>OY813001.1:56540773-59368857 GCA_963681545.1 Germaria angustata | reverse complement strand
ACTAAAAAGTAACGGTTGGCGTTTCTTATACACAGATGGATCCAAATCTGAGCAAACCTTACCCGCCTACGCGGTAGTTGATGACGAAGGAAATAACGTGATACTGAACGCCCTATACCAATACTCGTCAATTTTTACAGCAGAAGCCTGTGCAATTTCTCGAGCTATCCAACATGCCGTCAAATGGAAAAACAAGACTATAATTTGCACTGACAGCTTATCAGTAGTTAAGGCAATATCCAATCCCTATAATAATAAGTGGAACCAAGTTATTAAAATCAGAGATGACCTTATAAACAGCAAAGGAAAAATAAAAATTCACTGGGTCCCCAGTCACATCGGCATCATAGGCAACGAAAACGCTGACTCCGCAGCCAGACATGCATCCCATGCCCCCATCGTGCTAGACGACACCGTTGAAAAAACAGATTTACAGCGACTAATCACCAAATATATCAACCGGAAGATCAGAGATAACCCAATACAACTCCCTCATTATTACAATATCAATCCAAATTACCAACCTCCCATCTACCCGACGGATGTCAACAAAAACAAAATAAAAACTTTCTCAAGACTTCGACTCGGCCATACAATATTCTCCCATAATTACATTTTAAAAAATAGCACCAAACCCATATGTGCCACCTGCAACAGCAACCTAACAATAAACCACCTACTTATCGAATGCACATCATTACACAACTTAAGGATTAAGCACTTCCACAACACACCAGCTATCAACATCCTGCAAACTCCATCAACAACTAATATCAACAGCGTCTACAATTTTACAAAAGAAGCAAACGTTTTAATTTAAAATACAATACCTACAAATAAAACATCTTCTATTATTTGGACTTCGAGCTGATAGCCTCGGCAGCTATGCTCATTAAAATCTTCGATTTAATCTTAGAATTTATTCATAAGATTAATATAATAAATAATAATAATAATAATAATAATTTTTAATGCTCATTCATTTTTATATTTATATTATATTATATTATTTTCTATTTATATTATGATATTTATATATTATTTTTTTCTTCAACTTCCATTGTATACACCAAATTTCAAATCACTTTTACAATTACAATGAATACAGAAATGAAACAAAACGTTAACAAATTAAGAAAATTCGAGCATAAGAAAATTAAACTTGTTCAACCAAGTTGCTGAATGTGAACATAAAAGCAAGTTCAAAAGAAAATAAGTGAAAATGAAAATTATACTTGCGCAATTAAAGTTGCCCAATCTGAAAGGGCCCTTACTTTAGTAGTATCATTACACAGAGCTTGGTTGGCAGTGCCGTTCGCAATAATATAAATATGTACTTTGTTCCGTTCTGCTAGTGTTTGTCAGAATGATTTACACGTGTGTGTTTAGTGTAATTTGTTCTTTGATAACTATCACATGTAATTTGGCTTATAAAATACGATTGAACTAAGTAGCCTATTTAAATTTAAATAAAAGGATTATAAATATGTACATATGTACATATGTATGGTATGTACATGATTGAAAAATAAGATTCTCATTTTCCGTTATACTTCTAATATCATACTCATTTGAATTACTCAAGTGCGAATTGCATCAAAAAAGGTACATATGTATGTATGTATAACATACCAATTTTGCCATTGCTGGTGTATTCAATGGGCCTTTTCACACAAGACTAATTGTGCTGGCATAAAATCGCAGTTTGTACGCATTTTTGGGGGAAGAGAGTGGTTTTTGGTTGGCACAATTTTTTCAACCAGCATCAACTCCGCACAAGCAGAACAAAACTAACACATACACACTTATGAAAACAGGTTCTGCGAAATAAACAAAGAAAATACTAACACACACAAAGCTTTGTATACGTACGCAATTTTATGCCACCATAATTAGTCTAGTGTGAATACGAAAGAACAAAAGTTGTGCGGATTAAAAAATAGTCTTGTGTGACAAGGCCCAATAAAATAACAAGTTTATAATATTCATAAAGCAGTGGAAATGCAAGTGCTATTAACTTAACTTATTTAAACTCTAAAAGAGTGTAGTAGCACGCACCTTAGACTACATACTATAGACACAGAAAGTTTTCTTGTGCAAGTTTTTATTATGTATGGGAAAGATAAGATAAAAACTCGATGTGTTTCTACTTATATCTGTATTTATATTTCTCTTAATTGAATCAAAGCCTGCGCAATAAAACTTGCTGTATGTGAATTCTTGCAAATTAGCTAATTATCAGCTCCTTTAATGCGATTATCTTGTTAGTGGAACCTTGAGTAGATATCACAATACATTTATTAAACAGTACTTAATTTCCTTGAACAGGTAGATACTACAGGGGTTTCTGTATATCTTGTAAATTTATATAAGCGCCCATATTATATAGAGTCGCCAAACACGATAAGAGTATACAAATACACATGCATCTGTTAACGGAATCAACTATTACTCTTTGTTTGTTGTTAGATTCTAACATTAGCAGAAATTTATCCAGTGGGTCATCTATCCTTTAAAATCGTGCGCCTTTTTGGTAGATGAAGAGTGGAGAGGTTTTCATCGCTATTCTACAACAACAAAATGATAAACTGAAGGTATATATTTGTACTAAAATTTCTTTTAGATGTCGACATCAAAATAAATAGTCAGTCGTATTTTTGTGCATGTGCGCACTTATGAAATTCAGGACTCATACAAATCACTTCGTACAGCTTCAACAGAATCTAGTTTACAAATCGCTTGATTAGCATCACTGCCAAATATATGCTAACATAACAGGACTAAATGCAGTCGTAAAATTTTTGGCAATTGTATCAAAACTGAATACATAAGTACATAAGTACATACTTATGTATGTACCTTCCACCATTAAAAAAAAAATAAAAACAGCGCAAATAATTTACACAGAAAATTAAGTTGTTTTCGTTGATTAAGCATTATCACGGTAAATTGTTAAGTAACAATAACATGGGTAATAAGCCTTCAACTAACATTTCAACTTATCCACAACATGACGATCCAGCCTACAGAAAATGCCAAGAATTAAAGGTATGTACATACATACATATGCATGCACAATGTACAATTTCCCAAAATACTACTTTGGTCCTCTTTTTGTCAATATTTAAATATTTGTAGATGGAACGGTGGATCCAAATGCACTATCAAATAAAAGAACGCGAACAGGCTATGACAATAGCTCGAGATAGAGAATTCTTCTATTGGTTAAGTGGCTTCTATGTAACATCACTATTTGGTTGTTTTTCATTCTATCAGCGTACAAGAAGGCCAGCTGCTTTACTGCCCATGGTGCCTTTATCGTTTATTATGGGATATTACGCCGACTTGGCATATGGCAGTAAGATACATCGTATTAAAGGTAAGTACTATACTATATTTACATACATACATATGTACATACATATATAAGTATATGTAAAAAGTTACATATAGTATCTTTGTTGCACAGAAATGTTCTATATATTTTTCTTTTGTTGTCAAAGTTGCTTGTTTATGTTCTTAAACATATTACAAAGTTATGGACCTTATGTTATTTGCTAAAATTTTATATATTTTCTTCCTATGTATGTTTATTTTTTTCTTGCTGCTCTGTACGTACAATATGTACATACATACATACATATTATTAATGTTGTTCATATGTGTGGAGTATTTGAATATTTCTGTACATAATATAAATTATGGATGCATTATCGATTAGTGTAGCTTTTTACATGTATTAAATACATATTCCTGGACAAAAATTCAAATCAAGTGGTATTTTTATTTTTTATAATTTTTTAATTAATTAAGCAAATTAATTATGCAAACTAAGCTGAAAAGAAGCGAAGCTCCTAAACTCTTTACCACCTAAATCAAATGTAAATAAAACTAATATTATCCAAATAAACAAATAAATAATTTTTTTTTTTTTGCAAATCAATGCATACCCACCCGTATACATATGTACAACAAATATGTATGTATATACTTATATATAAAATTTTTAACTTCGTGTATGGATTGTTGCTAATGAGCTTATCTGTTCCATATTCCCTTCTTCAAACAAAATTCTTTGAATATTAGGACTCTTTATTAAAGTACATATAGTTTTGCAACAAGCACAATAATAATATATATAAAAAACAATACACACAAAGTTCTTATTTCCTTATACTATATTTTGTATATAAGAAAATGAACAATTTTAGCAGTTTAAGTAAGATTTTCTTTAAAACAAGTTTCGGATAAAAGAAAACCTTTTCGATTAAACGAATTCAACAATTTAGAAAAATTTTTTTGTGCCGAAATTAGAATATACTTATATTAATAGTACTAAATAGATGTAATCCGATTTTGAGTTAAGATTTATTAATCGGCTGCTTGAAATATGATTAAGTGAGCCGACACTATTACAAATGAAATGTGATTTTTTTTATTGGTGGAAAGTCGTACAAAAGATCTTCCTATTTCATTGCATTTAAGTTAATTATTATTTAGAATAAAATGTGATTAACGAATACATGAGAACTTCGTACTAACAAACTTTAGTGTTGTTAAAAAAAATAAAGAAATCTTACGCTTCTTGCATTCTTGCATTCATACGCAAGCGCGCTAAATAGTTCATATTCGGTAATTTTGTAGTGTTGTTGTCTTTGAATACTATTTTATTATACACAATTTTTTGATTATGGGAAATAATTCAATTGAAAACTTTGTGCGATTTTTATTCACGATAAGGATGATTAAAATGGATTGTGAGAAATTTAGAACTTGATATATTTATTAATGTAGAAATTGATAAAAGTATAACCTCAGAAGGTGTAACAATAGAAAAGTTGCGGAGTTTAAATACCTTAATATTATCTTGATAAAAATCTTAAATTTATATCAAATATATTTCAACTAAATTTGCAAAAAGATAAAAAAAAGTCCTAAAGTATCAAGGTATATATAAAACCACAGTCATACTTCATTTTGAATATTGCTCAACGTTATTATTTGTTGGTAAGAGAAATTAAAGATAGACTACATAAACTTCAAAATATACTATGATCACATAGATCAGCATACGCCAGTGAGACCACAGGCATGAATGTTTTTAATTTTATATACATATAAAATAAATGAAATATTGCCAAAGTATGTACACACAAATAAAAACATTTAGTTTATATTGCGGATGTAGAACCATACAATCCACAGAGTGCTGGCGTCTTCAGGCTGACTTTTAGTAGCGCAAATTCCAATCAAAGTTCGTTATTTTACAACAGCCTTTAAGAATCTCTTAGAAATAAAGAATTACAAAAATATTTTTATGTTGAAACGAAACTAGGCATATTTTAAATGTGTAGTTTAATATGTACATATGTATATACAATTCATTGTTTCCGTTAAATAAATATAATGAATACTATTAAAACTTGTAATAATCATATACCAATTAAAACTGCTTCTTTAACCAAATTTCAATAAAAATTTATTTTACAACAGGAATCTATTACAGTTTTTAGGATCAATGTCAATTGCCGAATTTCTAACCACTGCATGAAATTTAATTTGCTATATGCTTCAATTTAGTTTAATTCGATATGATTTTTTTTTTTAATTTTATGTGTTAGTGGAATTAACGAGATAAAAAAAATTATTTTGGATATATTTACATAAGTAGATGGCGCTCTTTATAGAAAATTTAAATAAATATTGTAAAATCTTAGCGTCTTACGCATTTGTACTTAATTTAAATACGAGTAAATAACAAATTGATGCTTCTAGCGAAAAAGTATGCCAGTATAACAAAATATTTCTTCATATATTCTCTTATTTTGCATAAAAATTATAGTGTCCATAACTACTCTTTATAAAAAATCTAAATGGCAAAATTATATTTTGTGATGCTACTAATTCTGTATTAATCTAATGAAATGCAAATGAACCACGGCTGATTTGCAGTTCCTTAAAATTATAACGAACGCAACTCGTAAATTTCAGTTGTTTATTAGTTTGTGCATTTCTTTTTTTTAGCAACCAGAAATGTTTGGTTGCCGACCGCAACACAATACAGTTTTGTTTACTGGAGCTTAAGTAATTATATCTATGAGTTCACATTATTACAAAACAAAAGCAACGATTTAATATTTAAAACTTTTTGCAAGGGGAATTAATTGGTAAATTACAGTTCACAGTTCTAATTGCGTTTTTAATTTGGCCATTAATTGTCAATATCTCTTTAATAATTCAACTACCACTTTAATATAACAAATTAATGTATCGATTTATATATGCATGTAGTAGTATTTTCCCTTAAAAAAACTGTTTTAATATAAATTATTTTTCAGATTTGACTGTAACCAAAATTGTAACCAAATTGGGTTTACTAGGTCCATTATTAGGTGTACCACCCTCAAAATAAACTTGTTTAAATACAAAAGTTTATTTTTTTTTAATTGTTATTCTGTTTTAATTAAATACAAAAAAGGCATCTTCAATAGCATTATCATATGGAAAATTAATTGAAATTCATAAATCAAATAAATTTTTTTATAATAAAAAAACTTTCAAAAATGTGGGTTTCCTTTTCTATAATTACTTCATATAAAATCTTAGTTACACATGTATTCCAATCTGCTTGTTGCTATATTTAAACTTATAATTACAGCGGAAGCTAATATGATAATGGAACATGAATCAGAGTTATTGCACTGGCCTGGTGGTCTACCTACAGTAGCGACAATAGATGAAGCACGTGTAGAAGCTGAAATGGAAAAAAAGATGCATCCTCACCACTCATAGACTGAGATTGCACAAGAGAAGGAGTTAGCAAGCTTTTTAGTCTATATGATGCTCAAGTTCTATTATTCTTAATAAATATTTACTTAAAGGTATTAAATGAAATAAAACGCGTATATAATACAATAGAATTAGGACCACATACATATATTAATAAGTAAATTAATAAAGTTAATGAGTAAGCGCAAATTTTTGCTGGAATAATAAAAAAGCTTTATAATTAATTTTTAATCTTATTCCTATTGTATGTAATAAAATTATTAGTAAATTATCGAAATGTGTACAATATACAAAGAAAAGTTTACTTTAATGTAGTTAATAATTCCATATTACTTTTCTGGCTTTATTAAGTATAATTAAATGAAATTATTTAAAATAAATAATTTTTACCAACTATGTAATTCACGGTTTATAAAATTAGGAATTGGTTTTTATATCTCCTGTAAAATGAGGTAATGGCAATTCAAACAAACCAACTGGGCAATTTTGTTTGACACGGTAAAATCAAATTTTTGTGTCTTAATTATAAAAAAAGCCTCAGAGTGGGAAATTTTCCTGGAGCTAGGAGAAAGATGAGAGGTACATATAGATTTTCTTTATCTTCCTGCTAAATTAAAACTTGAACAAGTAAAGCTTCCAAGTGGAAAACACGGGAGAGTATGTATTCCACTTTGAATTAAAAATTGCTCTGTCTAAAACGGTTTCAAACAATCATGATTATTACTCGTACCTGGTTCAAACACATGAAATTTCTTGCTCAACTTTGGATTCAGCTGTGCACCAGATATTAGTTGTAAATAAGAAACGTAATGATGATAAAATTCTCCGATAAAGAATTTCTAATAACCAATTGAATATGATTACAGATACACTTTCTTACAGCTAACTTTTTGAATTCTTAATTTCATCCAATGCCAAAAATCGCTCCCGGTGCTTACAGCTTTTATTATCATTATCAGGCTAAGAAGAAATATGCTCTGTTCTGCTAAATAAAAAGCATTCCTCATGTCGTGAAAGAAATCAGAACTTTATCTGAAGCTGAACAATTAAAGTTAATTTTTTAGACTTGAATATATTGCAGTAAGAAAAAATTTTATGCACTATGATTATGTAGTTAACTACGATCGCTTTATTAGGATATGCAGAGGAATGTATTCAAACTCGGCGTTTGCAATAGGAGATACATACATATTTATTGCAGAAATTCTTAGGGTGCTTGCAACCGTTGGCGTGACGTAGAGAAACGAATACACACAATACATGTAATTGATTTACATTTTGTTTTCTCACGTCTACATCGTAAACGTAAGTCCAAGATTCAAGTTGCAAATGTTTCTATCACAGATATAACGTTTCTATGTAAACACAGTCAAAATAGTCATAAAAATTTACTATTAATACTGGCAGTACTGGTCGCTCTTTTTGACATTTCTCATTACATCACACGTTTTCTACTTACTCACACATTCGCATGCGTGTGTGGACGAATGACAACACAAAGTGAATTTTCACAAAATTCTTCATTATTTTGTGGAACGCAATTGCCCTCTTTCTCTTTGCATACGTTTCTTGCGTTGGTAATTTTTTTCCAACTTGTCGTCGGCACAGTTTTTTATTATTATTTTGTCAATAAAAATTTCATAAGCAAATTTATTGCAAAACAAAAATCGCATTTAAACAATTCGTTTGGTTAAAAACGAGTATTATATTTATTCTGTATAAATATACAAGTTAAAATACAACACACACTTTCTCAAGTTGTGAAAAGTTATTAAAAAAAACAAGACAAATTTAAAAAAGGCAATAAAATTAGAAAGAACAAAACAAACGCCAGAAAAAAGTGAAAAGTCTTGTCGAGCAGGCCAAATTATTGCTATAAACACAATTATAAATTCATTAATTACAAGGAAAAGTAAATTGTTAAAAAATTTAATATTAAATATTAAAGAAAATTAATGTTGACTTGCTGAATAACCTCCGAGTAGAAAACTTCCGGGTTAAATTTGTTAAAGAAAAAGCGAAATAAAAAGTTAAAAAAGATTGGAAAAAGTGTAATAGCATAAACAACATAAAGAGCTATTAACTGAGTGCTGTTTATATAAATCAGGTTTAAGCAATAAAACTTCTCATCACCTTAAATCGCTAATAAACCAACCAACCGACCAACAACATTATTGCCATCAACGATATCCATTGCTTGCTACTACTGTTACTGCTTTTAAATTCGTCGTAGTTGCTGTTACTCCCCTCGAAGATTGGCAGGCAACAATTAAAAATGGCCGCAGTTAACGATTGCTTCAGTATTGGATCCACAGTGATGTGCACGACCTGCTTCAATGAGGAATTTGAAGGAGAAGTGCTAGCTTTTGATCACAACACAAAAATGCTCATTTTAAGTATCCTTTTAACAACTAAATTTCAAACCCTATTTTAATAGTTCAAAATATGAAAAGTAAGGACAGTTGCAGGGAAGTGTTTATATTGCTACTACTTATTAGCAATTGGAGTTGTATTACTGACATCCCAGAACATCTTAGGAAGTTAGTTTTGTTATAAATTTTAGAAAATTCGGTAACTTTATATCTAGCTAGATAAAGTTGATATATATTGTTTATAACTTACATATGTACTAGTTCATTTCTGATTTACATATTTTTTTAGATTTTTTCTTTTCAACTATCACAGATGAAATAAAAACTTTTGGGGAATTTTATTACATCACAATCATTAAAATCAAAGGTAGTGTCGCCAAAAAGATTTTTTCGAATTCGAAAGATTTTGAAAAGTCAATAGTTTCAAAATTCGAGAATGGTGTTTGAGATAGTGCTCCAAATCGATGAAAATGGAGAAGTATATGTATGTATGTTTTTCTTATAAAATTTATGCGCTCTATTACGTTTTCACTTTTCAAAATTTTCTTTTTTATATAAATTGTGCAATGCATAGTTTAGGACTTTAAATTTCAATTATTTTAGATATTTCGAGATGTTGGGACATACTTTTTTAATTTTATTTTAAGTTTTTACTGGTAAATGATATCGATAAATTGTTAGGTTAGATTTCACAAGTAGCTATTAATCACTTGGGTCCATGTTTTGCTCCGTTTTTGATACCTGTGATAGATAGACAACAGAAGAGAAGACATAAAGAAGTAAAATGAAGACAATGCTGAAACAATCAGATTCTACGACAGAAATCGAATCTGGGAACCTATGACTGCTATTGTGGTATAATAGCCAGTAGTCTACGAGAGCATTCGCTCCTGTCCGTTGAAAAATTATTTAATTCTAATTTAAAGCCTTACTACTGGTGCTGCTGCTTTTAAATTCGTCGTAGTTCCTGTTACTCCCCTCGAAGATTGGCAGGCAAGAAAAGTGCATGCGTCAAACTTAAAATAATTAATTCTAAAGGTCGTATTAAAAAAACTTGCGAGTTCAACATTCTTCCAAACCATTGTTAGGAAGATTGCATTCAAAAACAATTATTATATGAAAACCTTAAAGTAAGCAAATACCTAGTTTAAACCTATTGTAAGATTTTGTATTTAAAAAATAATTTTTTACCTCAAATTTTTATTAACGCAATACATATAGATTCGTGTTGTAACGTAAATTCAAGCTAAAAGTATTGCATATTGGAAGAAGTATACGATTTTGTTTTTGTAATGGAAAATTTCGATGAATTCTACAATTGAATCAAAAAAATTAAAAAAAAATATTCATATAGAAAAAAATATAATTATAAATTTATTTTGTAGTGATCTTCAATTCTTCTCTTCATTCGAATAAGAAAATCTTTTTTATTTACAACAATCTGTTGCTTTGCTATGATAATGGAGTCATCATTTTTGAAAATAATTTATTTGACAAAATAATAATTTCCTTTTCAATCAATCAAAAAAATCAATCAATCAATAATAATTTCCTTTTACATATTTTACTACTCGATTGAAATTTTAATCGTTAGACTTACTTAAATCATAAAATGTTTTAAATACAATTTTTTAACAAAAGTTTGTTATCCTTAGGGATAGTTTTTAAGATAAAGATAACATACATTTGCTGGTAGACTGTAGCTTAAACTTAATAAAATATTGGTTTTAAGATAAAGATTATCTATTGAATAATTTAAGTGGAACTTAAGGATTTTTACAACAGCACATTTATTTATCACTTTCCCATAAGGCACTACTTCGCATCTCCATGATGAACTTCTTTCTTGCCGATATCATGATAAATAATAATCAGCGTGAATAGAGCATAGAAAGTAGGCGATACACGTTATCCTACTATAATGAAATACATTTAACTATTCTTCAATGGTCATAACCTCTGACAGCAAAGCTGCCAATAACGCTTAATAACTTGTCCGGCGATGTCAAACATAAGTATATAAATTTGATTGAAACTTACCAGATGGCAGACCGAAACATACATACGTGTTTGAAAACGTATTTGCGAATAAAATAGGCAAAATAAAGTGTCTGTTTCTTTAAGATTTCTTGTGAAATGCCCTGTTGTTGAATTAATGGGGAGGAACAAACTAAAACATCTACTCTACCATTATTTAGGAATAGGAAATCGGAAGAAGAACTAAATATTTTCAATACTAAACCAATGGACTTTCAGGCAGTTCAAACATTTATCTGGTTGTTCTGATATGTTTAATTTTTTTCTAATTCTCAACATAAAAATTCACTTGCACAGAATTTACTTTTGCCTTTTAAAATACAAACGCTGCAAACTGATGAATCTAAATTTTTATATATGTATTTTATTACAAGTACCTATGCCTTACAGAAATTTTCCTTAACTTATAATCCTTAATTAACCAATAATAGAATGTCGTTCAAAGAATGCTGAAAATTTAAATGATGTGCACGTTTTGAATTTATCTTTATGTAGCAATGTACAAGTGGTCAAGGAATGCAACGGTAATTATGTTGATGATCCTCAGAAATTGAATTTGGAACAAGTAAGTAATTGTATATATAAAAAAAGAAAAATACATAAACATATATAGAAAATATTTATTGTAACAAAAAGAATTATAAGAAGATGCTTAATCATTATTATTTATTGTTTTATTATTTTAGTTAAAGTTACGACTACGCAAAACAGTACAACATCGACAAACGTATCTGAAGTCGAAAAATGCTGATGTTAGCCCAGAGGCTCAGGAATTATACAGAGTGATTGCTAAGCAATTTAAGGTTTGTTATACGTCTTTGTACACAAAAGAGGCTGCTTCGTTTTTTTTTTTTTTTTTTGTTGCAGACTGTTTGAAAATTTTGTTTAAATTTTCTTTAATATGATACGATAATACCGTGTGATTTTCCTAAATGCATATTGATTTGCAGTAATACATTTTAACTGAAATTTCGACAATTGTATTCTCTTCCCAATCGCATACTGTTTTCATCGATGCGCAGAGAAAAGTGTGTATTCAAAAAAATTTGGATACAACTTATATGCTCTCCGCTGATTTTATTTTGATTTTCTGTTCATTTCTTTCCTGTGCTCAAATTGTAATTTGTGTAATGAGTGATGCGTTGCATGTGATGCAGGTATCATGAAAGTAATTAAACAATTTATCAATACTGCATTGATAATATATCGATACAATCCAAACAGACATTTAGAAAACCAGCCAGCTTTTATTTTATTAGTTTTTAATTTGCTTTGTGGTTTGTGCAGCTATTATATTTACGTGGTTCAAAAGTAGAAAAATGAGATTGAATTCAATAGAATTCTCATACAATATTTGTTGGTTCTTATATAAGTACTAGTCATGCCCGGTATACTTCGCTACCTCCATTGTCATATAATAAAATGAAGATTTATTAATACACCGGTATACTATTGCTTAAATACACATTTTGGTTCCATAGTAACATACATACAACTTGGAGACTCTCACTATAATAGTTCTCCAGATATAGAAAAATAATTATTTTGTATGGGAGGCATCCGTCTAAACCATAGTACATATCTTCCATAGTCCCATAGTAACATACATAAAACTTGAAGAGTCTCACTATTGTAGTTCTTCAGATATAAACAGTAATTACTTTGTGAGGGGTACCGGCCGAATAGATTATTTTCTTCTTCTTATTTTTGGATATGTTTATATCTATTCACAAATTTCATTTATTTAATATATTTTCTTAATACTTTGTCAAATGTTCATTGACAATGGTCTAGAAAATTCCAAAAAAAATTCTACTATATTGTATTGTTCGTTATAAGCATAAAAATTAAGAGAATTTTTGTATTTGGTATCTAAAATATAGTACGTTATAAGCGACATTTCGCTATAGATATAAGTTCCTCTTACTCCTCTGGGTAGCATAGGACCGCGACAATCGTAGTAATTTCTATGAAGTACTTATACAAAACTGGTGAGACCAGAGAAGTTATTCGTTGTAACACACTAAAAATTTTAATAGTCTCACTTTCCTGATATATAATAAATAATAATTGCTTTATATGGCGTGCCCTACTGCCAAATCTTATAACTCCATTGTCTTGCCCAAGTACACATTATATTCTCACTATTGTAATTATCGAAATATAGGATAATTATTAATTACTTTCTATGGAATACCCATGTCTCCTCTCCTACACCTCCATACTTTTATTCGAATACAACATTTAATCCATGCCTTTGTTAGATACATCCTTTAGTCCTTGAGTAACGTTTTAAGAATTTGGATAGTCGCAAATTTACTTTTCGAGATACGTATAGAATAATTAATACTTACTTAAACTTGAAAAAAATTAAAAAATGCGCATTCTTATAACAGGAATTATTGTTTTCAAGTCGTAAACTACGCAGTCCATATGTGTACACATTTATAACATGTTCAAACTTTTATTACAATTAATTTATATTTACATTACAGCATAATGAAGTCTCTTGGCAAGGTTTAAATATACAAATATTTAATGAAGTCACCATTACACCACCATATAGGGCTGAAAACGTTGTTTCAACATCAAATAATAAAAGTTTATGCAACTACATTAAGAAAATGGTAAAAACTAGATGTGATGATGATTTATAAATAAAGAATTTTTCTATATAAATAAGAATTTATCTCTTTCATTTTTCGCATTTAATGCTATTATTTTTTTATATTTTATTTTTGGTTTTTCTTTTAGATTGAAAATTTTATTATTAACAGAGCATCGCAAGATAGTAGTGTGGTTGGGTTGGGTTCTTCGTCAGCATCATCGCCTACATCTTCATCATTGTCATCAAGTATCGCGGCATCCGGATCTCCTGTGCCTGCTAATTCATAATTAATTAGAAAGTTTTCAAAAGAATGATAGGAAAAAGTAACACCAAGAACAATAATAAAACAAAAATATATACTTATGTACCAGAAAAAAAAAACAATATCAATATAGTTTTCATTAACATAACGCAATAAACCAATGTTATGTTATGAAATGAATGATAGAAATTTCACCATTTCTACTCTAAACATTGCTATTCAGATCAAAGAAAAGATTATTTGAGTACACGAGAAACTTAAAAGTAAATTACAAAATTTATTTTAAAGAAAATGGTGGAGAACGTTTGTTATTTGTAGTTAAAAACTTTCGTGAACAACACCAGGAATAAACCTTGTTTCTATGGAATAATATTTACACTTACGAAATGTACTTGATCATCATCTTGTGACAAAGAATGATACCGGGAATAAATACCTTCTTTCAATGGAATATTAATTCCTTGGTCGTCATCTTGTGAGTAAAGGTATGAAAATTTTTTAGTCTTTCAAAAATTCTGAATGCTCTTATACGATGTATGTTTATTAGACCTATGGTTTTTTCTTATCAATTTTTAAAATTCTTTAATTACTATTTATTCCTCTGCTATTAAATTCAATTTTGTGGAATAAATTCTGTACCTATGTATATAATATTTGAAAAGAATTCAATGCAGACCATTATTAATGAATCACAAAAAACCAAACTTTTGGAAAATCTAAAATTAAACAATATTTACTCCTTATATATTGAAAGTTAGGAGAAAAATCATATCAAATTCATTTCAAGGGAAAACGTATTAGAATATGACATTGAATGAATATTATAATTTTTTTGTCTATTCCGAAGTGAAATTCGATTTTTCGAACAATAGTTTTGCAAACTGCTTAAAAAATATTTTTAATTAAAACTGAAAATGTACATACATACATATGTAGGTACATATTTACATGTATATTTGTTTAATGTGATAATTAAAAGAAAATAAAGCAGAGGTTAAATTAGTCTAAGTCCTTTTTTCCCTCTGTCACACACCCATCGTAGATTTAGCTACAAATATGTATTTATAGATCGGATCCGAAATTAAGGAATCCGGATAGACATATTGAGAATAACTTGATATCAAGCTCTTTCGCAAACGTCAAATGTTTGAGAGTTATCCGCAAATTAAAAATTCATTTATTCTCAACATATGCCCCTATTGCGGTTCACCACTTTTGTGTCAGTTTGGTCGTCTTAGGTGATTTCGCATTGCCGTTCTCAACTAAACTGCCAGTTGACTATTCAGTTGTGTATCTGTTTTTTCGTGGTATTGCCGTTCTCAACTTTGTAAAAGTTTGGTCGTAAAAAACGTTGAATACACACAACTGCTTAATTGTAGTTGTGTCATTATCAGTTAGAGTGAAATTTTTTTAAAAGCGGTGAAAATTTAAATCAAAATGGAGAGATCGTAAGTATCAATTTTTGTAATAATTTTTTCACAATTTTTAAACACTTTTATTAGTTTGAAAATAACAACGAAAGTTCAATTTGAGCGGCTTGTTCAGATTATGGACAGGAATCCGGAAATTGCTCGCGGAAAACCAAATTTTGGTGCAACGGAAAATACGTGCAAGGGGTTATGGGAAGAGTTTGCTGTAGAATTAAATAGTTTGGGACCACCGACAAGAACATCGCAAGAGTGGCAACGTGTAAGTGTGTCAGTAAAATAATATTGAACAATTACAATATTCTTAATATAATTATAATCTTTCACAGGTTTGGATCCACTATAAAGCAAGCATTAAGAAAAAACTTGGAAACAATAAAAGAAACACTCAGGCGACAGGTTGAGGCCCATCACAAGAAATCCCATTAAATAGCCTTGAGGATACTGTTTCACAGCTCTTGTCTTTGCAAGAGGAAGCGGCACCATTAAATAGCCTTGATGATACTGTTTCACAACTCTTGTCTTTGCAAGAGCAAGCGGCACCATCTGGCCAAGTTTTTGGCTTTGCAGCATCCACTGCAAACGTTAAAAAATTAGAAAAAAAATTTGCATTGTTGGAACGACAAGCAAATGAGGCTACTGATCTCCACAATCTTAAGGTGGAGTGCGATAAATTAAAAATAGAAAAACTTAAGAATAAATTTAAAAATTAATAATATTTTATTGTTTGCTGTTGTAGATAAATTTCATCTTATTTTTTATATATTAAAATTCACAAGTGGTATTATTTTTTTAATAATTACAAGTTTTTAAATATATGTACAGAATTCTTTTTTTTTTTTAACCTTTTAAGACTCAATTAACAAATTGTTTCACAATACATAAATAAAATATTTTACACTTTTTATTCCCACAACACTTTCAGTTTAATTTTCTTCAAATTTCACTTGTCAAACGTGATATTTAAAGTTGGCAATTCGATATTTTAGGTTGGCAATTTTATGACAAACTCAACTAAAAACAGTTGTGTATCGCAATAACTAAAATGAGTTTGGTTGTGCATAAGTTGGGTTGACTCTCACACGACCAAACTGAGTTGAGTGGTGAACCGCAATAGGGGCATTACTCTCAAATGTAACTAATTTTTTTGAAAATGTAGATTGTAATTTTATGTGGAACATAAGTTAAATACAGTTTCGTATTTTCCTTTTATTTCGTACTATGTAATATATACATCAAGGCAAATTCATAATAATAACTTTATATATAAAAATTGCAAAAAAAAAGGTCCCTGAACTTTTTAGGGAGTTTAAGAATTGCAATCTCGATGTAATGTAATCAATTCAATTATAAATGGGCCCTAGACACTATGTACAAATTGTCAAGGAAATATTTGCTATTGTTTTCATTGAAATTGTAGTTCTTTGTTGAAAATGCAATTTAAATAATCTGTAAGTTCAGCGACATCTTCATGTCAAGTACTTATAACTAACATTAAATACAACTCTGCAAAGTTGCAAATCCTAAACCGACTGAATTAAACGTAAACAAATGCTTGCAGTAATAAACACATTTCCCTTAGAAGAAAAAATAATCTGCTTTAATTTTTAATTAATTCTATCGCTTGTATTAATATCAAATAAAAACTATGGAGGAAGTTCAGCGACACAGTGTTCATACTTTAATTTTTCGTTCTTTAAAAAGAACGCACGACATGTTTGTATCGAATCAAGGTGCTCTGCCAGAAGTTGATGATAAATTGTACGTTTAACTTTAGTCTATATACACAAATATTTTAATTAATTAATTTTTTCATAGAGAAAAGGTAAGAAAAGCTATAAAAGCACGCGATAGTTACGGTTTGGTATTTGAGAGAGTTGCTCTAGCTGCAGAGACCAAAAAATATTCCAATAGCGCTGCTGTAGCGGCATTAGAAGGACCAGAAAAACCATTAGCAATAACAGATGGGTCTGTCAGTGTCAACCATTCTAAGGAAAATAATATGGCTTTATTATCAGTGAATAACAAAAGCGGCGATGTTCCTGTTACTAATTCACTAGTTTCAGCTCCAGGGATGCGTTCAGCCGCAGGTGGGAGCAATGTCCAGTTAATACCAAAAAAAGCACCCGTTATACCAAAGCCGAATTGGCATGCTCCATGGAAGCTGTCTCGTGTTATTTCTGGTCATTTAGGTTGGGTACGATGCATTGCAGTTGAACCGGGCAATGAGTGGTTTGCAACAGGAGCAGGTGATCGTGTTATTAAAATTTGGGACTTAGCTAGTGGCAAACTAAAGCTTTCACTCACCGGTCATGTCAGTACAGTGCGTGGCTTGGCTGTAAGTGCCAAACATCCATATCTTTTTAGTTGTGGAGAAGATCGTCAAGTCAAATGTTGGGATTTAGAGTACAATAAAGTCATTAGGCACTATCACGGACATTTATCTGCAGTTTATTCGTTAGCTCTACACCCTACAATTGATGTTTTAGCTACTTCTGGTCGTGATTCCACAGCTCGTATCTGGGATATGCGTACGAAGGCCAATATACACACCTTAACTGGTCACACTAATACAGTCGCCAGCGTTGTGGCTCAAGCGGTAAATCCTCAAATTATTACGGGTTCTCATGATTCTACTGTACGACTATGGGACTTGGCCGCCGGGAAAAGTGTATGCACGTTAACGAATCATAAGAAATCTGTACGTAGCATAGTTTTACATCCCACCTTATACATGTTTGCCTCCGCCTCCCCGGACAATATAAAGCAATGGCGTTGCCCCGAAGGTAACTTTGTACAGAACATCTCAGGCCACAATGCTATTGTCAATTGTATGGCCGTTAATCCAGATGGTGTTTTGGTCTCAGGCGGTGACAATGGTACCATGTTCTTTTGGGATTGGCGAACAGGTTACAACTTTCAACGTTTTCAAGCACCCGTCCAGCCGGGTTCTATGGATAGCGAAGCTGGTATATTTGCCATGTGCTTTGATCAATCCGGATCTCGTTTAATAACTGCTGAGGCTGATAAGACCATAAAAATATATAAGGAGGATGATGAAGCTACAGAAGAATCCCACCCTATCAATTGGAGGCCGGAAATTTTGAAAAGACGCAAATTTTAGGCCAGGTTAACAATAATTTTTATAACTTGTGTGTACATATTTAGTTGAAATCATAAAAATAATAAGCCTACGTGTACAAGCACTAAAATTTTTAAAACAACTGGGAAAACTTGAAATTTTTAATCTTCATTGAATCCTACCTACATTGATTTACAATTTCATAAAAAATGGTGATTTCGTTCACAAAATCAGATTCGCTCCAAAACGAAATTGTAGGCTAAAAAAAATTTAATTCATTTTTACATTGATTGATTTTCCTTCTAAGCATATGCTTATCGATGTGTCCAGGGTTACGGAATAATCGAGATTAATTTTTAAGAAATAATTTATCATTGATTTTAAATTTGATAATGAGTGAATGTATTCGAGCATATACATATATACATACAACTACATACATATATATTCGCTTGTGCTGCACTGAGCAAGATCGCGCGATTTGACAGCTTTAAAAACAAATTTCTCGAAAATAGTATGTTTATTCTTTTCTTTTTATTATTTTGTGTACCTCCGTATGTGTTAAAACAAAAAAATTGTAATCAGAACTCAAGTAAAAAAAATTAAAATTTTATCTTAATATCATCTCATAGGCTTCAAAATTAAAAGTACTACTTAGTTATTTTTATATATTCTTTATGCTAAATTTTGTTATTTCTTTCCTTGCTGGAAAATCATATCTTAACTACAGTTGACAGTTTCATATTATATATATATATATACATATATATATATATATATATATATATATATATATATATATATATATATATATATATATATATATATATATATATATATATATATATATATATATATATATATATATATATATATATATATATATATATATATATATATATATATATGTATGTATATGTATATATATATATATATATATATATATATATATATATATATATATATATATATATATATAAATTTTTTGAATAATTAACATAAATAACAAACGCTAGTTTTTATTTTTACTGAATGTGTCTGTACCATTTGTTACAGATGTTATTGTTGGCTGTTATATTCATCTTGCAGTTCGTATTTAATTGCGAGTTTCTGCTTAAAGTAATTTTTTTCATTTCAGAAACTACATTACTATTTTTAATAATCCTTTCTTCCTATCCTTATGAATGTGTGTCTGTGTATGTGTGTATATGTGTATGTAGTGCAAATTGAGTGTGAATGCATGTAGTTAAATGGATGAGAAAAAGGTATGTATGTATATGAAGCAGATTTTATCGTGGATTAAAAATGAAAAATTTAATGTTCTTCTTGTATGGACATTGTCTGAAGTAAGGTTCAAAAAATCAACATTACATTTATTCAGTGGTTGTTTTTCTGTTTGTTTTTCTATTGTTTTCATTTATCAATAATTGAATAATAGTACTTATTTATAAAAATTTAAATGATGTATTATACTTCATTCTTATGAAACATTTTTGTTAATTTTTATTATTTGTTAGCAGGCATATTCTGTTAATAAATTTGTTTTCCCATAATGTCCCTTAAAGGTATTGATGACGTGACTTGTCGTTTTCATCTTGGTTTTTATAATGGTAGTTTAGTTACTACACTTTGTGTTGCAACATTTGCTTTCACGCTGTACTCATTCGATCTCTCCTTTGCTCTGTTTTTAGTTTGTTTTGTCCCTTGGTCTTTTCCAGGTTGTTTTATACGATTGAATTTGAAAGTTTCTTGGAATTGATTTCCGTAATTCTGTTGGATTAGTTGTAAGTAAAATTAATTATAAATTTTAATGGCCTTTTCGGAGATATTTAATGATGTTCGTTTGCGTGATTTGTTAATGTGGTCTAGACCAAAGAAGGGCGCATTACCATTCCAGGAGCGATAAACGTTAAGATCGACCGGGGTGTTATCATTAAAGTCTGGCGTATTGCCACCAATAATAGCAAATTTATAATTTTCCCATTCCTTGTCTGGGACATTTAGACGTTTCTGTATACGCTGCTTGAGAGCTCCATAGGGTTCACCTTGCCGCGCCTTAATTAAGAAAGGCACCCCGAAAACACTGAATATTTCTTTGCTATAGTGGGCAACCGGTATAAGCATTTCATTTTCAGCCAGCTGTAAGTCTTCAAGAGGCACTTCTTCAATACGGAACGTCTTTTGAGTACTCTGAGGTGGAATAGGTTCAGTGGTCTTTTGAAGAGATTCAAGAGGTATGTCCTCTTTAAAAATCGTAACAATTTTGTGATTGTTCACTTTCAAAAGACGCAACTTTTTTGAACTATTCTCCGAGAATTGTATCTTCTTGCTAGCTTCATCTAATAAACCTTTTACTGTATCGTTCTTATTTGGGTACAATACCAATTCTTTTTCCTCCTTAAGATCGTTTGAAACCCAAATGCATTTGAACTGCTTCTTATTGTCAAGTTCATGGATGCTGAGCGTCAGTCTTTGATAGAAAAGCTTTTTGGTATTGCTTTGCTTGGTAGATACTAACAGATCTTTGAGACAACCCTAAAATAAAAGAGATATATGTTTTATATGTTTTATATATAATATCAGTTTTGTTAGAACTCACTTTCTGATTATATTGAATCGCAGTGCCTGGCTGATCCTTGTAGCTACCGGTACAAGTAAAGAACTGCAATTTATTTGGATCTGTGTTTAAGCGCTCAGCAACAGCTTGTGCCATTTGATCGTATGTATAACGATTTGAAAGCTCTAAGACAATTTCTGGCTCATTTGGATTACTTTTATCACAGAAAGTGATTTCTACTCGATACACCAAATCATTGAAGTAATCAATAACTGTTGGTAGTTCTAGTTTTGGGTCAATGTGATCTTTTTCGAAAATCAAGATATAACCTTGTAGACTTCCGCGATCAGCGTTATCTGGATGCAAACACAAAATTGTTTCTAAAGATTCGTTCAAGTTTGTTATCTTTTGATCATTACATTCGTCGAATACGGCTAATTCTGTTTCTCTGTCAAAGCCCAAGTGCGTGTTAACATCGGGTACCAGCTCAATAAGACGCCTTCCTAATGGCTGCTGCGAGCAACCAATATAATTGAGTCGCTTGTTACGGGCATCGTAATACTTGAAAAATATAAAAACTTCTTTTTTGGGATCAAATGCCGGCAGTGCACGACTTGGTTTATCAGGTGGTGCCAATTCCAGGAATATAACCCATGGCTTTTGCGAACTAGCTATTTGTTCAATCGAACGAGCTCCTTCACGGTGAAAATCGAAAAAGAGAAACTTCTGCGTTTGCGTAGCATACATAATCCAAACGCGCATACGTTCTTTAGGTACACGAAAAGATTTAACGAATTGATCCATCATTTCTTCGATTGTCTGTGTCTGCTTCATTTTGAAAAGACGTTGGTGCACTTTATCCAAATCAAAGAGACGCCTCTTTTGTTGTGCTTCAAAATACTCCTCTAGTATGACATGTATCGAAACATACAAGTTAGCCTCGCTACGTTCTTTGCGTCGTGCCATTTCAATGCGTTTTTCCAACTCCAAACGTTCGACTAGTTCGCTGGGTATTTCTTGCTCTGGTATGTCGCTAAGAACACGTTCAATTTCCGACTTTCGTATATATACCAACATATAAGCGTTGCTGCATTTGGCATGAAACGAAACCTCCTCGTCCATTCCACCGTAATTCATGTCTATTGCCTCATTTTTCTTACAGCTGCACACAACGTCATCATCAAACTTATACCATTTACCATCACACTTTGGATTTATAAAGACAACATAATGACCGCCATGGTTATCGCCGGAATGTACCAAAACAGCATGTAAAATATATTCAGCTTTGGTATCGCCTTCTTTCTCTAAGAAACGATCTAAATTGATCTGTTCGTAAAACTGAAAGCGGTCGTTATACTTAATCGAGCTATCAGTTACTGGATCATATTGGAAACGCATTAAATGCAAATGTAAAACTGGCGGGAATGAAGTAAAATGAACACCCTTATTAGCTTCCTGTGAAAATAAGAAACGTTTTTATATATGTACATACAAAAAAAGATGTTGATAAAAATAATTACATTTTAAAAATGTAGCGAATTTTTTAACTACAGTATGTGTAAGATTTATGAAATAGATTTTGTATGGAAATTTTGTTTTTATACGACATAAGTATTTTTCCCCGATTATAACAACGTAAGACACTGTACTGTCTGAAATAAAATCTTTTCATACGTGCTACATTAGGGCCATTCATGAAAAATGGATATGCCCCTATTGCGGTTCACAACTCAACTCAGTTTGGTCGTGTAGAGTCAACCCAACTTATGCACAACCAAACTCATTTTAGTTATTGTGTATCGCAATAACTAAAGTGAGTGTGGTTGTGCATAAGTTGGGTTGACTCTCACACGACCAAACTGAGTTGAGTGGTGAACCGCAATAGGGGCATAAGTTAATGAACGACTTCTCAAAATAACCTATAGTATGCCTACTACATTTAAAATAAAAATATGATATTGTTATAGATAACTAAATATTGTCCACAGAATATAAATTGTTTATATATGCATTTTTATGTACATAAAATGTAAAAAGGGGCAAGAAAACCTACTCATTCATTCACGTTTAACCCCTTCAAACAAATATAAAGTTTATGAAATTCGAAATGAAAATACGAGCATAAGTAAAATTACGAAACCACTAACTGATTCTTGCTAAATTTCATCACCGTAAAAGAATCTTTTATGCATATCAGATGAAGTCTAGTACCGATACATATCCACTGTGAGATTTTACA
This sequence comes from Germaria angustata, assembly GCA_963681545.1. NCBI lineage: Eukaryota > Metazoa > Arthropoda > Insecta > Diptera > Tachinidae > Germaria > Germaria angustata. Next base: position 59,345,481 of record OY813001.1, on the reverse strand, counting down.
GTGGTCAAATACGAAATTTATTTTGAACGAAAACATTTAATTGGTCCATATTAATTTATTAATAGGCTCGACATATAATCGTTTTTTCAATTCAATAGTTCTAACACTGAACTGGTACACTTGGGTCCAAGTTGATCTCATTGTGCTGTCTGAAGAGAAACAGTAAAATCAGTCTGGTCCACGTTCCCTGATTCTAATTGTTTTTAAACCAACCACATGACCGGATAAAGGAGCTTACATCCTTGATAGCGCAATCCCATATGTTAGCTAAATTGAGGTTTATTTGTCTGCCTCGAGTTCGATTACTGAATTTATCCATTCAGATTAATAATTATTTCAAACTACATATATTAATTGGCAGAACGTTCTGTTATGAGTAAAATTGCCTTCTCTTTCTTTATTAAATTAATTTGAAAAAAAAAAAAAAAAAAAAAAAAACTATTAACCTAAATTGACAAATTCAGTAAACGAACTCCAGCTAGACAAATAAATTTAAATTTAGAAACAATTAAAGAAATTATTCAAACTTAGTAAATTGGAGGGTTGAGTCTCAATTTACAATAACTTATTTTTTGAGTAAGAATTTGGGAAACATTTTGAGTATCGAATTTATATAATACAAAATTTTTATGGGAATTTTAATTTTTAAATTAATGTATTTTTTGGTATTTCGAATATTACTAGTGCGAACTGCTAATGATATGTTTATAGAACGCATTTTGATAATTTTTTCGCGTATTCCGAAATAGTTTTGTTCTAAAAACAACTTAAACGACCCGAACATAATTAGAAATTTCAACAAAATATAATAAAAGTAGAAATATTTTAATATTTTATTGTTTGTTGTTGGCTTAGCCAGGTATATTCCATCTACTTATATGTATATGTATGTGTCATTTCTCCTATATTATTTATATGCTGCACTTTATCTAAGAAGTAAGTATGTATGCATTGCACAACTATAACTGAATAAGGCATTGTAACTTAAAAAATCAATAACTCACCTGCAGTCCATGAACGCCGGCATCATATTTATTATCTCCTTCTAATGTTTCTGGTGTTATATAATCTTGAAATGACTCATAAATATCCTTTTTGTCCTTAATATTTAATTGAATATCATAAAATGTTTCGTAACGAGTGCTGTTGTAGTCGACATTCTTACACTTAATGTACGAAGACATTTTACCTTCAAATAAACCGGGAATAGTACCTTCCAAATTTGTACCCTTCATTTTTGACTCTAGCTTATCGAGTAGAACACGTAGGAATTCTTGAACATCGTGTTGCATGAACGAGTCAAGCGTTTCCCAGCCAAATGATTTTGTTAGCTTTTTTGTGCCCACCGGTTTGTCACTAAACTGTAGCTCGTGGAAGACGCGCTGCAGTGAAAGGCCTACTGATTTAGTGCTATCATCAGCTTCAGTAGGAATTTTATATACTGCTCTACGCAGTTGATTAGTAAAATACAGAGTCTGTAAAAGAGAATTCATGTAACAGGTGGCCCCCTGATTCTTTAGACCTACATAGCCGCTATGTTTTTTCGAGTCCCATAACACACCATGAGGGGCATCGGCGTGGACAAATACTTCTAGAGTAATAGAGTCATTATGAATATAACAATTTTCAGGATCTAGAAGTTCCGGCCAAGTAATAAAATTAGAATAACCGTAATCGTTTTCCTTTGCATAAAAAAGATGTTTGATGCGCATACGCGAAAATGGTTTTGCGCCCGGCTTATGGCTCTTAAGCTTTAGATCGGCAATAGCATTGCAAGACCATGATGGAGAATCATTTTCGCCGTTACACTGAAGGAAGAAACCTACAGCTCGTTCATTTGGTATAACCATTATCTTCCATGGTAACATGCGAACATAAACTGGCGGCGAAAGTTGCTGGGTCTTGAGAGTGCGAATATTTTCAACCGTATACGAAAAGGTGGCTTCCGAACGAAATTCATCAACTTTGGGACCATCGTCGAGAGCAGTCATTTCCTGTTCGTTTGCATAGGGAGAACCAGACTCTGCCAACAACTGCTGGGGCGGTACATTACCATTCTCATTTGGCAATTGTTGGCCGCCCGCCGTCGGTGGCAAGTGTAGTTTGTTTAGATGCTGTTGATGTTGTAATTCAGCACCGGGTAAAGAATCGATTTCTTGTATATCCATAGCTTCCATCGATTGATCTGGCTCAATTTCCATTTTTTGCTTCTCACACTTAATGGCTTTCTTATTTTGCTTGTCTTTGTGACAATGCTTTTGGTTGTCTTATTAATAGACCAAAAAGAATTGCGTTTTATATACTTTGTAAACAATGATGAATATTAACAGGAATTTCTTATGTATATTCTTGGTGTTGAAATTTCCACAAATGTTTTTTCTGTGCTTCTTCTAGTATGAGTGAATCTCGTTTTTTTCTACCTCGTTGTTGTTTTGATTGCCTTTCTTCTTTTGTTGTTTTGCGACGGACGACCTTTGGAAAAACGACGATGATGAAGATGGTGTTGGCCAGAGTAGGATGTATGTATAATGCACGCACGCACGCACCCACGAAGAATATATGTATAAATGTCAATGAAAAGCAACACCACAAACGATTTTCCAGCATACAAAGAAAATGAGAATATTTGAATATATTATTTAAGTTGACTTTAAATGTCAATTTCTACTAATTTACTTATTAATATATTACAAAAATTTCTAAGGAATATAAATATTTTACTGCTAATGCATTAGATCGCACAATGGTGGCGAAAATGTGTTCTGTTCTTCTTTTAGTTATCGCAAATTTTCTTTTATTCTTAAAATTCTTACCTGTCAAATTTTTATTGGGTTCTTGTGTTTTTGGCAATTTTTCTTCTTATTGTCATTTATTTGTACAAGTTTCATACAACACGCACACACCGACAATTAGAATCGATTACACTTAACCAATAAACTAAATACACAGCAACACAACAAAACAGAATCCCATACACACATTCACTCTAGCTTTGCTGACTAAACGATCAAAAAGTACAAATATATAATTGCAAGAGCAGCGTCATAGGCCGCCAAAGCGAAACAAAATGACTTCAACGCTGTCAGAATATTGCGATTACAGCGACGCCAGCAGCGGACTAACTTAAGTTTTTCCCTTTATCTTTGTGTTACAATTTTATTTTAACTAAATATCTCTGTTTAGAAACGCTTAAAGAAAGGTTTGACAGCTTTAGTATTCAAGCTTAAAGAAAATTATTAAACATTTATAAGAAAATATGGTTGCCTTTGATGAGTGCAAGCTAAAATATATGTCTTTTTTTCCAGATAGCTGCGTCTCAACACTCACTTATATATTTTTCCTCCTGGTGTCGGCAGCGACAGCAGTGATTGTAATTTTCTTCCGTTGAAAATTGATAAAATTCGAATAAACTTGTAAATATCGTAATCAAAATTTGTTAGATTCACTTAATTTTATTAGCTTTATATTGTTTTCGCTTTAAAATTTCACAAAAATTTACATTTTAAGCAATTTTTATTATCGAAACTACTTTGCCGTCACGTCAATTTGATGTATGGAATTGCAAACAGTGGTGATAATTAATCAATGAAAGTTGGAGGCTGTCAGCGACAAATGCAGCGATTTTTGCATGAGACGTTGAACGCCTAACCAATGATATGTTTAATGTTTAATTGCAATCACAAAGAAGTAAATTGACAAGAGACTCTGATGTTTGAATGTGGCCATGATATCTCAAATAATAAAAACCTAAATACAAATTTCGTACCTTCGATGAATGTATTTCTGACGATTCTATATAACCAATGAATAATTGAGATCAGTTCTAGTTTTCTTACCGAATCATTTATGCAAACTTCAGTGATAATTTTAAGGCCCTTTACATGCTTATATCTGGTTATATATATTTTTTAAAACCTTATTTACATATGAATTAGCGCGCGAAGAAATGCCGTCCCAGGATTTCAAAAACGGATTATGATTGTAAATTCCGCATAGTGGCATCACTTATCATTATGATTGTTTTTTAAATAATTTTTAATGTTAAATGGTTTTGTAGTTTTGCTAAAATTTTACTGTCCAATAAAAAACATATGTATACAATTTCGAAAATTAATTCATGTATGTCATAAGTGCGTTAAAGAAAATGTTGATCTACATAATATTGACATTTGTATTATCGCATATTCATCATAATGCAGGGTCAATTAATCACTATACTCTCAAAGATGATGGTTTTATTAAAAGACGTTTGGATTCACCATTTCATTTGCGTGAACCCGACAATCTTCATATATTTTTAGAACAAATACATTACAATGAAAATGCCGAAAACGCTTTTAGAAAAATGCAACGCACACGCAGTACATTGGATGATCATATTCTAATTACTGCCCAGCTTTTGCAAAATATTTTAGAACGTTCCAAATGCGTCAGAATTCCCGTAAAAATGAACGGTCTTAGTGATTATTTGCGGACGACCGGAGCATCCATGAAAAGGTTAAATTTTCCTGAGAAACTAGAAAAGGAGCCTACGGGCGGATATCCTTTTTGCCGTGACTATGCTGAGCTTATACCTGAACGCGATAAATATGGATATTTGAATAGTTTTAAACCAGAAACAATACAATCATTGAGCATAGAACGTGAAGAAAACCTACTTAAACAGGAGTTAGGTCTAAAAGACGCCGAAAGTGTTACAGAGACCATTCAAGAGATATCGCTCAAAGGTTTAGTTAATAATCCCATATCTTGGAAATTCCATATGTTGGGGTCCTATTATTGGCGCTTAACTGGCAATGCAAAAAATGCTTTAGACTGTGCCCGTCTCTCGGTTATATTGGCTCCTGAGGATTGCAAAGATATCCCATTACTTAGTTTGGGAACTATTTTAGTTAGAGCGGAACTCTGGGATGACGCCGAATATATATTGGAAGAGGCCATAAGATATGGACCTAACCACGTTGAGAACTACATAGCATTGGCAACACTTTTAGCCCTCAAGCATAACTTTAAGCGCGCCCGAGAAAATTTTCAAATGGCCGAGAAACTAGATGTATCCATGTATAACAATTCTATAAAAATTCGTCAATATATAGACTGCTTAGAGTCACTGAACAATGGTGCTACTAAATTATTTGGTTTTGTCAAATACATGTTGAGAGAAATCAAAGAAGTTAGCAAACTAAGGGAAGAAATAGCGCTATATCAAATTAAGATAATTCAACAGCAGGTGAGTAATAAATCTAATACCTAAGAAATTAAATGGTTATTTTGAAAGTAAACTATTGTTTAAGCTTTGTCTTTTTACCAAAAAAAAAAAAAATTGGTCTGATTTGCAGTAGCAATACAACTTAGTGCAGTCAGTTAATAAAAACCCTTCTGTAAAATTTTATGTTTGTCCTTTAAGCCGTAACGCACGATATGCATGTATGTTAAGAATTATTAAAAAATGATTTCTTCAAGGCGAATTCGATTGCTACCGAAAAATAGAATTTTTTTCATTTAAAAAGACCTAAAGCTTAAATAATAATAGTCGAATTCGGATAAACGAACACTTCTTAAAAGAAAAAATCATTTAATACAATTTTTATTATTTTCAAAGCACTTTAGTTCGTTTAAACAAAAAAGCATTTCAACGAAACATGGTTTGTTGGTAATTAATTATGTATATTAACCAAACGTAGCTTAAAATTAAAGCAAGCATGCTCAATTTAATCCATTACATGCAACCGATAAAATTTTAGTTTTCAAAGTAAGTCTTAATAACAATATTTATCAAATTTGTTATTCGAGATATTCTCCAAAATAACCATTTTAATATGTTATTGTTTGTTGTTGGCTTAGCTAGGTATATGCCTGCATTTCATTGGCGCTAACCAAATCATCAGTACCCTTTTAGCCAAATCATGATTGAAAGCATTCAAAGCTCGTATACTTATGCAAACAATTACAAATATATATGAGAATTCTATCAGAACTCTATCATATTTTACTATTTGTAATCAACAAAAGCAAAAGTATAAATAGCTATAGAAGCTTTTGTACAATCACAACACAACAAACAATTATAATTGACATTGCGTCCTTTTGTTTTTTCTTTTTACGCCTTTATACAATTAATCGCCCGTTGGGTGATAATGAAAGTATTTATAAGGCAATGAAAAAACAAAATTTATAATAACAATATTTATCAAATTTGTTATTCGAGATATTCTCCAAAATAACCATTTTATTTGGCTAAAAGGGTACTGATGATTTGGTTAGCGCCAATGAAATGCAGGCATATACCTAGCTAAGCCAACAACAAACAATAACATATTAAAATGGTTATTTTGGAGAATATCTCGAATAACAAATTTGATAAATATTGTTATTATAAATTTTGTTTTTTCATTGCCTTATAAATACTTTCATTATCACCCAACGGGCGATTAATTGTATAAAGGCGTAAAAAGAAAAAACAAAAGGACGCAATGTCAATTATAATTGTTTGTTGTGTTGTGATTGTACAAAAGCTTCTATAGCTATTTATACTTTTGCTTTTGTTGATTACAAATAGTAAAATATGATAGAGTTCTGATAGAATTCTCATATATATTTGTAATTGTTTGCATAAGTATACGAGCTTTGAATGCTTTCAATCATGATTTGGCTAAAAGGGTACTGATGATTTGGTTAGCGCCAATGAAATGCAGGCATATACCTAGCTAAGCCAACAACAAACAATAACATTTTAAAAGTAAGTCTTAATTCAAAATGGGAATACATCTATTATGTTTTCAGTATGTATACTTCCAATTTAAGTTCAAAGAATAATTTTTAAAGAACTGAGTTCGTCTAAGCGACACAGTTTTATCTTATCCGGCATTTAATTGAAGAAATCGCTCAATTGAAACCAAATATTCGAACTATTATTTCTGTTTGATTTCACAAAGCATTTTATTCCTTTCAGAATGAAAACTATTTTATTTTTTAAATATGTTCGTTTAATTGTATAAAATAAATCTGAATTCAAAATCAGCATACATACATTTATTTTATATCAAATGCTGTATTTCCTATCTTCGCTTCATTTTTAATGCGCTCTATTGGTTTAGTCAAAATGGTTTCCACTCCGAAAAAAATTTCTGCAGTAGTTTTCAATTTTCGCGTAACCGAATTCAACTGTACTTGTAAATAAAAAGTAAATTCACAATAGTCGATCAAATATTTTCAGCTTTTTTAATTTCAAACATCTTTGCTTTTTTTAAGACATCCTTAGCTTCACGATTTACTGAAAATGACCCACAACTAAAATCAGATCTCTTAGAACGCTTTCAGTATTGTGGTACACGCAAATCTTCCGAGAACCAGGAACTAGTTTTATTTTGTGATTTTTATTCTGATTTGCAAATGCAGTTGGAAAGTAAACAATTCGATGCTGAATTATTGGATTGGCAAGTAAACCGTTATATCAGTCATCTATTTGAAAATTTTCCTTTTGAATACAAAAAACAATTGGAAACTATTTATAAGGATGTAAAAGCTATACCACCTACAAAATTGGGCGTCTTCAGTATGTAAAGGTTACTAAAACTATTCAATGATTTAGCAATATTTAAAATGTGACAGAAACAATTTCAACATTAAGACTTGTGATATATTTTTGTGTAAATGTTATTTTATAAAAACTTTATAATGTAATTAAGTAATAAAAAGAATGAAAATACTTAAATTAAATTTTTATTTTATCGACAACTCATCCAATTTTATTTCATTATTTTCTTGACATATATTAAAATTAAACTTAAATCCTATGTCGGTATTGTTTAATTGAAAAATATTAGTATTAGATATTTCAGCTGTTTCTTCCACCTGCTCCTTTGTTTGATTGCCTTCAAACATGGTTGTGTCAAAATTAAATTTGAAATCTTTGCCTGATGTTAGGATAGCAGATTTTTTAACAAAGCCGGATTTTTTTAAAGCTTCTGTAGTAGGCGTGAATTTTATTTGTTTAGTAGCTGGAAATAGTAAAAAAATCATATATTAAATATAAAATTCAGCAATCGCTTTGTAAACACAACTTATTTATTATTTCAAATTATGTATCTCGCTTTTCGAAAGATTGTCAAATCATAAGCGCAATATGGTGATATCACTCATAGACTAATACCATAGTTCTAATATTTGGAAAACATGCATTAACGGATTTGGATTAAATTTGGCACCCAGATAGTTTAATTTGCATAAATTACTTTTCACTTTCATAAGATACCATTTAACCCATTTTGGGACAACACCCCAATTCTAAAGAATTTTATGTCTTGTTATTAGGGGAAAATTTTTCGGACTCCATCCAAGATTTTTAAGACCGATCCCTTTTAATTGTGTAAACTGGTAGAAACTTCGGTTACTGACTTCACTTTACAAAAAAGATGAATGTCTAACTTTTCAATGATTCGAAGATAAATCTAATCTTTTAAATAGATTAAATTTCACTATTGTACTTATGTATTGGTATTCTTTCAGTCAAATTCTTAACATCTTTTTCGAAATTGGACTGCTATTGAGATGTTGAGATAAATGGTATTCAAGGCATATTGAGGTACATATCATTATACCTTGAATAGAGTAACCTTACCTAAACACATTTTCTTTTCTTCTTCCCTCATTTTCGCACGGTAATCACCCATAGCCAGCTTCATAACCTGACGTTTTTTAATTAAGGGTACATTCTTTCCTTTTAGAACCTTTACATTCTTGACAGTATCTTCGGCTATTTAATAAATTAAAATTGTAAAGAGCATATGCATCTATTTTATAAGCACAATAATTACCAACTTTTGGCGACAATTTTCCTGAATTTATTGCTGTTTCCAGTTGTTGTATGCACCAACACAGTTCCAGCTCAAATTGTGCATCATTATCGCTGTTATTTACCGGTGTTACAATTGTCATGGGCGATTTCAAAGATTTGGGCTTTTTCATTTTGTTTACTTTGTGCATTGAATTTGTGAGGACTGTATACTCTGTGATGAGAACAGGATGGACTATATAAAGGTGAATTTACTTTACGCCCAGTTAATACGCCACTTTTATGTATTTTTTATACTTCAAGGTGAAAAATAACTTCAACATGAACAAAGCGAGTTTATAAGAGATGGTTGTCAAATTTGTTCATATGTTTTATTTCCTTTGTTTACTTTTGATCCTTTCCTTTTTACTTTTAATCTGTTAGTTTTGACATTCTGCAAGTAGAGAGTGGTTTTTGTTGTTCTGGTGAGTTTATCCGGTATGAAACCGTATTAATCATTATTCACCACTTTAATTGCACATGGCAAGGCTCATTAACAAGGTTTATTTTGTATAGCTTAATAAATTTGAAAATAAATAAATATATACCCAACGTCAACGTGTGGAAATTTATTTCCACATACAGAAATAGTATTGAACATAAACTGTAAAATTCAATTGTAATTTTTCGAAAAAATTTTTTTAAAGAGAACATTACATTTGTTGTGTCCGAGAATGAAATGAAATCTTGTAGCTGTGGAAAATATGTAGCACATTAATATATATATATATATATATATATATATATATATATATATATATATATATATGTATATATATATATATATATATATATATATATATATATATATATATATATATTCGTATGTATGTATATATATATATATATATATATATACATATATATATATATATATATATATATATATATATATATATATATGTATATTATATATATGTGTATATAATATATACATATATATATATATATATATATATATTATATATATGTGTATATAATATATATATATATATATATATATATATATATATATATATATATATATATACCAATGTATATATATATATATATATATATATATATATATATATATATGTATGTATATATATATATATATATATATATATATATATATATATATATATATATATTGTTACGTTTTTACCTTTTTAAAAACGTTTTCCGTGGGTTCTTTTATTGCAATGAAATTAAACGCACGATTCTTTGATTTTTAGTACTTAACAGCTACTACTTTATTTAATTTAATACTACTGTACTATGCTCAAAAGCAATAGTAACCACTTAATACGCTTTACACGATCACGGTAAAGTCTAACAACTCACTAATCACAGACTCAACACTGTCTGTCTACTCAACTCTGACTCTCACTGAGTTAAACTTTAACTCTAACTCTTTACTGACTGACTGACTGTGCTGACGTTGATGCGCCAGCTTTTATACTCTTAATGATCATTTCTAGAATAATCATCATGTTTGTTTGTTAAAGTTGTTTACATTATCGTACACTCAAATTAAACGTAAACACAAGCCATACACACATACACGTACCCAATATTTAAATGCCGACAGACAACAACAACAGCAATAATCATGATCTTATTTGTTGTCGCTTTGCTAGTAAACAAGTAACTATGTATGCACGTGTGTATAGCTGTTATGTGTTCATTTAAAATGAGTAAGCAAAAAGCAAATAAGACTAACAACAACAATGTAATGAATAAGAAATAGTAAACAATTCAGTACATAACAATTCAGCAAATAATAAACAACTAAGTAATAAGAATTAATAATTCAATAATTAAGAATAACAACAATGCGGTATATTCTAGAGCAATTACAATAGGACTATTCACTCCAAATTCGTAACACTGCCGCCCGCTTAAGCCTGTTCGTCCCGAACAGGCACAGAACCACCGCTTCCGTATTTCGCGAGTCGCTCCAAATGTACCACCTTTATTGTAGAGCGGGGCTGTTGTGCTTCTGTATCCTATACACAACATCATTCAATCTCTTTGTAGGCGTGCATGGTCCATCCCACTGTGTTCGTAGTTTGGGAGACAGCCCTTTCTTCCTCTGTGGATTAAACAGTAGGACCATTTGTCCCTCGCGGAATCCATCAGAATCCGCAACTCCATCGCACCTGGCTTTCATTTTCTTTCTCTTCCTCTTCCTTGGAATCAGGTTTCTTGACCTTTTTCGCCTTCTTTTTCCCAGCCTTTCGTCCATTCTGGCTACTAACATTCGCTGTACTTCCGCCATTGGTTTCAAAATCTTTGACGGCATCCTCATATTCTTCCTTCGCTTTTGCGGCTTTAGCCCCATTCTGTGGATCTGCCCCTTATGCTCTCCACCATACTTGTCTTTCATAGCCGCGATTCTTGCCACGACCGCTCGCTGTACTGCCGCCATTCGCTTCAAATTCTTTGACGGCATTCTCATAGTCTTCCTTGGCTTTTGCGGCTTTAGCTCCATTCTGTGGATCTGCCCTTTATGCTCTCCACCATCCTTGCCTTGCAGAGCCGCGATTCTTGCCACGACCGTTCGCTGTACTGTCGCCTTTGACTTCAATTTCTTTGATGGCATCCTTATATTTTTCCTTAGCTTTTGCGGCTTTAGCTCCATTCTGTGGATCTGCCCCTTATGCTCTCCACCAGACTTACGTTGCATAGCCGCCATAACGTCCTCATCCTGGTTCCTTGCTGTAGCGGCCACAGTTTCCAGGACTTGTGCATCAGAGCCTTTTAATGCCAGGATTAACTCAGTGCATTTCTCCTCCTGCGATTGTAGCTTCTGCTCTACACCATTCTCCAGAATATCAAGCCTCTCGTGAACATCTTTTTCTGTCCCATCGAATTTCCTATTGACGCTGTGAACTTCTCTCTCCTTGTAATTCCATCGATCTTTAAGGATGTTAACCCTCATATTCGCGTCCTCATAGATATCCTCTAGCTTTTTATTTACTGCTTTCAGCACCTTAGAGTTTTCTTCGATTTTCTGGATCATCCTTTCATTATTGTTCTTAACGCTTTGTTTGAGCTCATTGATAGACTGCATCATCACTGCAAGCATAGAGTTTATGTCCATGTTGCTTGTAGCTGAACGTGTACCCATCTCCAGTTCTTCCTTCGCTTCGAACGCATGGGTCTTGATGTCCAGGCCAAGCCGAACAAACTCCTCCGATAGCCTCTTCTGCAGCTCTACTTTACTACCAGCTGTGGACAGGCCCAGTTTAGTCAACTCCTGCTCTAGCTGTTCCTCCTTTAGCTCGTCGAACTTCATTTTGCAATCCCACTTCTGACACCAATTGTTACGTTTTTACCTTTTTAAAAACGTTTTCCGTGGGTTCTTTTATTGCAATGAAATTAAACGCACGATTCTTTGATTTTTAGTACTTAACAGCTACTACTTTATTTAATTTAATACTACTGTACTATGCTCAAAAGCAATAGTAACCACTTAATACGCTTTACACGATCACGGTAAAGTCTAACAACTCACTAATCACAGACTCAACACTGTCTGTCTACTCAACTCTGACTCTCACTGAGTTAAACTTTAACTCTAACTCTTTACTGACTGACTGACTGTGCTGACGTTGATGCGCCAGCTTTTATACTCTTAATGATCATTTCTAGAATAATCATCATGTTTGTTTGTTAAAGTTGTTTCCATTATCGTACACTCAAATTAAACGTAAACACAAGCCATACACACATACACGTACCCAATATTTAAATGCCGACAGACAACAACAACAGCAATAATCATGATCTTATTTGTTGTCGCTTTGCTAGTAAACAAGTAACTATGTATGCACGTGTGTATAGCTGTTATGTGTTCATTTAAAATGAGTAAGCAAAAAGCAAATAAGACTAACAACAACAATGTAATGAATAAGAAATAGTAAACAATTCAGTACATAACAATTCAGCAAATAATAAACAACTAAGTAATAAGAATTAATAATTCAATAATTAAGAATAACAACAATGCGGTATATTCTAGAGCAATTACAATAGGACTATTCACTCCAAATTCGTAACAATATATATATTCGTATGTATGTATATATATATATATATATATATATATATATATATATATATATATATTATATATGTGTATATAATATATATATATATATATATATATATATATATATATATATATGTATATTATATATATGTGTATATAATATATATATATATATATATATATATATATATATATATATATATATATATATATACCAATGTAATAAACTTGTACATAATAATTTTTTTCCGTTAATCTGTCAGTCATTCCTGGGTCCGGAAATAAATATTGTGCGTAGAGACATAGGGTAAGATCCTTGCAAAGTGTATTTACAACAAAGTCGAGAATGTAATCTCATTAATAACTTAACGAAAAACAAAATTTTGAAGACATAATCGAAACCGGTCTGTTTAAAAGTCGAACTGACTTAGGATAATCTTAAAATTTGCTGCAAGGTGGCATTAAAACGTTATGATTCGGATCTAGTTTTTCATAATTATGCGGAGGTTTAGACCTAAAACTTTAATTTGGAAATTCTTGTGCATATGAGAGTAAGTCTTAGGTATATGCACTTTAAAATAATGACAAATCGTAAAATAATAATCATCCTTAACACATATTTAGATTTTGCAATGCTATTAGATAGCACTAAAATAACGGCATAAAGCATAATTAGTGATAACGGACAATCCACTACAGCTACGGATTACATAGTTGCTTTGTATTGGCAGTGCTTTTATAAGAGCTAAATGTCATGACATATCAGAATGAAGAATAAAAGTAAAATATAAAAGAAAAACAAAAATCGAACGAGCGACGAAACGAAACACGATAAAATTATCTGCCTTGTCAAAAAACTATAGAAAATCTATTTTTTACATGAATTTTAAAAAAATTGTTTAATATATGTGCATATTCCTGCAGATACTTACGAATTTAGTTTAAATATCTTAGCGACAAACCAAGAATATACCACATAAGGTAGCAAGTGTTAAATAAGCCGACAAAATGATATCTTAGTACCAAAAAAGGTAAAATATTGAAATATCCAATCTTATAAAAAGCTTCTAAAGCCATTGCAAACGGCCCACACACGCAAAATTACTACTAAAAAATTAATTGTGTCTGAAGAAAAAAAAAACCAAATAACGATAAAGTGATTTATTACTGAAAGTATAAAGGAAAAAATAAATGCGAAAAAAGTTAATAATTAAGTATAATTTGTCAAAGTGACGTTCTGCTGCATAACATCGAACAATCGTACCGCTTTTAAATAATTCAAATAATAATACGGAGATAAACATAAGACTCATTTACACACATAGCAGACAACGAAATACATACGTAAGTTCATTAGGAAACATACATACATACAATAATGTCTAGGCCAAGACCGAAACTTCATATGACCATACAAAAAGAGCCGGAACCAGAACTGTAAGTTTTTTCCTGTTTCTAATGCCAAAAATAAAGTATCACATTACCTATATTTTAATTTTATTTATAGAGTCCCGCCAAGAAATTTAGATTCCAGCACTACCATACAAATCGGAGATCGCACATTTGAAATTGATGCCGACAGTCTGGAGAAAATTTGCGACTTGGGTCGCGGTGCTTACGGCATTGTCGAAAAAATGCGCCATGAACAAACCGGAACTGTAATGGCTGTAAAACGCATCACTGCCACAGTTAATCGCAAAGAACAGAAACGTTTACTTATGGATTTAGATATATCTATGCGTTCCAGCGATTGCCCTTATACGGTACACTTTTATGGTGCTCTATTTCGTGAGGGTGATGTGTGGATTTGTATGGAAGTTATGGATACCAGCTTGGATAAGTTTTATCCGAAGGTTTTTAACAACAACTTAGTTATGGAGGAGTATGTTTTAGGAAAGGTGAGTGCATATTTAAGAACCATTTTGTTTATTAATTCAATTCAGGAAAATGGTCCATCGGGCATGAAATTGTTTCACTAATCGCAAATCGTATGAAAATATGTAAGGAATGGTCTAAATAGAAGTATTTTTTTAATTAAATGAGCTGTAAAAAGTCCGTAATAATGGTTCTGTAGCGCTTGCACTTGACAGTGCCATTTTCGAAAGAATGGGTCAGTGATGCCATCACTTCAATATCCATAAAAATCTTTCACACTCTCTATAGATATTTTGGCGTTTCGACAAAGACGTGCGGGATTTTCTCTCCCTGGGAGAAAAAATTTCAGTGCCAAAATAAGAAGATAATTGCAAATTAATCCACTCAATATTTGTTGACTTAACGCTTAATTACTAATGCAAGCTCTGGCTACTCAATCTTAGCTGCTTACAATGTTTTTAGTATGTGACTACTGATAATTTATTTCAATTATATATTTGCATGTGTATGATACCGCCGTTTTTTGTAAACTATTTTATCTATTGAAAAAATTTTTAATATTTTTTTCGAATCTATATGTACATACGATATGTACATGCATATACAAAGTAAGTGAACAATTTACTAGAAAGCGGGTGCCAAAAACATTAATTTGCTTAAATCGTTGCGTTCGTGTTTTTTTACAAAAAAAAAAAAAAAATAATAATAAATAAAAAAAATAATAATAATAATAAAAAACAGTCGCATGTGTCGTTTGTAATCTTGAAGAATATCAAAATACTGTTGATTTTCGTCAACAAATTGTATGGCATTGTTATTGTCAATCTTCATTATATTTTGTGTGATTGCCTAGGAATATATAGAAAACAAAATAATTTGCCAAACGAAAATTTCAAATATTTTTTTGAAAAGTTCAAATATTTTTTTCTTTATCGAGATATTTGGTACGTGCTGGGAATCGATAATTTTAAAACCTAACGTTTTAATTTAGTACAAACAGTTTCGATAACGATTTGTTTTAAGTCTAATTGTATGCATTTTTGGAAGAGTACATATATAATTAGTGTTGGCGTGGTGTAATTGTTGAAGTGCTTGCAAATGTGAAATTTTTTCATCGTGATTTTTCGACTTTTAAAATAAGGCTTCAACCCCCTCTAAAAAATCCATCCAAGAATACCCCGACCACCCCCCTCCCCCTGGAAAAATGGATAACATCATGAGGCCGCCAACAACCCCCTGGGAAAAAAGGTAGGAATTAGGAAAAAGATAAGCAAGGTTCCTCCCCACTACAGCACCAAATACAGAGGGGGCGTTGTTTTTAGGCAACGTCAAATGGCAGCCCCATTATCCAAGGACTCATCTACTGGAAAAACAACCAATTAACGAAACTGATACATGCCAAAATAAGAATAGACTGAAGAGATGCTTTGTGGAAGCCATATGCTTCCAAGGGTGGTAATCGAGAAAAAAACATGTAGAATTGCGAGTACATATGCTGTACTAATCAAATATATTTGCCTATAGGATGAGTTTGACTATTTATCTTATAGTAAGTATATATCGCACACTAAATACAAAAGTCATATTAGTTGTGAGCTGATACGTGGAAAAAGCGATATTGGAAAATGTTTTTATGTGTCTGTTTGTATTTGGCATGCGATATACATATGTATGTATGTATTGTATTTATGTCAAATTAATAAGTTTACTATGTGTCGTAGTAATAAAATAGCATACAACAAATCACAAATTTAAAGTTAAATTATACATATTTCAGATTGCCATGTCGGTTGTCAATGCTCTGCACTATTTGCACGCCCAGTTAAAAGTTATTCATCGTGATGTCAAGCCATCAAATATTCTAATAAATCGCAATGGTGAGGTTAAAATGTGCGATTTTGGTATATCAGGTATTCAATAAAAACAATTATACTAAAAATTAGTAATAACAAAAAAAATTCATATTAAAGGTTACCTCGTAGATTCAGTGGCCAAAACTATTGATGCTGGTTGTAAGCCATATATGGCACCCGAACGCATTGACCCTTCGGGTAATCCGGCCCAATACGATATACGTTCTGATGTTTGGTCATTTGGTATTAGTATGATTGAAATGGCAACTGGTAAATTTCCCTACAATACATGGAAAACGCCCTTTGAACAACTACGACAGGTTGTGAAAGACGATCCACCACGTTTGGAACCAGGCACATTTTCACCTGAGTTCGAAGACTTTATAACAAAATGCCTGCAAAAAAGCTATACAGCTCGACCCAACTACGAGCAATTACTGCAGCATCCATTTATAACCGAGCATGCAAAACGTAATACAGATATTTCGACATTTGTAGCTGGGGTATTAGATATGCCCGAGTAGAAGATATTCTTTATTAAGTTATTCTTTTTTCATGTTCAAACTTCAACCAACTAACCAATCAACCCACAAATGAACCACAATTCTACAATGTAATCATTTACATTAAAAACAAAATAGTTTATACATTTTTCGTTTGTTAAGCTGTTGCGATTTTAACACTAAAATTAATAAACAAAACGGCTTCCACGCTATCTTCAGTGTTAATTAAAAATAAAAGATAGGACCTCCAAAAATACAGACTCAAATATAAAACTTGTATTTAAATATACACTCTATTATTGTATACATACATATATGTATATGAATATCGAACGTTTTGATAAATATAAATATTTCTATTTTTGTGAAAAGAAAATGCATCAGTTAACAGGTAAAATACGTTTCATTATTAAAGTTAATGTTCAAGTGAAATAAAAACTGTCCTGTAACATAAGAAATTATTATTAAAAATACACAAACAGATAATTTAAATAATAACGAAAAGAAACTATAATGTTTATATGCTTTAACGTTTAAAACAAACAAAACTTAAGAATAATAATAATAAATTATATTTTTAAACGAATTAGGAAACAATTTGTTTTGATATTTAAATTTACATGTACATACTTATGTATGTAAAATGATAGTTAAACTATAAAGGTTATTGCAAATAAGAGGTATCTCTAACAAACTAAGGTTTTGCATTGTAGGCCAGCTGCTCGAAACCATGCTCGATATCGAATAACTGTGTACGTTGGTAATTGCAGTGCTGAGTTTTATAAATGTGGCCATTTATGTATGTGACTTTATTCTTTGAGTGAAACAAGCTCATAAAAAGAAATCGTATTGCACACATCAATGTACTTCATAGGCAGATAAAATTAACTCGGTTACTGCTCCGAAGTTCTTACGACGGCAAATAGAAGTTATAGAACTTTTATTAGCGCTCCCATCAATTAATTAGATTTTTTTTTTTATAAAAAGTCTAAATTTCAGTATTTCGTGCAAAATTTGAAAAACTATAACTTTATTGCCGTTGGATATTTCCGACTGGAAATTAAAGACAGATCGCAACATTTTTTTAACATATTACAAAATGTCGAAATTCTCAAACCACATTAAGAGATCCATTGTTCAACAACGAACATCCTTTGGGTCCGATTTTTAAAAACTGTAAATCGATAACTTCCACCACGCTCACATGTAAAGAATTTATATTTTGTAATTACGTTTATTACTCTCAAGGAAATAATTTTAAAAATAAATTTATTTTTACCACCAGTATTTATAAACGCTTTTTTACGACTTGCTGCCAGTAATGCACTAATTTATCTCAATTCCAAATTGTTCAATTTGCTTTTCTAAAGTTTGAAATTTAGCTGTTCATATGTCGACATTTCATCGTCAGTGAACTTTAAGCAGTCTGAAAGCATTCACATACAATAAAACAAAGAAGTTTTATTTAATATATGACCTAGAGCCTAAATAAAAATAAAACAAAAATTACATATCGTAAGGTCGAAAAAATTAACAAATATATACTTAACTAACGGAGGGCACGCCGAAGAACATCAATATGAAATTAATAAATATACATACATATAGTAACAAACCAAACAAGTTTGTCATAAATAAAAAAAACAAAAATAAGCAAATTAAAAAGCATGTATATGGTTGGTAAAGAATAGATAACAATGGTAAGACTGTTGTAAGTTAGTGATGAAAAGCTTTCAAAAATTGTGGTACGATGAATCAAAAACAATTCTCGTATTACATTTACAGTGAAGGTTTGTATGAATAGCTGAAATATATGTACATCAAACTGACACCACAGAAGTGGACCAAACGCAAGAACGCTAATGATGAAAGTGTAGCGGCTTTCGAAAACAGCATGTTGTTCCGTTCTGGTTTGTCAGAATGATTTACACATTTTGTCTCTGTTGTGGTTTATTCTTTGATAACTATTACATGTAATTTGGCTTATAAAATACGATAAGATTGCTTTACTCAAATTCCTGAAGAAGACAACCGATGGTGATCGAAATATGGAATAAAAAATAAAAATTTAATAAAACAAAGAAGTTTTATTTAATATATGACCTAGAGCCTAAATAAAAATAAAACAAAAAAAAATAAAACAAAAATGTGTCAAAATATTTAAATACAATATGAGAATTCTCTATGGTATATGAATATTACAAAATACACTATCATATTAGGCTTAGAATGATTTTATATAAACAGCACAAAAAACAATTTATATTCAGTATAAGTATGTTTTATTTTTCCTGCAACATGTATGCAATTACCGGCTCTCTGGATGTCAATGGTTTTATTTATTACGCAAAAATATTAATATTGCTGTTTATATAAAAACATTCTAAGCCTACTATGATTATGTATGTATGATTATTTTTGTAATATTCATATACACGTACGACAGAGAATTCCCTTTTTGTTTTGGCATAAAAATATGATATTGAATGTTATGAAACTGCTTAAAGTTTACTGACGATTTGGTTGTCGACATATGAAAGGGCGTAACAAACAAATTTAAAAAGATCAAATATTTTTTGGGTACAATCTAGATAAATTTCATTATTAAGTATTACATTTCAAAGCTTTTCAAACATGCAAACATTCTACTCGTCATCATCATGCAATCTTCACATCTCTACTTTCTATTGATCCTTGAATTGTAAATAAAGCGAAAAATTTCTGAAAATTCAAACCAATTTTATTAGCAAAGTATGAAGATACATTGTCTGCTTGTATACATACAAATTTTTAAACCTGTGGGGCTTGGCGTTGAAAACTTTTCCTTTTGCTTTTTTTGTCAGGAATTGCGATTGCGTTCAATATACAGTGGTGTGAGTAACTCTCCTCGTTTAGCAGAGATATTTGTAGATTACGCCAGAATGGTAGACATAAAGATTTCCAATGGATAAGTCGATATTTGTCACAATAATTAATAGCAGAAAATTTAATTAAATCCAAAATCAGTGGTTGGACATTATACACCTTTAGGTTGGCCATAATATATGAAGTTTTCTTTATATTAAACACGTCATTTAGAGCAACAAAAATGTCTTTAGATTGACGCAAACAAGACTCAGCCATACGATATTCAGAGCAGCCACGTTCAATGTAAACTTTAGCTATATCCAATAGTACAATACCTTCCTCTTTCTTCATGTTTAACTGCCGTATCATTTCAAGAGACTTGTAAAGTTCAACCAAGGCGACATCATATTTTTTAAGACTAAGAACGACAGCTTTTTATATATTAATAAGAAAATAATAAATGAAAGAATTATACCATCTAAAGCATACACCTTTTATATGACTATAACGTGATAAAAACCTTAAATACTCTAAGTGTTCCTGCACGTGAGATGATATATATTTTATGATATTTTCTAGTATTATAAGACTCCTTTCATAATTTGCTGCTTTTAGTTGAAATTCTGCCATATCTAAATTCCCCCTTATGTAAACCGCCTTATTACGTTCAATGCCAACTAAAAAAATAATAAATAATTATTGTAATTCAGCAGCTACCGGTTTTTATACATGCAGTCCTTACCTGTTGTCAAAATCACTAAAGCTTCTTGTACTTGATTTATAGCAATTGCCGGTGTGGTGGAAAATACATCATTGGCATAATTAAGTAGTGCAGATGCATACACTTTGGCTATCATTGAAGAAAGATGCAAGGATCTATATTCTTCCATGTAGAACCAATTGGTGCCTCGTGCCAACACAAACGACTTTTCAAGATATTTAACAGCTTCTTTCAAATCTATGATTTACAATACATAACAAACATAATAATTTGATCGAGATGAATATTAAATATATTCAAAATTCTTCCGACAATTGAATTGCCTTTTAAATCAATTTAAAATTTTTACGAAACTCATTTGAAAGGAAACTAATGCAACACGATTCATGTTTAAAAAAGTAAACATTGCGGTTCAAAATTTAAATGGCATAAAAGAAGACGAGACTGAGGTATTAAGGGAATATGTTGAATGGCATGGTTTAAATGTCTGCCATGGCGCTGATCACAGAGTTGGGATATCAATGATATTGCCGCGTAAATCCAGTCTATGCTGACTAAGGACATTGAAAAAAATTAAAAAGAACGAATCTATGTCATCTACATTGCAACGTCGACCATCTGGTGCTTGACCTACTAATATTAAGAAATTTAGTCACCAATATTGAAGAGAAGACCTTACAGTAGCCATCGCATCACATCAGTTTACGCGATTAAACACCCATTTTGCTTAATTTTGTATTTCACCAAGGTGTGTTCTTGGGTTATTTCAACGTAAATTGTTGTTTTCACTAAAGAAAAACAAAAACATTTTGTACTAAAATAACAAAACGCTTCGTCTTGCTGAAAGAGAAAATTAAGCCCAAAGTATTATTATTAAGGAGTGGTGGCCAACTGCAAAAATAGCCATGCTGGTGTGGTATAAGTAACTGAATAATAAATAATCGATTTGATAGAAGTCTCTAAAACAACATGAATGCAACGGAGGATTTTCAACATCAACCTTTTTTTATTGAAAAAAACCAATTAATTACACACACATACTTGTGTATCTAAATACTTACATTTACTAAATCCTACTATGAGCTCCATTATCATATTTCGAAATCGATATTTATATTCTTTATTAAAAACAATGTTATAGTCGAACAGGATGACAACATATTACAATTCTTTCTCAAAGTGTAATATATATTTTGTTGATTTCATTCCAAATTAAAAAAATTTAACTTCCTTAAGGAGTTGTGCTATTTCCTGTTAAGTTTCCACTTATCAGACAGCACTAAAATCCCTTTTTTCTCTTTGAAAAGGTAAAAAATGTGGCAATTTTTTATAGAAAAGAAAACACTAGTCATATAAACATCATAAACAAAATTTTCGTCCAGGAATAAAATTTGTGAAAAATTTAACAAACTAGTACACAAAGACAACAACAATGCAGTTGCCTATCGAAATTTTGGGAAAAGGAAACGGATTTCACGTGAAATTTTATTCACGAGAAGTGTGATTTATTGAGTTAATTTTTTTCTTTTTAATATCAATGTATATACATTTTCCAATGTATATACATAAATGCTCCACTACTTACCGTACTTGTTAAGATGTATTCCATAATAATAGTATAGTTCACATAAAGGTTCCATCGATATCACTTCAGTCTGACATACTTTGTCCGTTATTTTGACGATAATTCTAAAAGCATCCAATAAAATCCAGTCATATTTTGTATCGTAATTTTTAATCGCCAAAATGCATTGGAGCAATAAACGTGTACATATTAGTGGGCCATTGCTTTGCCCCGAAAGTACAGCCTTCTCTGCCATTTTACAGTTATCGAAAAGGTTCAGCAGTAATTTCGGATTATCCGATATGCGATCACGTATTGAATCAGTTTTATAAAGTACACATTCCTTATCGATTAAAATTTTAAAATATTTGGCTGACGTTGGACAACCTTCTTCATAAAATTCATGTAAAAGCGCATCATAAATGCCAGCATTTCGACGTGCATCCTTAAATGTGGGCAAGATAATTCTCTTGCGAATTTCTTTTTTATCAAAAGAGATTGTGTTTTTAAACGGACCCGTAAATTGTATTCGTTTTTGCATTTTAATAAAAGTTATTGAATAAAAAATACAAATAAAAAGTGAAAAACAATTACGAATGAAAAGAACAAGGCAAATATACCTTGGAAAAGAATATTCAGAAATACACACATTTGTACATATGAACATATGTATGTACACGTACATATATATGAGTATAAAAATAATGCTAGAAAAAATATAAAATATTGGTAATACTTTTGAAGGTAATTTTATAAAATATTTCTTTCCAAAATTTGTTAACTCGTGTAGAAGAATTGTATGGCAATCAAATGATTTTTCTATGCATGTCGACTGCTAATTGCGGAAATCTGCCTGAGATAAATCCATTTCTATTCGGTTGCGTCCTACTTACATTCAACTCATAATCTATAGCTTCTAATGTCTATCGATAGTTCACGATCACTAAAATGCAGCCGTAGTTTTATTACAAGTTTACAGCAAAATTAATCTTACACTAGCGCTACAACTTAATGCAGTCATTAAATTAAATCCTTTCTCCTATACAATTTTACGTTCGCTTACATTACAGGTTTGACAAGGATAATTGTCAAATTCTCGACCCTGTTCTGTATATCAGATGCAAGTAACTTATTCACCATGTTTAATACATTTTCAAATTTTTTTCGTTGAAATTATCTTATTCGAACTTAAATTTGACAGAACTACATACTGCAATACGCATGTAGAACAAAAATTTATTTTTCTCAAAATCGTACGATTTGAAATCAAGTGATTTACAGAACAGATCCGTATAAAAAGTATAATTACACAATATATGTATATAGTGAAGCAACGAATGTCAACTTTTAGATATTCGCTAAAACGAATATCTGAGTTAATATTTGCGAATACGAATTATACGTCTGCATAATGAACTATTTTAAATTTAGTCGAAAAAAATACTTGTGTCAATATTTTTGTTCTTGTGCATTATAATCTATAAATTTCTATCATAAAGTTAGTGGATTGTTATTTACATTAATCCCAACTTTGAAAAATAATTTTAATGAAGAAAATACTTTTTAACTTTTTTAACGATAGTTGTAAAGAAATTTATGTTTAGTTTTTTTTTTAAATTTACTAAGATTATAAAGTTCTTATTGAAAATTATTACAAAATTAATATTTTTGTGCCATATAAATAATTAATGTCGTGTTACACGATGTATTTTTTCACACGAAAATACTCAACTGAATTTGAGGAATATGAATCCGAATGTCATTAAATAGGCGAATATTCGCGAATAAAAATATTGATTGCATCACTAATAAATATATACTAATGCATTAGAGAAATAATTGCCCTTATTATGATTGTCGACATCAATATATTGGCAATTGTGGGATCGTTATCGAGAACTATTAAATATTGTTGATAGTATATTACTACTACTATGGCTTATAAAATTACAATTGGCATCAATATTAGTTAATTATTGCCTACAACGAGTTCAGAACTGCTGTATTTTTTAATGTCGACTTGATGTGACGTCGACGCGACAATCATAATAAGAGGGAATAAATAAAAAACGTTAGAGTTACAACATCGCGAGAAAAAATATGCCATCTGACAATGCCATAATTAAGCCTCTTTCCTAGAATCGCTTTTTTGTATCGAAAACTAAACAAAATTCTTGATTGATCAAGTCAGTCGAAAAATTAAGAATGATTGTATTAATCTGTATAAAAATTTGCATCAGTGACCATGCCTATTTGTGACCAGAAAATAATTTTATCTCTCATCATAAAAAAACATTTTTTTTATTTAAAAGTATATAGTATATTGGAAATAAAAATACATAATTTTGTCTCTTAAATTTAAAAATTCTTGATTTTAGGAAGGGGTATAATGTTAACACACACGGATAGTAATTTACATTAACTAAAAAATTACGTTTAGAATCGTTAATATTTATGATATAAATTGTGTGATCCTATCGAAATATTGTAACAAACCGATGATGCACCAACGAAACAAGTTATTTTTCAAGTTTTAGGAGAAAGGGAAAGTTTAATTTTGACACCCCGTTTAACGCACATACATATGCATATCTAACCAAATACGTGCATATGTGTACATATATACGACAATTTGTATTACGATAGATTCAAGCTTCATTTGGAATAAAAGAAATTTTGAAAAATTACATGCCTCAGTTTATAAAAAAATAAATTTTTAGCAAGTAAGTTCCCAAATGTTATTCAAGTTCGCAATTTATTGTAAAATTAAGTTTATTTGCTATACAAATATAATAACCCTTATCGTGGTCAGCGTACATATATACTTCGCAAGTGAAGCGTTTGAAATAACATCGTAATAAAGGCTCTTTTAACATTTTCGGCAACCACAACGTGAAAATATTTATTTCGATGCAACTAGAGCAATAGTATTATCAATTTAATGTGTTTTTTTCATTCCGACCGTATTCATTTGAACGCTATAATTACTAACCACTAACTAACTAATTAAGTTAATTAAATTTTCAAACACTAAGGTCAGTTTTTGAATGTTTGTTTTTTTTGTTTCAATCAGGGATTATAAATAATAAGAAAATAATTGTCACAATGGAAAAATATTTGATGTAAAAATTTAAACATTTTTTAACACAACAAAAAGTTTAGTACTCTAAAAATTTTTCATAAAGTTCATTTCATGCATTAGCTCTCATTGTGCTAGATTAAAACACATTCCTGATTTTGAGGATTGTCTTAGTTTTAAATATAGAATAGATCACAAGAGAAGATACATATTAGAAATGCTACAAATCATTAATACAACATTTTCAAATAATAATAATAAATGAAATTTGTTTTAAACTTTTCGTTATGTAAAATGCATTGTTTGTTTGTGGCTTTAGCTCCTCATATGCCGACATTTCATTGGTCGCTAAACCAAATCGTTATGTTGTAATAATTGTTAAAAATTTTAACTTAAAATTTATTTATACTCTGAAGAAATTATACATACTGTAATGAAATATTAGAAATAGAAAACATTTTATATTTGAAAATTGACCTTAGTGCTTAAATATTAAATTAACATAGTTGAATATAATTACTAGCTTTAAAAATCCCTAGAATTATGAATTGGCTGAAAATTTCGTAGAAAACCAGTTGCACATATGTAATTCTTTTTTTCTTAAACTTTTAATTTGTGTCTTTGTTTTAATAAAAATACTTGTTTGAATTACAATTATATAACTAAATATATAGTTAATGATTCTGAAAGATAGATACATATATAGTGTTTTTATATAAATTTCAAAAACATATTAAAACTATATAAACATTAACGTAAGAGTTAATAATATATGTACGTTTATAAAAAAATTTGTTTAAAACAAAATAAAAATAAGAAAGATGGGATGACAGAAGGGACAACTTAGTGTGGCGTGCGCGGAGGGAGAGCAATTTAAAATTTTTAAGTAAACCTATAAATTGCAACATTTTTAATACAACTGTTTCATTAAGAACAGTAAAACTAAGTTGTATTGCTGTAATGTTTGTTCGTTATATCTTCATCAATATCTTTTGATAACTTGTCAATAGTTTCGTTAATTAAAGTGTCCACAAAGGATTTTGCATTAGTACCATCACTAGTTTGGGAATCTAAAAATAAAATGTTTTACACATTTTTATATCATATATACAATTATTTAATTACCTTCTAAGAACAAATTCATTGAAATATCATCCATCGCACTTAAAGTGCTCAAATGTTTGCTATTAACTTCGTTGCATACATTTCCATTTGTTTCAATTTCGTGGGATTTGTTCCTTCCCAGTTCCAACTGTAATTCAGAAGTTTGTGATAATCGTAAAGATGAGAATTCGTTAACATCTGTATTTATTTCATTGATATTTTCTCCATTATCTTTTGCAGATACGAAACTGTCGTTTGAACTATTTTCTTGGTTTATTACTGAAAGAGGCGCAGCTTCGTTTTGTTTTTCAGTATTATTTTTAGTATAGTTGTTCATTTCCGTGTCATTTTTGTTTGTGGTAAAGTCAACATTGTCATTATTAAAAATTAGTGGAAAATTTATAGGTGAAACTGCTAGGGGTAAAGCTGTAGAATTCAAGTCCTCAAGAGATGCATTAGAGCTGGTACGCGATGTACGCCTTTGTGGCATTTCTATAGGTACTAAAAAAATATATCACTTAAACTTGCGTAATTTTTTTACGAAATGTAAATGTTTATGAATATAGAAACGGCAAAAAAGCAGCCATTGACAAAGACAGTTGTTACTTTAAATAAGAGCTTATGCCTAAAAAGTTGGCATGAAATTAGAATATTTTTTATTGATAATGAATAGAACGAACTTTTAGTCTATAAGCAAAAATCGATAAGTGCATTTATTTTATTAAATGCATCGTTATGCTGGTATTGAAAATGATCCAATATAAATGCATGACATAAAAATCACGAACTGACATTGAAGAGCGTTCAGCTCTGAGCTTTCTTAGTGTGTAGCTCGTGATGATGTGAATATCAAATAATTTGATTTATACTATTTTATAACTCAGCAACGTACTTTATTAAAAACGTGTTAAAGAAACTTACCTATATATTCACAATCATCGTCCTCATCGTCATCTTCATCCAATTTAAAGCGCTTCAAGCCACCTGGTGGTATTCCTTCGTTGGCCAACTTTAACTTTTCCCTGCGAGGACTTGGCGAACTGTCATCTTTCAGTGGACTGAATGATTTGTGATCCCGTTTCTTACGGCCTGGCGAAAAAGGAGTGCTACAGACGAGCATTTCAGGATCCAAAAATAAAGAAGGATCTAGTTCTATGTCATCCACCACTTTTCCATTTTCTACTTTTTTCAAACGAGCCGGCATAACAACAGGAGTCACGACAGCCGGTATAGAATGATTAGCGTTCATTTTACGACTATTACGATTAGTAACCGTAGCACAAAAATCCTCACCACAACTATCATCTGAATCTGAACTGCCTCCAAATATTTCAACTTGTTCGCTAAATGAAACCGAAAGATTTTTTGATTTATTGCGTTTGGCCTGTAGGCGCCTGGCCCGATCATTTGACTCAAAAGTCAACATAAGTGGATGTGTGCAACGTTCGATTTTTACTTGAACATTGAAGAAACGTTTTCCAAACGAACGAAACAACTCAGAGCGAGAAAATTTAGTCGGCGCAGTGATGGTATCAAATTTAGAATTTTTTATTTTATTGTGATGGGCCTCCGATGAAGCTGATCCCTTCGAAATATTTTTTAATTTCTTTTCTATTTTACTAGTCGGCGATGTGTTGAGTTTTATAAAAAAATTATTCTTGTTCTTGTTATTCTTATGATCAATTGCTGATAGTTTTCCCTTTTTAGAAGGAGGTGATTCCGTAAACGCTGATGGTGCTGCTCTCTTGTTATTTTTGAGTTTGTTGCCTTCTTTTTTAGGAAAATTTTTACTTTTAAATTCTTTCGCAAGTTTTTGTAAATTATCTCTATGTACTCGCACTTTACATGACTTAATATTAAATTGTTTAAGTATTTCAGATTTTGACTTATTTTGAGTCACCAATAAATCATTTTGCCCTTCCAAAGGTTCAAAAAGTTTTTGTTGTGCTTTTGTGGGTGTCATTTTTGTATGCTTCTTAACATCTTTAAACTTTTCTTGTTTCTTTCGTATGTTGTTGGCATGTTCCTCGAGAGGGCGGGATAGAAATTCTTCTAATTTTTTTCGTTCAAGTTTAACTTTTAACGATTTTACATTTTTTGCACCATGTTTAGGAGGAGACAAGCTACGGGACTTCTGACTTTTTGATTTTTTCAAAGCACTGCTACTTATTGTAATGGGTGAGGGTAGAGATTCTCTTCGAATGCTACTGGGTTCAGATTTGTGGTCTTCATTAAATTGTTTCAAAGTGTCGCTATAATTAGTTTTTGATAACAAAATAGATTTGGCGGGTGATGTGTTTGTTTTTTTTACGGGACCCGCTGATTTCAGTTGATCGAACAAATCTGCCATTATGTGTACTAAAGTAAAATAAATTTTAGGAAACCTCAGTAATAGAAAAATAACCTCTAAACAATTTGGAACGACAAAATTTCTATAATACTTACATTGTACATACAACTCGTTTGTTGTCTTCTTTCTTTTATTGGCGTTATATTTTCAATGTGTATATTCGGTCTGTTGAAGAAATTGTATGGAAACGTCCTGAAAACTATGATTATCCTAAAATATATATTTTCACATCATTTGTTAAAACAAAACAGATATTTTACCCGATATTTTGTTTTGTAAGCTATTTCTGTATTTCCTTTTTTTAACATATACATATGTAAGTATGTATGTATATTGTAATGGCTTTGCGTACAGCACAAACAATATTAATTATTTGGATTTAGACGCTATTTGCTTTGTTCTGCAACATTTGTTATATTGGATATATTGCATACACAAATTTTCTAAGCACTTTTCATTACCTTTTTGTAGAAATCTACAAACAATTGTTACAATGAAGACGCCGACAATTCGCAACTTTTCCACTTTTTCCATTAAGATTCTCTGCTATTTTTACATACCTTCTCCATTATTTCTCCTATTTGATGTTATGCATTACAGAGTTGCAATGTGATGGTTTTTTATTATTCAACGCTGCAAATATATGTATTTTTGAAAGTACATTTATGTTCAACATAGACCGCCCTAGATAATATATTTTATATGACACATAAGAATTTCCAATTAAATTTGATGCCATCATATACCTGTCTCAAATATTCTTATTGATTCTCCTCTGGCATAATGATCCCACTCAAATACATGTTTATTCAATATATGAAATCGCTTCATATTGGCAATTTTTATGACTACTTAAACATAAACCTCTTGCTATCAACAAGTACATTATATAATATTCCTAAGAGTAAACACATTAAAAGATTTTAGATAGTTCTATTTTATATAAAAATATTTTTTAATTAAATTGTTAAAAAATAAAAGACCTTAAGCTTAAAAATTAAAAAAAAACAAATTATTATAAAAAAGGTCAAAAAATATAGATACATTACTAAAATATTTTTTCCATATAAAATATACTTCAAATGCAACTATGTCCAACTTTTACATAAACCTTGTCAAAAAAAAAAATTGACAATTTAAATAAATCACGTGTATGCGTGAGAGGTTTTTGCTTAATGTATGTTCCTTAAGTGTCCGGGGTGTACGGTAACGGGTTATAAAATAAGTAAATCGGTTTTGTTTAAACAATATAAAACATTAAGTTAAAGTGTAAATTTAATAGTGAAAAGTGTTTTCTTAACTCTCATTAGTAAGAAATAAAAAGGGTGAGTGTTGTATTACTGAATTTTGCAAATAAAAAAATCTATACAATAAAGTTACTATGGTGCAGGTCATAAAAATGCAAACAAAACAAACATACAAACATTGATAAGTGTAAAAAATATGTAAAAAAGCAAAAAAAGGCGCTCTTTAATTGATTTTTTCGCAGAAAATATGTAAACAATTTAATTGATTTTCGGTAATGGCTTGTGTATATTGTAAGGAATAAAATAATTTCATTAAACCGCGTTTAACATTAAAAAAACTGCATTGATAAGAAAGAGACTACGAAATAGTAGTGGAAATAAAAAGAATGTAAACGGATTTAAGAGGGCAAGCAAGGAGGAGAGATCTTAATAGCAAAGTTCTACCAAGTAAGTGTATACAACCTTCCTCCCCATGTACATATAATTCGTAGGTGACGACTGGGTGCACAATAAGCTAGATATAACTATTTTGGAAATAAAACCAAGTTTTAAGTGGATATTCTGGTTGAAATAAAATTTCATATGCACAAGCTAGTTGACAGGTTGATCGAGACTAAGTTCTGAAAAATACTCCACATTTGCTTAGGAGCCAAACCATAGTCTTCTTTTTTGCTTTTCATTCGATCCCAAAAAATATACATACATACATATGTATGTATATCCTTTAAGTAACAAAAAAATCACATCCAACTACATACATTCATATCGAACTAAAATTCATCCATATCCAACTAACATTTTTTAAATTAATCAAGTTGTTCAAATTCTGGTAAATTTTATATACGTATGTATGTATTCCTGATAAGTTCCCTTCTCTTTGAGTAGCCACTTCTGGAATTTGTATTCGTGTTTTGAAAATTGTTTTATATATTCAAAACATATAAATTATTGAATATGATTCTAAAATTAAACCGAAATATAGAAAATTCCATGATATAATAAAATTATGGAAAAGTTAAATTAAAAGTAACTAAATAGGTACATATGCTTTGTGCCAACTTAATGACTTATCAATTATTCCAAGGTTTAGGTGATATTTTTTACTTAGTAATTTGGAATGAAAAATGCTTTTAATTAACATCATTCATTATTATTAGACCATATATGATTGAAACTAATTACAAATATCGATAACTTAACAAAACTAAACTAAACTACATACTTATATACTCGTATGTAGCTAAATCGTGTTTAAAACTAGAAATATAATTATCAAAGCCCCTTGGTTTCAATGGGAAGATCATTGTGAGACGTGTTAATTCCTGGTATAATCAATTGCGTATTGAAATTGGGATGAGAAATGTGTATGTTACTTACGCACGAATTCAAATAAGATTTAATAAATCATTAGATTCGTATTTGACAACGCAAGCACTATGGATAGAATCACCAGAAAGATGATGGCTGAAAACTATAAATTAAATATTGCGCTTAACCACTTCCCTGGCACCGACTTCAAAGATCTCTTATTTATTATTTATATTATATTTTATTTATTATTTGCGATCACTGTCTTTTATCGGGCTTAGAAAATTAGCGGAAAAATTTTGCGCCTTTGGTTTGTTTGTTGCAAACGTACATAAGTATGTACATTTATTGTTGTTTTGTATACTTCAAAAAAAAACCGATATTTTTCATAATGACAATGATTTGTAGGGAACAATCGTTCATATTGTTGGGACCTAAGAAGTGCTTAGTTACAGGCGCACCAATGTATTTTATAACTAATGTATTTTATAACCGGCCACCACTGTATATATAATTAATTATCTATTCGAACGTTATTTTATTGGTCTTTTTCTTCAGCCATTTTCTTCGATTTCGATTATGATTTTAAATAAATGTAAGTACCTTTTATTTTATTAACGAGCTTTAGGTCTTTTAGTGTCCAAATATTGAAATAAAATGAATTTATTTTTTATATAGAAAGACTTAAAGCTCGTTAATAAAATAAAATATATATTACAAAAGGTCAAAAAGATAGTCTTAATTAATTAAATGTAGTTACCATTTCCGAACAGTAAAAAAGTATTGTTTTTATAATTTAATCTCTCTCATTGTTTCTCCTTTTATTTATATTTTATCACTTTGAGCCAACTTCTTGTGATCAAATCAATGAGCATGTTGTTCATTTTGGAAAATTGTTTACCACAATTACTAGCTTAGTATCCCAAAAACTTTCCAAGCTTAAAGCAGCAGTTTAGTTAACGAGCACAGAGTGTGTCACTTATTATCAAGTTCCAAATTGAAAGCCTAATATTTATTTTAATGTACTGATTTCAAATATCGTAAGAAATAGTTCTTTCAATAATTAACTTATTTAAAAAAAATCATTGTTGAAATTGTTTATTTGACGGTAGTAGTTTTACAGAAATTACATATTATTAATTGAATTTAAATTAATTGTATTGTCTGATTTGTCATATAACGGTAACTTTTTCTTTTTTAACTTGGTTTTAACTTTCCTTACAACAGTTGTAGCAGTGACAGTCATAACCTGGCTACATTTATTGTTATCAGATTTACTTCTATGTACAGAAGGTTTTCTAAGGTTATTACAATCTGGCTTGTTTGTAGTGTAACTGTTGACATTTGGTAGTTTATGGTGCAAAGATTTTAATTTCTTGCTCTTTTGTGCGCCACCAGTGCCACCACCGGTTCCAATCTGTTGTACTGCTGTTACCACTAATCCTCCAGTCTTAAATTTATTGCTACGTACAAGCGACTTGTGCTGATTCAAATTTTGCTTGTTCGCTTCGTGATGAGATGAGTTTGAGGTATAAACGCGTGATTGAGATTTTGATAATTTGCTTTTTAAAACGATATGAACTGCGGGTACTTTGGAAATGGTTGTCGATCTTTAATAATAAATGAAATATTTTATTTTTAATAAATATCTACTTAAAAAATTCTACCTCTCCGGCTTCGTTTCTACGATGGGTTTCTTGACTAGTTTTGTGGCGAGAATTGATGAAGATGAGGATTTTATATGGCCCAAATTTTCAAATACATATACCGTTCGATCTTCATCAATATCTGGTGTTAGTAGCTTACGAGACCCCTTTCCTTTTTGACTATAAGGAGAAGCATCAGGATTAGCATTCATCATCTGCCATTCCATTAGTTTTTGACTACATGCTCTAAAAACAATTGTATTTAAATTAAATATTAATATAAAATTTTTGATATGAAATTTTAGAATGAATTATATTTGCTTTTTTGAACTGAATTGAATTGAACGAAAAAATTTTTCCCAAAACAGGAATAGAATTAAAATATAATTGCTATTTATTTTTGGAATTTGTTCTTGTTTCCCATACAATTTATAAAAATATTGATAGATAAAACAACGTTTATTCGGTGAAAACAGCTTCTCTCACGATTGGTTACTAACGAAAACTACGCCCCTAGCTGTAACTGCTTTCTAGCAATTAAACGTCTTGTTAGAATGCTCACTATTCCAAAATCAAAGAAATGAAATATTCATCAACGCAGTAGACATTGATCTTCTCAAGGAGCTATCCGCCCATCATTATTAACAAAGTTCACAATTTTATCAAAGCAACTTATTTAAAAACTTTTTATTGTAGAAACATTTATTTATACATGTACATACACTGCAACAAGTTTGTATGTACACATAAGCAAGATGCTGTAAGCTAGAGCTGATAGCCAATGCTCATTGATATAAATTTAGTCTTAGAATTTATTCTGTAGATTAAATAAATGTAAATTAATAATAATATTTGGCGAAAACATTGAATAAGAAACAAAAACAAATTATTTTTTTTTCATATTTTTGTTTTTAAATGAATGATTCCACATTTTTGAATTCATTAATTTGAATTTGAATTTTTTGAGTTCATTAAAATTTTAATTCAATTCGTTTTCTTCATAATAAGGATTGTTAATTCATTACTAGTGCAATCATATTTAATATAATTATTTTTTTTAGTAAAAAAGAATGCCTTAAAAATATTACAATTGATCGCTTGAATGATTCTCTGTTTCATTTTAAAAATAATCATTCGTTTACAACTCTGATATATATATATATATATATATATATATATATATATATATATATATATATATATATATATATATATATATATATATATATATATATATATAAATTTATGATTTTTAAACCACTTACGTTAACAATGCATCACTTTCCATTTGCTTGATATTATTGGCATTCGAAAGTTCTGTTAAATTCAAGTTGCTGCGAATGTTTTGGTTGCCAATTTTCTTCTTGCTTTTAAGAGCATGTGGATAAGACCAAGACAAAGTTTTACTCCGATCTATACCCATTGGTATGTCATCGGAATGAATGCCAGTCCATATTTTCTTTTTCAAAGATAATTTTATGTTTAAATCTTCTTTGTTTAATATTTCTTTTTTCGACGAATTGTTATAAAATGGGCTCTGAGCTCTAAAAATGATTTATATAATTAAAAAATATATATGTATACATACTTATGTATTTAAAAATTTATTGCCACCCACTTGCTTGTAGCGCTAACTTTGTAAGGTGATAGTGGAGCTGTCTGTACGGCTGAATTTAAATTATACCATGAATGTGCTCTTTTTGTCGGTTGCACTATAAATGGCAAACTTTTCGTTATTTGCCATTTGCGTTCATTATTCTCGCTAGGTACTGGATGGTAATGTATCCGTACTGAAGAATTTGCCTGTTTGGCTTTATTCGAAGGTGACGTTACTATTAGTTCGGGCGGCATATTGTGCATATTACCAGCTCCAGTTTCCTCTATATAATGTCGTTGTTGTAAATCACTTTTTGACAGATGGCGTCTAAATCGATGTGGCATGGTACCATAGCAAGAGGTAATGCCTCTAGAGTCGATGAATTCGTCATCTGTTGAAAAGAGAAGATCGGATCCTGGATCGGTAGTGGGCATATCTAAACGTAATCGTTCACTTCTCTTCCGGCGATGAAACGATTTCAAACGTAACTTATATTTGCGGTGCTAGAAATAAATTACACAAATAAAATACATGGCAGAAAAATTTTCATGTTATTAAAATATCAGATAACGTCAAGTATTTGGATGTTAGAAAGTTAACGCGACCGTTTTTGACCACGTTGCATGAACCCAAAGATAGTTTTGTTATTCTATAAAATCATTGATATATCATTTGACGATTTAGCAACTGAGTATGGTTTAAAAATTAGCGTGATCAAATAATGGGCATCGAGGTAATGTTACCTTTGATTCCCATAAAATCCTTTTAGGTAGCCTTGCAGGAAAGTTATGGATATACATATGAATATAAGTACACTAGTCCGCATATTTTATCATACATATATTTTTCTTCCATTGTTAATTCTGCGATTCTATGAAAAAAAAAAAATAATAAAATACTTTGAACATATCTACAGTAATAAGAAATATTCGCCCTTATTAGAGTTTTGTCCGAGATTAAATAACATGGTTGCTTGTTGTCTTCAGTATAAAAATGTTAATACGAACTCTATTTTCTGTAAAAAACTAGTTCTTTTTTTGTTATGAATTTGTTGCTGCAAATTAAGCTGTATACTCGTAAAATAGATCTTGTCATGGAAAGAATTTCTAATGCAATTAGTGAAAAATTAAAAAAAAGGTTTCCTTCGAACCGGATTTGAACCAGTGACCTATGGATTTCTACAGTATTAAACGACCTTCTACAGTCCACCGCTCTACCAACTGAGCTATCGAAGGTTATAAACAATTGCGACAAATGCTTTATAATAGAATGGTAAAACTTATTGTACTGCATTCATAATTGTGTTATATAGCAAATTTTCAACAACTGTGGAAATATTTGTAACCCTATAACAGATTTTATTCCTCACTCTACTCGATAGCAGCTAACAACGTTGCCACATGTTTTTCGTATCTTATCCCCGCTATCAGAAACTTCTTGAAAAGATAAGACTGAACATTATTAATAGAAAAGTGATGAAGAATCAGAGAACAGATGGAATTGACATTTTTGACAAGCATGTTGGAGTTTTTAGTATTTTTTTACGTAATTAGTAGATATAACAAAATTAAGGCACATAAAATTTTTAAACAAATTTATTGACTTGCCTCTGAAGTTCTTATTGTCACAAAAAATATGTACATATGTGTAAAAATAATGTTTATGTTAAACAAATGTTTTGAGAATTTCGTATATTTTTAACCACAAAATTAAAATTTTTTAAATTTTAGCATTGAAAAATACAAATTGTTAAATTAAAAATTGTTTATTTTTGTATAAAAAGAAAAATCCTTGATACTTGTACAATACAGTAAAACACAAAAATAAGATAAATCTTTATATTTCGCAAAACTAATGCCTACATCATATATGTACATACATATAAATTAAAATTTTAATGTATGAAAATAATAACAGAAAGATCGAAAAGCTAACAGTAACAATTGATAAGTATATTGTTAAAAGCTAGAGATAAACTTATAGGATGAAAAAATATTTTTGGTATAAAATCAACTTTCATTAAAATTTGGCAGAGAGACGTACTATATAGCCTCAGCAACTATTTTCATAAATCTTGTAAACTTTTATTACAAAGAACATTTAAACAAGTTTCCAAATGCATAAAACATATCTTGTGAAAACATGCCAAACTTTGTATAATTTTTTTTTATTTTTACTGTTCTATTTTATCAATCTGTATAAAAATTTATATATTTTTTGCTTAGTTTTGTTCAGCTGTATTTTGTTCAATGCAATTGTTCAGCTATTTTCAAGATAAACTCACGACACAGCAATAATTTAGTAGAATAGAAATTTTTAGTGTTAAAACTGCGTCTGGCAGCCCGGCATTTTTATTTGGTGTGTTTAATCATTTCTGTTGGCTGCGTTTAGCATATTTATTCAATGTGGTGAATTTATTCTTTAGATGTATATTTGATATCACAACCATCAAAGGTTTAGGAGTGTACTTAAAATTCACCACGTATATTACAAATATCGAATTTGCCGCATGCCATCCATCGCCTTCGATAGCTCAGTTGGTAGAGCGGTGGACTGTAGGTTGGTCAGATTCGTAGAAATCCATAGGTCACTGGTTCAAATCCGGTTCGAAGGAATTTCTTTTGGATGACTTTTTACACGAGTACTACTGCTTGTTGGCAGTAATAAACTTAAATTTATTTTCCTTACCATTAATTGACGTTTTTCTCAAACTTTTCGAAATATGTTGTTTTTAAAAATTCTTCAGGATTGCTAAACAAATTTCTTTGAAAAAAAAAACCTTTAAATAATGTCTAATAATTCCTTGCCCTTTCGATGTATAATACATTAATTCGTAAAAAATTTCTTGCTGTTTTTTTCGGTTGCTAATTTAGTATGTCTTTAGTCTAGTGTGGCTTTTTTGCAAGAGGGTTAGCGTGTTTGCATGTACAGCGAGTGTACTTGAATAAACAATGGCAAAATGAATAAATAAAATTGCATTTTATTGTTTTCATGCCAAATTTATATAAATCACTCTTTTGTTCTTTATAGTGTTTATTTTTTCAATATAATTTCTTTCCTCTTACGACATTTTAACCATTTGAAGTGTAGAACAACTTTCAAAATTTTTATTTACATATTTTTTTTAAAGGAATGTTGGCAAAATAAATCGTCTATGGTGTGGGGTCTAACAAACAAAAAGCGACACGTAATTGTTTTGTATGTTTACGATTCTTTTTTTCTATTCTTTTGTGTCATCTGCAAGGGTTTCCTCAAGAATTTTTTACGTGCTGTTCTTACAGCTGAGTTCCTGGTACCATTACAAATATGAGTACCACGACTAGGATTAGGATTTTCATATCAGTGCATGTATGTATGTATATTGTTAGTCACCGATTTTTTAAATTTCGCTGAGATAAAAAATGTAAAGCAGTTTAGATATATAGTTGTGAGAATACTTGGCCTTAAAACTAATATTGAGTTATAGTGTTCAGTTATGGAAAAGTGTTACGGCTGAATTATTATGGAGATTTAAGTCCGCCAAAGTATCAATTTATTTTTGATTCAAAATAATGCTACGAAGATGCAGCCAGTCACACAACGGTGCTACAATCTGGCTAGAATAACCTACAATGATCGTGTGATGAGAGCTCGATAGATATTTCCCTGTAGAGTTTTTCACAAGCTGCAGGCCGATGACCCTAAATTCAACAATAACCAGATCAATGATTGAGTTAGATTAGATTTAAGCGACAGACAAATGCGCTCATTGTCCTTTTTGAAGCAATGAAAAATGAGTGATGCATCATATTTTTCAATATAGACTTGCCATATTGATAAATTCGCATTTTCGTTGTGTTCCATTGTGAAAGCAATAAACAGTATTGCCAAAAACATATGTTTCTTTATAAATATGTTGCACAGAAAATTTATTTTGCACTTAACTTTATTTAAGGGATAGATCTACTCTTCAAAATAAGGGTTTTATTTTATTTCAGTTTAAGTATTTGCTTTTGTTTGAAAAGCAAATAAAAAATTTATAAATTGTTTGTTCTTTTGTAAGCTTGAAAAGGTAGCAGTGCAAAGGTGTCGCTGACCTTGAAAATGTGTTCCGCGTGTTTATAGCAATGTTTTCTGTTTTTCAGAAATGTAATCGGCATACTGACCTTTAAAACTTTTTCACTATCACAACTTCCCTTTAAAAATACGTTATCTTTATCAAAGTATGGAATTTACCGATTGCTTTTGAATGGTTAAATAAATTCTCAAGAAATGCAGTTGCAACCTCGTACATATGAAATTTTTATACATGTTATAAAAAAATATTTTTTGGTTAATATAGTTTTTGTACATAAAAAATAAGTGAGACGTCTTCGAAAGAAGTTTTAACTCAAAGATTATACGGCTGCAAGTGATATGGCAACTTTAAACGACTAAATCTCCCGATAAATGTTACAGCCGGTATAAACTTGCCTTTAATTTAAAGGTCACTTTTGTAATAATGGGAATCCGTTTTTATGCCGCCAATAAAATTCTACCTTTAACTAACTCCAAATTATAATATTGGCCCTCATACGAGTTTAAGTTAAATATAATAAAAGTAATAAGAAAATTTATCGATTATGGTAATAATGTAATAAAAATTTAATCCATTATGATAATAATGTGATAAACAATTTTTCGATCGCGTTGATAATATAATACAAAATTAATCGATTATGGTAATAATCGCTGAAGTAGTTAACGCTTTGACTATAAATCAAGTTATGACTGAGAACGTAGATTCGACTCCAGTTCCGGTCAAGGTGTAAATTTTGCTGATGTGCAGTGGTGTTTCATCGTGTTAGTTTGTTGTTGGACTGTTTAAGTGATGAAGTCATAGCACTGGTCACTGAACAGTATCGGCAGCGCTAATGTACATCGTAGCGCACTCCTTCGTCCGTAATGTTAGCAAAATGGTCGGTGAAGTAAAATAATTAATAAAATTGCTATAAAAAATTATAAAAAGAAACTCGACTACCATTATCCCTCTCACAAAGAAGTAACACTTAGCCTCAGTGTTACATCTTTTTGTAAAAGACTATAATAAAAATATTAATCGATTATGGTACTCGTAAAAATATAGCGTCTAAAGAATTCGTTTATGCTAGTTGCCAAAATATTTCACTTTGTAATTGTAAACCCTATTTGGTGTTTCGCTGCCACTTTTTGTGATCCCATTTGTAAATTGCATTTTTCTTTTGGTATCCGTGTTTTGATTTTTGTTTTTTTCGTATTTAAAACAATTGGGAAAAAATGAACGTATACATACAAAAACTTTCTGTTTTATACTAGTACTCGCGTGTATGTTTGGCTGCATTGAGTATAGAAACATTAAAGAAAAAATCACTGTCAATGCCAACAATGAAATAAAAATGTAAAAGGAATGAGGCAAAAATGTAACCACTTTCAACAACAAAAAAGAGCATGTTTTCATATGAAACAGTTGTTTGTGGCCTCATGACATTTTTATGTCATAAGAATTTTAATGATTTTGACATGAGTTTTGATTTAAAACAACAATTATTTGAATTCTTTCCTATTACAAACATGATTTTGGATTAGAATATTTAAATATTTAAATTTTTTATAGGTAGGTGGAATGGCTCAAAATTAATGTCAGAATTTGAACTGGCTTGTCATTTTATTATGAATGAAAAAAAGCTTTAATTTCTGTTGATGACATTAATTGGAAAAATTAAATTTGGTTCATGGAAAATTACACTCGTCTCACGACATTTCGAATTGCTGCTTGCAAAACATCTGGCTCCTAGTTGACGATTATGACAATACTTTCGGGCCACATTGTATGTGTATTTAGTATGTATGCCCAAAATAATGCGAATGCATCTAGTTTTCACATACTTATCTAACTTGCTCACATTTCCCTTGATATTTCAAAAGAGTTATCGAAAAATAAAATAAAAGTATAATCAAATTGTCGACATGTAGCAAAATTTTTCGGACAACATTGATCCTAATGAATTCTAACATTGCCTTACGTCTAAAGTGAACAGACATGAGATGAATAAAAAAATTCAGTTAGTAAACTCGTGAATAGTATCATTTCTGGTATTCATGCAGATGTATAGCATAGACTTACTACAACTTTGTTTATAATTTTAAATTGCTTCATTTGTGTAATGTATTATTTTGTCCCACTGTGTTGTCAAAATAAATGCGTATCTGATTGAATACCTGCAAAATTCATTTTGGCAACGTTCATTCTATTGCAAACGCTTATGTATGGCTATTGCACTCTCTTCTCTGTGTCATGAATGAGTAGCGTCAGGTGTAGCGCAGCCGTCAGTTTCGCATGTTTGTATCCCTGGTAATGAACTTAATTAAATTGTCAAGTTGTTTTTTCAGTTTTAATTTTATTTATACATATATGTTCACCTAGAAACCCACTGATGCTCATTTACATATACACTTGTAATGTATTTTTTATTTAATTCTACACACATGACGTAAAGGCGTTACATTTAATATGATAAAAAATAATAATAATAAGGCGACGCAAAACATTTTAGGTCTATTGCGAAAATTATATTTTTCTCTATAACAAAATTTTGGAACACCCATATCGAAATATTTTATCTCAAACGCATTGGAAATATCTAGAGCCAGCACCTTATTGTCACCAAAATGGTGAATGGATTGACACCATCTCTCCGATAGGAAAGCTAGAGTATAGCGGCCCCTACTGAAACCATACTGGCGGTCACTAAGTAAGTTGCTGTAATCTAGATACCTCAGAAGGTGGTAGTTACCCATGCTTTCCATCGATTTGAAAGTAAAGAGGGAATTGCAATTGAACGTTAATTTCTATAGTTGTTAGCCTCTCCGTTTTTGGAGACTTCTCGTACATTGGCAACCTTCCAGCACACTGGCTAAAGGACGATATACTGTCGAAGTGCACTGCTGGAAGTCGAATGATGGAAATCCATCCGGTCTAGGAGACTTTTCATTTATGTTGAGACCCTTTCAACTGAACACCCTCAAAAGAAATATTTTTGCATTGTTACAGATACTCTTTCAGGAAGTAGTGCAAACTTGGATTATTTGCAGTGATTTTAGCACAGGCTTGTCTTCGCAAAATGTTCTCTTTATCGGTTCCTATTTACACATTTAGAATCTATCTTCATTATGTGGAAATGTTTTCTCTTTTTTTCAATGAAACTAATTTTATATATGCGACTTGTAATAAGTTCTACATCTGTAAGACGTACAAATTTCCAAATTTTCGATATATTTTTATCATTATTGGTTAAAGTAAACTTTAGGAAATAAATATATATTTTTTTATGAAAAGGCATTATTTTCAAATCGATTTTCACAAACTTGTAGAAGTAATTCCTATTTTAAAGTGAAATTTAGTCAACTGGATCTTGTGAAGTTGTAAAAATTCACTAACAGATTCTTAGGAAATAATGAAAATGTCATTCTTTTTGAAGAAGTTCCATGCTTTTTCGCTTGTATAGTTATAAATACTCAAAATTAAAAAAAAAAACTCATTCATTAGAAATTCAGAAAATGAAGAAATGAAAATTTATTGAAATAAATAAATAATTTAATGCATTTAATGAAGAAAATAAAAATATATTACCAAAAAAATTACCAAAAATTAAAAAAAATATTCGTCACGACGAGCTTATTCAAGCTCTAATTATCAAATACAATATAAGCTTGACTTAGAAAAAAATGTTAAATGTTTTTTATTTCATTTTATGAAGATTTTTTTTCTCATTCTGTAAAAATTTGTAAATGTAGCTTACGTATTTTTTGAATCTATACGACGATATACTCTTTAATAACATCCTGGAGCCTGGAGAGAATCAATACCTGTTACCCATATAATTTGTGAGAACTTACGGGGAAATAAAATTATTAATACCCAATTAATTTGATCGACAATTTGTTGAGAAACTAAGAACGTGCAAAACTTTTACGAAATCCAACATTCGCACACATACGATACAAGACTTTGCAGAATTCAATAATAATTTTATAAATATATTTGTGAAGTTGCAAAATCTTATAGTTGTGCTTTTCAAAAACCTAAAACTATGATATTTGTTAAAAATAATTTTTTTTTTGGCCGCAGGTAACAGAAGAGTCTTAATTTCTATATATGTATATATTTTTTTTCAAAAAAGTATTCTTCCACCATAAGAATAGTTTTAAAAATTGATTTCAAGTCTCAAAAATAGTTTCGAAATTTGAAAAACAAAACTCAATTAAAAATAATACGATTTAATTTCAGTAACAAAAATTTTAAATTACATATGAAATTTTTATGCAATTTTATAAAAACTCAACACAAAAAAAAAAAAACTAAAATTTTATTAGGATTTTTTGAAGACAAATGACTATAGATCAAACTTTCGCATGAGCGAGAGAATTTTATGAGTGTGTACAAAATTCTCTCTTCATAAAATAATAATGAAATGACATAGTACATATATTTCTAGTTTAGTTTCTTATCGTTAATTATCGATGAAATCGCTATATATTCATTTATCTCCAAATTCGTGTGTCTTTGATTTTGAAAACAGATTTTTTGTCCGAACAAGGTTTTCTATTTACCAATTTTCGCCTGACTATGAAAATCCGATGTTCGCTCAACCATGAGCGTAATTTTTTTGATATTCTCACAAGAGGCTTTTTCTCCAATTCTTGGTCTTTTTTTAAACGCTTCTTTCGTTTTTTGATCACTTCATGTTTTTCAGGTGTCAAAGTGTTTACTGAAGTTGAACTTTCACTATTTGCTAAATTACAATTTGAACTATTTGCTTCACATTGCAAAGCAATCGCATCTGCTTGACATTCTTTGTTTAGGGTTGGAGGATTTGAATTTAAGTTTTCCGCCTTTTCGGTAATTTTTCTTTTACGTTTTTTGGCTACTGAAGAGCGTTTTATATTTAAAAGAAAGAGAATTTTTTTGCGAAACATTGGCTGGAAGTAAATACGATCCAATTCTTGCATAATTTTGCGCATGCGACAGTAACGTAACTAAAAATTCAAGATTGGAAATGGGATAAAGGATAATGTGGGCAAAGGCAAACGTTCGAACGACTTCATTATACACTCTTTATATAGACTTACTTTTCGTAATCCAGTATCCAAATCTGGGGAAGATGGCGGTACTCTCAACGGTTGACAACATAGTCCTTCTAAATCAGACAAAACCTTTAAGGGACCCTTACCTTCATTATCGGAACTGGAGTTAGTGCCTTCATCGCTTTAAAAACATGTTATTATCATCAAATTGCTTACGAAAATTCTTATGAAAGGTTTTCTTATTATTTACCTTGAATAATCTGAAAGTTGTATATTTATAGGTACATCCGCACTTGACCCCTCTCTCAGTAAACGTTCTATGATTTTCAGTCTTAAACATTCCTGTTGGCGTAAAATGTATAGAATCTGATAATACTGTCAAGTGATTAGTATATTTCATATAACGATGGTGACATAATAAATTAACAAACAGGTGAAAAAGAAATAAAAATAATACAAATTTCATATTACCAAACGAACATCTACATATGTATCTATTCTAGAACGTTTGTATTGCGAAAGTTAAGCATATTTATGTATTTGAAAGTGTCTCGGGTATCACAACCTAATCATACATTACAAAAAAAATTATATACTTATTAGAAATATGTCTGTTCTCTAACAATTCATTGCTCCACTTTCGTTTACATATTGTACGGCATGTGATTTATAGGCGGTAATCCTCGTATAACAGAATTTTTCCTTAACGCGAGTTGTGCTCCAACAAAAATTTAAGACAGCGACGGTCCGCTCTTAACACGCTGCTTCTTCAACGCAAAATGAGATTTTTAAAATTATTTTGTTTTGTGTACAGGGCACCAGATGTAATCAGAGAGAAATCGCCTACTTTTCAGTGAAAAGCTGGAATATATATTTTTATTTGTTTTTTTTTTTTTCTTAAGTAAATGAAATGAAATATGCAATGTTTTTTTTTTTTCTTAAGTGTGACTC
Source organism: Germaria angustata (assembly GCA_963681545.1). Classification (NCBI taxonomy): domain Eukaryota; kingdom Metazoa; phylum Arthropoda; class Insecta; order Diptera; family Tachinidae; genus Germaria; species Germaria angustata. Next base: position 59,300,883 of record OY813001.1, on the reverse strand, counting down.
TCACAATGCAGTCGGTCGACTGGAGTAGTTTCTCTAAAAATTTTTACTCAGATCAAACGTCTGGATTGTGGAAACTGCACTCTAATAAAACATAAACGATTATGTACATATATGTAGATATAAGTATGTACATATATAAATATTTACGTCACCTCTTTTTTTCAATATTATTTTTGTCTCACACAACGTATAACTTTTGTTCGGAAAGCATACACCGAGTAAATAAAAAATTCTGATTTGCCTGCATTTTATTCGTCTATGACAATATATACTGGATATAGACTATAGATGGAATCGACATAGACTAGACGCAGAGTAGATGTGTAAATGATATAGACTATACATAGATTAAATAGACTAGGCCTGGCCTAGCTATAGACTCGAAATATATTATGTATAGATCAGACAGAGATTATATATAGACTAGACGTACTTAGATTATATGTAAAGCAAACATAGACAGGACATAGACTGGATATAGCCAAGGCTAGATATATACAAGTGTACACTAGACACAGACTAAGTATACTAGATCCGGACTAGCTATAGATTAGAAATAGATTATACATAGACCAGACAGAGATTAGACATACCTTAGATATAGACTAGACATAGACTAGGTGTAAACTAGACAGACTGGACATAACCCATACATAGACTAGATATATAGTAGACTTATACAAGATGTATACTAGGCATAGACTAAGTAGGCTAAATTTACACTAGACATAGATTGTACATAGATTGTATTTAAACCAGACAGAGATTTTATAAACACCTTACGCATAGACTAGACACAGCCTAGACCTAAACTAGACATTGACTTAACATAGAACATATTGAACCGAACCCCTAAAATTTTACAGGGATGAAAAGTGGGAGGGGCGGCCCTTGCAGCTTGGCAATAAGTGAACATCTACCATGAATTAACACGAAAGCGGTTCTGAGTTCATGCGTAGGTAGAACTTTAGCTACCACTACATCCACCATATAAAAAAACATAACATAACATAATCTAGTCAGAGATTAGATAAAGAGATGGCATTAGACGAGTTACCTACCTATAACGTTCACTTTATTACCACACAAATTCTTTTTTTATTATCTATTAAACTTAAATCAAATAATTAAAACTCTGTGTTGGTTTGTGATAAGAGTGTAAAAGCTTTATTTAAATCAATGAGTTTTACAGAGATACTAAATTGATACCAAAATATAAAATAATAAAAAATAAAGCAAAAAATTATTAAAAAATAAGGAAGCTTTTACATAAATTCTACCAGATAGTAATAATTTAAAAAAAACTACAATAAGCATGTTGAGATTGTTGAGTGTCGGTGTGGTTGATGCAGTGTTGCAAATGAGTTCAAGCGATAAGATTAAAGCGAATAGAGGGCAGTAAAATTGGTGAAATTTCGCAATTATGAAATTGACGCGATGCGGGTTGGATAAAAACAGAAAAACGAGCTTTCATGGGTAACAATTAACCACGAATGTTGGCTGTTCTAAATATGTATCTGTATAAACAAGAGACAATTTGCAAGTTAATTTCGTATGAAGTTGTCACTAAATTAATGATTAAAGAAAACAAGTTATATTTCTTCGTTCATAACAAGGACTTAACTTTTAAGACTTATAATCTAAATATGGTTTATATGTTTTGGATTTAAAACAATTATTATCATTAAGGTTAGAGCAGTATTATTTTTTATTTTTATTTGTTAAGTTAAGGGAGAATATCGGAAAAATTCATTTTCCTATTTACACAGTTTAAGAACGATATTTTGTTAAAGCAGTTATATTCGTTTTGTCTGAAAAAAATTAAGGCAGTCAAAAAGAACGTAAACGAATAGAGCCAATGAAATACAATAAAATTTAACAAAAAAAAATTATATAAATTTTGTTTAAGCAACAAAATAAATTTAAAACATTTATCAAATGTATTTTATTACAGTGGTGGTCATAAGATTCCATCATACATTAAACTTAAAGTTGTTGCTTTAGACAATTTTTAGTTGAATTTAAAGCGAATTCAAATTTATTTAATTCACTGCTTGTTTTAGAGTTTTAATGTACAAATGCTTTTTTAATATTAATTTTTGTCCTTTTCAATGTTAAGAAAAATCAATGATAATTATTTCTTATAATTATATGAATATAACATTTGTTTTTTAAAATACATATGTGCATATGTATGTATGTAAGCATGTTACATTCATATATATAACTAAAATATCCTTAAGTAAGATTTTTTTTTTATCAAAAACGTATGTTAAAATGTTATTTTATCTTCAAAACTTTTTATCCACCATTGTAAAAGTAATCGAAAACTTTAAAAAACCAAACTAAACAAAAAACAAGAGGAAAGAAAGAAGCATTAACAAAAATGAACTTTAACTTGACAGTTTTGCATTTGGTGACAACACCAAATAGTTGTATATTCAACAGAATACGTATATATATATATATATATATATATATATATATATATATATATATATATATATATATATATATATATACATATATAATATTACTTTATATGTAGGTGTGATGTGTGTATGCGTGTATGTTGTTTAGGAAACACTTTTGCTTGTTCTTTGTTTAACTTTAAATTTCTCTTCGATTATACATCCCTGATCGGCCAATTTCTTTAATTTTAATGCCTTCTGTTCGCGTTTCTCTTGCTTTCTTATCTTTTTAATACGTTTCAATAATTTAGCATTTCTCTTTACTTTATTAGGATTCTCGTCACAATAATCCAAGAGCGTTTCACAAAATGCTCGACCCATATGTTCGTAATCCTGAAAGGAAATAGACGATAAAAATTAAATTTAACACGATATAATTTCAACATGGATTTTATAAAATCTTCTGCGATTTCTATACTTTAATGAAATAAAAATTCGTTGTATTCATGAAGAAAGTTCTTTCTTCCAGTGTATTTAATTATTTTAGCTGCAAAAAAATATGTAGTAGCTAATGTGCTCAATCTGCCGAGCACAAAGTTTTTTCTTCTTAATGAATTTTAATCCATCTATATTTTTCACACTTATTGTTTTGTGTTTCTTCTGTGTGCTATAAAGTTAATTAAATTTAAATTATAAATTAACAGATAAACACAAAAAATGTTATTTATAACTAATAAAACAGTTCTGTTGGTTTTAACCTGGTCAAAATGACTAATGCTGATGAGCTGAAATAATCTCATCGATAGGGAGGCGCACTGCATGGGACTGTTGTAAGTATGTATGTATATGGTACATATTGGACACAATCTGCTTCACTGTCAAAGTTAGGAACATTTTAATTTACTATTGCACTATGGCGTTAATAAAAAATATTTGAAAAAAAAAATCATTCTATTTATTTATTGTTCAAGCTTTATGACCCTTTTAATATTTAAATAAAATATAAAATATAAAATATGTGAATGCGGACTAATAAAGAATTTTATAAATTCTGAAAAAAATTTTAAGAATTAAAATGAAATTTTTTATTGTGTTCTAAGAACTTTAACTAATAATTAACAATGACAATAGCAAAGTTTAGCTGAAAATAAAATTTACTTTTTTTGTAATAATTTTTTCCGTTTAGAACATACCACATTTTATCGCGTGTATCTACCATAACATTAAAGCGTTTTGGTTTTAATGACTTCCCAAGAGAAATGTGAAATAAATCCTCAACAATTGAGGCATGATTTCATATGCAATAGCACTCCAATTTTCAATATGAATTAAGGCCCCAATGAAAAATACAACATCACAAACAGAAATAAAATGACGTCTTATTTATTATTTATGTGAAATAAAGTTCTAAATTTAGAAATAAAATAAAATCTTAATATGAATATAAAATTTTTAAAGTAAATATTAATTTTAATATAATAATTGGTCGAAGGCCTTATCGCGCTAGTACCCTATACTTTTTTTTTAGTTACATTAATTGTATTGTGTAATTAGATCATAAATAAATAAATATAATAATCATAGAAATTTTACTTGAATTGCAAGATAATATAAGTCCTCTAAATTTTTTAAACAAAACGCCCCAAAATTAAAAATGAAATAAGACTAATATTTCTTTGGGATTTTATTTAATTTTTAATTGTTTGTGGAGTTATTTCCTGGGGGATTATTTCATGCCGTTACAGCACCGTTACAGTGGACGCTTGTTGCCGAGCCGAGCTGTCTGACGCTTATTGCGAGAACTTGTTCATGCGAGAAACAAGTTTGGGTGTGCATAGTGGATGCGAGAATCAGCGCTGATATTTTATCTATTATTTGTGTTTTATGTATGCTTGTATGCAATTGGGTTTGTTGTTCAATCGTGTTTGTGAAATTGAAGTGAAAATGTTTGGATTCATCAGATGATGAGTATTAAGCTTCGGCTACTGTTTTAAAGTATTTTAATTTATTTTTTTTTTATAATTTTATTTAATTTTTGTTATTTATTTAAATTTTTTTGTTTAATTTTTACTTTATTTTTATTATTTTTCTAATTTTTTGATTGCATGTTTTTACTTTTCCTTAAATTCTTGTTTTTAATTTTTTCTATGTTTCCCAAACAAGTTGAAATCATAAGAATATAACATAATGTTTTCGGCGCTGAAACACGCTTTGGAACTGTTTTCTCGCACTCAATCAGCTTTGCGCTCTGACCAAGTCGGCGTCCACTATGACCTGTTCGCGCTTATTTGTACTAATTTGTATAGTACCAGTTTTCTCGCATTGTCGGCTCGGCTCGGCAACAAGCGGCCACTGTTATGCGTCCCTTATTATGCTTTGCCTTGCATATTTTAATTACTTATTTTTATTTATTAGTCGATTTTTTAAATGTGCATATAAGTATTTGCGCTGGGGAGAATTTTTTTTCAATGTTTATGATCAGCATAAAAAAAACAAAAAAAGTTGGCAAGTTTTGGCTTGAGATATCGTGGATATGTCGTCAGTGATAGACACGTGCCACGCACCCGCTGTTGAATATATCTCAAAGACTTTGCCTACGGTGAAAACACAAAGGTCACATACATGCATACCCGTGTACATATGTACATATGGATGTTTTTTTTTACTGATAATGAAGACTATTATTTAAAAAAAAACTTATAAAAAAGTTTAAGAAAAGAATTGTAGAGATTTTTAGAACTTTAAGTAAACAACTGAAAAATGTGATTTTGCGTACATATTTACAGGTATATAAGTATGTATGTATTTATATAAAATTGATTTTTCCTTCAGCTCAAAGGAAGAATGTATTTCGTTGCAACTGTTCCTTCATTTCTATAGAACGTTCTTATGACTTTTTTTTATGATAAGGTTCCAATGCGTTGCACAGCTCCGATTGGTGGAGAGCATATGAAAGGTGAATTTTTTAATGACTCTTTTTTTAGAACCGTTTGAATTAGAGCCATATTTGGTGTCAGTTACACTAACGTGGAGAGCATCATTCCTTTGCAATTTAACACTACACTGTATTCATACTTTTCCCTTTCACTGTAAAATAGAAGTTGCTACGCTCCCTTAATCATATAATGAAAAAAATGAAAAAAAAGTTAAAGCTTGTCAAGAATAAAGAACAGATATAAAAATAAGAACTTTTTTTCATTAAACTTATTTGCTCGTTTTTGTTTACAGTAAAGAAAACCCTTATCCCTTAGATACCCATCAGCATTTAGATGAATTTACTTGGTAATTTTTAATACTTGCAAACTATAGGAATTTTTTTTTACTTTTTTGCCAAATTTACTTTGAGTAGTACACACTTAAGCTATTATCAGATTTTGTTTTATACGTGTATCTCCTGCTGACTGGCAATAAGTCAGCTCCTCTGCATGCCTGCATGCTGCTTGTCCCTACCTGTATTCCACTTGAAATATTCATGGCAGTTGTAAATACTTGCAGATTTTGTTTTATGTACTGGTAAGCAGAAGCTCTTGGGATTTTTTTTTTATAAATGCCAGCTGATTTTGTTTGTGCTAAGATGATTTATTTGTTATTTTCTGTTTTACTTTCCATAGTTAGTACTTTTAATATTTTATTCCTTTTATTTAGTAAAATGTTAGAAAGGTACGCATTGAAGTGACTAGTGAAAGAGAAAACGTGAAATTGTGCGGTAGAATCCATTTAGTCCCCCGCTTATTAAATTTACATCGCTACCTTAATATAGAAAAGCCCTAACAACTAATTTTCTTAGTCCTCAGGAGTAATAACGAATTTTTTAACGCAGTTTTATTTAATTTTATAAAATTGTTTTAGATACGGCTCTTTGTGAAACTGGAAGCAGTTAAAAAGGGCTCAATGAAAAATATATAGTGGAATAAAAATAAGTAGGAAGGAGTAAATTTTTTGTTAGATATTGTGTTCCCATTTTTGCTGAAGCTACATCTGTAAAATTAGCTATAAAATAGTTTTTTTTTTTTCAAAATGCGTGTTCTGATCGGAGAACGTATGTATGTACCACGTGTTCCGCCCATTTTATTTTCGCCACAATCGTCCTCCATTTCTGGAAAAATGGGTATTTCGTCAGTAAACAAAATTGAATCGATATTGGTCTACATTAAATCCAATGCATTCCAAAAACTCACTGTTTTTTATGGATTTTAGGCTGGCGGCATCATTGGTCCATATTTCTTTAAGAACGCGTTTTTAAGTCCATCCATCATGATACACCAACGATATGTGATTTAAACAGACGACGCTACGTGTCAGAGAGCTTATGACACAATTCGTGACATTCTGCATCTAACATGAATGTAATGGTAACGTTACTTTTTCTTTATTGGGTTTTCTTAAGTCGCAGGTATATGCGAATATGTTGCAAACTACGGTATCCGTCAAAGCTAACATAAGCCATGCCATTGATCAAATTTAAACTGATTTATGCGCCAAAGAAAATCGGACAATACTGATGCGCGCCAATCAACGAAGCGCCGCGGCGTCGGACATTTACACAATGTTATATTCCGTACATAATGGCATTAGTAGTCCTTTCAAATAAATATTTTTTTAAATAATCTTACTCACACTCTGTTTTATATAAATTTAAAGATAGAAAACGCTTAGCGGATGGCCCTCTAGAAGCAGCTGGCAGCAATGCTTTCAATATTTTTTTTTTTTAGCCCCTGTGTACGAAATTTATATTCTCCACTTGTTATGGATTTTGTAATGTAATATCCTACACGAGTCATATGATACTCCCAAGGTGCACAACATATTTATAGTAGGATCGTCCCACTATTTCTGCCTACATTTATTTGCCCAAAAAATTTCGAGTAAAGCTTTTGAAATAATTACAACTTAATTGTTCGACTTGCAGAGAATAAACTTTAAAAATTTTGGGAGAACTTGATTTTCTTTTATGTATTTCTCTTTCAATAAGCGAATGAACACTTTGTTTGATTTGAGTTTTTATCCATGATTTAGTACTTGTATTATTATTTTTAGTCGAATCGCACCTATTTTTTTGTTATAGTGCATTAGAGAATCATCTATCGAAATATGCCTTAAAAGTCAAACAACTATACAACTTACAATCTGTTGCCGGTGTTAGAAATAAAAAAAACTATATGAACATTTAATGAACAATGATCTGTTAACAAAGTTTATCTGATACAAAGCTTATGCATACCAAATTTAGAACTTCCTACTAGTTTAGGTTAGGTTAGGTTGATTGGAGGGGTGTGATAGCCCATGTCATGCGACATACACTTAGCCAGTGAAGGCTTGTTGTGCGCTCCCTTTAATTATCAAACACAAACGAAATGAAATAACGTCATTCCCACTTTTAAAGTTCTTTTTTGTGTTTAAATTTTGCTTGCATATAACTTCATATGATATTGAATTGAATTGGTCCAAAGATCACTGCTGCCACAGTGCTGATATTTGATTAATACTCTGCATAATACTCCTCGGGTAAGTCAGTACAGAGGTTTAATATCTTCCAAGTAGGGAAGTTAAGAGGGAAAAATATGTTTTCTAAAATGTATGTAAAATATATGAATTTGAAAAATCAAATTAATATATTTTTTTCATTAAGGAAAAAGTAAGAAGAAGCTAATTGTTGCAATAGCAGAACGGAACAGCACTGTTTTCGACGGTCGCTCTACCATCATCATTCATGTGTTTATTTATTTTTTAAGACTTTTTAAGTGAGAAAATTGTATAAAGAAAAATATTGTTTAATTAACTTTTAAATTTCACGTTCGAAATTGAGCCAGATTAAGTAAAGTTTTCAGCTGAACCGATACAGTTGGAAATTACGAAGAGTAAAAAAAACTACGATAATTTATGTCGCTGTTTACTCTTTTTCTATACCTAAACGACACAGTGGTCAGAGAACTTAGCTGAAGGTAAAATTTGCTCCAAATCGGCAGAGAGAAAAAGTCTGCATATGAGAGGTTATTTCAAGCTTTTATCCCGCCTTACACTGGGAGATGCAAGCCAAGCCACTGGGTAAATTTAGATAAATAAATAAATAGTTTCCTGTGGTAAGTTTGTAAGTACACCCCCAGAGGCAAATAATTTAATTATTGGCAAGCAAGCAATAAAGAATTCTTATCTTTGAAAAAAATATATCCGCTCCAGAGGATGGGTATTAAAATAGACAACATCTCGCAAGACACTCCCATATTAAATTCATTGGAAATGATTCGGACATGCACTACTAATGATCCCATGCTTTGGAACTCACTGGCTCCTTTGGTTGTTCTTGATTTTGTTTGCTCTGGGTCATTATGTTTTTTTAAAAACTGTAAATTCATTCTTGCTCGCAATTAATTTTTTTTTGCATTTAAAAACCCTTTAAACCACAAAACAAAACCAAGAATCACTTAAAATGTTACAATTCAATGTGTTACAAACGGCACATGGGTGCTCAGTATATGGTAGGTAACCAAGGCCAACAATAATGGTTATTACGTTCAATTGGTTATGGTTCCTAGAAAGACGATAATACTATGTCAATAGCACAAATGTGACATACGAGTACATACATACATATATGTGTGTATGTGTGTATGTACAAATACTTGTTTGCTAACACATTTATAAAATGAAATACCATCATCATGAATAATATTTGTTTTTGTTATTTTATGCACAAAATGTATACATATATACATACATTCATACAATAACGATAGATAAACAATGGGTGTTGTTGGCTGAAAAAAATTGCTGCAATTTTGAGATGAACCTTGGCTTTAAGACAATGCGCACAACTCTTGAGTAAATTTTATTTCATCACATCTAAGAACCCTTAGTTGTTGTTTTATAAAAACTATTGTGGCAGTTATTGTTCCCTTAGCTACAGATGTATTTTGTAAAATTTGGGTGTGCTTTGCTACAGCCATCGCCATAAAATGAAATAAACATATATGATTAAATATACATAGATAAGTGCACGGAAGAAAAGAAGAAAGGAGATAACCTTATGTGCGCTTGCTATGTAAGTAGTTTTCTGGATCACTATGCACTTCATCTTAAAAGTAACTCCAAAAAATTTTTGATGGTCCAGTTTCCCAAATATGGAATGATTAATAGCTGCCAAGTATGAGGGAATCCGTCCGCCCTGTTATAGCTTTATGATTTAGCGAAAACCCCCATTTTATTGCAACCTACTACACCTCTATTATTATGCAACAGACATAAATAAAACGTAGAGAGAGTCACTATTGTAGTACCCCAGATGCATATGATAATAACTTTGCATGGGGATAACGGTCTCCCCCCTCCTATATCAGTTATAACTTTTGCTCAAATTCATACTTTATTCCCATAGTTATGTATATTCACTATTTCTGTTCTCCGAATATATAATAATTAATACTAAGTTTGCATGGTGTGGAGGGTATCCTCTCACCGCCCCGCTCAAAAAATAAATTAACGTTTTTAAATTCACGATAGTCAGTAACATTGTTGCAAAATTTCAATCGGCATTATATTTTGGCTTTCTATAGGAAAGAAACAAACAAATATACGAGGTCTGTTCAATAGAAAAGGTGAATTTTGAAATTTCTCAGGCTACGTGTATTCGATTAACCATTTCTTTTTGTGTTGGCACATTTGTCTCGAACATACATAATGTAATATGATGTAATGGGGGTTTGGCCCAGGGTGGCCTTTTGCACTGCGACCGTTGTTGATCTATTGTGCTATCGAGCATACATATGTTCTTACTTGAGTTTGTTTGTTTAGAAGTATTTTGCTTGTTCGGCAATTTTCTGCTGTGGAAAAAATCGATTAAATAATTTGCATCAAATTAATTGCTCAAAAGCACTTGAAATGTTGAGAGTGGCATATGGTGGATTGCACTCTGAGTCAGAAAAATATTTAGAAGTGGTACAAGTTTTTCAAGCTTTTTGGCGGAAAAGAATACCGTATTCGTGCCGCAGCCACCGTATTCACCAGATTTGGGCCCCTGCAATTTCTTCCTTTTCCCAAAATTGAAGAGACCCATGGAAGGACAGAGTTTTGCTACGATTGAGGAGATAAAAACCGATTCGCTGAGGGAACCAAAAAGTGAATATCAGAACTGCTCCGAGGATTGGAAAAAAACCGCTGGCAAAAATGTGAGAGGGAATACTTTAAAGGGTACAAGATAGAAATTTATGAATTAATAAATATTTTTTTGGAGAAAAGTGAAAATTCACCTTTTATATTGAACAGACCTCGTATAAACACAAATATAAAGAAATATACAAACAGACATATACAAATAACAATTCTTTTTATATATGTGTGTATTTCGAATTAGTCATGACCTCATAAGCAAATATGTACTTATATGTTTGGCTCCTTTGTTTATTTATGTGATGGATTTTGAAAAAAAAAAATATTTATATATACGAGGACGGTCCCGAAATTAATTCAAAAGGTACTTCGGTGAAAAGTGGCAATCCTATAACACATATGTTTTATGTTTCAAGCCGTAACGTTGTTTAGAGTTTTTGTAGAGCCATAAAAAATTAATGATCTCAGTGAATTTTTAAAAATGAAAACTTAATCACAATCCTAGTCCAATCCTAGCTAGATTCTACTCTGGGGGGATCTCCTTCTTCGCTTACGACTATAAAATATTGGGTGGCAGAGTTTAAACGAGGCCATACGAGTTGCCAAGGTAAACACCGTGGTGGTTGATCTATTGAGGTGTCCATGCCAGAAATGGTTAAGAAAATCCACAAAATGCTATTGGAAGATTATCACCTATAGGTGCGTGAGCTAGCTAAAGTGATAGGCATTCAAAAAGTGCTGTACAACGCATATTTACCGATGAGAAAGCTGTGCGTAAGATCAGTACCGCGTTTGCCCATAATAGAACAAAAACAGCGTCGTGAAATTGTTTCAATAGTATTTGGCGATGTTTCACCGCAATAAAGTCAAAGGAATAGTCGAAGCTGTGAACTGGAATGGAAGAATTATATCCACAAAATACGAAGACCGTTCCATCTGCAGGCGAGTCATGGCGTCTGTTTTTTTTTCTCGATGCACGTGGCATAATTTGTATTATCTGCAAAAGCGAAAAACAGTCAAGAGCGATTATTATGCAAACTTTTTTGCGGTGTTTAAGTGATGAAATTAAGGAAAAAAGGTCTCTCGAAAAAGAAAATACATCAGTTCACTCAACGACTATTGCGATGGCTAAAATCAATGAATTAAAGTTCGAATTGCTTCATCACGATTGCTTCGCTAGGTTTAGGTCCAGCGGACTATTTTCTATTTTGAAACCTGAAATAAATGGTTTGGTGTTAAAAGACTTGCTAATAATGAAGAGGTTAATTTAAGAATCTAAACGGGGTATCGGGGTATTGCAAACTAAATATTGAATAGAGATGCTTTGTACTCACAGATGTGTATTTTGAACAAAACGTGCTTCATTGTGATTGTGTATATGTATTAGAAAAAATACACAAAAACTAATAAAGAATAATAAAAAATAACTGAAACAAATACGAAATAAATTTTCCACTTTCTTAAAGATTTAGTCGGTTACCTTTCTCTATTTCTTCTTAATAAGTTTTGGATAATATCATGTTGTACTAAATGTAAGAATTTCAGTCCCATTCACTTATTTGTATCTCTGTAAAGTCTTTTGATACAATTATGTATTTGAGATATAGTCTTATGGAGTTTTACTTTCTAAATGCGTAAACTATTTCAAAACTTAAAAAAGACGGAAAGTTTCTAGGAAAGAGGACGCAATCCTATAGGGAGTTAAAATTTTTGGGGTAGAAAATAATACGCTTTTGAAATGGTGAAAACATTTTTTGTCCCTGACACATTTAATTTTGTTCACAGTATCATCGTATTTTTATATCATGCGAGTGTGTTATTGATACAAAATGTTATACCGTATGATACGAGATTCTAATCCCGTGTATGTTATTTGAACAATATCCATTCGCAAACCCATAATGTTTTTTTAAGAAAAACTGAATTTTTTCGTCATTTGTATACCGATTTCAAAAGCTATTTTTTTGAGTGCTCCATTTTAACCAATACGTGATAGGACGAGGGTGAAAGATACTTCCCAAACAAAGTAATGACTAAATATCATATATTGGACTGACTACAATATAGTTAGTGTTCGATATTTTAGTGTGTCATTTTGCACGCACTCTCAAAAGAAACTGACTATATAGAAGCAGGCAAAAGGGTACCTCTCATATAAAGTAATATCTAGTTATCGTGGTAGTATGAGTGAATAGTCAGTGTTAGAAATTGAGGTAGTCGCGTTTTGATCAATTTGCTAAAGGGCAGAGGGAACTGTACCTCTCACACTGACCTTAAAACTAATATCTACAGCTTGAGTTCAAAACTTTTTAGAAAAAAAAAAAAATTAGCTTACTTAAAAATAAACTCTGAAAAATTTTAAATAAAGTTTAAAAATATTAATATATACCTTTGAAACCGGTGCCAAGATGACCGAGAGCTATAAATTAAATCCTGCGTTCAACATCTTTCCTGGCACCGGCTTCAAAGTTCTCAGTAGGTAATGCGTGTATCATATTAATATTTAAGTTATTTAAAGCTGTTTACTGTCAATTTTTGATGTTGGCTAAATTTTTTGTTAAACATTTTTTACTAAATCAACTGACCTGAAAAAATTTGAATTTTTATTCAATTGTGAATTTAAATTCGAATTTTTTAACTACAATTCTTACGTTTACCAAGTAAATTTCGACGTTCTTTTTATAATTTCTATATATAACTAGCGGGCCCGTTGCCTGCTTCGCACGGCAAAACAAAATAAAAGAAACACACTTGTTTTTAATAAAGTTGGTTTACTCATCAAAAAATGCGAGAAATTAATAAAATCGAGTATGATAAGATCAATCACCAATGACGTCCAAAGAGAAAAGAGAAATGATAACAAATTGCTATTTGCATTACTCCGTGCAATGCTCTCCAATACACAAACGACCAAAATGTATTCAATACTAATGAATGCTGTATGCGGTACAAAAAATGCCTGCGGCAAAAACACACTCACTTCACATACGCACCGCACACACATGCGTTATCTGATTTTAACCTAACTTCATATAAACCATATATGGGCCACTGCCTACGTAGTGTATAAGTTTGGTTGAAATCGCTCGACGCGTTTATGATTAGTTCGGCGACGTACATATACGGACTTGTTTTTATATATATAGATTAAGAACTTTGACTTATTTTCGATGCTGATTTTGGATTCTCGAATTTGGTTTTTTCGATATTCGAACTTGTGTTAAAATTGTTAAAATTATAGACAGGCTAGAATTCTTTATATATCTTAGTTTCGAATTTGGGGCTTCATTGTTACACGGATGGATCAAGGTCGAGAGGGAAAACGGGACTTGGTGTTTATATAGAAAACACCACAGAACTGTTTTTCCGTCTGCCGGACTATTGCACAGTTTTGCAGGCGGAAGTTCGGGCGATAACGGAGTGTATCAGGGAACTCAACGTAATGGGGAGGTCAGGACTTGTGAATATATTCACAGATAGTCAGATGGCCATTAGAGCAATCTCAAAGGAACGCACTAAATCACGTACAGTTTAGGATTGCAAAATCGCTATTAACAGTTACTCGACACATGGTGAAGTGCGCATCATATGGGTGCCAGGGCACGCGGCGATAACTGGAAATGAGAGGGCAAACTCACTTGCTTCTAGGGCAATAGAGTTAGGTAATATAAGCTTGGAATGCGCGAAACCTTTCGATGCAGTTAAATCCGAGCTAAAGACTTGGGCAAATAGGGCCCATTCAACTCTCTGGAATAACGGAACCATGGGAATCAATACAAAAATTCTATGGGGAGATCCAGACGAGAGAAGAACGAGGGAGTTGCTAAAACTTAGTAAGCTCGAACTAAGTAGAATAATGGGAGTTGTCACAGGGCACTCTCAACTACTGGCACATCTTAAACGCGTCGGAATAGCGGGAGGAGATGAATGTAGAGCATGTGGGGAGGAGAGCGAAACATTGGAACACTATTTGTGCCAATGCCCCGCCTTCTCACAAATAAGATCCCGATATCTTGGGGGTGACATCTTACCGGACATAAGCCGATTACGGGGAATATGCTGGAGGAAATTAAGGAACTTTGTGAGTGACACGGAGTTTCTCTAGACCTTTGGGTCAATATGTTATGGTTAAATTCAAAGGAGCGCACAACAAGCCTTCACTGGCCTAGGTGTATGTCGTATGACATGGGCTGACATACCCCTCCAATCAACCTAACCTAACCTAACCTATAGCCTGAATAAAAATAAACATAGATTCAAAACGAGTACTTACTAAGTATGTCCACGTTTTGCTCGAAATGAATTTATATAATTATTGTAAGGACGCCTACGTCACGACTGGTAATCATTAGTATTTTACGCAATACGTTTCCTCTTAGATTATGAAAATTGAAAGAAAGTAAATGATATCAAACAACATAATAAAAATTGCGAAAGTATAAAAGAAATAAAAAAAATTCTAGCTGCAGAGTCGCGTATATCCACTGCACACATTCGTCACCGAAAACCTTGGATGTCTGGCTCGCAACTGCCGCATTTCTACAATGAACACAATATTACTAATATTTTTTCTGTAATAAGATTTTCGACCGCCACAAGCAGTAGTTTCAAAATCTAAACAAATACAAAAGAAAATAGGAATGGCGTCCAAAAATGTAAACAGACGCAGAAAAAGTAAAGACACTTTGAAACTTATAAAATGTAATGAAAAACTGTCGATTGATGTTCTTTTTAAATAGGCCTTGATCCTGTTATCAGGTCAGGTCAGGTGTAACCGTGAGGACAAATTATTGTTTCGAATTTTCGATATTAATTTATGGTCGTGGTATTTCATTTTGAATTATCAAAGCTGATTTAGATTTTCATAGTTAGCATTTTCGAATTTTCGAACTTAATTTCGAAGTTTTAGAGAAATTTTTGATTTCAAGACCTGAAAAGTTTTCGCTTCTGAAAAAAGTCTATGTTAGTTAAAATTCTAAATTAAAGCCATACTTATGACAAATGAAATTTTATGAAAAGAAATTCAAAATATTTGCAAAAAAATTTTAAAAATTTAAGATAAGCAATTAATATAAAACGAAACTTGCCTAACTTTCAAAAAGATCAAACTAATTTAACTTTTTAAAGAATTGAACCATGATGGTTTCTAAATTTATACATACACATATATGTACATTTTATATGTTGTTTAAATATTTTTAAATTTGCAGAAAAATTTATGAAATTTTTTAATCGTTATGTGAATGTCGTGGAAATAAGAAAAAAATAATAAAAAATCAGTCATACGATACACAAACTCTGCTTAAAATCTATATTTTTTTAAACAATTCAATAGATTTTCCCATAGAATGTTATTTGGTAATAACATTTTCTCATGATCGGGTAGCCGATTTAATTAAACGTTTAGTAAAAAATCGATACTAGGGTTTGATAAACATTTAAAGAACAGCGCTGGTTGAAAAAGGCACAGATTGCTCTAGAACATTGTCGTTGTCCGTGCAGTATAATTTAAGAAGGAGTCGTATAAAAACAAAAAATAAAATGTGAAAAAAGAAGTATGTTGCACATACATATGTATTTTGCACCTCCTGCAGGCTTCCTTTCTAAAAATAAGCAGTAATGCGAAAACATGTTCACTTTTAAATATGTTTCACATAAAACATGAAAAAGTGTAGCATATTTTGCACTCTACTTTATTTTAAGTTTAGCTACTACCCTTTTTTCCAAATGTGTTAACTACTTTTTTTTTACAAATAAGGGCATTGTTTTGTTTTTTTTTCGTTTTGTTTTTATGTGAAAAGTTATTAAAAAACCTATTAATTTTAATATACGCACAATAAGTATTTCTATTAAATATTTTTGTTCTATTGTGAACTGGAAAAAGCCATCACATTACGAGAGTTTCAGTAACATGTAAAACGTGCTACAAATTTTTGTTGTAATATTTCTATATCAGAAATGAAACTTTCATTAATGGGAACCATAAGCTTTAAAATGTAAAATTTTAATTATTAAAAATGGTTTCAGTCCTCTGCCTCAACCTTTAAAAAAATTTACTCCAAGCTACATATATTTAGCTTCAAAGTATCAAGCACGTGCAAAATCCTGCTGCACATTTTAATCCACTTACTGTACCCAGGCTTAACGCACCTCATAATTATGTAATTTAAAAAAAATTTAATATTAAATTTTTTTATTTATTTTTTTAATTTATGTTAATGAAAGGAAGAAAAAAATATGAAGAAAAACTTACCACCGTTGTAAAATGCGTTCCCTTACGCGAGCCCAGTAATGAGCCACCAAATGATGCCTCAATTGTATAACTATTTGTAATGCCCAGCATCCACACCACAATGCGTCCGGTACCCTCCTTGCTTCGTTGTATTTTAAATTTACAGTTTTCAAATGAAAACTTTAAGGCAGGAAACCGGAAACGAGAAAAAAAATAAACCAAAGATAAAGAAAAATTAACAAAATTATGATATCAAAACTAAAAAGAAAATAATAACATGTAAAGAAAAACCAACTAATTAAAAGCGTAACAAAATGAAAAATAAAAGAAATTTGAGAAGATTTTCACGTAAAAACCGAACTTCATATATAATAAATTTGAAAAAAAAACAAGGAAGGTTACAGGATTATTTGTACAACACTCAAGGCAGCTGGAAGCCAGAAACATCAACCGTAACTACCAACAACAACTTATAATAATTATTATTGTTGGGCTGCACACAATTACTTACCTTATCTGCCACATTTTTGTGCAACATGAGTGGAAACACTTGCTCGGTTAGCTTCTTCTCCGAACTCCGTCTATTCTCACAGCCATAAATGAAAATATTGTGCCGGCGAGAGTGGGCGTGCATATCACAGTACATTGAAACTCCACAATCATCAATCAGTCTGTGAGCGGGCAGAATGAAACGATACAAATGAAAAATAGTCAAAGAATTTTTTTCGGAATATGGAGAACATGAGAAAAGTAGAAAAAAAGGAAATTAAAGTTGAATTGTTGATTAAAACACTTCCATACAAAATAATCAGATGAGATTTTGGAGAAAGGTTTTATGGCGTTTTCTTTTCTGAAAAAAATGTAAATTTTTGTTTGCTTTTCAAAGCGAAAAAATATCCTTTTTTTCGTAGTATTCTTTATTAAGAGCTAAATTATTAGAAAAGAGCATCCAATGCTCTAAAGGAGTTGCTTTTTTAAATAGACCAATAAATACATATTTTTATGAATTGATTTACAAAATGTTACACTTGTTTTAGAAAAGAAAACGTCATGTCGCGTCTACGTAGTTTTAACGGTGTCACTGCTCGTTGTTATTTAACTGCTGATACCAAACCAATTTATATGGTTCGCTAGAACTTTAAATTGAAGAAATTTGCTATCGAAAGAAGCGCTCGTTAGTGGAAATGTGGTAAGTGGTTCTTCAAAGTCTGCCCTTCAACCTTTGATGACTCAGTTCTAGACGATCGTTGTGTAAAAACTGCTTTTAACCGAGAAAATTTGTATGAAAACCATTAGAAATTTATTGCTTTTAGACCATTCCGAAGAGATTCGAAATTATCTTTATGAGAAGGAATAGTTTTTTCTTAGCCGACAATTTAAACTGATTTGTATGAGACGGTGCTTATGCTTTTACCCCGAATTTATTCCAAAACGACATTAGTGCGGCCATCATCATCTTCACACTACCGTGTTTTTTTTCCTATGGTGTCCTTTCAATCAATTTCTTTTGAATCGCGGCTAAATTTGTTATGGCTTGTAAGCTTATGACAATTACCTTTTGATTAAAGCTTTTGTATACCATATTGATGGATATGTGTCCCTTATAACAGTACGATATTGACGATTCAAGTCTTTGCCCGTCAACGAGTTCCTTGTATTGCCCACTATAACGCCATCGGGATTCAGCATTGGTATAAGCTTAAAAATGAATTTGTGTCTTAATCGTTTGGCCACACTTGAATCTCCCGTTATAAAATCCATCAGTCCCTTCATCATCCAAGACGAGGGCGTCTCACTGGGATGAACACGTGCCGACACCACAATTGATTTTTTGCGCTACAAGATTTTGTTTTGTTTTTGGGAATAGACAAAATAACAAAATAAAAATATTAAATTACTTTATTGCCCAGTGAAAATTTAAACTTCAAATCGCATTAAGTTAATCTCAACATTCGAATTAAAAGTGGAATGGACGACTAGTTTTTTTAACCGACTTTAAGGAGGGGCTATATATACTTATATGATAATGTGGACTGATTTTGAAAATTATTTTTTTATATGACAAGAGCTCCAGATGTTAAACAGTTGGGCATATTGTAACCAATATGTAATAGAACCAAGGAAAGGGCAGGGTACCTCCCAAACAAAGTAATAGACGAATTTAATTTCGCCTTCACATGAGTTTTTGTTACATCAAAAGCTAACCTGTCAATAGTGGCTGATCATAGCGAATAACTGCGACTCCTTTTGTATTTCGAAATTTAAGAAAATTTTAAATAAATCCTAATTTTATAAATTTTTTTTTCATAATATATTTTCGCAATATATAATTTGAAGTTTTTGAAATTATTAATTTCAATTTTCTATTGAATTGTGCTGTTTCTTTTCGTTCTCGTTTCCGATTTCGCGATCATTATTTATAATAAATAAAAGCTGTATTATAAAAATAAATTTTTCATTGGCAAAAATAACCGAAATAAGAAGAAATTGTTTTGCAAATTTTTTCCCGATTTTACAATCTTTATTCGAACTCATTTCCTTCTACAAAATATTAACTATTTAAATTTTTTTCTAGTTTTTGATTCATTAACAGTTTTAGAAATATTGTTTTATAAAACTCAAAAATTCTTCATAAGCAATTTGCCTTTAGATTTGAAAAATTAAGGTTAAATTATTTAGTTTTATTTTTTTAATAAAAAATCTCATACAAATTGGTTAAAAATAACCAAATTCAAACAGCCGAACTGCTGGTTGTAAACAACATTTCATATCTTTTTCCACTAGAAATTTTAATTGCGCAGTATGGAATTTATCTGGAAAAAATATAAAGAATACATGTATTTTTTCCCTTTCTTCCAGCAAAATTAAAACTTGCGCCAATAAAATTGTTTGATTAAGTCAGTTTCGAGTCAGCTGTTATTTATACACCACCTGGTGTAGATAATTCGCCGTGACAATACCTTATAATCTTATTTATATCTTGCCACCATATATTATCGGTTGAAAGAACCGCTGAGTTTTTTTTAAACTGCAGGATTTTCTTTTATGGAAAGTCTGTTTTGAACGAAACTCTCGCATAAACGAAAAACAACTGCTGAAATTTTCTATTTTTTATAACCGACTATAAACGAATATAAAACAACAACAAAAACCATATTGTTATAAACAAAGTCGCAACGTTGCAACGTTGAGCACAAAATATTTTTTTTTGCAAACATATATAGAAAAGAACATATTCTTTTTAAACGACTTCAAAAAAGGAGTCGCATGATTTTTTGTCGAAAATTGGACGGACATTTCGCCCTCCCGGAATAATTGATTATCACATAACTCCTCCATTTATGGGCCTATTTAAATTTTTTTAATTTTCCTGGGAGTAAAACATAAAATAGATATGGATTATATCGGGTTTGCTTCGGTTTTGTAATCTGTTCGATTGGCTTTTTGTATTAAAGTCGGTTTTTTTTTGCTAGAACCATATCTTGCACTTTTGCACATAGTTTAGAAAGGAACACAAACATGCTGGAAGGGCAAAACATATGTATGTTAAAATTTTGACAGAAGATAAAAAACCATAAATCTGTGTCATTTAACCGTTTAACGAGTTCCAACTTATTTTATACGACACTAGCGATTTTGTCCTCTTTGGTGTTTATTTTTTGAACTTTGAAAATTAAAATTTACTTTCACATTCTGCTAAAATAATTAGACAGCCATATATCAAAGTAAACAAAATATACAT
This sequence comes from Germaria angustata, assembly GCA_963681545.1. Classification (NCBI taxonomy): domain Eukaryota; kingdom Metazoa; phylum Arthropoda; class Insecta; order Diptera; family Tachinidae; genus Germaria; species Germaria angustata. The sequence goes on along the minus strand of OY813001.1, from coordinate 59,280,395 downwards.
GTGTATATATTTTTATAGACATAGAATGTAATTAACAATTTTCATTAAATATATCCTCTGCACAGTGTAACAGCATGTCTATGAAGAAGAACACTAATATATAATCAACAAAAACTGCCTTAATTAAAATACAATTTTCATTTCTTTACAATTCATTAAACCGCCAACTAACAATGTTTGCTTTTCAATGAGAAAATTTGCATTTCACGCCTTCAGAAAACAACAACAACGATAAAATGTTGTGGCAGCAACAGCAACAAATTATAATGATAGTTTTCAATGTTTAACATTCTTGTAGAGCATTAATGAAAGCATTGTTTTATTATTACTTTTTGGTTTGTATTTTTAATAAAGAAAAGTCTCACTTGACATACAGGCGACAGTGGGGATGTTCACTAAATGGAGAAAATCAGCTTTAAATTTAACAAAATGTATATATATATACAGGGTGTTTTTTTAGAGGTATAGAACTTCGAATTGAAATAAAACACAAGAAAATCTTTTTAATGTCCATCAATTTGGCTTTATTGGAAAGATAATTTTATGCCATTAACGTTTAAATATGATTTCGGGCATGTGGCCGCCGCGGCTGGCTCGAATAAAGCCAATTCTACAGGTCCAATTTTCAACCACTTTTTCGAGCATATGGGGCCGTATGTTGACAATAACGCCACGAATGTTGGCTTCCAAGTCCCCTAACGTTTCTGGTTTGTTGGCGTAGACGAGCGACTTCACATATCCCCAAAGAAAATAATCCAATGGTGTCAAATCACACGATCTTGGTGGCCAATTGACAGGTCCATTCCGCGAAATTATGCGCTCATCGAATGTTTCCTTCAATAAATCGATTGTGACGTGCGCTGTGTGGCATGTAGCGTCGTCTTGTTGGAACCACAACTGATCCACATTCATGCCATCCAATTCGGGAACAAAATAGTCGGTTATCATGGCTCTATACCGGTCTCCATTAACGGTAACTGACTCTCCAGCATTATTTCGGAAGAAGTATGGCCCAATGACTCCACCAGCCCATAGAGCACACCAAACAGTCAGTTTTTGTGGATGTAATGGCGTCTCAAGGGTCTCATGTGGATTCTCTTCACTCCAAATGCGGCAATTTTGCTTGTTGACGTAGCCATTCAACCAAAAATGAGCCTCATCACTGAACAAAATTTTGCGATGAAAATCAGCATCGAGATCAATCTCATTTTCGGCCCATACACCAAAATCACGACGCATTGCATGGTATCGCGGCTTTAATTCTTGCACAAGCTGGATCTTGTAAGGTCGCAAGCCAAGATCTTTGCGCAAAATCTTCCATAAAGTTGATGGACAAAGCTCCAATTGCTGTGCACGGTGGCGAATCGATTCATTCGGGTCCTCTTCAACACTTTGCTCTACAGCGGCAATTGTTTCTTCGGTGCGCACTGTTCGACGTCTCTGCGGATGCGTATTATCACATAGAGTAAACGTAGTGCGAAAACGATCCATGATTAACCGAATTAATTGCTCTGATGGACGATTATGTCGACCATAAAATGGACGGAGCTTGCGGTAAACTTCGCGAACTGAACCATTATTTTCGAAATAAATTTGCACGATTTGCAAGCGTTGTTCTTTTGTCAACCTGTTCATGATGAAATGGCAAACCAAACTAAATATTAATCACTTGACAGCTGACAAAATGGCCGCCAGTTAAAAAAGTGATGCCAACTTAAAGTTCTATACCTCAATAAAAAACACCCAATATATATATGTAGTCGTACATTGGAATGTGTCCAAAACGGAGTTGACTTAAAGGAATGAAAATTATTTAAAAAACGATTCCAAATTTCCAAACAAATTGCTTTTGCTATGCTGTTAACTACAGCTTAATTTGTTTCCGTTTTAATTTCGTTTGCAACATATTTCGTACTATTGTTAATGTTTTCCTTACGGTGTTCATTTTGTCGTTGTTGATTTTTTAATCGGTCTCGAGATGATATACGTGGCTCTTGTTAATTATTTTGGCTTTTCGATGATATATCGCACATATCATTTTATTTACTTCATTTATTTTAATTTAATGAGCAATTTTTCAGTGTAAATCTAGTAATACTTTTTTTTTACTTCTGCTTCTACACACTGAATATCCCAGCTAATTTATATCTATTCTCAACAACATTGCATTTTAATGACTTGCCACAAATTGTGCCATATAGCAGAAGCTTCTCTAGTCGATAAATATTTAGAAAGAACTACAAGGAAATAGAGAGAAACAAATATATGCAAAATTGTTAATACAACTTGCAATATTTGCACAGAACAATACACGTGCTCATGTATAATGATGGCACATACTTATTCGTAAATATGTCTTGTATGTTCTGAATAAGAGTTAAGGGTTTATACTCGCACATAAATACATTATAACACTCGAAATTTTAAAACCTACTTATCCATCATGTCGTACGGCACTAATGGATCTTTCGTAAAAGCATATTGTCTTCTAATCCATTCGTAATCGAGAATAAAAATAGATATAGCCAGTAATAAAAAAACATTCTAAAGAAGAGGTGGAAATGTTGAGATCAGGATCCGGAAGTAGTGCAAAATTGGATCATATCCAATGATTTTAATATAGGCTTGTCATTGCAGGATCTTCTCTTTTTCTATTCCTATTCAGCGATTTGGAAGCTGTCTTCATTGTGTGTGTTTTATTTTTCGCATAGAAACAAATTTTATATCAAATTAGTATTCTTTATTTGCCACTTGTAATAAATTCTACATCTGTGAGGTGTGCAAATTCACCAGTAGGCATGATTTTTTTTTCTTTTGTGAAAATAATTTTATTATTATATAATAATTTTATTATTATTATTTTATTATTAAAATAATGATTCTGTCTAGATTAAAATTTTCTTTTGAAATAAGTACTACGTATTTTTAAATAAATTTTATCAAACTTGTAGCAGTAATTCCTATTTGTAGATTCAAATTCTATCAATTGGATCCCAGGAAGTCAATAAAATGCATTACCGGATCCTTTAAAAAAAACAACTACCCATTGTTTTTCACTGGGTATGGTTGGCCGTGCAGGTATCGAATCTCGATATCTGATATCGATAGCAAAAAATTTTCAACAATATTCGTCAACGATATCTGTCAAACGAACCCATCAACTTCAACGATATTAAAAGTTCAAATTGAATTGGGAATAGATTTTATACCTTGAAAGGGTACGATCGTTTTTAGAGAACGACCTTAATTTTATCAGTAAGGAATTCTAAAAAGAAATTTTCAAAATAATACCCGCTCATCCTGATCGGCTGCGATAAATATCAAAAATGCTTACCGCATGTATAAGAAGTACGATTATAATTTAATTCATGCAATAATTTTTATTGAATTGCTGTGATGTAGTCCACATTGAAATGAAACTTCAAACGAGTTAATTAAAATTGTCATCTTTAAAACAAAAACTAAATATCTACTCGTATCTCCTTACATCACTATAGTCACATTAAAAGTTTTATGCTAAAAGTATTTCATTGTAAAAGTCGCGTGATCAAAAATCACTTTTTATGCTCGTACTATCCTTAGAATTGATGTGGTATTTCAATTCCACAAGCCTTTTTCTCTCCCCAAAAGTAATTATTGATGCCAACATCAATGAAAGGAATTTTTTCCGGGAAAAAGTGCAAAATTTTCTTTCCTTTTGTTAAGTTTTATGCCAACAACAACGACGACCCACTGCATACTATTTGCTTCTTTGTTTTGTTTCAGTTTGTTTTCGCTTGCAGTTGCGTGAAAAGATTTTCCTACTTAAAAAACTTTAACCTTTGTTAAAGAAAAGTAAAGCGAAGTTTTTGCAATTGCTGTTGGTGTAATTTGAGTTTTATAATTTCAGTGGAAAATTACAAAAAAAAAGAGAATGAATGTAAAACATACATAATGTAATGGATCTTCCAATAGCGACATGCAAACGTATTTAGTATTTATGTCTCGCCAAATCACTATGAACGGGTAATGGTGTTCAACAACAATTGCAAATGATAAAATTGTTTTATCGAAATATGTAGGTGTTCTGTTCAAGCAACGTTACGCACGCTTCGTCCATTTTACGGTTGCCATAATCGTCCTATCGAGAGGATTATCCGGAGACTGCTAGATAAACTTGTGCCCACTAGTTCAGTAATTAATGAACCAACACCTCTGCGATGACAGCACATCGCCTTTGTCCGTGTGAAGGAAAGTCTGAGGCAGTCGATTTCGCATCGCTCACAAAAACTAGGCCTGCCTTTCACAGACCTTAAATTGGAGAATTACGAGTCGAGAGATCCGAGATTTGTTGTAAATGACCATAGACAACAACTTGTGGTTCGCAGAATGGGCCATGGAGCAGTTGAAAACTCACCTCAATTTTCAACAAAAAATCATCTTCAGCGAAGAGGCCCATTTCTGGATGAATGGGTGCGTGACAAATAAAGTTGTCGAATTTAGGACCATAAAGGTGGATTTACCCCTTCGTTTTGAACGTTCCGAACGCTTTTTTTTATATGTAGTCTGACGTCTCTATTTTTGAGAGAGAGAGAGAGAGAGAGAGTAAATTTAAATGAATTTAATTTTAATTATCGACCCGAACGAATTGAACTGTGCTGCCAGATACATAAATTTTTTATGCAAAATTGAACTGAGCTGCCACATCATATTATGTGGACATACATATGTATGTATAATAATATACAGAGTGTATTTGTAAAATTTTTATATTTATTTAACTCAATTGCTGTTAGAACAAGCACTTGACTTTTTTTCATTTGTATATTTTTTCATCTGCCACTGTGCTGCCTGCTTGTAAAAGTAACAGCCATCATTTACAAAGTTGTTGCATATGGTAGCTTTGTTTCTCCAGAACATTTATTCGAAGTGGGTGAATCTTTTGTGAGCAAAGTCTCAGTAAACTAAAATTGTCTCACAACAAAAATTTCGTTCTGAACGAATGGGTGATTCCACCTTAACAATCCATATCAGATCTAATAGCGTCCAATGTATCCCGATAATGTCACTGTTTGATGAGAATTTCGTGCTGGTGGCGTCATTGGTCTATTTCTTTCAGAACGACGTTGGCCAGGCTAAAACCATCAACGGTGAGCGGCATGGGTCGATGATTACCAACTTCTTTTGCCCTGGATTGTATGATATGGACACTAACGATATGTGGTTTCATTGGACATTTCGCAGGAGAGATTTGAGGGCATGGTCGTCTCGCGTGGAGGTAAAGTGAACTGGTTACCAAGATTGTGCGATTTGAACTCGTTAGAATTTATCTTTGTGGGGTTTCCTGAAGTCGCAGGTCCAAGCGAACAAGCCACAAATGACGAACTATGTTATATTCCAAGGCATTAAAAGGCCTTTCAAATTAATACGAAAACTCAAATAAAATCTAGCACACCACGCTTTGTTTTAATTAAATTTAAAGATATATGTCGCTTAACGAAAGACCGAGTAGTTGAAAAATAGTGCAAATAAAACTACATAAAACTATATACTATATAAAAAAATTGATAAAAAAATTGATAAAATTGTAATTTACAAATCGTTCAAGACTTGTGATAAGTTAATAATTTGCCGAATCTGTAAATTATTAAAAGTTTTCTAAAAATACATCAAAATTGAAGGGAAAAGGAAAGTTTTACCCAATAAATTTCTTAAGTGTTTTATTGTAGGCCTTTTTATGCTATTGATCGCTTATGAACACAGTTTTGCTAAATTTTTTGTTTTTGAAAATGGTTTATAAACCATTTATAAATTTTTATTGATATGGCTGTACTAATTCAAAATAGGAAATTATTTTCCACAAAAGTTGTTGCTTAAGGTCGCTTCACATTGAACATTTTTGTAATGAAAATTAAAAAAAAAATTTGTTGACAATTTTAATATTTTATTGTTTGTTGGTGGCCTAGAAAAATATGATTGAGTTCTGCTTGAATTCTCATATAGTATTTGTAGTCTGTGGCATAAGCTTTTCTTGAATGCTTTTCAATCATGATTTGGCTAAAAGGGTACTGATGATTTGGTTAGCGCCAATGAAATGCAGGCATATACCCATCTAGGCCAACAACAAGCAATAAAATATTAAAATATTTATTTTGGAGAATATCTCGAATAACAAATTTGATAAATATTTATTGACAATTTTTTAAAAATTTTTTAAGAAAATTTTGAATTTTTTCTTAAAGCTTAAAACATTTTTTGTGGAAAATCAATTAATTACTAACATTTTATATTGTTTAAAAATTTTTCTGTAAAAATTTTCTCTTACATAAAAATTCTATAGAATGTTTATTCCTCACAAAAATTTTCTACAGAAAATTTGTTGCTTACAAAATTTTTTGTTAAAAAATTAATATTAGTTTATGGAAAATTGCTTTCCAACATTTTTTTTAATTAAATTAATTTTAACTGAATATTTACAACATCGACTCTTTAAAAAAAAAATGGCAAATGATCTGCCGAAAAAATTTTGTCTGGCAATTTCCTTCCTCTTAAAAATTTTCGATTTCTACTTACATTCAATCAGTAATATTTTCATTAATGATATTTTAGCAAATATATTATTTAATTATTAACTTACCTTCGTCATTTCCTCATTCGTTACGGGCGCTGTTACCGTTAAATAATAGACATTGTTGCCCGCCAGTGTACGACATAATAACCTTAATTTACAAAATTTCGACTTAATTGGATTTTTTTGTATTTCCATTAAATAGTCCTGCAAATAAATCACCAAATAAAGGAATTAATTAAATTGCCTATTTATTGTATGAATATTTCTTTTGAAATACTGAAAACGATAATGAAGAATTGTTAATTAAAAGTACGTGAAAAACTGTTAAAACAATTTTAATTGAATTTTAATAACATCAATTTGGGTGAATTTTCTCATTTACATTCCCGCTGTTCTGTGTTTGCAACCATGTTAATTGTTTTTATTTAATACAAGTATGCAATTTTTTTAATAGGGCATATTTGGCATTTTAAATGTACATTTTTTAATAAAAAAGGAAACAATTACAAAAGGCTTTGTCTGCAGAGTTGATTGTTCTAACTTAGATATGAAACCTTATGTTATACGCAAGGCAAACAAGGACAGCTGATGATATTCTGATATTTTCATTTGGAAAATCAAACAACAAATACAAAGTGATGCAAAAGTAAAGTTATAATTTGAATTGGCTGCCAGTTTTGCAGATGACATCAAATATCACTGTGCTTTGATATTTATGATGTCCATATACAGAGCCATAGAGCGATACGCAACTCAATAATGTGGAATTATTGTTACTGCTTATTAGGCAAATGTTTATTTAGTCGTTGTGTTGCATGTGTTCGAACAATTCAGCGTTTGCATAAGAGCTTTGTGCACACTGAGCCCAGTACAGTTGTCGTATTGCTCGTTTGATCGAATACATCGCTGCTGTTACCGACGATGTCAGAGAGAAACCACAAACATCAACGAGATGGCTGGTGCACACATTTAAGAATCGGCAGACATTCGTTGCACGAAAGTTCACCTACAAAATGCAAACTGTTAATGAATTGCTGCCCGCTGACTGTCGGAAAAGGTTATCTTAATCTAAAACACTGTTCAACTTGGTGCAAGTATGATTTCTTATGAAAAATCATGAGCGACAAGGAAAATTTGCGATCCTAGGGACAGATAATCCACACAAAATGCATCCATTAAAAGAATTAGTTATTTGGTGCGACATTTGCAGGGAAAAAGTTATTAGCCCTTACTTGTTTTCTTTGAAGACACCGATTGCACCATCGTAACTGCAAGTGGTGAGCGTTGCAGGCAGATGCTAAGAGATTTTTTTTGCCGCAAGTTACTGCATTGGGTCTGGATCATTGTTGGTTTCAACAGTATGGAGCAACTGTTCATTAAGTTCGGGCAACAATGGAGATTTTGATACATCAATTTCCAGATTGAGTGATATCCCGCTTTAAATATTTGAACTGGCCGTCCAGAGCACCAGACTTCTTCCTTTGGGGATTTTAAAAATATCGCGCTTACCACAACAAACCACTAACCTTCCAAATCCTGAAAGCTAAAACTATAGAAGAAATCGCCAGTTTGGAACCAGATGTTTTGCGAGCAACAATTCAAAATGCTGTAAAACTATCATTAACTCGGGAGGTGGCCATTTAAGCGATATATATCTTTTTTACAATTATTGTCATCAATTTTAAAATTGTTGTGAAAACAATGCTCTTTTTTATACAACTATAACAAAATAGCAGCCAGTTCAAATTATGGCTGGCATTACTTCTGCGCCACCTTGTAAATGTAGGAAAATTTAAAAATTAGAAATTTAAAAGAGATAAAGCAAAAAAGTCATCGTATGAAAAAGGCAGTTAGACTGTGAGACTGTGAGGGAAAATCAAATTTCTGTTGAAGTGGTGTTGATGTTGGTATTGACTCAAAATTGACGACGCAGAATAGAATTAAAATGCCCAGTTTAAATATTTTTACTTTAATTTAATTTAAAAGTCATATGTGCACAAATATTTGTAATTAATTGTGAACCGCTTTTTTTCGTTTGCACGAATATGTTCCCTTTTTAAATCCTCTTCGGTACATTTTTTATGCAGCTATTTCCCTGAAATATGCTTTTCAATATGTTTACTTTAAATTTATTTTTTCCTACATTAATTTTCTTAATTTTCTTTTGTCATTGACAACTGTCAGTTTGCAATTAAGTGTTGCATACGTAGAGTAAATATAAACTGTGGTTTCAAGTGTTGTACATATATATGTAGATGTATTTAGCAAGTGCAGCTTCATACACATTGTTAGTGTACAGTAAAAATATAATAAGTATATTACAATGCAAGACTATTTGCACAAGATTATTGTTTAATCCATATTTTAATTTGTAATTTATTTTTAATTTTTCTATATATTCTTCTCTTGCAAACTGAATATATGTTAAATTAAATCATTCTATTGTTTTCTAATTTCAGTTCAACTTGAAGTAAAAAAGGTACGTATAAAATTTTAAAATCAAATATGATTGGGAAACATTCGCCAAATATCATTTCGAGTCATACATACATATATGGAATGTATTTTTTTCTTTGAAAATGTCAGTCTCTTAACTGATGGTCTACATGATTTGATGATTTGATGAAATTTTGATTACTAAAATCTATTAATTATATTATATCCATTTGAAGACAAATGAGTCGAAAAGAAATTTTAACACCCAATTTTTCTGTTGGCTTATATGTGCTTTAATTTACATAACTTTTAAACTACAGTGGGCATCGACTATCCGTGATTCGATTAACCCGAAACGTCGATTACTTTTTTGCATCGATTAACCGTGATTACCTCTACACTTAAAATTTGCAATAACAAAATGCTCAGATTTTTGTTATTGCTTTTGAACAATCAAACGAAAAAGGGGAATTTCTTTGTTTAAATAAGATGAGTTAGAAGCGTGTGTACACGTCTGATTAGTTTAATTTAGACGTTCGATAACTACTAATCGTATTTGTTTATTTCTACAATGGCTAAAATGTATGAAAATGCTTATACATTTGCCGTTTTGTCGGGTGAAGAAATTGTCCGTATGACAAATGCCTCATATGAACCTGAGGTCGAAAATGATTTGGCAGCATCTGATGAGGATGATTTAATTTTTTTTTTTTAATATATTTGAGAGCCATTGCGGCTCTGATAAACTCCAAGTTTACCGCATTCATGAAAAGCTAAACAATGAAAATATTAATTTGTAAAAAAAAAGAACAAACAATATTACATAATTTTTTTTTAAGAACTACGTATCCTTTATCTTTGTTTCCAAAATTGTCTTTATTTTCTTATATTATTTAAAAATTTTTGTAAAATCTGTGAATAAGTGAATTACATTAATAAAAAATTTGCCGGGAAAATCGATTATAAAGAATGCTTCCGGTCCGGACTATTACGGGTAATCGAGTTCTCACTGTAATACATATCCCATTTCAAAACTGTATTATGAATGTGCCCTAAGCTAGTTCCGAATTAAAAAAAAATTCCAGCAAAATAAGAATTGTTTATTGAAATGCCCATTTCCAAACTAATATACATAAGTCCCAAATTTCAAAACTTTTACTGTATTGGAATTATTTCTTAAGCTAATTTCGGATTAAAAAAATTGGGTTTAAGTTATAAAAATTGGAATGTAAATTGTGCATTTATGGTTTTGCAGTGCATCATGCATGTACATCAATTTACATAACTTTTAAGCTAATGTATGTCTATGGGCACACCTTAAGCTAATTTCGATACAAAATTTATAAATAAAAATTTTAATTTAAAATTTTCATTTCCGGTTTTGCTCATGGAAAAATTCTATTTTTTAAACTTTATTTTTTTTAAGATGAAACTATTTCCTATGAGGATCACTCATTTAAATATCTCGTTTAGTTTGAGAAAATAGTTAAAAAATAAGAAATTAAAAAAAACTTCATAACTTGACGAACAGACTTCATTAAAACACAATGTTTAATAAACAAATACAATTTCCTGAAGATGATGCTTAATGAGTATCGAAATATCGATAGTTACAAATAATTTTTTTTCCATTTAATAAGACCTTGAGCTTAAGTAATATTTTAATTAAAATTATTAAAAAAGTTGAAAAAATATTTATATATTTTTATACACTTTTATATCTACTGGAAGTACAATCATGGCAAATACGAGTATCAAGAAATTGCGGTAATTTTTTTTATGGGTTGTCTGCTCAAATGTTTCAATGTAAAACTTTTCCGGTGATTTGATGAAATTCGACTCCACTTCGCGAAGCTCTTGCAAAAATTTATTTTAAAATTGAGGCCCATGTTTCAAAATGGTTTCAGTCCATGGAACAAAGCGCTCTGCGCCTGTCTAGAACGTGTATATAATTTATGAGGCGGTATGGTCTGTTGCTAAACAGGCAAATTTGTTGTCATATTTACATCTAGAGGTTAATCGTACTCACCTGCAAATCACTGTACGTATAGGGATAACTATGAGCAAAAAATACTACATCATTATCGTGTTCAAATTCTATATTAAAAGTCAAGGTATAAGATGAATTGTCCTCATCATCCTCACTAGGCTGGCTGCTATAAATAAATTATAATGGAGTAATAAAGGAAAGATAAGAAAATTAATTCAAGAATCAGAAAAAAATGAAAAGGAGAACAAAACAAGACAATTATAATAAAATTACTTTTGGGGAAAAATATAATTATTCACATGCAACAATATTTAGCATTGATAATTACAAATAAAAAAAAGTAGAGAACATATTTGTAAAAATTTCAAATAACTTACTCATCATCATTGCGATAGTAACATATGTTATCGCCACAACGTCTCCAACCAATATTTTTCGTCTTGGCGTTAATGGTAGAATACATTACGGGACGCATGCCGTCGTTGTATAAACTGTCCGATTTGATCAGATTGACAATGGAAAACCTTGAGAGGGGCATATTGAGCATAAAGTTTTATTTAAAGAGGAGTTATATATAAGAAAAACAATATTCTTACTTTCGCAAAAAATAATTTGCCAACTTACCTGTAGATCATATTTCTTTTTGTGCGAGAGACACGAAAATAGAACCACTGTTTCGATCTGCTAGTATACAAATCGGGCCTCAAATACAGCTCGTAGTAGGTGGGTGTAATTTGTATGGCTTTCGCTAAATTGCCTGATTCGAAGCGTGCTTCGAACTCCAGTCCATTGTATTCGTGTGGATCGTAGGGATGGCAGTTCGTTAGAAACTTTGAGCCACCAACAGCTGAACGACTAAACTGTGATAAATGAAAGTTATTATATGATTTACAGTCATTATTCACAGAGGACTTTGAGTTTTTAATTTGATTTTGAATATCACTAGTGCTACTAAAAGGTGTCGAATTGCTAGTTGTGGAAACGCTATTGCAATTGGAATCTTGAGGGAAGTGGGAGATGTTAAGCACAGGATTAATGATTGTTATGCTATTGGCGTTTGGAGGAGCTTTACAGGATTTAGTTGAAGGCTGGCTATTTTTAGTATGATGTGCAGATGATAAAGTTGCATGTTTTATTTTTGCCAATTCATTTAGACTTATGGACATATCTTCAGTTAATAAAGGACTTTCGTTTGATTTTATGGAATTCTCTTTTGAGGCACACAAGTTTTCTACATCCTCATCTTCATTATTGGGACTGTTTCTAGTGGTATTGATAGAACCAGTAGAACTTCTTAAAATTAATTGCAATCCTGCCATTAATTCTTCGTTAACTCTTACGGGTGGTATTGCCTTAAGCTGTTGGATTTTTACATTTTTATCAATTTGTGTGTTTATGAAAGTCGGTGTGGCTGCCATATATTCAGGCGATTTGTTGGCCCATATGTTATCGATTTCTTCTTCTGTTATCACAGGCTGTTCAATGGGTTTTTGGCTCATGTGTTTTTTGTGAGTGGCAGCCGTATATTCTGGCGACTTGTTGTCCCATATACTATCGATTTCTTCTTCTGTTATCACAGGCTGTTCAATGGGGTTTTGGCTCTTCTGTTTTTTGGGAGTTTTTGATTTTTCAGATTTCTCAGCTGCTTCTTCACCACCTAAAGCTCTAGATGACTCTTCTTCGGTGTTTATTACATCCTCCTGCTTCTCATCGTCGTCCTCCTCATCGTCGTTATCGTTATCCTTATCATCATCATCATCGTCGTCGTCATCATCATCATCTTCTGCATTCGAGTTGCTGGAGGATCTCTGTTCTAATTTATTCAATAGATTTGTTATGGTTTGTTCAACTATTTTGCCATCACCCAACATTGCTGAAACATCTGGAGTAGAAGCTTGAGACTCACATGAAGATACATCAGAGTCGCTTGATTCTTCATGCATATGAATTTCGGGCTTGGTCTGTTTCTCTTCATCCTGCATAAGGAGAACAGTTCGAAAATAAGCTTGAAAAGAACTATTTTCGTTTATTTGAAAAGTCTATGACCGAAATTCATGCAGAAATGGAAACTAGCTCAGTAGACTTTTGTTAATGGGAATAATGGCTGTATAAAATTATACCCTCCGCCCCCTCCAGTAAACAGTCACGCAAGCAAATTGTGAATTAAAACTCTAAACGTCGGGACCTTATTTCACATGCAATATTCCGCCAGTTCTTAAAACGTAATAAGGCCCCAACGAAAAGAAATAAAACGCAATTTTGGGGACTTATTTAATATGAAATAAAGCCTCGTTAGTTTTGCCGTTTGTGATTGGTTTAGGGCCCTAATTCAATATTATGAATGTTTTAGTCTCAAAATTTTCCTTGACGGATTTGGACTTTTAACTTACAAAACATTTACATATATACGTATCAAAGCTGTAAACGACTGATTCTTTTGCAAATGAAACAACGAATTATTCAAGCAATGAATTGTAAAATTTTGAATGCATTCTTAAATTTGTTTTTGTTGGAATGAAGTCATTTTACAGAACAGAAATAATAATAAAAAATATCTGAATTGAATTTAAATTTGAATGCATTCTTGATGAATCAAAGTCTTTTGAATCATTCTGTTTTCAAAATACATAAAAGTGAATTAAAATTTGAATTTATTATCATTATTCACCAACAATTTTTAAGGGCAAAGAAATTTCTATGCTAAAAAATTTGTTACATTCTGAAAACGTTGATACACAGAACAAAGTGGGAATTTCCATAGGTTTGTTCGATTAAAAATGTATGAAAAACAAAAACAATTTGGTTAATTTATTATTTAAGCTTGAGATCTTTTATCGTTTAACAAATTTTATTAAAAACTAATCAATATTTCGATACTAATTTTTATAAAAAGAGAATTGTCCAGAAGATGATACTCAATGAGTATCGAATTATTGATTAGTTTTTAATAAAATTTATTAAACGATAAAAGACATCAAGCTTCAATAATAAATTAACCAAATTATTTTAAAAAAAGGTCAAATAATATAGATATATTAAAAACAAAAACAAATTTTCAAAAAGTTTGAAATTTTGTTTTTACCTTAATTTTTTTGGCTGTATAATGAATGCATATAAAAAATCTTTGATTCGTAAAAAAATTCATTAAAATTTTAATTCAATTCAAATTTTAATTCAGTTATGAATGCCTTCGTATTTATTTGGGAAAAATAATGCATTAACATTTTTGCCATTTGCTATGAACTGAAAAGCAAATTTGGGTAATTTTTTTTGCAACGCTTTTTTATATTTACGTAACAAAAGCCTTTATATATTTCCTTCTTCCTAAAGAACATTTGGTTTAGAGATTAAAGTTTATTTTTCGCTTATTTAAATAAATTGGAAAAACAGGCTGTAAATATTAACTTTTACTTAAGCAGAGATGTATATACATAACCATATTCATAATGTGTACATGTACATATATACATATGTACCATTGTTATTATTTGTATTTACATTTTGTTGTCCTAATGCTATTTCGTTTCGTATACTTTTACAAGTTTAAGGCTTTTTGTAAGTTTGTTATTACTGTTGAAAGCCAAGATGAAAACAACGAAAGACAAATACATTAATATGTGTATATATATGTATGTATGCGTAATAGTGAGTGTGTAATTCACTTCTTAACAAGCAAGAAACAAAAACAAAATTCATTTAATGTTATGTTTTTTTCATACTCTCCGAGCCTTTATCTTGTGCTTACTTTGTGCCAAAATCTCATTGTCAGTAGGGCTGATTTAACTGCATTTTGTTGTTTTTATTAAATAAAAATGCCAAAATACAGATTTTAATATTTTATACCAAACAATAAATGAACTTCCTTTGCTTTGGTAGTTATTTTTCTACTATTATAATTCGTAGAGCTAATATAAACAGATTTCCAGGTCTGTCTTTTCCTTAATGCTTATGTTCATAGAGCGATCTACAAAAGCCACAACAGCTATTATGAATTAGAAAAATATTCCGTTACACAATTTTTTCAAATTTTTCATTTATTTTTAACTATCCATATGAGTTTTCACCGAGGAAATTTTCGCTTTTTTTAAAATAAAAAATGGGATATTTAAAGGAGAAATTGTTTTAATTATTTGCTTATTTTGTTTACTTTTATAATATTAAAAAATAATAATAAAATCAAAATGTGCTTGGAACTTTTTCAAAATCTTTTTCTTTTACTGATTTTACCTCAAGAAATTCTGGCAACACTGCTCAGTGGTGCTATATTTGTTGTTGTTAATGAGTTCATTCATACACAATAAAACAAAACATGCAAATGAACGTATACGTATACGTAATAATCACAACGATAACATTTCATACAACAAGTATACGCAAATAAAACGTTTCCTTGTTTTTGTTTTTTATATCCTCTTATTGTTTTTATTTCATTAATTAATGTTACTCATACGCAGTGTGACCAGCGGAGTTAAGTTTCATATAGCAGAGTATTTGATTGCATCAAAAACCACTTTTATGTAAGTTTTTCTATATTTGAAATATCTAAATCCCTTAATATAACTATTAAAAATAGTTTTTAATGTAGGTTTCATATACTATACAACAATAATTGATTGCATTGAGAAATATTATTATGTATGTATTTCTATTTTAGAAATATGTACCTGAAATCCTGAAGTTTGGTAGAGTGAAATAAAAATATTTGAATGGTAGATAATTTTTGAAACTTTTCCCCATGTTAAAAATGGCTAAATTCTACTACAAATTATCTTAAAATAGTTTACTAAATACAAAAAAATGTTTGTACTGTTTATTATGTATATTTGAAAACAAATTCGAGAATAAAAAAGTGTTAATCCTGATAAGTTTTGTTCACTATTATTTTCTGTTTTGTCATTTTCATAAAAACTGTATTAACATAGTTATACATAGTTTTATATAAACATGTAGAATGCAACACTTCGTTCATTTCCATTTATTTGGGAAAAAGTAAAGCGAAAAGTACCTCAGGTGTTCACAGAACGTCAACTGAAGCCGAGATCTTAAAAATTTGTGATAGAATAAATCGTCATTAGAAAAGTGTGTGTTAGACAACATTATCAAAAATTATTAAATAAGAAAGCAAATACAATGACTATTAACATAATAATTAAGACTGTACAGCAAAATCAAACTTTTTTTCGAAATAAGATGGCTCTAACGAATACTGTTGAAAATTGTACGTCTGCCAATTATTTTGGCGATAGTTAAAATTTCTTGCTTTGTGCACTGTTATGAACCGACGTAGTAAATTTTATAACTCATATATTTTCAATATATGGAGTGTGCAGCAGTTTTATGCAAAACTGCAAGAACATTTTTTGCCTGGTATGGGTCTTTTTTTGGCCCTTTGTTTCTGAAAATGGGGAAAAAAAATTCATCTTAAACAGCAATACAATAGATTAAAATATCCGAATACACCAAAGCTGATAATTTAATATGAATACCAGTCAAAACCACAAAATGTGTTTTATAAATAATTTCGTATTTACTCGTATTCACAATTACTGGTGCAATGTTTATATAGGCAAAATGTGTTGTTTATAATTTTATTATAAGCAACATATAGAGTTTTTGCAAAATGCAATGTTTGTTATGACTTTAGCTCTTCATATGCCGACATTTAATTGGTCGCTAAACCAAATCATCAGTGAAGTTTAAGCAGTTTGAAAACATTCGACCTTGGATATTTATGCCATACAAATCAAATACAATATGAAAATTCAATATTGCAAAATACATAATCGTAGTAGGCTTAAAATGCTTTTATACAAACAACACAACAAACAATTATACTCAACGTGAGTCTTTTTTATTTTTCACGATTAGTTGGGGAGAATATCCCGAATAATAAATTTCAATATTAAGTATAAGCAATATATAATATTTATTAATGTTTCACATAAAACTGTTTCCTAAGCCACTTCACTATGATATTTTGTCAAATGAGAACTTTCAAAACGCGGTTACACGTGTAACGTTCTTAATTTCTTTGTTCATTGTTGGAATATTGTTTTGTCTTATAAAGCAGAATTTTGTTGTTTAATAAAGCCATATATTTTAAAATGCACCACTTCGACCAAAAAACTTGGATCTTTCCCAGACGTTTAAGACGTTTGTCAGCGAGAAAACGTAGCCTTCTATTAAATTTTTTCAATAAAAATTTTTTCTTTTAGATTTATGACGTTTAAAACTTTCGCAATTAAAACTGTGAAGGAAAACTTCCATGAAATATAATAACTACTTTAGTTTAATAGACTAACGTTCCTAACGTTGTTTAATTAAGAATGAATCAAACATGAGATAATGTTACAGAATAATGTAAAAAGTATATTTTAGTTTATATTTCCAGATAAAATTTATAATGTGCAATCGTAGTTCCTCAATTTCAAGCGTATTTTTCCCATTTTGAATTTCAAATCTTTAAGTCTTATCTTTTTTCTAAACAGATTGAGGGTTAGTAACACTGGCATGAACAAACATACATAAAAGTAAGAGAGGGGGAGTATGTTTATTGACTGTCATATTATTTACTTTTACATTCGTGTTTGAGTGTGTGTGTGTATGTGCTATTGTAAATGAACTAAAATAAGTTCGTTATTTGGTTAGGAAAGCTAAATTGCAAACAAATCTTATACATACTTTTTCATTCTACTGTTTTTAAGCAAACAAAGTAAAACAAAATTGTAAAGCAAATAAATAAAAGACTTGTTTTCTAAACGGTTCACTTTTCACATTCTCATTATCATTAACAAAAAGCGACTAAAAAGTTGTGCCATTAAAAAAACAACAACATTGCCATATAAAAATTCAACATGTTAAGTTGTAATGTTGTTTTTGTTCCTGATACTTACATAGTTAACAACACTTATAGGATTATAGTTGAAGACAACAATGCCATTTTCTTCCCCAACAGGACTTGGCCTTAACTCCTGGCCCGTAGGATGGTAAAATGGTTCTGGCTGTGTTGGTATATTCGGAATGTGTACGACACGTTCTTCAATGACCTGCAAATTGAAGAGAAATATAAATTAAACAAGTTAAACTTTAATTTAGGGATGTTAAAGAAACAGAAATATATCCTGCAACAATTTTTCTTGTAATGGGTTAAGTTGTCTATATGCATCTATTTGGTTGCTGGTAATAACAACTTATCAGTAGACTACAACCATCAATGTTTGAAAAACATCTAAAGAAGGGGCACGTTAGCTAATGTAAGGGACGTTTGTTTTTGGCATATGAAACCAATGCAAATGCTTATCCAAATTAAATGTCACGTTGACGAAACGGCTGAACCTGTGTACAATAGAATTTCATAACGTTTTTACGTGACATTTGTATACCAGTGATGGGACTATTATATTGTTGAGTTGTATTGTGGCCCAAATTCTCTTTCCGGTACTTTTAATGATATATGCAAATTATTAAGAATCTAAGACAACTTTAATAAAATTTTCGAATTTTCAGTCTAAAATGAATGTTGAGATAATAATGTTCATGAAGAGACTTAAAAAAAAAACAAGTAAATACCATTGAATGTCAATAAACTCTTAGATTGAATTATAAATCCAATTATATATAACAGTAAATTATTTTGAATATAAAAGTTAATATACGCGTATAAACATACATATTTGTTATTTTGTCACTTGCATACTACATATCTTGAAAAATATTGCAAATTTGCAAGTCAAAAGTTTTGTTACATATACATTGTGAAGTAAGTACAAATTTATATACACATAATAAATATATGGATGTGTATGTTTATTCTCAAAATTTTAATTTTCACACGAACTTTTTAAAATGTTAACTTTTTTCTTTCAAAAAGTACTTAGTATAATTTTGGTACGTTTTATGTATAAGCATGAATTACGCGAAAGTTTCCAAATACCATCTCTATTACGAACAGCTGACTGTATATTTACTGAAAAATTTAAAATTGAAATTTTGTTTGCGAGCTGGTTTAAAACATCAACAAATAAGTCTTCGAACTGCATTGAAAATTTTCTTTATTTGATTTGTTATAATAAACACAGGAATATTAATATAATTTTTTTAGAACAAAAAATTACACAAAGTAGCCTTGTACAACGTTTTGTTTTTATTTTATTGACATTCGACACGTTTTAAAAGATTCATTAACCGCACAAACGTCCGTACGTTAAAGTACGTTACGTTTTTCTAACATCAACGTTCGGCTAACCGGGCCTTTATTGTTTAGAGTTGTGTTCAAAATTTTTAGTGTACGTTAATTAGTTATTAATTTGTAATACATTTGTGGTTGCATCCCAGATCATCAATTTTGTTTCAGGAGAAAACAATAGTACTATCGAGTAAACACACAGACTTGTAAATGTGGTTAAAACTACATTCGAAAAAAGAAAAATATGTTTCCGCTGTCTTCATTGGCGTTTCCCAAGCATTACATAAAGTATAGCACGCAGGTTTAATTAATAATTTAAAGTGCAAGCTCACCATAAACCCAAGCTATCAGTAAGCTACTTAACTCCTCGTAAAGATATTACTAGAGATTTAATATGTACTTATATAATATATCCTACCTTCAATAGTACAATAATATTCACGCATCAACATTTGCTGATTAATGCGGAAAGA
Source organism: Germaria angustata (assembly GCA_963681545.1). Taxonomy (NCBI): domain Eukaryota; kingdom Metazoa; phylum Arthropoda; class Insecta; order Diptera; family Tachinidae; genus Germaria; species Germaria angustata. Next base: position 59,260,761 of record OY813001.1, on the reverse strand, counting down.
AAATTACGCCATTCGGTTTCCATAGAAATTTCAATACAATTCAAGAAAGCTTTGTTTGAAACTTTAATCGGGCATCCACGATAAACATCAGAAGTACCCGAAAATTACAGTAATATATTTCGCAGTTGAATTGGAGTGAATATCAAAAATTTATACGCTATTGATTTTATATTGTGCAGGGAAACATGCCTGTCTATCCAAATCAATAAGCATAAATGCTTCGGTATTCTCCTTGATGGCCATTCAACATAGAGGACTCACACAGATTCAAAGTTGATCGAAATGAAATCGAAATCATTGCAAATTAGTTCGTTTACTGGAAGAAACTTAACGCTAAGCCTAAGTTGTAACGTACGATTCTAAAAATAAAAGAAATAATAAAAAAATATGACCCTAAGGGATTCAGGTGTGGGGTGCCACGTCATGTATTGTAATCTCTGTGCAGACTTTCCAATGGCTAACACATGTGACAATATACATAAAGTAGCTTGACTTCCATCAAAGCCCCGTTTGCCTGCAACATTTTGAATTAGAGGTCTATAATTTAACCATGAATCAACTTACAAACGAACAGCGCTTGCAGATTATTTAATTTTATTATCAAAATTCATGCTCTGTTAAGAAAGTGCATTGCGCAATTTTTCAATTTTACGAATACGTAGAGTGCCGACAGAGGAAAATATCGCAGCTGTATCCGTCAGTGTTGTTGATGACCGTGAATTATTAATTCGGCGCCGTTCGCTGCAATGGCGAGCGCTAGAGTGAGATGATTACAATTTTTTTTTGCCCAAAATAGAAGAGCTGGTCTTGGCTAACAAGTGGTTTTAAGAAGACGGCGCCTTATGCCACACAGCACGCGAAACAGTGGCTTAATTTAGAGGCGAGTGAACAGTTTATTTCACGTTTGGAGCCGGTCAATTGGACGTCTAGATAGTGCGATTTAACGTTTTTGGACTATTTATTGTGGGGTCATGTTATGTGGGGCTCGTGTCTATAACGACAAGCCCGCAACGGTTAACGCACTGGAAGCCAATATTGAAGAATATATTTGTGATATACCAGCCGATTTGTCAGAGACTTTATATCAAAACTGGACCCAGCGTATGAACCACTTGGGGCGTTGCTACAGTCAGCATTTACATGAAATCGTCTTTAAACATTGAATTATATAGCCTCCGAAAGCTCTTAAAAAAATCAGCTTTTATTAAATTTAAAGAATAAAGTCAAAATAAAGCAAAATGCTTCCATTTAGCTGATATTTGAAGATCTGAATTAAATAAGTTTTTTTACACTTCCTTTAACATTTTTTTTCTACTCTTTGTTTCATTGCCTTAAACAATGTCAACTAAAATAATGGCTTAACTTCAAATAAACACTAAGATTTTGTTGTATTAAATTGCAATAAATAAGACAGAAAAGTTAAAAAAAAAACGATAAAACTTTTTTATATCGTGCCCACATTGAGTCAGTAAGAAATGCTTTATGACATTTAATGAATAATGGAACGACAGAAAAGTAAAGAATGAAATAAATATGCATATACATCCGTATGTATGCATTTAGAAAAGTCATGTCATTTGAACATTAAAAGATTATGCAAGGAAGGAAATAATTAGGATCAAAACAAACTATTCAAAAACACAATACAGAGTTAAACATGTACAAGCATGCTCAAACAAAACATGCACTTAATTGTTACAAAAGAAATTGTGCGTATAAAAAAATTTAAAACAATCAACAAACATTGCAACAACCTCGTATACAATTTGATTATGTTGTACTCTAGGTTGTATCGTTTGGGGGACTGGTTGTATGAAATAGTGTCTTGATTGTACGAAAGATCGAAAAGTTTTGAACATTATTTGTGAACGTTTGTGGACATGATGCACAAGATGATTCCACTTTGGGCTTTATTTTCACAGTGATCGGATATCAGGAAATATTTTGTGCGAAAATCTTAGTTGTGGAAAATAAATATATTAATAACAGGAAATGATAGAACTTAGACGAAGTGCATGGTTTTATTGCATTTTACAAATGTACCTATGAACTATGGAATTGTAAAAGATGGCACAACATGATTTATGACCGAGTTGTACCAACGCACTAATTGGGCGGCAAAAAATAAATTTTTTAACTTTAGATTTTTAAAAAGTACTTATAGGGTTCAGTTCCCAAGAAAAAATTCAAAAATATTACTTTCATTATCTACCATTTTTATAATAATTATTATTGTAAACTAATACAATTTTTATAAATTTAAAAAGTTGCTTTTCGAAATCTATATTTATAAAAAAATCTTTGAATACTGATTCTAATATTCAAGTTGTAATATTTTAGCTGTTGTAAACATGGGCATATTGACAAATGCTTGTATTAAATACTTTTTTTGGATAAATTATGAATATTTTTATCGTTCAAAGAGGAGTAGAATTTATTTTAAAGAACTTTACAGAAGTGTTCTATATGTATGTAGTTATTTGTGAGAAATCCAAGTTTTATATCATGTTAAAACTATTTGCAGACAACTGTCGACTGACTTTTGGAATATAAGAGCCTCAATTACCTTCTACATCTCTCAGCTATTATATCAGCGGAGAGTCTCCAGATAACACTGCACCACACGAAAAAAAAATAATAATAAAAATAAAAGCTTTTAAAGACATATTCTCGTGGAGGGGGATTTGAGCTTGGGTGTTTCGAAGACTTACGATAGAATTAAATATTTGTGGCTAGACATTTTCGACCGCTATATTACTGTTTCAGAGTTTTTTACCTTCTTCACGCAATGGTACCGAAAAGACCCATATATTAAGCATTTAGAGGGTTAAAATGTCGCGTTAGAGGATCAAAACAAAAGTTTACCATTTATTGTTTTATATAAAACTGCTAAACATATCTTACGCCCAAAATGTAAGCCTTATAAGGATTTCCTATGCCGACACACTATAACAATATGCAAAAGGGAATGAACTTTAACTCCGCATAACTTTTGAAACGCTCCTCTACAAGACTCTTAATAGAGATCTATGGCGATATTTTTACTTAAAGCTCTCTTTATATGGATTTTGTGTGTTCACATGGGATCGCCAAAAAAACACTTGGCTTGACCAGCGTAATTTTTGGACCAGCATAATATTCAGACAACTAGTTTTTCAATAAATTGCTTGTCCATATGCCTGCGTTTCGTTGGTGCTAATGCCAACTCGTCAATAGATCTCCGACCGTCATTGTTAAAATCCGTTTAGTCTTGTATTTTATTTAAAAACTCTCATAGAACAATGTCTTTCAGCTTGGATGGACAGACTTTAGTAGCAAACATCAGCTGCTATTTAATATTTAATAGAAATTACATACTAGAAATTTTCAAAATTTTATAATTCTGTTTTGAACATATTTTTCTTATTAAGCTCGAGCTCAAATCTCATCTCATCATCATTAGAGAATGATGTTTGTTTTTTTGAAGGTATTCCATGATTAGAAAAGACAGGAAAAGTAAGGGTCGCACTTTGTTATACAAGTTCCCAGTATTTTTTTTAATTGTTTCATACAAATTTCAAATGTTTAGATACGTTTTGTAATCAAAATATTGCCCTAAATTTTACTACCAGTTGAAGGATCATAATTATTTTATGCTACAGCTAATGCAGTCCTTTGCAGAGACTACAATACCGTAGACACGCTAAGATGGAATCGTCTTTAGACTTAGGCTTTCCGTAACATTCTTTTGCTATGGTTTTTCAACGTTTGTTACCCAAAACGCTGCCATTAGTATGTCCATATTTCGGCGGATTGGACCTGCTATTTCACAAAAATTATGTTTTATTAAAGAGAAGGCTATAAAATTAGTTTTAATATAACTAGTGAAAAATGGAAGTTGTTCTTAAGGAATAGCGTTTTCATTGCTTCCAATTGATCCGTTAGCTCATTTTTTTCGACTTTCTAGGATACAATTGACAAATTTTTTTTATTTAAAATGGAGATCGCTTCTACAATTTTGTGGAAATTGATTTGAAAATATATCCGTTTTATAAAAAACACGTTTATTTCTTTAGATCTCTACATAAAAACATTGTTTTTCTTCTGCCAATAATGATAAAACTATTTTCATATAAAACATTTTTTTCATATAAGAAAAATTTGTACGCCTTACAGCTGTAAAGCTCATTGTCAGTGGCAAATAAACAATCCTAATTTAATAAAAAAACTGGTTGCTATGCAAAAAAAATATATATATATATATATATATATATATATATATATATATATATATATATATATATATATATATATATATATATAAAAAGCTTACTTTTCTGCACATAATGAAGATAGTGTAAAAATCGGTGAATAGGATTCGAAAAAGAGATGATTCGGGAATGACAAATCTATGGCAAAAATCACTGGAAATGAACCAAGTTTTAACTAGATACTAACAGATCCTGGAATATCTCTTTTTTACTGGTATATATGAGTGCGACATGTTTCGTTTACACATTCAAATTATTTTCTATGAACTTCCTTGGCACACACAAATTGGAATTAACACGCAGTGGGCGGACAAATAAAATGCCTTAAAAAATTAGACGTTTAGAAAAATCTAAAACAAGTCAATTGCACGTTGGACTTAATAGTTTTATTTTCTTGTGTATATTTTTCATTTTCTGAAGAAAAAAACATTGTTTCAATAAAACATGCAAGGATGGTGTTGTAATTCTTCGCCTTCTGTAACTCTCAGGCGCCCAGTGTTTTTTTTTTTAATTCATTCACTTCACTATAAACGATTCAGTTGTTTTTCTTTTGTACCTTGAGAAACAAGACTGTATATTGCGCATTTGTTGCCACAACGTCATAACTGTGGTAAAAATGAAAAACTAATTATCATATGCTTGTAATGAAGAAATAGTTTTTCTTAAAAAATAGCAATTTTCAAGAACAATTTCCCTGATTTCATTGCAGCCCATTACATTGTAATAACTATAAAACACCCCATAATGCATATGAATTGAAAATATTTCGTTTTCGTTAAAACAAGTTTTTTTTCGAGATATAACGTTGTTGCAACAAATGAATGATATTAATATCTTTTCGTAATTGGCATTTTTTCTCTTGTTCAATGTCCTTATTTTTTTACTTTATAATAAATAGTATTTTTTAATGTGTTTCTTGTTGCAATTATTTTAGTCTTTATTATGGTATTTGGTCTTTTGTCTTTCTTTACTTTAATTAATATTCTCATCGTCCTTAACGAAGAGAAATTATGAGCACGTAGCAAAATAATGATAAATTCCTGACTGTCATTCATTTAAATTATAATTTCATGGAAAATATGAAAGAATAATAGATAATGAAGAATATTAGATAATGGATAAATAGACTCAATTCTGATAATTGTTTATGAAAGTAGCCCCAAAAAGAAGAAATTCTGCATCATTCTTTTGGTCCTAGTACATCAAATAATAATTTAATAATTAATTTCAAGTTAGTAAGTATCGTATAGGGGAATATGTTAATATGTTTAATTATATGTTTAATTAATTATTAAATTATTATTTAATGTATGTACCAGGACCATACAAATGATGCAGAATTTCTTCTTTTTTGGGCTACTTTCATAAACAATTATCAGAATTGAGTCCCGAATCAATCCCCTCAAAAATGTTGTACTGTGTTAGGGAAATAAGGATGTCAAATTATAAATACTAATACTTTACATCAATTAGTAATGTGCTCTATTCTTATGGTTAGTTGATTCCCTAATACTTGGATCTTACTAAATTGTATATTGCGCTGTTCGGTGCCAAAAACTCAAAATTTTTTTATTCATAGCTAAATGGACCTCCATTTAATACTTAGAGGTCCAGCAAGTCCCTTTCTTTGACTGACTATTAATAAGGACTTTGGGTCATAAGGTGCGTGTGACTTACTGCTTGATTTCCTACTCCTTCGATCTTACTAAATCCTGGGGTAAAGAAAAGTTTCCTATAACTAAACCCTGCCAAAATTAATAAAAAAATTATTCATTGTTTTTCATTGTCCATTGGTGGGGATTCATATGTGATTACGAGGCTGGTTTAGTAATTTTGTGGCCAACACATTTTGCTATATATGAATGTTAGATGGCTCTAGGTCCTCACGTTAATCTTAATCATATTTGTTATTGTCATCTTTATAAATACCGAAACCTTGATATCACATCATCATACCTGACGGTGGGCTACAGTTTTGATGCATACCTGATGAGAGTTCCATCTGCTGCAATAGAAATCAGTAAAACTTACTATTTACTATATTTTGATGAAGTCCTTTAATGAGTTTGTAAATGATATATGAAGTTATAAGCAAAAATTACCTTTGGTTTACCGGGAATTCTAACGTGAAATTTATAACGTGGTTTAAGGAAATACCTCGTTTTATCCCCTTAATCGTGAATGGGTCAATTTACAAAATAATTAAATTTTCTTCGATGTTTTTGCGGCAAGAAACAGGGAAATATAATTAGTTTTAAAATTTCATTTTATTTTTATTTAAACTAAGAGTAATACAACTTTTTCTTGTCAATTTAATTAAAAGAGGAAATCTAATTCAAACATACATAATGGGAAATACACTAATACATCCATACCAATATAAGACATTCCCATTTAAGGCATTTTTTTTAGCAAAATTAATCATTTGTATGTGTACTGGGCTTTAGTTTCATTATCCAGCAATTCTGCTGATGAAATTTTGACTTTTTTTTATAGAAAAGAAAGCACTCGCTACAAAATCTGATGTTACTTTGGTTTTATACAAGATAAAATTTGAATGAAAAACAATTCTTTCATATGCTTGAGGTAAGTTTTTGATCTATATGTTGCATCTTAGGAAATTGAATCCTTACAATACGTTTTGCTATAGGTTCCCAATAAAAAATGGACGTAGTTCTCAGGGGATGATATTTTCATTACTTCTAAAATATTCATTAGGAAGTTCAATAAAAAAAACTTACTTCTTTAAATTAAACTATTATTTTCACGCACAATTTTGGACAATTATTAATCTTTCAGGACTTCTATTTCCAGAAGTAAAAAGCTTATTTGTTATTGAATATGAAGTTTTCTTTAAAAAAAATATTAAATTTGTTTTTGTTATGTTAAAGATACAAGCTTTTGTAATGCTAAGCATATGCTTAAATCATTAGCATTTTGTCTACATCAAAATCTCTACATTTTCATGACATCTGTGCTAACTTGTCTAACTATATCTATTCTAAAGACCCCTTTATACCATATATATATATAGCGGAGCTACTGTTTTATATGCTCACCTGGCTGAGGGGATAAACGGTTGATGATGAATTATTCCCCCTTATTATGATTGTCGACGTCACATCAAGTCGACAGTAAAAAGGACAGCAGTTCTGAACTCCTTATAGGCAATAATTAACTAATATTGATGGCCAATTGTAATTTTATAAGTAGTAGTAGGAATATCCTATCAATAATATTTAATAGTTCTCGGAAACGATCCCACAATTGACAAAATGACACCTCGATCACAAGCTGGTGATCTAATTGACTTTTTTTGGAAGTAGTTTTTTCTTATTGCGGAGTAGAAGACATCAAGAGAATAACTGCCTGGCCCACGATGTCGAACGACATCGTTCGCGTGCTTAAATACATTCAAACTAAAAACAACATTTTAAAATTTGTTGCTGTTTCAAACGTATTTATGCAAGCGAACGACGTTGTTCGACATCGTGGGCCAGGCAGTAAGTTACACTTAGAATTGCAGGGTAATGTTTGTCCCTGCGTATACGTAACATTATGTGTGCACGACTGAGTGAGTTTTTAACTTAAACTTTAAAAGTTTTCTCCTTACTTATTTGTTTTTTTGGTGCTCCACATTTTATATAAACCTTGTCATGTTGTACTTTTTATTTCACTTCTTTCTTTTTTAACATACAACATGCAATAAAATATATGTACTAAATAGTTCACATACTGAATTCTACATATTAAATAGAAGTAGAGTCTCTTGCAAAACATTCATATTTTATCATACTCCGGCTTCATCTGAATTGTTTAATGCATAAAAAAGTAAGTTGTTTTCATATTTTGTTTAAAACTGTGTTTTAATAAGTTCAAAAACACGTATGTGTATGTGTGCGTGTGTGCGTATGTGTATGAAAACACAAAAACAAGTGACATGTCTGTCATATGTAGTATGTACGTCATGTACTCGAATTTCATTAAAAATATGACATGAAAACTTTATATTCTGCAATAAGTTGAGAAGTTCTGACTCCAGTTTATACAAGTTTAGGGAAGATACATTTCCTTGTTTTTCATGGAAAATATTACAACAATTGATTGAAGTGAAAACAAGAAAATATTTAAGTTGTAAATAATTGTGTCGGATCTTCTAATAGGCCCTATGCTCCCCAGAGAAGTAAGAGGAACATATGTATATATATAGTTGAAACTACATCTGTCAAATCGGTTTTCAGTTTATTTCACCAAATAACAATGGATGGATATAGTGTGCAACAACATATGCAAATGGTAAATTTGCCGTGGGATATTCTCTTTCGTCTATTTTCAGCTTCGCCTATTTTCAGCGATGAGACTCATTTCTGGATGAAACGAAATTGCCGAATTCAGCACGTTGCCAAAGTACATGAGAATAAAGAGCGTCCAAACTCTATCGAAAGTTACTGTTTGGTATGGAATTTGGGGCTGTCACCGGTCTATATTTCTTTGAGAATCAGTCCATTACTCTTAACGGCGAGCGCTATATGTCGATGATTATTTTTGCCTGCATTGTTTGATATATGGATACCAACGACATGTGGTTTTAACAGAACGGCACTACATGCCACACATCTCACGCCATCTTCGACATTCTGCACCAGCGATTTAAATTGATATGAACTGGCCAGCAGGATCATGCGATTTGACCCCGTTAGACTTTTACTTATGAAGACAGAGACATGGAAAATTGGACATTTCGGATGTGCGCCACCCAACGAAGCCGTGGCGGACAATTTGCACAATGTTATATTCCATACATATTGTTATATTCCATACACAATGAATGAATAGAAAATTTTCAATAGGAAAGAAATTATTAATGGGAAGCGTGCGGTCTTAGTCGCCACTGACTCTCAACTTTAAAGAGGAAAAAGTCAGGTCAGATTTCCGGCTTTAACGGGAAATTCAGTGATAGAGGGACGACTTATCTGCAGTTTCGGACGACGCCAACGGAATTATATCTAAAGTTAAACCTAAGTTGCATCAAAAAAATTTAGATATATTTTTAATTTTTTATAGCCAACTTTTTTGTGTGCCAAGTTTTACTTTCTTGTTGTTGAGATATACTGTGTTGCATTAAAGCAGCGATAATAAAACACATGTATATGCAGATGAGCTAGAATTATGTAATAGAGAGAATTCAAAATGTAATATTATTCACTTTGAAAACAAAATATTACTTTTTATCAAAAGCTTATAATGAAATTTTTAGAAGCATTAATATCAGGCTGATTTATATCCTTAAATCAAATGATTATTTCGGATATTTATATTCTTAAATCACATAAAGTTAATAACTACTACGGAATTGTTTCCCAATTTAATAATGCATGATTTTACACAAACGTGAATTTGGGCAAACAAATTTTAATTGTCTCATACACAAGTGATCATTCAACATTGGAAACACTGAACTATGTGATATGCTTACAACTTTCATAATCAAGAGCAGATCATCCACGAGGTTGCTTAACGGAGTAAAAACTCGTCCATACTGCGGTTGAACTCCTGCGAAGTTGTCGCATTGTGAGCAACTGTGGCACCGATTTTGCAAAAAAACTTCCTCATTCCCAAGTGATCATTTAAAATTGAAACCACTGAGCCATATGATATGCTTATAGCTTCTGCAATATCTTGCACTGTCAATCTCCAATCGGTCAGCACCATATCGTGAATTTTTTCAATTGTTTCAGGTGTAGAGACCTCAACGGGGAGTCCAGAACGTTAGGAATCTTATGTGCTAGCACAGCCACAACCAATTCCAGTAAACGACTTTTTTACCATTGAAATTGCATGGGTTTTTAGTGGTTTTTTTCCGCAAAAAATTATGCTTAAAGAGCACATGCAAATTACTTTTCTTCATTTTCTCCTCACATCATGCGATAGTCTGCTATCAATTGCTGCTAAATACAAAGTAAATGACGTAGCTTGTTGAAATTTTTTGACTGGAGTCAACAGACAAATGCCTGTTGACAAAACCAGTATTGCTATTTCAGTTAAAAAGCGGGAAACTCAAAAAGTCACCGACATATTTTTGGAACTACTCGTACCTCGGAAGAAATGCTTTAAGGGTCATATTGTAGTGTACCCATATCGGCATACAATATGACTGTGTATATTTGCCAATTTCAACGGTATAGGGTGACCACCAATTAACATACGATCAGGTTACATAAGTTGAAGTATGCCAAAAGAGCATTATCCGCTTTCATATTGTATGACACTTGTAACCCAATATTTATTTGAATTGTAATCTATTTCTTTTATAAACAAATTGTATGACACTTGTAACCTAATATTTGTTTATATTATAATCAATAACTGTTTCTTTTATAAACAAATATGTATTATTTATTGCAATGACTAAAATGATTTAGATGAGTAGTATATAAGCTAGGACAATTGGAAAATAAAATCAAACTTGAATTGGAAAAGACATAGTTCGGCTGTTTAGCCCTGTTTTATTTAATTTTTGAGCTTCACGATTTCGGCAGTTCTTTGAACGCCTGCGTTTTAGCTAGGACCTCACCAGCTATTTAAAATAAAAAGAGGCTGTAGGGAAAACTATAGGTTCTTCCTCCTAAACACTACATGGCGATCCTGCCAGCTACACATAAACACTACAATATAAAGAAAACTGGTAAACACAAAATAGTGAAATGAAAATAAAATAAATTTTCTTCTGGCTAAACTGAAGCTTAAAATGATGCTCCTTATAGGAACAACAGGAATTAATATGTATATAATATAAACGGAATAAAAAACTATTGAATTGGCAACAATGCAGTACATGTACAAGCGTATACTTTATAATTGACTGTGTATTATAGTTGCTCATACGCAAAAATTTACGCACACACACATGCAGGTGATACTGATGAGTTACTGAATATTTTTTTTTAACAAATCTGAGCATTAATTTTACGTTCCCACATTTGACCACGAAAGATTAGCTTTGAAACAAAATCAAAAAAAATGTATTTACTTTTTTCTTATTCCATTATTTTTATTAAATATTACAATACCGCTCTTGTATGTTTAAAACTGCCTCGAAAAAAATGTTATAAATTGAAAAAATATTTTGAAAAAAGTAGATAAAGTAAATAGCTAAATTTACCCAGAAAATGGCTAAATTGCCTATGAGGTTAATGATTTATTCAAATTTTTATTAAGGACTAACTAAGGAGAAGTCAATTACATTAGCTTAATAGAACAATAAATATAAATATGGAAAACAATGGCGATCCGTAATAGAAAATGATTTGAAAATCTTATTTACCTAATAAATTTTCAAATTTAGAATTCTTAATGAAACGTTTATTTTTAAAATGGTTACTCTGTACATTTAAAATACTTATTAGTCTACAGTTTTTGGTCCTGCGTTTTTTTCAATGTAGTAAATTATGTTTCAATATATTTCGTTAATAGGGTCTTGTAATGAATATAGTATAGTTTCATTGTAGTAATTTCAAATATGTGTAATTTTATAGACTTCCGCATTAATTATTATCCTCCATGAATTTCTCCGGGTGTATAGTAGCCATGTCAAACTTTAATAGCATTTTTAGTGGCATGTTTTTTGAGTTTGACTAAAATCTGAAAATTATTAGTTCATAATAACTGCCAGTTTTATATATATATTTCAACCCAAACAATTTTCATAAATATTACTGCCAAATTTGCTAAAATATTTCCATTTTGCTTGCCAAAAAATAATAAAGATAAATAAAAAAACTTTGCATTTTTCATATGAACAATTAATTAAGAGTATTTCGAATATAAACAAATGGCAATTTCAGAAGAAATCTAATGAATATTTGACGCACTTGAGGTGAGATATAGAGTGGGCGTTAGTCGAGGCATTAAACAATTTTATTTTGTTTTGTTTGTCTGGCTATTAATCCATGAGACAGTGTTCATTAGGGGCGCACTCTCTCCCACAGGAAAGTAAACAAAAATTATATGTGTGTTTCATCAATGGCAGCTTCCTAAACAATTTGCCATAAACAATAAATTAAAAGCTTTGCAGCTGCTGGATTTTTTTTAATAATATATTTAATGATCCATATTTTTTTAACAAAAAAAAAAAAAAAATATTAAGTGAGAACTATAGTATATATATTTGTACAATTTGTGTATATATTTTTTTCTTTATTTCAACAAAATAAGAAATATATACCCTTTACTATGTATATGCCAATATATCGCTGATGAAACATATTTTGGAAAAGCTGTGTCTGTGTTAATAAGGAATAAGTGGTTAACAATATCATTGTGATTTGCCACTTCAAAAGTACCTTCAAGGAAAATTTCACAGATTTTGTAAAATTTTTTTTGATGCAGTATTTTATTTGGAACTATAACTAATGGAACTGGTGATTGTAATAGTTTGCAAAATGTAGAATCATGTTTTCCCAAGATAAGAGGCTACAGATCGTATATAATAGCCAGTGTCCCTATTAAATCAACTCCAAATTTTAAAAATGCTCTCCTGTAGAAGTACATACAAGATCAGATTCATTAATTCTCAAAATGTAAATGAATATTATTATCGAAACAAAATAACGCAAACACGCAATCTTCTATATATATAAAAATAAGTCCGTATATGTACGTCGCCGAACTAATCATAAACGCGTCGAGCGATTTCAACCAAACTTATACACTACGTAGGCAGTGGTTCATATATGGTTTATATGAAGTTTGGTTAAAATCCGATAACGCATGTGTGTGCGGTGCGTATGTGAAGTGAGTGTGTTTTTGGGAACAGAACCAACTTTATTAAAAACAAGTGTGTTTCTTTTCTTATTTTGTTTTGCCGTGCGAAGCAGGCAACGGGGCCGCTAGTTTATTTATGATATATATATATATATATATATATATATATATATATATATATATATATATATATATATATATATATATATATATATATATATATATATATATATATATATATATATATATATATATATATATATATATATATATATACTAGCGGACCAGGCGAACTTCGCCTCGCCCCAATTTTTAGCCTTCAGACAAACTTTCTATTTTTTAATTTTAAAAGCCATTAAGTAATAATTTCAAAAAAAAAATTTATACAAAAACTCGATTTTAGATTTTTCCAATTTTCCGACTTATCCGGAGGGATTTTCTTCCATAAAAACCTTCTCCTCGAAAATACGAACAACTGACAAAAAGTTTTACAGAAATCGGCCAAGCCGTTCTCATTTTATGAATTATTGGATTTTGCCACGCCCCTCCGCCCACAGACCGAAAATAAAAAATCTGACTTCACAGTGTCACCCGCCCGAGTATGCTGAAGGTTCCCTGAAAATTTCGTCAAAATCGGCCCAGCCGTTTTGGAGCCATTACGTTACATACATACATACATACATACATACATACATACACACATCCAATTTTATATATATAGATAGATATATATATTTTTTTTTTAAGTCTAAAAGAGCAATAAAATCTATTGCATCTGTTCGCTATTATTTAAGAATCTCTGATCTACGTGCAAATCGTAGCCATATCTTGCGTCACATATTCCGTGTGCCATAATTTAATAAGTAATAAAATTTTTTCTTGCAAAAGTGTGCCATTATATTTTTGTTTTCTTTTCAATTTGTTGTTGTTCAAACGAAATTTAAAGATTTTTATTTTTGTTTTTTTTTTCAATGCACATAAATTATTTATAATATAAAGGAAAAACAACCAAATAAATAAATGTATAACAGAATATATAAATAAAATATGTTTTTTTTTAACTTTTAGTTTTTAAGCGACCTCATTCAAAACAAAAATTAACACACACACCTGCCAAACTTCGACTGACAAATTGTCAATCTTTGGAGGTATTAATACAAGGTGGTGTCAGAGGCGAATTAGAATTCTCTCTTCCTGCGATTTTTTGTGGCGTTAGTAGTTAGACTTGTCCAGATTAGCGGATCAAAGTCAATAATTGTAATAATAAGGAGTGTTGTCACGACTTGGTAAATTTCTATTAGTAAAGTCTTCCATTCCATAAATAAATTTTACCAGTTTTTGAACGAATATTTTCTCTATTTTAAAGTTGAAGTAAATTTCAATTCATTTAGGATTTCAATATTTGTAACGATTTATTACGAGGGGACGAAAAGAGAGTGAAACTGGCATTGTCACTAGTAAATTTTTGTACTCATACGAATTATTTATACGGTTATTTCGTGTATATAAAATAAAAGTTTGTAAAAAATTTCTTAATTTAAGAAACTACAAAGTGTACATACTGGTCATAGACGGTATGCTTCGCTAACCCCATCATCATAAAATAAAATAAACATATATAAGTAAAGGTTCATTTATAAATAAAGGTTCACATATGGAGGAGTGTGCTTTTCTACTACAACCAGCACGAGAACTCATTTCGCCATTATAGGTCTGCAGTTCGCAAGAGGTCAGGCAACCTTCTCAAGATTTGTAGCTTCGCAAATATAGGATAATTAATTGCTAATTTGTATAAAAGGAGCGAACCTTCCTGTCATGGTAAACTCGAACTCTTTTGTGTGAGGGTAACCGTCTCTTCCTCCTACGCCTCCACGATTTTGCTCGAATGGACACACCTGCTAGTTGTACCGAACATTGATTTTAGATAGTAGTAGTTCTTCATAATATAATAAAAAAAAGATAGCTTGTATCGGGAGTATCCGTCTAACCCACCTATGCCCCTATGCTTCTGCTCGAATACTCACTTTGTTCACTTGTAATAAATGAAAAATTTTAAAACATATTTTTTTAATTTGAATTCTAAAAATTAAGAGCAAAATTTTATATTTATGTTTTTCTTAAACTTTTTTTCAGTTCATTCGTGCTTCAGAAAACAAAAATTCTTTGTTTTTTTATTACAAATTAAATGACGCTATTTTCCTTAATACGCCATATGTTTTGGATTATAAAAAATTAATTAAGAACATAATATAAAAATTTAGTCTGAAATATTAAATAAGCACTCCATTGTTGTTGTAGTTTACGAAATCAACAAAATATCAACGATTTCTTACAGTCTCGAATGGAAAATCTTGTAAAATTTAATTACATTCAAATGTTTTAAATTGTTAATGAATCTCTACTGTTAAATAAACGATAAAAATATTGTGCCAAGAAATTTTTCAAAACTGAAATTTTCAAATATAAAAATTTATATATGTACATATACAGTGCAACCTCGGTGAACGCAACCAATAGAAATTTTGGCTTGTTGCGATAACTGAGTTGTTGCGCTAACCAAGTCACAAATTTCTAGTCATATTTTTCTATTTAAAACCTTATTTTAAAGCAATCAAGAATTTTGTAAAAAAAACTAAGGTTAGCTTTTAATAATCGTAGTTATTTGATTGAAACAAAGAATAAAAACAGAAAAACAAAATATACATCTAATAAAAATTTAATTTATTGAGTTAAAGATTCATGTTTTTAAGAGAAAAAGTCTGAAATTTTCGATTGAGTTTTTGTGATTCTCATATTTTTTTGAACTGCAATTTCACGAATTTTTTGCAATACCATTATATCTTCCAAAGAACAGCTATTGTCCTCTGCCCATTGTATACAAACGTTGAAGCTTTCTATTGCATTCCGACATCTTATTTTTGAAGGTATTGGACCTAACACAACATTTTCATCCTCGTCTTCAGTTTCGCTTTGGTCTAATGTAATTTCTTCTTCAATTTGAATGTTTTGACCGCTTTCGGAAATCCAAGAGTGTATTTCTTCATTTGTAATTTCGGGAGTTATTTCTTGCAGATAATCTCTAATTGTGGAAACAGTTAATTGTTCATTAATTACTTCAGCCCTTATAATGCTCAGTGGCAGTTCGTCTTCTTCTGTCCATCCATGATTTGGGCGCAGTACTACGTTCCAGCATTTCGCAATGGTACTGGGCGTTATTTCATTCCAAGCGTTTGCCAAAAGACAAACTGCATTACGCAAATTAAAAGATTTAATTTTTTGCTTTCAAAAACGAAGTAATACACACAAAATATTTGTCATTCTTAGAATAGCGGTAAATCAAAAAGGCTATTGCACTTAAGCATAAGATTTTACATACACACGTTTTAGTTTTGATGTTATTTATCAAAAACCAAACTGAAAAAAAAACAAAAAAAAAAAGCCTTACTTGTTTTGCAAAGTTGCGTTAATTGAGGCTTTGTTTTTTGAAAAGTTGCGTTTATAGAGTCACCAATGTTAAGAAATTGGGTGTTGCGTTAAGCGAGGTGTTGCGCATATCGAGGGTTGCGTTCACCGAGGTTGCACTGTATATAAGTAAATATGTAAAATTACGCATGTATACGAATATATATTAGTTTTTAGAATATGAAAATACTAAATTATTAAAAATAAAATTTAGGCTTATGATGATATTTTATGAAAACATTAATTAATCATGTACGAGTACATCTATTAAAACTAAATAAATATCATTCGCTAATGGAGACTAATGAGATTTGAACTCGAACCCATAAATAAAAATGAGTACCGAACTGCTCACATACCGTTCAATCGTGTGTATGAGTATGTAAGAACTCGCCGGTTCTTTTCATACATAATTGAGTGTCTAGAAAACATTTTGCTTTTGCTCGTTCATTTAGCAAATTGTTTTTGTCTATTTCTTGTTTTTCAAAAATAAAGAAATGAGAGAAAATTATTTTTTATTCGATTGCTCATATATGAGAATTAATAATTTCTGGCATTTATCATAAGTGAAAAAAAAAATCGTAGAGAAATTTCGGTATATGTGTATTTTTTTTTCAAAGATCTCAGCAGTTAATGCATATATTAATATTTATGTTATTTCAATCTTTTTTTTGGAACTTATTTTTGGAGTCGGTTAATTTTTTTTTTAAGTTTTCATTTTAAACTTTTTAAGGTTATTTCTGAAGCCGTTATGGGAGGTACCATTCTCAACATATCACTTTGAGAATTCTCACTCTTATAGCTGGCCAGATATACGATGGGTGGTATCCTTCCACCTGCTCCTTTCATATATGGGTTAAAACGGAACCATTTCTGGGGTATTATTAACGAGCTCAAGCTAAAACATCCCCTCATATATGTTTATGTATCCTAATAAAAAACACATGCACATATTCATTTCTGATCATAGCGCTCATACGAGTACATGAAAATTTCCAAAACCTGGTGCATTTTAGAAGATTTTCTTTTTTTCTCGGTTTCTGATGCTAAAAAAGTGAGCTTTATAATCGCTTATCGTATTTGCGGATTTAAAAAATTTAAGTAAACCATTAATCCCATGAAAAAAAAAATAATTTACATATAATTCAATATTGAAAACAAAAACTGGAAGGCCACTTGGTCGTAATTTAAACATTGTGACTACATTGCAAATTTAATTTTAAAGTGTTTTGGCATCATTGAAAAGTAGAGTCAAAGGGCGTTCAATCGGCTTTATATTTTTACAAATAATACTATGGTTACACTACAAATTTAGTGGACAGGATATTACACTAATGTTAGTGTGTAACAAGGTCGACCTGATTGTCAATTTCTGCTTGGGAATGAGCAGATTCAGGTACTCTACACCGGTTGGTTAATGCGGTACAAAATAACGAGTTAGGCACAGATTTTGTTTTGGAAACATCGACTAAAACTGTACGGCAGATGGTATGGAAGCAGTCACTAATTGATAACACATAATAGAAATGCTAATAGATTTCATAGACACCAACACGAACAATGTGAGCGTCTTATAGACTACCGTTGTCCACACGTAAGTAGATGCTAATGGAAAAATATTTTAAATTTATTTACACGAGGAGGATACTGTTGAAAATCCCGTTTACAAATTATTTTAAAATTTAAACCTTGCAAAGCGGCCTCTCTCACTTCTCTAAGGTTAATGCAATTTTTCCTTTTCGTTTTGTTCTTGAAAAAAAAAAAAAAAAAAAAAAAAAAACGGCAACTTAGAAAAGAATCCAAAGAATATCTCATCTTTATTATGGAATTACAACTGCTACACCAAGAAAATGGATGTCTTTTATTTTCTCCCAAAGAAAAAAGAAAAAAAAAATATTTCTAAGGATATGCAGCAAAAAAAAAAAAAGAAATAGTTTCAAAATAGTCACAAATATAATTGCGGCACTAACTGGAGCATAAACAATTTTTATATGCAGAAAAAAATAAGAAAAAAATGTATTGCAAAAAAATCTAATTTTTATACTCGTATTCATCTTTTTGCTGCACATTTGCCTTTGCCACTGCCGCTTTTTAACACCAACTACTTAGAGGATTGTAAAATTGCGTTTGTGTGAATAGATAAATGAGTATGAGAAAAAAATATATGATTTTATCATGGTTTAGACAAATTACGAAAAAAAATGTTAAAAAGGGAATAAAATGTGTAATAACCGCGATAGGACTAGCAGACAAACGGCACACAATTATTATACGCAAATGCACTTGGGAAGTGTTAAGTACAGTTTAATCAGCGCTAATCGCACATCATAACTGGGTAAATTGTCGGAAATGTGGCCTTCGCCTCCTAGTTCCAAGCTGACTAAGTAATAAATATAATCATATTGAAGAAAAATCTTAATGCATGGCGTTTGGTTGTTATATGCAAAAAAATATGGTTAGGAGCAAACATATTTATGTTATGATTATGGTCGAATCACACTAATTTGAAAATGATTGCGGTTTGAAGTTTATATCATTGTCTAAATATTATTTTGCCATAAATGATTGCAATATGTAAACAAATTGACTCCTATTTATGAAAATACTACAGTGTTATTATATAGTAGGTAAACCACGTATTATACTATCACTCACGTCAGAAATGTTACATAATACCAACAACATTTAAATTTGGGCTTGATCGCTACTTACATGATACCGATGATTATATTAACCGATGATTATATTATTTTTTTAATAGCAGCTACATTTTGTTTAAAGTCAAATTTTTTTGAAACAAGTATGTTGTATTGTTGTTGTATTACACCAAACTTTGGTTATGGCAACATTTTTTTTTCAAACGAATAGCAAAACCATCTTGCAAGCTTTTCATGGGACAATTTTATGATCAAGTGCAATATTTTGCTTATTGTGACTGAAGTAATCTTTGCAAAACTTTATATAAATCATAAGTTATTTCCCTCACACTGACATTGTTTTAGATAACATAGTATCGTTGCATTCAACCATACTTTACTTTCGTGATGACTTAAATGTAGATTTACGTGCGTATTGTGCTATTTTAAATTAGAGAAATGGCTTTTATTTTACTGCAAACATACATTATCACCCTTATTATGAAAACCGTTTCCCAACAATTTTGTTCCCATTTCCCACTGTTGGTACTACGAAACTCTTTTTCCCCAATCTGCCATCTTCGAATGTGAATTCCCTTATTATGAAATTAAATTTCATTCGAATTTTTTTTAATTTATCAAACATTCGTTCCCTTTGAATTTTGATGTGAGCAAAATGTAAGTATTTCTTAAAAAGTATAAAAATTAGCAATTTGAATAGAAATTTTTGCATTTCTAGGGCGGTAAATAAAATTCAATTGCAGATATTAGTTGAGAAAATGGAAAACTGCCCAAGTATTGCTAGTGGTTATTCCAAAATAACCAAGGAAGAAAGTGACCCGTTTTGGGCAGATGCAATAACTTCTTTAAATAGTGCGGGACCTCCGAAAAAGACTTTGCCAGAATGAAAAAAAGGTATTCAGGGTTTTTTTTATAAATTTTTAAAGGGTTCAAAAGGATTGCAGGCATCTCGCAACTTCTTTCGGTGAAGTTTTTCATTCCCTCTGTTGACGTCTTCATCATTTTGGAGCAGCAAATGCAAAGAGGCTCTTATTGGAAACATTTTTTTTAAATTTGGAGTTTTTAAAAAGATTTTGTATTTGTTAACACAAGAATTTCACAATTTTTAGCAAATCGGTCATATAAAATTTACTTTAAAAAACAGCTGACAGCACTTAAGTTCAATGTTCGAAAATGTGAGCTGATTTGGAATGTTCCCATTATTATGAAATAAAATTTATGGGAATGGGAATTCCCATACAATACATTTTTGGGAATAGGAACTCACATTCCCTTTGTGAATGGGAACTCCCAATAATTTTGTAATAGGGATGTATGATTCCTTTAATCATATATTTTCTTTATGAAATAGGATTCTAATTTAAAAGGTGGGCATCTATTGAAATAGATGTATATTATTTTGTTAATGTGTTTTATTTTCCTTTTTTCCAGGTTAGTTACATGATGAATTTATAATTGATGAAATACTTCACTTAAATGAAAAGGTATTAATATGAAAAAATAATAAATTACCACAACGTGCCTTTATTTGCATATTTAATGAATATATAGAATATATGGAATATATGGAATATATAGAATTTATTTGTAGGTAAAGGGTAAATTAGTGAATTTTTAAAGCGCTGTAATAATTCAAAGAAAATCGCTTTCTTGAAGTTAAATTTGTATGTTCACCCGTTAGAAGAGAATTGAAAAACTTTTCCAGGTTTTTAACAAAATAAATTCAGTGTACATCGCGATATATAGTAAATGTATGTTCTTTGTACTTTGATTAAACATAAAACCGCTTTCAATTATTAAAATTAATGACATTTGTAATAACAAAAAGGCCTTAAATCTACTGGCATTTATTCAAAATACATATCATACATACATTATTACAAGAATACCTCTCCATCTTAATTTTTTATAAATAATATTTTCCATCAAAACCAAATCGTACGTTTAATTTCATATTTTTACTAAATATTTTGATACCATAAAGAATTTTTTTTTTTAATAATTTGTAAAATTCTTGCTGCATCCTCTGTGCAACATTAATTACATGCTTTTTTTTGCTCGTAGAAACAGCTTAATTGTCCACGCCTTTTTTATTTTGGTTTATTTTTTCAAACTTTTAAATTTGTCATAAATAAAAATTTCCAATAGAAAATGTTAAAAATTTTATTACCACTAGTCCAATGAAAATTAAGAGCAGTTTTTGTTAAAGTGAAACTAAAACAGAAAAGAAGTATGAAAAATATCACAAAATAATATTTTTTTCTTTAAACTGTGGCTTGCTTTTCGCCAAAGTACAATGGGGCGGAAGGCAACAAAACATACTCTTTTAGTAAATGTTCGAATAGGAAAACTTTGCAAAAAGGAGGGCCTAAGTGGATAATAAAAAAACCGGAACTAAAAACCGATTAATCTGTTAACCGGTTCGTCGATTTTCTAAAAATAACCGGGTTTCGAATAATTTATATATTGGAATAATTTGGCATGACGGATTTTACGTTTTGATTTTGTATGTTTTATTGTTTAATTTTTTTTAATTGGTTACTCGGGAGAAAACCCCTACTAATGCAATGAATTTTGCTGTTACAAGGAAAATAGGTTATGGGAAAGAGTATAGAGGGAGCAGTATCTGTGGACATTCGACTTTAACTTCTCTATATTGGGGGTTGCATCTGTAAACATCTGTAGGGACCTCGTTGCACGTACGAGCCGTCGACTAAAGAATGAATTTTCTCTATTGCGTAGTGCGATTCATTGGTATATCGACCAATAGCTTGTCGATTAATTTCATTTAAATGTTTAAGTTTTTGATGAAAAAACACAAATGGTTATTTCTTAGATATTTGTATTTTAAATACTCCCGTTTTTCATTATGTATAATCTTATGTATAAGTTTATGCAGTTTACATTCATACATATATTTATTTTTTTCTTGCTTAATTGTTTATTTATTATTAAATAAGATTATTAAAAAATAAACCCCAAAACGCGTATGTATCATAAAACCTGGCTAAGTTGTCTTTTTGCTCAAAACCGTATTTGAAACCAAGCTTATTAAAAGAGCAGTTTATTTTTGGATTAATTCGAAACCTAGTTTCGTCTGCATACTCCAGGTCTAAAAATAATTAGTTCTTAATGATTAGCACCAATGATGCGTCGATATATGACCCACAACCCACAACAAACAATAAAAAAGTAAATCTTTTTAAAAAGTCATAAATATTGCAATAATAAACGGTAACGGTAATAGACGCACTGCCGTGACTGAAAAAAAGCTCTGTGTTGAATACTTCATGTTATAATTTTGTTAAAAATTAAAAAAAAAAAAAATAATAAAAGAATATCAAATCGCGATAAAATAAAAACACGAAAAATGCACATGCACTTTTTTTGGTCAACATCACATGTACACGTCTTGGTGTTTCGTACGATTTTCTGTTTTTTAACTTTTGGTTGTAAAATATTTTGTTTTTATTTTTATTTCTGTGTGGAGACTGTTAGACAGCACGTGCTAAAACGTAATTTTAAAAAGTTAATTTTTTTAATACGATTTTTTATATGCCCTCCACCCATTGCGTTATTTGGTTCTCTAGGTAAAGTTTTTTTTTCCTACACGAAAAATTTTCGATAGAAAAAATAAAAATATAAAATAATGTACATCCGTATCTAGGGTGGAAATAGACCAGTAAGTTTTAAGGAAAACACCTTCCCATTTTCAAGACATTTTGTAATTATTTTTTGGCTAAATGAAATAAAGTTCAACGTGCCAATCAACTAAGTTCCATTGAAAAGGGACTTCAAAATTAAATAAGTCACATCAAATTTTAATGGAATAAATCTGTTAGAGGAAATAAAAAAGTTCCCAAATCTGAAAATTATATAAAACCCAAAATTTGGTACGTTTTTCATTATAAAGTAACTCCCACGCAAAAAACTGCATAAATTAAAATGAACTAAAATCAAATAATATACGAAATAAGTCAAAATGTGGAAATGCAGCCATCTAAGAAGAGTGAATCATTGAGCTCTGCCGATGGCCGGTAATGCGGGAAATTTTCAGTAAAACTTTTAGTCCATACGACCCGCCGAAAGCAGACAATGCAGAAAATGCTTTAAAAACTGCAGCTGCTTTTGCATAAAACAGCAATAATTGGGAAAAGTGAAAGAGGGTGATTTAAGTTAGTTTGAAGAGTGGAGAGGATCGATCTCATGTTAAAAAATACAAACATAAAAGTCCTTCGAGTTCCCTAGAGGAACTTCTTCCCATGGTTGTAGCTCCTCAATTCTCTCCCATCAGTATTTCTTAAGTGAGTGATGTCTGGCAAGCAGTCATCAGCAAAAAGCCGGGATCGTGCATGCACATAAGCTGCACAATGACAGAGGAAGTGTTCAAGTCTCAGTTGCTCTCCTCCGCAGCGTACAGATGTGCTAGTAAGTTGGAGTGTCTCGTCAAGACGTTAATTACCTTCCTTAACTCGGACTTTTTTTTAGCGTCAGCAAACTTCAACTTCTAAAGGAGTGTACTACATTCACAAATAAAATACAATATGAAGAAATATTTCAATTCATGTCGAAGCATCCAAATTTATCAAAAGGCCAACTTAGCGCTGCAAATGCTAAAAATAAATCTGTGGGACCAGCTAAGAATCAAAGAAGATACGGTTCTTCAAACATGGCCATTTGTATTTTAAATTTAGTAATTTTCTGGACTCGAACCATCTCCAATTCATAACGAAACAAAATATTTTTTAATACAAAATACACTTTATTTGTTGTTTCTCTTGACTACGTTTTTTTGCGAACTATTTATTATTGAAATTTATTATTTAGGATACTGTCCCCAACTAATCGTTTTTGTTTGTTGTGGGCTTAACTGTTCATATATTGGCTCTTCAATGGTGCCCACCAAGTCATTAGTGAACATCAACCGGTTTGTAAGCATTCATCCAGCCTCTTGTGTTTATATATAAATCTTCAAATACAATATGAGAATTATATTATATTGAGTAGTTTTAGATGGACTTGATATATTTAAATTGGAACAAAATCGCATAGTATAGAAATACATTTTATTGCAATAGAATCTGTTGGATGGAAAAATACTCGCGTATTGAATTAAAAGAATGAAAGATAAACAAAGAAAATGGCAGTAAAAATTTATAAAATTTGCGTCCTCTCAAATTGAAAAAATAAATTAAGATAGATCACGCATCCTTTTGATCGATAATGATAATCTGTAGTTTTCTTTTCTCAATCGAAAATAAAAATTTTACCCACAGGAATGTATAAATATTATAAGAGGTAAACTAGCATAGTTTTCATCAATTATGAATGTTTTCTTTCGACAAATCCTTTTTTGAACGCTTCCGCTTGAGTGAAAGTCTTTGAAGACAAAATCTTCATATGCTGTGCGATACGCACTGAAATCCTCAATTTTTTTTCCTAATGTGCATCACGCACACGAGGTACATCTTTTGATGTCAAGAAGTTGTTTCTTTTTCAATTTTTTTTTCTTAATTTATATTAGGACGGCAAACTTATATACTCATAATTTTATTTAGACATGTTTTCCATTTGGATTGCCAATCATTAGTCATTTAAAATTTTGCTAGAAAATAATTTTTTGGCAAGAACTTCAAATAGTTTAGTAGAATTTGTGGGAAGTTAAGTTTTTTCTTTGCAGTTTATTAAAGTTTTTAGGTAGCAAAAAAATATTTCATAAAATTTTAGTTGGTCGCAAAAATAAAAATATTTTTCAGTTCGTAAAAATATTTTTTAATTTGGAAATATGATTTTGCAAAATTGTTAAAGTTTAATTTTGTTAAAGTTCAGCAGGCAAAAATATTATTAATTATTACTAAGTGCATATAAATACACACGAGTATGTATATTCTGTGCTGAAGGGAACACGACAGCTTGCAAATCGCTTATGGCCCTTGGAATGGACAACTGCGAGGCAGTTGTTAACGACACTGCAACCAAATATTTACCCCCATGAAAAGAATTAAAACTGAATTCCATGTAATATTTTCATACTTCTAAGCGGAATATTAGATGAAAGATTAGATAACTAAGTGGGCTGGTTAGCTTCAAACAATTTCAACTTGCTTACTGCCATTACCTAAATAAAGCAGGAACCAACATGTATTTTATTAAGCACTGCATTTCCTACGATGAAGTTGAATATTCTTCAAAGTTTCGGATTGTTCGCTGAATTGTGTGATTGAAGTTCCAAAGCGTAAAATTTTTTTGACGGAACATTGTTCAGCAACAGAAGCTCTGCAAGTCTTTTATAAAGTCAGCTTAAGAATTTTTAATTTTTTTTTGATCTTTTTTTAATAAACTTTAATTAAATTTGTGCTTTTGGGACACATATGCAATATGTTTCTTAGTGTTTTGGAGTAAAAACCAGTGTTTTCTGTGATCCACCATAATGTATTTGTAATATTTACAGATTATTTTATATTTATCTCCTTGAGCTTGACTTAACAGGATGAAATTAGTATGAAATCATAAAATTTTATTTAATTTCTCACTAAAGATTTTTACCTCGCAAATTTGCCCCTAGGAGGAAAAAATCCTCTGAATTCAGAGACTATACCGCAAACTAATTTTGGCTTTAATATTTACTCGTATGTGGGCTCCGCAAACGAATAGTGAAACTCTAAAATAGATTTAATCATTTTTTTTCTCAGACAAAAATGTTACATATAATTATCCTTCATGCATATTTGTGTTCTTTTCTAAATATGTTGCACGAAAAACATAAATGTGACATGTCTTGCGCTCAACTCCATTTTAGGTCAGATGCTATTTTTTTTACTGTGCTATTCTTTTAATACAAATAAGCGTTTTGTTTTTATTTATTTCTGTTTAGATGGAGATTTTTTTCAAGTTTAATACATCGATATTGAAGGCTTGTAAAAAAGCAAACCTTTGTGTGCTAAAGCTGCACTGAAAAATATTTATTATACAAAAACGGTAAAGTAAGTTAACATATACTTAAAACCTATATTAAGTTTTCAAATTGAAAACATCACCTTAATCATCTCTCTTAGTGCCACACATAAGGAATCACGTTGCACCTCAAACAAATGATTGAAGTCTTAGCTTTATTTCATATAGTTTTTAACGAGCTTTTAGTGCAAAATGTATGTCTTATTAAAACAAACATAAGCCCAACACAAAAAAGAACTTACAAAAAATAGTCCAGAACTTGTGTGGTAAAACTTCGTATCTTTTCTAATGCTTTTAGCAATAGGCTTGTTATTGCCAGAAATTCTCTTTTTGGAACCAATTCACTGGTTGTTTAAGATGTTTTAATACTTCAAATCGCAAAAATTTAAAAATCTATTTAATGATATAAAACAAAAGTCCACCACAGTGTTTGAATTTGCGAAAAATGTTGAACCACACTTGTTATTACAACTGAAAAATTTTACATGCAACATATATGTACATTTTGTGATTTAGAATTTTAAGCACAATTTTTCTTAAGCTTCTATAGAAGTATTTTAGCTTCCCTAGAAGAATTTTGCCTGTGATTCATGTTACAGAATGAGTTATGAAAATTAATATGGTTAAAGACTTTTCCTAAATGTTATCATGTTTCGACTATGTCTTATGGATTACCATTGTTGCAAATGTTACATGATTGAAATGCATATAATGACTGAATAGTTTCTCTAATGGACTTATTGAAATGAGTTCGAGAAATGTTCTAACTCTCTCTCACAAGCTGAATTGCCAAACTAGGCTCATCTTAAAATGTCAGAGATGTGTTCAATCTGACAAAAGAAAACAATTTTCCAAATAAATTTTTCAACCATCTATTACGTGGCAATGAGACCCTAGATATGCATTTAATTTGTATTGCAGCTGCATTGCTATCATTATTATTAGAATTATTTTTAAAATGTCATTCAATGTTTTGCACACACAATTTTCAAATATGTGTATTGGGTGTTATTTGAACCACGAACTCTAATTATACTTCTATTGAATTTATTTCATAAAACTTTTAGTATTATTTATGTTTGGATGTACATAAGTTTTTGATATAATTCGTTCATTTATTTTTTCAATGCACAGAAATAAGTTTTTGTTTAAATTTTAATTGAAAATGTTTTAATTTTTTACAAAATTATATTTAATATTTTATATACACGTAATGCTCTTGTTAGTCTGTAATTTATTCTATTCACCTACATTTATTCTTTTCATTCAGCAGTCACATTATATTATTTGGAATCTGTAAACTTATTTTTTCTTCTCACATTTATGTATATACATACACTTAAATACGTATGTGTGATTGTGTAATATTAAGGGGATCCCATTTCATAAAAAAATTAGTGAGTGTTGCGGTGTAAGCAAATTTTTAATGACCTGTTTCCATATCACAAATTACTCAAGCAATTTTTTTGCGGTTATAAAAACCAGGGGGGTTATTCTCTATTGCGATGCGTAAGCTAGTTTGATGCGTTTGATATTTTGTTAGCGCAAGATATTTAGTTTTAACGAACGATTTTAGCATACGCTTTCGTATTACAGAGTGTACACTGATGCCAGGTTTGCGAAAGTGGAAAAATTAGATGCGAAAGGAAAATGCGTAGTCGCAATAAAGGGTACTAATTATCCGATTACGTACCATTTTTCTTACGCATCGCAATAGAGAATAAACCCCAAGTATTTGTTGTACTTTTTTTGCTCTTTCTCTGGTTTCTGTAATGAATTTTCAATTGCGTCAATTGTCAAAAATAGACAATAATATAAAAATGAATTTTGTTTTATTTTGTAATAAAACTAAAATATTTCTAAATTAAAAAATATATGTATGTCTGTTTAACTATTTTAACAACAAATGCTTTCAACGAGAAAGTAACGCAAAATTTTATAAAATTAATTTCTCTAATGAATATTTTACTAGTAACAATTTGTAACTGAAAGTTACTGTTTTAGACATATTTTTCGTGTATTGTTGTTTTAAAAATTTTAGACAAATATCCTTTTATTTTTAAAATTCACAAATTCATGCCTTTTTTTTCGATATGATTAAATTTTTTTGCAAACATTTTATCTCATAATCACAAGACAGCTGTTCAAATAATTCTTACAAGTAAACATTTTCTTAGTAGCAATTTTATAAAATTTTATTGTCCTTCAACTGCTTAAGCTCTGTTTTCACACTCTCGTTAAAAATTTTTTCGAATACAAGAACATTTTCACGTAAAAACTAGTAACAAGTAGTGAAAACTTTTATTAAATGAACAGATCTGATATCAAGTCACTTTTGTTTGTTGACACAAAGTATTTTTGCTTTGTATATAAAATACAGCCGTTTTTATAATAATTTTCTCAAGGGTTGACATTTATTAATGCAAAAAAAGGTATTTATTTGAACATGGAAAAAGCAAAAATTAGTATTAAATTATATCCTTGGGCAGTAATGTAATTTGATAACCCAAAATGTATGTAATGGGTGTTTTTTATAGAGGTATAGAACTTTAAGTTGGCATTACTTTTCAAGATGGCGACCGATTTAACAGTTTATTATTTATTTATTCTCAGTTTGGTTTGGCAATTCATCATGAATAGACTCACGCGTGAACAACGCTTGCACACAGCTCGTGTGCCACAAGAGATTTATTGAAAGACACGTTTGGTGACCGCCTAATTTCACGGGTTGGACCTGTGATTTGGCCTCCAAGATCTTGTGATTTAACACTGCTAGACTACTTTCTGTGGGGCTATGTGAAGTCATTGGTCTATGCGAATAAGCCACAAACGCTTGACCATTAGGAAGACAACATTCGCCGTGTTATTGCCGATATACGGCCATAAATGTTGGAAAAAGTCATCGAAAATTGGACGTCCAGATTAGACTATATCCGCGCCAGCCGTGGCGGTCATATGCCAGAAATCATATTTAAAATATAATGCCACAAGATTATCTTTCGGATAAATAAAATTCATGTCGATCGAATAATCCATTGTTGTTTTATTGCAACTTAAAGTTCTATACCTCTATAAAAAACACCCATTATATTATAAAAACTTATTTGCTTACGTGTCATTGTCTGTGTAGCGCTTGTCTATGTAACTATTTTTGTTAACGTGAAACGGACCATAAATCTTCGCAATTTAGCCCAAATTGAAAATGTCAATTTACGATCCAAAATTAATTAGAGCTTGGTTTGCTTTTATTGTCTACTTTAGTATAAGAAATTTTGCCAATCGGGCCTATCTAATGTTTTAAGATATTTATTTACTATACAACATCTCTGACAGCATACAATGAAGCCGATTGCAAAAATAATATTATCAGTCATGTATGTTGTAAATTGTTGCAATGCAAGCGATGCCAATTTGAAGCTGATTTAAATAGTTGTATGTATATGCATAGTTTGCGGAAAGTTATATCCCTAATATACATATAGTCACACCAACACACACACATACACATTACGATTATTACTTATGCGCATTCATATGCATCGTATTGTGACATCCGTTGGCCTTAAAAGTGTGTATGTGTGTGTGTGAATGTAGATTTATATATATGCGTTTAAATAATTTTTTTAATATAATTGTATTAATATAAAAAATAAAATTATTGGGAAAAAATAAATAAAAGTAGAAAAAGTTGAGTTGTAGTTTTTTCTTGATGTAATTTGAATTTAAAATGCACTTGATTTAATATGTGCATATATGAAAGATATATCTTGCTGCCTTAATTTTTAGACTTATATTTAATTTTTATTTGCATAATACCACAAAAAAGATATGAATTTCAGTATTGTTTTCTTTCTTCGGTAAAAATTGCTTTCCTTATACTTTTTGTTGCAACTTTCGTAATTAATGCGACTAAAAAAATTACGGCCAATAGATGGCTTTCGTTTAGCTAAGCCTTCAAAGCCAGCTGAATACAAAACATTAATAAAGTTTTAGGAAATTTTCCTCATAGCGACGCACAGCGTATGATTAATTTTGAATAAATAAATTTATATTACTCATACGGCTACGCATTATAAAATTCCAGTGCGTATTAATTAATTATCATTTATTAAACTTATATATACATATTAATCACTCCCCTAGTTATTAGAGAATTCATTCCGCATGTGATTTATTTTGTATAAGTAACTACAATTTGAAAATTTATTATTGTAAGTGAAATCCACGGCGTATAATTAATTCATACGTATCATTTTTGGAATACACTAGACTCAATTTATTATTAAATGTTAAAAAGAAAAACAATTGTTTGTAGTCTCTTTTACTATTTTATTTATTTTTATTATTCACTTACTAAAAATAATAAAGTATACAGACAAATCTATCTATTGGTTATTAAATTGATGATATTTTTCGACCATTTATTTTAAATTAATTGAATTCTTTTTTTGAGTTTGAGGTCTTCTTTTTTTATAGAAAACAATATATTATTTTTTTGATTTTTCAATATTTCAACACCCTTTCTTTTGATTTTGTTTAAAATTTTATAAAATATTTTTTTAAATTCCTGAAGAAAACACCCACAGGGTGTTGAAATAATGGAAAATCAAAAACATAAATATATTTTTATAAGAAAGGAAGACCTCAAACTAAAAAAAATTAATCTATTGGTTAATCATAAAAAGAAAATTTGGTGCAATATGTAGTGCAACAGTCTCACCACATGCTTTCAATAACCAAATAATTTCTTATGTCTTCATTTATGTAAATATTTGGTAACATACGAGTACACAGTATGTAATGGTGTTTCAATAACCACTTACATACAGGCACATGTGCATACAAACTATTATTACGCTATACGTTGATACATACTTACGCCTACTTTTTGGGACCCAATGTGTTAAGGTAAATGGAACAAGAGCTAACAACATTGAAGAGTTTGTAAACAAAATTAAATGTTTCTAGGAGCCCGTTGAAGACATTACCTACGGTTTAATTAAATTGCATTTACTACTGTATTTGGCTTTAGACAATTTTTTTCAAAAAGATATTAATTTCTTAAATTTGTTATTCATTAAGCATTAAAAGCTATTATTGAAACTAATATGTATAAAAAAATTTAAAATCGATACATATTTTTTTATGAATACTAGTCACACAGTAGTTAAATGTACTTTTCATATAATCATCAAATAATCATTCTGTAATTAGAGTTGATGAGATTTGAACTCAAGGTTACCGAAAAAAATTATTATTTTTTTAATTAACAATGCAGTTAAACTAAAATACACTCAAGAGATAAGGTTTTTCGTTTCCAATTAAACTAAGACTGAATAAACTTTGAAAACCAGCAAAAACGTATTCGCCACAGGCACACACTCATTTACACACCAAACATGCTACATACACTTTATGATAAAGTTTGGTCTAATTATAACTTAATCCACATAAAGTATTCCAGGTGGTGTCTGAAGATTACGAAAGAGAAATATTATATGTTCTTGTTTTTATTACGTTTTATTTGAATTTTTCAAATATTTGGAGTTGGTAAAATAAGAGAAATCTTTAGCTCAAAAATAAATTAATTTTATTAAAGAAAAATATTGCTATTGTGCTATTAAATGCACAATTTCGAATTTGTGTTCATTTTTACAATTTAAGTGATTTTTCTAAACGTGTTTGTCCTTAAGTGATTCTGGACACGATCTCAAGTTTTTAGCGTCAAAAAATTCCTTTTTGTGGCATTCATGCAGTTCTCTCGTATGTTCCTATAGGGGAACCTATAATGAGCATACGGCCTCAATAAATTGGTTGAACATATTCCTGTCTTCTGCCAACGCTCCCACTTCGCCTCAGGTTTTACCCATTCCGGCTACTTCTACATCTTTTTACCTTCTCCACGTATGAGCTCGGCGTCCTCTTCTTCGACTTCCTTGCGGGCTCCAATGTATGGCATTTCTTGTGATGTCGTGTTCCTTGATCTCTTTAAAAAAAAAAGTGTGTCCAATCCACCACCATTTACATCTTTTTATTTCTGTGGCCATGAGTTGTTGGTTGCATTATACCCAAATCCTGTCGTTGGACACCACTCTAGGCTAGAATATTTGCAATGTCCTGCGAAGACATTGATTCACAAACGCCTGGATCTTCTACATGTCTCCAGGTGCAGAGTTCCAAGTCTCGCAACCGTAGAGGAGAGTGGACTTGACATTTGTGTTAAAGATTGTTAACTTTGTGCGCTGAGAGAGTGAAGATAAATTCCAAAATTTACCACGTTTAATTCAACAGCGGACATTGTGGTAAAGGCACTTAATAAGTGGCCTCTATTACGTACATACATATATACAATTTTCCGTCTCTCATTTTTTTCATTCAAGTATCTGTATTGTGTAGTCAGGAATTAAAATCTAAATGGTCTGTTTGCTACTGGGGTTTTTCTATTTAGTCTATTTTAAATATTTACACTTGCTCTTAAATTCGCATGATTGTGGGTTACTGGAAATTATGATGACTATTCATGTTGATGATTGTTTACTCAGTCATTCATGCATTTAGTTTTTGGATTTTTATTTGTTTGAGAAAAAGATATTGAAAGCAATCAATACACTTTGCAGTGAATATAAATATTTAGTGCTGTGCCAGTTCAGGGCATAAAAATAGAGAGAGGGTCATTAAAATCAAGAACTAGATAAAAAAAATACAAAATATGTTTTTTCATAGAAATACAAGGGCGAGTTTGATAATTCCATGACTATTTTTTTGATAAAAGTTAATTGTTATTTCGGCAAAAAAAGTTTTATTTCTCAACATCGCCTACTTAAGACTCAATATATTTAGTTCTTTCTATTTCGTTTTATTTTCTCCAAATAAGATTTCTCAAGACCCTCAAAATAGCCGTGAGAGATAGTGATCACCTGCTCGTTAGAGTCAAATCTCTTACCACACAACCAATTCATGAAATAGCCGCAAGGAGTTAAATCTTGAAAGTATTTTGATGGATATGTTCATTGTCTAATTTATGGATTATTCCCATAGTGACTACGCACGTTTGCACCATTGCATGCAGTGTCTTGATGGAAGAATATTTCTTTTTTCCTAAATTATGTCGTTTTTTCTTCAAATCAGTATTGAGTATGTCCCATATAAAAAAAAAAAGCCTATGACCATGGTCATAGAGCCACCTTGTCTTAATTAGGTGTACGTTCACTGGAAAAAAGCCACTGTTTTGCTTGTAATTTGGTGTTTGGTGTGTTGTGATGGAAACATGTTTCATCCATAGTTACAAAAATCACTCAGAGTGTGCGCCTGAACATCACCAAACACTACTTTGAAGTTATCACACGGTTGCGCCTATGGTGGATTGTGGGCAATCGCAATACCCATCATGCGGTTAGCACTATATCCTATCCAAATATTCATTAAAAGCAGTTGAGATGCTTAAAACCTCACCCAATTCACGCACTTTCATTCTCTGATTGTTCAATATCATTTTACGGATTTTATAGACTATTTCTAACGTGAAGACCCCTTTTTGACGTGATTTGTACTGCTTTGAATACAACAATCCCATTTCATGATAAACTGATAAATGTTCGCAATTGTGAAGGATTCAAAATGTAACACATTCGCATACCACTGGAGATTTTCTTTTTATTGTTTATATTCATAAGAACGTAAAATTAAAAAGGCAAAAGTGCTGACATTGTTTCCGTATGAGTAAATTTTTTTAAAATAAATTTTAATCATCAGTATGTTGATGTTTAACAAAAACCCTCAATATCTTTTTCCATGAATGATAATGAAATATGACGATATTATTTATTATTAAAATACACAATGGTGGTCCATTGAAACGTTATGTAGTTCTTAATATTAAATGACTTTAAGCTGTCTGTTCTGAGGTCCTTTTTATATTTTAATAAATTTGAAAAATATTGGATGAAGTTGTTGAAACCATCTTGAATTGAAAAAAATATATATAAATTTTATTTTCAACTATGCCTTTGAGAAGGATTTTCGTCTTTGTGTGTTTTTTGTTGTTGTCTAGTGGCAGTTATACGGGTTAGGGCATTCTGTTTGTAGTAAATTTTATAGAACCTATTTTCGGAGTCAGATTTTTTGTCGAAAAGGGCTTTCTTTAACCGTTCTTATTTTTTTTAAGTTTAGCTTTGTTTACTACTTTACTCCGGAAAAAGATACGAATCCTTCACTCGCTAGTTTTCCGCTGAGCTGGGAAAATGGCGCGTACTTTTCTTCAGAATTTTCGAAATGAACTCTTCTCCTTTTGCATATCTATTCGCCGACAGCTTCTTGTGTTGCTTCCTCCATTTCAAGGATTGTAACTAACTCGTATATATCTCGTGACTTCCTCTTTGTATGTGATTGCAGGCCGTGCTTAACTTTGGAGATTAACCTGCCCTATCTTTCTATGGAGTCGCAATACAACTCGTGTTACCTGCAGCTCTCATATACGTTGCCACATGGAAAACGAAATCTCCCTGCCATGAAATTAGGCCCTCAATTCAGTTCAGTCAATACCCTTGACGTGAGTAATGTCTGGTAAGACGTCATCTTAAAAATCTGTATTTCATCTGCATAAAAGCTGGTCAATGACAGTGTACCACTGTCCTAGGGCCTTCCCTATATGCTCTGCATTCTCCTTTCTTTTGGTCCGAATAGAATATAAAGAAGAAAAAATTTAGGGCAAGAAGTTAACATTCGCCGAAGTATTGTAAAAAGACATTTAAAGGTGTAAAACAGCTAAATTTTTTTCATATAAATCTGGCTTAAGTTCCAGTTGACCTGAATTTTTTTTGCTTAGAAAATTTTGGTTCTTAATGAATAAGCACATGACAAATAATTTTTAAGCATTCCTTTGTGAATATTCTTTCTTATGTAAAGGAGTCCTGTCTTATCTGTCACGCAAGTGTATTAAAATTACGAGCGAAAATATATTTATACTGATTTTTAGCAAAAGTTTCCAGCTTAAAAGTGACGGCATTAAAGCCCACAAACAGAAAAAATACTACCACTATTCACATCATCTCCACCGAAGTGGAAATAAAAAGTGAAAAACCTATTGGAGCGTAAGAAGAATATTTAAGGTTTATTTTTTCCAGCTTTTCTATTGAGAAAAAGAAAACGGTTTTTCATGCTGATATTTGAATATTATTTCATATTATTTTTCTCTCCTTTTTTTTTGGCTGCAAAAGAATTTTTATTATAATATTCTTTTTTAAACTGTAGGTTTTTTTCTACTTGATTCCAGGTGCATGAGAATTGAATTTTTCGTATTTTCTTAAATGTGTTGCACTACAATTTCTTTACATAGAATTGCAACCGTTTGTTGTTCAACTTTACGAAAAGGCGGTGTGTAAGTATGAAATCTATACTATTTGCATCACTGAGGTAGTTTTCCATACAAAATACATTAAAATATGTACATTAATATCATCGTAAGTTTCTATAGTATTAATATCAACATTCACTATGGAAATTATTCTTCTTTTGAATGTGAACGCTGCAGTTAACCGTCCGCAAAATGCGAATCTGGCGTCGTTATTTTTTATAAGGGTTTATTTCGTTCATGATATTCTGAAACATTCTAACCAAGTTGTTTTCTATTCCGAATGCCGTGTCAGAGTAGCTCAAGTTATTCTAGAATCTAACGTCGAAATAAAGTTGATTGCAAAACATGTAGCAAATTTGCATGTCTTTGATGCAACATATTCGGAAAAGAACATGTTATTTTTTGCACTACCAATTATTTATATTTTATTAAAAAAAAAAAGAACGCAAACATGCAGGAGGGACAATTTTATCTATTCGTTTTAAAGAGTATTTTGGGACAAGCCTCATGCCACAAATTATGTGGTGCAATAAATTTTTGGACGATTTGACTGATGAATGATATCATTAATTGATCTGATAACCGGCTTTCTTACCGCAGTATCTGTTGCGTTCCTTCTGAGGGCTCTTCAGGATTACGCCGTGTAATTGCTAACCACAAAGGCTATTTGATCCTCAAAATTTATATAATAAAATTTATTTTGGAATTAAGCCCATTTCAAGGATATAAAAATCTTTCTCTCTGTTTTATTTCAATTACTGCGCCCCAAAGACATTTTTAATTGTATTCGTGAAAAATATATTTATTTTCTTATCTTAATTTAAGAATCATAAAAACCATTGGTTTTTATAAAAAGAAATTATGTCCTCTTTTCCTGCACTACTCCATTAAAAATATTATTTGTATCCCCATTTGTTATTTCCTTATCCGTATTTATATTCTTATTCAGTATTGTCCTATTTTTTTGTTGCTATTTGTGTGCAATTTGCACTTGTTGGCCTGTAGCTTCCTGTTTCATATGGTGGTCTCTTTATGCAAAATATAGTGCGTAGGTTTCGGTCATAAACACACACACAGATACATACACACATACCGGAGCAATTGTAGCAGTTTTTAATACGTTAGTGGTTAACCACACCATGTCCTTTATACACTACAAACATGATTGCAGTTTTATGGAATATTATGACTCTCAGAAACACATAAAAAAAGAAATTAATAAATTCGAATAATACCATTTCCATGCATGTGCATTTATATTTGTATGAAATGAGAAGTGTAAATGCGTTTTACTTGTAACAAAGTGATTAAAATTTTATTGCATTTTGAATTGGGGAACTGAATTTCGATAAATTGCAGAAACTTCAATTAATGAAATTGCTGTAGCGTAAATTAATTTTGAATATTCAGTATTATGAAAACAAAACCCTTTATTTGGATTTTGGTCTCTATTCAAATCAATTTCCACATTAGTTTTTGAACATTTTTAAAAGTTGTTTAAATATTAAAAACGGGTAAATCTAACAAATTAGTTCTGTATAGGAAAAAGTGAGTCAAATTGTATTAACAAAAATATTATTTTTATTTGGGAGGCTCTTGTATGTATGCAGACACGTTCCGTATTGGATCCAATAGGTTCAATTCGTAGTGACCTGGTCACGGCTGGATATAAAAAAAGCAAAAAAGTTGCCAGCATCAGAACTGCTGGGTAATTCAACTAAAACCCACTATCTGTCTAAGAGTATAAAAACTTTTAATCTTGCTCGCATTAAGAGCGAATGCTTGTATTGGTGCAAACGTATTATTGTATCTGTATGTGTTTGTGTTGGATCGCCTCCTTAAATTAATTTGACAAATATTTTATTATTCTCAATTTTAATTAAAACGAAATGACATTTTTAACAAATTATATTTAATATGGAAACATGGAAATATATTCTGTCTAATAAAGTTTGCAATTTTTATGATTGCGGAAAATTGAATTTAATTGAAAAAAATCTGTGGCCTTCTGGAATCATACAATTAGAATTTAATTAATTAGAAACAAAGTAAGATTTTGACAGATGCGAGTTTTCTAACAGAAAATCGCCCTTAGCTCTTTATCAATAACCGATCGTTTGAGACAGGTTGGATTGAATTGAATGACTTTTCAAGCTTTAAAATGGTTTTAAGGAGCTACACTGCTGTATTCTTCTTTTTGAAAAAAAGGAGTAGAAGTTGTTCCTATTGCTTTCATTTTGAGAAATGTTTGATTTTATAAAAAAAGTACTTATCTCTACAGATTTACATAAAAACAATTTTTTTCCCAACTCAATTTTAACTATTATTTTCGCAAGTTCGAGTTCAAGTCTAGTCGAAAAAAACATAGTTGGAAAAATTAAAATGTGTAAATAATAATTAAAAGTGTTAAGAATACAATGTAAATTACAACTTGGCATGAATGGAATTTAAAGCACTTCCAAAAAATAGTTTTTTCATAACATTTCCAACATACTTCTGATCGAATGAACAGGATCAAAAAAGGGAGAACATCCTGTTTTGTTAAAATCATTGGATCATAAACTATCGAACTCCATGGTATATACAGGGTTTTCCATAAATAAATATAAAGCAGAAAGAGGACGGCAGGGCACGCAGTGACAACTGTTCACAGGAAAATAAAAATGAAAAATATATCAATTATTGCGAAAGATATTGCCATTTAGAAAAATATGTGAATTTCGGTATCCTGCAATGATCTTTCTACTGCTGCGATTATTTTTTATTTTTGTTGTGTTATTATCACTATTACTTTAGTCAAAAATTAATGCTACAATGAGGCTATTTTCATTGAAAATACTACGTTTGGCCCACAACGAGTGTTGAAAAAAATGTACTACGAAGTTTTGACAAAATACATGAAAAATGGGCTCGGTTGGTTCCAATTCCACAGTGGTATAGTATAACACTTAAACTGGGAAAAAATGATTTTTATATAAAATTACTTTATAAAATTTTTGTTTTCAATTAAAATTCTAAATAAAATTCCGTTAATTCAATAAATGTTTATTAAAATAATTTATGAAAAAATTCTAAAATTGTTTGCCTTCCACCTCAATATAAGTTCTACACCGTGTTAAAATTGCTTTACTAATATGACGAACGTATCCGCCTGTGTAATATTTTGTTTTAAATTAAGCTGATGAACTGGCAACAAAGTAAGAAATATAACTTTCCATTAAAACCTTTCGCTTTTTATATCAACAACATCTTTTTAATATTATAAATTTCTTACCGTTGAAAGTAAAAATAGAAGGAACGTTTTATTTGTGTTGATAATAAAATGTACTCATGTACGAGTATATATTTATTTATAATACACTTGTGGTTCTAAGTTTCCGCAACAGCAAGTGTGTTTCAATACAACAATGAAGATTAAATGGGTTAATGTTCGGCCATAAATTAACTCAGATATTGTAACAAATATGCTGGCACGAAAATAAAAACTAATGATAAAAATAGGGAGGATATAGTAGATGTAAGGACTTGATAGCAGTTGTTGCTGATGGTTGCAAATAAAACATTTTTCAAGATATAAAAGAACAAGAGTGATAAAGATACGATGGATAGGGAAGACGAAAAGAAAGAAGTTCAGCGGCAGTAGTAAGCGGACTAGCTGGCAATTGTTACACGTTGTAGCTTTAAGCTTAACAAGAATTCATTACAAATTTTCACGTTTTGTTAAGAACGAATAAATATAAAAGAAAATCTTTTTATTGTACCGGATTTATTGCGGTGAGCAAAAATGTAAAAATCTTAAGAAAAGGAAGCCCAAGAAATTTTTGCTTTCAAAAGATTAAAAAAGGGAAGTAAAATAAAAATTTAAATAATAGAAATATTCGTTAAATCTTAAAGTTGGAAATTTTAATTTTTTTAAAAATTTTTTCAACAAAAGCCGCCAAGATTTATTAAATATTTTGTTAGAAAAAACACCAAGAACAGAATTGATGTATTTAATGTGTTGAAAAAAAAATGTTCAAATAGTTGAGGGAATCAGATAAATGAATACGAAATAATTTAAAATATCGGCGACACGAGATTTCAAAATCATTCTTTAAATGTCTGTGAGAAAAGAGTGTCCAAAAAAATAATGAAAATGATAAAATTATGATCCGAAAGTAATACGAATTGGAATCATTTCCAATGATTTGAACATAAGCTTGTCATGGCAGGATGTTCTCTTTTTTGATGCTCATTTATCGATTCAGAAACTGTCTTCAATATGTTGAGAAAAATACATATTTTATGTTTTTTTTTTTTTTTTGCAAAGAAAGTAGTTCTTTAAGTAGTACTTAATGTACATCGATCTTTTAGTCTAGATTATCACAGCCTAATGTTCATAATGTTTTTAGTTAAAGAATTAATCATGAGATTATGTTCCAAAGTAAAAAAAGGAAAAATTAACTCAAATTGCATTCAAAGCAGTAGAACGCAAGAACAAAGTTTTTGTAGGCCTCATCACTCCTTCTTCACTGTTCATTTGTATTTATTTCAGGGTTGTAGCCAGCTTCTAGGTGGCGATTGTTATATGTGCATAATATAATGCTACTTATGCAAATCACACTTTGTTGAAAGGAGTATTACGAGGGCTATAGTCAAATTGTGCTATCTGCAGATTTGTCTAAAATGGGTTTTTGATGCCAAACTGTTTAGTAATCCATTCTGCATCTATGATATCAATTTTCTATCACCATTATTTTCATGTTTTTGTTTTTGTGAGTAAATCTCTATTAATAAGAAATTTAAACGGTTTTTTTGGTCTCCTGAACAATTGTATTTTTGTAGATAGCACAATTTGACTATAAGCCCCCGATTAGAATTTATTTGAATCATCATATATATCATATATATCATCATATATATATTTTATTGCATAGAGCTTTAGTTATTACAAAAATTATAAGCGTATGCCAGACACATCAATGTTTATCTTCAATCTTTGCCTTTGTAAGCGTTTGTTCACAAAAAAAAAAAAAAAAAAAAAAAAAAATCATCACCCTCAAACGTCTTGTATAATATTGAAGAATATTGAAATACTTTTGATTTTGGTCAAAATATTTAAGCAGTGTGACATAGTGCGGCACTTTTATTGTCAATCTTAATTTTATTCTGGGTAATTGTCAAGTGAACATCTAAAACAGAATGTATTTTACCGAAAGAGAAAATTTTATTTTCTAAAAAAAATTTACCCGCTTTATGAGATGTTCAATGCATAGTATAGTAAAAAAATATGGGATATTTTATTTGAAAAATTTCAATTTATAAAAAAAACTATGGGAATAAAGAAATTTTGTATTCTTCTGTCAAAGGTGAAATTTTCTGTATTTA
Source organism: Germaria angustata (assembly GCA_963681545.1). Classification (NCBI taxonomy): domain Eukaryota; kingdom Metazoa; phylum Arthropoda; class Insecta; order Diptera; family Tachinidae; genus Germaria; species Germaria angustata. The sequence continues at coordinate 59,219,956 of OY813001.1, read as the reverse complement.
CATTTTGAAAACCACGTAAATTTGAAAGTTGATGACTGATATTGACATCGTATGTCACAAAGCTTCAATGTTGTTACTAACACAAACACAAAGATTGAAATTACATATTGACCTGTTTAGGAAGCCCCTATACTTTCAGTCTGTTAAAGCTCGCAACAGGCATTTCTGAATCTATAAACAAAAATTATCTAGAAAATTTGACAGAGTCAGATGTGAAATGAAATGCATTTAATATACTTTTATTTTCTTCAGAACTGCAGAAAATAATTGCGAAAGAAGAGGAAACTATTCTGTTTGGAAACTGTATGCTTTTATTCTTTGAAGCGTATTATTAAATTTAAAGTAGCAACGAATATTAAATAAGTCATGGATCTGATTTCGATGACTAAACTAAAGCCCTTTGGTTTTTTCATCTCTCTATAATTGAAAGTTGTTTTAATTATAATACAAACTGTATAACAAAACACGTTTCCACTTCCTCTTTAATTATTACTTTCTTTCTTTGAAGTGTGCTTTTAGGAAAAAGGTAACACAAAAATTATTTGAATATATTGCTTTTACATAAAATATTATTGCAGAGAAAAATTTTATTACAACAGCAGTAAATTTTCTTTCTTTATTTAAAAATTCCATTTGAACTTTAACAAATTTCTGAGAACTATAATTAATACAACTTCAAACGATTTTATTACAATTCGGTTGCAAGTAAATGTTAAAATTTGCTTAATGTAACTCGTTGTTGTTATTGTATAAAAGGTATCCTGTTTAACGTAACCATGTATGTATATCCCTAAGCCATCTTCTTACTTACTGAATCCGCATCCTTTTTATTAACTTGATATACAAGAATTTTTTTAATTCATCAACGACAAAGTAGTGTCCTCAATAATAATAACAACAACAAGAATACTATATGTATATTACAAAAAACATCAAAGTTCCTGCAGCTTCAATAAGAAAATCAACAAGGAAGAACATTTTATTTCTATTGCTTTTGTCTCTTAAAACTCGTACGTTGCTAATTTTATGTAAACGATAGAGTAAAGAAGAGATCATGGAATAATAAAATTAAAATAATAAAAAAGTACACTGAAGGGTATAAAGGCCTACAGCCTTATTCAAAAAAAAAAACTTAATTGAGGTTTGAAGTTCACATTAGTTACCAAAGACTTTAAGGCTAACAAACCTATGTTAAAAAATCCTATTCAAAAACAGTACTTTAGCTAGTGTATGCTTTAATAAATTTTACATGTTGATACTGGCAACACCATCATTCTCTCTTGTCTCTTTATAGTTAACGATGCAAAAGAAACGAGTATTACTCATCCGGATAGTCGGATATATTGATAATGTTTTGCATAGTTTTATTAAAAAATGTAATTTTTCGTCATTTAAGATGTAAATTAATATGTATAGTACATAAAAAACATAAACTAAATAGATTTATCGCAATGTAAAATAAATACGCCTATTTTTTTGTAAAGGTATTAAACCGATTACTTGAAGAACGAGCTTTGTTTACTCGTTTTGGTTGTATGTATATCACTATAACGTTTTGTATATTTACATTATTTTGCTAAGAAACATACATACTTACATACATACGAGTATGTTAATTATAGAAAAAACACCCTTAAAAAGCATTGGAAGCAAATTTCGTTCTACAGATAAGCAATGAGAATAATACCAGTGAAAAAAGGAAAAAAGGAATTACTTTTGTTATTTAAAACTTTTTAATATTAATATTATGTTTTCTGTTTTGGTAACCTAGTCTGCATTAGTACAAACGTTAAGTAAATTAAAATAAAACCAACTCCTTATTTGATTTACATTGCAATATTTGAACTAGTATTTGTTTTATTAATTTTATTTGTTATTTTTTGATATTACAAGAACTTAAAAGGATGTACATATGTATTTAAATAAATATTTCTAAATGAAAAACAAAATAAAATCAAGATATATATATGTATGTCAATATATGTTTTCCAATTATGTATTTTAATTTAATTGGTTTTAAAAATATTTTTCAATAAATGCTCTAAGTATAGCATTTTCTTGTAATATTGCACGGCATAACCACCAGTTTTCTACATTTTTATGTGGCAGACGTTAATTGCGGCACATTCTAAATAAAAAATTACATTGGAAAATAATTTTCACATAAAATAAAAATTAATTTTACCAATTCTGTTCATTAAATTTAATATATCCATTTTTTTATTTCACAAATCCACACAATTTCAAATATTATCAATAATTCTGTTCACAAAACTTTGTTTGTCAAAACAATAAAATATTTTAACATCGCTTTAAAGTAGGTGAGTAGCTGCTTTAAATTCTTTAATGTTAAAGTTGGTTTAAAGTACGTGTGTTAAGCTAATAATCGTTTTTGAATGAAACTTTAAGGAATTTTGCTTAAAGTTGGTTTACCAACCTGTGTTAAGTTTTTTTGAATAAGGCTGCTAAATTTTATTTCTAAATTATATTTAACAAAGTGATGCAGCTTTTTTGTGTTAAACTGATGAAACGGGCAGCCAATTAATATTCATGAATTTATATAAATATAACGAAAATTTGAAAGAAAAATACTCTTATAGAATTTTTGTCAAACTACCAAAGACCATTGATGTTTTTTTTATCGAGGGACTGATAACGGCAAGTTTCGTTGATATCATCTGATAATCTCAACTGAAAGGCCAAATGTATTTAATAGAAACACTTCATGATACGCGCAGCTTCAAACTTTAAAATTATAAATTGTTTAGAAGAATTCAAAGGTCGCTACTAGAGTATTCGATTCTGTTTCGATTCATAAATCGCTCGTTTAGGCAATCGAGTTTTTGGCTTAGTCTGCTAATTTTTGATTAAAAGCTTAACCGATTAATACAAATTTCTTTTCAATAAATGAAAATAAATAAATTATTCATTATTTTGAGGTTTTACTATTAAACAAACACTAACATAACAAATATACAAAATCCTTGATCTAAATCAGACAGCAGAAGAATTTATAATAATAAAAAATAATTCAATAGTTTAAAGACGACTTCTGAAATAATCTTTTAAAAGAATAACGTGAGATATTTTCGATCAATTGTGTTAAAAATATGAAAGAATTCGTTACTATATGCATTCTATGTTTATATATTAATCGTCAATATATTATATTAATCAATTTCTTTTTGTTTCGTTAAAATTGGACAACAAAATGAAGCCTTTTGAAACTTTCTGAACCAAAAACAGCTGATACCCTTATGAATTTTTGTTTGCAACTTTTTTCTATCAGCTCTAGTTTTAAAGATATAGTGACATTTAATATTTTTTCTATTATTTGCTTAATATTTTACGAACGAAAATTAATTTACACAAAAATACCTTTTATTTGAGTTGAACCAAGTATTACATGTGTAGCAAGGATATTTTAAATCTTGTTTTTTTTTTGTTTAGTCCTTAAAGCTTTGAAAACTCTGAACTCTTTTTGGCATTTTCAAACGCAACATTAATAAATCTCTTAATAGGGTCCTGAAATATTCATTAAAAATTTTTTTCACTTAAAAATTTAATATTTTTACGTGATAGGCTTGTAATATTATTTGCAGATGTAATCACCATCGAAGTCGGTTGGATTTTCTGGGTAAAAATGTTCATTGCTATCACTTACTGACTTGCATTATTTTCCACTTCGACTTTGTAAATACATTAATCTTTAAACTTGCAATTATAAATCATTTAAAATTTTCTATCCTTGACAATTTTGTATTGAATATGCCGCATTCAATTACGGATCAAAACTTTTAATCGTTGATTTTTTGTGAATCACCTTTTAAAGTTTCTTTATCATTAAGAACTTTATCATTTTACATATCGAGCCTTTGGTGCAATACCGTAGTAACTCAAAATTTGAATTTTTTAAGGTTATATTACGAAATTATTCGCCTTAGCATTTTTTATATTCTGTAGAAGTTTCATAAAAATATTTTGTATACTCAGCTCTTGAGAAAAGAACCAAATTTTCTTTTACCATTAAGTTGTGTGTGAATTCAAAACTTTAAACTCAATTTCTGCAAAACAACCTTTTTTGAATTATTGCGTTATTGCAGCAAAGGCTCGATATGAACTATCTTTCATTTATGGATCACTATTAAATTGGTCTTTCATTTATGGATCAGTATTATTTCGGTCTTTCATTTATGGATTGCTTTTAGCTTTAGCTTTGGATAATTTTTTTTTCCTTCTGATCATGTTATACTCTGAGTTTGAATTGTTAATATATTTTTTTATTGTAATTTAAATTAATGGTAATGTCTATATTTTGATAATTTATATCCCATGTCCATTAGGACGTTCTATTTTACTTGTTAGGGTACACAGTTATTATTACAGCCGACTTACATGGACGTCAGTGTAGATATGTCGAAGGTCCTACATATCCTCATGCTGGTCTTCGCTATTAAACCCTTCTGATTTCCGAATAAACAAATTAATGTCACAGTCCGATAGATCTGCAGATCCGGTCATAATTGTTGTGCCAATAAAATGTGCCATTCTCTTGGCCGATTAACCTTGGCGATGAAATTCATTTCCTCTATTTTAGAAACGTTTGTGAAAATTCTAATAAAGCGTTTTGTTCGCTACCATTGTTCTTCTAATGATGCAAACCAAAACAAATGCTCTAAACGTCAACACTGTTTTGCACAGTTGAAAATGGTGATGCAGCGGTTTTGCAGTGTTGTACATTATTACTGCTTTATTTACACATTGCTCTGACGCTGAATACGAATGTATATGAAGGCAACCACTATGTCCCGTGAGTATTGCTACTGCTAATCATAGTTATTCCCTGGGATCTTTAGTATGGCTAACAATCTTAATCATTATTGTTCCAGATGGATCATACGACCACACAAGACGTTCCTAAGAATCATCTAGTCAGAGCTCTCTGCTTTTTTTAATATAGCAAAATCTATTTGGATAAATAACATTGCGTAACACAAAGAGTTTAGTAGATAAATCATCTTCTTCAAGCAAATATCTTAAGAGACCCATTGGAAGCCTCAAAACGTCCAAAGAGTAACACTGGGAAATCTGAACTAAGTACCTCGTTGACCTGCTGGAAACACCCCCGAACTTTCAATATCTTAATGTGTTAAACATATCCTTCCTAATGATATCTCCTCCATCATCTGTCCAGACTTCTTGGAAATTGAAATGGCTATTAAAGCATTAAAAGCCAACAAAGCCCCTGGAACCGACAATATGCCTCCCGAGTCGCATAAAATCTCACTCGCCATCAGTAGACAGTTGCTTTCAGGAATCTTCTGGAACTTCGAACTTACAGGACTTATTATTAAAATTCCCAAAAAGGGGATCTTACTAAATGCCAAAGTTGGAGTGGAGTAACTCTACTGAGCATGATCTACGAGTATAAAGTCATTTCAATTATAAATACTAAAAGAATGTCCAGGAAATTCTGCAACATCTTACAGTAGTAACAAATCGCTTTCCGTGCATGTAGATCCTGTGTTGATCATGTGAACAGTTAAGAGAATTGTCGTTGAGCGTACAGTGGTGTTCTTGCTTATAGGAGTATGTACATCATGTTTATTGACTTTGGGAAAGCCTTCCACACGATCTTCTTTCAGTTAGCATTGTAGACAGACAGCAAAGGAGTTCACACAAGAAATAAAATCTCCCTTTGTAACAGTGTATTGTGACGCTCATTGTCGAGTACTACGTGAATATATGATTGGAGAAAATTTGCTTCGATAAAATGTATCAGACATACGAGTAGATGCATACTCTAACCACTGCTATTCAATGTAGGGTTAGGTTAGGTTAGGTTGATTGGAGGGGTGTGATAGCCCATGTCATACGACATACACTTAAGCCAGTGAAGGCTTGTTGTACGCTCCCTTTAATTATCAAACACAAACTGCCAGAGTTCTGCGGCAGGCTTCGAACCTGCGACCTTCGCAATACGAGTCTAGTACACTACCTACTAGTCTACGAAGGCCAGTCTATTCAATGTAGTCCTCGAGACCATTATGGTGGAATTCACTAGCGTCAACAGATGCATTATACGGGCTTTCAGGAGTATTTGAAAGACTTTGGTTATGCAGAAGACAACTGCCTCGTTGCATATAGATACTCCGATATACAAGGTAAGCTATGCATAATCGAAGAGCTTTGCAGAAGCTAAAGAAGCCTAAAGTAAACGTAACCATCAATTCATCCACCATACAACCGTCATTTCTACAAAAGCACTCGTCCTAGGATATAAAGAGCAGCTTAAACAAAGCAAGTCATGCCTTCTCTATGCTCAATACCAGATGGTAATTCTCCCATCTAATACTAAGAGTAGGATCTGCAACTAAAACGTGAAGCCCGTTTTAATTTATGGAAGCGAATTTCGGAATGGGGTTTCTTAAGATGTTAACACTATCCAATCTCCATTCAACTTTGTAGTGACTCTGTATTCTTTGTAGGAATTAAAGAAGTTGATACAAATATATAAATGGTTTTTCAGATTACAACTTGATTTTAGGTATTTAAATAAAATTTCATAAATTTGTACAAAACCGCCCACTGTAGAGTGAAATCAATGAATTACATATATGAAGTGAATGTTACTGATTACATTAAATTGTTATCACGTTGTTATTATCGAATGTTTTCCAAATGAGTGTAAGTGTTGATGTTGACGAGGATGATGATTGAGTTGGCGAACAGCAGACAAGGATGATGACAATCATGACGCTGATGAAAGAGATGTAGATAATGATAGAATATGTATTTCATTTTTATTTGAAAGGCAGAAGTTGCTGTCGAAAATAAAAATGATGGTGGTGATGATGATGACGACATTTAAGAGTGTTTGTGAAAGAGAATCGAAAAATAAAATTAGCATGAGAAATTGGATTACGACGTTGATGCAGATAATATTGAAAATATTTCACTTTAAATAATAACAAGATGTATATAATTTGTATTTAAAATAATCTTTCCGTTTAAGCTTAAAAAAATATGTCATGTGCAGCTTGCAGCAAGTAAATTTGCAAAACTGAAATTGAGAGCCAGAAGAAAGAAATGGTTAAAAAAGAAAACCATAGGAATTTGCTGTAGCTTTTTTTGTGTGAAGTACATAAATTAAAAGTTTTAAATGCCAGTAATTATGTGAACAATGTAACCATAGAAAAACAGGATATGAGTAAGGATTTACTTTTGTTGTACAACACCAGTGCAAAATTATCTTTATGGACTAGAGGCAAACCCTCACAAAGCCAACCACTAACAACTTGACCACATAAGCGTTTATGTTTGAGTCCGCAATATGTGGAACAAATAATATATGTATTAAATAAATATATTCCCCTTGCTGCACCGGCTTAAATTTTTCAGTACCATTTTAAATAAAAAATAAAGTACATTCTCTTTCCAATTACGAACGGTCAGTCATTTAGGAAGGACAGTCTGCATAGTTTCTATTTATTTATGTAGTTTTCAGTGAGCTTGGATCAGTGTGTAAGTGTTTCAACAGAACTTCATGTTGCATAAACACTAACTGGTCTAAAAAACACTTGTTTAGTTGTTGTAAGCTGCCACGTTCTTTGTTTAGGATTATTATTTTTATGGTGAAATTTAAACTGCATTTAAAAAGTTGGAAAAAGTTGTAGTAAATGGTGTTTGTGTATTAAAAGATTTAGTCAGGGAAGTTGCTGATAATTTTTGAATAAATTTAATAAAAGTTTAAAAATAGTATAAATTAAAATGATAGTAATATGTATAATACAGCAAACACTTATGTTTAAATCTTAAAAATGTATTTAAAAAACTGATTTCGGTTCGATTTTCAAATGTTACATGGATATACACGTTTTTGTCCCTTAGAACCTGTTTATATTGAGGGTGATGTCTGTCTGTATATTGTGAAAAGTTCTAACATCGAAAAAACACTATTCATATAATATTTAAAGACGATTCATATATTTAAAAAGAACCAATTATAATTATCCAAAAACTCAGTCTGTCTATAACTGGACCATAATGTTTTAATATTTTAATATTTTAAGTTACAGAACGTAGACACAGAGTAGATTTTGAGTTATTCGTACTCAAACGATTTTCATTAAAATTAAGAAGAAATAAACAGACATATCAATAAAAATTATTAATGGGTCGCTAATAGATGGCAATCGAATCGAGCCATAAATTAAGTGAATAAAAATTAAATGTATTAATACAGATTAGTTTTTTCATATGCATTGTAATGAAAGCTTGAAGTACTTAAAAAAATAGTTGTTTCTTAATATTATGAAAACGACTTCAAATCCAGTGAATTGAAATCAAATAAGAGAACATTCCACAATGACAAAACCAATATTGAAATGTTTTGAAATGATGTGATTATGTACAACTTTATTCCAAATCACAAGCTCTGGATCTTATTGACATCCCTGAAAGTTATTTTCTTCCGGGATTTTATACTGCTGAACATGTATTCTCTGTAGTTTTATTAAGAGTCCCCTAGAAACTTAAAATTTTGTCTTATGCATTAAACACATTCGAGACTGCAGGCTACCGACTACAACCTATAAAAAATAGAATACATGTGTGTATATGAAAATGATTATTTTCACAACTGCACGGCTACACGAATGCAGGGTGTTGTCCCTGCTACTTTTGTCGTGTAGGCAAATTAAACTAATTTCTATTTTTTTTTGACAATATAATAAAATATGTAAAGCAAATTACCAATTAGAAATATTTTTTATTGCAAAATAAAAAAGAAAATTTCAAAATTTATATGTTATAATATATATGCATCAGGAATTTTTAAATAAATAAATTTATTTGTTTTATTGTTATAAATCATATTGACTTGAGCCAAAAATACCAACATTGTTGAAGATTAAAAAAAAATCACAGGGTAATAGCTCTTTTTTACATAAAAATTTTAGTGTAATTTCTTTCGGTGCTCTGTCTTGATTTCGTAGTTACGGCGTTCAAAACTTTAATATATTAGTGATCATAAATCCTACAATATAAAAAGAATAGGCGCTTAGGCTCTTTTTTAAGATATTTTTTTTGAAAGTTGGACGGGACCTGTCACATGAAAAAAGGGATCTTTAAAAAATTAAAAGCGCTAAATATGCACCACTGTAATATACATATATAATGAATTGTTGCAACAGCTGTTTACTATGTAGCTGTCGCTTTCAAAATAATTAAGTAGCCGTGTAGCCTGCTGTCTCGAATGTGTTGAATGCGTTACGCTTGTCGTTGGTGCATGTTTTTCAACTGTATCAATCCTATTGCAGTGAAAGAAAATTTTGCCTATTTAGACTTCGTTAGTGCTATGAGCTAATAATTTTTATTTTTCAATCATTTGTCGACCAATAAAGATCATTAAGGAAACGATCACAATGAAATCGGACATAACAGCCTATTTGGCATTAGGCTGGATATGGCTTTGTCAGTTATTTACTGTGCTACAATTTTATTTATATCTTATTTATTTATTTATCGGGGATTTTGCCCACAAAAATGAATATTTGAACTTTCCAAATTGTTTTGTTGTGGCTTTAGCTGTTCATATGCCAACATTTAATTGAGAAAACATTCAGCCTCAACAGACAAATTTTAAAAGTTAATTAATGAAATACTTATTTTGGTGCATTCCCGGTAAATTTCAATATTAAGTATTTGAAATAAAAATTTTGTTTTTCGTTTCGCATAGTAAATATTGGATTATTCATTTAGTGTTTTCAAAACCGCCGGTCTGCCAAGGCTGTCAGCTGTTAAATATGTCATCCGAAATGTCATTTATTTAGCAAAAAGTTTACCATTTACGCGAAGAACGCATTAACATTGTTTAAACATACTACAAAAGTGGTGGTTCAAATGTGGCCACTTTTCCATCATTACGGACTGATGATGGCGACGCCAATTGACCACAAAGATCATGCGATTTGATGCCGTTAGACTTTTTTGTGCGAGTATGTCAAAAACCGTGTCTACGTGGATATTCCCCTAACGTTGGAGCATTTGAAAACCAAGATTCGTCAAGTTATCGCCGATATACTGCCTAAAATATGCAAAAAAGTTCTCGAAAACTGACTCAAAAGAATCCACTGCTATAACCAATCTAGAGGCGGTCATTTTTCATATGTATATAATGGCAAGATCCCTGCATTATAATGAAATAAAAGTTTAATCGAAATTATAGCTTTATGTGTGTTTTATTTAAAATGACTTTTGAAACAAAATAATGAACCCAAAAGGCGTCTAATGGCATACAGGTTGCAAGAGAAATAAAACAGATTCATGTAGAATGTAAATGGCTTGTTGTGAAAAAATTTTGTAAGACACAAAAACTAATTTTTAAATTTTTTTTAATTTCTGTAATATTTTTTTCAAAAGTTTATTGTTTGTTGTGACATTTTATATGTCGCTAAACTACTATGAATTTATTTTCTTTCTAATATTCACATGCGATAGAAAATTCCCATATTGTATTTGATGATCAACATGGTGTCGCAACAAACGAATTTAAAAAGTTGTATTTTATTTATTTATTTAGTTATATTATTTATTTTAGTTATTTAGTTCCCAATACAAAATTGTTGTTTTGGCCGTTGGTATAACAACACAAATATGATACAAAATAATTTATTTTAATTTTATTACTATACAGTTGATATGCTAATTATAACAATTTTATAAATTTTGATAGCAAGATTTAAATTGAATTATACAAAAATATCTTTGTAAACCATTTTTTAACTCCTCCAAATTCACTTCCTTTAGCAAGAAAATTCTATATTTTATATTTGAGTTGTTTGCGTTATACTTCTATCCCAAATATTCGAAAAATATATAAACACATGTTTTCCTAAAAGCCACAGATGCATCATAACATAACAAATTAACTTTGCTCTTACTTGTTTCCTTATTACTTATTTCCTTAAAAAATATTCCATTCCTTTATTATGCCTTAAAATAAACCCCATGAATCATTTTCCACTCATCATTTCTCCAAACAAACTAAGAAAGTCACAACCTCTATAAATCTGCTTTATATTATAATTTTTTTGGAAACCTTAAAATGAATTTTGTATAATAAAAACAATATCCTTTTACCCAATGCAATATATAAAAATAAAATAAAAAAATCATCAATCATTATATATATATATATATATATATATATATATATAGATATATATATATATATATATATAGATATATATATATATATATATATATATATAGATATATATATATATATATATATATATATATATATATATATATATATATATATATATATATCCTCTCCGTATAAAAAATTAAAAAAAGGAAGAAACTAAAAGGAACAACATAAACTAAAACAATAGTAAAGGAAAATAAAATTTAAATCAAACGATGGGGGAAGTTTTTGCCAAATCTACTTATTTATTTTTTGTTTATCTTGTGGTTATTCCTGGTGAAATGGGAAACATTTCTATAGAAAGGGAAAACGATAAGAAAACTTTGCTGTAAATTTATTCCACATGACTCGCACATAAACTCTTAACCTATAAATACTAACCTAGTCTGTCATACACTCACACACACATGCATACGTAAATATTTTTAAAATGTATACAACTTTAAATAATAAAATGCTTTAAGAATTTCCGTTATAGTTTTTTTTTTTAAATTTTAAGTCAAGTTTCGCAGCATCTTTCCAGAACAGTAATTTCTTGAGGACATGACACTTTCAATACCAACGATTAATAATCACTTTGTATAGGAGGTATTAGCCCCCTGCTCTCTCTAGACCTTCATGCTTTGCTTTAACGACATGGCTATTTGTAAAATTTAAATTACGTAAATTTTTTGTTTGTTTGCGTAAATCATTTGCATACAACGTCTTTCTTGTTCTATTGTACAAGTTTCTTGTATTAAAAAACGACAATTCATAAATACAAGTTTAATGGCACCTGCTGTTACCCTTCTTTACTCTCTGTGTCATTAAATGATTGTTTTTTTTTAATAACTTTTCTTTTGTTTGCTGATTTGTTGTATGCTTTCATTTAGTTTTTATTTTAATATGCATATTTTTGTATTTTTTATTTAACTCACCTGACATTCAATGGGCCATCTGGGGGCCTGCTGAGACCATTCATTATCCTTATCTTTTGGCAGGGCAAAGAGATCACGTGGCTCTTTGAGACGTGCTATGGGACGTAAAGTTTTCTCATCGGTATTCACTTCCAATTGATTAGTTTTTAAACTTTTTGATAGAAAACTACCAAGAAAACCTGCAATGGGAGAAGATGTGAAAAAGGTCAATTGTGTTTGATTGATTCTTTTTAAATGAATTAAAATAATTTTCTTTTATACTCATGAAGTTTACAATTTATAATAATTCATTATATTATTTTTTATAACACGGCAATCATCTTAGATCATGCAACATCAAGTTGAAAATCTTTTCTTTAAATTCATAAAAAATCGATAACAGTAAAATAAAGTATTCTTTTTATATTCCATATGGTTATGCATGATTTTTATGATCTCTTATTATTAATTAATAAATAAAAGTAATTTAATTTTATTTATTTCTATTTTTTTTAATTTTAAATCGAGAAAATAATTTGCTATATAAAATTTCCACTTAAATTTTTATATACATATGTATGTATGTGTGTGTATATGTTGTTCAAAATGTGTTTTTTTTATTCAATCAATAAATCATCTTCCAAAAAATATATGGAAATTTTTAAACAATGTAAATTTCCATGTATTTTAGTACAAAAAATTGAGCTAAATTCACCTCAATACTGTTTAAATACATTTTTGATTAACGACTTTTATTTAAAAATAAATTTTGAAATAACTTTTTTTTAAATTTATTATTGTTTATTTAAGAAAATTGAACTAAATTTACGGCAATATTGTTTAAATACATTTTAATTAAAGAGCAGCTCTTTTTTGATTCACGTCTTTGCTTTAAAAATAAATTTATAAATGAATATTTTTTCTGAAAATTTATTATTATTATGTTTATTTAAGAAACACGATTCTGAGATTAATTTTTATTACAAAATACAAGCAACACTGGCCACGAGCTGCGTAAAAACGCACTAAAACTGTAGATACAACAAAATTAAATGTTTTCGTTTTACGAGGGTTGAAATTTTTTTGCGAAAATGTTTCTCTTACTGTTTTAAGTATTTTCTATAAACACACTCTACAACTAAAATGGAAGATTCATGTGGTTTCCTATGCCAGAATCACTTGTCAGAATATTGTTATATTTTGTTTTTGTGTTGTGCAATGTAGTTTATAAAATATTTTATGAATTTCAAAATTAAATCTTTCTCGAAATGTTCATCTGTACCGGTAAATCTCACATGTTGTATGTGGAAATATTTATCAATTACTATCGAGCAGCTTTCTTGGTTTTCAATCGCAAAAGTGGATCATTTTCCAGGTCTTCCAGGGAAGAAAAATATAAACAAAAACTCATAATAAAATTTTTTCCCCAAATATTAAAACAAAAGTTAATATGCCGAAATATACAAAATTTAATTTAAATCGAAAACTATAAATTTTAAATATTTCAAACAGTTTTTGTTGAATAATGGTAATTTAAGCTGCTTAAAAGAAAATTATTTTAATAATTTGGTTAATATAATATTCAAGCTCGAGGTCTTTTATCGTTTAACAAATTTTATTAAAAACTATCGATGTTTCGATACTCATTGAGTATCATCTTCAGGACAAAAAAAAAAAAAACAGAATTGTGCTGAAGATGATACTCAATGAGTATCGAAATATCGATAGTTTGTAATAAAATTGTTTAACGATAAAATAAGACCTCAAGCTTGACTATTATATTAACCAAATTATTATAAAAAAGGTCAAAAAATATATCTATATTATTGAAAATTATTTTATTTCAGAAAATTTGAATGCAATGAAGCAAACAATAAAATATTAAATAAATATTTATATCGTTTTTGGTGATTGAATTAATAGTATAAAAATAAAAATTTTAATAAATAAATTTTATATTTTGAAATGTTTGAGGTATGAGATTTTCCTAAAAAAAAAAAAAAAATTAAATAAATATTAATGTAGTTTCATATCGATACGATAAGAGTTACTGCCTGTCCCACGATGTCATTCGACATCGATCGCTCGCATAAATACGTTTGAAACAGCAACAAATTTTAAAATGTTTTTGGTTTGAATGAATTTATGCGAGCGATCGATGTCGAATGACATCGTGGGACAGGCAGTTAATTTTAATTTATATCACAAAAACTATCAGAAGATTGCAATCAACTTGTATTGTTTTAAAAGAAATAAAATCTAATTTTAATACAATTTTAGCACAGATTTTAAATAAAATTATTTATAAAAATGTATAATTTTAGAATTAAAATTTCTGATTCACGACTTTTCTTTAAAAATAAATTTAAAATTATTATTATGTTTATTTATTGAATACAATTCTGAGATTGATTTTTATTAAAGAACACAAGTTTTTGAAATTTAAAAACAGCGTAAAGACGCAATAACGCTGTACAATAAAATGGGGAAAGAGATGGAATAAAATTAATTATTCATATTGAACTGTTTTTCACAAAATTTTTTCAATATTATACTTTATATATTTGTCTCCAATAAGTTTTTTTTTTGAAACAAATTAATTATTAATTAGTTTGTATTAATTGCTATTGTGAACTTCCTTTTGCTTTTATTTTAAAAGGTAAATTTTTTTTCGAAAATATGTTTGCTATTTATTTGGTTCGTATATTTAAACGACTTCCAAAAAAGGATTATATATAATCATTAGAATGTATTTTTCTGATGTACAGCGATTGAGCACCGATTTTTTAAATTCTTTTCCTAGATGAAAGTTTGTGCCTCAGAGGCACAAAGTAAAATTTAATAATTTTATATCTTGGTTAATATAAAAGCGAGACTGCATAAAATAGGCACGAGTAATCGCGGCCAATACACTAAGCTCAAAAACAAAAGTAGTAGCACTTCCAATACGACTTAATACGTATTCAGCTTATATCTGGCTGACTACAACAGTAACGTTAAGGACGATCCAGATTTACTTACAATATACATTTCACATTCATTTTTAGAGAAGTTAATACTAAAAGAAAGCAGACGGTGCGTAACGTATACAATTTTACAAAACTGTTTCTTTTTGCACACCGTAAGTATAATATACTTAAAAGCTAAGAAGTATTTGTAGTCCTTTTTCCACATTAAATGTAATAATTACCCTACACGCTTAAATCATTATTAAATGTCAACTAATAATCATAATCATTTAGATTATAATATTAATACCACAACTAATAAATCGTTTGCTGTTATACTTTTTTTGTATGCCACACTAAATGTGGCAAATTAGATTTTCGGTCAATTTGCTGCATTTTCCTCTGCGTTTTCTCTTAAATATGAATGACATGTAAAACAAAAAATAAATTCAATAAATTTTATTGCTTTCGATTTATTTTGAGGTTGGCCGGGTAGGCGTTAAATGTGATTAATTTTCTATTTTATTGAATGGTGTAGTATTACGTTGCATTTGCATAAATACGTTGAATTTTTGGAAAGCAAAAACAGTACCATTGCCAACTGTAGAAGGCAAAAAATGATGCAACTTCATGATTGCTAAACACATGTCCATACTAGTGCAAACAAACAGTATTAAACACCTACGGATATGCTTTTGCACACTGACACATACACAACTAAATAGAAAGACACACACACACGCACGCGCTTACATACTATGCAATGTGAACATGTCCAACATGAATTTTACGTGTTTTGCATATCCTTCGCGCAACCCAAACAGCGAAATATGGAAACATACATGTGAGAGTGTGTGTGTTTATGAATTCGTATGCATGTGTAATGGAAGTATGTTTGTTGTTCTCATGTGGTAGTGAATAAAAATCCACAAAATAAACTTTCCCAACACCCGTGTACATACATACACATATTCATATAAATTTATCTACTCTGCTAAAGGATTATATACACAGACGCATCTTTAACAGGGGGTAAGAGAATTTCTGGCCAATTTAAATTTTTGGTGGAACAGGTATTCGCTGTAGAAAGAGAAACTTGATTCCATTCTTTTTTGTGTGAAAATTTAATAGACAGACTAGATGAAATATGTAAATATTGTTTTACCTGAATTCATTTGACTATTTTTTTTAAATTATTTATTCTCTTTTTCCCTTTCAAACAAAAATATTTCCGTGAACTGTACTGTGTTACACGGAAAAACAGGCGATACACGCCCACTAAAAAATAGAAATTCCATAAAATGTATGAAAATGCTGAAAGTAACATGTAAAAGTAGTGTCAAACTTCGATCGTTTTCAATGTCTCTTCCTTATTGTATGTTTTCTTTTTAATGTTTTTTTTTCGCTGATTTAAAAGCTTAAAAATTTATATTTTATTTTTTTCAAAGACAATCATTTTATATACAACTACTCGTATGATGTGTTATTTACTACTGCGAGTAGATTTGAAAATATTCACGATTTCTTTTTTGTTATGTATAAGTAATTTAATCGATTTCTAATTAAAGATAGCATTTTTAAAATCGACAACAGAGATTTTGCAGCATAGGAAGTTGAAAGAACGCTCTAGTAGAATTTTAGAAGCTTAAGAATTCCTACGGCTGAACAGTTTGTTATAATACCGACAAACTTTGAAACTCGTTAATATAAACATTATTGTTTAGTAAATCCCAAGATATGTGGCAATGGGATAATATTTGCCGGAGCTATAAGATTTTTAAGAGAAAGGATGTATGGCAGGAGCTAAACTCCAACCACATATTAGTTTGATGCAAAAAACAGATACTAAAAAAACACTATAATTTTATATATGAGTGAGAGATTTGGTTATAAAGAAAAATACAAAAGTTTTCTTAATGAAATTTCAATAACCTGCTGCAAATTGTTCTATTTTCGTTCGATCCATATAAGAGATTACAGAGCTGGGTGCCGCTTCAAATTCTTCTTATTCATTGATATCTATATCACACGTAATTAAAGATATTTAAACGCGAAGCATCGGTTCTTATGAGCCTTACAATCCACTCTATTTGAGAATATTTTTTTTAAAATAGCGTAATAAAAATGTAAAGGTCATAATACTTAATCAAAGTATTCATCCAGCATTATGGTAGTACGAGTATTTGTGAATTTTTTTTTATGTATGTGCCACACACATGATGCTGGATGAAAACTCAAAAAAATTTTGATTTTTATCTTGCTGGATGTGAAATTTATTTTGATGCGCGTATTGTATTTATTCATCAAGCACATACACATATTTAGACAGACATTTCTCAGGGCAAAGCGTTATTGAAGATGACGGATGGAAAAAAGATTATAAAATTTAGAAGAAAAAAAAAATACAAATACAAATTTTGCATATCTGAAATAAACTTGGTTTTTTAGGTTATGGTATCAAAATCCAAAATTTCGCAACTCCGCACTTCTTTACCTTAATACTCGTATATGGACTCCGCAAATATTTCACTATTACTTCTAAATTAGACGTATGGCGTATGTCCTGTATATTTCTGTTCTTTTCTGAAAGAAAATATGTTCTTTTGTATATATGCTGCACACAAAATATGTAAATGTGGCATGTCGTGCACTCAACTCCATTATGGGGTATGAATTTTTTAATGGAATTTTTTTTTGTGCAAATAAACATTTTGTTCTGTTTATTACCGTTTATATGCTTGTTTTTTGAGATTTTTTTAATTAATTCAATATTTATACATCGACATTAATCTTCTATCTATATATATAAAATTGGATGTGTGTATGTATGTATGTATGTATGTATGTATGTATGTATATATGTATGTATGTATGTATGTATGTATGTATGTATGTATGTATGTATGTATGTATGTATGTATGTATGTATGTATGTATGTATGTATGTATGTATGTATGTATGTAACGTAATGGCTCCAAAACGGCTGGGCCGATTTTGACGAAATTTTCATAAAACCTTCAGATTACTCGGGCGGGTGACACTGTGAAGTCCGATTTTTTATTTTCGGTCTGTGGGCGGAGGGGCGTGGCAAAATCCAATAATTCATAAAATGAGAACGGCTTGGCCGATTTCTGTAAAACTTTTTGTCAGTTGTTCGTATTTTCGAGGAGAAGGTTTTTATGGAAGAACATTTTGGAAAATCCCTCCAGAAAAGTCGGAAAATTGGAAAAATCGAAAATCCAGTTTTTGTATGAAATTTTGTTTGAAATTATTACTTAATGGCTTTTCAAATTAAAAAATAGAAAGTTTGTCTGAAGGCTTAAAATTGGGGCGAGGCGAAGTTCGCCTGGTCCGCTAGTAGCCATATAAAAAAGCAAATGATTCCATTTGAAAACAATTATACAAAAATGTTACTTTAAACCTGCATTAAGTTTCTATATTCGAAACATCATGTTTAACCTTAATCATCTTTTTCTTAGTGCCACACATTAAGGTTTCACACTGCATTTCCAACCAAATGCTTGAAGTGTAAATTATTCAATTGAATAAAAATGTATGAAATGATAAAGAAAATATATAAATGTGCAAATATATGCTAGTGATGTACATACTATCAAAGCAAAAACATAAAGGAGCTTAATATTTAAATATTTTTATGTTCGAATAAAAAGAATCTTATAAATTATTCTTTATTCATTATAATTTTGGAAATTTTTATTTCATAGAAAAACTTGTATGCTTTACTGTCATGATGGAAACTCGGAATTTAAACTTATAATTTAAAAAAATTCTTTTTCTTTCCTTTCAAATAATAACTAGTTTGAGGCGAATTCATAACAGGTGCCTTTATTAGCCCAGAAGATCAACAGCTGTTTCTAAAGAAAATTGAGCAGTTTCAAAACTTTTTCTTCTTCATGTTGGCTTACCTGTATTTGATTAGCAATTAACAAAAAAGTTAAAAAAAAAAACAAATTTAAACCAAAAATAAAATTATTTTAAAAATATGATGAATTTAATTTTTTATTTCTTAGACAAGCTTTCACATTCAAAACTAAGATATTCAAAGTTTCTTTTAGAACTAGAATCAGCATTGCTGTATACACTATTTCCACTTTATAACGTATATGTGACAGCGCATAGAGAAAGGGACCTAAGGGTAAAGAAATCCCATGCCCCAAAAGTGTTCCCTCCCAGAGATATGCGCGTTTTATGAAAGTGATGGTACACCAAAGATACACGTATTTAAATCTCTAAAATGGCTCTCCTGAACAAAACCGGTTTTTACCCTTAGCTCCCTTTCTATTTTGCGCGTTACATATGCAGCCGCAATCGCAATTGTAGGAACATTTCTTAATCCTATATTTCCATCTTCATTTAATCCGGCACATCTGGTAGCCGATCATGAACTTCTACACAGTTGACTGCATAATGGGTACGTCAATAGTGATGGTACCTACGCTTCTGGGACTAGTCTGGAATAAGAAATAGCATTGCTGTCTAAACTATTTCCACTTTCATTAAAATTCCTCCTGCGGACGTATTAGCAATTGTAATGGCACTTCTTAGTCCTATATTTTCATACGGTACACCCAGTAGCCGATCTGCTTCTCATAAAAATCTATTATAAATTCAAAATTACAATTTCTTTTTAATTGTAATTTTTTAAATTTTACAATATTTTTTATTATTCTTCTTTACGATAAGTTTATTGAAAAATTAATTGAAAACAATTTTCCTCTGTGTTGTAATCAGATGTTTTTGACAGATTAGTAAAGTTGTGTAGGGCGAACTGAGTGTTTGCTCTGGGGGAGTTTTTTTTTTTACATATTTGACTACTCAAGTAAAATTGTAATCGTTTTCGTACATCATCATAAACCAAAAATTTGGCTGTGCGTTGCCAATAAAATTCCTTAAATTAAAAAAAAAAAAAATGTTAAATTGCTGTTTTCAATAAAAATGTTTAGCAAACGTTTGTTAGCCCCTTAAAGTCTTTGTTAACTAAGTAGCATTTTGAGGCTAAAGTAAAACATTTTTATAAATATGGCCGTAAATATAAGGAATTATTGCAAACACTCTGATGCAGATGAGATGTTTATTTTATTTATTATTATCAATAATAATTTTCTTGCAACTACATAATTATTCGTACATGTTGTAAATCGTTTGATGAAAGCAAATACTTCTCAAAAAATGCAAAATTTTTATTTTGCAATCGAAATTTTAAACATACATTGATGTTAAATGTAACATCATGCAATTACTTTAGTTCTTTTGTGAGCTTAAAAAGGCATCATTTTGCATGGACGTGATCAATAAAAACTGTATTCAAGGCAGCATATTTTTTCGGAAATTAAAACTCCGTTAGTAAAAAAAAATACAGCCTTTTGATACCCTTCAACTCAAGGAGACGACGTCTTTTTCTGTGTGGAGCGAAGTATTTTTTGACGATCCAGTTGAAACATAAAAAATCAATTTAGCTTTGTTGAAAATATATAAATCCTGTGCTTTCCATCTATTAGTGTCGTAAATGTTGTTCAATTCTTTTTAAACTAATGCTCTATTTGAAAGAAGAAATCACGAACTCTTAAGGACAAAGAGAATTTTATTATTGAATTTTCCTTTGACTTGTTTTTATTGTAGCAAATAGTGTTTTGCTTGCCTGCTATATTTTCATATTATTGTAAATTTTTAATGAGAACAATTTTCAATATCAATTTATCTTTTCCTTTAAGCGATTTTCAACAAAATATCAATGCCATTGCCAACTTAAAAGTCTGCCAAAGAGGGACAAAAAACAATAAATTCTCATTTTATTACTGAAAATTCATTACCAAACGAACAAATGCAATTTATAACTAAAAGGACTTAAGGCATTTGTTGTTTTCATGTCCTTTAGAAAACAAAACAAAAAAACACTTTATATTGATGTTAGAAGCTGTGAAAACGACAAGTCTTTTTTATTATCGGTTTTATAACATGTGCTGTCATTAATTGTCAGCGCTGAACATAAAAACCCTAACTTTATCAAACTTTCCAATTGTTAACCTTAAAGAAGTATAAAATCGATATTTGGATATGTAAGTTTTTCCAAAAAAGGAAGTTACATGTTGAATATGCCATTACGTATTATGCCTCAGATTTAAACGGTGGCATATTTTAATGTCGCAATGAAGTGCCCTTTCTAGATAATGATATTTCTTTCGAAGAAATTTGTAACATTATTTCCGACTTCAGTCGAGAATTCTTGGCTTTCAAAAATTGTCCAGACACTTCAGATCTCGAACTTTCGGCGTCTTGATGCTCTTGGTGAGTTTGAGAGTTAATAATTTCTTGGAATTGGTATCATTGCCATAGAGGGAGTGGTACTGTCTCAAACCTAACTACTGGTTCCTAAGTGCTAAGAAGGCTCTAGCGAGTTCAATCGCTTACACGAAAGACCCATGTCACCGCAGAATGTTCCGCTGGAAAACTTTGTTTTCTTAGTTAAAATTGTTAGAAAACAGGTAGAAAACAAACAAGCACAATTGTGACTCATTGTAGAGCGAGAAAATGCCTTTCGTTGTCAAACGATTCTTAAAAATCTTCAATTTTAAATATGTACTTAATATTGAAAATTTATTCTTTTGGGATATTCTCCCCAACTAATTGTTAAAACAATCAAGAGTTTTAAAAACATGTTTTGTTTGTTTAGCTGTTCATATGCCGACATTTCATTGGTCGCTAAACCAAATCGTCAGTGAACTTCAAACGTTTTGTATTAAAAATTAAGCTCTTCGACGTGTTTTTAGTTCGAAATAATTTCTTTTTGTAGTCTCGCCATCCCAGTGACAAAAAATGGTTAGTATATTTTTTTGCGATTTCTTAGGAATGTAAATTGAAAAAAATCTTGAGTAAATTGAAAAAAGACGCAAATTTCGGAAAATTTATATGAAACCAATAATTTTCTTAAAATTTTAACTGACTCTGTAACTTTCACATAAGAAACACTGGTAGAGGTTTTATCTTTTCAAGACTTCTATTGCTAGTATTAAATAGCTTATTCATTACTCAATGTGAAATTAATATGTTGAAAATAGCTTTTTATAATTCAGTTGAGCCGAAGTAAAATCATTTCAAAATGAAATAAATTAAACATTTTTTCTTTATAAAAATCACTACATTTTCATGAGTTCTATGGAAGCTCTTTTCAAATGTGCTTCTTCCAAAACTTTTGCTCTTACAGTTACTCCTTGTATATTTTAACCTAAGGTCAGGCTGAGGTGTTGAAGACCTTGACTGTTAAACATGTAATGATGAACTAAATATTCCCAATTTCGAGTTTAAATCCAGATTATGAAAATATCAATAACAAATTAAATTAAGGGAATGAAAATACAATTTGTTCTGAGGATATTTTCATATAGAAGAGTATAATGTAGAATGTACTGTGTGGGGGAATAGCAAT
Organism: Germaria angustata; assembly: GCA_963681545.1. Taxonomy (NCBI): domain Eukaryota; kingdom Metazoa; phylum Arthropoda; class Insecta; order Diptera; family Tachinidae; genus Germaria; species Germaria angustata. The sequence continues at coordinate 59,197,455 of OY813001.1, read as the reverse complement.
TGAAGTGCTACTTTTGAATGGAAATGGACAAAATCCAAAAAAGAAAACATCTTGCAACGACAAGCATATGTCAAAAATCATTGCAAAATGTTAAAATTTTTCCTACTTCCGTATCACAAGTTTTTACTGAAATTTATTTTTATAACTTCTGCTTGAAATTTAAAATTTAGTAACTGTGTCTAAAGGCGAATATCTTGAATGGTGATGTCCATTCTAAAGCTAAAAAGGCCTTAGCAAATAACAAATAACAAATTCGGTATGTGTATTCATAATCCAACAGTTTGAGTCGTTCCTCAAATTACTCATTACATTTAACTCATATAAAATTAAAACAACAAAAATGCCAACTTTAATAAAATACAAATACGAAGTGCGTTTCTAATTCTAAAAGCATACATTCTCGTATTATTTAATATTTGTACAGAGTATTTCATATTAAAATCGTTAGTGGGTTTTAAGAGACTAAAATTTCTCATACGTGGTTTGATTGTGGATGGATGCGTGCTTGTGTTGGTAAATATGTTGGAGCACTAAAAGAGTCGGAAATACTTGTGTGTGTAATTGTGTAAATGCAAGTAATCAAGGCTGCCAGACTTGGAGTATTTAATATTTTAACTTCATTCGTAAATATTTTTTTTTGTATTGTTGGAGATGCATGTCTCAATTCATAGACTGAAGGTTTTGCCTTTTTGTTTCTCTAAACGAAGATATTTTGTATTTTTGATTCAATATTTGGTCAAGGATGACACTGTAGGTCAGATGCGGCAATTCTGTGTTCAAATCATATTTAAGGTTTTAGTTTGTAGGACTTTAGGAAATTAAAAACATTGGCGTGTTACAAGAAAAATAAAATAGACGACTCATGTTGAGTATAATTGTTTGTTGTGTTGTTTGTATAAAAGCATTCTAAGCGTACAATGATTATTTATATTGCAATAATCATATAAGATAGAGAATTCTTATATTGCATTTGTTTCGTTTGGCATAAAAAACAAGGTTGATGTTTTCAAACTGCTTAAAGTTCACTGACGATTTGGCTTAGCGACCAGTGAAATGTCGGCATATGAACAGCTAAAGCCACAAAAAATATAACATTTTGTTTTAACAATATCCCGAAATAATAAATTTCTATATTAAGTATTTTAATATATTTGTAAACGTAGAAAATTCAAAAACTTATTCAAAATCATGATAATTAATCTTTCTTTTTATTTAATTTTTCATTGGGTGACAATGAATGTTCGTATATAAGGCAAGACAAGAATTAAATAAATAAATAAAAATAAAAATGAAAAGTAAAGTAAAATTTTAAACAAATACAAAGAAATTTTAAGGCAAAAAAAAAATTAAAAAACATTGAGAAATAAATCAAAACTAAAATGAAATGACTTCAGAATGACAGTATATCCCCAATAATTTTTAGTCTAGTTTGTAACGAATTTAAGAAATTTTCTTTGTAGTAATAGAACCCCTAAGAACTTTTTAAAAGTAATTTCTGAAAACACTTACTAAATGAACGACGGCCGTATTGTTTTAGTGATGTGTTTTAAATCCCTTGTTTATTATTTATTGTCGAATTGTCTCTAAATCACGTCACCAAAGTAAAATTTATATAAAGAATAAAAACAAAAACTAAAATTTATAAAAATTTTAAAAAATTTTGATAAACAAAGTAGTGCCGGAATTTTTAAATTTATTTGGAAATCAAAAACCTACTTTTTTATATTTGTTTTTGCTTTCCATCCATTTATTCATAAAAACATAGAAAAACTACTTGTAGGTGTCATAGAAAATGCCAACAATATTTGTACTACTATTGTAGCATCCGATGACTTACAACTCATACTATTAAGCTTTTCACAATGGTTCTATTAGCCTTCGTTTTTGCTGGCTGAAACTGCTTCTGATTGAGAAATTTACTTGTGTAATTCCACAAAAAGATCTACCGATACCGATAATAAAAATGTCAAAAATAGAATTATTTCTTTTTAATTTACTTCAAATAACTTCTAAATTTTGATAATATAATGTATTTTTATCTCATCTTAGTTAATGAACCAACATTGGTAATAAGAAGCTAACAAATTTTTCACGAGAATTATTTCTCATGATGGAATTTTTGAAATTTTACTCACAATGAGGGTAACAGAAAACTAGTTACTCCTTAATCTAATATGTTCGTAATGAAATTTTCTATTAGTTATTGTTTACATTTTTATATTAAGATTGCAAAAAGCTAATGAACTATTTCCATCGAAAACAAGCTAAAGTAAAAATATGGCTTTAGCTGTTCATATGACGACATTTCATTGGTTCTTAAACCAAATTGTCAGTGAACTTTGACCAGTAAAAAACATATAACCTTAATATTACAAAAAATATAAATATAGTAGGCTTAGAATACTTTTATTTAAACACCACAGCAAACAATTATACTCAGTTTTTATTTTTTTCATTTTTCTAAGCCTGAATAACAAAAAATTATGGTTGTAGTTTAAGGTGTTTTCTGTTCTATTTCGTTACTATAAAAATCGGATTCTAAAGAAGACACAAGTTCGAAACCTCTTTCTAATTCTTCTTCGGTTTCATAATCTTTATGCAAGTTCTTGCCTCAGCAATAAATTTTTGCAAGAATATCATCCGGACACTTTCCTCGGTATCCGAAAATTGTTTGATTAAAATGTGTTGCAAAAAAAAAAATCAAAATAAAAACTACCTCATTTCAAAAGGCATAGCAATTTAGTGGTAGTGTTGTTCTTGTTGATATAATTCGGTGGCCAGCTGTTCGCCTATGCCGTCTAGATGATGGTGCTGATAATGAATTTTCAACGATCTTAACAAATATTCACTATCTAACAAACTGTTATTGTTTATGTCGGATGTAAATAAAATAGAAAATGTCTGGGAAACGCACAAAAAAAGTGTAAAGAAAAATAAATTTACTGCATTGGATTATACATAAAATATATATGGGAAAATTTGCTTAAAAACAGCCCAACTTTAAAATGCTGTAAATTAGTAATACGATGTAGCTTTTCAAAATCCTTTGGAGGTTTGGTCGACTTGGTTTGGGAGTATTGATCTACTGATAGTCTACACTTTTTTGACGTTGGTCTGATTTTGGAATTATGTATTCCATTACCCAAGATTTCTTACACAGTGCAATCAGTGATTGCAGAGATTTGAATAATTAATTTTCACTGTTCATCTGAGTTTGTTAAATTGATCACATCTCTCAATATTGAACGCGGCATAGAAGTTAAGATCAAAGCTTTTTATTCAAAATTATGCGAAAAAATTCCTTTGCAACATAAGAAAGAAAATATATGTCTGAAAGAATTTGGGGATTCATAATTATTCTTTAAAAAAAATTGTTAGAATTTTTTTATTACATTGTGACAATATGAGTGAAATATTTGTAAATTCTCCCTAAATAAAAGAATGTCTTTACATAATTGTAATCAGTAAATTTTTTTGTTTTTGTAGTGATGTCCTCGCGGCCATAAGTGAAAATTTCTAATTTATTAAATTTGTTGATTATTCTAGAAAGAATAGAATGTAAATGAAGTTTTTGTTATTTGATTTAGCCACCAATGAAAAGTCGGCATATGAACAGCTAAAGCCACAACAAACAAAACATTTTTTTAAAACCCTAATTGTTTTAACAAAAAAACATCCCATAATAATTAATTTTTAATATTAAGTATTAAAAAAAAACAAAACAATGCAATTTAACATCAGATGATATTTTTTTACTCAGTTTTATCGCGTTCAATTCGGATAGAATGAAAGGAAGCATCTGGCAGCCTCATATGAACACAAATAAATTGTGATTGTATTCAACTCCAAAAACATAGATATGATGCTGTATGCAGAAAAAAATGTATGCTGTAGTAAATTTATTCTACTATCTTTCAAGTGATGTGAGTGACACTCATTTGACGTGTTTGTCTTCCAGAGGGGTTTTTGTTCTTCAAAATATGTAAATGAATCGAAGGGAAGTAGGGAGGAAGTATTAAACATTTAATGCCATCTTTAATGTAGTTTTTCATTTCACTGTTTTTTAATGACAAAGTTTGACTTAATTTTTTTTTGTTGCTGTTTTATCTTTTATGAATTGTGCTGATGGTGAGGGAGGGAGAGCTGTCAATGAAAATAATAATATATGTTTGTTTTGAATTCTTATTTATTTTTAATCATATCAAATGATATTTAGAATGAATGTGTAAGTTACAGTATTTTAATGATAATCATGTAACAATCTAAATTCAACAACATGCTTGATTCAACTGAAGCGAGCTTTAACACATACATACATTATTCATTTCATTAAAGTGCAGGCAAGTCCATCAAAGGCAATGTGTCAAAATTAATAAGGGAAAATTCAATTTTTGATTCCGACCTATACAGTACAACATTTTTCGAAGGACGCTACACGAAGATTGTATGTAAATTAACGCAACTAATTCAATCACTTAGTGAAGACGGATACGAGAATTTGTTTGATTAATACATAACCACCAAATGCTTACCATGATTTTTATGTAGGCGTAATTATTATACCATGGTTAATTATAGTAAAATTATCCCAGCCCAACAACGAGATCAGTGCCAATTGTTTTCTTCTTTAAATCTTTTTCCGACTCAAACTTGTTTGAATTGATTGCTCATTCTTAAGTATATTGGTAAAGCTCAAGCTTGTCAAGCGAATGTAGCACTCGTTACTTTCTTAATCTGAATTAGTAGGCTAATATTCATAAAAAAATTACTTAAGAAAGTACTTAACCACAAGCAATGTTCCAAGATCAACATGTAACAATTCAAGAATTAATTCATTATATTTTTAGAACAATTAAATATTTTTAATGATTCGTCTTTAAGCTTTAGAGATTCGCAACTTATAAAAAAATATTTTTAATAGCAATGAAACTGGCTTTATTGAAAATATAATTTTTATGCGATTTATGTTTAAAATACCTTGTATTTCAGAGAGCGAAAAAGACAAAAATTAAATATGAAATATTTGACGAAATTAATCACCCACATCGACTCTAATATGATATTCTTAAGGCGATTATCGGTGTATTAATAAAGTACAATACATACACACACACGCACGCACACACACACACACACACACACACGCACACACACTCAGAGACACCAAATTTATTAATTATTAAGTGATGTACATTTCTTTGGACGGAGTTTGTTAGAATTTGGAACAGCATTCCATTATTTCAATATCTCTTAAGAGAACACTACCGATGGCATACAGCCGAAATCGACCCGTTTACAAACCAAATTTGACGTGGAATGACGAAAAATCATTCTAATTAAAATATTTAAAATAAAATGTGTTTTCGTTACGTTTCGAGTTTTGATTCGAATTACTAAGCAAACAAGAGGAAGAAAAATTAATAGTTTAAAAAATCAAAATTCTCTAAAATACCATTTTGCAAAAAACTCATTTTGTTATATATGGAAAAAGGTTATAAGTTGAGATGTGCGGTCAGATCAACAATTATACCGAGCACTAGCAACATTGCCATTTTCAGCTCAAGGATCGTGCCAGTAGACAGTCGGAAATGACAGCCTTTCATGTCGAAGACCAGCGAAATTTTTCATGTATAGAGTTTGTTGTAGAGATACAAAGGGCTTGGTTGACACCAAACAATTTTCTCAAATTATTCTTCAAACTTATGCGAAGTAGTCGCATTAAAATTTTTAATCAAGTTTTTATATTTTTTTATCAGTCATGTAAAGGCAGTTGGTCTGCTATGGATAGGTTTTCTAATAACAAATGCCAAAAAACTAAAGGCAAAGACATTAAGCACTGTTGAAATACTTTCCCACTCTTTTGAATTGGTTTTTGTGAATTGGCTTTAATTCATGATTTTAATTCATCTTTTTCTATTTCTTTTATTATTGCTTTTTTTAATTAAAAAATTACAACCGAATACAAAAAAATATGTCAGCAGTAGCCTATAAATATCAATATGGACAATGGGAATACTGATTGACAACAGACGATAACAAATGACGGTATTGAGTCGACGATGCCAAATAGAACTAGATTTTAGGTTATATCAAAACTTAGACTTTTTTATTTTTATTTTTAATGATAAGAAAATATATTTCATATCATTCTCCAATATCTTCATTATTTGTGACACGATTTAGAAAGTTATTTTCTGTGAAATGATATCTGCAGTGTTTTACATAGATATGTTCGGAAAAATTAAATCCGAAGTAGAAAACCACTGGAAGCGGTCCTCCTGAATTATTGGCAGAAAGTTAACACGAAAACGCTAAATAATTTATTGAGGTCCATGAATAAATTGCTAAAGGATGACTTACAGAATAAAAACTATCAAACGAAGTATTAAAGAGATAATAGTTCCATTTTAATGGTTTATGTTTTTGGTTAATGGTTTTTGTTTTTGAAGATGCGGTCTTAGTTTAGCGGTGGGAATTTTACATGTTACTCTAATATTTTTTGCATTATTCTTCCTTAATAGATTTGGGTCATTTTATTATTATTACCATTTTTATTATTATTATTATTCTTATTTTATGTTTTTCAATTTATGAAAATTAAGAAACTTTGATGTGTTCTTTGTTTTTGCGGCCTACCGTATGGCAAAATTACCATAAACGATTGCAAAATTTAAATTATCCTGAACTTTCTCTTCAGCGAAATAAAGTTGTTCGAGAAATATTTTCATATGCACGCAATCAATTTTTTTTTTAGCTTATAACTGTTTTTTTCTGTTAATTTTTTTACCTTTTTGATTGTCTTTCATTTAAAACAATCGAAATAAAATCAATTCCCAGAAAATTTGGCTTTAAAACTATCTTTTCACTTGTTGATATTATAGATATTATACTTTAAGAAATTAATTTTTTTAATAATAAAAACAATGGAGCTTAAGTTTTCACTTAATTTTACAAAATCACTTTCACTTAAATCGGACAATTATTTGAAAATTTTCCGACTTTTTATAAATTTCTTAGAAAATTTTAATTTTCTACGGAATTTTTAATTTCTGTATAGTAATAAATATATTTTTTTAAATTCATTATTAGAGATATTCTTCAAATTAATTTAAAAAATTTATTGGTTTAGCTGAGTATGTGCCTACACAAGAAAAATATGATTAAATTTTATGTATGTAATTCTCATTTAATATTTTTGATTTTTGTATAAGTATGTATACGAGTTTTAATACTTTTCAAACATGATTCGGCTAGCGCCAATGAAATGCAGGCATACACTTAGCTAAGCCAACAACAAACAATCAATTAAAAAAAATTTCATTTATTTGTAAAAATAAAAATAGTTTATTTAATTGTATCACTAAATATTTCATTTGTTTTCATAGAATATTTAATTTTCTTTCTCAAGTTTAACTGTTTTAATTCCGTTAAATTTTCGTGCTTCTTCTTAGTTTTCTTTACGAGTAAATTTTTTTATTTATGATTTTTTTCCTTGCACTTGCTCGTTTTCTTCTTAAAGACGACTTGACTGTTGCTCGTTTTGTTGAAAACTGAATTCAGCGCGAAAATGTGTGTTGTTGTTTTGTTTTAATCTTTTTTTTCATTTAATAAAAGAAAACTAAAAAAAAACGACAACTAGAAGAATAACAACATCTGCTCCTATTGCTGCTGCTGCTGCGGCTCCTAAATAAAAATCATATGGGTGCTCTCTAACGGTGTGCATCTGCGTGTGTGTGTGTGTTTTTAAGTGGGAGAGAGAGAGAGAGAGAGGGGTTTTTGTTAGTTTGTTTGTGCGTTGGTTTTTGTTTTGATGGTTTCTTTTGTCTAGTTTATATATGACGGTGCGAGAGTGTGTGAATGTATGTGAACATTGAACATTTTTCTTCGTTTAATGGTTTGTTAATTTTTTAATATTGGTAATTATAAATGATAAGACATCAATGAAAACGGTTTTTCAGATTTTGGAGGTGCTCTTTGTTATGCAAAAAATATTTTTTTTGTATTGTTGAAATAAGCGTTTGAAATAAATTAGTATAGGTATCTACTTAAGTAGCAAATATAAAAGTTTATTGTTTCCTTTGTGAGTAGTGAGCTTTTAAGCTTTTCGACAAGGCTAAACAGTACACGTACATACTTATATATGTATGTATATGTATACATACATATATATGTATGTGTGTAGTATGTATGTGGAAAAATTTGTACAATTTTTTTCCAAGAATATACATGTTTAATAATAAATTTAACAAACTAAAAAATAATTTTTCGGAATAATATAATTTATTTATTTATTATTTATTTGGCAATATGGCAGCGTTTTGATTGTGATTGAAGAGAAGCAAAGAAGAACAGAATAAGACGTTATTCGTATATTATATTTGGCCAACTGCAATGCAAAACATAATTGAAATATAAAATTGTATAGAAAATTATATTAAGTTTGGGTTAAATCTTCTACGTTTGTAGAAGTGCTGCCATTCTAGGGCTTTCTCCCAGATTTAGGAGGATTTTTTGCTTCTAGAGCCGAATTTATAGGGAGCGGTAAAACTTTTTATTGGAAATTTTGGTGGAAAAATTTTTTTATTTGGGGGATTTATAGGGAATGTGTCTTATTTGGTTGAATGCTGCAACAAGCTAATGTTAGAGCAGATAAATATGAATATTGTATAAATCTTCGTGCTAAATTTATGACTTTATATTAATTTTATCCGACCGCATTAAACACAACATTTTGCAGCTGATAAATTTACATTGTTTTTTTCTTTCTTGTTGAGTCAAGTTTACGGAGATAAACATGAAAAACTGTATAAATATTGCAAAAGGTTCTTTGTTTCGCATTAAAACAGTAAAACATTTCACATATACATACATATGTACATAGTTGGCAAAAAAAAATTAATTACATGTATATAAAATTTCCTAAACTGTCTTTCATAAAAGAATGAGCATTGCTGAACATTCTTTCGTCAACTGATCACCTTGAAGATTTTATCAACTTCACGCAATGAAATGCACTGTTTTAATAATGTTTTGAATCCCACATTTTTTCAAAAACTTAAAAAAATTTACATATTTTGCAGTGATATTAGTAAGCAAATTGAAATTAGTTCAAACTAACATATTTCAAATAACATTGCTAGCTAAAAATTTTGCCGTTTGGAGGGACTTAAGAAATAATACGTTGAACTGAAGGGGGTTTAAAATTTTTTTGGAACAGAAATAAAATGATCCGGAATCACTGGTGTCTAGCAAATATTTCTGCTTCTAGAAATTCTCAAAAGCTTTTACATTTGCTCTTTATTTATTTACTACATTATTCTACGTGTCTCTAGTTTTGATTCTGCGCTCTAAAAAACAACATCTCTCACTCTCGTTTTACTTTTACATCAGCTGTTTTGATTTTTAATTTTTTTTATAATTTTGTTCAGTTTGACCGCTGGCTCGTGTCAGTTATTGTGTGGGCTGCTTTAGTTCCTTTCACTATACATTTTTTTCCATTGCTATTTTTTTCCTGTACATGCATATAAAAAAATAAAATTTATTTAATTTCTTTTAACATTTTATGAAAAGCTTTATTTTTTCTCTTTATTGCTTTGTGTGTGAAAATTAATTTTTATTTACGAAATTTTAATAAAATTTCTTTATTCGTTGCTTACGTTATGGAAATTTCATTATCAAGTAAGTCACAAATTTGTTTTGCCGCTAGAGGCAAACGACACCCGGAAATGAGGATGAAAATATTTTGCAAATCATTAATAATACAAACATATGAAAATGCGTATGATTAATTTTTAATAATTAAAAATATAACTCATACGCCATGCAAAAGGAAGTATGAAGTATGTATGGTTTAAAATAACTGCTAGAAAGTATAAAAAGGAGCTCTTAAACAAAATGATACCAGGAAGATGTCTGGCTCGAAATTTAGTTCAAAATTCGCATAAATTATAAAAATATAAAAAAATATTTCTTATTTTAGCGTATTTTTTTAATGTAAATATTATTAAATAAATTTATTTTCTTATTATGAAAACATACCTCCATCAACTGAAACAATTTTACCAAATATTTTAATAGAACGATTACTTGGAATGACTGGCCTTCGTAGACTCGTAGGTAGTGCGAAGGTCGCAGGTTCGAATCCTGCCGTAGAACTCTGGCAGTTTGTGTTTGATAATCAAAGGGAGCGCACAACAAGCCTTCACTGGCTTAAGTGTATGTCGTATGACATGGGCTATCACATCCCTCCAATCAACCTAACCTAACCTACCTTACTTGGAATATATGGGTTATGCCTGAAATTTCCAGCTGTTTTCGAAAAATTTCAGCAACGAAAACTTTGCGATGGACTTACTTATTTAAATAAATTGGCCGCCATCTGGCGGACAGATATAAGAAAAAAGATGCGATAAGTATATTTTAAGCTCTTAAAGAAATACTTCAGGAAATTTTGAACCCATTAAACCTATACTAAATTACAAATTTACCGCGCTGAAAGCAACATTGCTCGAAGAATTTTTTTTATTTAAAAAAATCTCAAAATTTACTTATGAAACCATAATTTTCAGAATGCTGCAATTTTCTTTCATACTCGTGAATGGTCTACAGAGACTATTATACGCTTCAAACACAAAATTTGACGAGGCAAATATGACTCAAATTATTGCGATAAAATCCAAATTGCACAACGTACCCACGTACATGCGAACCGCTCCTCGCATATAGCCGAAATCATATTCAAATATTGCTATATTTATATAACAAGACAAATAGAAAATAAAAATATATAAACAACTTGAAATAATTTGTTATTTTTGTTTGCTTGTGTACCAACTTTATTGGGCGTTGAACGGCATCTTCCTGAAGTTCTTTAAGCAGATTTTGGAAACATGAATATAGTTCTGTTTGCCACAAAACAATGACATTCTCCAAAAGAATGTAATTTTCTTCCTTTTCATCACTTTAAATTTTTAAATCTTCTTCAAAATCTGTGTTTAAATTTATATTCTTACATTTTTATTTCTTTTAGATAATTTTTCTTAATGCGTTATATCAAGTATAAAATTGTTTGCCTTTGTTCGTTATGTAAGGTACTCAATCTCCCTTATTATGATTGTCGACGTCACATCAAGTCGACATCAATATATTGGCAATTGCGAGATCGTTATCGAGTACTTTTAAATATTATTGATAGGATATTACTACTACTATGGCTTTTAAAATTACAATTGGCCATCAATATTAGTTAATTATTGCCTACAACGAGTTCAGAACTGCTGTCTTTTTTTACTGTCGTCTTGATGTGACGTCGACGTCGACAATCATAATAAGGGGGAATGAGAAAAGCATTAAGCGTGCCCCACATAATCAATTCTTTAAACTGAGCATTCGTTAAACCGGGATATCGCTGTATTTCTGATCGTAGTTCCGCGAATGATTTTTTATAATCTTATCAAAGTTTTCCCCTCAAATTCGTTTTTTGTGATAAAAATTTTTAGATTGTTTTCAGAAGAGCAAAAGGAAAAGTTAAACTAAACCATCTTTAGAAATTTATATTTTATATGAACCCATATAGTTTAATTAACAACATGCATATAATTTTGTTTTTGTAACAACTTGCCGACTAAATGTCTGCTTTAATAAAATACTTAACAAATTTGTAATAAATATTCCAAAGAATTTGTGTCTAAAACAACAATAAAAACAGAATTTTGTTTTTGATTTCAAAATAAATTATGAAATTAAATTTATGGAAACAGCAGTGTTGCAAAAAAAGACATTAGAAAATTTTATAAAAATGTCTAATTTTAAGCATGTCAAGCGGACAATTTCTAGTTGTATTTTTCAGTATTGCGACAGTGTTACGGAATTTACGAATTATATTTTTTTCTATTTTAAAGAAATTTCAAATAACATTTCAAAACCTTTAATTTTTTGTTTACATTCTCACGATCATGCATGAGGGCATTATAAAAATAAAATAAAATATTAAAACCAGTGTTTGCCTTTTGGCAAAAAATATATCCCCAGTGATTGAACATAAATCACTTGACACTTTAAACCAATAAGAAATAATTTGCGGCAGAAAATGTACAAAATGAAACAATAAAAGCACACACAAACACACACACACCTACATTCACACGAATAAACACTAAATCACTAAATCAGCTAAACACACACACAACAGAGAGAGCCACCGAGCTTTAGCCATGAACTTGTAATTGTTAGGAAAATAAATTAATATATATATATATATATATATATATATATATATATATATATATATATATATATATATATATATATATATATATATATATATATATATATATATATATATATATATATATATGTTTATATTTATATTTATATTTTATATATATGTTTTATATATATATTTTTTTGTTGTATCCTTAATATCCGCAACACAAAAAAATAAATGTGAAAACAAGGACAAGTTCCTTCCTATTGAAAAAACTCGGCCATTAAAAATACTGAGATCAAAATGGAGACCAAGTTCTTGATATGTAAAATACCATCTCATTTGTAGACAACCTGTTAACTTGGCAATATTTTTACCTTTCTAATATGGGAAATAATTATGGATATATGTATTTGATCTGTATAATATGGGAAAGAATTATGGGGAAGAATGTGCCAAGTCACCAGGTCGCTTAGAAATGGGATGGCAATTTACATATCAGGAACTTGGTCTCCATTTTGATCTCAGTATTTATTTTAAAGGATGGGAAGGAACTTTATTTTTACATGTATGTTTTTTCTAAATCTTCTAAATCTTCTTTCTAATCTATAGTTATTTATATGTATACTTATATAAATTGCACTCCTTGGATACTTACTGGACTGAAGTTTCGTGTCTAGACTGGAAATTTCATATAAATAGCAGTAAAATTAGCTTGTCCCCTCAAACACTACGTAATAGGGCTCTCTATAAAGGATACTTCCTAATTTCCTAGAAGACTGGAAATTTTATCCTCCAAACTTTCTGTATACAAAGAAATTGAAAAAAGAGTATTTCTTAAAAACCCTCCAAGAAACGTTATCCTAAAAAAAAATTTTCCCATACAAATAAAGTACACCCTAATGTTCACCGTTTATTTACATACCAAGGTCTAGCAGTATACCAAATTTTACATCTACATACTATAGGGGAAGAGCGTCCCATAATATTGATGAGTGAGTCTGAGTTAGTACTACAATATCCAGCTTACGTATATGGAGTTTCCTTATGCTTCATGTTTCATTATTTAATGATGATCTGAACGATAATAGACGGTAAATGGTTTTTAATATTGTAATGGGGCGTAGCACTTCCCATACAAAGCAAAAATATTAATTATTGCATATCTAAAGGACTTTAATAGCAATTAGCTTGTAGGTAGCAATAAAATATTTGTGATTGAAAAATGGGCGTGGCAGCTCTTATACCAAGTATATATTGATTTTAGTATATCTAAAAAACCACATCAACTAAAGTCTTCAATTCTTGTGCACCACATTTTATTAATATTAAAGGATTGGAATAATGGAAGTTGCACCTGCCGTACAACGTAAATAATTATGATTTAATATTCAGAAATCTATAATAGTGAGGACCTTGAAATTTCGTGTGAGAAACTACTATGCTGCAATTTTGCTACAAAAAGTTTGCCATTGGAAAAGTGGGTGTGACAGTTCCTAAAAAAATAAATATTTTCACAATTGCATTATATTCTTAAACTCACAAAAACACAAAAAAAAAAAAACATAAAAAAATAGGCTAAAAAGCTGCGAGTGCTAAGCAGTGTTTAAAATAAAGAACATTGGTCCTTATTACGAGGGTTACGGTTGTAATTTGCTACGACATTTTTGTATTAAATTAAAGATAACATTGAGCTAGATCAATAGATTTTTCTACATAGTCTAGGACAAAACTGACGAAATTGAAACAACGATACTCGTAATAAGGAATGATTTCTTTAACTCGATTTAAATGAATTTGTATCCAAATTAACGCTTTACGGTTGATTTCTGTTGTGTTGAACTGAACCAATATTCAGCTGATCCAACTATTTAGAGTTAAATCGTTTAACTTAATTTCTTCGTTAATATTTTACCTACGAAATTTGGTTCGGTTTACCTCATAAACTATAAAGTGGTTTGTGCGATGGTTGGATTGTGTTCCCAGTAAAATATGTTGAATCGTAAAATTTTTGGAAATAGTGATCTTGATTGAAGAAAAGTTTTTTAGTTTTTAAGGACAAATTTTCAGAGATTAAATTAACTTTAATCTACGTATCTACTTTTTGGACTTCTAGTCTATTTACTATTATTTAAACTAGTTAAACGGCCAATGTTGATGGTTTAAATTTACATCCAAACTTTCATATACAAACGCACACATATGAACAGCTGTTGGAATAATATAAGCAAAAAAGGTATTTTAAGAAAATGAAAGAAATATAAATTCCTTTAGTAATGAAGAAGATTTTAGTGATTCCTTTCATATTTCGAATTTTTTAACACCTGCGGGACATTTATTTTACAAACAATATGCAATTCGAGCTTTCTCTTCTTCTCTAAAAAATAGCCAACTGGCTTCAATAACACATTTAATATTTGCACGAAATGTTGCCATTTTTTTGTCGTTCCGTATAGCAACAGCGGAGGGTCTTAACTGCCACCCAAAAAATCCAACTCGTTAAGTACGAGTTTAAACTAATTTCTGATTAGCTAACAGCTCAACAGTGCAAATAAGTTTTAATCCCGATGAGTTTGCCAAATAATTTGATATTCAAATATAAACTAAGCTACTTTTATTTAATACATCCGTACATTTTTATTCTAAATGTACAAGTGTGCTTTTTAAGCTGAGGCTAAGTTTTTCACTTTGCAAATAATTTTAAATTTGAGGTGCATTCTGGGGAGAAGTTTCGTATAAAATCTGTGTATAATAAAAATTATATAGTCCTAATCAATTGAACGGGAATGTACATTAAAAGTATATATTATATGTATGCATGAGTAAATCGGTCAGGTTTATAGTTCAATAAAAATTAATTAAGGCGTTTATGGTTAAATATGTTTATCGTCATAAAATTGTGTGTTTTTTCAGCCTTCTTAATGGGTCCAATTGAAAACCAAAATGTACACATATTTGCAATAAAAATCGTACATATGTGCGCGTGAATGTGCGTGTGTATGCGTGTGTGTACGAGTATTTACACAAATGCGCAAGTGTTTGCATAAAACGTTGAAAGAGTATCAAAAAAACAAAAAAAAAAAAACAAATAACATTGACCTTGTACTTTTCGCACAATTTGTGTGGTGCAAAAACGAAAAGAACAAAAACAACAATAATATATTTTATTTATTATTTGTTATTATGGCTATATTTTTTTGCTTTTGTTTTAGGCTTTAAAGATTTATTTTATTAAAAACAATAGTCAAACAGAAAAAGGAAAAATATTCACAGGTCTGCATAATCCCAATTTGTGACGTTATTTTTTTCCAAAAAAATTGCGTAATCGCAATTAAATGTAACATTTTCTGCCTTTTTAATACTAAACACTTAACCTAAGTGTTCATTAATTAGGGCCTAAACGAGAACTCTACACTGATTGCTTTTTTTTAGCGATTGAAAACAAAAATGCTACACTTTTTCCGGAGAAGAATATAAATATTTAATAACGTACGTTTTTTGCAAAATATTCGGATTCCCTGAAAACTTTTTGTAGATGTATTTTAAAAAAGTAGAGGAGTAAAGGCAAAGTGAAGCATTCACAAGTCATGTACTTTTTCACACAGCCAATCCCTTCACGGTCTTGGTGCCTGCTGTTACGCTAACCAGGATCTGAAGATCGAACATGGGCGGTAAAACCTTAATACTTGCACGGCTAAATCCTGGTACTTACGTTGCATGCTTTGTAGCGATGTCGGCTTCCCCAACATCAGCCCAATAAGCTATACCATCTTAAATAACTCCTATTACCGAAACCAATACAGAAAAGAGCGGCCCTATGCTCCAATGAGGAATAAGAGCAACATATATCTATATTTTAAAAGGGTGCTACAGAATCCATGCAGGAATTAAATTTCCTGTATTTATTGTTCTAATTCCATTATCGAGTCATAAATATATTTTGTCACTAGGAATAAGAAAACAGTAAGATTTTTCGACAGTTATAGTCAGAGCAACCAGAAAAATGGACATTAAATATGCAAAAAAATTAACAAACTGTATACAATTAGTTCGCCATTGGCTGACAATGAATGTATATATAAAGCAGACAAAAAAACTCTGCTTTTATTCTCTAATTTAGTAAAAAAAAATTAATTGTGGGCTAAGCTTGATTTTTACTGGGGTACGTATAAAAAACTGGAATATCGAATGTATAGCCTGTCTCGAGATCTCAAACGTTTTCGTTCGCAAGCATTCTAAACGAAAAATAGTTCATTTGGCGTTCCACTAAGAACTCTGAGCAACTAAAGCAAATGAAAGTGAAAGTGAATGGAAACGTAAGCAAATGCGCGTACCATTAAGAAATTTCTCTGTCATGTATGCGAACGGAAATGTCCAAATTAGTCACATATATTTAAGCATTCGTCAAGCTAATATTAATAAAACAATTTTCGAAAAAATTCCAAAAAACTAAAAACAGCAAATAATGGTAAATAATAGTTTATATGTAAAGAGTCTTTCATTAAGCGCTCCGTCACGTAAAAGGCCTATTAATGGTATTATCATGTCGCCTAAATCACTATGAATTTGACCGATGACATGAGATGACCATGCCCTCAAATAACATAAAAAAACACACACTCACGGTCTATGTAATGAGCTGCTGGAGAAGATCAAATACACACGTCAACGCTCTTTGAGTATGTGCGTACAGTCGAGCTTTTTCGGCTACACGTATGCGTCGTTGGCAATGATTGATCAAAATCAAAATATTTCGAATTTTGCGTTTGCCTTGATTATTGTGTAATTTTTCGTTCCAGTGCTTACCATCGTTATAGAATATAAATCAATCACGAATACAACTGATGATTGACGTTTTGGTTTGTTTGTCTGTGTCTAAGCGTCACCGACAAAACTCTCACAATATTTGAAGTGTTTCTTTGATCGACACCAGGGCACTTGCGCACGCTACTTTAGTTCTTTGTTTATATTTTGCTATCACCGATTACAAATAAAAAGATTACAGAATAAAATTTTTATATTGCATTATACTCACATCACCAATTTTCTTTTTGAATTGACGGTTTCTTTTAAAATTTACGATTTCGTAACATAGTTATCTGATAATCTTCAAAAGTGTTATGTTATAACGTTAGACTATAACGTTAGATAAGTCGAAACGACACTTTGTCGAATAAAAGTGAATGACTGATATCTTTATAATTCTCAGTTGTTCCATATACATAAGTATACAAGGTTGAACACTTTTCAATCATGATGGTTGAAGATCTACTGATGCATTGCCAATAGCACCAAAGATAGTCTGGCAAAGAGACAGCCCAACCCACAACAAATAAAAAATTTTATTTGAAAAATTAATTAGGAATATATCTAGAATAATGTAGATGAATTCTACTCCGATTTAAATTTGTATATATTTATTAACATCCCCACGAATTTTTTCTTCCTTGCAATCCTGCTGCTTAATTGTAAATTTCTTATACCCAATGCACCTAATTTATTGGCAAAATTTTATATAAACAATAATAAAAATAAGGATGTTATCGAAGAAAACAGATTAAAATTAAAATTTCTTGAATACAAACATTTGTGGAGCAATTAATTTTAATTTTTTTCTCAAAAATATTAACGCCATAAAATATTATTTTCGAAATAATAAATTTTTAGAAAAAAAAAATTCGTAATGCATCATTAGGAAAATTTAAAAACAACTGCTAGTTTTATTAAAATAAACACAAATATTGGCAGTTTTAAAACATGAAAACAAATGTGTATTAAAATGTGTAATGAAAGAAAAAAAAAAAAACTATTTACTTTGCAAATAAAAACCATCTAATGAAAATTGTCAATGTGCCGTTGATATAAGTCATTTGGTCTAGAAAATTTCCATGAAAAGCACCCTACTTTTCCGCTGATTCCTATACAAGTTTTCTAGATAAACTAAACTGTCTGGTTTATGTAGACAATAATTTGAAAACCAGCGAGATTAACTATTTTCAGTTAAACGATATGCTTCGAAATTACAATAGATGATATTCCCAAAATATTCACACTCGTCTAAAAAGTGATAAAAAAGAGACACATGAGCGCTGACGATGGTGTAGCGATCAACGATAACAGTGCTGTTCCGTTCTGCTAATGTAAAAATTGAGTTCTTCTTAGTTTTTTTAATAAAAAAATAAGTACAAAATTACAGATTAATAAATTTCAATTTAACCAATTAAATTCGAAAAATTACTTAAATTGAAAATGCAGTAAATTGTTTTTGCAATCGAATTCGTATATAAGAAAACGGAAATTTTATTAGTTGATATTTTTTATTCGAGCGGACCCCCCCCCATAACAGAAAACAGTTTCGTTTAAACCAACTCAGCCATTTAAAAAAAATTGTTCTTTGAACCAAAAATATTAAATACGATTCATATTGAAAATCAAATAGATGTCTTCCGATTTATTTCATAAATTAAGATTTTACTGGTTGCATGTCACACGATTAAAATAAATCGAAACTGCATGGTGTTTCGTCAGCGGTAAATATATTTTTCCTTTAAGCGATGTGCATCTCATATCATACTCTTGCATTTTTACAAACAAAATGTATTTCATTTACAAGGTTTTTCCTTTATCTTGATTTTCTTTGAGGTGATGCGAAGTTACTTGAAATTATTAAAAAAATTTCAATCAAGCAATATTTTAAAAAACGTTCATTTATCCAAGCTCTACTGTATTTAAAAATAGTAGTAATCTACTCGTAGCATCTATTGCGGCTCTGAATGTAGGAAATAAAAGCTTAGCACAAAGCGACCATTCGCCAGTTCACATATTCGTTGTAGACCAAAATCAATGATTTCAAGAAAAACCCTAGGGAAAATTTAGGGTTGTACAGAAAAGAAAGAATTTTTTTGCACGTACCAAACTGTCCAAATTCATTGGCTTAAATCTAACGCGTTCTAGCCTTAATAATACCAAATTTATATTTAAAAGAACACTCTAATTATATAATTGTTAACTATATTATGATCATGCGTAAGACTTTATTTATATCGTATGACAAAATATTGATTGTTGCGAAAGCGAATCTACAATATGAAAGACGATTCCTATTTAACCTAAAAAAGAGAAAACATCAGTTGCTATAGACATTCGCTTGTGTTAATCAAACAAATCTGCCCTAATTGTCAAAAAAATCGTCTAATTATAAATAAATCTGATGGAAAAATTACTAAACGTTTGCATGATTCATAAAATAGAATAGAACTGGACTAACGCATGCAATAAATAAATATAATAACGTAAAAAAATTGAATATCCACAATGAAAACTAAAGGTGAATAAACAAAAACAGCACATTTGTATTTATATGAAAAGAGTACCAAATAATTTATTGGCCTCAATAAATATAAA
Source organism: Germaria angustata (assembly GCA_963681545.1). NCBI lineage: Eukaryota > Metazoa > Arthropoda > Insecta > Diptera > Tachinidae > Germaria > Germaria angustata. Next base: position 59,177,846 of record OY813001.1, on the reverse strand, counting down.
GAAACATCTATCACCATTGACTAATTGCTTTGACTTATACTTCTTTCGCGAATACTGGCTGTCTTAGATAATTGTGGCATGTCCTTCCTTCTTTGCTTAGCAAACCAGTGTGACCACATTTCAAAAATTCATGGAGATAAATCGTCTCCAGAAAAGAGCTAAAAATTGCAACAAAAAAAAAAATTGTGCAAGGATCTAAAGAATAGAGCTAAAATTATTCTAATGATTTAGATTTCAGATAATTCTCTCTAAAAATAAAACAATATCCATTATTACGAAGAAAATTATATTCAACAAAACAATTCTCCAGGGTAATAAAAATTCTTATAGCTACATAAAACAGAGTATATTTATGTGCGTATAAACAAAAAAATAAGTAAAAAAAAAACAATTCTATATATACAATGTACACATGTATGTACGTAAAAATGAGCTGATAATTTTCTTGAAAGATTCACTGGAATACCGAATGACTACGTCAAGATATTTCTCTACTGTGATATCAGTAGACTCGACTATAATGAGAATAAATTTATTTTCACCATTACGCAAATTTTTTTTCAAAATCAGTATTAACTTAAGTAGTTTTAAATAAATAAATCAATTTTTAAAAACAGGAAATAGATCTAAAAAGGGGTAAATACATTTGTAAAAGGACCTAAAAAAAAACTTGGTACTAGATGCAAATTCCTGCAGCTAATTCAAAGAAAAAAAAGAGCTAAATTTAGCTCCAAAAAAGCTCCAAAAGGCCACACTGTAGCAAAAATAACGCTTTCCTAAAAGCAATAAAAATTTGTTTTATTTTAATAAAATAAGGGTTGTCATGACAATTTCCAATGGTGACAAGTATTGGAAAACAAACCCATAAAAAAAAAACAATAATAATAAGATGGCTTATGCGAATCATTAAGTTTTTTCACAAATTTATACTGAAGGTTTTTTATATTAAAATAACATCTTTCCTTTTTTGTTTTTCAGATTTCATTTCGTTTGTTATTGAAATCCTATGATGTAAGTAGATTAATTATAAATTAAAAACATTTTTGAAACTTTTTAGTATTTAAAAAATAAGAAAACCTTATTTACAATACGGTTTATTCGCTAAAGCAACATGCAGTATCGGCTCATTTTATTCGTATTACATGCAACCGATAAAATCTCAGCTTGCAGAAAAAATTTTAATTCAAAATCGGAAAACATCTATATTATTTTTAGTTTGTATCATATATTTTCGATTCAAATAACAATTTTTAAAGTGCTGGTCTTGTTTAAGCAACATGGTTTTCTCGTATCTGAAGTGCGATTAAACGAAAGTCTTTCTTAAATGAAACAAATCGGTTATTCGAATTCGACTGTATATAAAATATGTATATTCGTTAAAATTTCACTTTTCAAAGTTAAACCTCTCCTCAGCCTTTATAGTTTTAGCATTAGAATTTCTATGCTTTGTGAAATATCACAATCTCTCTCTCTCTCTCTCTCTCTCTCTCTCTCTCAATCTCTAGTCGTATATAATAAATGAGAAGCAAAATTTTAATATTATTTCTTAAACAAGAGTTGGAAGAATAATACACTTTTTGACCTCATCTATGTGGCCCATTTTAAATGTAAAGGGTTTGTCTCACTAAATGCGCCAAAAAAAATTCATTTTAATGTTTATATTAAAATTTTTTTTTTAGTTTTTGCTATAAATGTTTTAATTAAATTTCCTTTCGAATTTAGTTTTATACATACATAGTTTTAAAATAAAATGACAACGAGATATTTCGTTTAAAATTTATTGAAAGTGTATTATTTTCCCTTGTATATACGAGTTCGCCTGCGTATGAGTTATTTGGAGTTTTTCAAAATTATTTATAACGTATACGCTGGGGGCACATCCCTAATATTTTTATTGAATATATTTTGGGGGCGAAACAATGAAAGTAAACGTGAATATTTGGAAATGTGAACGAACCGAAACGTGAACACTTATTTGTTCATTAGGTACTTTAAAAAGTGGACAACGTTTTATTTCTGGTACTCTTGTATAGTTTGCAGAAGTTCAACATATTTTATATACAAATATATGTCTATGTATGTATGTATATATGTAGATAAAGTGACTTACTTGTGGTGTAAGATTTGAGATTTGGTTTTAATTTCAATATAAACTATTGTTTTTAACATAAAACAAAAAAAAAATAATAATAATAATAAATAATAATGAAATACAAAATATCCACCTTGATCTCTAAACACACAAACACGGAATATGAAACAGAATACCCAACTCGAACGTTTAAAAAAGCGTGTTATCATGCGTAATGCTTTTTTGTAATCATTTTGCTTTAATTGATTTACAGTCTGTAACACAAATAGTGTATAACACAAACTGTAAGTTAATAATTTACATACTATTATTTCGTTAAAGTACAACTTTAAGTAATGAAAATTAATAATTTATCAAAATGTCTTCTAAAGAAACAAACGTTTTGAATTTGAAAGTCAAAGCAGACAACCCAAAAAATATCAAGCGGTAAGATCAACAACTTGATTTATTAAAAAGAATGACAAAGCAGTAACAATAACAAAGTGTCAATAAGATATTGTGACCATTTGGCAAGGCCGTCACTGTCAACGATGAACGCTATAGGTCGATGATTACCAACTTCTTTTGGCCAGAGTTGAATGATATGGTTACTAATGAAGTGTGGTTTCAACAGGACGGCATTACGTGCCTTACAGCTGGTACCAGATTGGACATTCTGCACGAGTGATGTGAGGGCATAGTCATCTCACGTGGAGAAGATGATTTGAACTGGCCACCATAATCCTGCGATTTGACACCATTAGCATTTTTCTTGTGGGATGCCAATTTCGAGCTTTTGGGCTGTTTTCTTTACGTACATATATACGTGTATACATATATTATACATACATTTAACTTTGTTCGTGTTCGTATGAAGAAAATTTTTTTAGTTAAAATTATTTCATGCTTATATAAATAAATATTTAGTAAACCTGATTATTTTTTTCCATGAAGCTTTACTAAATTATTTCGTTGATATTGCCAAATTTTGTTCAGCATCATTAATAAAACAATGGGTTCAATATGGAACTGTTTATGTAAAGTTTCAAAAATTTTTTCACTTTTTATAGGCGTGGCACTGTCCGGTTTTTTTCTTTAACAATAAGTAATTGTTATGCTTTACATCATTAGCGTATCGGCGCACAAAGCGGCTACGATATTTCTTTACTTTTGATTTAATATTGAACTTTTACAGGCGTGGAACTTTTCACTTTTTGAAAAGTGTCGTATTGTCATAGGAAGAAAATATTTATATTTTCTCTGGGAGTGACAATTTTTATAAAAAATCTGTTAATTACCCTCGTTCTTAAATTAAATCAATTAGACTATGAGTTTAAAAGAAAAACAAACAAAAATAATAATAATAATAAATAAAACAAATAGCGATATTTTTTTGTAGTCGTTTCACCTTTTGCAAAATACATTGTTGGTTTTAAAGGCTGGAACACAATGTGCAGCTGAGGCGTGAGGCGAGAAGTATACTTCTCTCTGTTAAAAGTAAAACACATTGCTTCAAATGTATGCGAGCACAATGTGAATCTGAGGCTGAAGCTGAGGCAAAGCCTGAGGCGCAAAGTTCGAACATTTTAACATTTTACAGCGCCTCAAATTAACAGCGCTTCTTTAACATATTATGTTCGTTTACATTTTTTTTACAGAATATTTTTATTTTTCCACAAAACAATATTTTTATTTTTGAACAAATACACAAAAAACTTAAATTAATTTTGTTTATTATGTTAACACTGATAGTTAACAGATTGTATTAACATATTATTATATCCAGAAATGCCAATTATGTTTATCGTTCATACAAATTCAATACATTTGTACATAAAATTTTGATTAAGTACAATTGGCAACAATGAAATGACGCCTCATCATTGTGTTCGTACTTCAAACTCCGCCTCAGCTACAACTTCAGCTACTGCCTCAACTTCAGCCTCAGCTGCACATTGTGTTCCAGCCTTTAAGTGTTTTAAATTATAATATAATATAATTTAATTCATACTGCTTATGAGACATTGTACTGTTTTCTAACACATTATCTTTATTGTTCGAAACTATATCTCAATTTACCTCTTCCTTCCGTTGTTAATGGTGTTAGTGGACATATGGGAAACAGTTGAGCCTGTAAGAATTGCACACGACTGCCTAAACTCATATTATTGCTAACACATATTATAATAAATAGAGACTTATAGAGAAAACATTTTTAATTATTTATTTTGATTCATTTAAAAATAAAACTCAAAATTCCTTATAATATCTGGCGCTTTCTTCCGCTTAAATATTATTTTTATACACACACATACGCGCAAAACCTTGGGATTAACGATAAAATGGTTTGTGTAATAATTTGTGAATTTATAAGGATATTAAGCGATTTTAATATAAGTTTTTTATATTACAAAACTAAAATCGTACAAATTCTTTCACTCGTTTTAACAATTCACGTGTTCATTGCGCTAACAAATTTTACAATAAATTTTTTTATGATTCCTCCTTTTAGCTGCATGCCAAAGTACAGACATTCATTCCATTCAATTGTTGTTTCGATATTTTTTCACTTCTTTTTCTGTTGATTTTCTCTCTCTTTTTTTACATTTCTTTCCATAAAAAATTCATAGAAATCAACAAATAACACAAACGCGAAAATAGTAAAATTGGAAAATACATTCCACTGTAAACGTGGAAAATAAATAAAAAATAAACTGCCAAAGAAATTCCTTGGATACCTTTAAAAGCCTTTTTTTCGGTTTTAGTTAAAGTATGCGATATACTCGTATTGTATTTGTTGGGTTACCAAACTGTGTTTGTTATTATTTATACATAAATTCATTCTATAATTCAAATATTCGAGAATGTAACGTATGTTGATTCAAATTTTCAAAATAGAAAATAATGGAACTTGTTTGTTTGCTTTTTAGATGAATAAAATCAATTCTTAAGTAAAAAATATTTTTCAGGGTTATTGCAAATTTTTAAAAGTATAGATCAATTTCATTGCACATTAGTTGTCAAAATGAAAATTTCAACATAAATGGCCTTCATAAATATAAATGTTTGAAATTATTGCAAAAACGTAAAATTCATAATTAATATCGAAGTGAAGAAATGGAAGTCGCTCTCAAGGAACAACATTTTCATTACTTCCAAAAAACCATTAGTATATTTTTCCACCTTTCTATTAGCTCAAGTTAAAAAAATTTTTATTAAAAATCCTAATTACTTCGGCAAAGCTGTAACGCCCTGTTCTCGTTTAGGGAAACTTTTGATATAAAAAAATACTTCTTTAAATCCAACATGAAGAAACTTTGCCAATGTGGCCTTAGTAATGCAACAAATGCGACAACAGGAATTTTATTTTTCTTTTCGTGTAGGGCCATTTTTACAAACGCCTGATGCGGTTTTTTTAATTAAGTTCATTTTAACCATTCCTTCAAATTCATGGCATAAGTTGACTTATAAGACAACTAAGTAGGGGTCTAATTGAAAAAAATAATTATAATAAATTTTAAATTTAAAATATGAATGATTACTATGACAAGGGACGCAAATTAGTTGTTTTTGTTCTTAATACCACGAATGAGTTCAAACATCATGTCAATTTATTAAAAAAGTATTTTCTAATTAGTAGAAACAAACTGATGCGAAAAGGCTGTAAATTCAATTTAGATACATATTTTAAAAACACTATCAAGCAAGAGAAAATATATAATTAAAGAAATAGAAATATAAATGTTTCTTCTTGAAGTTAAAATGCCATAATTAGACACACGAATGTAGAGATGTCTAGTTAAAAAAAAGCAAATCATTAAACATTTAACAAAAAATGTGAAATTTCGTTAAAATATCAAACGATTCGGGCACTAAGACATCTTTGATTGTGAAAAGGTACTGTGGCTTCAAATTTTCCTTCTGTGAAGTCATCTATGCTACGAGTTTTATTAGTCTTGTAGAAAATAAAAAAGTCATATAATTTGTTGTTATGGTCTAGGAAATTAATTCTTAATTATTCAAATGAGGTTAAAAAATTTTTCACAATAACACAAAACAGACAAAAAGAAAATATTTGGAAATATATCCCTAAAAAGTGTTTATTTGTATGGTCCATTTTTTTTTAAAATTGAACAGTGCTCTCAATCAGAAAGATTGTATTGGACTAAGTAGATGAAGTTAAATAAGATTATTTGGTTTTTGTAGACATGGCTCTGCTGATTCTATTCTAGATAAACCGTATCAGAAAACAAATTTAAAATATTCTCTACTCCCTAATATATAAGTTCCTTTCACTCCCGGAGGGAGCATAGGGCCATACTCCCTAATAGTTCTATAATATTTTTGTAAAAACGTTTCATTTTTATTTTTAACGAAATATATTCTTAATTTTCTTTGCATCACTTTGTAATCAGATTAAATTTAATAGGGTGCGTATGAGTGATATTAAATATGTACGTTAAGTATACGCCTGTAGTTTTTGTTTATAAAATTATTTTCTATGAAGCGGGTATAGTTAAACAGTTCACCTTTCACTTCTTACTGCTCGGTCTACCAAAAATTTATTTTACCAATTGTTTTGTAATTTTGCAAAAATTAATGTAAAAGTTATTTAGTGTCCTCCTTCCTATTGCTACCGAGAGTGAAATGTTGGCAATAATTATAAGCTTCTTTAAAATTATTCATTAAATAATAACTAAAAACAGTGGGACTATTCTGTATTTTGAAAATATTTTAGAATTTCAATGTTATTAATACACAAAGTCCAACTATTTCCTTTTCGAATCAACACAGGTCAACTATAACTTGACTAATGCCTTATTCGTGAATTGTTTTTACAACAAAGTTTATGCAGTGATCTTGAGGTAATATGAACTTTCAATATAGTGCAATATTCATTTCTCTAAAAAAGCCTAATAACCGTAAATGGTTATCATCGTGAAAAACTACTTGTAATTTGAAATCCTCCATCTGTATAAAAAAAATAATGAAAACAAATTTATGTGCAAATGCGTTTTAGCACTAGTTTAGTCTATTGCGATTCAAAGTATTTGTATTGTAGATATTGTATTATTTGACTCGTGGCGAAATACAGCCCTATTCCTATACATAATCACGCTAGGAATCCAATGGTGCCTCAAGAACGTGAAATTATTGTTACTGCCCGTGCAACGATAGAGGTTTTGGGACATCAATTTCCAGATCGAGTGATCTCAATTTTTGCAGGTTTGAGCTGGCCGTCTAGACTGTCAGATATAAGAGCTCCATACTTCTTTCTGGCTTTTTAAATCTCGCGCGTAACCACAACAAACCACAAATCTTGCAAGTTTTGAAAAATAATATTGAAATTAAATTTCAATCAATGTCATCAATTTTATGAAAATTTCTTTTTTATTTGTAGCAAAATGGCAGCCATTTCAAATATTAACACTACATTTGCGCCTTGTATTTTTGACTACTATAAACTTTCTTAATTTTCTTCCAGAAACAGTCCTGAATTATGCTTCGAAATCTTTCTAATGTAGCATCTTGTTATTTTTTGTCTAAAAGGAAGCAACCAAAAATTAAAAAAAAAAATTAATTTTACTTCCAACTGCTGCCAAAATTAATCTGATTGATTTTTTTGTTGTGAAATTAATTGTATAATACAATAATATTTTCTAAAGTAAAGAGTATATTTCTTTAGGAAAAATTAGCCGGTTGTCGCAATTTCAAAAAAAGGTGATTTTTTTGCATTTCCGGAAAATTTCCCTCATACGCCTGAAACGTCTCATATGGCGATGAATTGATTAAAAAATCTAACGAAAAATAAAAGTCGCACATTTCGAGTGAGTTGTAGAAAAGTTTTTCAATATCTATGTTGAAGAAAAAAAGCGAAGTTATACCAACTAACACTTTTAAAACTTTAATAAAGGAGCGATATGTTCTCAGGTCTTTATTGTTTAAGGCTTATGTATGTATATAGATGATAAATATAGTTTATTGCGAATTATTAAAATCGAAATTTTGAAAAATTCGATCAAATGAAGAGATTTGATTTTCGCTAATTCATATCACCCGGGATTCACAGTGTGTAGAATTTAACGTAAAATTTCTAAGTTTTTAATATAATAGTTTTGTTTTGTTCAATAGCATCAATATGGATTGATTGCCAGATAAATTAGAACAAAAAAATCTGTTTCGCATTTGAAAGATTTTCACCTTCACCTTGACAATCAAATTGATAAACAACATTTGTTAAATATCACACATTTGAATTAAATTTTTTAAATATTTATTATTCTTAATCAGACAGAAAATTATTGTTGTTGTTAAATTCATCTGCCATCATTTGTTGGCAAAATCGTAAATTGACGACAGCTGAAGTGTCTTCTGTGACAAGTACCGCAAAAAAAAAAATAGTTTGTCATTTCAATATTAAGACAACAGTTTACACACGTACAATCTTTGAATTAAAATCTCTTTGGGAATGATGTTTCTATTTGTACAAGTCATAAAAAAATGATCTGAAAATATATAAATTTCTAAATAAATAAAGGAACCACAAAAGGAATTTTGGCGTATTTTTTAACAAATTATATATACATTAAGAAAATTTAATGACAACTTAGTGATATGAATAATTTTGGATTGGATAAATTAATAATAAATTTTAGTTGTTTTGATAATTTAGATTAAATTTACGCATTGACTTTTTTTGCTGAAATTTGTTGTATAAACAAAATTTTTGTCGGCGGCATTCGCATTATGAAATGTGATAATTTTTTATTATTATATTTTTTTTATAAAGAGAAGTAGCACTTGGGCAATTAATGCCTGCTACTTAAATTGTTAGTACTTTGGATAAGGTATAGTGAGGAGAGGACAGGGTGATGAAACGAGATAGGTTAATTCTTATACAAGTCTTCTTTGGCACGTTTTATTTATTTTTTCATCAATGTTGCAGAGCCTCTTGTGTCAATTAGGCGCAATAACTTCCTCACACATACTCCTGTATGTGTTTTGTTTTACTTCGCCCACGATTCTGCCAATATTACCGACGAAGAGGGGCACTGCGATGTATTGATCACTACCGGTGCTGTTCAGTTACCAATGTCTTAAACATTCCAACAACAATTAACACAGTGCCACACTAATTTACATGAGAAAAATTCATAATATTGATGATGACTTGTCCTGAACAGGGATCGAACTTAAGTTTACAATCATAAATTGCTTTGCAGTCAACGCGCTACAACCAGTTCATCTCATACATGTATGAACGTAAGTCGTTTTGAATATGTGCTGTGGCGATGCATAATTATATAGCGCATATACGAGTACATATTTTGTACTTTGCGTTATTAATATGCTCATTATCGCGAAATTACTACTAAATACGTAAGTGTCCCAAAATGCTACATATAATTCATTGTTACTCTTTGCCGCGAATCCATTTTTTAATCTTGCGGAATCAGTTTTCTTAATTTCGGATACTTCTGTGGATTTTTGCAAATACGTCGAACGCGGTAACTGACATAATTTATTATTTTTTCGTTTGTTACAACAAATTTGTAAAGGAAAATTCAATCACATAATACGTATTGTTATCTTGAAACACTTACCACTTGTAAAATCTGTTAAAACAAGGGCATAATCCATAGTTATCGTTACTGTTGCAAAGCACGCAGACACTATCTGCAGGCAAGCAGCAACAGCACTTACTTCAATGCAATAACAAAATAGTCAATTAGTTTTAAAAACTAATGCAATTTAGCGCTTTTTTTCCTTAAGGCACTGCAGTAAAACAAACAAGTACAATCCGGCACTCATTTCAAATTATAATCACATTTTAATAATCAATATTTTGTGTGTTTGTGTTGTTGAATAACAACACACTAACTTAAATTGCCTTTAACTACTTGTAATGCCTTTTTGAGGAACAATTAAATAACTTGCACATTGAAGTACTAAAACACAAAAATCCATGCTTGCGGCCAAAATGAACTATTAACCTCAATATGCAAATTGTTTTTAGTTGTCAGTACAAAATCTATTAAAATTCTCATGCTGTCTATTTATTTGACATTTTGAGGATATTGATAATCCTGCTTGCAACTCCTGTATATTAATTTTACACAGGATGTGTTATTTTACTCTCACAAAATTTCTATTTTATTCATAGGTTAGGTTAGGTTAGGTTGATTGGAGGGGTGTGATAGCCCATGTCATACGACATACACTTAAGCCAGTGAAGGCTTGTTGTGCGCTCCCTTTCAAACTGCCAGAGTTCTGCGGCAGGATTCGAACCTGGGACCTTCGCACTACGAGTCTAGTACACTACCTACTAGTCTACGAAGGTCAGTATTTTTTTTCATAAATAAAATGAGTTTTTTTTTTAATAAAAATCTATTTTATTTTTTCACTTACTCTTTTGAAATGTAATTTGGATTTTATCCTGATATATATCCTTTTTTTAGTATTAACATTTCAACTAACAATTCTGTTTTCATGTTCAACTCTTTGATGCATTTATTCACTCCCAGCACTTTGGCTCACTCAGTTGTTGTATTTTGTTGGTGTCCGATTGATTGCATTTCATGTTCCAAATTGATATTTTTGTATTTGTTAAATGCATTTATATTTACTGAGCTCTTGGTTATTTTCTCACATTAAATTTTCATTATGCTTGTATTGACAAATTTTTCCAAATAATGGATTTTATTTGGATCCTCAGTACGAGTGTTTTATTTATTCGTATTTCGTTGTCATTTTGCCATTTTTATCCTTTACCACTAGTGCAAAGGATACAATACTCTTACACATATTTGTCGTATATTTTGTAAATAATCGTATTATCAAAGTTATTAAAATGTTTAAACACTAAGAGAAAAATCGCAAATGGGTCCTTGTTGTATAAGAATAATTCGACGTGAGTTTAAGAAAGAATAACTTTGGCCACATGAAATAAACGTAATACATCATTGAATTTCGTGTTTATGTTGAAAGCGAAAACAAATTTCCTTTGATTTCCGGGACCAAACAGTTTCAATAAACTTAATTTTGATTCAAAATCAAAATTAATTTTGCAAAAAATTTCATTACAAATTCTGTGGCAGTAACTAAAAATATATTTAATTTAAATTGCAATTTGCATTTCAGAACTTTGCTTCTTTGAAACAAAGCAGATAATTTTTGATTTAATGTGGCTCCTATTATTATTCCTTGATTTAATATCGAGAAATTTTAAATCAATCTTGGCCCACTGTGATTTCGAATTAAAGTTGCATTTATCTTGAACGTTGTTGAATATAAAATTTTCCTCTTTGGTCGTATTTTGGCAGCTTGTTTTTATTGTCAAAGTGGAAATTGTTAAATCTCAATCGTTTTTTCTCTGGGTGTACGTTAGTGGAAACGTTGAAGAAGAGCTGCAGAATCTTTTTTAATTTTAAGAATTTTTACCGACTCTTGTCTTTACTATATTCGTTTTTGTAATTTTTTCCAAATTTTGTTTTTTTATACATAGAATTTCATGTTTTATTATTTTAACCTTTTAAAATTCTTAAAAATTTCGACGATTTCTTTAGCTAATTTTTCTATTTTGTTGTATTGGCAGAAATTCGTTTCCATTATTTTCTCTTGACTTTGTCACCTTGAGAGCTTTTCTAAGTTTTTTCTTTTAATGTTCTTGAAGTTTGAAGCTTTAACCACTTTTGGCAACAACTGTTCATTGCAGCGATATAATTTTATAATTTTTCCCCTCTTCATTGGTTTTTTTATAGATCATATTGCAAATAAAAATTATGATTGTCCTTGCAGACCAGGACACCCCTGTAACTTTCTGCTCGATTTGAAAAAAAATTTCAAAGTACATAATGAGAAAACCGCTGATATATGTATTTCGAACCAAAAAACTTGTTTGGATATAATTTACGGAACTCGGTCCAAAAAAGTGACCTCATGTTACAAAACCGATTTGGCTACAATAATTGTTTTCATTAAAAAATTCTTTTTTCGAACATTCTCGTCAATGATATCTCTCTAGTGAATAAACCAATTTTGACGAAATTAGCGGCATTCAAAGAAAATAATCAGATCTATAATACTGATTGGACAAGAATTTTCTTAATTATTAAAAATATTTTCTTTCAAAATTTTCGAGGAAATCAATTTACACGAGATTTGCACAAAGTGACGCTTAGGCTGCATTCAGTAACTTGAAAATAAATCTACCACGTTGAGTTGTTTTATATTCACATGACATAGAATGCCCTATATTTTCCAATCGGCTCAGACGTGCAAAAGCTATGTTTATGATTACATACGCACACACACACACACAGACACGAAAGTTTTGTTGCTTTTAAGAATCTACTAGTGCATTTTTTCAACTTCCTAAGAAGTGAAGTTGAACAAATTTTAGCATAAAATGTGAATTACTTCTACAAATCTATGAAACGCTCTGTTTGTGATTTTGAAAATTGTTATATTTTTAAAGCTGCTGGAATCAATAAATTTCAAACAATCACTTTAACATGAGAAAATGGAAATTGTGACTGTTGCCATGCGTTAAGCTTTTCCAATTCTAAAGTCCATTAATAACAATGCTTCTTTTATATAGAGCAACATTTTCTGCATAAAGACATAAAACATTACTTTCGAAGACAGCTTCTAAATCGCTGAACAGGAATCGAAATAGAGAACATCCTGCAATGGCAAACATAAAATTATTTAAAATAATCCCGATTTTCACCAATTCCGCGTCGTAATCTCAGCATTTTCATGACTTTTTAGAAGCTCTGTTTTATTGGGTTCGTTGTTAATTTATTAATTTGTTATAAAATGTTTGTGTGTATTTGTCAATTGATTGCGTTTGTGTCCTGCCTGTTGGTGGTTGAAAATTTGCTTGAAAAAATACAGTCTGCTTTTAATCGAATCGAATCGAATCAATTTTTTTATGTTGAAATTCATAAAGAATTCGATAATAATCAGCTTGTTCACAAAGAATATAGAATATATACATATATTTGGAAATTTTCACTGATTACATTTGCAACATTAATTGTTTTTCTTTTTTAACCAGTTCCTCCTTTCTTCCTTTTCTATTTCTTTATCTTGTCATTGTCGGTCCTTGGTGTATTGTAATTAAAGACGTTTGAGTTATTTTATTGTATTTTTATATTACTTGAGAACAAAACTAATAAATATCATGGAATTTATGGACTTAGTGCAGTAAAGCATTAACGATTGTTTTCAAAATTATTATTATTACAATTATGTTAATGCGGCTACTGCTACTAACGTCAGAACGAATTGGCAAACGATAATAAAATAAATAAAAACCAAAAGTCACGTGAATTGTTTAATTACCATTAAAGGTACTACGGAATATAGATTTGGAAAAGTTTATGTCAACGTGATTTAATCGGCAAAGAGGATTAAGTTTAGGAAATTTTTTTTAATATAAAATGAAATAATTTTCCGTACTGATCTTTGACAAGGACGTGCCAGTTAGTAACAATTAGTTTTAGCTTTTGGAAAAAATACTTTATTAGCTATTGATAATTATTGTACATTAACTTCCTATGAAAACGTTTACTATTCCTCATTATGAGTTTTATTTCAAAAACAAATTTTTGCTTGCAAAGTATTTATTAAAACTCTTTTTAAGGCATTAATGAATAAATAATCAGAAAATTTCTAGCACAAGTTTTAGACAGATTATTATCGAAAAGCCATGCAAAATTAACATTGAAAGGCACAAAAGACGGCTTTATAAATTTGTTGTGATTGATAAGAAATAAGTAAATTAATTGTTTATTGTAAAGAAAAAGTAAACATTGTGGGTAAAATATGCAGTTGTTTATGTCAGATGTATGCAGAGTTTATATCAGATGTAATTACATACATATGTACGTTTGAAAGTAAAAATTATAAATCGTCTGTAAATTGGCAAGTTTGAGATGTCAGATGTAAGTAACATGACAACTAAAATCACCATAAACAATCTCAGGAGTTTTTGTTTGCATGTTTGCGCCTAAAGCTGTGAAGTTGGCAGTGGAAAATTAAAGTCGTTTCCTCCGTTGGGCAATAAGGAAATTGCATTTTCAACAATCCAATATTATTTCCTTTTTTCTATTTCACATTTGTAAGTTGTAAAAAACAAATTTAAAAAGTATTGTGCATGTATTTGTAAAACATAAACTGATATTGACAGTTTGAAAAATATATAAATTTCTTTCTATAGAAAACTATTGATTTTGGAAAATTTATCTTAAGAAAATTTATAAAATTCTTAAAGACAAGTGTTGGCATTGGTGGTACATTTTGTATGGAAAACAACTTTTGTCATTTAATTGTTTATCGGAAATGGTTATAATTCTCTATTACTTTGTTACATTCTTGTTGTCTATAAATTGAATTATTTGTATAAATTTGTTCGATAAAGTAGTTTTTGTGATTATGAAAGAACTATATACTATTTCTCATAGACAGAAGATGGCGATGGAAATAAGAAAATTACAATCGACTCAAGGTACAGCTATCATTTATGAAAAGTTATTAATTATTAATCACTATATTATTAAGCTACTTAAACGAACAAAATATGTCTCATGATAAATACAAATATTAACGCAAATAAAATGGATTTTAACCAGTTTGTATCAATTACGACTGGACAGTCAATGCAGTGGCAAGGACTTTAAATTATTTGCCTTTATTATGATTGTCGACGTCGACGTCACATCAATTCGACATCAATCCCCCTTATTATGATTGTCGACATCGACGTCACATCAACACGACAGTAAAAAAAGACAGCACTTCTGAATTCGTTGTAGGCAATAATTAACTAATATTGATGGCCAATTGTAATTTTATAAGAAATAGTAGTTGTAATATTCTATCAATAATATTTAAAAGTTCTCAATAACGATCTCGCAATTGCCAATATATTGATGTCGACTTAATGTGACGTCGACGTCGACAATCATAATAAGGGGGAATATATTGGCAATTGTGGAATCGTTATCGAGAACTATTACATGTTATTGATACGATGTTACTAATACTATGGCTTATAAAATAACAATTGTCCATTAATATTAGTTAATTATTGCCTACAACGAGTTCAGAACTGAGGGATTAATAGATTATAGACTATAAATTATTAATAATTTGTTTCCATTGAATTCAATAATATTGCAGTTTTGCGTAAAAAAATAGCTCAATAGTGATGAAAATAAATCAGTTTTATGTACATACATATATAATTTTTAATTATAAAAATATAGAATATTTTGCAGTATTAGTTGCAATGGCATTCCCTTATAAAATAAATATCCTGTAACAATTTAAAGCGTAAGATTTGCATTATGAACATTATTCCTAATAATAATATGTCATAATTTACCATTACACTTACCAATATTTCTTTCCATTATATCCGTCCTTCGATTGTTTGTTGCAAAATACAGAAAAATTACAAACGTTCATACATGTATTTTTTTCTTCAGAATTTATAAAAATTCACATAATTTTTAGTTGATTTCGTTTCTAAACAATTTATCACTCACGCTCTCTCTCATTAATCTTGGTAAACGATTGACAAAGATGTAACAAAAAAAATTACAAACACTTTTATTTATTTCTATAACATTTACCGAAAATTTTTTTTTGAATCTTGTAAGACTTTAAAAAATATGTCGTATATACGTATGTATATGAAATGAAAAATTTGTTGCGAACAAATTTGCCAATTTAAATATTCAATTTATCATTTTTCGCTTTGTCGAATTTATTTATTTTGTTGCCGTGTTTTTTTCGCAGGCAAAAATCAAGAAAATAAAAATAAATGAAAGAATATTTAAAATTTCAACAAATAAAAAATATGTATTTTGATTATAAAACAAAATAGAAATAATGACAAGTTTCAAATTTGATATTTATGGCCTGGTGAACAAATCAAATATATATGTTTGTATGTATGTTGTCTTTTAGTACATTTTCAAATAAATAATGTGTTTTGAAAAGACTACTTGTTGTCTTTCGAACATTACAAATGCCTTTGAGCCAAAATACTTATATTGTTGGTGTTAAGGAATTCATGTAATTGATGTTGATCTTAAATATGTATGTATTATAACTTACTTTCTTGCAGCATGATGCATATATGTACATACATACATCAGTTTAAATTCTTTCAAATATGCCCAGCAAACATTAATTTTGAATATTATCTCATCAAGGCGAATTAAAAAGTTCAGTGCAATGGGGAATTCAAGCCAATATCAATTTTACGATTCTTATAATCCATATAAAATAAAATTATAAGAAAAATAACTATTCTCATTATATATATATATATATATATATATATATATATATATATATATATATATATATATATATATATATATATATATATATATATATATATATATATATATATATATATATATATATGTATTGGGTGATTTTTATTGAGGTATAGAACTTTAAGTAGGCATCACTTTTTTAACTGGCGGCCATTTTGTCAGCTGTCAAGTGATTAATATTTAGTTTGGTTTGCCATTTCATCATGAACAGGTTGACAAAAGAACAACGCTTGCAAATCGTGCAAATTTATTTCGAAAATAATGGTTCAGTTCGCGAAGTTTACCGCAAGCTCCGTCCATTTTATGGTCGACATAATCGTCCATCAGAGCAATTAATTCGGTTAACCATGGATCGTTTTCGCACTACGTTTACTCTATGTGATAATACGCATCCGCAGAGACGTCGAACAGTGCGCACCGAAGAAACAATTGCCGCTGTAGAGCAAAGTGTTGAAGAGGACCCGAATGAATCGATTCGCCACCGTGCACAGCAATTGGAGCTTTGTCCATCAACTTTATGGAAGATTTTGCGCAAAGATCTTGGCTTGCAACCTTACAAGATCCAGCTTGTGCAAGAATTAAAGCCGCGAGACGATGCAATGCGTCGTGATTTTGGTGTATGGGCCGAAAATGAGATTGATCTCGATGCTGATTTTCATCGCAAAATTTTGTTCAGTGATGAGGCTCATTTTTGGTTGAATGGCTACGTCAACAAGCAAAATTGCCGCATTTGGAGTGAAGAGAATCCACATGAGACCCTTGAGACGCCATTACATCCACAAAAACTGACTGTTTGGTGTGCTCTATGGGCTGGTGGAGTCATTGGGCCATACTTCTTCCGAAATAATGCTGGAGAGTCAGTTACCGTTAATGGAGACCGGTATAGAGCCATGATAACCGACTATTTTGTTCCCGAATTGGATGGCATGAATGTGGATGAGTTGTGGTTCCAACAAGACGACGCTACATGCCACACAGCGCACGTCACAATCGATTTATTGAAGGAAACATTCGATGAGCGCATAATTTCGCGGAATGGACCTATCAATTGGCCACCAAGATCGTGTGATTTGACACCATTGCATTATTTTCTTTGGGGATATGTGAAGTCGCTCGTCTACGCCAACAAACCAGAAACGTTAGGGGACTTGGAAGCCAACATTCGTGGCGTTATTGCCAACATACGGCCCCATATGCTCGAAAAAGTGGTTGAAAATTGGACCTGTAGAATTGGCTTTATTCGAGCCAGCCGCGGCGGCCACATGCCCGAAATCATATTTAAACGTTAATGGCATAAAATTATCCTTCCAATAAAGCCAAATTGATGGACATTAAAAAGATTTTCTTGTGTTTTATTTCAATTCGAAGTTCTATACCTCTAAAAAAAAACACCCTGTATATATAACGGAGGGTGACAGCAAAACGCTTGAATTCGCCGTACATTGAATTCATTAAAGAAGAATATTTTCCGTAATGACATACTTACATACAAACGGTGCTTAAAAAAGTTTATTAAAAAAGCTCATTGTTGTTGAGTTAATCCAGTAGTTGCAGAAAAAACGCTTAATATAAATTTGTATGACTCCGATATCATGCCATATCACAAAATATTAAAAAAATACAATCGCAAATTGTACAGTTAAGAACATTTAGTTAAAAGTAAAACCAAAGCGAATTCATAACATGTATGATTGACAGCGCTGCTAACAACTTTTTCTTAAATTGTATCAATGGTGAATGTGAATGTAAAAATTTTCTTATATGTTGTGATTACTTTTGAATACTTTTCTTTATTTTCTAATTTTAGTCTAGGATTTTTGGAATTTTGAAATAGAATTGCAGTGGTTGAACTGGCGAGTTTAGTAGAGTTAGGCTGTTTAGCTTCAACACCAACTTTTTCAAGCACAATACCGTGGTCATGGGAAGCGCCACCGAAGGGATTCGCCTTCCATCTAGTACCTAAATGAGCCTCTTTGCAATCTTTGTCAGCTCAGCATTGACGTGCTTTTTTGCAGTGCCCGTAATTGCCACACTTTCTTTAACAAAGAGTTAATAAACTTAAAAGTTATTGAAAAAGAAAATGAATAGTAATACCAATGCGAATTTATAGCAGGTAAACTCCCCAATAAAAAAATTTAACTCTCTAAAGGTACCAACACACGACATGTTTTTCACATTGTATGTGACAAAATTTACATATGTAAACGGAAACATGTCGTGTGTTACCTTTAAAACATTGCTTGTGTAAAAAACATGACAAAAGTCATAAGACATTATTTGAAATAGAGCGTGCTCTATTTTCTTATGTTAAACATACAGCTCCAAATGTCTATGTCATGCGAACTAATTCGTCGGCGGTTGAGTATGTGCACTATCATTAGCCGTCTGAATGAAGTATTTTGCAACACAAATAAACTAGTATATATATTTTTTTTTAATTTAACGTTGTCGTTTTATTAAAATGAGTCCAAAAATGTATAGATTTTTAGATACAACCTCAACGTCTTGCTTAAAAAAGAAAAAATAAAAAAAAAACACATTTGCGTCGCCAGTACTTCAGCGACGGAACCAAAAATATTTCAAAGGCTGCAAGCCATTTATGAAACAAACGACGTGGATATTTATGTAATCAGCTATTCTCAATAAACATGACCGATGTCATGTGTGATACTACATGTATGTACGTTTGTGACCAAAAATGATAAACCTTATGTAAATTAACCAATATTGGCAGACAAAAAGAAAAACATACGAATCGAAAGCTTAAAAAACATGTCGTCTGTTGGTACCTTAATTGCACAATGTCAAAAACAGCAGAACATGAAAAATAGAAAGGCAAGAAAAATATTTTAAAGTATTCAAAGCAAATAAGCAAGTAATCAAATAAAGGAGAAAACTTTGACATTAACCAATGAAAAAGTTTCGAAAAAAAATTTATCAGCTGGGCTGTCAATTCCATCTGTTATGAATTCGCTTTGAGTAATACGATTAAAAATTCAAAGAGAATTATGGAGACCCTGTTTTGAAAATCGAATCCAGTCAAATTGACTGCTTTTCAAAAAAATAATTCAACTAATAGTAAAATATTTCTCACTTTCTTCTAGTGTCTCATTTTCTATTCTAAAATATCATATTTGAAATTAAATTACATTGCATAATTCGATCTGAATCGAGTTGTAGACCTGTCCCAATTGTTTGTATTTTAATTCATTTCGCCATAAAAGATATACATATATGATATTAGTATTCAAATTCTAAATATATTGGCAGCAAAGAAAATGCATGTACCTTAATTGAGGCAATTAAAATTTATATATAAATTGAGTTATCGACTTTAGCTGAAAATATTTTAACTACAAAACTTTGTCTCAATATTTTTTGATAAGAAAATTTATCTGAATATATTAAAATATGTACATATATTATAACAATTTTCATAAAAAACATTCTAATATTAATATTTTTAATATTAAAAAAAACTTTACAACATTTAGTTTTGTCAATGTACATGATTTTCTCTTCTCACTGAACAGACTTCACTTTATGGTGCTGTTAAATACTGACTGCTTAATTAATTAATTGCATGCCAAATTGAGCTCAATAAATTCGTGATTGCGCAATTAAAGTGAATGTCGTGACAATATATTCTTATTGTCTTCTTTAAAGAAGATGAAATTTCTTTATTCCTAAAAAAGAATCAGAGAATCGCTGGGTAGCAATTTACACTTAAAAAAGCAATGGCTAGTTCTACGGCAAGTACAATAATATAAAAACAACATGTAAATAAAACTTAATAAGCATTAAAAAAATAAAAATAATAGACATTTTAATTATTCACGAAAATAAATATGTGATTGCTATATATTATTATCATGTTCTAATATTTCTTCAATACTTGGAAAAAATGGAACACCAAGTTTCCTAAAATTATATCATATAGTGCGCCTAATTTTAAAGTAAAAAAACCTAAGGCCAAGAAGACATGGTCCTTTTACATCAGGTTGTAATTTGTAATTATTTCTTAATGATAATAAATAAAATAAAATAAGTAAAAAGGCATAATTTAGAAATATACGAAAGTGTATCATGGAATTAAAATCCATTACAAATTAATCGAATCGGATCGGGACACAATCAAATGGTGGGCGTGCCGCTTGAGAACTGTAAGGATCTGCTTTAGCGGGAACTCCCTGGTGTCACATAGAGCAGATGTTGTGGTGATGTTACCTGTGCGATGTCGAGAATGACCTGTCGCCAATACGACCGCGAAAATTTGCAGTCCTAGAGGGAATTTCTCCGGACCAATTGGGCACACATATTGCGGCTTTGACTAGACACTGCTATATAGAAGTCCATGCCGGGAGAGTGGGCAATAACTTCTGTAGAAGCTGTCGAAGTGAAGAAGAGGAGGAAAGTGTTGAGCACCTTCTCTGTCATTGCCCCGCTTTTTAGCAAGAGAGAGCTACTCACATAGGCAGCCCACTGCTGCAAGATCTGTTAGATATATCTGGCTGCGTCTTCAGGGGGATAAACTCGTTTGTCCCTTCGTCATTGTTGTTTGATACCGGTGCAATGTGGTGAATTATGTTTGGGCAACCTAACTAGCTATGACACAATACGAGCTATCAAGGCCCAAGTGGGTCAGTTATGTCTTAGAACTAACTGGAAGCCTTTGCAATCTAACCTAGAAACCATGATTTCACATTTCCCATTATACCGACACACATATCCTCTACAGCAAAATTCAAAATTGGAGAGGCATACGGAAGAATTTCCATTTGACTTTAACTTAACGTTTAATCAAGTGCACAATATTTCGTGTTCTCGACCTGTCGATGTGATAAAAATTAATGGTTAAAGAAATGCAATAAAAATGTGTATGTACTACAACTAAAACAACAACATTATCATGAACTATATTTTATGTTAGTTGTAGAAAAGTCAATAAACTTGAATAAGATTGATGGTTCAGAAGCGTTAATAGAATAAAATTGACAAGGAAATGGCAACATTTATAAATATAATTTTAAATTCCAAATATATTACGCGAAAAGATTTTAGCGAATTGAGTACGATAGTCGATATTTTTTCAACATGCCTCGTGCTCAATTAGTCAAGTCAAGAATCAGTCAAGTATCATCTGTCTATAACTAAACATCTGGAAAATCGAAAAGACAACTTTTAACATGTGTTGAAGCAACGGTTTAAAAAAATTGATCTCGCAGTGGCTGATTGTCGCGGCGACAGTTTTTGTAGACACAAGCGGCATTGATATCCTCCAAAAGAGAATTCAAATAGACCCCCATTATTAGAGAATTTCAACGACGCTCTTTGAAGCAGATAATGCATCCGTGAGCAGAACACGTGATAATTTTTTTAAGTGTAACATTTTGTTGATCGATTTATAAAAAAAAAATCGCTCTAACTTAGTAACTTCAACTGCTTTATACGACTGCGTGCTCTTTCCTAAATTGTTTGCTCCTACTACGGATCACTAAATTCCTTTGTGAAAGGGCAAAAAGTGTCATCCTATTTTGCAAAATATTAAAAAAGTGCTGTTGGTGATGTTGACTGAAATAGTTGTAGTGCGTTGATTGCAAAGCAAATTATTGCTGAGAATGTGGTTTCTCGACCCCTGTTCAGATGAAATCATCAACATCATTTAATTTTTCTGTTGTGCATTAGTGTGGCATCGTGTTTGTTGTTATTGTACTTATTAAGTAGCGAAGACTGGTCACTGAACAGTAACGGCAGCGATTGATAAACTTCTATGCTAATGTACATCGCAGTGCCCTTCTTCGTCGGTAATGTTGCACGGTCTCACACATTTTCACCACCTGTCCCATTTCTACCTCCCCCAGGGGGCGCGGTCAATTCATCCTGTCTTGGTGGCTTGGTGTTGAACCTCCTGGGGTATAGGGTTATCAGGTTTCCGGACCTAGGCCTTTTTGCTGATAACCCCTAAAAACTTGTATGTTGCTACCCAATCCCTGAAACAACAGGGCAACGGGCGCGCATGCAAGTAAACTAAAGGTAAAAGCGGGTTCGCTCGCTCGTCCGGAGGGGTAGTTGGTCTTTCCAGACCTTGACCTTTGGCCAATTGCCCTAAAACTTAATATGTTACTACCCAATCCCTGAATACCAGGGTAACGGGCGTGCATATAAGTAATTAAGGAAGTAGCTTGCTACGCTAGTCTGGGTAGAGGTGTTACCGATGCCTCAGGTGTGCAAGGAACCTAAAATCGGAGGTGCTTTTAACACGCGGCTGACCAGAGTCCTATCTGGTGCCACGGGAACCAGTAGCCCCTAGGACGTGTCCTAGACTGGTTATTGGTGAGGCCCCTTCGGGGATCACGTGGTGGCTGTGGTTAAAACCCAAAGATACGCGGGGAGAGGTATGGGCTGGATGAGTGTGTCTTCAATCATGGGCTAGTGGCATGATGTGGATGTTCTCTTCAGGCCATATATCTCTAGGTGCTGTTGCTATTCGACAGAGCTGCTCTAATGGTTACGGTAGGTGAAGCTTCAGGTCAGATTGGGGTAAAAGTTCCACTGCCGTGCCATTTGGGTAGTAGGAGGTTAGATAGCTCCAAGCATCTTAGCAAGGTGTCTGTACATGGTCCAGCAGCCTGTACGGAACTTGCTACCATGTTGTCCCTGTCAGGGGCACATGTTAGTTGGCGCTCCGTCGTGTGCCCTTGGCGGGGGCTACTGGGGCGGTGGTGAACGTGCTTTATTCACCCTTGTGCAATAGTGCACCGTCAGGTTAGGCCTTCGGGCAGGTACTGACGTGAATCTTTTGCAACTCTGTCCCATCTCTACCACTATCCCTTTCGCAAAAGAAGTATTACTTTCAGTTGGCGTCAATTTTCTGAATGTTACTTTTCTTTATAAAAAAGCATTAAGATAATTTGCTAACAAACTGTATTGAAGTTATAAAATATTGGCTGGCACAACTCCCGTTTAACTTAACTATCTTGTCCTATGGATATTAGATGGCTTTAAAAATCTAATAATTCCTAAAAATTTGCATACAAAAAAAATGAGAATAAAACATTTTTTAACACTACTTCTAGTAAAATGTTTCAAGAGGTAAAGAAGTGGGCTGTCAAAAGCACTGCACTTAAATTGTCTATAATGACCACTTTTTTGTCCTTTTTTTTATCGTCTAACAAAGGATAATCAAAATTACTTTTATACCTTGAAAAGAAGGCAACATCGCTTCCGGTTGGTATTAGAATTGGAACTTGCGCAATATGGGCCCATCATATGGTTTTCTCTAATAGTAAGTGCCACAGAAAGTTTTTGAACAGCGGAAAAGAAAGTTGATTCATTAGTTACTCCTGTTGATTCAGCGAACATTTTTTATTTTCAAATGAACATTACCATCTCTTATCTTAAGGCTTAAAAGACTTGTCTTTAATGACTCCTGCAGTCAAAATCTTTTCCAGTCAAGTTCAATATCCTTTATTTCAAATCGACTTGAAATTAAATTGTGTTACAGAATAACTCGTCCAGTGTTAAGTTTTTATAATGCCACTTGTGGTTATGAATTTTTAAACTTTTTATTTTCCAACACCTCTGCTTTCAAAATAATATTGTTTTTCTTCTTTATAAAGAACTTAATATAAGTAATTTACAGTCTTTATGCACATGAAAGTACGTAACTGACAGAAAGTGAGTTTTCTATGCAATTTTCCATAACTTCAAAATTAAAGTTCAAAACTCTTGTGGAAATACAGTTTGCATGAACAGCAGTTGCTGGCGGTATGTAACAATCAGCAGTTGCTGATTTTGTTTTTCTTCTTCTACGAGTATTTTTCATAAAGTTCTGTGATTCATTGGCATCTGAAGAACACAACAGACCTGCTGTCATTTTAATTTTTTTATTGAAAATTCTGCAGTGCTAAAAGCTGTTTTATAACGAATATTTATGTTCAACAATATGCTTGAATATATATATATTTTTTTTTTTGCAAGTTTCGAACTTAAAAAATATATGCATTTTTATAATGTTGCTTTATGAAAGGATATCCATGCATTCGAAATTCCATAAACAGAATAGAGTTAATGCTTGCAAATAAATTTATAATTGCACGCACTAACTGCGGGCCATTCATAGTTTGGCAGTGGGGCCCAATTATAATTACTCTGCTTGACCACATGCCTGCAAGTGGAAGCTAGTTTTAAGGAATTAGTTCGTCATTGAATCCAGAATATCAATAAGTTTGCATTATTTTCTTTTAAATTACTTTTACTTCTGCGCCAGTAATTATATTATCTCTCCATGTCTGGAGAATTAGATCATCGGTTAAAATCGGAAAAGACCTCTCCGAGACGTTTAATACCAAACTAGGTTTTAGACAATTTGATATTATATCCTATGATCTATTCAACATATTATTGGAAAAAATCCTGCATGATGCTGCAGTTAATAGAGCAGGCACAATTTACAACAAAAAACATATGCCACTTGTTTATGCCGATGATATTGATATCATGTGGCGGATTGAGCGAGAGGTAACTGCAACATTCTCCAGTATCGAAAAGGAGTCGGCGAAAGTAGGTCTGGTAGTAAATAAAGATAAAACAAAGATAATCCCTCTTATTATGATTGTCGCGTCGATGTCACATCAAATAGACAGTAAAAAAGACAGCAGTTCTGAACTCGTTGTAGGCAATAATTAACTAATATTGATGGCCAATTGTAATTTTATAAGCCATAGTAGTAGTAATATCCTATCAATAATATTTAATAGTTCTCGATAACGATTCCACAATTGCCAATATATTGATGCTGACTTGATGTAACGTCGACGTCGGCAAACATAATAAGGGCAAATAGTATTAAATATTAGAAAAGCAACAAGACAATATGTGAACGTTGGTGACTATAACTTCGAGGTAGTGAAGGACTTTATCTCTCTCGGTATCGTCATAAACCAAACAAATAACACCAGTTTGGAGATAAAACGAACAACTATTCTTGCTAATAGATGCTATTTGGGGCTAAGCAAAGCCCTCTCTCGACGAACAAAAATTACACTCTATAGAACTTTTATATTACCCGTGCTACTATATGGCACTGAAGCGTGGGTTCTTATGCAAGCAGATATGGACCTATTTGCGTTGACGGGGAGTATAGCCATCAAATTAATCATAAGTTATATGAGTTGTACGAAGATATCACTATAGTTAAGCGCATCAAAGTACAACGGTTGCGCTGGCTGGGGCATGTCTTACGTATGGATGAGAATGCTCCGGCGAGAAAATCATTCGAGTTCGATCCCAATGGACGACATAGAAGGAGAAGACCCCAACTCCGGTGGAAGGATCAAGCTGAGGGAGATCTCGCAAAACTTGATGCTAGAAACTGAAGGAGAACTGCATTAGATCGACGCGCATAGAAAAATATTCTGAATCAGAGTACCGACCTTAATTGTTGTTTGTGATAGAAGCAGTAATTCGATCATGTTGTTATAAATATTTCTCTTAACATGCGGACTTTATCCGCATGTTAAGAGAAATTGAAATAGTCTGAATAATTAAATCTAATAATAATTTAAGAAATGTTTGATGTTTTTTTTTTACATGTGGATAATACACTTTCTAATTTAATACACTTCTATAGAAAACGTTAAATAATTTATTATTCTTTGAAAGTATGAGTACGTGGAGATTTTGATACTTTAGAGCAATTGACATAAAACTGATGATATGTAAAGCCAGGAATCACTGTCACTTTAATTTGTTCGTTATAAATGCCAATTTTTTGAGAAATTGCGGACTCTCTTGTAAATGGCAACTTTCCTTTGCGTTTCTGGGGTTTAAAACTAAATTTCAAAACGAATATGGATAATGTTGCAAGCATAAACCTTTAAAATAAAAATATTTTCAAAAAATGCAGCAAATAGGGGCTGGTGGTGCACTTCAAATGAAAGCTTGAAATCCCAGCTTTCATTTGATGGGAAGCATCGCTAAATTATACAGTTTAATAAAAATTTACATGATTGATTGTAGAAACTAATTTTTTAACGTTTGAAAGTAATTTATTTAATATTTTATTGTTTGTGGTTGGCTTAGCCGGTATATGCCTGCATTTCATTGGCGCTAGCCAAATCATCAGTACCCTTGTAGCCAAATTATGATTGAAAAACATTAAATCTTGTATACATACTTATGCCGCAAATTGGAATAAAATCGATTGATTCGTTCGAAAGATGCCGTTGTCGTATCATCTTTTTTGCAATAACTCCAAAAATTCGTGTTTAATTTATGGACTTGTTAATTATTTTAGATTTTGAGAAACTGCTGTAGAATATATTTATTCATTCGAAAATAGTGTTTTATCTAAATAACTCCGTTTTCCCCAAATGGTTTTCTAATGACTAATACATTGTAATTTTAATTCAATATTTAAATAGAATTTTCCTATGCTATTAATAGTCAACTATTAGTTTTTTGGATTTCGGGCTTTCGAAATTTCATCTAGATTGGCTAATTTTTTCTGCAGTTGGACCAGTACTCAGAGGATGACCCCTATTTATGCAGTGCATTGTGCTGGAACTAGGAAAATAGGATAGGGTGAGGAGGATAGCGGGAGTAGTGCTTGTGGACATTCGATTTGAATCTCTCAACGCTGGGTATGGCAGGAAAGATATCTACCGGGAGCTCGTTCCACATACGAGCCGTTCGATCAAAGAACGAATTATTTCTGTAATGCGTAGTGCGATTCGCTGTTATATCGACCACAATTGGATGTGCTCTTAATGAGGAACGTGTTGCTCGTGAGTAAGATCGGATCTTGTGAAAATGTTCCCTTACCTCATTACAGCACATTCCATTGAAGTAACGATAAAACAGCGTAACACATCCCACGTTGCGACGATGCTCCAGTGAGTCAATAGAGTTGGCTACACTATTGTCACCAATGAGCCTTTTCGCCCTCTCCTGTACTCGGTCCAGTAGCTTCAAAAGAGACGAGTGGTATTCCATTTTCGGCCGGATGTAGATGGTATAAATAGTGAGGATATCAGAAGGGGTGAGGTATCTCTTACACCGTCTTAAAAACCCGAGGCACTTGAATGCTTCATTGGCGATATGAAAAATGTGCTCAAGTCCATCGAACATCACACTGAATTTTCATGCCCACTGAATTTTCATGATTCCTCAATATTTATATCACCCATAATTACAGATGGAGCAGCATGCACGGTCATACGTTTATGCGTAAGCATACATTGATTTGATATGCATCATTGCCGAAAACAAATTTAAAAGCAGTGTTTTTATTGCTCTGAAAATTCTTGTTAAATTGATATAAGTGTCAAATTCAAAGGATGAAAAGTCCACCAATAATTTTTTTATAAAGAATTTTAATATTATTATTATCATTATTATTATTAGTATTATTATTATTATTATTATTATTATTATTATTATTATTATTATTATTATTATTATTATTATTATTATTATTATTTATTTATTTTTTCTTTGGAATAAATTGTGTAGCTTGTCCTACCATTCAATACTAAAGCGTGCTGAAAACTTCTTTTGGGTATTAAGAATTCCTTTATTTGCAACAATCTGCATTCAGAGAAAATTCCACTCTATATGCCATATGCGTTCACCATATGAAAAAGCAATTTGTTCACTCCGTGTATGTGTTATTTGTAACACAAATACATACATAAATGGGTATGTACATACGTACGTACTCATATATTTATACCGTTCAATTAAGTTTCCAATATTTGCTATTTTTACACTTCTCACCCAGAACACCGATGGAAGTTTTGCAAACATTTTGTTATTGAAACTAGTGGCACATGAAGAAAAACACTTCTGTAGTTGTCTCGTTTAATAAAATATAGTTTTAATAGACGGCACCTTTAATGATGGAAATTGAGTAAATTTTGATAAATAATAACTTCTCTCCAGTGTGAATATATGTATATTAGGATGGGTCGATGTAAAAGAATATACAAAATTTTAGGGGAAGAAATGATTCTATGAAGAATTCTAAACAACTTTGCCGTGTTCAATAAACAATTAAATAATTAAAAAAATTATAAAATGGAAGATACACTAATGTTGCTATTATTATTGTTTAAACGTTGAAAACAAAATGACCCCCATATATTTTTCCCCCATATAAGACTGAAAATTTATCACCTTTTGGAATTTTTAATCACCATTTTTCGTTATTACTTACGTGTAATTATTTGCGTATTAATTTGTATAGAAAATGCCACTCCCACTGACCCTATCCCACCATTTTTTCTTGTGATTACGTGCATTGGCTGTAGAGTAACCCACACCAATTTTGAACACTTGCTACTATAGTCAGCAAGATTTTCTATCATGGAGTATTACTTTTTCCCGGTCTTATCACATTTG
Source organism: Germaria angustata (assembly GCA_963681545.1). Lineage (NCBI taxonomy): Eukaryota > Metazoa > Arthropoda > Insecta > Diptera > Tachinidae > Germaria > Germaria angustata. Next base: position 59,149,016 of record OY813001.1, on the reverse strand, counting down.
GGGGGGAAATTGCGTTACCGCTAAAGTATAGCCCACAAATAACGAAAAATTGGGCCTTCCCGAAGTAATGTAGAAAACAGTCCCGGGAAGGCATCCCACCAGAAACGGAGGAGGGAGTTTTTTAGTGGAAAACACCACTCAACGCAGTCGACGACGGCCACTGTAAGTGCGAAGGCATTTTCAACTCTACCTCGGCCGTCAAAAAAAAAAAAAATAACGAAAAATTCGCTGCACGTATAAAAAAGTATTGACGAATATATAACCTCCTCTTTTTTTTTGAAGTCGGTTAAAAATTTGGGTCTATGTCCACGAAATGTTGCCTGTTATAGGTACTACTGCACACTCTCCCGGAGGACAAATGTGATCTTAACTGACCTTTGTATGGATGTTGGTTAAATATTGATCGAAATGCTTGTCTCCAATGTAGTCTCCAAAAGTTCAATACCTTACTGCAACGCCTCCAGCGTTTGATCTAATGATTGTCTACGTGTCATTCTGATTGAACATCAGTGACTGATTATGGCCTTCATAGGCCGTTCACTTAAAACCTTTTATATAAATCAAACTAAAATATTAAAAACATTAGTTTAACAAGTAAGAAAAAATCATTTGAATTTAAAATGCCAGAAATCTCAAATAAGGAATTATAAATTGCATTTTTTTATTATAAAGATTTTTTTATTTCCATGGAATTTATCATACAACTTTGCCAGTATATTTTTCCAAGGATTCTTTCTTTTTTCATCCTATTCAAGTGATTTTATCCTCACATGTGTTTCTCTGTAGCGTAAACAATTTCAACGAATTTGTTTCCGATTTTTTGTTTGCCCATCCTTCACTGCATTTTTAACAGACACTTGAACGCAAGAAACACATCTATGAAAACCTGCCTTAAATCAGAATTTTTTCCTTCTTATTCTAGAAATATTTGTCTACGAGTACTGCAATTGCAATAATAATAATGTACGAGTGCAAGTTGAAGTTGAATTGTGAACAGTTTTTGGCAGCTGCTCCAGCAAACGCTTTGCTCCCCTCGTCCTTCTTCTCGCTCAACATTCTTCTTTTGAATGCAATCGAACGTATACCATTTAACATAGATTTGCCTTTTTCAATTTCCGTGTGATTTTTGAATGCTTAGATTACTGAGCAAAAAAAGGAGATAAAAGAGTTGTAAATTGAAAATTTAATAGAGCGTATGAACTTTGTAAAAGTTTAACAAAAGAAGCGTATAATGTTAGTGTTTTCAATGGTAATAAATGAAAAGGATACGAAAAGACATGTGATTTATTTCTTGGTAAAATAGTTGTAGACACAAACACGATGGCTATTAGAATATAAAAGATGAGGAAAATTTAAACTTAATATCTAGGGGATACACTGACTTCAAAAGTATTCGTACAGTTATTTGAATTGAAATCCTTGTCGTATGTCTGTATGAGCAGTTGGGCTTAAGTCGATAGTAGGGTATTTAAATTAAAGGTCACTGTTTTAGCCACAAAATTTATATTTTAAATAAAAATTGGGCAACAAGGAGCAAATGATAATAACATTTCGACAAAATAAAATTTCCTTACTTACCACCGACCTTAACTCTTGTCTATTTGTCTATTTATTTATGTTTTATTTTCATTTCCTGTACAACAAGTCTAAGTCTTATATAAAATAATTTTGTCATTTGCACGTCTTGTTGAACGTTATATGTATATGTACATCTATGGTAATATGGAAAAACAGATTGAATAAATGACATACAATTAGACACATGTGACCTCTAGCTACTGTCAAAGGAAGCAGGTCTGTATTGAAATACCAACTACTTTAATTGCAACTTGACGTACTCTTAACAAACCTGTTAATAGTATAATTATTTCTCGCAAAAGCTGAACTAAAATTTATGATTTCCTAAATTCGTACGACTTTCAATACCATTTATTGAAATCCTCCTAATTAAAACCGCCTTAAGGATTTTTATTGACCCTAGAAATATAAACTTGTTAAAATAATTCTGCCGTCCTTGCGGATAATGACGATTTATGATATATTATCTGTATGATGTATGATATATTATCTGCTTATGAGAAGCACAGCTGAGTGCTAGCGGACGCGTCACAGATTTCGGATAGTGGTACGTTCCGTAGATATAAGGAGTAGCTGCCCTTGGCAGTCGCGGACAGTCAGCAGTTACAAGGGAAAACTCTCGGAGAGTCCTTCGAGCTCTGAGTTTGCCTGTGATCCTTGTATCGTCGTGGCGAACAACAGACATGCGCAACTACATGCCTGGATGCGATGTTGGCAGCCTCAATACCAGGATCGGACGCTCTGGTTTAATTAGTCATTAACTGAAATTTGACAGACAAATAGTTCATAGCCTGAACTAACATAATTGATACCTTTGATCACGGTAAACGACTGAATATTTTTTATTTTCATATTCCACGGGGTTGTGTTTCGGACCGCAATATATATATATATATATATATATATATATATATATATATATATATATATATATATATATATATATATATATATATATATATATATATATATATATATATATATATATATATATATATAAACATACACGTATACAAATACATATATACATACATACATATAAAAAAGAAAAATTCCTTTGGACAAAATACCTAGTAAAATGCTTTTAAACTGAAATATTTGCCACCAGTTAAAGTAACAACAACAAAAAAATTCCTTAGCAACACTTCTGCGAAATGAAGTCATTGAAACGGCCTGAATGAAATTAATTAAGCTTGATCAATATGTTAAGTTTGTTGTTAAAGCAACGACATTTCCTTTTAAATTTCTCTCTTACCTTTCCCCATTAGGGACACACATAAATTGTGTGCGCAATTCTGCACTTCACCTTTCCAGCCCGACATAAAGTGGTTGGTTGCCTGGGTCAAACACTGGATTTGCCTGTAAGATAATGTTACATACCTTAAGGTTTTATAACTGGAAAGTATGGATATTTTTACACCCTTTATTGTGTCTTTTGTTTGTTTTTCTATTGCATGTTTCCATTTAAGGTTGTTGCCAATGAGTTGTCAGTCTTTTTGTAACCTGCATTGGAATTTGTTTATTCGTGATAAGCCATCGAAATTTGAAAAATACGAGGTCTGCTATTTCTATTGTGAACCTTAGCAGCATTATTTCAGCAAGAAAATTTTATATTGTAGAGTAGCAAAAAGTTGTCCAAAAAGAACTGATCGCTGTAGTCAAGTCTTACTGACATTTTCTGCCAAATCAATTGTTTATTATTTAGCAGTAATACTTGTCATTATAATAAATGTCACTTTTAATAAATGCCGAGTTACACAATTGAGCATAAATAATGATTTGATGGAGTGCAGAAGTGTTTAGGATTAACGTGGATAAGTGCCTTTCGGCCTAAAACCATAAAGCTCTTAACGCCGGATGAACTTAGTGCAATTTCTGTACATGACAACACATACCATTAACAAGGCCTTCGCTAAGGAGCTGAAGCGGTTTTTGTGGTTGTTTACAACAGCATCTACAGATCTAAGTATTGGTAGCAGGAGAGAGAGAGAGGTGGATTGACATCAGAGCTGATAACTTTTTTCTAAAAATTTTACGTTGCTAAATGTCAAAAATTGGTATATAGGTGTTGTGATTACTTGGAATATTTTGCTTTGCTTTCCCAATTTACTCTACTCTTTTTGACATTGAGTAAAGAGATAGTTGTATTTGTCGTACTGGTGACTTTATCAGGTCGAATTCATCTTGGGTTGCATGGGGAATTTGACTCAATACATACAATTAAGTACTAATAGCCCAATTTATTAATTGTATTCTAACTTAATTAAGGTGCGCATGCCTGATCATAGTGAAGCATTCATGGGAATATTACCTCGTACAATAATTTATTACGATTTTCGATGCCATAGAATGTTATAAAAATTATCGCCAGTTACTGGAACGATGGCTTACCTTTACGGTGCTGTTTGTTCTATGCTTGCGTTGACATTGCATACGCCCCTTCTTGAGGACCTTAAGCTATTAAAACTTTACCACATAAGAACTTCTAGTCGAAACCACAACCATGTATCCTCCCACATGTAGGATTTCAACTATGGTCCTTACATGATCTCACATGACGACAGACAGACAGTCCATAACAGGTCCTGGAACTTTCCAGGAGTCTGTCCGCCTGCTAATGAAACTCGTCCAATTCTGATCTCTATGCAGTTTAATTTTTTACAGCACTTCCATGCTGCAATCAGTAGAATATGTGTTTTCAAATGAATAATTAAAGGATATGTTACCTGTAATAATGGATAATACACTTACCACTCACAATATAAATAGTAGCCCTCGTAATTAGGCGTACTAATAATTACAATACTTTATGCACACATTATAGTCAATACAGTGCTAAACAAAATTAAAAATGCAATAATAAAATTGTATATTTTATTAGGAAATTGCTTTAGGAAAATCAATTGTAGTAAAATCCTATTTTTGTTCGTCTTAATATTATTTGGTACGACCTTTTTGTTTTATGTGGAAACACCAGGGTCTAAATATTATCTAAGGGAATTCCTAATATTTTCGATTCAAAACACACAATTTGAAATTTTTTACAATATCGATTTCTACTAATTTATCTTGTATATACTGCTCTCGTCTGCGCAATATACTCGTATAATGCATAAGTTAATCAGATACCACTTATGGTTCAAGTTTTATAACACTCCAAAGTTGGGCATGTTGGGCACTTCTGCTGGAAATCGTTATATCGCAAGAAGTGTTGGGAGTATTAATATCTAAATCTGCTTTGACACCCAAAACTGAACCATTATCTGACTTAAGGTCCTTTCAGTAAGGGCGCGTTGGTTTTAATTTACGATCGAATTGCAATAACAATAATATGCATCTTCGACATTTTTGCCCATCAATAGTGCGGTCAGTGTAAGTTAGAAAAATTAGCCCCGTTAAGCATTGCAAGACTCTGAAAGGCGTCAGCAAATTCAAATAAAAGTGGTATCGTTAGAGAGTCTAAACTTTCCCTTTCTGAATAAATGGATTAATTGTAATTGTTATTTCCTAGTCAGTTAGGTCCCAAAAGTATAGAAAACAGCTATTGTCGCAAAATAACTTTGCTTTTGTGACCATGGCTTATCTGCGTTTATTTTTATGTTTGTTTGTTGAAAACTGATACACGAGCGCATACAACTTGTTTTCTCTACATTTAATCGGCATTTTTATTTTGTATCTCGTGGTCCCAGTTGTCCTTTTATCGACAAAAATTCTTCAGCGTTCAAGTACCTACAAGATTTGTTCCCTAAGCTCTCTGAGGCGAAAGTTACTGCCGGTATCTTCGCTGGACCACAAATAAAGAAAATCTTCGAGTGTGAGGAATTCCCCAAGAAGCTCACTCGTGTTAAGAAAGCTGCTTGGATGAGTTTTATGTCAGTGGTACAGGGATTCCTAGGCAATCACAAAGCCGCAAACTACGTGGAGCTGGTGGAGAAATACGGCAAAATGGGCTGCAGGACGTCTCTCAAACTCCATATTCTGGATGCACATCTTGACAAATTCAAGGAAAACATGGAAGCATATTCAGAGGAGCAAGGCGAGCGCTTCCATCAGGATATAACGGAATTTGAGCGGCGATACCAAGGACAATACAATGAGAACATGATGGGAGATTACATTTGGGGATAGATTAGAGAAAGTGACTCGCAGTATAAACGCAAATGTCGAAAAACCACCCGCTTCTGATTTACTTTTATGTTTTTGGTTTTCTGAAGTTGTAATAAAATCTAGTTTTGATTTATATGTGCTGTTCTGTATGATTTTCTCTGTAGTGAAAGACTCAAACACGTTTTTCTCATAATTTTAGCATATTTTAATGAATCACATTGTCCTGGTCACAAAAGCAAAGTTTCCGTGGAATATTAGGTGGTTTCCATACTTTTAAGACATAACAGACTAGGAAATAACAATTACATCCCAAAGACTGAGAAATTTTTTATTTTTGTTACATAGTGTTATTGTTGCAATAACTTCTAAAATTACCAAATAAACACTATTTCAGTCGAAAATCAAATGAATCAAGGATTAGTTTATGACTCCATGATCTAACGTACTATCAAGACAATAACAATACATGCACACTCCAGGCGAATTCATAACAGGTAAAATCACCAATACGAAAAAATACAACTCTATCTTTACTCAATGTCAAAAACAGTAGAATAAAAACAGAAAACAAAGGAAAGTATTCCAAAGTAATCAAAACAAAATGAGCAAATTTTGACATTGAGCAAAGAAAAAAAAAAATTAGAAAAAGTTATCAGCTGCACTGTCATTTTACCTGTAATGAATTTGTAAATTTTGTTGGACAGTGATTTGACTTGCTTTATATAAACAAAACAACAACAAAAAAAAATAATAATAAAAACTGATAATAAATTAGAGTATGATATTTTGGATTTCGTTCTTTTCTTTTAATGAAATAATAACGAAATATCACATCATTATTGTTCGATATTACACAACGACAGACAAATAAAAAAAAAAAAATATTCATGACAATATTAACGAGTATAAAAACACGTTGTCATTGTATGCCAATAGAAATATATTTTATGTATTTCTTTCGTCCCTAAAATTATTCAGCTGAGTGTAAATGCATGGCAACGTATTTACGTATAAAAGTACATCGGTATTTGCGAGGTAGAAAATATCAAATGTACACTTTCGTAATTTCGACATTTCAATAATAAAACTTTTTTAAAGTGAGTAGCAGCAGAATTAAAAATGAAAGCTTAAGGAAAACAGTTCTTTACAATATATTTACAGCAATTCAATAACAGGTCTATACACAAATTTAATGATTTTATGTATACCTGTGCTGAAAACTATTAATAAATTTATTTTAAATTTTTTAAATTTTTTTTATATTTATTTTCAGGAAAACCTCTTTTCCACTGGCTATAAAAAAAATTAAATATTAATAAAGTGAGTAATTTTCATTGAATATAAAATTATTTAGTACCACACAAAAAACTATATTACATCGCCAATTCATGGAGAAGGTATACATATGTAAGTATGTAAAGCAGGGATTCCCCAACATATTCCATTACACTTATGGCATTTTCTTTTCTAAAAAAAGTGTAACATTTTGTTTGCAATTAAAAAGAAGAGAATTTATGGTCCGGTTTTGTATTTCATTTGGATGAGGTATTGAGTTATTTCCATTTTGATTATTGTTTTGCTTTTATAAAAAGTGAAAACAATTTCATTAAAATAACACAAGGCTGGCTTCACTTTGCTGATACACAAAATTGGTCCCTTAATATTCTTTACTCAGCGTAAATTTATTAGACAAGAGCACGATGCAAAATTGTAAGGGAGTTGATTTTTTTATTTAGATATAAATAGAAAAAATGTATTTAAAATTTTTTATAAATTTATTAATAAAATACACACAAGGGAACTTAAAATTTAATATTTACAAATTGTACACTGAGAAAACATTTCAAGTTTTTGCTGACAAAATTAAGTAAAAGATTTTCTTATAGTTACATTTTTCCTGGCACTGAAGGTCGATTAAACAACCAATATTAAAAAAAAAATCACGGATTTTGAGCAGTCATCTCTGTTATTCAAAAAGAAATTTTCCCATTATTCTTCAGTTAATCCGCTACGTGTAATTTTTACAAGTAGTCCAGCGAGATCTTAGTTTAACGAAATCGAAAGATCAACTAATTTGATTCTCTTTGTTGAATTGCAAATAAAGCAACAGTCTAATGTTTCTCATCACAGTTAGCACGATCAGACTTACAGTGTACCCGTATGACAGCAGAATTTTGAGTCTTATACACGCGTGCTACGGATTCGGGCATCACTTTCTGCTGAGCGAGTACTTCGTCGCATAAAGTCTAGACGACTGACTTGAATGAGTTTTCTAGGGTTTCTTTAATACGTTTTCGTTAATAAGTTAATAACAATAATTACGCTGAAATAAGACGGTTAAGATGTGTTTGCTAAAGTTTTAACACATTCCAATATATTCTTATAAGAATTCTTAATTATTTCTTATAATTTTTTTCTATAAAAATACAACAAGAGTTTCAAAAATATTAATTTCTTGTGGCTTTAGCTCTTCATATGCCGGCTTCATGCCGATAGTAAACTTTAAGCAATTTGAAAACATGTAACCTCATATCTTTATGCCAAACAAATCAAATACAATATGAGAATTCTCTATCTTATATGATTATTACAAAACAATAATTATCATAGTAGGCGTAGCATGCTTTTATTCAAACAGCACAAAAAACAATTATACTCAACATGAGTCTATTTTATTTTTCTTGCAACATGTAAACAATTATTGTAAATACCACAACAAACAAACATTTTTTAAACCCTAATTGTTTTAGACGATTGAGAAGGATATTCCAATAAATTTTAATATTTGAGTATAAAAATGCACCTTTATAACCTTAACAATAATTTATAGCCTTGTTCTTAAAGGGAGCTCTTTTTTATAATAAAATAAGGTGATTTTTTAAGAGCTTTCGGACTTGGTTAAAAAAACACATAAAATTTAGAGAAATGTATGAAATAATTATTTAAATCGATAGAACGATCTACGTATATAATTTATGTTTAAAGACGATTCCATGTAAATGTTGACTGCGACTACGCATCAAAAGGTTCATACGCTGGGTCAATTTTGGCATATTCTCTCCAATATATCGGCCGATGTCTCACGAATAAATTTTTCAATATTGGCTTCCAGTGCGTTCCTAAAGACACGAGCCTTAACATAGCCCCACAAAAAATAGTCTAAAGGCGTTAAATCGGTCGATCTAAGCGTCTCTCAATTGAGCCATTGTTCCGCGTGTTGTGTGGCATGTAGCACCGTCTTGTTGAAACCACATGTCACCCAAGTAAAGCTCCTCTATTTTGGGCAAAAAGAAAATTTGTAATCATCGCACGGTAGTGCTTGCCATTCATAGTAGCGATCCTGCCTTCCTCATTTTGGAAAAAGTACGGTCCAATGATGCCACTGGCCCATAATCCATACCAAACAGTGCGTTTTTGGGATGCAATGCTTTAGCTGCTCTTCACACTAAATACAGCCATTTTGCTTGTCCACGTATCCATTAAACCAAAAATGAGCTTCGTCGCTGCATGAATTTTTATAATAAAATTCAATAATCTGCAAGCGTTGTTGTAAGTCGATTCATGGTTAAATTATAGACCAAACAGAACATGTTTACCAGTAACATGAACACAGCTGAGCTGCCAAAAACAGTGTGGGGCAAAAGAAAGTTGCTAAAAAAATTACGCTTTATTTAAAAAAAGTTAATTAATTAAAATTACGTTCTAACGAAACTTAGCAACTCTGATGATGAAAGTTTTGCATTAATTGAGTTCATCCATCTTTTCTTATTTTCTTTAAGAACTATAATTACAAAAACATTTTTATTTCGATTTAAAAAAATCATATTGAATCTGACAAAAACTATTTATTGAATTAATTTTTATTTCTATTTTTAGAATATACGAATACGGTACTGAAATCTTATGCTGCTTTTGTATCTCTTTTATATGACGAATTTTTGGACTGCCTTTGCGTTTTACAAAAACAAATCGATTGCAATTTGTTGCTTCAACTCCAATTAAATATATAAGCACTCTAGCACTATCAACCTTTTTCCTACAACAATTTATTTTGGTTTATAAATATTTACAACGATTAAAAAAATTTGACAATAAAAAAGTAAACGTCCTTCCTAACTTAACTAGCCGATCCAGCTTTTGACTGTTTCTTAATTAAATTTAGCTGCTCGATTACCCGAAGAAGGAAAATGGGTCGTAAAGTAACCGTTGCTGTTTCGACTTTAAATCAATGGGCCTTAGACTTTGAGGGCAATTTGGCTCGTATATTACAATCAATTTTAGAAGCCAAGGATATGGGTGCTTCATATCGCACGGGACCAGAACTGGAAGTGAGGTGAGTTTGAATAGGTTAAATCTTTTTTTATATTATAAATATTTGAATTGAAATTCAATGTTGAACTAACCCTATATTCTAAGGACCTAAATTTTCTTTTATAACCATCGGGATGCCAAGGTAACCTGTTAGTTACTCTTCTAATATATAAAGGATTTGTAAGTGTTTTTAATCCTTCTTACGAGTATATGGTAAAGAATTATGGGAGAAAATATTGCCAAGTTATCAGGTTGTTTAGAAGTAAGAAGGCACCCTGATGATGACAAAAGAAAGTTTAGCACCTTGGGGATATATGGTTAATTCCAGATATCTTCCAGTCAATATTAAGTCAAAGCTTCACTTATGTTTGAAAAGAAAAAATTATTTGTATTGGAAAAGACATGCTTTAAGAAATAGATATAATATATTTATAGGACACTATAGGGATAGATGTTGTACCAAGCAAGAACTAGGTACTGATTTTGATCTCAAAACTTTTAACGGTGAATAGACACTTGGTCCTATATATGTTTATATTGCGATTCTGTTTACGTGATCTCTCGCAGAATAATGTGAATTTGCCTTTATGCAATAGACGGCTGTCAACTCTAAAAAGTCGTCGTAAGATGTCACATGCAACATTTACGATATTATAAATCTAATAAATGATTAGATTTAACGTAAATGTGCTATTGCTAATCCAATATGCTATTTTTAATTCAATTTGTTGTTTTTTCCTTAAACTCAAATATAATTAAAGCCAATATTCTTTAGCATTCGTAATCATAATTGTTTCTATTTTTAATTTTAATTTGTTAATGCCAATTATTTTTGTGCATAGTGATAGTCAGTAATAATTAGTTCCATCAAATAATTAATAAATAAAATTCGTTAAATCAGTTTTTATTCGTTAAAGCATAAAATAATTCTTTTTTATTTTTTATTTTGATCTAATTTTTACAGTGGTTACAGTTGCGAGGATCATTTCCGAGAACCTGATACTTATTTGCATTCTTGGGAAGTGTTATTGGAAATCATGATGTCGCCCATATGGTTAGGCAAAACATAATATTTTTCGCTCAAACAAATGCTATAATTAAATTGAAACTTTTACAGTGAAAATATGTTAGTTGACGTCGGTATGCCCGTAATGCATCGTAATGTTGCCTATAATTGTCGTGTGGCGTTCTTCAATCGCAAAATCTTGCTAATCAGGCCCAAGATGTCCATGTGTGATGATGGTAATTATAGAGAATCCAGATGGTTTACCGCTTGGACCAAGGTATGTAATATTATTTTCATTCGGAGATATTTCCTCAAGAAAAGCAATATTCTTTTTAGAGTTTTCAAACCGAAGACTATTATTTGCCGCGCATGATTTCTCAACATACAGGCCAGGATACGGTACCATTTGGTGACGCTGTTATAGCCACCAAAGATACTTGCATTGGTTATGAAATTTGTGAGGAATTGTGGAATGTTAGGAGGTAAGAAACTTAATTATTTATTGAGAAAAAAGTTTTTGATTTCCTTTTACCTCCAGCAAACACATTGACATGTCCTTGTCGGGAGTTGAAATCATTTCGAATGGCTCCGGTAGCTACATGGAATTGCGTAAAGCCTATATTACCACCGAATTAGTGCGCAGCGCCAGTTTTAAGGCTGGTGGTGCTTATCTTTTTAGCAATCTTAGAGGCTGTGATGGCCAACGCATGTATTTTAATGGCTGCTCTGCGGTGGCCCTTAATGGCGAAATTGTGGCCAGAAGTAAACAGTTTGCCTTACAAGATGTTGAAGTCACTTTAGCTACTATAGACTTAGAGGATATACGTTCCTATCGCATTTCATGCCGTTCTAGGTGTACCGAAGCTTCCCAAGCTCCTAACTACCCGCGAATTGATTGTGATTTTGAAATGTCCACACATAGTGATATATTCAAAACTGCCAATACACCTTTACAATGGATCTATCATACACCGGAAGAGGAAATAGCCATGGGACCAGCCTGCTGGCTGTGGGACTACCTGCGCAGATCTGGCCAAGGAGGCTTCTTTTTACCCCTGTCGGGCGGTGTTGATTCCAGCAGTTCTGCCACCATTGTACACTCCATGTGTAGAATGATTGTTAGCGCCGTGCAAGCGGGTGACTCACAAGTTCTCTATGATATACGAAAAATACTGGCTGATCCGGAGTACACCCCCGATAATCCAGCTGCCTTATGTAATCGCCTGTTGGTCACCTGTTTTATGGGCAGTGTCAATTCGAGCAAAGAAACACGTCGACGCGCTTCTTTATTGGCCAATATGTTGGGTAGTTATCACATCGAAATTAACATCGATACTGCTGTTAATGCCTTATTGGGTATATTTAATGCTGTTACCGGTCTAACGCCGCGTTTCCGTAGCCAAGGAGGCTGCGCTAGACAAAATCTGGCGTTGCAAAATATACAATCGCGCATACGTATGGTCTTGGCGTACATTTTTGCCCAACTAATGTTATGGGTACGTAATCGTCCGGGCGGTTTGCTGGTTTTGGGTTCGGCAAACGTTGACGAGTCCCTGAGAGGATATTTGACAAAGTATGATTGTTCGTCCGCCGATATTAATCCAATTGGTGGAATTTCGAAAACGGACTTGCGGAGATTTCTGATTTATGCCAAAGACAAGTAAGTTTACATTTTTGCACAAGTGTAGAACTTTTAGAAGCTTTTTTAGATTATTTTCGATCTAGTTTATTATATTCGTTATAACTATAACAATATAACTTTTGTTGATATGAAGGGGTCTATGTACGCGGTGAAATCAAGACAATATTCTTGCTTTTGTGATTCTTAAAATCCATATAAAATCAAATAACAAACGATTATTTAAAAGTTTATTGTTTTTTGTTGGCGAAGGTCGACGGTATATAATAATTGTTGTTTATAATTGTTTATAATATATATAATTATTATATTTTACTTATGTATATGTTTGGTAATTCACAAGTAGAAAAATATAATTAAATTCTATGGAATTCTCAAATAATATTTGTTGGTTTTTGCGTAAGTACACAAGTTTGAATGCTTTTCAAACATGATTCGGCTAAAAAATAGTGCTGAGTATTTTTTTAGCGCTCATGAAATGTAGGCATATATTCAGCTTAGCCAACAACAATAAATTTTTCTGTAGTTATTTTGGCAAAAATCTCGAATAATGAATTTAATAAATATAAAAAAAAAATTCTTAATACTGAAATTCATTATGCGGGACATTCTCTCCAAATAATCGTTGAAACAATTAGAGTTTTTGCTAAATGCATTGTTTGTTGTGGCATTAGCTCTTCACATGCCGACATTTCATTGATCGCTAAACAAACATTCATTATGCCATACAAATCAAATACATACAATACGAGAATTCAATATTGTATAAGAATTATAACAAAATGCATAATCATAGTAACTGGCCTTCGTAGACTAGTAGGTAGTGTACTCGACTCGTAGTGCGAAGGTCGCAGGTTCGAATCCTGCCGCAGAACTCTGGCAGTTTGTGTTTGATAATTAAAGGGAGCGCACAACAAGCCTTCACTGGCTTAAGTGTATGTCGTATGACATGGGCTATCACACCCCTCCAATCAATCTAACCTAACCTCACCTAATCTAATCATAGTAGGATTAGAATGCTTTTATACTCAACGTGAGTCTATTTTATTTTTCTTTCATCACCCATAAATTAAATGCCCATTGGTCGTTAATGATTGCATTTAATCGGCATATGAAGAGCTAAAGCCACAACAAACAATGCATTTTGCAAAACTATAACAAAAAATTATTATTTTCCGCTGCGAATGAAAAAAAAAATCATTTAAATAGCTACTTCGCATACAGTCTCAGAAAGTTAATGTGTGTATTCAATATCAGAGGTTCTGCAACATTACTATAAAAAGTTTTCAAACGCGCTATAGGCAGGGTCATTTTACCACCTGCCCCCTCTCTTCTACTATCCCTTTCACTAAGAAGTAATACTTTAAGTTGTAGGAGTTAATTGCCTGAGTGTTAGTTCCCTTTTCAGCAAAATATTTTCATTTATTTTTTACTCTTAGTCAGCTGTTTTTGACATTGTGCAATCATTTTACAAAATTCACTTTAAGGAAATCGAAAAATTATCAAGATATATTAAGTGTATAAAGTGGCCGTACTAAAGCAATAACTACAGTGAAACTTTGATATTACGAACTTCGTTATAACGAAAAACTCAATATAACGAATTTTTAGCTGAGTCCCTTGAAAAAACCTTTTTATTACAAAGTTTTTCATACAAAAATGCTCTATAGCTATAACGAAAAAAATTCTGAACTATAAAGCCTCTACATAGCGAAGTATTTTGTCAAAAGCCTCTATACAATGAAATTATAATTGAGAAATACATACATAAAATTTTAAAATAACATTTAAGTGTACACACTTATCAAAAGCCTGTACATAACGAAGTCTTGAACTATAGCCTCCATACAACGAGATCAGAATAAAGCAAAATTAAATTTTAAGCAAAACGGGGAAGTCCCTTTTAAAAATAGAATTTGGACAAAACAAAACTAGTTATAACGAATTTTTTTCGTATTTCTTTAAATTTCGTTATACCAAGGTTTCACAGGGCATATGTGTAACGAATCAATAGCAATGACAAAGTATTTTTCGATCCCCTCGATATTCGTTATATCGAAGTTTCACTGTATAACAACAAAAGAAGAATCAAACCTGTATATAACTAATGTCAAATGTGTATGAAAATAATTGAGGTGTGCCACAGATAACGTAGTGTTGTTTTTGCTGTTGTATTTGTTGCCCGAATGAAGACATCTTGTAGTAAATTTAAAACACCTTTGCTATATTTAATCCGAAGTTAATTTTTTCAGATTTAGAAATCAAAATCGCATGTTCAGCATTTGTGGGTAAAGATTTAAAAATATTTTTTCTTACAGAAGAAAAGCTAAATAAGTTTCATAAAAATTTTCGCTTTAATTAATATGTACTATAATGAAATAAGAAAACTCATCTTTATGTATCGGAATTTCAAAATAATGTTTGAACACATTCAAAGTGATGTTTCTTGCACAATTTTCATAAAAATTCGATTGTTAACGAGCTATAAAATAAAATTTTTGCCGAAATATGGAATTTTCCAAAGGGGTTACATACAGTCTTTTAATAGGGGAAATATTAAAAAATGTATTTACTTCCATAGTTAAAACTTTTTTACATTTCTTATAAAAAGCTTTTCTGCACATATATAAAGTAGTTCTCTGAAAGCTTATTACAAATCTCATCTATTACTTATGATTATTTATTTGTTACCATTATTTTTGCAATCATATTCCCACTGTGTGTCATCGCCCACATTTTATTTTCCATAATTATTTGTTGCACTATTATGACAGTTGAGAAATTAAATCACATATTTCATATGTATTTCAGAAAATTTTCTTCGAAATATTAAAATAAACTCCATTTTTTGTTTCCAGATTTAGTCTGCCTATACTCGAGTCGATTATTGATGCCCCACCTACAGCTGAACTGGAGCCGCTGCAAGATGGACAACTTATGCAAACAGATGAACAGGACATGGGCATGACGTATACAGAACTTAGCGAATATGGTCGCTTGCGTAAACAAGCATGCTGCGGTCCGTATAGCATGTTCTGTAAACTAGTATCCACCTGGAAGAGTGATCTCAGTCCCAAAGAAGTGGCTGACAAGGTTAAACATTTCTTTAGATGTTATGCCATTAATCGTCATAAAATGACTGTCTTAACGCCTTCAGTGCATGCTGAAAGTTATAGTCCTGACGACAATCGTTTCGATCATCGCCCGTTTCTATATCGTGCAAACTGGAGTTGGCAATTCAAGGCCATCGATGATGAAGTGGAGAAGCTGCAACCAATTTATACACCATCCTCTTCACAAATGCGACCAAGTAGTGACGATTTATTGTTATCACAAGAATCGACTCATAGATCGTTATTGCAACAAGATGATTCGAAACATTCATCGCCCCTGTCCATCTCCTCGATAGATGTGCCGGGCGCTGTTGCTGCACCACCATTGGGTAATATTCCCACAGGCAGTATGGGCACTTTAGCCAAAAAATCAAGCGGTTATGCCAAAGTCCATCATAATGTTTTGGGTAAAATTAAAGATCGCACTGGCATACCGGTTTAATAAATGGATTCAAATGGGATTAATAATAATATAACACAAAGGGAAGGCAACACTTTTACAATTTATTAGAAAAAAATATATAACGACCAATAAGTAGAGAAAAAAGAAAATTTTTTAAAACAATTATTTAGAAAAACGCTTTAAAAACAAAGTCCTATTTTTTGTAGAAACTTGAGACGATTTAATAATAATGTTAGATTGTAGTTACAGTAGTGTATAAAATTTTAGCACAACTTGTTGAAGTTTATTTTATGCATCTTTTTCTTTTTTTATGTTTTAAATTATTTTAAATTCGATTTATAAATTATCCAAGCTCAAAGTAGTTAAAAAAATGTTTGCTATGTAGACAGAAAGTGTTTTTCGCTAAAGCGAATTTTATTTTAAGCAAGCGAAAATGCATGGAGGAATATTTGATTCCAATTAAACGATTTTTTTGGTTTCATTTATCTGAAATTTACTAAATTTAGATGCGTCGATATTCTTTTTGCATCATCTTTACGAAAATGTATTTGATTTTATGAAATAATAATGCAAAAAATACGAATTACGAATTATCAAAATACAATAAACATTTTCCTTATTTTGTGTTATTTTAAAAGACTTTTGTTCTCAATACTTTGACTATATTATATATTAATTAATACGGGCTTTCAAGGACCATAAAAAATAAACATTGTCATTAAGAAAGACCTTCAACTTTAGTAATTTAGGAACTAAAATTGATTTAAACGTAAAAAATAGCAAACAAACTAAAGTTTTATTTTAATTTTCTTTTACTGTCGCTTAAATATAACTTGAATTATTATATTATTTTGTTTTCATGTCTTGCAACTAAGCCAAGTTAGCAATTATGTTTACTATACATATACTTTTATATTGCATTACTTTAAAATTTTTATTTTAAATGATAAAAACTACATTTATATAAAAATCACACTTATTTATCCTTATCATTATTTGTTAGAATATTAAACGTAAATTTCATATTTTAATTTTCTTTTAATTCGAATTACTTTAACGTTAATAAAAAATTTCCCATATTAAGCAAATTGTATTTTTGAGGGTCATATCATATCGATGGTTGCTGTCTGCCAAATCAACATATCTAGATAAACAAACACCTACATATTTCCCCTTATTATGATTGTCGACGTCGACGTCACACCAAGTCGACATCAATATATTGGCAATTGTGGGATCGTTACTGAGAACTATTAAATATTATTGATAGGATATTACTACTATTATGGCTTATAAAATTACAATTGGCCATCAATATTAGTTAATTATTGCCTACAACGAGTTCAGAACTGCTGTCTTTTTTTACTGCGACTTGATGTGACGTCGACGTTGACAATCATAATAAGGGGGATTATGAAAAAATATTCTTATCATTACAATCGAAACAATTCTGTTGAGATGTCTGGGGAAAAAAACACCATCCTCATTCTTAATTAAAAGTTGTTCTCCACTCTCGTCAATATCAAGTCACCACATTTGACGTTATTAACTTGAAAATTTATGAAGTAAAATATAAGAGTTTTGAATCTGAAAATGCTGTAAAGCGTATATTTTAAAATTAAACGCGCGAATAGCTGCAGCGACCTAAATGAGTCCCATCATAGTTTAAAAAAAGTTATTTTTTCTTCTTTTTCACTCTAATATTTATTTATTGTATCTTCAATAAGTATTCAAATCTTAAGTATAGATATAATAATTAGGCCCAACCAGTGTCGGACATAAACTTAGTGATAGTAATTAATAATACATAAATGTCTTATTAAGCACAAACATATTTTCAAAAAATTTGATCCGGAGTGTGGCGTATTAAAGCAGTAGTGTCGCTCTTTTTTAAGCGGATGTGTCCAGTAAAGTTCAAGATATTACGAGCAAGGGGATTAGGATGGGACTCGAGTTTTGTTAAATATTTGCCTGCATATTTTGCAATTTCAGTGGTCACAAGTGGCATATTTAGATCACAATGTAAATTTGAATTTTTCATGTACCATGGAGCCGGTGTTATTAAACTTAAAATTTTGTTTTGCCTTCGTTGGATTCTCTCTACATTGGAAGCTGAAGCAGTGCCCCATAGCTGAATTCCGTAACACCATATGGGTTTCAAAAGCGACTTGTATATTAAAAGTTTACAATCTAGACTGAGGGTTGAATTTCTCTACCAATCAGCCAATGTATCTGTGTTAATTTAAGCTTCATTTGTGTCAGTTTAGAGTCAATGTGGTGTTTCCATGTAAGCCGACGCGTCGGTCAAGGTATTTCACCTGTGGATGTTGAGGAACACCTTGATTGTTGATTCGAATGGGGGAACAAGTGTCTCTTCGTAGGGTAAATGTGACATGAACACACTTTTGTTCATTTACTTTTATTCTCCATAAGTTCAACCACAGCTCCAACAGGTTAATATGTTCCTGAAGATATCGGGATGCCTCGTGAGGGTTTTCATGCATACTAAGGCAGGCTGCATCATCGGCAAAAGTAGAAGTGAGGATATTACTGCTTAATGGCATATCACAGGTGTAAATAAAATAAAAAACTGGCCCTAGTATACTCCCTTGTGGAACACTCATGAAGTCTCAGTTTCATGTATCGCTAAATATTACGCGTACGAAGCTCGAAGTGTCAACAGTTTGCAAAATCTTATTATACAAACGCTCAAAAATTTTATTTTAATGCCTTTAGAAACGTCGGAGCTATTGACCAATTCAAGAAATCGTATTCGACGAAGTTGATAGAATTTTCATCTACTTATAATATCTCCAAAATCGTTTTTAATTATTAGAAAATAACCGTAAAAACTAGTTTGTCTTCTTCCATTTAATAAATTCACAAGAAATGCAATAGACAGACGACAACTCTTTACATTCATTGTTAAATAATTTGTTTTTATAATATAATTTATAGCATACTTCATAGGGCACACACGTTGGCAAAAAAATTCATCGATGTTATAAATTGGGATGCATGTGTCTTAAGTCTTTATCATTTGGCACACACAAAATGTGTATGCGTTGAGTAAAAGACTTAAGAGACATACACGGAAATTTCAAAATTTTGGAAATTTCTAGTTTTTTGCTTTTATCTCGGCTATTTGTGGGCGAATCTGGCTGGAAACCCCTATACGTACAAATTCGACCCGCTGAATCCGAAAATGACCATTAAATTTTGATACGACGAAATTTTTCGAAAAAAGTCATGTTTGCGCCTTGAAAATATGTGGAAATCTAGTGAAATAAAACTTAGAATTGAATTATATGAATATATTCAGATTCAGCAGATTGAAATCATTAGTATATAATGTTGTCAGCCATATCTATATAATAGTTCGCGAGAAAAATCAAATATTATTATACGTCCGTATGTACGAGACGTATTGTTTTTTTTTTAACGAAAATCTAAATAATCTAAAGCATGTTTCAAAGCGCTATTACTTTTGTTGTGATTTGTCAAAAGTTTTATCAAAATTTATTAAGATACCTGCAACGAATTTATTACAAAAATAATGAAAGATTTTGCAATGATAATTCTTTGGCTATAGTCCCCAGTGAGAACTGTCAGATACGAATATCTGGCAAATGTTATAAAGCAGATATTTGAAAACTTGATAAAGCGGGAATGACTGCAGCTCAATTTATCATAAAAAACCTAAATACTGGACGTATGAAGCTCAAATTGTAAACAAATAGCAGAAACTTATTCTACAAACGCTAAAAATTTTATTTGAATGCCTTTAGCAACATCGGAGCTATTGATTAGTTCTAAAAACCAAGTTCGACCAAGTTGATAATTTATTTAATCCCATTAATTCCTATCAACCTTTATAATTATTAGAAAATAACCGTAAAAACTAGTTAATTAATTCTAGAATAATGCAATAAACCAACTCTTTACATTCACTGTTAAACAATTTGCTTTTATAAAGTATTAACGGACGAATTTGTCCATTAAAGGCAAATTTGCGCGACTTATATCTCGGAAAGTGGTCGGTATTTTTCGATAAATTTTTTTGTAAATAAACGAGCGCAATCTTAGCTTTAATACAAGATCACTTTCTTTACGCAAAACACAGAAGAGCAATTAATATAATCGATTTATAAAACTGCCCATTTGTGACCAATATAAAATGGGCGTGGCAAAAAAATTTACTTGGAATTTATTCCCCATTATCGACTTCATCAGTCCATCAATTTACATGCCAGTATCTTTAAAAATATCTGAGTTATTAAGCAGTTATTTTCCACCCCAAAAAATTTAAATTTGAATTTGAAAAATTCGTTACTTTTTTTGTAAAACACCAGGTCAACAGAAGCTGATAGCAGGTGGATTTCGCTAAAACTTATTTTTCAAAACGCTATAACTCAGGAACGTATGGAGCTATTGGAATGATTCTTTCACCATATGATAGATTGGAGATCGGGCTACAAGATGGCCAACCTGGCGGTTAGTGAAAAAAATGCGATTTATTCCGATTACCTCTATATCTTTGGAACTAAAGGACCTACGAACTTCAAACAAAAACATGGGATTCTCCTTCTCCTGTTCTTCCAACAGACGAAGTTTCATTTTCCTATCTTTCAAAACTACAGTCGGGCTACAAGATGGCCAACCTTTGGCGGTACCCCATGATAGTGAAAAAAATCGATTTATCACAAAAACCTCTATATGTTCCGAACTAGTGGGCCTATCGAGTTCAAATGAAAACCATTTGGTGCCCCTTATTTTGTTCTACCAAGATGCGAAGTTTTTTTTTTTTATTTTTGAAAACTTAGGAGTTATTAACGGACGAATTTGTCCATTAAATGCAAATTTGTGCTACATATATTTTGGAAACCGCTCGGTATTTTGTCATAATTTTTTTTTTACATAAACGATCGCAGTGTTAACTTTAATACAAGATCAATTTCTTTACGCAAAAGACAACAGAGCACTGTATATAAACTATTTCAAAAAATATAAATTTGAAAATGCAAATTCGTTAATTTTTGTAAAATACCAGGTCAACAGAAGCTCGATATTTTTCGAATAAAATGAAAAAATTCGACTTATCACGAAAATTTTAAAGGCAATTTAAAGATAATTCATTCATTCATTTATCCGATGGACCAAGCGTTTTTGTTCAAAAGTCTTTCTAGAACAAAAATTTTAAACGAATTACCTTTGAAATGAAGTATATATCGGTCCGTAATAAATTAATTCAAGAAACCCTAATAGAAACCGTGCTGTTGCACCAAAAAATAAAAATAAATTTTTTCGATAGACCAAAATGATTTTGGTTAAAAGTCTTTATAGACCAAAAATCTAGAGTGCATTTCCTTTAAAACGAGGAATGTGTCCTCCCGTATACGTGTGTATATTTAAGTTTAAAATTTAAATACACAAATCCAAAAATATAAATCTATAAATTTTATATATTTCCGATTCAAGTTCTAATACTGAGCAGTTACGCTTGTCACGTTTTCAAATTTCAGCCATATCCGGTAACAAACTTCTGAATTAAAACAGCAAAAACTGTAAATTTTTTAAAAGACCCTTAAATTCCGAATTTGTGTTTTGAAGTGCTTTCGGTGCACTTACAAATTTTGTTGATTTTAAATTATTAGATTTAAGACACTTGCGCCCGTTTTCATCTTCTTACCGAATTGTTGTGCATAATCCTAATAATTCAAAGATTTTAAAGGAGAAAACCAATTTTCCATTAACATTTATATTAAAAAGACCATTCATTATAGACCATAATATAATTAATAAATTTTTTCAAATATCAACTTTAACAATATATGGAATATACAAATATATATTCTACATCTTATTTTTTATTATAATTTGCAAAAATAACCTTCAGTAGGATAGAAATATTTAATCAACCAACATTAAAATGATTCGGATAATTACCATGAATTACTGGAGATAAAAAATTAAAAGCTTCTGTTTAACAGCTTTTACATCACATTAAGCAAAATCAGACGCTTTATGAAAATTAATATGATTAATTCTTTATTTTTTATTTACTTACATTTATATTACATTTATTGTTCTGGAAATAAATTACTTACATTTTTCCAACTTTTATTAGACACTAAAACAAAATTATTCATTTATTTTTTTTTTTTGCAAATTTATTGATCTTGATCATATTAACTGACCTTCGTAGACTAGTAGGTAGTGTACTAGACTCGCAGTGCGAAGGTACCAGGTTCGAATCCTGCCGCAGAACTCTGGCAGTTTGTGTTTGATAATTAAAGGGAGCGCACAACAAGCCTTCACTGGCTTAAGTGTATGTCGTATGACATGGGCTATCACACCCCTCCAATCAACCTAACCTGATCATCTTAAACTGTAAAACAATAGAAATAATAATAGTGAATAAAATATTACAAAAAATATGTTTATTTTACTAACTAAAAGTAAAATACTATGCAACTTACAAAATAAATTTTCAAATATTGGGTATTAAATTTTATTGTCCATTACAAAAATTTCCTCGTTATCGATAGTCTGATATTACAAAATAATGAGTCATGTCTGAATTTTTTGATAAAATATCATTAAGTCAAGTGACATAGAAGACCCATAATGAGAAAGTGCATGTTTAATATACTGTACTTTATTCTCCACTCACGTCTATTAATCCACTCATAATATTTGATGTCATTGTCGTTTTAAATGCTTTCACTTGAAAATGTGGAAAAGCAGATATTTTTTAAACTCCATTACTCTGCAGCTGTTGGATTGACTCTTTCACCATATGACACAGGGGAATGTTGGCTACATTCTGCTTAATCTTTGACCTGGCGGTACTCCACAATAATAAAAAAGAAAACGATTTATGCCACTCATCTCTATATATCAAATGTATAAATTGTACGTATAAAATTTTATTCCAATAACTTTTGAAACTTCAATGTTGGTTATTGATCAATTTCTTAGAACATTATTCGACGATGTGGATCATTAACTTTATCTTTTGATTATGATTGCAGCTCTTATATGTCGGGATCGCAGCAAGGTAAGATAGGATCGGAGAAATAGGGGTAGTAGTGGTAGGTCACCAATAGAATTATCAGAGGAAATAAATGGTGACACCGTTGGGCGGGCACTATAGAAGCAATACTTCAGCTTCAATAAACTAACGGAAATGATACATGTATATAGTGTATGTTGCTTCGTCATCTATAAATTTGATTTAGTTTTATTTTAGCTTTAATTTTCAGCTTATATATTTTTTTTAGTGTACGGTACACCCAGTGAGAAGGGTTGGAACCCGCTGAGAGTTGTTCACAGAACAGCGAGCTAGACGGAATCCTCACTGGTCCCTGCGGCTGTGACATTAAATGGTTGAAATTTCCTGTGAAATAGTTTAAGTTTTTGACACAAAAGCCTTTAGGCCATGTTAGACATTGACGAAGTTTAGTCATCTTAAAAAATTTATTTCATCCCAATATTAATCTTGACATATGAGTAATAAACATAAAATAAATATACATGGTCTTATTTTATCTAGTGTAAATAAAGAATTTCTATTGTTTCGAAATAACAAAAAACTGCATTTAATTTGTTCGATAGTCAGTAGCTTTTCTAACAACAAACATTTACTTCCTTATATCCGTACTTAAGATTTTTTTATTTCACAATGATAAAATATCGATTCGTTTAGTTCATACAAATAATTAGTTTTAAAATTTTGATAAACACAATTCTAAAATCGGGACTGTTAAAATTTTCCTAATGAATTTTATTTCAGATTTGTAGTTAAGAAGAAAAGGATTTAAAATATAAAAATTATTTAAAGAAAATAGTCCAATAAAATGCAACAATAATTAGCCTTCTATTATAATAGAGTAAAAACTTTAAAATGAGAATTATTTAAGTAGTTTTACTATTAAATATATTAAGTAATAAAAAAAATAATACATATAACATGTAGTTAACGTAAGTAACATAAATAAGAATATTATTAAAAAATACAGGAACTTCTAATATATTTGTCTTTTAGATATAAAAAGGATGTTGAGGTAAGAAGTTAATTAAATCATTTAACAACTATTTATGGCCTCTTAACTATTTCACTTTAAAGGCTTGAAAAAATACAGAAATCCATTGTCCCAATTTAATGTTCGCAATATTTTTAAAAATGATGCCTGATTAACAATCTTATGCATTTGAGATTGCAACTGCCATTAACTGTGAACGATTCCTTTGGATTTGGTTGCAAAAATTTGATTTTGCTTGCCTTTATTGACATAATTTCTTGAGGATAATTTAACACTTCTATAATGAAAAAAAAATAAATAAAAAATAAGGGCCAATCACTTTTTCACTGCAAATGTCGCACTAAACACTAAATTTTAGGGGATGCAATGGCTCTTCATTTGTTTCATTTGGATTCTCTGTGTCCTAGAAACGAAAGTTTTGTTTCTTACTTGCGATATCTATATTGGCCACAGTTTGCTTGAGCACTTGGAACAGCTATAATTCCACGTTCTCGATGTGTGTATCACTCCAAGACTTTGTTGATAACCAAGGGCGTAGCCAGAATATGAAATAGGGTGGTGCCACGAAAATTATGATTTTTTATGATTATGATTTTTTATGATTATTACAATTTCGATCTATTTGAGGAGTAATCTGCGTGGATCTTCTGAAAATTTTGCTAGAATTTTTTCCAAAAATTCGTCCTTCTCGGTTACTAATCTTCGGTGAACGCTTAGCATACATAGTCCTGCAATATACAATATACTTATTTTTTGATAATAAGTAAAATTGCATATTATTTTACCGTTTAAACGAGTTTCAGTCATTGTGGAGCGTAACCATGTTTTACTCGCCTTAAAGTGATAAATGACCGTTGCAGTAGTGCACGGCTGTGACAATCCTTATATTTGAATAAAATAATCCAACGTCTTTCAAAATACTCGCCAGCTCTAAGTCGGCTAATTCGTCTTTACCCATTTTTTTGTTGCCAAGAATTATACCAAAGCTCAATTTCTCCTTCCAAATCATTCAACTCATAAAAATGCTCAAACGTTTTGTGGCATCTTTAAGCCCTTCCGGCTTCAAAGAAAGCATGTTTGACGGGTGCAAACAATGAATTACAAACGCTGGTCTATTCTCTTCATTAAATCTTCTGTCCAGTGATGAAATTAAAGAATCTATATAAGGAATGTATATAGATCGCTTCCAGTATTCAGCGGGTGATGAAAACGGGGGATTTGAACGGTGCGTTTGACGAAAGACTATCATTGGAACCGACATCTCTATTCCTAAATTGGCTGTGTTTTCTTGAATAGAAAAAAGCAATCCGTCCACAATACCCTGTGCATTTTTTAATAATTTTATATTGTATGCATTAAAATTTTTTTTATAGAATTAGGTGGGTGCCACGGCCCTCTAGGCCCATACCTAGCTACGCCCATGTTGATAACTAATTATCTATGTACCCACACCGTAAATGTCAAAGGACAGTGATATATGGCGCCATCTACAAAAACGGCAGGCATGACAAATTATGACAATACACCTGGTATTAATATGTTCTCCTACCCTTAATATGTCCTGAATGTCTCTGGTAATTAGCCCAAATAAACACTTGAGTACTTAAACTTTTATTAAATTCAATTAAATTACTTAATCTACAATTTCAATTATATTTTCGAAAATTTTAGGACGAAATCAAGACAATGTTTTCTTCATGTACTTAAAACTATGTGCTTGGAACTATTGTTAAATAAAACTGCATTGTCTTTTGAGTTTAATGCGACATTTATATAAATTAAATTCTCCTTAAGAAGATGAAATAACAAAAGGGCACATGGTCAAGTTGGGGTCCAGGGGGTGTAATGATAAGGCAAAACTTCTGATTGGTTCTACTTGGTGAATCCAGAGTGATCCTTATCAATTAAACTTCAAGTCGACTCACAAACCTCCACGTGGTGGTCCCTGGGCGATGTTCCTGACACCCGTCAAACATCGGCGAATTGTGAGAGGCGCCTGCAACGTCTGTTCTCCTAGTTGGGGCGGTTGCAAGCGGACGTCTGTTCTTATACTAAGCGGTTCGCTATATAAAATGTATTTTACACTCAGCCAGTCTGTTGGCTTAGATGGCAGCCCCATCATCAGACTAGGATGCAGTAGACTAATCATTTACTCATCCGAAATATAATGATTAACGAAACCTCATGAGGCCCTATGCTCCTTATAGGATCGATGGGAACATATATATATATATACATGGTCAAGTTTGGTTTGGTTCGTCAATGACGCAACGATAACTTAACTACGACTAGTTGCAGTTGCAATTACGCCTTTGGCTGTTGTTATTGTATTTGCTTAAGGATTATATAAGATTTAAATAATTGCTGAAGTCATTGTGAATGTGTGTACTTATGACACATTGTCAATTGTAAATCTAACATGAATAGCTTCCATTTAAAGTGCCAAAGTTAATAAGAAATAAAGGTAAGGATGTTTGCTGTCTGTGGCAGTAAACTTGTTATGACGGAATCAATCACATCTATTTTGTGTTGCCCGGGTTAACCCGTATCTCTGACAAATACAGCGCCTAAAACAGTAGGAACGTATGACTTTATTACTTCTAAATGGTATTTGCATCGACTAATGAATGTTTTTTACGTTTATTAAAAGAAAGTAAACTAAGGCAACATCTGACCGAAAATGGAACACAATTCTCATGTATAGGCCGGTGCTTCAAAGTTTATTTTGAAGCTACTGGACCGAGTACATGAAGTACGGGAATATATTCTCAAGGCCCGTTCTTATTTGCGAACAACACTTTCTTCAATAAGAGAGCATCCATTTGTGGTCGATATATCAGTGAATAGCACTACGCATTACAGAAACAATTTGTTCTTTGGGCGAACGGCTCGTATAAGGAACGAGCTCCCTACAGGCGTCATTCTAGACATACCCAACGTGGAGAGTTTCAAGTAGAATGTCCACAACCACTACTTCCTCTATCCTCCATATCATATCCTACTTTCGTAGTTCCAGCCCAATGCACTGCTTAAATAGGACTGATCCCCTGAGTACTGGCCTAATCGAAAAAAAGAATAGGTTTTCAGATCTTGATATTGTGCCTTTTAGTCCAAAAAACACACAATCAAAAAAATAAACTTGTGTTTAAATCAAGCCAAAGCGGACTTGAAAGCACGGCTATTATAAATTTTCTTATACCAAGTGAGGAGGGACTGGCTGAAATATGGATTTGGGCAAGAAAAGTTAGTTCAAAAAACTTAGAGGTTGTGCCAACCAGAAGTTGTCTTCGACTGGAATTTTTCACCATATAATACAAGCGAAACGAGGTGAACTGATATTTTCGCTTTCACAGCTCCAACTTCATTTAATAACTTATAATACTTAATATAATTTTATATTCTTTCTTTTATCTACAATTTAGCTAAATCTCTTTAATGTTACGGGTTTTGACCCCAAGCCTTCCATAAGCCTTTACTACCTTTAACTCAATAACATCAAAAAAAAAAAAACGACAGCGTAAAGACAATACGCACATAAAACAGCTGAGGTTCTTTTCTATTTGATTAAGGACTTCCAGGACATTTTAAATTTATTCATACTTAGATTTTCAAGAACGATTTTTACTAAGAGAAGGAAAAACTTATATCTATAACTAGTTTTTTCTGTCTGTGTATGAACCACTATCCAATAAATAAAAGAGCAAATATTCTGCATGTTAAATATCATAAATTTAGTAGGTAATCAAGCCAAGACACCACTACTCAAACGGTGGTGCAACCAGTTGCATTGAACTCTTAATCATCCAAGTACTACTAAAACTAGTCAGCACCCTTATGAATAGATAATAATTTTGAGAAAATTATTCAAAAGGTAGATTAAAAGTAGAATTTTCAATCAATGTCCTTTAAAGCTGATAAAAGCATAGTGATATTAAAGTCTATATTTACTGACTTTGTTAGAGATGGGAAAAGAAAGAATACATACTTGCATACACACATAGCATTGCATCCGTTGCATCATTTGATGTCCTTCTACGACAATTTATTATTTTTTTAACGATATCGAAGTTGCTGCCGTTATTGTCTACTTGATGATAGAATATATACCGAAATGATTTATGAGGATGAAGTAAAATTAAAGCAAGTTAAATCAAATCAGTGACATTGATTAAATGAAATACAATTCCTTTTCATGGAGCACACTTCCAAAAAAAAAAATAACAAAAGGAAAGGAAAATTTCTTAAATTTAAAACTTATAATTAAAAAGGAAGAGCTGAATATAAAAGATGTTTTTTAACTGCATGAAATCAATTTTTTCTTGCTTCACGGCTATAATTAAGATGCTGCTATGACTAAATATCTGTGAGTTTGAATTTAGAAAGAAAATCTCTTAAATAAGAATTACACAAAATCCCATCTAAGATGGTACTTCTATCTACAATATGGGTTCTCTTTGCAGCACAGATTCACTCCAACCTATTGAGGGAATTTGGAATAATCGTGCAAAACACACGATTTGTTTATACGTGTTCTAAAGGTAGTGGAAGAAAAATATTCAGAATTTGCGATATCTCGCTTAGCAAAAACCCCCTCGGATATAAACGAATAGTAATAATGAAAAGTCATAGTTTAATTAATAAAGAGGAATACATATATATATATATATATATATATATATATATATATATATATATATATATATATATATATATATATATATATATATATATATATATATATATATATATATATATATATATTGGCTGCCATATTGTTAAATGTGTTCTGCGCGCTTCGCCGATTTCATTGTCGCCATAACCGTAACCGTCCTCCATTTCTGTATGAACAGGCGCACTAGCATATAAAATCGTCGAAATTGGGAAGATACCAGTCTACATGAAATCTAAGAGCGACCAATGCATTCCAAAAAAGTCACTATTTGGGATGGATTTTGTACTGGCGACGTTATCAGTCCATATTTTTTTAAGAAAGACACTAACTAGACCATCAGAGTTAACGACGACTGCTGTAGGTCGGATGATATGGACGCCAATTGTTGCCACGTGCCGCACATCTTATGCCAAATTGAATATTCTGCATGGACGATTGGAAGACATGACCATCTCAGGTGGAGGTGATGTGAACTGGGCAACGAGATTGTGTGAATAGACTCCGTTAGACTTTTCCTTAAGTCGCAGATCTATGCGAATAAGTTACAAATCAAACTGACCCTGAAAGCCATGCCATGGGTCAAACTCAGTCTGATTTTTGCGCCAGATTCATTTGACATTTGGGATGCGAGCCAGCACCCAGCAATGCAAGCACGATGTTGTATTTCGTACATAATGGCATCAATAGGCCTTTTAAATTATTAAAAAAAGATTATTGATATCTCTATACATATAGTATATATGGTGCTAGTTATATCGTGAGTGTGGGCTGTGATGCCCTGAATTTATTTTAGTACCTCGAATCCAACTTTGAGAAATACTAGTGTGAATTCCGATAACTTTCAATGATTTTTACATGGGCTTGTCATTGCAGGATACTCTCTTTTTTATTCCTATTCACCCATTTCGAAGCTATTTTCATTATGTTGGGGAAAGTATTATTTTTTATGTCCTTTTTGGAAATAATGTCATTTATACTAAATTAGCATTAGTTATTTACCACTGGGAATAAACTTCACATCTGGAGGGCATAAAAAATTGAGATGTTACTTTTTTTACTTACTAATTGAAGGAAAATAATGTTTACATGGAGATTTAGGAAATTTCATAAAAAAATATTTTGTAACCAAGATTCACAAATTTGTAGAAGTAGTTCATATTTTCAATCTAAATTTTATTAATTTGACTTTCTGGAAAGTTGAAAAATGCGTTATTTAAGCTCTTATATTGAAACAGATGAAAATATGATTACGAGTATTTCTTTAACCTTTAGTGATTCGAAAGCTTTCAAATATTTTCAATGGGGGTGTATGTGTACATGATATACATTATATTATATACTACAAACCTCTTTCATTTTTCTATGTCCCTACCAATAGTTTAATTCTACCGTGAATCGTCAGTGAACATTCAACCTTGGATGTTTATGACATACAAATCAAATACAATATGAGAATTTACAAAAATACATAATCATTGTAGGCTTAGAATGCTTTAATACAAACGAAACAGCAAACAATTATACTTGCAACATGTATACAATTAAACGCCTGTTGGTCATTAATGGTTGTATTCAATCAGGCAAAAACTAAAAATAAAATAAATACTTAATACTTAATATTGAATGTTATCAAACTCCTTAAACTTCACTGACGATTTGGTTTTAGCAACCAATGAAATGTCGGCATATGAAGAGCTAAAGCCACAACAAACATTTTTTCAATGCATAAATACTTAATATTGAAATTGATTATTTCGGGATATTCTCCCTAACTAGTTGTTAAAACAATTACAGTTTTTGCAAAATGCATTGTTTGTTGTGGCATAAACATCCGAGGTTGAATGTTTTCCAACTGCTTAAAGTTCACTGGCGATTTGGTTAAGCGACAAATGAAATGTCGGCATATGAACAGCGAAAGCCACAACAAACAATGCGTAGTGAATTAATTTTATGTTAATTTAGAACTTGCCCTTTCCTGAAACTTTTTAAAGACGTGATGCTACCAATAAATGCGTAAGCGATTTTTTTGGTGACTTTTTATTTGTAGTCTGCAATGCAGAAGACATATAGATTTCTATGTAACAGAAGTTCGAAATGCCTTTTGTATAAAAATTCCTGTTGAGTATTCCTGTGACAGGTTTTTATTAACTGACACACGACAAAATGCTGCAAAATTACTAGTTCCCTCGTAAATGTTACAATTGTTTACGCGCATTTAACATTAATCGTAAAATAATTAATTTATAGTTTCTTAAGACCAGGTGTGTGTGTTTGGGCGCATGTCATATTTCTTTAATTGGTCTTTTTTTTAGCATGTAAATACTATCGATATAGAGACTCAAACGTTATAAGCGAGTATTTAATATTCATTGATATTTTGAAAAAGATAAAGATAAATAAAAGCGAATATCTTGCAATGTAATTAATGTATGAAATGCAGTCCCGACTAATTTAAGTCATTGTATATTTAGCAATACTTAATCAATACTACTTAAGCCTCTTTCTATTAACAAACTAAATAAAGGCATCAGAAATTGATAGAAGGATTTTGTTGAATATTTAAGCAGCAGCATCGACATTGAGGAACGTATGCAGTATGTGTATGCAGTAGGATTCAGCAATCGGTTTCTTTTTGACAAATGTGATGAACCCTGACCACATTACTTTTACATTGAAGCATTTTAATCTGAACAGTGGATACTGTCACACCTCTCCATTCCTCTCCAAGGAAAATATTATCTGTGACGATACACTCTGATCTAAAATGAAACCAAGGCGATATCTTGAAAAGTAAGCAAGTTATGACCAAAAAGGTAACCAGTTCTACTACTGCCTCTTCCCGGCCACTTTTTAGTAGCACTGGTTACCATTTTGGTCATAACTTGTTCAGTTTTTAGGATATTGACTTGATTTCTTCTGCGTTGGGTAGATAAACATATTGGCTTCAATTTGAATTCTTTTTTTCGCGGGTAGTGCGAAAAAAAATTTTTTCCTCAAAAATTATGATGAACTAACCCCTTTTTTGTTTTTTTTGAAAAAATTACAAAAAATTTTTTTTCTTATTTTCGCCAAAATAAAATTTCGAATGAAAGCCAATAAGTTTAGCTATCCAACGCGAAAGAAACCAAGTCGATATCTTGAAAAGTAAGCAAGCTATGACCAAAAAGGTAACCAGTTCTACTACTGCCTCTCCCGGCCACTTTTTAGTAGCACTGGTTGCCATTTTGGTCATAACTTGTTCAGTTTTTAGGATATTGACTTGATTTCTTCTGCGTTGGATAAATAAACATATTGGCTTCAATTTGAATTCTTTTTTTCGCGGGTAGTGCGAAAAAAAAATTTTTTCCTCAAAAATTATGATGAACTAACCCCTTTGTTTTTTTTTTTTTAAATTACAAAAAAATTTTTTTCTTATTTTCGCCAAAATAAAATTTCGAATGAAAGCCAATACGTTTATCTATCCAACGCAAAAGAAACCAAGTCGATAAGTAAGCAAGTTATGACCAAAAAGGTAACCAGTTCTACTACTGCCTCTCCCCGGCCACTTTTTAGTAGCACTGGTTACCATTTTGGTCATAACTTGTTCAGTTTTTAAGATATTGACTTGATTTCTTCTGCGTTGGATAGATAAACATATTGGCTTCAATTTGAATTCTTTTTTTCGCGGGTAGTGCGAAAAAAAATTTTTTCCTCAAAAATTTTGAAAAAGTTACAAAAAATTTTTTTTTCTTATTTTCGCCATAATAAAATTTCGAATGAAAGCCAATACGTTTAGCTATCCAACGCAAAAGAAACCAAGTCGATATCTTGATAAGTAAGCAAGTTATGACCAAAAAGGTAACCAGTTCTACTACTGCCTCTTCCCGCCCACTTTTTAGTAGCACTGGTTACCATTTTGGTCATAACTTGTTCAGTTTTTAAGATATTGACTTGATTTCTTCTGCGTTGGGTAGATAAACATATTGACTTCAATTTGAATTCTTTTTTTCGCGGGTAGTGCGAAAAAAAATTTTTGCTCAAAAATTATGATGAACTAACCCCTTTGTTTTTTTTTTTTTTTTTGAAAAAATTAAAAAAAATTTTTTTCTTATTTTCGCCAAAAATAAAATTTCGAATGAAAGCCAATACGTTTAGCTATCCAACGCAAAAGAAACCAGGTCGATATCTTGAAAAGTAAGCAAGTTATGACCAAAAAGGTAACTAGTTCTACTACTGCCTCTCCCCGGCCACTTTTTAGTAGCACTGGTTACCATTTTGGTCATAACTTGTTCAGTTTTTAAGATATTGACTTGATTTCTTCTGCATTGGATAGATAAACATATTGGGTTCAATTTGAATTCTTTTATTCGCGGGTACTGCGAAAAAAAATTTTTTGCTCAAAAATTATGATGAACTAACCCCTTTGTTTTTTTTTTGAAAAAATTACAAAAAATTTTTTTTCTTATTTTCGCCAAAATAAAATTTCAAACGAAAGCCAATACGTTTATCTATCCAACGCAAAAGAAACCAAGTCGATATCTTGAAAAGTAAGCAAGTTATGACCAAAAAGGTAACCAGTTCTACTACTGCCTCTCCCCGGCCACTTTTTAGTAGCACTGGTTACCATTTTGGTCATAACTTGTTCAGTTTTTAAGACATTGACTTGATTTCTTCTGCGTTGGATAGATAAACATATTGGCTTCAATTTGAATTCTTTTTTTCGCGGGTAGTGCGAAAAAAAATTTTTGCTCAAAAATTATGATGAACTAACCCCTTTGTTTTTTTTTTTTTTTTTTTAAATTACAAAAAAATTTTTTCTTATTTTCGCCAAAATAAAATTTCAAACGAAAGCCAATACGTTTAGCTATCCAACGCAAAAGAAACAAAGTCGGTATCTTGAAAAGTAAGCAAGTTATGACCAAAAAGGTAACCAGTTCTACTACTGCCTCTCCCCGGCCACTTTTTAGTAGCACTGGTTACCATTTTGGTCATAACTTGTTCAGTTTTTAAGACATTGACTTGATTTCTTCTGCGTTGGATAGATAAACATATTGGCTTCAATTTGAATTCTTTTTTTCGCGGGTAATGCGAAAAAAAATTTTTTTCCTCAAAAATTATGATGAACTAACCCCTTTGTTTTTTTTTTTTTTTGAAAAAATTACAAAAAAAATTTTTTTCCTATTTTCGCCAAAATAAAATTTCGAATGAAAGCCAATATGTTTAGCTATCCAACGCAAAAAAAACCAAGTCGATATCTTGAAAAGTAAGCAAGTTATGACCAAAAAGGTAACCAGTTCTACTACTGCCTCTCCCCGGCCACTTTTTAGTAGCACTGGTTACCATTTTGGTCATAACTTGTTCAGTTTTTAAGACATTGACTTGATTTCTTCTACGTTGGATAGATAAACATATTGGCTTCAATTTGAATTCTTTTTTTCGCGGGTAGTGCGAAAAAAAATTTTTTGCTCAAAAATTATGATGAACTAACCCCTTTGTTTTTTTTTGTTTTTTTTTTTTTTTTTGAAAAATTACAAAAATTTTTTTTCTTATTTTCGCCAAAATAAAATTTCGAATGAAAGCCAATACGTTTAGCTATCCAACGCAAAAGAAACCAGGTCGATATCTTGAAAAGTGTGCAAGTTATGACCAAAAAGGTAACCAGTTCTACTACTGCCTCTCCCGGCCACTTTTTAGTAGCACTGGTTACCATTTTGGTCATAACTTGTTCAGTTTTTAAGACATTGACTTGATTTCTTCTGCGTTGCGTACATAAACATATTGGCTTCAATTTGAATTCTTTTTTTCGCGGGTAGTGCGAAAAAAAAATTTTTTCCTCAAAAATTATGATGAACTAACCCCTTTGTTTTTTTTTTTTTTTTGAAAAAATTACAAAAAAATTTTTTTTCCTATTTTCGCCAAAAATAAAATTTCGAATGAAAGCCAATATGTTTAGCTATCCAACGCAAAAGAAACCAAGTCGATATCTTGAAAAGTGGGCAAGTTATGACCAAAAAGGTAACCAGTTCTACTACTGCCTCTCCCCGGCCACTTTTTAGTAGCACTGGTTACCATTTTGGTCATAACTTGTTCAGTTTTTAGGATATTGACTTGATTTCTTCTGCGTTGGATAGATAAACATATTGGCTTCAATTTGAATTCTTTTTTTCGCGGGTAGTGCGAAAAAAAAATTTTTTCCTCAAAAATTATGATGAACTAACCCCTTTGTTTTTTTGAATAAATTACAAAAAAAATTTTTTTTCTTATTTTCGCCAAAATAAAATTTCGAATGAAAACCAATACGTTTAGCTATCCAACGCAAAAGAAACCAAGTCGATATCTTGAAAAGTGAGCAAGTTATGACCAAAAAGGTAACCAGTTCTACTACTGCCTCTCCCCGGCCACTTTTTAGTAGCACTGGTTACCATTTTGGTCATAACTTGTTCAGTTTTTAAGATATTGACTTGATTTCTTCTGCATTGGATAGATAAACATATTGGGTTCAATTTGAATTCTTTTATTCGCGGGTACTGCGAAAAAAAATTTTTTGCTCAAAAATTATGATGAACTAACCCCTTTGTTTTTTTTTTTTTGAAAAAATTACAAAAAAATTTTTTTCTTATTTTCGCCAAAATAAAATTTCAAACGAAAGCCAATACGTTTAGCTATCCAACGCAAAAGAAACAAAGTCGGTATCTTGAAAAGTAAGCAAGTTATGACCAAAAAGGTAACCAGTTCTACTACTGCCTCTCCCCGGCCACTTTTTAGTAGCACTGGTTACCATTTTGGTCATAACTTGTTCAGTTTTTAAGACATTGACTTGATTTCTTCTGCGTTGGATAGATAAACATATTGGCTTCAATTTTAATCTTTTTTTTCGCGGGTAATGCGAAAAAAAAATTTTTTCCTCAAAAATTATGATGAACTATCCCCTTTGTTTTTTTTTTTTTTTTTGAAAAAATTACAAAAAAAATTTTTTTCCTATTTTCGCCAAAATAAAATTTCGAATGAAAGCCAATATGTTTAGCTATCCAACGCAAAAGAAACCAAGTCGATATCTTGAAAAGTGGGCAAGTTATGACCAAAAAGGTAACCAGTTCTACTACTGCCTCTCCCCGGCCACTTTTTAGTAGCACTGGTTACCATTTTGGTCATAACTTGTTCAGTTTTTAAGATATTGACTTGATTTCTTCTGCGTTGCGTACATAAACATATTGGCTTCAATTTGAATTCTTTTTTTCGCGGGTAATGCGAAAAAAAAATTTTTTCCTCAAAAATTATGATGAACTATCCCCTTTGTTTTTTTTTTTTTTTTTGAAAAAATTACAAAATTTTTTTTTTCCTATTTTCGCCAAAAATAAAATTTCGAATGAAAGCCAATATGTTTAGCTATCCAACGCAAAAGAAACCAAGTCGATATCTTGAAAAGTGGGCAAGTTATGACCAAAAAGGTAACCAGTTCTACTACTGCCTCTCCCCGGCCACTTTTTAGTAGCACTGGTTACCATTTTGGTCATAACTTGTTCAGTTTTTAAGACATTGACTTGATTTCTTCTGCGTTGGATAGATAAACATATTGGCTTCAATTTTAATCTTTTTTTTCGCGGGTAATGCGAAAAAAAAATTTTTTCCTCAAAAATTATGATGAACTATCCCCTTTGTTTTTTTTTTTTTTTTGAAAAAATTACAAAAAAAATTTTTTTCCTATTTTCGCCAAAATAAAATTTCGAATGAAAGCCAATATGTTTAGCTATCCAACGCAAAAGAAACCAAGTCGATATCTTGAAAAGTGGGCAAGTTATGACCAAAAAGGTAACCAGTTCTACTACTGCCTCTCCCCGGCCACTTTTTAGTAGCACTGGTTACCATTTTGGTCATAACTTGTTCAGTTTTTAAGATATTGACTTGATTTCTTCTGCGTTGCGTACATAAACATATTGGCTTCAATTTGAATTCTTTTTTTCGCGGGTAATGCGAAAAAAAAATTTTTTCCTCAAAAATTATGATGAACTATCCCCTTTGTTTTTTTTTTTTTTTTTGAAAAAATTACAAAATTTTTTTTTTCCTATTTTCGCCAAAAATAAAATTTCGAATGAAAGCCAATATGTTTAGCTATCCAACGCAAAAGAAACCAAGTCGATATCTTGAAAAGTGGGCAAGTTATGACCAAAAAGGTAACCAGTTCTACTACTGCCTCTCCCCGGCCACTTTTTAGTAGCACTGGTTACCATTTTGGTCATAACTTGTTCAGTTTTTAAGACATTGACTTGATTTCTTCTGCGTTGGATAGATAAACATATTGGCTTCAATTTTAATCTTTTTTTTCGCGGGTAATGCGAAAAAAAATTTTTTCCTCAAAAATTATGATGAACTATCCCCTTTGTTTTTTTTTTTTTTTTTGAAAAAATTACAAAAAAAATTTTTTTCCTATTTTCGCCAAAATAAAATTTCGAATGAAAGCCAATATGTTTAGCTATCCAACGCAAAAGAAACCAAGTCGATATCTTGAAAAGTGGGCAAGTTATGACCAAAAAGGTAACCAGTTCTACTACTGCCTCTCCCCGGCCACTTTTTAGTAGCACTGGTTACCATTTTGGTCATAACTTGTTCAGTTTTTAAGATATTGACTTGATTTCTTCTGCGTTGCGTACATAAACATATTGGCTTCAATTTGAATTCTTTTTTTCGCGGGTAATGCGAAAAAAAAATTTTTTCCTCAAAAATTATGATGAACTATCCCCTTTGTTTTTTTTTTTTTTTTTGAAAAAATTACAAAATTTTTTTTTTCCTATTTTCGCCAAAAATAAAATTTCGAATGAAAGCCAATATGTTTAGCTATCCAACGCAAAAGAAACCAAGTCGATATCTTGAAAAGTGGGCAAGTTATGACCAAAAAGGTAACCAGTTCTACTACTGCCTCTCCCCGGCCACTTTTTAGTAGCACTGGTTACCATTTTGGTCATAACTTGTTCAGTTTTTAGGATATTGACTTGATTTCTTCTGCGTTGGATAGATAAACATATTGGCTTCAATTTGAATTCTTTTTTTCGCGGGTAGTGCGAAAAAAAATTTTTTCCTCAAAAATTATGATGAACTAACCCCTTTGTTTTTTTGAATAAATTACAAAAAAATTTTTTTTCTTATTTTCGCCAAAATAAAATTTCGAATGAAAGCCAATACGTAAAAAAATTTTTTCCTCAAAAATTACGATGAACTTTTTGAAGAAATTACAAAAAAATTTTTTTCTTATTTTCGCCAAAATAAAATTTCGAATGAAAGCCAATACGTTTATCTATCCAACGCAAAAGAAACCAAGTCGATATCTTGAAAAGTAAGCAAGTTATGACCAAAAAGGTGACCAGTTCTACTACTGCCTCTCCCCGCCCACTTTTTAGTAGCACTGGTTACCATTTTGGTCATAACTTGTTCAGTTTTTAAGATATTGACTTGATTATCTTCTGCGTTGCATACATAAACATATTGGCTTCAATTTGAATTCTTTTTTTCGCGGATAGTGCGAAAAAAATTTTCCCTCAAAAATTATGATGAACTAACCCCTTTGTTTTTTTGAAAAAATTACAAAAAAAATTTTTTTCTTATTTTCGCCAAAATAAAATTTCGAATGAAAGCCAATATGTTTAGCTATCCAACGCAAAAGAAACCAAGTCGATATCTTGAAAAGTGGGCAAGTTATGACCAAAAAGGTAACCAGTTCTACTACTGCCTCTCCCCGGCCACTTTTTAGTAGCACTGGTTACCATTTTGGTCATAACTTGTTCAGTTTTTAAGACATTGACTTGATTTCTTCTGCGTTGGATAGATAAACATATTGGCTTCAATTTTAATCTTTTTTTTTCGCGGGTAATGCGAAAAAAAAATTTTTTCCTCAAAAATTATGATGAACTATCCCCTTTGTTTTTTTTTTTTTTTTGAAAAAATTAAAAAAAATTTTTTTTTCCTATTTTCGCCAAAATAAAATTTCGAATGAAAGCCAATATGTTTAGCTATCCAACGCAAAAGAAACCAAGTCGATATCTTGAAAAGTAAGCAAGTTATGACCAAAAAGGTAACCAGTTCTACTACTGCCTCTCCCCGGCCGCTTTTTAGTAGCACTGGTTACCATTTTGGTCATAACTTGTTCAGTTTTTAAGACATTGACTTGATTTCTTCTACGTTGGATAGATAAACATATTGGCTTCAATCTGAATTCTTTTTTTCGCGGGTAGTGCGAAAAAAAATTTTTTGCTCAAAAATTATGATGAACTAACCCTTGTTTTTTTTTGAAAAATTACAAAAATTTTTTTTCTTATTTTCGCCAAAATAAAATTTCGAATGAAAGCCAATACGTAAAAAAATTTTTTCCTCAAAAATTACGATGAACTTTTTGAAGAAATTACAAAAAAAATTTTTTCTTATTTTCGCCAAAATAAAATTTCGAATGAAAGCCAATACGTTTATCTATCCAACGCAAAAGAAACCAAGTCGATATCTTGAAAAGTAAGCAAGTTATGACCAAAAAGGTGACCAGTTCTACTACTGCCTCTCCCCGCCCACTTTTTAGTAGCACTGGTTACCATTTTGGTCATAACTTGTTCAGTTTTTAAGATATTGACTTGATTATCTTCTGCGTTGCATACATAAACATATTGGCTTCAATTTGAATTCTTTTTTTCGCGGATAGTGCGAAAAAAATTTTTCCTCAAAAATTATGATGAACTAACCCCTTTGTTTTTTTGAAAAAATTACAAAAAAAATTTTT
The DNA here is from genome assembly GCA_963681545.1 of Germaria angustata. NCBI lineage: Eukaryota > Metazoa > Arthropoda > Insecta > Diptera > Tachinidae > Germaria > Germaria angustata. The sequence continues at coordinate 59,109,407 of OY813001.1, read as the reverse complement.
TTCTTATTTTCGCCAAAATAAAATTTCGAATGAAAGCCAATATGTTTAGCTATCCAACGCAAAAGAAACCAAGTCGATATCTTGAAAAGTAAGCAAGTTATGACCAAAAAGGTAACCAGTTCTACTACTGAAAAAATTACAAAAAAATTTTTTTCTTATTTTCGCCAAAATAAAATTTCGAATGAAAGCCAATACGTTTATCTATCCAACGCAAAAGAAATTAAATCGATATCTTGAAAAGTAAGCAAGTTATGACCAAAAAGGTAACCAGTTCTACTACTGCCTCTCCCCGGCCACTTTTTAGTAGCACTGGTTACCATTTTGGTCATAACTTGTTCAGTTTTTAGGATATTGACTTGATTTCTTCTGCGTTGGATAGATAAACATATTGGCTTCAATTTGAATTCTTTTTTTCGCGGGTAGTGCGAAAAAAATTTTTTCCTCAAAAATTATGATGAACTAACCCCTTTGTTTTTTTTTTTTTTTTTGAAAAATTACAAAAATTTTTTTTCTTATTTTCGCCAAAATAAAATTTCGAATGAAAGCCAATACGTAAAAAAATTTTTTCCTCAAAAATTACGATGAACTTTTTGAAGAAATTACAAAAAAAATTTTTTGTTATTTTCGCCAAAATAAAATTTCGAATGAAAGCCAATACGTTTATCTATCCAACGCAAAAGAAACCAAGTCGATATCTTGAAAAGTAAGCAAGTTATGACCAAAAAGGTAACCAGTTCTACTACTGCCTCTCCCCGGCCACTTTTTAGTAGCACTGGTTACCATTTTGGTCATAATTTGTTCAGTGTTTTAAACATTGACTTGATTTCTTCTGCGTTGCATAGATAAACATATTGGCTTCAATTTGAATTCTTTTTTTCCCGGAATTCTTTTTTGATGGATAGATAAACATATTGGCTTCAATTTGAATTCTTTCTTTCTCGGGTAGTGCGAAAAAAATTTTCTCCTCAAAAATTATTTGTTTTTTTGAAAAAATTACAAAAAAAATTTTTTCTTATTTTCGCCAAAATAAAATTTCGAATAAAAGCCAATACGTTTAGCTATCCAACGCGAAAGAAACCAAGTCGATATCTTGAAAAGTAAGCAAGTTATGACCAAAAAGGTAACCAGTTCTACTACTGCCTCTCCCCGGCCACTTTTTAGTAGCACTGGTTACCATTTTGGTCATAACTTGTTCAGTTTTTAAGATATTGACTTGATTATCTTCTGCGTTGCATACATAAACATATTGGCTTCAATTTGAATTCTTTTTTTCGCGGATAGTGCGAAAAAAATTTTTCTCAAAAATTATGATGAAATAACCCCTTTGTTTTTTTGAAAAAATTACAAAAAATTTTTTTTCTTATTTTCGCCAAAATAAAATTTCGAATGAAAGCCAATACGTTTATCTATCCAACGCAAAAGAAACCAAGTCGATATCTTGAAAAGTAAGCAAGTTATGACCAAAAAGGTAACCAGTTCTACTACTGCCTCTCCCCGGCCACTTTTTAGTAGCACTGGTTACCGTTTTGGTCATAACCTGTTCAGTTTTTAAGATATTGACTTTATTTCTTCTGCATTGGATAGATAAACATATTAGCTTCAATTTGAATTCTTTTTTTCTCGGGTAGTGCAAAAAAAAATTTTTTCCTCAAAAATTATGATGAACTAACCCCTTTGTTTTTTTTTTTTTTTTTTAAATTACAAAAAATTTTTTTTCTTATTTTCGCCAAAATAAAATTTCGAATGAAAGCCAATACGTTTATCTATCCAACGCAAAAGAAACCAAGTCGATATCTTGAAAAGTAAGCAAGTTATGACCAAAAAGGTAAACAGTGCTACTACTGCCTCTCCCCGGCCACTTTTTAGTAGCACTATTTACCAGTTTGGTCATAACTTCTTCAGTTTTTAAGATATTTACTTGATTTCTTCTGCGTTGGATAGATAAACATATTGGCTTCAATTTAAATTCTTTTTTTTGCGGGTAGTGCGAAAAAAAAATTTTCCCTAAAAATTATAATGAACTAACCCCTTTGTTTTTTTGAAAAAATTACAAAAAAATTTTTTTCTTATTTTCGCCAAAATAAAATTTCGAATGAAAGCCAATACGTTTATCTATCCAACGCAAAAGAAACCAAGTCGATATCTTGAAAAGTAAGCAAGTTATGACCAAAAAGGTAACCAGTTCTACTACTGCCTCTCCCCGGCCACTTTTTAGTAGCACTGGTTACCATTTTGGTCATAACTTGTTCAGTTTTTAAGAAATTGACTTGATTTCTTCTGCGTTGGATAGATAAACATATTGGCTTTAATTTGAATTCTTTTCTTCGCGGGTAATGCGAAAAAAAATTTTTTCCTCAAAAATTATGATGAACTAACCCCTTTGTTTTTTTTTTTTTTGAAAAAATTACAAAAAAATTTTTTTCTTATTTTCGCCAAAATAAAATTTCGAATGAAAGCCAATACGTTTATCTATCCAACGCAAAAGACACCAAGTCGATATCTTGAAAAGTTAGCAAGTTATGACCAAAAAGGTAACCAGTTCTACTACTGCCATCTCCTCCCCGGCCACTTTTTAGTAGCACTGGTTACCATTTTGGTCATAACATGTTCAGTTTTTAAGATATTGACTTGATTTCTTCTGCGTTGGATAGATAAGGATATTGGCTTTAATTTGAATTCTTTTCTTCGCGGGTTATGCGAAAAAAATTTTTTCCTCAAAAATTATGATGAACTAAACCTTTTGTTTTTTTTTTTTGAAAAAATTACAAAAAATTTTTTTTCTTATTTTCGCCAAAATAAAATTTCGAATGAAAGCCAATACGTTTATCTATCCAACGCAAAAGAAACTAAGTCGATATCTTGAAAAGTAAGCAAGTTATGACCAAAAAGGTAACCAGTTCTACTACTGCCTCTCCCCGGCCACTTTTTAGTAGCACTGGTTACCATTTTGGTCATAACTTGTTCTGTTTTTAAGATATTGACTTGATTTCTTCTGCGTTGGATAGATAGACATATTGGCTTTAATTTGAATTCTTTTCTTCGCGGGTAATGCGAAAAAAATTTTTTTCCTCAAAAATTATGATGAACTAACAACCCCTTTGTTTTTTTTGAAAAAATTACAAAAAAATTTTTTTCTTATTTTCGCCAAAATAAAATTTCGAATGAAAGCCAATACGTTTATCTATCCAACGCAAAAGAAACCAAGTCGATATCTTGAAAAGTAAGCAAGTTATGACCAAAAAGGTAACCAGTTCTACTACTGCCTCTCCCCGGCCACTTTTTAGTAGCACTGGTTACCATTTTGGTCATAACTTGTTCAGTTTTTAAGATATTGACTTGATTTCTTCTGCGTTGGATAGATAAACATATTGGCTTCAATTTGAATTCTTTTTTCGCGGGTAGTGCGAAAAATAATTTTTGCCTAAAAATTATGATGAACTAACCCCTTTGTTTTTTTGAAAAAATTACAAAAAAAAATTTTTTCTTATTTTCGCCAAAATAAAATTTCGAATGAAAGCCAATACGTTTATCTATCCAACGCAAAAGAAATTAAATCGATATCTTGAAAAGTAAGCAAGTTATGACCAAAAAGGTAACCAGTTCTACTACTGCCTCTCCCCGGCCACTTTTTAGTAGCACTGGTTACCATTTTGGTCATAACTTGTTCAGTTTTTAGGATATTGACTTGATTTCTTCTGCGTTGGATAGATAAACATATTGGCTTCAATTTGAATTCTTTTTTTCGCGGGTAGTGCGAAAAAAATTTTTTCCTCAAAAATTATGATGAACTAACCCCTTTGTTTTTTTGAAAAAATTACAAAAAAAATTTTTTTCTTATTTTCGCCAAAATAAAATTTCGAATGAAAGCCAATACGTTTAGCTATCCAAGGCAAAAGAAACCAAGTCGATATCTTGAAAAGTAAGCAAGTTATGACCAAAAAGGTAACCAGTTCTACTACTGCCTCTTCCCGCCCACTTTTTAGTAGCACTGGTTACCATTTTGGTCATAACTTGTTCAGTTTTTAAGATATTGACTTGATTTCTTCTGCGTTGGATAGATAAACATATTTGCTTCAATTTGAGTTCTTTTTTTCGCGGATAGAGCGATAAAAATTTTTTTGCTCAAAAATTATGATGAACTAACCCCTTTGTTTTTTTGAAAAAATTACAAAAAAAATTTTTTTTCTTATTTTCGCCAAAATAAAATTTCGAATGAAAGCCAATACGTTTATCTATCCAACGCAAAAGAAACCAAGTCGATATCTTGAAAAGTAAGCAAGTTATGACCAAAAAGGTAACCAGTTCTACTACTGCCTCTCCCCGGCCACTTTTTAGTAGCACTGGTTACCATTTTGGTCATAACTTGTTCAGTTTTTAAGATATTGACTTGATTTCTTCTGCGTTGGATAGATAAACATATTGGCTTCAATTTGAATTCTTTTTTCGCGGGTAGTGCGAAAAATAATTTTTGCCTAAAAATTATGATGAACTAACCCCTTTGTTTTTTTGAAAAAATTACAAAAAAAAATTTTTTCTTATTTTCGCCAAAATAAAATTTCGAATGAAAGCCAATACGTTTATCTATCCAACGCAAAAAAAACCAAGTCGATATCTTGAAAAGTAAGCAAGTTATGACCAAAAAGGTAACCAGTTCTACTACTGCCTCTCCCCGGCCACTTTTTAGTAGCACTGGTTACCATTTTGGTCATAACTTGTTCAGTTTTTAAGATATTGACTTGATTTCTTCTGCGTTGGATAGATAAACATATTGGCTTTAATTTGAATTCTTTTCTTCGCGGGTAATGCGAAAAAAAATTTTTTCCTCAAAAATTGTGATGAACTAACCCCTTTGTTTTTTTGAAAAAATTACAAAAAAAATTTTTTCTTATTTTCGCCAAAATAAAATTTCGAATGAAAGCCAATACGTTTATCTATCCAACGCAAAAGAAATTAAATCGATATCTTGAAAAGTAAGCAAGTTGTGACCAAAAAGGTAACCAGTTCTACTACTGCCTCTCCCCGGCCACTTTTTAGTAGCACTGGTTACCATTTTGGTCATAACTTGTTCAGTTTTTAAGATATTGACTTGATTTCTTCTGCGTAGGATAGATAAACATATTGGCTTCAATTTAAATTCTTTTTTTCGCGGGTAGTGCGAAAAAAAATGTTTCCCTAAAAATTATGATGAACTAACTAACCCCTTTGTTTTTTTGAAAAAATTACAAAAAAATTTTTTTTCTTATTTTCGCCAAAATAAAATTTCGAATGAAAGCCAATACGTTTATCTATCCAACGCAAAAGAAACCAAGTCGATATCTTGAAAAGTAAGCAAGTTATGACCAAAAAGGTAACCAGTTCTACTACTGCCTCTCCCCGGCAACTTTTTAGTAGCACTGGTTACCATTTTGGTCATAACTTGTTCAGTTTTTAAGATATTGACTTGATTTCTTCTGCGTTGGATAGATAAACATATTGGCTTTAATTTGAATTCTTTTCTTCGCGGGTAATGCGAAAAAAAATTTTTTCCTCAAAAATTGTGATGAACTAACCCCTTTGTTTTTTTTGACAAAATTACAAAAAAATTTTTTTCTTATTTTCGCCAAAATAAAATTTCGAATGAAAGCCAATACGTTTATCTATCCAACGCAAAAGAAATTAAATCGATATCTTGAAAAGTAAGCAAGTTGTGACCAAAAAGGTAACCAGTTCTACTACTGCCTCTCCCCGGCCACTTTTTAGTAGCACTGGTTACCATTTTCGTCATAACTTGTTCAGTTTTTAAGATATTGACTTGATTTCTTCTGCGTTGGATAGATAAACATATTGGCTTCAATTTGAATTCTTTTTTCGCGGGTAGTGCGAAAAAAAATTTTTGCCTAAAAATTATGATGAACTAACCCCTTTGTTTTTTTGAAAAAATTACAAAAAAAATTTTTTCTTATTTTCGCCAAAATAAAATTTCGAATGAAAGCCAATACGTTTATCTATCCAACGCAAAAGAAATTAAATCGATATCTTGAAAAGTAAGCAAGTTGTGACCAAAAAGGTAACCAGTTCTACTACTGCCTCTCCCCGGCCACTTTTTAGTAGCACTGGTTACCATTTTGGTCATAACTTGTTCAGTTTTTAAGATATTGACTTGATTTCTTCTGCGTAGGATAGATAAACATATTGGCTTCAATTTAAATTCTTTTTTTCGCGGGTAGTGCGAAAAAAAATGTTTCCCTAAAAATTATGATGAACTAACTAACCCCTTTGTTTTTTTGAAAAAATTACAAAAAAATTTTTTTTCTTATTTTCGCCAAAATAAAATTTCGAATGAAAGCCAATACGTTTATCTATCCAACGCAAAAGAAACCAAGTCGATATCTTGAAAAGTAAGCAAGTTATGACCAAAAAGGTAACCAGTTCTACTACTGCCTCTCCCCGGCAACTTTTTAGTAGCACTGGTTACCATTTTGGTCATAACTTGTTCAGTTTTTAAGATATTGACTTGATTTCTGCTGCGTTGGATAGATAAACATATTGGCTTTAATTTGAATTCTTTTCTTCGCGGGTAATGCGAAAAAAAATTTTTCCTCAAAAATTATGATGAACTAACTAACCCCTTTGTTTTTTTTTAAATTACAAAAAAAAATTTTTCTTATTTTCGCCAAAATAAAATTTCGAATGAAAGCCAATACGTTTATCTATCCAACGCAAAAGAAATTAAATCGATATCTTGAAAAGTAAGCAAGTTATGACCAAAAAGGTAACCAGTTCTACTACTGCCTCTCCCCGGCCACTTTTTAGTAGCACTGGTTACCATTTTGGTCATAACTTGTTCAGTTTTTAAGATATTGACTTGATTTCTTCTGCGTTGGATAGATAAACATATTGGCTTCAATTTGAATTCTTTTTTCGCGGGTAGTGCGAAAAAAAATTTTTGCCTAAAAATTATGATGAACTAACCCCTTTGTTTTTTTGAAAAAATTACAAAAAAATTTTTTTCTTATTTTCGCCAAAATAAAATTTCGAATGAAAGCCAATACGTTTATCTATCCAACGCAAAAGAAACCAAGTCGATATCTTGAAAAGTAAGCAAGTTATGACCAAAAAGGTAACCAGTTCTACTACTGCCTCTCCCCGGCCACTTTTTAGTAGCACTGGTTACCATTTTGGTCATAACTTGTTCAGTTTTTAAGATATTGACTTGATTTCTTCTGCGTTGGATAGATAAACATATTGGCTTTAATTTGAATTCTTTTCTTCGCGGGTAATGCGAAAAAAAATTTTTTCCTCAAAAATTATGATGAACTAACCCCTTTGTTTTTTTTGAAAAAATTACAAAAAATTTTTTTTCTTATTTTCGCCAAAATAAAATTTCGAATGAAAGCCAATACGTTTATCTATCCAACGCAAAAGAAACCAAGTCGATATCTTGAAAAGTAAGCAAGTTATGACCAAAAAGGTAACCAGTTCCACTACTGCCTCTCCCCGGCCACTTTTTAGTAGCACTGGTTACCATTTTGGTCATAACTTGTTCAGCTTTTAAGACATTGACTTGATTTCTTCTGCGTTGGATAGATAAACATATTTACTTCAATTCGAATTCTTTTTTTCGCGTATAGTGCTAAAGGTAAGCAAGTTATGACCAAAAAGGTAAACAGTTCTACTACTGCCTCTTCCCGGCCACTTTTTAGTAGTACTGGTTACCATTTTGGTCATAACTTGTTCAGTTTTTAAGATATTGACTTGATTTCTTCTGCGTTGGATAGACAGACATTTTTGCTTCAATTCGAATTTTTTTTTTCGCGTATAGTGCGAAAAGTAAGCAAGTTATGACAAAAAAGGTAACCAGTTCTACTACTGCCTCTTCCCGGCCACTTTTTAGTAGCACTGGTTACCATTTTGGTCATAACTTGTTCAGTTTTTAAGATATTGACTTGATTTCTTCTGCGTTGGATAGATAAACATATTGGCTTCAACTTGAATTCTTTTTTTCGCGGGTAGTGCGAAAAAAAATTTTTTGCTCAAAAATTATGATGAACTAACCCCTTTGTTTTTTTGAAAAAATTAAAAAAAATTTTTTTTTCGTATTTTCGCCAAAATAAAATTTCGAATAAAAGCCAATACGTTTAGCTATCCAACGCAAAAGAAACCAAGTCGATATCTTGAAAAGTAAGCAAGTTGCGACCAAAAAGGTAACCAGTTCTACTACTGCCTCTCCCCGGCCACTTTTTAGTAGCACTGGTTACCATTTTGATCATAACTTGTTCAGTTTTTAAGACATTTCTTCTGCGCTGCATAGATAAACATATTTGCTTCAATTTGAGTTCTTCTTTTTGCGGATAGTGCGAAAAAAATTTTTTTCTCAAAAATTATGATGAACTAACCCCTTTGTTTTCTTGAAAAAATTACAAAAAAAAATTTTTTTTCTCATTTTCGCCAAAATAAAATTTCGAATCAAAGCCAATACGTTTAGCTATCCAACGCAAAAGAAACCAAGTCGATATCTTGAAAAGTAAGCAAGTTATGACCAAAAAGGTAACCAGTTCTACTACTGCCTCTTCCCGGCCACTTTTTAGTAGCACTGGTTACCATTTTGGGCATAACTTGTTCAGTTTTTAAGATATTGACTTGATTTCTTCTGCGTTGGATAGATAAACATATTGGCTTTAATTTGAATTCTTTTCTTCGCGGGTAATGCGAAAAAAAATTTTTTCCTCAAAAATTATGATGAACTAACCCCTTTGTTTTTTTTGAAAAAATTACAAAAATTTTTTTTCTTATTTTCGCCAAAATAAAATTTCGAATGAAAGCCAATACGTTTATCTATCCAACGCAAAAGAAACCAAGTCGATATCTTGAAAAGTAAGCAAGTTATGACCAAAAAGGTAACCAGTTCTACTACTGCCTCTCCCCGGCCACTTTTTAGTAGCACTGGTTACCATTTTGGTCATAACTTGTTCAGTTTTTAAGACATTGACTTGATTTCTTCTGCGTTGGATAGATAAACATATTGGCTTCAATTTGAATTCTTTTTTTCGCGGGTAATGCGAAAAAAAATTTTTTCCTCAAAAATTATGATGAACTAACCCCTTTGTTTTTTTTGAAAAAATTACAAAAAATTTTTTTCTTATTTTCGCCAAAATAAAATTTCGAATGAAAGCCAATACGTTTATCTATCCAACGCAAAAGAAACCAAGTCGATATCTTGAAAAGTAAGCAAGTTATGACCAAAAAGGTAACCAGTTCTACTACTGCCTCTCCCCGGCCACTTTTTAGTAGCACTGGTTACCATTTTGGTCATAACTTGTTCAGTTTTTAAGACATTGACTTGATTTCTTCTGCGCTGCACAGATAAACATATTTGCTTCAATTTGAGTTCTTCTTTTTGCGGATAGTGCGAAAAAAAATTTTTTCTCAAAAATTATGATGAACTAACCCCTTTGTTTTCTTGAAAAAATTACAAAAAAAATTTTTTTTCTCATTTTCGCCAAAATAAAATTTCGAATCAAAGCCAATACGTTTAGCTATCCAACGCAAAAGAAACCAAGTCGATACCTTGAAAAGTAAGCAAGTTATGACCAAAAAGGTAACCAGTTCTACTACTGCCTCTCCCCGGCCACTTTTTAGTAGCACTGGTTACCATTTTGGTCATAACTTGTTCAGTTTTTAAGATATTGACTTGATTTCTTCTGCGTTGGATAGATAAACATATTTGCTTCAATTTGAGTTCTTTTTTTCGCGGATAGAGCGATAAAAATTTTTTTGCTCAAAAATTATGATGAACTAACCCCTTTGTTTTTTTGAAAAAATTACAAAAAAAATTTTTTTTCTTATTTTCGCCAAAATAAAATTTCGAATCAAAGCCAATACGTTTAGCTATCCAACGCAAAAGAAACCAAGTCGATATCTTGAAAAGTAAGCAAGTTATGACCAAAAAGGTAACCAGTTCTACTACTGCCTCTTCCCGGCCACTTTTTAGTAGCACTGGTTACCATTTTGGTCATAACTTGTTCAGTTTTTAAGATATTGACTTGATTTCTTCTGCGTTGGATAGATAAACATATTGGCTTCAATTTGAGTTCTTTTTTTCGCGGATAGAGCGATAAAAATTTTTTTGCTCAAAAATTATGATGAACTAACCCCTTTGTTTTTTTGAAAAAATTACAAAAAAAAATTTTTTTCTTATTTTCGCCAAAATAAAATTTCGAATCAAAGCCAATACGTTTAGCTATCCAACGCAAAAGAAACCAAGTCGATATCTTGAAAAGTAAGCAAGTTATGACCAAAAAGGTAACCAGTTCTACTACTGCCTCTCCCCGGCCACTTTTTAGTAGCACTGGTTACCATTTTGGTCATAACTTGTTCAGTTTATAAGATATTGACTTGATTTCTTCTGCGTTGGATAGATAAACATATTTTCTTCAATTTGAGTTCTTTTTTTCGCGGATAGTGCGATAAAAATTTTTTTCCTCAAAAATTATGATGAACTAACCCCTTTGTTTTTTTGAAAAAATTACAAAAAAAATTTTTTTTCTTATTTTCGCCAAGATAAAATTTCGAATCAAAGCCAATACGTTTAGCTATCCAACGCAAAAGAAACCAAGTCGATATCTTGAAAAGTAAGCAAGTTATGACCAAAAAGGTAACCAGTTCTACTACTGCCTCTCCCCGGCCACTTTTTAGTAGCACTGGTTACCATTTTGGTAATAACTTGTTCAGTTTTTAAGATATTGACTTGATTTCTTCTGCGTTGGATAGATAAACATATTGGCTTTAATTTGAATTCTTTTCTTCGCGGGTAATGCGAAAAAAATTTTTTTCCTCAAAAATTATGATGAACTAACCCCTTTGTTTTTTTTGAAAAAATTACAAAAAATTTTTTTTCTTATTTTCGCCAAAATAAAATTTCGAATGAAAGCCAATACGTTTATCTATCCAACGCAAAAGAAACCAAGTCGATATCTTGAAAAGTAAGCAAGTTATGACCAAAAAGGTAACCAGTTCTACTACTGCCTCTCCCGGCCACTTTTTAGTAGCACTGGTTACCATTTTGCGAAAAAAAAATTTTTTTCCTCAAAAATTATGATGAACTAACCCCTTTGTTTTTTTGAAAAAATTACAAAAAAATTTTTTTTTCTTATTTTCGCCAAGATAAAATTTCGAATCAAAGCCAATACGTTTAGCTATCCAACGCAAAAGAAACCAAGGCGATATCTTGAAAAGTAAGCATTTTGGTCATAACTTGTTGAGTTTTTAAGATATTGACTTGATTTCTTCTGCGTTGGATAGATAAACATATTTGTCTCAATTCGAATTCTTTTTTTCGCGGATAGTGCGAAAAGTAAGCAAGTTATGACAAAAAAGGTAACCAGTTCTACTACTGCCTCTTCCCGGCCACTTTTTAGTAGCACTGGTTACCATTTTGGTCATAACTTGTACAGTTTTTAAGATATTGACTTGATTTCTTCTGCATTGGATAGATAAACATATTTGCTTCAACTTGAATTCTTTTTTTCGCGGGTAGTGCGAAAAAAAATTTTTTGCTCAAAAATTATGATGAACTAACCCCTTTGTTTTTTTGAAAAATTAAAAAAAATTTTTTTTTTCTTATTTTCGCCAAAATAAAATTTCGAATAAAAACCAATACGTTTAGCTATCCAACGCAAAAGAAACCAAGTCGATATCTTGAAAAGTAAGCAAGTTATGACCAAAAAGGTAACCAGTTCTACTACTGCCTCTCCCCGGCCACTTTTTAGTAGCACTGGTTACCATTTTGGTCATAACTTGTTCAGTTTTTAGGATATTGACTTGATTTCTTCTGCGTTGGATAAATAAACATATTGGCTTCAATTTGAATTCTTTTTTTTCGCGGGTAGTGCGAAAAAAAATTTTTTCCCCTTTGTTTTTTTGAAAAAATTACAAAAAAATTTTTTTTCTTATTTTCGCCAAAATAAAATTTCGAATGAAAGCCAATACGTTTAGCTATCCAACGCAAAAGAAACCAAGTCGATATCTTGAAAAGTAAGCAAGTTATGACCAAAAAGGTAACCAGTTCTACTACTGCCTCTCCCCGGCCACTTTTTAGTAGCACTGGTTACCATTTTGGTCATAACTTGTTCAGTTTTTAAGATATTGACTTGATTTCTTCTGCGTTGGATAGATAAACATATTGGCTTCAATTTGAATTCTTTTTTTCGCGGGTAGTGCGAAAAAAAATTTTTGCTCAAAAATTATGATGAACTAACCCCTTTGTTTTTTTTTTTTTTTTTTTTGAAAAAATTACAAAAAATTTTTTTTCCTATTTTCGCCAAAATAAAATTTCGAATGAAAGCCAATATGTTTAGCTATCCAACGCAAGAGAAACCAAGGCGATATCTTGAAAAGTAAGCATTTTGGTCATAACTTGTTGAGTTTTTAAGATATTGACTTGATTTCTTCTGCGTTGGATAGATAAACATATTGGCTTCAATTTGAATTCTTTTTTTCGCGGATAGTGCGAAAAAAAATTTTTTGCTCAAAAATTATGATGAACTAACCCCTTTGTTTTTTTTTTTTTTTTGAAAAAATTACAAAAAATTTTTTTTCCTATTTTCGCCAAAATAAAATTTCGAATGAAAGCCAATATGTTTAGCTATCCAACGCAAGAGAAACCAAGGCGATATCTTGAAAAGTAAGCATTTTGGTCATAACTTGTTGAGTTTTTAAGATATTGACTTGATTTCTTCTGCGTTGGATAGATAAACATATTGGCTTCAATTTGAATTCTTTTTTTCGCGGGTAATGCGAAAAAAAATTTTTTCCTCAAAAATTATGATGAACTAACCCCTTTGTTTTTTTTGAAAAAATTACAAAAAAATTTTTTTTCTTATTTTCGCCAAAATAAAATTTCGAATGAAAGCCAATACGTTGAGCTATCCAACGCAAAAGAAACCAAGTCGATACCTTGAGAAGTAAGCAAGTTATGACCAAAAAGGTAACCAGTTCTACTACTGCCTCTCCCCGGCCACTTTTTAGTAGCACTGGTTACCATTTTGGTCATAACTTGTTCAGTTTTTAAGATATTGACTTGATTTCTTCTGCGTTGGATAGATAAACATATTGGCTTTAATTTGAATTCTTTTCTTCGCGGGTAATGCGAAAAAAATTTTTTTCCTCAAAAATTATGATGAACTAACCCCTTTGTTTTTTTTGAAAAAATTACAAAAAATTTTTTTTCTTATTTTCGCCAAAATAAAATTTCGAATGAAAGCCAATACGTTTATCTATCCAACGCAAAAGAAACCAAGTCGATATCTTGAAAAGTAAGCAAGTTATGACCAAAAAGGTAACCAGTTCTACTACTGCCTCTCCCCGGCCACTTTTTAGTAGCACTGGTTACCATTTTGGTCATAACTTGTTCAGTTTTTAAGATATTGACTTGATTTCTTCTGCGTTGGATAGATAAACATATTGGCTTTAATTTGAATTCTTTTCTTCGCGGGTAATGCGAAAAAAAATTTTTCCTCAAAAATTATGATGAACTAACCCCTTTGTTTTTTTTGAAAAAATTACAAAAAAATTTTTTTCTTATTTTCGCCAAAATAAAATTTCGAATGAAAGCCAATACGTTTATCTATCCAACGCAAAAGAAACCAAGTCGATATCTTGAAAAGTAAGCAAGTTATGACCAAAAAGGTAACCAGTTCTACTACTGCCTCTCCCCGGCCACTTTTTAGTAGCACTGGTTACCATTTTGGTCATAACTTGTTCAGTTTTTAAGATATTGACTTGATTTCTTCTGCGTTGGATAGATAAACATATTTGTCTCAATTCGAATTCTTTTTTTCGCAAATAGTGCGAAAAGTAAGCAAGTTATGACAAAAAAGGTAACCAGTTCTACTACTGCCTCTTCCCAGCCACTTTTTAGTAGCACTGGTTACCATTTTGGTCATAACTTGTTCAGTTTTTAAGATATTGACATGATTTCTTCTGCGTTGGATAGATAAACATATTGGCTTTAATTTGAATTCTTTTCTTCGCGGGTAATGCGAAAAAAAATTTTTTCCTCAAAAATTATGATGAACTAATAACCCCTTTGTTTTTTTTTGAAAAAATTACAAAAAATTTTTTTTCTTATTTTCGCCAAAATAAAATTTCGAATGAAAGCCAATACGTTTATCTATCCAACGCAAAAGAAACCAAGTCGATATCTTGAAAAGTAAGCAAGTTATGACCAAAAAGGTAACCAGTTCTACTACTGCCTCTCCCCGGCCACTTTTTAGTAGCACTGGTTACCATTTTGGTCATAACTTGTTCAGTTTTTAAGATATTGACTTGATTTCTTCTGCGTTGGATGGATAAACATATTGGCTTTAATTTGAATTCTTTTCTTCGCGGGTAATGCGAAAAAAAATTTTTTCCTCAAAAATTATGATGAACTAACCCCTTTGTTTTTTTTGAAAAAATTACAAAAAAATTTTTTTCTTATTTTCGCCAAAATAAAATTTCGAATGAAAGCCAATACGTTTATCTATCCAACGCAAAAGAAACCAAGTCGATATCTTGAAAAGTAAGCAAGTTATGACCAAAAAGGTAACCAGTTCTACTACTGCCTCTCCCCGGCCACTTTTTAGTAGCACTGGTTACCATTTTGGTCATAACTTGTTCAGTTTTTAAGATATTGACTTGATTTCTTCTGCGTTGGATGGATAAACATATTGGCTTTAATTTGAATTCTTTTCTTCGCGGGTAATGCGAAAAAAAAATTTTTTCCTCAAAAATTATGATGAACTAACTCCTTTGTTTTTTTTGAAAAAATTACAAAAAAAAATTTTTCTTATTTTCGCCAAAATAAAATTTCGAATGAAAGCCAATACGTTTATCTATCCAACGCAAAAGAAACCAAGTCGATATCTTGAAAAGTAAGCAAGTTATGACCAAAAAGGTAACCAGTTCTACTACTGCCTCTCCCCGGCCACTTTTTAGTAGCACTGGTTACCATTTTGGTCATAACTTGTTCAGTTTTTAAGATATTGACTTGATTTCTTCTGCGTTGGATGGATAAACATATTGGCTTTAATTTGAATTCTTTTCTTCGCGGGTAATGCGAAAAAAAATTTTTTCCTCAAAAATTATGATGAACTAACCCCTTTGTTTTTTTTGAAAAAATTACCAAAAATTTTTTTTCTTATTTTCGCCAAAATAAAATTTCGAATGAAAGCCAATACGTTTATCTATCCAACGCAAAAGAAACCAAGTCGATATCTTGAAAAGTAAGCAAGTTATGACCAAAAAGGTAACCAGTTCTACTACTGCCTCTCCCCGGCCACTTTTTAGTAGCACTGGTTGCCATTTTGGTCATAACTTGTTCAGTTTTTAAGATATTGACTTGATTTCTTCTGCGTTGGATAGATAAACATATTGGCTTTAATTTGTATTCTTTTCTTCGCGGGTAATGCGAAAAAAAATTTTTCCTCAAAAATTATGATGAACTAACCCCTTTGTTTTTTTTTGAAAAAATTACAAAAAAAATTTTTTCTTATTTTCGCCAAAATAAAATTTCGAATGAAAGCCAATACGTTTATCTATCCAACGCAAAAGAAATTAAATCGATATCTTGAAAAGTAAGCAAGTTATGACCAAAAAGGTAACCAGTTCTACTACTGCCTCTCCCCGGCCACTTTTTAGTAGCACTGGTTACCATTTTGGTCATAACTTGTTCAGTTTTTTAGATATTGACTTGATTTCTTCTGCGTTGGATAGATAAACATATTGGCTTTAATTTGTATTCTTTTCTTCGCGGGTAATGCGAAAAAAAATTTTTCCTCAAAAATTATGATGAACTAACCCCTTTGTTTTTTTTTTTTGAAAAAATTACAAAAAAATTTTTTTCTTATTTTCGCCAAAATAAAATTTCGAATGAAAGCCAATACGTTTATCTATCCAACGCAAAAGAAATTAAATCGATATCTTGAAAAGTAAGCAAGTTATGACCAAAAAGGTAACCAGTTATACTACTGCCTCCCCCCGGCCACTTTTTAGTAGCACTGGTTACCATTTTGGTCATAACTTGTTCAGTTTTTAAGATATTGACTTGATTTCTTCTGCGTTGGATAGATAAACATATTGGCTTCAATTTGAATTCTTTTTTTCGCGGGTATGGCGAAAAAAAATTTTTCCTCAAAAATTATGATGAACTAGGTTAGGTTGGGTTAGGTTGATTGGAGGGCTATGTCAGCCCATGTCATACGACATACACCTAAGCCAGTGAAGGCTTGTTGAACTAACCCCTTTGTTTTTTTGAAAAAATTACAAAAAAATTTTTTTTCTTATTTTCGCCAAAATAAAATTTCGAATGAAAGCCAATACGTTTAGCTATCCAACGCAAAAGAAACCAAGTCGATATCTTGAAAAGTAAGCAAGTTATGACCAAAAAGGTAACCAGTTCTACTACTGCCTCTGCCCGGCCACTTTTTAGTAGCACTGGTTACCATTTTGGTCATAACTTGTTCAGTTTTTAGGATATTGACTTGATTTCTTCTGCGTTGGATAAATAAACATATTGGCTTCAATTTGAATTCTTTTTTTCGCGGGTAGTGCGAAAAAAAATTTTTTCCCCTTTGTTTTTTTGAAAAAATTACAAAATTTTTTTTTTTCTTATTTTCGCCAAAATAAAATTTCGAATGAAAGCCAATACGTTTAGCTATCCAACGCAAAAGAAACCAAGTCGATATCTTGAAAAGTAAGCAAGTTATGACCAAAAAGGTAACCAGTTCTACTACTGCCTCTCCCCGGCCACTTTTTAGTAGCACTGGTTACCATTTTGGTCATAACTTGTTCAGTTTTTAAGATATTGACTTGATTTCTTCTGCGTTGGATAGATAAACATATTGGCTTCAATTTGAATTCTTTTTTTCGCGGGTAGTGCGAAAAAAAATTTTTGCTCAAAAATTATGATGAACTAACCCCTTTGTTTTTTTTTTTTTTTTTTTTGAAAAAATTACAAAAAATTTTTTTTCCTATTTTCGCCAAAATAAAATTTCGAATGAAAGCCAATATGTTTAGCTATCCAACGCAAGAGAAACCAAGGCGATATCTTGAAAAGTAAGCATTTTGGTCATAACTTGTTGAGTTTTTAAGATATTGACTTGATTTCTTCTGCGTTGGATAGATAAACATATTGGCTTCAATTTGAATTCTTTTTTTCGCGGATAGTGCGAAAAAAAATTTTTTGCTCAAAAATTATGATGAACTAACCCCTTTGTTTTTTTGAAAAAATTACAAAAAAATTTTTTTCTTATTTTCGCCAAAATAATATTTCAAACGAAAGCCAATACGTTGAGCTATCCAACGCAAAAGAAACCAAGTCGATACCTTGAGAAGTAAGCAAGTTATGACCAAAAAGGTAACCAGTTCTACTACTGCCTCTCCCCGGCCACTTTTTAGTAGCACTGGTTACCATTTTGGTCATAACTTGTTCAGTTTTTAAGATATTGACTTGATTTCTTCTGCGTTGGATAGATAAACATATTGGCTTTAATTTGAATTCTTTTCTTCGCGGGTAATGCGAAAAAAAATTTTTCCTCAAAAATTATGATGAACTAACCCCTTTGTTTTTTTTGAAAAAATTACAAAAAAATTGTTTTCTTATTTTCGCCAAAATAAAATTTCGAATGAAAGCCAATACGTTTATCTATCCAACGCAAAAGAAACCAAGTCGATATCTTGAAAAGTAAGCAAGTTATGACCAAAAAGGTAACCAGTTCTACTACTGCCTCTCCCCGGCCACTTTTTAGTAGCACTGGTTACCATTTTGGTCATAACTTGTTCAGTTTTTAAGATATTGACTTGATTTCTTCTGCGTTGGATAGATAAACATATTGGCTTTAATTTGAATTCTTTTCTTCGCGGGTAATGCGAAAAAAAAAATTTTTTCCTCAAAAATTATGATGAACTAACCCCTTTGTTTTTTTGAAAAAATTACAAAAAAATTTTTTTCTTATTTTCGCCAAAATAAAATTTCGAATGAAAGCCAATACGTTTATCTATCCAACGCAAAAGAAACCAAGTCGATATCTTGAAAAGTAAGCAAGTTATGACCAAAAAGGTAACCAGTTCTACTACTGCCTCTCCCCGGCCACTTTTTAGTAGCACTGGTTACCATTTTGGTCATAACTTGTTCAGTTTTTAAGATATTGACTTGATTTCTTCTGCGTTGGATAGATAAACATATTTGTCTCAATTCGAATTCTTTTTTCCGCAAATAGTGCGAAAAGTAAGCAAGTTATGACAAAAAAGGTAACCAGTTCTACTACTGCCTCTTCCCAGCCACTTTTTAGTAGCACTGGTTACCATTTTGGTCATAACTTGTTCAGTTTTTAAGATATTGACTTGATTTCTTCTGCGTTGGATAGATAAACATATTGGCTTTAATTTGAATTCTTTTCTTCGCGGGTAATGCGAAAAAAATTTTTTTCCTCAAAAATTATGATGAACTAACCCCTTTGTTTTTTTTGAAAAAATTACAAAAAAATTGTTTTCTTATTTTCGCCAAAATAAAATTTCGAATGAAAGCCAATACGTTTATCTATCCAACGCAAAAGAAACCAAATCGATATCTTGAAAAGTAAGCAAGTTATGACCAAAAAGGTAACCAGTTCTACTACTGCCTCTCCCCGGCCACTTTTTAGTAGCACTGGTTACCATTTTGGTCATAACTTGTTCAGTTTTTAAGATATTGACTTGATTTCTTCTGCGTTGGATAGATAAACATATTGGCTTTAATTTGAATTCTTTTCTTCGCCGGTAATGCGAAAAAAAATTTTTTCCTCAAAAATTATGATGAACTAACCCCTTTGTTTTTTTTTGAAAAAATTACAAAAAATTTTTTTTCTTATTTTCGCCAAAATAAAATTTCGAATGAAAGCCAATACGTTTATCTATCCAACGCAAAAGAAACCAAGTCGATATCTTGAAAAGTAAGCAAGTTATGACCAAAAAGGTAATCAGTTCTACTACTGCCTCTCCCCGGCCACTTTTTAGTAGCACTGGTTACCATTTTGGTCATAACTTGTTCAGTTTTTAAGATATTGACTTGATTTCTTCTGCGTTGGATGGATAAACATATTGGCTTTAATTTGAATTCTTTTCTTCGCGGGTAATGCGAAAAAAAATTTTTTCCTCAAAAATTATGATGAACTAACCCCTTTGTTTTTTTTGAAAAAATTACAAAAAAATTTTTTTCTTATTTTCGCCAAAATAAAATTTCGAATGAAAGCCAATACGTTTATCTATCCAACGCAAAAGAAACCAAGTCGATATCTTGAAAAGTAAGCAAGTTATGACCAAAAAGGTAACCAGTTCTACTACTGCCTCTCCCCGGCCACTTTTTAGTAGCACTGGTTACCATTTTGGTCATAACTTGTTCAGTTTTTAAGATATTGACTTGATTTCTTCTGCGTTGGATAGATAAACATATTGGCTTTAATTTGAATTCTTTTCTTCGCGGGTAATGCGAAAAAAAATTTTTTCCTCAAAAATTATGATGAACTAACCCCTTTGTTTTTTTTGAAAAAATTACCAAAAATGTTTTTTCTTATTTTCGCCAAAATAAAATTTCGAATGAAAGCCAATACGTTTATCTATCCAACGCAAAAGAAACCAAGTCGATATCTTGAAAAGTAAGCAAGTTATGACCAAAAAGGTGACCAGTTCTACTACTGCCTCTCCCCGGCCACTTTTTAGTAGCACTGGTTACCATTTTGGTCATAACTTGTTCAGTTTTTAAGATATTGACTTGATTTCTTCTGCGTTGGATAGATAAACATATTGGCTTTAATTTGAATTCTTTTCTTCGCGGGTAATGCGAAAAAAAAATTTTTTCCTCAAAAATTATGATGAACTAACCCCTTTGTTTTTTTTGAAAAAATTACAAAAATTTTTTTTTCTTATTTTCGCCAAAATAAAATTTCGAATGAAAGCCAATACGTTTATCTATCCAACGCAAAAGAAACCAAGTCGATATCTTGAAAAGTAAGCAAGTTATGACCAAAAAGGTAACCAGTTCTACTACTGCCTCTCCCCGGCCACTTTTTAGTAGCACTGGTTACCATTTTGGTCATAACTTGTTCAGTTTTTAAGATATTGACTTGATTTCTTCTGCGTTGGATAGATAAACATATTGGCTTTAATTTGTATTCTTTTCTTCGCGGGTAATGCGAAAAAAAATTTTTCCTCAAAAATTATGATGAACTAACCCCTTTGTTTTTTTTTGAAAAAATTACAAAAAAAATTTTTTCTTATTTTCGCCAAAATAAAATTTCGAATGAAAGCCAATACGTTTATCTATCCAACGCAAAAGAAATTAAATCGATATCTTGAAAAGTAAGCAAGTTATGACCAAAAAGGTAACCAGTTCTACTACTGCCTCTCCCCGGCCACTTTTTAGTAGCACTGGTTACCATTTTGGTCATAACTTGTTCAGTTTTTAAGATATTGACTTGATTTCTTCTGCGTTGGATAGATAAACATATTGGCTTTAATTTGTATTCTTTTCTTTGCGGGTAATGCGAAAAAAAATTTTTCCTCAAAAATTATGATGAACTAACCCCTTTGTTTTTTTTTTTTTTTTGAAAAAATTACAAAAAAATTTTTTTCTTATTTTCGCCAAAATAAAATTTCGAATGAAAGCCAATACGTTTATCTATCCAACGCAAAAGAAATTAAATCGATATCTTGAAAAGTAAGCAAGTTATGACCAAAAAGGTAACCAGTTCTACTACTGCCTCTCCCCGGCCACTTTTTAGTAGCACTGGTTACCATTTTGGTCATAACTTGTTCAGTTTTTAAGATATTGACTTGATTTCTTCTGCGTTGGATAGATAAACATATTGGCTTTAATTTGTATTCTTTTCTTCGCGGGTAATGCGAAAAAAAATTTTTCCTCAAAAATTATGATGAACTAACCCCTTTGTTTTTTTTTTTGAAAAAATTACAAAAAAATTTTTTTCTTATTTTCGCCAAAATAAAATTTCGAATGAAAGCCAATACGTTTATCTATCCAACGCAAAAGAAATTAAATCGATATCTTGAAAAGTAAGCAAGTTATGACCAAAAAGGTAACCAGTTCTACTACTGCCTCTCCCCGGCCACTTTTTAGTAGCACTGGTTACCATTTTGGTCATAACTTGTTCAGTTTTTAAGATATTGACTTAATTTCTTCTGCGTTGGATAGATAAACATATTGGCTTTAATTTGAATTCTTTTCTTCGCGGGTAATGCGAAAAAAAATTTTTTCCTCAAAAATTATGATGAACTAACCCCTTTGTTTTTTTTTTGAAAAAATTACAAAAAATTTTTTTTCTTATTTTCGCCAAAATAAAATTTCGAATGAAAGCCAATACGTTTATCTATCCAACGCAAAAGAAACTAAGTCGATATCTTGAAAAGTAAGCAAGTTATGACCAAAAAGGTAACCAGTTCTACTACTGCCTCTCCCCGGCCACTTTTTAGTAGCACTGGTTACCATTTTGGTCATAACTTGTTCAGTTTTTAAGATATTGACTTGATTTCTTCTGCGTTGGATAGATAAACATATTGGCTTTAATTTGAATTCTTTTCTTCGCGGGTAATACGAAAAAAAATTTTTTCCTCAAAAATTATGATGAACTAACCCCTTTGTTTTTTTGAAAAAATTACAAAAAAATTTTTTCTTATTTTCGCCAAAATAAAATTTCGAATGAAAGCCAATACGTTTATCTATCCAACGCAAAAGAAACCAAGTCGATATCTTGAAAAGTAAGCAAGTTATGACCAAAAAGGTAACCAGTTCTACTACTGCCTCTCCCCGGCCACTTTTTAGTAGCACTGGTTACCATTTTGGTCATAACTTGTTCAGTTTTTAAGATATTGACTTGATTTCTTCTGCGTTGGATAGATAAACATATTGGCTTTAATTTGAATTCTTTTCTTCGCGGGTAATGCGAAAAAAAATTTTTTCCTCAAAAATTATGATGAACTAACCCCTTTGTTTTTTTTTTTTTTGAAAAAATTACAAAAAATTTTTTTCTTATTTTCGCCAAAATAAAATTTCGAATGAAAGCCAATACGTTTATCTATCCAACGCAAAAGAAATTAAATCGATATCTTGAAAAGTAAGCAAGTTATGACCAAAAAGGTAACCAGTTCTACTACTGCCTCTCCCCGGCCACTTTTTAGTAGCACTGGTTACCATTTTGGTCATAACTTGTTCAGTTTTTAAGATATTGACTTGATTTCTTCTGCGTTGGATAGATAAACATATTGGCTTTAATTTGAATTCTTTTCTTCGCGGGTAATACGAAAAAAAATTTTTTCCTCAAAAATTATGATGAAAAAATTTTATTTTGGCGAAAATAAGAAAAAATTTTTTTGTAATTTTTTCAAAAAAACAAAGGGGTTAGTTTGTTTTTTTGAAAAAATTACAAAAAAATTTTTTCTTATTTTCGCCAAAATAAAATTTCGAATGAAAGCCAATACGTTTATCTATCCAACGCAAAAGAAACCAAGTCGATATCTTGAAAAGTAAGCAAGTTATGACCAAAAAGGTAACCAGTTCTACTACTGCCTCTCCCCGGCCACTTTTTAGTAGCACTGGTTACCATTTTGGTCATAACTTGTTCAGTTTTTAAGATATTGACTTGATTTCTTCTGCGTTGGATAGATAAACATATTGGCTTTAATTTGAATTCTTTTCTTCGCGGGTAATGCGAAAAAAATTTTTCCTCAAAAATTATGATGAACTAACCCCTTTGTTTTTTTTTTTTTTTTGAAAAAATTACAAAAAGTTTTTTTTCTTATTTACGCCAAAATAAAATTTCGAATGAAAGCCAATACGTTTATCTATCCAACGCAAAAGTAAGCAAGTTATGACCAAAAAGGTAACCAGTTCTACTACTGCCTCTTCCCGGCCACTTTTTACTAGCACTGGTTACCATTTTGGTCATAACTTGTTATGTTTTTAAGATACTGACTTGATTTCTTCTGCGTTGGATAGGTAAACATATTGGCTTTAATTTGAATTCTTTTCTTCGCGGGTAATGCGAAAAAAAATTTTTTCCTCAAAAATTATGATGAACTAACCCCTTTGTTTTTTTTGAAAAAATTACAAAAAAATTTTTTCTTATTTTCGCCAAAATAAAATTTCGAATAAAAGCCAATACGTTTATCTATCCAACGCAAAAGAAATTAAATCGATATCTTGAAAAGTAAGCAAGTTATGACCAAAAAGGTAACCAGTTCTACTACTGCCTCTCCCGGCCACTTTTTAGTAGCACTGGTTACCATTTTGGTCATAACTTGTTATGTTTTTAAGATACTGACTTGATTTCTTCTGCGTTGGATAGATAAACATATTGGCTTTAATTTGAATTCTTTTCTTCGCGGGTAATGCGAAAAAAAATTTTTTCCTCAAAAATGATGATGAACTAACCCCTTTGTTTTTTTTGAAAAAATTACAAAAAAATTTTTTTCTTATTTTCGCCAAAGTAAAATTTCGAATGAAAGCCAATACGTTTATCTATCCAACGCAAAAGAAATTAAATCGATATCTTGAAAAGTAAGCAAGTTATGACCAAAAAGGTAACCAGTTCTACTATTGCCTCTCCCCGGCCACTTTTTAGTAGCACTGGTTACCATTTTGGTCATAACTTGTTCAGTTTTTAAGACATTGACTTGATTTCTTCTGCGTTGGATAGATAAACATATTGGCTTCAATTTAAATTCTTTTTTTCGCGGGTAGTGCGAAAAAAATTTTTCCCTAAAAATTATGATGAACTAACCCCTTTGTTTTTTTGAAAAAATTACAAAAAAAAATTTTTTTCTTATTTTCGCCAAAATAAAATTTCGAATGAAAGCCAATACGTTTATCTATTCAACGCAAAAGAAACCAAGTCGATATCTTGAAAAGTAAGCAAGTTATGACCAAAAAGGTAACCAGTTCTACTACTGCCTCTCCCCGGCCACTTTTTAGTAGCACTGGTTACCATTTTGGTCATAACTTGTTCAGTTTTTAAGATATTGACTTGATTTTTTCTGCGTTGGATAGATAAACATATTGGCTTCAATTTAAATTCTTTTTTTTTCGCGGGTAGTGCGAAAAAAAATTTTTCCCTAAAAATTATGATGAACTAACCCCTTTGTTTTTTTGAAAAAATTAAAAAAAAAATTTTTTTCTTATTTTCGCCAAAATAAAATTTCGAATGAAAGCCAATACGTTTATCTATCCAACGCAAAAGAAATTAAATCGATATCTTGAAAAGTAAGCAAGTTATGACCAAAAAGGTAACCAGTTCTACTACTGCCTCTCCCCGGCCACTTTTTAGTAGCACTGGTTACCATTTTGGTCATAACTTGTTCAGTTTTTAAGATATTGACTTGATTTCTTCTGCGTTGGATAGATAAACATATTGGCTTTAATTTGTATTCTTTTCTTCGCGGGTAATGCGAAAAAAAATTTTTTTCCTCAAAAATTATGATGAACTAACCCCTGTTTTTTTTTGAAAAAATTACAAAAAATTTTTTTCTTATTTTCGCCAAAATAAAGTTTCGAATGAAAGCCAATACGTTTATCTATCCAACGCAAAAGAAACCAAGTCGATATCTTGAAAAGTAAGCAAGTTATGACCAAAAAGGTAACCAGTTCTACTACTGCCTCTCCCCGGCCACTTTTTAGTAGCACTGGTTACCATTTTGGTCATAACTTGTTCAGTTTTTAAGATATTGACTTGATTTTTTCTGCGTTGGATAGATAAACATATTGGCTTTAATTTGAATTCTTTTCTTTGCGGGTAATGCGAAAAAAAATTTTTTCCTCAAAAATTATGATGAACTAACCCCTTTGTTTTTTTTTTTGAAAAAATAACAAAAAAAATTTTTTTCTTATTTTCGCCAAAATAAAATTTCGAATGAAAGCCAATACGTTTATCTATTCAACGCAAAAGAAACCAAGTCGATATCTTGAAAAGTAAGCAAGTTATGACCAAAAAGGTAACCAGTTCTACTACTGCCTCTCCCCGGCCACTTTTTAGTAGCACTGGTTACCATTTTGGTCATAACTTGTTCAGTTTTTAAGATATTGACTTGATTTCTTCTGCGTTGGATAGATAAACATATTGGCTTTAATTTGAATTCTTTTCTTCGCGGGTAATGCGAAAAAAAATTTTTTCCTCAAAAATTATGATGAACTAACCCCTTTGTTTTTTTTTTTTTTTTTTTTTTTTTGAAAAAATAACAAAAAAATTTTTTTCTTATTTTCGCCAAAATAAAATTTCGAATGAACGCCAATACGTTTATCTATTCAACGCAAAAGAAACCAAGTCGATATCTTGAAAAGTAAGCAAGTTATGACCAAAAAGGTAACCAGTTCTACTACTGCCTCTCCCCGGCCACTTTTTAGTAGCACTGGTTACCATTTTGGTCATAACTTGTTCAGTTTTTAAGATATTGACTTGATTTCTTCTGCGTTGGATAGATAAACATATTGGCTTTAATTTGAATTCTTTTCTTCGCGGGTAATGCGAAAAAAAATTTTTTCCTCAAAAATTATGATGAACTAACCCCTTTGTTTTTTTTTTTTGAAAAAATTACAAAAAAATTTTTTTCTTATTTTCGCCAAAATAAAATTTCGAATGAAAGCCAATACGTTTATCTATCCAACGCAAAAGAAATTAAATCGATATCTTGAAAACTAAGCAAGTTATGACCAAAAAGGTAACCAGTTCTACTACTGCCTCTCCCCGGCCACTTTTTAGTAGCACTGGTTACCATTTTGGTCATAACTTGTTCAGTTTTTAAGATATTGACTTGATTTCTTCTGCGTTGGATAGATAAACATATTGGCTTTAATTTGAATTCTTTTCTTCGCGGGTAATGCGAAAAAAATTTTTTCCTCAAAAATTATGATGAACTAACCCCTTTGTTTTTTTTTTGAAAAAATTACAAAAAAATTTTTTTCTTATTTTCGCCAAAATAAAATTTCGAATGAAAGCCAATACGTTTATCTATTCAACGCAAAAGAAACCAAGTCGATATCTTGAAAAGTAAGCAAGTTATGACCAAAAAGGTAACCAGTTCTACTACTGCCTCTCCCCGGCCACTTTTTAGTAGCACTGGTTACCATTTTGGTCATAACTTGTTCAGTTTTTAAGATATTGACTTGATTTCTTCTGCGTTGGATAGATAAACATATTGGCTTTAATTTGAATTCTTTTCTTCGCGGGTAATGCGAAAAAAATTTTTTTCCTCAAAAATTATGATGAACTAACTAACCCCTTTGTTTTTTTTTTTTTTTTGAAAAAATAACAAAAAAATTTTTTCTTATTTTCGCCAAAATAAAATTTCGAATGAAAGCCAATACGTTTATCTATTCAACGCAAAAGAAACCAAGTCGATATCTTGAAAAGTAAGCAAGTTATGACCAAAAAGGTAACCAGTTCTACTACTGCCTCTCCCCGGCCACTTTTTAGTAGCACTGGTTACCATTTTGGTCATAACTTGTTCAGTTTTTAAGATATTGACTTGATTTCTTCTGCGTTGGATAGATAAACATATTGGCTTTAATTTGAATTCTTTTCTTCGCGGGTAATGCGAAAAAAAATTTTTTCCTCAAAAATTATGATGAACTAACCCCTTTGTTTTTTTTTTTGAAAAAATTACAAAAAAATTTTTTTCTTATTTTCGCCAAAATAAAATTTCGAATGAAAGCCAATACGTTTATCTATTCAACGCAAAAGAAACCAAGTCGATATCTTGAAAAGTAAGCAAGTTATGACCAAAAAGGTAACCAGTTCTACTACTGCCTCTCCCCGGCCACTTTTTAGTAGCACTGGTTACCATTTTGGTCATAACTTGTTCAGTTTTTAAGATATTGACTTGATTTCTTCTGCGTTGGATAGATAAACATATTGGCTTTAATTTGAATTCTTTTCTTCGCGGGTAATGCGAAAAAAAATTTTTTCCTCAAAAATTATGATGAACTAACCCCTTTGTTTTTTTTTGAAAAAATTACAAAAAATTTTTTTTCTTATTTTCGCCAAAATAAAATTTCGAATGAAAGCCAATACGTTTATCTATCCAACGCAAAAGAAATTAAATCGATATCTTGAAAACTAAGCAAGTTATGACCAAAAAGGTAACCAGTTCTACTACTGCCTCTCCCCGGCCACTTTTTAGTAGCACTGGTTACCATTTTGGTCATAACTTGTTCAGTTTTTAAGATATTGACTTGATTTCTTCTGCGTTGGATAGATAAACATATTGGCTTTAATTTGAATTCTTTTCTTCGCGGGTAATGCGAAAAAAAATTTTTTCCTCAAAAATTATGATGAACTAACCCCTTTGTTTTTTTTGAAAAAATTACAAAAAAAAAAATTTTTTCTTATTTTCGCCAAAATAAAATTTCGAATGAAAGCCAATACGTTTATCTATTCAACGCAAAAGAAACCAAGTCGATATCTTGAAAAGTAAGCAAGTTATGACCAAAAAGGTAACCAGTTCTACTACTGCCTCTCCCCGGCCACTTTTTAGTAGCACTGGTTACCATTTTGGTCATAACTTGTTCAGTTTTTAAGATATTGACTTGATTTCTTCTGCGTTGGATAGATAAACATATTGGCTTTAATTTGAATTCTTTTCTTCGCGGGTAATGCGAAAAAAAATTTTTTCCTCAAAAATTATGATGAACTAACCCCTTTGTTTTTTTTTGAAAAAATTACAAAAAATTTTTTTTCTTATTTTCGCCAAAATAAAATTTCGAATGAAAGCCAATACGTTTATCTATCCAACGCAAAAGAAATTAAATCGATATCTTGAAAACTAAGCAAGTTATGACCAAAAAGGTAACCAGTTCTACTACTGCCTCTCCCCGGCCACTTTTTAGTAGCACTGGTTACCATTTTGGTCATAACTTGTTCAGTTTTTAAGATATTGACTTGATTTCTTCTGCGTTGGATAGATAAACATATTGGCTTTAATTTGAATTCTTTTCTTCGCGGGTAATGCGAAAAAAAATTTTTTCCTCAAAAATTATGATGAACTAACCCCTTTGTTTTTTTTGAAAAAATAACAAAAAAAATTTTTTTCTTATTTTCGCCAAAATAAAATTTCGAATGAAAGCCAATACGTTTATCTATTCAACGCAAAAGAAACCAAGTCGATATCTTGAAAAGTAAGCAAGTTATGACCAAAAAGGTAACCAGTTCTACTACTGCCTCTCCCCGGCCACTTTTTAGTAGCACTGGTTACCATTTTGGTCATAACTTGTTCAGTTTTTAAGATACTGACTTGATTTCTTCTGCGTTGGATAGATAAACATATTGGCTTCAAGCTGAATTCTTTTTTTCGCGGGTAGTGCGTAAAGTAAGCAAGTTATGACCAAAAAGGTAACCAGTTCTACTACTGCCTCTCCCCGGCCACTTTTTAGTAGCACTGGTTACCATTTTGGTCATAACTTGTTCAGTTTTTAAGATATTGACTTGATTTCTTCTACGTTGGATAGATAAACATATTGGCTTCAATTTAAATTCTTTTTTTCGCGGGTAGTGCGAAAAAAAATTTTTCCCTAAAAATTATGATGAACTAACTAACCCCTTTGTTTTTTTGAAAAAATTACAAAAAAATTTTTTTCTTATTTTCGCCAAAATAAAATTTCGAATGAAAGCCAATACGTTTATCTATCCAACGCAAAAGAAACCAAGTCGATATCTTGAAAAGTAAGCAAGTTATGACCAAAAAGGTAACCAGTTCTACTACTGCCTCTCCCCGGCCACTTTTTAGTAGCACTGGTTACCATTTTGGTCATAACTTGTTCAGTTTTTAAGATATTGACTTGATTTCTTCTGCGTTGGATAGATAAACATATTGGCTTTAATTTGAATTCTTTTCTTCGCGGGTAATGCGAAAAAAAATTTTTTCCTCAAAAATTATGATGAACTAACCCCTTTGTTTTTTTTTTGAAAAAATTACAAAAAATTTTTTTTCTTATTTTCGCCAAAATAAAATTTCGAATGAAAGCCAATACGTTTATCTATCCAACGCAAAAGAAATTAAATCGATATCTTGAAAACTAAGCAAGTTATGACCAAAAAGGTAACCAGTTCTACTACTGCCTCTCCCCGGCCACTTTTTAGTAGCACTGGTTACCATTTTGGTCATAACTTGTTCAGTTTTTAAGATATTGACTTGATTTCTTCTGCGTTGGATAGATAAACATATTGGCTTTAATTTGAATTCTTTTCTTCGCGGGTAATGCGAAAAAAAATTTTTTCCTCAAAAATTATGATGAACTAACCCCTTTGTTTTTTTTGAAAAAATAACAAAAAAAATTTTTTTCTTATTTTCGCCAAAATAAAATTTCGAATGAAAGCCAATACGTTTATCTATTCAACGCAAAAGAAACCAAGTCGATATCTTGAAAAGTAAGCAAGTTATGACCAAAAAGGTAACCAGTTCTACTACTGCCTCTCCCCGGCCACTTTTTAGTAGCACTGGTTACCATTTTGGTCATAACTTGTTCAGTTTTTAAGATACTGACTTGATTTCTTCTGCGTTGGATAGATAAACATATTGGCTTCAAGCTGAATTCTTTTTTTCGCGGGTAGTGCGTAAAGTAAGCAAGTTATGACCAAAAAGGTAACCAGTTCTACTACTGCCTCTCCCCGGCCACTTTTTAGTAGCACTGGTTACCATTTTGGTCATAACTTGTTCAGTTTTTAAGATATTGACTTGATTTCTTCTACGTTGGATAGATAAACATATTGGCTTCAATTTAAATTCTTTTTTTCGCGGGTAGTGCGAAAAAAAATTTTTCCCTAAAAATTATGATGAACTAACTAACCCCTTTGTTTTTTTGAAAAAATTACAAAAAAATTTTTTTCTTATTTTCGCCAAAATAAAATTTCGAATGAAAGCCAATACGTTTATCTATCCAACGCAAAAGAAACCAAGTCGATATCTTGAAAAGTAAGCAAGTTATGACCAAAAAGGTAACCAGTTCTACTACTGCCTCTCCCCGGCCACTTTTTAGTAGCACTGGTTACCATTTTGATCATAACTTGTTCAGTTTTTAAGATATTGACTTGATTTCTTCTGCGTTGGATAGATAAACATATTGGCTTTAATTTGAATTCTTTTCTTCGCGGGTAATGCGAAAAAAAATTTTTTCCTCAAAAATTATGATGAACTAACCCCTTTGTTTTTTTTGAAAAAATTACAAAAAATTTTTTTTCTTATTTTCGCCAAAATAAAATTTCGAATGAAAGCCAATACGTTTATCTATCCAACGCAAAAGAAACCAAGTCGATATCTTGAAAAGTAAGCAAGTTATGACCAAAAAGGTAACCAGTTCCACTACTGCCTCTCCCCGGCCACTTTTTAGTAGCACTGGTTACCATTTTGGTCATAACTTGTTCAGTTTTTAAGACATTGACTTGATTTCTTCTGCGTTGGATAGATAAACATATTTGCTTCAATTTGAGTTCTTCTTTTTGCAGATAGTGCGAAAAGTAAGCAAGTTATGACCAAAAAGGTAAACAGTTCTACTACTGCCTCTTCGCGGGTAGTGCGAAAAAAAATTTTTTGCTCAAAAATTATGATGAACTAACTCTTTTGTTTTTTTGAAAAAATTGCAAAAAAAATTTTTTTTCTTATTTTCGCCAAAATAAAATTTCGAATCAAAGCCAATATGTTTAGCTATCCAACGCAAAAGAAACCAAGTCGATAT
This sequence comes from Germaria angustata, assembly GCA_963681545.1. Classification (NCBI taxonomy): domain Eukaryota; kingdom Metazoa; phylum Arthropoda; class Insecta; order Diptera; family Tachinidae; genus Germaria; species Germaria angustata. Next base: position 59,078,683 of record OY813001.1, on the reverse strand, counting down.
CTTGAAAAGTAAGCAAGTTATGACCAAAAAGGTAACCAGTTCTATTACTGCCTCTTCCCGGCCACCTTTTTGTAGCACTGGTTACCATTTTGGTCATAACTTGTTCAGTTTTTAAGATATTGACTTGATTTCTTCTGCGTTGGATAGACAAACATATTGGCTTCAACTTGAATTCTTTTTTTCGCGGGTAGTGCGAAAAAAAATTTTTTGCTCAAAAATTATGATGATGTTTTCTTGAAAAAATTACAAAAAAAATTTTTTTCTTATTTTCGCCAAAATAAAATTTCGAATCAAAGCCAATACGTTTAGCTATCCAACGCAAAAGAAACCAAGTCGATATCTTGAAAAGTAAGCAAGTTATGACCAAAAAGGTAACCAGTTCTACTACTGCCTCTTCCCGGCCACTTTTTAGTAGCACTGGTTACCATTTTGGTCATAACTTGTTCAGTTTTTAAGATATTGACTTGATTTCTTCTGCGTTGGATAGATAAACATATTTGCTTCAATTTGAGTTCTTCTTTTTGCGGATAGTGCGAAAAAAAATTTTTCTCAAAAATTATGATGAACTAACTAACCCCTTTGTTTTCTTGAAAAAATTACAAAAAAAATTTTTTTTCTTATTTTCGCCAAAATAAAATTTCGAATCAAAGCCAATACGTTTAGCTATCCAACGCAAAAGAAACCAAGTCGATATCTTGAAAAGTAAGCAAGTTATGACCAAAAAGGTAACCAGTTCTACTACTGCCTCTCCCCGGCCACTTTTTAGTAGCACTGATTACCATTTTGGTCATAATTTGTTCAGTTTTTAAGATATTGACTTGATTTCTTCTGCGTTGGATAGATAAACATATTTACTTCAATTCGAATTCTTTTTTTCGCGTATAGTGCTAAAGGTAAGCAAGTTATGACCAAAAAGGTAAACAGTTCTACTACTGCCTCTTCCCGGCCACTTTTTAGTAGTACTGGTTACCATTTTGGTCATAACTTGTTCAGTTTTTAAGATATTGACTTGATTTCTTCTGCGTTGGATAGATAGACATTTTTGCTTCAATTCGAATTTTTTTTCGCGTATAGTGCGAAAAGTAAGCAAGTTATGACCAAAAAGGTAACCAGTTCTACTACTGCCTCTCCCCGGCCACTTTTTAGTAGCACTGATTACCATTTTGGTCATAATTTGTTCAGTTTTTAAGATATTGACTTGATTTCTTCTGCGTTGGATAGATAAACATATTTACTTCAATTCGAATTCTTTTTTTCGCGTATAGTGCTAAAGGTAAGCAAGTTATGACCAAAAAGGTAAACAGTTCTACTACTGCCTCTTCCCGGCCACTTTTTAGTAGTACTGGTTACCATTTTGGTCATAACTTGTTCAGTTTTTAAGATATTGACTTGATTTCTTCTGCGTTGGATAGATAAACATATTTACTTCAATTCGAATTCTTTTTTTCGCGTATAGTGCTAAAGGTAAGCAAGTTATGACCAAAAAGGTAAACAGTTCTACTACTGCCTCTTCCCGGCCACTTTTTAGTAGTACTGGTTACCATTTTGGTCATAACTTGTTCAGTTTTTAAGATATTGACTTGATTTCTTCTGCGTTGGATAGATAAACATATTGGCTTCAACTTGAATTCTTTTTTTCGCGGGTAGTGCGAAAAAAATTTTTTTCTCAAAAATTATGATGAACTAACCCCTTTGTTTTCTTGAAAAAATTACAAAAAAAAATTTTTTTCTCATTTTCGCCAAAATAAAATTTCGAATCAAAGCCAATACGTTTAGCTATCCAACGCAAAAGAAACCAAGTCGATATCTTGAAAAGTAAGCAAGTTATGACCAAAAAGGTAACCAGTTCTACTACTGCCTCTCCCCGGCCACTTTTTAGTAGCACTGGTTACCATTTTGGTCATAACTTGTTCAGTTTTTAAGATATTGACTTGATTTCTTCTGCGTTGGATAGATAAACATATTGGCTTCAATTTGAATTCTTTTTTTCGCGGGTAGTGCGTAAAGTAAGCAAGTTATGACCAAAAAGGTAACCAGTTCTACTACTGCCTCTCCCCGGCCACTTTTTAGTAGCACTGGTTACCATTTTGGTCATAACTTGTTCAGTTTTTAAGATATTGACTTGATTTCTTCTGCGTTGGATAGATAAACATATTGGCTTCAATTTGAATTCTTTTTTTCGCGGGTAGTGCGAAAAAAATTTTTTCCCTAAAAATTATGATGAACTAACCCCTTTGTTTTTTTGAAAAAATTACAAAAAAAATTTTTTTCTTATTTTCGCCAAAATAAAATTTCGAATGAAAGCCAATACGTTTATCTATTAAACGCAAAAGAAACCAAGTCGATATCTTGAAAAGTAAGCAAGTTATGACCAAAAAGGTAACCAGTTCTACTACTGCCTCTCCCCGGCCACTTTTTAGTAGCACTGGTTACCATTTTGCTCATAACTTGTTCAGTTTTTAAGATATTGACTTGATTTCTTCTGCGTTGGATAGATAAACATATTGGCTTCAATTTAAGTTCTTTTTTTCGCGGGTAGTGCGAAAAAAAATGTTTCCCTAAAAATTATGATGAACTAACTAACCCCTTTGTTTTTTTGAAAAAATTACAAAAAAATTTTTTTTCGTATTTTCGCCAAAATAAAATTACGAATGAAAGCCAATACGTTTATCTATCCAACGCAAAAGAAACCAAGTCGATATCTTGAAAAGTAAGCAAGTTATGACCAAAAAGGTAACCAGTTCTACTACTGCCTCTCCCCGGCAACTTTTTAGTAGCACTGGTTACCATTTTGGTCATAACTTGTTCAGTTTTTAAGATATTGACTTGATTTCTTCTGCGTTGGATAGATAAACATATTGGCTTTAATTTGAATTCTTTTCTTCGCGGGTAATGCGAAAAAAAATTTTTTCCTCAAAAATTATGATGAACTAACCCCTTTGTTTTTTTTGAAAAAATTACAAAAAATTTTTTTTCTTATTTTCGCCAAAATAAAATTTCGAATGAAAGCCAATACGTTTATCTATCCAACGCAAAAGAAACCAAGTCGATATCTTGAAAAGTAAGCAAGTTATGACCAAAAAGGTAACCAGTTCCACTACTGCCTCTCCCCGGCCACTTTTTAGTAGCACTGGTTACCATTTTGGTCATAACTTGTTCAGTTTTTAAGACATTGACTTGATTTCTTCTGCGTTGGATAGATAAACATATTGGCTTCAATTTGAATTCTTTTTTTCGCGGGTAGTGCGAAAAAAAATTTTTCCCTAAAAATTATGATGAACTAACCCCTTTGTTTTTTTGAAAAAATTACAAAAAAAATTTTTTTCTTATTTTCGCCAAAATAAAATTTCGAATGAAAGCCAATACGTTTATCTATTAAACGCAAAAGAAACCAAGTCGATATCTTGAAAAGTAAGCAAGTTATGACCAAAAAGGTAACCAGTTCTACTACTGCCATTTTGGTCATAACTTGTTCAGTTTTTAAGACATTGACTTGATTTCTTCTGCGTTGGATAGATAAACATATTTGCTTCAATTTGAGTTCTTCTTTTTGCAGATAGTGCGAAAAGTAAGCAAGTTATGACCAAAAAGGTAAACAGTTCTACTACTGCCTCTTCCCGGCCACTTTTTAGTAGCACTGGTTACCATTTTGGTCATAACTTGTACAGTTTTTAAGATATTGACTTGATTTCTTCTGCATTGGATAGATAAACATATTGGCTTCAACTTGAATTCTTTTTTTCGCGGATAGTGCGATAAAAATTTTTTTGCTCAAAAATTATGATGAACTAACCCCTTTGTTTTTTTGAAAAAATTACAAAAAAAATTTTTTTCTTATTTTCGCCAAAATAAAATTTCGAATGAAAGCCAATACGTTTATCTATTAAACGCAAAAGAAACCAAGTCGATATCTTGAAAAGTAAGCAAGTTATGACCAAAAAGGTAACCAGTTCTACTACTGCCTCTCCCCGGCCACTTTTTAGTAGCACTGGTTACCATTTTGCTCATAACTTGTTCAGTTTTTAAGATATTGACTTGATTTCTTCTGCGTTGGATAGATAAACATATTGGCTTCAATTTAAATTCTTTTTTTCGCGGGTAGTGCGAAAAAAAATGTTTCCCTAAAAATTATGATGAACTAACTAACCCCTTTGTTTTTTTGAAAAAATTACAAAAAAATTTTTTTTCGTATTTTCGCCAAAATAAAATTTCGAATGAAAGCCAATACGTTTATCTATCCAACGCAAAAGAAACCAAGTCGATATCTTGAAAAGTAAGCAAGTTATGACCAAAAAGGTAACCAGTTCTACTACTGCCTCTCCCCGGCCACTTTTTAGTAGCACTGGTTACCATTTTGGTCATAACTTGTTCAGTTTTTAAGATATTGACTTGATTTCTTCTGCGTTGGATAGATAAACATATTTGCTTCAATTTGAGTTCTTCTTTTTGCAGATAGTGCGAAAAGTAAGCAAGTTATGACCAAAAAGGTAAACAGTTCTACTACTGCCTCTTCCCGGCCACTTTTTAGTAGCACTGGTTACCATTTTGGTCATAACTTGTTCAGTTTTTAAGATATTGACTTGATTTCTTCTGCGTTGGATAGATAAACATATTGGCTTCAACTTGAATTCTTTTTTTCGCGGATAGTGCGATAAAAATTTTTTTGCTCAAAAATTATGATGAACTAACCCTTTTGTTTTTTTGAAAAAATTACAAAAAAAAATTTTTTCTTATTTTCGCCAAAATAAAATTTTTAATGAAAGCCAATACGTTTAGCTATCCAACGCAAAAAAAACCAAGTCGATATCTTGAAAAGTAAGCAAGTTATGACCAAAAAGGTAACCAGTTCTACTACTGCCTCTTCCCGGCCACTTTTTAGTAGCACTGGTTACCATTTTGGTCATAACTTGTACAGTTTTTAAGATATTGACTTGATTTCTTCTGCATTGGATAGATAAACATATTGGCTTCAACTTGAATTCTTTTTTTCGCGGATAGTGCGATAAAAATTTTTTTGCTCAAAAATTATGATGAACTAACCCCTTTGTTTTTTTGAAAAAATTACAAAAAAAATTTTTTTCTTATTTTCGCCAAAATAAAATTTCGAATGAAAGCCAATACGTTTATCTATTAAACGCAAAAGAAACCAAGTCGATATCTTGAAAAGTAAGCAAGTTATGACCAAAAAGGTAACCAGTTCTACTACTGCCATTTTGGTCATAACTTGTTCAGTTTTTAAGACATTGACTTGATTTCTTCTGCGTTGGATAGATAAACATATTTGCTTCAATTTGAGTTCTTCTTTTTGCAGATAGTGCGAAAAGTAAGCAAGTTATGACCAAAAAGGTAAACAGTTCTACTACTGCCTCTTCCCGGCCACTTTTTAGTAGCACTGGTTACCATTTTGGTCATAACTTGTACAGTTTTTAAGATATTGACTTGATTTCTTCTGCATTGGATAGATAAACATATTGGCTTCAACTTGAATTCTTTTTTTCGCGGATAGTGCGATAAAAATTTTTTTGCTCAAAAATTATGATGAACTAACCCCTTTGTTTTTTTGAAAAAATTACAAAAAAAATTTTTTTCTTATTTTCGCCAAAATAAAATTTCGAATGAAAGCCAATACGTTTATCTATTAAACGCAAAAGAAACCAAGTCGATATCTTGAAAAGTAAGCAAGTTATGACCAAAAAGGTAACCAGTTCTACTACTGCCTCTCCCCGGCCACTTTTTAGTAGCACTGGTTACCATTTTGCTCATAACTTGTTCAGTTTTTAAGATATTGACTTGATTTCTTCTGCGTTGGATAGATAAACATATTGGCTTCAATTTAAATTCTTTTTTTCGCGGGTAGTGCGAAAAAAAATGTTTCCCTAAAAATTATGATGAACTAACTAACCCCTTTGTTTTTTTGAAAAAATTACAAAAAAATTTTTTTTCTTATTTTCGCCAAAATAAAATTTCGAATGAAAGCCAATACGTTTAGCTATCCAACGCAAAAGAAACCAAGTCGATATCTTGAAAAGTAAGCAAGTTATGACCAAAAAGGTAACCAGTTCCACTACTGCCTCTCCCCGGCCACTTTTTAGTAGCACTGGTTACCATTTTGGTCATAACTTGTTCAGTTTTTAAGATATTGACTTGATTTCTTCTGCGTTGGATAGATAAACATATTGGCTTTAATTTGAATTCTTTTCTTCGCGGGTAATGCGAAAAAAAATTTTTTCCTCAAAAATTATGATGAACTAACCCCTTTGTTTTTTTTGAAAAAATTACAAAAAATTTTTTTTCTTATTTTCGCCAAAATAAAATTTCGAATGAAAGCCAATACGTTTATCTATCCAACGCAAAAGAAACCAAGTCGATATCTTGAAAAGTAAGCAAGTTATGACCAAAAAGGTAACCAGTTCCACTACTGCCTCTCCCCGGCCACTTTTTAGTAGCACTGGTTACCATTTTGGTCATAACTTGTTCAGTTTTTAAGACATTGACTTGATTTCTTCTGCGTTGGATAGATAAACATATTTGCTTCAATTTGAGTTCTTCTTTTTGCAGATAGTGCGAAAAGTAAGCAAGTTATGACCAAAAAGGTAAACAGTTCTACTACTGCCTCTTCCCGGCCACTTTTTAGTAGCACTGGTTACCATTTTGGTCATAACTTGTTCAGTTTTTAAGATATTGACTTGATTTCTTCTGCGTTGGATAGATAAACATATTGGCTTCAACTTGAATTCTTTTTTTCGCGGATAGTGCGATAAAAATTTTTTTGCTCAAAAATTATGATGAACTAACCCTTTTGTTTTTTTGAAAAAATTACAAAAAAAAATTTTTTCTTATTTTCGCCAAAATAAAATTTTTAATGAAAGCCAATACGTTTAGCTATCCAACGCAAAAAAAACCAAGTCGATATCTTGAAAAGTAAGCAAGTTATGACCAAAAAGGTAACCAGTTCTACTACTGCCTCTTCCCGGCCACTTTTTAGTAGCACTGGTTACCATTTTGGTCATAACTTGTTCAGTTTTTAAGATATTGACTTGATTTCTTCTGCGTTGGATAGATAAACATATTGGCTTTAATTTGAATTCTTTTCTTCGCGGGTAATGCGAAAAAAAATTTTTTCCTCAAAAATTATGATGAACTAACCCCTTTGTTTTTTTTTTAAAAAATTACAAAAAATTTTTTTTCTTATTTTCGCCAAAATAAAATTTCGAATGAAAGCCAATACGTTTATCTATCCAACGCAAAAGAAACCAAGTCGATATCTTGAAAAGTAAGCAAGTTATGACCAAAAAGGTAACCAGTTCTACTACTGCCTCTCCCCGGCCACTTTTTAGTAGCACTGGTTACCATTTTGGTCATAACTTGTTCAGTTTTTAAGACATTGACTTGATTTCTTCTGCGTTGGATAGATAAACATATTTGCTTCAATTTGAGTTCTTCTTTTTGCAGATAGTGCGAAAAGTAAGCAAGTTATGACCAAAAAGGTAAACAGTTCTACTACTGCCTCTTCCCGGCCACTTTTTAGTTGCACTGGTTACCATTTTGGTCATAACTTGTTCAGTTTTTAAGATATTGACTTGATTTCTTCTGCATTGGATAGATAAATACATTGGCTTCAACTTGAATTCTTTTTTTCGCGGATAGTGCGATAAAAATTTTTTTGCTCAAAAATTATGATGAACTAACTCTTTTGTTTTTTTGAAAAAATTACAAAAAAAATTTTTTTTCTTATTTTCGCCAAAATAAAATTTCGAATCAAAGCCAATACGTTTAGCTATCCAACGCAAAAGAAACCAAGTCGATATCTTGAAAAGTAAGCAAGTTATGACCAAAAAGGTAACCAGTTCTATTACTGCCTCTTCCCGGCCACCTTTTTGTAGCACTGGTTACCATTTTGGTCATAACTTGTTCAGTTTTTAAGATATTGACTTGATTTCTTCTGCGTTGGATAGATAAACATATTTGTCTCAATTCGAATTCTTTTTTTCGCGGATAGTGCGAAAAGTAAGCAAGTTATGACCAAAAAGGTAACCAGTTCTATTACTGCCTCTTCCCGGCCACTTTTTAGTAGCACTGGTTACCATTTTGGTCATAACTTGTTCAGTTTTTAGGATATTGACTTGATTTCTTCTGCGTTGGATAGATAAACATATTGGCTTCAATTTGAGTTCTTCTTTTTGCGGATAGTGCGAAAAAAAATTTTTTCTCAAAAATTATGATGAACTAACCCCTTTGTTTTCTTGAAAAAATTACAAAAAAAAATTTTTTTCTTATTTTCGCCAAAATAAAATTTCGAATCAAAGCCAATACGTTTAGCTATCCAACGCAAAAGAAACCAAGTCGATATCTTGAAAAGTAAGCAAGTTATGACCAAAAAGGTAACCAGTTCTACTACTGCCTCTTCTCGGCCACTTTTTAGTAGCACTGGTTACCATTTTGGTCATAACTTGTTCAGTTTTTAAGATATTGACTTGATTTCTTCTGCGTTGGATAGATAAACATATTGGCTTCAACTTGAATTCTTTTTTTCGCGGGTAGTGCGAAAAAAAATTTTTTGCTCAAAAATTATGATGATGTTTTCTTGAAAAAATTACAAAAAAAAATTTTTTTCTTATTTTCGCCAAAATAAAATTTCGAATCAAAGCCAATACGTTTAGCTATCCAACGCAAAAGAAACCAAGTCGATATCTTGAAAAGTAAGCAAGTTATGACCAAAAAGGTAACCAGTTCTACTACTGCCTCTTCCCGGCCACTTTTTAGTAGCACTGGTTACCATTTTGATCATAACTTGTTCAGTTTTTAAGATATTGACTTGATTTCTTCTGCGTTGGATAGATAAACATATTTGCTTCAATTTGAGTTCTTCTTTTTGCGGATAGTGCGAAAAAAAATTTTTTCTCAAAAATTATGATGAACTAACCCCTTTGTTTTCTTGAAAAAATTACAAAAAAAATTTTTTTTCTTATTTTCGCCAAAATAAAATTTCGAATCAAAGCCAATACGTTTAGCTATCCAACGCAAAAGAAACCAAGTCGATATCTTGAAAAGTAAGCAAGTTATGACCAAAAAGGTAACCAGTTCTACTACTGCCTCTTCCGGGCCACTTTTTAGTAGCACTGATTACCATTTTGGTCATAATTTGTTCAGTTTTTAAGATATTGACTTGATTTCTTCTGCGTTGGATAGATAAACATATTTACTTCAATTCGAATTCTTTTTTTCGCGTATAGTGCTAAAGGTAAGCAAGTTATGACCAAAAAGGTAAACAGTTCTACTACTGCCTCTTCCCGGCCACTTTTTAGTAGTACTGGTTACCATTTTGGTCATAACTTGTTCAGTTTTTAAGATATTGACTTGATTTCTTCTGCGTTGGATAGATAGACATTTTTGCTTCAATTCGAATTTTTTTTTTCGCGTATAGTGCGAAAAGTAAGCAAGTTATGACAAAAAAGGTAACCAGTTCTACTACTGCCTCTTCCCGGCCACTTTTTAGTAGCACTGGTTACCATTTTGGTCATAACTTGTTCAGTTTTTAAGATATTGACTTGATTTCTTCTGCGTTGGATAGATAAACATATTGGCTTCAACTTGAATTCTTTTTTTCGCGGGTAGTGCGAAAAAAAAATTTTTGCTCAAAAATTATGATGAACTAACCCCTTTGTTTTTTTGAAAAAATTAAAAAAATTTTTTTTTTCGTATTTTCGCCAAAATAAAATTTCTAATAAAAGCCAATACGTTTAGCTATCCAACGCAAAAGAAACCAAGTCGATATCTTGAAAAGTAAGCAAGTTGCGACCAAAAAGGTAACCAGTTCTACTACTGCCTCTTCCCGGCCACTTTTTAGTAGCACTGGTTACCATTTTGGTCATAACTTGTTCAGTTTTTAAGATATTGACTTGATTTCTTCTGCGTTGGATAGATAAACATATTTGCTTCAATTTGAGTTCTTTTTTTCGCGGATAGAGCGATAAAAAATTTTTTGCTCAAAAATTATGATGAACTAACCCCTTTGTTTTTTTGAAAAAATTAAAAAAAATTTTTTTTCGTATTTTCGCCAAAATAAAATTTCGAATAAAAGCCAATACGTTTAGCTATCCAACGCAAAAGAAACCAAGTCGATATCTTGAAAAGTAAGCAAGTTGCGACCAATAAGGTAACCAGTTCTACTACTGCCTCTCCCCGGCCACTTTTTAGTAGCACTGGTTACCATTTTGGTCATAACTTGTTCAGTTTTTAAGACATTGACTTGATTTCTTCTGCGCTGCACAGATAAACATATTTGCTTCAATTTGAGTTCTTCTTTTTGCGGATAGTGCGAAAAAAATTTTTTTCTCAAAAATTATGATGAACTAACCCCTTTGTTTTTTTGAAAAAATTACAAAAAAAAATTTTTTTTCTTATTTTCGCCAAAATAAAATTTCGAATCAAAGCCAATACGTTTAGCTATCCAACGCAAAAGAAACCAAGTCGATATCTTGAAAAGTAAGCAAGTTATGACCAAAAAGGTAACCAGTTCTACTACTGCCTCTTCCCGGCCACTTTTTAGTAGCACTGGTTACCATTTTGGTCATAACTTGTTCAGTTTTTAAGACATTGACTTGATTTCTTCTGCGTTGGATAGATAAACATATTTGCTTCAATTTGAGTTCTTTTTTTCGCGGATAGAGCGATAAAAATTTTTTTGCTCAAAAATTATGATGAACTAACCCCTTTGTTTTTTTGAAAAAATTACAAAAAAAAATTTTTTTTCTTATTTTCGCCAAAATAAAATTTCGAATCAAAGCCAATACGTTTAGCTATCCAACGCAAAAGAAACCAAGTCGATATCTTGAAAAGTAAGCAAGTTATGACCAAAAAGGTAACCAGTTCTACTACTGCCTCTTCACGGCCACTTTTTAGTAGCACTGGTTACCATTTTGGTCATAACTTGTTCAGTTTTTAAGATATTGACTTGATTTCTTCGCGACAATGTGATGTAGTCAACGCACAATGCGTAAGCACAATGCCGAAATTAAAAAAATCCAAAACCAACAACAATGATCTCAGCTCAAGCTCAAGTAATTATTTCTCGCCTTTGCAAACAATTGATGATGGTGATAAAGTAGATGATGAAATAATTGTTGAAAAAACAACAATAATTACTATACCTCCAATAACAATTTTAAAGTGTAAAATTGAAGAAGTTCATGAAATATGCAGAACTAATAAAATAAGTGAATATTCGGTCAGAAAAATATCTATCGGCCTAAAATTGTTCTTAAAAAACAAAAGTGATTTTGACACTATTTCTACTATACTCAAAAATAATTATGAGCACTTTACTTATGCCACAAGAAATGAAAAACCATATAAAGCACTTATTTTCGGCCTTGATAAATATGATCCCGCTATTATAAAAAAGAAGCTTATAGATCTAGGCTTAAATTGTTTAGACACCAAGCTCGTCACAAAAAGAAGCCATTATAATACCGAGTATTTTATATATGTAGTTTATTTCCAACGAAAAACTATTACTGTCAGAGAATTAAGACAGAATTATTCCGTAATAGACTACGTTAAAGTTAGGTGGGAATATCAACAATCTAACAAGTCTAAAATAACGCAATGTTATAACTGCCAAATGTTTGGCCATGGATCAAGCCGATGTTATGTTAAAACCTTCTGTGCGAAATGTGCAGGACAACACAAAACCGCAGAATGTAAAGCGACCACAATTAAATGTGCAAATTGTAATGGACCGCATGAGTCATTTTCAGATGATTGCCCCAGTAAAGCTAGTTATCTTCGGTTAAGGCAACGGGCGCAACCAACACCTCGACGTAAAACTAATAATAATTTTGCAAATCCAACAATATATAATAATTATTTTCCAAACACCTTACGTCAAAATGTACCGAATGCAGGTATTTGGAATACAAATAATAGCAACGCAAATAGTAGCGGAGAGTTATTCTCATTACAAGAAATTAAGACCCTAACGATGGAACTCATTACGAACCTGAAAAATTGTAAAAGTAAAGCTGATCAATTTGAGGTTTTAACCAATCTCGCATGTAAATTCCTTACATAATGGCTCATGACATAAAAATCATCACTTGGAATGCAAGAGGCATTCGTAACAAATGTCAAGAACTGTTTCAGTTCTTAAAGGACAACAACGTCAGCATATGTCTTGTTTCAGAAACATGGCTTAATTCTAACAGCTCTATTAGACATAAGGATTATTTTACATATAGAAATGATAGGGAAAACTCTAGAGGTGGGGGTGTTGCAATTATAGTTAAGAAAAATGTGCGGCACCAACTACTACCTATAATAAACACACATCTAATTGAGAATATTGGTATTAAGTTATTTACTAACACTGATTGTATTAATATTTATTCTTGCTACTTCCCTGGTGGACTTGCAGGACCGGACAATAATAGAAAGCGACAGTTTGCGTCAGACCTACACAGACTTAAAAACAGCCATAAGTTTATATTAGGCGGTGATTTTAATAGTAGACACCAATCCAGGGGCTGTATTAGAGCAAATTGTTGGGGAAACATTCTATTTGAGAAACTAGACTCTTATAATATCAATATTTCTTACCCATCTGAAAACACTCACATACCTTCCAGTGCTAACAGACAAGGTTCGACACTCGACTTTTTTCTCACTAATATTCCGGAACAACTCTCTCCTGCTCTTGTGATAAATGATCTAAGCTCCGATCATCTACCAGTGGAGATAAAATTACTGTTTGGATCAATAATTTCAAATGTTTTCGAGTACGACTTCACCAAAACAAACTGGAATAATTATGCCAGTTACATTAGTAGACAAATTAATATTCCAGAACCAGAGAGCATCACTCTGAATGAGCACATCGACGAGATGATAATTTATTTTAGAAACTTAATAAAAGAAGCTACCTACTGCAATACACCTAGAAAATCTCGTTCGCATTCTAGTAAAAATATACCATACTATATTAGGCAAATAATTCAGCAAAGAAATTGCATACGTAGACAATGGCAGCGACATAGATGTATAACCGACTTCCATCTTATGAAATTTTTTAACAGTAAAATTAATGAAGAATTGAATACCATTAGAAACAAATCGTGGAACATACTGCTTTCTTCATTAGATAAAAGCTCTCCAAAATTTTGGAAACTAGTCAAAATTCTAAACAAGAAAAGAAACAACATTCCGATTTTAAAGCACAACAATTCACGCTATACCACAAATGAAGAAAAATGTGAAATTCTAGGTCAAATTTTCTACTCCAACCATTCCAATACCTTAAATCTAGGCGATACCGAGACCATTTCTATGGTCAACTCTAGTGTTGATAATCTTAATTTATTACCTCAAAGCGTTTCTAACCCCATTCAAACTAACGTATCGGAAATAACTCTAACTATCAGGAATTTAAAAAATAGGAAAGCACCCGGTTATGACGGAATTAATAATATGTCTTTAAAAGCTCTTCCAAAAAAGGGTATAAAATTTCTATCAGTTTTATTTAATTCTTGTTTAAAACTTTGCTATTTTCCAAAAGACTTTAAAGTCGCAAAAGTAATCCCTATAAAAAAACCCAATAAAGCTGCCGATTCTCCGTGGTCTTATCGTCCTATAAGTTTATTGAGCTCTATTAGCAAAATTTACGAAAAAATTGTTAAATCGAAACTCACGCATTATATTGAAACAAATAACGTAATTCCTCCATTTCAGTTTGGTTTTAGAAGAGAGCATAATACCGCACATCCGTTGATAAGAATAAAAAAATTAGTGCATTCAAACTTTGATCTCCAAAAGTCATCGGGTATGTTGCTATTAGATGTTAAAGCAGCATTTGATTCCGTATGGCATGAAGGAATAATTTACAAAATGATGCGTATGAACTTCCCGATTGAAATTATTAAAATTATACAATGTTTTCTAAAAGATCGGACATTTCAAGTGCATATTGGCTCACAATCCTCCAGAATTTTTGGAGTACCAGCTGGTTGTCCGCAAGGATCATGTTTATCCCCTATTTTGTACAATATATACACTGCAGATTTTCCCAATTTAGAATATTGTACAATGTCAGTATTTGCTGATGACACCGCAATTATTTGTTCCGGTAATCTTGCTCATGAAATCATAAACAAACTGCAAAGAGCTTTAGAAGAAGTAACCCTCTATTTCAACAGATGGAAAATCATGTTAAACGCTAGTAAATCACAAGCAATATATTTTACTAGGAAACGCAAAGAATGCTTTATTCCTCAAAACAATATTAATGTACAGGGAATGTCGATCCAATGGGACAATACTGTAAAGTACTTAGGTGTGATTTTAGACACTAAACTAAAATTTAAAGAGCACGTAGCGTACATCACAAATAAATTAAATGTTTTGACTCGGATATTGTACCCATTCATAAATCGAAACTCTAAACTTAATATTGCTAACAAAAAACTAATAGTTAAATCAATTTTCCACGCAGTAATCTTTTATGCCGCTCCAGCATGGTCTTGCATCGCAAAATGCCACATCAAAAAACTTCAAGTTTCACAAAACAAACTTCTTAAATTGATATTTAACCTTCCATGGTTTTTTTCGACTTCACGCCTTCATACACTGGCTGGTATTGAATTAGTGGATTGCAAACTAGAAAGACTGTTAAAAAATTTTAAACGCCGCTGTACATATTCAGACTTTTTTCATATTAATGAACTTGCTTCAGTTTAATTAGTTTTAAGTAGGTTAAGTTTTAGTATAGGGTCAGAAACAAGTTCAAATAGGTTTTGTAAAATTTTTCCTCCCAAATTATCTGAATATATGTATGTACATATATAGTGTTATATATTCTAAGTTACTAAAATTTTTTTGTTGAATAAGATATATTCTTGAACTCATCATGTGTAAATACTGTAAATTCAGCCTGTAAATGTTACTATGGTAAATAAATAAAAATATGAAAAATATGACTTGATTTCTTCTGCGTTGGATAGATAGACATTTTTGCTTCAATTCGAATTTTTTTTTCGCGTATAGTGCAAAAAGTAAGCAAGTTATGACCAAAAAGGTAACCAGTTCTACTACTGCCTCTTCCCGGCCACTTTTTAGTAGCACTGGTTACCATTTTGGTCATAACTTGTTCAGTTTTTAAGATATTGACTTGATTTCTTCTGCGTTGGATAGATAAACATATTTTCTTCAATTTGAGTTCTTCTTTTTGCGGATAGTGCGAAAAAAATTTTTTTCTCTAAAATTATAATGAACTAACCCCTTTGTTTTCTTGAAAAAATTACAAAAAAAATTTTTTTTCTTATTTTCGCCAAAATAAAATTTCGAATCAAAGCCAATACGTTTAGCTATCCAACGCAAAAGAAACCAAGTCGATATCTTGAAAAGTAAGCAAGTTGCGACCAAAAAGGTAACCAGTTCTACTACTGCCTCTCCCCGGCCACTTTTTAGTAGCACTGGTTACCATTTTGGTCATAACTTGTTCAGTTTTTAAGATATTGACTTGATTTCTTCTGCGTTGGATAGATAAACATATTTGCTTCAATTTGAGTTCTTCTTTTTGCGGATAGTGCGAAAAAAATTTTTTCTCAAAAATTATGATGAACTAACCCCTTTGTTTTTTTTGAAAAAATTACAAAAAAAATTTTTTTTCTTATTTTCCCCAAAATAAAATTTCGAATCAAAGCCAATACGTTTAGCTATCCAACGCAAAAGAAACCAAGTCGATATCTTGAAAAGTAAGCAAGGTATGACCAAAAAGGTAACCAGTTCTACTACTGCCTCTCCCCGGCCACTTTTTAGTAGCACTGGTTACCATTTTGGTCATAACTTGTTCAGTTTATAAGATATTGACTTGATTTCTTCTGCGTTGGATAGATAAACATATTTGCTTCAATTTGAGTTCTTTTTTTCGCGGATAGTGCGATAAAAATTTTTTTCCTCAAAAATTATGATGAACTAACCCCTTTGTTTTTTTGAAAAAATTACAAAAAAAATTTTTTTTCTTATTTTCGCCAAGATAAAATTTCGAATCAAAGCCAATACGTTTAGCTATCCAACGCAAAAGAAACCAAGTCGATATCTTGAAAAGTAAGCAAGTTATGACCAAAAAGGTAACCAGTTCTACTACTGCCTCTCCCCGGCCACTTTTTAGTAGCACTGGTTACCATTTTGGTCATAACTTGTTCAGTTTTTAAGATATTGACTTGATTTCTTCTGCGTTGCATACATAAACATATTGGCTTCAATTTGAATTCTTTCTTTCGCGGGTATGGCGAAAAAAAATTTTTCCTCAAAAATTATGATGAACTAGGTTAGGTTGGGTTAGGTTGATTGGAGGGCTATGTCAGCCCATGTCATACGACATACACCTAAGCCAGTGAAGGCTTGTTGAACTAACCCCTTTGTTTTTTTGAAAAAATTACAAAAAAATTTTTTTTCTTATTTTCGCCAAAATAAAATTTCGAATGAAAGCCAATACGTTTAGCTATCCAACGCAAAAGAAACCAAGTCGATATCTTGAAAAGTAAGCAAGTTATGACCAAAAAGGTAACCAGTTCTACTACTGCCTCTGCCCGGCCACTTTTTAGTAGCACTGGTTACCATTTTGGTCATAACTTGTTCAGTTTTTAAGATATTGACTTGATTTCTTCTGCGTTGGATAGATAAACATATTTGTCTCAATTCGAATTCTTTTTTTCGCGGATAGTGCGAAAAGTAAGCAAGTTATGACAAAAAAGGTAACCAGTTCTACTACTGCCTCTTCCCGGCCACTTTTTAGTAGCACTGGTTACCATTTTGGTCATAACTTGTTCAGTTTTTAAGATATTGACTTGATTTCTTCTGCGTTCGACAGATAAACATATTGGCTTCAACTTGAATTCTTTTTTTCGCGGGTAGTGCGAAAAAAATTTTTTGCTCAAAAATTATGATGAACTAACCCCTTTGTTTTTTTGAAAAAATTAAAAAAAAAATTTTTTTTCTTGTTTTCGCCAAAATAAAATTTCGAATAAAAGCCAATACGTTTAGCTATCTAACGCAAAAGAAACCAAGTCGATATCTTGAAAAGTAAGCAAGTTGCGACCAAAAAGGTAACCAGTTCTACTACTGCCTCTTCCCGGCCACTTTTTAGTAGCACTGGTTACCATTTTGGTCATAACTTGTTCAGTTTTTAGGATATTGACTTGATTTCTTCTGCGTTGGATAGATAAACATATTTGCTTCAACTTGAATTCTTTTTTTCGCGGGTAGTGCGAAAAAAAATTTTTTGCTCAAAAATTATGATGAACTAACCCCTTTGTTTTTTTGAAAAATTAAAAAAAAATTTTTTTTCTTATTTTCGCCAAAATAAAATTTCGAATAAAAGCCAATACGTTTAGCTATTCAGCGCAAAAGAAACCAAGTCGATATCTTGAAAAGTAAGCAAGTTATGACCAAAAAGGTAACCAGTTCTACTACTGCCTCTCCCCGGCCACTTTTTAGTAGCACTGGTTACCATTTTGGTCATAACTTGTTCAGTTTTTAAGATATTGACTTGATTTCTTCTGCGTTGGATAGATAAACATATTTGCTTCAATTAGAGTTCTTCCTTTTGCGGATAGTGCGAAAAAAATTTTTTTCTCAAAAATTATGATGAACTAACCCCTTTGTTTTTTTGAAAAAATTACAAAAAAAAAAATTTTTCTTATTTTCCCCAAAATAAAATTTCGAATCAAAGCCAATACGTTTAGCTATCCAACGCAAAAGAAACCAAGTCGATATCTTGAAAAGTAAGCAAGTTATGACCAAAAAGGTAACCAGTTCTACTACTGCCTCTCCCCGGCCACTTTTTAGTAGCACTGGTTACCATTTTGGTCATAACTTGTTCAGTTTTTAAGATATTGACTTGATTTCTTCTGCGTTGCATACATAAACATATTGGCTTCAATTTGAATTCTTTCTTTCGCGGGTATGGCGAAAAAAAATTTTTCCTCAAAAATTATGATGAACTAGGTTAGGTTGGGTTAGGTTGATTGGAGGGCTATGTCAGCCCATGTCATACGACATACACCTAAGCCAGTGAAGGCTTGTTGAACTAACCCCTTTGTTTTTTTGAAAAAATTACAAAAAAATTTTTTTTCTTATTTTCGCCAAAATAAAATTTCGAATGAAAGCCAATACGTTTAGCTATCCAACGCAAAAGAAACCAAGTCGATATCTTGAAAAGTAAGCAAGTTATGACCAAAAAGGTAACCAGTTCTACTACTGCCTCTGCCCGGCCACTTTTTAGTAGCACTGGTTACCATTTTGGTCATAACTTGTTCAGTTTTTAAGATATTGACTTGATTTCTTCTGCGTTGGATAGATAAACATATTTGTCTCAATTCGAATTCTTTTTTTCGCGGATAGTGCGAAAAGTAAGCAAGTTATGACAAAAAAGGTAACCAGTTCTACTACTGCCTCTTCCCGGCCACTTTTTAGTAGCACTGGTTACCATTTTGGTCATAACTTGTTCAGTTTTTAAGATATTGACTTGATTTCTTCTGCGTTCGACAGATAAACATATTGGCTTCAACTTGAATTCTTTTTTTCGCGGGTAGTGCGAAAAAAATTTTTTGCTCAAAAATTATGATGAACTAACCCCTTTGTTTTTTTGAAAAAATTAAAAAAAAAATTTTTTTTCTTGTTTTCGCCAAAATAAAATTTCGAATAAAAGCCAATACGTTTAGCTATCTAACGCAAAAGAAACCAAGTCGATATCTTGAAAAGTAAGCAAGTTGCGACCAAAAAGGTAACCAGTTCTACTACTGCCTCTTCCCGGCCACTTTTTAGTAGCACTGGTTACCATTTTGGTCATAACTTGTTCAGTTTTTAGGATATTGACTTGATTTCTTCTGCGTTGGATAGATAAACATATTTGCTTCAATTAGAGTTCTTCCTTTTGCGGATAGTGCGAAAAAAATTTTTTTCTCAAAAATTATGATGAACTAACCCCTTTGTTTTTTTGAAAAAATTACAAAAAAAAAAATTTTTCTTATTTTCCCCAAAATAAAATTTCGAATCAAAGCCAATACGTTTAGCTATCCAACGCAAAAGAAACCAAGTCGATATCTTGAAAAGTAAGCAAGTTATGACCAAAAAGGTAACCAGTTCTACTACTGCCTCTCCCCGGCCACTTTTTAGTAGCACTGGTTACCATTTTGGTAATAACTTGTTCAGTTTATAAGATATTGACTTGATTTCTTCTGTGTTGGATAGATAAACATATTTGCTTCAATTTGAGTTCTTTTTTTCGCGGATAGTGCGATAAAAATTTTTTTCCTCAAAAATTATGATGAACTAACCCCTTTGTTTTTTTGAAAAAATTACAAAAAAAATTTTTTTTCTTATTTTCGCCAAGATAAAATTTCGAATCAAAGCCAATACGTTTAGCTATCCAACGCAAAAGAAACCAAGTCGATATCTTGAAAAGTAAGCAAGTTATGACCAAAAAGGTAACCAGTTCTACTACTGCCTCTCCCCGGCCACTTTTTAGTAGCACTGGTTACCATTTTGGTAATAACTTGTTCAGTTTTTAAGATATTGACTTGATTTCTTCTGCGTTGCATACATAAACATATTGGCTTCAATTTGAATTCTTTCTTTCGCGGGTATGGCGAAAAAAAATTTTTCCTCAAAAATTATGATGAACTAGGTTAGGTTGGGTTAGGTTGATTGGAGGGCTATGTCAGCCCATGTCATACGACATACACCTAAGCCAGTGAAGGCTTGTTGAACTAACCCCTTTGTTTTTTTGAAAAAATTACAAAAAAATTTTTTTTTCTTATTTTCGCCAAAATAAAATTTCGAATGAAAGCCAATACGTTTAGCTATCCAACGCAAAAGAAACCAAGTCGATATCTTGAAAAGTAAGCAAGTTATGACCAAAAAGGTAACCAGTTCTACTACTGCCTCTGCCCGGCCACTTTTTAGTATGGAGTACCTATGCGTTGGATAGATAAACATATTTGTCTCAATTCGAATTCTTTTTTTCGCGGATAGTGCGAAAAGTAAGCAAGTTATGACAAAAAAGGTAACCAGTTCTACTACTGCCTCTTCCCGGCCACTTTTTAGTAGCACTGGTTACCATTTTGGTCATAACTTGTTCAGTTTTTAAGATATTGACTTGATTTCTTCTGCGTTCGACAGATAAACATATTGGCTTCAACTTGAATTCTTTTTTTCGCGGGTAGTGCGAAAAAAATTTTTTGCTCAAAAATTATGATGAACTAACCCCTTTGTTTTTTTGAAAAAATTAAAAAAAAAATTTTTTTTCTTGTTTTCGCCAAAATAAAATTTCGAATAAAAGCCAATACGTTTAGCTATCCAACGCAAAAGAAACCAAGTCGATATCTTGAAAAGTAAGCAAGTTGCGACCAAAAAGGTAACCAGTTCTACTACTGCCTCTTCCCGGCCACTTTTTAGTAGCACTGGTTACCATTTTGGTCATAACTTGTTCAGTTTTTAGGATATTGACTTGATTTCTTCTGCGTTGGATAGATAAACATATTTGCTTCAACTTGAATTCTTTTTTTCGCGGGTAGTGCGAAAAAAAATTTTTTGCTCAAAAATTATTTTGAAAAATTAAAAAAAATTTTTTTTTCTTATTTTCGCCAAAATAAAATTTCGAATAAAAGCCAATACGTTTAGCTATCCAACGCAAAAGAAACCAAGTCGATATCTTGAAAAGTGAGCAAGTTGCGACCAAAAAGGTAACCAGTTCTACTACTGCCTCTCCCCGGCCACTTTTTAGTAGCACTGGTTACCATTTTGGTCATAACTTGTTCAGTTTTTAAGATATTGACTTGATTTCTTCTGCGTTGGATAGATAAACATATTTGCTTCAATTTGAGTTCTTTTTTTTCGCGGATAGTGCGATAAAAATTTTTTCCTCAAAAATTATGATGAACTAACCCCTTTGTTTTTTTGAAAAAATTACAAAAAAAATTTTTTCTTATTTTCGCCAAAATAAAATTTCGAATGAAAGCCAATACGTTTAGCTATTCAGCGCAAAAGAAACCAAGTCGATATCTTGAAAAGTAAGCAAGTTATGACCAAAAAGGTAACCAGTTCTACTACTGCCTCTCCCCGGCCACTTTTTAGTAGCACTGGTTACCATTTTGGTCATAACTTGTTCAGTTTTAAGATATTGACTTGATTTCTTCTGCGTTGGATAGATAAACATATTTGTCTCAATTCGAATTCTTTTTTTGGCGGATAGTGCGAAAAGTAAGCAAGTTATGACAAAAAAGGTAACCAGTTCTACTACTGCCTCTTCCCGGCCACTTTTTAGTAGCACTGGTTACCATTTTGGTCATAACTTGTTCAGTTTTTAAGATATTGACTTGATTTCTTCTGCGTTCGATAGATAAACATATTGGCTTCAACTTGAATTCTTTTTTTCGCGGGTAGTGCGAAAAAAATTTTTTGCTCAAAAATTATGATGAACTAACCCCTTTGTTTTTTTGAAAAAATTACAAAAAAAATTTTTTCTTATTTTCGCCAAAATAAAATTTCGAATGAAAGCCAATACGTTTAGCTATCCAACGCAAAAGAAACCAAGTCGATATCTTGAAAAGTAAGCAAGTTATGACCAAAAAGGTAACCAGTTCTACTACTGCCTCTGCCCGGCCACTTTTTAGTAGCACTGGTTACCATTTTGGTCATAACTTGTTCAGTTTTTAAGATATTGACTTGATTTCTTCTGCGTTGGATAGATAAACATATTTGCTTCAATTTGAGTTCTTCCTTTTGCGGATAGTGCGAAAAAAATTTTTTTCTCAAAAATTATGATGAACTAACCCCTTTGTTTTTTTGAAAAAATTACAAAAAAAATTTTTTTCTTATTTTCCCCAAAATAAAATTTCGAATCAAAGCCAATACGTTTAGCTATCCAACGCAAAAGAAACCAAGTCGATATCTTGAAAAGTAAGCAAGTTATGACCAAAAAGGTAACCAGTTCTACTACTGCCTCTCCCCGGCCACTTTTTAGTAGCACTGGTTACCATTTTGGTAATAACTTGTTCAGTTTATAAGATATTGACTTGATTTCTTCTGTGTTGGATAGATAAACATATTTGCTTCAATTTGAGTTCTTTTTTTCGCGGATAGTGCGATAAAAATTTTTTTCCTCAAAAATTATGATGAACTAACCCCTTTGTTTTTTTGAAAAAATTACAAAAAAAAATTTTTTTTCTTATTTTCGCCAAGATAAAATTTCGAATCAAAGCCAATACGTTTAGCTATCCAACGCAAAAGAAACCAAGTCGATATCTTGAAAAGTAAGCAAGTTATGACCAAAAAGGTAACCAGTTCTACTACTGCCTCTCCCCGGCCACTTTTTAGTAGCACTGGTTACCATTTTGGTAATAACTTGTTCAGTTTTTAAGATATTGACTTGATTTCTTCTGCGTTGCATACATAAACATATTGGCTTCAATTTGAATTCTTTCTTTCGCGGGTATGGCGAAAAAAAATTTTTCCTCAAAAATTATGATGAACTAGGTTAGGTTGGGTTAGGTTGATTGGAGGGCTATGTCAGCCCATGTCATACGACATACACCTAAGCCAGTGAAGGCTTGTTGAACTAACCCCTTTGTTTTTTTGAAAAAATTACAAAAAAAATTTTTTTTCTTATTTTCGCCAAAATAAAATTTCGAATGAAAGCCAATACGTTTAGCTATCCAACGCAAAAGAAACCAAGTCGATATCTTGAAAAGTAAGCAAGTTATGACCAAAAAGGTAACCAGTTCTACTACTGCCTCTGCCCGGCCACTTTTTAGTAGCACTGGTTACCATTTTGGTCATAACTTGTTCAGTTTTTAAGATATTGACTTGATTTCTTCTGCGTTCGACAGATAAACATATTGGCTTCAACTTGAATTCTTTTTTTCGCGGGTAGTGCGAAAAAAATTTTTTGCTCAAAAATTATGATGAACTAACCCCTTTGTTTTTTTGAAAAAATTAAAAAAAAAATTGTTTTTCTTGTTTTCGCCAAAATAAAATTTCGAATAAAAGCCAATACGTTTAGCTATCCAACGCAAAAGAAACCAAGTCGATATCTTGAAAAGTAAGCAAGTTGCGACCAAAAAGGTAACCAGTTCTACTACTGCCTCTTCCCGGCCACTTTTTAGTAGCACTGGTTACCATTTTGGTCATAACTTGTTCAGTTTTTAGGATATTGACTTGATTTCTTCTGCGTTGGATAGATAAACATATTTGCTTCAACTTGAATTCTTTTTTTCGCGGGTAGTGCGAAAAAAAATTTTTTGCTCAAAAATTATGATGAACTAACCCCTTTGTTTTTTTGAAAAATTAAAAAAAATTTTTTTTTCTTATTTTCGCCAAAATAAAATTTCGAATAAAAGCCAATACGTTTAGCTATCCAACGCAAAAGAAACCAAGTCGATATCTTGAAAAGTGAGCAAGTTGCGACCAAAAAGGTAACCAGTTCTACTACTGCCTCTTCCCGGCCACTTTTTAGTAGCACTGGTTACCATTTTGGTCATAACTTGTTCAGTTTTTAAGATATTGACTTGATTTCTTCTGCGTTGGATAGATAAACATATTTGCTTCAATTTGAGTTCTTTTTTTTCGCGGATAGTGCGATAAAAATTTTTTCCTCAAAAATTATGATGAACTAACCCCTTTGTTTTTTTGAAAAAATTACAAAAAAAAATTTTTTCTTATTTTCGCCAAAATAAAATTTCGAATGAAAGCCAATACGTTTAGCTATTCAGCGCAAAAGAAACCAAGTCGATATCTTGAAAAGTAAGCAAGTTATGACCAAAAAGGTAACCAGTTCTACTACTGCCTCTCCCCGGCCACTTTTTAGTAGCACTGGTTACCATTTTGGTCATAACTTGTTCAGTTTTAAGATATTGACTTGATTTCTTCTGCGTTGGATAGATAAACATATTTGTCTCAATTCGAATTCTTTTTTTCGCGGATAGTGCGAAAAGTAAGCAAGTTATGACAAAAAAGGTAACCAGTTCTACTACTGCCTCTTCCCGGCCACTTTTTAGTAGCACTGGTTACCATTTTGGTCATAACTTGTTCAGTTTTTAAGATATTGACTTGATTTCTTCTGCGTTCGATAGATAAACATATTGGCTTCAACTTGAATTCTTTTTTTCGCGGGTAGTGCGAAAAAAATTTTTTGCTCAAAAATTATGATGAACTAACCCCTTTGTTTTTTTTTTTTGAAAAAATTACAAAAAAAAATTTTTCTTATTTTCGCCAAAATAAAATTTCGAATGAAAGCCAATACGTTTAGCTATTCAGCGCAAAAGAAACCAAGTCGATATCTTGAAAAGTAAGCAAGTTATGACCAAAAAGGTAACCAGTTCTACTACTGCCTCTCCCCGGCCACTTTTTAGTAGCACTGGTTACCATTTTGGTCATAACTTGTTCAGTTTTTAAGATATTGACTTGATTTCTTCTGCGTTGGATAGATAAACATATTTGCTTCAATTTGAGTTCTTCCTTTTGCGGATAGTGCGAAAAAAATTTTTTTCTCAAAAATTATGATGAACTAACCCCTTTGTTTTTTTGAAAAAATTACAAAAAAAAAATTTTTTCTTATTTTCCCCAAAATAAAATTTCGAATCAAAGCCAATACGTTTAGCTATCCAACGCAAAAGAAACCAAGTCGATATCTTGAAAAGTAAGCAAGTTATGACCAAAAAGGTAACCAGTTCTACTACTGCCTCTCCCCGGCCACTTTTTAGTAGCACTGGTTACCATTTTGGTAATAACTTGTTCAGTTTATAAGATATTGACTTGATTTCTTCTGTGTTGGATAGATAAACATATTTGCTTCAATTTGAGTTCTTTTTTTCGCGGATAGTGCGATAAAAATTTTTTTCCTCAAAAATTATGATGAACTAACCCCTTTGTTTTTTTGAAAAAATTACAAAAAAAATTTTTTTTTCTTATTTTCGCCAAGATAAAATTTCGAATCAAAGCCAATACGTTTAGCTATCCAACGCAAAAGAAACCAAGTCGATATCTTGAAAAGTAAGCAAGTTATGACCAAAAAGGTAACCAGTTCTACTACTGCCTCTCCCCGGCCACTTTTTAGTAGCACTGGTTACCATTTTGGTAATAACTTGTTCAGTTTTTAAGATATTGACTTGATTTCTTCTGCGTTGCATACATAAACATATTGGCTTCAATTTGAATTCTTTCTTTCGCGGGTATGGCGAAAAAAAATTTTTCCTCAAAAATTATGATGAACTAGGTTAGGTTGGGTTAGGTTGATTGGAGGGCTATGTCAGCCCATGTCATACGACATACACCTAAGCCAGTGAAGGCTTGTTGAACTAACCCCTTTGTTTTTTTGAAAAAATTACAAAAAAAATTTTTTTTCTTATTTTCGCCAAAATAAAATTTCGAATGAAAGCCAATACGTTTAGCTATCCAACGCAAAAGAAACCAAGTCGATATCTTGAAAAGTAAGCAAGTTATGACCAAAAAGGTAACCAGTTCTACTACTGCCTCTGCCCGGCCACTTTTTAGTAGCACTGGTTACCATTTTGGTCATAACTTGTTCAGTTTTTAAGATATTGACTTGATTTCTTCTGCGTTGGATAGATAAACATATTTGTCTCAATTCGAATTCTTTTTTTCGCGGATAGTGCGAAAAGTAAGCAAGTTATGACAAAAAAGGTAACCAGTTCTACTACTGCCTCTTCCCGGCCACTTTTTAGTAGCACTGGTTACCATTTTGGTCATAACTTGTTCAGTTTTTAGGATATTGACTTGATTTCTTCTGCGTTGGATAGATAAACATATTTGCTTCAATTAAAATTCTTTTTTTCGCGGATAGTGCGAAAAAAAAATTTTTCCTCAAAAATTATGATGAACTAACCCCTTTGTTTTTTTTAAATTACAAAATTTTTTTTTTTTATTTTCGCCAAAATAAAATTTCGAATGAAAGCCAATACGTTTAGCTATCCAACGCAATAGAAACCAAGGCGATATCTTGAAAAGTAAGCATTTTGGTCATAACTTGTTGAGTTTTTAAGATATTGACTTGATTTCTTCTGCGTTGGATAGATAAACATATTGGCTTCAATTTGAATTCTTTTTTTCGCGGATAGTGCGAAAAAAAATTTTTTGCTCAAAAATTATGATGAACTAACCCCTTTGTTTTTTTGAAAAAATTACAAAAAAATTTTTTTCTTATTTTCGCCAAAATAATATTTCAAACGAAAGCCAATACGTTGAGCTATCCAACGCAAAAGAAACCAAGTCGATACATTGAGAAGTAAGCAAGTTATGACCAAAAAGGTAACCAGTTCTACTACTGCCTCTCCCCGGCCACTTTTTAGTAGCACTGGTTACCATTTTGGTCATAACTTGTTCAGTTTTTAAGATATTGACTTGATTTCTTCTGCGTTGGATAGATAAACATATTGGCTTTAATTTGAATTCTTTTCTTCGCGGGTAATGCGAAAAAAATTTTTTCCTCAAAAATTATGATGAACTAACCCCTTTGTTTTTTTTGAAAATTTTACAAAAAATTTTTTTTCTTATTTTCGCCAAAATAAAATTTCGAATGAAAGCCAATACGTTTATCTATCCAACGCAAAAGAAACCAAGTCGATATCTTGAAAAGTAAGCAAGTTATGACCAAAAAGGTAACCAGTTCTACTACTGCCTCTCCCCGGCGACTTTTTAGTAGCACTGGTTACCATTTTGGTCATAACTTGTTCAGTTTTTAAGATATTGACTTGATTTCTTCTGCGTTGGATAGATAAACATATTGGCTTTAATTTGAATTCTTTTCTTCGCGGGTAATGCGAAAAAAAAATTTTTTTCCTCAAAAATTATGATGAACTAACCCCTTTGTTTTTTTTTGAAAAAATTACAAAAAAATTTTTTTCTTATTTTCGCCAAAATAAAATTTCGAATGAAAGCCAATACGTTTATCTATCCAACGCAAAAGAAACCAAGTCGATATCTTGAAAAGTAAGCAAGTTATGACCAAAAAGGTAACCAGTTCTACTACTGCCTCTCCCCGGCCACTTTTTAGTAGCACTGGTTACCATTTTGGTCATAACTTGTTCAGTTTTTAAGATATTGACTTGATTTCTTCTGCGTTGGATAGATAAACATATTGGCTTTAATTTGAATTCTTTTCTTCGCGGGTAATGCGAAAAAAAATTTTTTCCTCAAAAATTATGATGAACTAACCCCTTTGTTTTTTTTTGAAAAAATTACAAAAAATTTTTTTCTTATTTTCGCCAAAATAAAGTTTCGAATGAAAGCCAATACGTTTATCTATCCAACGCAAAAGAAACCAAGTCGATATCTTGAAAAGTAAGCAAGTTATGACCAAAAAGGTAACCAGTTCTACTACTGCCTCTCCCCGGCCACTTTTTAGTAGCACTGGTTACCATTTTGGTCATAACTTGTTCAGTTTTTAAGATATTGACTTGATTTCTTCTCCGTTGGATAGATAAACATATTGGCTTTAATTTGAATTCTTTTCTTCGCGGGTAATGCGAAAAAAGATTTTTTCCTCAAAAATTATGATGAACTAACCCCTTTGTTTTTTTTTTGAAAAAATTACAAAAAATTTTTTTTCTTATTTTCGCCAAAATAAAATTTCGAATGAAAGCCAATACGTTTATCTATCCAACGCAAAAGAAACCAAGTCGATATCTTGAAAAGTAAGCAAGTTATGACCAAAAAGGTAACCAGTTCTACTACTGCCTCTCCCCGGCCACTTTTTAGTAGCACTGGTTACCATTTTGGTCATAACTTGTTCAGTTTTTAAGATATTGACTTGATTTCTTCTGCGTTGGATAGATAAACATATTGGCTTTAATTTGAATTCTTTTCTTCGCGGGTAATGCGAGAAAAATTTTTTCCTAAAAAATTATGATGAACTAACCCCTTTGTTTTTTTTTTGAAAAAATTACAAAAAATTTTTTTTCTTATTTTCGCCAAAATAAAATTTCGAATGAAAGCCAATACGTTTATCTATCCAACGCAAAAGAAACCAAGTCGATATCTTGAAAAGTAAGCAAGTTATGACCAAAAAGGTAACCAGTTCTACTACTGCCTCTCCCCGGCCACTTTTTAGTAGCACTGGTTACCATTTTGGTCATAACTTGTTCAGTTTTTAAGATATTGACTTGATTTCTTCTGCGTTGGATAGATAAACATATTGGCTTTAATTTGAATTCTTTTCTTCGCGGGTAATGCGAAAAAAAATTTTTTCCTCAAAAATTATGATGAACTAACCCCTTTGTTTTTTTTTGAAAAAATTACAAAAAATTTTTTTCTTATTTTCGCCAAAATAAAGTTTCGAATGAAAGCCAATACGTTTATCTATCCAACGCAAAAGAAACCAAGTCGATATCTTGAAAAGTAAGCAAGTTATGACCAAAAAGGTAACCAGTTCTACTACTGCCTCTCCCCGGCCACTTTTTAGTAGCACTGGTTACCATTTTGGTCATAACTTGTTCAGTTTTTAAGATATTGACTTGATTTCTTCTCCGTTGGATAGATAAACATATTGGCTTTAAGTTGAATTCTTTTCTTCGCGGGTAATGCGAAAAAAAATTTTTTCCTCAAAAATTATGATTTGTTTTTTTTGAAAAAATTACAAAAAATTTTTTTTCTTATTTTCGCCAAAATAAAATTTCGAATGAAAGCCAATACGTTTATCTATCCAACGCAAAAGAAACCAAGTCGATATCTTGAAAAGTAAGCAAGTTGTGACCAAAAAGGTAACCAGTTCTACTACTGCCTCTCCCCGGCCACTTTTTAGTAGCACTGGTTACCATTTTGGTCATAACTTGTTCAGTTTTTAAGATATTGACTTGATTTCCTCTGCGTTGGATAGATAAACATATTGGCTTTAATTTGAATTCTTTTCTTCGCGGGTAATGCGAAAAAAAATTTTTTCCTCAAAAATTATGATGAACTAACCCCTTTGTTTTTTTTTTTTTTTTGAAAAAATTACAAAAAAATTGTTTTCTTATTTTCGCCAAAATAAAATTTCGAATGAAAGCCAATACGTTTATCTATCCAACGCAAAAGAAATTAAATCGATATCTTGAAAAGTAAGCAAATTATGACCAAAAAGGTAACCAGTTCTACTACTGCCTCTCCCCGGCCACTTTTTAGTAGCACTGGTTACCATTTTGGTCATAACTTGTTCAGTTTTTAAGATATTGACTTGATTTCTTCTGCGTTGGATAGATAAACATATTGGCTTTAATTTGAATTCTTTTCTTCGCAGGTAATGCGAAAAAAATTTTTTTCCTCAAAAATTATGATGAACTAACCCCTTTGTTTTTTTTTTTTTTTTGAAAAAATTACAAAAAAATTGTTTTCTTATTTTCGCCAAAATAAAATTTCGAATGAAAGCCAATACGTTTATCTATCCAACGCAAAAGAAATTAAATCGATATCTTGAAAAGTAAGCAAATTATGACCAAAAAGGTAACCAGTTCTACTACTGCCTCTCCCCGGCCACTTTTTAGTAGCACTGGTTACCATTTTGGTCATAACTTGTTCAGTTTTTAAGATATTGACTTGATTTCTTCTCCGTTGGATAGATAAACATATTGGCTTTAATTTGAATTCTTTTCTTCGCGGGTAATGCGAAAAAAGATTTTTTCCTCAAAAATTATGATGAACTAACCCCTTTGTTTTTTTTTTTTTTTTTGAAAAAATTACAAAAAATTTTTTTTCTTATTTTCGCCAAAATAAAATTTCGAATGAAAGCCAATACGTTTATCTATCCAACGCAAAAGAAACCAAGTCGATATCTTGAAAAGTAAGCAAGTTATGACCAAAAAGGTAACCAGTTCTACTACTGCCTCTCCCCGGCCACTTTTTAGTAGCACTGGTTACCATTTTGGTCATAACTTGTTCAGTTTTTAAGATATTGACTTGATTTCTTCTGCGTTGGATAGATAAACATATTGGCTTTAATTTGAATTCTTTTCTTCGCGGGTAATGCGAAAAAAAATTTTTCCTCAAAAATTATGATGAACTAACCCCTTTGTTTTTTTTGAAAAAATTACAAAAAAATTGTTTTCTTATTTTCGCCAAAATAAAATTTCGAATGAAAGCCAATACGTTTATCTATCCAACGCAAAAGAAACCAAGTCGATATCTTGAAAAGTAAGCAAGTTATGACCAAAAAGGTAACCAGTTCTACTACTGCCTCTCCCCGGCCACTTTTTAGTAGCACTGGTTACCATTTTGGTCATAACTTGTTCAGTTTTTAAGATATTGACTTGATTTCTTCTCCGTTGGATAGATAAACATATTGGCTTTAAGTTGAATTCTTTTCTTCGCGGGTAATGCGAAAAAAAATTTTTTCCTCAAAAATTATGATGAACTAACCCCTTTGTTTTTTTTTGAAAAAATTACAAAAATTTTTTTTCTTATTTTCGCCAAAATAAAATTTCGAATGAAAGCCAATACGTTTATCTATCCAACGCAAAAGAAACCAAGTCGATATCTTGAAAAGTAAGCAAGTTATGACCAAAAAGGTAACCAGTTCTACTACTGCCTCTCCCCGGCCACTTTTTAGTAGCACTGGTTACCATTTTCGTCATAACTTGTTCAGTTTTTAAGATATTGACTTGATTTCTTCTGCGTTGGATAGATAAACATATTGGCTTTAATTTGAATTCTTTTCTTCGCGGGTAATGCGAAAAAAAATTTTTCCTCAAAAATTATGATGAACTAACCCCTTTGTTTTTTTTGAAAAAATTACAAAAAAATTTTTTTCTTATTTTCGCCAAAATAAAATTTCGAATGAAAGCCAATACGTTTATCTATCCAACGCAAAAGAAACCAAGTCGATATCTTGAAAAGTAAGCAAGTTATGACCAAAAAGGTAACCAGTTCTACTACTGCCTCTCCCCGGCCACTTTTTAGTAGCACTGGTTACCATTTTGGTCATAACTTGTTCAGTTTTTAAGATATTGACTTGATTTCTTCTGCGTTGGATAGATAAACATATTGGCTTTAATTTGAATTCTTTTCTTCGCGGGTAATGCGAAAAAAAATTTTTCCTCAAAAATTATGATGAACTAACCCCTTTGTTTTTTTTGAAAAAATTACAAAAAAATTGTTTTCTTATTTTCGCCAAAATAAAATTTCGAATGAAAGCCAATACGTTTATCTATCCAACGCAAAAGAAACCAAGTCGATATCTTGAAAAGTAAGCAAGTTATGACCAAAAAGGTAACCAGTTCTACTACTGCCTCTCCCCGGCCACTTTTTAGTAGCACTGGTTACCATTTTGGTCATAACTTGTTCAGTTTTTAAGATATTGACTTGATTTCTTCTCCGTTGGATAGATAAACATATTGGCTTTAAGTTGAATTCTTTTCTTCGCGGGTAATGCGAAAAAAAATTTTTTCCTCAAAAATTATGATGAACTAACCCCTTTGTTTTTTTTTGAAAAAATTACAAAAATTTTTTTTCTTATTTTCGCCAAAATAAAATTTCGAATGAAAGCCAATACGTTTATCTATCCAACGCAAAAGAAACCAAGTCGATATCTTGAAAAGTAAGCAAGTTATGACCAAAAAGGTAACCAGTTCTACTACTGCCTCTCCCCGGCCACTTTTTAGTAGCACTGGTTACCATTTTCGTCATAACTTGTTCAGTTTTTAAGATATTGACTTGATTTCCTCTGCGTTGGATAGATAAACATATTGGCTTTAATTTGAATTCTTTTCTTCGCGGGTAATGCGAAAAAAAATTTTTTCCTCAAAAATTATGATGAACTAACCCCTTTGTTTTTTTTGAAAAAATTACAAAAAAATTGTTTTCTTATTTTCGCCAAAATAAAATTTCGAATGAAAGCCAATACGTTTATCTATCCAACGCAAAAGAAACCAAGTCGATATCTTGAAAAGTAAGCAAGTTATGACCAAAAAGGTAACCAGTTCTACTACTGCCTCTCCCCGGCCACTTTTTAGTAGCACTGGTTACCATTTTGGTCATAACTTGTTCAGTTTTTAAGATATTGACTTGATTTCTTTTGCGTTGGATAGATAAACATATTGGCTTTAATTTGAATTCTTTTCTTCGCAGGTAATGCGAAAAAAATTTTTTTCCTCAAAAATTATGATGAACTAACCCCTTTGTTTTTTTTTTTTTTGAAAAAATTACAAAAAAATTGTTTTCTTATTTTCGCCAAAATAAAATTTCGAATGAAAGCCAATACGTTTATCTATCCAACGCAAAAGAAATTAAATCGATATCTTGAAAAGTAAGCAAATTATGACCAAAAAGGTAACCAGTTCTACTACTGCCTCTCCCCGGCCACTTTTTAGTAGCACTGGTTACCATTTTGGTCATAACTTGTTCAGTTTTTAAGATATTGACTTGATTTCTTCTCCGTTGGATAGATAAACATATTGGCTTTAATTTGAATTCTTTTCTTCGCGGGTAATGCGAAAAAAGATTTTTTCCTCAAAAATTATGATGAACTAACCCCTTTGTTTTTTTTTTTTTTTTAAAATTACAAAAAATTTTTTTTCTTATTTTCGCCAAAATAAAATTTCGAATGAAAGCCAATACGTTTATCTATCCAACGCAAAAGAAACCAAGTCGATATCTTGAAAAGTAAGCAAGTTATGACCAAAAAGGTAACCAGTTCTACTACTGCCTCTCCCCGGCCACTTTTTAGTAGCACTGGTTACCATTTTGGTCATAACTTGTTCAGTTTTTAAGATATTGACTTGATTTCTTCTGCGTTGGATAGATAAACATATTGGCTTTAATTTGAATTCTTTTCTTCGCGGGTAATGCGAAAAAAAATTTTTCCTCAAAAATTATGATGAACTAACCCCTTTGTTTTTTTTGAAAAAATTACAAAAAAATTGTTTTCTTATTTTCGCCAAAATAAAATTTCGAATGAAAGCCAATACGTTTATCTATCCAACGCAAAAGAAACCAAGTCGATATCTTGAAAAGTAAGCAAGTTATGACCAAAAAGGTAACCAGTTCTACTACTGCCTCTCCCCGGCCACTTTTTAGTAGCACTGGTTACCATTTTGGTCATAACTTGTTCAGTTTTTAAGATATTGACTTGATTTCTTCTGCGTTGGATAGATAAACATATTGGCTTTAATTTGAATTCTTTTCTTCGCGGGTAATGCGAAAAAAAATTTTTTCCTCAAAAATTATGATGAACTAACCCCTTTGTTTTTTTTGAAAAAATTACAAAAAATTTTTTTTCTTATTTTCGCCAAAATAAAATTTCGAATGAAAGCCAATACGTTTATCTATCCAACGCAAAAGAAACCAAGTCGATATCTTGAAAAGTAAGCAAGTTATGACCAAAAAGGTAACCAGTTCTACTACTGCCTCTCCCCGGCCACTTTTTAGTAGCACTGGTTACCATTTTGGTAATAACTTGTTCAGTTTTTAAGATATTGACTTGATTTCTTCTGCGTTGGATAAATAAACATATTGGCTTTAATTTGAATTCTTTTCTTCGCGGGTAATGCGAAAAAAAATTTTTTCCTCAAAAATTATGATGAACTAACCCCTTTGTTTTTTTTGAAAAAATTACAAAAATTTTTTTTCTTATTTTCGCCAAAATAAAATTTCGAATGAAAGCCAATACGTTTATCTATCCAACGCAAAAGAAACCAAGTCGATATCTTGAAAAGTAAGCAAGTTATGACCAAAAAGGTAACCAGTTCTACTACTGCCTCTCCCCGGCCACTTTTTAGTAGCACTGGTTACCATTTTGGTAATAACTTGTTCAGTTTTTAAGATATTGACTTGATTTCTTCTGCGTTGGATAAATAAACATATTGGCTTTAATTTGAATTCTTTTCTTCGCGGGTAATGCGAAAAAAAATTTTTTCCTCAAAAATTATGATGAACTAACCCCTTTGTTTTTTTTGAAAAAATTACAAAAATTTTTTTTCTTATTTTCGCCAAAATAAAATTTCGAGTGAAAGCCAATATGTTTATCTATCCAACGCAAAAGAAACCAAGTCGATATCTTGAAAAGTAAGCAAGTTATGACCAAAAAGGTAACCAGTTCTACTACTGCCTCTCCCCGGCCACTTTTTAGTAGCACTGGTTACCATTTTGGTCATAACTTGTTCAGTTTTTAAGATATTGACTTGATTTCTTCTGCGTTGGATAGATGAACATATTGGCTTTAATTTGAATTTTTTTCTTCGCGGGTAATGCGAAAAAAAATTTTTCCTCAAAAATTATGATGAACTAACCCCTTTGTTTTTTTTGAAAAAATTACAAAAAAATTGTTTTCTTATTTTCGCCAAAATAAAATTTCGAATGAAAGCCAATACGTTTATCTATCCAACGCAAAAGAAACCAAGTCGATATCTTGAAAAGTAAGCAAGTTATGACCAAAAAGGTAACCAGTTCTACTACTGCCTCTCCCCGGCCACTTTTTAGTAGCACTGGTTACCATTTTGGTCATAACTTGTTCAGTTTTTAAGATATTGACTTGATTTCTTCTGCGTTGGATAGATAAACATATTGGCTTTAATTTGAATTCTTTTCTTCGCGGGTAATGCGAAAAAAAATTTTTTCCTCAAAAATTATGATGAACTAACCCCTTTGTTTTTTTTGAAAAAATTACAAAAAATTTTTTTTCTTATTTTCGCCAAAATAAAATTTCGAATGAAAGCCAATACGTTTATCTATCCAACGCAAAAGAAACCAAGTCGATATCTTGAAAAGTAAGCAAGTTATGACCAAAAAGGTAACCAGTTCTACTACTGCCTCTCCCCGGCCACTTTTTAGTAGCACTGGTTACCATTTTGGTAATAACTTGTTCAGTTTTTAAGATATTGACTTGATTTCTTCTGCGTTGGATAAATAAACATATTGGCTTTAATTTGAATTCTTTTCTTCGCGGGTAATGCGAAAAAAGATTTTTTCCTCAAAAATTATGATGAACTAACCCCTTTGTTTTTTTTTTTGAAAAAATTACAAAAAATTTTTTTTCTTATTTTCGCCAAAATAAAATTTCGAATGTAAGCCAATACGTTTATCTATCCAACGCAAAAGAAACCAAGTCGATATCTTGAAAAGTAAGCAAGTTATGACCAAAAAGGTAACCAGTTCTACTACTGCCTCTCCCCGGCCACTTTTTAGTAGCACTGGTTACCATTTTCGTCATAACTTGTTCAGTTTTTAAGATATTGACTTGATTTCCTCTGCGTTGGATAGATAAACATATTGGCTTTAATTTGAATTCTTTTCTTCGCGGGTAATGCGAAAAAAAATTTTTTCCTCAAAAATTATGATGAACTAACCCCTTTGTTTTTTTTGAAAAAATTACAAAAAAATTGTTTTCTTATTTTCGCCAAAATAAAATTTCGAATGAAAGCCAATACGTTTATCTATCCAACGCAAAAGAAACCAAGTCGATATCTTGAAAAGTAAGCAAGTTATGACCAAAAAGGTAACCAGTTCTACTACTGCCTCTCCCCGGCCACTTTTTAGTAGCACTGGTTACCATTTTGGTCATAACTTGTTCAGTTTTTAAGATATTGACTTGATTTCTTTTGCGTTGGATAGATAAACATATTGGCTTTAATTTGAATTCTTTTCTTCGCAGGTAATGCGAAAAAAATTTTTTTCCTCAAAAATTATGATGAACTAACCCCTTTGTTTTTTTTTTTTTGAAAAAATTACAAAAAAATTGTTTTCTTATTTTCGCCAAAATAAAATTTCGAATGAAAGCCAATACGTTTATCTATCCAACGCAAAAGAAATTAAATCGATATCTTGAAAAGTAAGCAAATTATGACCAAAAAGGTAACCAGTTCTACTACTGCCTCTCCCCGGCCACTTTTTAGTAGCACTGGTTACCATTTTGGTCATAACTTGTTCAGTTTTTAAGATATTGACTTGATTTCTTCTCCGTTGGATAGATAAACATATTGGCTTTAATTTGAATTCTTTTCTTCGCGGATAATGCGAAAAAAGATTTTTTCCTCAAAAATTATGATGAACTAACCCCTTTGTTTTTTTTTTTTTTAAAAATTACAAAAAATTTTTTTTCTTATTTTCGCCAAAATAAAATTTCGAATGAAAGCCAATACGTTTATCTATCCAACGCAAAAGAAACCAAGTCGATATCTTGAAAAGTAAGCAAGTTATGACCAAAAAGGTAACCAGTTCTACTACTGCCTCTCCCCGGCCACTTTTTAGTAGCACTGGTTACCATTTTGGTCATAACTTGTTCAGTTTTTAAGATATTGACTTGATTTCTTCTGCGTTGGATAGATAAACATATTGGCTTTAATTTGAATTCTTTTCTTCGCGAGTAATGCGAAAAAAAATTTTTCCTCAAAAATTATGATGAACTAACCCCTTTGTTTTTTTTGAAAAAATTACAAAAAAATTGTTTTCTTATTTTCGCCAAAATAAAATTTCGAATGAAAGCCAATACGTTTATCTATCCAACGCAAAAGAAACCAAGTCGATATCTTGAAAAGTAAGCAAGTTATGACCAAAAAGGTAACCAGTTCTACTACTGCCTCTCCCCGGCCACTTTTTAGTAGCACTGGTTACCATTTTGGTCATAACTTGTTCAGTTTTTAAGATATTGACTTGATTTCTTCTGCGTTGGATAGATAAACATATTGGCTTTAATTTGAATTCTTTTCTTCGCGGGTAATGCGAAAAAAAATTTTTTCCTCAAAAATTATGATGAACTAACCCCTTTGTTTTTTTTTTGAAAAAATTACAAAAAATTTTTTTTCTTATTTTCGCCAAAATAAAATTTCGAATGAAAGCCAATACGTTTATTTATCCAACGCAAAAGAAACCAAGTCGATATCTTGAAAAGTAAGCAAGTTATGACCAAAAAGGTAACCAGTTCTACTACTGCCTCTCCCCGGCCACTTTTTAGTAGCACTGGTTACCATTTTGGTAATAACTTGTTCAGTTTTTAAGATATTGACTTGATTTCTTCTGCGTTGGATAAATAAACATATTGGCTTTAATTTGAATTCTTTTCTTCGCGGGTAATGCGAAAAAAAATTTTTTCCTCAAAAATTATGATGAACTAACCCCTTTGTTTTTTTTGAAAAAATTACAAAAATTTTTTTTCTTATTTTCGCCAAAATAAAATTTCGAATGAAAGCCAATACGTTTATCTATCCAACGCAAAAGAAACCAAGTCGATATCTTGAAAAGTAAGCAAGTTATGACCAAAAAGGTAACCAGTTCTACTACTGCCTCTCCCCGGCCACTTTTTAGTAGCACTGGTTACCATTTTGGTCATAACTTGTTCAGTTTTTAAGATATTGACTTGATTTCTTCTGCGTTGGATAGATGAACATATTGGCTTTAATTTGAATTTTTTTCTTCGCGGGTAATGCGAAAAAAAATTTTTCCTCAAAAATTATGATGAACTAACCCCTTTGTTTTTTTTGAAAAAATTACAAAAAAATTGTTTTCTTATTTTCGCCAAAATAAAATTTCGAATGAAAGCCAATACGTTTATCTATCCAACGCAAAAGAAACCAAGTCGATATCTTGAAAAGTAAGCAAGTTATGACCAAAAAGGTAACCAGTTCTACTACTGCCTCTCCCCGGCCACTTTTTAGTAGCACTGGTTACCATTTTGGTAATAACTTGTTCAGTTTTTAAGATATTGACTTGATTTCTTCTGCGTTGGATAAATAAACATATTGGCTTTAATTTGAATTCTTTTCTTCGCGGGTAATGCGAAAAAAAAATTTTTTCCTCAAAAATTATGATGAACTAACCCCTTTGTTTTTTTTGAAAAAATTACAAAAATTTTTTTTCTTATTTTCGCCAAAATAAAATTTCGAATGAAAGCCAATACGTTTATCTATCCAACGCAAAAGAAACCAAGTCGATATCTTGAAAAGTAAGCAAGTTATGACCAAAAAGGTAACCAGTTCTACTACTGCCTCTCCCCGGCCACTTTTTAGTAGCACTGGTTACCATTTTGGTAATAACTTGTTCAGTTTTTAAGATATTGACTTGATTTCTTCTGCGTTGGATAAATAAACATATTGGCTTTAATTTGAATTCTTTTCTTCGCGGGTAATGCGAAAAAAAATTTTTTCCTCAAAAATTATGATGAACTAACCCCTTTGTTTTTTTTGAAAAAATTACAAAAATTTTTTTTCTTATTTTCGCCAAAATAAAATTTCGAATGAAAGCCAATACGTTTATCTATCCAACGCAAAAGAAACCAAGTCGATATCTTGAAAAGTAAGCAAGTTATGACCAAAAAGGTAACCAGTTCTACTACTGCCTCTCCCCGGCCACTTTTTAGTAGCACTGGTTACCATTTTGGTAATAACTTGTTCAGTTTTTAAGATATTGACTTGATTTCTTCTGCGTTGGATAAATAAACATATTGGCTTTAATTTGAATTCTTTTCTTCGCGGGTAATGCGAAAAAAAATTTTTTCCTCAAAAATTATGATGAACTAACCCCTTTGTTTTTTTTGAAAAAATTACAAAAATTTTTTTTCTTATTTTCGCCAAAATAAAATTTCGAATGAAAGCCAATACGTTTATCTATCCAACGCAAAAGAAACCAAGTCGATATCTTGAAAAGTAAGCAAGTTATGACCAAAAAGGTAACCAGTTCTACTACTGCCTCTCCCCGGCCACTTTTTAGTAGCACTGGTTACCATTTTGGTAATAACTTGTTCAGTTTTTAAGATATTGACTTGATTTCTTCTGCGTTGGATAAATAAACATATTGGCTTTAATTTGAATTCTTTTCTTCGCGGGTAATGCGAAAAAAAATTTTTTCCTCAAAAATTATGATGAACTAACCCCTTTGTTTTTTTTGAAAAAATTACAAAAATTTTTTTTCTTATTTTCGCCAAAATAAAATTTCGAATGAAAGCCAATACGTTTATCTATCCAACGCAAAAGAAACCAAGTCGATATCTTGAAAAGTAAGCAAGTTATGACCAAAAAGGTAACCAGTTCTACTACTGCCTCTCCCCGGCCACTTTTTAGTAGCACTGGTTACCATTTTGGTCATAACTTGTTCAGTTTTTAAGATATTGACTTGATTTCTTCTGCGTTGGATAGATGAACATATTGGCTTTAATTTGAATTTTTTTCTTCGCGGGTAATGCGAAAAAAAATTTTTCCTCAAAAATTATGATGAACTAACCCCTTTGTTTTTTTTGAAAAAATTACAAAAAAATTGTTTTCTTATTTTCGCCAAAATAAAATTTCGAATGAAAGCCAATACGTTTATCTATCCAACGCAAAAGAAACCAAGTCGATATCTTGAAAAGTAAGCAAGTTATGACCAAAAAGGTAACCAGTTCTACTACTGCCTCTCCCCGGCCACTTTTTAGTAGCACTGGTTACCATTTTGGTCATAACTTGTTCAGTTTTTAAGATATTGACTTGATTTCTTCTCCGTTGGATAGATAAACATATTGGCTTTAAGTTGAATTCTTTTCTTCGCGGGTAATGCGAAAAAAAATTTTTTCCTCAAAAATTATGATTTGTTTTTTTTGAAAAAATTACAAAAAATTTTTTTTCTTATTTTCGCCAAAATAAAATTTCGAATGAAAGCCAATACGTTTATCTATCCAACGCAAAAGAAACCAAGTCGATATCTTGAAAAGTAAGCAAGTTATGACCAAAAAGGTAACCAGTTCTACTACTGCCTCTCCCCGGCCACTTTTTAGTAGCACTGGTTACCATTTTCGTCATAACTTGTTCAGTTTTTAAGATATTGACTTGATTTCCTCTGCGTTGGATAGATAAACATATTGGCTTTAATTTGAATTCTTTTCTTCGCGGGTAATGCGAAAAAAAATTTTTTCCTCAAAAATTATGATGAACTAACCCCTTTGTTTTTTTTGAAAAAATTACAAAAAAATTGTTTTCTTATTTTCGCCAAAATAAAATTTCGAATGAAAGCCAATACGTTTATCTATCCAACGCAAAAGAAATCAAGTCGATATCTTGAAAAGTAAGCAAGTTATGACCAAAAAGGTAACCAGTTCTACTACTGCCTCTCCCCGGCCACTTTTTAGTAGCACTGGTTACCATTTTGGTCATAACTTGTTCAGTTTTTAAGATATTGACTTGATTTCTTCTGCGTTGGATAGATAAACATATTGGCTTTAATTTGAATTCTTTTCTTCGCGGGTAATGCGAAAAAAAATTTTTTCCTCAAAAATTATGATGAACTAACCCCTTTGTTTTTTTTTGAAAAAATTACAAAAATTTTTTTTTTTTTATTTTCGCCAAAATAAAATTTCGAATGAAAGCCAATACGTTTATCTATCCAACGCAAAAGAAACCAAGTCGATATCTTGAAAAGTAAGCAAGTTATGACCAAAAAGGTGACCAGTTCTACTACTGCCTCTCCCCGGCCACTTTTTAGTAGCACTGGTTACCATTTTGGTCATAACTTGTTCAGTTTTTAAGATATTGACTTGATTTCTTCTGCGTTGGATAGATAAACATATTGGCTTTAATTTGAATTCTTTTCTTCGCGGGTAATGCGAAAAAAAATTTTTTCCTCAAAAATTATGATGAACTAACCCCTTTGTTTTTTTTGAAAAAATTAAAAAAAATTTTTTTTCTTATTTTCGCCAAAATAAAATTTCGAATGAAAGCCAATACGTTTATCTATCCAACGCAAAAGAAACTAAGTCGATATCTTGAAAAGTAAGCAAGTTATGACGAAAAAGGTAACCAGTTCTACTACTGCCTCTCCCCGGCCACTTTTTAGTAGCACTGGTTACCATTTTGGTCATAACTTGTTCAGTTTTTAAGATATTGACTTGATTTCTTCTGCGTTGGATAGATAAACATATTGGCTTTAATTTGTATTCTTTTCTTCGCGGGTAATGCGAAAAAAAATTTTTCCTCAAAAATTATGATGAACTAACCCCTTTGTTTTTTTTTTTTTTGAAAAAATTACAAAAAAATTTTTTTCTTATTTTCGCCAAAATAAAATTTCGAATGAAAGCCAATACGTTTATCTATCCAACGCAAAAGAAACCAAGTCGATATCTTGAAAAGTAAGCAAGTTATGACCAAAAAGGTAACCAGTTCTACTACTGCCTCTCCCCGGCCACTTTTTAGTAGCACTGGTTACCATTTTGGTCATAACTTGTTCAGTTTTTAAGATATTGACTTGATTTCTTCTGCGTTGGATAGATAAACATATTGGCTTTAATTTGTATTCTTTTCTTCGCGGGTAATGCGAAAAAAAATTTTTCCTCAAAAATTATGATGAACTAACCCCTTTGTTTTTTTTTTTTTTTTGAAAAAATTACAAAAAATTTTTTTTCTTATTTTCGCCAAAATAAAATTTCGAATGAAAGCCAATACGTTTATCTATCCAACGCAAAAGAAATTAAATCGATATCTTGAAAAGTAAGCAAGTTATGACCAAAAAGGTAACCAGTTCTACTACTGCCTCTCCCCGGCCACTTTTTAGTAGCACTGGTTACCATTTTGGTCATAACTTGTTCAGTTTTTAAGATATTGACTTGATTTCTTCTGCGTTGGATAGATAAACATATTGGCTTTAATTTGTATTCTTTTCTTCGCGGGTAATGCGAAAAAAAATTTTTCCTCAAAAATTATGATGAACTAACCCCTTTGTTTTTTTTTTGAAAAAATTACAAAAAAATTTTTTTCTTATTTTCGCCAAAATAAAATTTCGAATGAAAGCCAATACGTTTATCTATCCAACGCAAAAGAAACCAAGTCGATATCTTGAAAAGTAAGCAAGTTATGACCAAAAAGGTAACCAGTTCTACTACTGCCTCTCCCCGGCCACTTTTTAGTAGCACTGGTTACCATTTTGGTCATAACTTGTTCAGTTTTTAAGATATTGACTTGATTTCTTCTGCGTTGGATAGATAAACATATTGGCTTTAATTTGAATTCTTTTCTTCGCGGGTAATGCGAAAAAAATTTTTCCTCAAAAATTATGATGAACTAACCCCTTTGTTTTTTTTCTTATTTTCGCCAAAATAAAATTTCGAATGAAAGCCAATACGTTTATCTATCCAACGCAAAAGAAACCAAGTCGATATCTTGAAAAGTAAGCAAGTTATGACCAAAAAGGTAACCAGTTCTACTACTGCCTCTCCCCGGCCACTTTTTAGTAGCACTGGTTACCATTTTGGTCATAACTTGTTCAGTTTTTAAGATATTGACTTGATTTCTTCTGCGTTGGATAGATAAACATATTGGCTTTAATTTGAATTCTTTTCTTCGCGGGTAATGCGAAAAAAAATTTTTTTCCTCAAAAATTATGATGAACTAATAACCCCTTTGTTTTTTTGGAAAAAATTACAAAAAATTTTTTTTCTTATTTTCGCCAAAATAAAATTTCGAATGAAAGCCAATACGTTTGTCTATCCAACGCATAAGAAACCAAGTCGATATCTTGAAAAGTAAGCAAGTTATGACCAAAAAGGTAACCAGTTCTACTACTGCCTCTCCCCGGCCACTTTTTAGTAGCACTGGTTACCATTTTGGTCATAACTTGTTCAGTTTTTAAGATATTGACTTGATTTCTTCTGCGTTGGATAGATA
Organism: Germaria angustata; assembly: GCA_963681545.1. NCBI lineage: Eukaryota > Metazoa > Arthropoda > Insecta > Diptera > Tachinidae > Germaria > Germaria angustata. Next base: position 59,036,090 of record OY813001.1, on the reverse strand, counting down.
AACATATTGGCTTTAATTTGAATTCTTTTCTTCGCGGGTAATGCGAAAAAAAATTTTTTCCTCAAAAATTATGATGAACTAACCCCTTTGTTTTTTTTTTTTTTTTTTTTGAAAAAATTACAAAAAATTTTTTTCTTATTTTCGCCAAAATAAAATTTCGAATGAAAGCCAATACGTTTATCTATCCAACGCAAAAGAAATTAAATCGATATCTTGAAAAGTAAGCAAGTTATGACCAAAAAGGTAACCAGTTCTACTACTGCCTCTCCCCGGCCACTTTTTAGTAGCACTGTTTACCATTTTGGTCATAACTTGTTCAGTTTTTAAGATATTGACTTGATTTCTTCTGCGTTGAATAGATAAACATATTGGCTTTAATTTGAATTCTTTTCTTCGCGGGTAATGCGAAAAAAAATTTTTTCCTCAAAAATTATGATGAACTAACCCCTTTGTTTTTTTTGAAAAAATTACAAAAAATTTTTTTCTAATTTTCGCCAAAATAAAATTTCGAATGAAAGCCAATACGTTTATCTATCCAACGCAAAAGAAACCAAGTCGATATCTTGAAAAGTAAGCAAGATATGACCAAAAAGGTAACCAGTTCTACTACTGCCTCTCCCCGGCCACTTTTTAGTAGCACTGGTTACCATTTTGGTCATAACTTGTTCAGTTTTTAAGATATTGACTTGATTTCTTCTGCGTTGGATAGATAAACATTTTGGCTTTAATTTGAATTCTTTTCTTCGCGGGTAATGCGAAAAAAAAATTTTTCCTCAAAAATTATGATGAACTAACCCCTTTGTTTTTTTTAAAAATTACAAAAATTTTTTTCTTATTTTCGCCAAAATAAAATTTCAAATGAAAGCCAATACGTTTATCTATCCAACGCAAAAGAAATTAAATCGATATCTTGAAAAGTAAGCAAGTTATGACCAAAAAGGTAACCAGTTCTACTACTGCCTCTCCCCGGCCACTTTTTAGTAGCACTGGTTACCATTTTGGTCATAACTTGTTCAGTTTTTAAGATATTGACTTGATTTCTTCTGCGTTGGATAGATAAACATATTGGCTTTAATTTGAATTCTTTTCTTCGCGGGTAATGCGAAAAAAATTTTTCCTCAAAAATTATGATGAACTAACCCCTTTGTTTTTTTTTTAAAATTAAAAAAAAAAAATTTTTTCTTATTTTCGCCAAAATAAAATTTCGAATGAAAGCCAATACGTTTATCTATCCAACGCAAAAGAAACCAAGTCGATATCTTGAAAAGTAAGCAAGTTATGACCAAAAAGGTAACCAGTTCTACTACTGCCTCTCCCCGGCCACTTTTTAGTAGCACTGGTTACCATTTTGGTCATAACTTGTTCAGTTTTTAAGATATTGACTTGATTTCTTCTGCGTTGGATAGATAAACATATTGGCTTTAATTTGAATTCTTTTCTTCGCGGGTAATGCGAAAAAAAATTTTTTCCTCAAAAATTATGATGAACTAACCCCTTTGTTTTTTTTTTTTTGAAAAAATTACAAAAAATTTTTTTCTTATTTTCGCCAAAATAAAATTTCGAATGAAAGCCAATACGTTTATCTATCCAACGCAAAAGAAACCAAGTCGATATCTTGAAAAGTAAGCAAGTTATGACCAAAAAGGTAACCAGTTCTACTACTGCCTCTCCCCGGCCACTTTTTAGTAGCACTGGTTACCATTTTGGTCATAACTTGTTCAGTTTTTAAGATATTGACTTGATTTCTTCTGCGTTGGATAGATAAACATATTGGCTTTAATTTGTATTCTTTTCTTCGCGGGTAATGCGAAAAAAAATTTTTTCCTCAAAAATTATGATGAACTAACCCCTTTGTTTTTTTTGAAAAAATTACAAAAAATTTTTTTCTTATTTTCGCCAAAATAAAATTTCGAATGAAAGCCAATACGTTTATCTATCCAACGCAAAAGAAACCAAATCGATATCTTGAAAAGTAAGCAAGTTATGACCAAAAAGGTAACCAGTTCTACTACTGCCTCTCCCCGGCCACTTTTTAGTAGCACTGGTTACCATTTTGGTCATAACTTGTTCAGTTTTTAAGATATTGACTTGATTTCTTCTGCGTTGGATAGATAAACATATTGGCTTTAATTTGTATTCTTTTCTTCGCGGGTAATGCGAAAAAAAATTTTTTCCTCAAAAATTATGATAAACTAACCCCTTTGTTTTTTTTTAAAAAATTACAAAAAATTTTTTTCTTATTTTCGCCAAAATAAAATTTCGAATGAAAGCCAATACGTTTTTCTATCCAACGCAAAAGAAACCAAGTCGATATCTTGAAAAGTAAGCAAGTTGTGACCAAAAAGGTAACCAGTTCTACTACTGCCTCTCCCCGGCCACTTTTTAGTAGCACTGGTTACCATTTTGGTCATAACTTGTTCAGTTTTTAAGATATTGACTTGATTTCTTCTGCGTTGGATAGATAAACATATTGGCTTTAATTTGAATTCTTTTCTTCGCGGGTAATGCGAAAAAAAATTTTTTCCTCAAAAATTATGATGAACTAACCCCTTTGTTTTTTTTGAAAAAATTACAAAAAATTTTTTTTTTTATTTTCGCCAAAATAAAATTTCGAATGAAAGCCAATACGTTTATCTATCCAACGCAAAAGAAACTAAGTCGATATCTTGAAAAGTAAGCAAGTTATGACGAAAAAGGTAACCAGTTCTACTACTGCCTCTCCCCGGCCACTTTTTAGTAGCACTGGTTACCATTTTGGTCATAACTTGTTCAGTTTTTAAGATATGGACTTGATTTCTTCTGCGTTGGATAGATAAACATATTGGCTTTAATTTGTATTCTTTTCTTCGCGGGTAATGCGAAAAAAAATTTTTCCTCAAAAATTATGATGAACTAACCCCTTTGTTTTTTTTTTTTTTTTGAAAAAATTACAAAAAAATTTTTTTCTTATTTTCGCCAAAATAAAATTTCGAATGAAAGCCAATACGTTTATCTATCCAACGCAAAAGAAATTAAATCGATATCTTGAAAAGTAAGCAAGTTATGACCAAAAAGGTAACCAGTTCTACTACTGCCTCTCCCCGGCCACTTTTTAGTAGCACTGGTTACCATTTTGGTCATAACTTGTTCAGTTTTTAAGATATTGACTTGATTTCTTCTGCGTTGGATAGATAAACATATTGGCTTTAATTTGAATTCTTTTCTTCGCGGGTAATGCGAAAAAAAATTTTTTCCTCAAAAAAAAAAAATTATGATGAACTAACCCCTTTGTTTTTTTTTTTTTTGAAAAAATTACAAAAAAATTTTTTTCTTATTTTCGCCAAAATAAAATTTCGAATGAAAGCCAATACGTTTATCTATCCAACGCAAAAGAAACCAAGTCGATATCTTGAAAAGTAAACAAGTTATGACCAAAAAGGTAACCAGTTCTACTACTGCCTCTCCCCGGCCACTTTTTAGTAGCACTGGTTACCATTTTGGTCATAACTTGTTCAGTTTTTAAGATATTGACTTGATTTCTTCTGCGTTGGATAGATAAACATATTGGCTTTAATTTGTATTCTTTTCTTCGCGGGTAATGCGAAAAAAAAATTTTCCTCAAAAATTATGATGAACTAACCCCTTTGCTTTTTTGAAAAAATTACAAAAAAATTTTTTTCTTATTTTCGCCAAAATAAAATTTCGAATGAAAGCCAATACGTTTATCTTGCCAACTCAAAAGAAATTAAATCGATATCTTGAAAAGTAAGCAAGTTATGACCAAAAAGGTAACCAGTTCTACTACTGCCTCTCCCCGGCCACTTTTTAGTAGCACTGGTTACCATTTTGGTCATAATTTGTTCAGTTTTTAAGATATTGACTTGATTTCTTCTGCGTTGGATAGATAAACATATTGGCTTTAATTTGTATTCATTTCTTCGCGGGTAATGCGAAAAAAAATTTTTCCTCAAAAATTATGATGAACTAACCCCTTTGTTTTTTTTTTGAAAAAATTACAAAAAAATTTTTTTCTTATTTTCGCCAAAATAAAATTTCGAATGAAAGCCAATACGTTTATCTATCCAACGCAAAAGAAACCAAGTCGATATCTTGAAAAGTAAGCAAGTTATGACCAAAAAGGTAACCAGTTCTACTACTGCCTCTCCCCGGCCACTTTTTAGTAGCACTGGTTACCATTTTGGTCATAGCTTGTTCAGTTTTTAAGATATTGACTTGATTTCTTCTGCGTTGGATAGATAAACATATTGGCTTTGATTTGAATTCTTTTCTTCGCGGGTAATGCGAAAAAAAATTTTTTCCTCAAAAATTATGATGAACTAACCCCTTTGTTTTTTTTGAAAAAATTACAAAAATTTTTTTTCTTATTTTCGCCAAAATAAAATTTCGAATGAAAGCCAATACGTTTATCTATCCAACGCAAAAGAAACCAAGTCGATATCTTGAAAAGTAAGCAAGTTATGACCAAAAAGGTAACCAGTTCTACTACTGCCTCTCCCCGGCCACTTTTTAGTAGCACTGGTTACCATTTTGGTCATAACTTGTTATGTTTTTAAGATATTGACTTGATTTCTTCTGCGTTGGATAGATAAACATATTGGCTTTAATTTGAATTCTTTTCTTCGCGGGTAATGCGAAAAAAAATTTTTTCCTCAAAAATTATGATGAACTAACCCCTTTGTTTTTTTTGAAAAAATTACAAAAATTTTTTTTCTTATTTTCGCCAAAATAAAATTTCGAATGAAAGCCAATACGTTTATCTATCCAACGCAAAAGAAACCAAGTCGATATCTTGAAAAGTAAGCAAGTTATGACCAAAAAGGTAACCAGTTCTACTACTGCCTCTCCCCGGCCACTTTTTAGTAGCACTGGTTACCATTTTGGTCATAACTTGTTATGTTTTTAAGATATTGACTTGATTTCTTCTGCGTTGGATAGATAAACATATTGGCTTTAATTTGAATTCTTTTCTTCGCGGGTAATGCGAAAAAAAATTTTTTCCTCAAAAATTATGATGAACTAACCCCTTTGTTTTTTTTTTTTTTTTTGAAAAAATTACAAAAAATTTTTTTTCTTATTTTCGCCAAAATAAAATTTCGAATGAAAGCCAATACGTTTATCTATCCAACGCAAAAGAAACCAAGTCGATATCTTGAAAAGTAAGCAAGTTATGACCAAAAAGGTAACCAGTTCTACTACTGCCTCTCCCCGGCCACTTTTTAGTAGCACTGGTTACCATTTTGGTCATAACTTGTTCAGTTTTTAAGATATTGACTTGATTTCTTCTGCGTTGGATAGATAAACATATTGGCTTTAATTTGTATTCTTTTCTTCGCGGGTAATGCGAAAAAAAATTTTTCCTCAAAAATTATGATGAACTAACCCCTTTGTTTTTTTTTTTTTTGAAAAAATTACAAAAAATTTTTTTTCTTATTTTCGCCAAAATAAAATTTCGAATGAAAGCCAATACGTTTATCTATCCAACGCAAAAGAAACCAAGTCGATATCTTGAAAAGTAAGCAAGTTATGACCAAAAAGGTAACCAGTTCTACTACTGCCTCTCCCCGGCCACTTTTTAGTAGCACTGGTTACCATTTTGGTCATAACTTGTTCAGTTTTTAAGATATTGACTTGATTTCTTCTGCGTTGGATAGATAAACATATTGGCTTTAATTTGTATTCTTTTCTTCGCGGGTAATGCGAAAAAAAATTTTTCCTCAAAAATTATGATGAACTAACCCCTTTGTTTTTTTTTTTTTGAAAAAATTACAAAAAAATTTTTTTCTTATTTTCGCCAAAATAAAATTTCGAATGAAAGCCAATACGTTTATCTATCCAACTCAAAAGAAATTAAATCGATATCTTGAAAAGTAAGCAAGTTATGACCAAAAAGGTAACCAGTTCTACTACTGCCTCTCCCCGGCCACTTTTTAGTAGCACTGGTTACCATTTTGGTCATAACTTGTTCAGTTTTTAAGATATTGACTTGATTTCTTCTGCGTTGGATAGATAAACATATTGGCTTTAATTTGTATTCTTTTCTTCGCGGGTAATGCGAAAAAAAATTTTTCCTCAAAAATTATGATGAACTAACCCCTTTGTTTTTTTTTTGAAAAAATTACAAAAAATTTTTTTTCTTATTTTCGCCAAAATAAAATTTCGAATGAAAGCCAATACGTTTATCTATCCAACGCAAAAGAAACCAAGTCGATATCTTGAAAAGTAAGCAAGTTATGACCAAAAAGGTAACCAGTTCTACTACTGCCTCTCCCCGGCCACTTTTTAGTAGCACTGGTTACCATTTTGGTCATAACTTGTTCAGTTTTTAAGATATTGACTTGATTTCTTCTGCGTTGGATAGATAAACATATTGGCTTTAATTTGTATTCTTTTCTTCGCGGGTAATGCGAAAAAAAATTTTTCCTCAAAAATTATGATGAACTAACCCCTTTGTTTTTTTTTTTTTGAAAAAATTACAAAAAAATTTTTTTCTTATTTTCGCCAAAATAAAATTTCGAATGAAAGCCAATACGTTTATCTATCCAACTCAAAAGAAATTAAATCGATATCTTGAAAAGTAAGCAAGTTATGACCAAAAAGGTAACCAGTTCTACTACTGCCTCTCCCCGGCCACTTTTTAGTAGCACTGGTTACCATTTTGGTCATAACTTGTTCAGTTTTTAAGATATTGACTTGATTTCTTCTGCGTTGGATAGATAAACATATTGGCTTTAATTTGTATTCTTTTCTTCGCGGGTAATGCGAAAAAAAATTTTTCCTCAAAAATTATGATGAACTAACCCCTTTGTTTTTTTTTTGAAAAAATTACAAAAAATTTTTTTTCTTATTTTCGCCAAAATAAAATTTCGAATGAAAGCCAATACGTTTATCTATCCAACGCAAAAGAAACCAAGTCGATATCTTGAAAAGTAAGCAAGTTATGACCAAAAAGGTAACCAGTTCTACTACTGCCTCTCCCCGGCCACTTTTTAGTAGCACTGGTTACCATTTTGGTCATAACTTGTTCAGTTTTTAAGATATTGACTTGATTTCTTCTGCGTTGGATAGATAAACATGTTGGCTTTAATTTGAATTCTTTTCTTCGTGGGTAATGCGAAAAAAAATTTTTCCTCAAAAATTATGAAGAACTAACCCCTTTGTTTTTTTTTTTAAAAATTACAAAAAATTTTTTTTCTTATTTTCGCCAAAATAAAATTTCGAATGAAAGCCAATACGTTTATCTATCCAACGCAAAAGAAACCAAGTCGATATCTTGAAAAGTAAGCAAGTTATGACCAAAAAGGTAACCAGTTCTACTACTGCCTCTCCCCGGCCACTTTTTAGTAGCACTGGTTACCATTTTGGTCATAACTTGTTCAGTTTTTAAGATATTGACTTGATTTCTTCTGCGTTGGATAGATAAACATGTTGGCTTTAATTTGAATTCTTTTCTTCGTGGGTAATGCGAAAAAAAATTTTTCCTCAAAAATTATGAAGAACTAACCCCTTTGTTTTTTTTTTTAAAAATTACAAAAAATTTTTTTTCTTATTTTCGCCAAAATAAAATTTCGAATGAAAGCCAATACGTTTATCTATCCAACGCAAAAGAAACCAAGTCGATATCTTGAAAAGTAAGCAAGTTATGACCAAAAAGGTAACCAGTTCTACTACTGCCTCTCCCCGGCCACTTTTTAGTAGCACTGGTTACCATTTTGGTCATAACTTGTTCAGTTTTTAAGATATTGACTTGATTTCTTCTGCGTTGGATAGATAAACATATTGGCTTTAATTTGTATTCTTTTCTTCGAGAGTAATGCGAAAAAAAATTTTTCTTTAAAAATTATGATGAACTAACCCCTTTGTTTTTTTTTTTTGAAAAAATTACAAAAAATTTTTTTTCTTATTTTCGCCAAAATAAAATTTCGAATGAAAGCCAATACGTTTATCTATCCAACGCAAAAGAAATTAAATCGATATCTTGAAAAGTAAGCAAGTTATGACCAAAAAGGTAACCAGTTCTACTACTGCCTCTCCCCGGCCACTTTTTAGTAGCACTGGTTACCATTTTGGTCATAACTTGTTCAGTTTTTAAGATATTGACTTGATTTCTTCTGCGTTGGATAGATAAACATATTGGCTTTAATTTGAATTCTTTTCTTCGCGGGTAATGCGAAAAAAAATTTTTTCCTCAAAAATTATGATGAACTAACCCCTTTGTTTTTTTTTTGAAAAAATTACAAAAAATTTTTTTTCTTATTTTCGCCAAAATAAAATTTCGAATGAAAGCCAATACGTTTATCTATCCAACGCAAAAGAAACCAAGTCGATATCTTTAAAAGTAAGCAAGTTATGACCAAAAAGGTAACCAGTTCTACTACTGCCTCTCCCCGGCCACTTTTTAGTAGCACTGGTTACCATTTTGGTCATAACTTGTTCAGTTTTTAAGATATTGACTTGATTTCTTCTGCGTTGGATAGATAAACATATTGGCTTTAATTTGTATTCTTTTCTTCGCGGGTAATGCGAAAAAAAATTTTTCCTCAAAAATTATGATGAACTAACCCCTTTGTTTTTTTTTTTTTGAAAAAATTACAAAAAAATTTTTTTCTTATTTTCGCCAAAATAAAATTTCGAATGAAAGCCAATACGTTTATCTATCCAACGCAAAAGAAACCAAGTCGATATCTTGAAAAGTAAGCAAGTTATGACCAAAAAGGTAACCAGTTCTACTACTGCCTCTCCCCGGCCACTTTTTAGTAGCACTGGTTACCATTTTGGTCATAACTTGTTCAGTTTTTAAGATATTGACTTGATTTCTTCTGCGTTGGATAGATAAACATATTGGCTTTAATTTGAATTCTTTTCTTCGCGGGTAATGCGAAAAAAATTTTTTCCTCAAAAATTATGATGAACTAACCCCTTTGTTTTTTTTGAAAAAATTACAAAAAATTTTTTTTCTTATTTTCGCCAAAATAAAATTTCGAATGAAAGCCAATACGTTTATCTATCCAACGCAAAAGAAACCAAGTCGATATCTTGAAAAGTAAGCAAGTTATGACCAAAAAGGTAACCAGTTCTACTACTGCCTCTCCCCGGCCACTTTTTAGTAGCACTGGTTACCATTTTGGTCATAACTTGTTCAGTTTTTAAGATATTGACTTGATTTCTTCTGCGTTGGATAGATAAACATATTGGCTTTAATTTGTATTCTTTTCTTCGCGGGTAATGCGAAAAAAATTTTTTCCTCAAAAATTATGATGAACTAACCCCTTTGTTTTTTTTGAAAAAATTACAAAAAAATTTTTTTCTTATTTTCGCCAAAATAAAATTTCGAATGAAAGCCAATACGTTTATCTATCCAACGCAAAAGAAACTAAGTCGATATCTTGAAAAGTAAGCAAGTTATGACGAAAAAAGTAACCAGTTCTACTACTGCCTCTCCCCGGCCACTTTTTAGTAGCACTGGTTACCATTTTGGTCATAACTTGTTCAGTTTTTAAGATATTGACTTGATTTCTTCTGCGTTGGATAGATAAACATGTTGGCTTTAATTTGAATTCTTTTCTTCGTGGGTAATGCGAAAAAAAATTTTTCCTCAAAAATTATGAAGAACTAACCCCTTTGTTTTTTTTTTTTAAAATTACAAAAAATTTTTTTTCTTATTTTCGCCAAAATAAAATTTCGAATGAAAGCCAATACGTTTATCTATCCAACGCAAAAGAAACCAAGTCGATATCTTGAAAAGTAAGCAAGTTATGACCAAAAAGGTAACCAGTTCTACTACTGCCTCTCCCCGGCCACTTTTTAGTAGCACTGGTTACCATTTTGGTCATAACTTGTTCAGTTTTTAAGATATTGACTTGATTTCTTCTGCGTTGGATAGATAAACATGTTGGCTTTAATTTGAATTCTTTTCTTCGTGGGTAATGCGAAAAAAAATTTTTCCTCAAAAATTATGAAGAACTAACCCCTTTGTTTTTTTTTTTAAAATTACAAAAAATTTTTTTCTTATTTTCGCCAAAATAAAATTTCGAATGAAAGCCAATACGTTTATCTATCCAACGCAAAAGAAACCAAGTCGATATCTTGAAAAGTAAGCAAGTTATGACCAAAAAGGTAACCAGTTCTACTACTGCCTCTCCCCGGCCACTTTTTAGTAGCACTGGTTATCATTTTGGTCATAACTTGTTCAGTTTTTAAGATATTGACTTGATTTCTTCTGCGTTGGATAGATAAACATATTGGCTTTAATTTGTATTCTTTTCTTCGCGGGTAATGCGAAAAAAATTTTTTCCTCAAAAATTATGATGAACTAACCCCTTTGTTTTTTTTTTTTGAAAAAATTACAAAAAAATTTTTTTCTTATTTTCGCCAAAATAAAATTTCGAATGAAAGCCAATACGTTTATCTATCCAACGCAAAAGAAACCAAGTCGATATCTTGAAAAGTAAGCAAGTTATGACCAAAAAGGTAACCAGTTCTACTACTGCCTCTCCCCGGCCACTTTTTAGTAGCACTGGTTACCATTTTGGTCATAACTTGTTCAGTTTTTAAGATATTGACTTGATTTCTTCTGCGTTGGATAGATAAACATATTGGCTTTAATTTGTATTCTTTTCTTCGCGGGTAATGCGAAAAAAATTTTTTCCTCAAAAATTATGATGAACTAACCCCTTTGTTTTTTTTGAAAGAATTACAAAAAAATTTTTTTCTTATTTTCGCCAAAATAAAATTTCGAATGAAAGCCAATACGTTTATCTATCCAACGCAAAAGAAACTAAGTCGATATCTTGAAAAGTAAGCAAGTTATGACGAAAAAGGTAACCAGTTCTACTACTGCCTCTCCCCGGCCACTTTTTAGTAGCACTGGTTACCATTTTGGTCATAACTTGTTCAGTTTTTAAGATATTGACTTGATTTCTTCTGCGTTGGATAGATAAACATGTTGGCTTTAATTTGAATTCTTTTCTTCGTGGGTAATGCGAAAAAAAATTTTTCCTCAAAAATTATGAAGAACTAACCCCTTTGTTTTTTTTTTTAAAAATTACAAAAAATTTTTTTTCTTATTTTCGCCAAAATAAAATTTCGAATGAAAGCCAATACGTTTATCTATCCAACGCAAAAGAAACCAAGTCGATATCTTGAAAAGTAAGCAAGTTATGACCAAAAAGGTAACCAGTTCTACTACTGCCTCTCCCCGGCCACTTTTTAGTAGCACTGGTTACCATTTTGGTCATAACTTGTTCAGTTTTTAAGATATTGACTTGATTTCTTCTGCGTTGGATAGATAAACATGTTGGCTTTAATTTGAATTCTTTTCTTCGTGGGTAATGCGAAAAAAAATTTTTCCTCAAAAATTATGAAGAACTAACCCCTTTGTTTTTTTTTTTTAAAAATTACAAAAAATTTTTTTTCTTATTTTCGCCAAAATAAAATTTCGAATGAAAGCCAATACGTTTATCTATCCAACGCAAAAGAAACCAAGTCGATATCTTGAAAAGTAAGCAAGTTATGACCAAAAAGGTAACCAGTTCTACTACTGCCTCTCCCCGGCCACTTTTTAGTAGCACTGGTTACCATTTTGGTCATAACTTGTTCAGTTTTTAAGATATTGACTTGATTTCTTCTGCGTTGGATAGATAAACATATTGGCTTTAATTTGTATTCTTTTCTTCGCGGGTAATGCGAAAAAAAATTTTTCCTCAAAAATTATGATGAACTAACCCCTTTGTTTTTTTTTTTTGAAAAAATTACAAAAAAATTTTTTTCTTATTTTCGCCAAAATAAAATTTCGAATGAAAGCCAATACGTTTATCTATCCAACGCAAAAGAAATTAAATCGATATCTTGAAAAGTAAGCAAGTTATGACCAAAAAGGTAACCAGTTCTACTACTGCCTCTCCCCGGCCACTTTTTAGTAGCACTGGTTACCATTTTGGTCATAACTTGTTCAGTTTTTAAGATATTGACTTGATTTCTTCTGCGTTGGATAGATAAACATATTGGTTTTAATTTGTATTCTTTTCTTCGCGGGTAATGCGAAAAAAAATTTTTCCTCAAAAATTATGATGAACTAACCCCTTTGTTTTTTTTTTTTGAAAAAATTACAAAAAAATTTTTTTCTTATTTTCGCCAAAAATAAAATTTCGAATGAAAGCCAATACGTTTATCTATCCAACGCAAAAGAAACTAAGTCGATATCTTGAAAAGTAAGCAAGTTATGATGAAAAAGGTAACCAGTTCTACTACTGCCTCTCCCCGGCCACTTTTTAGTAGCACTGGTTACCATTTTGGTCATAACTTGTTCAGTTTTTAAGATATTGACTTGATTTCTTCTGCGTTGGATAGATAAACATGTTGGCTTTAATTTGAATTCTTTTCTTCGTGGGTAATGCGAAAAAAAATTTTTCCTCAAAAATTATGAAGAACTAACCCCTTTGTTTTTTTTTTAAAAAATTACAAAAAATTTTTTTTCTTATTTTCGCCAAAATAAAATTTCGAATGAAAGCCAATACGTTTATCTATCCAACGCAAAAGAAACCAAGTCGATATCTTGAAAAGTAAGCAAGTTATGACCAAAAAGGTAACCAGTTCTACTACTGCCTCTCCCCGGCCACTTTTTAGTAGCACTGGTTACCATTTTGGTCATAACTTGTTCAGTTTTTAAGATATTGACTTGATTTCTTCTGCGTTGGATAGATAAACATGTTGGCTTTAATTTGAATTCTTTTCTTCGTGGGTAATGCGAAAAAAAATTTTTCCTCAAAAATTATGAAGAACTAACCCCTTTGTTTTTTTTTTAAAAATTACAAAAAATTTTTTTCTTATTTTCGCCAAAATAAAATTTCGAATGAAAGCCAATACGTTTATCTATCCAACGCAAAAGAAACCAAGTCGATATCTTGAAAAGTAAGCAAGTTATGACCAAAAAGGTAACCAGTTCTACTACTGCCTCTCCCCGGCCACTTTTTAGTAGCACTGGTTACCATTTTGGTCATAACTTGTTCAGTTTTTAAGATATTGACTTGATTTCTTCTGCGTTGGATAGATAAACATATTGGCTTTAATTTGTATTCTTTTCTTCGCGGGTAATGCGAAAAAAATTTTTTCCTCAAAAATTATGATGAACTAACCCCTTTGTTTTTTTTAAAAAATTACAAAAAAATTTTTTTCTTATTTTCGCCAAAATAAAATTTCGAATGAAAGCCAATACGTTTATCTATCCAACGCAAAAGAAACTAAGTCGATATCTTGAAAAGTAAGCAAGTTATGACGAAAAAGGTAACCAGTTCTACTACTGCCTCTCCCCGGCCACTTTTTAGTAGCACTGGTTACCATTTTGGTCATAACTTGTTCAGTTTTTAAGATATTGACTTGATTTCTTCTGCGTTGGATAGATAAACATGTTGGCTTTAATTTGAATTCTTTTCTTCGTGGGTAATGCGAAAAAAAATTTTTCCTCAAAAATTATGAAGAACTAACCCCTTTGTTTTTTTTTTTAAAAATTACAAAAAATTTTTTTTCTTATTTTCGCCAAAATAAAATTTCGAATGAAAGCCAATACGTTTATCTATCCAACGCAAAAGAAACCAAGTCGATATCTTGAAAAGTAAGCAAGTTATGACCAAAAAGGTAACCAGTTCTACTACTGCCTCTCCCCGGCCACTTTTTAGTAGCACTGGTTACCATTTTGGTCATAACTTGTTCAGTTTTTAAGATATTGACTTGATTTCTTCTGCGTTGGATAGATAAACATATTGGCTTTAATTTGTATTCTTTTCTTCGCGGGTAATGCGAAAAAAAATTTTTCCTCAAAAATTATGATGAACTAACCCCTTTGTTTTTTTTTTTTGAAAAAATTACAAAAAAATTTTTTTCTTATTTTCGCCAAAATAAAATTTCGAATGAAAGCCAATACGTTTATCTATCCAACGCAAAAGAAATTAAATCGATATCTTGAAAAGTAAGCAAGTTATGACCAAAAAGGTAACCAGTTCTACTACTGCCTCTCCCCGGCCACTTTTTAGTAGCACTGGTTACCATTTTGGTCATAACTTGTTCAGTTTTTAAGATATTGACTTGATTTCTTCTGCGTTGGATAGATAAACATATTGGTTTTAATTTGTATTCTTTTCTTCGCGGGTAATGCGAAAAAAAATTTTTCCTCAAAAATTATGATGAACTAACCCCTTTGTTTTTTTTTTTTGAAAAAATTACAAAAAATTTTTTTTCTTATTTTCGCCAAAAATAAAATTTCGAATGAAAGCCAATACGTTTATCTATCCAACGCAAAAGAAATTAAATCGATATCTTGAAAAGTAAGCAAGTTATGACCAAAAAGGTAACCAGTTCTACTACTGCCTCTCCCCGGCCACTTTTTAGTAGCACTGGTTACCATTTTGGTCATAACTTGTTCAGTTTTTAAGATATTGACTTGATTTCTTCTGCGTTGGATAGATAAACATATTGGCTTTAATTTGAATTCTTTTCTTCGCGGGTAATGCGAAAAAAAATTTTTTCCTCAAAAATTATGATGAACTAACCCCTTTGTTTTTTTTGAAAAAATTACAAAAAATTTTTTTTCTTATTTTCGCCAAAATAAAATTTCGAATGAAAGCCAATACGTTTATCTATCCAACGCAAAAGAAACCAAGTCGATATCTTGAAAAGTAAGCAAGTTATGACCAAAAAGGTAACCAGTTCTACTACTGCCTCTCCCCGGCCACTTTTTAGTAGCACTGGTTACCATTTTGGTCATAACTTGTTATGTTTTTAAGATATTGACTTGATTTCTTCTGCGTTGGATAGATAAACATATTGGCTTTAATTTGAATTCTTTTCTTCGCGGGTAATGCGAAAAAAATTTTTCCTCAAAAATTATGATGAACTAACCCCTTTGTTTTTTTTTTTAAATTACAAAAAAAAATTTTTCTTATTTTCGCCAAAATAAAATTTCGAATGAAAGCCAATACGTTTATCTATCCAACGCAAAAGAAACCAAGTCGATATCTTGAAAAGTAAGCAAGTTATGACCAAAAAGGTAACCAGTTCTACTACTGCCTCTCCCCGGCCACTTTTTAGTAGCACTGGTTACCATTTTGGTCATAACTTGTTCAGTTTTTAAGATATTGACTTGATTTCTTCTGCGTTGGATAGATAAACATATTGGCTTTAATTTGAATTCTTTTCTTCGCGGGTAATGCGAAAAAAAATTTTTTCCTCAAAAATTATGATGAACTAACCCCTTTGTTTTTTTTTGAAAAAATTACAAAAAATTTTTTTTCTTATTTTCGCCAAAATAAAATTTCGAATGAAAGCCAATACGTTTATCTATCCAACGCAAAAGAAACTAAGTCGATATCTTGAAAAGTAAGCAAGTTATGACGAAAAAGGTAACCAGTTCTACTACTGCCTCTCCCCGGCCACTTTTTAGTAGCACTGGTTACCATTTTGGTCATAACTTGTTCAGTTTTTAAGATATTGACTTGATTTCTTCTGCGTTGGATAGATAAACATATTGGCTTTAATTTGTATTCTTTTCTTCGCGGGTAATGCGAAAAAAAATTTTTCCTCAAAAATTATGATGAACTAACCCCTTTGTTTTTTTTTTTGAAAAAATTACAAAAAAATTTTTTTCTTATTTTCGCCAAAATAAAATTTCGAATGAAAGCCAATACGTTTATCTAATCAACGCAAAAGAAATTAAATCGATATCTTGAAAAGTAAGCAAGTTATGACCAAAAAGGTAACCAGTTCTACTACTGCCTCTCCCCGGCCACTTTTTAGTAGCACTGGTTACCATTTTGGTCATAACTTGTTCAGATTTTAAGATATTGACTTGATTTCTTCTGCGTTGGATAGATAAACATATTGGCTTTAATTTGAATTCTTTTCTTCGCGGGTAATGTGAAAAAAAATTTTTTCCTCAAAAATTATGATGAACTAACCCCTTTGTTTTTTTTGAAAAAATTACAAAAAATTTTTTTTCTTATTTTCGCCAAAATAAAATTTCGAATGAAAGCCAATACGTTTATCTATCCAACGCAAAAGAAACCAAGTCGATATCTTGAAAAGTAAGCAAGTTATGACCAAAAAGGTAACCAGTTCTACTACTGCCTCTCCCCGGCCACTTTTTAGTAGCACTGGTTACCATTTTGGTCATAACTTGTTATGTTTTTAAGATATTGACTTGATTTCTTCTGCGTTGGATAGATAAACATATTGGCTTTAATTTGAATTCTTTTCTTCGCGGGTAATGCGAAAAAAATTTTTCCTCAAAAATTATGATGAACTAACCCCTTTGTTTTTTTTTTAAAATTACAAAAAAAAATTTTTCTTATTTTCGCCAAAATAAAATTTCGAATGAAAGCCAATACGTTTATCTATCCAACGCAAAAGAAACCAAGTCGATATCTTGAAAAGTAAGCAAGTTATGACCAAAAAGGTAACCAGTTCTACTACTGCCTCTCCCCGGCCACTTTTTAGTAGCACTGGTTACCATTTTGGTCATAACTTGTTCAGTTTTTAAGATATTGACTTGATTTCTTCTGCGTTGGATAGATAAACATATTGGCTTTAATTTGAATTCTTTTCTTCGCGGGTAATGCGAAAAAAAAAATTTTTCCTCAAAAATTATGATGAACTAACCCCTTTGTTTTTTTTGAAAAAATTACAAAAAATTTTTTTTCTTATTTTCGCCAAAATAAAATTTGGAATGAAAGCCAATACGTTTATCTATCCAACGCAAAAGAAACTAAGTCGATATCTTGAAAAGTAAGCAAGTTATGACGAAAAAGGTAACCAGTTCTACTACTGCCTCTCCCCGGCCACTTTTTAGTAGCACTGGTTACCATTTTGGTCATAACTTGTTCAGTTTTTAAGATATTGACTTGATTTCTTCTGCGTTGGATAGATAAACATATTGGCTTTAATTTGAATTCTTTTCTTCGCGGGTAATGCGAAAAAAATTTTTTCCTCAAAAATTATGATGAACTAACCCCTTTGTTTTTTTTTGAAAAAATTACAAAAAATTTTTTTTCTTATTTTCGCCAAAATAAAATTTCGAATGAAAGCCAATACGTTTATCTATCCAACGCAAAAGAAACCAAGTCGATATCTTGAAAAGTAAGCAAGTTATGACCAAAAAGGTAACCAGTTCTACTACTGCCTCTCCCCGGCCACTTTTTAGTAGCACTGGTTACCATTTTGGTCATAACTTGTTCAGTTTTTAAGATATTGACTTGATTTCTTCTGCGTTGGATAGATAAACATATTGGCTTTAATTTGAATTCTTTTCTTCGCTGGTAATGCGAAAAAAAATTTTTTCCTCAAAAATTATGATGAACTAACCCTTTTGTTTTTTTTGAAAAAATTACAAAAAATTTTTTTTCTTATTTTCGCCAAAATAAAATTTCGAATGAAAGCCAATACGTTTATCTATCCAACGCAAAAGAAACCAAGTCGATATCTTGAAAAGTAAGCAAGTTATGACCAAAAAGGTAACCAGTTCTACTACTGCCTCTCCCCGGCCACTTTTTAGTAGCACTGGTTACCATTTTGGTCATAACTTGTTCAGTTTTTAAGATATTGACTTGATTTCTTCTGCGTTGGATAGATAAACATATTGGCTTTAATTTGTATTCTTTTCTTCGCGGGTAATGCGAAAAAAAATTTTTCCTCAAAAATTATGATGAACTAACCCCTTTGTTTTTTTTTTTGAAAAAATTACAAAAAATTTTTTTTCTTATTTTCGCCAAAATAAAATTTCGAATGAAAGCCAATACGTTTATCTATCCAACGCAAAAGAAACCAAGTCGATATCTTGAAAAGTAAGCAAGTTATGACCAAAAAGGTAACCAGTTCTACTACTGCCTCTCCCCGGCCACTTTTTAGTAGCACTGGTTACCATTTTGGTCATAACTTCTTCAGTTTTTAAGATATTGACTTGATTTCTTCTGCGTTGGATAGATAAACATATTGGCTTTAATTTGTATTCTTTTCTTCGCGGGTAATGCGAAAAAAAATTTTTCCTCAAAAATTATGATGAACTAACCCCTTTGTTTTTTTTTTGAAAAAATTACAAAAAAATTTTTTTCTTATTTTCGCCAAAATAAAATTTCGAATGAAAGCCAATACGTTTATCTATCCAACGCAAAAGAAATTAAATCGATATCTTGAAAAGTAAGCAAGTTATGACAAAAAAGGTAACCAGTTCTACTACTGCCTCTCCCCGGCCACTTTTTAGTAGCACTGGTTACCATTTTGGTCATAACTTGTTCAGTTTTTAAGATATTGACTTGATTTCTTCTGCGTTGGATAGATAAACATATTGGCTTTAATTTGAATTCTTTTCTTCGCGGGTAATGCGAAAAAAAATTTTTTCCTCAAAAATTATGATGAACTAACCCCTTTGTTTTTTTTGAAAAAATTACAAAAAATTTTTTTTCTTATTTTCGCCAAAATAAAATTTCGAATGAAAGCCAATACGTTTATCTATCCAACGCAAAAGAAACTAAGTCGATATCTTGAAAAGTAAGCAAGTTATGACGAAAAAGGTAACCAGTTCTACTACTGCCTCTCCCCGGCCACTTTTTAGTAGCACTGGTTACCATTTTGGTCATAACTTGTTCAGTTTTTAAGATATTGACTTGATTTCTTCTGCGTTGGATAGATAAACATGTTGGCTTTAATTTGAATTCTTTTCTTCGTGGGTAATGCGAAAAAAAATTGTTCCTCAAAAATTATGAAGAACTAACCCCTTTGTTTTTTTTTTTTTTTGAAAAAATTACAAAAAATTTTTTTTCTTATTTTCGCCAAAATAAAATTTCGAATGAAAGCCAATACGTTTATCTATCCAACGCAAAAGAAACCAAGTCGATATCTTGAAAAGTAAGCAAGTTATGACCAAAAAGGTAACCAGTTCTACTACTGCCTCTCCCCGGCCACTTTTTAGTAGCACTGGTTACCATTTTGGTCATAACTTGTTCAGTTTTTAAGATATTGACTTGATTTCTTCTGCGTTGGATAGATAAACATATTGGCTTTAATTTGTATTCTTTTCTTCGCGGGTAATGCGAAAAAAAATTTTTCCTCAAAAATTATGATGAACTAACCCCTTTGTTTTTTTTTTTTGAAAAAATTACAAAAAAATTTTTTTCTTATTTTCGCCAAAATAAAATTTCGAATGAAAGCCAATACGGTTATCTATCCAACGCAAAAGAAATTAAATCGATATCTTGAAAAGTAAGCAAGTTATGACCAAAAAGGTAACCAGTTCTACTACTGCCTCTCCCCGGCCACTTTTTAGTAGCACTGGTTACCATTTTGGTCATAACTTGTTCAGTTTTTAAGATATTGACTTGATTTCTTCTGCGTTTTGTAGATAAACATATTGGCTTTAATTTGTATTCTTTTCTTCGCGGGTAATGCGAAAAAAAATTTTTCCTCAAAAATTATGATGAACTAACCCCTTTGTTTTTTTTTTGAAAAAATTACAAAAAAATTTTTTTCTTATTTTCGCCAAAATAAAATTTCGAATGAAAGCCAATACGTTTATCTATCCAACGCAAAAGAAATTAAATAGATATCTTGAAAAGTAAGCAAGTTATGACCAAAAAGGTAACCAGTTCTACTACTGCCTCTCCCCGGCCACTTTTTAGTAGCACTGGTTACCATTTTGGTCATAACTTGTTCAGTTTTTAAGATATTGACTTGATTTCTTCTGCGTTGGATAGATAAACATATTGGCTTTAATTTGAATTCTTTTCTTCGCGGGTAATGCGAAAAAAAATTTTTTCCTCAAAAATTATGATGAACTAACCCCTTTGTTTTTTTTGAAAAAATTACAAAAAATTTTTTTTCTTATTTTCGCCAAAATAAAATTTCGAATGAAAGCCAATACGTTTATCTATCCAACGCAAAAGAAACCAAGTCGATATCTTGAAAAGTAAGCAAGTTATGACCAAAAAAGTAACCAGTTCTACTACTGCCTCTCCCCGGCCACTTTTTAGTAGCACTGGTTACCATTTTGGTCATAACTTGTTCAGTTTTTAAGATATTGACTTGATTTCTTCTGCGTTGGATAGATAAACATGTTGGCTTTAATTTGAATTCTTTTCTTCGTGGGTAATGCGAAAAAAAATTTTTCCTCAAAAATTATGAAGAACTAACCCCTTTGTTTTTTTTTGAAAAAATTACAAAAAATTTTTTTTCTTATTTTCGCCAAAATAAAATTTCGAATGAAAGCCAATACGTTTATCTATCCAACGCAAAAGAAACCAAGTCGATATCTTGAAAAGTAAGCAAGTTATGACCAAAAAGGTAACCAGTTCTACTACTGCCTCTCCCCGGCCACTTTTTAGTAGCACTGGTTACCATTTTGGTCATAACTTGTACAGTTTTTAAGATATTGACTTGATTTCTTCTGCGTTGGATAGATAAACATATTGGCTTTAATTTGTATTCTTTTCTTCGCGGGTAATGCGAAAAAAAATTTTTCCTCAAAAATTATGATGAACTAACCCCTTTGTTTTTTTTTTTTTTTGAAAAAATTACAAAAAAATTTTTTTCTTATTTTCGCCAAAATAAAATTTGGAATGAAAGCCAATACGTTTATCTATCCAACGCAAAAGAAATTAAATCGATATCTTGAAAAGTAAGCAAGTTATGACCAAAAAGGTAACCAGTTCTACTACTGCCTCTCCCCGGCCACTTTTTAGTAGCACTGGTTACCATTTTGGTCATAACTTGTTCAGTTTTTAAGATATTGACTTGATTTCTTCTGCGTTGGATAGATAAACATATTGGCTTTAATTTGAATTCTTTTCTTCGCGGGTAATGCGAAAAAAAATTTTTTCCTCAAAAATTATGATGAACTAACCCCTTTGTTTTTTTTGAAAAAATTACAAAAAATTTTTTTTCTTATTTTCGCCAAAATAAAATTTCGAATGAAAGCCAATACGTTTATCTATCCAACGCAAAAGAAACCAAGTCGATATCTTGAAAAGTAAGCAAGTTATGACCAAAAAGGTAACCAGTTCTACTACTGCCTCTCCCCGGCCACTTTTTAGTAGCACTGGTTACCATTTTGGTCATAACTTGTTCAGTTTTTAAGATATTGACTTGATTTTTTCTGCGTTGGATAGATAAACATATTGCCTTTAATTTGAATTCTTTTCTTCGCGGGTAATGCGAAAAAAAATTTTTTCCTCAAAAATTATGATGAACTAACCCCTTTGTTTTTTTTTTGAAAAAATTACAAAAAATTTTTTTTCTTATTTTCGCCAAAATAAAATTTCGAATGAAAGCCAATACGTTTATCTATCCAACGCAAAAGAAACCAAGTCGATATCTTGAAAAGTAAGCAAGTTATGACGAAAAAGGTAACCAGTTCTACTACTGCCTCTCCCCGGCCACTTTTTAGTAGCACTGGTTACCATTTTGGTCATAACTTGTTCAGTTTTTAAGATATTGACTTGATTTCTTCTGCGTTGGATAGATAAACATATTGGCTTTAATTTGAATTCTTTTCTTCGCGGGTAATGCGAAAAAAAATTTTTTCCTCAAAAATTATGATGAACTAACCCCTTTGTTTTTTTTTTGAAAAATTTACAAAAAATTTTTTTTCTTATTTTCGCCAAAATAAAATTTCGAATGAAAGCCAATACGTTTATCTATCCAACGCAAAAGAAACTAAGTCGATATCTTGAAAAGTAAGCAAGTTATGACGAAAAAGGTAACCAGTTCTACTACTGCCTCTCCCCGGCCACTTTTTAGTAGCACTGGTTACCATTTTGGTCATAACTTGTTCAGTTTTTAAGATATTGACTTGATTTCTTCTGCGTTGGATAGATAAACATGTTGGCTTTAATTTGAATTCTTTTCTTTGTGGGTAATGCGAAAAAAAATTTTTCCTCAAAAATTATGAAGAACTAACCCCTTTGTTTTTTTTTTTGAAAAAATTACAAAAAATTTTTTTTCTTATTTTCGCCAAAATAAAATTTCGAATGAAAGCCAATACGTTTATCTATCCAACGCAAAAGAAACCAAGTCGATATCTTGAAAAGTAAGCAAGTTATGACCAAAAAGGTAACCAGTTCTACTACTGCCTCTCCCCGGCCACTTTTTAGTAGCACTGGTTACCATTTTGGTCATAACTTTTTAGTAGCACTGGTTACCATTTTGGTCATAACTTGTTCAGTTTTTAAGATATTGACTTGATTTCTTCTGCGTTGGATAGATAAACATATTGGCTTTAATTTGAATTCTTTTCTTCGCGGGTAATGCGAAAAAAAATTTTTTCCTCAAAAATTATGATGAACTAACCCCTTTGTTTTTTTTGAAAAAATTACAAAAAATTTTTTTTCTTATTTTCGCCAAAATAAAATTTCGAATGAAAGCCAATACGTTTATCTATCCAACGCAAAAGAAACTAAGTCGATATCTTGAAAAGTAAGCAAGTTATGACGAAAAAGGTAACCAGTTCTACTACTGCCTCTCCCCGGCCACTTTTTAGTAGCACTGGTTACCATTTTGGTCATAACTTGTTCAGTTTTTAAGATATTGACTTGATTTCTTCTGCGTTGGATAGATAAACATATTGGCTTTAATTTGAATTCTTTTCTTCGCGGGTAATGCGAAAAAAAATTTTTTCCTCAAAAATTATGATGAACTAACCCCTTTGTTTTTTTTGAAAAAATTACAAAAAATTTTTTTTCTTATTTTCGCCAAAATAAAATTTCGAATGAAAGCCAATACGTTTATCTATCCAACGCAAAAGAAACTAAGTCGATATCTTGAAAAGTAAGCAAGTTATGACGAAAAAGGTAACCAGTTCTACTACTGCCTCTCCCCGGCCACTTTTTAGTAGCACTGGTTACCATTTTGGTCATAACTTGTTCAGTTTTTAAGATATTGACTTGATTTCTTCTGCGTTGGATAGATAAACATATTGGCTTTAATTTGAATTCTTTTCTTCGCGGGTAATGCGAAAAAAAATTTTTTCCTCAAAAATTATGATGAACTAACCCCTTTGTTTTTTTTTTAAAAATTACAAAAAATTTTTTTTCTTATTTTCGCCAAAATAAAATTTCGAATGAAAGCCAATACGTTTATCTATCCAACGCAAAAGAAACCAAGTCGAAATCTTGAAAAGTAAGCAAGTTATGACCAAAAAGGTAACCAGTTCTACTACTGCCTCTCCCCGGCCACTTTTTAGTAGCACTGGTTACCATTTTGGTCATAACTTGTTCAGTTTTTAAGATATTGACTTGATTTTTTCTGCGTTGGATAGATAAACATATTGGCTTTAATTTGAATTCTTTTCTTCGCGGGTAATGCGAAAAAAAATTTTTTCCTCAAAAATTATGATGAACTAACCCCTTTGTTTTTTTTTTTGAAAAAATTACAAAAAATTTTTTTTCTTATTTTCGCCAAAATAAAATTTCGAATGAAAGCCAATACGTTTATCTATCCAACGCAAAAGAAACCAAGTCGATATCTTGAAAAGTAAGCAAGTTATGACCAAAAATGTAACCAGTTCTACTACTGCCTCTCCCCGGCCACTTTTTAGTAGCACTGGTTACCATTTTGGTCATAACTTGTTCAGTTTTTAAGATATTGACTTGATTTCTTCTGCGTTGGATAGATAAACATATTGGCTTTAATTTGAATTCTTTTCTTCGCGGGTAATGCGAAAAAAAAATTTTTCCTCAAAAATTATGATGAACTAACCCCTTTGTTTTTTTTGAAAAATTTACAAAAAATTTTTTTTCTTATTTTCGCCAAAATAAAATTTCGAATGAAAGCCAATACGTTTATCTATCCAACGCAAAAGAAACTAAGTCGATATCTTGAAAAGTAAGCAAGTTATGACGAAAAAGGTAACCAGTTCTACTACTGCCTCTCCCCGGCCACTTTTTAGTAGCACTGGTTACCATTTTGGTCATAACTTGTTCAGTTTTTAAGATATTGACTTGATTTCTTCTGCGTTGGATAGATAAACATGTTGGCTTTAATTTGAATTCTTTTCTTCGTGGGTAATGCGAAAAAAAATTTTTCCTCAAAAATTATGAAGAACTAACCCCTTTGTTTTTTTTTGAAAAAATTACAAAAAAATTTTTTTCTTATTTTCGCCAAAATAAAATTTCGAATGAAAGCCAATACGTTTATCTATCCAACGCAAAAGAAACCAAGTCGATATCTTGAAAAGTAAGCAAGTTATGACCAAAAAGGTAACCAGTTCTACTACTGCCTCTCCCCGGCCACTTTTTAGTAGCACTGGTTACCATTTTGGTCATAACTTGTTCAGTTTTTAAGATATTGACTTGATTTCTTCTGCGTTGGATAGATAAACATATTGGCTTTAATTTGTATTCTTTTCTTCGCGGGTAATGCGAAAAAAAATTTTTTCCTCAAAAATTATGATGAACTAACCCCTTTGTTTTTTTTGAAAAAATTACAAAAAATTTTTTTTCTTATTTTCGCCAAAATAAAATTTCGAATGAAAGCCAATACGTTTATCTATCCAACGCAGAAGAAACCAAGTCGATATCTTGAAAAGTAAGCAAGTTATGACCAAAAAGGTAACCAGTTCTACTACTGCCTCTCCCCGGCCACTTTTTAGTAGCACTGGTTACCATTTTGGTCATAACTTGTTCAGTTTTTAAGATATTGACTTGATTTCTTCTGCGTTGGATAGATAAACATATTGGCTTTAATTTGAATTCTTTTCTTCGCGGGTAATGCGAAAAAAAATTTTTTCCTCAAAAATTATGATGAACTAACCCCTTTGTTTTTTTTGAAAAAATTACAAAAAATTTTTTTTCTTATTTTCGCCAAAATAAAATTTCGAATGAAAGCCAATACGTTTATCTATCCAACGCAAAAGAAACTAAGTCGATATCTTGAAAAGTAAGCAAGTTATGACGAAAAAGGTAACCAGTTCTACTACTGCCTCTCCCCGGCCACTTTTTAGTAGCACTGGTTACCATTTTGGTCATAACTTGTTCAGTTTTTAAGATATTGACTTGATTTCTTCTGCGTTGGATAGATAAACATATTGGCTTTAATTTGAATTCTTTTCTTCGCGGGTAATGCGAAAAAAAATTTTTTCCTCAAAAATTATGATGAACTAACCCCTTTGTTTTTTTTGAAAAAATTACAAAAAATTTTTTTTCTTATTTTCGCCAAAATAAAATTTCGAATGAAAGCCAATACGTTTATCTATCCAACGCAAAAGAAACTAAGTCGATATCTTGAAAAGTAAGCAAGTTATGACGAAAAAGGTAACCAGTTCTACTACTGCCTCTCCCCGGCCACTTTTTAGTAGCACTGGTTACCATTTTGGTCATAACTTGTTCAGTTTTTAAGATATTGACTTGATTTCTTCTGCGTTGGATAGATAAACATATTGGCTTTAATTTGAATTCTTTTCTTCGCGGGTAATGCGAAAAAAAATTTTTTCCTCAAAAATTATGATGAACTAACCCCTTTGTTTTTTTTTAAAAAATTACAAAAAATTTTTTTTCTTATTTTCGCCAAAATAAAATTTCGAATGAAAGCCAATACGTTTATCTATCCAACGCAAAAGAAACCAAGTCGAAATCTTGAAAAGTAAGCAAGTTATGACCAAAAAGGTAACCAGTTCTACTACTGCCTCTCCCCGGCCACTTTTTAGTAGCACTGGTTACCATTTTGGTCATAACTTGTTCAGTTTTTAAGATATTGACTTGATTTTTTCTGCGTTGGATAGATAAACATATTGGCTTTAATTTGAATTCTTTTCTTCGCGGGTAATGCGAAAAAAAATTTTTTCCTCAAAAATTATGATGAACTAACCCCTTTGTTTTTTTTTTTGAAAAAATTACAAAAAATTTTTTTTCTTATTTTCGCCAAAATAAAATTTCGAATGAAAGCCAATACGTTTATCTATCCAACGCAAAAGAAACCAAGTCGATATCTTGAAAAGTAAGCAAGTTATGACCAAAAAGGTAACCAGTTCTACTACTGCCTCTCCCCGGCCACTTTTTAGTAGCACTGGTTACCATTTTGGTCATAACTTGTTCAGTTTTTAAGATATTGACTTGATTTCTTCTGCGTTGGATAGATAAACATATTGGCTTTAATTTGAATTCTTTTCTTCGCGGGTAATGCGAAAAAAAAATTTTTCCTCAAAAATTATGATGAACTAACCCCTTTGTTTTTTTTGAAAAATTTACAAAAAATTTTTTTTCTTATTTTCGCCAAAATAAAATTTCGAATGAAAGCCAATACGTTTATCTATCCAACGCAAAAGAAACTAAGTCGATATCTTGAAAAGTAAGCAAGTTATGACGAAAAAGGTAACCAGTTCTACTACTGCCTCTCCCCGGCCACTTTTTAGTAGCACTGGTTACCATTTTGGTCATAACTTGTTCAGTTTTTAAGATATTGACTTGATTTCTTCTGCGTTGGATAGATAAACATGTTGGCTTTAATTTGAATTCTTTTCTTCGTGGGTAATGCGAAAAAAAATTTTTCCTCAAAAATTATGAAGAACTAACCCCTTTGTTTTTTTTTGAAAAAATTACAAAAAAATTTTTTTCTTATTTTCGCCAAAATAAAATTTCGAATGAAAGCCAATACGTTTATCTATCCAACGCAAAAGAAACCAAGTCGATATCTTGAAAAGTAAGCAAGTTATGACCAAAAAGGTAACCAGTTCTACTACTGCCTCTCCCCGGCCACTTTTTAGTAGCACTGGTTACCATTTTGGTCATAACTTGTTCAGTTTTTAAGATATTGACTTGATTTCTTCTGCGTTGGATAGATAAACATATTGGCTTTAATTTGTATTCTTTTCTTCGCGGGTAATGCGAAAAAAAATTTTTCCTCAAAAATTATGATGAACTAACCCCTTTGTTTTTTTTTTTTGAAAAAATTACAAAAAAATTTTTTTCTTATTTTCGCCAAAATAAAATTTCGAATGAAAGCCAATACGTTTATCTATCCAACGCAAAAGAAATTAAATCGATATCTTGAAAAGTAAGCAAGTTATGACCAAAAAGGTAACCAGTTCTACTACTGCCTCTCCCCGGCCACTTTTTAGTAGCACTGGTTACCATTTTGGTCATAACTTGTTCAGTTTTTAAGATATTGACTTGATTTCTTCTGCGTTGGATATATAAACATATTGGCTTTAATTTGAATTCTTTTCTTCGCGGGTAATGCGAAAAAAAATTTTTTCCTCAAAAATTATGATGAACTAACCCCTTTGTTTTTTTTGAAAAAATTACAAAAAATTTTTTTTCTTATTTTCGCCAAAATAAAATTTCGAATGAAAGCCAATACGTTTATCTATCCAACGCAGAAGAAACCAAGTCGATATCTTGAAAAGTAAGCAAGTTATGACCAAAAAGGTAACCAGTTCTACTACTGCCTCTCCCCGGCCACTTTTTAGTAGCACTGGTTACCATTTTGGTCATAACTTGTTCAGTTTTTAAGATATTGACTTGATTTCTTCTGCGTTGGATAGATAAACATATTGGCTTTAATTTGAATTCTTTTCTTCGCGGGTAATGCGAAAAAAAATTTTTTCCTCAAAAATTATGATGAACTAACCCCTTTGTTTTTTTTGAAAAAATTACAAAAAATTTTTTTTCTTATTTTCGCCAAAATAAAATTTCGAATGAAAGCCAATACGTTTATCTATCCAACGCAAAAGAAACTAAGTCGATATCTTGAAAAGTAAGCAAGTTATGACGAAAAAGGTAACCAGTTCTACTACTGCCTCTCCCCGGCCACTTTTTAGTAGCACTGGTTACCATTTTGGTCATAACTTGTTCAGTTTTTAAGATATTGACTTGATTTCTTCTGCGTTGGATAGATAAACATGTTGGCTTTAATTTGAATTCTTTTCTTCGTGGGTAATGCGAAAAAAAATTTTTCCTCAAAAATTATGAAGAACTAACCCCTTTGTTTTTTTTTTTTTTTTTGAAAAAATTACAAAAAATTTTTTTTCTTATTTTCGCCAAAATAAAATTTCGAATGAAAGCCAATACGTTTATCTATCCAACGCAAAAGAAACCAAGTCGATATCTTGAAAAGTAAGCAAGTTATGACCAAAAAGGTAACCAGTTCTACTACTGCCTCTCCCCGGCCACTTTTTAGTAGCACTGGTTACCATTTTGGTCATAACTTGTTCAGTTTTTAAGATATTGACTTGATTTCTTCTGCGTTGGATAGATAAACATATTGGCTTTAATTTGTATTCTTTTCTTCGCGGGTAATGCGAAAAAAAATTTTTCCTCAAAAATTATGATGAACTAACCCCTTTGTTTTTTTTTTTGAAAAAATTACAAAAAAATTTTTTTCTTATTTTCGCCAAAATAAAATTTCGAATGAAAGCCAATACGTTTATCTATCCAACGCAAAAGAAACCAAGTCGATATCTTAAAAAGTAAGCAAGTTATGACCAAAAAGGTAACCAGTTCTACTACTGCCTCTCCCCGGCCACTTTTTAGTAGCACTGGTTACCATTTTGGTCATAACTTGTTCAGTTTTTAAGATATTGACTTGATTTCTTCTGCGTTGGATAGATAAACATATTGGCTTTAATTTGTATTCTTTTCTTCGCGGGTAATGCGAAAAAAAATTTTTCCTCAAAAATTATGATGAACTAACCCCTTTGTTTTTTTTTTTTTTTTGAAAAAATTACAAAAAAATTTTTTTCTTATTTTCGCCAAAATAAAATTTCGAATGAAAGCCAATACGTTTATCTATCCAACGCAAAAGAAATTAAATCGATATCTTGAAAAGTAAGCAAGTTATGACCAAAAAGGTAACCAGTTCCACTACTGCCTCTCCCCGGCCACTTTTTAGTAGCACTGGTTACCATTTTCGTCATAACTTGTTCAGTTTTTAAGATATTGACTTGATTTCTTCTGCGTTGGATAGATAAACATATTGGCTTTAATTTGAATTCTTTTCTTCGCGGGTAATGCGAAAAAAAATTTTTTCCTCAAAAATTATGATGAACTAACCCCTTTGTTTTTTTTGAAAAAATTACAAAAAATTTTTTTTCTTATTTTCGCCAAAATAAAATTTCGAATGAAAGCCAATACGTTTATCTATCCAACGCAAAAGAAACCAAGTCGATATCTTGAAAAGTAAGCAAGTTATGACCAAAAAGGTAACCAGTTCTACTACTGCCTCTCCCCGGCCACTTTTTAGTAGCACTGGTTACCATTTTGGTCATAACTTGTTATGTTTTTAAGATATTGACTTGATTTCTTCTGCGTTGGATAGATAAACATATTGGCTTTAATTTGAATTCTTTTCTTCGCGGGTAATGCGAAAAAAAATTTTTTCCTCAAAAATTATGATGAACTAACCCTTTTGTTTTTTTTTGAAAAAATTACAAAAAATTTTTTTTCTTATTTTCGCCAAAATAAAATTTCGAATGAAAGCCAATACGTTTATCTATCCAACGCAAAAGAAACCAAGTCGATATCTTGAAAAGTAAGCAAGTTATGACCAAAAAGGTAACCAGTTCTACTACTGCCTCTCCCCGGCCACTTTTTAGTAGCACTGGTTACCATTTTGGTCATAACTTGTTCAGTTTTTAAGATATTGACTTGATTTCTTCTGCGTTGGATAGATAAACATATTGGCTTTAATTTGAATTCTTTTCTTCGCGGGTAATGCGAAAAAAAATTTTTTCCTCAAAAATTATGATGAACTAACCCCTTTGTTTTTTTTTTTTGAAAAAATTACAAAAAATTTTTTTTCTTATTTTCGCCAAAATAAAATTTCGAATGAAAGCCAATACGTTTATCTATCCAACGCAAAAGAAACTAAGTCGATATCTTGAAAAGTAAGCAAGTTATGACGAAAAAGGTAACCAGTTCTACTACTGCCTCTCCCCGGCCACTTTTTAGTAGCACTGGTTACCATTTTGGTCATAACTTGTTCAGTTTTTAAGATATTGACTTGATTTCTTCTGCGTTGGATAGATAAACATGTTGGCTTTAATTTGAATTCTTTTCTTCGTGGGTAATGCGAAAAAAAATTTCTCCTCAAAAATTATGAAGAACTAACCCCTTTGTTTTTTTTTTTGAAAAAATTACAAAAAATTTTTTTCTTATTTTCGCCAAAATAAAATTTCGAATGAAAGCCAATACGTTTATCTATCCAACGCAAAAGAAACCAAGTCGATATCTTGAAAAGTAAGCAAGTTATGACCAAAAAGGTAACCAGTTCTACTACTGCCTCTCCCCGGCCACTTTTTAGTAGCACTGGTTACCATTTTGGTCATAACTTGTTCAGTTTTTAAGATATTGACTTGATTTCTTCTGCGTTGGATAGATAAACATATTGGCTTTAATTTGAATTCTTTTCTTCGCGGGTAATGCGAAAAAAAATTTTTTCCTCAAAAATTATGATGAACTAACCCCTTTGTTTTTTTTGAAAAATTACAAAAAATTTTTTTCTTATTTTCGCCAAAATAAAATTTCGAATGAAAGCCAATACGTTTATCTATCCAACGCAAAAGAAACCAAGTCGATATCTTGAAAAGTAAGCAAGTTATGACCAAAAAGGTAACCAGTTCTACTACTGCCTCTCCCCGGCCACTTTTTAGTAGCACTGGTTACCATTTTGGTCATAACTTGTTATGTTTTTAAGATATTGACTTGATTTCTTCTGCGTTGGATAGATAAACATATTGGCTTTAATTTGAATTCTTTTCTTCGCGGGTAATGCGAAAAAAAATTTTTTCCTCAAAAATTATGATGAACTAACCCTTTTGTTTTTTTTTTTTTGAAAAAATTACAAAAAATTTTTTTTCTTATTTTCGCCAAAATAAAATTTCGAATGAAAGCCAATACGTTTATCTATCCAACGCAAAAGAAACCAAGCCGATATCTTGAAAAGTAAGCAAGTTATGACCAAAAAGGTAACCAGTTCTACTACTGCCTCTCCCCGGCCACTTTTTAGTAGCACTGGTTACCATTTTGGTCATAACTTGTTCAGTTTTTAAGATATTGACTTGATTTCTTCTGCGTTGGATAGATAAACATATTGGCTTTAATTTGAATTCTTTTCTTCGCGGGTAATGCGAAAAAAAATTTTTTCCTCAAAAATTATGATGAACTAACCCCTTTGTTTTTTTTGAAAAAATTACAAAAAATTTTTTTTCTTATTTTCGCCAAAATAAAATTTCGAATGAAAGCCAATACGTTTATCTATCCAACGCAAAAGAAACTAAGTCGATATCTTGAAAAGTAAGCAAGTTATGACGAAAAAGGTAACCAGTTCTACTACTGCCTCTCCCCGGCCACTTTTTAGTAGCACTGGTTACCATTTTGGTCATAACTTGTTCAGTTTTTAAGATATTGACTTGATTTCTTCTGCGTTGGATAGATAAACATGTTGGCTTTAATTTGAATTCTTTTCTTCGTGGGTAATGCGAAAAAAAATTTTTCCTCAAAAATTATGAAGAACTAACCCCTTTGTTTTTTTTTTTTTTGAAAAAATTACAAAAAAAATTTTTTCTTATTTTCGCCAAAATAAAATTTCGAATGAAAGCCAATACGTTTATCTATCCAACGCAAAAGAAATTAAATAGATATCTTGAAAAGTAAGCAAGTTATGACCAAAAAGGTAACCAGTTCTACTACTGCCTCTCCCCGGCCACTTTTTAGTAGCACTGGTTACCATTTTGGTCATAACTTGTTCAGTTTTTAAGATATTGACTTGATTTCTTCTGCGTTGGATAGATAAACATATTGGCTTTAATTTGAATTCTTTTCTTCGCGGGTAATGCGAAAAAAAATTTTTTCCTCAAAAATTATGATGAACTAACCCCTTTGTTTTTTTTGAAAAAATTACAAAAAATTTTTTTTCTTATTTTCGCCAAAATAAAATTTCGAATGAAAGCCAATACGTTTATCTATCCAACGCAAAAGAAACCAAGTCGATATCTTGAAAAGTAAGCAAGTTATGACCAAAAAGGTAACCAGTTCTACTACTGCCTCTCCCCGGCCACTTTTTAGTAGCACTGGTTACCATTTTGGTCATAACTTGTTCAGTTTTTAAGATATTGACTTGATTTCTTCTGCGTTGGATAGATAAACATATTGGCTTTAATTTGAATTCTTTTCTTCGCGGGTAATGCGAAAAAAAATTTTTTCCTCAAAAATTATGATGAACTAACCCCTTTGTTTTTTTTTGAAAAATTACAAAAAATTTTTTTCTTATTTTCGCCAAAATAAAATTTCGAATGAAAGCCAATACGTTTATCTATCCAACGCAAAAGAAACCAAGTCGATATCTTGAAAAGTAAGCAAGTTATGACCAAAAAGGTAACCAGTTCTACTACTGCCTCTCCCCGGCCACTTTTTAGTAGCACTGGTTACCATTTTGGTCATAACTTGTTATGTTTTTAAGATATTGACTTGATTTCTTCTGCGTTGGATAGATAAACATATTGGCTTTAATTTGAATTCTTTTCTTCGCGGGTAATGCGAAAAAAAATTTTTTCCTCAAAAATTATGATGAACTAACCCTTTTGTTTTTTTTTTGAAAAAATTACAAAAAATTTTTTTTTCTTATTTTCGCCAAAATAAAATTTCGAATGAAAGCCAATACGTTTATCTATCCAACGCAAAAGAAACCAAGTCGATATCTTGAAAAGTAAGCAAGTTATGACCAAAAAGGTAACCAGTTCTACTACTGCCTCTCCCCGGCCACTTTTTAGTAGCACTGGTTACCATTTTGGTCATAACTTGTTCAGTTTTTAAGATATTGACTTGATTTCTTCTGCGTTGGATAGATAAACATATTGGCTTTAATTTGAATTCTTTTCTTCGCGGGTAATGCGAAAAAAAAAATTTTTCCTCAAAAATTATGATGAACTAACCCCTTTGTTTTTTTTGAAAAAATTACAAAAAATTTTTTTTCTTATTTTCGCCAAAATAAAATTTCGAATGAAAGCCAATACGTTTATCTATCCAACGCAAAAGAAACCAAGTCGATATCTTGAAAAGTAAGCAAGTTATGACCAAAAAGGTAACCAGTTCTACTACTGCCTCTCCCCGGCCACTTTTTAGTAGCACTGGTTACCATTTTGGTCATAACTTGTTCAGTTTTTAAGATATTGACTTGATTTCTTCTGCGTTGGATAGATAAACATATTGGCTTTAATTTGAATTCTTTTCTTCGCGGGTAATGCGAAAAAAAATTTTTTCCTCAAAAATTATGATGAACTAACCCCTTTGTTTTTTTTTGAAAAATTACAAAAAATTTTTTTCTTATTTTCGCCAAAATAAAATTTCGAATGAAAGCCAATACGTTTATCTATCCAACGCAAAAGAAACCAAGTCGATATCTTGAAAAGTAAGCAAGTTATGACCAAAAAGGTAACCAGTTCTACTACTGCCTCTCCCCGGCCACTTTTTAGTAGCACTGGTTACCATTTTGGTCATAACTTGTTATGTTTTTAAGATATTGACTTGATTTCTTCTGCGTTGGATAGATAAACATATTGGCTTTAATTTGAATTCTTTTCTTCGCGGGTAATGCGAAAAAAAATTTTTTCCTCAAAAATTATGATGAACTAACCCTTTTGTTTTTTTTTTTTGAAAAAATTACAAAAAATTTTTTTTCTTATTTTCGCCAAAATAAAATTTCGAATGAAAGCCAATACGTTTATCTATCCAACGCAAAAGAAACTAAGTCGATATCTTGAAAAGTAAGCAAGTTATGACGAAAAAGGTAACCAGTTCTACTACTGCCTCTCCCCGGCCACTTTTTAGTAGCACTGGTTACCATTTTGGTCATAACTTGTTCAGTTTTTAAGATATTGACTTGATTTCTTCTGCGTTGGATAGATAAACATGTTGGCTTTAATTTGAATTCTTTTCTTCGTGGGTAATGCGAAAAAAAATTTTTCCTCAAAAATTATGAAGAACTAACCCCTTTGTTTTTTTTTTTTTTGAAAAAATTACAAAAAATTTTTTTTCTTATTTTCGCCAAAATAAAATTTCGAATGAAAGCCAATACGTTTATCTATCCAACGCAAAAGAAACCAAGTCGATATCTTGAAAAGTAAGCAAGTTATGACCAAAAAGGTAACCAGTTCTACTACTGCCTCTCCCCGGCCACTTTTTAGTAGCACTGGTTACCATTTTGGTCATAACTTGTTATGTTTTTAAGATATTGACTTGATTTCTTCTGCGTTGGATAGATAAACATATTGGCTTTAATTTGAATTCTTTTCTTCGCGGGTAATGCGAAAAAAAATTTTTTCCTCAAAAATTATGATGAACTA
The DNA here is from genome assembly GCA_963681545.1 of Germaria angustata. Taxonomy (NCBI): domain Eukaryota; kingdom Metazoa; phylum Arthropoda; class Insecta; order Diptera; family Tachinidae; genus Germaria; species Germaria angustata. The sequence goes on along the minus strand of OY813001.1, from coordinate 59,001,787 downwards.
ACCCTTTTGTTTTTTTTTTTTGAAAAAATTACAAAAAATTTTTTTTCTTATTTTCGCCAAAATAAAATTTCGAATGAAAGCCAATACGTTTATCTATCCAACGCAAAAGAAACTAAGTCGATATCTTGAAAAGTAAGCAAGTTATGACGAAAAAGGTAACCAGTTCTACTACTGCCTCTCCCCGGCCACTTTTTAGTAGCACTGGTTACCATTTTGGTCATAACTTGTTCAGTTTTTAAGATATTGACTTGATTTCTTCTGCGTTGGATAGATAAACATGTTGGCTTTAATTTGAATTCTTTTCTTCGTGGGTAATGCGAAAAAAAATTTTTCCTCAAAAATTATGAAGAACTAACCCCTTTGTTTTTTTTTTTTGAAAAAATTACAAAAAATTTTTTTTCTTATTTTCGCCAAAATAAAATTTCGAATGAAAGCCAATACGTTTATCTATCCAACGCAAAAGAAACTAAGTCGATATCTTGAAAAGTAAGCAAGTTATGACGAAAAAGGTAACCAGTTCTACTACTGCCTCTCCCCGGCCACTTTTTAGTAGCACTGGTTACCATTTTGGTCATAACTTGTTCAGTTTTTAAGATATTGACTTGATTTCTTCTGCGTTGGATAGATAAACATGTTGGCTTTAATTTGAATTCTTTTCTTCGTGGGTAATGCGAAAAAAAATTTTTCCTCAAAAATTATGAAGAACTAACCCCTTTGTTTTTTTTTTTTGAAAAAATTACAAAAAATTTTTTTTCTTATTTTCGCCAAAATAAAATTTCGAATGAAAGCCAATACGTTTATCTATCCAACGCAAAAGAAACCAAGTCGATATCTTGAAAAGTAAGCAAGTTATGACCAAAAAGGTAACCAGTTCTACTACTGCCTCTCCCCGGCCACTTTTTAGTAGCACTGGTTACCATTTTGGTCATAACTTGTTCAGTTTTTAAGATATTGACTTGATTTCTTCTGCGTTGGATAGATAAACATGTTGGCTTTAATTTGAATTCTTTTCTTCGTGGGTAATGCGAAAAAAAATTTTTCCTCAAAAATTATGAAGAACTAACCCCTTTGTTTTTTTTTTTTGAAAAAATTACAAAAAATTTTTTTTCTTATTTTCGCCAAAATAAAATTTCGAATGAAAGCCAATACGTTTATCTATCCAACGCAAAAGAAACCAAGTCGATATCTTGAAAAGTAAGCAAGTTATGACCAAAAAGGTAAACAGTTCTACTACTGCCTCTCCCCGGCCACTTTTTAGTAGCACTGGTTACCATTTTGGTCATAACTTGTTCAGTTTTTAAGATATTGACTTGATTTCTTCTGCGTTGGATAGATAAACATATTGGCTTTAATTTGAATTCTTTTCTTCGCGGGTAATGCGAAAAAAAATTTTTTCCTCAAAAATTATGATGAACTAACCCCTTTGTTTTTTTTGAAAAAATTACAAAAAATTTTTTTTCTTATTTTCGCCAAAATAAAATTTCGAATGAAAGCCAATACGTTTATCTATCCAACGCAAAAGAAACTAAGTCGATATCTTGAAAAGTAAGCAAGTTATGACGAAAAAGGTAACCAGTTCTACTACTGCCTCTCCCCGGCCACTTTTTAGTAGCACTGGTTACCATTTTGGTCATAACTTGTTCAGTTTTTAAGATATTGACTTGATTTCTTCTGCGTTGGATAGATAAACATATTGGCTTTAATTTGAATTCTTTTCTTCGCGGGTAATGCGAAAAAAAATTTTTTCCTCAAAAATTATGATGAACTAACCCCTTTGTTTTTTTTTTAAAAATTACAAAAAATTTTTTTTCTTATTTTCGCCAAAATAAAATTTCGAATGAAAGCCAATACGTTTATCTATCCAACGCAAAAGAAACTAAGTCGATATCTTGAAAAGTAAGCAAGTTATGACGAAAAAGGTAACCAGTTCTACTACTGCCTCTCCCCGGCCACTTTTTAGTAGCACTGGTTACCATTTTGGTCATAACTTGTTCAGTTTTTAAGATATTGACTTGATTTCTTCTGCGTTGGATAGATAAACATGTTGGCTTTAATTTGAATTCTTTTCTTCGTGGGTAATGCGAAAAAAAATTTTTCCTCAAAAATTATGAAGAACTAACCCCTTTGTTTTTTTTTTGAAAAAATTACAAAAAATTTTTTTTCTTATTTTCGCCAAAATAAAATTTCGAATGAAAGCCAATACGTTTATCTATCCAACGCAAAAGAAACCAAGTCGATATCTTGAAAAGTAAGCAAGTTATGACCAAAAAGGTAACCAGTTCTACTACTGCCTCTCCCCGGCCACTTTTTAGTAGCACTGGTTACCATTTTGGTCATAACTTGTTCAGTTTTTAAGATATTGACTTGATTTCTTCTGCGTTGGATAGATAAACATATTGGCTTTAATTTGTATTCTTTTCTTCGCGGGTAATGCGAAAAAAAATTTTTCCTCAAAAATTATGATGAACTAACCCCTTTGTTTTTTTTTTTTTTTTGAAAAAATTACAAAAAAATTTTTTTCTTATTTTCGCCAAAATAAAATTTCGAATGAAAGCCAATACGTTTATCTATCCAACGCAAAAGAAACCAAGTCGATATCTTGAAAAGTAAGCAAGTTATGACCAAAAAGGTAACCAGTTCTACTACTGCCTCTCCCCGGCCACTTTTTAGTAGCACTGGTTACCATTTTGGTCATAACTTGTTCAGTTTTTAAGATATTGACTTGATTTCTTCTGCGTTGGATAGATAAACATATTGGCTTTAATTTGTATTCTTTTCTTCGCGGGTAATGCGAAAAAAAATTTTTCCTCAAAAATTATGATGAACTAACCCCTTTGTTTTTTTTTTTTGAAAAAATTACAAAAAAATTTTTTTCTTATTTTCGCCAAAATAAAATTTCGAATGAAAGCCAATACGTTTATCTATCCAACGCAAAAGAAATTAAATCGATATCTTGAAAAGTAAGCAAGTTATGACCAAAAAGGTAACCAGTTCTACTACTGCCTCTCCCCGACCACTTTTTAGTAGCACTGGTTACCATTTTGGTCATAACTTGTTCAGTTTTTAAGATATTGACTTGGTTTCTTCTGCGTTGGATAGATAAACATATTGGCTTTAATTTGTATTCTTTTCTTCGCGGGTAATGCGAAAAAAAATTTTTCCTCAAAAATTATGATGAACTAACCCCTTTGTTTTTTTTTTTTGAAAAAATTACAAAAAAATTTTTTTCTTATTTTCGCCAAAATAAAATTTCGAATGAAAGCCAATACGTTTATCTATCCAACGCAAAAGAAATTAAATCGATATCTTGAAAAGTAAGCAAGTTATGACCAAAAAGGTAACCAGTTCTACTATTGCCTCTCCCCGGCCACTTTTTAGTAGCACTGGTTACCATTTTGGTCATAACTTGTTCAGTTTTTAAGATATTGACTTGATTTCTTCTGCGTTGGATAGATAAACATATTGGCTTTAATTTGAATTCTTTTCTTCGCGGGTAATGCGAAAAAAAAATTTTTCCTCAAAAATTATGATGAACTAACCCCTTTGTTTTTTTTGAAAAAATTACAAAAAATTTTTTTTCTTATTTTCGCCAAAATAAAATTTCGAATGAAAGCCAATACGTTTATCTATCCAACGCAAAAGAAACCAAGTCGATATCTTGAAAAGTAAGCAAGTTATGACCAAAAAGGTATCCAGTTCTACTACTGCCTCTCCCCGGCCACTTTTTAGGAGCACTGGTTACCATTTTGGTCATAACTTGTTCAGTTTTTAAGATATTGACTTGATTTCTTCTGCGTTGGATAGATAAACATATTGGCTTTAATTTGAATTCTTTTCTTCGCGGGTAATGCGAAAAAAAAATTTTTCCTCAAAAATTATGATGAACTAACCCCTTTGTTTTTTTTTTTTTTTTTTTGAAAAAATTACAAAAAATTTTTTTTCTTATTTTCGCCAAAATAAAATTTCGAATGAAAGCCAATACGTTTATCTATCCAACGCAAAAGAAACCAAGTCGATATCTTGAAAAGTAAGCAAGTTATGACCAAAAAGGTAACCAGTTCTACTACTGCCTCTCCCCGGCCACTTTTTAGTAGCACTGGTTACCATTTTGGTCATAACTTGTTCAGTTTTTAAGATATTGACTTGATTTCTTCTGCGTTGGATAGATAAACATGTTGGCTTTAATTTGAATTCTTTTCTTCGTGGGTAATGCGAAAAAAAAATTTTCCTCAAAAATTATGATGAACTAACCCCTTTGTTTTTTTTTTTTTTGAAAAAATTACAAAAAAATTTTTTTCTTATTTTCGCCAAAATAAAATTTCGAATGAAAGCCAATACGTTTATCTATCCAACGCAAAAGAAATTAAATCGATATCTTGAAAAGTAAGCAAGTTATGACCAAAAAGATAACCAGTTCTACTACTGCCTCTCCCCGGCCACTTTTTAGTAGCACTGGTTACCATTTTGGTCATAACTTGTTCAGTTTTTAAGATATTGACTTGATTTCTTCTGCGTTGGATAGATAAACATATTGGCTTTAATTTGTATTCTTTTCTTCGCGGGTAATGCGAAAAAAAATTTTTCCTCAAAAATTATGATGAACTAACCCCTTTGTTTTTTTTTTTTTGAAAAAATTACAAAAAAATTTTTTTCTTATTTTCGCCAAAATAAAATTTCGAATGAAAGCCAATACGTTTATCTATCCAACGCAAAAGAAATTAAATCGATATCTTGAAAAGTAAGCAAGTTATGACCAAAAAGGTAACCAGTTCTACTACTGCCTCTCCCCGGCCACTTTTTAGTAGCACTGGTTACCATTTTGGTCATAACTTGTTCAGTTTTTAAGATATTGACTTGATTTCTTCTGCGTTGGATAGATAAACATATTGGCTTTAATTTGAATTCTTTTCTTCGCGGGTAATGCGAAAAAAAATTTTTTCCTCAAAAATTATGATGAACTAACCCCTTTGTTTTTTTTGAAAAAATTACAAAAATTTTTTTTCTTATTTTCGCCAAAATAAAATTTCGAATGAAAGCCAATACGTTTATCTATCCAACGCAAAAGAAACCAAGTCGATATCTTGAAAAGTAAGCAAGTTATGACCAAAAAGGTAACCAGTTCTACTACTGCCTCTCCCCGGCCACTTTTTAGTAGCACTGGTTACCATTTTGGTCATAACTTGTTCAGTTTTTAAGATATTGACTTGATTTCTTCTGCGTTGGATAGATAAACATATTGGCTTTAATTTGAATTCTTTTCTTCGCGGGTAATGCGAAAAAAAATTTTTTCCTCAAAAATTATTATGAACTAACCCCTTTGTTTTTTTTTTTTTTTGAAAAAATTACAAAAAAATTTTTTTCTTATTTTCGCCAAAATAAAATTTCGAATGAAAGCCAATACGTTTATCTATCCAACGCAAAAGAAATTAAATCGATATCTTGAAAAGTAAGCAAGTTATGACCAAAAAGGTAACCAGTTCTACTACTGCCTCTCCCCGGCCACTTTTTAGTAGCACTGGTTACCATTTTGGTCATAACTTGTTCAGTTTTTAAGATATTGACTTGATTTCTTCTGCGTTGGATAGATAAACATATTGGCTTTAATTTGAATTCTTTTCTTCGCGGGTAATGCGAAAAAAAATTTTTCCTCAAAAATTATGATGAACTAACCCCTTTGTTTTTTTTGAAAAAATTACAAAAATTTTTTTTTCCTATTTTCGCCAAAATAAAATTTCGAATGAAAGCCAATACGTTTATCTATCCAACGCAAAAGAAACTAAGTCGATATCTTGAAAAGTAAGCAAGTTATGACGAAAAAGGTAACCAGTTCTACTACTGCCTCTCCCCGGCCACTTTTTAGTAGCACTGGTTACCATTTTGGTCATAACTTGTTCAGTTTTTAAGATATTGACTTGATTTCTTCTGCGTTGGATAGATAAACATATTGGCTTTAATTTGAATTCTTTTCTTCGCGGGTAATGCGAAAAAAAATTTTTCCTCAAAAATTATGATGAACTAACCCCTTTGTTTTTTTTGAAAAAATTACAAAAAATTTTTTTTCCTATTTTCGCCAAAATAAAATTTCGAATGAAAGCCAATACGTTTATCTATCCAACGCAAAAGAAACTAAGTCGATATCTTGAAAAGTAAGCAAGTTATGACGAAAAAGGTAACCAGTTCTACTACTGCCTCTCCCCGGCCACTTTTTAGTAGCACTGGTTACCATTTTGGTCATAACTTGTTCAGTTTTTAAGATATTGACTTGATTTCTTCTGCGTTGGATAGATAAACATATTGGCTTTAATTTGTATTCTTTTCTTCGCGGGTAATGCGAAAAAAAATTTTTCCTCAAAAATTATGATGAACTAACCCCTTTGTTTTTTTTTTTTTTTTGAAAAAATTACAAAAAAATTTTTTTCTTATTTTCGCCAAAATAAAATTTCGAATGAAAGCCAATACGTTTATCTGTCCAACGCAAAAGAAACCAAGTCGATATCTTGAAAAGTAAGCAAGTTATGACCAAAAAGGTAACCAGTTCTACTACTGCCTCTCCCCGGCCACTTTTTAGTAGCACTGGTTACCATTTTGGTCATAACTTGTTCAGTTTTTAAGATATTGACTTGATTTCTTCTGCGTTGGATAGATAAACATATTGGCTTTAATTTGAATTCTTTTCTTCGCGGGTAATGCGAAAAAAAATTTTTTCCTCAAAAATTATGATGAACTAACCCCTTTGTTTTTTTTGAAAAAATTACAAAAAATTTTTTTCTTATTTTCGCCAAAATAAAATTTCGAATGAAAGCCAATACGTTTATCTATCCAACGCAAAAGAAACCAAGTCGATATCTTGAAAAGTAAGCAAGTTATGACCAAAAAGGTAACCAGTTCTACTACTGCCTCTCCCCGGCCACTTTTTAGTAGCACTGGTTACCATTTTGGTCATAACTTGTTCAGTTTTTAAGATATTGACTTGATTTCTTCTGCGTTGGATAGATAAACATATTGGCTTTAATTTGAATTCTTTTCTTCGCGGGTAATGCGAAAAAAAATTTTTTCTCAAAAATTATGAAGAACTAACCCCTTTGTGTTTTTTTGAAAAAATTACAAAAAATTTTTTTTCTTATTTTCGCCAAAATAAAATTTCGAATGAAAGCCAATACGTTTATCTATCCAACGCAAAAGAAACCAAGTCGATATCTTGAAAAGTAAGCAAGTTATGACCAAAAAGGTAACCAGTTCTACTACTGCCTCTCCCCGGCCACTTTTTAGTAGCACTGGTTACCATTTTGGTCATAACTTGTTCAGTTTTTAAGATATTGACTTGATTTCTTCTGCGTTGGATAGATAAACATATTGGCTTTAATTTGTATTCTTTTCTTCGCGGGTAATGCGAAAAAAAATTTTTCCTCAAAAATTATGATGAACTAACCCCTTTGTTCTTTTTTTTTTTTTTTAAATTACAAAAAAATTTTTTTCTTATTTTCGCCAAAATAAAATTTCGAATGAAAGCCAATACGTTTATCTATCCAACGCAAAAGAAATTAAATCGATATCTTGAAAAGTAAGCAAGTTATGACCAAAAAGGTAACCAGTTCTACTACTGCCTCTCCCCGGCCACTTTTTAGTAGCACTGGTGACCATTTTGGTCATAACTTGTTCAGTTTTTAAGATATTGACTTGATTTCTTCTGCGTTGGATAGATAAACATATTGGCTTTAATTTGTATTCTTTTCTTCGCGGGTAATGCGAAAAAAAATTTTTCCTCAAAAATTATGATGAACTAACCCCTTTGTTTTTTTTTTTTTTTTTTGAAAAAATTACAAAAAAATTTTTTTCTTATTTTCGCCAAAATAAAATTTCGAATGAAAGCCAATACGTTTATCTATCCAACGCAAAAGAAATTAAATCGATATCTTGAAAAGTAAGCAAGTTATGACCAAAAAGGTAACCAGTTCTACTACTGCCTCTCCCCGGCCACTTTTTAGTAGCACTGGTTACCATTTTGGTCATAACTTGTTCAGTTTTTAAGATATTGACTTGATTTCTTCTGCGTTGGATAGATAAACATATTGGCTTTAATTTGAATTCTTTTCTTCGCGGGTAATGCGAAAAAAAATTTTTCCTCAAAAATTATGATGAACTAACCCCTTTGTTTTTTTTGAAAAAATTACAAAAATTTTTTTTTCCTATTTTCGCCAAAATAAAATTTCGAATGAAAGCCAATACGTTTATCTATCCAACGCAAAAGAAACTAAGTCGATATCTTGAAAAGTAAGCAAGTTATGACGAAAAAGGTAACCAGTTCTACTACTGCCTCTCCCCGGCCACTTTTTAGTAGCACTGGTTACCATTTTGGTCATAACTTGTTCAGTTTTTAAGATATTGACTTGATTTCTTCTGCGTTGGATAGATAAACATATTGGCTTTAATTTGAATTCTTTTCTTCGCGGGTAATGCGAAAAAAAATTTTTCCTCAAAAATTATGATGAACTAACCCCTTTGTTTTTTTTGAAAAAATTACAAAAAATTTTTTTTCCTATTTTCGCCAAAATAAAATTTCGAATGAAAGCCAATACGTTTATCTATCCAACGCAAAAGAAACTAAGTCGATATCTTGAAAAGTAAGCAAGTTATGACGAAAAAGGTAACCAGTTCTACTACTGCCTCTCCCCGGCCACTTTTTAGTAGCACTGGTTACCATTTTGGTCATAACTTGTTCAGTTTTTAAGATATTGACTTGATTTCTTCTGCGTTGGATAGATAAACATATTGGCTTTAATTTGTATTCTTTTCTTCGCGGGTAATGCGAAAAAAAATTTTTCCTCAAAAATTATGATGAACTAACCCCTTTGTTTTTTTTTTTTTTTTGAAAAAATTACAAAAAAATTTTTTTCTTATTTTCGCCAAAATAAAATTTCGAATGAAAGCCAATACGTTTATCTGTCCAACGCAAAAGAAACCAAGTCGATATCTTGAAAAGTAAGCAAGTTATGACCAAAAAGGTAACCAGTTCTACTACTGCCTCTCCCCGGCCACTTTTTAGTAGCACTGGTTACCATTTTGGTCATAACTTGTTCAGTTTTTAAGATATTGACTTGATTTCTTCTGCGTTGGATAGATAAACATATTGGCTTTAATTTGAATTCTTTTCTTCGCGGGTAATGCGAAAAAAAATTTTTTCCTCAAAAATTATGATGAACTAACCCCTTTGTTTTTTTTGAAAAAATTACAAAAAATTTTTTTCTTATTTTCGCCAAAATAAAATTTCGAATGAAAGCCAATACGTTTATCTATCCAACGCAAAAGAAACCAAGTCGATATCTTGAAAAGTAAGCAAGTTATGACCAAAAAGGTAACCAGTTCTACTACTGCCTCTCCCCGGCCACTTTTTAGTAGCACTGGTTACCATTTTGGTCATAACTTGTTCAGTTTTTAAGATATTGACTTGATTTCTTCTGCGTTGGATAGATAAACATATTGGCTTTAATTTGAATTCTTTTCTTCGCGGGTAATGCGAAAAAAAATTTTTCCTCAAAAATTATGAAGAACTAACCCCTTTGTGTTTTTTTGAAAAAATTACAAAAAATTTTTTTTCTTATTTTCGCCAAAATAAAATTTCGAATGAAAGCCAATACGTTTATCTATCCAACGCAAAAGAAACCAAGTCGATATCTTGAAAAGTAAGCAAGTTATGACCAAAAAGGTAACCAGTTCTACTACTGCCTCTCCCCGGCCACTTTTTAGTAGCACTGGTTACCATTTTGGTCATAACTTGTTCAGTTTTTAAGATATTGACTTGATTTCTTCTGCGTTGGATAGATAAACATATTGGCTTTAATTTGTATTCTTTTCTTCGCGGGTAATGCGAAAAAAAATTTTTCCTCAAAAATTATGATGAACTAACCCCTTTGTTTTTTTTTTTTTTTTTTTAAATTACAAAAAAATTTTTTTCTTATTTTCGCCAAAATAAAATTTCGAATGAAAGCCAATACGTTTATCTATCCAACGCAAAAGAAATTAAATCGATATCTTGAAAAGTAAGCAAGTTATGACCAAAAAGGTAACCAGTTCTACTACTGCCTCTCCCCGGCCACTTTTTAGTAGCACTGGTGACCATTTTGGTCATAACTTGTTCAGTTTTTAAGATATTGACTTGATTTCTTCTGCGTTGGATAGATAAACATATTGGCTTTAATTTGTATTCTTTTCTTCGCGGGTAATGCGAAAAAAAATTTTTCCTCAAAAATTATGATGAACTAACCCCTTTGTTTTTTTTTTTTTTTTTGAAAAAATTACAAAAAAATTTTTTTCTTATTTTCGCCAAAATAAAATTTCGAATGAAAGCCAATACGTTTATCTATCCAACGCAAAAGAAATTAAATCGATATCTTGAAAAGTAAGCAAGTTATGACCAAAAAGGTAACCAGTTCTACTACTGCCTCTCCCCGGCCACTTTTTAGTAGCACTGGTGACCATTTTGGTCATAACTTGTTCAGTTTTTAAGATATTGACTTGATTTCTTCTGCGTTGGATAGATAAACATATTGGCTTTAATTTGAATTCTTTTCTTCGCGGGTAATGCGAAAAAAAATTTTTTCCTCAAAAATTATGATGAACTAACCCCTTTGTTTTTTTTTTTGAAAAAATTACAAAAAATTTTTTTTCTTATTTTCGCCAAAATAAAATTTCGAATGAAAGCCAATACGTTTATCTATCCAACGCAAAAGAAACCAAGTCGATATCTTGAAAAGTAAGCAAGTTATGACCAAAAAGGTAACCAGTTCTACTACTGCCTCTCCCCGGCCACTTTTTAGTAGCACTGGTTACCATTTTGGTCATAACTTGTTCAGTTTTTAAGATATTGACTTGATTTCTTCTGCGTTGGATAGATAAACATATTGGCTTTAATTTGAATTCTTTTCTTCGCGGGTAATGCGAAAAAAAATTTTTCCTCAAAAATTATGAAGAACTAACCCCTTTGTTTTTTTTTTTGAAAAAATTACAAAAAATTTTTTTTCTTATTTTCGCCAAAATAAAATTTCGAATGAAAGCCAATACGTTTATCTATCCAACGCAAAAGAAACCAAGTCGATATCTTGAAAAGTAAGCAAGTTATGACCAAAAAGGTAACCAGTTCTACTACTGCCTCTCCCCGGCCACTTTTTAGTAGCACTGGTTACCATTTTGGTCATAACTTGTTCAGTTTTTAAGATATTGACTTGATTTCTTCTGCGTTGGATAGATAAACATATTGGCTTTAATTTGTATTCTTTTCTTCGCGGGTAATGCGAAAAAAAATTTTTCCTCAAAAATTATGATGAACTAACCCCTTTGTTTTTTTTTTTTTTGAAAAAATTACAAAAAAATTTTTTTCTTATTTTCGCCAAAATAAAATTTCGAATGAAAGCCAATACGTTTATCTATCCAACGCAAAAGAAATTAAATCGATATCTTGAAAAGTAAGCAAGTTATGACCAAAAAGGTAACCAGTTCTACTACTGCCTCTCCCCGGCCACTTTTTAGTAGCACTGGTGACCATTTTGGTCATAACTTGTTCAGTTTTTAAGATATTGACTTGATTTCTTCTGCGTTGGATAGATAAACATATTGGCTTTAATTTGAATTCTTTTCTTCGCGGGTAATGCGAAAAAAAATTTTTCCTCAAAAATTATGAAGAACTAACCCCTTTGTTTTTTTTTGAAAAAATTACAAAAAATTTTTTTTCTTATTTTCGCCAAAATAAAATTTCGAATGAAAGCCAATACGTTTATCTATCCAACGCAAAAGAAACCAAGTCGATATCTTGAAAAGTAAGCAAGTTATGACCAAAAAGGTAACCAGTTCTACTACTGCCTCTCCCCGGCCACTTTTTAGTAGCACTGGTTACCATTTTGGTCATAACTTGTTCAGTTTTTAAGATATTGACTTGATTTCTTCTGCGTTGGATAGATAAACATATTGGCTTTAATTTGTATTCTTTTCTTCGCGGGTAATGCGAAAAAAAATTTTTCCTCAAAAATTATGATGAACTAACCCCTTTGTTTTTTTTTTTTGAAAAAATTACAAAAAAATTTTTTTCTTATTTTCGCCAAAATAAAATTTCGAATGAAAGCCAATACGTTTATCTATCCAACGCAAAAGAAACCAAGTCGATATCTTGAAAAGTAAGCAAGTTATGACCAAAAAGGTAACCAGTTCTACTACTGCCTCTCCCCGGCCACTTTTTAGTAGCACTGGTTACCATTTTGGTCATAACTTGTTCAGTTTTTAAGATATTGACTTGATTTCTTCTGCGTTGGATAGATAAACATATTGGCTTTAATTTGTATTCTTTTCTTCGCGGGTAATGCGAAAAAAAATTTTTCCTCAAAAATTATGATGAACTAACCCCTTTGTTTTTTTTTTTTTTGAAAAAATTACAAAAAAATTTTTTTCTTATTTTCGCCAAAATAAAATTTCGAATGAAAGCCAATACGTTTATCTATCCAACGCAAAAGAAATTAAATCGATATCTTGAAAAGTAAGCAAGTTATGACCAAAAAGGTAACCAGTTCTACTACTGCCTCTCCCCGGCCACTTTTTAGTAGCACTGGTTACCATTTTGGTCATAACTTGTTCAGTTTTTAAGATATTGACTTGATTTCTTCTGCGTTGGATAGATAAACATATTGGCTTTAATTTGAATTCTTTTCTTCGCGGGTAATGCGAAAAAAAATTTTTTCCTCAAAAATTATGATGAACTAACCCCTTTGTTTTTTTTGAAAAAATTACAAAAAATTTTTTTCTTATTTTCGCCAAAATAAAATTTCGAATGAAAGCCAATACGTTTATCTATCCAACGCAAAAGAAACCAAGTCGATATCTTGAAAAGTAAGCAAGTTATGACCAAAAAGGTAACCAGTTCTACTACTGCCTCTCCCCGGCCACTTTTTAGTAGCACTGGTTACCATTTTGGTCATAACTTGTTCAGTTTTTAAGATATTGACTTGATTTCTTCTGCGTTGGATAGATAAACATATTGGCTTTAATTTGTATTCTTTTCTTCGCGGGTAATGCGAAAAAAATTTTTCCTCAAAAATTATGATGAACTAACCCCTTTGTTTTTTTTTTTTTTTTTAAAATTACAAAAAAATTTTTTTCTTATTTTCGCCAAAATAAAATTTCGAATGAAAGCCAATACGTTTATCTATCCAACGCAAAAGAAATTAAATCGATATCTTGAAAAGTAAGCAAGTTATGACCAAAAAGGTAACCAGTTCTACTACTGCCTCTCCCCGGCCACTTTTTAGTAGCACTGGTTACCATTTTGGTCATAACTTGTTCAGTTTTTAAGATATTGACTTGATTTCTTCTGCGTTGGATAGATAAACATATTGGCTTTAATTTGTATTCTTTTCTTCGCGGGTAATGCGAAAAAAAATTTTTCCTCAAAAATTATGATGAACTAACCCCTTTTTTTTTTTTTTTTTTTTTTTAAATTACAAAAAAATTTTTTTCTTATTTTCGCCAAAATAAAATTTCGAATGAAAGCCAATACGTTTATCTATCCAACGCAAAAGAAATTAAATCGATATCTTGAAAAGTAAGCAAGTTATGACCAAAAAGGTAACCAGTTCTACTACTGCCTCTCCCCGGCCACTTTTTAGTAGCACTGGTGACCATTTTGGTCATAACTTGTTCAGTTTTTAAGATATTGACTTGATTTCTTCTGCGTTGGATAGATAAACATATTGGCTTTAATTTGTATTCTTTTCTTCGCGGGTAATGCGAAAAAAAATTTTTCCTCAAAAATTATGATGAACTAACCCCTTTGTTTTTTTTTTTTTTTTGAAAAAATTACAAAAAAATTTTTTTCTTATTTTCGCCAAAATAAAATTTCGAATGAAAGCCAATACGTTTATCTATCCAACGCAAAAGAAATTAAATCGATATCTTGAAAAGTAAGCAAGTTATGACCAAAAAGGTAACCAGTTCTACTACTGCCTCTCCCCGGCCACTTTTTAGTAGCACTGGTGACCATTTTGGTCATAACTTGTTCAGTTTTTAAGATATTGACTTGATTTCTTCTGCGTTGGATAGATAAACATATTGGCTTTAATTTGAATTCTTTTCTTCGCGGGTAATGCGAAAAAAAATTTTTTCCTCAAAAATTATGATGAACTAACCCCTTTGTTTTTTTTTTTGAAAAAATTACAAAAAATTTTTTTTCTTATTTTCGCCAAAATAAAATTTCGAATGAAAGCCAATACGTTTATCTATCCAACGCAAAAGAAACCAAGTCGATATCTTGAAAAGTAAGCAAGTTATGACCAAAAAGGTAACCAGTTCTACTACTGCCTCTCCCCGGCCACTTTTTAGTAGCACTGGTTACCATTTTGGTCATAACTTGTTCAGTTTTTAAGATATTGACTTGATTTCTTCTGCGTTGGATAGATAAACATATTGGCTTTAATTTGAATTCTTTTCTTCGCGGGTAATGCGAAAAAAAATTTTTCCTCAAAAATTATGAAGAACTAACCCCTTTGTTTTTTTTTTGAAAAAATTACAAAAAATTTTTTTTCTTATTTTCGCCAAAATAAAATTTCGAATGAAAGCCAATACGTTTATCTATCCAACGCAAAAGAAACCAAGTCGATATCTTGAAAAGTAAGCAAGTTATGACCAAAAAGGTAACCAGTTCTACTACTGCCTCTCCCCGGCCACTTTTTAGTAGCACTGGTTACCATTTTGGTCATAACTTGTTCAGTTTTTAAGATATTGACTTGATTTCTTCTGCGTTGGATAGATAAACATATTGGCTTTAATTTGTATTCTTTTCTTCGCGGGTAATGCGAAAAAAAATTTTTCCTCAAAAATTATGATGAACTAACCCCTTTGTTTTTTTTTTTTTGAAAAAATTACAAAAAAATTTTTTTCTTATTTTCGCCAAAATAAAATTTCGAATGAAAGCCAATACGTTTATCTATCCAACGCAAAAGAAATTAAATCGATATCTTGAAAAGTAAGCAAGTTATGACCAAAAAGGTAACCAGTTCTACTACTGCCTCTCCCCGGCCACTTTTTAGTAGCACTGGTGACCATTTTGGTCATAACTTGTTCAGTTTTTAAGATATTGACTTGATTTCTTCTGCGTTGGATAGATAAACATATTGGCTTTAATTTGAATTCTTTTCTTCGCGGGTAATGCGAAAAAAAATTTTTTCCTCAAAAATTATGATGAACTAACCCCATTGTTTTTTTTGAAAAAATTACAAAAAATTTTTTTCTTATTTTCGCCAAAATAAAATTTCGAATGAAAGCCAATACGTTTATCTATCCAACGCAAAAGAAACCAAGTCGATATCTTGAAAAGTAAGCAAGTTATGACCAAAAAGGTAACCAGTTCTACTACTGCCTCTCCCCGGCCACTTTTTAGTAGCACTGGTTACCATTTTGGTCATAACTTGTTCAGTTTTTAAGATATTGACTTGATTTCTTCTGCGTTGGATAGATAAACATATTGGCTTTAATTTGAATTCTTTTCTTCGCGGGTAATGCGAAAAAAAATTTTTCCTCAAAAATTATGAAGAACTAACCCCTTTGTTTTTTTTTGAAAAAATTACAAAAAATTTTTTTTCTTATTTTCGCCAAAATAAAATTTCGAATGAAAGCCAATACGTTTATCTATCCAACGCAAAAGAAACCAAGTCGATATCTTGAAAAGTAAGCAAGTTATGACCAAAAAGGTAACCAGTTCTACTACTGCCTCTCCCCGGCCACTTTTTAGTAGCACTGGTTACCATTTTGGTCATAACTTGTTCAGTTTTTAAGATATTGACTTGATTTCTTCTGCGTTGGATAGATAAACATATTGGCTTTAATTTGTATTCTTTTCTTCGCGGGTAATGCGAAAAAAAATTTTTCCTCAAAAATTATGATGAACTAACCCCTTTGTTTTTTTTTTTTTGAAAAAATTACAAAAAAATTTTTTTCTTATTTTCGCCAAAATAAAATTTCGAATGAAAGCCAATACGTTTATCTATCCAACGCAAAAGAAACCAAGTCGATATCTTGAAAAGTAAGCAAGTTATGACCAAAAAGGTAACCAGTTCTACTACTGCCTCTCCCCGGCCACTTTTTAGTAGCACTGGTTACCATTTTGGTCATAACTTGTTCAGTTTTTAAGATATTGACTTGATTTCTTCTGCGTTGGATAGATAAACATATTGGCTTTAATTTGTATTCTTTTCTTCGCGGGTAATGCGAAAAAAAATTTTTCCTCAAAAATTATGATGAACTAACCCCTTTGTTTTTTTTTTTTTGAAAAAATTACAAAAAAATTTTTTTCTTATTTTCGCCAAAATAAAATTTCGAATGAAAGCCAATACGTTTATCTATCCAACGCAAAAGAAATTAAATCGATATCTTGAAAAGTAAGCAAGTTATGACCAAAAAGGTAACCAGTTCTACTACTGCCTCTCCCCGGCCACTTTTTAGTAGCACTGGTTACCATTTTGGTCATAACTTGTTCAGTTTTTAAGATATTGACTTGATTTCTTCTGCGTTGGATAGATAAACATATTGGCTTTAATTTGAATTCTTTTCTTCGCGGGTAATGCGAAAAAAAATTTTTTCCTCAAAAATTATGATGAACTAACCCCTTTGTTTTTTTTGAAAAAATTACAAAAAATTTTTTTCTTATTTTCGCCAAAATAAAATTTCGAATGAAAGCCAATACGTTTATCTATCCAACGCAAAAGAAACCAAGTCGATATCTTGAAAAGTAAGCAAGTTATGACCAAAAAGGTAACCAGTTCTACTACTGCCTCTCCCCGGCCACTTTTTAGTAGCACTGGTTACCATTTTGGTCATAACTTGTTATGTTTTTAAGATATTGACTTGATTTCTTCTGCGTTGGATAGATAAACATGTTGGCTTTAATTTGAATTCTTTTCTTCGTGGGTAATGCGAAAAAAAATTTTTCCTCAAAAATTATGAAGAACTAACCCCTTTGTTTTTTTTTTGAAAAAATTACAAAAAATTTTTTTCTTATTTTCGCCAAAATAAAATTTCGAATGAAAGCCAATACGTTTATCTATCCAACGCAAAAGAAACCAAGTCGATATCTTGAAAAGTAAGCAAGTTATGACCAAAAAGGTAACCAGTTCTACTACTGCCTCTCCCCGTCCACTTTTTAGTAGCACTGGTTACCATTTTGGTCATAACTTGTTCAGTTTTTAAGATATTGACTTGATTTCTTCTGCGTTGGATAGATAAACATATTGGCTTTAATTTGTATTCTTTTCTTCGCGGGTAATGCGAAAAAAAATTTTTCCTCAAAAATTATGATGAACTAACCCCTTTGTTTTTTTTTTTTTTTGAAAAAATTACAAAAAAATTTTTTTCTTATTTTCGCCAAAATAAAATTTCGAATGAAAGCCAATACGTTTATCTATCCAACGCAAAAGAAACCAAGTCGATATCTTGAAAAGTAAGCAAGTTATGACCAAAAAGGTAACCAGTTCTACTACTGCCTCTCCCCGGCCACTTTTTAGTAGCACTGGTTACCATTTTGGTCATAACTTGTTCAGTTTTTAAGATATTGACTTGATTTCTTCTGCGTTGGATAGATAAACATATTGGCTTTAATTTGTATTCTTTTCTTCGCGGGTAATGCGAAAAAAAATTTTTCCTCAAAAATTATGATGAACTAACCCCTTTGTTTTTTTTGAAAAAATTACAAAAAATTTTTTTTCTTATTTTCGCCAAAATAAAATTTCGAATGAAAGCCAATACGTTTATCTATCCAACGCAAAAGAAATTAAATCGATATCTTGAAAAGTAAGCAAGTTATGACCAAAAAGGTAACCAGTTCTACTACTGCCTCTCCCCGGCCACTTTTTAGTAGCACTGGTTACCATTTTGGTCATAACTTGTTCAGTTTTTAAGATATTGACTTGATTTCTTCTGCGTTGGATAGATAAACATGTTGGCTTTAATTTGAATTCTTTTCTTCGTGGGTAATGCGAAAAAAATTTTTTCCTCAAAAATTATGAAGAACTAACCCCTTTGTTTTTTTTTGAAAAAATTACAAAAAATTTTTTTTCTTATTTTCGCCAAAATAAAATTTCGAATGAAAGCCAATACGTTTATCTATCCAACGCAAAAGAAACCAAGTCGATATCTTGAAAAGTAAGCAAGTTATGACCAAAAAGGTAACCAGTTCTACTACTGCCTCTCCCCGGCCACTTTTTAGTAGCACTGGTTACCATTTTGGTCATAACTTGTTCAGTTTTTAAGATATTGACTTGATTTCTTCTGCGTTGGATAGATAAACATATTGGCTTTAATTTGTATTCTTTTCTTCGCGGGTAATGCGAAAAAAAATTTTTCCTCAAAAATTATGATGAACTAACCCCTTTGTTTTTTTTTTTTTTTTAAATTACAAAAAAATTTTTTTCTTATTTTCGCCAAAATAAAATTTCGAATGAAAGCCAATACGTTTATCTATCCAACGCAAAAGAAACCAAGTCGATATCTTGAAAAGTAAGCAAGTTATGACCAAAAAGGTAACCAGTTCTACTACTGCCTCTCCCCGGCCACTTTTTAGTAGCACTGGTTACCATTTTGGTCATAACTTGTTCAGTTTTTAAGATATTGACTTGATTTCTTCTGCGTTGGATAGATAAACATATTGGCTTTAATTTGTATTCTTTTCTTCGCGGGTAATGCGAAAAAAATTTTTTCCTCAAAAATTATGATGAACTAACCCCTTTGTTTTTTTTTTTTGAAAAAATTACAAAAAAATTTTTTTCTTATTTTTGCCAAAATAAAATTTCGAATGAAAGCCAATACGTTTATCTATCCAACGCAAAAGAAATTAAATCGATATCTTGAAAAGTAAGCAAGTTATGACCAAAAAGGTAACCAGTTCTACTACTGCCTCTCCCCGTCCACTTTTTAGTAGCACTGGTTACCATTTTGGTCATAACTTGTTCAGTTTTTAAGATATTGACTTGATTTCTTCTGCGTTGGATAGATAAACATATTGGCTTTAATTTGTATTCTTTTCTTCGCGGGTAATGCGAAAAAAAATTTTTCCTCAAAAATTATGATGAACTAACCCCTTTGTTTTTTTTTTTTTTTTTGAAAAAATTACAAAAAAATTTTTTTCTTATTTTCGCCAAAATAAAATTTCGAATGAAAGCCAATACGTTTATCTATCCAACGCAAAAGAAATTAAATCGATATCTTGAAAAGTAAGCAATTTATGACCAAAAAGGTAACCAGTTCTACTACTGCCTCTCCCCGGCCACTTTTTAGTAGCACTGGTTACCATTTTGGTCATAACTTGTTCAGTTTTTAAGATATTCACTTGATTTCTTCTGCGTTGGATAGATAAACATATTGGCTTTAATTTGAATTCTTTTCTTCGCGGGTAATGCGAAAAAAAATTTTTTCCTCAAAAATTATGATGAACTAACCCCTTTGTTTTTTTTGAAAAAATTACAAAAAATTTTTTTTCTTATTTTCGCCAAAATAAAATTTCGAATGAAAGCCAATACGTTTATCTATCCAACGCAAAAGAAACCAAGTCGATATCTTGAAAAGTAAGCAAGTTATGACCAAAAAGGTAACCAGTTCTACTACTGCCTCTCCCCGGCCACTTTTTAGTAGCACTGGTTACCATTTTGGTCATAACTTGTTCAGTTTTTAAGATATTGACTTGATTTCTTCTGCGTTGGATAGATAAACATGTTGGCTTTAATTTGAATTCTTTTCTTCGTGGGTAATGCGAAAAAAAATTTTTCCTCAAAAATTATGAAGAACTAACCCCTTTGTTTTTTTTTTTTTTTTGAAAAAATTACAAAAAAATTTTTTTCTTATTTTCGCCAAAATAAAATTTCGAATGAAAGCCAATACGTTTATCTATCCAACGCAAAAGAAACCAAGTCGATATCTTGAAAAGTAAGCAAGTTATGACCAAAAAGGTAACCAGTTCTACTACTGCCTCTCCCCGGCCACTTTTTAGTAGCACTGGTTACCATTTTGGTCATAACTTGTTCAGTTTTTAAGATATTGACTTGATTTCTTCTGCGTTGGATAGATAAACATATTGGCTTTAATTTGTATTCTTTTCTTCGCGGGTAATGCGAAAAAAAATTTTTCCTCAAAAATTATGATGAACTAACCCCTTTGTTTTTTTTTTTTTTAAATTACAAAAAAATTTTTTTCTTATTTTCGCCAAAATAAAATTTCGAATGAAAGCCAATACGTTTATCTATCCAACGCAAAAGAAACCAAGTCGATATCTTGAAAAGTAAGCAAGTTATGACCAAAAAGGTAACCAGTTCTACTACTGCCTCTCCCCGGCCACTTTTTAGTAGCACTGGTTACCATTTTGGTCATAACTTGTTCAGTTTTTAAGATATTGACTTGATTTCTTCTGCGTTGGATAGATAAACATATTGGCTTTAATTTGTATTCTTTTCTTCGCGGGTAATGCGAAAAAAAATTTTTCCTCAAAAATTATGATGAACTAACCCCTTTGTTTTTTTTTTTTTGAAAAAATTACAAAAAAATTTTTTTCTTATTTTTGCCAAAATAAAATTTCGAATGAAAGCCAATACGTTTATCTATCCAACGCAAAAGAAATTAAATCGATATCTTGAAAAGTAAGCAAGTTATGACCAAAAAGGTAACCAGTTCTACTACTGCCTCTCCCCGTCCACTTTTTAGTAGCACTGGTTACCATTTTGGTCATAACTTGTTCAGTTTTTCAGATATTGACTTGATTTCTTCTGCGTTGGATAGATAAACATATTGGCTTTAATTTGTATTCTTTTCTTCGCGGGTAATGCGAAAAAAAATTTTTCCTCAAAAATTATGATGAACTAACCCCTTTGTTTTTTTTTTTTTTTTTTTGAAAAAATTACAAAAAAATTTTTTTCTTATTTTCGCCAAAATAAAATTTCGAATGAAAGCCAAAACGTTTATCTATCCAACGCAAAAGAAATTAAATCGATATCTTGAAAAGTAAGCAATTTATGACCAAAAAGGTAACCAGTTCTACTACTGCCTCTCCCCGGCCACTTTTTAGTAGCACTGGTTACCATTTTGGTCATAACTTGTTCAGTTTTTAAGATATTGACTTGATTTCTTCTGCGTTGGATAGATAAACATATTGGCTTTAATTTGAATTCTTTTCTTCGCGGGTAATGCGAAAAAAAATTTTTTCCTCAAAAATTATGATGAACTAACCCCTTTGTTTTTTTTGAAAAAATTACAAAAAATTTTTTTTCTTATTTTCGCCAAAATAAAATTTCGAATGAAAGCCAATACGTTTATCTATCCAACGCAAAAGAAACCAAGTCGATATCTTGAAAAGTAAGCAAGTTATGACCAAAAAGGTAACCAGTTCTACTACTGCCTCTCCCCGGCCACTTTTTAGTAGCACTGGTTACCATTTTGGTCATAACTTGTTCAGTTTTTAAGATATTGACTTGATTTCTTCTGCGTTGGATAGATAAACATATTGGCTTTAATTTGTATTCTTTTCTTCGCGGGTAATGCGAAAAAAAATTTTTCCTCAAAAATTATGATGAACTAACCCCTTTGTTTTTTTTGAAAAAATTACAAAAAAATTTTTTTCTTATTTTCGCCAAAATAAAATTTCGAATGAAAGCCAATACGTTTATCTATCCAACGCAAAAGAAACCAAGTCGATATCTTGAAAAGTAAGCAAGTTATGACCAAAAAGGTAACCAGTTCTACTACTGCCTCTCCCCGGCCACTTTTTAGTAGCACTGGTTACCATTTTGGTCATAACTTGTTATGTTTTTAAGATATTGACTTGATTTCTTCTGCGTTGGATAGATAAACATGTTGGCTTTAATTTGAATTCTTTTCTTCGTGGGTAATGCGAAAAAAATTTTTCCTCAAAAATTATGAAAAATTATACTAACCCCTTTGTTTTTTTTTTGAAAAAATTACAAAAAATTTTTTTCTTATTTTCGCCAAAATAAAATTTCGAATGAAAGCCAATACGTTTATCTATCCAACGCAAAAGAAACCAAGTCGATATCTTGAAAAGTAAGCAAGTTATGACCAAAAAGGTAACCAGTTCTACTACTGCCTCTCCCCGTCCACTTTTTAGTAGCACTGGTTACCATTTTGGTCATAACTTGTTCAGTTTTTAAGATATTGACTTGATTTCTTCTGCGTTGGATAGATAAACATATTGGCTTTAATTTGTATTCTTTTCTTCGCGGGTAATGCGAAAAAAAATTTTTCCTCAAAAATTATGATGAACTAACCCCTTTGTTTTTTTTTTTTTTTGAAAAAATTACAAAAAAATTTTTTTCTTATTTTCGCCAAAATAAAATTTCGAATGAAAGCCAATACGTTTATCTATCCAACGCAAAAGAAACCAAGTCCTTAGAATAAAACCCAGCCAAAAAAGGTATTCCACATAAAGCTAAATTAGCAATATTAAAACAAGAAGAAGTAAAAGGTATTATTAATCTTAATCTACCTATTAAACGGATATCTTGGGAATTATTTATATTATGAATAATAGCTCCTGCACATATAAATTAAATCGATATCTTGAAAAGTAAGCAAGTTATGACCAAAAAGGTAACCAGTTCTACTACTGCCTCTCCCCGGCCACTTTTTAGTAGCACTGGTTACCATTTTGGTCATAACTTGTTCAGTTTTTAAGATATTGACTTGATTTCTTCTGCGTTGGATAGATAAACATATTGGCTTTAATTTGTATTCTTTTCTTCGCGGGTAATGCGAAAAAAAATTTTTCCTCAAAAATTATGATGAACTAACCCCTTTGTTTTTTTTTTTTTTGAAAAAATTACAAAAAAATTTTTTTCTTATTTTCGCCAAAATAAAATTTCGAATGAAAGCCAATACGTTTATCTATCCAACGCAAAAGAAATTAAATCGATATCTTGAAAAGTAAGCAAGTTATGACCAAAAAGGTAACCAGTTCTACTACTGCCTCTCCCCGGCCACTTTTTAGTAGCACTGGTTACCATTTTGGTCATAACTTGTTCAGTTTTTAAGATATTGACTTGATTTCTTCTGCGTTGGATAGATAAACATATTGGCTTTAATTTGAATTCTTTTCTTCGCGGGTAATGCGAAAAAAAATTTTTTCCTCAAAAATTATGATGAACTAACCCCTTTGTTTTTTTTGAAAAAATTACAAAAAATTTTTTTTCTTATTTTCGCCAAAATAAAATTTCGAATGAAAGCCAATACGTTTATCTATCCAACGCAAAAGAAACCAAGTCGATATCTTGAAAAGTAAGCAAGTTATGACCAAAAAGGTAACCAGTTCTACTACTGCCTCTCCCCGGCCACTTTTTAGTAGCACTGGTTACCATTTTGGTCATAACTTGTTCAGTTTTTAAGATATTGACTTGATTTCTTCTGCGTTGGATAGATAAACATATTGGCTTTAATTTGTATTCTTTTCTTCGCGGGTAATGCGAAAAAAAATTTTTCCTCAAAAATTATGATGAACTAACCCCTTTGTTTTTTTTTTGAAAAAATTACAAAAAAATTTTTTTCTTATTTTCGCCAAAATAAAATTTCGAATGAAAGCCAATACGTTTATCTATCCAACGCAAAAGAAATTAAATCGATATCTTGAAAAGTAAGCAAGTTATGACCAAAAAGGTAACCAGTTCTACTACTGCCTCTCCCCGGCCACTTTTTAGTAGCACTGGTTACCATTTTGGTCATAACTTGTTCAGTTTTTAAGATATTGACTTGATTTCTTCTGCGTTGGATAGATAAACATATTGGCTTTAATTTGAATTCTTTTCTTCGCGGGTAATGCGAAAAAAAATTTTTTCCTCAAAAATTATGATGAACTAACCCCTTTGTTTTTTTTTTTTTTGAAAAAATTACAAAAAATTTTTTTTTTTATTTTCGCCAAAATAAAATTTCGAATGAAAGCCAATACGTTTATCTATCCAACGCAAAAGAAACCAAGTCGATATCTTGAAAAGTAAGCAAGTTATGACCAAAAAGGTAACCAGTTCTACTACTGCCTCTCCCCGGCCACTTTTTAGTAGCACTGGTTACCATTTTGGTCATAACTTGTTCAGTTTTTAAGATATTGACTTGATTTCTTCTGCGTTGGATAGATAAACATATTGGCTTTAATTTGAATTCTTTTCTTCGCGGGTAATGCGAAAAAAAATTTTTTCCTCAAAAATTATGATGAACTAACCCGTTTGTTTTTTTTTGAAAAAATTACAAAAAATTTTTTTTCTTATTTTCGCCAAAATAAAATTTCGAATGAAAGCCAATACGTTTATCTATCCAACGCAAAAGAAACCAAGTCGATATCTTGAAAAGTAAGCAAGTTATGACCAAAAAGGTAACCAGTTCTACTACTGCCTCTCCCCGGCCACTTTTTAGTAGCACTGGTTACCATTTTGGTCATAACTTGTTCAGTTTTTAAGATATTGACTTGATTTCTTCTGCGTTGGATAGATAAACATATTGGCTTTAATTTGAATTCTTTTCTTCGCGGGTAATGCGAAAAAAAATTTTTTCCTCAAAAATTATGATGAACTAACCCCTTTGTTTTTTTTTTTTTTGAAAAAATTACAAAAAATTTTTTTTCTTATTTTCGCCAAAATAAAATTTCGAATGAAAGCCAATACGTTTATCTATCCAACGCAAAAGAAACCAAGTCGATATCTTGAAAAGTAAGCAAGTTATGACCAAAAAGGTAACCAGTTCTACTACTGCCTCTCCCCGGCCACTTTTTAGTAGCACTGGTTACCATTTTGGTCATAACTTGTTCAGTTTTTAAGATATTGACTTGATTTCTTCTGCGTTGGATAGATAAACATATTGGCTTTAATTTGAATTCTTTTCTTCGCGGGTAATGCGAAAAAAAATTTTTTCCTCAAAAATTATGATGAACTAACCCCTTTGTTTTTTTTGAAAAAATTACAAAAAATTTTTTTCTTATTTTCGCCAAAATAAAATTTCGAATGAAAGCCAATACGTTTATCTATCCAACGCAAAAGAAACCAAGTCGATATCTTGAAAAGTAAGCAAGTTATGACCAAAAAGGTAACCAGTTCTACTACTGCCTCTCCCCGGCCACTTTTTAGTAGCACTGGTTACCATTTTGGTCATAACTTGTTCAGTTTTTAAGATATTGACTTGATTTCTTCTGCGTTGGATAGATAAACATATTGGCTTTAATTTGAATTCTTTTCTTCGCGGGTAATGCGAAAAAAAATTTTTTCCTCAAAAATTATGATGAACTAACCCGTTTGTTTTTTTTGAAAAAATTACAAAAAATTTTTTTTCTTATTTTCGCCAAAATAAAATTTCGAATGAAAGCCAATACGTTTATCTATCCAACGCAAAAGAAACCAAGTCGATATCTTGAAAAGTAAGCAAGTTATGACCAAAAAGGTAACCAGTTCTACTACTGCCTCTCCCCGGCCACTTTTTAGTAGCACTGGTTACCATTTTGGTCATAACTTGTTCAGTTTTTAAGATATTGACTTGATTTCTTCTGCGTTGGATAGATAAACATATTGGCTTTAATTTGAATTCTTTTCTTCGCGGGTAATGCGAAAAAAAATTTTTTCCTCAAAAATTATGATGAACTAACCCCTTTGTTTTTTTTTTTTTTGAAAAAATTACAAAAAATTTTTTTTCTTATTTTCGCCAAAATAAAATTTCGAATGAAAGCCAATACGTTTATCTATCCAACGCAAAAGAAACCAAGTCGATATCTTGAAAAGTAAGCAAGTTATGACCAAAAAGGTAACCAGTTCTACTACTGCCTCTCCCCGGCCACTTTTTAGTAGCACTGGTTACCATTTTGGTCATAACTTGTTCAGTTTTTAAGATATTGACTTGATTTCTTCTGCGTTGGATAGATAAACATATTGGCTTTAATTTGAATTCTTTTCTTCGCGGGTAATGCGAAAAAAAATTTTTTCCTCAAAAATTATGATGAACTAACCCCTTTGTTTTTTTTGAAAAAATTACAAAAAATTTTTTTCTTATTTTCGCCAAAATAAAATTTCGAATGAAAGCCAATACGTTTATCTATCCAACGCAAAAGAAACCAAGTCGATATCTTGAAAAGTAAGCAAGTTATGACCAAAAAGGTAACCAGTTCTACTACTGCCTCTCCCCGGCCACTTTTTAGTAGCACTGGTTACCATTTTGGTCATAACTTGTTCAGTTTTTAAGATATTGACTTGATTTCTTCTGCGTTGGATAGATAAACATATTGGCTTTAATTTGTATTCTTTTCTTCGCGGGTAATGCGAAAAAAAATTTTTCCTCAAAAATTATGATGAACTAACCCCTTTGTTTTTTTTTTTTTGAAAAAATTACAAAAAAATTTTTTTCTTATTTTCGCCAAAATAAAATTTCGAATGAAAGCCAATACGTTTATCTATCCAACGCAAAAGAAATTAAATCGATTTCTTGAAAAGTAAACAAGTTATGACCAAAAAGGTAACCAGTTCTACTACTGCCTCTCCCCGGCCACTTTTTAGTAGCACTGGTTACCATTTTGGTCATAACTTGTTCAGTTTTTAAGATATTGACTTGATTTCTTCTGCGTTGGATAGATAAACATATTGGCTTTAATTTGAATTCTTTTCTTCGCGGGTAATGCGAAAAAAAATTTTTTCCTCAAAAATTATGATGAACTAACCCCTTTGTTTTTTTTGAAAAAATTACAAAAAAATTTTTTTCTTATTTTCGCCAAAATAAAATTTCGAATGAAAGCCAATACGTTTATCTATCCAACGCAAAAGAAATTAAATCGATATCTTGAAAAGTAAGCAAGTTATGACCAAAAAGGTAACCAGTTCTACTACTGCCTCTTCCCGGCCACTTTTTAGTAGCACTGGTTACCATTTTGGTCATAACTTGTTATGTTTTTAAGATATTGACTTGATTTCTTCTGCGTTGGATAGATAAACATATTGGCTTCAATTTAAATTCTTTTTTTCGCGGGTAGTGCGAAAAAAAATTTTTCCCTAAAAATTATGATGAACTAACCCCTTTGTTTTTTTGAAAAAATTACAAAAAAAATTTTTTTTCTTATTTTCGCCAAAATAAAATTTCGAATGAAAGCCAATACGTTTATCTATTCAACGCAAAAGAAACCAAGTCGATATCTTGAAAAGTAAGCAAGTTATGACCAAAAAGGTAACCAGTTCTACTACTGCCTCTCCCCGGCCACTTTTTAGTAGCACTGGTTACCATTTTGGTCATAACTTGTTCAGTTTTCAGGATATTGACTTGATTTCTTCTGCGTTGGATAGATAAACATATTGGCTTTAATTTGAATTCTTTTCTTCGCGGGTAATGCAAAAAAAATTTTTTCCTCAAAAATTATGATGAACTAACCCCTTTGTTTTTTTTTGAAAAAATTACAAAAAAATTTTTTTCTTATTTTCGCCGAAATAAAATTTCGAATGAAAGCCAATACGTTTATCTATCCAACGCAAAAGAAATTAAATCGATATCTTGAAAAGTAAGCAAGTTATGACCAAAAAGGTAACCAGTTCTACTACTGCCTCTCCCCGGCCACTTTTTAGTAGCACTGGTTACCATTTTGGTCATAACTTGTTCAGTTTTTAAGATATTGACTTGATTTCTTCTGCGTTGGATAGATAAACATATTGGCTTTAATTTGAATTCTTTTCTTCGCGGGTAATGCGAAAAAAAAATTTTTCCTCAAAAATTATGATAACTAACCCCTTTGTTTTTTTTGAAAAAATTACAAAAAAATTTTTTTCTTATTTTCGCCAAAATAAAATTTCGAATGAAAGCCAATACGTTTATCTATCCAACGCAAAAGAAATTAAATCGATATCTTGAAAAGTAAGCAAGTTATGACCAAAAAGGTAACCAGTTCTACTACTGCCTCTCCCCGGCCACTTTTTAGTAGCACTGGTTACCATTTTGGTCATAACTTGTTCAGTTTTTAAGATATTGACTTGATTTCTTCTGCGTTAGATAGATAAACATATTGGCTTTAATTTGAATTCTTTTCTTCGCGGGTAATGCGAAAAAAAATTTTTTCCTCAAAAATTATGATGAACTAACCCCTTTGTTTTTTTTTTGAAAAAATTACAAAAAAAATGTTTTCTTATTTTCGCCAAAATAAAATTTCGAATGAAAGCCAATACGTTTATCTATCCAACGCAAAAGAAATTAAATCGATATCTTGAAAAGTAAGCAAGTTATGACCAAAAAGGTAACCAGTTCTACTACTGCCTCTTCCCGGCCACTTTTTAGTAGCACTGGTTACCATTTTGGTCATAACTTGTTATGTTTTTAAGATATTGACTTGATTTCTTCTGCGTTGGATAGATAAACATATTGGCTTCAATTTAAATTCTTTTTTTCGCGGGTAGTGCGAAAAAAAATTTTTCCCTAAAAATTATGATGAACTAACCCCTTTGTTTTTTTGAAAAAATTACAAAAAAAATTTTTTTTCTTATTTTCGCCAAAATAAAATTTCGAATGAAAGCCAATACGTTTATCTATTCAACGCAAAAGAAACCAAGTCGATATCTTGAAAAGTAAGCAAGTTATGACCAAAAAGGTAACCAGTTCTACTACTGCCTCTCCCCGGCCACTTTTTAGTAGCACTGGTTACCATTTTGGTCATAACTTGTTCAGTTTTTAAGATATTGACTTGATTTCTTCTGCGTTGGATAGATAAACATATTGGCTTTAATTTGAATTCTTTTCTTCGCGGGTAATGCGAAAAAAAATTTTTTCCTCAAAAATTATGATGAACTAACCCCTTTGTTTTTTTTGAAAAAATGACAAAAAATTTTTTTTCTTATTTTCGCCAAAATAAAATTTCGAATGAAAGCCAATACGTTTATCTATCCAACGCAAAAGAAATTAAATCGATATCTTGAAAAGTAAGCAAGTTATGACCAAAAAGGTAACCAGTTCTACTACTGCCTCTCCCCGGCCACTTTTTAGTAGCACTGGTTACCATTTTGGTCATAACTTGTTCAGTTTTTAAGATATTGACTTGATTTCTTCTGCGTTGGATAGATAAACATATTGGCTTTAATTTGAATTCTTTTCTTCGCGGGTAATGCGAAAAAAAATTTTTTCCTCAAAAATTATGATGAACTAACCCCTTTGTTTTTTTTTTTTTTTTTTGAAAAAATAACAAAAAAAATTTTTTTCTTATTTTCGCCAAAATAAAATTTCGAATGAAAGCCAATACGTTTATCTATTCAACGCAAAAGAAACCAAGTCGATATCTTGAAAAGTAAGCAAGTTATGACCAAAAAGGTAACCAGTTCTACTACTGCCTCTCCCCGGCCACTTTTTAGTAGCACTGGTTACCATTTTGGTCATAACTTGTTCAGTTTTTAAGATATTGACTTGATTTCTTCTGCGTTGGATAGATAAACATATTGGCTTTAATTTGAATTCTTTTCTTCGCGGGTAATGCGAAAAAAAATTCTTTCCTCAAAAATTATGATGAACTAACCCCTTTGTTTTTTTTTTTTTTTTTTTGAAAAAATAACAAAAAAAATTTTTTTCTTATTTTCGCCAAAATAAAATTTCGAATGAAAGCCAATACGTTTATCTATTCAACGCAAAAGAAACCAAGTCGATATCTTGAAAAGTAAGCAAGTTATGACCAAAAAGGTAACCAGTTCTACTACTGCCTCTCCCCGGCCACTTTTTAGTAGCACTGGTTACCATTTTGGTCATAACTTGTTCAGTTTTTAAGATATTGACTTGATTTCTTCTGCGTTGGATAGATAAACATATTGGCTTTAATTTGAATTCTTTTCTTCGCGGGTAATGCGAAAAAAAATTTTTTCCTCAAAAATTATGATGAACTAACCCCTTTGTTTTTTTTTGAAAAAATTACAAAAAAAATTTTTTCTTATTTTCGCCGAAATAAAATTTCGAATGAAAGCCAATACGTTTATCTATCCAACGCAAAAGAAATTAAATCGATATCTTGAAAAGTAAGCAAGTTATGACCAAAAAGGTAACCAGTTCTACTACTGCCTCTCCCCGGCCACTTTTTAGTAGCACTGGTTACCATTTTGGTCATAACTTGTTCAGTTTTTAAGATATTGACTTGATTTCTTCTGCGTTGGATAGATAAACATATTGGCTTTAATTTGAATTCTTTTCTTCGCGGGTAATGCGAAAAAAAATTTTTTCCTCAAAAATTATGATGAACTAACCCCTTTGTTTTTTTTTTTTTTTTTTTTTTTGAAAAAATAACAAAAAAAATTTTTTTCTTATTTTCGCCAAAATAAAATTTCGAATGAAAGCCAATACGTTTATCTATTCAACGCAAAAGAAACCAAGTCGATATCTTGAAAAGTAAGCAAGTTATGACCAAAAAGGTAACCAGTTCTACTACTGCCTCTCCCCGGCCACTTTTTAGTAGCACTGGTTACCATTTTGGTCATAACTTGTTATGTTTTTAAGATATTGACTTGATTTCTTCTGCGTTGGATAGATAAACATATTGGCTTCAATTTAAATTCTTTTTTTCGCGGGTAGTGCGAAAAAAAATTTTTCCCTAAAAATTATGATGAACTAACCCCTTTGTTTTTTTGAAAAAATTACAAAAAAAAATTTTTTTCTTATTTTCGCCAAAATAAAATTTCGAATGAAAGCCAATACGTTTATCTATTCAACGCAAAAGAAACCAAGTCGATATCTTGAAAAGTAAGCAAGTTATGACCAAAAAGGTAACCAGTTCTACTACTGCCTCTTCCCGGCCACTTTTTAGTAGCACTGGTTACCATTTTGGTCATAACTTGTTCAGTTTTTAAGATATTGACTTGATTTCTTCTGCGTTGGATAGATAAACATATTGGCTTCAATTTAAATTCTTTCTTTCGCGGGTAGTGCGAAAAAAAATTTTTCCCTAAAAATTATGATGAACTAACCCCTTTGTTTTTTTGAAAAAATTACAAAAAAAATTTTTTTTTCTTATTTTCGCCAAAATAAAATTTCGAATGAAAGCCAATACGTTTATCTATTAAACGCAAAAGAAACCAAGTCGATATCTTGAAAAGTAAGCAAGTTATGACCAAAAAGGTAACCAGTTCTACTACTGACTCTTCCCGTCCAATTTTTAGTAGCACTGGTTACCATTTTGGTCATAACTTGTTCAGTTTTTAAGATATTGACTTGATTTCTTCTGCGTTGGATAGATAAACATATTGGCTTCAATTTAAATTCTTTCTTTCGCGGGTAGTGCGAAAAAAAATTTTTCCCTAAAAATTATGATGAACTAACCCCTTTGTTTTTTTGAAAAAATTTAAAAAAATTTGTTTTCTTATTTTCGCCAAAACAAAATTTCGAATGAAAGCCAATACGTATAGCTATCCACCGCAAAAGAAACCAAGTCGATATCTTCAAAAGTAAGCAAGTTATGACCAAAAAGGTAACCAGTTCTACTACTGCCTCTCCCCGGCCACTTTTTAGTAGCACTGGTTACCATTTTGGTCATAACTTGTTATGTTTTTAAGATATTGACTTGATTTCTTCTGCGTTGGATAGATAAACATATTGGCTTCAATTTAAATTCTTTTTTTCGCGGGTAGTGCGAAAAAAATTTTTCCCTAAAAATTATGATGAACTAACCCCTTTGTTTTTTTGAAAAAATTACAAAAAAAAATTTTTTTCTTATTTTCGCCAAAATAAAATTTCGAATGAAAGCCAATACGTTTATCTATTCAACGCAAAAGAAACCAAGTCGATATCTTGAAAAGTAAGCAAGTTATGACCAAAAAGGTAACCAGTTCTACTACTGCCTCTTCCCGGCCACTTTTTAGTAGCACTGGTTACCATTTTGGTCATAACTTGTTCAGTTTTTAAGATATTGACTTGATTTCTTCTGCGTTGGATAGATAAACATATTGGCTTCAATTTAAATTCTTTCTTTCGCGGGTAGTGCGAAAAAAAATTTTTCCCTAAAAATTATGATGAACTAACCCCTTTGTTTTTTTGAAAAAATTACAAAAAAAATTTTTTTTTCTTATTTTCGCCAAAATAAAATTTCGAATGAAAGCCAATACGTTTATCTATTAAACGCAAAAGAAACCAAGTCGATATCTTGAAAAGTAAGCAAGTTATGACCAAAAAGGTAACCAGTTCTACTACTGACTCTTCCCGTCCAATTTTTAGTAGCACTGGTTACCATTTTGGTCATAACTTGTTCAGTTTTTAAGATATTGACTTGATTTCTTCTGCGTTGGATAGATAAACATATTGGCTTCAATTTAAATTCTTTCTTTCGCGGGTAGTGCGAAAAAAAATTTTTCCCTAAAAATTATGATGAACTAACCCCTTTGTTTTTTTGAAAAAATTTAAAAAAATTTGTTTTCTTATTTTCGCCAAAACAAAATTTCGAATGAAAGCCAATACGTATAGCTATCCACCGCAAAAGAAACCAAGTCGATATCTTCAAAAGTAAGCAAGTTATGACCAAAAAGGTAACCAGTTCTACTACTGCCTCTCCCCGGCCACTTTTTAGTAGCACTGGTTACCATTTTGGTCATAACTTGTTCAGTTTTAAGATATTGACTTGATTTCTTCTGCGTTGGATAGATAAACATATTGGCTTTGATTTGAATTCTTTTTTTCGCGGGTAATGCGAAAAAAATTTTTCCCTAAAAATTATGATGAACTAACCCCTTTGTTTTTTTGAAAAAATTACAAAAAAAATTTTTTTTTTCTTATTTTCGCCAAAATAAAATTTCGAATGAAAGCCAATACGTTTAGCTATCTAACGCAGAAGAAATGAATTCAATATCTTAAAAACTAAGCAAGTTATGAGGCCGCATATCAAATATAGCAAGTTTGTGTTGAAAACCTATGCAAATCAAAATTGGTGTGTATCTAATCGAGATTTCGAGATAGTCTAACCTGAGTCTACAGCATATGTTAGGATAGTGTAAGTGCTCGCTAATCCTATTAAAGAGATATTGGTTGGCGCCCATTGAAATAGTGGTGAAACATTGTCATTTGCTCAGCATGAGGAATGACTTGGCATCATATATATATATATATATATATATATATATATATATATATATATATATATATATATATATATATATATTGCACGCGCACCATAT
This sequence comes from Germaria angustata, assembly GCA_963681545.1. Taxonomy (NCBI): domain Eukaryota; kingdom Metazoa; phylum Arthropoda; class Insecta; order Diptera; family Tachinidae; genus Germaria; species Germaria angustata. Next base: position 58,968,632 of record OY813001.1, on the reverse strand, counting down.
TGTGTTGAAAATATGACATGACCAGTAAAGTGCACATTGCCATGCCTATAAAAGTATTATTTCTTCCCACAATTTTACTTCAGCGTCTACCAGTGAAAAAATAGAAGTCATTATTAAAAAAATAACATATTCGTTGCTTCCAAAGTAAAGGGTGTTTTTCAAAAGTTTACTATTTTGAAGTATTTTTAATATTAATGGAACTGGTTTTATGGGAAAGATAGATGGCGCAAGCTGAATATGCGATTGTCAATAACTCGGTGAATTTTGTCTCTACTTTATTGGCATAGACAATTAACTTGGTGGATCCACAAAGAAAATAATCTAATAGGCTTAGATCTTGGCGTCCAACTAACAACACCATAAGGTAAAATCATCAAATGTTTCCATGAATAAGTTAGTTGATAAAGTAATAAAATAAATAAATAAAATAACTTTTAAAAATTTGCGGCCCTTGCAATTGTCAGCTGCTAACTGTCTGCTGTAAAATAAAACAGCATTGTTAACTTAAAGATGTGAATGCTAAGACACCATTGTTGTACAGTATTTCTTAGGGAGCCAAGTTGACCCAACACTGATGATACTTCTGCGAATAAGTCTGTTTCTGGTGGGTGTGGAGATAAAATTTATGACCCTAGACAAAAACCTTCAGACTTAACAGTTGAATAACTACAAAATTTTTTAACAAATATTATTTAGAAATTTTTTTAACTTACTTGTACCATCTTCTTTGATAAAAATCATAAATCGGAAAAAAATTTCTTAGGTTAGGTTAGGTTGATTGGAGGGGTGTGATAGCCCATGTCATACGACATACATACGAAGGTTTGTTGTGCGCTCCCTTTTAATTATCAGACACAAACTGTCAGAGTTCTGCGGCAGGATTCGAACCGGCGACCTTCGCACTACTAGTCTAGTACACTACCTACTAGTCTACGAAGGCCAGTTAAAAAAAATTATTTCTTAAATAGCTTTGAAAATTTAATTGTATTTAAGACGGTTTCTATGGCCCTTTGTTCCACGATGGAACTACAGGAATGAATATATAAGACGGTTTCTGTGAAGAATTTGGCCAAATCTCCCATAATTAAATGTCATAGTTATACTTATGGTTTCCAATAGTTAATAGTCCACTTTCTGTTAAGTATATAGTGGCATTGCATGCGACTTAACCGTTTGACCACTGTAGCAAAAATCCTTAGAAACAATGAGTGTCTATATTTGAATTATTAAAGCATTGAGGATATTTTCTTTTCTGAATTGTGATTTTTCGGAGAGACAATGATATAATAATTTTTGTTCAAAAATATGGTTTTTATTCAACTTTGAGTACATTAATCAAATTTTTATATGTTTAACAGAGCTCTGTTAGCATTATAACTCTGTTAATCACCAAGGTTTTTTTCCTGGGTTATCAATTTTTAAATTTATTCTCACAGCCATGTTTTTCTGTTAGAGTTTCTGAAAACACTTTTATTATCAAAAAATACTTATTTTTAACAATTTCTTATTTAAACACTACAAATCTACTTAATATATTGAAGATGGACTTCAATTCTTGGAATTTGCAATTACAAGCATGTATTACATGATATTTTTGGAAGCTAATTTTTTACTGAATTCTTGTGGTACTTTGCAAACAAACTTCCAGATTGGCCTTGTATTTGGATTTTTTAGATAAGTAGCCATGCAAGGATAACATCAATTATATTATGATTTCATATATTTTCTATTATTATCTAATGAAGCCCTGTGCTCTATTACCCATAGTATTTTCTTATTAAATCAAAATTGTTTGTCCTATTATATTTATTATTTCCCTTGCTTTTGATTCAAGCTTTAAGTAAAAAGTTAAATTTCTAAAATAGTACGTTAATATCATTATGCATATGCTGCAAGAATTAAATTTCAAAACCATACATCTTTTACACATATACATACATATGTATGTGTGCATAAAAGTGTATGTGTGCAAACATTCCAAATTTATAATTAAGAGCAATGGTATAATTATGAACTTAACCAAACTTTAAGTTTCCGTTTCCGGTTTAATGCACAAATTCTGTATAACTTGCTCCTTACAAATCCTTTTACACCCTTGAAGAGCAATTTTAAACAATTACGAAGTTATTAATGATGATGATGACGATAACGATGATGCACTGAGTGCAACTAGAATGCTTGTATTCGTATTTTTAAAGAGCATTTAAAAAGTTTAAAAAAATTTTGTGCAAAAAAATTTGCAAATTCAAAGAAGATTTTGGGAAAAATATGTAAATTTATGTAGCAAGGATTTCGACAATTAGTTAACGTTTTGCATTTGCTGTAATTTTAAAACAATTAAATTTTGTTCATGATCCATATAAAAGTTTTTACTTTCTGTTACAGATTATCTGTAAAAAATATTCAAAGTTTTATTTTCTCAAAGTTTTACATCTTAAGTTGGTTACTAAAAGAATTTTTTGCACCAACATTTGCACAATTGTAATTCAATAAGAAAACACAAAATTTTTGGAATGAAGACATGACACGAATGATACGAACATTTAAAATGCATATTTGAAATATAAATAAATTCATATATTTATGTGCATATTCTACACATGTTGGGCGATCGAAAATTGAAAGTGTGAGAGATTGAGGAAGCCATAGGCGCATCACATGACTCAGTTGCTTAAATGTTTAATGACCATTTGCGTATGAGATAGTTTTGCGGAAAATTGGTGACGCATTTGCTCACAATGCGAAAACTTTGCAGGAGTGTTTGGCATTATTCAACCGCAATATGGAAGAGTTTTTGCACTGTTTCGTATCCGTGGATGAAACGTAGATCCACCTAAATATAGCAGAGGCCAAGCAGCAATCGAAACAGTGGGTACCTCGGGGTGAATTGGAGCCAAAGAAGGCCAACGTGCATTTGTCGACCGTTTTTTGGTATACAAACGGTATAATCCAAAGTGACTACCTTCAAAAGGATAAAACGTTCAATCACGAATATTATGACAACATATTGGATCCATTTGATAATAATTTGAAAAAAACGACCGCTTTTGACCAAGAGAAAAGTTATCTACTACCACGACAACGTAGGGGTGCACACGTGTGCAGTTTCCAAGACAAAATTCCATAAATTGCTCCCTCATCTGCCCTATTCTCCGAATTTAGCTCCGAGGAATATGTTCTTGTTTCCAAATCTAAAACTCGAAATAGAAAGAGATTTGACCATAACGATGAAATCATCTCACAAACAAATTTTGATGACCTCGACAAATCTTATTTCTTGGAGGGTATAAAAAAATTGGAGAAACGTTGGAAAAAGTGTATAGAGCTCAAAGAAGATTATGTTGGAAAATAAAACAAATTTTTATCCAAAAAATCGCCGACTCCCTGAGAAGTTCTTATGCGTTCAAAATAATTTATATGCAACAAACTTTTAAATTTTATATTAAACATTATTTATTGCTTTAAAACAGAAAATATTTTTAGCGGCTTAGGGGAACTTTAAACAAAGTTTATTCAAAATCTTGAAAAAATAGAATATGGTATTAAAAAGCTCAGGATTTTAAGCTTAAAATTACATTTACTTACACAGTGCAACACGAAAAAAATAACCATATACGGACACCACTACGTGATAAAAGACTAAAAAAAAGACCCATGTCTCCCAATTTTTCCCAAAGTCATGCACTTTTTTTAATGGGCCTCCAAAGGTTTGGGGCCTAGGTATCGTTTTCGCAAAAAAGTGATCATTTTCTCGGGCTCATATCTTGCAAACCGTTCCGAATTTCGATTTACTCTCTGAGGCAAACTTGTAGCTCTTGTCATAAAGAACAAAAATTGCGAACATATAAAATCAAAAAAACTTCACCTTCCAGATAAAAATCGCAAAAAACTTAAAAAAATTCGATTTTTTTTTACCTTTTTCCCTTGTTCAGGTCCATAGGTAGCAAACCGGTCAAAATTCAAGGAAACAATCAACTACAAAAAAAAAGCGTAGCGATGACAAAATTAAAAAAGGTATTGTAGTAAATTTAAAACGAATTTTTGTTCACCTAATTGTACTATTTACACTATGTTAATGTTTTCTTTTCTGTCTTTATTTTTTGTTTTCATTTAACAGGCGTACTTAATGGCCCTGACATTAGAAAGCTATTCAAGAGCAACTTCGATTCATCGCTTGATGAAAATCATTCAATGGCATGGATTTACCTTCAGCGTGTATGCACCAGAGTCTTGGGAGGGGATCGAGACGCGGAACCGGAAGCAAGAGAATGGGTGAAAGAAATGCTGCATTATTTTGAGATAATCGGCGCATCGATGACATTAAAGCTGCATTTTCCTCATTTTCATTTTGACGATTTTATCAAACAACTTCCTACCGAATCCGATGAGCAAGGAGAACGGTTTCACCAATGCCATGGAAAAACGGTACAAAGGCAAAAACCTCGACGCATTGCTTGCAGAGGTATGTTGTTGGAGTCACAAGATCACCCTGTATGATGTTAATGAAGTATTTGAAGAAGAAAGAGCTGATGATGGAGAGCAGTCTGGAAGCAATGTGCCTGTGGACACCATAAGTTCTGAATCAGAGTCAGATTCGGACGATTCGGACGACGATTTGGATCCACAACTTAAGAGAGCGCGATTTGCAAGTCCAGGGCCATCAACATTATAAACATAATACGAATACTTTTTTTAATATTTTTGTAATTGATAGCATAGTATCTCAATGTTGAAGTAAATAAAAAACAAATGAAATTAAAAAACGGTGTTCAGAATTATTCCCAGGAAGTTTATATGTTGTAGAAATTTGTTTGTTGAGATCTTAGGTAAATTTTTGTAGTTGATTGTTTCCTTGAATTTTCAACGGTTTGCTACCTATGGATCTGAACAAGAGAAAAAGGTAAAAAAAATCGAATTTTTTTTAAGTTTTTTGCGATTTTTATCTGGAAGGTGAAGTTTTTTTGATTTTATATGTTCGCAATTTTTGTTCTTTATGACAAGAGCTACAAGTTTGCCTCAGAGAGTAAATCGAAATTCAGGACGGTTTGCAAGATATGAGCCAGAGAAAATGATCACTTTTTTGCGAAAATGATACCGAGGCCCCAAATCTTTGGCGGCCCATAAAAAAAAGTGCATGACTTTGGGAAAAATTGGGAGACACGGGTCTTTTTTTTAGTCTTTTATCACGTAGTGGTATCCGTATATGGTTATTTTGCCACGACTTAAAAAATTACACACAGTGTTATCAAATATACAAAGTAATAAATCTGACAAATAAGCCTAATTTCAATTTTGTATGATCCTAAGGCTAAAGATGCTAGGAATTGGGACTATGAACAACGCAGTTCAATGAAAGAAGAAGGAAGGAAACGTTATTATAAAAAATGTATTAGAAAGACGCTCTATTTAGAAGGAATTCTATTTGATTGAAATTGTATTTTTAAGAGATGAATATCAAACCATTAAGAAATTGTAATTAAGTTAACTTTACTAACCATGGGCAAACATCAGTACAAAATAGAAAACCATAGTGCCAACGTATTAAATGAAATAGAGATGCTCGTATATTAATCTAAGAACCTTGCAAGTCTTATAAATTATAATTAGAATAGAGCAAGCGAATCAAATGGTGTTAATAGTAGTAACAACAATATGCTTAAATTGAGCAATCAATATAATAAAAATTTACAATCACTAGATATTAGAGGCAATTTTGAGACTTTACATTTCTAATTGTAAGGGAGTGTCAATGGAACAAATTTATTTTTTTCGAAAACTTTTCCTATCCATTAAAACCATTGCTGATTTGTAATTAAAAATCAAATGAATAAATTATAAACACAGGCATTTATTTTAAAGCTTTAAAATAAAATTACAGCTTATAAACACAATCTCATGTTGCAATTACTATAAGACCACCAAGTGTACAAAATGTTTGACATGTATTTTAATATATGAATGCAATTTCATTCCATTTCATTTAATTAAGCGACCGCAAAAATTTACATTTCACGCCTCCACAGCGCTGCAATAAAATTAAAATCTGACAGCAGCAGCAACATTTTACAGTGACTGTTAGGAATGTTTAAAATTCTTGCAGAGTACTAAATGAGCAGTTTTTTATAATTATATCTGCTTATTTCGTTGAAGCCTGCAAGAACTACCACTTGGTAGGCAGGCGTCTTTTGGGAGGTATTCCACTTGCAACCTTCAGATGTCACACTGAGTTAAATTTCGTGCGTTTAAGCATAAATTAAGAATAAACGCAATTGTTTGAATGATCCTTCCTACATACCAGAAAAGAAACAAAAACAAAAGCAATATATTTTAATAGATGACTCAGGATTGAAGAAATCGAATACCGTGAAAACAGCTGATAAGGTGATTGCACGGTCTTAGGTTTTTGAGATGACTATTGAATTATCAGCATAAATTACATAAAGAAATTAATAACAATAAATGGAAAAGACTTTTCACCAATAAAGCAAAGATGTAAAAAGCTTTTTCATTTAAGAAAAAGGTATGAACATTCACGGACTAACAAAAAAGGACCTAATCTGGACCCAAGTGCTGTCCTAACAAGACCTGTCTATTTCAACCCAACCAACACAATTGAGCGATTTCGGTTAGAAAAATGCCTAAATGTGATTCTAATTGAGACCGCCTCATAGACACTTTCTCATATTGCCAAATACGCTAGAAAATTAGAATGAAATAAGAATATTATTATCATCTTTGAGGATCGTCCGAAATCACTTTGAAGCAAAACAGTTAGAAAATCGTTGCAATAGGATCACATTGAAAAAAGTTAAACAAAAAAAATGTGTTTTAGTATTTTATGAAAATACTTGCCAATCGATTAATCGTATACAGACTTCTTGTGTGATGGAATGCATTCCTGGCACCACATAATAAAGAATTATATAAATATTACTCATAGCACCACCATTTCAATATCTATCTAGAAATAATCTTATTAATCATATGTTAAACGTATATGTTAAAGTATTCAAGAGAACACTGAAGATGGCACAAAGCCGAAACAGGTCTGTTTACAAACCAAATTTGACGTGGGATGACGGAAAATCGTCCCAAATTCAAACAAACCCCGTCGGAAGAAAAACACAAAAATCAAAAAAAAAACAAAAAAAGTATTTTGTTTGTGCAAAATAAAAATTTGGGAATATTAAGAATATTTTTATCCAGAATTACAAAGCAAATGTTGGCACAAGGTGCATACGAAATTGAGAGAAGTATATCCGAAGAGAAATGCACCCACAAAAACTCTATCACTATTCGTTGCAATAATCATTTTTATAAAATTTATGCAAAGATAATTTCTTTTATTGAATAGAAGTAACACTCAGGTGTTACGTCTTTGTGAGAGGGATAGCGTAGAGAGAACTGCTGGTGAAATGAGAGGAAAAAAAAGTTGAAAAGCTGAAAAAGTTTTTTACAACCCTACGATTCCGCTTATTTTTATTAGTTGCAGCAACTCTGGTGTTAAGTAGACGCAGTAAGTTCTTTTAGCTACATATATGTGTAGCGATTTTTACCTCGCCGACGATTCTGCTAACATTACCGACGAAGGAGAGCGCTGTGATATAGAATATTAGCATAGAAGCCTATCAATCGTATCGGCTTGATGGTGTGTTATCTACTACAAGCTCAATCACGTGGGTGTGCTAATATTGTGTGTAGGGTACTTTAGCTCCACTTATCTTTTTTCTTCATCTTGAGAAGACCGGTGCAAACTGTTGAAAATTTTTTTTTTTGCTGCCATTTTATACTTTTATTCGAGTATATTTTCTTTTTCTCTTGATTTATGAATTTGGTTTTGCACATTTTATTTATCATTTTTTTGCATCTCCACAAAATAAATTAAATATAAAAACAAAATTTTATTTGTACGTATATATGTAAATTACATTGTGATATACACACATGTAGTATAAATCAATTTTGTAAAAGTTACAGATTCTTCGGTGTAAGACATCATCTAATAATAAACTAGTATTTGATGTTAAATGGATACTTCTAAGAAACACATAAGTATTTAAATTCTATGAACGTGTTCTATAGTCATAATTAAAACGAATTTAACAAATGTGTATAAAATAGACTTTTTCAACCATTATAAAATCTTAAATAGAGTACGTAACAAAACATAAGTTTTCAATTTTTATGAACTATAAAGCCTGTAACAGATAAATTACCGCTGCCTGGTACGATGAACTAATTACGGTGCACGTGTAACGAAATAATTGTTGAAGACAAAACCATTTTACTATTGTTTGAAAAAACTTAGCTAAACTTACATAAAGGGGGAATACAAGCTTTTATTATTACTTTTTTCGAAAAGTAAAGAAACAGACATGAAAGTTTAATCAGTATCGCTAACATAGAGAAGTTTCAGGAGGATTTTTTCCCGTTTAGGAAAAAATTTTATGTGAAAATTCTAAAGGGAAAAATTTCTCGAGCATATCCCATTTTCATTCTTGTTGAACCTTCGTAGTGAACAGACGTGTTAGCGGAATTTTTTTTTTTACATACTAAACAAACAAAAATACAAACAAAAAAAATATTCGTAATAAGTACTGATTCGTAATAAGTACAGTTTTTGTTAAATTTGCTTTATTTGCATTAATAATATTTTTCGTATAAACTGAAACAACAAAAACAAACAAAGTGACTGAGGAATACTCTGTATGAGTACCTCAAAAACAAAAAATTGTGAAGTGAGTTCTAACGGCAGAAATGCCTATTTTACTGTGAGTTCTGATATTGTTAATGCACACAATAAAAATAAAAAATTTGATGATAGTCTCTTTCTAACGGCAAAGCCAATTTTACGTGAGCGATCAACTTCGCTTACTCCGATGCCAAGTAGTGATTCTATAACATTACCGCTGCCTAGTACTTCTCTATTTAAATCAGCGCCATTATCCGCTCCGGGCTCGTGTTCATCACTTAACCCAGTTATCACTATAGACAATAATATTGAGAAACCTAAAGTGCCTGTCGGAATGGACAGATATGTCACAGTAGTAAAGCGCGGGCGAAGCCCAAATTCATCTAAAATCTCATCGGTTCCCAAGATATCCAGGGATAACGACGCCGCAACAGTTAACCGGCAAAACCGTTTTAAAATATTGCAAGACGACAGCGACGAATCCGAAGAATCCTTGAAAAAAACCTCGAAACCACCACCAATCTATCTGAGGCAAAAAAATTCAAACACTCTTATTAAAAAACTAATCTCCGTCATTGGTGAAAAGGCATTTCACATTGTCCCAATAAAACGTGGTAATATTGACGAAACAAAGATCCAAATATATGAAGAAAAAGATTTCCGCAAAATGGTTAACGAATTTGAAAAAAGTAAAACAAGTTTCTACACATTCCAGCTTAAGAGTGCTAAAGGCCTACAGATCGTACTGAAGGGCATAGATTCTTATGTTGTTCCTGAGGAAATAAAGGATGCTCTCACCCTCCAGGGATTTAAGGTAAAGAATGTCTCTAACATAATAAACAGGGAGAAGATCCGCTACTTATTCTCCTATGGCCCAACCAATCTCTACACAAGTATCGTATGCTGACGCTGCCAAGATCAACTCCGTTCCCATGCAAAAAGTGTCACCACCAAATAACACAACAAATGCAAACGCAAGCTTTAATTTTAATCGCCTTGAAGCTACTATTGATAATCTGGTGCAAACTATAAACAATTTTACAACAAATATGACTAGCGTGATGCAAGAAATGCTGCGAATGCAGAACACACTGCTTCAAGCATTAGTTAAGAAGCCATGAACACGTTAAAATTATGTTTCTGGAACGCAAACGGCATTCGCCAACATAAAAATGAACTTTAGCACTTCCTCACGGTAAAAAATATTGATATAATGTTGGTATCTGGGACTCATCTGACTTCGAGAAGCCTTTTTAAATTGAGTGGCTACACCTTATATGATACAAAGGACCCGAGAGGAAGAGCATGCGGAGGATCAGCAGTTCTAATAAAGTCAAGACTCGAGCACTATATTATTGAGAACATTTGTGAAGACCATCTACAAGCAACGAATATTTGCATCGAAAATTTTTGTTCAAATCTCGTGATATCATCGATTTATTCCCCTACCAGATTTTCAATTACTGAGGATCAATACGAGGATTTTTACTTGCTCTTGTTTCGTAGCAGCTGGAGACTACAATGCAAAACATACGTTCTGGGGGTCGCGTCTTATTACACCTAGAGGTCGAGCATTGTTCAACACGATTTCAAAAATGGGCTTGGACGTCATTTCGAGCGGGGAGCCCACTTACTGGCCTACTGACATACAAAAAACTCCAGATGTTATAGATTTTGGCGTCATGAAAAATATCTCTAGGGATTTAATTCATGTTGAAGCTTCTCATGATCTCTTCTCCGATCACTCGCCAACGATCGTTACAATTTGTAGCCCACTAAGAAGTGACTTACCTCACCCATATGTGAATGTGATAAATCGTGTTAATTGGCTGGGGTTCAAAAAATATCTCAGTAGTTATTGTGCAGAAAACATCAAGCTAAGAACTCCCGATGATATTGAACTTAACATTGCCAATCTTACTGAAAATATTAAACAGGCTGCTAAACATGCCACTACCTCCCATCCGCAGACTGGATTTAATAGAATTTATTCTGCGGATATTGAACGTCTCGTATGTGAAAAAAGAAGAGCTAGAAGGGAATGGCAACAGCACAGATCACCCCAACATAAAATCAGACTTAGAGAATGCACTAAACGACTCCATGAGTTGCTTGCATCTGAAAAATCTGCTTCTCTTAAGAACTATCTGGAAGGTCTCGATGTCACAGCAGCATCTAATTACTCCTTGTGGCGCGCTGCTAAATAACTTAAAACACCCGTTGAGTCTAAACCACCCCTGCGCACTTCTACCGGAGGTTGGGCAAGAACCAATACTGAAAAAGGTAACATATTTGCTGAACATTTAAAACACGTATTTACCCCAAACACATGTACTGGTGCTGTTGATATGCCGAGTGTAGTTGCTCTACCCCCTCGACCCATAAAGTTTAAGATGCGTGATGTAAATAAACTAATTGCTGAAACCAACCCAAAAAAGGTCCCGGGTATTGATGGAATTAGTAACAAGATGCTGATGAAGTTGCCTCGTATTGCTATTAGAATCCTGTTATTTATTTTTAATGGCATTTTACGACTGGAGTATTATCCACACAGCTGGAAACTTGCCATGGTCAAAATGATTCCAAAGGCGGGCAAAGATCTTACCAAAGCTGAGTCATATAGGCCAATAAGTTTACTGTCAACAATTTCAAAGCTCTTCGAAAAGCTGCTCATGACAAAATTGTCCCCAATTCTAAATGATATTGGTTGCATACCGGACCATCAATTTGGTTTTAGAAGTCAGCATAGCACCATTGAACAATGTCATAGATTGGTACATTTTATAAGAAGAACATTTGAAGAAAAGAAGTATTGCTCTTCCCTCTTTATTGATGTTTCTCAGGCATTTGATAAAGTGTGGCACGAAGGCCTTATTTTAAAATTGAAGACATATCTACCAATAAACATAGTAAATCTTTTAGAAAGTTACATTCTTGCCCGGAAGTTCACTGTTGTGGAAGGAGACTTCATGAGTGTGCCCGAAACTATCTCATCCGGTGTGCCACAGGGGAGTATACTGGGGCCTGTTTTGTATTTGATTTATACCTGTGATATGCCTTTAAGCAGTAATATCCTAACTTCTACATTTGCCGATGATACAGCCTGCCTTAGCATGCATGAAAACCCTCACGAGGCATCCCGATATCTTCAGGAACATATTAACCTGTTGGAGCTGTGGTTGAACTTATGGAGAATAAAAGTAAATGAACAAAAGTGTGTTCATGTCACATTTACGCTACGAAGAGATACTTGTTTCCCCATTCGAATCAACAATCAAGTTGTTCCTCAACATTCACAGGTGAAATACCTTGGTATACACCTTGACCGACGGCTTACTTGGAAACACAAATGAAGCTTAAATTAACCCAGATACATTGGCTGATTGGTAGAAATTCTACCCTCAGTCTAGATTGCAAACTTTTAATATACAAGTCGCTTTTGAAACCCATATGGTGTTACGGAATTCAGCTATGGGGCACTGCTTCAGCTTCCAATGTAGAGAGAATCCAACGAAGGTAAAACAAAATTTTAAGGTTAATAACATCGGCTCCATGGTACATGAAAAATTCAAATTTACATCATGATCTAAACATGCCACTTGTGACCGCAGAAATTGCAAAATATGCAGGCAAATATTTAACAAAACTCGAGTCCCATCCTAATCCCCGTGCTCGTAACATCTTGAACTTTCCTGGACACATCCGCTTAAAAAAGAGGGATACTACGGCATTAATACGCAACACTGGAGATGAAATTCTTTGAAAATATTTTTTGTGCTTAACATGACATTTATGTATTATTAATTATTATCACTAAGTTTATGTCTGACACTGGTTGGGCCTAATAATTATATATATATATATATATATATATATATATATATATATATATATATATATATATATATATATATATTTAAGATTTGAATACTTATTGTTAGTTCAGTTTTTTTTTTTTTTTTTGAAGATACAATAAATAAATTTTAGCATGAAAAAAAAATATCCCATTCAACAACAATTGTTATTGTTACAAGATCTTATAAGTAATCAATGAGAGAAGTTACACGATTTTCGCCGCAAAATCTTATGATTTCATAACAATTTTATCTTAACATTAAATACAATATTTTCAGGCTCATTAATTTGAAACTAGTATTCTTGCTAATAGTGTTAATTCACGTACCGGTTCAGAATCTGAAGAGGGTCATTGACTCTGGTTTAAGGGATTAAGCGAGGAAACTTTGGTGCAATACGGGGACTTGTTAAACTTCTAGAATAATGTGCAGCTCTTATAGCCCTAAACCATATAAGTTCCTTTTGTCACTGACGAGAAGTGACTGTAGACTTTTTGTGAAAATTTTAACTGGACACTGTATACTGGAGACTTTCGTATGCTGTCAAAATCGGTCAAATAGTCCCGGCAGGAGATGTAGGAAAGAAGGGGTGAATAAGGCAAGGGAATACCTACTCTGATATAAAATTTTTTGGCGCTCACACTTTCCGGAATCTTAAAGTTGTATCGAGAATAGGACTGTATCTAGTATAAGTGCTTAATTTTGCTAAATTGTGTGGTAGTCGTTCAGAGTAGTCACCACGAAGTGGTATGACCATCCAGTTTAACTTAATTTGCACTTGGAAAATCAAGAAAGGAAAAAATTATCTCGAACAGATGTATCAAACTTTAGTACTACAGAATTCAGTGCTCGATTGTAAAGTTACTTGCACTCATATTAAATTTAATATTAACTAAGTGAGAATTCTATCCAAAAATTAGTACATACAACATGTATGGCACACAATATTTATTTGATTTTCGATATTGTCTTCACATCTCTCATCTTCGGCTTAGAGCAAGGGTGTAGTCTCAGTAATATGCGAAGTTGCGTGCTAGTGGGCTTGGATGATACTCCAATTTCTTTATATATATATATATATATATATATATATATATATATATATATATATATATATATATCTTAACGTATTTTTAAATCACATTTTTAATCAATGGGACGTCCAGGGCTCTATAAACGCATAAATTTTTAACATACCAGGGAGTGGTTGAAATAATAAGGGGGTTTTATTTTCGTGCCTTTGAATTTTTTCGTTATTAAATGCTGAGGCGGTGCCCCATAGCACCATATTGGTTTTAGAATCGCATTGTGTCGAAAAAATTTATAATCTAGGCTTAGTCAATCGTCATAAGCCAATTAGTTTAAGCAGCCCTTAAATTCATTTGGATCAACTTGGCGTCTATGAGCCATTTCCATATAACTTCATTGTGTTTGCGGTATAGATTTGAATGGGGGAATATATTTCCCCTAGCAATATAAAAGTGATATAAACACATTATTGCTTGTTGACAAAGTCAAGTTTAAATAACGAGTATATTGTGGCGGATTAGATGTTGCTGTATCCACTGAAAAAGGTGGAAGTCATTCTAAAAGAAACATATCTTCATTTTTTCTGAAAATCTAATAGTGTATTTTTCAAGTTTCTTGGAGATCAAGTCGACAAATTTTTTATTAAAAATATGAAATGTTTTCTTAAAAATACTGTGAAACTATTTGAAAACACTTTTATAATAAAAAAGTGCCCAAATTTGCATAATTATATTAATTTTCCTCAATCAATAAGAGATAAAATTACTTTTACATATTTCTGAAAAGAAATCGTACTACTGGCAAATATGTATGCCTTTCAGATGTGAAATTCATTCCCAGCGGAATAAATAATCCTGATCTTATAAATATAAATAAGATTGTTTTTTTTTACAAAAAAATACAATAAATATACTTTTTGGAACAGAGTCGATGAATAGGGACCATAATGATTTTGATAATACTATTTCTAAATTTTATTCCATCTTGCGTTATGATATTGCTATTGCAATAGCATCATAGACCGCACAATGCAACTTGTAAGCCTCAGTCGTAAGGATATATCGAGACTTCTGTCGATATTAATGGGTCACTGGATGTTAGAAGTAGATGCAAACCGATTCGGACTATCCTTCAGCGGCTACTGTCGCAGCTGCAAGGATATAGGAAAAGAAGAAACAGACTTTTACATTTTCTGCGAATGTCCTTCCTTGGCAATAAAAAAAAGCAACAACTTCTTAGTGGCGATATACTGGAGGATCTTTGCGAAGTATCGAGGTCAAGACTAAATGATGTCACAGTTATTACCCTGTTGCGGTGAGGAATCGTACTCCAAATCATAGCAGGTGTACAGGTTCTAGCTCAACACGTCTGATGGGTCATATGTTCATGTCAAAATGGGGTCATGTAGACTCTACTTGACAGTTTGCGAGCAGTAAACTACCATAAAAACCAAGCAACTAATCAACTACAACTTCTTTTGAATATCTTACTCAGCTCTACTACGTCCCAACAAAAATCTGCCAATTTTTTTAGTTTATTGTTACTGGACATTTTTTAACTATTCCAGTCTAAAATAAGCTGTTTCCAATGCATTCAAACTTCTAGTTTAAAAAATATATATATTAAAAACTTCTAATAAAAACAAACAATTGTTAGTATTCTGAAAATGGTTCTACACACGAAACAATTTATTAGCACTAGTTCTGAACGACTTACACCTACCAACAGAGGAGCATTACAAATTATCTAATAATTCTTTCATACATTACAATTATAAAAAGTTATGTTATATATATATGTGTTCTTCTATATAATAATATTTTGCCTCAAAGAACATTTAAGACTGACTAAACGACGATATTATAATTGGTAGTTTTCTATAGTCTATGTAGATTTTCCTTAAAGGAGTACTTTAGAAATTTCCACTTGATTACAGCACAAATGTAATAAATATTCCTGAAAATATTGAATTAAATATATTTTTAACAGAACGACAACCTATGACAAGCCCAAATTAGTTGCCTATTAAAGAAGATAAACTATTTTATTTGATTTACCCTTTCACCTCTTAAATATTAAGATTTTCGAGAAGAAAATATGTCATTCGTATGCAAAGGATATTATCTAAAATACTATTATTGAATTATTTAATATTGTGTTTATTATTAATGAGACATTTATCTTAATTAAATTTTCCTTTAGCAGGTGAAATAACAAATGGCCACATGTAAAACGTATTTTAATTTGTTAGTTATAGTTGTTATTATTGCTCCTAATGTAATTATAATGTACTTGTTGCATGTAATGTAAATACATATATACATATTCTAAATACATATATTCATTCTTATTCTATTTCACGTCGGCAATTTTAAGACAACATCCATTTAATACAACAGCAACATAAGACGACAAAATCAAATGCAATTAGAGACAACATCAACGTCAATTTTGGTTCCAGAATACCAAACATATGTATGTTAAAAGTTATTGATAAATGGCAATATTGCCAACTGGAATACCGATTTGCAAAAAGAAAAATAAAAAAAAGAGTTGTCTTCTATTGCCGTCACCAAGTAGAATAAGAGTGAGTATATAACCTCCTGATCTAAAGGGTCCGCAAGTTGTCGGTCCCATGGCGCAGTGATTTTTTAGGTGGACTCCTTGTTATTATTCTGAATGATATTGAGGCATCGAACGAGCCAAAAGAGTCCGTGGCTAGTATTGCTGATCAAAATTTACTTCCACTTATATGGTTGTAGGAAAGGTCCTGTCTCATTTACACTGAGTAAGTTGAAGTTGATATGATGAAGAGTGAGAGGAAAGCGTAACATCATACATTCTGAGTTGCCTCTCTTGAAGGTGTACCATCATTATACACTAGTGCTGCAGACAGCAAAATATTAAGAAGAATAATTTCAATTTTCTGTTCAAAAATATTGCTGTTAGATTTTCTAATAGTTCAATTTTCCTTAAAACAAAAGGGTAATAAAAAATTGTAACATCTCATTATCAAACTGCGCATTGCACTTAATTATCTGTGTCCCTTTCTTCATTAATTATTTTGTCAAGTGTAATTTAATGTAAAGAAATATAAATGACAACAAATTTGATTCTCATTGTTGCATGTTTATTATCGTAATAAGCACGTGTGTCGAAGGCAACAGAATTTTGTGTTCTATCCACGGGTGCTATAAAAATTTACAACTTATCGATTTAGAATATACAAACACACAGAAAAACGAGTAGTTGGAAAACATTTTGAAATATGAAGATTTTACAACTTGAACTATAGTTTTTCAACAATTATGGAATATGTGAAAGTGCAATAAATTTGTTTTATTATAACCGACATAATAACCGTTCGAAATAATTCCAGTCACGGTTACATCGAGCTTTTATTTCGTAAATTCGCTTATTATAATTAAAATATTTATTTGGCTTTTGTAACCAAGAAATTGTTTGTGATAACCACAATTAAATTTTTAACTGACTTGGCAGGAACAGCAAAATAGTCGTAATAAAAAATAATAATAATTACGAGAGCAGGTCAATAAGTTCGTGACACAGGTTTATAATATATATATATATATATATATATATATATATATATATATATATATATATATATATATATATATATATATATATATATATATATATATATTCCTTTTACTCCTGCTAGGAGCATAGGCGGGCGACTCAGGTTTTTGGATAAAAAACTTTTTTATTTTTCAAATATCCTCCTTTAAGCCCTACAAATTTTGTCCAATGTTACTTAAACTTTTTCATCCCTTTCTAAAAATAAGATTTTATCACATTTGTATTTATCAAGCTTAGCCTTGATTTGAGTGATGTTTTTTTTCCGCAAAAATAATGCTTAAAGAGAACACGAAATTCACTTTTCTCCATTTTCTCCTCAAATCACACCGTAGTCTGGTGTCAATGGCTGCCAAACACAAGCTAAATGACGCAGCTTGCTCAAATTTCGATATGACTCAACTGACAGATGTCTATTGACAGGAGCAGCGTTGGCCTTTCAGTTAAAAGGCGGGAAATTCGTAATGACTCGTAATATTGAAAAATTTTAATTTGGTATAATCATCAGATCAGCAGAAAGTTTCAGAATGTACGCTATCAATAACGCATTAAGAATATTGAATCATGTTCTGTTTTTTGTTGTTGGTGTGTGGTATTTTGAAGCAAATAAGTGGAGAAGACGAAATAAAGTTTTTATATATTTTGCAATTCTTTAATATCAGAATAGGATTTTCAGAGGGATTTGCTAGCGTTTCTAGCAGGATTCATTTTCCATTAGTCTCGACTATTTTCTTTTATGCTTCTAGCTGGAATTCACCGGTACACAAATTTTAAAACTTGATTAGTTTAAGCGGATTTCTAAAATAATCAGATCTGATACTTTTAAAATTATTGCGAAGTCTCAAGAGCGCTGATTCTTAATTACTTTTATATTTATTAAATCGAACCACAGAAATAAACGTTCCTAGAAAAATAAGTGCCACTAGGGACCACAACTGACGTGTTGCTCGTAAATGTCAATCAATCATATCAACTGAAGTTTTGTGCTTTACAAATAAAGCTCATTATTGTGAGGTTGCAAAGAGAGTTCCCAATTTCTGACATCTGCCGATATTGCACCTGGCGTGGAAGTGCACATTGAAAATTATCCTTCCAGCCACCTGTAACTATTCTTTGCAATTCGTATTTCAAAATAAATAAGTATTTCTTATTAAGAATAACATTTTAAATCAGTTGTACCTGCCGCAACAATCAAACATTGTGATGGTCCATGCAACCAACAAAATGCAATTGGTTGCAAAGTCGATTTACACAACTAATATAAGTATTTTCTCTGTTTCTGTCTATGCAGGGCTGACCAGAGAGTCTTCTGAATCAGCTGCCTCCCAGCACTATATCCTATACGGTCTTGTGGTGCGATATATACTATTTTAACATGAATAACGAAAAAGAAGATTATCTAATGGTGAAAGGTGAGTTGGTATAGAGGTAGTGTATGACACATGGAGTTTAGCTGATAGCAAGACCAGTACCCAAGAGCTAAACGGAATCAGAAATTCGTAAGATGACCATAAGTCCAATTTGGTAACCTTTAGGAATTTTGAGCGGGCTATAATTGATGCCTGATAAGCAGTTTAAAAGATTTTGAAATTGAAATAATGTGCAAGCAACCAATTTCGAAAACGAAATGATGTCATGGCAGATAATTACATTAATGTCAAACTCTCTCACTGTCTAGCACCAGAGATTCGTAAATTAAAGACGTCACTTTTACCCTTATGATATTAAATTCTTTCACGTATGAAAATGAAAACCTCCACAGATATTCTTACTGACTGCAGCCGGGTATGAAAGAGTAACATGTGGCATACACATATATATGTCGTTTCGAACTAGTCACATTTATTTTTTTTTCATCTTGACATGTATTTTTACTCAATAAACTTTTTAAGTGATAAATACAATGTCATCAACATTGAGACAAGTGATTTTTTTATCACTTGCTATGTTTGTCTATCGTTACAGAGGTGTAAACACACCCTCCTTTAGTTTCATATATTGTTTGTCCCATTCGTGTTTATTTTATGGAGCTGCACGGTAATTTATTATTTAACATTGACATCAAAAGAACAGTTGCAGTTGACTTAAAGGGATTTGTGAAATGCATTGAAATATTATAATAAAGAAATAGAAGAGGAAATTGTTGGTGTGTACATGTTCATATGTAAGCAGAGAAAATAAAAATATATTTTTAATGATTTCTAAAAAAAAAAACTATAATTTCGCGCACTCCAATCAAATGTATTAAATTGTTGTTTATGTTGAGAAGATCAAGAACTTCGCACAGCACTATGAAAATTCGCAAATTACAACACATTGCACGTTCGTAAATACAGTAGTACGCTGTAGCAGTAAATTACTTGCAACAGTGAAGAAGATGGTGCACAAAACTATTTTAGTATAATAGTCAGATAATAAAAGAGCATTATTTGATTTATATCAGTATAGCGGAGAAAGTTTTCTTTTCTGTTGCAGCATAGTATTGCATTTACGAACATAATACAATAATTAGAACTTTAGTTAATGTACATTGGAAAATGTGAACCAAATAATTTTTTAGTCTGTAAAAGTTACCATAATTATAAACATAATGTTCCTTTTACACGGCAGCATTTTGGAAAGGAGATTGGGGTTATGGTCTATGAAACTTTTCAGAAAATGCCTTGACTTCTATATAATCAAAAGCAACTTAAATACAGTTGAGGAGTTCAGGTGAGCGAAATTGGAAATTGTTTTTCACTTAAGCAAGATTTTCGATTAAATGGTCTTCGGTTAAGTGAAAGCCGTTTCCCTTGAACGCACTCAGCATTTTCGAAAGCGTTCTTTGAACCGAAGTTAGAAAGTGTGATACTTAATTTTTTTTTTTTAAATGGATATATATTGATTTTGAATTAACATTTATTTTATAAACTGCTTGTTACGGCGCTAAACAAATACGACACTGTTTGATGTTCATTTTCGTATTGCTTTCTTATATGGTATATGCACTTGTGTTGTCCGCCTGCCCTAGATGGATAAATTTTTGTCAATATATGACAACTGTCATGGATTGGCTTATTAATTTGATTTTTATTGAAATCATTGTATAATCGCAGGACTATCGATTTAATCAGTCAATTTGAAAACATACTGATCTGAACCATTGACTTTTAGTAGATACCACGTACATTTACAATTGACCTTGTCACAGCAAATAAACTTATTCATACGTATTTAGGTTGGGTTAGGTTCATACGTATTTAAATATTAACTATTTTAAGTACCATAAAACAAATTGCACTTTTACCTAAATTTCCATACAAACTCGTACATACATACATACATACATACGTACTGAGTTGGTAGTTCTAGAAAATATTTTCTATATTTTCTTTGTTAATTTACAATTTTAAATATGTTTGGATTTTCCAAAGAATTATTAACCAATACTTTCTTAGTTCTTCTTATCTACAATATTATGTTTGTCTAAAAGAAATCAACAACTAATCCAGGTGTTTTAATTTCTACAAACCTGCAGGTCATAAAAAATTTTTAAAAATTCTAATACTGGATCACCTAAGCATCAGGTACAAATATGTCAAAGATTTTACGTCAGTACTTGTCATAAACTTAACCTGACGGTGCTCTTCGCACTGGGTGAATAAAGCCGTTCACCACCGTCCCCGTCGTCCCTTCCAGAGGCACATAAAGGGTGTGGTCTACATATGCCCCTAATAGGGACGACATGGTAGTAAATTCTGTACAGGCTGCAGAACCATGTACAGACACCTTGCTAGAGTGCTGGAGCTATCTAACCTCCTACTACCCCAATGGCCCAGCAGTAAAATATTACCCCTATCTTACCTGGGGCTTCGCCAACCGCAACCATCAGGGCAGCTCTGTCGAATAGCAACAGCACCTAGAGATATATGGCCTGAATAGAGCATCTACAATCGGTCACTAGCACCATATTGCAGATACACTCATCCGATCCATAACTCTTCCCGCGTATCTTTGGGTTTTAACCACAGCCACCACGTGATCCCCGAAGGGGCCTCATCAACAACCAGATTAGGACAAGTCCTAGGGGCTACTGGTTCACGTGGCACCAGATGGGACTCTGGTCAGCCGCGTGTTAAAAACACCTCCGATTTTAGGTCTCATGCAAACCTGAGGTATCGGTAGCACCTCTACCCAGACAAGCATAGGCAAAGCTATTTCCTTATATTTTTTATATGCACGCCCGTTGCCCTGTTATTTCAGGGGTTGGGTAGTAACATATTAAGTTCTAGGGGTAATTGGCCAAAGGTCAAGGTCTGGAAAGACCATATTACCCATCCGGACGAGCGGGCGAACCCACTTTTACCTTTAATTTACTAGCATGCGCGCCCGTTGCCCTGTTAATTCAGGGATTGCGTAGCAAAATACAAGTTTTTTGGGGTTATCAGCAAAAAGGCCTAGGTCCGGAAACCTGATAACCCTATACCCCGGGAAGCACAACACCAAGCCACCAAGACAAGATGTATTGACCGTGCCCCCCGGGGGGAAGCATCAGGTACAATACAATATTATAACTGCCAAAATAGAAAATATGGATTTTGATTTTCTGATTTTTTCTTTCAAATAAAGAAATGATAAACTATAGCTGATCGCAAAATAAATGTTGGGAAATGGTCTTAAGGGTAACTCAAAAAAATTTCGACACAGGCTGAATTTTAATCACAACGTTTTTTCTTAAAATTTACTCAATTTGAGTTCTAGATGATACATAGACCAGTGTAATATTACTTATGGTTCCGACTTTATATTCCTCCAACTTTGGACACGACAGTCATTTTTGTGAAAAATTATTAGCAGCACCGAGAACTTCATAACGCGTCATGGGATTGATATAAAATTGGTATCGTTATAAAACTAATTTCTCCTTCAAAAGATAATTTAAATAATTTACGTTTCTGTTGCAAGGATAGTTGAAATAAGAAAACCTGGTCTCTACCGGCCTGGTTTTTTTTTAACAGAAAATAGAAAACTTTGCTAAAAATATTACTCTGGGGCTCTGGTGGGTTCAAAAGTTATGACTGTTTCTTTATTGCTAGATCAAAAATTGTTTCATACACGTATAAACTGCTTTATTAAATACTTTATTTATTTCGATTCAATAGTTGCACTGCAAATGCAAAATTTGAAGGCAACAGTTTATATAAAGAAATGCTAATTAATAACACTATGTGTAATTTTTTAAGTCGTGGCAAAATAACCATATACGGACACCACTACGTGATAAAAGACTAAAAAAAAGACCCGTGTCCCCCAATTTTTCCCAAAGTAATGCACTTTTTTTATGGGCCGCCAAAGATTTGGGGCCTAGGTATCGTTTTCGCAAAAAAGTGATCATTTTCTCGGGCTCATATCTTGCAAACCGTTCCGAATTTCGATTTACTCTCTGAGGCAAACTTGTAGCTCTTGGCATAAAGAACAAAAATTGCGAACATATAAAATCAAAAAAACTTCACCTTCCAGATAAAAATCGCAAAAAACTTAAAAAAATTCGATTTTTTTTTACCTTTTTCTCTTGTTCAGGTCCATAGGTAGCAAACCGTTCAAAATTCAAGGAAACAATCAACTACAAAAATTTACCTATGATCTCAATAAACAAATTTCTACAACATATAAACTTCCTGGGAATAATTCTGAACACCGTTTAGGTAGCGCTTAGGTAGCGTCACTTTTTTCACTTTTGCGGCTACCTAAGCGCTTTACACCGAATGGTTAGCCATTTAAATAAACTCTTGAAAAAGAAGAAGCCCAGTACTTTTCAACGATCTCTGCTAATTAAATAAAAAGATATATTCTTAAGTACTTTTTACACTCTTTATAGAAAATTATTTAGAAATAATTTAAGTATAGAAAGACAGAAAGAAACACTTACATAAACAGGCATGTAAAACGAAGGGAAATTTCGTTTGGTAGATTTGTAATGAAAACAAAATAAACAGAAAACAAAAAAAATTTAGTTTCTTATTGTTGTTTTCAATACAAATAGACGCAACGAAAATATCATTCAATTTATTTAAACATACAATTGATTCTTTGATCCAATTGTTCCTGCTGTTAATTGCTAATCGCTTCTACTCCTATAGTTGACATCTTCATTTCCAAGTAGTCCCCCTTTTAAAAAACGCACAAAAACTTCTAATCGTAAACCATTTAATTAATTATCTGCCAATACCAGGTGTTAATGCGTGACTTCTTTTGTTAACTGATTAATATTTGCGAATAGTGTGGCAAGTGATAAGCTTTTATACATTTTAGTTAAACATTCAATATTCAGTGATATTTTGCATCAAAAATAAACTATGCAAATATTTTGAGGTGCACTTCAGGGAAATTAAAGTGATTGCATTTCAGCTGGCTTAAGGCCATAAAATTATCTTGCCTCAGCAATTGTATTAACTAAGGAAATATGGTGTAAACTTAAACACATTTAGTGGCACTTCACAACTTAACAAAAATTAGCATTTTAGTGTGGGTATTTAAAGGATCATTTGCATGATTTCAAATTTAAGTGTAATTGTGCTACAGGTAGAAACAGAAGGACATTATTATTTTACTAGGTAATGATTGCTTTAAAATTCAGGGATCATCCAAAGAGAATTTAACTAGCAATTTTAGCAAAGAGAAAGAGAGGAAAAGAGTAGTGAGAAATCCTTTACACATCTCATAATTAATAAATGTGGCTATTCCAGCAGGTAGTAATAATTGTTTGGTTCGTTTTCTGTATATAAAGTAGTTGATTGAAAGGGAAAAGGTATTCAGTTACATTGTAAACTTTGCGGGAAATACATTGTTTAAGTGGAGTGGGAAATGAGTCTCATCTGCCGTTTTAGTTCGTGCCAATGGCGTGGTTCTGAAGACGAAATATTCGAACACTTCGAGTGTTATCACAAGAAATTTTTGCGTGAGCCGAAAGGAAATCTTTATTTTGATTTCAGTTTCCAGGATTTGCAGCAAGAATGTTTTGTGCTATGCTCCCCTAATGGTCTCTATTGGTTCAGACAAAAGCTACAACCAGCTCGAAAGGATGGCATTGATTTTGGTGTATTTCATATCGGAGGATCCGAACAAGTTAATTATGAACTCAAACTGGGTCTTAAGCGAGATGGTCACTGTGAATATTGGGGCCCCTATACCAGCGAACAGGACAACATGCCACAGCAAGCCAGTGAACAAGGACAATTCAATTTTGGATTTGATTTCGATTTCTTAGAAATGTTAAATATAACAATGCCTTCGCGACGTTTGCGTCTATATTTTGGCGAATATGACGATAGTGATGACAAAATATTCCCTCAACCCGAAGACATAGATTGGAACGACGAGGACGAATCTCTAAATCGCTTGTTCATCGAACAATTCACTTGTGGTGTATGTTTCGAGTATATACGTCGTGATGCCAGATTTTGTGAAAATAAACATTTTATTTGTCTTCACTGCTTCGACGAAATGCAACAACGCAAAAAACTAAAGTGTCCTACTTGTCGTGGCCAGTATTTATTCGATTGCATGGACCCCGATATTGAGCGTCTGCTGCGCATGGTGAAATGGCCTGACACGACGGTTTGCGAGATGGAACAGGAAATCAAAAATTATCTAAAATCTTTGCCTGAAGTTAAGATTATTAAAGTAAAACAAGGCGAGAATTATTGATTACGCGTAAAGACATATTCAACAGCAAAATTTTGTAAAAAAAATTTTTTTCCTAAAATTAAGCATTAAAAATAAATTGTTAATAAGATAGACCCTTCATATACATATGTAATGTTTATTTTTAAGTCCACATTTTAGGAAAAATTTATGTCTCTGACGTCCTAAAAGTGAGTATTAGCAGCAAATACGGATTTCCTTATCCGTTATAATTAAATTGTATCTGTTTTCTGTAAAAAAAGGTGTAAAGTTCCTGGCACTTTCAAAGTGAGAAAGAAGATTTAGCGGTGGTTAATAACTACAAACTTCTTCGGAAAAAGAGCAAACAATCATTTAAGGGAATCAAATTTTCAAATTAGAGCTGCAAAAAAATTAAGCTTTTTTCAGGAAAGAAACAAAATCTCCCATCAATTAAAAAAAAACTTTCTAATGAATTGAAAAAAGAAATCGAAACTAATTAAAGTTATTTGCCGATTTTTAAAAAGAAATCGCTGGGTACACTTGGAAGGTCAATGGTGTTACATGTGGCAATGATCGTACATAAATAGATGCCCCGATTATGGTTTACAACAGTTGTTAGTTTAATGTTGTATTTTTTAAAATGCGATTATGGTTTACAACTGTTGTCAATATGTGTTGTTCGCACTGTCAAAAATCTACAACAGCTCACTAGGTGTTGTTTTATTAACATTACAAGTGGAAAATCGATAATAGATTTAAAAAAAGTTAAGTATGAATATAAAATTAGTTTTGCAAAACATACAAAACTTTAAAAAATAAAATAAATTAATAAATTAATAATTAATAATAATTAAATGGCTTGGGTCAGCCAATTACAAATATTAACTCTAGCGTAACTCTAGCATAAATAACTTAAATTAAAATTGGAAATTGAATTAAATATTTTTTTATATTTTTTATTATAAATATTTTTTGATTGTTTTACATGTATAAACGCAGAGTTGCCTTTTAGCCTCTAAAAAGCCTTTATGGCGCTGAGGCGTTGAAAATATTATTGTATAAATAAATGAATTAGAAATAAAAAATAAAAAAAAAGAATGGCAAAGAGTTAGTTTTTAGAAAAGTGCTCAGTTTTTGTATCAAAAACAAGAAACCAACCTTGTTTATGGGAAAAATTTTTATAAAACTATAAATTATGTTATTGTAATTAAGATATTGTAATAACTTGATTTTATAAAAATTACACATACTTATTCTATATATGGTAGTTCCAATGGATTTGAACTGTCTCGAATTCCTTTGCGTATATGTGCCATTTGTGTGTGTGTGTGTTTTTTTTTTTTGTTCTTTTATTTATTTCTAACAAAATGTACCCTTCTTTAATATTTTTTTTAACAGTTTTTGGAATGCAGGTATGTATTTTTACGGAAACATGTACTACAAATAAAATGCAACTCTGTGACATAAACAACATCTAGATGTTGTGTTGTAGCCGAAACAACACAACATTTAAGTGTTGTAAACCATAATCGGAGCAAGAAATGAGATAAGAAATCCAAAATGAGAATAAATAAAACACCATTCTCACTCAACGTATTAAGGATAATGGGAAATAATATATAAATATATATATTTCATACTTTGGTCTATATATTGTTTTGGTTAAGTAGATAATTTTTTTAACTACAAAACAATTTATGACTAATAACCTGGGTTCGATCCCTGTGCAGGACATCATGAGTTTTCTTGATTTAGGTTAGTATGGATAATTATTAATTACTAGCGAACCAGGCGAACTTCGCCTCGACCCAATTTAAGCCTTCAGACAAACTTTCTATTTTTTCATTTGAGAAGCCATTAAGGAATAATTTCAAACAAAATTTCGTACAAAAACTCGATTTTCGACTTTTCCAATTTTCCGACTTTTCCGGAGGGATTTCCCAAAATTTTCTTCAATAAAAACTTTCTCCTCAAAAATACGGACAACTGACAAAAAGTTTTACAGAAATCGGCCAAGCCGTTCTCATTTTATGAATTATTGGATTTTGCCACGCCCCTCCGCCCACAGACCGAAAATAAAAAATCAGACTTCACAGTGTCACCCGCCCGAGTATTCTGAAGGTTCACTGAAAATTTCGTCAAAATCGGCCCAGCCGTTTTGGAGCCATTACGTTACATACATACATACATACATACACACATCCTATTTTATATATATAGAAGATTATTATTGGACTGTTTAATTGATGAAGGCCTAGTAGCACTAGGCACAGAACAGTATCGGCAGCAATTGATAATCTTCTACGATAATGTACACTACATCACTGCGCCCTCTTTCGTCGGTAATATTGGCAGAATTGTCGGCGAAGTAAAAAAATTAATAAAATGGCTACACATACACCTAAAGAAACTTAATGCGTCTCCTTCACACCAGAGGCGCCTACAACACTGCTATAAAAAAGGAATAGTAGAGTTGCAAAAAAAATTATAAACAAATTATTAAAATGCTAAGGTAAACATTATATAAAATTAAGTTTACAAGTATTTAAATAAATATGAAATGTGCATATGGTTAAAAGAAAAATATAACGATATTGTCTTAATTTAAAGCGGGATTAATGGCATGAGGGCAAGTTAAAGTAGGAGAAATCGGCTTGTGTTTTGGTTCGCTATGAAATTAATGAGAAATCATATTGGGATAAGGTTGGGGGGAGCAACTTCTGAGGAATGATATCTTCCCCAGGAAAATAGCAGTGTCTTTTGTAGATATGTTTGTTAATTATATAAGTATTTTTGCGACTATGTTTTTTTATGTGCGCTGTACCCAGCGAGTAGGGTTGGAACAATTTGGGTGATGCTCATGAGTCTGCTAGACGGCAACCTTTTGCTTTTTATTACATTTCAAAATTCAGCTATACAATTTTTTATTTTCCAATTTTTCAGCGAACCTGAATTAAAACTTCAATTGTTTTTGTTTGCTATTTTTCCAGATCGCGAGAAATGTCACTGTGCTTTGTTTGTCAACAAGCCATAGAGCGATACACATCTCGAGAGCGTGGAATTACTGTTAGCGCTTATTTGACAATTTTCAGTCTGTTGCTTTACAGCAGGTTGAATTTTGTCGTCATTTTCCTTGTCGTAGTGTTGCATGTACTCAAACAATTAAGCGTCATCCAAACGCTTAATTGTTTGAGTACACAAAGTTGTTATTTTTGGGACTCAGAGAATCCACACGAACTGCATGAAGAGCCACTACATCCCGTCAAATTGACTGTTTAGTACAGCATTTGCATTTTTATTCTAATGTACACCACAGCGCGCTGACAACACCAGGTGCTATATAAAAATTAATAAAACGCGCAATAATAGAGTTATAAAAAGAATTTCTGTCTTTATCTATGTCTATGCTCTCATTTCAACACCTGTCCTCTCTGGACTATCCCTTTCCGAAAGAAATACGACTTTCAGTAGTAGACATTAATTGCCGCAGTCTTACTCTTAAAAAACTCAAAAATATATATTTTTTAGGTAATAATGTAGAATTAACCCCCTCCAAAAAATCTACTCAAGAAGCCCCCTCCCTGCAAAATGACCAAGTTCAGGCAGCCACCACCCCCTGGGAAAAAGTAGGAATCAACGATTAGCAAGGTTCCTCACCACTACACCAAATACACAGAGAGCGGTGTTTCTAGGCAACGACAGATGGTAGAAACTGAAACAAAATTGTAGGAGCTTTTACTACCAATATCCTGAGTCAGAAGGTTTAAAAGCAATTGTTAAGTTTAAATACTGATTTCCTTTTATTTTGTTCACAAGGTTTTAATATATATATATAATATTTTGAATACAAAAAATATTTCAATGTGACGCGCTGTAAATTCATTCGACCTCGTGTCGTATCTATGCAAACGTCGTAGAAATAATGACGCGTCTTCTTGTCAATACGCATGGCCAACTGTTTTACATTTTATTTTTGGCAGCACTGTTGTGACACTTGTTACTTATGTGGCCGCAAGGTTGCCACAAAATGCTTTGTAGAAACCAAATGCTCCTAAGAGGGGTAATGGAGAAACAACTACACATATCATTCTTTACCCGGTGTAAAAAATTCATATAAATATTTGGCCAACTCACCTCTTGAAAGAAGATTGTTATTTGTTGTTATATTTTACCATTTAGTTATAATTATATAAATTTAAAAGTTTAAACTCGTTTTCTATAAACAAGTTTATGGATTATGATGTTGTTTGAACAATTGGCTGATATTTGTTTGCATTTTGTTGCTGCTAATGCCAACTAGTAAGTTGACCCCCATCAAATACAAAACAAATATCGTGAAGATGGTACTCGATGGGTACCAAAATATCGATTAAAAAATTAAACAGATCTTAAGCTTGCAAAATAAATTAAGATCATTTTAGATATCTGTGACAGGCCTACCAATGAGATGGCATTGGCACCAATGAAATACAGACATATAGACTAGCGCTAATTTCAGAACAAATAAAAAAACTTTGAATAAATAATTGGTAATAGATTTCTTCTAAATTGCATTTTTTTTTTCAACTACAGCTTTTGGTAAATGTTCGATTTTCTTCTGAAAGCAGAATTTTCCGAATTTTTGGAATTATTTTCCGTTATCGCACGTCAAATTTAATTTGAAAACAGACCAGTTTCGGGTATGTGCCATTTTGAGTGTTCTTTCTCTTACTGAATTTTTTTGTGATTTTGAGGCATTGTTTATGTTTTTACTTTTTTGGTGAATTTTTATTGAAATTTTAATTTTTCAATTTAGTATCATACCCACTAATTGTTGATTATTTATGAATCGAAGGGCAAGAGTTTTTCCAAATCCAATTTTTTACCCATTTTCGATTTTTTGGATATATGTATGTATGTATGTATTACGTACATATGTATGTATGTATATCGAGTTATGGTGAATTTTCGATTCTTTTTACATATGAATTTTCCAGTATTTTGAAACTTAAATTTAAATTCCTTTTTTTGTTTGTAAATACGTATTAAGAGTGTATTAATTTTTGGTGACGCATGTTTGGTTTTAAATAAATTGTTTTAAGAAATGATTTTTATCAACTCAAGTTTTACTTACCTCTTATGATCGGCAATCTATTCTTTAACTTAAAGCTCTTCGTAGAAATTTCCGTTTTATTCCACACATTAAATTTTCACCTTTCCTTTATTACACACACCACTTCCCATTTTTTTGCAACCACAGCAACATATGAACGCACATTAAAATGGCGACCAAAAAGAGGAACAACACAAAATCGAAACATTAACACTTCAACACTATTTCTTCAGAATTTTATGCAAATTATGTCTTTCAGATAACTTTTACGTTGAATTAATTATACTTCTATAAATTTCCTATTGAATTTTTAACATTAAGTAATTATTACTATTATTTTTAAATATAATTTTATATGGACACTTTGGTTGCGAACCGCACTGTATAAAATTTGCCAAGTAACTGAGGTGAGAAATAATAGAGTAGAACAGAAAGCTTAAAGGCCCAGTTAGCCGAACGTTCACGTTAGCTAATGTAAGGAACGTTTGTTTTTGTGCATATGAAATCAATGCAAATGCTTTTACAAGCGAACAACGCTTGCAGATTATTGAATTTTTCTATCAAAATAAAAAAGTGCCCTGTGGGGTGGTGTAAATATTATTTTTTTTTCAATTTTATTTTAACTGAAAATAACTATTAAATTTTTATAAATTGGCTCGGGACACAGGTTTTTGCTAAACCTTTGACATTAAAAATATTTTTTAAGTTATTTTCAGATAATTAATTATTTTTTTTTGTATAATATAGTTACGTAGAATCGATAATAATTTATAAAAATGCAGATATTTTTCTATTTTCTTTTTGGAAAAACCAAATATAAAATAGTAAAGTCTGGGGACACCAATTCATGCCATGTTTTTTAAGAATGACCCATATATGTATGTATGTGTTTTTGTTTTTGTGTGTAGATATGCAAGTGCAATCATAAAGCTACTCGTATTATTATTGAAATTAAAACGTAGTGTGATTTGAATGTATTTGAACCTTGAAAGTTCAACAAATGCGATCAAAATATCATGACACAAATAGGGGTTTGGAGATTTTTCTTATATGAGTTATACTGATGATGCTGGATCGAAAATCAAAATTTGTTTAGTTGATTGATGAGAAGGAATATAAGTATTTTGGTAGCTCAACTGTTGTCGTTAAAGTTCAGTTCAGTTCAGTCAAGAGTCAGTCAGAGTTCAGTCAGCAGACAGTCAGTGTTGAGTCAGTAATTGGTGAGTGACTTTACCGTGATCGTGTAAAGTGTATTAAGTGTTTACTATTGCTTTTGAGCTTAGTACAGTGTTATTAAATTCAATAAAGTAGTAGCTGTTAGTACTGAAAATTGAAGCATTGAGGGTGTAATTTCATTGCAATCTAAGAACCCACGGAAAACGTTTTTTAAACGTAACAATTGGTTACAATTGTTACTGGTAAACATGTTCAGTTTGGTCTATAATTTAACCATTAATCGACTTACAAACGAACAACGCTTGCAGATTATTGAATTTTTCTATCAAAATACACGCTTGGTTAAAAAAGTGCATCGTCCACTTTTTTATCGGAAAATTGGGTTCAGCGACGAAGCTAAATTCTGGTTGAATGGAACAAGCAAAATTGCCATCAGAAGCATTGCATCCCGAAAAATGCCCTGTTCGGTGTGGATTATGGTCCGGTTGTATCATTGGACCGTATTTTTCATATACAATGAAGGCAGGAACGTGCCACATGCGATTTAACACCTTTAGACTATTTTTGTGGGGCTACTTTAAAGCTCATGTCTATAGGGACCGCGTCGTCGTGGTCAACATTTAAGTGAAATCATTTTTATCATCTTTCTTATTTCGTTATAACCGCAATAATTTCTATAAAATATTTGTACAAAACTGTTGAGAATAAAGGAGAAATTGGTCACTTATTTTAAAATTCGCTATAAACCATGGTGGCGCCTTCGTACACTAGTAGTCCGAAGGTCGCAGGTTCTACTACTGCCGCAGAGTCTCCTAAGTGAATACCAGCACAGTATTAAGATGATTTAATTATGGTAAGAAAAATTAATGCATTCATGCAGAACGCCAACATAAATGAATAAATTAAAGGCAGATGAATTTTGGAGTCATAAATTTCCAGATAAAAATAAAAATAACGTCTACTCAAATTTTAAAATTTTATGAAAAAATCAGACAAAGTTTTGTTTTCATTTTCCATATGGGCATTTTACAATTCTTCACAAGAAACATTTTCTTCAAAATGGCGATAAGTCGTCAAACATAGTAATTGTGATAAAGAAAAAGATTTTTAACTAATCAATCGTTTCATTTGGTAATATTTTGAGATGGGGTCTACATGAATGCGATCCGTTGCATCTGATGAGCAGTATGTACTGGTGTGCATCAGCCAAATATCATGAGTTCTAAAATGCATTACGGAAATATGTATATCAATGATGACTTAGATGCACAAGCAAGTCTTGAACGTTTTTTTGCGTAGTTATGTCAAAAATATTATTGTTGTTTTTAACGTTTTAATATGTCTCTGGTTAAGCAAACGGCTAAGAAGTCCGCAGCAAATATTGTGTAGGTGAATTTAGTATTTTACATGGAAATAATAAAAGGATATTTTTATTGGGTATTTTCTTAAAAAACACTAGTGCATTTAAAAAAGGAAATTAGGAACAGTTAAGACAAACTCGATCTGAAGCAAAAGGCAGTTATGTCAAAACCGCTTTATCTGGTGCGCAAAAACGTCCATCTTTCATTACAATTATTATCGATACATATTTTTCCATAACAAAACACTTCGAATTCGTCAATTCCATAATTTTTATTTCAAGAAATAAAGTAATTTTATTAATTTGTCCACTTCTAATATTCCCGTTTTCGAAAATGAAAATTTTTCATCTAAGGATCACATGCCCATCAGCAGCAGTTGATCTCCGTCAACGCAGCGAACAGCATTTTCGAACAGATCCATGGTACATCCCTAATTTCAAAATTTTATTGTCAATAAAACACGATTTTCATATAATTTTTATTTTCTTTTACACAATTTTTATTTCACTTTGCAATTGCATGATGCAGTGGTAGTGCATTTTTCGCATTATTTTATATGTGAAAATCAAGCTTATAGACTACATTTTGATCAATCATTTATTTTAACTAAATACAAAAGACTTAAAATTAATTAAAATTCATATAAAAAAGAGGGTAAGTAAATAAGAAACTAGAGGTGTTTTCCCTAAAATAAAAACAAAATTCAATCTATATGTATGTATAATTTCTGAAGTCAATTCAAAAAAATGTTCGTTTAAATTAAAAAAAAAAAATGCTTTTAAACCAGAAAAACTTCTTTTTAGCAAAATATAATTTAATTTCAAAGTTTATTGTTATTAAACTACATGGTAGTATTTTGTTGATTCAGGGATGGTGGGTGTTATTCAGTATATAAACTAGGAAAAATATTTAAATACTTAATTAAATGAACTAAAGCGAGTTGTTAAGGAAAGTTGTTTTGTTTTTAACAGATCTCTTAATTCTATTTTAAAATAGTTTGTAAACGTTATTTAAAATTAAACCATCACCATATTGATTGCACAATTAACCCGATGATTATAAATAAAATATTTTCTTTAATTTAAACACTTTGGAATTTGTTGTTTAAAAAGTGTTTCGGCTGGTTTTAGTAAAAGGTTTCGTAAAATTTTAAGAAAAATCTTATTCAAAAGATTTTGATTAAAATTTTTTATGTAAAGTTTGCTGTTTATAAACAAAATATATATTTCTACAAGTATCAATAATTACTAAATTATTTAAGTTCGTCGACTTTGTTAAGACAATAATCCGTTTTAATTGATCGTTTATGAACAGCAAATTTTAGATTTTTTACAATTAAAACTACCATTTCTTTTATTTTACTGATTATGTTTATTATTTTCTTAAATATCTTCTATAATATTATTGTTTAATATAAAGTTGGTGTTTTTATTTAAACTTAAATTATGTAGTTTTTTTTTTAGCTGGGGAGAAATTTAAGGCCTCTTAGTTGATTTGTTATTGAAATTTGATTAACGAAATAATAGTTTATATAATTCTTATAATTATTTAAATTTTAATTTCTTTAAAGTAAATTTTTATTTAATTTTTTTAATTAAATATACACATGATTATAAAATATTATTAAATAAGAAATAATTCAGTTATAAAGTTTTTCAAAGAATTCGAGTTCAGCAAAAAATAAATGAAATTCACTTAAGACAAAACTTAACAGGAAAAAATTCAGTAAATCTAAATTTAAAAAAGTATGTAGATAAATTTAAATAAAAATCTTAAAACATAATGATTTGTACAATATTACAGTTAAGGCTAAAAATGTTACAAGATAATTTTAAAATTTCAACGATTTGTTAATAAAACAAGATAATTTTGTTGATTATAAGCACTGAATTTAGAAATTTCACTGTAATTGTAGTGTCGAAAAAATATTTTTTTTTCAATTTTTTGTTTCATAATTTAAAAATTTTAAGAATAAAATTGTTTAAAAAGTTCACATGTTTTTCAAGTCGTTGATATTAAAATTATAAATATAAAAGAAACGTTTACTCCATTTTGACCACAACTGTAAAAGGTTTTGAAAATAATGATATTGAATAACAATAAATGTTTAAATTACAAACTAAAAATAAAAAATAATTTTTACAAAACAAAAAATAATAAACATAAAGCCAAACAACTGAAAACTTTAAAAGCTTTCATTTTTATAGATCTCCATAAAATTAAAGCATTTTGTTAAAATAATTAAAAGAGAAAAAACCTAAAAAAAACTGACTTCAAATTTTAAACTAAAATGAGATAGAAAAATTTAATTTATTTTATACAAAAAAAGGTGAAACTTATTAAAATGAAATAGAAAAAATTCTGCAATGACTCTTCATAAATATAAAACTATAACTAATAACTTGCTTTTCACTAATATAAATAAACTCAAGAGAAAACTATTCGCTTTTCAAACTTTTTAGCAAAAAAGAAATCCATTAAAATAAAATAAGTTTTCAAGAAAAAAAAAACAAAATTTGCTCAGCAAAAAAGTATAAAAATAAAATTTTTCTGAAAATCATTTCGATATCAAGATAAATATTTCTTTGTATGTAATAAAATATTAATCTCAGAGTTTTTTTTTTTGTTCTTAAGGCAGTTTTTTTTCTGGAAAGTTTTCACTGCTCAAACTAGTTGTGCACCGGCATGGGCAGTTGTCCTAACAAATTGTTGGCAAATTGTGAATTGGTAAATTTAAAATGACGCTTATCATAGAACTTCAATAAAGCCGGTGAATAGGGATGATTTTCTTTTAAATGTATATAATGAACCTCGGGTTCACACGTGGTATGACCGCACTCCTCACAAACATACATCTGAAATTAAAAAGTAAATAATTTAAATTAAAAAGATGCTGTATCGAAATTATACGCTGTAAAATAGAGATATTGTTTATTTTTTCATAAAATCAAAAGGCCCTTCTTTTTCATTTGTAGAACACATATTTTGAACGAAGTTTTTCATTAAATTTGCAAAAGCAAACAATAAGAATAAATAAATAAAAAAACTCACTGTCCTCATTTGTAGACACTTACAATTCGACTGCTATACATTTTATGAACCTACCTTAGTTCTTCTTTCCTTATATGCATATTGATGCTGTACACTGTGCACTTTCAAACAGTGAGATTCTAGCGAACATCTTTGTGTAAAACTCTTTTCACATAGGTTACATTTGTAAGGCCTGACTCCTGTGTGCGTACGTGTATGCCTTTTCAAGTCGAAGGTATCATTGAATCCTTTGCCACAGAAGGTGCATAAGTAACGTTTGATTTCCGAATGACATTTCATATGACGATTAAGTAAACGTTGTAGCGAGAAAGCCTTCAAGCAAATGCGACACACAA
Organism: Germaria angustata; assembly: GCA_963681545.1. Taxonomy (NCBI): domain Eukaryota; kingdom Metazoa; phylum Arthropoda; class Insecta; order Diptera; family Tachinidae; genus Germaria; species Germaria angustata. The sequence continues at coordinate 58,932,798 of OY813001.1, read as the reverse complement.
ATTTACCATTTGTTTCACTTTGATCGTTATTCGAGCTGCTATTGGATGAGCAGGAGTTACCGCCACTGCCACCATTACTATTCATTAAAGCAGTCGTGTTATCTGTTACCAATGGGGGCTTTTTCAAATCATCTATACAGTCAATACTGCGTATACGATGATGATGATGCCCGTGTGCATTTTCAATGGCTAGAGGATTTTTAATGCCATGACCGCCATTGACAAATTCCAATTGAACTTCGGGTGGCAGTCCAAGCTAAAATTAAAAGCAAAACATGTACAATATAGAAATTTCAAAGTATTTTACTTATTTAATATTGAAATTTATTTTTCGGGATATTCTCCCCAACTAAAGCCACAACAAACAATGTATTTTACTTATTATAACAAAACTGGTAGGTAATGTACTAGACTCGTAGTGCGAAGGTCGCAGGTTCGCATCCTGCCGCAGAACTCTGGCAGTTTGTGTTTGATAATTAAAGGGAGCGCACAACAAGCCTTCACTGGATTAAGTGTTTGTCGTATGACATGGGTTATCATACCCCTCCAATCAACCTAAGCTAACCTAACCTATTATAATAAGGGATAATAAACTAGTTAAATATTTCGGAGAATTCAAACAAATTCGCAAATTCTCGTTCTCGATACACAAAAATTAAATGTTACTGTGTTTCTCATTTTGTATGCGTGCACACGCCGATAGACGTACCTTAATAATATGCCGTTCACTTTATATTAAAAAAAATATCCAATATCAATTGGAACACTCACCAGTAGCGGCATAAAATATTCCCCCATTATAAAATTAATTCTAAAAGTACTAAAAACTGAAATTAATATAAGCTCGATTGATGGGCCGAATGCAGGGAGAAATTAAATGACGACAGGATATTTAGGTTGTTCTTTTTTGCTTAATCCTAGAAACCGACAAATCGCTGTTCTGCATTCCATGACAAATACATCCTCTCGGAATTATCATAACATATTTGTTATAAATGTGTATTTGAAGCACTGCTATAAAGATTTCTAGGGAATACAGAACATCACTTACAAATAAGTGCTTTACTGAAACAAAAAACAAAAAAAAAAAATGTTTCGATCGATGATGACTTTTTAGTCCATGATTTTTTTTCCCATACATTAATTATACTATTGCAATAACGCCAAAATCCATGTTAAAATTTTAGCGAAATACATTGCGCTCCTTTGGCGGAATAACAAATCAGAAGATTATATATTAAAAGGGGACAAATTACATTTGAGATAATACCCCTTATTATGATTGTCGACGTCACACCAAGTTGACATCAATATATTGGCAATTTTGGGACCGTTATAGAGAACTATTAAATATTATTGATAGGGTATTACTACTACTATGGCTTATAAAATTACAATTGGCCATCAATATTATTTGATTATTGCCCACAAGGAGTTCAGAACTGCTATCTTTTTTTATTGTCGACTTGATGTGACGTCGACAATTATAATAAGGGGGAATATTAAAAGTCCGAGATTCAGTAGATTTACCAAAGCAAAGCAATTCGAAACGTCAAATTTTTAGAAAGCGCGTTTATAGACATTAACATATTTATTTTCCTTCCAAGAACTAGAATCATATATTATATATGTATATACTCGTATATATTGGGTGAATTCGAATTATTTTCGAATTCTTACAGTAACGCGAAGGAGACTTTAAATTTGCATTACGAGATTCTAAAACAGAAACTCTGATCCAACAAAACTTTTACAGCATATTTAAAACAACAATCACCTGACAGTATATACAAGGAAGAAAGAGAAAGAACAATCCTACTCAATCTTGAAAATTAAGACAAGCTCTTGATAAAAAATAATAAACTAAAAAGAATAAAAATGTATCATTCAGTCCCAACGAAAAAACAATGTCATATTTCATAACAAAAAATATGTATATATGAAAATATTTGATTTGGACAATGCTTACCCGTTGCTGAAGCACTTTGCTTTCATGCAACATTGCGACAGTGGGCGATGTCGGTAACGATGTTAAACTGGCCGCCATGGAGGCAGCCAATGAACGCTGTTGTTGTTGCTGTTGCTTTAATGTACTATACGACGACGATGTGGAAGAAGAGAGTGGAGACGACGAAGAACTAATACCACTAGTGGTTGAACAGTTTGTGCCACCACTACTGCCGCCTCTAGCCACATTATGACAAGAGGAAGAAGTAGTGGAAGAACCGGTAGAATATGTTGGACTTACACTTTGTATGATAGGTTTCGTATCGAGCAATGATGTATCTAAGAGAGCCGAGGCTGAACCCGATGAAGTATTACTGGCTGCTGAAGACATGGGATGGTGTCCCTGAGAGGCAATCATAAGATGACCATTGGCAGTTGTCGTTGCAGTGGCTGAGTTTTGATTTGACGAAGATGTTGCATTTGGGGAGGGTAGTGACAGATTGCTACTGTCACTGTGCTGATGATGCATATGATGGTGATGATGATGAAGGTGCTGATTGTGTTGCTGTTGATGATGGTGTTGCTGATGTGGTTGATGCTGCAGTTGCTGTTGATGATGAGCCTGATGTTGTTGTAATTGATGGTGGTTAAGATGATTGTGTTGATGTTGTTGTAAAGAATTATATTGATTATTGTTATGTGCGTTGTGGTAACTATTTTGTTGATGCTGCTGTTGTTGAAGCAATAAAGAATTTTGATTTATCAACGAATTAAGAGGAGATTGTTGCTGAGATGATTGTTGATAATTTTGTTGCTGGTGTTGATGATGCTGCTGCATTTGCATTATATCACGAGTAGCATGTTGATATGATGGTGGCGGATTATGTTGCTGTTGTTGCAAACTGTTTTGATGCCTATCGAAATTGTTATAAGAATTATTGCTGTGTGATCTTGTAATATTGTTAGTCAATTGTTGCATTAGGCTTTCATGGAATGTGTCCAATTGTGTGCTGCCTGAATTGTGGCAATCTACCGGTGTAATGGAAACAGAGTCTGGTGTTAAAGACGGCGTTGAGACCAGCTCAAAATCTTGCCTTGGCGAAGTTGAATTCTCATCTTCAATACAGCTGCGTTGCAGAAAAGAACTCAAGTCAACCGCATCAGACAACTGCTCCAATAGATGATCCGTTTGTGAAGATAACATCAAGGTGGCAGTGAATTGCAAAGGATCTACTGAGCCATTAGCACCTTGAGCCGCGGAAGCTAAATCGTTCATGATAGCATCCTCGTAGGCCGATGCATTAAAATTGCCCGAATTCCCCATGGTAGCCTGAATAATGTTTTGAGCAAAAGCTCCAATATCTATTTTGGACTCGTCGTACTCAATGTCAGGCTCATCTTTAAGTATAATACCATAAGCTGAAGGATTCGGACCATAGGGTAAATTGTGATGAGGATGTGTAGTCGCCGTAGATGAGGGATAAGGTTGGGGTGAAGACGCCGAAGAAGGAGAAGAAGGATTATTATATTTACCACAATGAGCTAAAGAGCTGTAAGGAAGAGAATTATTACCGTGACCATTATGGAAGAGCATGCTTGAAACAGAAGAAGCATTTTGATCCGATACCGAAGAGCCTCCACCGAAAGTATCACCTCCACCTGTAACTGGAAACTGCTGTGAGCCACTTCCACCACCACCTGCTGCAGTCATAAGATAAGCGGCTGCATTTTGCAGTAGGAAGTTAGAAGCTGCAGTTGAATTGGGAGAACCTGTGAAGTTTGTGGAAGAAGAACCATTCATGGTGTTACTACTTTTAAGCGACTCGTAAAAGGGGGGCAAAGCTCCAGAGGGAGGTGAGTTTGGGCCATAATTGCCCCGACCATCTCGTCCTCCTCCCATGCCACCTCCTGAACCTCCACTCAAACCGCCGGAACCACTAAAACCGGTTGGGGAGCCGCCGCCACTTGCAGATTGTTGGGAGCCTGAGCCTGAATTGTTGCCAAAACCGCCTTGAAAATTTTGTCCTTGGTTACTGCTACCAGAACCTGAAGTAGTGCGGCCGTGTCCTGCAGCCGCCGCCAAAATACCCGGTAAAGAGCGTACAAAACGCGGATTGAGTCGAGCCTGAGCCAAAATAGTTCTAGCGGCCAAGAGCGCACTGCGACGTCTGGCTTCTCTTAACTTGCGCTCACGCTCTAAACGTTTAGCATTCAATAGTTGCTCCTCGTCGTTATCCAATAGAGATTTTCTTCTAGGGACATGATAATCAATAGGCTCCTGCTGTTCAGGGCCCAAATGCTCTAAACTGGCCAAAGGTAATAGAATTTCGTGAGAGCGTCTTTGGTTTTCTGCTTCGTTTGCAGGTGTTCTTTGTATTACACTGCAACGAACTGCCGGCTCTGGGCAGGGTGGGGGAGATGGTCTTTGATCTTCTGGCGGTGGTGTACAACGTATGCGTAATGACAATGGATGCTCCTCGGGTACTAAAGGTTTTTCATCTACAATTAATTTCGAACCATCGTCCGAATCACTGTCAGAATCCGAATTTTCATCACCAGATTCTCTAAGTAGCTCTAGATCTTTCTCTTGTTGCTGCTGAATTTGTTGTACAATTTCAACTGGGTACTCTTTGCGCTGAGCTGATGTTAAGATGACACCACCAATTAATGATTTACCTCCGCTGTTGCTATTGTTGGCAGTAGCACCTAAATATGAGGAGATATAACGATGTTTAGGTGAGGCAGATTTGGGTGTATCTTCTTGTTCCTTATCAGGCTTTGGTTCTTCTTTATAATTACAGTAAGTTTCCCTAGAAACTTGGCAGTCTTTAACTAGAGTCGAGGAGGTGGGTACTTGTTGAAAAGTGGCGGGTAATACAGATACTGTTGATGAGGGGTGTGCCGTAGAATTGCGTGAACAATTCAAGGGTGTAGTGGAAAAGGTAGGTGATACTGAGGGTGATAATCTTTCGTGTTCGGCTGATAATGGAACAGGACCAACTGGAAAGAAATAATATAAAAATACCATTAGTAAAAAAATCTACAAAATAAAAAAAACTACATGAACATGAAGGAAAATGGCGTAAGAACAAAATTCCGAAGAACTCTCACAATTTTAACTTATAAATTAACTTTGCTTTTTTACGTAATCTTTTTAATATTTATAATTTATACAAGGAATTTTATCTATTGTATTTATTGGACAAATGTATAAAATTGTTTTAATTATAACGGTATATTTTCGATGATTTTATAAAAATGTATTCTAATTTTTCTAAATCTTTTGAGAAACACGCTTCTGGCACTAATTTGCTTAAATTAATTTCACTCAATCCACAGAAAAACCATCTTTTTGAAAAATAACTGTTCATTCTCTTCTACGTATTTTCTTTTAGCTTTCTGTATTTTTTTTTTATTGTAGTTTCTTCCAGAAAAGGGTTGCCACTATTTAAGCAGCAATATGATAAAATGAAAGAGCAATAGATGGTATTTACGTTTAAAGTTAACGAGTGCGAGTGACAGGATAAAGTTTAATGTAAAACACTTGTTTGAAGACTGATTTAATAAAACAGGACAATTTAGCGTTTTTTTTTCAAAGGATTTTAAATTTATCACCTTTTTTACATATCACAGCACGTATGTATGTAATTAATAATTACTCTAAAGAAATTTTATTTATTATAAATAAAAAACAACAAAAAATTTTATTCATTAAAAATAAAAAACAACAAAACTTTCTTCACAGGTTTCATATTGTATTGAATGGCAAAATTTTAAGAAATATACTTATGTACACATGCATGAATCAGTCCACACTCACCAAATTTGTAGAAGATATTTTAAATAATTATTTAAGGGAGTAGGTACTTATATACTTAAGTTCACATAGCACATACTAAGTTCACTTAGTATGTACCATATAGTAAGTATTTAGTATTTCATCACTCAACATTTTATCTAAGGGAAATAGCATGTAGACAGTTATTACAGATTCAATATTTATACATACGTAGATACATATAAGTATGTAAGTATGTGCATATACTTATGTACATTATATTTGAGTCTTTTGATATATGTACAATATTTAAACGTAACCTTTTCGATGGTTAGGATAGCATATTTCCGAAATTTTAAAAAGTTTTAAATAACCATTTGATATGCTCAATCAAAATAAATAGTTATTAATTGTGTTAGGCAACATATTACATATATTGATGTTAACATACATACATTGTATGTACATACATACATATGTACGTATTTACCCTTTTACACATTTTCTACTACTTCTATATATGCCTTTAATGTGTTTTAAACAATAGTCACAAGTTTAACGGTTTTAATAGTTTGTAACGGATTTATTTCAATATAGAAAATTAGTTTTCAAAACATTTAGTATAAGATTTGTGTATATTTTCAAATTCACCTAAGCCACAATAATTGCACCATAACACATAATTCCATTTAAATGGCTTTAAATAAAGCAAATGATCATCATTAGAAAATTTCAAATCGCAATATAAAGTTAACCAATCTCCGGATATTTCACACAGCATATTTGCAATTTTATGAATTACTTAATACACCAATAAACGATACAAATGCTATAAAGCCAAGATTTATTAATATATGACTTTAAAACTTTTTGAATTGATATAAGGCTTTTGAATTTATCAAAAATGTGTTTAAGAAAAATTAGCGGTTTTAAAAACGGCATTTTCAAGAGAGTTTTAAATTAAAACTAAAGAAATAAACTAAACAAAACAAACAATACAAAAGCACTACTATGTGGTATAATATGATAAACGCTATAAACTGTTATACAACAATCTTCAGTTATGATTGTTACATGTGAATAAGTGGCATCACGGTTTTTATATATATTGAATACTTGCCAGACGATTAAATATTTATGCTTTCGCGCAAAAGTCAACAATGCATTTTCATCGTATGTATGCAATATAAACAAATATTTATTTTAGCACATATAATGTTTCGTTTTAAGAAAACACTATGTTAGAGCATAAACTAAATAGACCAGACAACTTTGAAAACGTGCATAAAGTTTGTGTGAAAGGGATAGCTAATCTAGATGTTTTTATATAGATATCCCTTTCACACAATCTTTATGATTTATACAATGGAATAAATACATTCTGACTATATATGTATATGCAAATGTTTAAAAGAGTAAGCGTGATCTTAGAGAAAAATATTCACATAAATTTCTTAGCAAGCTATATATACAATAAACATTATTAAATAAAAACTTTTCACGTGTCCAAAGATGAGATGAGCCTACTTTCATCTTGTCCCAGAAGTAACCTCTTGTCCAACTATTAAATATTTATAAATGATTACAAATTTATAGGTCTGTACAATTTATATGTAAGCAGTATGCATATACATACATACTTACATACATATGTATGTTTAACTATTCCTGTATTGCAAAAAAAGATTCCTACGAAAATGGAAATGATTAGAAGCAAAAGCCGCCATATTCTTTTCCTATCCAATGTACAAAAATTAATGCCTTATAATCAAATTATATCAACAATCTAATATGTTTTCTTTTCTCTAATTTGATGGCATTGTACGTCCTTTGAATTTGTTGGCACTACGTCACATAATTTCGTTTTTAGAACCAAGATACTGAGTTTCCCCGACTTGAATTTGAAAAACTCGACAAAATTTTTCAATAAAATTAATTCCACTGGCATCTCTTGGTATGATACAACAATTGGTGCTTGTCTCGGATATTAAAAAATAGATTCTTGTCTTATTTTAGTGCTGCCAGAAAATGCTCTAGCAAAGTTTCAAAGTTTTATACTTTTGTTATTTTAATGTTCGAATGCATTTTCTAATGTTCATATATCAAAATGTATGTTTTCTTAAACTTTTCACATAAAAAATTAATGAAAATAAAAAGAAATAAAACCCTTATTTCTGTGAACACACACAATACAGTTCAGTTGAAAAAGAGTTCTTATCTAAATATGTGTATTATGTAGTTGAGTGTAAAACATGTAATATATTTACAAGTTTTATGTGCAATAATACTCTGTACCTGCTACATCATTATTTTACCCCGTAGCAATAATTATAAATATAAATGTATTAGTAGAGAATACAATGAGGATCAAGAAAAACAGATGCAAGAACGGTAAACTTGACAAAGTGTATTTAAATATGTAAGTATATTGAAAAATCATCAACATGCTTCCAATGAGTTTTACATTAAACGAAACAATATTTGGAAAAATGTTTTGATTGCTAATGATATCATAATGGATGAAATTTTACCGACAAATTGATGTGCAAAAGACTGTCCTATCTTGTTTTATAATCGCTTCCATAAAACTCTTCTATTATAACTAATTGCTATCTATATCTATATATGTATATAAAAATAAGTCCGTATATGTACGTCGCCGAACTAATCATAAACGCGTCGAGCGATTTCAACCAAACTTATACACTACGTAGGCAGTGGCCCATATATGGTTTATATGAAGTTTGGTTAAAATCCGATAACGCATGTGTGTGCGGTGCGTATGTGTTTTTGGGAACAAAACCAACTTTATTAAAAACAAGTGTGTTTCTTTTCTTATTTTGTTTTGCCGTGTGAAGCAGGCAACGGGCCCGCTAGTACAATGTAAAAATGTTCAACTTTCCCACAAAGTCCCAATTACGTACTCATTATACCCACTCTGAATATGTATTAATTCAATCCTATATTATAAGCAAATCCCATTATAAGTGGCAGCTCTATTATAATTGCCAAAATTTTCAGTTCTCGCGGTGTCATCATTAAATTCGGTCGCATCAAATTTTTGCTCGTGTTAAAGTGCATATTAAATTAAATCAGTGTTAGAAAATAGTGCCTTCATGAAATTTAATTATTATTATTATTACATACTTACACATCTACTTATATACATATACTTATAATTAGTTAAAATTGTATTAAGAAGTGTTAAAATTGAGTTATTGCACATACAAAAGTATAAGAAAACATTTTAAAGTGCAAAAGCAAAAACTATTCTTTGTGTGTTGTTGTTGTTGTTCTTATTATTGTGAAATAATTTTCATTATAAGAAGGAATGTGTATGTATGTATGTATGTATGTATGTATGTATGTATATATTCTTTAAGCTGGCACTTTAAAAGTGTTGTTGTTAAAATTCCTAAGGGAAAAATATCAAGAGAGAAAATAAAAGCAAAAAGCAGAGCAAATATCAGTGAAATGTTGGTGTTTTTACTATAAAAATAAGGCATCAAGTGTTATTGATGTTTAAGAGTAAAAAGCAAATTTTCCTATAGAATTACAAATAGAGTTGCCGGTGTTAAAAATAAATGTTTGAATCGGTTATCGGTACGCGCATTTAATATTTAATTTTTTACTATTTACATACATACTTATATTATTATAAGAGGTGAGTAGTACAAATTTTATATGTTTTTTTACATATCTTATGTTTTTTATATTAAATATTTAAAAGGAATTTGTTTTATAAAATTTAGATAAAACGATTTGTTCATAATTCGAATAATGATTATTATTAATCGACTTGAAAAAAGAAGGATATTATATATTTGATATGCTATTTTCTTACGTATGGGGGGTTTCTTTGTCATTTGTGGACCGATTTAGAAAATTATTTAATTATATGAAAGGGTATAAACCAGTAGTGGTGCCATTCCAGGTGTAAGGTTACTTGCCAGGTCGACGTTAAAAATAATCTCTAAAGTTTACCTAAACATTTTTTTAACAAAAAGTTGAGCCAGCTTTAAGAAGTGTTAAATATTAATATACTTATAATTTATCTACTGAGACCTTTGAAGGCGATGCCAAGATGGCAAAAACTGTGATATAAATTTTGAATTTAGTTGCAGATTTCTTGTCACCAGCGTCGAAATATTAATAGGTAAAGCATTTCTTCGGTACACATGTATGTATTTATGTTTGTATGTATGTATGTACCAGAAAATTATCCTTGTTCATTGAAAACACGTTCATACGCAGTCAAGACATATTTACCCTTTCAAAGAGTGTAGTTATTAGTAAAGAGTACGTAATCCTGTAAGACAGTTGAACTTTTTTAAATTAGACCGAAAAATCGATTTTTTTAATTTAAATAAGCAATTCTTGTATATATATATATATATATATATATATATATATATATATATATATATATATATATAATATACAAGTATATGCCTACATAATTGGTATTTCAAAAACGGCTTTAACGATCTTGGGGACGAAAAATTGATTTATCTTGGTCTCGTTCCCAGGACCATCTCAGCTATGCACCCCAACGATAATGGGTAACAAATGAAAGGAATTCTTGAGAAAAGAAATCGAAATCAAATATAATTACTGTAAAGACATGCATCGTCTTAATAAAAGTAAAAAGTTTATGAATTCCGATTGCAGTTTTGCCAACCAGATTCATTTACATATATTGACGCGCATATTTGCACAACAACTACAAGTATTAAATTATATACAATTTCATAAAAATGTTACAAGTATGAAGAAAAATTATTTTAGTAACAATAAATAAAAATTAAAAAATTTATTGCCTGTTGTTGGCTTAGGTGTGGAGTCAGAAGAATTTCCTTTACAACTAAATGTCTTTTCAGAAGTATTTTTCAATTTAACGAAAGATATTTATCGATAGAATCTGTCAATGTCATTTGTTTTAAGTCAAGAAATGCAAACTTGAATTCCTTCATCTTGTTAATAATTTTTCAGTGAGAAATATCATCAAGATGCAGAAAGTGTAGTGGCCGATAATGGAATTTTTACAAATATAGTAACCAAAATATTCAGAATATAGACTATTTAAAATAATCAGTAATAATGAATATTAAAAAGAGAAATTCTTCCCGTTATTACAATATTTCGATAATAGAATGTTATCAGATGGATTTTCATTATAATAATCAGCATAGTCAGAATATTTTGAGGCAAAACCAGCAAATAATTGAAGGAAAAATCTGCATCTCATAATCATCATCATTTTACAAAACCAATTCAAAAAGACTATAAATATCGCGAATAAGAGGTGAATATTTTAGTCCATCGGAATTATTAATTTTTTGCCTGGTGCACAAGATTCTTACTAGATTACTCTGATTTGTGGTGTGATAAGGTGAACAAAACGCCAGTGAGTGGCACATACGAATGTAGTAAATGAGGAATATTTGGACAATAAATGACTTAATTTCTAATCAGATTTTGAAATACAAGCATTTAATAACTAAATTATTTAAGTTAAACGACTCACGGTGATCAATATCTACCAATCTGAAAGAGACAAACTATGGAAAAACTATTTATATTACAAATACATTTTTATCTACGATTAGAATAGTATGAAAATGAGATTAAAAGCAAAATAATTTTTATATATTTATTGTTTTAAGAAATCTGCTTCTGTTGGTTAAAAACCTTCAAATCTGTGTTTCTACAATGCATCTAACTTTTAGCAAAATTTAAAAATTTTTCAATTAGAATTTCAATTTTTTTACAAAGAAATAAGTCAAGAGTATTTAATGTACTTAAGGCATGAACCAAACGTAACTTTATTGCCATATTTTGAGAGAAATAAATTTTATTTTGCAAGTGTGTTGCAGTAACCAAATTGCCAGGACTTTCTAGCTTTTTTCGACTGGTCGTTCGACTCATTTAGTCTTTTAAAAATTGGCAACAGTGTGTTTTTTTATTGTAACATTAAGAATTGCCAAATAATAGTTATTTCAAAATGATATTCTGAAGAATAATCATCGCTTTTTATGTGTACATAAGTATATCCAATTTGAAAAAAATACTAATACATGTATGTCAGTTATATGAAATCTAAATAATTTATCGCTCAGTAATTCACACTCAGGTAATATTTTTTTCTCAAACACTCTAGTATTACTCGTATAGAGTAATTTTGTTAAAGCATTTGATTTGCATAAATCTGAAACTGAATTTATATAATTATTTCTCAAATAGAGAATAAATGAAAAAAAAAAATTATAAAAGCTAACAATTTGCTAACAAACAGCTGAAAGACAAGGTTAAAAACTTGAAATGCAATTCATGGACTTTAAAGCATTTTTACTAACACATGCACCAAATACATCTATGCATTCAGTTGTTGTTGTTGAATAGAATTGCATGTAAGACAATATTACAAAGTATATATGTACATACGTACATATGTACATGTGTACTTGTATGTACGTTTTTTCCTTCTAAGTTCATTGTGGTTGGTGGCCGTTACAGCGTAAGTTCTGTTTAACTTTGGTTTAAGAATTATTTGAATTTTATATGTACATATGTGCATACATACATATACACAAACTTTTATGGAAGTTGTTTTTATATATTGTTTGATTATATAGCAAACCCTAGCTCTGAAATATTTCTTCTATAGTTATTATTTGAGATCAAGATCAAGGTTTTTTATTCTTCTTAGATGTTTGCATACAATGTAAAGGTATTCAATCTTAATATATATTTTTAATTAAAGCTAATGCTTGATATTGAAATAATTCATAATGTGTGTTATTTGGTTTCTTGGAACAAAAATTGTCGAAAAATCTTATTAATAAGCTTTTTGAAAATTTTTAATTTCATAAATAAATTAGAAGCATTTGTTTTTATTTTTAAAACAAATTTGTTTTTTTTATAATCGACTTAAATTGTTTAAAAATATAAACAATTTAAATTATTTATTAAATGTTTAGCGAGTTTCTACAAAATATAACAGATTAAAATGATTTTTTTATTGATTTGCTACTTCTCAAACAAACAAAATGATTAATGATATTTTTTTGCAAATGAAATAAATTTAAAAGAAATATATTAGAAAAACGTACATGTTGTTAAAGGTAGAGTAATAAAGCTCAAATAAAATAAAGCGTAAAACAGCCAAGTTACTTAGCAATTAGTAATGAAAATGTATGAAAAGTGTAATACACATACACACACATATATACATACATACATATCCATACATGTATGTGTGTTGGCAAAGTATATTAAGATAATAAAATAACAACACATGTGGAAAATTATATTAGAAATTATCTCTTGTAATGTGCGAATAAAACTACACAATGACTAAGTAAATGTCCTAATTCTTTTGTTTCTCTAACTATCCAATTGGCAAATGATACAAGTTGCATACAGCAAGTTTGAAGCATATTTGGAGCATTTGTAGCATTGCGAAAATTGATTGTTTGTGGTGGCTTTAGTTGTTCATATGCCGACATGTCATTGGTCGGTAAACCCAATCGCCAGTGAACTTTAAGCAGTTTAAAGAACATTTAACCTCTTTTGTTTATGCCAAAGAAATCAAATACAATTCCTTATCTTATGTGATTATTACAAAATCCATAATTATAGCAGGCTTAGCAATATACTCGTATGACATGTCACGACAAACAATCATTTAAAAAGAAATTATTTTTAAATTTCAAAAATTGGTTTTTGTGTCTTACGCGTATAAGAATTTTTCACCAATTCTTTTATACAAACAACACAACAAAAAATCATACCCAACATGAGTCTATTTTATGTTAAACGTAATGGTTGAAATCTACTGATGAGTTGGCTAGCGTCAACGGAATGTCAGACATGTAGCCATACTAGGTTGGATGCTTTTCAAATTTAATCATTAAAGTGTCGGATGGTCCAAATACAAGTATTAAAAAAATTAATTAGCTGTGTGACATAGTGCTCCATCTTTATAAAACTTAAGATCATTCAAGATCATGTCTTACATTTTCGTTCATTTTGCTTGTTGACGCAGCCTCCGAGATGATAATACATCTCGTCAGAGTCTATGATTTTTCAGCCAAATTCCATGACTGATTGTTTTGTAATATTTCCCAAAGTTGTTCAAGAGTAAAGCGACTCATTTTTGTTCGCGGGAATATGATACTGACTGATAGTCAATATTTCGGACAGAAAAGATCTGTCAGTGCCAAAGTAACATATTATTTGTATTTAGACAAACTTCTATACTGCAAAATTTTAGACTAGAGTATAAAAATGATAGAAAAATTGTTTTTGATTGCTTTTGAAAAATATTTTCTTATTCATTTCATTTTACTTGTTCATATTCCTTCGCACAATGTTTATATACACACCATTCGATTTTGAATTGCCGGCATAAGTTTTGTAAAGTGAATCTAAAATATTATTATATCGATTTGTATGGACATAGAACTAAACATGATAGAAGCTGACTCTTAGTTTTGTTAGAAACATTTTGACAAAAAGGTAACTTTTTAGCACAAAATACCGCTCCATAGAAGCCCTATTAGACCGCAGTTGGAACTAAATAATGAAACTTTTTATAAGTGCACTAATTTATAAAAAGTCAAACAGAAAAAAAATACTTTTACATTTTTCTTTTCAAATAAGAATTTAAAGAGTTTTATATAAGAATTCGCTAATAAAAAACTAGTATTTATAATCATAAACGTCTGCTTAATATTTATATGAAAGTGATATACTTTTTTTTAAAAAACAAAACTGGTTCCAAAAGGCCTAAACATGAATAAAAGCCAGCAAAAAAAATTAAGGTCTCTTCTCTGCATTTGGTATGAACAAACTGAACACAAATTTCGTGTGTAAAAGCACTAAAGCGTGTTTGAATATTTGTTCAGTTCTTGTGCATAAACTTACGTACATATACATATATTTTACATAAAATAAAAAAATAAAATAAATAATAAAAATGTTAAGATCATTTTACGTGATTTTATTTTACTTCTTGTTCATTCTTGCCTTTAACGCCCAAAAAATGCATAAAAAAATGAGCTGCAAAAGAGTTTGTTTTCAATTTGTTGAGGTTCTGACTACAAAACAAAATGCAATTTTTTATGGATTTTTTTTTCAAAAAAGAAAAATTTATTATAAATAAATAAAAAGATCTACCTACACCCTTTATGTTTCGTATTTACTATAGACATCTTGGCAAGAATCTTGTATAAAAGTATTTATTCTATACAATTGTGGGAATTATATTGTTCATACTATAGAAAACAAGATTGAACCATATCAGTTATTTGAAGTAATTGATTCTTTAAATCGTAGCGCAGGAACACAACTAAGCATTCAATAAGCAGACACTAGAATCTGATGGTTATGTAGTAAATTTTATTTGTTCCATGGAGTCCTTATTACTTCTGTAGTCAAGGCATTTGATTTTCTTATTTATAAATGGTCAGAAGAGGTAACGTTTTTCTCCTCAGGAAATAATATCAGATAAATTATAACCCAAAAAAAGTGCAAAATGGCGGCTATTTAAAATTTTTATCTTTATAGTTACTTTTAAATTTGTTATTTAATTTTTAATTTAGATTCCCCTGAAGAAGTCAACAAACCATTGACGAAACGTTGGGAAGAAAATGTAACAAAACGTTGGTTTTATTACATTATAAAATATAGGCCTAATTAGCTTACAAAAAATAGCTTAACACAGAATACCATAAACATTGGCCAAACATTGCATTACCATAAAATTTTTATCTTTTTTAATTTTAATTTTTGGGGCCTTTTTTCATGTTAAATAAAACCCTAAAAACTTACAATAAAATATCATCCTAAAAATGTTTTAAGCCTTGTTTAATTTTTAAATCAAGATGAAAATTCTGCGGAATATTTTTTATCATCCTCCATGTGTATACACATATAATTCTGTTTAATTACTTATTTAAAATTAATAAATAAATTTGCATGTAAATAAATTGATGATATTATTAGATTTTTGTCTTCTTGAATAATTTAGTATTAAGTTCGAGGTATTGTTTTTAAATATAAATAATATTTATGTTATTTTTAACAAAATTTCTAAACCTTACGGGTGGATGTCTTTTTCAGCAAATTCAAATTCCTGGTATTAAAAATATTTAATTGGATTTTTTTTTGAAAAATATACTCAAACGGTGTAAAAACATTGAATTTTGTTTAATAAAAATATTATTTTTATAAAAAAATACTTAAAGCTTAATATTATATTAAGACTGACCTTCGTAGACTAGTAGGTACTGTACTAGACTCGTAGTGCGAAGGTCCCAGGTTCGAATCCTGCCACAGAACTCTGACAGTTTGTGTCTGATAATTTAAAGGGAGCGCACAACAAGCCTTTACTGGCTTAAGTGTATGTCGTATGACATGGGCTATTATCACACCCCTCCAATCAACCTAACCTAGCCTAACCTAACCTAACCTAACCTAATATTATATAATACAATAAGTTTTCATGTTTATTTTGAAATAAACTGTATTTATTTTAATAAAAGTCTGGGAAAAAATCGACTTCAATACAAAGAATCAATCGAGCAGATTACAAAATCGAAGCAACTATGAATTAGTTTAAGATCCGATATAATCCATTTTTAGTTTATGTTTTAATCCCAGGACAGATTAAAATACCTTCTTAAACTCATAACGTTGTTATGCGATAATAAATATTTCTAGTGGGCAGATTGCCGGCACGATTTTGGAAAAAAATATGGGACCAAATTATAAGCAAAAATCAAAAATCCCACGAACTGATAAACTCCTCCTTTTTTGAAATCGTTTAAATATTAAATAAAAAATACACGATCTAATGTAAATTTGCATTTACAAAAACATATTTATTTAGTAAATTCATAAATTAAATTAATGTGTTAAATGCGGGATGTTCTCCAAAATAATTCTTTAGAAAATTATTGTGTGTTCGTTCAATGGCAAAAAACATATTTATTTAACAAAATGGGAAATTTTCCGAAATATTTTCATTACTGAAGTAATACAAAGTTTTTGAAGAATTATTATGCCCTTTAAGGTGATCCAATTCCCCTCAGAGCATAAGTAGACATAGTTGCCTCCAAAGTAAAACTTCTCTTACAGAATCAATAATATGAACAATTTGGGGATCGATGAGTTCATTGATAAAATGTTGTGTTGTGCGAGTTCGATTTGTTCTCTCATATCGGGCCTTAATTTTTTTTTTTTAACTAGTCTTTCTTTATTTATATGAAAAATAAATTTTTGCACAATTTTTAAATAATAAATCAATAGAGAATCGAAAGAAAATAACATTTACTGTCTTGAGAGGTCGCTATACTTCCTCCTATCAGCAGTTATTACAAAGCTTTATTCTGCTATCGTTATAGTTTTATTCCATATTCATAAAAGTCAATTTCTTATATAAAGTAATCGCTAATTACTAATGAAAATTTAGTACGATTCCTTACCGATCATGTTAACTGACCATTTAAGGTGAACTTGTTTGGTGTGAATACTTAATTACATCTAATTACACTTGTGTGTGTGAGGGTGTGTGTGTGTATTTGTACATGCAGATTATATTGCTGATTCCTATTATTGAATTATAACAAATATAAACATGAGTGGGTAAGCTCAACCAACCCTTTAACTATTCAATTATTGTGACGACTACTTTTCCGAAATATATATTTTGGTTCTCATCTAAAATCGCTTCTTAAGAGGCGACTTGGCATTGGACAATAAGACATATTCATGACTAGTGGATTTCATTATTATATTTTTTGCAGAATTTTTTTGAGCTTTTTTATTTTACACGATATTTTAAAGTAGTAGAACATATTAATTATTTAAAGCATTTTGTCCACGGTTTTCTGAGGAACGTATTTACCATTTAAAAAAGAATTAGTCTTATTTCCAATAACAGATGAGGACGCATATCACTCATCGGTCTTGTTGCTCACAAATTCTTTAAAACGCATTAATTGGTTTGAGTTGATCCTTGCACCACTGTACAGTATAATTATACGGTGCCACACAAAAAAGAAGAAAAACAAAAAACAAGGTTCTAACAACGTCTATCGGCATTTTGATTTTTTACGTTATGGCCCTATGTTCTAACGTATATTGTGAATAGGCATAGGAAAATACGTGAATCTTACATTTTCGATATAGAACGTGTTCAGCGAAATTATGTATAACACTTAAAGCATTTCATTTAAGGGTGTTTTGACCCCATTTGGAAAAAGTACAAGACCCATAAGTTAAAGCGTTAGAGGGTTAAATTGTTTCAAGAAATATTTATTAAATTAAATTTTACTCTAAGCCTTTAAAGGGAAAACTTTTTTTAGAGCATTTCATCTAAGGTACTTTTTTGGCCCCTTTTGTGAAAAACGACAAAAAGACCCATTAGTTGAGTTGAGGTTAAAATGTTAAAAAAATAATAATAATTGTCATGAAATTTTACTCTAATCCTTCGAAGACACCAAAGTTGAAAATTCAACTTCAAAGTTAGAAATAAGTCAAAACTCAAAATGTGTTCAAGAGTTACTTCTGTAATTAGTTAGAGTTGGCGTTCGAAAGTCCCAAAAATCTGAATTTTATTGAATTGTTTGTTACTTTGTATAATAAAAATATTGTACAGTGTAATAGTTAAATTCAACGGAAAATATCATAATTGTTTACAATCTCTTGTAATTCTTACAACAGGCCGTTTATTGTTAAACAGCATTCTCTACTCGTATCTAACTAATTATAGGTCCGTCCTCGTATACAATTATAAATACATTAAATTGAGCTCAGCTCAACTCAATTCAACTAACGAGTCGCCAATGTTTGAAGCTTTAAATATTAAACTGGTTTTAACAGTTCCTCTAATGAAATCTATCCAAATCGTTGTTCACTTGTACATGATATTTTTATGAATAAGGCGTTTCATATATAGTGTTGTACTCGTTTGTATTTTGTTAAGGTCAAGGTAAAAACAAATATTCGTTGAGTAGAACTTCTATTACGAGTACATTTAATTGTAAATAGAATTTATGTGTTTTTTTTAATGAAAATTGTCATAAATGTAATGTTAGTGAGATTTTATTGTAACAAGTTGTTCATTTGTACCAGGAAATTATTTACAACCTTCAACCAAGTTTAATTTTTATATGAAATTTTACTACAACCAAGATAAAAATATACCTTAAAATAAATAAATTAAAAAAATATACTTAAATAATAATATTTATTGGAAATTAAGCCGGTAGCAAATAGAAACGGGTCGCCATTTTCAAGGTGTGGGTGCGAGTGAGAATGTCAGTCCAAGCTGATATGTTTGGGAATATAATATTTCACTAGCAAAGTGTGTTGAAGGCAGTCTAGCTAATGAGATTGAGAACCTGCGACCTTCGCACACTACCTAGTGGTCTACGAAGGGCATTCCTTAGTAAAATGAAAGTCCTAAAATTATCATCAAAATATGAAAGCTTTTTTAAAACAAAAAATTTTATGCCTTTTAAAAATATTGACTTGTGATTACTTTTTAGAACTATTGCATTCCAAAAACACTGGTCATATATTAGTAATCAGTTGTTTGAAAATAACTTGGCTCATAGCGGACTTTTATTGGACCACGTTATCACTCCGATAAAAAATGTTTGTGGTGTGATTCTGTTATTCGTTGTTCACATATTTCTTAAAAATTATTGTAGTAATCTTTTTCAATAAAAAATATTGGCTATTCGAAGAGTTTTCAATACTCTATAAAAAATATTGAGTGAGTTCATTGGTTAAAAAATAAACTTTCATAGTGCATTTGATAACACCGAGTACAACTCGACTGGCAGATCTTCATTGATAAAAAGTAGTCTTGAAATTTGTTTCTGAGAAATGGATCAAGTGCTTTGAACCCATAATATAATTGTTTCTATTAATAGTGTCAAGGACATTTTATCTTGAATAGCCGTAAAAGACATATTTTTAGCTCTAAACTTCTATATTTAGACAATATTATACTGAATTTTCTTAGGAGCAGAGGACCTCATAAGATGTCGTTGAGTTTTGGTATACATGATTAAAGTTTGAAATCATTTTATTTAGTATTTTACTTCAAAGTTACAGCCTTTGAATTCTAAATACCGCCTGGGATTGGCTGAGCGATAAAAATTATATTATTTGAAGGTCAATTATTATTTACTTTTAAAGTTTTTAAGGGAGTGGCGATGACAAAACTCCTTAAGGTTCGGCCAATATTAGGCCGAGTCTTTACTGACTTTCATTGCTAGCATTATATAGAGATCAGTGTCATTTAAGTGTGCTTAAAGCTTTAAGGCTTTTCATTTTGTAATTCATTTACAAATTTAGGGACTTTAAATTCTAAATGCCCTGTTGATGATATTATGTTAGATGTTAATATGAGGCTTATAAATTAAATTTTCATATCGAATTTATTTCATAAGCTTTTTAGAAATCTCTGATAACAAGCTTGAATAAGAACCTTAATACTCATAGTTATTGAAAGTTTATTTAATTTTCGGACCTCTTTGCTAATTACAACAAAAAAAGAACCTTTCTTAGCACCTGCTCGTTTCGATAACATTTTTTTCTTCTAATTAATTTTTAATACATTAAAACTAAAATCTAAAAATATAACATTTTTCAGATACACAATTTCCTTTCATTTACTTAAACAAACAATAACAAAACAAAAAGGGAAACCAGTATTGGTAAAGGGCTGCATGAAATTTCTACAAGAACTTGATGGTCAAGCACATTTTTTTTTTTTTGTAAATCTTACTTGAGACTTTCAACGGTTCAAGATTTGAAACTAGAAAATCTGGCAGACATAAAATTACATACTTATGTACTTCTTTCTTATCCTTTTGTATGTCTTTTTTTCTCTTCTAAATAATAGTTGTTTCTATTTTCATAAAAAAGATTGTTAACAGTAACAACAATTTCAATTTAATACTCTCGTACTATACAATAAAAGTGGTTTGGTAACAAATAATCAAAAAAAGAGATCTAGAAGATTTAGTTAAAAGCATAGAATAGTAAAAAACCCAAAGGTAACTGAATATAACTAGACAATGTCCAGCATATTTATAACTTACTCACTTAAAAAAGGGGCTATAAACTTGGCTTAAAGGCCTTACAGAAAGTCAAGACATGTTGCGTTGCTGTATGAGTATGTTATAGTTGTTACTGTTGTGTACTGTGTTGCTGTTATAAAAAAGGCCTTCATTTTCTAGCTGTTTATTGTAGCTGTTGTTAAATAGATTCCTTTACGAAGAAGAGGAACTATGAGCAAGAAGAAATAGTTGAATTCTTCATTTTCATTTTACTCGCTATTCGTTTTGTTACGTCTTGGCCAAAGAGCTACAAGAACAGAACCTTCATTTGTTGACCGTGAATTCTTGTAAATAATTGTTGGTTGCAGGAAAGGAAGTGGCAAATTGCTTTTAAAACTTGTTGTTGCTTAAGTTTTTTCCTTTTTTTATACAAAAATAGTGTTGTTGTTGTCTACATGTTAAGCTCTTGTATTAAAAGGAAATACGTGGAAGAAAATGAAATGGAGAAAAACAAGTAACACTACCATAAGAAAATCAAATTTCTTAGTAGGGAGTTTCTGTGGAAAGCAACTGAAAAAGGGCAAAAATACTATAGATAAATGTTGTTGCCAATTAAACATTTTATTGAGTTGACTTTACCTTACCTTACCCAACTGAAATAATGTTTCTTTTTCTCCTATCTATCTCCGTTTTTATTGCATCAAAGCCACTTCTTCATTTCAATACAATGAGAATGAACGAAGAAACCATCACCATAAACTCTCCAGGCCCCTTAAGTAAAATGTGGCAGCAGTAACACGCAATCTCAGTTACTGGTTTTCTACAAAGGTGTATTTCTTTGGCCATAAGTACAAGCAACTGAAGGCAAATGTGGCTTTTAAATCATTAAATCTTTGCCTCAGACATACCAATATAGATCGCAGAAGAATGCTTTCAAAGAATGTAAAGTAATCATCATAATCATCATCATCATCATCATGATCGTCTATTTATCATATTTGTTATTACGTGAATTTCGTAATCATGCCAACCATAATTTAAAGAATAAAAAGTATAGATAGAAAGGAAGAAAACAATCACATGGCATAACATGTTTATGTCGACAGGGGAGTGAAAAAATTATTATAATTATTTAATTTTTAACACAAAAAACTCCCACATAATTAAATGAAGAACACGAAATACATAAAAATTTTATATAACAAAAAAAAAAACACATTTTCTCTGCAAATAGTTGCTGAAATGTAAAGAATGAACACGAATATTGGGTGCTTAAACAGCATTAAAAAGATTTATTTCTCCTAATTAAATTAGAATTAAATGAAATCATTGAATGAACTAGACGGGGGAACAAAATGCATGGGATTTCTTAGTCTATTTAGATACACACACAGACATATATATCAACGATGTTTAATGTCTACAGGATACTTTTTGTACTTGACTCGCCATGTATGGAATCAAGTAAATTTTAATAAATTGAAGAATAACAATTCTAAACTATCCGGTGAAAATTATTTAATTTTTGAAGACATTGTTTTTTTTTCAAAAAATCCCAGGAAATTTAGTTGACAAAATGATGATTGAAAATCGGAATTATTCCTATAAATCAAAAAATTATCAACATAAAGAAAAACCCACGATGGCAAGTCTCAGTTTGAATCATGGGAAAAGGTGCGAACTGGCCCTTCTTACGGATCATAATTTCAAAATGTTTATGGATCTTTTGGAAGATCTCACTTTTGCATAATAATTTTTACTTGCTTTTTATTTTCAGAGATATTTAGAAAGTTGTTGCAAAAAGAGTGAAATTTTCCTATAAAAATTGTAGATCTTAAAAATTTTATACAAATCAAAAAAAAAAAAACAATATGTCGACTATTTGATTGTAAAGCTTTATACCCACAAGTCTTCCAAACATAATGAATCATATCTTACAGAAATATGAAGCCCTTAAGAAAATGCTTGTAAAATATATTCGCTTCTTTAATGCAAAATACTCATATCGAAATTTTTAAGCTATTGATGGAAAAGTGTTCCTCCATATTCTTTATGTACACGTATGTAATAAAAAAATCAGAATGATATCTGAAGTTAAATCGAAGTTATACTAAAAATTTTATATATGAATGATTTTAATCGGATTTGGCCAAGTTCGATTTCTCTTAGAGATGTGACTATGGTGAATTAAAGGAATTATGTCTTTTCTTGAAGTTTTATATTATTGATAAAAGCTAATAAGCTTTTAATGTCAAGCTTTAGGCAGGGTAATTGTGACAAATTGTGTAACATTTTCATTCTCTATCGATCTATAAATAACAATAAAGGAAAATATATATCATATAGTATTTAAAATTAGAGTTGTATATGATAAAGAAGTGTCTTTAGTATTATTAAGAATTTCAAATTTGTATTGGCTTTAAAGAAAGTAGAGACATTTTCAGTAATACAAACTTTAAAAAAGCTATATAGCTTGTAATAAATAGGCAAAAGCAAATATATATCCAAACTTTGGAATGAAAGGAATTTCGAAATGAAAAGAGCTTTTACATGAAAAGGAAAGCTTTTTGGGAAGTATTCTTAGTCAAGTTTGTTTTATATTTCATATTTTCGTTTGTTGAATTATTAATAAAGTGGAAAATTTTAGGAGCTTTGATTAAAACTGTTAGCTTTTAATAGAAACAAATATTTTTTTCATAGCATTAACCATAAATTTTGTGAAGCTTGCAAGCTATATAAATATTTTTCTTAAGTACTTTAAAAGCGTTATAAAATGGGCCGAAACTGTCAACAAAAACATATTCAAACTTCTATTGAAAAGATAGTTAATTTAAATTTAAGGAACATTTTAAAAGTCTTGATTTAATATTTTATTTGAAGCTATTTAAAAGATGTTTAAAGCATTATGGAAGCTTTAATAATATTTATTAAGGACTGAATTATATCTTATAAAACTATGGTGTGAAAGTTAGCTTTGAAAATATAACATTTAATATCTAAGATCTAATTTTATACTTCTCCTAGGAGTGACGTTGCTTTATATTTTTAGAAAAAAAGAAACCAATTGGTGAACTAGATTATTAACGGCCAAGACATACCAATATAGAAGTTAGGGGTCTAATTTTAGATTTCTTTTATATATAAAATCTTTGCGAATACATAAAACTAAAAACCCACTTAAAGTTTTAACTTCTATTACTTTCAAATCGAATATAAAAACACATTTATTACTTCGAATTGCTTTAAAATTTATTTTTTATTAATTGAATTTTTTTTTAGTATGTATTTGGTATCTTTTTCTTCATCATATTGTTCCCCAGGAAAGGGTTACTAAATTCACCAGGTCATATGAAAAGCCATTATTCCTAAATGACAATGAAGTAATTACGAGTAAAAACTTCAACATTTTTGAAACTAAATACTTGTATGATTCAAGTATAAAATAATATACTATAATTCCTTTAAGCAAAAACGTATTTAGGAAAACAAAATTATAATAATGATGTTCATTCCATATGGTTGGTTAGATAGATTTATGACTTTTTGGTGTGCAAAGCAATGCTACCAATAAACGTGTATAAAATTTAAATTTATTATAATGTATATATACGTATGTATATACATACATATATGCATAAGAGAACATATAGGAGTTATTAACAAAAATTAACATTCTTATGGTATTCATTACACCATGAAAGTAACAAATACATTTAAACGAAATTGTTTTTAATATGAATATATATTTGTACACTGTGTGTGTGTGTGTGTGTGTGAAACACGCAAAAAAAAATATTATGACATTTCTGAAAAAATCGAAATACTAATTAAATTGGCTGATCGTTTTTCCCCCCAAGCTTATAAAATATTTATGGCAAAAACTGTTTTTAGAGTAAAAAGAATTTAAAATATGTACATAAATCTCACCGCAAAAAAATGTGAACAAAAAACCGTAGTAGTAAATCGATAAAGTTGGGAAACAGTGAATAATTCATATGGGGGTATTTGGTTGGTTCATTTAAGGTTGTTGAATATATTTAAAGTTCATTTCTATTTGTTATTATCATTTAAAAGTTTTAATTTGGAAACAAAAATCCCGTATTTGAAAATAACAATATACTCGTACATAACATGTGGAAGCAATAGGCAATAGAAATTATTTGAAAAATTTTTTTTTGCAACGTATCGTTAGAAACATATAGAGATGTTTATACGCAGGTGGTCTTAAAATTTATCTTATCGTAGAAGCTACAACGGCCTAGATAAAAATTGACTAAGTTCTTCGAAGTGGGAAAATACAAAATAATATGAGGAGCTAAAAAATTTGATTAGTCCTGTTTCACACACATCAAGTTTTCTTGATCAAGTTTCAATTCAGCTGTGAGAAAGATAGAGAAGGTAGTACATACGTTCTCTATCATTCTCACAGCTGAATAAAAACTTGATCAAGAAAACCTGATGTGTGTGAAAGAGGACTTATATCATTTAAGAATTAGTTAATCGGATATTTATAAGACTTCCCTCGTTTGTGTGTGACCATACTGCTCATACCTTTGTTTTCTATCCTCCTGTCACTAACTTGTCAAAAGTGCTATCAATAGCACATACTTAACAAATAGTTATAATAATAGTTTGTCATCGTTTTTTATAAACAAATTGTTTTCAATTTTATTTATTTTGTTTTTACACTCGAGGGTCGTTGACTTTACTGCTATGGACTGATTGAGCTTACAAATTTACTACGTATGTACATTTATGCACAAAAGCGTTGTAGTACTTACCAATCATATACACAAATTTATATACAAACGTCGAACGTCGCAATTGAGTAGCAATTGATTAAATATTAAAAAAGCACTCACATCTACAATAAATTACAATGAAATTAAACAAGAGAAAAAAGAATTACCCACACATATTGTATTGATACATACAAATTGTGGAAAAAAATATACAATGTTTGTGAAACACAAATAAAATTTAGAAAGGAAATGGTAATAAAAATGAATAGGAAATCAATTTAGAAGAAATGAAACTTTACGATAGAAATATAATTTTACAAGGAAGTAATTGAAATAATAATAATAAGAAAAAAAAACATAAAACTGCCTTTAGAAAACTAAAATAAATGAAGAAATACTTTTCATAAATTAAAGTTGGAACTAACGATTAGTTGATGACTGTTCATTGATCAAATCTAGAAAATTAAGTATTTATTTTTTATGAGCACGAAATGTTTTTAGTTTTTTTTAGGCCAAATGAGAGACCCTATGCTCCCCTATACGATCGATGGGAAAATATATACATATAAACGATTTTTACTTTGAGTTAATTAAGTTCTTAATTTTTTTATATAATGCATAAAATCTGGTAAAAGATCAATTCAAATTCTCAACTTTCGTTAATACATAAAAGCGCTATAATCATTAAAACGTGAAAAGCTTTATTTAAGAACTTATCAGAAAATTTGCATAAAAACTAAAATGCTTTACGTAAAATCTTTTTATCACAATTTCACATAAAAACTATTTTCTTAAACTAATAATCCACTAAAGACTTTCGATGAAAATTTATCGATTTAAATGAAAATTACATGCCTTAATTAAGGAAAAACATATAATAAAACCATTTAAAGTCTTAAAAAGCACGATTAAAAATTTTAAATGAATTTCTTAAAAATTATAGATGATGTTCTTAACTTTTTCTTTTATAGAAAAATTAATTATAAATTAATTCTAAATAGTTTATATATAGTTTATAGCCTAAAGAAATATTTTCAATGTATCCTAAAAGCGCAGAAAAAGCTCTTAAGAAAATTAGTCTTCTTTGCTAAGTATTTAATAGCCATTTAATAATATAAAAAAAAGTTTTCAGTCAATTTATATATTTTTTTCATAAATTTATACCAGGTGTACCGGTATGAAGTGAGCGTCACCCAATTTTTGACTCCCTCGTATGATATGGTATATATTTGTCATAAATTCATATATATTGATAACTTAATATCATTTTCTCTTGCCATTCAAATCAAATTCTAAAAAAATGTTCTGAAGAAGTGGCACTGAATTAAAAATGTAAAAGTGTTATAGATTTTTAAATTAAAAGAATTTTTGATTAAAAAGATACTTCTCAATAAATTTTTTATAATAATAAACCGAAATCCTTATTACATTAAAAAAGTCATTTCCGAGACTTTTTTTACACATTTCCAGCAGACGTTCTATACCTTGCCACATAAGATGGCTTTTAATTAAGCTCTAAAAAGTTCAAAAGTTAGCCAAACAAAAGCTTAATAAAAACTTACTAATTTGTAATTAATTGCAAAAAGTATTTTTAAGCATTATAAAAGTTTTTACTAGAGCTTTAATTTTAAATAACGGTGTCGGGATATTAATATAAAACTATAAGGAGTTTAAACAAACTAATATGTAATAGATAAAAAGTTTGATATAATAAGCGTAAGTTTTTCAAAATCAATTTCATTTAATTAGATTTATATTATTTAATTAAAAAATTTTTATATTATATTTGAAAATTTTAAAAAGTAATTTAAAAAGCTTTATGGTTATTAAAAGTAATGATTGAAAATAAAAATTTAATAAAAAAATATCAGTTTTAAGAAAAATTCTTCACACATAAATATATGTTACATTTTAGTCTAATAGTTTTTGTTTGATTAGAAGATTCTATCTATAAAGGAATGATTAAAATAAAATATTCTTTAAAGATAAAATTCATATCTAGTTATATACATATATGTATGTATATGTTTTTGATTTTCTTGCAACAGAAGAAACCTTTTCATAAATTTTTTCAATTAATAAATTTAATTGATTTGATTAACTGTTTAAAATATCAGATTATATTTTAATAAGCTGTACAAATTGGCGATGTTATCTAAAATAATGATTTGTTAAGTACGAGTGTGTATTATTAGTTAATCTGTGCGTGGTGACTGAAAGTATGTATTGAAAATCTGATATTTATTGTGATACTCATTATTAGTATTTTTTTGGAAACTATTGTTTATTGTCGTGTTCATTATGTATTTTTGCAAACTGTTGTATACGCATTCAAATTTTTTTATTTTTTCAAGATATAGTTGACGATCTAGTAACGAGCTTTTATAAGAATAATCCTGGCTTTTAATACACGTACATGTAAAGTTTATACCCACAACAAACACTTGGAAATATTGTGATTGTTGTGATCAATAAAACAGATAAAAATTTACTAACATTCAGCTGAACTTCTTATTACTATTATTACCAACAATTTTAGGTAAAAAATTGTTTTAGTTCTCACCATTTATTTGAAAAATTTCAGTTAAATTTTCAAATTCAACTAATTTAAATATCATGGTGTAATTGGTACTGTTATAGGCTGACATCTGCAAACAAAATGGGTTTTTAATTAAATTCTTTAATTTAATTCTTTTCTATGAAACCATTTTTTCATAAAACTCTTTATATGAGCTTTTATTGAATTTTTGCCTTTTCACTTGAGAAAAATTTTTGCTTTAAATTATAATAATTACAACCAAATGACGAAAGCATTTGAAATTCTAGAGGTGGCAACAGCCTTATTACGCCACTGTTTATATTTATTTAGTCTACATAAATAATATCAAAATTTGTATTATGCCGCAAAACAAAAGACTCAGGAAGCAAACTTTTTATATTTCGGAGAATTTTTTTTTTCAAAGTAAAAAAGTTTAATTTAGAATATTTCGTTGCAAACTATTATCGAAAATTTATGTTACAAAAATTATTTGCATAAAATAATTAATCATTAAATCACAATATCTAAATTTTTTATATAGTTTTATTTATTGAAATATAAGGCAGCTTTACACAAAGTTCCTTGTAAAGTCAATATATTTTTAATTTCCGGTCCACTTGGCTTTTAGTTCACGCCTCATTTCTGACTATTAATTGCTATTTTATTTTATAAAATAATTGTTTAGCCATTAAAGTAAACGATGATTTTAAATTGATAACTTGAAAAAAAAATATTTTAAAAATAACTCATTGAAATATTTTTCTGCTTAATTTTAATAGCTTTATAATCAATCTCACACCAAATCAACACCTATTTTTACCCTCTTGCCTTGATGATTGCCACAATATGTTAAAATATATTCGACTTAATATTGGAATAAAGAGTTTTACTTGTGGTTTCTTCTGATTGGAAAAAAAACAACACAGCAGTTTTAATTATAACAAGTCATAAATCAGCAACTACTTATTACTGATTATCACATGAAATGAATCTCTGTTAAGCATTAACGACAAAAACTTACATTAACAAAAAACTCACACGTTGTTTAGTTATCAAAGCAACAGTCTATATACTTACATATTGTTTTATCAATAACCATGAACTTTACAATATGCAAAGAGTTGGAAAAAATTAAATTATTAAAAAAATTCATTACAGCCAAGAAATACAAAATTTTTATACTGTATAATATTCAGGGTTAAAATAAACAACACCTGTAATATGAATGAAACGCAAAAATGTAATAAATGTGCAGTAATGAAAAGAGAAAAAAATAAGTTAAAAAATCAAAACTGCGCATAGAATTTATCGAAGCAAAATACGAGGACAGTTTCAAAATTATATGAGTTGTAACACATAGTAATAGGAGTTTTGATTTCATGAGAAATGAGGCACGTTGATAATGGCAATCCCTCAATACAATTGAGAAACTGGAACTCTAATGATATCCTGAGACACAATGTTAATGGGTCACTGAACAATAATTCAGACATGCCACAAGTCTAAAGCTGCTCAATAATGCGCTCTACGCCAGCAAACCCATGACATGATATTCTTCGGAGCACATATTTTTGGGCAATTACACACTAGATCTAGTTATCTGACCTTCTCAGGTTGTTACATATTTTTTATAAAACTATATGTAAACACAAGACTTCTTTTGAAATTTTACAAACTAAAACACAAAAAAAATTCAAAAAAATCTAATTTTTTTGTTCAAGAAGTATTTTTTTATTCTAGAAGTATTATAACATTTTAAAACATGCTTTAATATATTCTGAAAATTTTAATTATTTCTGAAAGGCAAGACTTCAAAAAATACTGCATAATTTTTTGAATTTTTGCGTAAGGCACTCTACTTCCAGCATTGGTAACTTTTTTTTTAATCGAATGACCTCAATTTTTGATAGTGTGCGAGAAAATAACTGATTGCGGTAGAAGGTACTAAAGGAAACCATTACATTTTTAGTGTAAGATGTGTTTAGCAGTTTTATGTAAAATTCTACGATGAGCATTTTTGTGGAACTTTTTAATCCTTTTACTGTACACAGTGTCTGTATTTTTTTGTTCCTTTTCTCAAAAATTGGTTGATCTTTTTCTTAAAAAGGACATAACCTCTCTTTAAACAGCGATTTAGCGTTCAAACTGTTCTATCGAAATATATGTCATAAAATTCTACTCTAGGTCACCTATCACATCAAAGCTCAAAATTTAAGTTGGGCTATAAGTCAACACAGGACACTGTCCAACGGCGGGACTGACTGGATAACACGGTCTAGTCGACGTAGTCTAATATAAAACGAAGTGGGTGTTGAGGCTAAGAAAGCCGTCGTTATGCGACATATGGACCGGATCAGTACTGTGGGGGATAACAAATGTAGGGTACGCAGGTAGGACATTGAATAAATGGAGAACTTCCTCCGTCACTCTCTGCTTGGCTGTAGACACCTTAACGGATATTACGGCCATCAGGGATATTGACTGGAGACAATCGAGGAACTACTTATAGGGTACAAATTACGTTTTTCTATGTGTGGGGCGCATTATGAGCCTTTACTGGCTTAGGTGTATGTCTTTTTGGCGAGAGTAAAATTCACCTTTCGTTGACTTAATCTAATAATCTATTTTTACTTTAATAAAAAGAAGTTAAAAAAATTATTAAGCTAAATTGATAAATCCGGAACTCGAAAGGCAGTAGGTGAAGATTTCTTTATAAGCTTTTTTATGCCGGATAATTTTGAGATTGCCTTCCTATACCTGCCTTCCACTTATTAAAATAGTACACTTATTAAAATAGTACAGTGTAATATACTTTTTTTCAAATAACTTTTATTACTTGGAAAAAGATTACAATATTTTTTTTCTGTGGGAAAACTTTTTTTGTATCTATTTCTTAGCTAATGTGGAGTATTTATTTGAATTTTTTCTACATTTGTCATTAGTTGTTTACAAAACAATTTTTTTTTATAAATGAATCATTAGGTAGTGTAAGCAAGTAAGTTTAAGAAGAATTAAATAAGTATTTCACGAATTGCTAAATTGCACGATTTTTTAAGTAAATGAAATGGATGTTTATAATAACAAGAATAAAGGCGGTGTTTGAAAATAATTAAAGGGTTTTAAATTTAATTGATTATTAAAGAAAAATTATATGAATTTGTTTGCTTAGAAATCATGACATCAAGTCAAAAGCCTTTTGTTTCCCATATAAATTATTAGAAAGAATATCACTTTTCATTCAAGTTCAGTGAATCAGCAGCATTAGCAGCAGCTGTTGTATGTTTTTAAATGGACTCAAATTTATGCTAAAATATTTATTTATTTCACGAATGAGCAAAAGTGAAATGTGAACAAAACAGATTAGTTGACAGCTCATCTATTTACACTCTACTGACATGTGTCTTTAATAAAATAAAATAAAAAAAGTATACGTATATAAGTATATAAGGTATATATGTATGTGTAACGTAAAAATCAACTATTAGCAGATCTTGATATTTGCCACAAAAAGAAGACTACCACCTTTTTTTTGCGATAACATAAGAAACACATTGTGTGTTTAATTTGTTCTAACCATAAACCAGACTTTTGATATAATATCTTTTGCATAAAAATAAACCTTTAGCTATTTTCTTTATTTTTATAGTGAAGTGCTGCATACAACAAACCCTTGTCAAATAAAATAAAATAATGTTGCTTAGTTTGATGTATATATCCGGGTTTTAACTTCAAATTCATGTTCTTATTGACCACTAAGCAAAAGTTAGTTAAAGGGTTAGACATAAAGAATAAAAGCACAGGCAACAGGTGCTTTTAGTTATTTAGCTTATTGACCCAATAAAACAAATGTGTTATAAAATATAGTGTGGCTTTTCAAACAAATTACAGTCTCAATGCTGTATTTGGGGAGTATTTAAAGCTTAAACACTTATTGAGGTTTTACGACATTTAACTTTTTTTCTTCTTAAAAATGAAATTATACTTTTTATTGGATTCTTTAAGTATTTCTTTAAATGCCACACACACAAACGCCCTTTTGCAACATGATACTTTTGAGTTGGCCTTGGGTACCATATTAGAAATTCTAAGAGTCTTGTTAGAGTTAATTTATCACAAAGTTTTATTTGTTTTTAGCCTAAAACCATTTCAGCAGCTGTCTTTTTTATTGCTGGTCATACCAATCGGTATATGAATGAAAATAAAGGTATCAAATTTGAAAACTTTATTAGACAAATTTGAAACACATTAACAAAACTTTTTATTAAAAGTGGAAAAGCATTCAAAGGACATTTAAAATTAATATATATTTAGACAGTTTAATATAGATAAAGATGCTCATACACATTCTAACTAAATTTGAATATGTTTTTGAAATTAATTAATCATAATAAGAAGCAAAACACATTTTTACAAATTTATTTTTTTTAAATATAATTTTCAAACAAACTTTTCGTGTTATTTAAATATATTTTGATGTATTATTTACATATTATAGGTTTTTAAAATTCTTAAAACGTATTTTCATATAAAATTTGTTTCATGGACCTTCATAAGTCAAAAATATTTTTATAAACAACACATTAAAACGATTCTTTAAAGTTTTTTTTTAACGTACATATTAAACATTGTTAATATTTGTAATTCTTAGTAAATTTTAAAATTTATCTATCAGCTAGTAATAAAATTTACTTTTGCTGTCATTTCTAATGATTGAACACATAAGAAAAAAAAAATTACATCATTCTGCAATGGATTCAGATGAGATCTGAACTCGAGCAAAATCATATTTATTCGGTTAATAATACGTTCAGTTCAAGTAAAATACACTCAGCAGTTTAAAATTTTAAAATTTAAATGCAAAAAATTTCGTGAAATTTCTTTAACAAAACAATAGATTTAAGACACAAACTTTGAGGCAATTTAAACTTTATAAGAAAAGTTAATATAATGTAAAGCTTTAATCCAGCTAATAACAGGTCGTAATATATTATTCACTATAAGAAAAACTTCTTTCATTAAAAAAATAATAATACAAATAAAAAAAAAAAAAATAAAATTACTTTTAGAACAACCCAATATTCGTTTGACCTTAGCACTGAAGAAAAAACAATAAAAAGTCTAAAATACACTAAAAAGGATTCCTGGGGCTTGTTTTTAAATTTCCAAATGATTGTGTTTGTTTTTACATTGTCAAAAACAATTAAAATATTTTGGGATTTTATTCTATTTTGGCTTTGGTTTATTTTGTTGCACTTAACGAATTTGTGGTTATTTTTATTCAGGCTCTAGGTCATATATTAATTTAAGTAAAACTAATTTGATCAAAAGTTTGTTGTGGCTTTAGCTCTTCATATGCCGACATTTCATTGGCTGCTAAAACCAAATCGTCAGTGAAGTTTAAGCAGTTTGAAAACATTCAACCTCGGATGTTTATGCCACATAAATCAAATACAATATGAGAATTTCAATATTGCATATGAATTACAACAAATACATAATCATAGTAGGTTTAGAATGTTTCTATACAAACCAACACAACAAACAATTTACTCAACGTGAGTCTATTTTATTTTTCTCTACCGATTAGTTGGGGAGAATATCCCAAATAATGCATTTCCATATTAAGTATTTAAAACTAATTTGTTTTATTAAATGTTATATTTTATTTTTTTATTCAATATTTCGATCACCATTGGTTTTCTTCATCAGGAATTTGATTAAAGCCGTCTTTTTCTTTTAAAATCAAAAAGCTTACTGAAAAGGAAAAGACGGCTTTACTCAAATTCCTGATGAAGAAAACCGATGGTGATCGAAATATTGAATAAAAAAATAAAATATAACATTTAATAAATTAAAATAATTAAATTAATATATGACCTAGAGCCTGAATAAAAATAACCATAAATTACATACCATAAGGTCGATAAAATTAATAAATATATACTGTTTCACTTAATTTTATTTTGTCTTATTTAATTTTAATTCATATTATTTACTCTAATTTAACTTATTTTATCTTAATTTATGTTATTTATTTTATGTTATTTAATTTACTTTATTTTATTTTAAATTGTCTAAAAAAAAGATCTACTAAAAATGGCAGGAAATCACTTTTTTATTACGCTTTTTTAATGAAAAAAAAAGAAAAAAACTTACTATTTCGGTATCCTCATCTAGATATTTTATCATTAAACAAAAATTTTTTTGCAGTAATTAATTATGTAAAAATAAATTTTTTCTTGACCAACATATAGATAAAAAAATTTTCATTGAAAAAGGCTAATGAAGACCTTAAGCTTAATTAAAAAAAAAACAAGTTAATTAATTAAAACGGTCGAACACTAGAATAAATAAAAATCCAAATTGTTTTATTAAACTAATGAATATTTAAATAAACAGATGCATAATGTTGAAAAATGTCATTGATAAACGTTCTGCAAACGTGATAGATTTACAGTTTTGCTTTAATAAGCATCAATCATCATTTTAATATATAGTTTTAAAACGAGTTTGATGGAAATTGTTTTAGATTTATTTTGTCACTAGATCCTATAAAGTATACAAAATCTAGGTATCAAATCCAATTCAATGTGTCCTTGTGCTCAAAATTTTATTGAAGTTAAATTTTCAAGGACCTTCCATAAATATTTGGGCTATTTTCTAGACAATTTTTTTTAATTGGTATTAATTGATTAATTTGTTTTCGATTTTAATTGGAAACAAAAGACTTAAGAAACATACATTCCCAATTTATTTTTTTTTAGAATTTTAAATAGGAAGAGTTTGTATGTTTGGATCGCTTTAACGAAATTCAGCTCGTCGATAGTTTACAGGACAGCCACCTAGGATACCTTTTATAATGGTAAATGACTTGGTTGGGCTCCTTAAGCGCTAATGCGATAATTCTTACATTTAGTTGTTAAAAGTGTCTACAAATTTTGTGAAAAAAATCTATTAAAAGTAATATTCAAAAATAAATAATAGAACTAATAAAGAAATAAATAAATGAGAATGATATAAACATTTTAAAACATACATAACTCTGTGCATAAGATAAGCTGTGATTATAAAATTAAATTTCTATGTATATTGAGTGCTCAGAACTGCTCGGTAACAATAACTTTCAAATAAATGAGATATCCCATCAATTTATCAGTACTTTGTTGCAGAGCCAGTGGACTTGTTACTAAAAAATTACTAAGAGTTGGCCGCTGTGGAAGCTTGTGTTGCAAGACAAATATCTCCTCAGGCATAGAAAGAAAAAATAGTGGAATCACGGTATAAAAGCCAATGGTAGACAGCAAAAAAGTTACAAGTTTTCTGGTAAATTTCGATGAAAATATCTTCTATGCGGAATTATTCAGATTTGTTAAATTTGGAAATAGAAAAGGATGAATAAGACAATTTAGTATATTCTTTGTATATGGATCTTTTTTTTGCACTACAATTAAAGGAAAACTGGGCTTTCGAAATTGCACTTGGATGCAAAGCTTCTGTTGCTTAAAAAAGAAAGAAGAAAAAGGACTACTAATGCAGAGAAGCTACAATGTTCTCAAACCCTATTTTAGCACTGTAATTTGTTTCCAACTTTTTTGTTGCTCAAAATCAGATCTTAGCTAAAAATATTAAGAAATTTGTTGTGGTTGCTAATGTTCTTAGCTTTGAAATGATAATAACTATAATCTCAGATTTTGACGCGACTAGATTTTCTTAGCTGATGTTTCAAGTACATTCTGCGAAATATCGCTAGAGAAAAGTAGACTCCTTGTACAGATTTTATAGAAATTCAAGAAGAAAATGTGTACACCATTTTGTGGCAACATAAACAGTTCAAATTCATCAAATACAACTTGAACTCCCATCAGAAATGAAAAATGTTTCTCAAATATCAACATCAAGTCACTAATATGTCTCATATATATTAGAATTGAGATTGTACAACAATTACCAATTACTTAGTGTACAAAAGAATAAATAATGACAGGGTGTATACAAATAAGATGCATGACTATGTGTGTAAATATATTTACTGTGTACAATTCTTGTAGGTAAGTGTGTACACAAATGTTTTAAGAAAAAAGTATATGGAAATACAAATATTTCTTTTTCTTTGTATTATTGTACTAAGCATAGTGGTGGGTATAGTTCTGACAAACATCACAATATGTTTATGATGACACAATTAACATGTTTAATAGAATCACTAGAGAAACCAATGATGATAGTCTGGAATTAAAATTATATTAACCAGGTTTTTTCTTTGCGTGCTCGGAAACTTAAATGATATATTATATTATTTTTTAAAAATCATTTTGGCATATTTCCAGTTCATCCCTTGCCAGTACTCATGTCAAGCAGCTTAAATTGCTGAAGTGACCTAAATTATCATGTTATCTACGGCCTAAGATATTGTAACTCTCATATTATCTCATAAAAATATGTAAAAATTCGAAATCCGAACTAATAAAATATAACAACGATCATAATTCAATAATATTACCAAAGCTTAAAATCGACAACATAATTGCATAAATATGTAAATATCGAAGAAAAAAATTAGCATCTCTTCAAAGCGACTGCAACTTTAACATTCAGGTGAAGAAACTACAAGTGACCACTAGCAAAAAAAAAAAAAAAAAAAAAACTACATCATAAACGCCAATGCAGCGTGACAGACACAAAAACATCGACTGAACCCTTTTAAAAAATACACGC
This sequence comes from Germaria angustata, assembly GCA_963681545.1. NCBI lineage: Eukaryota > Metazoa > Arthropoda > Insecta > Diptera > Tachinidae > Germaria > Germaria angustata. The sequence continues at coordinate 58,895,997 of OY813001.1, read as the reverse complement.
AAAACAAACTAACAAGCAAAAAAAAAAAATAAATAAATAAATAAATAAAATCTTACGAAAACTTGATGATGACCTAAATTTTAATTGAGATCAACAAAATCAATATATTGCGGTAATCTTTAACACACATTTGCGTGTATTTATGCAGCAAGTAATTAAATGCAAAAGTTACAACAAGACACCCACTTTCATTGCTTAGGACGAAACTGGCCAATGGGAAATTTTAAACTGAATATAACTAAAGAAATAAATCTGGATGCTAAAAGGTCTATACTAATAAAAAAAAACAGCAATTCAAGCCAGCAAACTAACTTGGACTTGCTTAAAACCAGTTAATAGATTTCTGTTTAAATTTTATACTTAAAGCTTCACACTACTACTGCATTTTGCAGTTAAAATCAAAAACCATGAAAAATGACACCATGTGCCGCTCATTTAGCTACATACTAAATGTGTATTACGTTGGTATGTTTGTGTGTTAAATTTTTTTTTACTTTTATTTCTTATTTGTATAATTTTGCTCTCGAAAATAAATGACGTAACAATCTCAAGTTGTCGCAGTCTGTTCATCTTCATCTCAATACAGTTAAACATGTAAAAATGAAAAAAAAAAATAAACCACACACTACTTATAGACAGACTAGTCGACTGTTGAATAAAAACCATCCCAAACACATGCTCAAAAAGTTCCAGCTTAAAGCCATGTTTATTTAGTTGCTAAAGTAAATATTGCCCAAAAATAAGAAGAAGATGATGAGAAGAAAAAAAGACAGCGATATCATTAAGCGGTTTCGTTGTAGTATTTATGAGATATTTCGTATACCGTTGCTTTATTTTTGTGTGTCTCCGACAGAGATGTGTGTCTGGATAACCTTGAAAACCGGTAGATTTTTCAATAAAACAATTTTATAAATTTTTGAAAATAGCACATTCACGGCATCGAAAAAAGGTTTAAATGATGTTTGTAAGATTATCTAGATTAAACAGTCTAAATCAAAAATTCTTATTGCAAATTTTGGCTTCTCTGCAAAACGTTTTTGAGCAAAATCGCATTGGGTTTGCTCTAATGCTTTTATTGCTGCAATAATTTTTAAACCCATATATAAAAAATACTTCTATAGAAATCTGAAGCGAAACTATATTTTCTGACAATGACATTTTTTATCTTCCAAAGTAACAATTAGTCTATTCGTTTGACTTTTTATTAAGTTCAAATGACAAAATTTGGGTTAAAATTAAAAATTAAATTACTTTTGTAAATCTGTGCAATTTTGTCAAAATTTTTTTAAAAATTCTTCTTGACACAATAAGTTAATTTGTTTTAGCAATTAACCGAGAGATAATCACTTTTTGATTAATGAAAAAAATATTACTTTTCTTTATTCATTACATTTCTTCAATTTATGATTGACGTTAATCTTTCACATTAGAAAGCCCATTTGTGACTATTGGCGAGTTTGAATTCTTTTCAGACGTTAGACAATTTCCAGCTGAAAGAGAAAAATAAAAAACAATCTAAACCCTTCAGTATTTTTGTGAATAAGTAACAAAAACAAAAAAGAGTAGCTTTTGCAATAACAGGTCTACGTTAAAATCGTTAGAAATAATAGATTTTTTTCTTCTGGCTGTTGATTAGTGCTTTTCTCTTTACCGTTTCCGGTCTGGAAATACAAGTTTTAACATGTTCTGTCCAGAGCAGTACAAATTTTTATATACTGCCCAACATCGTTTCTTCATTCATTTTGTTAGATAGATATATATAGAGAGAGAGTGAGAGAGAGAAAAAAAGAGATAGGTAGAGAGAAAAAAAATAAATAGATAAATAGAGACATCTTCAAGATCATTCATCTTCCTTTCATGTAGTTCTTGAAACTTGCATTAGTCTTAATTTATTTTGATTTTTTTTTAAATCTGCGGGTCATCCACTTCTTCGCATAATTTCATGCCTTTTTGCCAGTTCTTTCCTATATAAATTTGTTCATATATTTACACATACAATTTCTGTTCTTATACCATGTTTAAAAAGATTGTTTGCTATATTTTTTTCTTTTCTCTGTTAAATACTCCAATGTTAAATACTTGCAATTGCTTTAATCCGAACAGCGTTGTCAAAACTTTGTGTGGTATAATCATTGAAAATATAAAATAATAAATCTGTATGTCATTATTATAAAACATTTTCCAAAAATCTTTAAAATATATTCAAGTAATTTTTTTAAAATTTGTAAAATTAAAAAAAAAACAAATACAAACAATTTCATTTTTTTTAAGAACACAACAAACACATTCACTCATCGAAAACGGTGTATAATTTATTTAAAAATATTTTCAACACATACTATTTTTTTAGCATAACTTGGGCATCGAATTTGTATGCCGCAAGTTTTGTTTCTTATGAAATCAAATGATCTAAAAACCAATCACCTTATAACACATGTGTGTGCTTGCTCTCATACCTCTCGCTTTTATGAGAGGGTTATGTGGATAACACTTAATTTTTTTATGCGGAATTACATAGTTACATTTTATTAGTTGCCAAAATCTTACAACAAAGGTAAAAATTTTAGCTAAATTTATTATTGTCATTTTCTATTAGCTTCGTCTATTCAACTGATCAAAAATTTCTTTCAGTGCAATAAGATTTGAAAACGTTCATTTCAAAAAAAGCAGCCAACTAATGCAAGCATGAAATTACATTATATGGTATATTTTTTTGGTTTCTGTCCTACAGCAATGTGATGCAAATCATAGACGCTCACATCGGGTCCAGTGAGCCGAACAATAATCGGGTTCTTATATGTATACAGCCGAATGAAAACAAAATAAAAGTTTTAAACATAGCAGGCTTATGTAGCATTGCCTCTTGAAATTGTTATTCACATTGTTCTCTTTAATAACTACTCGTACACAGCGAATATTTAAAAATAATGCACAAGATTATTTGTTTTATTAAAAATTTTACTTTCTACACATAATTTTAATAAAAAAATAATGTGGTATAAAGAGTGAGAAAATATTTTTTTCTATTAACATTTATATATTAATTCCTGCAAAAACAATTCAATATCGTCAGTGTGTTACGGCCATGAATTTCGCTCAGTGCAATACTATTAATACGTGCACATAAATACTAATATTATCTCAATTCTCTCGGTGGCCGTCACTGATATAAAGCTTAGAAATTACCTAGTCCTTTTTAAACATATATGTATGTCCTCTCTCACTGTCTCTCTTTGACACGTTAATTTTTCCATTGCATGAGCTTATGTTTTCTTGGCATACATTAAGGGTTTGTAAATATTTATTGGTTTTTAATTCACTACTAACAAGTTCTTTTTTATTTTTGCTTTATATTTATGCTGATTTTCATTTTTGGCTTTAAGCTCGTACAAATTGTTAAGACTACCATTAATAATAAGCTTTCATTTGACAATTTCCTTAACTTGACATGACAGTATGTCATTTTGATTTACCTTAACCGCTAATACCATTAACCGAAAACCCATAAATGCAACGATGTTTGTTTTGATTTTTTTTTTGCAAATGTTTTCTTCTCCAGTAACAAACAAATAATACTTAAGATAAATTTATATAAAATTCCATAAACATAGTTAAAAAACTATGTTAACCATGAGCTCAATTCTTTTGTTTATAAAATACTATATAAGTACACACAATTTAGAACTCTTTTTTTTTTTTTTTTTGGTTGGTTTAAGCAAATTCGAAACACACATGGCCAATAAACGCCAATACAAATTGATTTCAAATAAAAATCAAATAACGTTACATTACATGTATATCGAAAAAAAAACAAACAATATAAAAACGGCCAATTGAAGTTTCAATCATAAGTTTCAAAAAGCGTCACCTCAACATTTTCTTTTTTAAATATTATTTACACATGTGTTCATACATGGTTTTGGTAACAAAAAATTTAGCAGTAGGCTTTAACATTAACCTAGAAAATTTGGATTTTTTTTTAAGAATTTAAAACTTGTCTTTAAAACCATATTGGATTCATTGATTGAAGTTGTTGCTTGTTTTTTCTTACTCATGCTATTCTTATTGCATTTAAAAGATTTGTTACAAGTTTAAGAATAAGTCGTAAAAGTTATTTATTTATGTGTGTAATTTGTTTATTTTAAAATGTTTAACTCATAGTCATTCGCAGTGTTTGCAGTAAACCAAGGTTATAAATGCCATTTTAAGTATCTTACACATATACATACATACATACATATGTTTCTTTACACACCACATGCATTCGTACTTAAACTTGTATGATTTTTTTTCTATTATTATTTTATAATATTGTTAATCTTAATGTTTAGAATTAAGAATTGAACTTTGTCTTGCTTATAATATTTTGTAGTTTGGTATGGCATTGTTTGGAGTTTATTTTTTTTTAGTTTTAAATTTAATTTGTTTTTCGTTGTTGTTATTATTTCTATTTAGCGTCATCTAGCAACCCCAATAGTTGTGAGTATTTAGCAAAGAATGAAAACCAACCAACTTAAATACACAAGATTAAAATCAAAGTGTTAATGTTTATGTTTTTCTTGTCATTATGTCATTAATATGTAATGCAAATGACATTGGATTTTGTTATTTTATTTGCTTGGCTTGATAATCGCTGTTGCTGCTGTTGCTTGCTGCTGAAATTAAAACTTTAGCTTAAATTGCCAACTAAATAATTGTATGCTATTGAATGTATTCAAAATAAAGCTAAATTTAAATAATGATTTCATACATTATACTTTTGTTAAGTGTTTGTGGTAGAAAGCAAAAAAATGTATATGTACAAATTAAACTAAAGAAGTTAAAAAAAAAAACAATTATTAACCCTGAAAAAATTCCTTAGTGAAGCCTTTAAATTTTAGATTCTCCCCAGCTTTCTCTGTCTCTCAATGCTATTATAAGAAAGAATATATTAACAAAAAGCCTAATTTGATATCGCTATGGCGTTTTAATTGTGCTAGTAAAATAATGAAACTCATTTGAATGTACTCGTACCCCTTATCAATGAAATTTCAATATGTTTACCTTTTATGCATTTCCTGTTAGACATCATTCATCATCAAATAGCAAACGTCATACCCAAATAAAACAATTCAAATTATTATATGATTTTATTATTCTATAAATCTCTAGCATGTAGCGTTTCTTTCATATTATTTATATGCGTTGACCCAAATTTCATTATTAAACAAATCTATTATTGCTAATACTGTCAAACACATACAGCAACATGCCGCTAAATATATTTTGCTACTCTAACGATATAAATAAACAGCAACAAAAATAAATGATATTGTGTTTGAAATCATTGCAACTACAATACGAGTACAAAAATGAGTGACTTCGTCATTATTATAACTTAGTATTTAAAAGTTGATTATTGTTTGCATGTAATACTTATTTTTTTAATTTTCATCTAAATGCTAAATAGTTACTGAAATACCGCTGTAGCTTGGAAACAAATTGCGAAAGGGGTACAGCGAAGTGTAATTGAAGTCCATATATGCATATAGTAATGACCACGGCATAAATAGTGTTGCATGCGTGTGATAAGGTGAACATTAGAAATAATATATCGAAAGAAAAAATCATGAGTACGTGTTCATATCATTGCTAATTTATTGTTTTCAGTGAAGGTTTTTTTTTGTTAGAATTTCTATTGTTTTCTACTTGCAACATCCGTTACATTTTTGTTTATGTTAATAAAAACTCTATATATAAATATTTTCAACATATAATCAGGCTCGAGTTTAAATCTCATTAGACATGATATGAAATTTATGTCTATGAATTTTCCATGTGCTTCATGATTAGAAATGATAAAGAAAGTAAATGAGGGAATAGGCGGCACCATACACCTTATCAGCTCTATATTCTACCAAGTGAGCAGGTTTTGTTTACATAATGCATACATACATATTTAAATATTAATAATTTTTTCTCTTTATTTATATTATTGGCTCGATTGCAATTGACAATCGAACTTCAGTTGGGTTTGCAATTCGGCAAACAAAAATTTGTAGTTGCTAGTCTCAGTTGCCAGAAGCCCATTACTACATTATCATTTAGTAGACTGTTCCACAAGATTTTCATGTTCGGCATTATCATTTTAAGCGGAGACATTAGCACAGACAAGAACATTTGGCATTCGGTTGCCGTCCATAATCGAACCATGTTATTATTAGTCTTTTTACTTTTAATTTCTCTCTATACAAATACATTTAAGGATTCAATTCAATTTAAATTGCAGATGCAATAAAATATAGTTTAAAAAAGTAAAAAATTTGAATCTATCTCTTAAAACTATAATATAAGATTTTTCTGATTGATAATCTCCATTATTGGGAAGTGAAATGATACCCAAAGTTGTCAATTTCCATGGCACGATTGCATAGCGTGTCATAACGTGGATACATTTATGCTATAAAAAATATTTCAATAGCAATAAATAAGAATAAGAATTGCAATAAAAATTTACAATTTTGAAAATTTATCGATAAGCCATGAAAACGAAAATTTTAATGATAAATTTTTTTAATAAAATGTAAAAAATCTATAGGAAGTCTCTTGATATCAAAAATATTTTGTGAGAAATTTATCGATATTAAATATATTTAAAAAAATGCATCGATTTTATTATTATTCTATAGTAAATCAATTTCTTTCTATAGAATATCACTGTATTTGTATAAGATCGAAAATTTATCGCTGTAGCAAATGTTTGAAAAATGTTTTTCAATTCAAATTTTTTAATTGATATAAAACATGTTCCCTAAAAACTCTGTCGGTGAAAAGAATTTCTATCCAAAATTGTTGAATAAAAATGAAAATTTATCATCTTGAAATTTTTATTTAGAAAATTTATTAACTTTGATTTTTTTTATTCTAGAAGGATAGATATATTTTCCTGTTGTTTAATTAATCTTATGCATTTAAAATATTATCTACTTCCATTTGTTTTCAGTTTTGATTTTTGACTTTTGTTTCTAATATTTCGGAATTGTTTCTGTGAATAATTGTGTCAATAATGGCTGGACGCCAGACTTGATTTTAGCATTTGAGTTGGCATACATGATAGAAATTTCTTAGTAGGAGGCGAATTTGTTTAGAAATTATTACGTTTTCGTTCGACTTGTCATGCTGAGTGTTCTTAGTGGGACGCAAAATCAGCTGTTTGTCGTTAAGTATGCTTGCGTACGAAAACGTTCGAGATCGTGAGACGGATTGTAAATATATGTAGGGAAAGAAAACTTTGTTTGGAAAGAAAACTTATCGATTACGATAATTGTCCATACAAAATTTATTAATATGGGACATTTTATATAAAATTCTTGTGGATGGCAAAACTGTTTTATTAAAACATTTAACGCTATCAAAAATTATTTATGGATGTTTTGTCGATATTATAAATTATATATGTTGAACTTATTGACAGTACAAAAAACTTTTCTCTGCAAATGCTATCAATATGAACAACTTTTTAACATTTTTTTATTAAGATAAAAGCTTTTCTATGAAAGATTTATCGTTAGCTATATTTTTCTATCTTAAGAGTGTTTTACAAAATGGTTATTTATGCCTAGTTTTTAATAACTGAAATATATTAATCATGCAAAAGCAGTTCTTGTAGCGGATTTTCTATATAATATATTATGGGTTTTCTTTAAATATTCGGCGAAGCAGCTAATTATGCATTTATCCCATTTAAGAATTTGTTGATTTTAAAAATAATATTTTTTAAGAAAAGATACCATTATCAAATTCATTAAAAATAAGTAAGGTTTTTTGATATTTAGAATTTTATAGTAAATTTGTATATATAGAAAATAGTTACTAGTAGTAGATGGCAGAATTTCTTTGGGATTATAAGAACATATGCAAGATTTTTTTAAAAAACAAAAACCTCAATCATTGTATATTTTTTATTTTTTGCAAAACCAAAATGGTGTTTTACTGCCAAGCCCGGCGAAAGTAAATTTGGAAAAAAATTATCTAAACTTATATTGAATTTGATATTCATCAAGTAAACCTTTAGCTTTATGGATACTTGAAGTAGCTGTTGCAGTTGTATTGATTCCAGTAACAAATCGGTATCGCTCGCAATTGCATGACTTACAGGATTTTTTGTTTAAAAACAAGACGAAAGATTTTTTCCTAAAAATAATTTTTAGTTGCATTTTAACTTTTAATTTATGAACTTTTTTCCAACTTCTTTATGTTAATTCTAATAACGTGTTTAAGCTTGATTGCGAGTTCCAGGAAATTTATTTAAAAATCCTTCAAATAATTTACAGCTTTGTTTATGACTATGTATATAATTAGAAAACTTTTAGCAACTATGTTTTCTATGTACATTTATGTATGTACATCAAAAACAATTGAAAGTCGTTTGCACTCTATTTTATTCTATTCTATGAACCACCTTCAACTTTAGTTGCAATTAAAAAAAAAAAATTCAAAAACAATTTAATGCCTATTGAAATATAATCAACGATAATTTTTTTTTTTAAACTTTTACTGTTAAACAACTTTTTAAATGAAAATTCTCTTAGAACGCTTTTGATACAAATGTTCAAGTTTATTGAACACACATTTGAAATGTTAAAATGTCATTCACTTTTTGCTAATACTACCATATTTAAATGGCGTAAAATTAATATACATATATTTTAAATTATAACGAGTATTTAAACATATAAATTAAATTTGTTTCATTTATCAAAAATGGTTATTTCATTCGAGGCAAGTTTTTTCCTCCAAAAATAAGTAGAGAAAAAAAATTAATTTTTAAATACAGGTTTTCATAACTGTTTTTTCGTTATTTTTTCTTTATTGAAAAAAGCGCAAAATTTTGTTCTAATGATGATAATGATGAGGTTGTTTAATTAAAAAAAAGAAACTAGTTTTAAGCAAATCAAAAATAAAATAATAAAAAACAAGTTTTTTTTTATATACCACATGATAACCTAAACCAAGTTTTGAATTTTTAGACATGTAGGCTTGAAATTAAATATTAAAAATATTTCAATTGAAAAAAATCTGTATAAAATACTAACATTAACATTAACCTTGGTCTTGGCTTTTTTTATCATTTAATACGTACATAAGTATGTATGTATATGGATGTGTGAATGTGTGTTATTTTTTATATTCATAAATATTGCAGTATTAGTTCGTTTATTTAAAAAAAAGTATATACATACATACATAAGTAAGTATATAAGTACATATGTATGTATATAAAATTAACTTGGCTTAAAAGTTTATTTTACAATTACAACCAATAAATTTTTGTTTTTGAATTGAAACCACCAAAACCATAGAGTGTGAAAAAATATATGAAAACTTAACATTGCCAAGTTGTATTGTTTTACAGTAATCTCAACAACTACAACAAATACATGCTTTAATAATTGAGAACTTTTATATGAGTTCGATTGATTGTGTATTCTTCATTCATGAGAGAGTAAATTACAGATGACAAATGGGAGAATCCAATAGCAATAACAAAAATGTCGCGTTATTTTTTAATGTCGTTCTACGTGGCACGCTTCTCAAAAGCTGGATTAAAAGTACATAAAAATAATTTGTTTTCTAATTTACGAGAAATTAAAAGTAAGCGAAGATCTTCTAATACTTAAAAATGCCTACTAATTACTATTGGATCGCTAAATAATATATTAAAATTTTGTGGGCGTACTCGTACAGCATTATGAACAAATATTTCGAGATCCAGTATCCTGTAGCAGTTGCCTGGTTTGATAAATCCAGTCTTTCCACTAGCGAAATTCATAATTAATCATAGCGGAAAATGTTCGATGTTCGAGTTTTAATGAAATACGGAACGACTTGAAATAGATCGAATTAAAAGAATATCAAATATTTTTTTTAACTAAAAATAAAAAAAAATCTATAAAAATAGAAAAATAAAAAAAAAAAAAAATAAAAAATAAAAAATAGAAAAATGAATGAAACACATTTTTTTATAGACAACTTAATATCAAAAACTTTTAGAGAAGATTTTTCTTAAAATAATATACAAAGTTAAAAAATTTTTTTCTATATTTGATGATACAAATATTTTCTATAGAGTTTAATGAGATCTAAAATTTTGTTTTGAAAATTTAATGATGTCGAAAATTTTCTTTAGGATATTTAGTGATTCTAAAAAATTTTTTAATATCAAAATTGTTATAAAAAATCTTATAATATTAAAAAGTTTTGTTCAGAAAATTCAATGATTATCCTAAATTATGATTATCAAAAATTTGTATATATAAATTTATATATATAAATTTATATATATATATATATATATATATATATATATATATATATATATATATATATATATATATATATATATATATGTATATATATATATATATATATATATATATATATATATATATATATATATATATATATATATATATATATATATAAATTTATATATATAAATTAAAATCAGAAAATTTTTAATATAAAAATTGTTTTTATAAAACATTTAATAATATTAAAAAGTTTTTTTTCATGATTGTGAAAAAATAAAACTAAAATATGGTTACCAAAAATTCTCTATGAAAATTTAATAAATTTTTTTATTAAAGTTTAACATCAAAAATTCTGATTGGAAAATTCTATGATGTTAAAAATTTTATAAAAAAATCTAATGATAGCAAAATTTTTCTGCCGAAACCTTAATGTATTTATGTAATGAATTTGTATAATGATTTAAAAAAAAAAACGCAATGATGTAAAATATTTTCTGAATAAAAATTTATTAATTAATTAAAGCAAAATTTTAAATGGAAAACTTATCGACAGCAAATGATTTAAATAAATATTAATATAAAAGAGTTTATATTAAAAAAAATATTTTTAATAAAAATTCATTTAAATGAAAGAAAAAAAAGAATTACTACATCATAGCGAAACAATAAAATATTGTGGATATCAAAATACAATAAGAATTGTATCGACTGGAATTTTTTGAGTTTAAAAATTTTCCGTAACACGTTTTCTGTAATAAACGTTATCAATAATTGTCTATAAAAAAAATTTATCGTTATTAAAGATTTTTTGTGTAACATTTTCCTATAATTAATTTGTAATTTTCCATAAATAATTTTCGAAATATATATAAGAAATTTATCGATATCAAAAAATTTTTATGAAAAATTTATCGATATTAAAATTTTCTATGCAATATGTTTTGATATTGTGAGCTTTCTATAAGAATTGTAGTGTTATAAATTTTTCTTCAATTTATATAATTCGAAATCAATTTATTGTATGAAAAACTTATAATACTTTTTCCTACTTCAGATTGGCTTCTTAGTATTCTAGATTTTCTATAATTTTCATCTAAAAAAGAAATAAATATGAGATAATGCTCCAAACTGAGCACAGCAAGACATTTTTTCTAGTGCTTTTATCTAGTGCTTTTTATGAAATTTTTTTAAACAGTGGAAAACATATTGAAACAATTTTATATAAATTTTATTTAAAATGGTCATGTCTTTGTAAATTATACGCTCAAGAGGTAGAACTATTCAAATAGTCAACTTTATTTCAAATTATGATGGATATATAGATTAGAAATAATATAGACCAAAAGAATCCTCCACATAATTTTTTTATTAAAAGAAAAAAAAATTAATCGAAAAAATCGCTATTTAAAAAGTTGGCCACTTTAGAGAGTCTCTTTTAGTTCTATAGTTACGTTTTCTATTTGTGATATTGGCAACAGTGCTTAAGTTCTCCTTTAATGCATGTGTGTGTGTGTCTGTGGCTCTGTAAGTACACAAAATGGATTTTTTATGATTTCTATATGTTTGCTTAAGTTCTATGTGAGTGTTATTACTTTTGATTTATTATTATTGTTATTTTTTGTAATTTTCATTATGATTAATGTGAGGTTGTGATGAATTATATTTATACGTACATTAACATTATGTGTGTGGCGTTTTTTTTCTTTTCTTAAATATTTATGAAAATAATTTGAAAGATATAAAAAAATTATAAAATTAAATTACAGAATTTATTCGAAATCTATGGTTGTAACAATAGCGTAATAGGACGATATATTTTTCTAACGACTTGGAGAATGTTTTGGCTCCTATTACTGCCGGTAGTAATACTAGTTCTTAAGTTATTATTTAGTCCTGATAAGACTTTAAAGTGTCTTTTATTTTAATTCCAGTTCCGAAAATTTTCAAAATAAATTACACTTTGTATTATTAAGACGATGCACATGCAAAAGTAATTTAATTCAATTTTAAATATGTCACCAGCTTTCAGTAGCACACTCCTTATATCTATGGCTTCATTTTAAATATTCTTACAATATAAAATATTTTACATAATTCGTGAACTATTAAAATAAATTTATAATATTTTCAAATTTCTACTTCCTTGTTTTCTAAAAAAAACTCAATACATTTCACAAAAACACATGAAAAGCAAAGCTGTTCACATTGTATTAAACTTTCAAGTTATATTTACTTTAATTAAATTTATGTTATCTAAATCGTTTGAGCAAAATGCATGCAGTTTGCAAATTTTTTTTTTCAATTTATATTTTTGTAACAAACAAATTTCTCGCCTTCAATATCATTTCAAAGATAAAATTAATAAAAGTATTAAAGCGAAAACATCAAGTTTACAAATCAAACGGTTTGTTATGCAAATTTCATTTTGTTGTCGCAAATTTTTAATATTCATACAAATATTGAAACAACATAAAAAGCACTTGGTTTTTAATGCAACGATCATTTGGAAAAAAAATTTATTGCAGAATTGACGACAAATACACAGTCTTTAACTTTAAAATTACAAATGGTTTTTTAAGCATAAATTAAATATTGGCTGAAAAATAAAAATTTATTGACTTTTCACAATCTTTGGAGATGTTGTGAAAAAACAACAACACTACAAAATGAAAATATTTTAAATTTAGCAATTTACAAAAAAAAAAAAATAATAATAATAATAATAATACAAATTAAACAAAAAAATATTATTAAAAGAAGAGACAGACCAGTTGATAGTGATAATAATGTCTATATAAATTTTGAAATAATATATTTTTAACAGTGACACATGTGGGTTACTCAGGCGAGACATTGCCATCACTAACATCATCTCATCATCATTAATGTGGTTATTATATGGCTTGTTGGTTTGTTGTAATCATCTTTTTTTGTACAACAACAAAATTGTTTAGCTAGCAATTATACAATGTAAACGAGATTTTAACTAAAAGATCTACCAGACACGCAACAGCAACATTTTATTTACAAACTCTTGGAAAAAATTGCCACTTGTTTCACGTTGAAGAAATATTGTACCTACAAACCATGTTATAACCATCAATGAAATAAATGATCAGATATTAAAAATACACTTATTAAGGGTCTTGATATTTAAACAGTATCGAAAAAAAATGTTTTAAAGAATTTTACCAGCAAAGCCAAAACGAATATATGAATACCCTACACAATGGGAAGATGTTTCTCGCAAAATTTAAATAAAAACTAGTACTTGGTCTATTCATGTAATTTTTTATTGAGAGACTATGATGGACGGATTTAATAAAAAATTATTTGGATAAAATTATTGGGACCTTCTACAGCTTATGCAAAAAATCAAAAATCAAAAACTTCCTTTAAGAATACAGTCTAGCATTGTAAGACTTTTGCAAAGACTTGTATAACATATTAAGGATGCTTTGGCCACTACATGAAAAATCTCTAGTATTTTTTGACGGGCCTGGGTCACTGTACTTTTTATGGAAATAATTTATGATCATAGGGATATACTTATTCCATGACTTTATAATGTGATATTCCAATTGATTGCATCACCGTTGACCACCAGCTCCCTACACTTAGGTGCTGAAAAAATGTAAATTTTTTCACAATATCTTAAGAAACGCAAGGTACAATGTGCAGCATCATTTAAACATCTTGGCGTTTTTCATTTCACTGCTTCTTTTGGTTTCTTAGCAGCAGCCACCTTTATAGTAAATATTTAAATGTTGTTGTTGTTGTTCTTGCTGCTGCTGATAATCCACTGCACATTTATATATATTCAAACAAAATAAATACATTTAATGTATTTTACAAGTCAACCCTGACCTGAAAAGGTATTAATTTTTTTCAGTTTCTGTACAGCGCTTAAACATTATTACCACAAATTGTCAGAGAGAAAGAAAGAGAGAATCGAAGAGAAAGAGAAAAAATTAACAGTCACAATATGAGACATTAAATGCAGTTATAGGGACACAAGTGACGATTTTCATGAGTGGTTTTTGTTTTTGTAGTTGCTTTGAGGGGAATAGTAAATCATTTTCCATTATTATGGCATTAACTGGCACAGAAAATGAAATTGGATATATAAAAATGTTTTTTTAATAATTTTTTTAACTAGTTTTAAATAAAGAAATGAACAAATCAAAATAATACGTGGAAGTATAAACTTTTGTCGAAAATATGTATGTCTGTCACACATACACATTTGAAATTTATGGTAAAGCAAAATTTCTGGTACACAGCTGTTTGTTTTGAATCAATTTTATTTCAAATAAGTGGACTTTTCACAAACTTAAATCAATAGACTTAAGACACAAGTGTCATTACAATTTTGGTAAAAAAACAGAAAAAAGAAGAGAGATATAGAGCGAGATAGAGAAAGATATAGAGAAATAGATAAATGAACGGTCTTTTTTGGACGCTTTTGAAGTAATACCCTTTAGAAATTTTCAAATTCAAAGTATAATTTTGATAGTGCAATTAAACGACCGATATTTCTTACTGTGGAAGATATACATATGTAAATGAAATGAAATGAATACAAGTATTTTCATAAATGGTATTTTATTTTCTTACTGATTGATTTATTCTGTCCAAAATATTAAATCAGTATCAGACTTTCGCGAACAAAAATCAGTCGCTTTACACTTGTGTAACGTTGCGAAATATTGCAAGAAATCGGACATCGCGTTGTATGTATTAATAGAATGAAGTATAGCCAGAAGGAGGAATGTCCACACACCTAACATATTTCATTACTCGCATATTGTTGAAATTTTGTTAATTCCCTTCACTGTTTCTGAATCCAATCTTCGCGAATTTTTTTTAATTGTTTCTTTCATGTTTAAATGGATAAATCCCCATTTCATCTTTCTCTGAAATACTGTATGACAGTAGAAATAAGCTGTTTGTTTCCAGAGTGCCCCACAAAACCATTAATTATAGGCTGTGATTTTTTTTCTTCTTGTTATCGGCCTGTAAAAACTAAAATCTTGCTTAACCCTTTCAGACCTGTACTTTATATTGCGTATGAATTTCTGTAAATTAACAATATCAAAAAAATGCTTTCACATTTAGCCAAAAATATGCCTATGTAACTATTTAAAAAGGTCCTTTTTTGTAAACAGGACATCGCACAATTGTGTGGTCTCGGTCACAACGTGTAAAATAATTTCCCAAAAAACTAAGCAATTTTTTGTTTATTTAATTGTTAAATTCAAGTTTTTATTTGCTAATATTCTTTTTTGAACTTAAAGTATTCAGGTGCAGATTCAGGTATTCAAATATTCATAAACATAAGTTGTAAAAAATAATTAACTAAGGAAAACAAAAAAAAAAACAAACAAATAAGTATAAGTTTAGATCAATAAAAAAAGGTTTTTACATATCATTTTGTATGATATTTCTCGAAGCAGTCTTTATTTTTTGCTAAGCAAAGTGTCACTTTACACTTTTGACAACTTCCTCTGGATCGACTGCCACAATTATTGCGGCATACTCTTGGTGGATCATCAGAAAATTGAGGCCAATGGTCGTATCGATCAAACCTAATATCGTCCGGTGCGTCATGTGGACGATATTTCGTACCATAAAAATCTTTAGAAAGCTGAAATTTTTCAACTTGCAAAGGAACTTCAAAAGAAGACGCTAACACCGTACCTAGCTCCATTTTAAAAGTTAAGAAAGACTTTACCTTTGCTTTAGGTAATCCGACAAGCTTGCATTCTTTTCTGTACTCCATCCAAGCATTAGATATCGAAAGATCTAGAAAGTGGAAAAATACTTTGACAGTCCATTTCTTAGTTTTCATTTTAATCCTGTAATATTCAAGCATTTGGTCACATAACTCAACCCCACCCATAAATGCGTTATAGTTTTTAATAACTGCGGGTACTTGGACAGGACAACGGCGCTTAAGATTTTTGTTCCATCTTTCAACTTCACTTACAGGATCCTTGCCACACATATTAGAAGCAGCTATAACCGCTCTTGTGTCCTTCCACTTAACAATGGCAATGTTTTCATTTACAAATTGGGAAATATCACCCCGGTTCATGTCTTTGTCTAATGGAAATTTAACACTTCTTGGCACTCTGTTGGCCATAATTGTGCCTGTTGCTGGATAACCCATATGATGTAAGGATTCCAAAAGCGGAATGGTTGTAAAAAACCTATCGAAGTATATGTGGCTGTTCCTTGGCAAATTATTAACTAATCTTATTACTATTGACGGTCCATGTCCAAGACCGCAATCTTTAAATGTCCCAGCTCCTTGAAACACTTCAAAGTCAACTACCATACCATCAGAAGTTGCGCAGACTAGGTTTTTCAGTCCAACAGGTCGTGGCTTTGACCTGATTACTTGCCGTGCAGGACACCTACCCGTAAATGGAATCATTTGTTCGTCAATTGAATAATTTGTGACTTCAGTTGCCAATTCGTTGCACCGTTTTCTAACCATATCGGTGACTGATGGAATTCTCCATAGTTTATTTGTTGAGTCTGGTGCGGAATAGTCTGAAAAGTGTATATCCGATCGAAGTTCCAAGAATTTATCAAGGGACATCGAGTTGAATATGGTCGGAATTTTACATTCATGAGACCAGTACATCCTTATAGCCGGGTAACCAAGACATCCCATTACGATCGCGCATCCGTAAAACCGTTTGATATCTGAGGGCACGTAGCGCACTTCCTGACCACGCTTACTCATTACATACATTTTGGTATACTTAACAACGTCTTCATAATGGGTTTCTGGAAAATATCTCTTAAAATATTCCAACGGAGTTTTGATGACGATATCTTGTTGACAACCTGATGATGTAGGAAGTTCGATATTTGGAAACGAAATACTTTTCCATATGTCTCGCCTAATGCGTTCTTTATATTGGCAAATCGATGATTGCTGTGCTGTAGTTGTTGGGCCAGTGGAGTTTGATTGTTCAGTCGGTGTAATTGGCTGGTCATTCGTAGGTTCAAAAATATCAGTACTTTCAATACTTTCATTGCTTTCTTCTCCTTCTGCATTTACATCCAAAGGAATCCATGTTTCGTCAGCAGCATTATCATCATCGCTGAAGTCAGCTTCAGATTCGTCCAAAAGTTGTAACACTACTTCAACATCATCATCATTGTTTAAATCAAAAAATTTTCTTATAAAATTTAATGATAACACAAACGTGAGCATATAATAAAATGTTACATAGTGCCTGATCAACACAATTGTGATATCTGTAATTCTTTGCACCCAAAATATTTGTTTCTATGCAAAAAATTAACGCTAAGCAGCCAAATGGTTTCAATTATTCGTTATACAGTTACCACAAGCTAAGTCAAAAACTTTTTTTATCATTATTCAACAACAACACTTACCGCTTGGACGCATATCTGCACGTGTTGAATGACACAATCAAACTGAGGATAATTTTTTTTGTAAGTTTATTTTTTTTATTTTTTGTATTTGGTTTGAGAAATCACACAACGCACAATGACTGCTACCAGGTTAATTGACGAGAAATGAATTTTTTCATATAGTTTAAGACATATTAAAGCAGATCTCACAATCGGTTAAGCTAGCTCTGAATGGGTTAAATACCGGCAAATACTGGCTTAGTGTGACCATGCCTTAGTTTGTTATTCATAGACTTTAATTTTATAAATTTTGTTCAGTGTTGCTGACAATCAAGTTTTTAAGCATTTTACCGGTATTTTTATTTGCTAAAATTCTTATCTTGCTTTGTTATTTAAATGTCTAATATTTATTTCTTGTTGTACATCTGCTTTTTTCTACACAAAATGTTGCTGTTTTTGTTAGTACTTGTATTTGTTTAGTTGCTATTATAAATATGACTTAAACTTCCTGTCTTCATTATGGCCGTTAATACTGACTGTAAAGTTTGACTTGAGAATTTAAACAAACACCTTAGGCTTAGAGATCAAGATGAAATCGCCCAACAAAGTTAAGCTAAGGAAAAAAAGAAGAAAATAACAGCAAAGAACTTTGCCAAATACAGCGGAGGTTGGAAAGTCAGTCTTGATCTTTCAATTATACTAAAGAGTTATAATTTGCATAGTTTGTAAAGGGATTTACTTCAAAAGGTAGCATTTTAACACCTTTTCAAACTAAAGCTTTAGGTATTGTAATAGGAGAAGACACTAAACGATTAGAAGAAATATTTTGAAGGCAAAATATTGTTAAGAGAGCCAAATTTGTTTCCTGTTGATATATTTGTTAAGGACACTAACGTTTTAGCAGCTGCTTAATATACTAAAAATACATTTGCTTTTGGCCTATCGATTGTTATTGTCAAATAAACTTTCTTTTGCTCTATTTATTTGCTACATTTAATTGCCTGGGCGAAGGAACATATTACAGCTGCTGCTGCAATTTCCGCTAATATTTTGCTACCCCTTCCTTATACGAGTAATTCTTAATTTTTTATTTTTTATTTTTTTGCCAAACAGAAAGTAGAAGACAAAGAAGTTTATATTACAGTTAGTTTGGGCCCAGAAAAATGTTCTGGCTGATGGAAAGTTAATAGCCGATAAATGGTTCTATCTGTAGGTGCTTTATTTTCTATCTTGAGAAAACAGATGTTAGTATTTGTTGTTGTTGTTGAAAAATAAAATAAATTAAGAACGAAGGGTTGCTAAGGCAGTTAACTGCTACAAAGTTCAATTAACTTTTAAATTTCTTTGAAACTATAAAAAATATTTTTTTAAGAAAAGAAACTACAAAGAAAAATAATTAAAAGCTCGTTTACTTTGACTTTACGCTTTAATGATGAAAGCTAAAATAATTATGTATTACAATTTAAATCTTACTTTTCATTTTGCGTCATACCTAAAAATCTTATTATTATAAATCTTGTTATACATAATAAATAAAAAAAATTATAAAAAAAATAAAAATCTTTCCAAGTTTGGCTACCTGCCTTACTTTTAATTTATTGAATAAAAATCAAACAAAAAATTTCACAGGTAAAAATATTTTTGGTCAAACAACCTTCACAAAAATCTACAATTCCTTTTCTTTTCATTTAACCAGTTACTCACACACACTTGCAGTGATCTCGTGAAATTTGACAATCAGAAAATAAAGGAGCAGCACATTTTTTTGTTCTATATGTTCTTCCTTTTTATACAAAGAATAAAGTTGCATATTATATAAAGATATTTTGGATCTTATATACTCACATACTTACACTCGTTTATCAAACACACCCTCAAACTCATAAATTTTGGTTTTAACAATATTTTGTACAGAAATTCAAGAAACCAAATACAAAATATCCCGATGTTTTGCTGGTTGATGATGCATTAATTATATACATACATACAGATAAATATATACATACATATGTATATAGACTTTTTCAAACTGAATCATCTTACCGAGATTGTTTACCAAAACCAGTTTAAAATCTTTTTTCCTTTTGTCAAAGAAAGGTGTTCATTGTTCATGTGCAGGCGAGCGTGTTTGTGTCTAAATGTACCTGTAACCCCCATATACATTTAATGGATTAAAAAGTAAATAAATAAATAAAAATACATATTAAATTGAAAAATAGGAATTTTCAAAAATCTGATAATTATAAATCAAAATTTGTTACACCCTGAAAAAAGGTAATGGGTTCTTTTATTTTAAATACTCATTCATCCACATGATATTTTTGAAAACTTCACATTTTCCATGGTTTGTGTTTAATGAATAGAAAGAAAATGCGTTTGTAGCGTTCAAAGTAATTAATCATATTTAAAATAATGGATATAATTGAACTTGAAAGATTTTTTTTAGCAAAAATTTTGAAAAGCACTTAATGCTTGAAGAAGACTTTTCAAAATAAAACTTATGACAATATGAAAAAGCTTTCTATTTTATATAAATACGAGTATCTTAAATTGAAATTTATACTTTTTAGTTGGAATATGTAAAGTGTTGTTATATTAACTCGTTGTTAAATAATATAAAAGATCTAGTCCCAGAACTGGTTGAAAAAAATTGTCTTTTGTTTAATACTTTTTACTATTTCCTAATAAAAAATTTTGTTGATAGATGTGTATAAGGATTTCTTTAATGAAAATGAATTTTTCTTTTATTTATTTAATCAAAAATATCTCTATAATAACGAAACATGTTTTGAATAGGATTTTTGGGACCGCGATGTGCTTCTAATAATGGTTTTTGACTCAAAAATACTCTAAAACTTCATGTCCTTGCAGTGTTTTCATCGGTTTCATTATCTTTTTGTTTTAATAGCAAATAAAATAGATTTATATAAATATCGAATTTGTTATTTAAGATATTCTCCAAAATAACTATTTAATATTTTATTGTTTGTTGTTGGCTTAGCTGAGTATATGCCTGCATTTCATTGGTGCTAACCAAATCATCAGTAGCCTTTAGCCAAATCATGCTTGAAGAGCATTTCAACTCATATACAAAATTACAAATACCATATAATTTTGGCTAAAAGGTATTGATGATTTGTGTAAGTCCATTTTAGACTACGTATGGCAGTTGATTGAACAGTGAATTATTTTGCAGCGTTATCGACCCTCGTACGCTATAAAATTCTTCTTGCCACTTACGATGAGTAACATCCGGCTGTTATTTTGTTAAAATTCAACAAAAAGAATCAAATTAGTTGCCGATCAGATTTGGTGGAAGTCAAATATTTTAAAATTATACATGGCAAAATATTTAAAAATAAAATTAAATTGTTATTTTTAATAACACAGATGTTTAAGCGCAATGCATGATTTGATAACAATTGTTACCAATTTTATTGGTTTTTTTATATTTAATATTGAAGTTTTTTAATCAATCTTTTGTTTTTTAAGAAAACTGAACTAGAACTTTTAAATATTTTGTCGGATTGCAAATAATATACAAGTAATTTTAGCTTTTTGTTATGGCCTTTAGCACTATTTTGTAATTGTAATAGTATGTGTTTCACTATCATTAATTTAGACAAATTTTTTTTATATGCTACAACGAATATTCACTACGAAAAATTCGTCATTTGTCACAGATAGATTTATACTTCGTCAAAAGAAAAGACTTAAGAAACAAACTTTTCTGTAGTTCAAAATACAATTTCAGAATTTAATGAAAACAAAGCAATTAAAATAAAAAAATCATACAGTATTTTTTAAAAGAATACTGTAAAGCTTTTACTCTTAGCTTCTATTTTAGGAAAGTGTTCTACTGTACAAATAGATTTTTAAATCTTTTCCAGTCTGTTCATCGGGGAATTGTGTAGTTTTATAATTTTATATTTGCTTTGTCTGTTAACAAAATTGAAATTAAAACAATAAATTTCATATATTGCAATTTAAGCTTGAGAATTTTTTTCTTTATTGCCTAGATAACAACAACAAGTATAAAGAGGATTCTATATAAAAATATATATTTTTTAAAATTCTACACACATGGTTGGTTAGCTAAGCTAGACTTAGTGCTAAAAGCAATAACACAGCGAAACCACAATACACACCCAGCCATGTTTGAATTACAGAGAAAAGTTGTTTATAAAGTTGGGTAAGAAAATTCTTTAAGTCTTACACGAATTGTTTACAAGATCTATAAAAATTTTCTACAATTTTGAATACACATTTCCAAGCTATAAAAGGGTAGACTGTGTGAGGTAATACAGAAATAGCAAAACAAGTTATATAAATTATAAAAGATTTTTTTTAATGCTCTATGGTCTAGTGAAGATGATTCTAAAGCGAAAAACACAAACTATAAAAGTTATAAATAGAGAAGAGAAAAAAATATTATAAGACTTGCTAAGTGAAATAAAAAAAATCAAAACATATTATAATTATAATCACTGAGATGATAATGACGTTCTCGCTGCACAACACCATCATTATTATCGTCATTATTATCGTTACAAACATGCATGTAATAACAGCATTAGCTGCTTTTCAAGCTCACCAGCCAGCCACAATGCATTTTTCAAAGCCATACCAAAGTCAAGGAAATTATTAACAAAAAACCACGTTTGTTTTTCTTGGTTGGTTTCTTTGAGCCAAACCTTTACCATGAAACAAAAGAAGCCAGCTTAAGCAAAGAAGGAAAGAAAGATTAATAAATAAAATTCTACCTAGTCTACGCTGTAATTTTTCTTCTTCTTAGTTTTGCAGAAATCAACATCATGCAACACCCATAGTATTTTAATAAATACGAGTATATCTTAACGTTTTAAAGCAAAAATTTTCCATACACTTGTGTGTCTGAAATAAATTTTATTGTACAAAAATTCCCAATTACTGGTTGGCTGACTCTATGCTGAATTAATCGCAGCGGGTTTTATTTGGCTTTAAGTGATTTTCAGTTATTCCTTGCTTATTTGATTTGCTGATTGTTGTGTAATATTCGTTTGATTGTTTAATGCCTTTTTTGTTTCTGATAGGAAGTTAAAAATATTTAACTTTAATTCTCTTAAAGCTTTCTAATGATTAGATTGGCTCTTCTCTTCTTACTTTTAATGGTTTCTGGAAAAATTATTCAAATACATACGGTAGTAAGTTAATTTAATATAAACTGTTTTAGGATTTAAGTCTATGGAGTTCGAATTTCGAGCATTTGAAAATTTATTTGAAAATCACTTAAAAGGAAGAAAAACAATTTAAATAAATGTTGTCATTAGCAAGTTTTTAAGCTTAAAATTCTTTAACTGAATAAAATGAAATATATATTGGAAAAAAGGGATAATTTTATATATTGTTGCAAAGGAATTTTTAGTTTTTAATGCAGTACAATAAAAGTACATGAAAAATACAGATTTAAAATTTATTGTTTTTTCTCAAATGTAAAGTTTGTTAAACTGGACTCCTTTGTGACTGAAGGTAATGACATCTTATTTAAATATTTCGATAAATATCGGTGTTTATGTGAAGATAAAAAGAGGAAATAAAATCATTTGGCCATTCATATGGGAAGGTTATTTAAGATTTAACGATTTTTTTCATAATTGCTGTCAGTACTGTTTTTATTACCGGAATTTAACAAAATCTGTAATCTGTTCAATAAGATTCCTTGTATTCTTAGAGGGCCTGGCTTAGGGCGTTTTCTTTTCTTAAAAGTAATCTTTGCTTGAAAATGTTGAGAACTTTTTAAATGTTACCCATAGTAAAGTTAAAACATAAGTGGTTCCTTTCTTACTGAATAGTTCAGTTCTTAATTTAAATGAAATTTCCCTAAAACTCCCAAAAACATACTTAAATCTAATAAAAACTGCATATGAAAATAATTCATAGTTTCCACACAATGAATTTCTTACATTTATTGGAAAATTTATGGACTTTAAAAGTATGTTTTCAAAAATTTAACTAATACAAAAAATCAAAAGTTTGTTGTGGCTTTAGCTCTTCATATGGGGAGAATATCCCAAATAATGAATTTCCATATTAACAATTTAACTAATATTTATATTTATTAAAATTTTTGCCATAAAAATAAGGTTTAATAATGAATAGTTCTTAGTTCTTCATAATTTCCTATAATTTAGCAAAAATTTCCTTTAATAAACGATTTTTTCTTAAATGTATTTTTCAGTTAATGGCCTACTCAATATAAAAAGCTGCTTGAAACTTTTTAAAAATATCTAAACTCTCGATGGTACCGTCCTAAACTACTCTGGGGTAAGTTTAAAAAAATATAAGTTTTGGAATACCTTATTGAATTGTGTACTTAGAAAATTATTAGAAACATTATTTACGCAAAATATACTTCCTCCACTAAAAAATAATAATAATAAGTTCACTTGGTAAAATTAATTAAAGCAATTTATGAAATAAAATTTAAGAAACATTATTAATGTCGTATTTTAAAGAAATCCGAATGTAATTCTCCACCACATTGTGGTTACTCCTGCATTTTCCCTTCAAATAATGCACTGTGAATATTAAGCAAATTCATGAACTATAATTTAAGAAAATTTTCTAAATTTGATTATATGAACATAATTTAAAAGAATTTGGTTAATATAATAGTCAAGCTTGAGATTTAATTTTATGGTTAAACAATTTTATTCAAGACTATCGCTATTTCGATACTCATTGAGTATCATCTTCAGGACAATTCTGTTTTTTTTTTAAATAATAAAATTAATAAATTAACATTTCAAAAAAAGAAATGAAAGAAATGTTAATTTATTAATTTTTAAATTTAAATTTCAATACCAATTAAAAAGACCTTTAGCTTTAAAAATGAATTAAGTTTATTAAGTAAATATTTTTTACTAAAATTTCTTAACTTTTTAAAATTCCTTATCTGTATAGAATATAAGCATTTTCTTTAATGATATTAGATGAAATGTTTTTAGTAACAGAGAGCAATCCTTTTCCCATTAAGAAAAAGAGGAAAAAATCTGAATCCCAGTAAGAAAAAAGAGAAAAAATCTGAATCCCAGTAAAAACACCATTTGTCGCCATACGACATATTGAGTAAATTTTCCTAAATTTTGGTTCATATTTCGTAGAAATAAAAATTTTCCATATTTTGCCAATACTGACACTATTCAAGTGATTTACAAACATATACACAATTATGGTGTTATCAAGAAATGTTAACATCAACGACATCCATAAGATGATGACTAAAAGCTCATATACTAAACTTTATTTCATTTTTTACAAATTTTTTACACAAAACCATATAAGTAAATGAAACAAAACAAAGCAACACTCTGATATTTCTGTAAACAAAATACTTAACGTGGTATCACAGGGTAAAGTCAAGTGCATAACATATTAAATATTTACATGTTTCGTTCCTATCATTCGCATTATTATTGCACTGCAATTTTCTTTTCGAGAAAAGAACACGAAGATGCAAAATGGCCAAACATACTGGTATGTAACATTTTCATGGGAACAGAACACGAATTTAAACTTTTAAAGAAGCAAATCAAAAGATTTAAGAGACAAACTGTATTCAAGGGCCAGTATTGCATGTGCGAAAAAGATAGAAATAGTGTGGGAAGAAATTCACTCTTTTTTACATCTGCTTTTGAGTCCGGT
This sequence comes from Germaria angustata, assembly GCA_963681545.1. NCBI lineage: Eukaryota > Metazoa > Arthropoda > Insecta > Diptera > Tachinidae > Germaria > Germaria angustata. The sequence goes on along the minus strand of OY813001.1, from coordinate 58,870,627 downwards.
TCGACAGTGGTTCCAAATGAATTATCAGCGTTACATTCGTAAATGAAACAATCTGAAGACTAAGAAAATAATTTAATTTTTTTATTTTTTTAGTTCTAATTTGCTTTGGAAATAATCATCACAATAATTTTTTTCTAACATCATTTTTGCAATTAATAAAACGAAAGTCATATCACAACTCTTCGCCGTTTACGTTCAAAATCATTTTAACTGCTTTAAAAACTTTAAAGTTTTTCGAGATATTGCTGCGATCTCTGTGTGAATATTTTCAACTGGTTCTTCCAATATATTTTTAAATTTAGTGTCAATTAATTTTGTTATAATATTTGCTCGTCTTGTGTTCTTTATATAAAATATAAATCATCAATGAATGAACTTCAACTTTTATTTATAAAACAATTTTTATGGACAGTTTCCTGTTTTAATTTTACTAAAATTAGCCATTATTTTATTTTTATTTAAATTCCCATGATTTATATATTGAAAAATAAAACTGGTTCTTACTTCTTGGCAAATTAAGTCGTTCTAATTAAATAAGCTTTATTGAATAAATTTTATTATATGCATTATATAGTGCCTTAATAGTCAATAAATTAAATTCGATATTAATAAACTATTACGAAAGAAAATCAATACGATATTTCAAAATATAAACACAAACAATTTAACATAATTTTATCGGGATATATCTCAGAAAATAATTAATAATTACATTTTTAATTAAATAATATTCAAGATTTTAATAAGTATAGATTTTAAAAAACCATTAAATGAAATGATTTCTCTTTTTTTATTTTAATATTTTTTGTTTGTTTATGTTGCATGAACTAATAATATGAAGTCATATTTAAAATATAAAAAATTAACAGTAACTTCCAACTTATTACTTTGTTATTCTAAGAGTTAAGCTCAAAATGAAAGTGGTCACTGTGATTTAAGATGCCAAGAATTAGAAGAATTGAATGGAAATTCTAGAACCTCTGCAGTGGTCTCCAATTAGATTTCAAAGCCTCAAATTTAGGTGCAAAATAGGACTGGCTACTCTAGAACTTTGATATCTTCAGAGATATGTTTGCTAAACCTTCATATTATGACCTTTAGAGTTACAGACGTTCTGCCAATACGTTGCACTGTATGGCGCCAAAAATCGAAGAAGGTTTCACTGACACAAGAAGGTCAAAATACTGCCTAGTACCACAGGATCTTGGAATGAAGCCGCTGGGACTTAAACTCAAATTAGTTGAAGGGTAATTTTGAAAGGTAATTTTATATACGCTTCTAATTATTGTGCTCGCTTTAGTTTGCTTAATGAGAGTTTTATAGATCCAGTAAAGGAATGTCGTTTGTGCATCTAATTGTGCATCCTATGACGGGAACTTCTATTAAATATGATGGTTTTTGGAGAATCTTGTCTTAGCATCTTTGAATTTCTTTAATGTTTGTAGGTTGAGCTTTTGTTCTGATTTCCGGAAGTAATTTAAACTTTTTAACGATAGCTTTTTATATGGTGGGAAAAATGGATTTTACGATTAATTCATCTTGTATTAATACGAATTCAAAAAAAAAAAAACAAAACAAAAATCGGGAAAGCAATTAAATTTTACTAAAGAACATAACATTTATCTGTGACCGTTTATCTGTGAGGTTAGTGGTGATTTGTGAGTGAAATAACATAAGGGGTCTTCACATTCTTCACAAATGTAATGAATTTGTCTCACACAATCTTATAGTGACATCTTTCTGATTACAGAAAAAACCTTTTTTCCTGCTTATGATTTTTTAATAGTTTTATTTTTATTTTCCTATATCTCCATCCAAACCAAAAAAATTTATCTTCTCTGATTGAGGGACGCTGCAGAGAATTAATTTTTATGAAATTTTTGTTCAACTTATTAGTGACGGTGACTATAATTACACAAAATTAAACTTCGACATGTGTAGCCAAAGGTGTGAAGAGGTTAAGATTAAAGTTTGCTACACTTATCAGCTCATATTTTTAAATTTATACAATTAAACATATTCATTCAATTGTGTATAAAATATAAAGTCAATATTATGATCAATTCACAACCTCTTGTAGATGATGAGTCGTAGAAAGTACAACTATGGCAGTTGTGAACATTCTGCTGCAAAGTTTTTCTGTTTGACTTTAAAATGTTGAAAATAAAACAGATGGAAAACTCAATGAAATTCAAATAAATATGAGCACAGTAAAATATGAATGTGTGAAAAAACCACTAAGAATAATAAACTATTCGAATAATTTATAATTTAAAATTTTAATAATTTTTTTTAACTACATATTATTATTATTATTTGTATAAAAAACTAGTATATTTGTTAATTTTTCGCATAATCTATTCATTAAAATATGTTTTCTTCATAAATTCTCTTCTTTAATTCTAATTCTATAACGGCCACGTTGTTCTCATGTTAATGCAATAAACAGGGATGGAAAATGTAAAATATATGGCATTTTTCATTTAATTTGTTTTAGCTTTCCCCACTTACAAAACGCGGAATTATTACTAATTAATGATAATATACCTACAGTTTTTTATTAATTAAAAATAACGACATATAAAATATATGGAGCAAAATATATTCTCGTATTGACATTTCCATCTATGCCTTCATATGACAATTAAAAAACACAGAAGAAAAAATTTCTATGCAAATTGAAAAGGGATTTGAACATTGTTTGATTTATATTGTATAAGCATTAGATATTTTTTTGTAAATTTTTTTAATATAGATTTTTATGTCATTAATAAAAGTAGCTTAAGTCCAATATACAAAATTTCTTATTTTTGTTTGTTTTATATGCAAAATTATACTAAACTCTGTGTTGTTTTTAATTGCTAATTTCTAATTTTATATAAGATTAGTTGATTAATAATATTTTTCGTTTGCAGTCCCCCAGTAATCAAATTCATTTGTCCCGTTTTCTAATCATGAAACACATTTTAAAAGTAAAAAAAAAAACTTTTTCAAATGCAGTCTGATGAGACCTAAAACCAAAAACCCAAAAAATATGTTCATTTGATTCGGTTAAAAATTATTTAAAGCCTGACTTTTGATATTTGAAAAAAATATCCAAATCAAAGTTATTTTTTCAACAAAAATAGTTCCAATATTTTACTGTTGATAACCATTATTCGAATGAAAGTTTTATAGTTGTTGGAATAAAATTTGTTTGAATTTTATATGTCCAACCGGAATGAATACAATAATAGTTTGATTTGAATAAATGAAAACAAAATATGGAGTCCAAAAAGAATTTTATTCGAACATTTGTATGGAAAACAAAAGCAAAAAAATCAAAATCATATTAAAAATAAAAACCAAAAAATCGAATTTATTTTTACTTTCGAACATTTCTATTCGATTAACATTTTTTAGTGAATTCTATTGGAATAAGTGACTCAAATAAAGATTATTTGAATAATTAAACTAACATTACTAAGGCCCTAAATGCGTGAAATTAAGAATTAGGAGCCGGACTACTACTTTCTATCGTTTTGTTAATAGTTTCTTAAGGAAATTTTTGAAAATTTATCTGCAAACGGGAAGCCAATAAAGAATTAGCTGAGAATCTATTGAAATAATAAGTAAAGAATTTAAAAACTTTAAAATGTAATTTTATTCAAAATATCTATCAAAGGCATATGAAAGTTTTGTAAAATAAATTTTGCAAGAAATACTTTTCAAACTTGAATTTACTAGTCAATCAAATAAAAATAGTATCAGGTTTTCTTGAAAGTCATAGTGCATAAAATATAAAACTTTAGTTTAAAAGTATAAAGAAAGCGAAAATGTCTAATAATGTATTAATGAAAATTTATTAATTTAAAACAAAAAAACATCAAGGAAAGAAATATAGAATATATTTGATTAAAACCTGAGTTATTTAAATTGTTTAATAACGTTAGACTCTTGAGAACTTCAATTTTTATTTTGCCATTTTGTTGATTACTAAAGAGGTGTGTCTTGTTAAAATAAAAACATTTGCATCATGTTTATTTAATTAATTAAACATGATTTAACACTAAATAACACCAGATTAACAATGATTATATTTAAACAGTTAATACATGAATAGTGGATAGTCTACAAGCAGAAATCTCTCTTGAGGCGGCTACATTTTTTTTTTTTTGACATAAGTTATAACAGGAAATATTAAACTTAATTTTTGTTAGCAAACATATTCTACCTTACGAGTCCGCTTAAATGGGTTTCCACCGTACATTTATAATTGAATTTGAATGGAATGAAAAAAATATTGAACGATATTGATCTTTAATAAAAATATATATGTGGGAAGTTCTAAACAAACTGCGTAATTATAAAGTTATAATCAATAAAACAATAGCGAAAGCCAATAAGTAGACAGCAGTAATTTGCTAAAAACAAATTTTATAAAGCAAATTGGTGAATCACACTTTTAACCAATTAACCAAAAAGCATCAGCCACTTTCATTGATTGGCAAAAAACGGAAGACAAGCAACTTAAAAAGATCATTTTTTAAAGATTTTTATATCCCCATAAAATTGTACAAACTTGTGAGCTGTTTTTTCTTAAATATGACAGGTAATCCAATAAAGAAAAACCATAAAAGTCTACAAATGTAATTACTTTAAGCGTAACTAATAGCTTACTGACAATAACCTAAGCCATCGTTTAAACGAATTTATTATTGTTAGGAAAATTAAATAATTTTTCAAATAGTTTAATATATCCTAACACCATGAAATTCGTATAGAGTTATAAAATTTATAAGTCTTTCTCTTAAGATTATATAACTTTTCACATTGTGCTATGAAGCAAAAGGTCATTTATTCTAAGCTCATCATTAGTGTCCAGAATATGATTTAAAATCACACCCAGAATATTAAAATATTTAAATATTTATAAGCTTTATTAATTGACCATCTAACTGAAGAACACGAGCTATTTCTTTTTTCTTCTTTGATAATACCTATAAAAAGAAATAAAAAATATACAAGAAAGTTTGGGAAACAGCCAAAGCTTAGAGAAGTGTGAAACTTATGAGTTAATGGTATTATAAATTTTATAAAAAAAGGAAAATTAAAAAAATTGATAACCCCTAATAAAACTGAAAATAGTTGGATGTAAAAAAATGCAATGACCTTGAGCATGAATTCGAAAATAGCGTTCCTTTGAAGTTAGAAATTAAAAGCCATGAATGAAAAAGAAAACAAAATTTTAATATGTTAACTTAACACTTAAATATTAAGACATAAAACATATTAAAGTCCTTGCAATCAGTCTAATGGCAGGGTCTATGATCGCTAAAGACTCTGGTTGTTACTGTAAGCAACAAAACAAAAAACAAAAAAAAAGAACTTTCCCAAAATAAATTAAATTTTTTTGTTATATTTTTCAACCATTTTCAACCGTGTTTTAAATCTGAAACAAAAGACTTAAGAAACGAACTTCATTTAGTTCTTTGTATAAACGCAATTTTGTTAGTAAACAAAAGACTTAAGAAGAAAACTATTTCACATCATAATAAAAATAAAAAATAAAATAAATACCCAAACATAAACAATAAGCTGTAACACTAAATCTGCATCGCAAAAAATTTTCATTTAACTTTTTATTAATTAATTTTGTGTTCAGCTTCATTATATTCATTCTTTTAGCAACTTAAAAACCGATTAAAATGTGGTCTAATAACGTTTTATTTTCTAACGAAAATGTTACACAGAAGACATGAAAATAGCCTTTTTATCAACTGTGTTAACTAACGTCCCTGTTCTGTAAATCACGCAATTTCAAATCGTGCGATTTAATAACACAAATTTAATTGCAATTAATTCATAATTTTTAATACATTTTCAAACTTTTTTTTCATTGAAAAATTCTTGTTCGAGCTTAAATTTGACAGAAGTACCTCCTGCGATATGTAGAACAACGAGTTTTTTCTTTCTGAAAATCGAACGATTTGAAATCACGTCATTTACAGAACAGATCCGTATTTTTTATTTTTATACAAACACAGGTTTTGTTTAATTAAATGAAAATGGATTTTTTTTGATTATGTACCAAATCTAAAAACATTGTATAATTTTAGATCATGTTGGAATGTTTTCTTTTTCATTTATTAAAAATATAAACTTGTTGCATGGTAGATATTTAATACTTGCAACAAATATGTGGTCCATTTAAGGATACATTCCTTCCGCCTAAGCGGAGTAATCGTAATATCCATATTACGTATTTATAATTTAAATAAACATTTTTGTAAAATAAAATTGGAATATTCAGTCTAGACATACAATCTACGCAAATCGTGATAGTCGCATCGTTTAAACCAATAGTTTTGCAGACAGATATGGAATTTTTAAATAACCTAAGATTTTTATTTTAGTTTCTAACGAAATTGCTTGTCCCTTCAAATTAAATGTCATCATCGCATTTATACCATAAAGACAATGTAAAATAATATTTTTATAAGCCGAAAAATTGATTGGATGAATATCTCAAAGCAAAAAGGCATAAAGTAAAATTCGCTGGAAAAAATAATAATTAGGTTATTTTAAAATTTATTATATATTTTAAAATTTATTTTTGTTTCAACAAATTTGGAAACTGTAGGAATTCAGTAATTATCTTTTGGAAAGAGAAACATTAGCTACTTTCTCATTATAGATTGTTATTAAACGAAAAAAATTATTTAAAAAACCAGGCCTTTACTTCCACTAAAATTTTGTTTTAAATCTATTTTTATCAAATTAATGATTTTTGTATCAAACAGTAACATTATGAAAATAAACCTAAATTTATCTTGGCGATATACTAAAATTTTAATATATAAAAAAGGTGGTGATTTCCTTTAAAAGTTTCTAAAATTCTTATTAATGAACGTATTTAAGGACTTCAGGACCTCTTAAAGACTTTTTAATAAGAACTTTCAAATAATATATAGAGCGTAATGTTTGCAAAAATTAATGGCTTGTTTTGGCTTTAACCACAAAACGGTAAATCAAATCGTCAGTGAACTTTTGCACACATTCAATCTCATATATATTTATGCCAAACAAATCAAATACAATATGAGAATTCTCTATCGCATATGATTATTACAAAATAATGTTTTTATACAAACAGCACAAGAAACAATTTCACTCAACATGAGTCCATTTTATATTTCTTGCAATTAAACGCCCTTTTTAATATCAATGATTGTATTTATCAGGCAAAACGAAAAATAATTTAAAAAATCATTATTTTAAATAATTAATATTGAAATGTATTATTTAGGATATTCCCTTCAACTAATAGTATATTTAAACAATTAGAGTTTGAAAATTTTTTTGAAAACACTTGTTATTTAAACGATTATTAAAGGAGAATGTCCCAAATAAAAAATTTCAAAATTAAGTCCAAAATGTTTTCTTTGCAAAAATAGAAAATGAAAAATATGAAATAAACAAATAAATATTTTATTATATAATTTAATAAGTATATATTTGTTAATTTTTCCGACCTTATGATATGTAATTTTTGTTTTTATTTTTATTCCGGCTCTAGGTCATATATTAAATAAAACTCTTTTTTTTTGTTTTATTTAAATTTTTATTTTTTATTCCATATTTCGATCACCATCGGTTCTCTTCTTCAGGAATTTTTAAGTAAAGCAAATTACATGTGATAGTTATTAAAGAACAAATTACAACAAAGATCAAATGTGTAAATCATTCTGACAAACACTAGCAGAACGGAACAACATGCTGTTTTCGAAAGCCGCTACACTTTCATCATCAGCGTTCTTGTGTTTGGTCCACTTCTGTGGTGTCAGTTGATGTATATTTCAGCTATTCATACAAATCTTCACTGTAAATGTAATACGAGAATTGTTTTTTATTCATCGTATCATAATTTGTGAAAACTTTTTTTGTAATGAAGATCTCAAATTACACCTCACTAACTTACAACAGTCTTACCATTGTTATTTATTCTTCACCAACCATACACATGCTTATTTTTAATTTGCTTATTTTATTTTTTACTTATGACAAACTTGTTTGGTTTGTTACTATAAGTATGTATATTTTATTAATTTCATATTGATGTTCTTCGGTGTGCCCTCCGTTAGTTAAGTATATATTTGTTAATTTTTCCGACCTTATGATATGTAATTTTTGTTTTTATTTTTATTCCGGCTCTAGGTCATATATTAAATAAAACTCTTTTTTTTTTTTGTTTTATTTAAATTTTTATTTTTTATTCCATATTTCGATCACCATCGGTTCTCTTCTTCAGGAATTTTTAAGTAAAGCAAATTACATGTGATAGTTATTAAAGAACAAATTACAACAAAGATCAAATGTGTAAATCATTCTGACAAACACTAGCAGAACGGAACAACATGCTGTTTTCGAAAGCCGCTACACCACAGAAGTGGACCAAACACAAGAACGCTGATGATGAAAGTGTAGCGGCTTTCGAAAACAGCATGTTGTTCCGTTCTGCTAGTGTTTGTCAGAATGATTTACACATTTGATCTTTGTTGTAATTTGTTCTTTAATAACTATCACATGTAATTTGCTTTACTTAAAAATTCCTGAAGAAGAGAACCGATGGTGATCGAAATATGGAATAAAAAATAAAAATTTAAATAAAACAAAAAAAAAAGAGTTTTATTTAATATATGACCTAGAGCCGGAATAAAAATAAAAACAAAAAAAAAAAAAAAAAAAAAAAAAAAAAAAAATATAATTTAATATTTATGCAATTTTCCCAAATGAAATTAGTTAAATTGGAATTTACTTGTCTGGCTCGAGTTCATTTACCGATTTTTGTCAATTCAGATCAATAAAATTTTTTCTTCAAATTATTTTTATAATTTGTTATATATGGTGATATATAAAATAATAGAAAATTTAAAATCTTTTTAGTCGAAATTTAAAATCTCATACGAATAGTAAGAATTTAAATTGTTTTATTAAATAATTCCTTTGAACGCATTCTTCTATTAAGTTTTTGCCTTGTTAGGGGAATATTTAAATATGAATATCAAATATAAATAAATTACAATAAACTTTTATTAAACAAAATACATAGAATGCAATAAAATAAAATAAAACAAAGAAAAATAAAATAACATAAAATATAATATAATAAAATAAAATGCATTGAAATAACTGAATAAATAAATAAGAAACCCTTCTATAAAATTTACAAAAATTATTTGCGAAAACTATTCTCTTCTTATGCGTTTTAAAATTTCAAGATGAAATGTTTCACTTGTTAAAAAGATAAATAAATAAAAAATAAACAAATGCATGTATAAAAAAACAACACTAAATAAAGCTAAATAAAATGGATTAGTATAAAGATAATATTAATTAAACGATCTTAAATAAAATGAAATAAAACAATATAATATTTAGAAGAATAAAATAAAATAATACAAAAAAGAAAAAAATAATATTAAATATTTTGAAAATAAATAAAATTTAATATAATTAAAATACAATACAATATAAAAATTAAAATAATATAACATAAAATGTATCAATATAAAGAAAATAATAATTATTTGAAAATACTTTGCGAAAATATTCTTTAAATTCTTTCACATTTCTATTATTTGTTGAGCGTTATAAAGCTACATTTTAATTAACAACAAGTAAATTCTAATTCTGAAACTCAAATTTTATACCCGATCGTGCATTTTGCTCTAACCATTTTCAAAAATTAAAGAAAAAATATTAACATTCTTATATAGATGCTTTAACTCACCTTCTTCTAGCTCTTCTTTTTCTTTATCCAAATTCTCTTTCTCTTCATGTTGATTTCCAATTTTTTTCAAATTCCGATTCAGCAATAGTTGCTGGTGATATTGATGGAAACGCTTGCGTCCTAAATACGTTAGACTTGATACCAAATTTAACGATTGCTGCTGTTGATCCTCAGCATCCCCAACATCATCCACCTCATTATTTTTGTTCTTGGAGGGCCCTCTCTCCTCCACCTCATCATTATATTTATTGCTTATATTATCATTGCAATTTTTGCGCAGATTAAGAACTTTGCTTTGAGGCGATTGTGAGCGTGAGCGGTGTATGTGCAAAGCCTTAAATGAGTCTGAGGTGTGTGTTAAGTTCGACGAGGAAGCAGAGGGCAGTTCACAATTTAAGTCCTGAGGTTGAGGTGTACGCGGCGGGTGATGGGGTGGTGAGGGTGAGCGAGAGGGTGTAGGCGAAGTTAAGGATTTGCTTTGATGTTGTTGCTGTTGCTGATGATGGTGGCAATTCGAAGGTGTGGGACTGAGCGGTGGTACTAAACGATCATCATCGTTTTTATGTTGCAAAAGATTTTGTGATTCCAATAAACGCTGTTGCTGCTGATGCAGTCGGTTTTTAATTAAAAATATTTTCGGCATTTTTGCAGGCGAATTTTTAATTTAACTTTTTTACTCGTGATTTATTTAAATTTAGGATTAAGGGTTTGTTTGGTGGGCCTGATTATAAGTAGACATTTAAAAAAAATTTTTTGGTAGGCGATCTTAAGCACTTCTTTTCTTCAATAAAATTTTTTATTGCGATTTTAAAACAGTTTTAGCACAGAACACTAATCCTTGGCGTGTTAAAATGCTAAATTACTGTTTTTACTGTTGTTGTTACTAAAAATAACTTCATTTAGAAATAAAAATTTTCAACTTGTTTTTTTTCTAATTAAATAATAAAATTTTGTTTATTTTAGTTTAATATCTTTTCATCAATTTATTCACATTTTCACTATTTTTTCTTTAAGATTTTCATTTCATTAAATATAAATTCTTAAGTGTGTAAGATTCTATTCCCGAAAAATTCTTATTTTATTATTATTTCTTTTCTTTAGAATTTTTATAGCATAAATTTTTTCTGTGAAATTCTTTAAGTGTTTGTAAAAGAAAAACGCGTGTAACGTCTATGATGGTTCATCTCTTACTAATTGAAACGGTCTATAGTCTAGTCATATCCAAGCGATTATAGAGTGCCGTTGCTGCGTTTTATTTTTTATTGTAATTTTCTTTTCTTTTAACGTGTGTTTGCCTGTTAAAGCTAAGGAACCGATCTTAGAAAAAAAAACAACAACAACGATATTAAAAAAAATTGTTTTGTATCAAACAGCCATACCAAAACGTCGGTAGGAACGCTTTAGTTGTATCTTTTATAAAAACAACCGTAAACCGTTGTTTTCCAGAGTAACGTTTAGTAACGAATGACTAAAGAGCCGCTCAATCAAAAATGTTAACAACAAAATATATTTACACAAACACAAACATGCATCCATATACGTTTTTGTACGCATACATTTACAGGTGTTTGTGTAAGTTTTGACTGGGAGTCAGCCCCCTTTAGTTGATCTTTTCAATGATGAGTAAATTTTCTGACGAGTCGCTTTCTGTGTATGTGTGCGTTTTAGTATATTTGCTCATCTAGCTGTATTTGTGTTGTACGAACATTTCAGTTAATTTTTAATTCGCTTTCAGCTCGTTCGTTTACTTGCTTACTAACTTACATTTTGTTCGGTGGGGTTCTGTTTTTCTTTACATTTTTTTTCTTTCTGCAAAGCAACGGTTTACCTGCTGTTTGTTTGTTGCTGTTATACGAGGGTGTTCTGTTCTTATAGAATCTTGTAAGGGATCAACGAGGAAATGGTCTACTTGGAAATATCTTCCTGTAAATCTATGTAATCGTATACGGTAGGCTAGTGGATGGTATACATCATATAAGCCTAAAGGATGTGGGGTCCTTAAAAAATTACTTAAATTATAACTTATAATTATAAAAGCTGAAAAGAAATCCTTATATTAATTAAAAAAATTTTCTTTTTCAAATTAAAAATTTTAACCCAAATGCCTTGAGAAAAGTTCATTCAATTATCCAATATATGGTCGTTGAGAATTATAACTAAAAGTAATCTTTCCAAAACCATTTAGTCTTATTTATGATTTCAAAAAAGTTGCGAATCTTTTTGCTCTGTTTGCTCTGCTTTTATACATAAGCAAACTGCTGGAAGTGCACTGACGATTTGGTTTTGCGACCAATGAAATGTCGGCATATGAACAGCTAAAGCCAATACAAATAAAACATTTTACAAAAACTCTAATTTTTTATTAACAATAAATGAAGGAAAATATCTTAAAATAATAAATTTCAATATTAAGTCTTTAATAAATTAAATTTTAATATGTATACATATAAACATTATGATTGGAGCTTATTGCAAAAGCTTATTTAAATGGCCTAAAAGTCTCAGTATGATGTATGGCCTCGTTGGCAACCTTACGTCCAAGCATGATCCACACTGGTGTACAATCGCTTTGTTACTTATAATGGTATGCTAGATGTCATTAGAACGTCAAATGAAAATCATTACTTTGAAGCACCCTAATTTAGTTGCTGAACGATTTTGCCTATTTCTTATTCAATATGAAATTATTCTATTAGCAAAACATTATGGAAAATCTACTTTTCCAAATGCAGCTTACAATACGATAGAGAAATATGAAAATAAAGTACTTATTGGAATGACAAACTCTTGCTAAAATTATTACAAATTGTCTAAAATCGTAATATCCCTGATTTTCGATGAATTTTTGGCAAGACCAAACAATAAACCCAATAAAAATTACTAGAGATTACATTTTGCAAAACGGACCGTTTCTAAGCGTATAAAATTTTTATAAAAAAAAATGCATGGAACTCCTTTGACATTGGGATTGTTTTAAATAAATTTTAAAAGCTTAGAAACGTTTTTTTCATACAAAATGAGGCCCTAAGATCCACTAATTTTGTTGATGTTTGTGATCGTAAACATATATTGTTTTGTTTCATACTATATGTATTTTAAACTGCATCTCAAAAAGTAAAGATCTTGGTTTCTAAAGACATTGATTTCTAACGTTTTTAAACTAACTGTTTGAATCGCCGTCGTATCTAATGTACTAGTCTAATGTCGTTGCTTTTGATGTTTATTTTTTACACATGATAATTTTCAAAGAGTATAAAATACCAGGTATTGTTGTCAAAACATAAAGGTATGATCACTAGCTCTCTGGCTTGTGAGTAAGTGAACTGTTTATGCTCTTCAAATCGTTATTTATAACGTTTCTCAACAATGTTGTCAATTGTTTTTTTTAATATTTACAAATGCTAATATGTTTTATTTAATAAGAAAAAAGGAATTTTTTTCGAATAGCATTGTAATATACGTTATTTTTTTAAAACAATATTTTCCCAAGTTTTTTTATATTAATGATTAAATTCAATATGTCTAATGCCACCCATTACTCCCTACATTTGAACAAGTTTAAGTGATTCCTATGTAGATGAAAAACAAAACTTTTTCTGAAGTTTCGAAGCTTTCCCATCCCATATTGTACCTGACAGACGAACTAATTAGCAACACCGCTTGGAAGCACCGATATCACATATTAATATCCATCAGCCAGCAATTTCATCAATGATACAGTCACTACCTGGTGAACCCAGGTCTTTGAATCGTGTTCTATTGGACTAGCCATCAGCATTAGCCGGAGAATGAAGATTTGTTTAGCAATAATTTTCTAACTGAAATTTGGATTTCAACCATAATCAATACGTAGTCCCTTAAGAGCCTCCACCAACAACCAGTCTAGAAAAAGGCATCAGTCGCCAATGAATCCCTGTAGCCTAATATATTAAAGCCGCATTATGTTTTCTTAGAATAGGGCCGTTAAAAAACGCTATATATCAGAGGAAACCCTCAAATTGGCAGCAGTGTTTCTCATGCAGTTTTTTTTTTGCTGTTTGTTTTTATTACCACTTCGGGTTCGTGTTTGTCTTCTTCTTCTTGTAATTGCACTTCGTGTAATTTTTTGATGTCTTTTATTATTTCGTATGTATGTACATGTTGTTAGTTATTGCTGCTTTTCTTGATATTGCTTTATAAGTATTACTGAGCCACAGAGTTTTAACACGAAAAGTATATTAAAAAAAACGAATAAAAGACTTTCAGAGTCAAGGTAGAGGTAACTGAAAATACCAACTGCAATAGCAACAAACAAAAAAAAAACAACAACCAACGGCCAAACTAACATTTTTAACGTCTTGTTGTTTAATATTTTTGCCGGTTTTCTGTTTTGTTTGTATATTTTCAAACATGTTACAGCCAATACTTGTTGTTTAGTTTAGTTTTCTTCTCTTTATTTTCTGTCTACTCCGAGATCTCTAGCTATTGCAGCATTTGGCTATAGTGTATGGACTTTGTGTATGCGCATGTGTATATGTAAGTGTTGGATAATTTGTTGCAATTTTTTATTACTTATTTTTGCAAAATCTTGCTCTTGACTCTGAAATCAAAGTAACAAATTTTTTGTCTATTACTTAATCTGTTTATTTTCATATATTTTTTTTATTAAATTTTCCTTGTTTGGAAATTAATAATTTGTCTCAAAAACCCAAGAACCTTAAAATTATTTTGTTTACGAATTCTCTTTTTTTAACTTTTAATTTTATATATATACGTGCATAAGTAGGTATGTATTTCAAATAGTGTTTGTTGTCTCTTTTGGGCTTTGAAAAAGGGTATAACAATAAATTGTTTTCTTTGAGGGATTTTATAAATCAAGTTTGTGTTCAAAGTCTTTTGTTTTGCTAACACAATAAGAAATAAAAACAATCTAAACGAGCTTTGAAATATGTTTATAGTTATTATTATTATTTATTTATTTATTTATTTTTTTGAGAGATCAATATCCAAAAATGATGTTCATATTAACACTTGTCATTTATATGTATGTATATCGACTTAAATTTCTATAATTTGATTTACGAGATATTTATGTAACCACGATTATTTGACTTAAAAAGCCATAACTTTAGACAATTTCAAGATTTTTACTCTAAAGATAAATTATAGATATCAATCTATGGATGAGTTGAAAAGCGGGATAAGGTTGATAGAAAAGGTTCTTTGCTTAGGAATGCTATTTTTTCGTAGTTGTCAAATTATTGGATATATCAGTTATAAATGGGACGGGCACTTGCGGACAATCGCTTGATATCAAATCTGATACTGTATTCACTTTTTATGTAAACAAGGAAATAATTGTATTTTTTTTTCAACAATAAAATTTGGAAAGGGGCCTACTCTACTTGTTCTATTGCATTAATAGAGCTGTCGTGTTGTTTAAATGATTCACTAATTGAACACTTGGACTAGGTAACGGCAGGTTGTAGAATTGGTAATGAGAAAAAATTAATAGATTTATGTCGTTTAGTTGGATGGATGCTAGTGATCATTTAAGAAGCAGCACATGAAATTTCCTCCTCTAAGTTTATAAATGTCATTTGGTGGTGCAGATAAGAATACTAATCTTGTGAAGTAAGTTTGGTTTATCCAACCTATGGTGACAATGCGCAAGCTGCTGGCTCACTAAGAATAGTTTGACGTTTGATTGAAAATTTTAATAAATTCGTTGCATCTAATGGCGTTTTCGTTTCTTACAAAAGTGTTGCACATATTTTTCTCCTTCTTCGTTTTTGTATTCTGCTCTAATATTTTAATTTTATTATTTATCTTCTACATGTTTGCTTTGTGTGAAAATTTCATTAAAAATTCATAAAGATGTATATGGACATTAAATATACCAACCAACATGACTAGGTTCTATTGCGAGCTTGAGAAAAGTTACATGTAAAACATAATTGACAATGTTTTTTTGTTTTGGCAATAATTTTTTTCAGAAATAAAAACTCCTCAAGTCTTGAGAATGAGTCTTAAATCAGTTGCCATAATAAAATTCCAAAACGAATTTCTTCGACCGCTAAATCTAATTTTTGTTGCTTATATTAAAGGGTAGACATATAATATTAACATGATCAATTAGGATAATTATGAGGTTTTCTAGCAAAATTTAGAGTCAACAAAATTTTCAACCACACAAACAATTTGTTAAATGTCTAATTTGCCATTATTTCATAGTGTTTATTCAAGCGTATTTATTTATTTTTGTCGTGGTTCTTATATATAGTATTTAAATTTTTTTTATTTTTTTAATTGTTAGCATTATACCAATTTCAGTAGGAATCACGGTTAAGAAAAGTTTTTTTATATTTTTGCAAAAAAAAAATTAATCAATGTAGCTAAAGATAAATAAATTTGAATTTAAAAAATCACTAATTGGCTACATTTATGAAAACAAATGTAGAAAATCTTTATTATAAACACTTTTGTTGCCATAAAGTTTTATATAAAATATCAATTTAATTAAAAAAAATTCTTTTGAAAAAATTTATAGTTTTTTTTTAAACAAAAGCTTTATTTCAAAAGAAGTTTTTTCATGATATAAGCGTTGTTTTGACAATTTGGAGCTATTTTCAATAACAATATAAAAGCAGTGACGTTTGCCAATATTTAAATATTAAAAAGAAAAAAAAAAACTAATGAATCTTTTAAGAAAACTAAGTTATTTTGATAAAAATTCAAACGAAATCCTAAATCTTCAATAATCGCATCAAATAATTTTCGAGGTTATTATTAAGCACGTTCTTATCAAATAAATTTACAATTTCTGAGATTTTAGCCATGTGTTAGATTTTCAGTTAAAGTTTTTGAAAAGCTTGTGTGACGACGGTTGGAATATTTTAATACGAGTATGTATTGAATATAAAGACAGCAGTTTTAGCATAGTCGAATAAAAAATGTTATTTCGGGCGATTATATGATAATTGTATGTGATAATGAGACGGCGGATTGTGTAAGAGACCGCTATCGGAGTATAAAACGATTGTCTGGGTTAAAAGACGGCAATGTACGTATTGAAAGGGAAGTCTGAGCTTGAGCCAGTACTACAGATGTAGTATTACCGTCAATTATAGGAGGTCTGTTACAGAGTGTGATGTTAATTTTAGTATAAGATGGCACTTAAAGTAAAATACGATCTCAGTACAAGACAATATGCTATATATAAGATATTAGTTTCATTATAAGACCTCTGACTATAAGACGGCAGTCTGAGTATAAGGTGGTAGTTAGTGTACTATATTATACTCTAAGTATAGTATGATTATAAGACAGTATTTTCTGAGTATATGACGTTAGTGCGACTATAAGGCGGTAGTCTGAGTTAAGCTGAAAGCATGGTTATAAAAATATAGTTGGAGTCTAATACGGCAGTGTGACTTTAAGTGGTCTGAGTACTAGATGGTACTATGATTAAAAGATTTTTACATGGTAGTCTGAGTGTAAGGCTGTCTGAGCATAAAACGGTAGTCTGGTATAAGACGACAGTTCAATATGGCTTCAATATGGTAGTAAGTTTTAGATATGAAACGGCAGTCTAAGTATAACATGGTAGTTTGAGTACAAGATGGCAGTCTTCAATATAACTCGATATCGTTAGAGTGAATATTATGAGGAATACTTAAGAAACTTATCTACACCAAGTCGATGGTCTAGCCACAACAAACACCTTAGTCTTAGTAGATACAATAGTTTGGATATAAACAGTAGCCTTATCATGAGATTTTTATCTGGCTTTAGACAAGTTCTAGAGTATTATGCTCTTCTCTTACTAATTGAGTTTATTCTGGTTATTACTAATTAGTCAGAATTTTATATTCTAGACAGTTCATAAGTTATAAATTTATATAAATTTATACATATATTTAAAATTGTTTCACCATCTAGCTAGGAGCATGTGATCTTAATTTGAAAACATGGTATAAAATATCCTCAAAAAAGTCCTTAGTTATAGTATTTTAAGCTAAAGGATTTTATATGCACAGTCTAATTATTGAAGATTAATTTCTGTTTATTTTATGTCGTCGATATTAGTTCAAATATGATGATGATTAGGCGGCCACCGAAATAGTGCTATTTCAGTTTTTATCTGAACTATATATATATGTGAATCCAGCAGAACGACACTACTTTCCTCCTACTGATTTCTTCGAAGGAGTCATTTTAAATACGAGTAAGATTTGAAATTATGTTTATCTCCGGGAAACCTCTGGACTACCGTTGGTTTTAATCCAGCTACACGCTTTTTAGTTGGGTTCTCTGAAGTTACACGTACATATTTACTAGTTGAAATATGATAAGCCAATGTCCACAGTGGCAGCATATGTATGTAAACCACACCATGGCTGGATCTGTGCGGGTAGCATCTTTGAAAATTTAGGCTCTTATATTTTTTGTTGTGGTTGCACATTTATATTCGAAAACATTGTTAAATTTGGCTAAGTGTACAAAATCTTAAAGAATATTCTCATTCAATTCAAGTAAATAATCATTTTGTCAAGCTAAATTTTACGCATTTTATTTTATAAAATGTTTGTAAGAACTGCAAAATTGTTTCTATGTATATATTCTGCAAATTTTCAAGATGTATACACTTCATATTCCCTTTTGCTCTCGCTCTCTCACTTTTATTCTAAAAATATCATTCAGACTTTTAGCTTCATTTTACAACTAACGTTATTTATACTGCACGTATGTACGTGCTCAGTGTACTACTACTCATTTCTAATCGCACATAAACACACACACACACACACACACATACAAAACTGTTATTTAACTTTGGATAAAATTATAATGAAGCAACGGCGAATTCATACTTGTGCTCAGCGCACATATACATACACAGAAATGTACTTTAATTATGTACGTGACTTGAAATGAAAAGAACACCTGTGTATAGAGGTGCTGGTGTGTGAGTTTACATGCGTATGAGTGTGTATCTGTGTATGTGTGTATTTGCTTGAATGAGCATGAACATTTCTGGCATAATAAATTTACAGCTATTCATGTATATGTGTGAGTAAGCCGAGATTGAATTTACCCGGGTTTCGTTATTGTCTAGAATAAAATTGAGTAAAGGAGAAGAGAGGGTTAGTTGTGTGCGCATGTGTGCCTGTGTTTGTGTGTGTTTGTTTAATTGAGCTCGTGTAATTCAGGTGCAAGAAAAGAGAGCAAGAGAATGTGAAGATAAGCTGATAGTTGGAAGAGTGTGTAAGTTATTTTTGTGCAGAGATTTTCAATTGAAATGAAATTGAAGTTCTTTCACTCTCACTCACCTGTATAATAAAAAAAATTAAATGAGTGTGTGCGTGTGTGTGTGTTTGTTTGAAATGCTCTTTATTTATTTGTATGTATGTATATTCTTTTGTATTTAGTACTTGGTTAACAGATTTTGTAGTTTTTAGACGTAACATACACACATGCATACATATGTATATGAAACCTATGCTAACAAGTATTTGAAATAGATAAAACTATTATTTTTGTTTTGTGGTTTAAATCATTCTATTGAGTTTTTTTTTGTGTGGATTTTTATTTTTCAGTTTTCTATGTTCTGGATATTCGTGTACTTAGGACATTTCATTTTTGTTTAATGTCGGCTATTTTCCCTCAGAATATGAGAGAGAAGTTTGCATTGTTTAGTTGTGTCTATGTATGTGCAGATTAATTTTTTTACGTAATTTATTCAACACATGTACATATGTTTTCTGTTGGCGTAAAAATTTTGTTGACATTTTCCGTAAATTCATGTTATTGTTGTTGTTGTCCATAAGTCATATAATGGTAGAAAGAGAATGTAAGTAAGATTCATGGAAAGTAATTGAAGAAATGGAAAAAAGAATATACCTATTCCGAACGTTTGCGTAACAACGCTTCGGTTTAAAATCGAAACAATTTATATTTATTAAAACAAATGTTTTTTTGTTCTCTTTAAATTTTTTTTTTTAATGGTTTGCGGAACTCATTCATTCATGCTAATAAGAATTTTGTTTAACTAACTGTGAAATTTAGATTTTTCTCATAATTTTACTAGTACTACATACAGGATCGAATAATTATGTGTATACAAATGTGCACATATGTATGTACATACATACATACATATGTGTAGAAAAGTACTTACATTGAATTATCTATCTAAGTATGTATGTATTGGTGTACATGCATGTATGTATTGGTGTATATACCCATACATTTTACTTCATTTAGATTACTTAATTCTCTTATTGGGCATTCTTGGTATATTAAAATAAAACTTAAAATCTTTCTTAGATCATCTATTATAAATTCAATTACCTTCGTGTGAGTTCATTTATAAATATTTTTATCTTAAAACCTCTTAACAAAAGATGTTCTGAGTATGCATTTTTATATTTTACGTCTATTAGAAATAACGATCATGCTCCTCTCTAAATAATATTCTTAAATTATACTTATATTTTCTTCATGCTTTTTGTTTTGTATGCAATTTCTGCACGAATCATTAATTCTATGTGCCTGAGAGAATTTCTTTCTGGGTGTAATTATTTATTATCTTTTATGAAATGGTTTTTAATTAAAAATTTTAGGCCGTCTATAAAAAATGTGTTGTGGAAGTAAATAGTACTTTTTAATACAGACGGTATTATCTTGATAGTGCGATTGTCTGAAATACCGAAATGTCCGAATCACCGAAACAAAGGAAACGATTTTAAATATTTTCTAGCGAAAAACTATTAATAATTTTTTATGTATTATAAGTTTTTCATTGAACAGGTACTTTATAATATTCATCCGGTAAAGTCTTGTTTAAATTTTCTTTCCAAAAGCAATGTTTCTCGTACTTATGAGTATAAGTTATAAAATTTCTCCAGTAGGAAAACTTGCTCTTCAGAATATTTGGTGCAGATGTTAAAAGCGAATATTTCTTGTTAATGTTGCATTTTTTGATATTAATCTTTGCACATTTTGCTTTGCCAATTGCTTTTCCTAATCTAACCTCCGTTCTTCATTATAAAGAATTTTGTCAAAATATTTGTCAATTCGGATTCATCCTTATTATCCCAAGTACTCGAGATTAAAAAAAGGTAAATTCGTTAGAGAAAAAGTTTTTAAAGCATTTGAAAGTTGAGAAAATAAGTAATTGTCAACTTTTACGATAATTAATTTAACACGAATCGCATTTTAGCCACAAGGACTTTGTTAATGTTTGGTGGAAAGATTATGACACGAACATTTTTGTCCCAGTCTACTAATAATTTTGGTTAGCACTGGAATTGCTTTCTCTTTTAAGAAAATTATTACGGTCATCTGTTTATTCCTGCTACGTACGTACTCTTACCAATCTTCTCCGAAACAATGCGATTTATTCCTTATTGCTGTGAAAGGACCGTTTGAAAGTTTTTTTTCTAAATATTTCTTTTTTCAAATTAGAAAATTCGAAAAGTTCTTGGACCAAGGACATTAAAAGCTTAACCAAAACACTTACTGTCTGGACTACTGAAATATAAAATAAAGACACTATCTGGATTATAGACTCTATAATGGGTAATTTGAAGTGTGAACTTTTAAGTATACAAATTATCAAAGCTATAGTATATTTAAATATGTCTTACTAGGACTCGGGTTTCTAATTGTAGTTCTTAGACACGCATTTTAATTATGAGTTAAATAGGATTTTCCAAAGTGACCAGGTACTTGAAAATGGAATAATATTTTTTTTTTATTTTTCATTATTTTTTTTATTATTTTTTTGTTTGTTGATTTCTTTTTTTTTTGCTCGAAAACTTATTCAAAGAGCCGTTAGGGATTTATAATATTATTCCTTGAATCTAATAATGGTCTTATTAACTAAATATATGGTAAGTATATCGTATAGTAGTAATACATTAATACAAACCATCACCCTGAAGTTGAAAGATATTCAGTTGTTTTGCAAGATGTGCAGTCGGCCTACCTTTCATAAAGCAAAAGTCATCATGAATATCCCGCCTAAATGATTTTAGGCGATGTGAATTAGTCAGAGTTATTTTAGCTCCGAAAGGCACTCATCAATAGCAATTCCAAGAAAAGTCATGAATACTACTGGTTCTCGTTGTATCAGATGCGATTCAGCCATAAAGCTAAATTATTCGCATCTCTACATCCTGGGCTTTTGCTGATATTCCTTAGAACCTGTATATTAATATCTAAATACTGGAATAAAAAGGTAACGGCTCTGCGTATATAAATTCCAAAGAATTATGTTTACTCGCCAGATGAGTTTTGTGCCACTATTTCCTCAGGGTATACGGTTCAGGGTATACAGTTCTTAAGTCATGGAATACTACTTTCCTATCTGGTACCTAGGGAGTCAGTTATTGTTGAGGCATCTTTTGGGATTACGTATCGGGGGGTTTAAAATCCAAATTGCGGAAAGAAATTTGTTGGTTAAAGACTTGGGACTTAAGCACTGCTATTTATTGGCTTCTGACACTTAAAACTTTCATATGCTGTTACTTAACAACAGAAGTCGTTTCAAACATTGTCTTGCATTTGGCAGGCTGCTGATGTTGCGGCAGCTGTTAGACAGTTGCAGCTTTTCAGCAATGTTCGTATGTATATTTTGTAGCAGCCACGTATAATAATGCCACCTAGACACGGTATACAGCCCGGCATGCGATGTCGGTGGAGGTGGACACATAAACTTTACCCGTTGTTAGTAGCAGTCTTGCAGTCTGAGGTATAGGTAAAAAAATTGCTTGTTTCTGCTGTTATTGAGCGTGCGACATACCATTAGCCAAGTTTACTATCTACTAGTCCTCGGGAGCACTTGGTCAATAAGGCAACATGTTCCGGTTGTAGACATTGCAGACATATGATTGATTCCATATTGTCTTAGATCTGGAGATGAAAAATTTATATGTATATGGTAAATTATTAAAATCAACAAAGAGGGTTAGCGTCCTATCCATATTTTTTCATTTGGTCTTTTTCATTTTTCTCTGTGATTAAAGCATTGAGTGGTTATTAAAGATCAATTGATAGAAAAAAATAGTAAATGCAAAATAATTCTTATAAGTCACGGAAAAAAACTGCAACATGTTATGGTGCATTGTTCCTTTCCAGAACAACTACAACAGATTTGATTCTATTTAGCCAAAGTAAATAAAAATATTACACCATACAATACTGATATATCAAATATTAATTTGTATGTGCTGATTATAATTAATTACATGGTTTGGAAATTGATAAGATTTATAAAAACTAATTAGCAAAACAAGATCAGGAAGCAGCTCTTTTTTAATCGTATGTAATTCATTCAACCGTATCGGTTATTAAACTGAAGTCAATTGGTCTGTCCTTCGTTTTTAGCACTGAATTCCTCAATTTTGATTAATAATTTTTTCAAATTATTTTTATTAAGGAAGAAGTGGCTAGATGCCAATTACACTAGCAGAACGGAATAGTACTGTTGTCGATAGTCGCCACACCACCATCATCAGCGTTAATTAAAATATTCAAAACTCTAACCATATTTGATTTTCAAAGTTTTTAAATGTTGAATTTGTAAATTTAAGATCGTTGAACCACTGTCTATGAATAATGCACTAGTTTTTATCATCAAAATAATTTCAATACGATTTTATCTTTAAATTCTAAGAGAAAAATTCCTCAATGTGTCACAAAGTCAACTCTTTTACAACATGTCTTAATGTCATTTACCAAAGCCATCAAATCGTTAGTAAACATCAGGCAATGAACTACATTTTGTCAAGCCTATAACTGGCTTGTGAAAAATTCTTAAAGTCCCCATTCATTAATCCATTTAAAGAAAGGAATATTAATTTACCATCTTAAGTTTTAGTAAAAATGTTTTTCTTTTCGTTCTTAAGTTGTTGCTGTTGCTGTTGTTGTCTGTTGTCTAAAAATAACTGCTAAATTGTTTAACATGTAGTTAAAATATCAAGCCACGTACAAGTACATGTTCTACCCATCCTCATCACCAACGCCATCATCATGCACTAGAGTATTCTTGTTGTTGTATTTGCATTTAGTACTTTTAAGTTGGGTTTTATTTTTGCTTTTACATGTTTTATCTGTGTTTCAACTGGATAAACAAGAACTAAACTTGCAAAAATGTTGCAAGTGCCTTTATTTTCCTTTCTATAACAATCCTTCTAAACAGTGCGGTAAGAAGCATTTCATTTGGTAAGCTCGATGCGCAAGTACATGTTGGGCTTTTTGGCCATTGTTTTTAAGTATCTTTTAGCAGACATTCCATCCCATGGATGCATTTTAGACGTAGATAAGTACATATTTATATATGTACTCGTATGTATGTGTTAGCGATATTAGGAATGTAAATTAATAGATATTCGCGAATACGAATATTTGTGGCAATATTCGAAAATGCGTATACGAATAGAAATGAGACGGCTTCCTAATGGGGACAACAGAAAACTTATCACCCTAAGGGGTTGTAGGGTTGGTTCTAGATATCTCCTAGTCAATATCAAGCGAATACGAATCCGCTTGTCATGGTTTAGGCGATTATTCGCGAATATGAATACGAATATTTAAGGAAATATTCGGAAATGCGCATACGAATAGAAATGAGACGGCTTCCTAATGGGGACAACAGAAAACTTATCACCTTAAGGGGTTGTATGGTTGGTCCTAGATATCTCCTAGTCATTATCAAGTGAATACGAATCCGCATGTCATGGTTTAGGCGATTATTCGCGAATACGAATACGAATATTTAAGGCAATATTCGGAAATGCGAATACGAACAGAAATTAGACGGCTTCCTACTGGGGACAACAGAAAACTTATCACCTTAAGGGGTTGTAAGGTTGGTCCTAGATATCGCCTAGTTAATATCAAGCGAATACGAATCCGAATGTTATGATTTAGGCGAATATTCAGGAATACGAATACGAATATTCGTCAAATCACTCGTATATACCCATGCATGGATGTTCTTATGTACAGTAAACGTATAAGGCAATCAGGCGTGTATTTGTTTGTTCTAACTATAGTTCTTTTTTAATCGTTATTCGCTTTTTCTGCTTATATTGTTTGTTATTTTCTTATGTTTTATTTTAGTCGGTCGTTTTTCTTGAATTCAATTACTTGTTGTTTATTGTTTTTGCTATTGTATAATAATGATAATCACCTTAACTCACCCAACAAAAGCAGCAACAATTATTATGATAATCATGATCTTTAAAAATAACATGATCATTATGATCATGATGATCAACGTCGTATTCGTGCTTACGTTTATAATGAAGAATATATATGAAACTAACGTGTGTGCAAGATGAAAACAACTAAAGTATTTGTATGTTTTATGAACACAATTTAGACAGAATTGTAAAGGAAATTATTCATAGAATGTTAATTTTTGAAAGGACGTTGTGGCCAAACACAGAAGTAAAAGAAATTGGTCATCAAAGTTCGAGAAATTCGTAACTGTAGGGTTTACAACTGACCAATGTCAATGACCGATAATCACAGCAAGACCGTGCAAAACGTTGCAATTTTAATGCTTCCCAAAATGGTATTCAGATGTAAGTAGATTTTCAAAATGCGAATACATGATTGTTGGGCCCGTTACATAAATCTGTTGTCGGAACTTTGTTGTTTCGAAAAAAACTTAAATTTTGTTTGATATTATTGTTGGTATATATCAGTTTTCAAAACTATTTGCTAAACTACTCGTATATCATTCCCGTATTTCATTCTTTGAAAGATCTGTCAAATAAATTACACATTAAGTGCATTAGTATGCAATGGCTTAGAGGCGAGTGTATGCATATGTAAGCAAATTGTACTCAGTTTTACTCGTTGCCCAATAACGATTATATTTTCTAGTAGTTTGTGCGCAAGTCTTCATTAAAAACAGTGGTTTTATCTTGAAGGTTCAGCAATGACGTTGTCGTTCTTTCTCTACATCTTCGTTGCTGCTCTTTTCGTTTCTAGTAATGTTTGTTTTTGGTTGTTGTTGCCTCTAGGTGTTTATTATGTTTATTTCGTTGTTATGTTTTTCCAAGCGTTGATTGTTGTTGTAGTGGTATCTATCTTTATCGGTTGAGCTATTCCTACACTTGCACTCACTTTGCTCATTGAGTTATTGACAGTGTCAACGATCAGCAAATATTTTTACTGGTATTGAAATTAAAATGAATACACACGACTAAATGTTTAACAATTCGCAAAGAATTTAAACTAATTGCGTTCCTGTGGAGCCTCACCCCGGAAAATCCTATTATCAATTGATAAGTACACTGTTGGAAGCCTAGAAGTTCAATAAATGGAAGCTTATAATACTTCTTACTACTTTGGAAAGTGGAAAGCAAATTACAATTAACCCATGATTCCGTATTGAGCGAATGTATTCGCTTTCTTTGAAAAGTATGGCTTCAAAAATAGCACCGGGACTTTATCTGGCAACGGAGACTTATTAATGTTGAGAGCAGACTCTAGCTTTTTCACAAGGAATTTGCGAAACTTCTTTACGGTAAAGCTTCTGCGGCACATGTTTTCAGAACATGTGAGCGAATTGTATACTATGAAAACTCCTTCTTAATGGACATACCGAATAGGGACAACTGGAATGAAATCTTCTTAACTGGCAGCAAAGCAGGTTGAGTTCTTATGGACGAACAATATGGATGCCGGTATTGGCTTTCAAACATCATCTAAAGATATTATTCTTTTGTAATCCAGGCTGGGACTTATGCTTTAATTGCAACCGCCTTCTTCTTCTGGCCGCCTTCGGGGCCTTAATGTAAATGTGTTGAAGTCGAATTGTGTGCTGGAATAGATTGATTCTATGTCTCTAATTGAACGATGTCATGATAGATTTGAGTATAAAATATGAAGGAATCCAGAGTAATGGAATTTGTATCTTCGATGTTAGACGAAATAGACTCAGAAAGGAATGTATTTCTTCCCTTAATTGAGCTGTTCAAGCAGAAGACACTAAGATGGTCCTTAATTTTTATAAATAGAATAGTCGAGACTTCTTGGTCCTCATGATAAAGAGATAATAATAAGGGACACCTAACCTTTTTCAACTTCTTGGTTGGCATCGCTACATGTTACCATACTTCAGAGTGTTTAAGCTTTTACTATGGTGGTCGCTACAAAAGAAGAAGAAGAGTCAGCCCAACTTTCCGCTTCTACAGAACCGCAGGCTAATCATTGGTTGTCTTCAGGACCGGAGATTTTTCTGAAATGTGCATCTAACTGGTTTGTTGGCCTTTGATTTTAGAACTTCGTAGGATTGTGCGGGAATGTAGATAGTCCTCTACACATCACAGTGGGCCTAATGGCCTTCGATTGTAATCGCTGAAATGAAGGTTGCTTACCTACATGTGTTATAAATTCCTTTTTAACTGTACGGCATTTTTCTTTCGTTGAAAATTCAAGGACAATTAATTGTTTAATCATAAATTTCTTTCTATAACTGCGGAACTCCATCCTTGATTTGCGAATCCAACAATGTTAACATTGATTTCTTACAATACGTTTGCAGAATTAATGCCGAGTGAGACAAATAAATTACGCAAAATGTAATTTTATTTAGGGTACATGAACGCCACCTAACAATTACGGACGACACATTGCAAATTATAAGTGAACGTTTGCCCCCGACATACATAGGCAATTTCTACATCCTTACTATCAATAACTACTACTGAATTGCACTAAGGACTTTCTAATGATCATTTGACGAACTATAAAATTATTTATTTACGAAACGTTCCCGTAGAGCCGCCAAGAATTTTTTGGTTGCGTCTTCATTGAAATCTTCCTCATCTTCCCTGTGTATGTGTGAGAGTGTATTTGGTTTTATTACTGTTGTTGTAGCCGTAGTATGTGGTGGTTGTTGTATTGTTGTCATATTAAAATGTGCTTTTACATGGGGTTGTTGTTGTATATGTATTTGTTATTGTTGTTGCTGCTGCTTTTATTTTAGTTTTTTTGCCAGTATTATTAATATAAAAAAGAACAACAAATAAAAGACCTGTTTTACCTGTTTCCATACCTACTAACGTACTAACACTGTTATAGCGGATCCATTTGGTTAAAACGTTGGTCGTGTCTTCATCGGCATCGGCATCATCATCTCATCGTGATTTCTAAGTTGTTGTTGTTTGTTAAGAATCGTTCTTTTGTGGCTCCTCTTTATTATTGCTGGAGTATGAGTGGCAGTGAATGTGGGCCTTTGTTTCGTATCAATTGATGCTGCCTGGTATTTTCTTGTCTGCATTGTTTTTGTGTTTAGATTTCTATGGTTTTATTATTGTTGTTGCTGCTGTTGTTAGTTGTACCTCTCATTTTTATCGTCCTAATTGAATGTTTTGCAAGAAAGGGACTTTTTTGCTTTCAATTTCATGATTGTTTTGGTTTTTACTTTGAATTTTCTGTTCTTTTTATTTTTGATTGTTTTCATTTTATTTAGTAACAGACTGTGGCCAAGAACTTATTGGAATTTGCTCAAGTTGTTAGCAAACAAGTTTTGTTTTTTGTTGTCTCTTTGAAAGTTTTCATCTTGCTTTTGGAAAAATCAATTTTTTTTAATCGAAATTGATTGTCAGTTGAAAGCCCTTTGTCGGTTATAAATTTACTGGGTATACGACAATTGATGACAGTGTCTAAAAAAATAAAACAACTAGGATTACGTTAGAGAATATTCTACGTTTTAGAAAAGATATAAAAAAATTTAGGACTTTTAAATATGTAAAACACTTATTTTCAACTATTCAGTTATCATGTAGCAGGCACCTGATTTACGGCAGCTTAGGGGCTACGTGAGAAACCTAGTGCAAATGAGGTGGCTGAACGAAACTACTTACAGCACCTGTGGGATGATATGTCCTACATGTAAAGCCCATAATGAATTTCTTATTTTTCCAACAGAGACAACATTACAGATATGGCGACCGTGCCAGACGAATGAGTTTAATGGCGTGTGATATTTGCAAAATGGGTACGAAACGGGGACGATCCTCTTTAATCTATGTTTTTGGTCTTCACTACTATGCCGTGATAAATTCACGTCAATCGTATGTTAGTCTGATTGAGTTGACAACGGTGGATATGAAGAGGCTTTTTGTGTTTATTAGGAATAACGCGTGTCTTTTAAAGACTGAATCAGATTCAGACTCAAGGACAGGTACACAGGTTGCCACTTTCTCTATTTCTCTTCTTCCATATATACATCTACATCTATTTGGATATACTTTAACTGGGGCACTTATCTTCTCCTCTGCTGCACCCCTTCCCATCTACACAGGTAACAAAAATGGACCAAAATGTGGACCCAAGCAGACGAGAGCTGCCAGTTTTAACCTAAACCAAAACCTACTATTAAACACTATTACTATTTGTCATTCAACGTGGCACTATCGCAGCATATTGGGCCTATTGGGCCCTATATTATTTCTGAGACTCTCGATTCCAAACTTAATTTGAAATGCTTTCTACAGTTTCTTAAAAATATTCGGAAAAGTTCCTTAATATTCTGTTTGCGGCTTTAGATATCATGGAAAGCACAAATTGTCCACAAGAGACAAAATTTAAAATGACGGGAAAATGGCAGTCAAATTAAATTTTAAACACTTTCTACAGCTCCTTAAAATTATTCATCAAAGTGTCTTAATATTCTGTCTGAGATGCCATGAAAAATACAATTTGTGCACAATGAATACAGTTTCAGATGACAGATGCTGAAAAAATTAACAGAAGCCAAATTAAATTTGAAATACAGTTCATTAAAATTATTCAGAAATCCCTTGCAAATCTTCCACAAATTTGTTGAATTGCCTTAGATTTTTTCTTTTTATTTTGTAAAAAATTAGTAAATCATGAATATTTAAACAAATATACTTTAAGGCCACAAAACAATGCTGAAAAAACTCAGAGTCAATTCCAAGTAAATTTTTTTGCAGAAATAAATATCAATATGATTATTGGAATATTTATTTAAAACCAGCGATAAAAACGTTGTTGTATTGCATTTACGACAGCAAATACATTATATTTTCCATTACTATTGAAATTTACTGTCATATTTTTTTTTGTTAATAATATTCATTCAATTAACTGAGACGGAGAAGTCTTTGTTAAATAAAATTAATTTAGGAAACTGCAAGACTTGTATAGTTCTTATTACCAGCAATACAAAAATAAAGCTTAAACCTTAATTTGATGTAGAATAATTATCATTGTTTTTTTTTTTTTATTACTTTGTTTTATTTTTAGTTCTTTTTTTAATTTACATTCTGTGGAAATATTGAAGTTCATTGCTAGTCAAGTTCAAATACGTTTGAATAAGCCCCAAAATTAAATTTGATGTTGAGTGTTTACTTTTTCAACAATTGTTGCCAACTGAAATTGAATTACAAATTTTAAAATTAACTAATTTTACACTGTTGAAACAACTCGCACAAAAAAAAAAAAAAACAAAAAATGATAATAATAATACGACGACCGAAATATTAAGAAAAACATTCAAATAAAAAAAAAAAACTCTTAAATACTACTGAAACAAGTGTTTCTTATAACTTTATGTTATTAGGAATATTATATAAAAAAAGAAGACGCAAGAGTTATGCTAATTATTATCCGGATTCAATGGACTAAATATGACTGTTCTCGCACCCCTGTTCCAATCCCCTCTATCTCTAACTTCTGAAGGTATTTTTTCACATCAGGCTAATTAAATTAGAATTTATACAAGTAACGTAGTTGGTCTACTGGTATGAAAATATATATGAGCTATTTAAACATACGTACAGATATGAGTGCATAAATAGCACAGCTGCATATAAGGAAACAGAATCATATTTCATATTTTATAAATGGCTAATCTCATCACAAGACAATAGTTCATTTATTTGTTTAAACGTTTTAATTGCAGCTTGGAATTAACGAGCGTAGTAACAAAGAATTGCATTAATTTGAAGTGAAGCAGACCAAAGTCTTAAGGGGGAATCGAATCAACAACTTCCAAATTGATAGCATAATACATTAACCACTAACGTACTGAGGCATTTAGGAAAGTAGTTTTGAAGTTAAAGTTATGAAAAATAACTTTTTCGAATTCTTAAACATATGTCTTTATTATAAATAGTTAAACAAAATGTGTTTATAAAATTAATTTCACTATATTTTTAAAAACATTTATTCTAATTAAGGCTTTTG
The DNA here is from genome assembly GCA_963681545.1 of Germaria angustata. Lineage (NCBI taxonomy): Eukaryota > Metazoa > Arthropoda > Insecta > Diptera > Tachinidae > Germaria > Germaria angustata. The sequence continues at coordinate 58,839,636 of OY813001.1, read as the reverse complement.
AATGATATTTTTTCACATAAATTGTTTGTTACAAAAGTAAACTAAGGATTAAAATAGATCTAGAAGTCATTGGCGCAGGTAAAAATCTTTTGTCTAATTTTAAATGTTTATTGTAATTATATACAATTTTATGACTTAAATTGTGATATTTATTAATTTTAAATTTTGTATTAATTTATAATATTTTTGTAACATTAGGATGCAATTTAATTGATCTTAAATTGTTTATTATTCAAATTGATTAAATTTTTAATTCAAATTATATATTATATAGAGTTTTAAATTTTATTAAATTATTTGTCTAATTTTTGATAAATTCAAATGTCGCTTCTATACCATTAGCAAAAATAACAACTTCCTCCTTTTATATTTTTAATTTATTTCATAAATTAAGAACCAAGTCTTTAAAGCCAAATATTATTAATATACTACGTATGGAATTCTTTTTTCTAATGGCATTTCTAAAAAAAACTATTGCTTCAAAAATGTCTTACAAAATGATGCCTTTTTAGGCTGGCAATCAGTGCTTCATTCCCGAGAAGCATATGGAAAAAATTCCCAGGGATTATCACAATTATGCACTTTCTGGTGTCCGTATTTTTTAGGTCGGTAATCCCCACCCTCCTATTAAATATTTCACCCAAAGCAACTCGCTATGGCGTCATTCGAAATTCAATGCTATTTATGTGCACTTATCTATTATTACGTATTTTTAAAAGTATAACTATTTAACTACAGTAGTTTTCCGATTTAACGAACCTAATTGTTGTCAGGCTTGTTCGTTAAAGTGAATTGTTCGTTATATGCAGTACTAAATTAAAAAAGAAAAGCCTTGTCAATTTTAGTCAAAACACAAAATATGTGTAGTATTATTTTAATATTTATTCAAATTATAATAATTAAAATACATATTTCATGAAAAATATATGGTAAGAGAAATAAAAAAACTAATATAAAAATAATTTATTGAAGAGAACAGTCAAGATGGCACATAGCCGAAACACGTCTGTTTTTCAACCAAATTTGACGCGGGATCACGGTAATTCATTCCAAATTATTTAAAAAATTGGTTAAGTAGTCTGTTTTTTTTTTTTTCTTTTTGGAATAGCTATCTATCACTTTCTTAATGGCATATTCTTGAAGCTCTGTCAAAAGCGTTAAATTTGTGCACTAATATTATGTTGAGCCCACTTAATACAAATTTAGAAATGATTAATAGCATCTTTGTGTTTTATTTTGGGATCTGTTCTGCACCATTTTCGTTGTGTTCATCGCATTTATCGTCATCTTCAAATATCTCAAATAATATCAAGCAAAAACTTCAGAAGAAGAAATCAAACGGTACATTTTTATATTCATTCTTTTTTACTAATTTTTGTTAGAAATTATCTACTTTATTTCAACTTTTTATTTTACATTTGTTCGTTAAGCCGAGTACAAAATAAAATTTTTGTTCGTTATATAAGGTACTCAGTAGAAAAAATTTGGGTGTTCGTTAAATGCGATGTTCATTAAATCGAATGTTCGTTAAATCGGGAAACTACTGTATTCGTCTTTCATATTCAGTATATAGAATATTTGTGCGAGTGAAAAACGTTTCTACATGTACTGAGTTCAAGTAAGTTTGTATTGCCATTCATTTTTATGATTTAAATGTACTTTGAATCACTATATATACATATATATATATATATATATATATATATATATATATATATATATATATATATATATATATATATATATCAACTCGACAAATATTATTTACATACTTTGTTTTTGTTTTCTTTATAGCAAAGGCATAGAATAAAACTAAGTTGTAGCAACCGAAGAATTGCCCTACTGATCAATAACGAGTTGTGTTATTTGAAAAAAAAATGTTATACAAGATGAATGTGATAGCCATACGACATACACTTAAGCCAGTGAAGGCTTGTTGTGCGCTCCCTTTAATTATCAAACACAAACTGCCAGAGTTCTGCGGCAGGATTTGAACCTGCGACCTTCGCACTACGAGTCTAGTACACTACCTACTAGTCTACGAAGGCCAAAATTAAATTAAAAAAAGGAAATATTTTGGCATATAATATACAGTATTGGAAGAAAACATTTCTATTGCTCGTTTTTCTATACTATATTAATAAACTTTCTAACAATTAAGATTTGGATCGAAACAAGGAAATAAGATTATAGATCATGTTTTCCATGTTTGACATTTCGCCAGTTATTTTAGTACCATTGAAAGTGACCGCTAAAAACTGTTTGGATATCCTTTTGGAATAAAACGCTGCCATTTGCTGATGAGTAGATGTCTTTTTCTCCATGGCAGCTTCTCCTTAACCGTCTGCTTTGAATGTGAAATAATGGACTTTAATTTTATAGGACGCTTTTAGACATTAAAAAAAAATATAAAATTCTTTAATTTTACTGCAGTTTTTTTAATTGATTTTGTATTTGACTAATTATATATTCGTGGACATGATGTTGTTTTAAAATATTGAAAAATCATCGCAACCATTGAGAGAAAAATTCCGCTTAAATAAAAAAAAAACAATTTGAAATCAATTAAAAGGAAAAATAACTATATAAAAAAATGCAGAAAAAGTTCTGTAACATAATGTAAGTTCTATGATGAACTAAATTTAGTCGTGTATTCACTTCGCTATTCCTTAAGGAGTTTAATGGCTCTCAACCCTAAAACCAAACAAATTCCAAAATCAAACCAAACCAAAACATATTCCACTTTTGTAATTTTCAAATGCATTTCTTGAGCATGTGAAAAATTTTCTTAAAAAAATATGAATATTCAAGTTTTGTTCAGCTGAAAACGATTTGTTAGCTGAGATCTGCTTAACGTGAATATAATTTTATGGGCAATTTTATGGGTGATCAGAAATGTTTTCTTAGTTTATTTCACATCTTTCCCAGAGGTTATTTGAAATCACAGATTTATATACCAAATTATAGATAAAAGCGTTCATTTAAAGTTGTGTCAACGAACTTGGGACATGCATTTTAATTGATTATTTCGAATGTAGTTTGAGCTTTAGCTGAGATTTATAGACTAACGTTTGTTTTAATTAAAATGAAGTTAAACATGAATAAATAATTGTTTCAGAGTAGAAATGGAAAATTCAGCTTTAATTGCGAATCACTCAGCACAACATAAGGCCTTTATTTTTTTGGAAGCTGCTGCGTCCCCTCTTCATTATTCATGTGTGTTTCATACTTATCACCGCTTATTCGTAGCTATTAGTTCGTCCACTACTGACTACGAAATCATATTTAAACTCGTGTTTAGTATCATGGAAAAACGTAGTAAATATCGTGACCGTGTGGTGTTCTGATGACACCATGCCCATTCCATCTTACTTCCTGGATGGCAGTAACATCGAATTTGTACTTATTCAGTACGTCCGTCAATTGGATCATTGCACCCCTGCTCTGGACAAAGTACGAACGTTCCAGGTGCAGATCCCTAAAACGTGGTCCTTTATTCGTTTGCGGTGGCCGTCAGCTTTTGTATTTAGGGGGTATTTTAGCTCACTACTTCTAAACGGGTGTTTAAAGCAGCTAAGGAGGTATTTGTCCACTTGACATGAAGGAGGGACCAGGGCTTAGCCAAGTTAAAGCCAATCAGACAGTTGCTTGGTAACCCCCATCTCCATGGCATCGCTTATTAGGTGATCATATTTCTGCACAATGATCATTTCGAATTTTAAAGCCTATTTGCGTAGGAGAAGAAGGCATTTCACAGATGACTCATTACATGTAAAGATCATTTCTATGTACTTTAAGCTTTGTTCGAAAACAAAACTATTTCTATTTTATTAAATTTTTCCAACAATCTTAAAAGAACGTTTAAATATTTCCTTAACTGCTGAATATTTGTCAGTCAAAAGTGCTTCTTCTCGGTAAATTAAATTTGCTATTGTTTGAAAATTTATATCCAGAGTTATTACAAATAAAATCATGAAACTGATTTCCAACAACACATCCCCATCGAAAATAAAGGTAGCGAAAAACAAACGAAAAATTAGTTTTGCCTAAACGATTAAACAAACTAAAGATAAACTAAATAGAGGGAAAAGTGGTCTAAAGTCCAAAATTATTTAATATTTCAAACAGTAAAAGTTCGCCCGCATAACCTCTATTGCGCAAAGTGAATTAACAGGGCACAATCACAGGCAACAGTAACATTATTTTAACAATAGGAAACCTGGCAGGTTAAAAGAACTCAAAATAATGGAGGCCTTTTATTTGGTATTTAAAAAAATTTTCGGTTTTTTGAAAAAGAACGTGATATGAAAGTAAACTTGAATGACTGACTGACTGGCTGGCTGACTGATTAAATGAGCTTTTGTTGTTTTTGCAGTGAGTTTAAAAAGGGCGTAAATAACTCACTCTAGGGCTTCTTAGAATTTCTAAAGTTTGAATTTTTTTTCAAATGAATTTTCATTCTTGTTTTTAATTGTTGGCCATGTACATTGTTGAAAGATCATTAGAGAGGTGTTAAGTAATAATTAAATGTTGTTATTATTTTTGGATGGGGAGAAACGAATTTTAAAAGTTGTTTTCTAAAAAATATTTTTATTTTATTTTTGTTTTAATGGCAGGTTAAGCTTCATTTAGTGTCTAGACCTGATAAATTTCCATCATAATGAATGTCAAACTCGTAAGTTAAATAAATGAAATAAAATAAAATAAAATATAAAAACATCATAAAAATAGTGTTAGTTTTTCTATCTAGTTTAATGATTATTATCATATATATTTATCAGTTAAAGATCGAAATTTCCTTTCAATACTGGAACTCGAACATCAAGTAAGTTTGAATTTGTAAATTTTAGAGTTGACTGCTTTTGTATTTCCTTTACTTAATTAACAGGTAAAAAATATTTTAAACCTTTTGTTATTCATGAAGCCATAATAATTAGTATTCATATCTTCTTTCGTTTCGAAACCAATAATTAGAATTCGGGCGGAGTTCCCACAGTTGTTGTTATTATTTGGTATAAATTTTTCTTACTGCGGGTGGAAAAGTCTGTCGCTGGTAGCGACTGAGGAAAATAAATTTTTACTTTCACCCAGAAAACATGCTCCTCAAGTTGTCAATCTAAAGTTATCTTAATAGTAACTGAAAGCTCAAACACATATTGGTAATTGATGGAAACATAATAGTACTGAAATATCGATATAGAAAAAAATGATGGAAAATATCACCAGAGGGTTAGATAATAATTTTTAAAGAGGATGTCCAAGTAAGACAACCTTGATATATTTGAGAGTACAAAGTTGAAGTGAGTTCCACTCATTTAATTTTTAATTTCTTTGATTACGTATACTTCATGCACTTGGGGTTGCACGGGAATTACAGAATAGAATGATTTGTTTTAGTTAATTTTAGAAAACTTAAATACTACAGACAAACTTATTGACTCAATTCAAGGTTATATTATAATTTTATAAAAAAAATTTAAGTATAAAATAAAATAAAATTAACAAAGAGAAAGCAAATATTGAGATTTGTATGGAGTTAAAAAAATCCCAAATGGTAGTGCCAGGAAATAAGTCTCTTAAAAAATTCCTAGAAGTTCCAGTCCAGTCTAAGATCCAGGAGGATAAATTACTTTCCGAAATACTACCATAAATACGAATATCTTAATATGGTATTAAGATATCCTGTGCAGCGCTCTAAAGGAATAGAGTTCTTCAAATTGCTGGCTGGTGGGTTTGGGGTGTTTTTGTTTTTCATTCTTTTATTTATTCCACTTGGGAATATAGGGCTTCTATAATTAAATCCCAACTATTTCTATCATTACATTACATATTAGTTTAATTTCGTCAAAAGATTTGTCGACCTTTTTAAGTTCATTGAAAATTGTTCTACGCCATGTAATTTTTGGACGACCGCAGCGCCGACTTCCTCGGGGATTCCATTCTAAAGCGATTCTCGTAACACTGCCAATAGGTTTACGGAGAGTATGGCCTATCCATCTCCACTTTCTTCTTTTTATTTGACGAGCTATTAGTTCTTCTTTTCTTAACCTCCAGGGCTCAGTGTTTGTGATTGTATTTGGCCAAATTATACGGCCTATTATTCGTAAACACTTGTTTATAAATACTTGGAGTCTCTGCGCTATAGTATTTGTCATCAGCCAAGTTTCGCTTCCATAAAGCAATGTAGATTTTACGAACGCGTTAAATATGCGGATCTTCGTGTTTTGTGATATTTGTGGGCCCCGTCTCGTTTTATTTAGGCGACCGAATGCTGATCCTGCCTTTTTTAGTCTACTAGACACATCTTCCTCCACACCGCCATCAATTGATATCATGCATCCCAGATAACAAAAGTTTGGGTTTGGATTGTACTTCCTTATATGTTTTGCCGAAGGTTTGGAAAATATAGTCTTAAACACTGCATTGTTTAGATCTTGTTTATTACATGCCCTGCAGCTGCTGTGATCACATGGATAATTTGATCTTGTCACCATGAAACTTGTTCTATGTTGTTCTTAAGGCAGTACTACACAACTGAATCCCATATCAATATATTGTATTGTATAGCAGCAGCTTTCAATGCGCACGCAGCTGTTCCAACTGAAATTGGAAAGCAGCTAAAATTACTAATTTTTAACTTAAAAAACATTTATAATTTTAAAAATTTTAAATTGGAACTGGATGATATTGTTCTAAACGGTAGTAAATGAGGACTAAACGGCCCCGAAAACAATTGAATTTCTAATACATAACAATTTTTTTTCGCTGTATTAAAGGGTTATAGTGTGCTTCAGAAAAGCTCCCTAGTTAAGCTGAAGAGTAGTTGAAGGAAATATACCTGAATTTATTTCTTTTCCAAAAGAGTCATTTGGACTTTTTAAATTATTAAACAAAAACTTTATCACTAAGGGACGATAAATAATATTAATTAACTTGGATGATGCCCCCGCTCATTAGCACATAGTATACTAGACTAGTTATCTGAAGGTCGCATCATCGGTACACGTTGTAGAATCTAGGTATTTCTGCTTAAATAACTACTACTACGCAATTTGGATTCGTGGACAAAATTTTTTTTTAATTTTTTTGTCTAAAATCGAACAAGTATTAAAAGTACAAGATGAGCAAAAATAAAATTTTTTTTTAACTATCATGAACATATTTTTCTCTTGTTATTCGTAAATTGTTGAAATAAATGTTCACTTTGAGTTAGTTTAGTTTTTATTTGGTCTAAATAAGGGGAATTCGGTCACCAAGTGGTGTTTAATTAAGCAACAAATGCAACATGTCATTTTTATAATTCATATCAATTTTATTTGTTTTTTTATAAATAAATAATTACAATATCTAATGCAGGCACCATTTTCTTAAGTTCATTTACCAAAAATATTGGCACTGTTCTTTTAAATTTCTCCACAATTCTTTTTTTTTTGCTATTAATATTTTTTTGACACGTGAACATCCAAGTACATGAAAACAGTATTCAACTGTCTTGTCAACACCAACTGGTAATTGAATTCGACTGCAATTATTTGACTCAAATTTTTCGATTAATCGATTAAACACTATACCTCAGTGATATACTCGTGCAAATGACACAAAAATAGAAATATAAATCTGAGTGAAACAATGCTAAAAATTTAGCAACGGATTGTTAAGTTTCTAATAACTAATTTCTTAAGGCCAAGTAGAAAAAACGTTTACTTTTTAAGCCTTTTGTTTTGCTGTCTGATTTTTAAATCCGTACAATTATTTTGCAAAGAAAGAGAAAAACCTAAAATTAGTTGTTATTTCCAATAAAAGTCTTTCAATAAAATTTTCTTAGTATCGTGCACGTTATAATTTTGTGTTGAGTTTTTCAATTTCCTTGTGAAAATTTGGAGCCAAGTTTTGTTCTTAAGTCTTTTGTTTCATAATGCTTGAGATCAAAATAGAATATCATACAAATTTTATAGAAGTTTGTCTACAAATTAAAAGTTTATAATTAAAATCCATAAAAAAATATAAATTTGGAAAATTTTGCTGTTGTTGGATAATTTTTATTAAATTAAATATTCAAAGTGTTACTAGTCGATGTAGCTGCCCCAAAATTATGAGGATTAATTAAGTAGGTAATTCCGTTTGGATAGTCTAATGCTTATACTCGTATGTCGTTGTATGTTAAAAACGAAAAGTGTTAAGATAATTCAATCGTTTTTGTTTACGTTTCACAAAACTTCTTTTCAATTAATGAAACTTTCAAGTAACTCACATATACATAATAGCAACCTATAAATCAAATTACCAAACTTCAGACAGAAACTAAAAAAAAAATGCTTAAAAAACAAAAATTTCAAATTCAAGTTCATGATGAATGTTTCACGTGCTGCAGTGCAGACATAAAAAAATAATAATAATGAAAAACAACATCAAAGCTCCAAAAATAAAGACACAAAAAATAAATAACTTGGCGGAAACCTCATTGTCGTCATCGTTGATCGAACCCCAGACAACAAGAAATACCAAAATACCAACCACAAATAATGTTTGAGCAAACAGCACCAAAAAATACTATTCATTGGCGGCTGCAATTGTATTATTTTTTTATCGTACCATTTTACTAGCAACATGAGGTGGCAGTAAAGCTGTTGCTGGTGAAATAAAGTCTTACCAAATAGATTTCGTACACATTATGCCGGTATATAGAGGTACTTACCATGCATATGTACTTACCATGCATATGTCTTAAAATACAAAATTGCCAATGTTTTTAATCTAGTGGAGTTTTTTTTTGTTTTTGTTGGATTTGTTTGCTTGTAAAGTTTTTATTTTTTCACGTTTTATATAATAGTGATGTTGATAATGCAGATGATGATGACAATGATGGTGGTGGTAGTGGCAGTTTATTGTGAAAACCTCTGTTTTGTTTAAGTCCTTTAAAGTTTGATATATTGCACACTGATATTTTTGAATAAAAGTTTTTATTAAATAAAAAATCTTTAGCTTTTTATACAAAAAACTTTAAACAGAAGTATAATAGTCATTTGGAAATTGTAGATTTGTTTTCATTTCCTTTAATCTTAGAATTAACTGATTCAAATATTAAACAGCGCCAAGTGCAAGTGTCTGTCTAATCATCGACACACCGAAAACCTGGGCAAATAGTTTTCCCAACTCCTTTTTTCACATATTAGACTTTGATTTAGTAATTCAGTAGTTAGGAATCTTGGGTCCCGTCTGTTAGTACTTTCAAAAAGTGTTTTTTAGAGGTATAGAAATTTTAATTGAATTAAAACAGATAAATGGTGTTAATTACCGCGAGCTTGGATTCATTTTTACTTGAGTATGGTTCTCGGCATCTAGCCAACTCGGCTGGCTCGCAGAGGAAGTGTAATCGGAAAGTCCGTTTTGGGTTCACCCCACAGAAAATAGGGTAGCGGTGTTAAATTGCAAGGGCTTAGACGATAAATTTACGGGTCCATTTAACAAAATTATTTGTTTACTGAATGTTACTTTTAACAAATCAATTGTGGTATGCGCTTTGTTACATGGTGCGCTATTTTATTTAGTTTTGTAATTCCATTAACTCAAATATTTTCTCCCATATAAAGTGGATGGAGACAACTCCAATTTTTGATCATGATGCCCAATGGACTTGTCGTTGGATTCCTCCTCGATACTACGCACTAGAGCAGTAACAGCTTCTTGGGTACTCATTGTACGACGTCCCTAAGGATGCTGGTTGCCCTGTAGAGTAAAAGGGGTGGGAGAACGATCGATGGCTGCTCGAATTAATTACTCTACTGTAAAGTGAACCAAGAACCATGTTCTTGGTAAAGAAAATCTGCGCAATATGAAGACGTTGTTCTGGTGTTAATCTACTCATAATGAAAAGACGAAATAAATTAAACGCAAAACAATTAATAGACAGATGTTTAAAAGGAGTTTTATAAATTTAATAAAAATTGCGTTTGTAAAAACACCTTAAACTGATTTCTTTTGGAAATTGAATATAAAAATGTTACATTTTAAAAAATGTAACCTGGTTAAATGAAAAATTTACATAGTCTCGACTTGGTGTTGAGAATATAAAAATACCAGAAACATTTCGTTTTCTGTATTCTTTCTCCATAAATATTTGATATTCCCCAATACAAGCAGCCATTTAAAAAGCGGTAAAAACACAGATGCAGACTCTTATGATACCGGAAATAAACTCAGTTCCCTTCTGCTACTGTAATAATTGCTTTTCCTTACCTCTTCCTTATTGTAAAAATAATTTGAAGAAATTGTAAATCCGAATTAACAAATTCAGATATTGGACTCGAGATAGACTCGAGATAGTATCTTATAACAATTTTGGTTGATTGATTTAAAGTGGAAATTGTTGATGTTCAGAAACCATCGAGAATGGTACTGCTTCCTAGTCTAACAATTGGAATCATTATCTTTCTTAACAAAAATGATTAAAGAAAAAAAAAATAGTGATTACAATTGACAACTTCATTAATCGAACTCAAGCCAAATTTTCTTAATTTATAAAAGAGTTTTTTTCTGTTACTTAAATATTTTATTAATTAATATTGAAATTTATTTTTTCGAGATATTCTCGCCAACTAATTGTTATGAATCCGATGTTGAATATTTTCAAATTGCTTGAAGTTCACTGACGATTTGGTTTAGAGACCAATGAAATGTCGACATATGAACAGCTAATGCCACAACAAACAAAACATGTTTCTGTTACTTAAATATTTTATTTTTTGAATATGATAAATAACATGAATTGAATATGCTTTTCAAAAGTGCAAAAATTATTATTTGCAACTCCTTTTAGGAAGATGTTTAAAATTCATTGCGGGGACCATTGATTGCTAAACTCAGCAACTTTCAATGTCAAATAAAGATCCAATATAGAAAATTATAAACACCTGCGAACATGGATAAAATTTTAAGCAAATAATTTATTTGAAATACGTATATAAACGAAAATATTTATATATATTTATATATATTTATTAATTTCGAAACGACATGTCCAGTATATGGCGTTTCATTTATTATAGTCATTGCCCAACATTTAATGTCGTTATTTAACCTCTTTAAGTAGAATTGCTAAGATTCCTAACTCCGTCTTTAACTCACTATGATTTGTTACATTTAATATGAATTATGGGACATTTACTGCACTGTTTTATATTAAAGTCTCTGTATAATTTTAATATTAGACTATTTATTTTATATGGTTTGTACACCGTAAATCCAAATTGGCTTAAAATTTTTCCATACATAATTATTCTGAACACAGTAACAAAAAACTGCTTTTGGTTTTGCATATTATTTAATATTTTTGTAACAAATATTTAAATTTTAAATTAATAAATTTTATTTATTTTCTTCAAGGTTAAGGTCTTTTAATTTTTATTTTTAATAGTCCATATTGCCCGATGGTACTCGAAGAGTACCGAAATATCGATTATTAAAATTAAAAAAGAAGAGACCCTTAACCTTGAAGAACACAAATAAATTTTATTAATTAAAATGAAACGGTCAAAAGACTAGAGCATATATAAATTTTTAATTACAAAAATCATTTGGAATTGTAGAAGAAAGACATCAGCCAAAAATAGACGTCTTAACCATTGTACCTTTGATTTCTTTTCATGTTCTTTTTTCCTTCTATGTTGCTGTCTGCTTTTTTGGGAAGTTGTTAATGAGCTGCCTTTTTTCGGATAGATTTTATTACTCATGTTTTAAGTTTAAAAAATAGCTTTTTGTTTTACTTCTGAGTTTTTGTTGTTGCTGGTGATCGCAATTACAATTAGCATTCTTGTTAATTTAAATCGTTTGTTTTATTTTTGTTTTACTTTCACATTAAAATTTCGGATTTACAGTCAATGGTCAGGTCAGTATTATAAGTTGGTTAAATTTTTTGAAATACTTAAAATATTTGTTGTTATTGCCCTACGACTTTGCATTGAAAATATCTGCTCGACACTTATTTGAGTTTTTGCAACTTGTTCAGGAGCTTTTTTTATTTTATTCTGGGGTCACATTTCAATTTCGAAATACATAATCGTACTATGTCAATACGAGTAGTAGATGTATTTAAAAATTAAATAATTTGCCAGCCTATTTGAACCAATCAAAGTGAAAAGAATATTATTCTTCAAAACAACACAATCATGAATCGAAGTTGGTCAAATGAGTCTAAAGTTTTTAAAATGTTAACATCCATATTGATACTCTTTGGTATCAATTCAATTTGGTATCGGTTCAGCTTCATACAAAATTCTCATCCTCATATATAAAGGACATTATTATACAGTAAATAATTTTTTTTTTAAATATGTCTGAGATTTATATATTCATAATTATCATATTAAATTAGTGATAAATTTATATACTACATATATACTTTTTATGAACCGAATATACGTTAACCTGAGTGGAAGTACTCCGGTGATATAGCAACTTTATTTGTGTTGTCACCCACCGTTGGCCATAGTCCTTTCGGCTTTATTACCTGAAACAGGAGTTTTTTACAAGATTTTATACTAGTGAAAATCACTTGGTGACTGCAAATCAAATGAATAAATAGATATTTCGTTATGTTAATGTAATATTTGTTGTCCATTACGAGGTGGAGTTCGACCAACAAACAACTTTTTCTCTAGATGTCATTGTGGTACAGACGACTTACCTTAAGAGTAATATTTGATACCTTCATAAATTAGGGAATTGTATTAAAAAGACAACCAACTAAGATCCCAATGTCTGATAATGTCCAACGGTAGGCCTTATATAGTAGGAAGCGGCATAGATCGGAAACCTTAGACAATACGTCTATTATTGTTGAAACGCAAAATTTATTGCCACCATATGACCAGTGAGGAGCACTAACCAAAATCTTTAGGCCTTATTGACTTTTTAGGTAACAGATGGACTTTAAAAGGTTGCAATTATATGTTTTACGGTAATAAGTTGCTTCAGCCAACGACAAGACTATGATCTTAAATTCACAAGATATATTTTAATTTCATGAAATCGCATAAATTAGATGATAAGTTAACTTACATACTTTATTATGTATGTAAGTTGTTTCAAAAATGATTCTTTTTGCAGTTTTTCAATGCATATTATGCAGCATATAAATACAAGATTTATGTATATCTTCACGTTGAGGTTAGCAAGGGCTAGTGAGATTGAATTTGCACCTACAACTTCTGACTATATCTCACGAGCCATAAACATTTTTGAGGCCGCTGGCATCATACATGTGTGGCATCTAATAATGTTTCAGTAAGGGCTTAAGATTTATTATCTTTCGAAATAAATAGATTCTACTTAAACCCCTTTTATTGCATTTTTTTTTTGTCAGTTGTCATTATCTTTCTTTGTGTTTTTAAAAATGCAAAATTAAACCGACTCCAATTATAGCCTCCAAAAAGTTGGGAATATGCGTTACTTACAGCACTCTTTGAAACCGCTGGTGCCAAGAGGACTGAAATTATAAATTAAATTCTGTATTTAATTTTTTTTATTATTATTAAAAAGTTTTTATTTTACACTTTTTAGAAATTTTTTTGAAATCGATATGGGAGGTACCGTTCCCTTTGCTTCCTCAAAACACAACCTCCTCTGGTGCATATTAACTTTTAATACTCTAATACCCTGTTTATAGCCAGTCACATGTAATATGATTAGTTGTTAATTTGTATGGGAGGTACAATTCGCCTCGTTCCTATTTGATCAGTTTCTCTTGAGATTACGTGCATTGGCCGGAGAGTAATCTAGGCCGATTTCTAACAGTCTTACTAATATATTAAGAAATATAAGGAACTATAAATATATAAGTTTTTGTTGGAGGTATTTGGTCTTATCATGTGATACATGGTAGTTAAAATGGGACTACCAGTAGAGCCTACGCTTTCATATAAAGAGAGAATTTTAAAAATCGACGAAATGGTCGTTGTACATAAAAAAAGAAGAAAAAAAATTTACTATTGAATAAAAGTAGAAGGTGGTACGAAAATAATGTCATACACGTAATCGCCCATTTGGAGCCGGATCATTTGCGAGCAACAAATCAAAATGCTGTTAAACAAGAGCAAATGTGCAACAACTTGGCAGATGACCATTTGAGACATATAAAGTTAATGTCATAAATTTTAAATAAACTTTTTATGAAAACGGGGCTCTTTTTTCATCTATAACAAAATTGCAGCCAATATGACATTTCTATTGCGGCACCTTGTAAAACCTTCTCCTTTTCTTAATGTCGGCTGAAAATGGAAATTGTTCTTAAGGAATGACATTTTAATTGCTTCCAAAGCATTTTTTAATATAAATTTTCCAACTTTTTAGAAAGGTGAGAAAATCTTGATTAGATTGCAACAAGTATTAATTTCATTAGATTTACATGAAAACTGTATTTTTCTTCTGTTTTTAACTGATAATTGTTTTTATCCCTTCAAAAATTCTATTTCTGGCAGTGAATAACGTATTTGTTATTTGTTATGACATAATTTTCTCTAAAAAAATATTATTTACTTTTCACAGTTTGTTAACGATGACTTATAATTCAATTGAGGGTATTAAACAGAGATTTTTTCAATGACAAGCCTTCGGTAAAACCGTTTAGAAACAAGCTGAAAAATCCACTTTTCCAAATTAAAATCTCTGCATTTTCATGCATACTTTGGGGTTTTCTTTGACTGAGTATTTTCCATAACTTTTACTCTCATAGATACTCCTTCTATACATTAACTTATTGCCGTTACTGATAATTGGTAAATGCTTTGGCTCAAGATGAACTAAATTCTTCAAGTTTGACTCGAAATCCAGTCGATAAAAATGTTAATAAAAAAATTTAATTATTTGATCATAAAATAAATGTATTATAAGGATAATTTTCATATACACTGCAATGTAAGATATACTATTGGAAGAAAGTGCTCATAACATCTTGAACATGACATTAGATCCAATGAATACAATGCAATAAAGGAAACATCTTGCAGTGTCAGGTTTATGTTAAAATCATAGAAAAAGATTTAAAATTTCACTACTTCTTAGTGAGTTTTTTTTACTGGAAATACTTAGTATTTAATGGGCTTCATTATTATTCAAAAATAGCACTGATTCAATAATAAATCACTTAGCAATTGATTTTTTTTTTACTATTTCAGATGCCTTCGAAGTGATCCTATATCTGGTGAGTTACAAAGAACTAATAAATTATTAATTATTCCTATAAAATAAACTGTTGCAAAAATAATAAGGCAATTTTAAACTGCAAAAAAATGCAAGTTTTTGAACACAACATTTTAACTAAAAACCACAAAATATGAAAACGTGAAATTTTTCAAACAAAAAATTTTTTTTATCAATTGTTGAAATTGACGAACCATGTAATATTACAGATAATAGTTTCTATTTTTTCATTGCTGATGATCTGCTGTAATTGTTTAGCACATGCGAAAGACTCGCGGAAACGTGAATTAATATTTTTTAGGGGCATTCACATTTTTAAGTTCTTTCATTTTCGTGAAAAAAAAACAATTGAACATTAACACAACATTAGCAATTAAATCAAATTTAAGCTAAAAACCTATATTTATATATATTCAATTTAGTTAAAATTAAAAAAAAACAGAAGAAAAGGAAACACAATATGTTTTTCAAAGGACAAATTTTCATGGAATAATTAAATATTTGGTACAGAAAAAAATCGCTTATTTTTTTAATGCATTTTCTTCGATCATCTTTAGTACCTTAAAACATTTCCTTTCGGTTTATTTCCATTTCTACTTTTGGGTTTATTATAATTTTCAGATCGCCTACGAGTACAATGAAGCCATTTTCATCCTCATTGTCGGTTTCATTCCGAATATTAATCTGCCTTTTTTTTAAAGCTCAACATTATGTGAGTATTAATTGAGACTTGAAAATTTAGGCTTTTAGAAGATATTTAAAAAAACTATTCACTGTACTTTAAAAAAATAATTCATTTTCACTCCATATTTGCATGTCTAGAGTGCAAAAGCAATAGAGCAACAAAGATATCAACAGACCTCCGTATATCTAACGAAAACTTGAACTGTTCAAATTATAAAAGGAATACAAAAATAAAACGCAAAACTTCACAAGATTTTACTTGTATTTGCTTTGAGACATGTTCACGTTTTAAAGTGTAGTCTACGAGTATTTTATTAAACAAGTTTCACATTTCCGAGTAGTTTGAGTTGACCCGGTGTTCACGTTTTTGCGAGACTTACACTGTCTTAATTTACAGACTTGTAGGATGTTTCAGGTTCGTTTTAGCACTTTTTATTTTCATCTCACATACATCGAATATACACGTATTTATTTAATTTAGTTGTTATTTTATGTTTTATATTTGCTATTTATTTCAAGCAATTAGAAAAGTTTTTTTTTACAAATTTACTTACTGGCTTCATACGATTGTGTAATACTATTGTCATACTGATTTCGGAGAACTAGACAGCCAAATATAAAAAAACCGCAACGAAAAATCATTGTCTTCTTTTTCATTGCTGGTCATTTCTTTCCTAATATTTGTATCTATTCAACACAATGGAAATATTTAATTTTATACTTTCTAGACACGTTGATCATTGATATATTTACCGTGTTGCTAGACTTTTTTTTTGCTCTCTAAGTGCTAACACGAGTTATTTGTTATAAAAAAAGTATATAATACTGTTAAAAAAAACTTCAAAGAATACTTTGTATAATAAAATGTATGTGGAGAACTTCCATCTTATTAATTGATAAAGAATTGAACATAAAAATGTTTGATACTTAAATAAAATTTAAAATTGTAGTAATACTATTGGTCATATAATTTGGAAATTTGCTTGTACCGATTCCTTTGATCCACTTTGGTAATGGTGTACTCACC
Source organism: Germaria angustata (assembly GCA_963681545.1). Lineage (NCBI taxonomy): Eukaryota > Metazoa > Arthropoda > Insecta > Diptera > Tachinidae > Germaria > Germaria angustata. The sequence goes on along the minus strand of OY813001.1, from coordinate 58,822,730 downwards.
TGCTATCCTGTTGATTTTTACATCTAACTCATACTCACACATCAACTCGTTTCACGTACACATTCTATTTTTGACACTTACAGGATCTATTTTAAAATTGATTTGTTTTGTTTTGTTTTTTTTTTACCTGAAGCAAATAGACCTTCATAGGAATTATGTGCATCTATTGCGAAAGTATTACCTCACTATGGTTAACGCCTGTTTAAGTAAAGAAAATAATAAAATTTATTCTTTGAAAGACTAATCTCCAGCAAAAGAACAGGAATGAAGAGGGAAAAAACTAAAATAGTCAAACAATAGTTCGGATTTTCCTTTCTATATACTTTTCTCTTAGACAGTTTGCCATTTTCAGAGAAAAATACACATTGTTTTCTCAAGCAGGATGGTGTCTTATTGTAAAAGGATGAACATAATATTTGTATACTCCTTCGTATAACAGTACGTACATACATACATACATACATAAGTATATTAAAGGGTTAAAGTTCGTTGTTTAAGTCTTTTGTTTTCTCAGCACTTAGCAGAAAGTATTTATGGTGAAATATTGTTTTCATTTACAACAAAGGAATATACGTAATATATTGTGAACCTTTTTAGCTACAGCGGATGTTTTGCAACAAAAAAAAAAATGGGAAAAAATTCAATGGCAGGGTCAATGCCATTTCAGCCGAGTATTTATTTAGGTTAGGTTAGGTTAGGTTAGGTTGATTGGAGGGGTGTGATAGCCCATGTCATACGACATACACTTAAGCCAGTGAAGGCTTGTTGTGCGCTCCCTTTTAATTATCAGACACAAACTGCCAGAGTTCTGCGGCAGGATTCGAACCTGGGACCTTCGCACTACGAGTTTAGTACACTACCTACTAGTCTACGAAGGTCAGTATTTATTTACTTTTATTTATTTATTTACAACTACATTATAATTACAGCTGAGCATTATAAAAATAATTTACAAATTATTAATTTAATAATTATTATAAACATTGGAGTTTAAATAAGTTAAAGGTCTTGGGGGTTATTCTCTATTGCAATGCGTAAGAAAAATGGTATCTAATCGGATAATTGGTACCCTTTATTTTTTCACTTTCGGAAACCTGGCATCAGTGCAACTACTCCGTAATACGAAAGCGTATGTTAAAATCGTTCGTTAAAACTAAATATCTTGCGCTAACAAAATATCAAACGCATCGAACTAGCTTACGCATCGCAATAGTAATATTGGCGACATTATTCGATAAATCAATGGATCATAAAATTTTTTAATATCCGAGCAAATTCTAGTTAATGGATCGAATTTCATGAAATTCGTTCTATGAAATTCTAGATGTATAGGGGTTCAAATGATCTTAGTTGCCTTTTTGGAACAGTTTACCTTGAAATATGTTTAGGAATAATACGATGTTAGATACAATCCTTCGGCTTTTCAATGTAGGGTGATTTATAAGTGCCAATTGACTACGATATTGCGGCAGATTTACAGCTGGATTCTACTGAAAATAACAAAGACAAAATAGCAGGAATTACTTCTGCACTGATTCTATAATTTTAATATATAAATTGTACTGAGGATCCCAAATTGCAGAGCCATATTCAAGAATGGATCTTAATACTGATATGAAGAGATTTTTTGTTACATAAGGATCGTTAAATTCTTTTGCCCATCATTTTACGAAGAATAAAACACTATCAGCTTTGTTAACAGCAAATGTGACATGTCTGTTGAAGTTAAGTCTTTTTTATCAAAGTAAATCACAAGGTCTATTAGCAGCTCAGTGCCATTAATAAAATATTTGGTGGGAAATGGTGAATATCTACTGAAAGCCTCGCATTTGCATTTATTAAGTTTTAATTCCAAAAGGTTTAGGGAACACCAATTAAAGAAGTTGTTCAAATAAAAAGTTAGAATATATACCAGCCAGTTACATTCCCAGCAAAAAAAAAGAGCCATGAAAATGTTGAGATTGGAATCCCCAAGTAGTGCAAATTTCATTATATCCAATGATTTCAATATCGGCTTTTCACTGCTGGCTTTTTCAGTTACTATTGATCGATTTGGAAGTTATATTTATTATGTTGAGAAAAGTACAATTTTTTGTGATTTAGTATGCGCATAAACTAGTTTCATATTAAATAAGGATCATGTATTTGCGACTGACAGAGTGGCTTTATATCTGAAAGGCCTACCAATTCGCCAGTAGTCACGATCTATTATTTCTTATTTGAAAGTAATTTTAATAAAAAAGAAATGTTCAAATTGATATAAACAAATTTGTAAAAATAATTTCTATTTGACATTAAAATTTTATCATATAAACCTTAGGAAGTCGATAAAATATACAATTCAGAGTATTTTGAAAATAATGAAAAAATATCGTTGATTAAAAACAACTATAATTATTCCTCAGTTTGATTTCCTATTATCAACTTAAAGGTAATTGATTTGAAAAGCATAAGCATGCTTATGAGTCTATGAAAATAATAATAGTAAAGAACCTTTACAACCTTTTGAGGATCCCAATTTTATATTTACAATGTCGTGGATACTAATGCATATGAGTCTATGAAAAATAAAGTAAAAAAGACATAAAGCTGAAACATCCAAAGTCTATGGAAGGATTCGAATCTATAAGCCTTTGAGCACTAGTCTAGTATATTAGCCATTTATCTAGTAGCTGCCCCAGCAGGATCGAACAGAAAACGAAAGCCGTTAACATATAAATAAACATTAGATCCCAATTTCATATTTAACTTGTTGTGGATGGACCCATTAATTTTTCTTAAGTTCTAGTTCGTAAATTTCCTTGATTTTCGCCAGTGAAATATGTTTTTATTGAAGTAAAAATGTATCACGAGAATAATGTTTTTTTTTAAATTAACAAACACAAACTGCGAAGCTACTGGGCTTATCTGCAGAGACACCCGGAGTCTGCGGCAGGAGTCGAACCTGCGACCTTCGGACTACCAGTCTAGTACACTAGCTACTAGTCTACGAAGGCACTTTGCTAATTTTCTACATCTATAGGTTAGGTTAGGTTAGGTTAGGTTGACAGGAGGGGTATAATAGCCCATGTCGTACGACATACACCTAAGCCAGTGAAGGCTTGTTGTGCGCTCCCTTGAGTTTAACCATATTGACCCAAAGGTCTAGAGAAACTCCGTATCCTTATGTCTAGCTGTTTAGCACTCTTCTCACTTGTCTATCGGCGCATTCCTTATAAGCCATGAAATTATTTGTTGAAACAAAAAAAAAAATATTGATGAGTTTTACGTTTAGATATTTTTTAAATAGACTAAAGATTTACTGTTTCGTAGATCTCCTTTAAGTCTTATAAGTCATGAACTAAGAAATAAATTTTAAGAAAATTTTCCTTAATACTAGGAAAGTTTTATTAACATACGGAAAGAAGGGTTAGGTTAGGTTAGGTTGATGGGAGGGATGTGATAGCCCATGTCGACATACACTTAAGCCAGCGAAGGCTTGTTGTGCGCTCCCTTTAATTATCAAACGCAAACTGCCAGAGTTCTGCGGCAGGATTCGAACCTGGGACCTTCGCACTACAAGTCCAGTACACTACCTATTAGTCTACGGAAAGAAAGTATGAACTAAAATTTAGGGAAACCATTCACAGCTTTTAAGTATGTAAAATTTTATGAACTATTCTTGAATAAATGATTTCCTATAGCAAAATTTCTATTACTAAAATGACATAAATTCCTTGAGATATATTTTTAAAGTAAATTGAAACTATGAATGGATTACAAGTCCAGTTTTTTTTATTAGATTTAACTTTATTTTTATTAATTTTTTGGAAAAGTTTTAATTGAATTAAGAATATTTTTAAATTAATTTCTTTTTTCATTAAATATACGTTGTTTTTTAGCTTACCATGTTTTTTCTTTTAATGCAGTTTTTTAATTTATCGCTTCGTGTATATGTTGTTATACATCTTGCAGTAGCAAGTGCCGAGTATCGCCGCAAATGTAGACACAAGTAGATTTGTTTTAATGTATTTTTAAAAAAACTATTTATAATAAATGTTAAGGCACTTAGTGTCTATTACTCGTATATCATTTGTTTTATTCTTTTGGAAAGGCATAGTGTAGAGAGGACAGCTGGTAGAAAAGACGGAAGGAAAGGAAGCTTAATTCCTTTTACAGCTCTACTATTGCGCATTTTATTGATTTATTCAACAATTTTGCAGGAGATGCATCTAACTTTCTTAAGCTGTATATATAAGCCATTTCATTGATTACTTGCCAGCGATTTTCAAAAAATTATACATTGAAACGTATTCTTTCCAACAAATTACTATTTAAAACAATATAATGTCTAAGGAATTCTATTAATTATTTTTCTTCAATATAATTAAGGGAATTTGTGCATTCTGTATTAGAAATATGTACATGTATATGACTTTTCTAAGTAACCGCTGATACAGTGGAAATACTTTCACATTCATTATATTATTAAAAAATAATGCCTTCTGGCTTTCGGTGGTATTTGAATTACGTTTGTAAGACAGTTAATTAAAAAAGACTAATTAAATATGTATATTTTTTTTTACAAATGTAAGCCACAAAATTTTTGTAGCAATAAAATTAGAAATAGAAATTAAAATTTTTTACTTAAAAGTTTAATTTTTTCCGGAAATGATAAACAACATAAAAAGTCAATTCTTACGGCCAATCAAAACTATGTTATCTTATTTTGAATTCCTAGATTTAGGATTATAGAATATGCGATCAAAACTCACCTGTTGATTAGCTTTCGAAGAAGAAAAAATTGATAATATCTTATCTTTTTGTTATTCAAATTATCAATATTAGAATCTATGTATAATCTATAAGTAAAGCATCAAACATTTTAATAAATACAATTAATAAATACGAAATCAAAGACCAAACAAATCGGAAAATCTTTTAATTAAAAGAAAACAAATGGAAGAATTAACAAGAACTTTATTTTTATTTATTTTGTTGTTGCCGAAAATACCAAGATTTAAAGATTTAAAATATAAATAAGATGCCGAGTTAGAAGTTGAATAGATTTGTGGTTTAAATCAGTCTAAGTATGTCTTGGAAAGTCATTTGAGTTTTGTTTTTCTTTTCCAGTTCATCCAAGCAGAGATGGTGAATGGTGCTTTAATATAAATTAACATATTTGTCTCCATCAAATTGGACAAAACAAAGGACAAGGAAAAAGAATAATGGCAAAATATTGAAATAAAAATGGTGCATTGAATGTAACTTTTTATTTTCTCTGGTTGGTTTTTCAGCTTGACACTGTGTCTCCAACAGCAACTGATGGTCATAAATAAATATCTATTTCTTTGATTACAACAATAATCAAAATAATGAAAAGGCAAATAGAAATAAAAATACTATTCAGTACACAAATATGACAATATATGTATGTGTTAAGCGTACATAAATTTTGAGCTTTTAAAACTTTTGATTCGTTTATTTTAGAACTATTTTCGTATCATACTTAAAAATCATAAATGAGAAATATTCACCCTTTTGTTTGAGTCTTATTTGTTCCTTGAAAAAAATTTTATTCTAAAGTATTTACGAAGCTTTGAAAGTTATTAATTTTTTTAAATCTTTAATTGTTGGCACTAAATATAATATGATCTCTGCATCAATATCTTATTAAAAATTCATACTGGCCTAAATAAAAAATTGAGAGCCAGAAACGAATCAAATTGAAAAGGTTGTACTAAACTTTTTTTTCCTAAATCTAAATCTGTAACGTTTTTTGTTCTTTCGAAGAGTTGAAAGGGAATTTATAGTCTTTTAATAAGATGAACTATGCTCCTTAGAGAATCGATGGGAACACATGTAATAGGAGCAAAGATAGAAATAAAGATTACCCAATCCTTTAAGAATGTTAATTTTTTTTAATCAGAGCAATAAATTGATCAACAAAATATTACACTCTTTTTTAGAAACCAAACCGCCATAAGAGCAATAGTGTGTCCCTCCTTCTTAAAAGAATGTGGCCAGCCCATACTCAAAATAAAAATCAAATCATCCACACTTGAATAAAGTGTCAAACCAAGTAGAGAATGCTTGACTCAACAACGGATTTATGGCTGATTTAAAGCCATAACAAAAAAATTAGCTCAAGAAAAATGGACTTGCTTTAGGGCAGTAATGGCCTTGGAAGAGATTTTTTTGCTTATAAGTCAAGCGATACCATGCGCTTTCAATCATAGAACAGACTTTATTTAAATATTTTTATATCCTTTTCTTTATATATTTTTATTTGAGTTTTTTACCCATCAATCTTAAGCCACGCCTCCCATTCAGAACATTTTCATAATCAAAAGCCTTTGCTACATCAGCCACAACAATATTTAAATATCGGCCTCTCGAAATAAATATATACATAAATTAACCAAGACTTTTCGCAATTGATTTAAAATTCCAGAATGGACTAGACTTATACGTACTAGCAATTGTGGAAAAGATTTTAGTTAGAAATGCTAGGTTACATTTTTGTCACATATATGTTTTTTAAAATTTTTATTAACAACCCAAAAGGATGTATAAACCATAAATGAAGTAAAGCTTCGCTGAAGCTAAAAAAAAATTACACTTAAATCTAATGGAAACTGGAAAGTTTATCTCGAAAACAAGAAATTTTTATTTTAGTAAAAGAAATTTGCTTTGGGAAGTGATTTTTACCCGCGAATAGTTCATAAAATTTCACATACCTAAAATCTTTGAATGGTTGTCTGCAATGTCAGTTCATAGTTCGTAGCAGAGACAAGAACCATTTTCTTTAAAATTATTTCATCAATACCACCAAATGTGCTCCTTAGAGGAACGTTTAGAGCACCATTTCTATATAGTGGGATATACCTATAACTTTAAATTTTTCCATAAAGACCAATTATCTCTCCGGGAAATTTTCTATTTTTATAATTGCTTTTTTGTATTGTTTTAAACATTTTTTGTACGTCCTTTTATTTTGCGTCCAACACGTATACTCTGGAGCAACTGTTCCATGTGTTGTCTTGTACAGTTCCGGTACCAGATCCTAGATTATCCACATTTCTTGAAATTACCCACGACTGTTAAGTGGCTAACAGCGCTCTGTTAACCAAAAAATTAGCACTGTCAAGGAAAATGGTTCTTGTCTCTGCTACTTAAATTTATATTTATCTTCATATACATTATAAAATTTACAGCCATGGTATTATCATGTAATAAAAGCTTTTTATAAAATTTTCAAATTCCTTGACGACAAAGTCCCAAAAATCTATCCACGCCGTATTTTTTCTTCAAGAGAGTCATTTTCCTGACTCCGAAAACTCAATATTTAAGTTAACGATCCCAAAGGCAACCAACCCTATATCAAAGGCGAAATTAGTTCTATTTATTATAAAATTTTACGGTACTAAATTCAAGAAACAAATGTTATTTTTTTATAAAAAAAATTTAACAAAAATTAACACAAAAAAAAAAATAGAAATCTCTAAAAGATAAGATTGAAAACTGAAATTTATTTTGGCTTTCTTTATAATTGCTCGCACGACATAAGTATGAAAGTAATTTTATAATTTATATATAATTTATAGATCAATATATAAAAAAGCTTCGTTACTTAAATCCAAACATAAATCTACTGCTAAAGATCTTTCAATACTTACACTCTCTGCTAAGCTTTCAGTCATATCGACAGGTCATGATTTTACTTAAAGAGTTTATTAAGTTATTGTTGTTCTTAAATTTTTTTAAAGGCTAAATTATGTTAGAATTATCTAAGTATTAGAACACATTTGATTGTGACACAATAATCCTCCTAGTGCTTCCATATGCAGCACTCCCCTCTTCAGGCTGTTGATAAGTTCATTCTATCCCTTTATAATTTTCTGGTTATTGATGGTGCCATTTAAGTATTATTTCGATATTTGTTTTGGGGAAAAAAGCTTTTTGTAATAAAATTCTTCTTTCTATTAACTTGTCTTGTTTTCATAGTTTGTTTTTCGTTGTAAATATAGTAAAGCTTTGTTATCAAAGACATGAAACTTCTAATTTATGTTCAATGATAAATCATAAATAATTTAGCTGCCTTTTCTTGTCATTGTTCTCGGGGGCCAGACAATGCAACTGAGTTTTTCTGTTAACGCAGAAAATGTGAAGTATTACAATGGAAAAATTAAACTTTCTTTTGACAGAGGTCAGCAACGCTTTTTGGGGTTTATTGACAACTTGTCAATATTTAGAAATATCTAATTGTCTTATTATTAACACACAATTTATATACTTTTACTGTCTTAAAATGTGTGTATGTATATCAAGCAATAATAGAAAAAAGTTGAACCATATTTTATAAGGGCCACAATAGACCCTTGTAGGGATCTTTTGTGTTTTCTTTTTCAAAATCACAGGCATTGTTAATAAAAAGACAAATTTTGTATATGGTTCTGAAGTTATAGTTGAATAAAATACATTAATAATATCTGAATCAAATGGGGCTATAAAGGTGGCATTATGAGCAACTTTTGTCCCATGATTAACGTTGCCTTTTTATGTATATTTAACTAAAATTGATCACATGTTTATTGAATGTGTAGACAGATGCATACATATTTTTCATTTTGGATACTTTTCTAACCAGAAAAATGTAGCTCTACACAATTTGATTGTACGATTTTTTTTTAAATAATAATTTCAAAATTTCTTCAATTTTAAAACTAAAGAGATCATACGAATTTATAAAAAAAATAAGAAAAAACTGGAGAAAAGTCTTTAAAATCGATAAATGATCAAAACCCCAGAAACTTTAATATGTAAACACGTTACGGGCAACAACAAAATTCAAGAGAAAATTACTAAAACCCTTATCAATATCTTACAATCTGTGAACTATTTAGAAATAAATGTTGACTACAAACTGATGTACAGGGATCAGATTCACTATGCTGTGAACAAGGCACCCAAGATAACAGCACAGCTTAGCCTACGAATGGCAAACATAGGTGGACTAATACCAAACAAGCGAAAGCTTCTGACGGAGGCCAGCATCAGTATCCTTCTTTACGGAAGTGAAATTTGAGGGGAGTAAATGAAAGCGAGGAAAATTGCGAACAAACTGTTGGTCGTACAAAGAACAATAGCGCGAGTTCATCTGATATCTGCATATCGTATCGTATATTAGGGTGAAGGAAGTCATGAATAAAAATAATAGCTCACAACCCGAAAATGAGTTTAACACAAGGCAGGAGCTCATGCAGAGTTGGGAGGATAGGCGCAACACTGACACGAAAGGCAGGAAGGTGGTCTGCAAAACTCATTCCAACTACAGAGAAGTGGTTGAATAGACGATTTGGGGATGCAAACTATATACTACTTGATTCAGATGCTGTGAGGTCATGGATATTTCCGAAAATATCTTCACAAAATGATGCCGTGGATGATGCTGAGCACATATTTTTGAAGTGATCCCGGTGGCTAGGTCATAGCGCAGACCACTCAGAACATTGTGGAAGACAATATGACATCTGATGTGACCAAGTGGCGAGCTGTCGCAACGTATTTTGAAACAAAATTACGGACGAAGAAAGCTGTCCTAGACGCTGCATAATGAATGATAAGCACCTCTATGTAGACGACAGCCTAAAAGTAGGCTACGTTAAGCAGGGTGGCTGATAACAGGCCACTGGGAAACCACTCTGAAGTAATGAAAACGCGGTTCCGTGGTGCAAATCAATTTCGGGAAAAAGGATGTAGTGCATTTTACCTTTTTCAAAACAAAACAAAAAAAAAACAAAAATAAATAAAAAAGAATAGCAAAAATGAAACATTAAAGTCTAAAACTTTGTGAAAATATCGAAAAAAAATCTTAACTCCGCTTCTTTGGTCGCATGTAAAAACTAAGATCATTCATTCATAATGTACGAATAATCATCATACACAAATTCATTCATATGGGAAAAAGCTTTAAAATATAAAGGAAGTACTGAACGTTTGCTGGAAAGCAATCAGTGCTTATTCGAGCAAAGGCATGTTGGTACAGGACAGGGAAGGTGGGTACTCCTCATACAAAGTAATAATTAAATATTCTATATCTGAAGAAATTCCAGAGGGAGACTTGAAATTTAATGTAGACAATTATAGGAGTAAAATACTATTTCAAACAAATGCCAAGTGGTAAAGGAGGGGAAGATGGCTCCCCTCATGTGAAATAGCTCTGAGTTATCCTATAGTTAGGTAACTATGACGCTGACTTTGAAGGTAAAGTTCATATTCAAAGAGAAAATTTTCCGCGTGCATAAAAGGAAGGAGAAAATTATGATTATTTCTTTTATCAGGAGGACTACCAATTTTGGAAGAGGTTATCCTGTTAGTTTCTTTGAAAACAAAGGTCGTAGTAGATGGCCACAAACTTTTGTATACTTGTGCAGGCAGGTTTACTTGCAAATGTTTATTTTTTTATGTCAATGTGGGTAGCGAAGCACGCCGGGTATGGCTATTAATTAATAAATGGAAAAACAATGACATATTTGAGAAGGCGGAAAACCCCGTTCTTGACAGTAGGATGGGTAACTTTATTGGCGTTCACAAATTTATTCCATCGATATTTGTCAATATAATATTTTCTATCGAAATCAAGCCATTTATTCGCAATGTGTACACACTTTTGTGGCCAATGACATTTTAATTTTGAAATTGGAATCCGCAGGAAAAGTCTACATTTAAACGTATGTCTATACATATTGGTAACACAAGATCTTCAGTTTACAATTTTCTCTTACATACTTTTCTCATAATTTCTCTATAAATAAGGATGCAAACGTCAATTGCATCTGTCGCGTTTGTGTTTTGTGGACCGTACACAAACATTCCTTGTGTCATATATTGTGTGCTTTAAAAGAAGATGAGGAAGAATTTCTCCAACTAACATCTGAATTCTATGATTTTAATTGTTAAACAGCCATATATATGCATAGTTGCTAAAAAAAAAACTAATGACAAATCGCTGCAAAATCAAATTGTATTCAAACGAAAAAAGAAAAAAAACAAACAAAACGTGAAAAAGAAAATATTTGAAATTTTCACATGTCTTTTAGTTTATTCCTTGTCCAGCACTTGCCCCAGTAGGAAAGCGTGAAAAAGTCTAATTGATCCACACATCGATGAGATCAAACATTTCGTGCGGCAATGGAGAAACATAAAAAAGATTTGCCAGCAAATAAAAAAAAATACTTCTAAAAAAGAAAATCTCTTAAAAGCAGACGCAGTTGTAGTCGGCAAATTTGCTCGAATCCTTGGTTTTTAATAAAATATAGTAGATCCTCTTGAGATCAACTAAAATAATTAAGTTTCGATTTCAGATTCTTTAACAAACTTACAAATTTGTTAAATTGTTGCAAAATATTACTTCATCTTAAAGTTGATCTTTAAGAACTTTTGAAGAAAGAAAAAAACAACCACAAGAATAACAATTTTATTTTCATTCAACACCCTGTTTGATGGCAACTACCTGTTTGTTGATCTGGCCAATGATCACACTTATGGCCATAACAAGTTCAACAATAATTTGCCAATGCTTGAAACGATTCTAAATAGTGATCACGGTATGAATGTGTATATACAAACGTAGCAGTTGCAAAGTTTGAATCAGTAAATAAAGATTAGAGAGAGAGAAAAAAACTTGTGTTCGGTAATTAATATTTGTCATTTAGCTGTTGTAATTGCCAAGTAATTGTGATCGTACTCGTAAAAATAGATATACAGCAAGAGTCAGTCATCTATTTGTATTTTTGCAATGTTGTGGGAAGTTAAACAATTAGAATTTTTTTTTTGTTCAAATCACTTTTAGCAGATTAAAATTCTTCTTAAATAGAAATGATTTAAAACCAGATTATAATTATAATGAATCGTGCAATAAACATATAAGGTGTTAGAGAGAAATCTTTGAAGTTAATTCATAGCAATTTTTCATTTGTTTTCATAAATATTTGTAACATGTTCAAATTCTAACAGATTATTTTGCCATTAATTGTTAAAAGAATGAGTAAAATATTTAAAGACTTGGCAACAATTATAACATTAAGTAAATTTTGAAATTAATTATGAAACCTTAGCAATTAATTTAAACAAAAAGAAAATAACAAAATAATTATTAGTCAGATGGACATGATAGATGAAAATAAAGTAGATCATTACTGTTCTAAATACGCATCCATCCTCTTTGATTCATAGTGTATTAAAACTTGAATGACGCTGCCACGTGCCATCTCCATTATAAGTTATACGTCTTAGAGATTTGTGGCTATTAAAAGTCTCTAAGTATTTTCAGCTATTATTTGTGGTTGATATGTCATCTCTCGATACAAGATCTCAAAAATCTCAGCAATTGGATAAGAAAAAAATCTCCATACTAAACGAATGCCTAATATTTTTTATGCAAATTTCTTTATTTAAAATATATGATTATACAACTGCTTATCTACAAGTGAAACAAGAACAATTTTATTTTAAAGGCTATTATTGTTTGAGTTAATGGAACTAAAATTAATTTTTTTTAGTTCTTACAAATTCTAGGAGCAATGATCCTTGACCAAACGGCTGTATGAAAAACATGCCCAAAAACAAAAATGAAATGGATCCCTAAAATTCTTATAAATGTTTGAGAGTTACTGCATTATAAAAAATTCAAATTTTTTGGAATGTATTTAATTTTCTGACAATTGAAAATGCTTAAAGTTACATGTGTGTGCAGATAAATTTAAATTTAAGTAGCGGAGACAAGAACCCATTTCTTTAACATTGCTATTTTTTCGGTTAACAGAGCGCTGTTAGCCACTTAACAGTCATGGGTAATTTCAAGAAATGTGGATAATCTAGGAACTGTACAAGACAACACATGGAACAGGTGCTCCAGAGCATACGTGATGGACGCAAAATAAAAGGACATGCAAAAAACGTTCAAAAAAATAAAAAAAGCAATTATAAAAATAGAAATTTTCCCGGAGAGATAATTGGTCTTTATGGAAAAATAGAAAGTTATAGGTAGATCCCACTATATAGAATTGGTGTTCCAGACGGTCCTCTAAGGAGCACATTAGATGGTATTTCTCAAATAATTTTGAGATTTCAGAAAAATAAATAGAAAAAAGTCATTTGTTCACTACGAAGGTAACATGAATGCAGTTGAAAATGCTTTTAATTTTCTGCTGTGGAAAAAAATGGTTCAAAGAATTTGCATCAAATTAAGTGCTCAAAAGCACTGGAAATGTTGAGAGTGCCATATGGTGATTGTAAAATGAAAAATGTTTACAAGTTCTACAAGCTTTTCAAAAAATGTCGAGAAGATGTAAATGACGACGCTCCTCCTGGAAGCTTCATTGAGAGGAAAATTGTTATGGAGAATCGTCGAATCACTATTACAAAAATTGCAGAGTATGTCATCATATAGGTTGGCTCATGCCATAAATTTGTTCTTCGCAAATTTTGGACATGAAGCGTGTGGAAGAAGAGCTCGTTCCAAAATTCCTGAATTTTCACCAAAAAAAAAAACCGTCGCATGGGAATCGCTAAAGAAATCTTGAATTACTTTAACGACAATTCAGATTTTCATAACTGGTGATGAATCATGGTTACATGATTATGACATCGAAACCAAACTCCAATCGTCCTAATGGAAGAGCCAAGACAAAAAAAAAAGTACGCCAAGTCCCATCAAATGTCAAGCTAGTCACTAGTTTCTTCGATTACAGAGGCGTAGTGCATCTTGAGTTCTTGCCACATGTTCATACGGTTACTAAGGAGTATTAATCATGTCTCAGCTACCATATTCACCAGATTTGGCCCCCTTCCGACTTTTTCCCTGTTCCCAAAATTGAAGAGATCCATGAAAGGACGACGTTTTGCGACGTCTATGTTTGATTTACAATCCCTTTAAGAACGTTTTATGACTTCGGTATCTAGTTATAGTAATTTAGAGTTTCTTTTAACACAAGAACTTTCAAAAATAGTTTTTTAAATCACTGTTTATTGCATTTTCCGAAATTGTTTTACATCACCGAACATATTTCATTTATTTTGTAAATACATATAAATATAATGATGGTTGTGCATATTATTGTGCATATTGTAATAAAACAAATTTTTATAACACCGAAAAAAAAAACTTTTCAAAATAAAATCAGCCAACAAAGTGCTGTCAAAAACCTTTATGCGTTCTGCTTCCGCTCTGTTAGTAATTATACGCGGGCAGGTTGGCGTGCCTTGCAGAGGAACGTTCGATGTAGGTAAAGAAGTGAAAAGTCAGAATTAAAGTTACATGTGAGCAATGCAGGTTATAAAGTCGAAAAATAAAGGAATAAAAATTTACTAAAACGATTTATTAAAAAAATCAAATCTATAACAAAATTTTGTACAATTATTAATTTTTTATTAATTAAAAAAGAGTTTTCTAATTCCAAAAATGCTAAGATTATCACTCGGAAGTGGTGCGAAGTATAGAGCCTCAAAAAAACAATATCTTCAATAAATTAAAAAAGCAAAATGTTTATCTTCTCCCAAGAAAATAGTCAAATATTATATTAGCATTCGTTATGTACCACTTGAAAAGGGTACAAATTTGCCAATAATACATTTTTTTAAAACTTTTTTAATGAAATTTGTAATCACTAAATGCTAGAAACGATATTTTTTCCTTTGCTTTTGATACAATACGATGAAAAAGTGATTCAAACCCTCATAAATAATTTTCTTTTTTTCCCTCATGTCATTTTTATCATGATTTCTGTCCAACTGAGCTCTTAATTTTTATTGGCTTAATTTGGTTGCCTATTGTGACTCTGGCGAAAACATACAGAACGTTAAAGTACTTTCAAAATATCTCTAGTAATTTGCTTCTAAAATCTCAAGCTTTTAAAATCTAAGTTTGTTTCTTAAGTCTTTTGTTTTTTTTTACATCACAATAAATTTTCATTTGAATGATTTTTTTTCGGCATACACTTTTGAGGTTTAATTTTTTTTTTAATTTTTCAAATTAAATTCAAATTTAATAAATAGATGAACTTATTATAATTACATGTTTATTGCTTCATTTAAAACATGAATTTTCATATATTTTTTGCTGCTGTTGATGTTGTTTCTGATATGTTATTATGTTGTTGCTAACTTTGTTCCTCCTCAAACACAGCAGTAATGCTAAAATAACAGCAATAGCATTTTTGTGCGTGCTTAAGCCAAAAATTAAACTTTGATTGCTACAACGTATTTATAATGTCAGCTTGTATTTTTTGGTGTACACCACGTTTATTATGGCCAACAACCGCTGTCAAGGCCAAGGCCATAAAAACGCCATAATAATACTTTTAACTGAATACTACAACAAATATCATGAAACGCACGCCAATACAGTAACAAAACAGACATTAGTTAGATGTGTTAGAGGTAACGGTGCAAAAGGGAGGAGCTGCCAAGCTCAAAAAAATCTATTTTTCAATTTGAGCATAAAAATTATATTAAAAAATTTAATAAAGAAAACCTTGCAAAGTTTGGTTTCAGAAAACTAATTAAGAGACATTTAGGCTTGTTTACATATCGCTTTTTTAATGCAATACAGTCGCATCTCGAAAAAATTGAAGTTGGTAAAATGCGATTGAAATCCTTAAAATATTAAATTCTATATCGACACTCTTTTTTTGCAACTTTGGCTTAGTTTCAGATAAAGCTCAAAAGCGTTTTGTATATATATTAAGAGGAATGTGGAGAGTTTATTTCTCAGTGACTAAAAAAATGCGAGTGGACCTCACTAGACTATTTGTTTGAAGTCTCCCGCGTACAGGGACAAGTCAGCCTTAATTTCAACCCTTTTCAACAACATTACAGCTGCCTTTGGTGAGAAACATATCGAAATGCTGGAAAAAGTATACCAAAATTAGAGCTTACGGATGGACTCCTGCCACGTCATAGCCGCAGGCAACATTTACGTAAAATAATCTCTAGAAATTAAATGGCAGTCATTCATTTATCGCCCCAAATAAATTTTTCGTATACCTTTGAAAATCTTCTGTATTTTTTTTCATTTTCAAAATCTAAAAAAAATTACCCTTTATTAATAGGTTTTCTTTACTATTCAAAAACATCAAGTAATTATTTAAAGAAGCACTATAAAAAAACTTAAAATTCCACAATTTTCAGTGGTTTAAGGGGAAAATTGTTGAACTTAACTGTCTTTAAAAAATCTATAGGAATAAAAGCCACACATTAAACCAAACAGTAGGAATCTATTAATGCATAGAAAATACAATTACGTTCCTTGCAATTACAATCATAAATCAAATTTATAACAATAACTTATGGCTATAAACTTGAAACGGCTGTAGAGGAATTTGTTACACCCTTCAATATAATATGAATCGAGCAAAATACGAGTATATTTTCTGGAAAAAAGTAAAACAACTTCATTCAAATCGCTTCTTCGAAGCCACATAGGCATACCTTGGAGAGATCGAACTTGAAAAAATATGATTTTTATTATTTTCCATGTCGACACTTTTTTTTGGTATAACTTGGGTTAAGCTTTGGATATAATATAATTTCTCTATCACCACCTGTTTCCTCTGTACCACTACCCCTTTCACATAGAAGTAAAAGGCATCAATTAATTGTCTGAGTGTTACTTTTCTTTATTAAAAAAAAACATATAAGAGGATATTTTTAGGGGAAAACTTTTCTCTCACTAATTTTCAAAATATGACAGTCGTATTGCACTGAAGGAGCCATATTTTCTTGTATTGAAAAATATGTCATATAAATAATTTAATTATCAAATCAAAGTCAAATGTATTGTGACTCATTTACGTTTTACATGATTTTTCTAAAAACAAAAATGATTGCAGATTTAATTGAAAATTTAAAAAAAAATACAAAGCTTTTAGTACTTCTACGTTCCTGAGAAAGTCGTGTAAATCGAAACTTTTTTTAAATTTGCATGAAAAATCGTATAAATCGAAAATAAAGGTAGAATCGCGTAAAAAATTGATGTTGTTAAGAAATTATACATAAATGTATTCCAACTTAGTTTTTAAAATATCAGAAGCTTTTACTCAAAACACATAAAAATAAATCTTTATTCATTAAATAAAATAAGTGCTATTCATAAAAACAAAAACAAAATTAATGTAATTCATATCATATAATGTACATATATATTTAATTTATTCGAAGTCGCTACATGATATTTCTGCAGTTTCCTTTTCTGCTTCTGATGAGTTAGAGACTATTTCAGGTCGTTTCGATACGCAAGTGAATTTTGTAATTAAGAGCTGTGTAGATTTATTGTTTAACTCTTTATAAAGTTCCACATATTGTGCTAAGCCTTGGGTAATATGTCCTTGGAATGTAACTGCCCTTTCAACATTCGGACTATTTTTTTTTAGAAAATTTGCCAATTTTCTACCCATTTCTAAACCTTCAGTTATAATTTCTGAACTCACTCGAACGTCCTATTAGAGACAAAAATATTCAATAAAACACATAAAAAATCATAACAAATTTCATAAGCTTCTCAATTTACACGAAAACCAAAATAATCGTGTAGAAGTGAAATCGTGTAAATCGAGGAATAAACGTATTATGGAAAATATGTGTCTATTGTGTGACACTATGTAGTTTTCTTGATATTTTGTTTTGTTTTTTCTCCCCACCTGTAGATCTAAAGTCTATAAAAGTAGAGGATAATAAGCTCGTAGTTAGAAAATAAGGTAAATTTTTTTTATTTTAAATACTGGGTCCGCCATCTAACGTTTTTTTTTCAACTAGTGCTTATTTCGTGAATGGTAACACTTAGCTCATGTCTGATTTGACAGATAATTAGTTTTGCCCTTCCGCTGAACGAATATAGTTGTGTATGGTTGAAGCCAACTGATTATCCAATGCGTTTTCGCTCCGCTAAGTGGGCCTGCGATCGACTTACAGAAGATGCCGATTTTGCCAAAAAAAAATCATCTTTTCAGATGAAGCTCATTTTGATCTTGGCGGGTATGTAAACAAGCAAAATTGTCGCATTTGGGGCACAAAAAACCCGCACGCATACGTTGAAAAGCCGGTGCACCCCAACCGAGTCACTGTTTGGTGCGGATTTTGGTCCAGAGCCATAATTGGGCCATTTTTCTTCGAAAATGGGCAAGGAGTGGCTGTTACAGTCAATGGCGATCGTAATCGGGCCATGTTGAATGAATTTTTGTTTACAAAAATTCAAGAGGAGGATATTGGCAACATTTGGTTTCAACAGGACGGCGCTACGTGACACACAGCCGAAGCTACACTCGATGTTTTGCGCCCTGTTTTTGAAGATCGCATTGTCAGCCGCAGAGCTGATGTCGTTTGGCCACCTCGGAGCTGCGATTTGACACCGTTGGAATATTATTTGTGGGGTACCGTCAAAGATAAGTGTTACCCCGACAAGCCAGAGACAATTAACGCTTTAAAGGACAATATTCGCGAAGCCATTGGTGAAATATAGCTGCACACAATCGATAATGTGCTTAAAAATTGGACCGATCGTGTAGGCTAATGCATGGCCAGCCGAGGCAGCCATTTGAATGAAATTATTTTCCATTATTAACCGGAAGGCTTGTACTTTCAAATAAAAAAGGAAATTTGAGAAAATATTCTGCAGTTTTTTTTATAGCATTTTCAAAAAGAAGTTATTTGGTGGACCCTTTATCATTAGAAATGAAGGCTTTATCAGGCTCGACTTAGTCTCTTTTTTTATTAAAAATCACAAAACTGACGATTCAAAGAACTTTATACCTTCTGCCATTAGCAAATTGTACTTATTGGCACTTAATTCTATTGAAAAAAAAATTTGCCTAGTCTGTCTGTAAAATGATGTGATTGGCCTGATTGCTATGGCATAGAGTTATTTTTACATCATCCGCATGCATTAGAACTTTTAACTCGGTTGAGACTTTCCGAGATCATAATTTTTATTTATTCATTATTTATTGAATCTTTAATATAAATTGAAATGACAATAGGTATTCCAAGCTTAGTTCTAAAATCATTAATAGTCCAGCCAATATTACAGAAATACTTGGTTTTTGCAGCTGTTGCAGTAGCTATCTTTAACCCTTTCGTTCTAAGGGTGTGAGTATCCTTTCCTTTCAGCTCAGTGTTTTCTCTGTAGCTTAGAATGTTAAATCTTAGTGGGTTCCGATGGTTTTAAATTTTCTATACTATCAAGTGATTTTAAAAATTATAATAAATAAACAGTGTTTTTCGGTTTTTTTTAGATGTTGCACATTTCTCGAAAATTTTCTGGTGTAATTTTTACATTATTATATCGATATCAGAATGTTATAGCAAAACGAAGTTTTCTTTTCTAACAAAAATCTATAACATTTTGCTGAATAATTTTAAAAAGAAGTTTGTCTTGACATGTGATGTACCCTCTTGTTTGAGATGCCTACAGCATCAGCCACTTCATTTGCTGTTATTATTTAATTGTTCAATATTATTTCATGTATGTCATGGACTATTTTTAGTGGTTTGGTAGTCATATGTACTAATATGGCCTTAACAGTACTCACTGATCTACTTATTAACCATTGAATCACGCCCCATTTAAAAAGTGAATCTATCAATTCCCTTTTTTTACGTAAAAAACAATGTTTTATTAGCAACACAAAATCTACTTTTTTCTATTTTCGTTAATATTAAAGTGGTTGTCAAAAAGCTGCCAAAAACTTAATAATAGATGGAAAACTCGACAATAGTCTAGTATATAATAGACTACAATTAGAGGAAGCAATGTTGCATTGTAAGTTACTGCGCTCGTAATATAACATTTTTTGAGTGTATCAAACTGCCCCCCGCTAAAAAAAGTGGCTCCTTTACAGGATTGACTGCTTTTTCTTTTCATGCCGGGAATGAGATGGCGGACATCTGTGCGAGAAGAGGGGAACTTCATTGGCTCCACCCCTTCTTTTGGGTTCAACAAAAGTCTCCTTAAGACGGAGATTTCGAAATGGACATCGTTCAGGATTGCACAACATTGGAATGACATCAATGGATTACGTCACTCCAAGAAATTGCTACGCTTTGACGCTGGGAGAGCGGATCTGGCTCTAAGACTGGACAGGAAAAGCCTACGGGCGCTGGTAGGGGCGCTCACAGGCCATTACACCTGCAAAGCCAACTGCAGATTTTGCGGTGAAGATGAGGAGTCGATGGAACACTTGATAGCAAATTGTGGGGCATTGTGCCACAGAAGACACAGGACTCTACAAGCATATACGCTGAGTGAAGAGGATCTGCTAATGCTTCCATTGAAGGAGCTGATCCCCTTTGCGACCGTATTAGACTGCTAGAGACAGGGGAAGCACAATAGATCAACAATGATCGCAGGCCAAGGGGCCATCCTAGGCCAAAACCCTATTACATAACATTACATAACATTACAACTTTCTTCCACTAAAACTCTTGCTCTCGTTCTTCCTTCTTTGTGGAACTACGATTTTTCATAAATTTATATTGTTTCTGAAAGTCATTATTTATTTTTTCAAATCGTTGTAAAATTATTATTTTTTCTTTATTTCTTACACAAGAAATAGAGTTAAAAAAATGTGGAAGACAAAAATTAAATTAAAAAACTCTTATAATAACGCCTGAAAATGGAATAGTTAAGCGTTGTATTTTTCTTCTGATTGGGCTTCCTAGAATTTGGACCAATTTGCCAATAACCCACATTAAATTTGTTTTGTAAAAAAACCGATTTCTGTTTCCTAGTAAGAAAAATAATGAATAGATTAGGTTTTAGTCTTTGTATACTTTTTGTATTTTTTTTATTCTATTTTTATATTTCACTAAATTTTACTTAATTGTTAATTGTTGTTTAAAAACATTAATTTTTACTTCATAGAATCCCGTATGCATTTTATTGAAATAATAAATGAAATTATTAACTTACGAATACTTTCCATCTGTATGAAGGAGAAGAATTAAATAATATTTTTAGCTGAAAATAGTAAATCGTCTCCCCTCACAGCATGATGAAGTAGTATTTGTAATAATTTCATTTATAAGTCATAAGAAACCATTAAACTCCTGGTAGGTGGTTGGCTTCCTTTGCCCAAAAAAAAATCTACGATAATTTGTAGATTTTTTTCTTATAAAATTCCTCTGCACGATAACTTGTATTACGCAAAATCAACTTTCCCAGCTCAATCATCTCAAGAGCTTAACAAATGGCGTAATATCTTTCTATTCTGTTATGTGGATTTTGAAATTCCCATAAACATTGTTAAGAAAATTGTCGGCATGACTTAAAAGTTTTTGTGTGTGTGATTTTCTTAATTTTTTTATATTTTTTTCTTTAAAATTCATCTGTAACTATACGTACATTCTAATGTTAATATCAAACAAGTGAAGTTGTTGGCCATTTTGTTTGTCTGTTCTTTTATTAAGCCAAACAAAAAGTGCATTAAATCTGTCAATAAAAAAAAACATTTTCTATTTTTTTCTTTCTTTTTGTTCCTTTTATTCATGGAAGTAGTACCAAATAGCTGTACCTGTCATTGACCAGGCCTGGGAAAAATTTAGATAAATATAAAATTGCACAATATGTATATTGATGACTACTGTAATGATCTCGTAATATATTCGTTTGATTGGGGAAGGTAAGCCAAAGCAACTGGAAGAATTATTAAAGGGATATTTCGGTAGTTAAATAATTTTTATTTAAGATTTTTATCTCCGAATGACAACAAGTCTTATGTTGCTGTGTTGAATATAAAAATCATAAGAATTTGGCGATTTCACTTTTTTTGTTAATGCAACCTTCTCATATCTTTTTTTTTGTTCTCTTACGAAATAGTTGGTTGGAATGCCAATCAGATGCTTATAAAAGCCCTGAAGGGTTTTCTAACCAATTTTTTGCTTGAGATATTCATTTTCTCAGAAGCGTTTATACACATAGAGTACATAAATATTTGACTAACTTTTTTTTAATTAAATGACAGTTTAAGCCAAAAGTTCACAATTGAAATGGCCATGTGACTTTGTTAAAAACTGAAGTTGGAATGTTTATGGAAATGAAATTGTATTAATTGACTTGTTCGTTTGTATAATGAGTTTTGGGTTGACAACCTTATTAATGACGTACAGGGACTAAGTAAGTTAACGCCTATTGCTTAAGTTAAATGCTATAGACTATCTAAGATATTGAAACAGCTCTAAGCCAACTCCACAAGAAATTCAAAGTCCCCAGGATTTTTTTTAATAGAAGCTAAAAACATTATAACATGTTCATCTTTAATGAAGCACTCCAGCAAATATGATTTGATCACGGCTATTTAATTCAATCATAATATTTTCCCATAAGATTCTGGCCATCTCAATCATGTTTTTCTTTGTCTGAGTTGAGGGAGGCTATTCAATATATGATAAACAACCAAATATAATTTGATCACAGCTATTTAATTCAATCATAATATTTTCCTATAAGATTCTGGCCATCTCAATCATGTTTTTCTTTGTTTGAGTTGAGGGAGGCTATTCATTTCGTTTTTTTTTTGTTTCTTCCTATTTCACTCAAAATTGCTGTAGGAAAATATAAATAAAGTTATTATAATTTAATAAAAGAATTCATAAATCACTGACCACCTTTGCATTTTGCTACACGCACATAGTTCTCATTGGCGTCTTTTTACTTCCTCTTTTAATATGTCCGCATATAAATTTAAGTCGAGTACGCGTATTTTTGCTTTCAATTTGAGTTTTGTATTACACTCTTGCGTTGTAGTATTTATATGTAAATTATTTTTATAAATTTTTTTTATCAAATTTGTCACAGTTTAAGCTCAATTTCAGCGTATAGAAAATCATATTTAATCATAATTTATTTTATTATTAAACAATTTTATAGGAAAGAATATATTAATATCCGTTATTTTTGAAATATTTAGTTACTAAAATTGTAGGTCTCAAAACGCGTTTGTAGGTATTGTTCGTTTTTTTTTTGGGTATAAATTAATTAACAAATAATATCACGTGTGAATATCCGCTGCTGTTGATTGGTTTGATTTGGTCGGTTTGTTGATTTTTATTTGTTTTTAATTTTTTTATTTTTAACAACAAAGATGACAATGATGAACCATGAATTGTTGTTAGTGGTTAATAGGCTTTTGTCGTCTATAGCCGCAGGTGGAAGTAGATAAAACGTCTATAGAAACTTAAAAACACTTTTGCAAAAGAAATTAAAAACTCTTGCAAACTTTATGGATTATGGATTAAAAATGATTTTTTATAGATGTTTACAAATATGCATATAAAAATATATGCAAGTTTGAAAACAATTTTTATTAATATACAAAATTTTAAAGTCTATATTAAATTGTAGTAAACTTTGTAATTCGTGCCTCTAGTCATAAAATTTTTTGTGTCATCTATTGTGGGTTTGGTTGAACGCAGTATTAAACCCGCTTAAACCGATTTTGCGTTTAAATTTGACAATTTTTAAAGGCTTATAATTGAACTTGACTAAGTTTAAAACCAAAAATGATGTTTGAGAAAATCCAACAATATGAAAAACTATTCAAAACAATTCAACAAATTTATCAGAATCTTGCTGCCCCCACACCCAAAATATTTTCCCTTCGCAAAATCTCTCTTATCTTTTTGACTTGAGACTAGATTTAAGGAAAAAAGCTGAGATATAAAAAAGTGCTTCCTCACTCATATATAATTGTTGATTTACTGTGTGTAATCTGCGTATAGCCTCTGCCACTTTGTAAAATTTTACTAAACTATGGAGTTGTTGAATTTATGTACGTTACATTACGTTTTGTGAATCCATAAATTATTTAGCCAAACCCTGCCATAAAGAATTAGTATATTTGTGTTAAAACAAAAAGTAAATTCACTTTTCAACTGATAGTCGAACACAACTTTATTATTTGTATCACTTGTACAAAATGATGAACATGAAACGAAAAGCTCAATTCTCAGGCAGCCAAGCAAATCCGTTTGAAACATAAATTTGATTTAAAACTTCAAACGGACGAAGTTCTACCAACGGCATTTACACCATTATAGAATAAATAACAGCTCAACTAGAAAATAAAATTATTGTAATAATGAACACATAATTGAAAACGAACAATAAATTTCAATGTCACCCAGAGCAGTTGATTAATGTTTTAACTTTTTCATTTTGTTTTGTGTTTTGGCTCTTTTTTGCTTTAACACGCTACTAAAAGTTATTATTATTTTTTTGTTAAAACTTATAAAAAAAACCTGGAAAAAAACAAGCGTAAAATTTTAAAAATTTCGTGTTACTTTTTTGTTGCTCTGTGTAACAAATGTAACAAATGTAAGAATTAAAGAATAAATAATGGAAACGATTATAAATACTTTAATTACTTCCTCATGGAAATAATTAAAAAAATCTAACTCGTAAATTACAATTAGTTGCCTTTATTTGGAATTTAATTTAAACTTTGAGTAAAGAAACCTAAACGTTTTTAAGAACTTGTTAACAAGAACCAAAAAAAATGTAAATGTAAAAAATGACTCGGCTAATTCTAATGAAATCATGGCATAATGTTTTGTCTCAAACAAACAAATAGGAAATAATGCTCGCCACGAATAGTGGTATATGTATTAATGTTTCAAAGAAGCTTTTGTACTTTTTCTTCTCTTGTCAACAATACAGACCAGATAAATTGAGCTATTTTATAATAAAAGCCATGGAAATCCTTGGTAGGGTAGAACCTTTATGCTACTCTATCAGTATGAGCGGTAGTGAGTTCGATTCACACTAAGGACTCTGGTATAGTTCTTTACAGACAAGTGAAAGTCGTCTTCAATCTGCTCTTCAAACGTTAATTTTAATATAATTTGTTATTGTACTCGTTGTTGTAATAGTACAAAAAGCTCACTTCAGTCTGTAATATAAGTTCTGATATTTTCATTGGATTTTAGTCTAATAGGAATCACAATTATTTAAAAAAAAATTAACATTTATATTTTCCACAATGGTCCACTAAATAAAATGGAAAATGGGAGTGGAAAATAAACAAGTATTTTTTTTTTCAAATTATATTTTTCCCTTGTTTCTTAAATCAGTTATAGTTTTCTTCCTTTCCACAAACACATTTGAATTGATTAAGGAGAAGGATAACGACTACCTTTCTTTTCCTTAGACAACTTTAATATATTTTCAAAACAAAATTTTATTTGCTGAAAAAGTAAATTATTTATTTGGAAAGAAAGTGCATTAGAAATTTAAAATAAATTAATGTTAATTTTGTTAAGGAAGTGCGATAAATACAGTTGTTGCACTTGGTTAATCTAATTTAACCTTAATACTTGTTACAAGCCTAATAAATTTTGTCTGTCTGAGACAAACTCAGATTGTACCACATTATAATTATTAAAAAAATTTCGATTTATTAAAAGGCGTAAGGGAATAACAAGTTGAAGGTAACAATATAAATATTTTACATGTTGGCGCATTATAATTATATAGAATTATGCTTATTTAGATTTCCTCTTATAGGATCAAAATGAGTTCAAAATATTTTATGTTAAAACTGTAAAACCTGCTGTGATAGAATAAAGACCAAACGAAGCAGTCGTATGATACAAATTGGGATCTCCACTAGTCCGATACAATCAAATGTAAAGTTTTCCAAATATTTCATTCGAATTAACTCGGCTGCTTGCAGCATTGTATCTTCTGTTTGTCATTAATGCAATGTAATTTGCTCTAATGAAATTAAAAAACTTGTTTCCGAAACCCAAAGTCTCTGGGGCAAAATTTTCCCTTTAAAAAGAACACAAGCATTTGTGATCAATGTGCCAGTGAATCGCATTTCTTTGGTTCTCGCTCGCTTATCGTAACAAAGTGCAAAGCCTTTCCTTCACTTATTTCTGTAGGATCAGCACAATAATCCATTTCACGACAGACCCTCGATCTCTTAGTGCTAGTCCAGTTAAATAAAATTAACTTTTGCTTTTGTAAGCCATAAATTTCATTCCAGCTTTGGCTTTAATCTACAATCCAAGTTGATTTACAAAAAATAATAATCTTGAGATAAAATCCTTGTAGGCATTGAAAAACAAAAGCTGTTCACTGGCTTGAATAGGCATTTGTAATAGAAGAATTAGTGTTATATTGTGTTCAAAACTGTCTTCCATTCATTATCATTCAAGTGTGCAGGACCACTTCTGTTTATATTTTCATATCATTTGCTTCTTGAGCCTAGTTATCGGTAGTCTGTATTCTAGATTATGTTTTGGATTATTTATTTTCTAATTGTATATTTTTTTGAACGAGTTAAAATAGTTCCTGACCTTCGTAGACTAGTAGGTGTTGTACCAGACTCGTAGTGCGAAGGTCCCAGGTTCGAATCCTGCCGCAGAACTCTGGCAGTGTGTGTTTGATAATTAAATGGAGCGCAAAACAAGCCTTCACTGGCTTAAGTGTATGTCGTACGACATGGGCTATCACACCCCTCCAATCAACATAACCTAACCTAAAATAGTTCCTTGATAATTTATTTTTTTTTTATAATTTTATTAATTCTAGAACCAACAAAATCTTCTGAGATTTGAAACTCAATATCACTAGTTTCTTATGATAATCATATAGTTTTTTTCCAATACCATGCTAATCATTTAGGAAATTCTTATTAAAATTTTATGAAATAAATTTTTTTTAATTAGTCTGAGCCGAGTTTGGTTACTGAATTTGTTGTACCAGCAGCGACAAAAGACGTGGTAGAAAACAGACAAATGAATGTTGACAATAAATGGATTTTCCTTACTTCTTTCTTCAAGAAAATTAAATAATTATTAATCTGAATTGTCATACTAATTAAATTTCCATTTAACAAAAATATTAGGAAAAAATTACGTAAAATTAAAATTTTATGAAATAAACATTTGAAATTAAGATGCATTTTCAATCTTTTGTTTGTATTCTAAAGTGAAAAATGTG
Source organism: Germaria angustata (assembly GCA_963681545.1). NCBI lineage: Eukaryota > Metazoa > Arthropoda > Insecta > Diptera > Tachinidae > Germaria > Germaria angustata. The sequence goes on along the minus strand of OY813001.1, from coordinate 58,795,753 downwards.
TGAACAATATCATGCGTGATAATGCGAGAACGATCAAATTATAAAAATTATATAAAATATATACATATAACCTTGTTCGTTTCTAAGTCTTTTGTTTTCAGTCTAAATTAAAAAATGCTTCAAGTAACTGCAGCTTAATTACATGATCCTCTATAATAATTTTTTTCTCAAGTATTTCCTGATCAAAGGACAAATGACATATGATGTGAAAAATTTATGGAATTGTTGGTAACTCGTCTTACATAATTTTTTTTTTTTTTTATTAATTTCAAGGGCTAAAATAATACAATTATTTTATTAATTTAATGATTCTTGCGAGTACATATTTAATAAGGGAATTTCTTTTAGATTTTTTTAATTAAAACAAAACAGGGAACGTATTTTAATATCAATTAATTTGATTTTATTATAAGAATATAAATATTTTAATATGATGTCGGTCTTGTATCTGTCGCAACTGGTGACGTATGACTAGAAGGCTCTATCTAGATGCCCAATTTTCACTCACTTTTGCAGCTCTTTCTACCATATTTCGCTTAATAACTCGTTGAATGTCATGTCTACTACTTCTACTTTATCGCCGTTCACAAGTGGCTTGACATGTAACCCAAGAAAATAATCAATTGGGACTAGATCGCACAATCATAGGGCTATTGCATAACCTCTGCTCTCTCGTCACCCTATTCACTCAGCTCTATACTCGTATAAATATTACCAAGGAGTCAATTTAACGTAAAAAAGGTCCGAGGAAGAAAAAAAGGGAGAGGGAAAACCGAGTCAGCTGTTTTATATAGTGACATTGACTTTTTTCTTACCTAAAAATTTATTTAATTTCCTCATTAAAAGAAGTCATACATAGTACTGCTTTTGGAGTGCATGTGGAAGATATTTCTATCGAAGAAGAGCAACAGTATCAGGATATCAGTGAATTGCAAGGAGACAATTGCACGACGCATTTTATCCACTTGAGTTGCGACAATCTTTTTAAGTATAATAATTTTACTTCAAAGATATTATCGGGTAAATAAATAGGCTTTTCGTTATTTACTTAAATTGCCTACAGTGCACTCTCTAATTTGGTTGGCTTCCATTGTAGACAATTAGTGGCAGAATTTGCTGCCTATCTGGGCTTATTGGCCTTTTCTATTTGTTTCAGTTTAATGAAAAAGAAAAAAACACTTGAATTTTTGGAAATAAGCATACTTTCTCTCCTTTTTGCATTATACCTCAAGCAAAATTTCCCTTTCCCCTAGAAAATACAAAATCATGATTGGTGAATTATTGGGCTGATTATAAAATATCAAACCAAACAAACGCCTAGGCAAGAGTGTCACTTGTTAAACAAAACAGTGTTTGGCAACTCAAAGATATAAAAGTCTAAGCACAATCTTTGCTTAATGGCACACAAAAATGAGTCCTTAATACGCAGATTGCAGGCTTTAGGATTTTTTATAAGTTTTTGTTTATTATTATATTATAAAGTGCAGGATTATTTAACCACTGTGCAAGATTTTCGCTGTTCGTATAAGCACCAAATTTATTGCAATTGATTAAACATTAATTCCTCTTTGACCGAGCAGGAAAGAGTACAATATATTAATTGAGTGCAAGAAAAACTAATTTACAAAAAGTTTATAAACTTATTGCTTTACGAGTATATTGGACCTTGGCATCATATCATTTTTTTCTTTTGATGTCACGCCAAATATATAATCGCTCTAACAAAAACACGATTTTGTATAATATTTTGCACATTTATTATTTGATTATCCCATTGTGTCATAAAACTCTTTTGTGGAACGAACGATCTCCAAGTAAAATATATGCGAGCACACATCTACAAATTTTTGCCCCAAAACGATATTTTTACTACTGTCGCCCAATTCAGCGTTTCGCTTTTGCCTTCAAATTCTAATTTAGAACAAACTATTTTTATTTTTAATCAAAGGAAGTTGAGTAATAAAAAAAATATTTTTTTCTTATAAAAAAAATATTCCTCATTATTTAAAATTGTGGCCATTGGTGTTCTCATTTACGTTTTGTCATTTGTATTGTCTGTTGCGGTATATATGGTCACTCAACCATTTAGGGGGTATTTGTCCCCGTTTTTATTCATTATTTGAGATTTTTTTTTTAATAAACACTAGACACTCATACTTACGTTTATGAGTATGAATTTTAGAGGAAAAATTTAACTTGGCCATAAAGTATTTTAAATAAGTTTTTCGCTTTCGGCTTATGTATTTTGTGTACAGAAAAGTAGAGAACTAAGTATAATAAAAGATAATGAATACGCCCAGTTGGAAAATGTATGGCCTAGTGAGTTATCCAAAAAAAAAAATTCTTCTCGAAAGCTTATAAAAGCATATCGCTTCTTTTAATGCAACGTACGAGCAGTTACTGAGGAAAATTTGTTCCTTAACGTCTTCTTTATATGTAAAATATTTGTATATAAAGCTAATGTAGGTACATCTAAAGCTAAACTAAAGTTAAAACGTTGTATATATGGAATCTATGATCAACTAAATTCAGATTTATACAAAATTAATCTGTGGACTAGAGCCAATGATTTTAGTTTAAATCCTTCAATATACAAATGCTTAATGATATCGTATGTATGGCATAGCAAATCCTAATGCAATTCCAGATATCCTAAACAACAATCAGCTCATGGAAGTGATCCAGTCAATCAAAAATCTCGAAGGTATTGTAGTATATAATATATATTTAAAATAAGAATTTTGAAAATGAAAAATTTCGTTATTGAAAAGAAGCACCAACGATATAAATAAAAGCTTTTAACAATTTCCAATAGGGATGCATTTCCTTCACTCTTTATCCATTAGTTGATAATTCTTTTATTTTAATATGCACAATCACAAGTCCATTTAATAACCTATGAAGCTTTTTATAAAGTTTTAGATTTTCATGCTAGAATATTCTCTATATTTAACAACTTTTACAAAAAGTAAGTGAAATCCATGACTTCTTTAAATTCTTTTTTATTGCTCATACTTTTTAGAATCCATTAAAATTGTTTTTAGTTTGGTATATTTATAAATTCATTTTTATTTTTAATGTCTGCTAAAGTACAAAGTGAACATTATTGAATTGTAAGTGCTGTTTGCGCGAAAATGCAATTAAGTTGAATTTAAGTTTAGTGCAGACATGATTTCGTTCGCATTTAAGTGCACTTGCCGTCCATGAGAACGAATCACATAAAAGGAGTTTAGCGAATGGTAATGAAACTATCAAGTTCGAATGATAGCCTTTGATAAGATAGTATAAGATAATTTTGCTGATACAAGTAAATAGAATAAATAACCTAATTGATTTTCTAGAGGAGCTCAATTCATTACTGACACTGTAGGACGAGTAGTTAAAGAAAATAAGGTAACGCGGAAGTATTTTTAAAATACAGCAAATTACGGATATAGCAACTAGTTTTTTATAGAAGACTAGTGATATTTTTCAAAGAACATGGCTAAACCTATAACTTCTAGAAAAACTATCATTATTCCATGGACGATTTAATGAATCTACACGTATAATAAATTTTTGTCATATGCTGATTGGCATAATTTATATTTTCAAACCTAAATATTTTGAACATATTTTTTTAAGAGTTTTATTAAAGCCATTAATTAAATAAATCTTCATACATATACCAAGGAAGGACAATAAGTGATCCCTGTTACACAAAACATTATCCCTCACACTTGAGGTATTGTCTAGACTCTAGAGTATATTCTTGACATATTTATATTTGGATTTCTTATGAAGAAGTTGCTTAGAATACTGATTTAACTTCAATGTATTTAACATGAGTGCCTCCATGTCATTCTTTCTGATGTACCGAGTATTTGGCTTTAAACTTTTTTCAATATCGCAATAAAAATATAAGAACACAAACGATTGGCATGGACTCATATTTTCCCCTAATTAAAACACTAGACAAGCCAAAAAAATTTAACTTCTGAAAATTTGATGTTAGAAAATAATATTTTCCCTAAGGGGAAATAAACTGATATAAAATCAATCAATGCTACTGACGCATTGTGTTTCACCACTGTCCTATTTGTAATAATTTATATGACATAGACATTTTAATTCAATATGACGACATGTGTGCGAAGATAAATTTGAATTTAAGTAGCAAAGACAAAAACCATATTTCTTAGCAATGCCAATTTCGCATTTAATAGAGCTCTGTTAGTCAATCATCGGAAATCGAAAATTGGCCTGGGTTCATTTAGAAACGGAAATATAGGGACTGGGAATATGTTCAAAACAATCAAAATGGTCTGGAAATTTGGAAATGAAGCATCATCAGAATCATTAAAGTATGTATGTTTACATTATTTTGGTTCTGTTGAAACTTGGACAAAACGTGGACAAATGGCAAGAAGATCCATTTCGATTTTTCAGTTCCAGTACTTTGGAGAGAGTCAAGTAATCACCAAACCGATTATTATTTCTGTTTAACAAAAGTTTCTGGATTCAATATGAAAAAAAAAATACTACTTACGCGAATGTCCCATCGGTTTCCAAACCACTTCAACGGCCGCCAAATAATCCATTACCAGTCATTCTCAGTGCTACGAGCAGTAAGTCCGAAATATTTTTCACCGGCAGTGGTAGTTTGGATCAGGCTGATGATGAACTCCATTTAGTGACTCAAGCTGAGCTTAATGATCTAATTCGGTATTTACATTTAACCAAGCAAGACGCAGAATTACTAGCTTCACGCATGCAGCAGTGGAAACATCTTGTATTTTTGACAAAAGTAACAATCTATAGAAGTAGAAGCTTGTAATTGGCTTCATATTTTGAAAAGAAACATCCTATTCTATACTGCGCTGATGTTGATGGTTTATTTCAAAAAATTAACCATCCATATGACAAAACTGAATGGAGATTGTTTATTGATGGCTCTAAGCAGTTACAATTGAAAGGCTTTTCCTAAAATTTCATATGCTAAAATCAAAGAAGGCATACTTATTGGCCCTCAGATCAGGAAGCTATTGAATGGTGACAATACTTCACAATGTTTACTGAAGAAAGAATATGCAGCCTAGAAATCTTTCAAGAGCATCGTAAGCAGTTTTCTTGGAAACAATAAGAGTGAAAACTACAGACAAATTGTTGCTTAATTATTGAAAAATTATCACGAATTAGTTAAACGAATGTCGCTCAAAATGCATTTTTCTCTATTTGCATTTAGATTTTTTTCCACTGGTACTACACACTATATAGAGATTCCGTTCTTCTTTCCGTTAGCAGTTTCTGCAACATTGACAGAATTCTCTCGAGGTATAAAAAAACTGCTCGAACATTGGCGGCATCGGAATCTCAATTGAGTTGCAAAGTTGTTAAAAAAAAATATATTATGTTGCAGATAACAGTTGTAAACTGCAGTTTCTTATTTCTACTTTTCTTCACTCAAACAAACAATTACTTGAATTTTAAGAAAATTTAATAAATTTGACTTCAAAAATGTTGTCGTATGGCCCCAAAGCTTTTTTCCTGGAATTCGCTAAACCAAAAAATTATCGCTGCTAGTAAAAATATTAATATAAATTAAAAAAAAATCCTTATTTCAAAAAAAAAACTTCTTACTCTACACTGAAAATTTCCGCGATAATTTTTTTTAATTTTTTTAAATTTTTTATATTACGACCATGATTTAAAAATTTATTTATTTTTTTGTTTTTTTATTTTTTTTATTTTTTTTTATTTTTATTTTTTTGTATAATAAATTTTTCTTGTATTCTAAATGCATATGTTTGAAGGCAGAATGGATGGACAAACACGCGATCCATGTTTTGTTACTAGTCTCCTTAAATCCACAATAGTGTATTTCTTTCAATTACGATTATTATACACGAGTTTCAGAGATTTTCCTAAATTTCTTAAATTCTAGTTCATTAATTTCCCTAAATTATTATCCCAAGTGAACTATCTTAGTTGAAAGACGGAAGGATTTGTCACGGAAACGGTGTTGAATTTTCTTTAAATCTATAATACGATAATTTTATTTTCCAAATAAGCCCATGATGGCCTCGAATCAGCAACTTCTTATTTAATTTCTAAGGACTCTAGCCACCCGTCTTTCGATGCAATGAAATTATTTATTTTAAATAAAAGAGGGAACATTTTCAAATTCAAATATTCTTTAAAAAGAATGATGATATTCTGAATTCTGGAAAAGTTTTACTAAATTAGAAAAAACTATAAACTAATTCTAGGATTTTTTTTTACTAAATTAGAGAAAAGTATGAACTAAATTGGAGACAACCATTTCCAAAATTTAAGTAAGTAAAATTTCGTGAACTATTCGAGAGCAAATCATTTCATAAACTTAATTTTTTTTGCAAATATAAAGATTTATTATCTTTATGACATAAATTCCTTCAGTTTATTAAAAATTTACCAAGTTTAAGAAAATATGTATATTTTTGAAGGCAATAAGTTTTTCATTAAATGTAAGAAATTCTTTGTAAGAAACTATGAACTATTATATATGTCAATGTATATATTTTATTTATTTTTCTAATTTTAGGATATTCTTGATTAAATTAAGGCATTTTTAATCTAATTTTTAGGAAATCTTTTTTTTATGAATTTAGTATATCTCTCGGTTTTTAATGTTGCAACTAAACATTTTTGACTACCACTTACATATTAACTCAACTTAGATTCGGTTGCCATCCATAATCGTCCCTTCAGTTTAGAAAAATTATTGTAATGATTGAAAAATGCATTAATTTTCTGTGGTTTCTAAACTTATAACAGCTGCTTAGTCGCTAGAGGTCTATTGATGTGCTCACATAAATTTTATCAAAATTTCAGACTCAAGAATAAATACTCGTAAATACCCTCAGATTTTTTTACTAAAGCGATCGTGTCCAGATCAAGGACCGTTGGAAAATTTGAAGAATCCTGATACTGATTATTGGGAAAAAGTATTTCATTATAATATTTTATAAGTGGATTCTAATTGCGGTTTCTTATGGAAACATTGCAAAAAAAAAAAAAAAAGAATTTATATAACAATTTCAGTCCTTTTTTTTTTAGAAGTGTTTTGCTTATAGTTTTTTGCTGGTCATTCCACTGCCAATATGACTAATTTGTTTTTCTCTTTAACCGTTATTTATGACCAAAAATACTTATTTGTTTAATAAAATGATTTGTAAACAACACCAAAAACCAAACGACAAGCAACTTCTTTTCAAACAAACGAGTATTTATCGCAAAAAATTTTAAAAGCTTTTAATGTTTTTGTATTTAAAATCTTTACACTTATTATACATTTATATATGTGTACTAGTACATGTAAATACACACACATTTACATACATATACATGTAGATTTTAAAAATTATTGCGTACTTTGAATAATTTAAGAGCGTAGTTTCATGCCGAAGTGATAAGGTTAATTATTATTTTAGAGTGAAAATGTGTAAAATGTAAAATGCGGCTAATAGAGTTGTCAACTCTTCGACATTTTTTAGAAATCGCTTTTTAGTTTTTCTATTTAGAGTCTGGTTTTCTTTAGTCTTTATTATTATTTTAAGCCAAAAAAAAAAAAAAATTCATGCAATTCAAATCTTAAATCATTTTTAAAAGGTACGCAGTTGGGCATGACAATATTAAATCCTCATCGACAAACAGACGACAGCAGGGCAAATTGTCAAGAACGTATCGTGAAAATTATACAATGTAATGAGGTAGACAATATTGCTTATCTTATCGTTCATACTATGTGTGTAGTTGTGAACTCAATCGTCGGTTATTGACACTGTAGTCTTAATTTAAGAACATACTTTGTCCCTTATGCCCCTGATGTAATAATTTCTTTGACTGCAGATGAGAATTAAGACATTATCGCTTATCGCATCGTCAATAAAAGTTAGCGCGAGACAATATTCCCTACTGATTCGCTCATATTGGTACAACCTAAACGACATTGTCCCTTATTTTGTAGTTAACTGCCTTTAATGGCAGATAGTGTCCAAAGCGGTTGTCAGATATATAAATTTTTAGCTTCAATCTAGGCGTTTGCTTGCGTTTATCTGCCAAGAAAAGTAACACGAATATGTCGTGTGTCATATTAAAGAATAAAAATGGTTTCAATCTTCATAAACAAAAAAAATTGGCAGTTTGACGTAGTGTGGCATTGTCATTGACAATATTCATTTTGTTTTGTGTGAATATCGTGAATAGAAAAAATTTGCCGACAAAAAACTTCAGTGCATTGCATTTAAATAAAGAAAGTAAAAAATATGTAAGTATGTAATTCAATGTCAAATTAGGGTAGTGCATGGAATTCAAAGATAATATAAAATAAGGCAAATTAAGTATTCATAAAAATTATAATGATAATAAAATATCATCAACAGGTGTATTTCTAAAAAGAAATTGTAGAATTTTTTTGCCGTTTTTTAAAAAGGAAAAAGGGAATTCAATATATTTTAGTTGTAGCAGGCATTTTTGTAAGGCAGTTTGATTTTTAAGACTAGAAGAATAAATAAAAAATATATTATTCAGTCCAGAAAATTTTACATTTGTTCAAAAATGCTAATGTCAGAATATTCGTTATAATAATAATAAAAATAATATTACATTGTTCTTTTACGAGTTTTGGCGAGTATTTTAATATTCCTTCTGAATCCTAAAGTATTATTTTATAACTTGATAACCTTTTTACAACGATTTCGAACGATATGAATAAGCTTAATATATTTTATAATAAGTCAGGATATTTTTTTTCCCAAATTTTATTTCCTTTTTAATATTTATATGAAAAAGTAATTGGTGGCCCATTTTTAACGTTTAAATGTCATTTACTTTAAAATGATTTTTTCGCAAATTAGAAATACTTCGAAACTGAAAATTTGGTTTCATTAATAAACTGAAAGTTGTCACTTTACAAAAACAGGTTTGAGAAACCCGGTTTTATTAATAGTGTCGAGAACCGGTTTTGCCAAATCTAGCTGCTGCTAAATTTTGTGGAATCAAGTCTAGCTATTGCAGTGCTCTAGATATATGTTAATTAACAATTACTTTGTAAGGGGGGACACAATCCCCTTTTAAAAAAGATAAACTTATGTGAATTTCCCGATCATCAGTGAGAAGCCTGCGAAATTTTAGTTCAATCGGTGTTCTCGTTTATGTTCCTATAAGAAAGAAACAAAGAGAAAAAATACAGATTTATTTTTATACTTATATATATTCCAATATTTACCATATCACTTTGAAGCGTGCTTTAAAATATAATAACGTAATATACACAATAACGTACATATACATAAAGGGTGTTTTTTGTAGAGGTATAGAACTTTAAGTTGGCATTACTTTTCAAGATGGCGACCGATTTAACAGCTGTCAAGTGATTTATTCTCAGTTTGGTTTGGCAATTCATCATGAATAGTCTCACGCCTGAATAACGCTTGCACACAGCTCGTGCCACAATAGATTTATTAAAGACACGTTTGGTGACCGCCTAATTTCACGTTTTGTACCTGTGAATTGGCCTGAATTGGCCTCCAAGATCTTGTGATTTAACACCGCTAGACTATTTCTGTGGGGATATGTAAAGTCATTGGTCTATGCAGATAAGCCACAAACGCTTGACCATTTGGAAGACAACATTCGCCGTGTTATTGCCGATATACGGCCACAAATGTTGGAAAAAGTCATCGAAAATTGGACGTCCAGATTAGACTACATCCGCGCCAGCCGTGGCGATCATATGCCAGAAATCTTATTTAAAATGTAATGCCACAAGATTATCTTTCGGATAAATAAAATTCATTTCAATCGAATAATCCATCGTTGTTTTATTGCAACTTAAAGTTCTATACCTCTGTAAAAAACACCCTTTACATACATTCATATATAACACAAGATAAACTTCAGCAACCAGGGCAAAAACACACGTGGTATGGGTGTTTAAGATCATCACATTTCCCCTCCTACGAATCTTTTAAATAAAATAAAAAAAAAAACTTACTTCAACTGAGAGTGAAACGGCGAGAAAACTGTACAAAGGAATTCAAATGGAATTTCATCATAATCACAAGAACTATAAGAATACTCTCGAAGATATACATACTTACTTACATACACACATACATATAAAGGCAGCCAGCCTTAATACGACTGCCTTTGATGTTAATAAACGAGATAAACAAATTTCGTGTTATTTCGAACAGAATTAATAACCAAAACATAACAAGAATTATCAATAGATCGTATGAATAAATTCTGATGTGTTCTTTGTGTGTGACTTGTTTTTTTTTTTCTTAATAAATAAGAAAATAAAATTTACTTTTTTACCGTTTTCAGCGAAAGGAGTTCCATTTTTTTTTTTTTTTTTTTTTTTGAAGAGAGTGAATTGGAGCTTGTTTTTTTTGTGTTTTTTGATATGAACACATTCTGTCCAATTTGATCATGTGAGACACAGACTGTGAAACATCAAAACATTAAAATGTTTTTTTAACGTTTTTTTTTTCTTATAAAGAATAATTAAAAAAAAAACTAAAATCTGTTTACAAGCAAGAACGTTACGTTGAACTTTTTATCTGCATTTCAAATTGATATGTTCACTTTTTTTATAAGTATTCTTGAAAAATATTATGAAAAAAATAATAATAATATTTGCCTGTAGGCGTTTCAATTAATTTATTTATTGTTGCTGTGAAGAAAGAAATTTTTTAAGCCATTGTGGGTTATTTTATTCAAAACTGATTTAAAATTAATTTTTTTTAATTTGCGGCATTTCAAAGAGAAACTTGAAGCCATAGTTGAAAGATTTGACGATTTGCCGTCATTTTGACGACATTGGATATAAACGATTAGACGATTTTTATACTAAATTTTACGTTTTTTAAAATTTTAAAGGGAATTTCTTTAACAGATGGTGTTGTTAATACAGCTGATTATTTTATTTTCCCATAATTGGGTGCTTGTAATTCAAATTTTTGTTTATTTTTTTTTTTTTTTTTTTTTTTTTTTTTTTTTTTCTTTCACTAATTTTATTTATTGTATCTTCATTAAAACTGAACTAACAATAAGTATTCAAATCTTAAATATAGATATATCATTAGGCCCAACCAGTGTCGGACATAAACTTAGTGATAGTAATTAAAAATACATAAATGTAGTGTTAAGCACAAAAAATATTTTCAAAAAGTTTCATCTGCAGTGTGGCGTATTAAAGCCGTAGTATCCCTCTTTTTTAAGCGGATGTGTCCAGTAAAGTTCAAGATGTTACGAGCAAGGGGATTAGGATGGAACTCGAGTTTTGTTAAATATTTTCCAGCATATTTTGCAATTTCAGCGGTCACAAGTGGCATATTTAAATCACGATGTAAAATAGAATTTTTCAAGTACCATGGAGCCGATGTTATTAACCTTAATATTTTGTTTTGCATTCGTTGGATTCTCTCTACATTGGAAGCTGAAGCAGTGCCCCATAGCTGAATTCCGTAACACCATATCGGCTTCAAAAGCGACTTGTATATTAAAAGTTTACAATCTAGACTGAGGGTAGAATTTCTACCAATCAGCCAATGTATCTGGGTTAATTTAAGCTTCATTTGTGTCAGCTTAGAGTCAATGTGGTGTTTCCATGTAAGCCGTCGGTCGAGGTGAATACCAAGATATTTCACATGTGAATGTTGAGGAACAACTTGATTGTTGATTTGAATGGGGGAACAAGTATCTCTTCGTAGGGTAAATGTAACATGAACACACTTTTGTTCATTTACTTTTATTCTCCATAAGTTCAACCACAATTCCAACAGGTTAATATGTTGCTGAAGATAACGGGATGCCTCGTGAGGGTTTTCATGCATACTAAGGCAGGCTGTATCATCGGCAAATGTAGAGGTGAGGATATTACTGCTCAAAGGCATATCACAGGTATAAATCAAATACAAAACTGGCCCCAGTATACTCCCCTGAGGCACCCCAGATGAAATGGTTTCGGGCACACTCATGAAGTCTCCTTCCACGACAGTGAACTTCCGGGCAATAATGTAACTTTCCAAAAGATTTACAATGTTTATTGGTAGATATGTCTTCAATTTTAGAATTAGGCCTTCATGCCACACTTTATCAAATGCCTGAGAGACATCAATAAATAGGGAAGAACAATACTTTCTTTCTTCAAATGTTCTTCTTATGAAATGAACCAATCTATGACATTGTTCAATGGTGCTGTGCTGACTTCTAAAACCAAATTGATGGTCCGGTATGCATCCATTATCAGCTAGTATTGGGGACAATTTTGTCATGAGAAGTTTTTCAAAGAGCTTCGAAATTGTTGACAGCAAACTTATTGGCCTATATGACTCAGCCTTGGTAAGATCTTTGCCCGCCTTTGGAATCATTTTGACCATGGCAAGTTTCCAGCTGTGTGGATAATACTCCAGTCGTAAAATGCCATTAAAAATAAACAACAGGATTCTAATAGCAATACGAGGCAACTTCATCAGCATCTTGTTACTAATTCCATCAATACCCGGGGCCTTCTTTGGATTGGTTTCAGCAATTAGTTTATTTACATCACGCATCTTAAACTTTATGGGTCGAGGGGGTAGAGCAACTACGCTCGGCAAATCAACAGCACCAGTACATGTGTTTGGGGTAAATACGTCTTTTAAATGACCAGCTAATATGTTACCTTTTTCAGTATTAGTTCTTGCCCAACCTCCGGTAGAAGTGCGCAGGGGTGGTTTAGACTCAACGGGTGTTTTAAGCTTTTTAGCAGCGCGCCACAAGGAGTAATTAGATGCTGCAGTGACATCGAGACCTTCCAGGTAGTTCTTAAGAGAAGCAGATTTTTCAGCTGAAAGCAACTCTTGGAGTCGTTTAGTGCATTCTCTAAGTCTGATTTTATGTTGGGGCGATCTGTGCTGTTGCCATTCCCTTCTAGCTCTTCTTTTTTCACATACGAGACGTTCAATGTCCGCAGAATAAATTCTATTAAACCCAGTCTGCGGATGGGAGGTAGTGGCATGTTTAGCAGCCTGTTTAATATTCTCGGTAAGATTGGCAATGTTAAGTTCAATATCATCGGGAGTTCTAAGCCTGATGTTTTCCGTACAATGACTACTGAGATATTTTTTGAACCCCAGCCAGTTAACACGATGTATCATCTTCACATATGGGTCAGGTAAGTCACTTCTTAGTGGGCTACAAATTGTAACGATCGTGGGAGAGTGATCGGAGGAGAGATCATGTGAAGCTTCAACATGAATTAAATCCCTAGGGATATTTTTCATGACCCCAAAATCTATAACATCCGGAATTTTTTGTATGTCAGTAGGCCAGTAAGTGGGCTCCCCGCTCGAAATGACATCCAAACCCATTTTTGAAATTGTGTTGAACAATGCTCGACCTCTAGGTGTAATAAGACGCGATCCCCAGAACGTATGTTTTGCATTGTAGTCTCCAGCTGCTACGAAACAAGGGCCAAGAGTTTTGTAAAAATCCTCGTATTGATCCTCACTGATTGAAAATCTGGGAGGGGAGTAAACTGATGATATTACGAGATTTGAACAAAAATTTTCTATGCAAATATTTGTTGCTTGTAGATGGTCTTCACAAGTGTTCTCAAGAATATAGTGTTTGAGTCTTGACTTTATTAGAATTGCTGATCCTCCGCATGCTCTTCCTCTCGGGTCCTTTGTATCGTATAAGGTGTAGCCACTCATTTTAAATAGGCTTCTCGAAGTCAAATGAGTCTCAGATACCAACATTATATCAATATTCTTCACCGTGAGGAAGTGCTCAAGTTCGTTTCTATGTTGGCGAATGCCGTTTGCGTTCCAGAAACATAACTTTAACGTGTTCATGGCTTGTTAACTAATGCTTGAAGCAGTGTGTTCTGCATTCGCAGCATTTCTTGCAACATGCTAGTCATATTTGTTGTAAAGCTGCTTATAGTTTGCACCAGATTGTCGATAGTAGCTTCAAGGCGACTGAAATTAAAGCTTGGGTTTGCACTTGTTGTAATAGTTGGTGGTAAAACTTTTTGAGCGGGAATAGAGTTAATCTTCACAGCGTCAGCATACGATACATGTGAAGTAATTGGTTGGGCCATTAGGGGATGAGTAGCGGAGTACGTATTTCCTGCTTGCACTGGGGTTACTTTAGGCTTTTGACTCATAGCCTGTTTAACGAAAGAATATACAGGACATCCCCTGTAGTTAGCAGTGTGATTACCTCCACAATTACTGCACTTCTTTTCCTTCTGGTCCTTCGACTTATTGCAAATAGCAGTGTTGTGTAATTCACCGCACACAACACAAACAGTAGGTAATTTACAATAAGTTTTTGTATGGCCATATTCTTGACAATTATGGCACTGTACGGGTCCAGAACGCTTGCGTGGTTCTTCAACTGTGATTTTTCGGTATAAGAGATATTTTAGGTTATAAATTGGATGGGTCTCATTTTTCTTCAATTTAATATCATTAGGCTCCAGTTCAACGCGAAATAAAGGTTGGGGGATCTTCTCCCTGTTTATTATGTTAGACACATTCTTTACCTTAAATCCCTGGAGGGTGAGAGCATCTTTTATTTCCTCAGGAACAACATAGGAATCTATGCCTTTCAATACGATCTGTAGGCCTTTAGCACTCTTCAGCTGGAATGTGTAGAAACTTGTTTTATTTTTCTCAAATTCAGTGACCATTTTGCGGAAGTCTTTTTCATCGTATATTTGAATCTTTGTTTCATCAATATTACCACGTTTGATTGGGACAATGTGAAATGCCTTTTCACCAATGACCGAAATTAATTTTTTAATAAGGGTGTTAGAATTTTTTTCCCTCAAATAGATTGGTGGTGGTTTTGAGGTTTTATTCGAGGGTAAGTCGGGTTTGTCGGTGATATCTTGCAAAATTTTAAAACGGTTTAGACGGTTAGCCGAGTTGACGTCGATATCCCTGGATATCTTGGGGACCGATGAGATTTTAGATGAATTTGGGCTTCGCCCGCGCTTTACTACTGTGATATATCTGAAGTGAGTGAAGATAAATATGCCGAGTTAAATATGTTTCGACGTAACGCTTTACGTTACTAAATATTTATAAATATCTTTTTAGTATTTGTGACATATTTGCCAAATACGTTTTCTCATTTGGGACATATTTATTATAAATGTGTATTCCTACTTGGGGAATATAAATATGTTTTCATATTTGGGACAAATTTGTAAGCCAATATTGAAAAAACTATAAATTATTACGGGGCGAGACATACCTCATTTTAAAGGCAATTCATCCTAGATTTAATATTTGTAAAGACTTTTTACCAAAAACATTTTGGTCTATCGAAAAAATTAATTTGAATTTTTTGGTCCACAGTACTGTTTCTCTGAGGGATTTTTCACCTCATGGAAAAACTATAAATTATTACGGGACGAGACATACCTCATTTTAAAGGCAATTCATCCTAGATTTAATATTTGTAAAGACTCTTTACCAAAAACATTTTGGTCTATCGAAAAAATTAATTTGAATTTTTTGGTCCACAGTACTGTTTCTCTGAGGGATTTTTCACCTCATGGAAAAACTATAAATTATTACGGGATGAGACATACCTCATTTTAAAGGCAATTCATCCTAGATTTAATATTTGTAAAGACTTTTTACCAAAAACATTTTGGTCTATCGAAAAAATTAATTTGAATTTTTTGGTCCACAGTACTGTTTCTCTGAGGGATTTTTCACCTCATGGAAAAACTATAAATTATTACGGGATGAGACATACCTCATTTTAAAGGCAATCCATCCTAGATTTAATTTTTGTAAAGACTTTTTACCAAAAACATTTTGGTCTATCGAAAAAATTAATTTGAATTTTTTGGTCCACAGTACTGTTTCTCTGAGGGATTTTTCACCTCATGGAAAAACTATAAATTATTACGGGATGAGACATACCTCATTTTAAAGGCAATCCATCCTAGATTTAATATTTGTAAAGACTTTTTACCAAAAACATTTTGGTCTATCGAAAAAATTAATTTGAATTTTTTGGTCCACAGTACTGTTTCTCTGAGGGATTTTTCACCTCATGGAAAAACTATAAATTATTACGGGATGAGACATACCTCATTCTAAAGGCAATTCATCCTAGATTTAATATTTGTAAAGACTCTTTACCAAAAACATTTTGGTCTATCGAAAAAATTAATTTGAATTTTTTGGTCCACAGTACTGTTTCTCTGAGGGATTTTTCACCTCATGGAAAAACTATAAATTATTACGGGACGAGACATACCTCATTCTAAAGGCAATTCATCCTAGATTTAATATTTGTAAAGACTCTTTACCAAAAACATTTTGGTCTATCGAAAAAATTAATTTGAATTTTTTGGTCCACAGTACTGTTTCTCTGAGGGATTTTTCACCTCATGGAAAAACTATAAATTATTACGGGATGAGACATACCTCATTTTAAAGGCAATTCATCCTAGATTTAATATTTGTAAAGACTTTTTACCAAAAACATTTTGGTCTATCGAAAAAATTAATTTGAATTTTTTGGTCCACAGTACTAATTCTCTGAGGGATTTTTCACCTCATGGAAAAACTATAAATTATTACGGGATGAGACATACCTCATTTTAAAGGCAATCCATCCTAGATTTAATATTTGTAAAGACTTTTTACCAAAAACATTTTGGTCTATCGAAAAAATTAATTTGAATTTTTTGGTCCACAGTACTGTTTCTCTGAGGGATTTTTCACCTCATGGAAAAACTATAAATTATTACGGGATGAGACATACCTCATTCTAAAGGCAATTCATCCTAGATTTAATATTTGTAAAGACTCTTTACCAAAAACATTTTGGTCTATCGAAAAAATTAATTTGAATTTTTTGGTCCACAGTACTGTTTCTCTGAGGGATTTTTCACCTCATGGAAAAACTATAAATTATTACGGGACGAGACATACCTCATTCTAAAGGCAATTCATCCTAGATTTAATATTTGTAAAGACTCTTTACCAAAAACATTTTGGTCTATCGAAAAAATTAATTTGAATTTTTTGGTCCACAGTACTGTTTCTCTGAGGGATTTTTCACCTCATGGAAAAACTATAAATTATTACGGGATGAGACATACCTCATTTTAAAGGCAATCCATCCTAGATTTAATATTTGTAAAGACTTTTTACCAAAAACATTTTGGTCTATCGAAAAAATTAATTTGAATTTTTTGGTCCACAGTACTGTTTCTCTGAGGGATTTTTCACCTCATGGAAAAACTATAAATTATTACGGGATGAGACATACCTCATTTTAAAGGCAATTCATCCTAGATTTAATATTTGTAAAGACTTTTTACCAAAAACATTTTGGTCTATCGAAAAAATTAATTTGAATTTTTTGGTCCACAGTACTGTTTCTCTGAGGGATTTTTCACCTCATGGAAAAACTATAAATTATTACGGGATGAGACATACCTCATTTTAAAGGCAATCCATCCTAGATTTAATATTTGTAAAGACTTTTTACCAAAAACATTTTGGTCTATCGAAAAAATTAATTTGAATTTTTTGGTCCACAGTACTGTTTCTCTGAGGGATTTTTCACCTCATGGAAAAACTATAAATTATTACGGGATGAGACATACCTCATTTTAAAGGCAATTCATCCTAGATTTAATATTTGTAAAGACTTTTTACCAAAAACATTTTGGTCTATCGAAAAAATTAATTTGAATTTTTTGGTCCACAGTACTGTTTCTCTGAGGGATTTTTCACCTCATGGAAAAACTATAAATTATTACGGGATGAGACATACCTCATTTTAAAGGCAATCCATCCTAGATTTAATATTTGTAAAGACTTTTTACCAAAAACATTTTGGTCTATCGAAAAAATTAATTTGAATTTTTTGGTCCACAGTACTGTTTCTCTGAGGGATTTTTCACCTCATGGAAAAACTATAAATTATTACGGGATGAGACATACCTCATTTTAAAGGCAATCCATCCTAGATTTAATATTTGTAAAGACTTTTTACCAAAAACATTTTGGTCTATCGAAAAAATTAATTTGAATTTTTTGGTCCACAGTACTGTTTCTCTGAGGGATTTTTCACCTCATGGAAAAACTATAAATTATTACGGGACGAGACATACCTCATTTTAAAGGCAATTCAATTCAATTAAAATGAGGTATGTCTCGTCCCGTAATAATTTATAGTTTTTCCATGAGGTGAAAAATCCCTCAGAGAAACAGTACTGTGGACCAAAAAAAATCAGATAAATTTTTTTCGACAGACCAAAATGTTTTTGGTAAAGAGTCTTTACAAATATAAAATCTAGGATGAATTGCCTTTAAAATGAGGTATGTCTCGTCCCGTAATAATTTATAGTTTTTCCATGAGGTGAAAAATCCCTCAGAGAAACAGTACTGTGGACCAAAAAATTCAAATTAATTTTTTCGATAGACCAAAATGTTTTTGGTAAAAAATCTTTACAAATATTAAATCTAGGATGAATTGCCTTTAAAATGAGGTATGTCTCATCCCGTAATAATTTATAGTTTTTCCATGAGGTGAAAAATCCCTCAGAGAAACAGTACTGTGGACCAAAAAATTCAAATTAATTTTTTCGATAGACCAAAATGTTTTTGGTAAAAAGTCTTTACAAATATTTAATCTAGGATGAATTGCCTTTAAAATGAGGAATGCTCATCCCGTAATAATTTATAGTTTTTTCATGAGGTGAAAAATCCCTCAGAGAAACAGTACTGTGGACCAAAAAATTCAAATTAATTTTTTCGATAGACCAAAATGTTTTTGGTAAAAAGTCTTTACAAATATTAAATCTAGGATGAATTGCCTTTAAAATGAGGTATGTCTCATCCCGTAATAATTTATAGTTTTTCCATGAGGTGAAAAATCCCTCAGAGAAACAGTACTGTGGACCAAAAAATTCAAATTAATTTTTTCGATAGACCAAAATGTTTTTGGTAAAAAGTCTTTACAAATATTAAATCTAGGATGGATTGCCTTTAAAATGAGGTATGTCTCATCCCGTAATAATTTATAGTTTTTCCATGAGGTGAAAAATCCCTCAGAGAAACAGTACTGTGGACCAAAAAATTCAAATTAATTTTTTCGATAGACCAAAATGTTTTTGGTAAAGAGTCTTTACAAATATTAAATCTAGGATGAATTGCCTTTAAAATGAGGTATGTCTCGTCCCGTAATAATTTATAGTTTTTCCATGAGGTGAAAAATCCCTCAGAGAAACAGTACTGTGGACCAAAAAATTCAAATTAATTTTTTCGATAGACCAAAATGTTTTTGGTAAAGAGTCTTTACAAATATTAAATCTAGGATGAATTGCCTTTAAAATGAGGTATGTCTCGTCCCGTAATAATTTATAGTTTTTCCATGAGGTGAAAAATCCCTCAGAGAAACAGTACTGTGGACCAAAAAATTCAAATTAATTTTTTCGATAGACCAAAATGTTTTTGGTAAAAAGTCTTTACAAATATTAAATCTAGGATGAATTGCCTTTAAAATGAGGTATGTCTCATCCCGTAATAATTTATAGTTTTTCCATGAGGTGAAAAATCCCTCAGAGAAACAGTACTGTGGACCAAAAAATTCAAATTAATTTTTTCGATAGACCAAAATGTTTTTGGTAAAGAGTCTTTACAAATATTAAATCTAGGATGAATTGCCTTTAAAATGAGGTATGTCTCGTCCCGTAATAATTTATAGTTTTTCCATGAGGTGAAAAATCCCTCAGAGAAACAGTACTGTGGACCAAAAAATTCAAATTAATTTTTTCGATAGACCAAAATGTTTTTGGTAAAAAGTCTTTACAAATATTAAATCTAGGATGAATTGCCTTTAAAATGAGGTATGTCTCATCCCGTAATAATTTATAGTTTTTCCATGAGGTGAAAAATCCCTCAGAGAAACAGTACTGTGGACCAAAAAATTCAAATTAATTTTTTCGATAGACCAAAATGTTTTTGGTAAAGAGTCTTTACAAATATTAAATCTAGGATGAATTGCCTTTAAAATGAGGTATGTCTCGTCCCGTAATAATTTATAGTTTTTCCATGAGGTGAAAAATCCCTCAGAGAAACAGTACTGTGGACCAAAAAATTCAAATTAATTTTTTCGATAGACCAAAATGTTTTTGGTAAAAAGTCTTTACAAATATTAAATCTAGGATGAATTGCCTTTAAAATGAGGTATGTCTCATCCCGTAATAATTTATAGTTTTTCCATGAGGTGAAAAATCCCTCAGAGAAACAGTACTGTGGACCAAAAAATTCAAATTAATTTTTTCGATAGACCAAAATGTTTTTGGTAAAGAGTCTTTACAAATATTAAATCTAGGATGAATTGCCTTTAGAATGAGGTATGTCTCGTCCCGTAATAATTTATAGTTTTTCCATGAGGTGAAAAATCCCTCAGAGAAACAGTACTGTGGACCAAAAAATTCAAATTAATTTTTTCGATAGACCAAAATGTTTTTGGTAAAGAGTCTTTACAAATATTAAATCTAGGATGAATTGCCTTTAGAATGAGGTATGTCTCATCCCGTAATAATTTATAGTTTTTCCATGAGGTGAAAAATCCCTCAGAGAAACAGTACTGTGGACCAAAAAATTCAAATTAATTTTTTCGATAGACCAAAATGTTTTTGGTAAAGTCTTTACAAATATTAAATCTAGGATGAATTGCCTTTAAAATGAGGTATGTCTCATCCCGTAATAATTTATAGTTTTTCCATGAGGTGAAAAATCCCTCAGAGAAACAGTACTGTGGACCAAAAAATTCAAATTAATTTTTTCGATAGACCAAAATGTTTTTGGTAAAGAGTCTTTACAAATATTAAATCTAGGATGAATTGCCTTTAAAATGAGGTATGTCTCGTCCCGTAATAATTTATAGTTTTTCCATGAGGTAAAAAATCCCTCAGAGAAACAGTACTGTGGACCAAAAAATTCAAATTAATTTTTTCGATAGACCAAAATGTTTTTGGTAAAAAGTCTTTACAAATATTAAATCTGGGATGAATTGCCTTTAAAATGAGGTATGTCTCATCCCGTAATAATTTATAGTTTTTCCATGAGGTGAAAAATCCCTCAGAGAAACAGTACTGGGGACCAAAAAATTCAAATTAATTTTTTCGATAGACCAAAATGTTTTTGGTAAAAAGTCTTTACAAATATTAAATCTAGGATGAATTGCCTTTAAAATGAGGTATGTCTCATCCCGTAATAATTTATAGTTTTTCCATGAGGTGAAAAATCCCTCAGAGAAACAGTACTGTGGACCAAAAAATTCAAATTAATTTTTTCGATAGACCAAAATGTTTTTGGTAAAAAGTCTTTACAAATATTAAATCTAGGATGAATTGCCTTTAAAATGAGGTATGTCTCATCCCGTAATAATTTATAGTTTTTCCATGAGGTGAAAAATCCCTCAGAGAAACAGTACTGTGGACCAAAAAATTCAAATTAATTTTTTCGATAGACCAAAATGTTTTTGGTAAAAAGTCTTTACAAATATTTAATCTAGGATGAATTGCCTTTAAAATGAGGTATGTCTCATCCCGTAATAATTTATAGTTTTTCCATGAGGTGAAAAATCCCTCAGAGAAACAGTACTGTGGACCAAAAAATTCAAATTAATTTTTTCGATAGACCAAAATGTTTTTGGTAAAAAGTCTTTACAAATATTAAATCTAGGATGAATTGCCTTTAAAATGAGGTATGTCTCATCCCGTAATAATTTATAGTTTTTCCATGAGGTGAAAAATCCCTCAGAGAAACAGTACTGTGGACCAAAAAATTCAAATTAATTTTTTCGATAGACCAAAATGTTTTTGGTAAAAAGTCTTTACAAATATTAAATCTAGGATGAATTGCCTTTAAAATGAGGTATGTCTCATCCCGTAATAATTTATAGTTTTTCCATGAGGTGAAAAATCCCTCAGAGAAACAGTACTGTGGACCAAAAAATTCAAATTAATTTTTTCGATAGACCAAAATGTTTTTGGTAAAAAGTCTTTACAAATATTAAATCTAGGATGAATTGCCTTTAAAATGAGGTATGTCTCATCCCGTAATAATTTATAGTTTTTCCATGAGGTGAAAAATCCCTCAGAGAAACAGTACTGTGGACCAAAAAATTCAAATTAATTTTTTCGATAGACCAAAATGTTTTTGGTAAAAAGTCTTTACAAATATTAAATCTAGGATGAATTGCCTTTAAAATGAGGTATGTCTCATCCCGTAATAATTTATAGTTTTTCCATGAGGTGAAAAATCCCTCAGAGAAACAGTACTGTGGACCAAAAAATTCAAATTAATTTTTTCGATAGACCAAAATGTTTTTGGTAAAAAGTCTTTACAAATATTAAATCTAGGATGAATTGCCTTTAAAATGAGGTATGTCTCATCCCGTAATAATTTATAGTTTTTCCATGAGGTGAAAAATCCCTCAGAGAAACAGTACTGTGGACCAAAAAATTCAAATTAATTTTTTCGATAGACCAAAATGTTTTTGGTAAAAAGTCTTTACAAATATTAAATCTAGGATGAATTGCCTTTAAAATGAGGTATGTCTCATCCCGTAATAATTTATAGTTTTTCCATGAGGTGAAAAATCCCTCAGAGAAACAGTACTGTGGACCAAAAAATTCAAATTAATTTTTTCGATAGACCAAAATGTTTTTGGTAAAAAGTCTTTACAAATATTAAATCTAGGATGAATTGCCTTTAAAATGAGGTATGTCTCATCCCGTAATAATTTATAGTTTTTCCATGAGGTGAAAAATCCCTCAGAGAAACAGTACTGTGGACCAAAAAATTCAAATTAATTTTTTCGATAGACCAAAATGTTTTTGGTAAAGAGTCTTTACAAATATTAAATCTAGGATGAATTGCCTTTAAAATGAGGTATGTCTCGTCCCGTAATAATTTATAGTTTTTCCATGAGGTGAAAAATCCCTCAGAGAAACAGTACTGTGGACCAAAAAATTCAAATTAATTTTTTCGATAGACCAAAATGTTTTTGGTAAAGAGTCTTTACAAATATTAAATCTAGGATGAATTGCCTTTAGAATGAGGTATGTCTCGTCCCGTAATAATTTATAGTTTTTCCATGAGGTGAAAAATCCCTCAGAGAAACAGTACTGTGGACCAAAAAATTCAAATTAATTTTTTCGATAGACCAAAATGTTTTTGGTAAAAAGTCTTTACAAATATTAAATCTAGGATGAATTGCCTTTAAAATGAGGTATGTCTCATCCCGTAATAATTTATAGTTTTTCCATGAGGTGAAA
Source organism: Germaria angustata (assembly GCA_963681545.1). Taxonomy (NCBI): domain Eukaryota; kingdom Metazoa; phylum Arthropoda; class Insecta; order Diptera; family Tachinidae; genus Germaria; species Germaria angustata. The sequence goes on along the minus strand of OY813001.1, from coordinate 58,772,406 downwards.
AATCCCTCAGAGAAACAGTACTGTGGACCAAAAAATTCAAATTAATTTTTTCGATAGACCAAAATGTTTTTGGTAAAGAGTCTTTACAAATATTAAATCTAGGATGAATTGCCTTTAAAATGAGGTATGTCTCGTCCCGTAATAATTTATAGTTTTTCCATGAGGTGAAAAATCCCTCAGAGAAACAGTACTGTGGACCAAAAAATTCAAATTAATTTTTTCGATAGACCAAAATGTTTTTGGTAAAAAGTCTTTACAAATATTAAATCTAGGATGAATTGCCTTTAAAATGAGGTATGTCTCATCCCGTAATAATTTATAGTTTTTCCATGAGGTGAAAAATCCCTCAGAGAAACAGTACTGTGGACCAAAAAATTCAAATTAATTTTTTCGATAGACCAAAATGTTTTTGGTAAAGAGTCTTTACAAATATTAAATCTAGGATGAATTGCCTTTAAAATGAGGTATGTCTCGTCCCGTAATAATTTATAGTTTTTCCATGAGGTGAAAAATCCCTCAGAGAAACAGTACTGTGGACCAAAAAATTCAAATTAATTTTTTCGATAGACCAAAATGTTTTTGGTAAAAAGTCTTTACAAATATTAAATCTAGGATGAATTGCCTTTAAAATGAGGTATGTCTCGCCCCGTAATAATTTATAGTTTTTTCAATATTGGCTTACAAATTTGTCCCAAATATGAAAACATATTTATATTCCCCAAGTAGGAATACACATTTATAATAAATATGTCCCAAATGAGAAAACGTATTTGGCAAATATGTCACAAATACTAAAAAGATATTTATAAATATTTAATAACGTAAAGCGTTACGTCGAAACATATTTAACTCGGCATATTTATCTTCACTCACTTATATATCTGTCCATTCCGACAGGCACTTTAGGTTTCTCAATATTATTGTTTATAGTGATAACTGGGTTAAGTGATGAACACGAGCCCGGAGCGGATAATGGTGCTGATTTAAATAAAGAACTACTAGGCAGCGGTAATGTTATAGAATCACTACTTGGCATCGGAGTAAGCGAATTTGATCGCTCGCGAAAAATTGGCTTTGCCGTTAGAAAAAGACTATCATCAATTTTTTTTTTATTGTTCGCATTAAGAGCTTCAGAACTCACAGTAAAATAAGCATTTCTGCCGTTAGAACTCACTTCACAATTTTTTGTTTTTGAGGTACTCATACAGAGTATTCCTCAGTCACTTTGTTTGTGTGTCTTGTTTTTGTTTTTTTTTTTTGGTTTTGTTTCAGTTTATACGAAAAATATTATTAATGCAAATAAAGCAAATTTATCAAAAACTGTACTTATTACGAATCAGTACTTATTATGAATATTTTTTTGTTTGTATTTTTGTTTGTTTAGTATGTAAAAAAAACTCCGCTAACACGTCTGTTCACTACGAAGGTTCAACAAGACTCCTTGTTTATTTTTTAATTAAATTTTTATTGTGAAAATTTTGTGTCGAAGTTTAAAAAATAGTGGAAAGACGGTTTGAAAATAAACTTAGTGCATGAATTAAATATTCTAATTATTTATTAAAAAGGACAAATAAAATATGCTTGAATTGAGAAAAACATGCGTGACATGCGATCAAACCAAATGACATCTTGCATTTGTTGTTGTTCAAAAGCCACTTTATAGCCAAAGACCGAATATTTTTTGAAAGATTATACAGATGAAAGAGGTTTTATAGACTTTAAAGAAATGTATCACAAACAATTTATGTCTACGAATTAATGTCAAAAGAAAAATTTATAAAGAACTACATCAACAGTAGTAGTAAGATTTGAATTCCGCAATACTTAAACAATAAAGACAATATTTCCTACACTGATATTGCTAAAAAGCTTAAACATTTAGTTGAGGTTTATGAAAGGCAAAATACATAGAGTCTGAAATGAGAGGATTCAAATTATTGTACATAAACAACAAAAAATTGCTGTTACTTGTAGTGGTCTAAACTATTCAAAATATGCTCATATTATGTTATATATTTTTTTTCCTTCAAACATGTTGGTAAAAGTCTACTGATGATTTGAATAGCGCCAATGAAATTCGGACACATACACAGCTTAGCCTACAACAAGTAACAGCAATTTCTTGGAAAATTAGAATAATTCTAATGAATACTATTATTCAACACGATAAATTTTTTTCCTGGAAAGAAAAACTTTAAACTTTTGGACTTTTTTTTAAATTACACTAGCAATAAAAATGATATATTATATCCTCTTGCTTCGAAAACTTTTAGTTTTACCACATTCTTTATGAATGTAGGAAGAGCACTGACACAGATTAATCTAAACAAAACAAAACTTAGAAATTACTTTACCAAAAATCGTCATGGAAATCAATATCGATCTCAAAATCGTACTTAACTTGTGTACAATATTTCATGTACTTGCGAAAGTTTTATTCTATTCCAGCACTTATTGATTTGGTTCTTTGTTTGTCTGATTTGTTGCTGAATATTTTTATTTTTTTAATCTAACATTTTCACTATTAAAATCATGTATTAATTGAATTGAGTTTGAGTTCTTCTTTTTATAAAAAACAATATATTTATTTATTAATTTTTTCTTTTTCAAAGAAGACCTCAAATTCAATTCAATTAATTTATAAAAATAAAAAGATCGAATACTATCTATTATCTATTTATTAAACTTAGGTATTAATTATGATTTTTCATTATGTTTTATTGAATAAAATATTTTGTTTAAAAAAATGTAATATTTTTACAACTATTTCTTGGCCCTTCTAATGAACCATTCAAAAGTGTGGCGATTTTACCCCGAAACTCTCTGACAGCTATGCTTGTAGAACCTTTTCATTACATGTGACGCGACGTGACAAAGGGGCCTCAGCTTGTCAGAGAAAAACGTTATTCACATGAAAAAATTAAATAAATAAAATAAAGTAAAATAATTTAATATATATTTCTTGGGGTTTTTGATACCAAACAATATTTACAAATCTCAATATGAATTATTAACTGATAAAATATAAAATATTGTGCAAATTTCATTAAATATTAAAAAAAATAAGGAGGTTTCACATATTCGTGCGTATTTTTTGATGTTCAACGATTTCTCCATCATTGGTAAACAGATTTTGATTTGGTCATATTATCAGCAATATCCAATATCAGCGAGGGAAGCGGTACCTTCCATACCAAGTAGTTGTTAATTATAACATATCTGGAGTAATGAATCGCTTAAGCAAATAAAAACAGTTGAAGACGTATTTTTAATTTTTGTGGGCGTGGCCTTGCTTAGAAATTATATGCAGAGTTGCATAAGAATCGGTTAAGCGAAAATGGTTGAGAATGCAAATTTACGTTAAATGTATAAGGCGTCGCCTTCCTTTCTAATTACACAGTTTTATTATTACGGCAAAATTTCAAGTCTTTAGTTCATCAGAAAGTTGGTTAAAATTTAATTACAAAATGAATTTAATCTCTACTATCTCAAAGCTGTGCGGCGTGTTCTGGAAATCACTTTTCTACGAAGTGATTTCAAATCACCGAAAAAGTATTTTGTGCAAAAAGATTTTTGATTTAAAACCCTTCAGCTAAATGACCGTGAATTTTTAAACAAATTGGTAATTTTTCATAAGTATTTCATTTTGAATTAATCAATTCAATTTATTTTTCTAATTTCATTAATCGATATTAGGGTACTCTTTGAGTACCATCTTCAGGGTATTTGTTTATTTCATATAAATTAAATGAAAAATGGGACCTTAAGCTTTTAAAAAATCAATTAAATTGATAAATACAAAACGAAATGGTCAAAAAGAACATCATTTTGAACTTAATAATAAATTGATTTAATATTTTTTTGTTCGTTTTAGTAACATAACAAATATTTGGGGGATCAAACGGTGTGCTATTAAGTCATATTGTCATAATGTCTTAATATTTTAGTATGGTTTAAAAAACTTATTGTTGTAATGCAAACAAAAAAGTCATAAAATAATTAGACTTTTTGAGGTATGTTTATTGTTTTGTCATAAAATAATGGAAAAAAGTTAAGCGTGTGCGCAGAAAGCCAACTAAAAAATGGAATCTGCTGGAAGAAAATTTGGTTATAGAGATTTTGGAACCCCAAGGTGGACACTTCTGCGGCTAGTGAGCAAACTAGCAACATTTATCAAAAACCCTTCCTCAGTTTGTTCTTCCTCGTCTTCATCACCTACAAGGAGATGATTTAAAATTTAAATGGATACATTTTTTCATACTTGGTGCACCCATTATGATGTCCAACATGTTATTCTCACACAAACTGTGTTTTATTTTTTGCATTTTCAAACAAAATTTTTATTAAGGTTTTAATTTCTTTTATTTGATGTCAAATATTTATAAATGTTTTATGTTCATATCATCTGACCGATTTCTGAAATATCATACTAAGTTATGACGGGCTGTTCATAGCAGTCATATATTTTCGTGGTATTATTTTATGACATATGACTTTATGACTACCGTTTGAATCCCCCAATTATGTATTTTATTATTTTACTATTTATATAGTATTTTTGGAGACATCGCACATTTTGCAACAAAAAAAATTTATTTTGTGTGACATTCTTCATCATTTGATTTTTTCCTTTCAATCTGAACATACATCTGCGGTTACCAGAGCAACAAATTGTTAAGAGTCATTTAAAATATGATTATATTATTGAATTGAATTACTCAAAGCAATTAAGAATATTCAGAAAATTTTAAAATGTCCCATAACTATATTTTTTTTTTGGCGAAAAGGACATTTCTTTTAAAAGAGGAGTATCCATAATTTTGCTGTTTTACATCCAAAAAAAAAAAAACACTTTGAAAAAATTGTCAACAACTTAGTTTTCTTTAATGTGAATCTATTTAAAATTAAACAAAATCGTAAACACATTTTCAAACAAAAAACTGAAATACCGGTTCCACTCAATTCTAAGCTAAAACGCCTTAAAATCTAGAAAAATTATAAACAGTCGATTTGTAATTGGCTCTAAATTTTACTTATTTCTTTTACTGCAATAAATTGACGTATAAGACCTTCGTTAATACTCAAAATTTTTGTTATACAAAATATGGAATTAGTTCTTTAAAAATATATAGGACTAAACAAGTTTTTTTTGTACAAAAATCAAACTTAAGTTTGGCGAAAATATAAAACTACAGCGAATGATGTAATTAGAGGTGTAGCGAATGTGTATCTAGCGATTGCGAATGACGAATTTCCTTCCTACACGGTTCCTTTTAAAACCTTTATGCGATAGGACTAAAAAGTTTCTAAACGTTTAAAGGAAATTGCTGGCAACATTATGGGCCTTATGCGGTTGATCGCATGTCGGAATATATAGGATTCCATCGTCCCTCTACGTCGAGAAGGAAGAGTCAGTTCAATCTTTCTATGCGACGGTTCGACTCTGCAGTAACAACTGTGCAATGGTTTTCGGCACGACCTGCGCTGTCATGGGGAAGTGCCCCTGGCTGATTTATTAGGCTTTGAAAAAAGTTTTTATTGGTTAGCCCATTGGACTAACTATACCCTGCGCCTTATGGCCTTTAAAAAATCCTTTTGGTAAAACTTTTCTAACAACGTGATATTATTTACGCTCAAGCCTTGAGGCATGGCAGCTGTATTTTGTGTTCATTAATTTCGATTTATCGAAAATTATAAATTGGGCTGCATAGAGGGTTTTAGGCAACAGTGCCGTACTTGTTAAGCATTTTTTTTGGTTAAAAAGAAAAGAAAGAATATTGCAGGTTTCAATGCACTTACTTGCTACATTTAAGAATTTTTAAACCACAAGATATTAACAAACAAAATAATTGCATATATTATATCTTCAAGTGAGTTTTATAAAATAAAGTATATACTTGTATACAGTGTCTTGCAAAACAGACGTAACAAAATCCATATGTGACTTTAAATTCTAATGATTTATTTTAGCAGGTGACATCGTAGAAGGAAGTTTATTTGAGAGCGTGGACATAATTTGCAGCAAATAGAATGGAGCCACTTGTCTAAAATTATTGCAAGATATTTTGTGTTCTTTGAAACAAGGATGATGTCAAACACAGTCTTGCACATTGCTTTGCAATAGATGTTTCCACCTAATAAAGATATGAAACATATAACGAGACTAGTAATGGGTGTGCCATCGTCGTAGTGGCTCATCCCTGAGCTCCAATTTTGGCATACTTTCCAATGGCAGTTGTAATTTTGTCTCACAGGTCTGAAATGGTGGTTGGCTTGTCGCTGTAATCGAGAGAATTCAAGTATTTTCATAAAAACTAGTTCAGTGGGGTCATGGTCGCATAATCTTCGCGGCCAATGGACTGCTGCAACACGTGAGATTAATTACTCACCAATCTCGCCCCCCTTGATTTCGTACTAACGCATGCCGTGTGCCCTATAGCACTTTATTGTTGTAACCAAGTCCACTTCTATCCTTTTGAGCAAAAAAAAAATTGATAATCATCGCAAGGTATTTTAGTCCATTGACTGCAACTTTGCGAGTTTCTTCATTCTTTAAAAAGTACGATCCGTTGATGCAAACAAACCGGATGAAGTGGCAGCTTTTGGACAGCTTCTGGCTGCTCTTCACATCGAATTCTGCACTTCTGTTTGTTGACGTACCCATTGAACCAAATATGAAGATAGACAAATGGATCTTCATCCAACTTTCTTACCGCTGCTGTGTGACCTGGACTCAGTTCTTGCAACAGCTGGATTTTGATTTGATGTCATAGCGAGGGCATTATAGATAAATCTTCCAGGTGGTCGCATAACACAAGCCCAATAATTGACAGCTGTGACGAGTGGACATATTGCGATCTTCATTGAAACTGACCGATACAGCAACAATATTCTCCTCGGTACGCGCTCTTTACACAGTTTGGTAAACTAAAGTGGTGCAAAATTTGGTTACTTGAAGCTTGAATAGCCTATTCGATGGGTCGATTATGGCGACCATATAATGGACGTAATTTGCGAAACACATTTCTCAGACAGCACGAATTTGGATAATAAAATTCAGTGATTTGCAAGCGTCGTTCATTTGTGAAATAGCAGACCTTGCTGAGTATTTTTGGTACTTCCACTTGCCATGAACCTCTTTTTACACTGAAAAGACAAATATCAAATAAATCACCCTATAGATCATAACAGTATAGAATTTTTAATCGGGTCGGGTAATAGTCGCTGATTGCGGTGTTCAAGAAAAGTGTTTTCCGAAAACAGTATTGAGATCGTAATGATTTCTTTGAAATTGTTGAAACTATATGGAAAATAAAAGAAACTATATTTCATAATCTCAGCTTAATGATGTGATAAATTTTATGCTGATAAGATGAGCGGAGTAATGAAAAATCAATATCACTACCGATATGTAGAATTGCCGTTTTTGTTTTCTTATGACAAAATGACAGTTGTATTTGGATTTAGTTCTGTGCTTGTCCATAAAATTATTAACCCTGAGCTGCTGATTGAAAATATATCACAGAAAGTATTGGAACTTGGGGTCATATATTGACTTTGTTGCTTTAGTTTTGCACGTCACTGTATATTTTTATGTCTTGACATGAAGCATAAGAAACATGATTTTAATTTCTAATCAGGCATTCTTTTATTAAAGTTCAAGCATGTGGATGAATGCAAAAAAAGGAGAGAAATCATATAGATATTGTTTAAAGTCAGCCAGCCCTTTTTTCATTTTTTGATGATGTATGCAGTACGAAAACAAGCTGTTTGCCTTATTTTTTATGCGCATCACTTAGAATTGTAATGCAGACGTTTTTTGTATGATATTTGCACTCTGGCTCTTTTGCTTTGTTTTCAACTACCGATTGCATAAATAAAACTTCAACTGCAGCACCAGCTTGCTGCTGGTTAAAGTGCCAAGATGAAGCGCCAAATGTCAAGTAGCCAAACATGAAAATGTAAATCAAGAGTTTTTGCTAAAAGAGAACACACATCTCAAATAGAATTTTATTCATAACATATAAAAATGCATTATGCTTGAGAAATTTTGCAGAATATTTAATGAAATCAGAATAAGAACAACAGCAACAACAACAACAATGTCTATAGACTAAGTTGCAACATTAAGAAATTGTAATTCTATTTCTTTTCTGTTTAAGCGGAAGTATTTTTATTCACATCATGCCAGCAAGTGCTCATTCATTTCTTTGCATTCATTTTCAAAGTCAACCATCCATTCTTATTCAAGAACTAACTTTGCCACTTTGCTTAAGATCATAATTATTCCATGAACATTTCACAAAATCTATTTAAATTTTCTTCCACTCTTATGTCTGTGCAAAATATTGTTGCAGCCATGATTTTCTCCGTTGAATACTTTTTATAATTATTTTTACTGAAATTCTTAAAGGTTTCTTTTTGTTAAATGAATGAAAAATTTAACCAGGCTTTCTGCAGCATTTAAATGTGGGAGTTTCTAACTTTTTAATTACATATTTTACCATCGTTAGCAAATTGCTGAGAGTGTGTCTCGAAGAAAAAAGTGTAAGAACTTTTGCAAAATGCTGCGTTTCAATTTAATGAAGTTTGTTGCTTAAGTCTTTTGTTTTTGAAATTTGATTATGAGCCTAAATGAACGAAGTAGGTCAACTATAGAATACTATTTTTCAAAAGGATAATAAACTTAGTGAATTTTTTAGTGAACATGATATTTTCAAAATTGTTTGGCAATGGCATTTTGTTTTCGAAAAAAAATTTGTAACATTTTGTTGATCTATTTATCACAAAAAATCTATTTATAGCTCCAATTAAAAATTCTTTACCAACTCACAGGATTGCTTACATCTTCTTAATAAGTCTGGGTTTATTAAAGAACTATCAACACCCTTTTTCACTTTAATGCGGCAAATAATTTTAAACGCCACAACAAAATAAACGAACTTGCTCATGCTACACCTCTGTTACATGCAACTTTACAATCGTAGTTTACATATACGAGTACTTGGTGCATGCAACACTTAATTACAAACTGCCAACTGATACTAACTAAGGAAAAATGGGGAAAGAATATAAGTATATATCATCAGTACTCTCTACCCGTATATATTTAACAAATAAAAAAGGAATGGAAAATAGAGGAATAGAAAATGGTGGTAAACGTTATAAGTCAAATAAAAATGGACCGAAAAGGCCATGACAATATTATTAAATTAATTTCCAAAAGATGTGTAAATAGTGGCAAGAAATCTTAAGCAGCTTGTAGCCAACCAATATGGTAATTGGTGAAAAATTATGTAACATTGGACGAGTTTACAGTCTGCAATGTACAACACTGTGAATTGGGCTAATAAATAATTGTTAATATGTTAAAATTAACAAAATGTTTTTCTTTCTTTAGCTTTGAAATAAATTTAAAAATATTTATCTGGTAGGCTTATTTTTTTTAAATCTTCCATTAATTGCGTTTGTAACAAACTTTTTTTATTAAGTTTGTTTGCCTCTGTAGATTATCAAATTTTCTTAATTAAAACAAATCGAAGACGATGCAGATGTTGAGATAAGATTTGTTTAAACAACGTAAAAACGTAACGAAATAGAAAACAAGTTGTTTAAAAAATTTTTATTATCTTTTTTTGTTAATAAATATTTATTTCTTATCGAGATGAACAAGTATTGAATGCCAATGAAGAGCAAAAGTTATAAAAATTTCTAAATTTACAGCTACAAAACTATTAAATTGTTAAAATAAAAATGAAATAGCTACACGTAGTATTAAATTGAGTCTGCGAAATTCAAATATCGCTTTGAAGCAACTGAGATTTATAAAAACACTCGTGATTTCCTTTGGAGCTACTGAAAATAAGACATTTCCAATGTTGGCAAAAACTATTTTCAAACAAATATTTTAATTTACTTAAATTCTATTATCAATCAAACTTTTTTTATTCCCGCAGTTAAAACAAGTTTCTTTTTTTTAATTAATTGCTATCAGAATTTACAAAATTCTTTGTTGGCCTGCATTCATACAAAACATTTGAATTTCGTTGGTAAAAAGAAATCTTTCATCATACTGCATTAAATTTTACAGAATGAAATAAAAAAATGATTAAATATCAATTGTTCAATAAAATACCATGATTCTAGTTTTGTAAATCGCATCACCAAGTGAAATTCAAATAGAGAGCAGAACATTTTTTTTTAAATTTGTATTTACTTCTCATGTAAACGTTTCACCAAGGGGTGTTATTTAAACCAATATTATTGGAATTGGTTTTGAAAACGACAAAAAAAATAGGTGCCATAAATTCCAATGTTATCAGTTTTATGTTCGAACTGGAATTAGTGTTGGTTTTAGGTGTCACAGAAACCAATGTTATGGGTTTTCCTATTGAAAAAAGCTAAATTTGTGTCTTCCATTTTTATATTTTCTATAAATGTGAGTAAATTTTATATTAAAAAAGTATATACTTTTGCATTCTAACTTCTGTTTACAAAGAGAGATAAGCCATCCGTACAATTTTTTTGGGAACAATTGTCGGAATCACTGAATAGCGCAGGTCTAACACAAAAGGATGCAAATGGATGGAAAAAGGTAAGCAAAATGTGTGCAAGAAATTAAATTGCATCGTGTTGAACTGTAATTTTTTCTTTGTTTTATAGATATAGACTGAGTGGAAAAGCGAAGTCAGTAGAAAGGGCAACCGGTGCAGGACCTTTTTCTAAACATCAGTTGATAGACGCTAATGAGGCAATTTTGCGTACATGCAGTCTGTAGATCTCATCGAAGATGTAATTGGGGAACGTGTTATAGAATTACTGTCCACATCGTCAAAACGTCCACTATCTACACTTTTGACTTGTAGTACTCCAAAAATACTCAAAATGGAAAACACTGGTCAGAAATTAAGCAACTTTTTACATCAGGATAGTAAGATAAAGCTGGACGTCCTATTAAAAATAGAAAAGAAAACGCAAATAGCTTACAACGGGTGTACAGAGCTTTAGAAAAAGGACATGAGACTATCCTGAATGCAATCGTAGAACTGAGAAATGAATTGTTACAAGTTAATAGGGAAATTTTGCAAGCAATGCAACAACAGTGCTCATTTTATTTATATGAAAAACACCGACATTTTTATATTTTCAATAAACACACTTTCTATTTCATCCAAACATTGTAATTAAAAATTTTAACAATAATTCAAATGTAAACAACAGTTGATTCGATTATTGGTTTTACTTGCATTCGAAGATAATAAAACCGACTTGGTTTCATGACACCAAATGAAACCAATATTCGTTTTCAAAACCGAGAAACATCAAAACCGACTTGGTTTCTATGACACCCCTGACTGAACAGAAATTCGGACATTTTTGGATGTTGAGAAGGTTAAAGCAATCAATGCTTGTAAGTCATATGGTTTTTGTATATACCGGAAATTACCTGTTGCACACCCTATGAATTCGGCACACCAAATGCAAAAGTTTTGAAGCGTTCCCACACAGATATTAATAGAAATGTTAAAATGGCTTTTACTTTTCCAATATTTTTCTAAGTGCCAGATATATTTATAATCAGTGATATGAAAATTTTTACAATGTGCTTTTAATATAGTCATTAGATATATTCGATATGTATTTATATTTATATAGAATAAGTATTAGAGATCATATTTCTGTATATTCTTATATTTTGCGGTTTTTATTAGATCTCGATGGATAATTTGGTTCTACAGAATTATCATGTACAACTGATGTGTGAATCTTGCAGAAAAAATTTTGAATTTATTGCCGGGAGCACAATTCCTACAATGATTTACATGTGAGGACTATAAACAGATTATTTCTTACAAAAGTCTGTGGTATTTTGATTAATTCAGTCCATATTCAGAAAACAACTCCATGAATAAAATATAAAAATTCGCTAATATTTTTAAAATATATTCATAAGAATCCCATTTTATTACTGATGACTATTTAATCTAGTGTTACGCTTCTGAAGAAGTTAGAGGGATGAAAGAAAAATAACAACTTTTTATGTTAGAAATTATATTGTTAAAAAATTATAAATTATGAATTTAATAATTTTTAATTTATATAATTGAAGCAATATGTCTGTAAGTGACCATTGAGGCTTACAATTGCCATAAATAAATGAATAAAATAGAAAAAATTTTAGAATTCCTACGTGCCTCTACCACATCTTCTTCTTTAGTTGCCAATCGGTATTCGGATATTAGCGATCGTACAATTATTATAAAGTAGCAAATATTTTTAAATATTTTTTGTTAAATTCAGTTGTAAAGGGTTGCCTGGTTTTGGCTTCCCTCAGAAGACTTTTTTTCGTTTTCGTGACCTGTCCATTCTGTGAATGTTTTTCAACCAGGTTATTTCTTTTTTTCATCTTAATTTTAGTCTATAAAATGATTTGGGGAATTCTATATATTCCATTCCGTGTTTTTTTTATATTTCTTATTATTTCACGTCCGGCGTTTATACGTGTCAGCGCTTGTTCATTCGAAATGCGGTCAGTAAATGGGATCTTTAATATTCGCCAGAAAATCCAAACTTCAAACAAATTTAATATTTTTTCATATGACGCCAAATATGCGACCTCTGTGATGAAAATCTGCAAAGTATTTTCGATCGGATTGTTACTGGTGATGAAAAGTGGGTTCATCACTATGACCCTGAGAGCAAGCAAGAGTCTGTGCAGTGGCCGAAGAAGTTCAAAGTCACTCTGTCCGCAGGAAAGCTCATGGCTGCGGTGTTTTGGGATTCTAAGGGAATCTTGCTAATCGAGTACACAAAAAAAGTTAAAGTATTACTGCTGCATCATACGCAACCACCCTGCGTAATTTAAAGGAGGCAATTAAAGAAAAAAGACGTGGAAAATTAACAGCAGGTGGGCTGCTGCTTCACGACAACGCGCCGGTTCACAAGGCGCGCCTTACCCAGGCTGCTGTGCGGAAGTACGGATTTAAAGAAATCAGTCATCCACCCTACAGCCCGGACCCGGCCCCTAGTGATTATTATCTATTCCCTAATCTTAAAAAAAAACCTTCGTGGAAAGCATTTTTCGGACGATGAAGAGTTGAAGGGAGTGATTGTCATGTACAAAAATTTCCATCTGTATGCGTAATGGCGACCGCATGCGGATACCGCGATGGACGCATTGTATTCACCCCATGTTAAAAGCAGGGAGGAGATGGGCCAGAAAGCAGTAAAAACCACGTTTATCTTTAAAGAGTTCTCAAAAGTGAATAAACCACATCGTTCAGGATTTGAGAATAGAATGGTTGTGCATATTGATAGATTGCCAGTAATGGCGGTAAAATTCCACACATACAACTTACATTCAAGTACATACATATATAATTTTGAAGTTGTACATAATGAAAATATATACAATCATTAATAGCATTGAAGAAGAGTATAGAACATAAACAACTTGCAACAATTCGATATCGCTTAGTCGTAATAGTTTGTGGTATCTATTGTTCCTTTGAGGACATGTTTATTTAAGTGATTTCTTATTATTTGACCATCTCCAATTCAGATTTTTTTACAGAGTCCATAGTAGACCCATTGAAATCATCCACTAATCAGACCGTAATGAAATTTGTTATGCATTCTGCCATTTATTGAAATGTTTAGTCAAATATGACACTGGGAGTTTTATTTTAAATACGAAATTAGTTTGTTAATTTAAAATTAAAATAGTAGTCAAGTTATTTAATAAATCGCGCCAGGCTTAAATTTAACAATCTAATAAAGTTCATGAAATATGTATATAATTAACATTAGTCAGCATCAAGATTTTGTGAATTTAATTGCTGGTGTAGAGAACTACAGGTGCATTTCTGACTAAAATTTTGAGATTCAAGAAAAGATTCTGTTTGTTTTTCACTTACCACAAGCATAATGTTGAAGGCAAGAAAAGAAAACGACGCCTGTTTTTCTTATCGCCAAATTTAATTTTATTTATTCGGGTCTTATTTTTCGTAAATAATATTTGTTTATTTAATACAAATAAATGTTGTTACATTTTCAAAAGCAAAGAATAAAAATATCTTTATTTATTTCGAAAGCGTGCCTTAAGATTTCTTATCTCTAGCTCTTTTTTTTTTGTTGTTGTTGTTTAATGTTCAATATAACCAAAGCAAACGAGGAGGCTGTTAACAGAAATCTGCAACTTGGTTTTATTTACAATGGAAAACAAGCGTAAAAATGATTTCAATGTTTAGGTCGTTGTGGTGCAACATGAAAATTGCAAGTTGTAAGGAAATTTTAAAGGGTTTAGTTGGTTTCAGAAATACTCTACAGGTAGAGAATAGTCGCAAAATAGTTCAATACTTATTTTTAGGTCAACACTTTAAGAAACTAATTAAACCCAATATGTCAATACTCTTTGGGTATCTTCGTCGCTAACGATCTAATTATAAAAGGAGAACAACACCTCCGTCTGCACAAGTACTTTTTATGTGTTATTATGCGCGTATTTGTTGTTGGGCGTTAGAGAGTTCTCTGTCCAGCTGCCATATGTTTTAATGATTTCAACGACTAAATGCCAAAGTCACTCACTGTACAGGTACCTTAGCAATTGCTGAAGAAGAACCCCGTACGATTTGAGGCATGGTCGTCCTTATATATTTTATAATAACAAAGGGGTACATGTGTTATAGGAAATATTGTTTAAATTACTTCAATTTATGTAGCCAATTCGATAAATCAAAATAGAGTTTTTTTCTTGCTTTAAATATTGACATAAATTTGAACGGAATCGCTTACAGAGTGTTGCAAGTTTGGATGAAAGAGCAGGGAGCCATCACGAATTTAACACATATGTAAAATCATTAAAACTGGGCATATATATATATATATATATATATATATATATATATATATATATATATATATATATATATATATCAACTGTATCATATTTGATTTTTGTACCATAGTACTTTTGAAATTGTAATGGCACCAAATTCAGTACAATACAGTTGTACCAACATAGCCATCTCTGGCGGACAACATTATTGAATGTACGAAAAAGTTATTTATTATATATATTTTATATATATTTTATCTTACTCCGTAAGCTTCTCAACACCGATCACCCGAATTCGCAAAAGTACTGCTTTTAAAGTCAAATGAAAAGGCCATCGTTTGAATTGTATCAAAGTGATTAGAGATATCACAAGATGCTTTGTAAAGGTAAAAATAATGAATTATGGGTTAAAGTTTTCAAAGATAGGAAAACGAAAGTTTGCACTTTGATAGATTAGGACATGGAAAATAACATGCTTTTTGTTTGAATTCCGTAGGTAAATTAGCTCGGAAGATGTACATATATTAAAAATAAATAAAATATTTGAATAGCAGGACATAGGTCTGACCAAAGTTATAGACATGTGACATGTGCAGAGAAAACAGGATTAGTATTGTTCAAATAGTTAAACACTCTCCTAATTTTGAGAACATAAGGATCGGTCTTAAATGTAGAACATGATTAGAAATGCTTACGATTATAAATATAGCATCAGATAAAAGAATTAAATACAAAACGAATGCGAATAAATAAGCTCAAAATTATGTTTATTTTATTAATAATAAAAAAACGGAAATAGCTAAAGATATTGAAAGCTTTGAAAACTTTTCATTTTATATGTTTTATGTATTTGAAATATTGAGAGCTTTCGTCTTTGTTATCAATTTAAAATTTAAATTATTTTGTTTGTCAATTAAGTTTACATACATAAACAATTTCTTGTGAAGAAGATTACCAAAGTGTTTTCAAATATTGGCAGGAAATACTAATAATTTTGTAGTAGCGGACTTCATTTGCTCTCGAAAACAGAGAAATGCAACATTTTCAAGTTTAACTTAAATATTTGACAGCTGCACTTGTTCGTAGTTAAACTATACAAACGTAGAGAAACGCAACAATATTTGATACAAAAAAGTGCACTAACAACGATTTTTTTCCTGGTGGCTGTTTGTTATTGTTTGAACAGCATGAGGTGTGTACAAAATACAAAGTCACAGCATGTACCCCAAAACTAACACGCACATATTATTGAGTTACATGCGTACAGTGCCTAATAAAAGTCTTCATTTGACTGAGAGCTGTTTGTTGAATGTAAACAAACAAAAAAAGAAAAAAAAATGGGAACGATTTAATAGTATTTAAATCACGACTTTTATTTCGAATCTCTTAATTTGAAACATGATCAGCAGCAGTAAATCTGCTGTATACTCGTAATGTCGTAAAATCTTAAATTAATTACTTAATTTTTATTATTAAAGTGTGGGCTATTTTATGTTTGGTTCATGGAGTGATCTCTACACGCAGACTCTAATGGGAAAATATGTCGTTTGGTTTCCTCTCTTTGCGAGAAAAAAAATCAAGAGGTGATTTGTAAGTTGATTTATACTAGACGATCAAATAAAAAAAACAATGCTTGGAATGTTTTCTGCATAATTATTTAGATGTGGAGAAAAGAAACACATGTTACTGTTATAATGTCAACCTATTGACTGACAATCATTTCGAAAAAAAGCTTGCATCTCGAACTCTGTGCGGTGACCTCATCGCGTCAACATCAAATATGTCACCAATGCTTTTAGTAAAAATTCCTCACTTTCTCTAACAACATTTTAGTTTATAGGAAGCTACAGTCATCCCATTTTTTTAGACCAACAATCCTCAAAACTAGTCCAATCGGATTTTTCCTCTTTTACCTACGCATGCCAGTCAGTCAATACCACATAAATTTCATATTTCAGTGGTTTCGCTTTTATTTATATTATTCATATTTCCCAAAGAACAATTATTCAAAATCATTTTAAAAATTTAGTTCAGTTGTCTTAAGCGTATTAAAATTATAATTAAAAAAAAAATTGAAAATTTTTGATTTCCAAAAATCGTCATATTCAGGAAAAAAATGTACAACGATAAATCATTAAATCTCGCAACTATAGTAGAAACAATGGTATCATATCCTCTCTCTCCATATTTCCCCCTCTTCGAGCCCATTTGGTGAGGAGGAAGATTTTGCAAGTGCTTTCAAATTCAAGCTGATGTACCATACGAGGGCACGTCCATAAGTCCGAGACTTTTTAGATGAAACGTAGATTTTTGGATGAATTTTTTTTTTTATTTTTTCAACATAAGGTCCTTTGAGCTTTATACGTTTTGCCCAACGTTTCTCCAATTTTTTTATCGCTTCCAAAAAAAATTATAACAAAAAACTTTTGTTGAGGTCATCAAAATAGTTATTTCTTCAGTTTTGGAAAACAAGAAAAAGTCACGCTGGGCTGAATTCCGACAAGAGGGCGGATCAGAGAGCAATTCGTAATTCATAGAATTTTGCCATAGAAACTGCACATGTGTGCACCCTTGCACTGTTCTGGTGAGAAATCAATTTTTTTCAAATCTAATAAGTTGGCCTAATGGCATTGATTGTTTTACCCTTTTAAAGATGGTACCGCACAAAAACGGTCGCCATGACTTTGTTGGTTGACAAGCCCACCTTGGCCTTCTTTGGCATCGATTTCCACTGCTGTTTATTCTCTGGTGTGTTGTGATGGATCCACGTTTCGTCTACGGTCACGAAGCGTGGCAAAAACTCGTCCATGGAGCGGTTGAACAACTCCTAACAATTCTGCGAAGTTGTCATACTATTGCATTTGTAGTCGATTGTGAGTAAAAGCGGTACCCATCTTACGAAAAGCTTTCTTACACCCTAGTGATCATTCGAAATTGAAATCACTGTGCCATATGTTATGCCTATGGCTTCCACTTTCGCACTTTCACTATCTGAACGGCGAATACCATATCGTGAATTTTTTAAACTGTTTCCGGTGTAAAGACCTCAAGTGGACGTCTAGTCCAGTCGGCTTTTCCGTGCTTGTACGGCCACAATGAAGTGCAGTTAAATACTTTTTTACCACTGATATTGGTGGCGCGAAATTCCCACAGTACTTATCAAGTTTATCTTTCATTTGACTGAAAGAATTTTTCTACAAAAAAAAATTATTCTTGATGAGCACACGAGCAATGCTCGATGAACACATAAACATCACTTAATGTGCTCCTTAGAGGACCGTCTGGAGCAACAATTCTATATAGTGGGATATGCGTATAACTCTCTATTTTTCCATAAAGACAAGTTATCTCTCCGGGAAAATTTTTATTTTTATAATTGCTTTTTTATATTGTTTTGGACGTTTTCTGCATGTTCTTTTATTTTGCGTCCAACACTTATTCTCTGGAACACCTGTTTCATGTGTTGTCTTGTACGGTTCCGGTCCCAGTTCCTAGATTATCCACATTTCTTGAAATTTTCCATGACTAACAGCGCTCTGTTGCTTAAATTTAAATTTATCTTCGCATATGTACATGAAGTATATTTCATTACATATGCATCACTCCTTGAATCGCCAGTAGAAGAGCTGACACTACTTCTTACATCTAGAGTAATAATTCCTCAAAGATCTCTGTATGCAGAAAGTGAGTCCTGATTGAATCTGCAGTACTTTACAGCGACGGAAAGTATATTAAATTGGGTGTACCCATAGATGGATAGTAAAAAAGAATGATATTTATCACGTTGTTGTTGCTTTTAACACAGGCTGCCCCAGTCTTACATAAGCCGTGTACATAAATATAAAAAACATTTTTTTTCTATATCTGCAAATGGGATTAAACCACCAAGTCACATGTAAGAAAGACTGCAGGAGGACTCAAAAACGTGTGTGAAGTCACAAACTCTTCTACTACCGCATAAACAATCTATCTATATATATAAAATTGGATGTGTGTATGTATGTATGTATGTATGTATGTATGTAACGTAATGGCTCCAAAACGGCTGGGCCGATTTTGACGAAATTTTCAGGGAACCTTCAGAATACTCGGGCGGGTGACACTGTGAAGTCCGATTTTTCATTTTCGGTCTGTGGGCGGAGGGGCGTGGCGAAATCCAATAATTCATAAAATGAGAACGGCTTGGCCGATTGGCGGAAAATTGGAAAAATCGAAAATCGAGTTTTTGTATGAAATTCTGTTTGAAATTATTACTTAATGGCTTTACAAATTAAAAAATAGAAAGTTTGTCTGAAGGCTTAAAATTGGGGCGAGGCGAAGTTCGCCTGGTCCGCTAGTTGGATATATAATATCACACTCCTGCTATTTTTTATGTCCTTGATATCTGTTACGGTTACTTACCAGAGAGGACTTGATGTTCTTTACCTCCCAGTGATGGTTTTGAATAGTACCACGCCTTTTCATACACGCAGCATCAAGTTCAAAACCAAAAGGTCTACTGTGCTGGCTACAACCGAAATCGGTTATAAGCCGTACATCTGCATGGAGCGACGTGCAGAAGTTATTACCAGGATAAAAAGAATACGATCAGCGAAATTATAGAGGCAGTATCAACGACTCCTAAGCAGGCCACAACATGAACCAAAAGCCAAACTGAAAATTGTCTTGAGTCTTTTTTCCAATCGGAAACTTTTCTACCGTGATACAAAAACTCTCTAAGCGATATTTTTTTCTCATAAAAAAGACCCTACAAGTTAACGCTAGTGGCATTTTAATAATTTTTGAGTATCGTATTTACTAGACCGAAAACTTTTAGTCGCAATTGTAAACGCATAAACAAACTTACGAGCCACAAGCCTAAAACTTTTTTAAAGTCATTTGCTGAATTTAGCTTCATCTTAAACTGATACTCAACAATCATTACAAGCACTTGCAATAATCTCCATTTTTTTTTGTGGGGATTTAATTCCCCAGTTGCAACGAGAATAAAATTTAAAAGGAGTGCTGAAGATCCTTTTATTGGGATTGTATGTACGATGTGGTTATTATGGCCATTTAAGGAGTTGTTTTATTGTTATCTCTTATTGAACCAGTAAAGCATGTTGTGTCCTTTCATGGCGGCTTTGGTGGTGATGGTGTGGCAGTAGTAATATTGCTGGTGTTGTACGATCATTAAGTGAGGCGTATTAGCAAGGTGCTTACACTTAAAGATGTGCAAAGTTGCATTTTTTTGTTGTTGTTGAACTCTTATTCTGTTTCATATAATTCCTTTTTTTGTTGTTCTGCTGTCTTTGATTGCAATTAATTTGGTAAGTGCGCCTGATTACAAACTCTTTCGTTTGTTGGCAGCTGTAGTTGAAAATTTGGCTAAATTTAAGTTATTTCGTTTGCAGAGTAGAAGTTCGGTTCGGCAATTTTTTTTGCTTCTTTTTAATTTGCACCCTTCGGAATAATAAAATGAAATTTGCTAATGTTTGTAGTTCTATAGCAAATATGTCAGTACAAGAATGCAATTGATGTGTTAGTAAAGGCATATTTTTGATTTTAATACAAATTTATACTTGCAAACGATTTGAAAAAAAAAACTCTTTAATTAAAGAGTTTTCATCAGGATTTATTGTTTGAAGCAAAAGGATACCATGCAACCATTCAGCTGCATGTTCGTATTTATTATAATTACTTTTTCATGAAAACCTGTGGCTACACAAGGTATTAAAAGGATTTCCGTGTTTTGTAGCAATAATTATTAAATCAAAATTTATTCTTCTTCACATTTAGATCAATTCAGCCAGATGGCTAAATTAAATAGAGTACAATACTACACACATATACACACATCTGGAATTAATGAAATGTAGAGGGAAGAAATGCTAAGCTTAAGGACTTTAAAAATAATTTAAAGGATTTATTAAAATTAGGAGTTTTTAATAAATAAAAAAATTAAACTTTTAGTTGCTCATATAAAACTCAAATCATATAGTCCTAGAAATTTGTTGCATACATTAAGACTTATTGATATACTCCGAAGCATCAGCTTGGTTTCCGAAGGATAAAATGCATCCTTGCATACGCTCATATTTTAATGCAGGTGATAAGAAAAATTAAAACTACTCTGAGCCATTCACCGATACCATTAAAGTTTAACACTTGAAGCAAAATTTCTCCATCAACCATTCAGCACTGATGATGGAAACAAATTATTTAAATACATGGAGAATATAAGCCACTGAAAAAACATATTTATTCATAATAAATAAAAAAAAATATTTTTATAATAGCCGTGCCTAAGGTGACGTCCTGAAATAACTACCCAGGAAATGACTTTTCAAAAGAAATATGAAATAATCATGCAATGATTAGGGGATTCAAATTCAATAACGCCCCAATTTATATTTCATATTAAAATAAAGCCCTTAGTTAATGAAATAACACCCTAAATAGAAATGAAATAACATAAGTATTATAGTATAAGAAATAAGGCTCCTATTCTAAAAAAAATATTTATTTCAATTTGCCATATAAATAAAAAAATTTACTCTTAATGAAAAATGTTCTGTATGCAATAAGTCGCAAAGAAATAGGATGAAAGAAAATTAGGCAACTAAATTTTTAATGAAATAAATCTCAAAGGAAATTAAATTATTTAAAAGTAATTAATACTGAAATGTATTATTTGGGATATTCTCCCCAACTACTCATTGAAACAATTTGACGATTTGGTTTAGCGACCAATAAAATACATTTGTAATACAATACAATGCATTTTCCAAAAACTATTATTGAAAGTTTTAAAAAATTCTTGTCATTTTGTTTGAATTCTTTTTTTAATAATTTCAATTTCCTTAAGAAAATATTCACCGGAAGTAGAAGTATTGAATAATTAAAAATGAATATATTGTTTTTTTTAAGATCTTCAAACTCCAAAAAAAAATTTAATTAATTAATCGTAACAAAGATCGTTTTCCATGTGTGTTTCTGGGACACAGAGAATCCACATGAAATGCATGAAAAGTCATTGCATCTGTTCAAAGTGATTGCTTGGTACGGCATTTGCAGTTAAAAAGTGATTGGGCCGTGTTTTTTTCGAAGACGCCAAAAGATGGCACCACCGTAACAGGAGTGTTACAGGCAGATGCTAAACGAGATTTTTTTTTCTGTCGTAAGTTGCTACATTGGCTCTTAGTGATTGTTGGTTTCAATGGTACCGAGCAACCGATCATTCAGCTCGAATGATTTCCCGTTTTGAAGATTTGAACTGGCAGTCCAGATCGCCAGATCTAATAGCACCAGACTTCTTCTTTTGGGGCTTTTTAAAATCTCGCCCTTACGAAAACAAACCGCGATTCTTGAAGAAGTAATCGTCAATTTAGATCTAGATTTAGCTTTGCGAGGACGAATTCAAAATGCCGTAAAACGAGCGCAATTGTGCATCAACTCGAGAGGTGACGATTCGAGCGATATAATTTTTTCCAATTAATGTCATCAATTATGCATCACTTTCAAGTAAACTTTGTTATTTAAAAGGCAGCCAGTTCAAATTATGGCATTACTTGTGCGCCACCTTGTATTGATTATTGGAAAGATAGTGAAATATTGAAGATAATTTTAATTTATGAGACTTGTGAATATAGATGATTTGAATGTTTGATGAAAAAGAACTTTAAATATAAAACTAACACCAATAACGTATTAAGTAGATGTTTATCTGACTCATATTTGTTTTACTTAAACAATTTGAATTTTGATAAACACGAAAAAAATGGCATTTGAATATCGTTTGAAATTCGTTATCATTATTATCTGAACATGATTAGATTTATTATTAGAGAAGGATATTTAGAACTAGAGTAAAGCTCATTTAGCTTCTATTTTTTTAAGTTATTGATGTTTCAATATGCAAAAGCTTTTATGGGGAATTATAAAACGTGTGTATATAATTTCAGAGTTTTTTATTGTTCTGCAAAAACAGCAAAAAAACCTGAAAGTAAATATTTCATAATTAATTCTCACTACTTTAAGCGAAAAAAAAACAGTTTTCCCAAGTTCTTAAATGAAAAATTAACCAATGAACTATTATTCTCACTGCCAATGTCACTACATTGCAGCTGTAATTAAAATCTGTCCAAAGCACTTTGTGACTTAATGCTCACATTAAATTACAAAACTAGTAAATACTAAAGCAAAAAAAGAGGAAAGAAAAGAACAGACAACTGCTAGTGTCACTTAAAGGTAAATACTTATATCTCTCCACCATTTGCTTACATAAGAACTATGGCGGGAAAATAATCGCTGGGAAAATATTCACACATTCCACGCACAAAAACAAAGAAAACAAAATAACTGTTTAGGAGCCAAAAAAAGAACAGAACTTTTAAGATCTACAATTAGACCTACAAAAAAAGAACCTGACGAATAAACTGGTAAATTGTTTTGAAAGAAAAAATTATAAAAAATAATAAATTTATTGATGTCGCTTAAGTAGTTTTTTAACTTCCCGACCCACCGACAAAAAAATAAATGAACATGACTTCATAAGTGTACAGTTCTTTGTCTATGAAACCTATTTAACTAATTATTTTGAGACCAAACAAAATTCCTAATTACTGCCATATGTTCTCTAATGTTTAAAGTTAATTGCCCTTAAGTTACTTGAGACATGTGATATAATAATTTATGTAGTTTAGTGACACTTATTTTGAATGCACTTGATATCTAGAAAATGTTGGCCAAACAAAGAAAGCATTGAAATAAATTGAATAACAATGCTGTCTTAAAAATGAAAATTTATGAAAATAAGTTCTGCATCGGAAAAAGACTGTTTGTTTCTTAAGTCTTTTGTTTTGGGATAATAAATTCGTTTTAGAGGCCTCTTAGTATTCTATATTTGTTTAAAAATTTTGAAAATATTTCCAATACTTTTAAACAGATTACAAACGATCTTCATACAAAATATAAATATAATTCTTTTTTAAGTTGATAGATTAACAATAAATAAAAGTAAATGTCTTGAATGTCCGTATAAAATATAAATTTTTTTTATTGGTTCCATGAACTTTTAACTTATTAGTAAATTAAAATATCAATATAATACAACATTTATGTTTCCGTTTGAAAAATTAATGCTCTTAATATAAATTTCAGTGGCTTTTGTTTTCAAAAGGAAAAAAAAACAATTTTTGTGGAAATTTTACCGCAAAAAAAAGCAAATTTTACTTTTATTAAAAAAAGGCGATTTTAAAATCAAAATTTTTATTGTACATTGTATTCCGTATCACCAATTTGGTTTCAGGAAGAAACATAACACTGCCGAAGGAACACTCACACTTGTAAATGTAGTAAGAACTGCGTTTGAAGACAAACAATATTGTTCAGCTTCGTTCATGAACACTTCCCAGGCCTTTGATAAAGTTTGGCATGAAGGTTTAATAAATAAATTGTGGCATAAGTTACCCGTAAATATTCATAACCTATTCGTTAGCTGGTAGCAAATTTATTATTAGAAAAGGAAACTTTTTGAGCGCATCACAACCAACAGAAACAGGAGTTCCTCAAGGCAGTACATTAGGTCATAACTCGTATTTGAATTAATCCTCTGACATCTTCGCATATCAACATTTGCTGATGATACAGCTTTTTTTAAAGCATCCATGAAAATGCCAAAGAAACTTCTATCAAGTTGCAGCAAGACAGTTTAATATTTTAGAAAATGGATGAAAACATGGAAAATAAAACTGAACTAGCAAAAATGGGTTCACATCACTTTTACATTGCGAAGGCAAACATGTCCTCCCATCCCAATTAATGGTAAATCAATACCGCAATACAATACAGTCAAATACTTTGGAATTCACCTTGATCGCCGCTTAACATGAAAACCGCACATAGACGCTAAATTCATGCAAATGCAAATAAAAGCTGCTCAAACTAATTGGCTAATGGGAACAAATTCAACATTAAGTCTAGATTACAAACTTCTTCTATACAATGCGATCCTAAAATCAATCTGGTGCTACGGAATTCAGTTGTGGGGCACCGCCTTAGCGCCCAATATAGAAAAAAATTCCAAGGCGCCAAAATAAAATCCGCCGCATGACTACTGCAGCTTCCTGTTATGTTAAAAATTTGCGGATTCATTAAGACCTGGACGTTCCTTTGGTTAAAACAATGGCTTCAAAGCACGTAACAAAATGCAAAAAAACTAGGGTATCATCCAATTTCACCAGCCGGCAACATTCTACATTGCAGATGCCACGCTCGGTTGAGAAGGAGGGACACTCTTGCTCTTAGCCGAATACGAGAGATGTGACGACATACCCGCTGAAAATAGTGCTTTTTTGTCTGGCATTGTGTGAAAGTTTCATAAATAATTTTTAAATTGTAATATAAAGTCATTAAATGTTGCAAGCAACTATTTATGTTCTATTGTCAGTTTGCAAAAGACATCACATTGCCAGGGTGTCGACGTTGTCCCCCTTTTGATGGCATCATTTTCTTTTTTCAGAAATAAAACGCCATTAATTTCTATTGAAAACTGTAACAATACTTTTTTTCAAACAAAGCGGCACCCAAATAAATACTTTGCGACTTGAAATCATTTTACTTACCGCCCGCCCATATGTGGTTTTTTAACATCTATTTAGTTCAATGAACTTGTATAAACTGTGAAACTTTTGCAAAATTAAATCTGTCAAATCATTAACCTTGAAATATTTTATATAAATATTTTTTATTTATTATTATTTTTTTCTTTTGGTTTGTTCTGTATATCGATTCTATACTTTTAATGAGAAAAATAACAAATTTAATGACATGACTTGATGAAATTCTGCTGCATTTCGCTTTAAGTTGAGCACTTGAAGACCAAACTGAAAGTATGATTGATTGAAAAATATTAATTTTATTTAAAAAAAATCTTTATTTGTAAAAAGCACAACTTTATAGAACAAATTATTTTGTTGATTGGTTCATTAAACTCTTGAAAGATTTAAATATTTTGTTTCATTGTATGTTTAATAATTTTTATTATTATTACTTGAAATCATGACTTTTTTATTTTCTTTTTAATACCAGACAATTTCTGAAAGTTCCATTTAAGGTCTTTTTTTAATTAATTTTTATAATGGGTGATTTTTAAGAGTTTGGATTTAGAAAATAAATAAAAAATGCAGAAAATATGCAAAAGTTAATGGAATTTTTAAAGATTATTTCATATTGCCCGTGGTTACGCCTTAGCTTGTCCGTCCGTGAAGTACAATTTTGGTATACTTTTTGCAGCATTTCGGTCAGTATCTCACAAATGGCAGCTGTAATAATGTCTTCCAGGACTGGATTTGGGGCTGGAATTCCCCGGTACGCGAAAGAAAAAAATAGTATAATGGGCTCAAATCGCACGATCTTGGCGGCCAATGGACAGCTGCAAAAGATTGAGCCAAAAATGAGATTCGACGCTAAGGAAAATTTTTCGATAGATAAATGGATCTTCATCAATACTACGAGAAAACCTTGGAGAGAAATTCTAATTAATAATATTTATTATAATAAATGATAATTTTTTGTGGAAAGATTTTCCTAGAATTCAAGTTACTCCTTGTGCTTGGAGCAAAATTTTAGCTATGGCGTTATTTCGTCTAGAAATTGGCGTTATAATTGTCCCAAAATTCGATTCAAATAAAATAAATGATGGTCACTAATGTTTAGAAATACAGAGACAAAATTGAAACTGGAATGGACACACATTCCTTAAGTCACTGTCCGACCTTGCCAGGAATGCTGTCGAATGGAACCCGCAGGGGAGTTGTAGAAGAGGTCGACCATGACATACATGGCGAAGGCAAATTGATAGCGAAGCTAGAAAAAATGCATGAAAGCTTGAGTGAACTAACAGCTATTGCTATGAACAGATCTGAATAGAAGAAGTTTGTTGAGGCCCTACGCTCCTTATAGGACCGAGGGTAATATATATATATATATATATATATATATACATTAATCCAGAAAATCATTTTATATATACCGCAGCACTAAACTTAAAATTTTAAAAGCTAGTCCGTATTCACGCTCCAGAATATAAGTAGAAGATTAGCGTGATGAATGAATGCGATATAAATTATAAAAAATTTCAATTCAGGCTGCATTCAAGTCAAGTAGCGCTTCAAAGCCGGAGTTCGCCAAATAAAAATCACTTTTTTTGTGGGCTGGTATTTAAGGGCAACTTCTACGTTTTCAATGCCCCAAGCTTGTTTTTGTTTATTGCAATACTTGATCATTTAAAATGATTTCATTTTTCGAAAATCCTTTGTTACATTATTCTATTTGCGAGTCCCTTTTTAATATCACGACTTTCCTCACGTGTTCATCGGTGCATTGTCTAAATGGAACAGTACGAGTACTTCTGTATGCTAGATACAAATCAATATTGTATCTATTGCAAAAGCTCTGAATGATATTTGCTGTAGCCTGTCTACCCTTTTCAAGATAATCGATGTGAATGACCCCGTATGCTTTGGCCTGACCTTCCGCTTTAGCGTCCTTTGGCGGACGTTGATCCAAAGAAACATATTTGTCCTTATTATGATTGTCGACGTCGACGTCACACCAAGTCGACATCAGTATATTGGCAATTGTGAGATCGTTGTCGAGAACTATTAAATATTATTGATAGGATATTACTACTACTATGGTTTATAATATTACAATTGGCCATCAATATTCGGTAATTATTGCCTACAACTGCTGTCTTTTTTTTACTGTCGACTTGATGTGACGTCGACGGGACAATCACAATAAGAGGGATTGTTTAGAGTGTTCATTGGTCTTTGGTGTATTGTTTGTTGTACTGAATTCATATTTCGCTAGTTGGTTTTGTCCGCGAACAGTGACGATTACTCCTTTGAAGTGGTCACTAGGTTGCGTTTATGACCGAGTGTGAGCGACCCCGGCATCCATCGCACATATAGCTTTCATGTACCTACTTGGCTGAGATGCTGTCTCAGTCAAGCACTTCCATCTTCGCCTGACAATATTATTCCACGGATTTTATTGTACTATTTCTAGCGCGGCGACCTCCTTTGGGTGACGTGAGCGTTTAGCTATCACGACGACAACGGAACTTTACCACTTAAATTGACGAGGCAGTACACCCTAGTATTTATCCTCGTTGATGTTTTTTTATGTTTAAAAAAAAATTCTTTTGTCAACACACGGAATTTACTTCTTTCCATTTGTGTTAAAATTAAAGAAATTTTCTATTTCAAATGGCTGTCAAAAAGAAACTATTAGATTTAGTAATAGATAACAGTTAAAGGGAACAGTGTTGCATTAAAAGTTACTGTGCTGGCAATGTGAAGGCTGATGAAATTATCAAACTACCCTCGTATTGTTGTCTATATCATTTCTTCTGTACTCTCTTACAAATTCCCTGATTATTGCGTACAATTCATTGAAAATTTCATTGTGTGAGTTCTTTTTTATGAATTAAATATTGCCGCTTTATTTTACTCTAGAAATACAAGTTTCCTTAAGTGCTTGGCATTCATACTCGTACAAGTGCGCCTGCGTGTGTAGATCTTTATAATTTTGTTTTTGGTTTAATTTATTAAGCAGATTTTTTTTATATGAGTATGTATTTTATAACAACCGCTACCGATTTGCCAAAACTCTACTCGTACCGCTGTCAGCGTTGACGCTATTATTTAGGTGAGGGTCAACAGGAAAGTTGTAGTTGAGCTTTTCTACTCTTGGTTGGATTAAGTGCGCTCGCGCACGTGTGTGTGTGTGTGTTAATTAATGAAAAGTTATCACAATGTGTGTGTTCTTGCTTGCCAAAGAAAAAAATGAGAGAATTATATTGTAGATAGAGTAACAGTTAATAAATCTGTGTCGTTTTAGTTGAATTTTAATTTAAATTCTAAGAAATTGTTGTATCTCAAAGTAGTTTTTTATAATTACTTTTTTGCATAAATGCAAAATTAAATACGAGTATTAAAAAAAAAAGACTGAAAGAGCAGTAGCCTTAATTATATTATTTAAACCAGCGTATGCCAGAGTATTGCAATTCGTGTTGCACTTGTATTGTAAAAATATGTGGTAGTAAAAATAAATGCGAAATATAAATAACACACGTGTGGTTAAACATTCAGTAAATGACTGGGGATACACTAGGCTTCTTTTTTATGTCTTTTTTTTAATGTTTGGTCCATAAGAATCAAAAGGCTTGAGCAAGAAACTTGATTGCATTTCGTTACAAAATTTCTTGGTGGCATCTTCCTATTTTTGGCGACTATTTCGTTAAGGCATTTTTTAGTGGCATGCATTTTGTCATTTATGTATGTTATAACTTTCAAGTATTGTGAATATCTGGGAGCTTTCAGTGATTTTAGATAAAACGAAAAATATATGTGTGTAGTGAAAATCTTTATTTATATAAGTATGTATATAAATTTTTTTACTGTTAATTAGAAAGGCCATTTTATATATCAATTTCGTTAACGGAACAATCTATTTACTTGGGAATATTTTGAAATGTTTTCCAAATATATTCATTTCAGCTTTCTTTACACTTAAGGTCTTAAAACAAAATATTTGATTTTAATATCTCTACAGTTTCTTTTTCTATTCCTAAATGGTTAAAATGTTTAAATGTTTAATGTACAATCATAAAAAATTAACTTTTTAAATGTTTTATAGTTTTTTAATTTAATTTTAAAATCAAGCAATAAATTGTAGTCTATTATTACTTCCTTAATCATCATAAAGTGTACGCTACTGAGGAGTAGCGAAAGTAAAGTAATTATTACTTATTAAAATATACAGCATATATATTCATATAGAATTTTTTTTTTTTTACGATTTATAAATGGTATAGCAAATGTATATGCATATGTTCGGCTTACATAATGGAAACCATCAACTTATCACAAATTTTAATGCAAAGATCTAATTTCTTTGTGAATACTTAACAAAATATTATACGAAAGTAAAGTTAAATAAACAGGTATGTGATGGAAATCGTTGCGATTTGAAATGAAATCGTAAGCTCAAAACGTAGAAAATGGTATTAGGTGTGACAAAAAACGTATCGATTTCATTTTCCAATTTTGTTTCACTATCAGTTGGTTAACTCTGTTGTTTTGTTGTTATTTGCTATAAATAGATATTGAAGCCAATCATGCTGAAGCCGGCTGCAGGTTGCCAAACCTATGTTCGGCGTCGACTAAATAAAAATCTTTGGATCGCGGTCTGCTGAAGCGAATGTTGTAATGAATGGCATTTTTTTCTTCATTTTAAATACCTAGTTTTATATATGGGTGTGAAGATAAATTTTAAATTTGTAACCCTAGACAACAACCTTTGCGTTTGACAGAGTGATGTTATTACGCTAACATAGCTCTGTTAAACATTCAAAAATTTGATTAATGCACCAAAAGTTGAATTAAAACCACATTTTTGAACAAAATTTATTTAACAACGTTTTTTATGTTATTTATATAAACCTCTTTCTTTGTTGTCTAGGGTTACAAATTTTAAAATTTATCTTCACACCCATGTTTTATATTAAAAAAAAATTTATTTTTAAGACAATGGAAAAGTCTTGAAAAAAAAAATTGGACACGTTGGCGGCGGCTAAGTGCTTTCTACATATCTCGGCGGTGGATTTTAGCCAATCGGCTAAATTATTTGAAACAAAATTAATTTATTTTACATTAAAGTGTTTGCCAAGGTTTCTGTATTTCTATTCGATCTCCTTTGACAAAACCATTTGCTAAACTATTCCATAAATTGAATAATCATCGCTTCTTGTTGAGTATTTATATGCTTTCCCCTATAAATATTAATGTGTTTGTAGATAAGTCTGTCTTAATTATTTTAAAGGATATTACTTACATTTTAACATAAGTTCTTGCACGCAAATTTTTGTTCGAATACACAAAAAATTTTAAATCGTGAACCTCCGCTTACTCGATTTGAAAACGTAAAAACAATACAAATTCCGTTTTCAATCAGATCTTGTTTTCACATTGTCATAGAACAAGATGGGAAATGAAATCGATTTCGGTTTAAAGCAAAACCAGAATGAAATCTAAATAAATGTGTGCATCAAATCGAAAACGATTTCCATCACATGCAAGAAAATACAAATTATACAATAATTTTGATGGCACTTTTATTTGATTATAATGCTTGGACCTTGCGAAATGCAATGTCATTTAAATGACCGCCTCAAGATTTGCTGCAGTAGTGGATCCTTTGAGGTATTTTTCGAACGCACATTTCGGGCGGTATCCCGGCGATAACTTCACGAATGTTGGTTTTTAAATTGCTCCAGCGTTAGAGGATTATCCGCGTAAATACGGTCTTTGCCGTAGACCTACAGAAAGAAGTCTAAAGGCATCAAATCGCATGATTTTGGTGGTCTATTGACGACGCCAAAACGTGATATTACGCGTACTGGAAATTTCTCATGCAATAAAGCCAAAATTGCTCGTGTTGTGTGGCTCGAGCCACCTTCTTGTTGAAACCACCTATCATCCAGTTCATAATCTTCAATTGACGGTAGCTTTTCTCCCAGCGTGGTTTTCGAACAAATACGGCCCAATGAGACCTCCGGACGATACGCACGAAAAAGTCACTTTTTTCCGTTGCAATAGTTGAAGTAAAAACCGAGTGAGAAGTGAGCTTCATCGCTGGAGAAATTTTTTTTCGAAAAATCAGCATTCAAAGCCTTTTGCTCTAGCAGCCAATCAGCATAACTACGGCGTTGTGAATAGTGCGGCGGCTTTTGATTGTTGTGTGAGTTGGATGCAGGTGCAAATCCAAATGTAAAATACCGCATAATGAGCCGGAAGGCAGACAGAGAATGTCGTGGAATCGACAAGGCTGGATTCTCCGCCACACTCACTAAACGGAAACGATATTTTAGGTAGTGTCCACATTGGGATGATTCAGAGGCCTGACCATATCTGTAACGCCACCAGTGTCTTCAAATTTCTTTATAATTTTACCAGTTCCTTGCACAGTAGATCGATTATGACGACCATAATCACCCTGTAATGCTTGAAAAGTGGCCACATTTGAACCATCACTTTTTACTATTTTTACGTATTTTTTGATTATTATACCATCCATATTCGTAAATAGGGAATCTTTCAGTAAATAAATGACATTTTAGGTGACTGATATTTAACAGCTGACAGCTTTGCCATATCATCCGTTTTAAAACTACTAAATGGATAACCCAATACATTAATTTGCTGAACATTTCGGAAGGAGTTTTTAATGAATTCAAAATTATTTCTATTATTCATTAACATGGGCAGAAGACCCTTTCTTAACCCATCCCTACGAACCCACCAGAATTTCCACAAGACTCAAGTCAGAGCAGTCAGTGCCATTTCCTTGAGATAGTCCATGTGCTGATTAAAAGAACTGCTTAGATGTTTAAGCCTACGCTCCTGCAGAGTTGGCAGTCACATAGGAAGTGTTTAATCCACTCTTCCTCCTTTGCGTAGAAGCAGTTACTGAAGCAGTAGTCATAGAAGAATCCTAGATAGTGCCCCAGCAGTGCTAGCAAACCTTTCCCAAAGACTAGGAAATGTTTCGTCCTTTTGTTTCCTAGGGTTGGCCAGCTAATTCTGTATGGCTCACCGCAATTGAATTCATTAGGTCCGAGGGTGAGCCTAGTCTCGCATACTCGGCTGCCGTCTCATTGCATTGAATGCCTTCACCCCCAGCAATCTATACTCCAGTCCTGATGTCGTTGTAGCAGAACCAAAGACTGAATGTACTCCAGCAGCCATCATTGAACTAAGAGTCTACAAAAATGTCCATTAAATTGACATCTAAATGAGCCACGTAATTCCTTTCACAGGCTCTATTATGGCATATATCTCTGCCTGGAATAGAGTGGAGCTGTCAGGTAATCTGTGGGAGACTTGTCCCTTAGAGAACAGCCTTGATCCAGTGGTCCTACGATTACAAATATGCTTTCTTTCTTCGAGTTAAACGCAACATTTAGTTAAATCGTGCAATATTATATAAATTTGATGGTGGCAATTAGCTTGCAATCAACCTTCTTGATGAAACAAGTCTTTGGATTCTTCATGCAACATAAGCATTCAGATTACTTTAACGTTTGAAGCTGAAGCGTTTGGAATCTATCCTTTCGCGTCATTCTATTTATCTAAAGACAAACACATTGTTTGGCAAGATCAGTTAAATATTATCGCATGATCTCAGACTAGCGCATGCGATCTTCATAAGTAAGTCAAAGATGTTGCAAAAGTCATTGATCTTATATTGATTTTGAGATAAGCTGCCAGTGTAGGATATTCCCTTATTTGGTTCCTATTCATAATTTGAGGGTATTTAACGCTTCACATCTGAAAGGCGTAAAAATTTGCCATTTATCACGATTTTTATGTAGATTAAAAAAAGTATTTTCAATTCGAGCTTAACAGATTACCAAATATTTTTCAACTTGATTTCCCAGGATGTTGAAAAAATGCTCTATTGGATTTTTTGGAAGCATTTGAAAATTTTATTTTTGGAAAGTGATTTAAATTTTTGTTTTGACTGGGTACTTGCAACAATTTAATTACATCCTGAACTGTTTTTTTTTTCATATGTGACATTTTAAAAGACCAATAAAAATCAAAGAAGATAAAAATAAAAAGAATTTTAATATTATTCACATTTCTATGGTTTAGACAAAATGGCTCAAAGGAACACAAATGAATTAATCCTAATGAATAAGGAATGTGGGAGGGTTAAAACAAATTATGACAAATCGGTAATCAAAAAGATTTGCTAATAAAAAATTGATGGAAGGATGTTTTCGTAGACTAGTAGCTAGTGTACTAGACTAGTGGTCCGAAGGTTGCAGGTTCGATTCCTGTGTTTTTGTTTAAAACAAGTCAAATCTAAATATATGATAGAAACCACATAAAAATAATAATAATATCAATTTTAAATATGTTGTTTAATACACTGAACGTCAAATCTTGTTTTTTCCAAAAAAAAAAATGTTTCTAATAAAAGAGAAGAAATAAAAACATAATTTATATAAATCCTTGTGTGCAATATCTATTGACAATCTAATTCAAACTATAACAAATGTTCAAATATATCTTGATTTATTATGGTTCAATAAACTTTTACGCAACGTCACGCCACTGCCAACTGGCAACATTCAAGTGCATAATAAATTCTATCAATAAAATTATTTTAAATTTTTTGCAAGCTTGAAGCATAAATATGCAAAGGTGCAGAAGAAGCGTTCACCAGCGCATGAAGACTTAACAAACCAATCAACAATTGGAAAAAGAAGTAGTACGAATAAAATATAAAATTTAATTTAAAAAAATATTTCTAAATAATGTGAGAATTAATAACACTTGTCCATTTTTTTTTAATAAAAGAGTTGAATGCAGCAAGTGCATAAGCCTTAATGAATAGTTAGAACTCTGACTTCCAACTCTTAAAAACAAATTGGCTACTGGCCGTTCCATAAGTTTTACCAATAAATTGAAAACCACATCTATATAAAGACACTTCAATACACGCACTCATACCTGAATTCACCAGTACTAGGAATCATATTTTTTTATTGTGGTCTTTTATTTGTGATATTTGAATTTTCCATCTTGAACATTTGAATTTATTCGAAGAAAGTTCCAAGATTCAAGTTGTTATAACAACTTTTATCTATTTGAATATTAATTTCTTAGTATTTTTTTTTCTAATTAGCCCAGAGCTTGAAACTTTTTTTAAGTGACAATATTTTCTGCAATGGCTTTCCACGGTGATTTTCAGTAGTTTTGTGTACAAATGCCAGCTTATGTCAGGCAACGAACTGTTTGTTCAACGCACATCTTTTGCTTTTCATTCTCCCTCTCCTTATGGTTCAGGTGATGTGTTTTGTGGCATTTAAAAAATTCTATACGTTTGGGAAAATTTTCAAGTTATTTTTTGTTTTGTCTCTTTTACTGCACATTTGTTTATTATTTAGTAGAATGATTGAAAAAATTAATGAGAAAAGCGATTTAAAAAAAGAGAGGAAAGAACTGATGCCATAGAAGCAGTAGTAATCGATTTTTCAAGATACAATAAAGGCTGACTTCCAAAACGTATCAATACAAGGTTTGTATACAGTTTTGCTACTGTGTTCAAACAATGTACGTATGCAAAGTTACAACACAATGCAACCATGTGCTTTGTTTATTTCAACAATATGAAATGTTGGTGATGCTATGCATCATATAAAAATTTCTGTTTTGTTATGAAAGAAGAAAAAATTAACAGCAAAGAATTAAAAATTTTACTAGATAATTTCTTGAATTTATCAGAGAGTTCCGATGGAAACTCTGTACAACATTCTATTCAAAAATCGCTAAAATCGGGTTCATTTCGCAACCTTGTTATGAGAAGCAATTTTTTTTGCTCATGATTCCATTTTTTTCGCTAAAATATATTAAAAAAAACAATTATTTGCTGTTTATATATATTAATTATTAAAAACAAATTAACTTACTTTTGTGAGTCGGTCATTATTTTTGTTTTTAATTTTTTTCTCTGCAAACGCTTTGGTGGAGTTGTTTTTTATGACTAAACAAACGAATACCAAACAATGCATCAACTAAAAAAGTGATGCCTGCTTGCTTTTTTACTGCGTTAAAAATACTCATTGGCGACGTTTTGAAATCGTATACATTGTAAATATTTTGTACTGCGGCGTTATGAAACATTGTACTTTGTTCGAATACAAAGCAATTGACGTTTTGGAAGTCAGCCAAACATGCACTAGCATATATACCCGTCACTGCGTATGCATTCGGAAATGCAAAATTTTTTTGCGCAATTAAAATATTAATATTAAGATATTTCATAGATATTTTAAGTTAATACACTTTTGTAAATAACGCTCGCTAATATTGAGCTGGCGAAATAAAGCTGAGCATGTCTGCAGATTAAATTTCTCTTTTAAGGACCTCAATAGAAGCTGTCCAAACCCAGCAGAGAAGTTAATTATTGAGTTAGCCTCTTCGGCCATTACTCCGCTCCCTCAGAGAAAATGGCATGGTCCGACCTTGACTGCAACATCCAGCAGAAATATCGAATTGTGGTATAAAGAAGATAAACATAATGATCCAGGTATTTATTCAGGTAGTTTTTATGAGTACAATTGCTCCTTTCGACTTTTTAATTGGTTTCGAAGATATTGGAACTTGATACTAGCGGGAAGTTCCAGGGATGGTCCACGATCTCAAATACTTTTTTTAATACTTTATACGGTATTTTAAAGAATGTTAGCGATTGATTTTTTTTAACTTTTAGAGTTATTATTGGTACAAGCTTTCTCGTAAAGCTTGCAAAATTAAAACTGATGATAAGCAGTACCGATATTATAAAACAGGGTTCCCAAATTTAGACGGTAAAATATCATAAATGGGATTTCTAAAACTTTTACATTTTCATATATGAACTTTAAAAAATGCATGCGCCTCCGATCGAAGAAGAATATGTCTATCTGGTTTTTCTTTCTTTTTGTTATTCATATATAAGAATTAAATTGATGTCGCTGTTGACTTTAAATCAACTTAAAAAAAAATTGAAACTTCTATGGTCAATGTGACAAAATCTTTGTTGCATTCAATATGATTAAAAAAAATTCTTAACGTATTTCTTTAATATCTTCCATGCATAAGCGACTTGAAGCTTCTCACATTAAAATATGCAAGTTATGCTTGATTTAGGCTTTTTCTTACTCATCACTCAATAAATAAAAAAGGTGGACGTGGTGAGAATTTGTGTCCTCGTCTCTGTGCATTTCTTTAATAATGTTTCTTTTAACTCTGAACGTCAGTTGCATTTGGCCATTTATATTGTCAATATTTTTGTACATGTTGCAGCATTTAATAATAATTTCTTTTTAAGGTAGAAAAATAAGTAACAAAATAGTGAAAGATGGATTCCTTGTGTATGTTTTGTTTTTGCATGTTATTATTACACTGAAAAAAAGGAAATATACGAGATACAAACACAAGTCTGAAAAACTAAATACACATGCACTTTATCACTAACACAAGCACACTTTTGATAATTGCGAGTCAACTTATAAAAAAAATTCCTGGGAAGTGTTTATGGCAAGTAAAATGACATGCAACCGAAACCATATTGGACGTGGGATGACAGAAAGATGTGTGTGAAGATAAATTTAAATTTAACTAGTACAGACAAAAACCATACTTTTTAGTAATGACAATTTCGCAGTTAACAGAGCTCCGTTAACCAGTTAACAGGAAACACAAAATGGACTAGGTTCATTTAATAGGCGAAATATAGGAAGTACCACAAGGATAAAAAAGCTATACATCTGGAAATATGCTCCAGGAATTTCTTAAAGAAACTGTGACAATACGGAAGGCAAAATACATGTTAGAACAGCAACATAGTTCGTTTAAACAAATGTAATTTCTAGAGAAGATTAGTGGACATATTAAAAAATGGAGAGGGGCTGGTACTACACACTATATAGAAAATGTGGTCTAGGGGGCGCTGAAATGGAATATAATCTTGGAAGCTTAATAAATGCGATTTGAAAAAAAATTTTTCTTTTTTTTTTGAATTTCTGGGGAAGATTAGTGGTCATTTTTAAATCCCAGTAAAGCACAGCTTTGGTGACATCTATGAACAACCATTTTGAACGAATATTGAGTAAATTTTCCTAAATTTTGGTTGACCATTTTTTTAGTGTATTTTTGAGCATTTATTTCTCTTATATTTAACGACAAACAGCCTTTGATCACTATCGCTACAAGTGCACAATGATCATGATCATTATCATTTTTGTTTTTTCTGATTGATGGTGTAAATTTTGTTTATTTATTTTAAAATTGTCAAAGGCTTTTTTTCTATTAGTGTCTTGTAGGTTTTCAAGTCAAAAGCCAAATAACCGGTATCGAGGAGTGACTTGAGAATTTTATTTAAGTGTGAATTGTTTTCACTCTGACAGTCAATATATTTATTCCCCATTTCAATAACGAGATACGCCACAGGCTGATGGTGAATGATAATGGTCAGGATATGATTTGTTAATTTTTCTTTTATTTATGGTTTTAATATCATTAGACAAGCACTTAATTGATAGAATAGAACTAATTGCGGATATTTTTGTGCTATTGCAAAAAGAACACAAATAATATAAAAAAAGTTTATTTCCAAGAACTAAATTTAGTTTCAAAATATTGAAAGATGAACAAATTCATAGTGAGCTACAAAATTCATTTTATACCTACCCGTACTACTAGTGTCTTATTTTAAACTAACTGGTTTTACTCTTCACAATGAATAAACAAATTTTCCTCCACAAAAAAAAAACAAAATCATGTAAATGAAATAATTTAAAGCTGTCAAAAGTTAAAGTGGATTCCACTCCATCTCATATCATTTTATTGTATGTATGTTCTCGTTTTTTTTTTCTTTTGTTTTAATATGAACATCTCATGGGCTTCTGTTCTAAAAAATGGAGCCAGTTGCCTGAGGTATTTACAATACTATGGGCTTATTTAAATATTTGATTAAAACTATGTCTAACTATATATATAAACTAATTTAAAAAACAAAAGTTTTCCTTTTAGAGCGGCCGCTGTGAAATGCATTTCATTGTAATGATCACCTTAAAAATGTTTATCTTTAATTAAAACTTTATTCAAAACTTTCATTTTTGATTCAAAAACCATAAAAAGAAACTCTAAATATCAAATTAGTTTAAACTGGAATTAGATGACGCATTATATCGATTTCTTTCTCTGAAAAAGTCAATATCAATTTATAAAAATAAATTAGTCATGAAATTTAACTTCCCTACAGGATAATGTGTCTTTTTCTAATAAAATAACTCTTATTAAAGAACACTAAATTGTTTTTTTTCTATTTAAAAGGGCAAAAAAATTTACTTAGTTTATTATTAAGTCAAAGAATTATTGCCCCGATTATGGTTTACAACACCTAAATGTTGTGTTGCTTCGACACAGAGTGGTTTATGTCACAGTGTTGCATTTTATTTGTAGTACATATTTCCGTAAAAATACATACCTGTATGTCAAAAACTGTTAAAAAAAAGATTAAAAAAGTGTATATTTTGTTAGAAATAAATAAAAGAACACACAAAAACACACACACAAAAGGCACGTATCCGGAAAAGAATTCGAGACAGTTCAAATCCATTGGAACTACCATATATAGAATAAGTCTATATAATTTTTATTAAAACCAAAAGTTAATACATAGTCTTAATTACAATAACATACTTTATAGTTTTATAAAAATTTTCCGCATAAACAAGGATTGTTTCTTGTTTTTGATACAAAAACTGAGCACTTTTCTAAAAACTAACTCTTTGCCATTCTTTAATATTTCTAATTGGCCGTCGCAAGCCATTTAATTGTTCAATAAAATAATTCCATTTGTCCTTGAGCTGTATTTTGTTATATCCAAATGGGAGCTTGCCTTGGCCAATATCTGGATTAATTGTCATCAGCTCAACCAGCTTTGCCATTTGTTTTTTATTTGTAATTTTGCTATGAAATATTTATTTTATTATTTTATTTTATTATTTTATATTTATTTATTTTATTTTTTAAAGTTCTGTATGTTTTGCAACACAAATATTATATGCATACTTAAATTTTTTATTCTATTTGCGATTTTCAACTTGTAATGTTAATAAAACAACACCTAAATGAGCTGTTGTAGATTTTTGACAGTGCGAACAACACATACTGACAACAGTTGTAAACCATAATCGCATTTTTAAAAATTCAACATTAAAGTAACAACTGTTGTAAACCATAATTGGGGCATATATAAGAAAAAAAAACAACAAAATAATTTAATACTTTTAAGACAAGTAGTATTTTTATTTTGAGACATGAAATTTTTTGTTGAAAATGACACCTAAAACTTTTTTATTTGAATATTTCTGTTACTAAAATAACTTTCTTAACTTAATAAAATATCATAAAAATTGGATGTTAGTCTAAAAAAAAAATACACAAACGCCTGTTATCGTCTTTCGATTTGAGTACCCAAAGGGCATGGAAAGTAACGACTCATTGAAATAAAAATGGAATTTGTTCCTAAGGAATGACATTTTCATAGCATCTGAAGTATATGTTAGTACATTCCTTCGATTTCCTAGGAAGTTGAGTAGAGAAAACCTTAATTAAATTGAAAACAAGTACATACGAGGTCTGTTCAATAGAAAAGTAGAATTTTGAAATTTCTCGGGCTACGTTAATTCGATTAGCGATTTTTTTATGTTGTCACACTTGTCTCGAATGTATATTCTACGTTGTGTTTGTTTGTGAGAGACATAACAGTTAGACGTGCTTGGCGAAAAAAGGCTCAAAGGATTTGCATCAAATTAAGTGCTCGAAAATACTTGAAATGTTGACAACGGCATATGGTGATTGTACTCGGAGTCAGAAAAAATTTTGCAAGTGCTAAAAGCTTTTCAAAGAAGGTCGAGAAGATGTGAATGACGACTCTCGTCCTGAAATTTCCATCACATCAAAAGCCGAGGAAAATGTTGAGAAAGAGAGGAAAATTGTTATGCAGAATCATCGAATTAAGTGCTCAAAAGCATTTGAAATTTTGACAGTGCCATATGGTGATTGTGCTCTGAGTGAGAAAAATGTTTGCAAGACGACGTTCATCCTGAAAACTCCATCACATCAAAAACAAATGAAAATGTTGAGAAAATTAGAAAAATTGTTATAGAAAATCATCGACTAACTATTAGAGAAGTTGCAAGGGATGTCGGCATATCGGTTGGCTCATGCCATACAATTTTCTTGCAAATTTCTGGAATGAAAGGTGTGGCAGTTAAGCTCCTTCCAAAATTGCTGAATTGTAAACAAAAAAACCTGCGCATGGTAATCGCTCAAAAAATGTTGAATAACGTTAATGACGATTCACATTTGCTTAAAAGGGTCATAACTGGTGACAAGTCATATGGAATATACTTTTTTGTGACATCGAAACCAAAGTCCAATCGTCCCAATGGAAGAGCCCAGGAGAGCCAATGCCAAAATCGCCAAGTAAGCAAATCGTATTTATATAGATTTGAAGGAAAATAGTTTTTATATAATAATTTTTAGCTCCAACTATTACTTTCATATCAAAGTAAAAAAATTTTTACTACTGGAAAGTTTTTGGCTCCTAAGTGCTTCTATTTCTAAATAAATTATTCGATACTTAATTTTAGTTGTGAATATATTTCTTTAAAAAAATTTATCTACGTTTCTTGGCATGGTAAAAATGCTTATAATTCGGTTGGAGCATCAAAAAATCATTTGAAAATTATAAAATTATGCATTTTCTACATTGAATTCTTTGTAATTCCATGACTTCTTAGGAAGTCCTTTTGAAACTTTTACTTCCACATTAATTTAGTGCAGTTACTGCTTCATACGCTCATGTGGCGCATTGCGTATTCAGGCTGAAATTTAACCAATAAAAATATTAATAAAAAAACTTTATTATATGACCGAAAACTATGAGCCAGCGTTATAATGTAAAAATACTGTGGGATGGATACCATTTCAAATACTACCAAAGAATAATTGTTTCATAACACCTTAAACATGATTTAAGGGAGAATAATTACCGCAGCCGACTAACGAAAAGTAGCACACGGGCAGTTTAATGCCTACTATTTAAGGTGTTAGTTCTTTATGAGAGAGATACTATGGAGAGGACAAATATGTCAAATATGTCAATGATTTACGTCTTGACCAAACCTGACGGTGCTCTTCACACTGGGTGAATACAATGCGTCCACCAATGCCACCAATGCATAATAAATTAGTATACAGAGGACAGGAGGTGAAATGAGAATACAGAGAGGGAGAGAGAGCTTAAATTACTTTACAACTCCATTATTTTGCGTTTTTTATAGCAGAGTTTCAACGCCTCTGGTGTTGAGTAGACACATTAAGTTCCTCAAATTTTATGTGTTGTAACAATATTATTAATTATTTTGCTTCACAGACGATTCTTCTTCTAATATTACCGATGAAGCAGACCACTGTGACGTAGTACGTTAGCGTAGAAACGTATCAATCCCTACTGGTACTGTTCAGTGACTAGTGCTACACATTCTTTACTTAAACAGTACAACAACAATTAACACAATGTCACACTACCGTAAAGCTCATGCTGATGTTGATGACTTGATACTAACAGGGATCGATGCCAGGTTATCCATTATAAATTGCCCGAACTGCTTCAGCCAACAGCACCCTCGCTAAAGTTCAAGTGCATAAATTGAAGTTGTGAAGTGTCCCAGTGAAAAAGAGCATTTAGAAAAGTTGTGAAAATACTTTGATATGATATGAAATTTCGCAAGTAGTAAAAATTCAGATAATTTCCAATGATTTTGATGTTCTCCTTCTTAATTCGTACACGCCGGCTTAGAAGCTGTCTTCATTTACTTCATTAAATATACATATATTTTGCAAAAAAAAACCCTTTTTCCATAATATTAGAACACATTATTTACCTCTTAAAATAGACTTTTACTGATGTAAAAGTAATTTTATCACTTAACTAAAAAGTGTTTTCAACTCTAGTTTAATAGATTTGTGAGAGTAACTCATATTTCCCATGAAATTATATAAATTTGACTTCCTAGGAAGTTGAAAAAATGCACTGCTGGAATTTTGGAAGCAATGAAAATGTCGTTTCTTGAGAATGACTTTAAGTTTTAACGTATAAATTTATAAACACTTTATTTAGCAATAAAGTTTATAAAATAAAATAATGGGAAAAATCTGAGCCAAAAGTTAAAGTGTGCGCACAAACCCAACTAAGAAATGGAATCTGCTGGAAGATAAGTCACTAATAGAGATTTTGGAACCGCAAGGTGAACACTTCTGTAGCTAGTGAGCAAACTAGCGACATTTATTAAAAACCCTTCCTCAGTTTGTTTTTCCTCGTCTTCATCATCTACAAGGAGATGAATTAAAATTTAAATGGATACATTTTTTCATACTTACTTGGTCCACCCATTATGATGTCCAACATGTTATTCTCACACAAACTGTGTATTATTTTTTGCATTTTCAAACAAAATTTTTATAAAGAAAGGTTTTAATTTCTTTTCTTTGATGTCAAATATTTATAAAT
Source organism: Germaria angustata (assembly GCA_963681545.1). Lineage (NCBI taxonomy): Eukaryota > Metazoa > Arthropoda > Insecta > Diptera > Tachinidae > Germaria > Germaria angustata. Next base: position 58,729,385 of record OY813001.1, on the reverse strand, counting down.
GTTTTATGTTCATATCAGCTGACCGATTTCTGAAATATCATACTAAGTTATGACGGGTTGTTCATAGCAGTCATATATTTTCGTGCTATTATTTTATGACATATGACTTTATGACTACTGTTTGAATCCCCCAATTAGTTCAATTGAAATTTATTGAAATTTAAATCGATATTAAAATTTCGATATTGCATTTTAGATCTCACATTGTGTATTTGGGCAAAAACAAGCTGGTAGTTCTCCTTGTTTTTTTATTTATATCGTCTATAATTGATACTTGGTTGCATGTCTATATCAACGAATCATTAAATCTTACGTGCATTAAAATCGGCCCTCTTTGCCTGACCCATTTGGAGAAGATCTTGATTAATCGACAGGCTTAACACCATAAAGAATGACATGAATGGCAATGGTTGCTGACATTTTCAGCAGCATTATTGTCCTGCCCAGCATGCATTATAGTTAATGGTTTGATTTATTATTATTATTATTATTATTATTATTATTATTATTATTATTATTATTATTATTAATGTTTCTTGTGCTATAAATACCTTCTAATTCATAACCATATATTCATTTTATAATCGCCGTTTTTGCATAATTTTTATTTTAGAGGAAATACAAAGACTCCATAGTCTCCAAATGTCGTTTCCCATAAGGGATAGAATTACGAAACTATTATTATTGTTAATATTTCAAAAAGCAAATAGTTTTTAAAAATTCCAATAAAGTCCTGTTAGATAAACTTCATGACTAGATCAAATATGTCAATTTGCAGATCAATTCGATTAGATAGTCAAATAACTTATACAAATGCCAGCAAATTCTTATACAAGTTTAACGAAAAAAAAGCTATAAAAAGTTAATTCATCAAATAGAATATTGTACCTTATAAATGATACATTACGAATTATTGGCTTACATTTAAAAACCAAACACGTAGAGCAACAAAAAAAAAAACAAATCATTAAATATAAAAAAATTACGTGCTCTCCTTTTCCAAAAACAAAATCGATAACAAAATGTAATATTCGATAAAGTTTATTATTTAATACAAATCAAGCGAAACAAAACAAAGCAGAGCCCACAACGAAATGGTCAACTTTTTCACACATTTCTACACATTTCAAAACGACAGATACTTGACGCCTAAGGCTTGTTATTAAAAATAAAAAAAGAAAAGAAACGAAATTGAAAAATTACAAGAAACATATTTGAAAATGTTATTGGCGCTGGTACATGCCATGAAATGAAAACAGTTAATTTAGAATTTCAGGAATTTAATACATACTTATACTATACATACATATATAAATGCATTTCTGTTTGTATGCATATACAGTCAGCCAGTCCATATTTCCACACAAGCGAGAATCTTTGAATATATTAATGCTCGTATATTTGTGTCTTAAGTCTTTTGTTTTTCTTCAGATGGCTTTTTTTCTTCGATTGAAATATTTTCAATACACTTGGTTAGTGCCTTAATTAACAGATTTTCAAATGAATATTTATGTCATATTAAAATTTAAATATATAATTAATGATAAAGAGCTAAAAGCAAAGGTAAATATTTAAATGATTTATTAATTACAACTAATGCAACATTCATTTTTAATAGAAGAAATATTTAATAATAATGAATAATACGAGTTACTTGCTGTACGACTAAAGAAAAATAAATGACACAAAATTCTTAAGTAGTTACTTGATTTGTCATTAGAATACGTTTTTTTTCACTTGTTGCTGATGCCTTTGCCTATTCTTTGCCAACTGAGGATACCAGAATAATAAGTTTAAACATTTATTTAGAGGTAAATGACGCTTCTATAACCACAATAATATCTTGCGCAGCTGATGGGTGTTATATTGTTAAAAGTTCGCTTTTATATTGGATGCATGAAAAGGATTTTTTAATAAGGTTTGTTTGTATATATATGTACATACAGTCGCTGATGCCAAGTGGCACAATTGTGTCGACTCCTCAAAAAACTTGCATAGATGCACTTGAAACGAGCAGTGCGACGAATTTTGCACACTTTAAGATAAAAAGCCTTAAGCCTAGAATAGACTCTGTGAGATCCTACTTAAATAATAGGTCAAGGCATATATCATCACATAAAAGACCATTTGATTGCCGTATGGAATACAAAGTTCATTACTTTATTGGAGCAGCACCGAGGCAAGACATCTACTTACATGCATACATTAAAATATATTTTGGTACAAGCAAAATAGCTTATGGAAAAGTGAGTAGTACTTGCGGAAATTTTATTTGAAACTCTCCACCCTGGGAGTGACGTCCATAGGGAGTTTATTCCTTATACGAGCCTTTCGACTAAAGAACGAGTTTTCTCTGTAATGGGCAGTACGATTAACTACTCCATCGACCACAAATGTATTCACACTTAATGAAGAAATAATCATTCTCAATTAAGTGTCTGGAATAAGTTACCTGATTTCATTGGATCACATTTGTTGGCAGGATAAAACAATAAAATACACACTTAATATTGTCTCGACGCTCGAGTAAGTTCAGAGACCTGGCGACAAGACTCTCTCCGAGGAGCTTTTTCGCCCTCTACTGTAAGCGGTCGAGTAACTTTAAAATAGTCTTCTAAGCAGCGGTCCATGGATGACAGTTGTTTTGCATCTTCTCATGGTTATAGGAGATCAGATGGAGTAAACATCTTAAAAAACTGAGGCACTTGAAATTAATATTAAAAGTTGATTATAATCATGAGCGCCTTCGTAGCTTTGCATTTTCATGTTTATTAACTAAAAAAATTTGTCGTTAAACAATTTTGTTTAAATTATCGATATTTCGAAACTCATTGAGTATCATCTTCAGCAGGAAGTGAAAAAAAGACAGAATGCTCCTGAAGGTGATACTCAATGAGTATCGAAATATCGGTATTTACAAATAAAATTGTTTAACCACAAAATAGGACCTCAAGCTTGAGTAATATTTTAATCCAATTGTTATAAAAGAAGGTCAAAATATATAGGAAAATTAATGCCCCGATCATGGTTTACAACACTTTAATGTTGTGTTGTTTCGGCTACCACGCAACATTAATATATTTTTTGATTATGGTTTACAACATCTAGGTGTTGTTTATGTCACAGAGTTGCATTTTATTTGCCAAAAATTGTTTAAAAAAAAGATTAAAGAAGTGTATATTTTTTTAGAAATAAATAAAAGAACAACAAATAAAACACACAGAAATGGCACGTATCCGAAAAAGAATTCGAGACAGTTTCTTGTTTTTGATACAAAAACTGAGCACTTTTCTAAAAACTAACTCTTTGCCATTCTTTAATATTTCTAATTGGCTGTCCCAAGCCATTTAATTGCTCAATAAAATGATTCCATTTGTCCTTGAGCTGGGTTTTGTTATATCTAAATGGCAGCTTGCCTTGGCCAATATCTGGATTAATTGTCATCAGTTCAAACAGGTATGCCATTTGTTTTTTATTTGTAATTTTGCTAAGAAATATTTATATTATTTTATTTTATTTTATTATTCTATATTTATTTATTTTATTTTTATATTTTACAGTTCTGTATGTTTTGCAAAACAAATCTTATATGCATACTTAAACATTTTTTAATTGCGGGCGGAGATGAATGTAGAGCATGTGAAGAGGAGAGCCAAGCATTGGAACACTATTTGTGTCAATGCCCCCGCCTTCTCACAAATAAGGTCCCGATATCTTCGGGGTGACACCTTACCGGACATAACCCGATTACCGGGAATACGCTGGAGGAAATTAAGGAACTTTGTGAGTGACACGGAGTTTCTCTAGACGTTTGCGTCAATATGTTATTGTTAAACACAAGGGAGCGCACAACAAGCCTTCACTGGCTTAAGTGTATGTCGAATGACATGGGCTATCACACCCCTGCATTTAACCTAACCTAACCTAACCAATTTTAATCTATTTTCGATTTTCAAACAACACCTAATGAGCTGTTGTAGATTTTTGACAGGGCGAACAACACATACTGACAACAGATGTAAACCATAATCGAATTTTAAAAATTAACAACTGTTGTAAACCATAATCGGTACATAAACAAATAATAATAATAAAACAACAGAAGATAATCACTCTTACATTTGAAGTGAAAATTCAAGATAGACGTGCTCCCCCTTGGAGGTCTAATGTATTGAAAAAGATCACAAGGCCTTAGAATTAAATATAAATTAAATCCACTTATTAATAAAAGATACCGAAATTATTTATAAGTAATTCCTTAAAAATTATTGTTTTTTTTTTTGTACATATCCAAGATCGATTTGTAACATCATCACAAGTGATCGTTTCTGTTCAAGTTTCAATATGTTGAAATTTGTTTTGGATATTTTCCTGTTGCTGCTGTTTTCTTATATGTTTTTGAGAAGCCACTATAAAAAAGACAAACAAAGCAAAATACACATCAGGGATGGCATTGGCAGTCTTAGTCTCAAAAATGCTTAATATTTAATATTTAATGACTAAGACTTAATACCACCTTATGTGGTGTAATGTGCTATGTATTTCTTGTTGCAATTCTCGTTTAGTTCTTGAATAATATTGCATATGGTTTCAAGTCTTACAACCAATCGGGAAACAAGTGACGAGTACCAGTTACTAGGTGCCCACTTGAACAATCATTCCAGAGTTTTATGGACTCTTGTTTTGAACTGAAATACTTGTACTAACCTGATTTTCAATTTCACTTTCATATTTTGAGAGAAACTAAAAAAGTGATGCATGCATAACTTTGTTAACAAACTGCACAGTGATTTGCCACAAACAAGATGTCCATTGTTTTTGTATTGTTGTAAAGCTGCGATCACCTTATATAAATGGAATTTAGGACTTATCAGCGCTATGATATTTTTATACATACATATTAATTTGTATTCCAATACTTTAATGGACCGCTAATTAATTTTAGTCCATGAAAACTATGTATGTCTAGCATCTTTAATTAAAATATTTTATTTCTTATGATATTAAACTTTATATTGATATATTTTTAATTTGGTTATAAATAGTATATATAATTTTTATTTGATTATAAAATAAACTAGCGCTAATATTAGAAATTTCAACATATAGACCGACAATGAAATTACTGATTTTTAAATAACACAAAAATCAGTTAATTGAAAACTCCAATTGATTTTATCAATCTGCTACTTAATTAATAATTTATTCATTTAGTTTGACATTTAGTTTTATTGGTAATAACAATAAAATGATTAAAAGAACGTATTTGTGAAAGGAGACGATTTTCCAACAACTTGTCTTTTTTCTAAATGAAAACGTTTTTAAATACTTAATATTGAACATTTATTATATTGAGATATTCTCCCCAACTAATTGGTAAAACAACTTGAGTTAGAAAAAAAGTATTTTTATTAATAACCCCGTATGACAATTTTTTTATTTTAGCAGAAAAATCACTATGTGTCCATTAATCTAGAACAAAAATATAGTCAAACTGCGTGCTTTCATTGCGTTTTTTATTTCCTCATCTTATGTCCTTTTTAAAGGACTTTAATTTTTTTTTAATTTTCCATTTTGTCATATATTTTTGAAAACCATTTTAATAAAAACTTTCCATCACCTACAGAGACAAACATTTTCAGGCGAACAAAATCTGAACAAAATTAACAAAATCATTTTTTCATACAAATTTGTTGTTGTAAATTCTACATATCATTCTCTTAATATTAAAATAACAAATATTGCAAGATGTGCATCCTTGAAAAATCTCAGGTAAATGCAAATCGGTAAGAGATGATTGCTGATTTTTATATTATTTAAGTCAAACAAAAAAAGTTATAGATCACCTGAACAAAATTTATTTTAAATCTCTTGCCAAACAGTTTTTCTTATATTTCATTCAAAATTTTTATTTGACAGATATCTTGACCTTTTTATGACAATTTTCATAAAAATATTTTTTAGACAATTTTATTTGTAAATACCGATATTTCGATACTCATTGGTGTCATCTTCTGGATATTATGTTTATTAAACAAACACAATATCGGGAAGATGATACTCAATGAGTAATCAACATCATTATATTGTACTTTCGTGCCACATCTATACTGTTTGACGTCTTTTGAAATGTCGATATATCAGCTAAAGCGAAAAAAATTGGAAACTTCAAATATTTTTTTTGGGTACAATACCGATAAAATTCAATATTTATTATTAATTTTCTTTTCATTACTGGTTGTAGCCTTTAATAGGTTCATGTGCTTATAAAATGACACACCCAAACATTGGAATAAAAAAATATTAATGATGGGGATGGGGATGGGGCAGAACAGCTCATTGTTCCTATCTGTTAATCTTCGAGTACTAGTCGTCCTCAAGATATTAAATTTTCATTGCTGATTTGCTCCTCTAATATTATACCATATTTAGTTCAAAAAAATTCTTTTACCAATATATTCTTCAGCCTAAGGTCGGAGGTTCGACTCCTGACGCAGGCTCCGGGTATTTCTGCAGTTGGTGTTTGTTAAAAAATAAATTAAAAAATAAATAAATATATATATATATATATATATATATATATATATATATATATATATATATATATATATATATATATATATATATATATACATTTTGTTTAAAAGTTGTGAAAAGCGTCATAGTTTTTTTTGACGATATCGATGAATAATTTTTTTCTGACGATTTTAATATAAGAAAATTTAACTTTTAGTCCTCTTAATAATGAAATATAATTGTTTTTTTAATATGTTATTTAAAAAAATATAAACATCAATGAAACTACAATAAATTTTAATTTTTAATTAATTTTTTTTTGTAGCTGATGTTATTGAAATTAATCAAATAAATCTATTTTATGTTAGTTTTACGACTAAAGAAGAAAAAAAATTAACATATAAAATTAATGCCCAACAATTTATTTACTTTCATCTAAATTTAAATAATTTCTTTCGCTGATGTTGTAAGTTGTCCCCGATTTACTGGTTTCGGTATTTGAAACCATCTATTTGACACTAGAGGCGTTAACACACTTATTCGTACGCCAGTAGTAACAACAACGAATCCATGAACTTGGAAAAGAAGATGAGAGTTAATTAAGCAGCAGCTACTTGTTGTACAAAATGTCAGCCAAATCCAAATTCAAATTAATCTTTAATCCTCTAGACTACAAACTGCTACTGATATGCTGTATTTTATAGTCGATCATTTCTATTTTTTCGTGTTTTCCAATTTCGTATATTTATATTGAACTACGAAAATTAATGTGTCTCTTTTGGACTATTAGAAAAAATTGGGAACATCAAATCAACAGGCAGTAACAAAAATTTTTTTAGTTTAATATTCAAATTTTTTCTCTGCTTTTAAATCGTCCTCTAAAGTATCTGCAGTATTGAGATGGCCGTAAAAAGTGCCCGTTTATAAACTCTATTATGGTATGAGTTGAAAATATGTAGATAAAAAGCCGGTATTTTGAAAATGAATCTATTTTTTACGTTTTGTGTGTCTGGTTAAAATTAATGTGAATTCATGTGAGTTTAATTTAAACTATTTTTCTCATTATACCCGTTTTATAAACTTACATTGCAGTGTGTCGGGATTTACGATGAGTTCTAGAGCTTTACTCTTTTTTTCATCTAAGAACTTTTTTAAACATTTCGTATATGCATGTGTACCTGAAATTGAGCTTAAATATATGTTGACTACAAAAATGAAAATTTACCTTGTTTTTGAAACACCGGTATTCAATTTAAATATTTTAATCAACTCAAAACATTAACTGCGTTCTTCGCATAAAGGAGATTTCACTAAACTTAAGACGATTTTCTGTTATTGCAATTAGAAACAAAAATTTTCATACTTTTTTAGGTATAATTACACAATTCACAAGTTATTGTATGAGTTGTAAAGTGGATGCCAGACACATAAATTTTTAGCTTCAATATTTGCGTTTGTGTGCGTTTGTTTACAAACAATCATCACACGCATAAATTATGTGTATATTATTGAAAAATATAAAAATATTTTTGATTTTCATAATATGTACAATTGAAATGATTTGAAGTAGTGTGGCACTCTTATTGTCAATCTTCATTTTATTTGGTGTAATTCTCAAGTGATCACCATGAACAGAATGTATTTACATAATGGGAAAAAAATTTTATATTTGAATTAATATAAAAGTATCGCTAATTACCGGCTTTTTGAGCTCTGAAAGCCAAAGAGTATAGTGAGAAAAATGTGAAAATTTTGTAATATATTTTAATGAAAAAAATTCTCTTATAAAAAAAAACAAAAACAAAAAAACAAAAATATATTACATAGGGAAAAATTCATTTGATAAAAGATGGAACAAAGAAATTTTGTGATTGAATTAATAGAAGTGACTTAAATATAAAAAATATATATATATGTATGTACTTATGTACATGTACAATGTGGCTTTTTATTGGAAAGATTTTTATTTACATATAAAAAGGCAGATTTTGCGACGTACTAATAAGTAGAATAAAGAATTTTTTAGAACAATTTTCCCCTTTTTTATTGCTAAGTTCTGCGCAATAACAATACAAAACTTGTTTCTGTTATTTATTATTTTTTATTTAAATATATCCTTTTATAGACGAAAAGCAATTGCCGTCGGGAAATTATATGCCTTTGCGTTTTAAAAACATAATAAAAATTAAAATTTATGGGTTATATTGACGCCGTGTGTCTCAAATCTGCAATGTTACTAATTAGAGCTGGCAAACCATCGATAGTACTATCGATAGTATCGATAGTTTTGTTTGCACGGCACTATCGATGGTTTTTTTTTTCGATAGCGATACTATCGTTAAAATGTGTTTTTTTTTCTAAAATTTACTCTTTTGCTCTTTACTAACAAAAATAATTGGATAACAAAGAAATTATAAGCACAATACGTTTATAAAGAATTTTATTACAGAGCTAATAAATATGTGATATACAAGTACAAAGTATCTAAATAGAGGGGAACTTCTTTGGACCCACCCTCTCTTTTGGGTTCAACAAAAGTCTCCTTAAGGGGGAGATTTCGAAATGGACATCGTTCAGGATTGCACAACGTTGAAATGACATCAATGGATTATGTCACTCCAAGAAATTCCTACGTTTTGACGCTAGGAGGGCGGATCTGTCTCTAAGACTGGACAGGAAAAGCCTGCGGACGCTGCTAGGGGCGCTTACAGGCTATTACACCTGCAAAGCCCACCTATACAGAATGGGCTTATCTGATACGGAGATCTACAGATTTTGCGGTGAAGATGAGTCGATGGAACACTTGATAGCAAATTGTGGGGCATTGTGCCACAGGAGACACAGGACTCTACATGCATATACGCTGGGTGAAGAGGATCTGCTAATGCTCCCACTGAAGGAGCTGATTCTATTTGCGAACGTATTGAACTGTTAGGGACAGGGGAAGCACAATAGATCAACAATGGTCGCATTGCAAAAGGCCATCCTGGGTCAAACCCCCATTACATTACATCTAAATATACATACATATGTATATATCACAAACATTTATCATAAATTAATCTCAAAAAATTTAGAAATGAATTAAAAATGTTTTGTTCTTTATTAATTTAACTTATTTTTTTTAAATAAAATAAAATGTAAACAATTGATTGTAAAATTGTTATGTTCTCATTTTTTTACTTAATACTGGTTTGTTTGTTGTTTATTGAAAATATGAAAACAGTTGTGTTATTTATTAAAAATATTTTATGATAATAAAAATCTTAATTGCAAAACATATAAATTTGTAAAATAAGGACTTATAAATAAGCATAAAATATTTCTTATAAAAAATAATTTATTGCAAAGTCTAAAACAAAAGGATTATAAAGAAATAATAATTAAAAATAACGACATGGTAGAATAATACACTACTTAAAAAAGCACACTGAACATTTAATTATAACTATCGATAGTATCGATAGTTTTCCATCAAACTATCGAAAATATCGAATGGCGTGACTATCGATAGTTTGCCAGCTCTATTACTAATACTTACTCAAACAAAAAGATTGCAACAGAGAATTGATCGGAGTAGTTGTCGAACGCTTAAGTTGTCGAACGGTACAATAATTGTTAGGATGTTGGTGATATTGTTCCATTTCATCCCGCATAAAAACGTGTCTAACTCCCATATGTTCATATTTTTACTGCATTTATGACTCTAATGCAGCAAAAGTTGTTGTTGGTGAACGTCGTTTTATTTGTACATACTTACACATGTACTTAGGTACCTCCAATTTATTATTGATTTAAAAAATCAGTTTTTACTACCTGTAACAGCCTTTGATATAATACATATGTATGTACATATACTTATGTACATACATACTTACATTTGTATTTCCAAGTTACATATGTAAGTACATATGCTTTTTAGATCGGTTATATGTACATACATACATACATATGTATGTACATACTTACATACATACATACATATGTACATATGTGCATACATATGTATGTGCATAATTCGATTCAAGGGATATACATAAGTATGTAAGTATCTAACTCCCATCAGGTAATGACACCTACATACATATGTACATACTTACATATCTCCATACTTATATACATAGTGACACGTTAATCCAACACCGTCAAATATCATGAATCCACATGAGATCTACATACATACATACATACATACTTACTTACATACTTAGTTGGCATCACACTTCAATTCAAGCCAATACATTCCAAGTTAGACTTGTATTACGCATAAATATAAGATGTTCATATTATGTAATGCTATTTTATGGGGTATATGTAGGCTTGCCAGATGGCCGGGAATGAGCTTGATTGTCAAGATATTTTAGTGAATGTCAAGTTTCAAGCTCAAGCAATATTTGTCAAGCTGAAATTGAACATTTTCAAAATTAAAATTTGCAGTTGGTTACATCTAAAAAATTTCGTTTTTTGGCAGTAAAGTTTAATTGTTGGCAACATATAATTTTATCCCTGTATCAACACACATAATTTGACTCATCACTGTATTTAGTACGAACTAAGTCCATTTTTTTCCAAATTTAGTTTTCATTGAATTGAACTCGAACGGAAAGAATATAAAAGGTTTTTTAGTTTTATATTTTCTAAATAAATTTTGTTATCGCTTTTAAACAATATTAAGAAATAACTTTCTATTTTTGTTGCTTTTTTATTGTTTAAAACATAAAAGACATTTCTTTTGGCGCTTACTGTGCATACACCTATGTATGTTAAAAATATACAAACGTACATTTATAAGTAACGAACTGAATGAATTTTATGTAATTTTCCTGTAAAGAAATGACTGAATTGTTGAACTTTTTATGTTTTTCTTGTTTTTTTTTTTTGTAAGTAAACATCCTTTATTTCCGTTTTTAATAAATAAAGAATTTTTAATAAATTAAAAAAATTGATATTATCCCGTATTTTTAGTTTTTAAGCAAATATTTCAATTTGTCCAGTTCTCTTCTTAAAATCAAGCTCATTTGCACTAAATGTCAAGTTAGTGCTCATATTGAATCTGGCAACCCTAGGTATATGGGTTTAAATACATATAGAAAATGTGCAGCCTATTTGCGATATTCACTCTTACAAGTCTGAACAAATTAATGAATATTGCACCCAAAGTCCCCTGTTATCAATATAAATACATAAGTACATACTTATATACATACATACATAAGTATGTATGTATGTACATATGTAAGTATGTACATAATTATTGAAAGCCAAACATTTTTTCAAATTTCTTTTGTTCTTGCCTTAACCTTTTACAATTGTGAAATTAATAGAGACAGAAATTCTAATTCCTTCTTTTTTGTCATTTTCCCGTTTTGTTTACTTGAAGTGAAAGAACATCTCAATTGACAAATACATTTCAAGCAAACATAATGAAAGTAAAAAAGTCAACTTCTTTAAACTTAATATACTTACTTATTTACATACATAAATATGTTTGTATGTATGTACATACATACATACATATATGGAATTGAATTTGAGAGGGTGACGAAATAGTCAGAAAAATAATATAAAGAAATATAAAGAAAAGCCCGAAAAGTACAAAAGAGAAAAAAATATGTCTAGTACAGACAGTCGTGACATCTTCGTCAACTCTCACACAAACTTCGTTTGACATTCTTTCCATACCTTAATGTAAACGGTACAAAACTACTTATTTAGCGACAGGGGTGGCAAATGCAATATAATTTGAAACAAACCCGTATATTGGAAACTTTTTTAATTTTATTTGGTTGAAAGCATGATCATAAAGAACTTGTATAAATAATTACTTAATGGCCTTTTAATTTTTGAAAAATACATTGCCATCAGAACTTAACTGATTGGGCATAACACAATATATGTATTTGGTTAAAACATTAAACACCCACTTATTGAGCAAGAAATGTGAATTAAGGATTTATATCATACGATTTAGATGTTCTACGGAGTCTACAATCACAACAGCTATTTAGATCTTATAGAAAAAGTCAAATAAACTGTACAAATCTCTTGCCATACACTTTTCGTTTGCACTCAGACTACACACACGTATAAACTTCACGTTGACTTTTAATTTTTCAGCCTCAAGCTCATAATCTCCATTTTAGCAATTATATTGTTGCAGTCTATTAACTTTACCTTCCATAGCGATGGTAAAGATTCACTTCATAATTATTATTTATTATTATTATTATTTTTAATGAAATAATTTGACAACATACTTTAGAAATGGGTAGACACACATCCAATATGGCGGACAATATAAAAAAATTGATTTTTCTTAAACAAACTTCAAACTTTATACAAACTTAAAAAGAATACTGTTAACTGCACAAACTACTTGTACAAAATTTATAAATTAATCAAAAGTTTGTTGTGGCTTTAGCTCTTCATATGCCGACATTTCATTGGTTGCTAAAACCAAATCGTCAGTGAAGTTTAAGCAGTTTGAAAACATTCAACCTCGGATGTTTATGCCACATAAATCAAATACAATATGAGAATTTCAATATTGCATATGAATTACAACAAATACATAATCATAGTAGGTTTAGAATATTTCTATACAAACCAACACAACAAACAATTTACTCAACGTGAGTCTATTTTATTTTTCTCTCAACACCCATACAACAAACTTTTGATTTTTTGTATGCATTTTGCGAAAGCTCTAATTGTTTCTAACGATTAGTTGGGGAGAATATCCCAAATAATGAATTTTCAATATTAAGTATTTATAAAATAATGTTTACCTCTATTTGACAAGCCGTTTGTGCAGACTATTTTACCCTTAGCAATACGTCCATACTAATAGATCATCATTTAACCTCAATGTGCAAATGACATTTAATTATATTTTTTCCATAAAATTGAGTTATTGGCAATTTTCCATGTATTAAAAATACAGTCTTACTTCCATTCTTTAACCCATACGAAATACATAGATAATTATAGTTATTTACAATATGTACTAATTTAGATACGTAAATATGTACCAATCATCGTCATTGTTACTCTTTTATTATTATATATATTTTTTTTTACTTTCTTGGAATGATCACTATATTTATTATACTTGTATGTATTTCCATACCTATGATATAACAATCTTGTTTAAATTTCTATTTTGAACTATCCGTCTCTGGCCCATATAATTCAATGCCATATCATGCACACACTTTTTTATAGTTTTAAACACTCAGAAGAGTCACAAATCCAATCGTGCATCATAGGTTGTTGCCATGACTTCAGTTTTTTTTGCAATTGCAGATTTCATCGCTGCTATGTCACAATGTCAATTTGGATTACTTTGACTAATTAATATATGCAGGTTTCTCAAAAAACTAAATCAATCATATTTTGTTACTATTGTGGTCCTTAAAGCTGATATGTACATATGTACATATGTATGTAAGTACAACAAATTGGCAGACAGAGAGTAGCCACTTTATATATATATATATATATATATATATATATATATATATATATATATATATATATATATACATATACATATATATAAATATAAATATATATATATATATATATATATATAAGTATACATATACATATGTATATATATATATATATATATATATATATATATATATATAAGTGTACATATACATATGTATATATATATATATATATATATATATATATATATATATATATATATATATATATATATATATATATATATATATATATAAGTATACATATACATATGTATATATATATATATATATATATATATATATATATATATATATATATATATATATATATATATATATATATATATATATATATATATATATATATATATATACTTATATATGCATATGTATGTACATACATAAGTATATAAAATTAATATAATTGTATTTCAAAATATGATCTGCAGCAGACATCACGGATAAAATTGCCTTTTCACGTTAATTAATAAAATTTTCACGTTAAAGAATAAAATTCTATGACATGTACATATGTATGTATATACATACATACACACATACAACCAGACGTATGACAGATAAAAAGATATTGCTGACATTCAAAAAAAGTTTCACAGAATAGATGTATGAGAAGACATGTGTGGATGCTTTTGCCTTAAAATTTAAATCATAGCCTGTAGGCAATTTTTTTCAGATTACTTTCACATATGTACATATGTATACTTAAGAATATCATGAGTATTACCAGTAGCTACTTTATGTGTACAGACGGGTTCTGTTTTGTGATGTATGTATGTAAATATCAAAACACATGATAGTTATCTTTTTTTAGTATTGTATGTACTTATGTGCACACGTATGTACTTATTTCAATAAATAATAAATATTTCAGATGATTCGAATATCGTTTACATGAAGCTCAACAACATTTATAAAATGCCTCAATGCCGATGACATCAAGAAGAAATTTTATTGACGCATTACGGACACAATGAGAAAAACTGCAATGTCTTTCTTTATATGTATGTATGTATATGATGCCACCAAATGTATATTTTCACCAATGCATTTGTATAATATAATAAAAATTATTCACCTCTCCCTTAAATTCCAATTATACGTACTATACATACATATGTATGTATGTACACATTCGTACATAAGTATGTATTTAAAGATTATCGGCCTTATTCATAAAAAATATTGTATGTTTATTAAAGGTTTATTTGACAAATATCCCATAGAAATTTGTCAAATAAGCCCTTAATAAACATACAATAATTTTTATGAATACAGCAGTATACTTGGTATTAATAGGTATTAATTGAATTCCCTATAACGAGCATATACTATTAAAATTGGTAACTCTGTTATAATTGCCTAAAAAATATTCAGTTCTCACGGGGTCGGCAATAAATTCGGTCGTTTTAGTTTTTAGCTCCTGTTAAGGTGCATATTAAATTAAATTAAAGCGTCAAAAAATTAAAAGTTATACATTGTATAATATTATTCAGTTGTGTGTTTATATAGTTTAATAATTAATATGCATACATATGTACATACATACATACATACATATCTTAAGTTAAAATTGCAATTAAAAGTTTTATTGCATGCAAATAAAAGTAGAATAGCCCCTTAAGAAAAAGCAAAAGCCAAAAATCTTATACTTAGTTTTGTTGTTCTTGTACAAGTGTTCATTATAAGAAGGAATGTGTATGTATCATTCTTTAAGCAATCACAAGGGAAAAATAAATCAAGAGAAAATAAAATCAAAAAGCAGAGCAAATATCAGCAGTGTTAAGTGTTTGATGAAAAGGGAAGCATCAAGTGTTCGTGTTTTTTTTTTTCAGAGAGAAACAAATGTATGTATGTATGTATGAATGAATGTATGTATGTCTTTTATGTGTGCAGTTCGAAATAGAGTTGCCGGTAATTTAAGTAATGTGATTAAAACGGTAATCGGTACGCGCGTTTAATGAAATAAGTATATATGTATGTAGGTATGTATGTACGTGCATACTTAAACTTTTTTATTCATATAAGAGGTGAGTGAGTATTTTAAATATAAAAACAAATGTACATATTTATGTATGGCTGTACATACGACTGTATCTATCTTTGCATATAAGTATGTATATATACATAAGTATGTACATGTTGGTATATTCATAATATTTAATTACTTGGCAACTTATTGTTTGTTGTTGGCTTAGCTGAGTATAAGCCGCAACAGACAATTAGCTAATGGCCAGCCCGCCGCCTATACATATATTTAATTCCTTAAATTTTTTTAATTTACGTTCACATAAGAAAATATGTAGCTGCACTACCATAACTGATCAGTGATGTCCGCTTTGGAAAACAACAGATTTTTAATTGTACGCAGGATTATCTCTTTTCCACTTTACATAGAAATGAAAAAGTTATTATTTTATTAACTCTTTCATTACTTCTAAAGCAAAAATTACTTACTAAATTAGTCCCACATCTTAAGAAACCGAACTAAACTATTGTCACAATTCTGTGTGATTCTGTTTTAGTTTTTGAAAATTGTGTTTTATCTAAAAATTAGTTATTCCATATCTATATATATAAAATAGGATGTGTGTATGTATGTATGTATGTATGTATGTATGTATGTATGTATGTATGTATGTATGTAACGTAATGGCTCCAAAACGGTTGGGCCGATTTTGACGAAATTTTCAGGGAACCTTCAGAATACTCGGGCGGGTGATACTGTGAAGTCCGATTTTTTATTTTCGGTCTGTGGGCGGAGGGGCGTGGCAAAATCCAATTTTCATATTGCACCACCAATGACATATACATATATTTATTTTTTGTGCTTTTTTTATTTTATTTTACTTTTTTTGGAAAGCCGTTGTCATGTTCTTCTAAACGAGATATAAAACGCTTAAATCGGTTATGTAGTTCTGAAGATATTTTGAGCTGACGGTGTCAGCTATATCTATATATATAAAATTGGATGTGTGTATGTATGTATGTATGTATGTATGTATGTATGTATGTAACGTAATGGCTCCAAAACGGTTGGGCCGATTTTGACGAAATTTTCAGGGAACCTTCAGAATACTCGGGCGGGTGATACTGTGAAGTCCGATTTTTTATTTTCGGTCTGTGGGCGGAGGGGCGTGGCAAAATCCAATTTTCATATTGCACCACCAATGACATATACATATATTTATTTTTTGTGCTTTTTTATTTTATTTTACTTTTTTTGGAAAGCCGTTGTCATGTTCTTCTAAACGAGATATAAAACGCTTAAATCGGTTATGTAGTTCTGAAGATATTTTGAGCTGACGGTGTCAGCTATATCTATATATATAAAATTGGATGTGTGTATGTATGTATGTATGTATGTATGTATGTATGTATGTATGTATGTATGTATGTAACGTAATGGCTCCAAAACGGTTGGGCCGATTTTGACGAAATTTTCAGGGAACCTTCAGAATACTCGGGCGGGTGACACTGTGAAGTCCGATTTTTATTTTCGGTCTGTGGGCGGAGGGGCGTGGCAAAATCCAATTTTCATATTGCACCACCAATGACATATACATATATTTATTTTTTGTGCTTTTTTTATTTTATTTTACTTTTTTTGGAAAGCCGTTGTCATGTTCTTCTAAACGAGATATAAAACGCTTAAATCGGTTATGTAGTTCTGAAGATATTTTGAGCTGACGGTGTCAGCTATATGTACATAAAAATTACGTGTATGTTCGTGATCGCTAAACTCAAAAACTACTGGACCGATTTTGACCAAATTTTATATGCGTGCTCTATGGGCCATGAGGAGTGTTTCTGTGTAGTTTGAAGTTCGTCCGACAGATGGCGCAATACTTAGTTTTGTGTGTGTGTTTTTTGCACCGTAACTCAAGAACTACTCACCGATTTTGACCAAACTTTTTATACATGTTCTCTGGGACGTGAGGAGTGTTTCTGTGTAGTTTGAAGTTCGTCCGACAGATCGCGCAATACTTAGTTTTGTGTGTGTGTTTTTGCACCGTAACTCAAGAACTACTGCACCGATTTTGACCAAACTTTATATACATGTTCTACGGGACGTGAGGAGTGTTTCTGTGTAGTTTGAAGTTCGTCCGACAGATGGCCCAATATTTTGTTTTTTGTGTTTTGCCCAATAGAGATTAGCGCGATAAGCCTATGCTGCGTTTTACTGAATTCGCCGGGTCCTTAACCAGCGTGTAGTGGGGTTAATTAGCCCGATACCTTTATTTGAACAATAATTGCTATGTCGATTTAGTGCAAATTTGAAGGCAAAACAAGGTTTGCCCGGGTCAGCTAGTACATACATAAATGTGAAAAATTACTACCGTTCCATTTATAACTGAAACTAATAAACAATATTTTCTTTGAAAAAAACATTTGTTTCTTAATTTAGAATAACCATCAAAAAGGGAACTACTTTCAATGTCTGTGACAAGATCATTACAAGTGATACGAATCTTCAATATTTCTGCATTAATGATATGTACATATGTATGTATGTATGTACATATTTCAAAATAAAGGCAAGCTTTGTACATACATATGTATGTAAATATACTTACATATATTTATGTATATTAAGGATACTTTTTTCGAAAAAATCTGGTTATGGCTTTTCCCCAATGCATTCATTATAAATTGCAATATAATAAAAATTTTTCACCTCTCCCTTAAGTCCGAAACACATATGTATGTAAGTACATACATACATACTTATGTACATATAAATGAATATACTTGCTTTAATCAGTATTAATGCAATCCCCTATATTAAGCAAATCCTATGAAGGAAGGTAACTCTGCTGTAATTGCCAAAATTTTCAGTTCTCACGGGGTCCGCAATAAATTCAGTCGTTTTCATTTCTCGCTCCTGTTAAAGTGCATATTAAATTTAATTAAAGCGTCAAAAAATTAAAAGTTATATATTATACAGTTCATATAGTTTAATAATTAATATTCATACATATGTACATACATACATACATATGTATATTAAGTTAAAATTGCAATCAAAAGTTTTATTGCATGCAAGAAAGTAGAATACCCCCTTAAGAAAATGCAAAAGCCAAAAATCTTATTGTAGTGTTGTTGTTCTTGTACAAGTGTTCTATATATGAAGGAATGTGTGTATCATTCTTTAAGCTAGCCCTGTACAAGTGTTGTTGTTGTTGGCATTCATAAGGGGAAAAAATTAAGAGAAAATAAAATCAAAAAGCAGAGCAAATATCAGTAGGGTTATGTTTTTGTTGAAAAGGAAGCATCAAGTGTTCGTGGTTTTTTAAGAGAGAAGCAAATGTATGTACTTACATACATATGTACGTATGTATGAATGTTGTGTGTGCAGTTCCAAATCGTGATGCTGGTAATTAAAATAATGAGAATAAAACGGTGGTCGGTACGGGCGTTTAATAGAATTTACATACATATATGTAAGTAAGTATAGTATTTAATAAAATATTTTTTTATTCTATAAGAGGTGAGTGAGTATTTCAAATACAAAAACAATTTGGTATTTTTTTATGAAAATCACAGGCACATTAGTAATGTTTATGCCACTCTTTATATAAACTTGACAAAATAAGTACATATGTACATACATACATATGTATGTATGTATGTATGTACATATGTATACATATTTATATTTGGAGTTCGTCATTTGGTTGTTGGTATACTTATGTACTTACGTATATACAATGTAAAAACTTATGTATGTACATATGTATGTAGGAAGATGCAGTAAGTGGAAAATAGAAAAAGAATTTCCTAGACATTTGGATATGGATATGTGTTAATGTTTATATATTTATATGAGAAGCGTCAATCACTATCATCAACCATAGCTACAGATATCACATACTTACATAGAAATTAACCGAACACAAACATGATAATCTATAATTTTCATTAAAAAAAATGCTCGAAATGTTTCTATTTTATTTAACAATTTCAAAAGCTCCATTAAAGGCTTAAGCCACAAAAGTCTTTCTTAATCCAATAAACAATTTTGCAAACAACTTTTTAAACGTCTATTAAAGACAATAATTTAACAATCGCTTAATGCTTTCTGGTGTCTAAAATCAGCTTTTGTTCTATGGCAACAACTAACAAGAGTTAGAAAAAAAAAAGAATGCAAGATACAAAATAATAACACGTGCTAAAATATCATCAACACACATGATAAACGCAATCAATGGTGAAACAACTTTTTAAAGCCTAACACTCAGTGGCAACGAATTCCAAATAGCCTACGTAAGAGTGAAACTTATAGAAGATATCAATAAAGCTAAAAGCTTTTATAGACAAGATTTTTGGTGTTGCAAAGTTTTCAATTTACTTTATGTTTCTCTTTTATTTTTGGCTCATTTGAATGCACAAATACGCAGAACTAGTAGAACAACTTGGTGAAAATGAAATAAGAAAAATCTAAATGCTAAAACTATTGGAACGAATATCAGCATCAATGAATTTAATGCAAATTTGAAAAAATATAAAATTGATAAGACAGGAAGAAATTGTTTCACATGTAAGAACAACAACACTGACACGAAACAAATGACAATAAAGATTAGAGACAGCAGTGGTTGGAAAGCAAGCGTGGTGTAGCACAAAACATGTGCGTGGACGAGAAGGAGGCGTTTGATTCAAATGCATTTTTGTATAGAATATTTTTGAAAATAGAATAGCCAGCTTGTGAACATTAAATAAAAATTAGGTGGCTTACAAGTGATTAGTTATCGAGGTATAGTAGGCAAAAATGCAGTTTGTGATTGGGACTAAGTACCTCGCTAGAGTAAGTAAGCCGCCCTGGTAGTGAGTAGTTCTTAAGCAAAAGGTAAAGAGCTAATCATTTTATTTAAGCTTGAAGCTAAGGACGTATCTTATAATCGCTGTAGATTTAATTTAACACAGTTTTCGACTTTATATATTAAAAAAACATGACCATTGCTTATACAGCGGAGCAAAGTTATAACGAACTGATCGAAACCGGACAATTTACTTCGTTATTTACGAAGCTCGTTATAACAGCTGCAAGTAAATAAAAGTAAGCGAACACTGAAATAATTGGCATGTATTTCATTACATTATTTCAATATTTTATTTGCTTGATTCTTAAGCCACTTTGTCATTGATATCGGTTGTTATATTGTATTTCGTTACAGAAGTGCATACTTCTTCTTGGTAATTTGCAATGAAAATGTGTGGTACAAGAATACATTTTAATTTTAATGGTTTGGAAAAGTTGTGTACATGGGATTAATTTATTCGATTAACTAAACACTTGACATTTCTTAAGGTAGTTATCTGAATTAAAGTATTGTGTATTGTCCGCAATTATGTATAATTGCAGTGCAATTAAGCTTAAAATTTTTATTAAAATGTATGTGGTAAGAAAATTATCTTTTTAATTGATATTTTTTGACATTTATCAATACAATTACAAACGATACATGAGAATTGACTGTTCACAAGGTATATATTAAAAGTCTATTTCAATAAAAATAACACAAAACAAAGGGGCTTATCAATTTATCAATTATTTATTTCGTTTATATTTTAATGTCCTAGAAAATTAACAGAAAACATTAGCGATTTTGATTTCTTCCTTGTAAGCCTTAAAACGGCGTTCGCTTACAACTTATTACCTTCTATATGAATTATTTGCAGAAAACTGTTAGCCCCGGTGAAATTATTCTTTATAAAGAAAAATTTGCGCATCCAGTTGTAAGCGTGTTTATTGAAATTACTATTGTTTGCTGTTATTTGGCTTTTTGTAGTGAAAATTAATTTATTTCAGAACAATATCAATGAAATGATTGTATAAGTTATTCCTTTAATTTTAGCTAAGACTTAAGAGGTTTTTCTAATTAAATAAACTAGAAGTGAATTTATAATTTCCATAATAATAAATAGAAATAATATGCAACAAAGTTTTGATTTTACGGACACATTTTCAGCATAATTGAAGGAATACCGTACAAAGTGTTTCTAAATTTTATTCCTCAGGATGCAATAGCACCCTTTAATAAAAATTGGTTATAGCTATTTGTATAAAAATCCAATGTCTAATTTAGTGGATTTTAACCAGCGTTAATTATTGTATTGTTTTAGCTCCAATTGCTACATTGTTTTAATATTATTCTTTGTTGTTAATTTCTTATAATTAATTACTTACATTTTTACTTAATTTTTAATTTAAAAAACTCGACCTTTCGTTTTTGTTTTGAATGACATTTTTGTGAAATTTGTCAGCGGAAACGCTCGTTATGGGGACTGACTTTTATAATGAATACTAGCGAGTCCTGACAACTAGGGGATAAGCTAGAAAGTATAGGATTGTTAGGCTAGAATAAAAAAATCTACAACAAACGTTTGAGATGGCGTCATACTTATCGTTCGACAGGTGTCAATGAACTGGCCCGTAAATAACTAATTTATGAAGGGATATAGAATACTAGATGAATTATTACCTTTACACATTTGATCCCTAATTTCATTTTTAACCACGTCACTGCAGTACAGCAGATATAATTTGAATTTGAATTTGACAAAAGGAATAATATTTTTGTACTCATACTAACGAACAATAGCCGTACGATTGGTTTGGGTCACATTATCGAGCAACAACATCGTTGTCATCGCCATCAACAGCGCGGTTTCAACGGCCACTACATGGTCATCTGATTACAAACATGTATTCTAATCTATTTTTTTGTATTTTCAAATACAATAGAAAATACTGTTGTTGCAAGTGAGCCTAGTTACTTCACTGGGGCTCTGTGTCGTTTCTTGCCAACATCTTTATGTTGAGATAAAAGTTGGCTGCAAACAACGTTGAATCTAAAAAGTAGAATATGTATAAAAAAAACTCTTTCTAAATATCTGAAAAAAAAAGAAAGATAGTTTCAGCCTTAAAAATATTCGACATGGAAGTAACAATTGCAAGTTGAAACAACCTTGTCTTGTACACATCCTCTAGTCAAGGCGGTCATACATACAGGTACTCTCTCTATATAATAGAGGATATTGGATTTTTATGCTGATGATTAGAAAAACCATGACTAGCCTACAACGATCTACTGTGGTTTCGTGTTTAGAAATCATAGAATTGAACAAGAATTATGTTCATTATTAATTTTTATAAAAAGCTGGCAAACGACTATTGACGCTGTTGCCGCTGCACTTGTTTAGTGTGTTGCATGCAATTTTTTCAATATTATTCGTATATAGTATGTATGAAAAGGAATATTTGTTGAGATGCCCAGCAGGAAGTAATTATGTGACGAGTTAGTTTATTTTACAAAACAAAAACAAAACAAAAAGCATAAGTGGTGTTTAACACATGTCCAAATTTGCTTACACAATCTAAATTTACAGCAATAACAATAATTGACAATCATGGGCTGAAGATTTATTTGAATATGCAAAATTATATAAACTAGATGAATTTGGTTTCTATGAAATGCTTTAAACAATTGAATTCTTTTAAATAAAGTGTGACCAATTATAGATTAAAAAGCCAATTTAAAAATATTTAGAAAATTGTGCAAAATTTAAGCCTAGAAGGAATATTTTTAAGTGGCGAAAATTATACGAAAATAATAAATTAAATTAAAAATAAAATAAAAAAAGTATATTGAATTTTTTATGCAATAAGTTAAAAGCCATAATACTATACATTAAGCTTTAGCACGACTCATTTGTTGGTAAATGCAGGAAAATTTCTTTCATAGATACCTTAAGAGGAAATCGTGGAAATCAAAAGCTAAATCTTCAAGAATTGAATCTTCTACATTAGTTGCGGCAAATTGATCTAATTTTGTTTTCATGTCATATTTGCGTGATAGTGTTTAAGGCTGAAATTAGATAATAATGTTAAAAACAATTATTTTATGGCTAAGAAATATTTAAAAAAAAAAAATAACTGGCTTCCATCTTTATGAAAATATTGTTTCTATTGCCATTCATTATCTTTGGGTCAATTTTACCCAACCTAGTCTAGATTTCTAGGATAATGTTCGTAACGTAAACAATTAATTATAACGCAGTGTTTCAAAAACAACAATTAAAAGTTCAACCTTGGTTCCAACATACACAAGAGTCAATAACAGCACTGTTATCGGAGGCCTCTACAACACCCCTTTATCAGTGCTCATTTGTATTTAATAATTATCGCCAGTTTTTGTGTGGCGATTTTTCTACATAAATTATTGCTATTTAAGCAAATCATAAGATAATTAATTGTGTTATTTATAATAGAATTAGTTGTGTTCAACACTTTTGTGAGTTTTGTTGTAAGCAATAGTCTAATAACATTTCTAATTATTGTTAAATTATTCAAGTCAAACATCAGTTCCAACATAAACATAATTTTTCCTTAAAGGCTTGAGTTCAAATCTCATCAGACCCCATTAGAGAATGATTTAATTTTCGATGTTTTTCATGGTTCATGACAGATAAACAAATGTTCACTACTACCCGGTTGAACAGACGTACATTTGCAGTGCCGATAAATGATAAATTTCAGTGTTCATTGTCGTCTATATGTTATCCAATGCTTTTATTGCTTGATTCAATAAGTTACCCTTTTTGAACAAGTTGCAAACATGCTGTTATTGTGTCATTGCGTATTAAGCTTTCTATATGCTTGCGTTTTATTAGACCCAGTACCAGCTTTGAAGTCGTGTGTGAAATACTGCTCCAGAGAATTCTTAATTAATTTATATTCTTATTGTCACAATTTCAACACTAACTTTCTTTCCCTATCGAGATATAGTCTTAGTTATTTCCGTAAAAGTTTTTAATTTTCACCATGTGAGATCATGGGCGGACCAAATAATATTTAACATGGTGTTCTACCCAAAGAATGGTTAATGCTATTTCTTACCGCACAGTCAATAGCGCTAATGTGCTGGCATCAATTCTGCTGATTATCTCAAATATAAGATCATAAATTATAATTTGTTGATGCGATCGCTAGCACTGTGCACTGTTTATAAAATTCGACATTTGTTATATTCTCTTTTCTGTTGAAGACGTTTTCAAAACCTCTGCATTTCATTTGAGATCCCTTGTCAAACGAAAATATTTCAGGTACACAAAAACAGTGAAAAATTTCAGTGTGGAGGTACGTCCTTTGAAGTAGATTTCTTATTGGTTCAAAAATGCGAGTTTTAAAAAGTGATCAAGTACAATTGAACTCCCAAGTTCAAAAGACTTCGCTCCACAAACAGTCTAGGAAATATTTTGCAAGTGTTTACTATTTTTCCACAGATGTGCAAGTTTTATAAGTTTTACATTTACCAATTTATAATAGAGTTCCCTACAACAGTTAAAACTTGAGGCCAACAGAGGTATCGGGTTAGGCGCTCTTTCTTAGTTATACAAAAATATAAATATCATAGGATGAATTAACAATTTTTCGTTTAAGTCCATATGTCTAGTTAGTCATTTGACTCTTTCAAAAAATCGGTTTTTTGTGCATATATTTCTCTCTTACCCACGCTATTGAGCATCTTTATCGGAATGAAATTTATCAAGATAAAGATTGTTTTACCATTACAGAAATCATCATTTTCATGAGCCGCCGTTAAGTAATACATAGTCCATTCTTTGTCTGCCTTCTATGGAAAGGAAGGAACCCTGAAGCCTCAGTGACCACCTTGATAATATCCCAGAACAATGTCGCAAATACATTAATACAAACTTTCCAAGTGGGATTTACTGTTAGCGTTCATTAATCAGTAGACTTCAACCAGCAGGTTTGAAAAGGGTTCAACATCGGTTGCACTATTCTATATGTATTTCATGATGACATTCTCAGCCACGAAAAGAGTATAAAAATGCAGACATTTCAATAACCGCATTATAGCGCCCTCGTAGAGTTATTTGCTTGTGTTTATTTCTTCCTCAATAAAACTAATTTGAAAAAATATTTATCTAAATTGACAAATTCAGCCTTCGAACTCGAACCATACAAACGGATTTCAATTCCTAAAAACTCAACATCCTGCAACATTATTTTAATTTAATTTAATTTATTTATTTATTGTATTATTTCTTTTACGTGTGTACGTATGTATTCATGGGTGGTGTATAAAGAAAGTGTTCTAAAAGAAATGAAAATTTAAATTGTTACTGCGTATACTCGTATAACCTTGTACTTGCGTTATATCTCACCAAATTTTTTTCTTAATTTCTGTGTACCAAAACGGCAAGCGTTTTGCTATTCTAAAAATAATCCAGCTGAACAATGGCCGTTTAGACAGGTTCATCTTAATACGTTAATCCTTGCAAAATTATTAAAAATGAAAAAAATTAAACAAGTAGCGATTGGCATCTGACTCCGCAACCCCAGCACTCCTTAGCACTAGAAACATACAAGAAATAATTTTGCAAGAAAAATCGAAAATGAGTTTGAACTAGAAACCCCACTTGTGGCTGAAATAAATTACAACAATTTACTTTCAAAGCGATTGGATAGAGTTTAATGATTGTTTGTTTTACAAAAAATATTTATAAATCTATATATAAAATATAAATATATATTTTTCCAACAATTGTATAGCATCTTAGAGATTCAAGTTTAAACTTTATAAGCAATTGTTCACGTATACAGAGCAATAAAAACAAAATAATGAAAAATTAAATTTAAATTTCAACAATTTAACATTTTAGAGCAAATTAAAAGTAAAGCCATACGATTACATTTCTTTGACTTTTTTTTATCATGAAGAGTATGAGATGTTTTCTTTTTTTTTTTTGTTGCAATTTGTAAAACTTGTTAGAAATAATTAAAGATTTTTTTATTTGAGTTTATGCTTAAAATAACGCAAATAACTTGGGTAATTTAATCTGTTTGTAATCTCTTTGAAAGAAAAAAGAAAATCAAGATGATGCATTCAACTTGTTTTAATTTGTCGAATTAAACATTAGATAAATTGCATTTGCCGTCAAATATTTCAAACTTCTTTCTTGAAAGTGTGAAATGTTTATTTCAATTACATTGAAAAGACATATGTAGAATTGTTTAACAAAAAATTAAACGTTGCTTACAAATATAATTAAGCAAATAGAATAGCAAATAGATAGAATATTTAAAATCATAAAATTTCATTAAAATGTTTAACTAATTATTCTAAAAGATGTTTGATCTCAGTCTAAAGCCGCACATCAAACAGTTAAATATTTCATGGGGTATTTTCAATTAATAAAACTCTTGAAAATTTTAATATTATTGAATTGCCTCAGAGTTTACATTGCACCCATTTTTCGGATAAGTTTTCGTTAATATTCTAATCGGTCATAAAAACTTTTGATTACAATCAATAATTATTTATTGAAAATATTTTTGAGCACATACATATTTATTTCTAAACTTTTAAAAATGAAATGTCTAGATTGTTAGTTTAAATGAATAATCATAAAGTTACACTTTTGAAAATTTTACAAGGGAAAGAAAAATCTTCATTAAATAGTTGTGTTGGTGGGAAGTCACTCTTATACAAAATATATTGTTTTAATGGTTTAAATCAGGGGGCAAATTACGGCATTCGATATCGAACGAAATTTCAAACAAAATTTTCTTGAATTGTATTGAAATTTCGATCGATATCGAATGCCGTAATTTGCGCCCAGTATATCCTCCTCTATCGAGTGGTAAATGCGAGGGCAAGTTAATAAGTCTGTGACTTTTTGAATACAACACAGGTTTACAGGAATACAACACAGGTTGATAAAAAATAATTTTCTTTTTCCGCCATAATCTCCTTGGAGCTCTATACACTTTGTCTAACCTTTCTCAATTTTTTTTATATCCTCTCCAAAAAATAAGATTTGTCGAGGTCAACAAAATAGGTATTTGTTTGTTTCTGATATCATTGTTGGAGCCATTTATTCAAGTATGGAAACAAGAAATAGTCACTTGGGACCAAATCCGGAGAATAGGGTGGATGAAGGAATAATTCATAGCGTAATTCATGGAATTTTGCCATGGAAAAGAACTGTTTTCCTGGCCAAATGCGGTCGTTTTGTTTTTCAAATCAAAATTAAAACGACCCAATAAGTTGGCATAATATTTGCCATTGATTCTTTTACCCTTTCAAAGGCTGTCAACTACTCGTGGACTACTCGTATACCTCGTGCATCCCAAAACGTTCACTTTGACTTTATTGGCTGAAAAGCCAACATCGTAACCTTCTTCGGTGTTGATTCATCTCAAGAAACCCACTGCTTTGACAGCTGTTTGGTT
Organism: Germaria angustata; assembly: GCA_963681545.1. NCBI lineage: Eukaryota > Metazoa > Arthropoda > Insecta > Diptera > Tachinidae > Germaria > Germaria angustata. Next base: position 58,701,089 of record OY813001.1, on the reverse strand, counting down.
ACGAAATTTTTTAGTTGTTGAGGTGTAACGTTCACGTTCACGTTCAAAAAACAACAATTTGGCTGTACATTGCAAAAGTTTGGAATTTGAAGCCGATTCTCTAAGCTTTTCAGCTAACCACAAGTTATCCATGCATTATAGCTCCACTATTCCCCGGTGTAGCTGTCCTACCACTTGCTTTTCACGTTTTCTCCATCTCACATGCTTGTGGTAATGGCAGATATTGCTTGTGAACCACATGATCATCATCAATTGCTATTTTTCAATGGCCAAACTAATTTTATTTATTTCGTTGGTGTTTTTTCTTCTTTTTTCTCCATTACCCCTCTTGGGAGCATTTGGCTTCTACAAAGCATATCCATATTTACACGGATTGTTGTTGCAGTTGTTTGTTTTTTGCCTTGTATCAGTTTCGTTAATCGGTTCTTTGTTCCAGCCAAGTAGATGATTAGTCTGTTGTAGCATGTCTAGGATAATGAGGCTGCCATCTGTCGTTGCCTAGAACAACACCCCCTGTGTATGTGGTGCTTTTATCCCTTTTTAAATTACAGCCTTTATCGCAGTTGTAGCATTTGTACCGTTTTGTGGTTTGCTCAGGAGTGATTGCGTCTCTTACTGGACCTATAATTTTTCTTGATTTCGTTGTTTTCTATCCCGCCAAAGAAATCTGCGTTATTTTTGGTAAAATCCAGTCCTCATTTTCTTAAGTATTGTGATGTACGAGTATGTTTCAAAAGACGGGTGATACTCAAAACCATCATGGGAGTTAAAGAACACCAGGTCCTTTTTAGTAGGTAACCGTAACTTGATATGATATAATTTTATTAAGGATATCATAGATATAAGAAATGATATTAGAATAGAAAATTGTTAATATCCAAATAGGAACGCTTCTCATTTCTGACCTGTTTTTGTGGTCTACTATAAAATTTCCAAAATGTGACTTGGGTAGTTTACTTTTTAAAATGACGTTAAATAAATAGTTTCACAACTTCAAAAAAAAATATTATTTAGATCTTGCTTATTTATCGCTTATTTATTAGCAATTCTTCTCTAAGTTGTTTGACTTCACTTTTAAATGGCACCAGTACAACGAATACAACTTTATCTTTAAAAGTTAAAAACAGCAGAATAAAACTAGAAAGCAAAGGAATTATTCCAAATTAATCAAAATAAATAAGCAAATAATCAAAACATATTAATAAATTTTTGACATTGTGTCAGTTTTTCCGGATATGAATTCGCCGTGCTAAATTACAAACATGAAAGTTTGTTCATAGCGGAGATATTTTTTAGTGTTACTATTTGAAAAAATAACACTTTAATATGACACTTCATGGAACCCCTAATTATATGTCTTTTATATATTTTTATCATTACATTGTACTCAAAAAGCATTTTAAATCAAAAAGAATATCGGAACTTTATTTACCACGCAATAACCCTTTGGAAGTTATTTCATTATTAAATATATGCTACAGTTTAACTTTTTCACTCTCAGATTTTATGGAAATATTCCTTGAGAAATAAAAACTTTTTTATAGAATGTAAAATTGGAAATAATTTTACATTCATAGAGATTCACCACATAAAAAAGCGAATAGAAAAGGAACTTTCAAAAAAGTCATAAAAATGCTGAGATTAGGGTACGGAAATGTTTCACATTCGAATCATTTCCAATGATTTTAATATACCATAGGCTTGTCACTACAAAACGCTCTTTTATATGATTTATATTCACTAATTTATAAGCTATTTGTAATATTTTAGAAAATGCTTGTTTATTTGTCTAATCGCAAAAAATTATTTTATTTTAAATTGGCTTTGATTATTTATCGTTGGGTATAAATCTCATAGCTGAAAGACATATGAATGAGCCAGTAGTCACGATTTCATTTTTCATATGTGAAATTTTTGATTGAAGAAAATAATGTTTCCATGATGTGTGTACCAGCCCTCTCCGTTTTTCCAATATGATCACTAATCTTCTTCAGGAATTAAAAAAAAAGGATTTTTTTCAAATCGCATTTATTAAGCTTCCAAGATTATTTCCGATATTCCACTATTATATTCCATTTCAGCGCTCCCTGGACCAAATTCTCTATACCACGTACATGTTCGTAGTATATAAACCAGTTATAAACTACTTTGCTGGCTAGTATAATTGTAGTTTAGTTTCACACATATATAATTTACCATACTATTGTAATATACAAATCCTATGTCTGTCAGGGGTATTAGATGAGAGATATTTAATAGCTGACAGGTTTGCTAGACCAGCGATCTTGAAACCACTAAATGGATAACCCGATATTTTTAAATCAAATTTTAGCGGTGATTAGCAGTAATTCATAATTTTAATATTTTTTTCAACTCAACTGCTTAAGAAGTTAAGAAAATATCCTATTAGAATTTGGGAATGACTTCCATTCCTTTTTACTGGGATGTAGTGCATACCAAATGTTTTTTTCTTCTTCATTTTATCAAATTATTGTTGTACGAAATCTCTTTTCTAAAGGAATACCCATATAAACTGTTACGAAAATCATTATTAAAATCAATATAATTTTTTCCATTGTAATATTCGTTACAGTTTTTGTGTAATTATACAATTATTATAATAAACATGTTAATATATTAGCTGAATCCTCAAAACTTATAGTAAAATGAAAAATATCGTTTGTCTATGTATAATGCCATAATATAGCCAAAGAAATTATAATAAAAATTTCTAACAAATTTATTCTATAAAAGTTTAATTTAATTTTTTCTTTGTTTTACACCATGCAGAATATAAAATTTTGATATTGTACAATACGTGTAAGTAACAGCAACGTTATACTATATTTGTTACATTAGCATTACGAATCATAAAACTTCTATAAAATGATTTTATAAAATAATAAATTAATTTATTTTATGATGTGGTTTTAGTTTTTTTTTTAATGGTCATAAAGATTGATAGGACACATAACTTGAAGTAAATCAATTAGTTTTATCTTAAAAATCACGTTGGCTGCTTAAGTCTTTCGTTTTGTGAAGGAATTTTTTTTTGCAATTTTTAAATATATTTTATAACAATACTTTAACTCAATTAAATATATATAAACTCTGCTTTGCATTTCATTCCCATGCAAGTATATTTTTGTTAAATTGCTACAAGTTCTTAGTTTTTTTTTGTCTTAGTAAATATTTCAGTTTTATCGTAAGTAAGTAACTAGAACTTCATTTTTTAATCAGTCATGAGTATATTATATGCACAGCATACATACGAGTGCATGTTCCATAAATACCTGTTTGATCAATTGCCTCTAAATCGCCTGATATTGATTTCATTAATGATGAAATTAAAGCCATTAAAGCATAACTGAAAATAAAATTATATTTTGAAATAAAAAAATCCCTTGTAACATGCCCGTACCACCTGCAGGCAAAAATTATATTCAAGGAATTGACGAAGGAAATCATTTTCGACAGATAATAACACACAAGCGATTGCTAATGACCCTACCCTCATTTGGCTTACTGAAATTTAGCAAGGCAAACAAAAGGAATGAATAGTCTTTTATTAAAACATGATGATAAAAACGGTCGTAATTTTTTTAATATTTATAAATTTCGAAAACAAAAAAATTTATGAATGTTCCCGAAATATACTAATAAATTTAAAAACTAGAAAATTAAATTACTAGAACAACTCGCAACTTCCAGCTGATAAGTCTAAAATACTATAGATCAGTTTATGCCAACAATGACTGCTTTCGCCGTATACATATGTGAAAATTTCAATAAATTCTATCATATTATAAATATTTCTGAGAGCAATGAGGTTCTAAAAAGAAAAATCAATTTACATTGAAATACTTAATTTAATTGCATTATATTATATCTTTCGTCTGTAAGGCTTTATATCTATAGACCTAAATTAAATAAATAAATAAATAAATAAATAGATAAATAAGTAATCAATAAAAATAGCGCTGGAAATTAAAAATTTTTATTCAAAAGCTTAAGAATTGGGTCGGTTCACTCGCAGTAGTACATTATCAAGAAAAAGCCTTTTTGCAAAATAGAACTACAATATAACCGATTCATTTAAAATATAAAGAAAAGGTCAACGGTTGAAATAAAATACGAGTACGGTTCATATAGTTCATATGAATACAGGGGGGTTATTCTCTTGTGCGATGCGGATAATTGGTACCCCTTATTGCGATTACGCATTTTCCTTTCGCATTTAATTTTTTCACTTTCGCAAACCTGCAATGTAATGTAATGTAATGGGGTTCTGGCCCAGGATGGCCCTTTGAACTGCGACCATTGTTGATCTAGTGTGCTTTTCCTGTCTCTAGCAGTCTAATACGGTCGCAAATAGGATCAGCTCCTTCAATGGGAGCATTAGCAGATCCTCTTCACTCAGCGTATATGCTTGTAGAGTCCTGTGTCTTCTGTGGCACAATGCCCCACAATTTGCTATCAAGTGTTCCATCGACTCCTCATCTTCACCGCAAAATCTACAGCTGTCCGTGTCAGATAAGCCCATTCTGTATAGGTGGGCTTTGCAGGTGTAATGGCCTGTGAGCGCCCCTACCAGCGTCCGTAGGCTTCTCCTGTCCAGTCTTAGAGCCAAATCCGCTCTCCCAGCGTCAAAGCGTAGGAATTTCTTGGAGTAACGTAATCCTGGCACCAGTGTACTCTGTTATACGAAAGCGTATGTTAAAATCGTTCGTTAAAACTAAATATCTTGCGCTAACAAAATATCAAACGCATCGAACTAGCTTAAAAAGTGAACCAACTGCTGATTTATAATGGAATGAAAATAGAAACCGTGTCTTGTAGAATCGATAGTAAATAGAACGTACCAATCTATGCACAATGGCATGAATAGCGAATCGTTTTATTTGGAACAGTATTAAAGGAGAAACACTTCACTTAGAGTGATAAGTGAACCAACTAATTTAGGATAACATGGAAAGTGAAACGGTTATATTTAAATACATGGGCTGTTTCAAGTTGAATAGAATGGAAAACGGACCGATTCATTTAGCAGGACAGGACTTGTGAAATGGTTTAATTCAAACAATATTGAAAATAATCGTTTTATTTATAAAACAGCAAAATAATATACGTCCACTTTAAATGGAATAAAAATTTAACCGCTTCATGTACAACAGCGAAAAAAAAACGCACCGCTTCTTCACATCTGCATGAAAAGTAAACCGCTTCTGTTAAAATAACATGTAAAGGAAATCACAAAGTGAATATAATCATTTATGATAGTACGAGAAATGAAATAATTTATTTACACTAATGTTGAAAATAAAACGGGTTATTTAGTTTAGCATTATAAGTAAATCGGTTCTATTAGAAAAATAAAAAAATATGCAGAGTCATTTGGAATGGCACGAAAAGTGAACTAGGCTCTTTAGAATACTACACAAGACGTGTACAAGTTAACAGAAAATGACATTAATACTGAATCGGTCAGTTTTGAATAGCATAAATGATTCCTTCGAAGTGCAATCATTAATCGTTGCAATAAAAGTAGGCCGATTTATTTGAAACTAGCGGGCCCGTTGCCTGCTTCGCACGGCAAAACAAAATAAGAAAAGAAACACATTTTAATAAAGTTGGTTTTGTTCCCAAAAACACACTCACTTCACATACGCATCGCACACACATGCGTTATCGGATTTTAACCAAACTTCATATAAACCATATATGGGCCACTGGCTACGTAGTGTATAAGTTTGGTTGAAATCGCTCGACGCGTTTATGAGTAGTTCGGCGACGTACATATACGGACTTATTTTTATATATATAGATATCATGACCAATGCAGTGATGTTTCATTAAAAATAATTCCTATCATTTAAATCGATTAATTTAAAATTTTTTCAAATATAACCGTCACTTAAAGTAGCAACCAAATTGAAACGGTTTGTATCTGAAAGCATTAAAAAGACGCCGGTTCATATAAAGTTCCACGAATAATGGAGCCGCTTCATTGGAAATAGAAATAATGGCTTCAAATTATTAATTTAAAATAACATAAAAGTGAACGAGTTCATTTTGAATAAAATAAAAATTAATCCGTTAATTTTGAATACCATGATAAATGAATCGGTTTATTTAAAATACCACCACAAATTGCATGAAATTATTCTCAGTGCAAAATTTTTTTTACAACTTGAAAAAGAAAACATATTAACAAACTTATCAGAACACATTAACAATAAATTTGCTTTGAATGCCACTTACGAAAACATATTACAAATTTAGTTGCTTTGAACTGATCGTTCCATGCTCTGCGCTTATGTTTAATGGCTGTTGAAAACAATAAAATTTTATTGTTAATATATGTAGACAAGCAACATCGTAAAGTTTTATGCAGGTACTTACAATTATAAAAACGAAGAGGAAATAAACATCATATTCAGTTTTATGAATCGCTTTACTAGTTCTTTTGCTGTCTCCTCGTATGTTTTATATCTTTAACATTTGATCTTTGAAAGTGCATAAATTATATACTCAAATAAGATTTTTTAAAAAGATTTTAATTCTACTAAATGCGCACAATTAGAATGTTGTATAATATTCCAAATCTAATGAAATTAAATACACAAAGAAAATTGTGTGAAAGTAATAAAAAGGCAATAATTTCAAATGCTAAAATCTATCGTGAGAGTATTAAAATTATTGAAAGTGTTCAATTCATCAGTACATGTGTAGTAAATAAAAAATGCTTCAGTGTATTACGTATATAAAGGTATTAGCTTAACTAGGTTTTTTTTGTAGGCGGCTATAATCTTTTTACGAACACAAAAATAACGCCATGGACTTAAAATTTTATGACAAGAATTTCCTCTAATGGTGGATCAGCCCTCTTCTCAGACAGTCTTATTATCTACCTTGATATTGCATTTGCAGCAGATAATTTCAAAATATATCTTCCAAATTTTTTTGTACTTGTAACAGCGTGATTATTGCCAGCCATTTTCAAAATTTTTTCTTAATAATTTGCAACCTAAAGAAGTTTTTGAAAATTTTAAAAGAGTACAGAGTTTCAAAGAGTATTTAAGCGTAAGTCGCGATCATATTGTTTTACCACCGACTGTCTGATTAACATTACACTCACTAAAGCCAAATCGGCATTGCAAGTTCGCTTAAATAACGCGATATGTGGTGATCTTCCCAAGAAGACTCTCTCATGCTTGGTGGCTGAAAAAAAAAAAATAATCAGATCCTATACCCTCGCTATTCTTGCGTCAGAATTTGGTGTTGTGTGCTTCAAAGAGAGATCGTTATAAGCGGAAATATGTTACAGCAGCAGTAACAACCATAATAATTAGCACAAAATAATGGTATAAAATAGTTAGGAACGCAGGAGTAGTTTGTTACAGTCGATAATTACTTATAACCGTTGTACTGGTATGTTATAAACAAACTCCACTGTTTAAGAGAAGATTAGGCCAAATAAAGAATCCTTCATTCTTAGTTCTTAATAAAGGAAGACATTTTTAATATTTCAAATACCAAATCTACCGAGAGCTTTTCTTTAATATTTCTTTTATACATATAAAAAATTTACTTTTAAAACATTTGAAGAACGCGGAAAATATTTGGACAAATTGCTTTTTTAATGATTAATTAATGTTTAGCACATAATTTTTCATTTTCTGTGGACACATGAAAACGAGTTAAGAGTTGAATTTAAGTGTTTAACAGACAGATCACTTAGAACATACAAATGCAACATCTATTAATGGATTTGGAGAAGTGTTAATATAACAAATGCGAGTGTGTTAATGCGAGGGTGAATCTAAAATTATATACACTGAGTGTATTTAGGATTTTACTCATTTTGTAACTACTGCATATGTTTATACAATGGCTGCAAAAATTATGTTCCTGCTAATTAATTAATTCTGTAACTATCTTAGCTTTTAAAAAATTTTATTACAGACATTGTGTTAGCCCTTGTAGGAGCGGCCTTTCAAGTTTGGCAAGGCACTCGAAAAAATATTATATATGCTCATAATATTTACATAAAATGGCATAATAAGGAAATATGTACCTGAAAGCATCAGTAAACTCGTATGTATTTGAGGACCTCTATTTTATAAAGTTTGACCTTATGGTTTGTCGTCTTCAGGGCGATCTTTTACTAAATATGGGTTTCAGGTAAAAACTGATTTGGAGTTGGTCACTCCCCATGTAAGTAAATAGGCATAAGTGAACAATGGAAAAAAATGGAAGACATACTCCAGGAGCAATATTTTTATTTTTTCTAAAAATTCACTACAGCATTTTCTCTACTTCCCAGGAAATCGAGTTGGAAAAGTTTTGATCAAAATATGAACTATTTTACAAATCTGTTCAGTTTGATTTTTAAAATACAATTTACATAAAACCTAGGACTAAGACCAAATACACAGTATCCTGTTGTTAGATTTTTTTTATTTTTTTAACTAAAAAAATAAAAAAAAATAACAAACAAAACCGTAAAAAGGCAAGGGTAAAGTTTAATAGTTGATTTTAAGAAAAAAAAAAAAAATCAAGAATAATATAAAAAATAAAAACTAAGGACACAGCATTAAAACTTAAAATAATTACTTTAGAAAACTACAAACTCAACGAAAATATTGCCATTTCAAAACTTTAAACAGTAGGCTTTAATCTTTAATTCAGTATTCCGACATTGATTCGTGGGACTTACCAAAGTTTTTTCCATTTCCGTACTGTTATTTATTCAGAGAATCCTATTTGATTTGAAGTTTGTTTTCATTTTTCTTAATATTTCTTTCTAAAATTTCTCATTAGGGACATGATTATAAGGAAGTGTTATGGCATTTTAAGGGCTAGCGAAATTTGCACATTAGGGGGCCTCGGGTTTTTGTTTTGTAATAATCAACATCTAGAGCCATTTTCCATACTTTTTCTTGTAATTAATTACGCAATATATCTAAATAGATATATTGATCTATAGTATTTCCAATAAATACAAAGTTTCTAACATCTAATAGACACATACCAACTTCAGACATTATTTTTTGGATTGGCGTCTTCTCCTTTGGCGTCTGTTTACTTTCCTTTAAAGTTGTTTATTCTCGGAGCAGAAGATATTAGACCCTGAGTAGCTAAACATTTTAAACTTTTGTATTTTGTAATTTTTCTTGATATTATTCGTAATTTTTAATGGCATTTGAAAGTAAATTGAATCAAATTTTCCATTATGGTTTTTAATGTTTTTTTTTTTTTGTTTAATGTTTAATATAAATTGAACTAACAATAACTATTAAAATCTAAGCCACAAAAGTATTGATTCTTCAATTCCAGCCAGCTTCGTATGAAAAAAGATCCAGCTTGTAGAGGTTCTTCAAGTCTCTTAAGAGTGTCCCACCTTCTCAGTCAAGTGTGGCCTCTATAATTTAGAATGATGTTGAGATGGTACTCGAATCTTTTTATGTACATACAATATTTGCACATGTTTTGAAAGTGCAGTTTTATCCAATGAAACGTCTAGATTTTTATTAATGCACGTCTGGATTTTATTTTATGGCCTTTAGATTTTCTCTCTATTTGAATTCCATTTGGGCCATAAACATTTTGAAACTGAGGTATACAACAGAAGTTTGCATTTTACGTTTAATGATGAATTTTTTTCAAACTGCTTTCAATTTCAAACTAAAGGGTGCTGAAACTAATTGGCTTATAGGGAGATATTCAACACTAAGCCTACATTCGAACTTCTTCTATATAACGCGATCCTAAAACCAATACGAGGCTATGGAATTCAGTTGTGGGGCACCGTCTCAGCATTTAATAAAGAAAAAATTCACAGGTGACAAAATAAAATCCTCCGTAAGACGTTCTCTTGGTTAAAACAATGGCTTCAAAGCACGTGACAAAATGCATAAAGAAATAGAGTATCATCCAATTTTTACTAGCCCGCAACATTCTACATTACAGGGGCCACACTCGGCTGAGAAGGAGGGACAGTCTTAGTCTTGGCCAAACACGAGAAATGTGAAGACAACACAGCTGAAATCGTAGAAATTTGTGTTTTTTGTCCGGCATTGTCCAGTCCATAAATAAAAATTTAGATTTAAGATTAGAATACTTTTTATTTCAATTAAATTGAAGATTCAATATATAAAATTTTTTTTAAAAATTTCATTTAAATTGATTTTGGATTTTAGACCCAAACCCATGTATGTGGGTCTTTCATGTTAAACGACTAACAAGGTGTATGCCAAGTTATTTGATCTCACTGGATTGCGATTTGTTTACTAATTTCGAATGATGATGGATACGTTTATCTGTTCAACGTACTCGTGCTTACTTGTTGATCTTAATTAGTTTCGGGTGGTGAATGAAGTGTGTAACGGCGCATGTTGGTAATCAAATTTACTTTTCCTATCTTTTCTAATAATGAAATAATAATAATGAAAAATAAACGTCATTCTCTAATGAAGTCTGATAAGGTTTGAACTTGAGCCCAGCACCTTGAGCCCATTTTTCTTCCCTTCCACAAGGATTAATTAAATTAGTTTTTAAGTGCATTTTTCTCTAACCTTGTAGTATTTTTAAATATTTTTTTATTTTTATAATTCTTATTTCGCCAACATAAACAATTAAACAAATAGTCTCTAAAAAAGTTGTTGCACTTTTATTTAAACTGGGTTCAAGGAACTTTCAATATATTAAATGTGTAACAGGAAGCTGCCTTTTAAATCAAAAAGCTTTTTAATGTAAAATAATCAAAAGGCTAAAGGTTTAAAATGTGCTTAAGACAAGAAAGCGATATGACAGAAACTGTTAAATACCCAAAATCATTTTAAACGTGAAACATTGTGATATACCAAAAAAAAAAAAATTATTGCCATTGGATTGGCCTCGTCATTATTTTTATTAACATTTTCAGTTTTTGTTTAAATCACACATATATTTTTTCTTATCATAAGCTTTTTATCATCTGCATTATGAAAGATTAATATTTTCGCATTTATGCCATTTTATTTTAGCAAATTAACAGAAATATTCATGTATAAATAAAGTATCAAATGGCCTTTGATATTTCTTCTTAGGAATAATATAAAAAATAACAAATTTTAAGAACGTAAACATTCATGTAATAAAAATAATTCAAATGAAATGATAAATTTATACTGATACTATTATAAGGAAATGTATTTGGAAAGAGATCATTTCTGTTTTCAATTGAAACAGTTGAATGTTTTTACAATTAGAAATAGCTCAATATTATCTCTAATTCTACTGATAAATGGAATAAATTTTTGTAAGATTTTTAAAATTTAGTACCCACATACTTTTGTAAGAATTTTCATCTACTTCTTTTACACGTAACTAAATTAATCTCATGACACGCTCGAATTTCTTACTGGCTTAAATGATTTCAGGATGCCAACTAAACATACGAAAATTGTTTATCATTATTGGGGATGTATTCGTTCTTCCACGTCTACTGGATAAAATTTTTTTCGGGAAAATTTTTTTTGTCTATAGTTTGACGTCTTTCTTATTAAGGAAAAGGGGACTTTTTCCGGGGAATTCATTTTTTCATTTCTGTGTGGAAAAATATAAACAGAGCGCACTATTTGTTTTACAATATATTTTAAGGCAATAAAGTAACCTCTGTAAATAATATCTATGTTTATCTTTATTATTTTTAAAGTTACTGCGATCGAAACTTTTTCAATTAATCATATATGTACTTTTTATTATACTACAGATGCCAAGATGCCAACTACATGTAAAACGTTTCAAAACACCTTAAAGTTCACTGACGATTTGGTTTCGAGATCAATGAAATGTCGGATATCAACTTAGCTGTTGATATCCGACAAGAAACAATAAATTTCTGCAACTCTAATTGTTTAAACAATTAGTTGTGAAGAATATCCCAAATAATAATTTTAATATTAAGTGTAATTATATTGGGAAATCATATATTTTCTAGAAATATTTTTTTAAGTTTCTTCTCACCAGGCTTGTTGGAATTTGAAACAAATTCCGTCGTCTTACGTCAAAGTATTAGTGCATAATTCTGATATTTAAAAATCAGGTATGACGACTGATCCGAATTTAATGAAATTTGGCACTTAAAATTAAGGATACTTTTTATTAAGGGAAAGGATTTTATTTCATCATTTTCGCACTAATGCTGTAATTCGTATTTATTCTTGGGTTAGATGTCCATATGTATGTCATTTCGCTGGCGCCAATCAACTTATCAGTAAACATAACATCATATTTGTGGAGTATAAACAACAATTTTGTAAATAATCAATTGGCAGAATATTTTGATTCATTTTCAAAGGATCTTTAGTTTATTCAACGAAAACAGAACTTAGGAATCTAACAATTTTACTGCTAGTTTGGTTTTCGTTCTAAACTTAAGACTTAAAACTCTCAATGTATTATATTTATTAATAAATTATTTATAGCAAAATATATTATAACATTGGAACATAAATCGTTTTTTTCTGCTTAAAATTTACGTTCGATGTTGTTAAACATACAGTAAATAATGTTTTTGTCAACTATTTGTAATTTTTATACCACTGTTCATTATGAACTGATTTATGTCAATGGAATTTCATTAATGGCGTTTTTTATTTCTTAAAAAATATTGCCATAAAAATTGCACTAATAGAACAAAACTAGTGGGTTGAAATACTTAATTTTGGAATATTAAAATCTATTAACTTTTTTAACCTTTTACACAAAAACAAATACGTTAACAAAAATAAAACACAACGAAACAAAACGCTTGTACAAACAATGTTGTTAACACATTTGAAAGCCCTGCAATATAGTTGAATGCAAAACATGTTACATATTCAAATGTATTACGTGCAACATATTTGAAAGTGAACATATTCATTTTCTCATTGCATAAGTGTAACATTTTTGTCAGAAACTTAAATGCCTTAAATTTAGATTTTAAAAATTTACTTCTTTCCTCCAAACTATTTCTTATTTTTCTTAATATCGTTTTATGTCAAACTTCCAATCCTATTCACTCATTTGAGGACCATAGAAGCATTTCCATTCATATTAATTTGGCAGTAGGCCGAACCTATCGGAGATTGGCACCATTAAGCAGATTATGATTGATACACTTGGTCGCTACTTGTAGGATGTTCTGAGTGGGGTCATGGCAGTAGTGTCGATTTTAAAGCTCGTAAGGCTCAGGTCTTTATGCTTACAAATAAACGAGGGACCAATGATGCTGCTCCATCCGTAACTATAGGTGATATAGACATTGAGGAATCAGAACTTCTCGATGTTCTTGGTGTGAAGATCCAGTGCGATAGACCGAGCACATCTCTCATGTCGCTAAATAAGCGTTGAATTGCCTCGGTTTTTAAGATGGTGTAAGAGACACTTAAATCCTTCTGATCTTTTTACAATTCATACCATCTATATCCGTCCGAAGATGCAATATAATTCTCATGCATGGGCCGATGCTAGACCTCGTACTGGAGCATTGCCTCAGTATAGGGTGTATTTTTCTGTTCGCGTTACTACAATGAAATGTGCTATAATCAGATCAAGAAACTTTTTTCCGAGAAGTTTAAGCCGAATGCCCATAAGCACTTTTCGCTCTATCCCTTCTCCCAATAATTATATTTTTTTAGTGACAGGACAATGGATTGCATGAGTAGGGAGGTCTTCCCTTGAATACTGGTCCAACTTAATAAAAAAAATATACTTTTACATACATGAAATTAACTTTTTATCCACTACTTTGTAATAGGTACATACATACATATAGAATATATTTATGTATGTTCCCATCGATCCTATAACGAGCATAGGGCCTCATACATATAGAAAGGACGATTTTTTAACCTTTTGGGTTTTGAAAATTGAAAAAAAAAATTCAAAACTGAATAAAATATTTTTTAAGGCGATTAACGAATGCCTTTCATTTACATTTTAAAGATCATTTAATGTAAATGTTGACCATGGCTACGCCGCGGCGCGCCGTAGGTGGTTCATCCGTGAGCTTCAATTTTGGCAAACTTTTTCAAGCATTTTGACCGGTATCTCACCAATGGCAACTGTAATATTGTCTTCCAGGACTGAAATTTTGGATGGCTTGTCCTTGTACACGAGAGCTTTAAGTATCCCCACCAAAAGAAGTCAAATCGCATGCTCCTGGCGGCCAGTGGACTGCTGAAAAACGTGTGATTGACTGCTTACCAAATTCGTCACTCAATAGGTCTGACATGTGTCACCGTCTTGTTGAAACTATATGCCAAGCAAGTCCAATTGTACCATTTTGAGCAAAAAAAAGTCTGTAATCATCGCACGGTATTTTGCTCTATTGACTGTAATGTTGCGATGTGCATCGTTCTTCAGGAAGAACGGTCAAATGACGGCACCGGCTCACAAAGAGTATCTTTCAGGATTCATTGGCAGCTCTTGAAATGGCTCTGGCTCCTCTTCACACTAAATTTGGCACGAACCCATTTAGCTAAAAATGAGCTTTGTCGCTGAAAAAAATTTTTCGATAGCAATATGGATCTTCGTCCAACTTTGCTGAGGCCCATTCAGCAAACAAATCGCTTTGACGTGCATCACCTGGCTTCAGTTCTTGAAGCAGATGTATTTTGTGTGATTCAATAGCGAGGTCCTTACGTAAAATCTTTCAGGTGATCGAGTTACACAAGCCCAATAATTGACAACGCGACGAGTTGACATATTCATTGAAACTGATCGATACAGCAGAAATATTCTGCTTTGTGTGCACTCTTCGTATAAGGATTGATGGATTAATGTCCAATAAAGTGAAACTGATGCGAATTTTAGTCACAGCAGCTTTAGTAGCCTGTTCGGTGCGTTGATTATGACTATGATTTGCAAGCGTTGTTCGTTTGTTAGTCTATTAATGGTGAAATGGCAAACCTTATGGAGCATTTTTGCTATTGCCACATGTTGCAAATCTTTTTTTTACACCGAAAAGACTTAAAAAAACAAATAGCAAAAAAATCACCCAATATATGTTGTGCATATATTCTCCCATATATAAAGTTCGAATTTAAATCCAATGAATTTATTTCGTTCGAAATGTAACTTTACAAAAAAAAAAAAAAAAAAAATAGTAGCAAGACATCAGCAAGTAAAACAGCTACATTGAAAGCTTTTTTCTGTATTTGCTTTTTTTTATAAACAAACACACATCAAATAGCATCCAAAGTAGCTTTCTTTGTAGATTTGCTGACAAAACAGGCTAAGTGCTATTAACAGATATAATTGAGTGTGAAGACATTTGGTAACAATTTATGAATTTTTAATTGAAAAAATATCATTAAACACAAAAAATTTTAATGCAACATTATTAGCAGTATATTATCTCATATTTTATTAAAAAGTAGGTGCCAAAAATTCGAGTATAAAGATTAAAATAGTTTATGAGCGCCACTTTTAAATTAAAATGTATTTTTAGTAGAAAAAAATTTCGTCTTAATATTTCATTCAACTCGAATAAAAATTTGAATATAAACGATAAAATAAAGTTACAACACTTTCGTTTTATTAGTTTTAAAAATTTTTCTATAATTATTTAAGCAAAAGTATTGTTACATGTTTTGCTTTTGTTTGGCTTTTTGGTAAAAACATACTTTAACAGGTCCTTTACAACCATCAGCCCACTTCTATTTATTTAGTTATACATTCACGATTTTACGCGGATGATTTAATGGCGGCTATTACAATACTGGGGAAAAAATATATAGAAGAAATGCTAAATCTAACGCAATTTGAGGTGGCAGGATTGGTATTGCTGAGTTGCATTCCTCTTCCACCGAAAAATTAATTTACTTTAAAAAATTAGGAAGATTTAACAGGAGGTTCTGAAATTCAGTGTAGACAGATTAAAACTGAAAACTGCTTTAGTTTTAGTTGATTGATACTTTGTAAAATTATTTAGCCTTTGGTCAATGGGGCTGTTAATGAAGAGAGAAAAAATTTTCTGCATCACATTGAAATGCTCTTCTTAATTATCACAGCTCTTTTCGGCACTAAGTATATTGGAATAAAACCGAAGGCATTGGGTCCATCTCATGCTATTAAATTTTTATACACGCGATTTATATGAACACATCCATATTAGTATCTGTCCTTAAGCACTTACGGCACAAGTTAGAGAAAATAGACTGGAGATAAGAGAATTTCGTGTGCTCGTATCTAAGTTTAATATCGTTGTAAACTATAAAATTACATTATTTATTCAATTAAGAACTTTGTACTCTAACATTAGACAAGTGCACAGTGGACCTAATCGCGTAATATCTGACAAGCAATATAGAAATTCTGGGAGACTAGTCACATTTGTATTAAATTTTTAACATCTTATATAAATATATAAGTTAATTGAAAAAATTCCCAAATATTTCTGTCATTGCTAATTAAAAAAAAAATAAAAAATAAAAATAACTATGGTTTTTTTGCGAAACGGTATAGTTTTCTGTACAATTCTTTGGGCGGGACTAAGTTATTTGCTAAATAAAGATTTTATGTGGCTTTCATTTATCATAATAAGCAGGCTAGACAGCAGAAGAATTAATAACCGGCGAGAAATTAATTTGAAGAGTTTAAGATTTAGCAAAATTAATGTTTAAAAATGTCAAATCGATCAAAGCTGGTGAATATTGGCCCAATGTTCCTTACACAATTTTCTAAACGATCGCTTATGTTAGCTATATATAGCTCACAATTGCTTGGGATATTCTTCACGTTATCACCTTAGGCTGCGTGAACAGCAACTTAAATGTGCGATATAAAATGAGCGATTGGATGATCCGATGCAATTTCGAAAAATACTCAAAAATTCTACTCAATAAAAATAATGATTTTTGCTTCCAATGAACTAATTACCAAATTTTTCAAAATTTTCATTAAAATCTTGAATGATCTGTGCGACAGAGGTCTAATTCGTCATAAAATTGTCGGTTGCGGCGTCGGAAGGAATAATGTACCGTCGGCAGATAAAAGTAGGCTGCAGCCAATATGTTAATAAATACAATACATTCTGTCAAGGAAATGTAAACACTTTTTTATATTTTGCTAAAAGAAGCAAATTAAAAAATCCCCAGATTTTTCGTTCAGGAATATCAGCTGTCATACGTTTTAGCAATAACTTTGTAGTACAAATTACATCTTTAAGCTTTCGCGTGAAAAATATAGTTTTTGTAAAAAAAAAATGTGAAAAAAGAATTGTTTTATAAGTTGCCAACAACTACAAGACCAGATACATATTTCACGCATACGCAATGTGAGTAAAATTATTTAGCAAATAAACAAACAAAAAATTACCGATTGATCTTCCAAGGTCAACGTTTGCGAAACGTTGTAATGGTGCAGTACAGGGGCTTCTGTCCTTGCTGAAGTGCTTCAGTTATAAAATATTAGCAAGTTTTTGGTTTTATAAATAAGCCAAATATTTCTGTAAATAAAAGTTATAATTAAATTTAGAATTACTGTCATCCTACGTCAAATTCAAGCAAACCCAGTCCGAAGAAAAACGCAGTTCTCTATACCGAAATGACGCGATGACAGCCGTTTCACCGGCGAAGCGAATATAAAGTTTGGCGTCGACGGCAAGTTGGCTGTTAGCCACCTTTTCTGTCTGTTTTTAGACCTATTCTGTCTGCTGGCGATTATTCAAATGGCAAAAAAATTGTCGAAAATATGAAATGCAAAGGATCATCCATTAAAAATCAAGCAGTAACCCATGGAAAAATTGGCACAGTAATTCATTTTGAACAGACATCCAAGTATACAAAAATTATAAATCGTCCCAGGCCAGTAATTTTCTCATAAAGAAATTTTTGGAAATTTTTCATTTTTAAATTTTAAGGGACTATCTCTTGAGCCATTAAGTGTACAGCCCCGTATTGCCAACCTGAGAGATGAAGACAACTTTACACATTTGCCCTTATTATGATTGTCGACGTCGACGTCACATCAAGTCGACATCAATATATTGGCAAATGCGGAATCGTTATCGAGAACTATTAAATATTATTGATAGGATATTACTACTAGTATGGCTGCAAAATTACAATTGGCCATCGATATTAGTTGATTATTGCCTACAAGGAGTTCAGAACTGCTATCTTTTTTTTACTGTCGACTTGATGTGACGTCGACGTCGACAATCATAATAAGGGGGATTGTCTAGCATGTTGATCTCCATTTTTTCATTCATTTTATCTCTACAAAACAGAGATCTACACATGGCTTAGGTACATTCTCGTTTCTATTCCATCTAATTGCGGAACCCCATACAGATCAAATCAAAAAAAAAAAAAAAAAAACGTCGATAAAGCACCACATCTTCTTGCCTCATTTTAATAATAAAAGAATTTCTGCGCATAATTGCAACATCACCTTTCCACGAAGGTGTGATTTATCTATTCCTTAGTTTCTTTTTAATTATTATTCTTCAAATCAAATGTCTTGGCTGCAATTATTTTTTTTTTGCACATCTCTAATGGCCAATTCTTGTACTTTAACTTCGACTTGAATTCGAAATTCAGTTTCTTAGTGCTTTTTTATACGAAATTCAAATGATACTTAAATGCCATTTAAGTCAAATACATTGACCGCATAACTCTGATGATTTTTTCAAACCGATTTCAAAAAAAGGAGTAGGGTATCTAAATGCGTGTATTTTTTTACTCTTTTTTAAAATTTTGTTTGAAAGGGTTTACTTCAAAAATCAGACGAATGATTTTCATGCCTGAAATATTTATTATCACATAACCGCAAAATACATATTTTATTTTAAAGAGTAGGTTGCAGTTGGGCTTCACAGAAGTTTAAGTGAAAATCGGACAGACAAAGTGACCCTCCGAAAGATTGACTGTCGCATAACTTATCTATTCATGGACCGCTTAAAAAATTTTTTTTTGTTTGCCTGCAGGTTGTTTTCATAATTTTTTTTTCCAAAATAGGACTGGCTATTTGCCTTCCCGTTGATTATCACCTAAATTACATTATTATAGACTAATTTTGCAAAAGACTTGTTTTATTTTAAAGACTACGTTGCAGTTGGGTTTCATTGAAATTTAAGTCGAAATCGGACGGTCAAAGTGACCTGAAATGGTGATTATAACATAACTCCGCCATTTCTGCACTCATTTTCAAAAAAATTTTATTGAAGAAGAAATTTCAATCCTTTTATTTAAGAAGGCATTTCAGTCTTTTTTGGCAGTAAAATATAATTTGGAAATAGATAATATCGGTTCTTAAACTACGCCATATTTGCGTCGGCTATGTGATCTGTTCGTTTTGCTCTTTGTATTAAAGTCGGTTCTTTTGGCAGAATTATTTTTTTTACATTTCACAAAAAATTGCTTCTATATTTAGCTTTATGACAAATAAAATTATAAAAATATATAATTCAAGTGTTTTCGGGGTCTTAAATGTTTTATTAATTTTTTTTTTATTTTGTCCCTAGTTTCCATTCGGCTTCTGCAATATTTTCTCGTTTTTACTAAACGGTTATTTTTCTGGAAAACTCTGGAGGTTTTCTTAGAAGCTGCGAAGGATGCCTAAGTATATTTTCATACCATAATTTTTTTGAATATACATTCACATTAAAAAAATTATAATTAAAATTATAATTAAAATGTTCCCATTGAAAATGATGTTAAATTTTTAACTTGTGTACACAAATCGATTTTCTTAGTAGTTTGGGAATATTACCATTAATTTTATATGTGATCCCACTGTATAGTGGTTTGTGTTTGTAAATAATTTTTATGAAGACAACTTGAGCATTTAATGCTTGTTTTAATCATTCTTACCATTTTCATTCATTTTAGTTTTTAATTCGTGCTAGTTCTTTTTATTTTTATTTTTATTTCAATGCACACATATATTCAATTCAATTAAATATTTTTTATTTATAGCAACATCTGGCTTATGAAAGATGACAAGAATACCAAACAGGATTTTTAAGCCAACATCTAGCATCTTTAATTGCGAATAGTAACAAGTAAATATAAAGTGGTAAGTGGTGTCTTCTTTTTCTTTTAAATGTTTATATATAATTATTTATCTACAATTGGGATATAGTTTTGTATCATTTTCGAATTAATTAAAAATTGTTTGAATTACTTGCAAAGTAGGCGCGCTTTAACTGTCTTTAGAAACCAAAATGAAAATAATAATATAAATGAAATTATAAAATATAATATGACAATCAGTATATGATAAAGAAATCTTATTTTATTTTTATTTACCATGCGACGCCAGCAAAAGGGGACAGACAGAACATTTCTATTGTTATTTAATATTGGAAATTCATTATTTTGGGATATTCTCGCCAACTAATTGTCAAAACAATTAGAGTTTTTAAAAAAATATTTTGTTTATTGTGGCTTTAGCTGTTCATATGCCGACATTTCATTGGTCGCTAAACCAAATCGTCAGTGAACTTTAAGCGAAATCTCAAATGAGCTAAAAATAAAGTTACATACGAGTAATGACCAATGTTTTTTTTATTATTAAAATCAATAAAAGGACTATTTTATAGTGATTGTGATATTCCTGGTAACATTCTTCTGCTCAGTGGTTTATATAACATTTTGTACTAGAGAAAAATTAATGTTAAAATTTTAATATTAACATTTAAACTCAACAAATCCAATGTAAGAATGTCATGAAAAGGAATGAAGCACTATCGAAAATAGAGATTTGTGCTTTAGGATTAAAATTAAATGGCAATATAAATATGTACATATACAAAACAATTATCTCTGTTTACCAAATACACATATTTGGTGTTATAATATGACAACTTGAAAAACAAAACCTTCAAAACACATTTTTTAATAATCTTCTTGCAATTTGTAGAAATACAATGCAAAATAACAATTAAATCGTTTAGAACTATTTTCAATATACATACGTACATATTTTTTATAGCATTAAAAGGAGGTTTTGATGGTAGTAGATAAAATATCCTTCAATCCTTTGTTGCATGTGCAATTTTAAGCTTAAGTTTCCACACATATTAATTTTTTAAAAATATTTTTTCTGTGTAGCCTTTGTTACTGCTTGATAGAATTTTTCTCGGTTTTTTCTTCTGCGGTTTTCACTTTTTCTAGAACCCTTTTTTATTGTGTATATTGTCTTTGCTCGAAGCAGAGCTGTCAGATTGGGAAACTGATGCCCAAAATGAGGATTTCATATCTTAGATAGAGATAAAAAATATATTTGAAGTTTGGCGAAGTGATTAGGATAAACAGAAAAAGTTTTTGAGAATTTTTGTCGTATATTTTAATTACAGTTTTTTGTTGAACTCTTATACTACGTTCGTCAAGTTTGTTATTTTGTTTGTTCCTTTCTTATTCACATACATGCAATGTCCTCTAATAATGTAATAATAGCAATTATTCCGAACATATATTTATGAATAGCAGGTCTTTCGGAAATAGTAATAATTGCTATAGTGTTCTCAGATTTGGGTATTTATCCCCGGAAAGGGAATTTTTTTAAAAACCAATACCTGAGTAGCAGCAGTCAAGCCGATTGAAAAATTTATATGTAAAACAAAAACAAATAACTCTAAATTGTTTTTGTTTCCCATACAAAATTTTCAATCGCCTGGATTGCTTGTTATACAGATACTGGCAGTTAATCAATTTAAATGCCCAATATTATAATTCGAAATTTTTGATTTTCCAATCAACTAAACTTTTTAATGACCAAACAACATTCTCCCTCACTTAATATATACACATTTTTACTATAACTACAATGAAAAAAAAAAAGAAAACATGCGTACATGAATAAATATGTATGTATAGTAATAGTCTGACCGATTTAAACTGATTTTTTTTTTCTTATTTCTTTGGTTCTGGTGTTTGGGATGAACTGAAAGATTATTTAGGAATGAAAATTTTGAAATTGGGGATATAACTAGAAAACTATCTGGTAACCCTGTGATGTGGGACTTATGTGAAATAAACAAATATAAAATTTGGAATAATATTCCATTATGTCATTCTAAGCACTCGTAATTATGCTTACACATTAAAATAATAAACAAACCAGTCCACATGAGGAATGATGTTTGTGGGGCAACTTCCCGCTTTGAAGGCCTACTTATATATTTTGAATACAGCCTGAACTCAATATTTTTTTACGATTTGATTTATCACACTAATCTCCTATATTCAGAAGCATGAATATGGAATAAATTTTGAAGTTTAAATTTAGTGCTACAAAATATATGAAATTTTTTTGCTGGCCTTATGTGATCCAACACAGGTAATGCTTAAATGTTTTTATTTTTGAACGGAATCGCATAAGATTTTCCAGTGAATGATTCATACGATTGTATATGATAGTAAATCATGGCTTTTATAAGTATTTGTCCCTGCAATTTTGCGAAGCTTATCGTATTCTCTCTCTAAAAGTTCTGTGCTCATTATCTAATTATCACTAATCGTTTATAAGGAAGAGTTATGAGTCAAATTAAGAATTATAATTTACGATCTACCGAATTGTAACCAAAATCTATGATTGAAGTTTGGTTTCGATGTCATAACCATATACCCATGATTCGTCACTAATTATGACTATATTAAAGAAATCCTTAATGTCATTCAATATTTCCTGAGCGATTTCCACGCGACGTTTTTTTTTTTTTTTGTTTCAAATTCAGCAATTTTGGAAGGATCTTCGCTACCTTACGCTTTATGCCCAAAATTTGCGAAAAAGTTGTATGGCATGAGTCACCGATACGTCGACATCCTCTGAAACTTTTCTGATAGTGCTTTAAGGATTCTCCATAACAATTTTCCTCACTTTCTTAATTTTTTCATAGATTTTTGATGTGATGGAAATTCTAGGACGAGCGTCGTCTTGTAAACATTTTTCTCACTCAGAGTACAATCACCATACGCCACTTTCAACATTCCAAGTGCTTTTGAGCACATAATACCATTTTTTCAACCAAATTTGATGCAAATTCTTTGATCGATTATTTGCCACAGCAAAAGATCTCCGAACAAGCAAAACACGTCTAACTGTTATGCATCTCACAAACAAACTCAACCTAGAACATATGTTCCAGAGAAGTGTGCCAACATATAACAAAAATGGGTAATCGAATACACGTAGCCTAAGAAATTAAAAAATTTTTTTTTAAGATCTTAAACATTTTAAAGAAATCATATTTATTGCAATTAAACAAAGATTTCTTCAAATTTATTATTCAAGGAATTGCTATATGTCGTAACATGCTTACCCCGTCATCAAGAACTGCAGCCATGATGTTTAAAAAACATTCATTTTTAATAAAAAAAAATTTCTTTAAAATTATGAATATCGAATGCAGGTATTTTGTTGTGCTTCTTTAATACAAGTTTTGTCAGCGTGCTAAGTTTTATACATATATACTTTTGTTATAATTTAAAAATTTGGTTGAATTTTTTCTTTTAAAGGAAGTTTTTATATAAGCATTTTGCTTCATGTACACTTTCTTCATTATAGGTTAATTTGGTAGTTTATTTTTCCCGAATTTTTAGCAGCCATCAGTCAGTAGACAAATTAATGCTGATGCTGTTGGTGTAGTGACAATCGAAAGCATTACTGTTCCGTTCTGCTAGTGTAATAAGCACCTCCTTACTTCTCTTATAAACAATTCAGACAAGAATAATATAATAATCTGAATTGATAAGCTCAGAAATTGATATAAAGCTAGACGGCAAAATAATTCATTATTCCATCATTCTATCATACATTTCGAATGTGCGCCACATAGTGAAACAATGGCAGACATTTACACCCTGTTATATTTAATACATAATGGCATCAATAGGTCTTTCAAATTAATAAAAAATTCCAATGAAATCCTGCCTATACTTTGTTTTATTTAAATTTAAAAGATAGAAATAATATATTTGATAATTTTTTGTTGTAAATTGAAACGTGAAATGTTTTAACTTTTCAAATATAGTCAAAGGTGTAGTGATGAGCTGGCACCATATATATGGACTAGATTGGTACTCAAATAACAATATGGAAAATTACTTGAAAAGCAAGAGTTCTTTTATTTATCTTCTTATATACTTTTAAAAATCTCATTGTCAAGGAATCGAAATCTTATGTATAAGATGAATGCTCACTTTAAGGAAATCCAAGAGATCGACTTTGTTTCCCTGCCGTTTAATCGAACCTGTCCTTATAGGAACCTGTCCTTATTGGGTTGGGAGTCTCTGTTCTGAAAATTATTATGATCAGGGCTTTAAATGGTTTTTCTAATATTGGTTATTCGTCAGCAAAAATCATTTCAACACCACTTCAGAAGATTTAATACTACATACATAAATACATACTACATATGTGAAAATAAACCTTCTTAAATAAAGATTAAAATCTCGAACCTATATTCGTAATAATAATTTTTTTTTTGTTTATTATTACTGCAGCTTAAAATGACATGAACACATTTGTCATTAGCATTGCATTAATTTTAAGAACCTCAAGACGCCCATGGTCATTAACATTTTCTTTGTTGCCACTTTTATTTTATTATAGCATATACATATGTACATTGCGCACTAGAATCAATGCAATTATGCCATGAGCCGATCAAAAAGTTCAATTACCAATTAGTTCATAACAGTTGCAAAGCTATTGACAAATTAAGATTTATTGCACCAAATAAGCAGGATGTTGGTGATAATGAGATAATTTCATTATTTGCTTTTTTTTCCTTTTCTTTTGAGAGTTTCAATGATTTTTACCAAAATGTATGTATTTCAATTTCATTTCATTGCAAAATACTCACACGTGAACAATTGACCGGAAAATATAAAATTAGTTTTATATCAAACAGCTGGTCTAATTGTAGTTTCATTAAAGCAATATTAAAAGGAAACGATGTATTCTTAGAACTTAAAACAAACTACAAAGTTCTTTTTAATTTTCAAAAAGACAGATGCAATTTTTCTAACATTTGCAAAAAACAATATTCGCAATCAACAGCTTTTAGAGCGCACAACAAGTAGAATAACAACAATCTACTAAAAATCAATGATGCAATTCATTCAATTAGATGGATGACTTCCAGTGACAATAAAAGTCTCGAAACCAAATCACGGCCAAGTGCCTGCAACATACAAATACATAGATATTGATATATATAAGTATGTAGGCATGTGTATGTATATGATGCACAGTGCGTTCGATGTTGCACACATTTTTCGATTTATAGAAATTTCAAATAATACATTCGAGAAAAATACTCAAAAAGAGAATGAAGAAAACGAAAAAAAATAATGATAATATTCTAAAGTCATTAAGTCAACTGTTGCAGACAGAGGCTAAAGATACCAGTAATAGTGATTTTTTCGTTTGGTGTTGATATATGGACCGGTTTTCCCTTTTCAAATACAGTTGATTTCCAGGAATTGTTTCCAAGGAGACTCAATTCAAATAAAGTTGAGACCAGCTTCATTATATATTCCACATTAAGCCCAAAGGGGAACCTTCATTTGAAAACGAAAAAAAGAAGGAACGCAGAAGAAAGAGTAACATGTTTGTTGCAAGACAGAGATTTAATTTTAGTAGAAAAAAATTTATATTAGAATGGAATATAAACTAAACAGGAGTGGGTTAAAAGGGGCACTTCAAAGAAAGAAGAAACACTACTAATTATGATGATACATTTTAAGCAATAAAAAAACTATTTTTCCTCTGAAGAATTCACTCAAAGGGCATAGAAATATGTCTGTGAAGATAAATATGTTTGGACATTAAAGCTTACGTCATGATATATGGTATTTAACTGAAAGTTAATTATGTTCTACCTAAAAACATGCAACATATTTATTATGAACTGAAAACGTTTTCAATGTTCTGTGAGGGATTTTGGACATATTTGGCCACATCTATAGTTGTCACTAAACCGGGCCATATGGAAAATGAAGCCAAAGGTCTGAACTACTCCACCATATGAGTGCTAGTTCGCAAATTATATTTCAGAAATTTTCTACAAACGCTTGAAAATCAATCATAGAAAAATTTTTAAAATCTGTCTGGGGTTTAAGCCAAAAAATAAGTGCTACCACCCAGTTGAATTTTTTAATTTCTCTAGGAAAGTTCGATAATTAAACTTTCAATGCAGTGATGCCAGAAAATTAATAAATTTACGAAACTTTTATGTACCCCGAATATTCTGAAATAATAAATAATATAAAAGTTGAAATGATTTATACAAAGAATGTAGAAAAATGTTAGAATACGCAATTTTTACTATAAATACTTGTTTTCAGCTGCTTCACTGTCCCTTTACCGATGAGGAATAATGCCATGTACTGCGAAATTCAGTATTTGAAAAAAATCAAAATATCAATATCTTAAACAATTTGTTTGTATTTAAAAAAAATTAAGCCCAACTCTCCCTTTCCATGTGTGTAATATTTTCCTTCTCTGTGCAACGTTCAAAACACCCTTTTAACGTTTGTTATTTATTAATTTTTTATGTTTTTTTTTTGCTTGCCACAAAACTCGTTTTCAACTTGGCAAATGTTGGAAATAACTGAAAGTTGTTTTCTTCTATCCTTTTTTCTTCTTCTAAAGGCTCCAAAAGTGAAACAGAAATGGCTAAAATAAAACTTTTTTATGTTCAACATAAGCATTTTATGTAGATCTTGAAAACCTTTTGACCTTGTAAGATCTCATTTTTCTTTAGGGACCTCAACAACTGGAAAATGCGAAACGAAAAGCTCTTTAAAGAGCCATACACTTAAAATAAATCTAATTTTAACACATCAAAGTTAAAACAAACAGATTTAGCTTCATTTAACCCAAAAAATGGATTTGTAGAGAAAAATTTTTAATTTGTACTGGAAAATTTGCTTCAAATGATAAATGCAATAAATGCAGCCTTTTAAAGGATATTTGCCATATTAATATGGCAAATTACATGACGGTTCATCTGTCAGCCAGTTTCAAAACGGATTCCACTCCTTCCAAAAACTCTGGTCTTTAAATCAATTTAGAAATGAATAATAAAAGAGATTCGTTGTGGCAGCCGAATGTCTTAACAATCGCATGCACCATCATAATATTCGATAAGATATTCGAAATATCTTATTGTTGCGGTTAGACAAAAACATTCTTTGATTGGAAAGGATGAAGCTTCATTTACAACAACAAAAAATACACTAATTTTATTTTCAACGAGATTTTGTCTTATCTTACAAAGGATATAGATAAGGATAATATAATTTTTAATTCTACTTTGTTGGCCCACAATATGTATGTAAGTTGTAATCCTTAATATCGCCTATCAAATCGCAACGCGTACGTATATGGCAAATAACTTCCAACTAAAGTTGACATGAATGCGATGAATGAAGTTAGAATCAGTGCTCCAGAATCTTCTTAATTATTTTAGATGCAGCAATTGTTTGGAATCGGAAATACCATCCTTTGGGTTTAAACTACGATGAACTGCAGTACCAGCCATTAAGAAAACTAAAAAGAAAACGATACCAAGAAAAATTAAGTCTACTAGAATAACAACTATCCATAAAAAGGCAGATATTTCTTCCAAGTATTAAAATCTTTATTAAAACATGATTAAGTCCACCCAGTTCCAAACGAAATAAAAATCAGTTTCTATAGCTTCTTCTGTGATTGACTTCACATCTTTCGTGTTCGGTTAAGATTTAGATTGTCCCTCCTCATCAGCCAAGTGTGGCCTCTAAAATTTACAATGATGAGTTTAAATGGTTCTTTTTACACATTCTGACATATACATATTTTCAAAACTTAGTTTTAACCAATGAATTGTCTAGATATAAGTACATAGATCTAGACTATTTACAGCCTTCTGCACATATCGAATGCTAGACATTTTTAATACAAAAGAACGCATTTGCACTCTATATATAACAAAGCCTTATGTTACTGGTAACAGAAATTTAGTGACAACTCTTAAGACTATATTCATAAATAATAGAATTTTGGATCGTTTTGTAAATTTTTAATGCTTTTAAAATTCCATTTTTCCTAAATTTAAATTTAATTTTTTAATAGGGGTTTAATTGTACCAGTACACAGGGGATGACTGCTACCCGTATTATCGATTGTGCTGGAGTATTAAATTAGGTTACGGTAAGGAGGATGACATAATTAGTGTCGGTGGACATTTGATTTGATACTTTTCACACTTAAAGTGAGAGGAAAAACTTTTGTAGGTAGATTATTCCACAATGAAGGAGGTCTTACTGAAAAACGTTAAAAAATACGATTTCAGGAATAAGTTCTATAATTCAATTATAGCACATTCCATTGTAGCAATGATAGAACAAGAAAACACACACCATACTGAACCGATGCTCGAGTGAGTCAACAGTGTTGGCTAGACTACTGTTACCGAGGAGCTTCTTCGCAAGTTCAAAATAGACTTTGAAGCACCGGCCCATGCATGAGAGTTGTATTCCATATTAGAATACACTGAATTTTCACGCCAAGAATAGTTCCTGATTCCTTAATATCTATATAACCCCTAATCAAAGATAAAGCAATGCATCTATGGGTCTTTAGGATCGAATCTATTCGTATGACCCCATTCGGATCTCGATTTCGCTCGTGGTTCCTATCTCCGTCAATTTTAACCTATTGCAGAATGAATATACTATAAATGACAAATATTGTTTGGCAGTTTGAGAAAAATAGGACATATTTTAGGAAGAAGAACGGAGCGCTGTGGCACCCCTGAATAAATCTTGCAGACGGTTTTTAATATTATTTTATATCGCCTGTCAACTCAGTTAAATCTTCATTAAATTAAAACTTGGATAATGTAACTAAAATTATTTCGAGAGATGTAATGTTAATCAGTACGAGAAAAAGTTAAATTTTCTTAACATAAGTCTTATGGAAAGCTTATATGTGTGTAGGTTTCTGGACGCCGCAATACGTTGTCAAAACGGGATCTTTCTATTCTACCTTATTGCAGATTTCTGGGTCTGTACTTAACACGGAGGAGAATATAAAAACTCTTGATCCAAAAAAAAAAAACGTTACTAAGCGCTCATACAGGAATTTACGACAGTCAATGCGGTCTGGTTACCATCGCATGTTAGTATTCCACGTGAGTACTACTGCTAGATCTGCAAGGATCAGCATTGAAATTTCCAGAAATTTCCTATGCGAAAGAAATATTCTTTGCTTTGAAGAAAGTAACTTGCACTGATCCATTAAAATTAAAAAAAAATCACTTCCTGTCTTAATTATAAATCGACTGAAAAGTAGTTATTCGAAAAGGTGTAATATTTAATTCGTTATTTATATACATTTGAAGTAACACTAATGATTTAAGCTGTGTCCTTTCAACAACTATATTTCCTTTAAAAAAGGTTTATGTCGATGTCAATAAAAAAAAGTATGCTTAATGTTCTCATTTAACAAGTTATAAACTTGAAAAGAGGTGCACGCTCTTTCCTTATAAATTTGCAATTAGTAGTAAACACTTAAATCCTTTTTCTCCCTGAAAGAGTAAAAAATGTTGAACTTTTTTAATAGAAAAGTACAAGGTGTTATATTTCAAAATACTATTTTATATTTAATCGTCTGCACTTATTTTTCCAAATGGAGATTTAATTAAGTGCATACACATTAAACAATTGCTCTTACAATTAATACATGTTTCAATATAATAAATATTTTAATATTTTATATAAGTGCCTCGGTAGACTAGTGGGTAGTGTCAGTGTGGATATGGGTTCGATTTACACCTAAGTCTCTGGTCGGCTTCACTACAAACCGGTGAAGGTTATATAAATATTTTATTGCTTTTTAATGACGGACTGAATAGCTTTTAAGGGTTAAAATAAACTTTCTAAAATTAATTGAAATTTGTAAATATTCATTATTCATCTATGAATGAAATTAAAAAGTAACTCATGAGACCAAAAAAGAAGTATAGAAATAATTTTTAATTAATTAACAATAAAAAAATAACCGCAAAATGCTGTCAGCATTCCTTAAATTTTAGTACTTTTCAAAGAAAAGTTAAGTTAACATAATTTTGATAAAAAAAATCTGAAAGCACTTTTTAATCAAGAGAAAACTTTGATTAAACCTAGAAGGTACTTTTATCTTGTGAACATTAGTTAGATTTTATCCTTTCAACACTTGTATACTTTTTGGCAATAAATAACTTATAACTACGTTACTCAATATGAAATTATTTTCTAATTAAGTTAAATTTTTTAATTAAGTTAGAGGCATTAAAAAAGAGAATTTCGTAATGACAACCCTATGCTAAGTCCATTTGGAAATTAGCACTGGCAAGTTAACAAATTTCGAAAATAAAATTGAAACTTCCTACATTAATGATGTGGGGGACAGAAAATCTCTTTACCCAACTTACGAATATTGAAATCATTTTTAATCTCCACGAAATTAATTAATAAAGTATTTTGAAGAAATTAATTGGTGTCATGCCAAGTGAAAATAATTACAGTTTCAATTCCGTGGTAACTGCTAATCTAGTTAATAGTCTATTGCATTAAACACATTCGAGACAGCATGCTACACGGCTACACTACTACAAATGTCGCCCCGTAGCCAGCTACTTAATTATTTTGAAAGCGACAGCTAAGTAGTAAACAGCTGTTGCAACAATTTATTTATGTATATTACAGTTGTGCATATTTAGCGCTTTTAATTTTTTAAAGTTCCCCTTTTTTTGGGACGTCTCGTTCAACTCTCAATAAAAATATCTTAAAAAAGAGGCAAAGAGCCTATTCTTTATATGTTGTAGGACTTATGTTCAGTAATATATTAAAGTTTTGAACGCAGTAACTCCGGAATCAAGAGAGAGCACCGAAAGACATTACACTAAAATTTGTATGTTAAAAAAGTGATTTTTTTAATCTTCAATAATGTATATAATAATATATAACAATAAAACAAATAAATTTATTTATATAAAAACTCTTGATGCCTATATATTATAACATATAAATTTTGGAATTTTCTTTTTTATTTTGCAATAAAAAATTTTTCTAATCCGTAATTTGCTTTACATATTTTCTTATATTGTCATCACAGTTTTTGTTTTGTAGCCAACAAAAAGAAATTAGTTTAATTTGACTACACGACAAAAGTAGCATGGACAACAACCTGCAGTCGTGTAGCCGTGCAGTTGTGAAAATAATCATTTTCATATACACACATGTATTCTATTTTTGACAGGTTGTAGTCGGTAGCCTGCTGTCTCGAATGTGTTTAATGCATATTAGTGTGATGACATTTTCGTGTCATCTGAGTGTGACCCGCTAATATCACATATCTCTTTCGATGTCATTGAATTTTAATAAATTAAAATAAATAGAAAGTGGTAACTAAAATTTTCTTAAACAGAATCAAACTCATCCATGTAAATTTACTAAAAGTAAGCATTGGCATTTCCTTAAAAATTCCATTGTTCTCGATTTGTATTTAAAACAATAAAACTTCACTTCACCTAACAGACTAAATATTTTCGTATGAGTTTACTTTAGTGGCTTGTCCAGGCACAATTTACTTTGAAACAAATCTATCAGTTGTGAAGTTTCTATTAGGAGCAAAAATTATGCATACAATAGATCACAAACAACTGGTACAAGAATGCAAATTTTGCAAACCTAAATTATAAGGGGGAAAAAAACTTAGAAATAAAAAATAACAAAGAAAATCCGTAATCACGTTGTCCAAATACGCATTAAATATTTCTACATACTCGTATTGAAAAGTATTGCAAAAATAAAAACTCAGTGCTTGAGACAACATTTGAAATTCAATAGATTTGAATTAACAAAAAAAGCATTTCTACGATGCACTCAAGTAAAAGCTACAAAACATTACAATCTCTTTGCGAGTGATCTTTGAATGGCGCGTGCAGTGTAGTTGATATTAAAATTCAACACACTTGTGAAAATATAAACAATTGTAAAGATTAATAATTTAAAGAAAATAATTTAATATATAATAACTTTAAAAAAATAAATATGTTTCATGTAAGAATTTTTTTTAATTCACTTTATTAAAAATATTTGTTTGCCGCGTTATTAAAGTTACAAGTGTTTGTCACTGCAGGTACCTTAACATATAAATTATTGAAAATAAATGTCATTGAGGCTGTTTAAGTTTTCTTTATTGCATTGACTGTTTCTGTGCCTGCTCGTCTGACTGACTGAATGTTTTTGAATTGTTTTTGTTTGCAGTTCAAATTGCAAATCAGAAGATGACAAAGAAAAAAACCTTCACTAGGTTATTAGCCGCTTTCAAATGTGAATTTCGCAGGCAGGCAATGTGACAAAATATTTTAGAATAGATAAAATAATCAAATTTATTATTCATCGTAGATCTTGGTTTGGAAACAGTGTGTGTTGTATTTTGTGGTTAATAAAAATCTGTTATAAATTATTGCATTTTATTTTTCTTTATAATTTACATACAGAGACATATGTGCGACAGTTTCCACTAGATTTGATTGAAATTATTTGCTTAAATTGAAATTTATTTGTCTAGCTCGAACTCGATTATTGAAATTGGTAATTCAGATTAAAGAATTTGTTTCTCTTTCAAATTATATTTATTAAGGAAGAAGGAGAAGCCAATTGTTATAATAGCACAACGGAACTGCATTGTGTTTCGATCCAACTTTATCTTTCTTAGAGCCACAAACCTTTCATATTTCACAGTCATCAATGTTCGTGACATATCCTATTAGTGTAGGGAAACAGGATAATGACAGAAACAGGATATTTACATGTTTTTGCTGTTTATTTTGGTTTATTATAGTAAAAAATTCGTTATATTTTACTATTAAAATCGGCTGTATAAAATGATGCTGAAAGAAATAATGTCCGAAAATTAATAAGAAATAGTTTTCAAAAATGTTTATATCTTTGGGAAGTTATCGATCGCATTAGAAAATAACTTAAAAATTTTCCCGAATTTAATTTTTTTTTGTTTTGGAATAGTTTGTGTCGTTGTGTCGATGCTCCTGTGAGTTAATAGAGTTGGCTACACTACTGTCTACGATGAGCTTCTTCGGCCTTTAAAATTTACTTTGAAGCACCGGCCCTTATATGAAAGTTGTGTACCATCTATGGAGGGACATATAAATAGCAAGGACACCAGAGGAATGACACCATCCTAAAAACCTAAATAAAATAAAATAATTCGTGTACATATAATTTTTTACAACAAATCGTAATTTAGGAACACAAAAAGGAAAACAAAAAAACTTTGTAAATAAAAATATGTACATAAATATGTATGTCTCTAGGTACTTCTTTATTAAAAAAAAAAAAACAAAACATCGTCGTCGATATCATGGTTGTTTTTTCATATGTGTCGTTTGCACCTGTAAGTTTTGAGCAACTCCGAAGACTTTCATGGTCACAGATCTTTTCATTCGAAACTTATAACAAGTTTATATTATGAAAGTATGCGAGCAGTCTTCAGTTTATTGATTATATCGAATTAATTCTTATTAGATGGAGTTTGCTTCTTGTATTAGATTTAACAAAATTAATTTGGCTTGAAAGTCTGTCTACTTCTTCATTTGACCCCGAAAGAGAGACCAGCTTTAAAGCCAAATCAGAAATTTCTACTAAAAACTATTCAGTATATTGTCCCAATTAATTAAAAAAAAAAGATTTATTATTTGTTGTTGGCTTATGGTTATGGTTAGCGCCAATAAACAACAACAGTGATTTTCTTTGAATTGTCTATTTCCTTCAGCACTTTCCTGCTCAAAAAGCTATAATTTTTTATTATAATTTTATACCATATATTATATATTTGGAACCCGTCTTGAAAAAAATCTTAAAATGTCTTGTGCTTAAAAATGGCTAAAAATAACTAAAACTGGCTTAAAAAATGACTAATAACTAACTAACATTTCTTTGGGCTATACTAAATGAAAAATATATAAAATTTATTTAGTTAATGACTGAACTGGCAAAACTGATGTGACTCCTCCATGTTAGACAAGGAAAAATGTGTATATCAAGGTATACCGGCATGTGGTACAAATTGATCGAGTTTAATTACATCGTGTTGAAATATAATGATGAATGATCGAACGATTTGAGAATAATTACTGATCGCACTTAATTTTCCGTCCAAATACATGCCAGTTGTTCAAATTATATTCGAGGAAATCACTTTTCGTTGCAGATCTAGCAAGTCTAGAATACATGCTACAGTTTCCTAGACCATACCAACAAAATACATAAATTTTCGATTTCCTAAAGTTGAGCAAATCAACAGGACTGCGTATTTTTGATAGTGATACTGTCTGTTTTTTTCTTTTTTTTTTTTTGAATAAAGTAGTTGCAAATTGAACTGAAATTTGCCCCTGAAGGGAATTCCTCCCCATCGAAGAAGCATTTCATATTGGTAGCCATAAATAAAGTCGCCATAAATAAAATGCCAAAATATATAATTATTCCAAAGACTCAATTTTTTCCACTGGCCTTTGAGAGTAGTGTAAGTAAAGATAAAATGTTGCCATTCTTAAAGCACCAGATAAACTCAAGAATTTGATCCTATTTATATGATAATATGAAATACTCGCTAATACTCGCTACTACAGGTAGCATTTCGTAGTTATTGAAATTTGCGAGTATTTTCATTAATAATTGTTGATGCTATAATATTAATGGATTTTGCATAACGAGATCAATGACAAAAATTATAGTCTACTGTAGAGTATAAACATAATTCGTTAATCAATTTCTATCATGAATAGGTTTGAGAAAAAATAAAAAATTTAAACAATTTCTTAAACGGATGTTATATGACTTTTACGTTCAATTTGCAAAAATATGTATGCAAGTCTTTCATAACCAATCGAAACCAATTTGTTCTACATACAAGTCCATTGAAGAGTGAGACATCAAAATGGAAAAAAAAGTTTTCATTATGCAAATAACGAAAGTAAGTGAAGGCTCCGCATCAATGTGACCTCCAATACAGGTGAGTCAGCAAAGTATTCGTACGAGTATGTTAGAATATTTCAAAGTTAGTTTTTGTAAATATTTAAATTTATACGATTTTCTTAAACACACTTCGTAATTAAATATCAAATAATACAAAATGGTTAAAAAAAACGATACCAAGAAAGCAGATCTTAATGTTCATTAAATGAATCTATTTTGACATTAAAATTAAAGCGAATCTATGGGAATGTATAAAATGTTTAATATTAACTTTATGCTCCTGAAGGTAGCAATAAAAGCTGTAATATCAGCTGCTAATATGTGTATGAAATGTAAGACCTTCAGTTTAGTGTAGAGTTGCCAGCATGTCTGCAGCTCCGTGCAGGGATTGGAGGAAAAATAATCTGTTAGTTCAACAAGTCGTGGTTATTAAATAATGGAGAAACTGATAGTTTTGTTGCTTTTGAAAATATAACAAAATCTTTCTCTCGACTTTCCATTAATAAATATTTTGCTTTTTATAGCAAGCCTCGGTAGGCAAGTGGGTAATGCACTAGCCTGTCAGTGCGTAGGTCTTGGGTTCGATTCCTACTGGTATGTATCATTACAAACGAATGGAGACCTTTGTTACGATTTCGTTAAAACCCAAGTTATAATATATAAAAAATAAAATAACAAACTTGTACATCACATATTTTCTTATACAAACTTATCTTGTAAAATCCAATTTCTTGGGACAGCTGAGCATCAAAAGTGAATAAGTACAAAATTACCCCTTCAGCATATTTTTTTAATTATTTCTGCCATTCAAGTTGAGCACGTAGCTTTAGTGCATGCATAGAATCATAATGGAATTTTATGGCAAACACTTTTATGTACATTTTAACTATCGTAAGAGGAGTTTTCCCCCTAATTAAGAAAGGGAACAAAAAAATGGTAGACTGCAAGAGTTGAAATTTTATATTAAAAGGATAAAATGTTCCTGGTATAGTTTTGCATAAAACTGCTGAGCACATCTTATGTTTCAAAGATTAGAGTTACAACTGAGGCTTCAATTGTGAATCATTACGAAATTTACCCTTAAAAGCAAATTAAGCTTTGACTTATTTCTTGTGTTCAAGTTGAGATTCGAGCTTTGACGTACTCGATAAATACTTTGTTGAAAATTCTAGACCGCTATATCGTTGTTTTTACCTCTAATCGAGATGCATTTCGCGAAAAGTTAGACGGCTAAATAATACCTACAAATGTTCCTCGAAGTACTCGCATTTTCCTTAAAACTCTTGAACACACTTTATATCTAAAATGTAAGGGTTAGAAGATTTCCTCTGTCGCTTTACTATAATATTTTGCTAGAGAAGGGGTGAAGGGGAGGAGAGGGAACTTAAACTCTCGTTAAAATGAAGGTCGGACATAAACTATCGAATCGCCGATACACATAAATGTTTTTAGTCCTCTCGCTTAAAATCTGTCGTTAAGCCATTGTTAATTTGGAAAAATTCCCCTATACCCCCCTACTAAAATTAAGTAATTTTCATTTATAATTTTCATTTATAGTAAATAGTTAAACAATTTTTTATTTTGATTTATCGAAAAGTGACATATCGGCATATGAACAAAAAATACATTTTTTTAAATGCTAAAATTTTTTTCATCGACTTCAAAATCTTCTGATCAAGTTTCCAAAAAGTTATTTTTTAAGAAAAATGTATAAAATCTTTATTTGGGTCGGTGGAACGATATATATAATTCAATGTTTAAAGATGATTTCATGTAAATGTTGACCACGGATACGCCTAAAATTGTTAATACGCTAGATCCGATTTTGGCATACTCTCTCCAACATATAGGCCGTTATCAAGCAAATAAATTCTTCAATATGTATTGGCTTCTAGAGCGTTAAACGTTGCGGGCTTGTCCTTGTAGACATGAAGCTTAACATAGCCCCACAAAAATGGCCTAAAGTCGTTAAATCGCTCGATCTATGCGGCCAAATGACCGGTTCCAAACATAAAATAAACTTTTCACCGAACTCGCCTCTCAATTGGGCCATTGTTTCTCGTGCTGTGTGACATGTGGCATCATCTTGTTGAAATAACAAGTCCAGCTCTTCTATTTTGGCAAAAAATTTATAATCTCCGCACTTGTAGCGCTCGCCATTCATAAGAACGTTTCTGCCTTCGTTGTCTTTGAAAAAGTACGATCCAATGATGCCACCGGCCCATAATCCACAACAATCGGGATGGATGATTAACGGTAACATGTTACACGTAAACAGTTGAGCTGCTAAAAAATAGTGTTGCCAAAAAGAAAGTTGCTAAAAAAATTACCCTGTACATTAGAGGCATCTTGGAAATTATTTAGGTTACTTTGTTATTTCATGTCCATTACACAATAGTTTTGGATATTATTTAAACATTAATTTATAGTATTGTTAAACACAATAACATGTGTATGTATGTGTGTACATACATACGTATGTATATATAAATTACAAATCTACTTCACACTTTGATTTGCAATGATGTTATGAGCGGCTCATTAGTAAACATTTGCTAACGAAAATCCATGTTAAAATACAGCAAACTTTTGAAATTTAGTTTCTAAATAGACAATGAGCAAAATTAATTTATTACAAAGTGTTACAGATATAATTTGTTCTACTTATTACACACATTTCATATGTTTTCATACAAAAAAAATTTCAGTAAAGATTTAAAAAATTAATTAAACGGTGTCTGGAGCCATAATAAATTATATAAAACACATTAAAATTATATAAAACATATTAAAAACACCTACATTAACATTCATTTGCATTATATAGAGGAAATAGGTTGTAATTACATATACGAGTATATAAAACTTATATATGAACAAAAATCAAACAAATCCCACTCTTTAAATTTATTTATATTTTATTATTATTATTATTATTTTTAATTAACGAACACAAACTGCGACCTGCGCACTACTAGTCTAGTGCACCAGCACCACAGTCAGGCATGGCTGGACTGTGGCACGACTCATGTGTCAAGAATGATAAAACACAGATTGCGCATTGCGCAGGTTTTTTAAATGTAAACAAAAATGAGCTGTTAATGTATGACGTCACATCAGCTTAAAAATTTTCTTGGCGCGAATAGTTTAAAGGAAAATATTTGAATAAAAAGAGCTTAAAACTGAAAAAGTGAAAAAAAGAAAAGTGAATTTAATATAAAATAACAAAATAAAACATAATAATATATGAAGGAAAACAAAAGAGTCGAAAAAGAAGTGCGCTGTAGCTAATTGCAATAGTACTAACAATTCCAAGGTTTTTGAAATTATTTTTTTTCCTATTTCCAAGTAATGCTAAAATTCAGAAGCAATGGGTGAAATTTTGTGGACGAGGAAATAACATAAATCCAAAAACTTCTTATATGTGCATGTTGCATTTTTGTCCTGATGACATCGAAAAAAGCTTGCAGTATGAAATGGGTACGTACATAAAATGAACTTTAAAATCTATATACATATATAAAATAGGATGTGTGTATGTATGTATGTATGTATGTATGTATGTATGTATGTATGTATGTAATGGAATGGCTCCAAAACGGCTGGGCCGATTTTGACGAAGTTTTCAGGGAACCTTCAGAATACCCGGGCGGGTGACACTGTGAAGTCTGATTTTTGATTTTCGGGTTGTGGGCGGAGGTGCGTGGCAAAATCCAATAATTCATAAAATGAGAACGGCTGGGCCGATTTCTGTAAAACTTTATCCCTCCGGAAAAGTCGGAAAATTGGAAAAATCGGAAATCGAGTTTTTGTATGAAATTTTGTTTGAAATTACTGCTTAATGGCTTTTCAAATGAAAAATAGAAAGTTTGTCTGAAGGCTTAAAATTGGGGCGAGGCGAAGTTCGCCTGGTCCGCTAGTATGTTTATAAAAATCTGTGTTGTTCCAAGGATTCGCTAAAAAGAGAATTTTAAAACGTGGATCAGTTCCAACAATAACACCAGCTTCATATGATGATGGCATATGATGGTTTAGAAAACTTGGCTGGCTACATATGCCACAGGTTAAAGGATGAAGAGCCAAATATTTCTGTACCAAGAAATGAAATAAACGTTCAACCTTACACATGGGTCGACCATCTCAGTGAAGGAGGCTTATCAAAACCAACAGAAGACATGATGTGCAAAATGCAAGCACTTCACACAATTCTTCAAAAAAACAATAGAGAAGGCTTGCTTATCACAGAAGATTTTTTGAAAAAAAAAAAAAAAAAAAAAAAAAAAAAAAAAAAACTTGCAATGGGCCCAAAATATAGTGTGCAGCGATGAAATTAAAAAAAAACTTTCTTTCGAGCTCGTATGTATTTTAGAATTAGAGTTATAAAAATCGAAATTGACGAGTTTTCTAAACAAAGAAAACGAAAAATTAATAAAACAATCCACTAATTATTATTTATTGTGATACTACATACATACATTTGTATATATATGTATACACAAAAATAAAAAAATTGATTTAGATTTTTAAATAAAGGTATATTTAATAAATATAAAAACACTGATTGCTTTTATTTTTAAAATTTTCTTACTTTTCTTTCATTTGTGTATATAAACCTGACTGTTTGTTTTTGCTTTTGTTAAACGATTGGCTGATGTGACGTAGATGCGCAGAACGAAAAAATTTTTACACTCTGAATGCGCAATCTGTATTTTATCATTCTTGTCCTGTGTCGTCGTATTCGCTGTTTGAGTGTGACTATTGTATGTGCTTATTGTTCGGTCCTAGAGAGAGTTGAACTAAACGTTGATAACATAAGCTATATTTATAAAATAAGTGATTTATAATAAATTTTGCCGTAATTGTTAGTTTATTAATACAAGTGTCAGGTAATGACAATATCTGCAACAGTTGGAGATGCTTTACATCCCATTTCCTTCAAGCTCAATAAATAATTCAATAAATTAATCAAAATAAAGGTTGGTTTATTCTCGTATTCCTTTTGCCAATGCATGTCCTTCAAATAGTAACTATGTTTGAATGAGGCCTCCCTAAGTATTTGATTCAGGTCCTGTTGGGATGTGTGGCCGCGTGGAAAACTTGCGCATGTTACTCCCAAATGGCAGTCAAATTTTTTTTTACTGCCATAAAAGAAAAATTATAGTTGTTTGGTTAATAGTACATACAGTTTAACTAAAATGGACTCAACATCATAAAATTATTGTCACAAGTTTTGCTTACAAGGAACTATTTTTTATGTTTTCTCTATGATTATGTCTAGGCTCACATCCTCTGCCAGTTTTACTTAATCATTTAGTTTGTTTTGCCTATTGTGAAATTGTGAAACAATAGACAATCGTCATCTCCACGCTCAATACCTTTAATTCAACTTCCCTCTCCTGATTGCATATTTGCAACATGATCTTGTCTAGCATAAAGGCAAATACAAAAGCGGAGAAGGAGCCATCTTTGTTTAACTACTGCTTTGGTGCAAAATGATACACTAGTAACCAATTCCCCTATGCCGTACCTGAAGTATGGAATTAGAGTAAATTTATCTTTCTGAAAGCGTGTTGTCTACAATTGAATAAAAACCATTTTTCTGAAGTAAACTAAAACCATGTACAGCGATGACTGCGATTTTCTCCACTATTCGTATCATAATAGCAAAGGTGTTTAGCCTAAAGTCTGCTCTTTCAGAGAAAGGAAACGATTTGGATTTATTTTTAAATTAATATTATATCTAATTCATATCTATACAGAACTGTGACAAGCACTAGAAATTTCAATATCTACCAAATATATAATGGGTTTTCATTGTTTTTATCAGATTTTCTTATCAATCTTATCTTAAGCATCAATAAAGTCATATGCCTTATTTGTTTTCCCTTTGTTATTCGTCATTGAATTGGTTGTTTATTTATGTATATTCTTTTGTTATTTACAAATATTTTCCATCTAATCGCAGCTTTTTGTCAACAACAAATCTTGATAATATTTTATTTTTAACTTTTTGATTAAAACAAATAATCAAGATCTTAGATCGTTAAAGAAAATATGCTGTTACGAATATTTTCTAACAAAATTAAATAACTTTGGAAAATCTTTATTGTAGCTAATGTATGTTTAAATAAGGCGGAAAATTTTAAATTTAAATAAGCGACGCGACGCCTTTGCCAAGGAAACTATAACATTTTTTTCCAATAAATTAACAAATTAATATAATGATGCTTATAGTTTGTATAGATAAGGCAAAATCTAATTAGAATACGAGTAGACCCCAAAAGCATGTCTACATTTAATTAACACAGACCCCACACGATGCAAACTCTTACCAAATCTGATTAGTTTGAGCCCACAGTCCTTAGACTGGAGGTATGTATGTATGTATGTGTTAATCTACGAAACATATCTTCGGAACTGGCTACAAAGAGCCAATGTATTTATTTAAATGTAGATTATACCAATTGGAAAAGTAATACTTAGCCTAATTAAAGACATGCATTTAGTTACAATTAAGAAGCTCAACTTGAATATGAAAGTTGAAGCTTAAGAAACATAAAAACCCACACCGTTGAATATATTAAAAGGCAGGCAGCTGAGAAACTATGTAAATTGTTAAATATGAAAGTACATGAAGGTATTAGTAAAAACCCGTCTTATTTGAAAATCTTACTAACTTTTTATAATTTATTTTTCATATGATATAAGTTCCTTTTGATTTATTGTTTTTTATAAATTCTAATACAAATTTTGAAGATTCACAGAAACGACTAGCACGGTGTGCATCGATACCCCTTTCATCATAAAATAAACATTTATAAATAAAAATATATAGATACTGACATAGATGAATAAGTAAGCATATACTCTTACGGTTTCGGTTTTTTACCTCAAAACTCAGAATTTAATGGCTTAGTCTAATAAATAATAGCTAAGTGGTATGGCATACCTGTCTCTCCCTCCCACAACTCCAGGCTTTTGCTTGGAGTCTCACCATTTTAGTTCTCCAGATGATATACGATAATTAATAATTACTTTTTATGAGGTACATACGCAACATATACACACACGTATACACATAATAATAATAATAATAATAATAATAATAATAATAATAATAATAATAATAATAATAATAATAAATATGAACAGGGATTCTCCCACACATCCACAGGAATCTTTGCGACAAGTCCTAGTGGCTTTCTTGGACCTAAAAAACGCAAGTCGGTGAAAACTCAATTTTCGAAAATCGGGGTGCAGGAATTAAAAAATTTTACTTCATAAATTAAAAAAAAAAAAATTTGTTCATATTTTAAAAATTTTATAGTTTACACTTTTTGTTGAAATACTATATTCTTTTTCGTCCTAAAAGACAATTATTTTATCCAATGGCGTTTTTTTAGAATCTATAAAATCAATTAATTAATAACTCTAACCAAGAAAAGCAACTCAATTTATGGCTTGCCATGCCCTATCTGGCGACAAGGTAACCAGTAGTCCCCAGGCTAGCGGTAGACTTGTTATTAGTGATGCTCCTTTGGGGATCACGTGGTGACTGTCGTTCAAACCCAAATCACGGAAAGAAGTTTGTTGGTTAATGCTACTGGTTGGCTTCCCAACTCTTCTGCTACCAAAAGTTAGACCTCTAGTTGCTGTCGCTTAACAAGAAAAGTCGGGGCCTACAACCGGTCAAGGCTAGATAATTCCGGATTTTTAGCAATGGGTTTGAGCGGCATGTAGAAGAATCGTCTGCATGCGGAGCGTCGAACACATACGGGGGTCTATCCAATGTTAAGAGCATCGTGGAGTTGGACCGTAAGGCAGGCACCCAAGTTAATCTTAGACACATCTGCCTTGCAAGCTTGATCGCTAATGAGCCGATATTTCCCTACAAATAGCCTTTTCGCA
Organism: Germaria angustata; assembly: GCA_963681545.1. Taxonomy (NCBI): domain Eukaryota; kingdom Metazoa; phylum Arthropoda; class Insecta; order Diptera; family Tachinidae; genus Germaria; species Germaria angustata. The sequence continues at coordinate 58,658,172 of OY813001.1, read as the reverse complement.
ATGATACTCGATAAGAAATTAAATTTTCGGAACGTTACTAAAGGAAGATCGGTTTGCAAGGTTAAAATTTTATTATATCCTGTATTCTTTATATTCAGATTATTATTCAATTTCAAAAGCTTGAAGATCTCGAGCATTGTTTTTTTCACTCCCCCTTAGTATATTCGTAATTTGTTAGTCGAAACGGCTGATATCAGCATCAATGCAGAGACTAAAATTTAGATGTTGTGTTAAAAACTGACATTTAAAAATTTATTTTTAATTGATTTATTTTATTTAACAGAAGATCTTTAAAAAATTTATTTATTCTCCTCTTTTGTTTTTGAATATATTAAACAAAAACCCACAAGTCTAAAATATTGTTTTTTGTGGTTGTTTTTGTTAGATATCGTTATAGTTTTAAATAAACATTAATCTTAAAAAATATTAGGAAATAAATGGAAACAAAAATATTTTTTAACAGCCGGCATAAGACTCAAATATGTGGCACCACAAAAAAAAAATTTCTTAATTTTTATAATAGAAGTAGTTAATAAATACAAAAACTTTTTTCAATATTTTCCATTTAAAAAGCGGAGACTTGATAATGTTTTGGACTCAGTGGATTTAATGGCGATAGTATTTAGCCTTTCAGATATATATTCTCCACTAGATCAGAATATATACTTCAACAAAATAACTTTTCTTCTATTGAAATTTTTTATTCGGCCTCAGTACGACCGTAATTGTCGTATTAAGACTTTGGGAACTTTGTCCTGGTTAAAGAAAAATGCTGCATTTTATTTTCAATCTTGGACAAAAATGTGGAAGTCGAAATACGACAGCGACACTCATGATAAAGCCGGTAATATTGGTATAGTAATGGACTCAGGGGTATTCAGAAAATAGATGGAGCAGATTTAAGTAAAAATAATATAAATTCAAATGTTACTTCGTATCATCATATTATGAAGGACTTTGAGCTTTAGAAATACTTTTTTAGAAACAGAATAATTAGTGAACAAAAAATAGTGAAAAGTTCGTAAAATATAAGCTTGCAAAGTTCATAAAATATAGCTAATCTTTTATTTTTCAAAATTATGATATTAAATCCACTAAGAAACAAAGTATAACAAAAATTAACTAAAAATTACTTGCTGACTCGGGAGAAATATTCACATACTCCCTCCATATTACATTTTTTTAAAAGAAAACTATGAAATTCCTGCACCAATGATTATCTTATGTCTTCCCGTATATATTAAAAAATGCTATATACAATTTTCATATAATAAAAAATCAAAAGTTTGTTGTGGCTTTAGCTCTTCATATGCCGATTTGGTTTTAGCAACCAATGAAATGTCGGCATATGAAGAGCTAAAGCCACAACAAACTTTTGATTTTTTGTATGCATTTTGCGAAAGCTCTAATTGCTTCTAACGATTAGTTGGAGAGAATATCCCAAATAATGAATTTTCAATATTAAGTATTTTCATATAATTGTATTAAAAAGTTTTACAGAATTCTTCAAAAGCGTTAATTGGATTAATCGTTAAAAAATAATATACAAGAATTATTTTATTTGCGATAAAAAATAAAATAAAGATTCCTCTTCCTTGCCGCTTCAAATATACCATTTAAAAAATTCGAAGTAAATATAATATTATATACGTTACTCACCAAGATCGTTGAAGCCAGTCCTAGTGTCAAGATGGCTGAAACTATGAATTCAGTTTTAAATTTAGTTGTCAACTTTCTTGGATTCCGGCTCGAAAGATCTCGGTAAGTAACGCATATAGTATCATATTTATTTCGGATTGTTTTATAAACTGTTGAATAATTTTGACGAATATTATATTTCATATTTAGATATGTTCATTTATAGCTAGATTTATTCAAATGAAATATTTACAATTTAATTAAAAACAGTAACTTCTTGCATTGCGTCATTAAAATTTGTAAATAAAATATTTATTTAAATTTTATTAGATATCAATCGATTATATCCCAAAACGGTACAAAATATAAATATCTATTGTATTTATTACCCATAGAATACTCAAATACGCCCTATAACAATAAATTGGAAACAAAATTACCACACCTTTGGGTATATTTAATATTATTAAGACGTACTGACCATAAATCATTTTTAAAATCGTGCTCATTTATGGTCAGTTGATCTTTGACAAACTCCAATATTGCATGAGTTCAAAACCCAAACAAACATCTTGCACTACGCTCGAATTCAGGGCGATTTGTTACAAAAAGTTTATTATTTCAAGCTAAAAGTAAAGATTTTCTTTTATTAAAAAATTATTACAAATTTAACTTTTTCGTGTCACTTAAGTATTTAATGTTTTGTACACTTTATGTATTTTTTGTAGAATGAAAATATTCTAGGAATATTTGACTAGAATTGTTGAGAATACGAATCCGAATATTCATCCATAAATTGAAGTTTAATAATTTTGTTTGAATTTTCCGCAAAATAAACATATCAACAAAAATAGTTTTGCCAAAAATAAAGGGAATCGGACATATTACAAAAATGACGAAACTATAGGTTAATTTAAAGCCCTTTATAATCCATTTTTAGTTTATATTTTATTCCCAGGAAAGATTGAAATACCTTCTTAAATAAGAAATGTTGAAAAAAGGTCCATAAATGGTGGGTTTGTGTTATAACCATTATTACGGGCGACCACCTTGTTCCTCCGATTTCCACTTAAATTTTTGTGAAAACGAACTGCAAGCTATACTTTCAAATAAGAAAGTTTTTCAAAATCGGTCCATAAAATGGGATAGTTACGCAATAATCAAAACTCGTCGGGGGGAGGCTTACTACCCGTCCAATTTTCGAAAAAGTAATGAGAACAAACCACAAGTAAACCCTTTCAAACAAAACAATAGCTTTGAAAATCTATGCATAAATGAGGAGTTATGCATTAATCAGTACCCCGGGCAGACAAATTGCCCATCCGATTTTCGTAAAAAATCATAGGACCAAATAAAAGGAGAAGTTATGCGATAAATTATATTAATTAAAAAATGTGGAACCAAACCGCAAGCAAACCCTTTTATCATTTTTTTAAGTTGTTAATAAAACAGATCCTTTATTTGTATAAACAAAGTAGTAAAATCAGTTGAAAAAAATTTAAGTGCAAAATGTGCCACATATTTACACTTTTAATGCAGAAAAGAACATGTTATTTTTTGCAATGTACTTATTTTTGTTTGGTATATTTTTTCAATGGAACATAAGACATTCAGTACAAGGCTAAAATATGTGGTATCATTTTTCCAGGAATTAAAACGCCATTTTTACTTCTTTAGAATTCGGTCCTGTCATTGTTTTGATGAAATGAAATTGATTTAAAAAAAATGTTTTATTTCTAATACTGGCGATTTTATTTATTTTTTTTTTTTCATTTAATTTTTATTATTTATTTTATTATTGTTTTTCCTTCTTCTTTATTTGATAATTCGGATATTATGAATCATAAAATTCTTATAAAGTAACAAATACTTTTAAATATTTGCTATTTTTATTCAGTCATAAAGAGTTGTCTGTTTTTGGCATGCAATGTCATTATATTAGTTCCAGGGCTTGTCCCACTAAAGGCGAGAGAAAATTTCGTAAAAACAAAATCAAATTCGATTTTTGGGTATGTAATCAGTGCTACAAGCCCTTCGTATTATATTATATACATACACATATAATTTTTTTTATTTTTGTCTCCCACAGACTGTTAACAAGTGTCTTTTGATTCCCAACTTTTTTTTTTTGTTGTGGAAATGTACTTTTGTTCATGGATAAATAACACAAACCAATTCACTTTTTAATGTGATTTCTTTTGTAACTTACATTTGCCCTAGGTGGGAAAACTTTCAATATCTTGTTGAAATTTTTGGTTACAATTCTTTAGTGAATTTGAATAAATTTCGTTTAAAATATTTTACTAGACAATCTTAATTATCTTTTTATACAATTTATTTGATTTTTTCCTTTTAAAAAAAAATTTTATCTAAACGATTTTTAACTTTCATAAAAATTCTTTTTCATCGATTTGGGTGATGTTTCAACTTTCATATAGATTCTTAAATTGTTAATGTAAATTGATTTTGAATAAATTGTATGCAAGTTATTTAACATATTTTTGCCTTTCTGAATAAAGTTTTCCACTAGTGATTTTTAAAATTTAAAACAAAACCTTATGTCAATGATTTTGAATAAATTTTGGAGCAAACCTTTTTAGGTGATAAGCTCGAAGAAAATTTATATCAAGCAATTTTAAGAGAAAGTTGATCGTGATTTAAAGTGAATGGACTTTTTCTTATTTTTTTTAGCTAAAAGCACTTAAATTAAATATATAAAATATCAAATGATTTCGAAACTAAGAATATATGTATGTAGTATTCGAAACAAGTAAAATTAAGTGAGAGTGCTACTTTGTGGACCTAATTTTGTAAATGATGTGCCCAATTTAAATTTAAGACAATTTAAAAATTTATTTGTGTTTCTCATCAATATTTTTCTTCAAACAGAAGCATAGGAAAGCTGGAGTAGTTTTATCTATAAAAAAATTTTAAAGTTCTTATGAGAAATTTTTTCGATATACAAAATAAAGCTGGAAAAAGCTGAATTATTTTTTAAAATATTTTTTTCCAAGAATTGAATTAGAAACTAATATCTTTCATTTACTCACAGCATAAAAACTTCATTTTAGAACACAGTTAAAAATTACATTTCAAAATAAAAAAATTTTCATAAGATTTTGCTAATTTGCGAAAAAATGAGATATTGATACATATTGCAGCATTAATAGATGGATGTATTACGTAACAATGTAAAAAGGATATATAATTGTCTTAATATATAGTCTTGAAGGATAATAAAAAAATTATATATTTTATTATTGGTAGTACTTTCTCGGCATACGTAATAATCGGGATCGAGGTATTCCGGATAATAAATTTTCCCGGTTAATTTAACAATTTTGTTTTTGTATTTTCTTAAATATTTTGTTGTAATTAATACACAAATATTGTTGTACGTGTTTATATAACAACAATAAGAATAATATTTATATGTTGAAAAAGCGTAAAGAAATATTTTTAAATCAATCAATACATGAGAATTTAAAGCAGAATAATTTCTTTCGAAAAAAAAAAAATAATAAAAATCATGCAATGTTGTTTGTTTTTTCTTTTTTAATTGCATATTTTCGCTTGCAAGCTTTTCTTGGATACTGTAAAATTGTAATTTACATTGTCCTGTAATGCCGTAACAGACAAGACTCTCCAAGATTGCAGGTATTGCCTAATTTAGAGCTATTTTTAAAACAATCAAACTATTTTCATCAGATTCTTTTGAAACATTTTCTTATTCAGGTTCATTAGAGGAACCTGCCATACGTATAATTTTTTTTCGAACAAATACAGCAAACGGAGAAACATTTTCATTACAGTTGATCCAGATTTCTATATCCTCAGTGATGAAATACTATTTTTTTCTAAAATTTCTATTATAAACAAAATTAAATAATTGTATATGCTTCCGCCTCATCGTATGCAAACAAGAAAGTTCTCCTCTTTCGTTTTATTTACATTTTGCTTCCATTTTTTAAAAGTAGTCAAAAAAAAAATAATTCTAATAATCCCGGATAATAGATGTCATCACCGTCAATTGATAAGAGAAAAAAAAAAAACAAAAATTAAAAAAAAGTTTTCTTTTGTTTCCCAGGATAATTGATGTTGCCGGCTAATCGGTATTTTTTATAGCAATTTTGGCATACATTTCAACAAAATCTATCATATTTTCATGATCAACTTCAATACCTGTTGTAATCAGAGTAATTATTTTGAAATATTTATTTATTCAAATATTAATTGTATGTGCGACGGGATTAAATGTCTATAACTGCTGCATATAATACTAGAACATGCTTGATATTAAGGGCAAGATACAGTGATGGTTTGTAAAGTCAACCGTATTAACTTTTTTGGGAGCAACGTGACACCTTTATTTTAAAAATAACGATTTGGTGATTTGCAAACTTTTCAATCTTAAACAAGAAAACATTGTTCTGTTCCAGGACCACTTGATGCCTGTTTATGTTTATGTGATGTGGAAAACGTTCGATTCAATTCTGTATCTAAATTAAATAAGAATTCTATAACTTAAAAAACTTTTTTGCGTTTTGTGTCTTATATTATCTTAGTTGTAATATTTCTGAGGGTCAAAATGCAAGTTGTGCATGGCATGTTGCACAGCTTATGCTAGAATTAAATTACTGAAGGAAACATTGATGAACTTCACGATATGCAACCACTAACCCTCAGCTTTATTTAAAGTGAAGAATTTGTGAAAATTAAATGCCACATATAAAAAATGTTTTTGATTTAAAAAAAAAAAAAAAAATAAAGTTCATTAGATAATCATAAAATGTAATAATTTACATTTTTTTCTGTATTTAGTTCAGTTTATCAAAGGTTTTCAAAAAAAAACCAGTTGAAAATTTCATTTTATATTACAGACATAAGAAGACTCGGTCATTGTTGCTGTTGTTGTTTTTTTCTAAGTTACTCCCTTAAGGCGCACAAATTGTGTACTCCGTTGAGAAATAGTTGTTAAATTTTGTTATCTATTTTAAAAAGAAAAGTCTTAAGACAAATATGAATTCAATAATGATGATAAAATTATCTAACAATATGATATTAATTTACATCGTTTACATACTTATAAATATTTATAAATGGAACTTAGTAGCTCCTATTCCACTCGTTGACACACATCTTTATCACAAGACAAACAAGTCCGCCAGCAACTTGAAATGGCTGGAAACCATTTTCATATGCCATCATTATCATAATCGAAAACATGTTTATTGAAAAACTATTATAAAAACGTTTTAAGTTTATAAATTTATTTAAAATACATAAATTTTTCATAAAAAGTACCGTAAATTTTATTGTGTTTTATTTCTTTAGTTTTTCTTCGGTTGTTTTCTTTAAAAAAAAAACTAAAGTCTTGAGTGAAGAATTAAAAAGTTTGTAGCAACAATAAGATTAAGCAACTAATCATTGGATTAAAATTAAAACTATTAAAATCTTCTGTATGTCTTGTTCTTTCACTGTTCGTTTCGTTACGATATGGCTTGTTTGCTCGACCTCTTGTCAAACACTTATTTATTTTCCTATTATTTGTTTAAATTTGATTAAGCTGTGGCCGCAGCCCATTGTGAATCGTTATCCCATATAATAATGAAATTAAATTGAATTATAATTTCTCACTGATAAGTCTAATTTTTTACTCAATTATTTGCTTGTAATTAATATTAAAAATTATTAATGATTTTCAATATAAATCATCTACAACACGCCGGGCTTGTCAACCTCTAGCAACCTGAAATTAAATAAATCTATAATAATTTATTAGCTTTTATTTTATTACTTTTTAACTGAAAAATCTGTTTAGTATCCTCAAGAAAATATTTCTGCATTGGTTTCATCATAAAAGCGTTCCATTGTACGGAGATCAAAGGTGGCTCCTGCGTACGTCTTTTTCTTTCAGACGAATTGTTTCCTCGAATTCATTAGTTTCTATCTCTTTGCGAAAATTTTGCCGAGTTTATCTTAATAAGTTTTTCTGAGCAGTCTATCATGTGGCCACATCTTATCTTGACTATATGGAACTTTACATCACCCAATAACAGTTGTGATAGAAAGAAAGTCTGTAAAAAGTTTTAAAAGTTTGCAAAAATCTGTTTTAGTTTTTGAAAATGCATTATTTTCGTTCTATTTCTATTTTCTTTTAGGCCCTAATACATATTGAATTAAAAGTCTGCTATTCGATATCTCATAAATCTTTGGAGGTCATATTCGGGAAAACCTGAGCAGATAAATAAAAAACATAAAATTATTTAACAATAATATCACATAATACTCACTTTCCTCGAATAATTTACTAATATTAAAAGATTTTCTTCAACCTTAGACTCTAAAGTACGGGGGCAGATCAATAAACCCGCGAGTCTTTGAATAAAACATTATTTTTATTGGATTAAAAAACATCAATTTATTTTTCAACATAGTCTCCTTTTATACACTTTGTTCAACGTTTCTCCAATTTTTTCATTTCTTCCAAAAAAATAAGATTTGTCGAGGTCCTCAAAATATGTATTTGTTTGTGAAATGATTTTATAGCCAAATCTCTTTCGGCCTAGTTATTTCATCAGATTTGCAAATAAGAAGTAATCACGACCTATTTTCAGGGCTGAATGCGGAGAATAGTGCGGATGAGAGAGAAACTCGTAGCCTGTCATATTGAATTTTGCAATGGCATCTGCTCACGTGTGCATCCTTGCATTGTCCTGGTGGAAGAGAACGTTTTTCCGTGTCCACATGCTGTCGTTTTTCTTTTGGATTAAACCCCATGCATCCCAAAAACTGGTGGCAATGACTATTGGCTGACAAGCCCACTTTGGCCTGCTTTGGGGCCGATTCACCACTGTTTTTATTGCTGTTTTGTCTTTGGTGTACTGTAGTAGATCCACGTTTCGTCCACGATTAGCAAGCGATGCTGCGTTTGAACGTCATTGTCGATTTTGAGCAAATGGGGCTACGGCACCCATCCTGCGAAAAGCTTTCTCATACCCAAGTGATCATTCCAAATTGAAACTACTGTGCCATGTGATATGCCTATGGTTTTCGCAATCTCTCGCACTTTCAATCTCCAATCGGGCTACTCCATATCATGCGCTTTTTCAATTGTTTCTGGTATAGAGGCCTTAAACGGACGTCCAGAACGTTCGTCATCTTCCGTGCTTTTACGGCCGCAAAGAAACTCAGTAAGTTTGTTGCTTGTGATGAACTAAAGCGACTAAAATTTTATTCGAGTAGCCAAAGTAGTAAAAATTCCTTCTTTATATTGGAGTAAAATTAATTTTTTTTCAAAAAATTTTGAGCAAAGTACATTAATGTAGTAGAGAATAGCGATAGAACAAATGTGTTCTCTTATTTTACTTTCCTGTACAATGCATTGTTTGTTGCAGCTTTAGCTGTTCATATGCCGACATTTCATTGGTTGCTAAAACCAAATCGTCAGTAAAGTTTAAGCAGTTTGAAAACATTCAACCTCGGATGTTTATGCCATATAAAGCAAATACAATATGAGAATTAAATATTGTATATAAATTATAACAAAATACATAATTATAGAAGGCTTATAATGCTTTTATACAAACAACACAACAAACAATTATACTCAATGTGAGTCTATTTCATTTTTCTTTCAACACCCATACAAACAATGCATTTTGCAAAAACTCCAATTGTTTCAACGATTAGTTGGGGAGGATATTTCAAACAATAAATTTCAATATTAAATACCTGTACAATATTTGCTCAATTGGGTTTTTCAACTTAAAAGTGGGAAAACAAATGTGAAATAAAATAAAAAAAATAATATTAGACCGTTGATTATATAATTTCGTTGTTTTCCCAAGAGAGGAAAACATGCAAACTTCAAACTTCACCCCCAAAATTTCTTTGACTTTCTAAGGCCAGCAGCAAAGCCATGATGTGCCATTTGTGGTACATGTAATAGTTGGGCTACTATCTGCATTATAAAGCGTACCGTACACCAAATGAAATTTGGTGTACGGTACGGTACGGTAATATCAAAACAAAATTGGTAAAGCCATTTTTTTTTTTCATTTTAACACAAAATGTAATCAACTAAATAAAGATTAAAATCTTCAAATCAAGACAACAATTTATGTTAAAAATACATTTCCGTTTAATCTGTTGATATTTTTTTTAAACTAAAAACCTGTCGAATCAATGAAATTTTAGTAAAAACAGTATGGAAAAGGTAGGAACGTTTCGTTAGTGAAATAATGCATTAATTAGTTAAATTAACATCCGCTGACAAAATAAGTTCAAATAATGCATTCGGTTATAACTAAATTTTGTTGTTGGTCAGGAACAACTATAATATAAGTGAGTGAAGATAAATATGCCGAACTAAATATGTTTCGACGTAACTCTATGCGTCATTAAATGTCTAGAAATATGTATATTTTTAAAATTTTTTTTCTAAAAATCTTATTGGAACAAAAATCAAAAACCTTTAAAAATAAGATATGTCTCGTCCCGTCCTAAGTAGGAAGACACATTTATAATAAAAGCGTACGTGGCACAAATACTAAAAAGATGTTTATAAATATTTAATGACGTAAAGCGTTACGTCAGAACATGATGAAACATAATATGTATCTAGTTTTCAAAAGTGTGGATAAATTTTGAATTGCGTGTATCATATCACATTCATAAATGCTTACGTAAAAATTCTTCTCCTTGCTTCACGCTTCCATAACGAGTGGCTCGTAAGTAACGTTATGATTGTGATTTATGTAATGAATAACTTTTTTTTTCTAATTGTATTAACGTTGGCAGCAATCAAAATTTAGATCATAGTCAAAAAATATGTTCACATATGTTTTTCATTGTTTGTTTAAAGCCTGACATGCTCTTTCCGGACCATTTTCCCCAGCCCTCTCACTTCATCTCGGATATTGGCCTTAAGCCGTTGAATGGTTCTTGACTTATTGGTTTAAACTTTACCTTTCAGGTAGTGGCAAAAAGAAAAATCGGAAACCGTTAAATCGGACGAACGTCGTAGCCAGCTAAAATAAAAAAATGTGATGTCACTCGATTGGCCATAGTTGGACCAGCCGTATGAACTGTGGCTCCATATACTTGGAATCACAAATTATGGATTACGTTTGGCCTCAACAATTTTTCACTCATTTCGCGATATTAAATGAAACTTGTTCGGCGTTTGGTCTCTAAAGATCTTCAACAATTGTTCTTGGATTATTTCTGTCCCATTTTCTGCAATTTTCTTTATTCATGAAGTAAAAATGAGCCTCATCGCTCATTACGTGTGTTGAATAAATCCGTTGTGTTCTAGGCACAATTCTTGGAAACTAAACGAGTAAATCAATTGGATCCTATACTGAAAAATGTGTAACAAATACTTTTAGGCATCACAAAGGGCTGAGAACGTCCTTCAATGCAAGTTTCAGGATTTTTCTTGCTTGCAATTAGCAATGTTCATATCGAACTGTACGAGCTGTTCCATCACGCTGAATATCTCAGACAGCTCTTCTTGCCGAAAACGCTGAACAGTAAATAGTTGGAGCGCTAGGTGCATTTTGAACATTGAAATTGTTTCGATATGGTCTTTGTTTTTCTCTTAATAATTGAATGCTGGTTTTGAAAATAAAATTGAAAAATCTTGGTTTCTTTGTTCTACGCGGAGTCTTTCCATTATAAATTTCGCAAGTCTGAGAGAAGTTAAATCAAAGCATACTTATGTGCCAATCGTTACTATGGCGTCAGTTAGAAAATTCTTGTTTTACATAATGACACAAAATTAAATAGATTCCTTCTAAAGATCTTAACTGGAGATTTTACAAAATATAAAAAAAAATTTATTTATATTATGTATATGTACAACGAGTACATACATACACACACACATGTAAACATGTCATCATTTTAAATCTAAATCCAATTAAATTTCTCATCCTTCAATCTAATAAATTTTGGTTTTGTCAAAAATATTTTAATGCATTGAAACTCGTTGCCCATATGTCTGACATTTAATGGAATTACTCTAATTCACTGATTAGGGTGCGGTGAAGATAAACAGCTCCAAATTTTTTAAGCTTTTTGTTTTGCAAAATAAATAAAATTAAAAAAATTTCAGCACTCATTTATATATTAAGATGAGTGGCCATAAATTGGAATGTAGACACAAACTGAAAAATGTAAAAAACTAAACTTAAATAAAATAAATTTGCGCAGTCCACTAAACAAAAACACGAAACGGAAAAAACTGAATACAATTTATGATCACACATCCAAAATAAATGCATTCGACGGGCTAACAGTGAATGAATGAATATAAACGAATAAAATAAAAACTAAAATAAACAACTGAAGAGAATGAACAGCAAGATGCTCTATAAAGTATTAAATTGTGTCACTATACGATTATGTATAGTGGAGGATATTTGTGCAGCAGCAGTTAAACGCGATACTTGCTTAAAACGTAAAGTGAATACAGAGACGTAGTCAGAAAATTTTCTATGAGAAGGGTCTACAGCCAGTGGGAATTTTTCGAGGGGGGGCTACAACCCTTTTGTGAATGGAAAACTTTGTAATATATTAGAATTACCACAAAACATCTGGAGGAACTGAATTTCTTTTGGGTTATGCTTAGCCCCCCAGACTTGTCTATCTACCGTCACGATCTAAGTACATACGAGGCAAATGTTAAAAAGAAACAGAGCATATTGCTTTGCTTAACATGTTGCTTCAATTATGCTCAACAAAGCCCGTGCTTAATTGTCCGACACAAACGTACGAAATTCTGTCCCATGATTTATTTTGTTTTAATTCTTTATCGATGCCACATTAGCTCGAAAAAATGCAACGCAACATATTTTGTATTTTGTATATATTAGTGTTTTGAGCAATATTCGTGTTTTTTGTTTTGTGCAATAAACTTACCAGCAATAAAAATGATTACCGTCTGTCTTTTGATTAATTCAAGTCAATGTTGTTTACTGATCATCTGCCTTACAAAATGCAACTCTGGTCGCATAGATCCTTTTATGAAAATTTTCATAAATATAGTAAATCGGACAGACCCTCAAAAAAGATCGGTGATAAATATTCACTTTTAATTCTCACTATGAGTCATACTCTACGGACATTCATTATATTGTTTACAGATCGCACAACTGTTTAGGATAGTCACGGCCAGCGTTTGTGTATATTTAGAACTACCCTGATATATTATTCTAAAATTTATTTGGTCAATCGAATGATATCAACCAATGGTAGTAGAAGAAGTTTAAATTAACATTCAGTTTCATTATCAAATTATATTTGATAATCGTAAGTTTCATCCAGAGAGTATGTGTGAGCCATATGGAAATACCAAATCAATTTCAACTCTTAAAATAGTGTCTCTTTTTTATTTTAATAAAAATCGTGGTTAAACATTTAAGCAGGAATTATAATAAGTGGCACATAAAATAAGTAATTAAAGTTTATATACGCGTGGAATGAACCTGAGACCTGTTCCTTCCACGTGTATATAAACTTTGTGACGTCGATAATATAATTGTTATTGTGACTAAGTTAGTACAAACTAAGAAGCCAAAACCAATATTTGAAAAAATTTGCTTTGCGCTTGCAAGTTTTGTTAAGCAAATTTTAAAAAGGATACACCAAATAATGATATCGAACCTCCAAGTAGTAACAGCAATCTTACTTATGTAAGTGAATAAATTTTTTAATAAGAATTTCACATAAAAAATGTTGTAATAAATACCCGTTAGTGTACTTTATGTGTACAGAGATGTTATATTTTATGACAGGGATATTAAATTGATAACTGATACACACTTTTACGAACTTGAAATTTCTTGTAGTCTTTCATTCGTATTATCAAAATATACACTCATCCATATTCCATTAATGGTACCTAAGATCCTTTGAAACCTGAATTTCCAGTTATTTCAGTTATCTTTTCAGTTCAGTTATCTTTTATAATACGTCGCCTTATATAGCGTCATAAAACGTTTTGAATGTTAAAGCCAAGTTAAAGATTTCCAATCACATGAAAACTGGAAACCGATCTAGCAACCTTTTCTCCTCCCACTAGAGTCAAGAGATCAGGTGAAAGAGTTTTGATTTTTGTATGATTACCATTATCAAGAAATCAGCCGGGCATCACCCTGTTAGGGGCTTAATATAATCTGGAGAGGCCATGCAGTCTATTTATGGCTATACTTGATCTTAGAATATGAAATAAGTTATTATAATTTTAAATTTTCATTTCCAAATTCCCTAACAATTAAAATGGCATACAGTTTCTTTGCAACTTTTTAATGATTCTTCGAATCGAACTGAGAATGTCTTCATCATTTATGCTGCAAATGCATGTGTTGGTCCGAATTAATATATATAAATACTTGATTTTGTAAATCTTAAGTCCAAATTTCGAACTGATGCCTTAAGGAAATAGATTTTTTTGGAATATTAGCACTACTGTCTTTATATGTTTATCGATCAGTGTACAAGGAGTGACTGGATGACTTGTTCATTTCATCTTCGCCTTAAAGTAAAATCCGTGAAATTTATAGCAAATGTAATAATTTCAATTAACAACAATTTATTGCACGAGAGAATTTTGTTCATTTCGTTAAATAAAACTTCAAATACACAGATATATTTTTTGTAAGTTTCAACGCTCCAATACAATATAGGCGAAAGAAATTAGAACAATATTGCAAATGTTCAAAACAAACTAATTTTTCCATAAGCAAATGCAATTAAATATTTAATGGTTATAAGAAATACCGGCGCAATCCCATTAATTTTTGTTGTAACATCGGCTGCATGATCATGCAAAGTCTCTTCCAGTGTATAGTGCAACATCGTCTTAGAGGATTTTATAAACTTGTCACTTCGTCTATTTTGATTTAAGCAAAGGCGTATTAAATCATCCGTGATATGAAGATGCATAGGAAAACAAGCATACACTACCATGTACAAGAGAATATTCTCTGGCTCTCGATTTAATCGAGGAAAATATTCACAATAGAATTGATCGGCATATATAGCTTGCAAAGTTTTACACTTATGCAAATATGATTCTTTAAACGACAGCACATATTCCGATGGCTGAACCGTCGACTGATAAACGACAAACGGTTCCCCAATCCTTACCCAGTCATCAAGATATTTTATAGAGATTTCTTGAGGAAAAATACCGCGGCAATATTCTTGAAATTTGTTACTATTTAAAAATTGGCACCGTTCAGCATATTGACTTTGTATATATTTAAAATTTAGAAACAAAAATATGCAAATTACGTACAATTGGGACATTTTTTACAAGTTTCTCGTCTGTTTTGCTTTTTTTTTAGTTAATATTATTTTAAAAATAAATGACATACAAAATTTTTTCCCAGATGTCCTTACCATGGTGAATCAACTTTACAAGGTGGAATCACCAGGGCTATAAGTGCAACAAAAACAGCAATTTTTGTTTGTACTGTCAAAAACATGTGTATATGGTAGAAACCAAGGCGAATTAATAACAGGTGGCCTCATTTTGCTTGGTAAGCAGCTGTTCTAAATAAAATGTAGCAGTTCAAACCCCAAGTGTCAAAACTTGTTTATTTTTTCATATTGGCTTACACGTATGTATTTGATTGACAATTGACAAAAAGAATAAATAAAATAAAAAACAACAACAAGCAAAAAACAAATTTAGACAATTTAGAAAAATAATTAAAGAAATAAGACCTACGTCTGAGACTGGTGTAGAGTAAGAAACGGCATTGCTGTCTCCACTATTTCTACTTTCACTCAAATCCTGCTGCATCATCATATCTACCATATCTGCAGCCGCAAGAGAAATTGTGGAAGCATTTCTCAATCCTATATTTTCATCTGCATTTAAGACTCTTAGCTCATCCGGTACACCTAATAGCCGATCATTAATATTGCGCTGATATATACATAGACTGTTTTTCATAAAAATCTATTATGAATTAAAAATTGCCATATTTAAATTTTATAATAATTTTTATTGTTTTTCTTTTCGAAAAGTTTATTAGAATATTAATTGAAAGCAATTTTCTTCTGTGTTGCAATAGGTCGAACTGGATGTTGTTTTTTGTATTGTTGTATTGTATTAGTCATAAGGCCACCTAGTATTCAATTCGCCTCGATAGCAACAAAACTCATACACACATAAAAAGTTAACTCCCATATACAGAAGCGAAATCACTCTTACACACCAGTACATAGATAGAAAAACACAGCAGAAGCTAAACACCTGGCATCGTGATACCATCTTATTAAGTTATTTTATAATGGTATTTGCTTTAAAGCCAGGCGAATTCATAAAAGGTGGAATAGACAACGCAGCTGTTAACTTTTTTTTCTTATTTCTTACGTTGCTCAATGCCAAAATTTGTTAATTGATTTTGATTATTCGCTTGTTTGTTTTATTATTTTTTTTTAAATTTCCTTTGTTTTCTACTTCTATTCTGCTATTTTTGACATTATGCAAGTGTATATTTGTTAAACCGGTCACTTTATATGGTATGAATTCGCTTTGCTTTAAAGTGAATCGAATTTGATGGAAGTGAAAATGGATCAAGAAACTTAATTCAAAAAATGAAGAAATTAGCAAGAATATAGACACACACTTAAAAAAAACTCACACAAGCAGACATACACAGTTTTTGTCGTTTCGACTCAAAGCAAAACAAAAACTAACGACCTGCAGTGGAAAAATCAAACTCTTACATAAGAAAGGTCAAAATGTATGTATATAAAATTACTTGACGTGTGCACGCCAATAACAGGTGACATATGTCAAAAATGTGTAGATTTGCATAACGGTTGCTTTTGCTGCTGTATTTGTTGCCCTAATATGGACACCTTGTATTACATAATTACAGGGTGATTTAAATTTTATAACAAGTGTAAAATGTTTGATACAACATGGTCTTTTTTTTATTAATTCCTGAGAGAATTTGATTTTGCTTTCAAATAGAGAAAACGTTCTTTTAGAAAATTCAAATAATTTTTTTTGTATATAAAAATTTCTTAAATTGAATTCTGATAAATATAATATACTGCACTTTTGTTGAATACATACGAGTATCTGGTTAAAACATCGTGAACATTTATTCCCTTGGTTTGGTAGAGTCTATACAAAATTATGTTAAGCTGCCGACTAGAAAATATATATGGTTGGAAAAACCAATGTTTTAGGTGTCTTTGGTTGCAAGTAGTACTCCCACTGAGCCTGATTCCAACTACGTTGGCTCCGGAGTATATTGGTGACGACTTTCAATGAGTTAAATTAGAAAGACCAATACGATTGATAACCCAGAACTCAAAATTTTTAAGTATAGCCAAAAGTACAAATATGCTTTGGGTACAACGCGATTTCCAACTAAATATTGAGGTTAATAATGATGCTCCTCTGGTAGACGAGTAAATAAACAAAATCTGCATTTCTACAAATGCCTCACGCTGAGCCCGATTTAGGCATACGAATAAATTCTTCAATATTGCCTAAAGTGTGTTAACCATTGCGTGCTTGTCCCTATAGGCATGGCCTTATGGGGCCAATTGAAAATTTTTTTTATAAATTTGTAACGTTACTGCCTTTGTCGTCTTCGAAAAAGTATGGTCCAATGATGACGTGGGTGTTACGAGCAAAGTCCTTCTTAGGAGGATGAAGTTTCTGGGCCTTCCCGAAGTAATGTAGAAAACAGTCCCGGGAAGGCATCCCACCAGAAACGGAGGAGGGAGTTTTTTTAGTGGAAAGCACCACTCAATGCAGTCGGCGACGGTCACTATAAGTGCGAAGGCATTTTCAAACCCTACCTCGCCCGTCAAAAAAAAATGATGCCAGCGGTCCATAATCCACACCAAACAGTGCACTTTTCGGCATGCAATGCTTCTGGCTGCTCTTCACACCAAATACGATGCTGTTTCTTAACCGATAATGAATTTTGATAATAAAATTGAATAATCTGCAAGCGTTGTTCGTTTGTAAGTAGATTTATGGTTAAATTATACACCAAAATGAAAATTTTTCACAGTAATATGTTACACAAAAACAGCTGAATTGTCAAAAAACAGTGCTTCCAAAAAGAAAGTTACAAAAAAAATATTCTTTATTTCATAATTTTCACTAGTTTCCCCATAGAAGAATTGATGCAAACAGTCTTCATCACTCATGTATTTTTCTTACGAGCGAAGTCTGTTTACTCCATTGGAGGTTTTTATTATTCTTAAGGAATTAAATTTTAATATGGATCATTCTGTTCTACATCTGAATGGTAATTTATGTATTGGAAAATAAAAACAATTTTTTCATTAATTCAAATAGTATTCAGTGTGGAAACGGCAATTTTGTTCTCTCCTTCAAATTCAATTCATATATTTTCACAAGCTTCCTCCTCATCCGTCCTCATCTTCGTAAAAAATTCCATTCTTATCCATCTATTAATGAAATATATTAACTCCAGGATTTCCAAGAATATCTGAAAGCATTGGTTTATTTCATAAACATTTCAAGGTAATAATTGTTTTCAACTCAGTATTTTTTCCCATGTGCTGATGATATTTTCATATAATAAAAAACAAGATTGTTTTCTAAATACTAAAAATTATCGAAAAATAAACAACATTCACTGCGATATAAATGACATTTATGACACCATGGTGTTTGCTTACCTCACAAACTCTCCTAAATGGTGTACGGGTATAATTTGATTGCCTACAATAAAAATATCCCACCAATCGGTCAAATTAAGTACGCAATTTGGTTTAAGTACGCGCTTTGAGGTCGAAGTCAGGACATGAAAAAAACCATCGAAATGATTTAAAGACAATGGGATGGATGTTAATAATTGTATACAGATATTAAACATTATGGCCAATAATAATTTATTTTATGAGATATTTTTCAAACTTTATCCCTCCACAGATTTTAGCATGAAAATTGTCTTAAGAAAAATAAATAAACCATTAATCGTGTGTTGCTTGAAAGAGACCGTGAGGCCACATACGAGCACAACAAAGAAATTTTTTAAACTGCTGTTGTTTTTTGGTGTATTTCTGGGCCACAAATATTTCTCAGTTGCACTTGATGTCTTGCTTGCGTTTGGGTTTGCAACAAATACCTTTGCCACGTTATAGGAAAACATACATATTTATATCTGAACAGCTTAAGATAAAATGTAAAAACTAAATTGCCAAATGAAAAAGGAAATTCATATACGGAGATTGAACCAGCATTGATAGAAGGCAATATCCCCAGCACAACAAAAACATACAAGGTGATTGGTAGAGTCGATTTTTAGGTTTTACATGAAATAAATGTCGAAATTAAAATGTGGTTTTTGCTTTTCTACGGTTTTTATACTTATATTTCGTTTTCCCATGCATATACCGAGTAGTGATCCCAGTGAAAACTTTGAGCTTAAATGCTCATCAATCATCAATTGCCTTCAAAGGTTTTCGCAACAATGAATTAAAACTGAAATATTTGGTTGAAATCGTTTTTTATCCTCTTGTATAAATAGCGCTAATGAAAGCTCTGTTTAGTTAATTATTTGGTTTGTCAATACTCCCATGAAAATGCAAATCAGTTCAAACTCTCTAACTGAAATTTTTTAAAATTTATTATTTAAAATTTTTATTTCATTAGACAACATGTTTCTTAAGTTGTTGCTTTCCAATAAGTTGTTGCTTGTTGGCCTGAACTTGAAAACTAAATTGATATTTTGCTTTTCATCTAATATTTTTTCCAGTCTTATTATATTAACATGCTGTTTCGTGTGGCAGCTTAAAGTTAATGTTCGATTATCGCTTTCATAAAAAAATCAACAACAATAACATGTTATTTATACGACTTTCAATACAATTTTGATTTATCTGTCATAATTTTTTTGTAGAGAGAAAATTAAACAACATTTTATATTGTTTTATGGAAAAAATTAAACCAAGGCATGTTAAATATCGGTTGGGGCATCAATATATTCAAATCGCTTGCTTTAGTTTATTTATTATTTATTTATTTTTTAACTTACTTTCATTATTTACATATATTTAATATACATATACGTATGTAAATTTTTTTTATTCATTTTATTCTCCCTTATTACGAGTGTCGTTGTCATATTAAGAACGTTGTCGTTGTCGTTTTTTTTTATTTTTGGAACCATCCAAAATTTTCGACAGTAAAACTTTTGTAATAGAATTTAAAACACAGGCTGTTTCACAGCTTTAAAAAAATTATGAGTAACCTAGTTATTTTAAGTGCCAAAAAACAACTGATTTTATTTACAATTATAAAATTTCCCGCCGTGAAGAAATTAAAAAAGTTTTATAACAACAAAATAAGATGTTAAGTGTTACTGCGTTTTCTTCTTCTGAAGATGTAGAGGAGTACACTTTAGTAGACCTTAATGCTTTGCGGAGAGAACTGCGACAACAGTCTGATATATTTGCTTTACCACATTCCAAGTAAGCGAAAATAAACCATTAAGTATATGTATGTACATAAATGCATTCATACATGCATATGAGTGTACCTATATGTCCCTAAGTACATATATATATATATATATATATATATATATATATATATATATATATATATATATATATATATATATATATATATATATGTATATATATATATATATAAGTTAACATAAGGTTGTTGTACCATTTTTTAATATTATTGTTAATTGATAATTAATAACAAATTTGTATTTCAATTTAATTATATTGTCATTTGTAATTTTTAATTGTTAAAAATAGTTATTAATAGTTGTTTATTTTAATGTTAACATACTTTTGCCGTTCTGTTTAATGTTCATACTTGTTAAAATTCTTGATTACAAAATTAAGTTACCTTATAATTATTTTTTGGCTTTGTCAATATTTTTCAATTAAAATATAATTATTATTGAAAATATTCTCAAACTTAAAACACGTCTTTTATTAAAGATCATATATTTGATCACAAATTCGTGTTTTAAATAACTGGCGCCCAACGTAAATTTTCTTTATCTTTTTTATTAATAAAGAATCAAAAAACAAAAATTATTTACAATCGTTATTGTTGTATAAATATTGCCGAAAATATCAATCGCAAATGGATCAATTGAAATTTGAAATTTAATGGTGAATAATATAATAAGAAATATTTCTTGTGTGGTGAAAATTAAAAGTATTTAAGCCAAATCTTGTAACTATTAAAAACCCATACAAAATAAACAAAAAACTTTAAGCAAAAAAAAAAAGAACAGGAAGAAATCTATTGAACACTCAATAAATAATTTGTGAGTTAAGAAGACGACAGATATAATATTAAAGCCATTATCAAGATATTGATGAAAGAAATTCAGCATTTGAAGAGTTCAAGAATAGAAGAAAATAATTGGATTATCTTGGTCCCCAGATGACTTATTCTTCAAGGCAGAATAAACAACTGCAGCTGTGAATAAATCAGTGCAACCCAATTGCCAAATAGAAGTCTTTATGTTAAAGAATTTAGCTAAGTATTGTTATAAATTTTATATTTTATTGGTATATTAAGTTATATCTATATATATTTTTTTTAATCTGTCTTTTACTTACACACATATAAAATTTTACACACCAAATTTTATTTTTTGTTAAGAGTTTTGTTAAATATAAAAGGAAAAAAAATAATCATAATGAATAGAAATGAAGTTATGAGTATTGTTGAATCTACGATAGAGGTTAGTAACAAAGAAATTTTAGATCAGATTAATGACTTAACTAGGGCCATCGAACAATTAAAGCCAATTCAAGTAGAACCTTTAGTCCCTGTCACAATTAAGCCTGATGCTGCTCCAGGAAACACAAATTTGGATCTGATTAAATCGCTTCCTCAGTTTAGTGGAAATTCAGAGGAATATCCGGCATGGAGGGAATCTGCAAAATTTGCTATAAATTATTATACGAAAGGGTCAGAAACTTATTATGTTGCAATGGGTATTTTAAGAAATAAGATAGTGGGGGAAGCTAATTGCACTTTGAGTTCGTTTAACACAGTTTTCAATTTTGAAGCTATATTAGCTCGGTTAGACCAATCTTATTCTGATAAAAAACCACTATATTTGTTAGAAAATGAGCTTAGTGTTTTGCGACAAGGCAAGTTGACAATAAATGAATATTATGATAGAGTTAACAAGCATCTTACTCTGATTATAAACAAAATTCTTATGGCTAATACCGGTAAAGAAGAAGTTATTAAAGCTTTGAATGAAAGGGCAAGAGCTAACGCGCTGCGCGTATTTATTTCAGGTCTTCGTAAACCATTAAGCGATATCTGCTTTTCTGCAAATCCAACAGATTTGCCGACTGCTCTAGCGACAGCACAGGAGCTCGAACAAAATCACGAACGATACAGATTTGCAAACGCATTTGCTAGCTCCAGAAATATGCAGCAAACACTTTACCCAAATTATAACTCAGCCAAAGAAGATACGTCTCAGCGAATAGCATTCGAAAACCAAAACTTATATCAATCGCCCGTACCAATGGAAATAGATAAAAATACTTCCTACTTAAGAAAATCAATACCACTTTCAAAGGAATTAGACCCCCAGCAGCAAAGCTTGAATACAAACTTCGGTAAGCAAAAACCAATTTCATTTGGAAATAATTTTAAACGTCATTATGCTAGTAACAACTCCGGCAGGTCTCCAGTTCAGAAGTTGCAAAGAATTAATTACGTCGAAAATAATGAAGAAGATGATGCGTATGAAATTGACGATTTTTCTCGTAATGGATCTGAGGGAGACGCAATTGACAACTTGAATTTTTTAGTGTAAGGTCGCTCTTGCCATATATCGTTAAGAAAACCACTAATGGTCAAGAGCTTAAACTTTTAGTTGACACAGGCACATCTAAAAATTATATTCGCAACTTAAGTTTTATTAAGGGAATTAAATCAGTTTCTGAACCATTTCGAATAAAATCCATAAACGGATCAACGCTTATTAAAGAAAAATGTGAAATTCACCTGCTTAATAACAAAACAACTTTCTTTTTATTGCCATGCCTTAATTTTTTCGATGGAATTATTGGCTATGACTTTTTGAGCAAAGTTGAAGCTTTGATTGATGTAAAGTCTGGTATACTTTTTCATAAAAAAGGGAAAGAGGAAATTAACCATTTTTTGTGTAAGCATGTAAATTCAATTGAGATTGATGATGAGTGTGATTCTATAAATTTAGACAAGGAAATCGAAAAGCTTATTCAGAGAAACGCAATTGCTTTCGCTGATCCAAATAGGGCATTGCCAGCTAATACTCAAGTCGAAGCTACCATAAATTTATCTAGAAAAGAACCAATTTATTCTCGAAGTTATCCGTACCCTATTTCGGCAACAGAATTCATAAATGAGGAAATAGAAAGCCTTTTAAAAGATGGCATAATAAGGAAATCTTCATCGCCCTACAATTCGCCAATCCACGTTGTTAACAAAAAAGGTGTGGATAAAGACGGAAGGCAAAAATTACGAATGGTTATAGATTTCAGGAAAATAAATGATTTTACTATTCCAGACAAATATCCCATGCCGGATATATCAGTTATTTTGTCAAATCTCGGCAATTCAAACTTTTTTACAACACTTGATTTAAAATCCGGTTTTCACCAAATTACTTTGGCAGAAAAAGATAGGAGTAAGACAGCCTTCAGCGTCAATAATGGAAAATATGAGTTTTGTCGCCTGCCTTTTGGGCTCAGAAATGCTCCTAGTATCTTTCAACGGGCTATAGATGACATTTTGCGGGACGTAATTGGAAAAACGTGTTTTGTTTACATGGATGATGTAATAATTTTTTCGAAGAATGCAAAAAGTCATATCGCTCACGTTGATGAAATATTGAAAAAACTATCAAATGCTGGAATGCGAATATCAACGGAAAAATCAAAATTTTTTAGAAAAGAAGTAGAGTTTCTCGGGTTTGTCGTTTCGGGAAAAGGCATCAAAACCTCGCCCGATAAAGTTCACGATATCCTGAATTTTCAAATGCCGAAGACTCTAAGGGCTTTGAGATCCTTCCTTGGTCTAGCTGGATATTACAGAAGATTTATAAAAAATTATGCCGATATAGTGAAACCGCTGACTAAATACCTTCGTGGAGAAAATGGAAATGTTAACGCGAAAACTTCTAAAAGTATTAAAATAAATTTGTCCCAAGAAGCACTCAATGCGTTCGAAAAAGTAAAGCGAATATTAGCTTCCGAGGATGTACTGCTTCTGCATCCCGATTTTAATAAGCCATTTGAATTGACGACTGATGCTAGCTCGAACGCTATTGGAGCAGTGCTCTCACAAAACGGTAAACCAATAACAATGATTTCACGCACACTCTCTTCGACTGAACAAAATTATGCAACAAATGAACGTGAGTTGTTATCAATTGTTTGGTCTTTGCAAAAATTACGGCATTTTCTATATGGTGTCAAGAACATTGAAATATTTACAGATCATCAGCCTTTAACATTTGCAACTTCTGATAAGAATCCAAATGCGAAAATAAAACGATGGCAGGCATTTATAGCTGATTTTACTCCAAAATTTCATTACAAACCTGGTAAAGAAAATGTTGTGGCGGACGCTTTGTCTCGCCAATATATGAACAATTTTAGTGAAACGGATTCGGAAACAGTTCATAGTGAAATATCATATTCAAGAACAATAAAATCGGTCACCGCTCCAGTGAATCAATTTACCAATCAATTAATTATTTCTAAATCTTCAGATGATAGCAAAACAACAAAAATTTTATTTCAACAATATAAAAGACATATTATAAACTATACCAGTATTCGGCAACTTTTGGTAACTCTGCAAAACAGTATAAGCCCTAGAGCAGTAAACGCAATATATTGTGATTTGAGCACGTTGGCAGAAATTCAAAACGAAGTTCTTGATCACTTTCCATCAATTAAATTTATTCACACAGAGAAGATCGTAATAGATTTGACAAACAAAAATGATCAACTGGAGACATTACATTTAGAACATAACAGGGCCCATAGGTCCTTAAATGAAAATTACAAGCAAATAACGTCGGAATATTTTTTTCCTAAAATAAAGAAAATGCTTCATTCAATCATAGGAAACTGCAGAATATGTTTGGAAAACAAGTACAATAGAAAACCAGCAAAGCCAACGATCGGAGTATCGCCAATACCAGATTTCCCTGGCCAGATACTTCACGTAGACATATTTTCAACTAATGGAGTTCATTTCCTTACTTGTCTCGACAAATTTTCCAAATATGCGATTGCCCTTCCAATAGCTTCAAGAACTATAATTGATGTTAAAAATGGTTTTTTACAAATGCTTAATAGTTTTAAAAATACTAAGCTTATTGTTTCTGATAATGAAAGGTCTTTTCAATCAAATACAATTAAAAATATGCTTAGGGATTTCTTTGGGATTGATCAATTTTTTGTACCGCCTTTACATAGCGAAAGCAATGGTCAGGTTGAGAGGTTCCACTCAACATTGCTTGAGATCGCCAGATGCATTAAATCGCAATATGATGTGACCGATACTTCCGACTTGATACTTATTTCCACATACCGATACAATAATACTATACATTCTGTTACGGGGAAAAAGCCCATTGATATTCTTCAATCTCCCGTTCCTGTGAGCCTAAGAAGCATAAGGGAAAGATTAATTGCTGCACAGGCAAAGATTGGAATTAAGACGGTCACTGATAATAGAAAATTTAATGCGGGAGATACCGTTTTTGTGCGACGAAATAGGAGGTTGGGAAATAAGTTTGATAAGGTATATTTAGAGAAGGTTGTAGAAAATGACTTAGGTACTAGAGTAATTATTGACGGCAAACAAGTTCATAAAGATAATATTAGGTAAACTGAAATTTCCATTCATTTTGATATTTTTTTTTTTTCTTCCTTTTGTTTTTGTTTTATTTAAAACTCCCAATATATTAAAAACGAGGACGTTTTATTTTTAAGAGGGGGAGAAGTTAACATAAGGTTGTTGTACCATTTTTTAATATTATTGTTAATTGATAATTAATAACAAATTTGTATTTCAATTTAATTATATTGTCATTTGTAATTTTTAATTGTTAAAAATAGTTATTAATAGTTGTTTATTTTAATGTTAACATACTTTTGCCGTTCTGTTTAATGTTCATACTTGTTAAAATTCTTGATTACAAAATTAAGTTACCTTATAATTATTTTTTGGCTTTGTCAATATTTTTCAATTAAAATATAATTATTATTGAAAATATTCTCAAACTTAAAACACGTCTTTTATTAAAGATCATATATTTGATCACAAATTCGTGTTTTAAATAACTTATATATATATATATATATATATATATATATATATATATATATGTATATATATATATATATATATATATATATATATATATATATATATGTATATATATATATATATATATATATATATATATATATATATATATATATATATATATATATATATATATATATATGTATATATATATATATATATATATATATATATATATATATGTATATATATATATATATATATATATATATATATATATATATAAGTTCCTTTCACTCCCAGAGGGAGCATAGGGCCATAACAAGGTGGTTCCAATAATCTCGATCTTCGGCTCGGTGCTTGACTTCGTTCCATTTCATACGCACTCTCGACAGTTCTGTTGTCAGTTGCCATTTCCAGGTATGCGCAGGTCTCCCGACTCGTCTGCTTCCCTGTGGGTTCCAATCTAGGCATTTTTTGGCAATATCATCGTTTGGTTTACGGAGGGTGTGACCTATCCAACTCCATTTCCGCTTATTTATTTCCGTTGTAATAGGCTGCTGATTTGCCTCCATCCAGAGCTGGTTGTTGGATATTGTTACAGGCCAGTAAATGCGTAAGATTTTGCGTAGGCATTTGTTAAGAAATACCTGAAGGCATTGTAAGTCACGTGGTGCCATATTCCAGGTCTCGCATCCATATAACAAAGTGGATTTTATATTGGAGCTAAGTACATATAAGCTTAATAAATTTACCATTGTTTCTTTAAGATTCGTAAGCTACTTTCGATTAAATAAACAGGCTTTTAAGTATGTGCTCGAAAATATTACAGCGAAACTAAAACAGCATACAAGAACAACACATTTGCCAAATATTTTAAAGCTTGCAACAACAATGAGGATTCTAGCTGAAGGAAGCTATCAGAAAGGATGTGGGAATGACTACAATATTAGTATGAGCCAATCTTCTGTAAGCAATGCTTTTAGAGAGTGTAAAGATGCATTATACACCGGATATGGCTGCCAAAATTACTGCTGTTTGTGCAGCTTTACATAACATACATATGTATTCATTTTAAAACGGAGATGCCTGATATTGATATAGTACCCGAAACACCTACAACGACTTCTGAGGTAAATGATGATTCTAGGGCATCCAATATAAGATTATCAATAATGCAGTCGTTAAATATTTAATCCATTTGCATAATGCTATTTATATTTTTAATTAAGTAAATAAAATTAACATAAGGACAGAAACAAATAAAATTAAAACTTCAATTTAAACTGAAAACAAACAAAATTCATTTTTAATAAATCAGAATAACAATAAATCAAGTTTTTATAACTAATCTTTTTAATACAGAAGATACTTACTTTTTGTTTAAATCAATTTTCTTAATTTTTGTTTGTTTGTCGTGAACAAAAATGCAAACGAAATTTTTTATGTTGTTTGACTGTTATATACGACACTCTTAATACATAATCTGTAATAGAATCGAAAAAAGTGTTGTAATTTGGCGTTTTCAAGACACTCTTAATATCATTTCAAATACGAACGACAACGACACTCGTAATAAGACCGATTATTTTATAACTGGCAAAATATATTGTATAATGCAACAGAGCCCAGGCATTTGATTTGCCTTGGGCGAATCAACTTTAAATGGTTTCGTTAGACTCCCTACCACTCCACTTCCATATCGATAAATTTGAACTAAGCAAACTCGGATAATTATATGTAGTTGATTTTCCATATAATTAAAATTTTTGACGTGACTTATTCCCGGAAACTGGTATATTACTTATGATATTTTCCTTTCTCAAAACAGTGGAAATTTTCTATTTATAATCTATTTATCGCTTTAATAAACATTTTTTATTTTACTCCTTCATAAAAAGAAAAAATTGTTTACATTTTTCATTAATCAAACTCCTTACTAGATGTTTGTCTTAATTAAAAGTTTAATTGATTCAACCATTCAACATTTTACTCAATCAAGGAGCTGGACTGTTGTCTATTCTATGTATGTATGTATGCCTTAGTTTTCAATACTACTTATGCTGTATGCAGTCAAAAGAAAAAACAAAAATAAGAAAAAAATTCAAGTCCCGGTCGATTTATGCAATTCACGAGAAGAATATGATTGAAATTTTCGTATTGTATTTCTAGGGTTTTGTATCAGGATATGAGTTTCAATGCTTCTCAAACATCATTCTTGGTTGGTTGTATTCACGATTTGGTTAGCGCCAGCAAAATGCAAACCTACAAGCAATAATAATCTTCTGGACAATTAATTGGAATAATATAACGAATAATAATAATCGAATGATTTGGCTACATACTATCCAAACACTAATGTCTTCGTAGAGTGCCTTCATAGACTACGGGCTAGTGTACTAGACCAGTAGTCAGATAGTTGCATGTCTTATTCCTGCCAGAGAGTATGTGTGTTACTGTAGACTGTCCTTTTTAATTTTCTGTTACCAATTTTCTATTTACTGCCTATAACAAGTATCACAAAAGGACATAATCATGGACCTAACCCTGACTTTTATTAATTGGTCAAATTTAAAAATTGATTAAAAATTTTATTTGTTTTTAGTGAAAATGTTATTTAAAATAAAGTACAATTTAACAAAAAAATTAACATTCAAGTACAGATTGCTTTAGTTGTTTTGTTGTTTTTAACATTTAATTAACATTTTTTTAAATTTATTCTCGAATAATAAATTAATTAGTGCTATTAATTTATTTCCTGGTGCAAATCTAAATAATTGTTGAATTGATAACACAAATTTCTTAATTGAGAAAGTCTCTTTTTCGGTGTTGCGTGCTTTTTCCGTACAAATTTGGAATTATCGAAGATCATTAAATTCCATTTTTTTCTCTTCAAAAGGACAAGAAATATTTTTAGAAGATAAAATACTATTATTTACAGAATTTTAACATTGATAAAGAAAGTGTGAACTAAGGCCTCTGTTAAATTGAGTGTAACACGTGCCAGATTATTAGAAAATTTGACACCAAACACTCCTTACAATTAATGACATATCCGATGCAAGATATCAACATTAAAATAAATCTATTTTAGGCGGCATTTTCACTTCTGTTGTGAACTTTTCTGTTAATGGTTTTTCCTTTAGATTTTGTTTAATAAAAACCTTATGAAGAAACACAAACAAAAGTTTTCTGATCTATAAATTTTTCTTATCCATCCAATTCAGTAAATTTGTGGCACTTAAGGAAATATTTTGAAAATGTATAATAAAACATTTGAATTTAATATCGCTAACAAGCTACTATTAATATATAGTATATCTTTCACATTTTTTTAAAACAAATTTCCCGATTATTAATTTCTTTTATCACAAAACGGAAAAGTCAATCAATCACAATTTCACGTATAAGACTTAAGCAGTTGTCTTAGCAAAAGAAAAAAAGTTATAGAAAGAAAAATATTCAACCATGTTGGATTAGAACAAAGCAGTTTTCATAATGGCCACCATAAACTACAACAAAAATAGTAACTGCTGCAAGAACTCCAATAACACACAATATTGTAGTAGAAATAAATTTTGTATAACAACGTTATGGCATTTAAAACTTAATTAAGATTATGGACATTAGTACTCGTTTTAATACTGGCTTACCGAGTGCAATAGTTAATGCATATGATTTATTAATATAATTTAGGATACATGGAGAACACAATAGATAATTAAAAAAAAAGAAAATAAATATTCCTAAACAACTAAAGACATTATAAATGATTGTTTAAGCGCAACTGTCTCAATGTGCATGCATGTGTAGAAGAAACGAGACAACAACATATCAACTACCTAATCAAGCACAGCCAACAACATGTTAACAACTTTTTTTACATATTGCCACCAAGCGGCCAACTGCCATCACAATATTGTTTACAAAAGTTGTTATAAGAGGATTTTTTCGATCACTTGCATAGCATTCATACATATCGCCAACTAAAATGCAAAACATCGTATCATGAAAAGAATGTGAAATTTAGTTTTTTATCGACAATGATGCACCTCATCATATTAAGTATATGTAAAAAAAACTTAAATATCTGTTATCAAAAATAGCCACAAATTATAATGCATGATCTTCTTAAATATAATTCTGGTAAAAAAAGTCGACTTCAATACCTCATAAGAGACCTCAACGAACAGACTGCAAGACGGCGCATTTATGTGTGAGTTTAAAATCTGATATACGTTTATACTCGTAGTTGATATTTTAACCCCAGAGGAAATTGAAACATTTTCCTAAATAAAAAACATCGGTTCACAAAAAGTCATGGTATAATCAGTATTTCGGGCAACCATTTTGTCTGTCCGATTTCCTTTTAAATTATAGAAAATTAAGGAGGTACTCTTTTCTCTGCTACTATCTACCCAGTTTTTCATGAGACGTCGTTCATTGGATGCAAAGTAACCTATATCAATTTTGTACACTATCACTATTATCGTCAGTCGGGCATTCAATAATTAAATATTTTCGTGTATGGGAGGTCCTTTTTCCCTTTGTCCTATCACACATTGGTTAAAATTGACTGAATTGCAAGTGTACCCTTTGAAACACAAATGAGTTTTCAAATTCGGTTCACATATGATGAAGTTATCGTCATTAAAGCCTCTTGTTAACATATCCAAAAACAATATTTATGCAACATTTATATACTGACAGATATATATCTAAACATATTACTTCTGCCGTTACCAGATATTTGTATTTAAACATGTAATGAGTTTGTCGATCCGACTGCGAAAAGCGCGTCAGTACCCCCACTTCTCGAACCTTGACCGTAACGATATTAAGAAGTTTTTATGTGCTGATTTTAACTCTATGGATAAGAGACAGGCTTTTGATAGGACCAAATCATAATATAGGGTAATCAATAGTGCTCGTATGACAATAGATGATTTAACATCTTACAAAGATCTCCCAAGGACACTTACTTAATATTTTAAATCCGACTCCCTGTAATTTGTAACGTACAACATCGCAATCTACCAAATCATGATAGAGGGCAATCAATAGTGCTCGTATGACAATAGATGATCTAACATCATACAAAGATCTCCCAAGGACACTTACTTAATATTGTAAATCCAACTCCCTGTAATTTGTAACGTACAACATCGCAATCTACCAAATCATGATAGAGGGCAATCAATAGTGCTCGTATGACAATATATGATCTAACATCATACAAAGATCTCCCAAGGACACTTACTTAATATTGTAAATCCAACTCCCTGTAATTTGTAACGTACAACATCGCAATCTACCAAATCATGATAGAGGGCAATCAATAGTGCTCGTATGACAATAGATGATCTAACATCATACAAAGATCTCCCAAGGACACTTACTTAATATTGTAAATCCAACTCCCTGTAATTTGTAACGTACAATATCGCAATCTACCAAATCATGATAGACGGCAATCAATAGTGCTCGTATGACAATAGATGATTTAACATCTTACAAAGATCTCCCAAGGACACTTACTTAATATTGTAAATCCGACACCCTGTAATTTGTAACGTAAAACATCGCAATCTACTTCATCTCCTCCTCGATGAAACATTCTCTATTATACGAGCATTATAAATATTAGAATAGTATTGTAATATACATACATCTTACTGAGCTGTAGGCCTTTTGTAGGTTTTTCATTATCTCAAGAAGTTTCCATTTGATATAGTTTTCTGCTTCTCCTGTAGACTAGTGAAATGTTATTTTACGGTATTTTCCATTTTAGGTGACGATATGTTGGTGTGGTGCTGTTTGTGAGTTTTTAAAGAAATATATTGCCACAAAGCTTCACTAAGTTTTTACAAGAAAAAATAATAATAAATAAAGCAGACTGAAAAAGCACCAACTCCACAATAAAATGGAGTGCGAAAGAGGTTGCATTTCCGAAAAATTCTAATATCGGATCTTTCTTTTGGCAACACTGTTCTCTGTGATAATAGATTTTATAGTACTGAAAGATAACCACCGACAGTTTTACAAATTATTTATATTTATTCAAAAACTCACACTTTTACCGGACACGAATAGATTTAATTGATTTTAGAGTACGCGAAAAATTTGGCGTATTCTAAGATCTAATGACTTTGTCGATAATCAGAATTTAGCAAAAAAGGCCCCATATGCAATAGGCTATAGTTGTGAATTAAATGTAGTGTTAATGTTTCGAATACATTCATAAGATATACAACAGCAGGGATGGAAATCATGATACATATTGGACCTTATTGATGCTGTGGTACTATCGGATCTTATTTGGTAGAATTTAAAAATTTCAATCTTAAAATTTCTTTGTCTCTGTTTTAATTTGATGACCATATTTTTGTTAGAAATATTAAGCTTAGTGCAAAACACTTTGGCAATTGCAGCCAACTTAACGTTTATGTTCCCAGATATTGTAACAGTTTAGCAGGAATGTTATCTACTAAGCACTCATCAACCAATCGCATTATACAAGTTTCCACAGCATCCAAACTGATACAAAAAGAAGACTTATTGAGATCAAGAAATTTTTACTGCTTCAATTTTAAAATAAATGGTAATATATTATCTTAAAATATTTTTTAAAAATATGTTATAAAAAACTTATTTATAATTTTAATTTTTTTTCTGTGTAATATCGATGCTTTTGTTGAAGTTTTTTTTTGTCATTTACCTAAAAAGTACATTTTGTTTTTATACTTGGTAAAATGCATTTTCCTTCCTTGATTTGCCCAATCATACCGAAATGCATGTGTAGTAATAATATATTAATAAAATAATATGAGTTAAGCTGTGTTAAGTCCACAGGAATTTTTCGGTTTTCTGTATGTATTTCAATTCGTATGTAGCACTTTTTTTTAACTGAATAAATAAAAAACTAAATATTGGAAAAAATATTACACCCTTAAACTACTTCTCATCATTTAGGTCCATAATCATACATATTTTTCACATTTATTTTAAGAAAAAATATCATATTGGTGAATGTTATTAAAATATTTATGATAAAATTGAATCATTCATCCAATATTACTTTTTGTAACAATGATCTTTTGAATAGGATCTATTGCAAAATTCACTTCATAATCATGTTTAATATCTAGTGAAGAAGTTTAGGTTAGGATAGGTTAGTTTGATTGGAGGGGTGTGATAGCCCATGTCATACGACATACACTTAAGCAACCGAAGGCTTGTTGTGCGCTCCCTTTAATTATCAAACACAAACTGGCAGAGTTCTGCGGCAGGATTCGAATCTGTGACCTTCGCACTACGAGTCTAGTACACTACCTACTAGTCTACAAAGGCCAGTAGTGAGGAAGTTTACTATGAAATCATGTTATGGATAATATATCAAACTATATCTATTGTTCTTTTAATCAAGCGTTGTAAACTTATAGCACAGCCAAACATATTTACTCCTTAATTTTATAAAGGGTCTCTCAATAAGAAGGCACTTCTTAAAATTAGTGCAAAAATTTTTTTGTGCAAGCGGCAACTCCGTAATTTGGTAGCTGTCATATATGTTTATTCCGATCATTATAAATGGAGCGCTTTACGAAAGAACAACGCGTTATAATTGTGAAAACTTATTGCAAAAATTTGGAAAGTTATGCTGAGACCGCTCGCAAACTTCAAACAATTTTCAGCGGAGAAAGTGCAACCATTTGAAGAATGGTCAAAAAAATTAAGAAATTGGTTCGGTTATGGACAGTAAGACTCCTGTGCGTCAACGTACTGGTCGGTTGTAAACGAGAGTGTCGATGAAAACATCAATTCAACATCGTTCTCAACAACTTCAAATTTCACAAAGCACTACGCAGCGAATTTTTACAAAAAACCACGTTCATGCGTACAAAATTCGGCTTACTCAGGAGATCAAACCAGCAGACAATGGAAGCGCCAGCAATTCATTTAATGTGTAATGGATCAAAATGCCAATATTTCAAAAAAATTCTCTGATGAAGCGCATTTCTATATAAATGGTGACGTAAATACACAAAATTTTTAAATTTGGGGATCAAAAAATTCTCATGTAATCCATGAAAAGTAAACGCACCTACAACGAGCAACTGTCTGGTACGGATTTTGGTCAGGCGGCGTGATTGAGCCTTACTTTATGGAACATGAGGCAGTAATTTTGAACGTTTTCATTACAGGGACATGGTAACGGAGTCCTTGTGGCCTCAACTGGACGGCATGGATCTGGACAACATGTGATTTCAGCAAGACGGTGCCGATTTATTGCAGCAACGATTTCCAGAACAAATTAACTCATGAAATTCTGACATCAACTGGCCACTAAGATCACGCGATTTAACTCCATGCAATTTTTTGTTTTGGCTTATAATATTAATATGCATGTAAACACAATGTGATTAAAGCACACATTGTATTATTAAGAATATTAGATTCTACTGTTCATGATCTAAGAAAAAAAATTCAAATGTTACTTTGTCATGTCACAACAGCAACATGGGAGACACTCACGCGAAATATTCAATACAAGTAGTACAACCGTAACAGTAATAAATGAATCAATGAAAGTATGAATGAATGAATCCACATTTTTATCATTAGATTTTTTTTTCTTATAAGCAGAAATTCAAAAGAATTAATTGTTATCAAATATAATTTGGTTGGCTGACCTCTCAAACATATGAAGTTCAATCAAGTAGAATCACTACTCGTACGATCCAAACTTTTGTTATCAGGATCCAGGACTAATCCCGGTGATTGGTTGTACACCTATATCTGATAAATCGTATACAATTTAGTATGCTGCCATTTTTGCTATATCGTATGCTTTAATACGAATGCAACAAAATTCTTAAAGAAAAAAATCATGGTGTAAAAAGTAGTCCTAGGTTCGGAATGGTGTGAAGTATATAAATTTGGGTACAACCAGCTTTTTCTAAAAGTGTTTCTTCAGCAAAACTAAAAGTTACATCTCTTCTAAAGCACGCTGTCCACA
Organism: Germaria angustata; assembly: GCA_963681545.1. Taxonomy (NCBI): domain Eukaryota; kingdom Metazoa; phylum Arthropoda; class Insecta; order Diptera; family Tachinidae; genus Germaria; species Germaria angustata. The sequence goes on along the minus strand of OY813001.1, from coordinate 58,623,193 downwards.
AAAATGTTTAAGTTTTTCTTTTTGTCCATTGTTAGAATAAATTCGATTAATGGCAAACTGATCATAAATAAGCTTTCATAAATATTTTATTGCTGTTATATGGCGACTACAACAAATCGGTTTATATATAAGAAGCGGAATGAAAGGTCTCATAACACAAAAATATATTTGTTAAAAAATACGAGTACAAAAAATTGAGTTAAAGTTGAATTAAGCAAATCTTTAATTGAAAATATTTCATACTTACTTCTTTTGACATGCATTAAAAATAGTAGTTTTCTTTAAGCTTTAACTGAAAGTACCCAGTGAAAAAAAAAACGGACATCATTCTTAACTAACAACATTTCCATTGCTTCCAAAAAGCCAATGAAAAGTGTGTAAATAATAAAGTTCCAAGGAAGTCAAGTTGAAAAATTTTTAATTAAAAATATGGGTTATTTGTAAAAACCTGTGTAATTCGATTTGAAAATATTTATTTTCAAAAAAAACTCACTTCTATAAATCTACATGAAAACATTAGTTTTCCAATCAATAAGCGATAAGATTGCATTCATGTTAGGGAAAATAAATCGTGATTACAGGCAAAATTTTACACCTTCCAGATGTAAAGTTTATTCTCAGGGGTTAATATTTAATCCCAATTTAATCTAAATGTACTTTCTTTTCAAAGAAAAACTTAATTTTCCCTACATACGAGTAATGAAGACGGAAAAAATTATTGGCAAAAAAGTTTCAGACAAACATTTTATTTAAAATAAATTTTATATTCCGTAAAATTTTTTTATTGATCCTATGAATTATTTGTTGAAGTTTTTAGAATACCAGATTCTTGTTCAGTTAAATTTTTGCAAAATTTTTATCAGAACTTGCAAAATTCTTTGTAGGTCCGCCCGCAGTCACATTAAATATTTGCGGATTCAAAGAATTAGTTTACTGAAAATAAAACTTGTTTTTAGGCCAAGATGTCAGCTTAAAAATTGTTAAGACTTTTCTAAAGTTTTATTTTCCAAAAAATTCGAAGTAAATAAATATATATGTATGTACATAAATCATACCTTTTGCACTGCGACCATTTTTGATCTATTGTGCTTCCCCTGTCCCTAACAGTCCAATACGTTCGCAAATAGGATCAGCTCCTTGAATGGGAGCATTAGCAGATCCTCTTCACTCAGCGTATTAAATAAGTAAATAAAATTGTGAAGAAATCATTCTTTTGCATATTGTCGCATGTCATTATTTCCAAGCAGAAACATGATTAAAATCTATAACATTTACAACAAAATAAAAATATCAACCAAACCCATATCTATCATTATTTACGTGTATTATAAAGGACAACTTTTGTAAATGTTGCTCATGAAAATGAAATTCGTTCACACTATCAGCCATTATTCAAACGATTTTATTTTAACCCTAAGAAACAATTAAATTAATTTTAAATAATTAAATCAAGGCTACACACGTTTTTGTATAAATAATTCAAAATATATAAAGTGTTTACTCGTATAAGCAATTCCCAGTCATATAGTGTTACGGAATTTATTTCCGCCTTAAACAAGATCTCTTGTTCTAAGGATGATTTAAAAATGTATGACAAAATAGTTTTGTAGGTGTGATAAAATATTTAATAAATGTTCACTTAATGGAAAACATGTGTTTCACACGCTTGCCGTCTTCTTTATGGGTCACGATTTTCCTGATTATAAAAATGAATTTAATTTCCTTTGAGTGGTACGACTTGAATGATTCATTTCATCGACTCTATAATTATAAATAGAAAATGTTTGCAATAAAACAAAAACTGGTCGCCAATACATCATGGGATATTCTTAAGCTGTCAATATCTTGGCCAACAGCAGATAGATGTCTGCTGTAATTTTTAACACAATATAATTTATGAAATATTAACAATAAAACAATGAATTAGTTTTATGATCTATAAACATTTTATTCAACATTTATAACATGAGTGAATAAATACATTATACTGTTTTAAAGTGAAATATGTGTGATTATCGTAACTTTTATTCTTTGTAATGGAACAGCAATCAAAGATAAAAATTCTTGTTCTATAAGGTCAGGTCATTGACTCAGTGCATTACGAATTTCCCGCCTCTTAACTGAAAGACAAACACTGCTTCTCTCAAGAATAATCTGTCAGTTGACATCTGTCAAAAGTTACGGCGTCATTTATTTAGTGTTTGGCAGCCATTGACAGCAGAGTACCGTGTGGTTTTAGGAGAAAATGGGAAAAAGTGAATATCCTGTTCTTAATTATTAATTATTATTATTATTTTTTTTTGTGTGAAAAAATCCCATCACTCAATCGAAGGCAATGCGTGATAAATGCTATGGAAATTCTGCACCATTAATTTCAATGGCAGAAAAATTGGTTTAATTAATTTCGTTGTGGCCGTACCACCGAACATTCTGTACACCCAGTTGAGGTCTCTACATTCAAAACAATTGAAAAATGCACGATATGTTGTTGGCCGATCTGAGGTTGAAAGTACGAGAGATTGTGAAAGTCATAGGCATATTACTTGGCTCAGTGGTCTCAATTTTAAATTATTACTTGGGTATGAGAAAACGTTCCGCAAGATGGATGCAGCGTTCGCTTCACAATCGACCACAAACGACATCGTGTGGCAACTTTCCAGGAGTGTTTGGCGTTGTTTATCTGCAATATGGAGGGTTTTTTGCGCCGTTTTGTAATCGTTAACGAAACGCAGATCCAGTACAATACACCAATGACCAAAAGGCATTTAAAACAGTGGATTTATTGGTGTGAGTCGGGGCCAAATAAGGCCAAGGAGGGATTGTCAGCCAATAATGTCATGGCGATTGTTTTTTTTTAATACACTCGCTATAGTCCACATTGACTACCTTCAAAAGGATAAAAAAGTTTATGGCTACTATTATGCCAACTTATTGGGTTGATTTAATAAGGATTTGGAAAAAAGGCGATCGCATTTGGCCAAGGAACAATTTTTTCAACCAGGACAATGAAAAGCGCACAAATGCGCAGTTTCCAATGCATTATTTCATGAATTAGGCTACGAACTGCTCCCTTATTCACTTTATTCCCTATAATTAGCGCCTGGTGGTAATTTCTTGTTTCCAAAGCAGACGAAATAGCTCGGCGGAACGAGTTTTGACTCCAAGGATGAAATATTTCAAGAAACAAATACCTATTTCGATGACCTCGAGAAAGCGTATTTTTTGGAAGTGATAAAAAAGTTAGAGAAACGTTGGACAAATTGTATAGAACTCAGAGGAGTTCATATTGAAAAATATGGGGAGGGGGATTACGCCTTGCGCTTTTTTTTGACGTTTAAGTTGTCTCCCCCCATTTGGAAAATGTTATAGTGTATCGGTATAGGAAATCTTCTGTAACCTTTACATTTTAGATGTAAGAAGTGTTTATCTTTTTTTTAAATACTAGGATAAAAAATTTGTGTTACATATTAGCCCACTAACTATTAACATTATATGTCTTTTTTTTAAGGGCTTATAGCCTGAAATTCAACTTGAAGTTTTAATTTTTAATATAATTCATTAATTTCATTCTTATTCACAGTTGGTGATTTAATTTTCGAGAAAACTGGAACCGAATTGCGTTATCCGATAGCGGTCGAAATTTCAATACAAATCAAGATCATTTTGTTTGATATTTCGATCGAAATCGTGGATTTTAGCGTATTTGTTTATATTGAAAAACTTTTTATGTATAATTTTGCTATAATTTATTCTCAAAAAAAAAATTGTTTTACTTATAGGCTTATAAAATGAATTTCTTATCGACATCTGTTTTATAAAACTTTAATTAATAAAAAATATTTCTTACAAATAAAGCCGATATTATTTAAAAATTAATAACTTAAATAGACTTAATAGGGGCACCTTGGCAGTAAATGATGTTGGTTTTAAAAATAAATATCGATTATTTAATAAATTCATTATTGCGGATATTATCCAAAATAATTATTTAAAAATGTATCGTTTGTAAATCATAAGTAAAAATATATGATTGAATTCTATGAAATTCTCATATAGTATTTGATTTTTTAAATTTAAATGCTTTTAAAACGTGATTTGACTAAAAAGTACAATAAAATGCAGGCATATTTGAAGCTTAGTCAACATCATATAATTTTTTTTTATTATCTTATTACATGTATGAATATTTGTGTGCTTGAGTGTTTGAATGTTTGTTATTTAATCTCATCAAAACCGCTAACCGATTAAGTGAAATTTAGATTAACTTATATGTAGATCATTATTATTACATTAGATCATTGCTTATTGTTGCTTATGCAATAATACCATAATTATTAATTAAAAGTTGGCAATAGAATCCGACGAACTCGATTAATGGATGAGTCCACATTTATAGGTATATTTCGAAAATGACGCTAACAGTCATATATAGCGCAAGACGAGATTATACAGATATGTATGTATATGTGTATTTACCTGTGTATGTTATAGGAAAATTTATTGTGGTGTAAATATACGCATATAACACCCACGACAAGTAAGAGATATAGAAAATTATAAGGATAAAATTATAAGGATAAAAAAAGAACATCACGACTAACAACCGTAATAAAAATGTTAAGCTCTATTCAATTTAATATGAAAAATTATTGTTGAAGCACTTAAAAAATTAAAAATGCTCGTGCAAGACAAAAAACTTTACAAAAGTTTCACATTCGACACTTTAATATCAGAAATGGATGGCTGCATTGGAATTATTTAATTTAACTTTATGTTAAAATATTATTTATGAACAACGCTAGTGTTTTGATTTTTCTGTTGCTTTTTTTAAATCATTTTTTTTTTTTTGCTAATATGAATTTATTGTATCTTCAAACTGAACTAACAATAAGTGTTCAAATCTTAAGTATAAATATTATAATTAGGCCCAACCAGTGTCGGACATAAACTTAGTAATAGTAATTAATAATACATAAATGTGTTAAGCACAAAAATATTCAAAAAATTCCATCTGAAGTGTGGCGTATTAAGGCCGTAGTATCCCTCTTTTTTAAGCGGATGTGTCCAGGAAAGTTCAAGATGTTACGAGCAAGGGGATTAGGATGGAACTTGAGTTTCGTTAAATATTTGCCTGCATATTTTGCAATTTCTGCGGTCACGAGTGGCATATTTAAATCACGATGTAAAATTGAATTTTTCATGTACCAAGGAGCCGATGTTATTAACCTTAATTTTTTTTTTTTAAATCATGACAAAATTTTATCTCATGCACTGACAATTTTTTTAAAGGTTTTTACGTAAAGTAATATTGTATTATTATGTTATGCTATTATTTTTATATTTATATTTTATTTTATTAAGAAAAGTTTATATAAAATTTTAACTAATTACAATTAGAGCTTTTGCAAAATGCATTGTTTGTTGTGGCTTTAGCTCTTTATATGCCGACATTTCATTGGTTGCTAAAATCAGCAGAAGTTGAAAACATTCAACCTCGGATGTTTATGCCACATAAATCAAATACAATATGAGAATTCAATATTGTATATGAATTATAACAAATACATAATCATAGTCTTAAAATGCTTTTATACAAACAACACAACAAACAATTATGCTCAACAATTATATTCCAAATAATAAATTTCAATATTAAGTATTTTGAATAATTTTAATTACCTTTTGCCCCAATGTGCATTGGGTGAACTGCGAGTAAGCTTTTTTTGTTGCTAGGAATCATAAAATAATGTTTCGACCACCCAAAAATATAATCCATTAATCACAAAGGAAAGTTTTAATTGCCATAAATTGTATCAAATTAGATCAGTTCATTCGGTATATGTCATTGTTGAACATTTTCAAAAAAGTGTTTTTCAATAACTCGGAAGTCGGGCAATTTTTTCATATACTCGTATTTGACCTACGACGAATTTCAGAGAACTCCTTCCAAATCGAACTTGGTATTAGCTTTCCATGTGTAGAGATAAACTTCATTAAACAAGTGTGAAAAATAAGCCACCCTTTCTATCATTATATATTTAAGAAGTTCGGCACCCATATATTTCTTAGGAAAATTACTTATACATGGTATCCTTTTTCTCAAAATACCCAAGGATCTGTAAAAGTTTTATGTAATAAATCACAAAATATTGTTGACAAAAGTAAAAAAAAAAACTTAGCTGCTACTAATCGTTAGAATATTCTGGTGCTTTGCTAATGGAAACATTGTTGCATTATATAAAACTTTTGCCTCATATTATTAACATTTGTAATAGTCATCAAATGTGCTACTGGGATTTTATTACTGCCTTAAATAATCACGTCAATTGTCTTGATTTGAAAAGAAGAAAAAAATAAAACATTTTGTTTCACGTCATAAACACTTATACCAACAATGTATGCGTATAGTGGATTATATTTGCCACTTGAAAACAATCTTTAGAATCCATGGAACTGTTGCAGTAGTTAAAAAAACTTGACGTCAAATGTGTGTAACACTTAGAAACTGATTAAACTGAATTAATAAGTTATTAAGAGAAATATTAATGCTGTAATATCGTTAAAGCTGGTAATACATTCTAAGCTATTTCAGAGATGGTTCGAATTATATCTTTTGTGATATTTCTAACAATCTACAAAAATCTTAAAAGCATAAACTTTGAAATCAGTTCTATGTCTCGTGTAAGCTAAAGAGTAAAATGAATTAAACCCAAAGACAATTAATCAATGGCTGTGGTATCAGCTTTCTCTTAAATAGTGTAAGGTTAAATAGTGTCAATTTTATTGCTTATAGTACGGGACACATATGTATACTTATATTCTGGTAATTTTGACTGCAATCAACCCTGGTGGTCCTGTCGATAGTGTGAACACAATTACCGCTTCCTGCCACTATTTTGATTTGAACCAGTATGTCACCATTTGAATAGAAGTTGGACACCATCCTACGATATGCTACTTATGACTCCGGCTATGTTATAAATCTTTTTAAATGATAAAAAAATATCATTCTAAAATTAGAATCAGTCTAATTTTTTCATCTATATTTTTATGAAATGGATTATTTCTCCAATTGCATTCTTATTTAAGCAATTGTGACTCCCAGTATACTCATGTATTTTGATCGAATAATACATGCCACAGATAAAATTCGATTGGCTGCAGTGCAAATTCGGTTACCACAATTAATCTGTTTTCTCTATGTTGTCCCAGTCAGACAGACTGTGCAGACTGTGTATCCTTCAAGGTGCCTGATTTCTTTTTTTTATAAAAGCTGGGCCATCACAGTATCGCGTCATTCAGCTCTCAGAATCTAAATAGTTTGGTCTAAATGTTTTTCTATAGGTCACACCGTCATGTAATCTATCCCTTCATCATTTTAAGCTTATCCTTATTGAGAAGAAGGAGATTTTAGGAACTGTCTAAACAGCTTTACGAATCTGACACCAGATATGGCCTGCCGGTTTCAAGCAAATTTCATTTGAGTCCAGAGTTTGCCATTTCCTCCTTGACGTAGGTATTTGATATACCAAAGAAGGGATCTGTTCGTCTACTGTCCTTCTTGTTAAACAGTCAGCCTTCTCCTTTTCTATGTGGAGCTCATGTTAGATACCCAAGCATTAATTTGTTTCTTATGCCAAGCTTAATAGGAGATTTATTGGCGTCCGTGGCAACTTTTGGTATACGAGGAGTTCGTAGTGTCGAAAGCATAGCACATAGTGGTACTTGGCTATCTGGCATCAAGTATTTATTTGTGCCCCTTTTTTCTCACATTAAACAACCTCTGACATAAGAGGCGATAGTAGGGCATTTACCCACGAGAATGGCGCTTTGAAAATGGAAGCATGAACATCCGCCATGCTGTATCGAACCATCAGTCGTGGTTAGTGATTTCTCACCTGCAATTTCATTCAACCATTGAGTTGAATCAGGAAAAAGGACATCATGATCATATGTCGGATGGGATTAGGATCTATTTAATCAGATATTCGAATAAGGGAGTCGTCCTGCAAATTAAGGCATACATCTAGATGTCAAGGCGTTCAAATATAGGTTTCACATTTATTTCACGACAAGTAGTTCCATATATGTTACTGTCAGCTTGCAAAGGCTTTTAGAATTATATTAAGGAACTTAGTTTAGCAAGGAGAGCCTTATATTGGGTCGGGTGATTTTTTTTTGTTATTTGTTCTTTTAGTTTAAATTTTGTTAGTGTAAAAACAAGAATTCGTGACATGTGGCAATGCCACAAATGCTCAGTATGGTTTGCCACTTCACCATGAACAGACTACTAAATGAACAACTCTTGTAAATCATTGAATTTTATTGTCAAAATTCGTGCCGTGTGAGAAATGTTTTTCTATCGAAAAAATGTCTTCAGTGACGGAGCTCATTTCTGGCTCAATGGTTATGTCAACCAATTTGTTGTCAATTCCGAATTTGATGTTAAAAGCAGCGGTAAGCAATTTTAGAGCGGTCAATGCACCTTAAAAGATGCACTGTTTGGTGTGGTTTGTGGGCTGACGGCATCTTTGGATCGTACTTCTTCAAGAACGATGAAAATGGCAACGCTATGGTCAATGGATTAGGGTATGGGGCGGTAGTTACGGGTTTTATAAAAAAGTATGTCTAAATTGGAGCTCAAAAATGGATCAGCTTCAGCGTAGTCGTGGACAATATTTACATGAAATAATAGATAGTAAAGGCAGGCATTTACTTATCGTCGAAAATAAATACATATTTCATTCACTTTTCTCAGTTTTCTATTTTTTAACATTTTCAAAATCCAACCGGTTAAAAAATCACCCTTTATATGTGCTCGTGCATCCATCTTAAATATTTACAAAAACGACAAATTTATATTGAAAATTATTTAAAATAATATTTAATGACAACATTTTGATTACATACTCGTAAATGTATTGTTAAAGTAATTATTTTAATGCCTCTTAAATAAAACCAAGTACTCGCATGTAACTATTTCATTATTTACGTATGAACTTGATAGTTCTTTTAAAAATGAAAATTGACTTGAAATTATTTTGTGCTTGAACTTAAACATAATTGTTCAGCGATGACTTGTAAACTTGGCATTGGCCGCTATTTGGTGCTTAAAGGTTAATGCTATAATAGCATATATGTTGTTGCAATTATGAATTCTTTTGAGACACATGGCAAGAGACTCACTGCAGTTACAACAACAACAACAAAAATATCAAAGTTTTGAGCAAAAAAAAATAGTAAAACAAAATACAATGAATTAAAATTATGAAAACATACAGCCGTTGCGGCAATTGCATGGTAATGGCAATAATATTTTTTGAAAACAACAGTTCATGCATATAAAATAGTAGAAATATTATAGAATAGAAAAATCCAACAACCACAACAAAACTAATAGTATTCGATTAAAATAATCGAAGTTATTAATTTTTTCCTTCTTTAGTTAAAACAAACATTAATGTCCGACTGTCCGTCCATCCGTCTATCCGCTGGTAAATATAAACATAAAACACATATTTAAACGCCTGCCAGGCTGCCTAACTTCAAGTCGCTGACTGAATGACTGACTGACTAACTGATTGGCTTTTATGTAAATAAATACAACTTCCACTTGCTGTGGCAATTTTGTAGTGACACAATTTTTATTAATTCATACACAATCATAAAAATCTTTATTGAGCACATTGAATAGAGTCGTTGACACAAGTATTTAGTAAAATGTATTAAAAAAACAAACATGTTGCCACATACATACGGGTACATGCATAAGTGCCTGCTCGCCCAGATACCTGGTTAAAAGTAGATACCGAAAGGGAAGTTGATATAAACCTGATGACAATATTTAAGTATAAGCGGAAGTTCTTAAAGAACGTATAAAAATTGATTAAAGCAATAAAGAACAATGTAAGTAATAAAATAAGTCACGAATGTAATAGTTTTTCTATATTATCAACCAAGACGAATTTTAAATGCTCTTCACCTACCCAGCAATGGAATTTGTTTTGAATATCGGAAATTTATGTGAGAATGGAGAGTCTACATAAGTTGCTTCTTAAAAGCTCTAGCTTAGTTATTAGAATGAAATAGACATAGTTTAATAAAATGGCAAATACTAGTTTAAAGCCTGGAGGTAAACTTTGAAGCAAAAATGTTATTATAGATGTTCCTCTTACTGTTCGGGGGAGCATAGGGTCCCAATGTTGTTAATTGCATTAAAATAAACCAAAGAAACATGAATTAATCTAGTACCACAGAATATTAATAGGTTAAGTTAGGTTGATTGGAGGGGTGTGATAGCCCATGTCATACGACATACACTTAAGCCAGTGAAGGCTTGTTGTGCGCTCCCTTTAATTATCAAACACAAACTGCCAGAGTTCTGCGGCAGGATTCGAACCTGCGACCTTCGCACTACGAGTCTAGTACACTACCTACTAGTCTACGAAGTCCAGTACAGAATATTAATAGAAAAGCCAAATTGCAATTGGCTTTGCTTTCCTGATTTTTACTACATGAATTATATATTTTTTCCATTAAACCAGGGGTAAATGGCCAAAAGCAATTTGATAAAAATAGTTTGGCAAAAATATATAAGTATATAAAACAGACAAAATTTACTTTTCTCAACATATTGAAGATGAATAGGAAGAGAACATCCTGTAATGGCAACAATGTGCTTAAATCATTGAAAATAATCTGAATTTGCACTACTTCCGGTTCATAACCTCAGTATTTTCATGACTTCTTTGGAAGCTCTATTATTACTTTCTAAAATCCAAAGAGTTTCGCTTTAAATATTTGAGTTATCTCGAAGCAACTTGCACTAGTTTGTTGCCACAGGATATGTAATGGTAATTTTTATTGGATTTATTCCACATTAAACATAAAACATTTCCTTTGAAATACTTATTCATCTTCGAACCAACAATACCTACTGTAGCTTATGGAAACAAGGAGAAAAGAAACTTGGTAATATGCCTATTTACTTCCGATTATAATGAGTCACACTATTTTTACTAATTAATAATTTTAACAATTAGTTTTTGGGTCTATTTTATGGTCAAGCGGCTCTGGCATAATATTCAGGTGCTGTTTGTATAGTCTACACAACCTAATTATCTCGGAAATTTGTGTGGAAATCACACAAAGAATTTAGTGCTTTTTATATAATGTTTCTTAGACGACTTGATGGTCAGGGTTATAAATACCTGTCATAAGCTTTTTTACACTCTTCGCCAATAAAAGAAAGTATTGGTAATAGAATTAATTAATAAATTAAAAAAAAAAACAAAAATTAAAAAGAAAATTGTGCCGTTTCAGAATTGTAAGATTCTCTTTTATTTTCCATCGCATTCTTTCATTAAATCAAAAATTGATTAAAATGAAACCACACGTGTCACATAAACTTTCAAATAAAAATAATTGAACTTGTCCATAATTGATGAAAAATATCGGTGAACATGTAAAACAAAAAAATAAACGCAAATAGCATTGCTTCTTTTTGGCAAAAATAATTGCAATTAGTTCTTAATTTGAACAAAAAACTTTAAAAAATATTTATTTCTTATAAATATGTATAAAAATGACAAGACGAGGAAACTAATTCACAAATATTTGTTACAAATGTGGCTCAATAAGTCTACGATTTTTTGAATGAAACACCTCATTTTATTTTCTATCATAATATCCTTTGAGCTTTATACACCTTGTCCAACTTTTTTCCACATTTTTTACCCCTTGCCAAAAAAAAAAATAGAAGTTTTTTTGTAAAATGATTTCATCGTTGAAGCTATTTCTTCAAGCTTGGAAACAAGAAATAGTCCCTCGATGCTAAATCCAGAGTAGGGCGGATGAGGGAGCAATTCGTACCCTGCTTCATGAAATTTTGCCATGGAAACTGCACCCTTCCATTGTTGTGTTGGAAAAAAAATTTTTTTCTTGGCCAAATGCTGTTTGTTTTTTTTCCAAATACCCATTATTAAATTGGCCCAATAAATTAGCATAATATTAATTTTTTGACCTTTTTGAAGGCACTTAATGACTTTATTGGCTGACAATCCCACCTTGACCTTTGGCACCGATTTACTCGAACCAAAGGTCCGGATATAAACCCTATCGAAAATTTGTGGGTTCATCTAAAGAAAAAGGTAAGGAAAATATTGCCAACGAACAAAAACGAATTGATACGGTTTATTAAAGAAGATTGGGATAAAGTACCGTTAGAATATAATATTCCGAAGCTAATTCAATCGATGCGAAGACGTCTGCAAGCGGTAATTGATGCTCGAGGTGGACTCACAAAATATTAGAAACAAAAATTCAAAAATTTACATCAGACTTAAAGTTTCATCCGGTGTGCAAACATTTGTTTTTTACAGTAGAGAAACTGAACTATTTTTATTTTCTAATATACTACATTAGAACTTTTCATTGTTATAAAAGTTTTTTATATATTATATTAGCAAAACATATGTTTGTAAAATACTGATCGAAAAAAACCAAAAATTTGTTTATTTTTATTAGAAATCAATGCGTCTTTTGAAGTTTTTTTTTTCATTTTCTCTATGTGCAAAGATATTTTTTACAAACTGTATATGAACCTCATAGCGGGCCGCAGCGATAATTATTGAAAGTTATAAATGCACACTATTAGATTTAAGCTTTAGTTGTGTTAAATAACTCCAAACAAACATAAATATGTTAAGCTTTTGATAAAATATTTAATGAGTTAATTTTTTTTTGGATATATATTACTCTGTTCGTAAAACAAATGGCTGTTGGAAAACATAATTAAAGGGGCATATAAGAAATATAATATAAGACTTTTATTTAATAAAAAATTATCACACATTTTTCAAAGAAACTTTAATAAATATAGAAAAAGTTGTGTTAAAAAAGACAATTTCATTGTTTTTAGGCTCATAGAACATGCCCATTCTAATGTTTTATCATGAGAGGGACCATAATAATTTATATAATATAATATAAGACTTGGATGACAAACGATTAGAAATAAATCAATTGTCATTGAACAATAAGTTGTGTTCATTAGTGGATATTAGCTGGCATTCTGTTGACAATGTCATAGAGTGCATTCTGGGTAGGTAATCAAAGCCATTAAGTTAGTCGACCCTATAAAGTATAAGAATTAATTTAAAGAAAGTCTGTTACAGGTGCTGTCTATGGAAAAAGTCTACTGCAGTTAATGGAGTTCATATATATACATGTTATATAACACAAATGTAATAGTGGTTTTTCAGGCTCTTAATCGAGGTATAAGGTGTTAAATATATTTGGAGAAAAAAAATATAATTTTTTAGACTTTGTTTTTGCGTGTTATGTAAGTTTTTTATGTTTTCGGATTGGTTCACATTACTGAACCACATAGTATAGGCTACGTTATACACAGCTGTGATTGAGTCCTGCTTTGGTCCCTTTATGCTACTTTAGTACGGATATATAAAGGCATCTTGCATTCCTCCTGAGATTCGCTATTGAACCTAACAAATTTAAAAAAAAACTAGTTCCTTTGGTCCCACAGCCTGCTAATTCGGGCAAGCAAACAAGAGCTGCCTATGACGGATGAGCCGCTTGATTATTTCTTACGCCTTTTCCTTATGGCAACTTTTTAAAAAGTAAATTAAGTGGTATTTGGTATAATTTGTATCCGCAACTATAAATATAGAATACAATTTCTTAAAATTATGTAAAATTTACGCCTGAGAACATTTATATATATTTCATCTATTTCATAATTACTCAGTTATTAATATACTAAATAGGTGTAGTCGCTAGTAGAGCAGACATCTTATTAGCAAAAAAATTGGACACTTAAATTAGAATCTTAGATTAGATTAGGTTCAACATGATTCGGTACCTTTGTCATACCTGTGATAAAATATGGAAGAATATAGAAAATATAAAGCAGTGACATTAAGAGTGTAAGAGAGGAATCGAACTTGTCATCTTTTGACCATTAGTCTAGTGCGATAACCTATAGTCAGCGAATGCTGTTGGAGCTTAAAAACCTTAAAATGTCACTGACGACAGCTGGAAAGAGGAAATCTACCGTGATTATTGTACTCAAGGTGATGTCAAATGATTTATCGTAACTCATCAGAAAAGTCCCTTTATTAAGTCAGTTATTGTCGACGTCACGTTAATCCGACAGCAAGCAAACAATTATCACTGCAATTCGTCAATAATTCAATAATTCATTAGTCCCTGAAAATGGCAAGTAACTGCCAATAGTATCCAATTGTAATGGGGAAGGAATTGCGAAGCTACTGAATATTTGCTGTCGGTTTAATGTGACGTCGGCACTACGAGGCTGGGTCAATAAAACGCTGACTATTTGAGTGAAATGCAGGTTTTTGGATTAAAAAAATTAGATGCCCCGATTATGGTTTACAACACTTTAATGTTGTGTTGTTTCGGCTACCACACAACATTAATATATTTTTTGATTATGGTTTGCAACATCTAGTTGTTGTTTATGTCACAGAGTTGCATTTTATTTGCAGTACATATTTCCGTAAAAATACATACCTGAATGCCAAAAATTGTTAAAAAAAGATTAAAGAAGTATATATTTTTTTTAGAAATAAATAAAAGAACAACAAATAAAACACACAGAAATGGCACGTATCCGGAAAAGAATTCGAGACAGTTCAAATCCATTGGAACTACCATACATAGAATAAGTCTGTATAATTTTTATAAAATCAAAAGTTAATACAATATCTTAATTACAATAACATACTTTATAGTTTTACAAAAATTTTCCGCATAAACGAGGATGATTTCTTGTTTTTAATACAAAAACTGAGCACTTTTCAAAAAACTAACTCTGTCATTCTTTAATATTTCTAATTGGCCATTTAATTGTCCAATAAAATGATTCCATTTGTCCTTGAGCTGGGTTTTGTTATATTTATAGGCAGCTTGCCTCGGCCAATATATGGACTAATTTTCATCAACTCAACCAGCTTTGCCATTTGTTTTTTATTTGTAATTTTGCTAAGAAATATTTATTATTTTATTTTATTTTATATTTATATATTTATTTATTTTATTTTTATATTTTACAGTTCTGTATGTTTTGCAAAACAAATTTTATATGCATACTTAAACTTTTTTAATCTATTTTCGATTTTCAAACAACACCTAATGAGCTGTTGTAGATTTTAGACAGGGCGAACAACACATACTGACAACAGCGGTAAACCATAATCGAATTTAAAAAAATACAACATTAAAGTAACAACTGTTGTAAACCATAATCGGGGCAATAGTCTCCTTTCAACCCTACACATTAAGAACTTTTTCCACCACTAAGAACTAAAATAGCAGAAAGCACCCCGCAATTGTATCGCTCGCACTATGAGCTCATAGTTCTAGCAAAAAAACCGACTTCAATATAAAGAGCCAATCGAAAATAAAAAACCAAATGTACTATGGATTAGTTTCTACCTTATATTTCATTCCCAGCAAATGTTCAATAAACATTTTTGAAATCAGGTCCATATGTGGCGGAGTAATGTTATAATCATTATTTCGGGCGGGAACTTTGTGCATCCGATATCCACTTAAATTTCTGTGGAACCAAACTGCAACCTTACGTCAAATAAAAAAGTTTTTCAAAATCGGCCTATAAATGCGGAAAGTTATGCGGTAAGCAATATTTCTTGCGCTCAAATTGAACCAAAGAACTTGCATCAAATTTTATATATCAAAAAGAATTAAACACTCCAAAATACTTGAAATGTACAGAATACCACAAGGAGAATACACTCTGAAAAAAGAAGTTATTTGTCAGTGGCAACAGCTTTTCCAAACTGGAAGAAAGAATGCAAATGACGTACATCTGCTTATATTTTATATCAGCAAATTTGTGCCGAAACTGTTTAATTAATTTTGGCCAGAAAAGCTTCCATATTATATTCGCTCAGGATTTATTGAATGATGCATCTTGTAATCCTGTTTTTTTGGAAGTTCAGTGTAAATTTTGCTTTTCCCCAAACATAAAGAGATCTATAAAAAGACGGTGATTTTTATCGATTGAATAGATAAAAGCAGCGTAACTGAAAGCAATGTAAGGGTACAACGAAAAGTTGTTGTCAGAAGTGCTTTGAGGAATGAAATAAAAATAAGCTTATTGTATCCGGGATGATTTACTTGAATGGAAGCAATGATGAACCTACCGACCCATACATGGGTTCGCAAAAATAAAAAATCTACCCTCGTTATTTGATTTATTTAAAACAAGATACACATTTTTTTAGAAGCTTTAGTCGATAACTGTTAATTGTAGTTATGAGTAAGGCAGTGAGTTGATTTTTTTCTTGGTGTTTTACGTGATTGAATATATTTTTATTGGAAACTGTACAACATGTCCTCAAAAAGGTAAGTTTATAATATACTACTATTATAATTTCAAAAATATAGAAGTAAAAATAAAAACTAAGTAACATTTTAGTATTTATGTTGAAAATAAAATAATAAAAACGTAACTTTTTGTCACATTTATATGGCCGCAAGTTCTATGAACCCATGTATGGGTCTGTCGGCACATTGACAGTTTTGAAAAAATACTTTGTTTTTTCCTGTTTTAGATCAAAACCTTTATCGGTAGACGAAATTTTGAACGTGTTAGAGAATTATGATAACCCGGTCCCAGAATGCATAACATTTGAACCACCAGATAATGCTAATACTGCGGTTACTGATGAAGATTCAGGAGAAGAGGATAATATTGTTATACATAACCTACCTGGTTCAATTTTACGTGCACCTGCTAAAGCTACTTATAGCAATCAGATTGATTCTGAATCGGAGAGTGAAGACGAGATTTCTTTGGCTAGTTTACAGAAAAGATCTCGCATTGAACAGCCGCTTCAACAGCCAAGGCCATCTACATCTGCCGAACTAGAACATACAGTAATTCGTCCTCCATCAGTGCAAAACAAAACGTACGAATGGAGGAATCGACATCGACCAAATGATTTTCCTAGTTTCCAGCCCTTAGAAGGCCCCAGAAATATGTTACGTTCTCCGATAAGCTATTTTGACCAATTATTCAATGACGAAATTATAACTATGCTTGTGGAATATACCAATTTGTATGCTTCTCAAAAAAACAAACCAGGCAATGTAACTACCAGTGAAATGAAATCTTTTATTGGAATATTACTTTATAGTGGATACGTATGCTTGCCAAGACGTCGTATGTATTGGGAAAACTCGTCCGATTGTGTATTTTCTCTTGTGAATCAATCTCTATCTCGTGACAGATTTACATATATCATGAAGCATTTGCACTGTTGTGACAACTCATTGATTCAGACCGAAAGTGATAAATATGCTAAAATGCGGCCTTTATTTAGCTTGCTAAACGCTGTTTTTCAAGAAAACGCACCCGTTGAAGAGATGCATAGTATTGACGAGGCTATGATTCCTTACTACGGCGGTCACAGTTGTAAGCAGTTCATCAGGGGTAAGCCAATTAGATGGGGATACAAATATTGGGTTGGGGCTACTCGTCTAGGTTATGTAATTTGGTTCGATCCTTACCAAGGACAGTCCGCACAATTACCAGCTGTTTACAAGAAATTTGGACTTGGTGGTAGTGTAATACTACAGTATGCAAATACTCTTCAAAACATGTACCCTAACAATACTTTTCATCTTTTTTTTGATAATTATTTCACATCTATCCCTCTTTTACACGAACTGAAAAATAGAAACTTGAAAGCAACCGGTACAATTCGTGAAAATCGCGTCTCCAAGTGCCCTTTGCCATCCAGCCAGTCTTTCAAAAAAACTGACCGTGGAAGTTTTGCTTACAAGGCAAGTTTAGAAGAACAGATACTTGTTTGCAAATGGAACGATAACAGTGTTGTTACCGTTGCCTCTAATGTGGAAACTGTTGAGCCCTTGCTAAAAACAAGGCGTTTCTCTCAACATTTGAGAAAATATGTGCATGTTGACCAGCCACACATTGTTAAAATATATAATGAAAATATGGGAGGGGTTGATCGTTTCGACCAGAATATAGGCCTGTACAGAACCAGCATCAGGGGCAAAAAATGGTATTTCCCTTTATTTTGTCATAGTATTGATATGGCGCTGCATAATTCTTGGCAAATGTTTCGTGTTGATGGTGGAGAACTTGATCATCTCGGTTTTCGCAGATCTGTCACAAGAGCCTTATTGGAAACAAACAGAAAGTGTGAAAAACGTGGACCTTGTCCTGCACCTAAAAGTCACCTTGAAAATATACGACATGATAACATCGGTCACCTAATAAGCTCTGACAGCAAGATTCTGAAATGCAAAGTATGTAAAAGAAACTGCAATTATATTTGCGTGAAGTGTAATATACGTTTACATCCTAAAGAGTGTTTTCTTAGTTACCATTCAGTATAAAATATTCGCAAAAACTTAAATATTACTAAAACAATAATAAATAATACTTTTATGCAACAAAACGTCTTTTATTTATGCCTCCATACATTGTTAAAAACTTCTTTGTAAATAGTATACGTTATGCCCACCGACCCATATATGGGATGTCATTTTCCAGCTTTTCCAAAGGACACTATTTTTTTTATTATTTTTCCTGAAATACTGAGGCAATAATTAAGAATATATAAAAAAATCGCAACTTCCTAAGACAAAAATAGTTTCAGGCTTATCTGGGTTAATGAATAAATAAACATTTTATGATAAAAATTTGGTGATATCCTCCCCAACTAATCGTTTAATTTTTTTTTATTGTTTGGTGTGACTTTAGCTGTTCATATGCCTACATTTTATGTGTCACTAAACCAAATTGTCAGTGAATTTGAAACAGTTTGCAAACAATTTATGTCATCTAGCTTCTTGAAAACAACTCGTATGACAAGCAATAAAAAAATGAAATTTTTATAAAATATTGCAATTGATAGGGCTTGCAGAGACCTGTATAACGATTTATTACTTTCAAAGCTTAATTCTTGCAGGGGAAACTAAAAAAATTAAAATTTTAAAGTGAGCTTTATGAACACATCTAGCCCATGGTCAATAGTCCTCTAGAATATCTTGGAAGTTTTATAAGAAACGTAGAAGAGGCGTAAATCATCAACAAAGATATTATCAAATTATCAGAGCTCAAGCAATTTTTCCACTCCCATTCTACTCTGCAGAGCCAAAGTTTCCTATTTATATAATTAAGCTTAAGAATATATTGATAAATATTAATACCAATTCTGTCTCGTTTTGTTTTTATTGGAAAATAAATTGCTGACATACTTTTCGACAAAAAGAAAAACCCAAAACAAACATAAGAAGTGTTAAACTGTCGTATTAATTATAGATCTTTAAACGTCTCAACAATACAAATGGACATGACTTTTGGTCATAGAAAATTTTGAATTTATTGCATTCTTTGTATTTGATTTCAATAGATATTAAGAAATGCTTTATTCGTATTAAGCACTCCCTGTAAGAGCGGCATTAGCTCAAAAGTTAAATTAAGAAATTTATTCTAAAATTGTTGCACATGCTCTATGGGAGTAAAGAGTGAAATTAACTATTGGGTTTTCTTTCAATTCTCTATTGAATTAGTTAGAAGTTAAAACCATTTTAAAATCTTATGAAATTACGACAGATGGATTTTGTTAATTTACGTTTCTAATACTGATAGTATCGCTGTTGATTGATTTTAGATTATGCAAATCGTAAAAAAAATTTATTTTCTCGAAACTATTTAAGTCTAGAGTTGGTTAAGCACGTTGGTAAAAGTTTAATTAAAATTTATTTGTAAAGTCTCTGAAAGCGATTGTTTTATACCAATAAAACATTTCTAAAGGCGTCAAAATTCTAAGAATTTGTTAAGAATTTATTCGTTAGCAAGAAGTTATAAAAACAAAAAGATTTTATAAATCTTAACATTTTTAAAATATAAATTTGAGATCTTTGTTAAAAAGCTGCTGCCATGAGGTCAGACTATTCCAAGAATGACATGAAGGAATGTAACAAATAAAATAACACATTTACTTACATATTTTAAGATATTAAATTGATATTTTATTACCAATTTTTCTTTTCAACAATAAGGATTGAATACTCCTCAGCTTTCTCTTCGTAAAAAAAAGAATTCTTAAGAAGATTATAAACCAGCAAAAGTGCAAATTCAAGTTCTTCCTCTATTGCAGAAGCGTTTCGGCGATATATTTTTGAATTAAAATAGTTTAAATTTGAAGCCATTGCTATAGTTTCCCTATAGTTAAAAATACAGAATGATAAAAAATTTTAGACTAGTACTTCATGTCTAAAATAAGAAAAAATTAAATTTTAGGTAAAATTAGTGCAACCCATATACCCTTAATTTTAAGAAACAAAATTTATTTGAAGTTAGGGTTGGTTGGTTGGTTGGTTCCAAAGAAATGAACAACAACTAACTCAGCAGACATCTGCCAATTGGTGCCTCTCGAAACTGCGTCATGGAAAAAATAAAATGGAAAAAAGTGAATTTCGTGTGCATTATTATTTGCAAAAAAAATCTTAATCAAACCAAGTCCAAGCTTGATGAATACTATGAGGATTCTGCACTAACAATTTCAATGGTAAAAAAGTGGGCTAAATTTCATTGTGGGCGAAAGATTTCCAACGTCCTGGACTCCCAGTTGAGATCTTTACACTCGAAACAATTGAAATATTTTAGGATATGGAGTTGGCCGAACGGAGATTGAAAGTGCGCAATAGTGTTTGGCGTTCTACAACTCCAATATGGAATAGTTTTTGCGCTGTAACCGTGGACGAAACTTGGATCCATCACAACACACCAGAGACCAAACAACAGTCAAAACAGTGCTCTTCTCGGATTACATTGGCGCCAAAAGAAGAACAAGGTGGGTTTGTCAAAAAGATAAAACAATTAGTGGTGAACGTTATGCCAACTTACTGGGTCGATTTAAAGAAGATTTTAAGGGGAAAAATCGACCGCATTTGACCAAGAAAAAAATTCTTTTCCACCAGGACAATTCGAGGGAGCAAACATATGCAGTTTTCATAAGAAAATTCAATGGTTTAAGCTACGAATTGCTCCCTCATCAGCCCTATTCTCTGGACTTAAGAAGGAGTGACTAATTCTGGTTTCCACGAAAAAGATTTGACTCTAACTTTGAAATCATCATAAAAACAAATACCTATTTTGATGACCTCGACAAATTTTATTTTTTGGAAGGGATAAGAAAATTGGAGAAACGTTGGACAAAGTATATCGAGCTTAAAGGATATTATGTTGAAAATTAAAATGATGTTTTACTAAAAATTCTGTGTTTTATTCAAGAAGTCAAGGACTTATTGACGCATGACAGAATTCTGGAAATTTTTAAATAAACAGAAAGATTTATTTCAACACGGCATTCCAAATACTGACATGACAGTGTGTCATGTACGTTAAGTAAGTGTCTAGCGTTTAATGGCCTGATTTGCAACAGATTACAAAAATATATTTATATCCTTCTTTTACCCAGCCCTCGCCATATTTAGTACATACGTACGTATTCATATGTGTATATAGTCAACGAATATTTGTTGTGAGAATTTTTCTCACTTCTTACATTTTATTTTTTGTAAAAATTATTTTGGTATTAAAAATTGTTAATCCTTTTCCCAAAACAAAACTAATTTCGTCGACTGTAACTCTGTATTAAGTGTATTTCATAAATACTTTATTTAAACTCTTACAATTTATCTCGACTATTAAGCAAACAGGCAAAATAATGTCTAAGAGAAGCAAACATCAATGACTAATTTAAAATCAAATTGAAGGCAACAAACAAAGAAACAAATAATATCAATGGTCAACAATTTGTCACTCGAAAGATTTACAATTGAAGCAGCAGCAATTTGACCAAGCAGTTGCAACAAGCACAACAGGTTGCATTTTTCTAAGCAAAAGGCAAGAAAGATTGTGACAAAGCCCAAAATTTAAAGGAAGAAAATATAAAACAAGCCACTGTCTTCGAAACAATACTTTGTTTTATTTGAAGAATATTGCATCAAACTCTAGATAAACCTTATGATTTTATTACCCCCCGGTAATGACAGTTGTCAACTGAAAGGTAGTAAAATTATATAACTGGAGTTTCCAAAAGGCTTTCTGTGGTTGTGGTGGCACACGACACAATAATGGCCAAGAAATACGTACGTACAATTTACACACACACAAACAACAACTACAAATTAACGATCATGGAAATTACGAAGTACAAAGAAATAAACTCTTTGGTAGTTACAAATATGCTCGTATATAGACAAATACACTAACACAAATGCAAGGCAAATATGGCAAGACATAGAGAAAAAAAGAAGACTTTGAAAAGAATGTTGAGTAATTTGTTGTCAATGTTTTGCAATAAAATTACTAAGGAATATTTTTTTGTCAAAAAACAGGAAATGTTTGTTGGAAAATTATGGCCAGAACAATTAAAGATCGAATGTATGCAAGACATAAATAAGGATTTTAAAACTGTTGAATTAATTTAGTTGTTGTTAACAATTATCCCATTTAAAATAAATGATTGAGGAATTAATAAACAAGTAACTATTTAATAATGCTTTTATGTTACTTACGCCAAAAAATGTTTCAGTATAGATTTTTAATAAAAATCATTTTTTTTACAAGCTTGATTTTTATGCCACTTTTTACTTATTAAATTAAGATATTTCTTACTGCCTTATTATACAAAAATATATTGGTTTTTTATATTTTTAATGGAAATCTGCCGTCAGCTGGTCATGATTCGACTATTGAGTTCTTTTCACCCATCTATAGTGCAAGATTTTGGAAATCCTTTAAAGAGAACATCTTATTTGGCATGAATCTTTTATTCCTTACGCTTTCCTTGAATATGTTTCTGTTAAAAAGTGTAAAACATTTCGGATCTCGTATCTATCGTTGTAAGAAGAAAATTGTAACTTCTTCACAGGATTTCTGGCTCCTTCCTAATAATTTTGCGCTTATTAAGAAGCAATAAATTCCATTTTGTTTTCTTAAAAGCATAAACAAATTTGCACTATTTGTACAGTAGAGAAAAATTTTAAAGCCGGTAATAATTCAGGCCTACACTCGAAATAATAACGAAAAATTAGGAAAACATCTATTATGGCTCCATCGCTGTTTTATAATGGGATTCAAGAAAAACATAGCCGTTGCTTATATTAATAATAAATATTTATTTTCTAGAACATTTTACTTACTTCGAGTAAAACTTTTACTAACTTATTGGAAAATGTTTTCAAAAAATAGTTTCAAGCAATTTATTTTATATTAGTTTTTCGCCATTTCTTAAGTTACGAATATTATGTTTAGTAGTAGTAGTCAGGTCAGGTTCAACAGGCCGCTGTCGTTCATTTCAGTCCATAATTTGATCTCTTTGTGTGGAAAATGGAAATAATAAAAACACTATTGGATTTTTTGAACTAATAAAAATGTCGCTTCTTTTTTCCACTTACACACCTTGGAAAATTGATTGCTCTGACTTTTGTATGTATCAATATATTGTTAACAAAAAAAAAAAAATCACGTCGGAATAGCTCTAGACTATATAAAAAATCAATGACATTCATTACATTTAATTTCAATTTGGAGCCGACTTTTCTATAGTTTCACACTGTTAATACATTTTTAAAGCTAAAATAATGTCCAGCGAAAATAAGAAATGACTTCGTTTAGTGAAGAATTTTTTCTGGTCCTCTATCTGCCTCGCATAGAAAATGACCCAAAGCAGATTGGTCAGATCATGTTTTGAGCCTCATATTCATTTAAGCCTCTGCTTCGCTTTGAAAGAGAAGAAACCCCTTAGTTAGGTCTATCCGAAGGTTAGTTATGCTAATAATCCTCTGCTCTATAAAAGTTATGCTAATGGACCTTAGAAAAAATTATTTACATATTTAATATTTTATTGTTTGTTGTTGATCTTAGCCGAGTATATGCCTGCATTTCATTGGCGTTAACAAAATCATCAGTACCCTTTTAGCCAAATCATGATTGAAAAGCATTCAAGTTCGTATAATTATGCGACAGACTACAAAGACTATATGAGAATTCAAACAGAACTCAATCATATTTTTCTATTTGTAATCAACAAAAACATATAAGTGTAATATCTTTAGAAAGCTTTTGTACAAACATAAAGGGCGATTAATTGTATAAAGGCGTAAAAAGAAAAATAAAAAGACGCAAGTCAATTATAATTGTTTGCTGCCTCTTTGTATAAAACGAGAGGAATATTCGTATCGTGTATTTGTATTAAAAACAACAATAGAAAACTCATAATTGTTTTTCTTTTCAATATAAATGGACGAAACAAACCTTCTCTCCGTTCTACATAAAAAGACAGTTGAAAGAAAAAAAATTAATAATAATAATATTAATTTATTTTTAATATCCACAAGCATAATTGGAAATAGTGTCCATGCACATCAATTTCCATTTGAGGAAGGATCTACTCCTTGATTGATATTGATTCCCATGCCATCACTAAATATTGTATGTTTGTACAACGGTGTTGTTATTTGCGACAAAGGCTGTGGGGAGATGGCAGGAATATAATTGCGGAGTTTGACACTGTTAAATTTATTTTTGCGGGAATTCATGATTGCATACGAATATATATGCCAACAAACCGCAAAATAACGTGACGTGACACCTGTTTATTCTTTTCAATATAATAAGCTCCTATTAATTATTTTTTTAAAATCATATTTCAAATATAAACCTAACATTTCTAATACACTCATAAAATTTTTTCCCATAAATCTTTCACAAAGAAAATTTTAAAATATTTTATTGATAAAATGCTTTTGTTTCGAAATTTGAAGTAGATTTAATAAGAACTCATGCTTTTGTTTCTGTTTCGCTATTGGTGTCACACTTTTAAAAATGTTTCTTGTTGCTCTACAGGTAAAGGGTGTTTTTGTTAAAGGTTTACAATTTGAATTAAAATAAAACAAACAAAAATGCTTTTAATATCTTTAAAACTGACGTTAGTGGTAAGATAATTTTATGCCACTAATGCCATGTGGTCTGCAACACAATTTTAGTAGCAATTGCTTGCTCTTCATTTCATTAATAAGTCGACGAATGCTGTCCCTACTCAGACACACTAGAGAATGTCCAATTATATCGAGGATAAATAACTTGACATTTTCCCAAATAAAATTTTTATTTGGGTTCGATTAGGCGATCTTGCTGGCATTTTTTTTTATTTTATAAAATAATCCGAACATAAAATGCTTTCTTGAGTACATTAGTGGATCAATTTATAAATTTCAACAATTGGTACTGGTTATTTTGGGGCAATTTCTTTTATTAGAAAACGGTAGATCGAATTAACCATGAAAACACTTTCTGATGTCAAATCCCCCAAAAAAACTGTAATATCGATTCAAAGATATTGATTCGTAACGAAACATCCTTTATAAATATTACATAAATTTTGAATATTTTGATACTCATACATACAATAGTTTGAAAACGTCCTTAATTTAAGTAGAACTCGTGTAAAGCTACAAAAGATTTTATTACTTAAATCTGATAACTTTGAACAAACAATTTTTTACATTTAGCAAGCAAATTATTGAACAAATTTTCTAAAATTTATTAAAGATTTATTGAATATGGGAAGTTCATTAAGTTCATTAAAACATGAAAATTTTCATACTTTAAAATTGTAAATGATTGTCTTCAATTTCAGTTAATGTTCTAATAAATAATTTCATTTCTTATTTAGAATATCTTGACAGGCGCTCTGAACTATTAAACAGAAGGTTGATAGCTCGGTCCAATCACGGGAAAAAAATTAGTTTTCCTCATCCCTTTTGTAAGTATTGTGGACTTACAAAATTAATTGAGTTAAATATTTTCCCTTGATTCTTTCCTCCTTCAATGGAAAAAAGTTCTCTTGGGAAAACAACTGACTGAAATCCAAGAACTTGAAAATTAAAAATTGTTCCTAATCAGTATAAGTCGCAAGTTTAAATAATTCATGATGTAACTCTTGATTGTGTTATGGATGTAAAATACTAATAAAAACATTGCTGCTACATTCGTCCGTCTATCATTTTTTCAGCAAAAAATTACCAATAATATTAAAGAATTTTTTGAACTATAATTTAGGAAAAGTTAGTAGCCTTCGTAGGCTAGCAGCTAGTGTACTAGAATGGTAGTACGAAAACTGTGGGTATATTTCTGCTCATCAGCTTTGCAGATTGTATTTGTTGACTTTGTTAAAAAAAGGGGTTGAAAAGTGTGATAAATTTAAAAATTTACTAAAACTAGTATTAATTTTACTAAAATTAAGTAAAATTTTCTAGGAAATAAGAAATGCTTTATTGGCATTAAGTAAAATGTTTTTACTAGCAGCGAGGAAAGTTGCACTGAATCGCAGTTAAAAAAAACGGCCTCGGGGCCATACCAGAACCATTTTCAGCTCTTAATTAATAAAATTTTCCAAAATTTTTAGTTTATTACCCTCTTTTAGTGAATATCATTTTCAGTAAATTTATATGAGTATCGAAATATCGGAAACTTGTCTAATACTACGTTTATACGCACGTCTTATTTGCAAATAAAAAAGAAGAATGTTGCCGTATAACTTTTTTATTGTAACTTATTAACTCACCTAACAAGTCGTGAATAACGACACTATTTGCAAATAAAAAGTAAGACGTTGCCACTTCATGAACGTTTTTTGTGTTTTACTTACCAAACAATCATATTTTCGTCACATGGCATCACTAATAATAACACAAGTTCTGTATGCAATTTCCCGTATAAACAGTGAATTAGTTCTATTTGCAAATAAGACGTGCGTATAAACGTGGTATAAGAGAAGGAAATATTGCAAGTGTGAAGTGAAATGTTGCAGGTGCAGTTTTAATGTCTCAATTACTCTAGGCCTTCGAAGGGTATTCGGATCGTAATGATACTATTCTAAGAAAAATACATTTGACTCTTAATCGCGTTGTTAGATTCGTTTATAAACTGGGAATGGGTCCACTTTGGTTTTTGAATTTATTGGGTTGTCGTTCGAGAATTTGATTTCAGAATATTTCGAAAGGCAATAATAATTATTATTTTGTGAATAGCCTTACATTTTTAAGATCTAGTAGGACTCCGCAAATAGTTTGCTCTATGAAAAATCGCTGCATATTATCGTTATCTAATGATACATTTAAGCGTATATTGCAAGCTCTTTTTTCTCTGATTAAACATTATGACTTTTGTATTTCCCAATTTATTGTTGTCCGCTTTAATGGAATTTGTGCATTAAATAAAAAGTTTTGCATTTGGCTTATGGAATACGATTTTTTAATGTATATTTGCAGGAGTATAATTGTTTGTTGTGGTGTTTGTATAAAAGCATTCTAAGCCTACTATGATTATTTGTGTTTTTGTAATAATCATATACAATATACAATTCTGATATTGTGTTTGTTTGTTTTGGCATAAGCATACGAGGTTAAATGTTTTCAAACTGCTGGAAGTTCACTGACGATTTGGTTTAGCGACCAATGAAATGTCGACATATGAACAACTAAAGTCACAACAAACAAAACATTTTTTTATTAAAAAAGCGTTAATGCGTTAGTTTAAAGTTTATTATATAAATTTACTTATTATTGTTTCTTAATTACAAATTACGTTTTTGAGTGGAATATTAATCATATTTGGTATTGAAGGCGCTTGATTCTTATAAATTTAAAAAAAAAATTATATAAAATGGGCCTTATGTTTAAGCAGTGAAAAAATTTTTTCATTTGTCTCACGTTTTCACATAATAAGTAATACATATTAGTTGTCCAAAATTCTAATACTTAACTATTGCGACGTAGCCGTTCTCCATTATCACATTTAAGTTCCTGCCAGTTCATTCGTATCTATGAAATTAAATCCATATATTATTGACATGGTCATTTCAACGGATTTTTATTAGGTGACCACTGAGTGTCTATAATCCTTTAGCAATACGCTGTAAGAGCTTGGCTATCATGTCGCAATATCAAGTATGCGAAACGGTTACCGTCCGAACACAATAATTTTGGAAAAAATCAAATTCAGTGATATTTACAGCTCGAGCTTTCCATATAAAAGTTGAAATTTAAGCTGAGAAATTCTTTGTGATAGTTTTTAAAATCTTATTATCTAATTTAGTTATTTTTACCTATTATTTCAAAATGTAGTGGTTTTTTAAAACTATTATTTTTATGTATTTTGTAATTCACAAGTAGAAAAAAATAGGATTAAATTCTATGGAATTCTCATATAGTACTTGTGAGTTTTCGTATAATTGAGTATGTATATTATGAGTTTTAATGCTTTCTGAATATGATTGGACTTAAGCTTTCTAATGATTTGTTTGAGAATATCTGAAAAGTTACTGCCAGTAGATTTCCAATATATGTGTGATAATTTACCCTATGAAACATGATTTTTTCGCTTATTTTAATTTGATTTAAATGAATTTTTTTTAACATGAATTATTACTTTTGGTTATTTTAATTTTGACTACAAAAGGTCTTTATATATACTTATATATTTTTTAGTTTCAACTAAAATAGCCCCACCGAAGAATAGTTTCTTAGAATATAGAAAAATATTTAAAAAAAACTAATCGCTCGGAGCCAAATTGCATTATTTTTTTTTTGTATCTGATTATGATTTAAAACAAGAAATTTGATGATTGTATCAAATTAATTAATTCAAATTTTTTGGATTTATTTCATCACATTGAAAACTATTTATGTAGCAGACATAAATACCAATGAAGAACTAAGAAATACCTTCAATCAAATGCCAATATTTATGAGGTGACCAATAAAAAAAAATAATTCCCTCAAAGCTGTTATTAATACTTACATGGATATATTATATTGTCAACCGTTCTCAATATTTATGAGGTGACAAATCAAAAAAAAAAAAAATAATAAATAAACTAATTCCCCCAAAGCTGTTATTAATACTTTCGTTGAAATACATTTACTTGGATATATGTATTATATTGTCGACTTTTCTCTCACTCAATGCTTTAAGTCATGAAAAACTCAGGCGGAACGAATCAAATATAAAAATTTTATTAAAAAATAAATGATGTTTTGAATATATAATTAATAATAATTATGTTGCAGGGACATCTGTTTTACGTGTATTCATAGCAAGTGTTTTATTCAACAAGCTTTGGTCGAATATATGAAAAGCATGTTAGACGTAAAACGTCATAATTTTTTTTCTTCTAATTAATACCAATAGATAAAAGATTTTTAAGTTTATATTAAATTTTATAATTTGTCACGAGCCTTTCTTTTACATATCGAGATCATAACAAGAGGTATTTGATAAGGGTTCTTAATATTTAATTTTACAATAAGTAATTAAGATATAGAACAAAAGCTTTAGAGAAACTAGTTTTTGCACCTGAGATATAAAATATTTATAGGAGAAAAAAAAACAATTGATTTATATAAAACAATAGATTTAATTTAGAGTACATTCAAGCATTCAAACATCGTAACAAGAAAACTTTAATTAAATAATGAAAAATGTATATTTTAACTCTCCTTTCCGCTGCACATTTTGGAAAAAGTATAGATTTTGTAAAAGAGAAATTTTTTAATATGTTTTCAAAAGGCTGAATTGTTACAAGATATATTTCTAAATCTTTAATTTATATTTAAATTATATTCTTTTGATATGTTTTCTATACTACTCGTATTGATAAAATTTTAACAAACAGAATTGAACAAACTTTATATATTAAATCAAAGATACGAAAACTTAAAGGATAATGCTTTGCAGTTGAATAGCACATCGCCTTATTTGCAAGAATAGTTTTCCACCTCAGGTGCATATAAAAAACTATAATAATTACAATGAATTTAAAGCTATGGAAGTTAACTTGTATAATTTATTTTACAAGTTAACTCCCGGAGGAAGCATAGGGCTTCTACAAAGCATATACGTCTTTATACGGGTTGTTGTTGCTGTTGTTTTCGAATCGTTATTATTTGTTTTTTGCCATGTATCAGTTTAGGTAATCGGTTCTTGTGTACTTTGTCTATCATAATGGGGCTGCCATGTGTCGTTGCCTAGAAACAACAACCCCTCTGTATTTTGGTGCAGTGGTGAGGAACCTCGCTGATCTTTGATCCTTATCTTTTTTCCCCCAGAAGGTGGTGGCCTGACCTTTGTTTGTCGTGATGTTATCCGCTTTTCCAGGGACAGGGGGTGGTCAGGTGGCTCATTGGATGGATTTTTTTTGGAAAGGGGTTAAAGCCACTTCATTTTAAAATTTGAAACAAATATGGTGAAAATTTTTGCCCTCTGCCAGGGAGAGAACCTGTGGTACTCGGTTTTGTAGGCAAGCACTTTTAACGTTACATAAATATTTTTTTTTTTTGGAAAATACCTCTAACAATGATTTTAATATGAAAGTTTAATAGCACATTTAATAGATATTTATTAAAAATTGTCTAGCTGGTAATAATATAAATGTTATCCAGGAACGAAGACTTCATTCACTTAAAAAAGTTGCTTTAGACGCCTGAAATATAATATAACATAGAAAACTCGAAATATCCGCTTATGTTGAATAAAATATGTATTTTTTTAATTTTAATTTTAAAAATTTTAATTTAGTCTAAAAGCTAAATATGAATATTTATGTATATAGGGTGAATTTTTAAGAGGTTGATACAATACCAACATAAAATTTAGAGAAATTAATGAAATCTTTATTTGAGTCATATACACTAGTGCCCCGACTTGCGTCGTTAACGGGGACCGGAGAAACGCGACGCAAATTGAAACGACGCAGATCGAATCACCTTTTTCTATATAAATGCACTGAAATTTAATTTTTTGGGTAAAATATTCAAAAAAGCAAAAAAATTTATTTTTGATAAAAAACAAGTATGAATACATTTTTATTTTTTTCATTTACTTCAACACATGTTTATAATTATTATAAAGAAATAAAACAATAAATTAAGAAAAAACATACAGTTGTTCTTAGCACCACTCTTATAACAAAGAAAAGGAAATTCCCCTTATTTTACGAAATTTGAAAACTTCTTAATGTACAGGCCAGCAGTTGTAAAAATGCTAAAAGACAGAAAAGATGCTATATCAGGCACTGCAAATGCTAGAAATGGTAATCCACAATGCTATAGTAAACAATTTAACCGTTTTTAGCGACTTAAATCGAAATAAAAATGACGCAAATCGAAATCAAAACGATGCAAATCGGGGTCAAAACGACGAAACTTGAAATTGCAACGACGCAAATCGAATTTTTCTAGTTTTTAAAAAGCGACGCAAATCGAAACGACGCAAATCGGGACGACGCAAGTCGGGGCCCTAGTGTATAATATATAATTCAATGATTCAGTACATATATAATTCAATGTTTAAACATGATTTCATGTAAATGTTGACTGCGGCTAAGCCTCAAATGGTTCAAATTTGGCATACTCTATAATATATCGGCCGGTATCCCACGAATAAATTCTTCAATATTGGCCTCCAGTGGCCGGGCCGTTGCGGGCTTGTCGCTTCAGAATATGAGCCTTAACATAGCCCCAGAAAAAATTGTCAATATAGTATATATTTTGTAAAAATATAAGATTAAAGGTGAATTCACCCATTCGTTCTGAACGTTCCGAACGCTTTTTTTTATATGTAGTTTGACGTCTCTATTTTGAGAAAGAGAGTAAATTTAATGCGGAACAACAACAAAAATTTCGTTCAGAACGAATGGGTGAATGCACCTTAAAAGAAATTAATGATTAGTTTTATTTACTTGCATGTAAACGAAAATTATGCTTTAATCTCCAGTATCCAGTATGTGAATCTAAACCAAAGTTTAACCAAACAATTTGGTTTCAGAAAAATTTTATGACAGATTTTTGACCCGCACATGTTTAGGTGATTCCAACTCTTTAATGTAGAATATATTTTTCAACCCATTGATAACAACAAGTTAAAGCAAAGATACTGTATGCTTATCTTAAGCCGAAATCAGTTTTTTATTTTGCTACAAATCATTCTGTAGTTCATTCTTGATTCTAACGTTTTGTACTTGGCTTAGGAAAATCCGCACGTATCGTACTGTGGAAACTGGTTTGGCTCCATTTAGGCACGAATGGCTTGATTTTTTCGAGTGTAAGTATTTTGGTTACTGTGAAATAAATTAGCACTTCATAAAAACCAATAGCAATGGTCTCGCTTTAATTTGGAGCCGCTTGAAAATATTTGTAAGAACCATTTTAAAAAGAGGAGTTGACCAAGTTATTTGCATCTTCCTGTTAAAATCTTAATAAGAACATTATTATCGCTTAAATTTTTCTTGAAGAATAAACAACCCACCCATTAAAACCTTGACAATATTGAACACCTAAGGCTTGAGTGCATTTGCAATAGGGGTAAATTTACAAAACATCTGTTCAACTGAAGACGAGCTTGTATATATGTATGTATTTTTAAAACATTGTATTATGACTTTTTCTTTATTTTGCTAACGGCTAAATGTAACAAATTATCTCTTGTATGTATTTTGTGCGAAATGATATGTAAACAGCCCGCACGTTACATTGTAAATACAAGATCGCAAACAAAATGATTTAGAAGTGCTCAAACGATAATAAAATGCTGTCATTGCAACTCAATAGCAATTACAATTATATGGACTTGCAAAGCGAAATATCAACGTCCACAATCTTATTCGAAAATGTTGTTAGTACAACAAAGTTCTTGACACATGCAACAAAAAAAAAAAAAAAAAAAAAAATTAATAATACAAAATACGAGAGCAACAATCATTTAATGATTTACAAAACAAAGTTCAGGGTGAAAATACGAGTAATTTGAAAAAAGCGAAAAAGCAAACACTGTTTTTAATATTTTTTCTGCAAAACAAAAGACTTAGGAGAGGAACGCGATGCTGTTGTTGTGTGGCAGTTATTTATTTATATGAGTGTGTGCAAGTTTAAAAGAATATTTAAGCACGATTAATACACATGCATAATGGCTTTAAGCTGATGGCGTGTAGGAGTTAAAATTATAGTCCTCGGGCTTATAGTAGCTCATTTTCCAATACTAGCCACTGCAAGCTTAAGCTGCCACATGATACGCCACATTCGCATATTATCATCCGACTTGAATTGTTAAAGATCAGCAGCATTTATCTACGTAAGAAAACAAAATCTTTCACATGAGTCAGCTTATCCAAGAGATTATTATCTTACTTGATAATTTGTGCACATAGAAAAATAGTTTTCAAATAGATTAGCACATTCGAAATATAGATTTGCCAAAATATAGCACCTATATACATTAATTTGACGAACAAGTAATCAAGTATGGCCTTAAAATATATTTGTGCTAAAAAAGGTATAATAAAAGGACTTGACATGTATTGTTGCTTCAATACTTTATTTTGTTAAAAGTGGTCACTTCCTAGTAAAACGAAAACTTCCATTAAAATCATTAAAATTTGCGACTAATGATCCGTATCAAGTTCTGATGAATTTTCACTGAATTGAAGTTTGTATTTAATGTGCTGAAAAATAATAAAAAAAAATAAATTACGAAAAATTATTTACCATTAGAAAGCAAGTTACGTTTGGACAGAGTACATAGTTTGCCATTAGTCATAATTTGTCTCTTCTTAAAGACTCCAAATAAATATTTTTAAATTTCAGTTTCAAAAAAATTGTTCACTTTTAAGAACTATTCCATGGAAATTGATTTCAACTATGATGAAAATATGATGAAAATAAATATATTCTGGACGTGAATGTTACTTTTAACTAATAATTTTTTTATCGCCTACAATTATAATAATCGTTAACTAATTTTCTTAGTAGTCGTTAACAAAATTATTTTGAATAATTTTTGAATACTAATTATTTTTGGTAAAAAAAAATACAAATTTACATAATGGGTGATATTATTAACCGTGTGGGTCTTGAAAATTAAAAAAAAACACAGAAAATTTGCAAAAGTGAATTAAATATTTATTTGGAGCGATAAAGGAATGCCTGCCATAATGAAAGATTATTTCATATAAACGTTGTCTGCGGCTACGCCGAAGATGGTCCATCTGTCAGTTCCACAGAATTTCGGCCCGTATCTCACGCAATGTTGTCTTCCAGGTAACTGTGACTAGCTTTTCCTTGTACAGGAGGGACTTCAGGTGTCCCCACAAAAAATAGTCTAGTGGAGCACAGATGGCATGATTTTGGCGATCAGTGGACTGATGAAAAACGTAAGAAAACTCTCCTCTCAATAGATTCATGGTATCGCATGTCGTGTGGCGGTTTGGCACCGTCTTGCTGAAATCATGTGTGAACCAAGTTCAATTCTTCCATTTTGGACAAAAGACAATCGGTAATCATCATTCGGTACATTGTTCCATTGACTAACGTTGCGATTTTCATCATTCTTGAAGAAGTAGGATTCAATGATGCCGACAATCCCCACCAAACAGTGAAACTTATAGGGTGAATTGGCAGCTCTTGAATTGTCTCTGGCTGCTTTTCGCACCAAATTCGGAAATTCTTTTAGTAGCCATTGAGCCAAAACTGAGTTTCGTCGGTAAAAACAATTTTCCGATAAAAAAAATGGATCTTCATTCAACTTTCCTAAGGCCGATTCACTAAACAAAAGACGTTGTGGTACATCACCTGGCTTCAGTCGCAGCAGCTGTATTTTGATTTGATTTCATAGCGAGGTTCTTACGTAAAATCTACCAGGTGGTCGAATACCACAAGCCAAACGGCAGCGAGTTGAAATATCACGATATACAACGACAGTGGCCAATACAACAGCAAAATTCTTCTCGGTACTCACTCCTCACATACGAGTTAGTGAATTACAACCCAATATCTAAAGTGGCAAAATTTGGTCACAAGAGCTTGTTCGGTGGATCTATTATGATGACCATAATTAGACTCGTGATTGAATAGGGTGTGTGGTGACTTTTAAAACGTGTGCATGTTCAGTCCACCTTGTATTCAAATTTACTTTGTTTTGCCACTTCCAATCATAAATTACATAAAAATTAATAAACACAGCTCTTTAGTGGAGGCTAATGAGATTTGATCTTGAGGCCATAAAGAAAAATTACATTCATTTGATTAACAATGTATGCAGTTCAACTAAAATACACTCAAAAAATCGAATTGTTTTTATTTACCAATATTTATTGAAAATTATTTAAGATATGCTCCTAATTATATATATATATATATATATATATATATATATATATATATATATATATATATATATATATATATATATATATATATTCACTATAAGGAGCTTAGGGCCTCAATTAATCGTTATAAAAAAATTTAGTGTGTTAAGGGCTTTTCAGTCTTAATGGTTGAAATTT
This sequence comes from Germaria angustata, assembly GCA_963681545.1. Taxonomy (NCBI): domain Eukaryota; kingdom Metazoa; phylum Arthropoda; class Insecta; order Diptera; family Tachinidae; genus Germaria; species Germaria angustata. The sequence goes on along the minus strand of OY813001.1, from coordinate 58,587,746 downwards.
CGTTGGTGCTAACTCATAAGTAGACTTTTAGTAGAGTGTTTTAAGGCATTCAACCTTCAAATGCAATGAGAAAAGGAATAAATGTGTAGCCATAGAAAACTTTGGAGAACTTTAGTATAAACACACATTTCACTTTCGTTATGTATTTATTTATTTTTCAATGTGTATATTATTAATCGCCCTGATTATATATGATTGTTGTATTGATTCTATTAAACCTTTCTTAATCTACTATAGTTAAAAAATTTATAATTTTCATATGTGATAGAATTCTCATATAGTGTTTGAATGTTTTGATATAAACATACAAGGAATGAATGCTTTAAAACATATTGGTTAAAGTCTACTTATAATTTGGTTATCGCCAAGGAAATGTCAGACATGTGGATAGTCAAATCCACAATAAACAACTAGTTTTAGTTAACAAAATTTTTTATAATTTTTTTTCGAATGTACTCAACAGTGGCAGCGAAAAATATGATACATCCACTTTTTTAGCACACACTGGCCTATTAAAGTCTAATCATGGTTATTTTGGCTTCAAGAAAAATGTTCATTGAATAAATTGTGTAGGTTTTTTTTGTTTGTTCTCTTGTTCATCTTGTTTTGTTGCAACATTTTGAAGCAATAGCTAATGCTAGCAGCTAACAGCAAGTTAGGCGGTAATCATCTTAAAACGTTGCTGAATAGCGAATGAAGGCGTTTATTTGTGGGCATTGTTTATTTAACACCAAACTCCTACTGTTTCAACATTGAAGCTGTTTAAGCTTTTGCTTCCACTTTTTATAAGATCTTTATTCTGCTGAGTTTCTTCTTTTACCCAATTGTGTATGATTGATATATTCTTTACATTAATATGGCTGAAATAAATTAATTTTGATAATAATCATTACAATGTTTATTTTTCTGTATGTTTTTCTTTGTTTTGTTTCTTATTTGTGTATCACAGAAATTTAAACCTTTTAGAAGAGATAATTTTATGGTTTTTTATATAATAATTGAAAGAATTATAGTGATGACAGTCACTTTAGTAACTTGAAACGTTTTTGTTTTTGTGGAAATTTTTTTTATTTATTAAAATTTATTTTCAAAAATTATACATAAAAATAACTCTGTGTTCCCGGGTGTCCAATAACACTGAAATATGAAAGATTGAAGATAATCATCAGATACAGTTTTCTTTATCTGAGTGGCTTTAAAATCAATTAGTGCTGTCGCTAAATAAAGCCGATAGCAAAATGTGATATTAATTTAAAATAAAAGGTACTGACAGATGAGAGTGGTCACGGGCTGATCGGCAAATTTTGTTCTGTGCCTAAAATCACATTACATGTCTTCGATTCTGGTCAGCCAATGTAAGAATGTGCTCTTTAGATGAAGCCGATGTCATCCACATAATGTGTTACAACCAATAAACCGGCGGACCTATTAAGAATGGCACCTGAGGGTTATATCGCCAGTAGTTTGGCATATGTAAGATCGCAAGGAAGATGTGGCACGATTCAGTTTATTAAAAGAAAACGCATGGATATATCCATCGTAGTGCTAATGGACCGCTGGCCGGTAGGCAGATACATTATGATAATGCCTTCTGTCGTAGTATTCTTCGCGATATATAGTATTCTGTGCAAGCAGTTCTAGGTGATCCTTTCAAATTTCTTAATACTGCAGGGTGAATCTAGTGTAAATTGTGGACTTGTGCTTGAGCCCCGACAGTGACCGTTTGACTGGAACGTGCAGAGGTTTTAGTTTAAAACAGGATCTTTGGAGTCTACCTTATGGCTCGCCTATAGTGGAGAAATGCACAATTTTTATGCTTGATAAACCAATTTCTGTTTCAAAGTTAATTTTCAAATTTTGATTGCTGATATGGAGTCCGTTTTTTCCTAAATTGTTGAGATTTTTAAGTTAAATAAGAGTTCTATATGTGAGATATCGTTAAGCCCTAAGAGCTTCATTTTATTTTTGTTAACATATTTGTTTTTTGGTATGAAAAGTTTATAAAAAATTAATAAATTTTAGTACATGGGAATTCAATATTTCAAGCAACCTTTTTTATTCTATTGTGTACTTGAAAAAGACGTCACATGGAAAGGATGTCAGCAGCATGTAAAACGTATTCCCCATTTGTGTCGCCTTATTCTTTTCTGAATTGAAAATTCCATAAGTTTACTGCAGTGAAACCAAGTTAAAGGGGGTATGAAAGTTCTAGCGTTTCTGTTAAAATTTTTCTAAAGACAGTTCGGGAATACCTTGCACGGTTTTCTTATTTCTTTTTTTTTAGTTCTTGTATGTAATTTTTCATACAAACTATAGGCATAATGCAGCCGACCTGAAAAATCTAAAAGTTATGACGTCGTATCGAAAATTTGACAACGGACTTGAATGGGGGCAAAAATGTGGTAAAAATTTTTCTTTACGCATAGAAAAGTTAACCCAAATTGTGGCTTTACGCTTAAGATGCAACGAACTTGAATCGATTATAGATATGGTTTTAATAAATTTCTTTATGAGAAGGTGGCTTTCAACAAATTAAATTTGCTGTAAAACAGCATCACAACTTTGTTCAAGATTTTGTTTTATTAAGGCAAAATTATTAATTTCACTTTCATATCAATGAACTTTCTAGATCATATGAGAATTTATTGTTATCATTGTTATTATTATTATTTTTTGTTGCAACTATACTATATTTACTCATACTGACTTATTTAGGTTTATGTGCAATCGCAGACTAAAATTGAACTTGTTTGTCAATTACTAGAAACGAATTTGTCATAGCTAAAAGTTAATTATTTCATTAAAAAGAATATATATATATATATATATATATATATATATATATATATATATATATATATATATATATATATATATATATATATATATATATATATATATATATATATATATATATATATATATATATATATGTATATATATATATATATATATATATATATATATATATATATATACATATATTATTTTTTTTAATTTTTTTTAATGTAACAATTGAAGTTGTTTTCTTGACTGTTGTCAGTTTGTTGTTTTCTTAAGTCATTATTTAAAAATATCAATCAATGTCATGGCATAATTTGCATTCGATCTCAAACATAAATTCTTGCCAAGTGTATGTCAGTATCACAAATCACATTTTTTCGTTTGTTGGCTTATTGCAACGATAGATTTTTTTTCATATACGAGTAAAATAATTTCTGTTGTCATGATAGACAAAGAAATAAATAATAAACTCCATGACAAAGTTAATTGATTGGAATATAGTGCAAGAATTTAATACTCCGTTTAGTGGCTGAAGTGGGTTTTTTTTAAAGTATTAAATCAATCGGTTTTTAATATAAAAAAAATTAAACATAAAGACTAGGGATGTAATTCGTTACCGGTTTTTTTTAAAGAATTTGAATGAAAATTTATTTTATTAATCCTTGGAAAAGACATGCAAAAAAGCAATTCAAGCAGTGGAAAGGCATTTCGCACATATTTTTTTTTCAAATGAATTCCTTCTATAACATTTTGCTATGAAATCAATACACCCTAGAGACAAAAAATTTATGTTATTCTTAAAAAATGCTTCCAAAATATCCGCTAGTATATACAGTACGATGTAAAATATAATTTGGTATGAATAGTACTTTCGAAAGAAGTACTTCCGAAAAATCGTTTTTTAAATAGCATCTTCAACATGACTTGATGAGGTTAAACCATTGGAAAAGATCCGTAATTTCATTGCTTTCAGAACAAAAGTTTAGGATTTTTTTTGAATTCCTCAGAATTTAAAATTTATTTGTTTTTACTTCATTTGATTGTGTGAAGGTGTCGAAAGTTCTCGTCTCGCCAGGAGCTCTGGCTTAATTTAATATAACAAAAATTTTGTGAAAAAGGTCCGTAGCGGTAGCAATTTTCTGCCACACGAGGAAAACGTTTCTATTTATTAATTATATTAAATGATGTAATTAAATTAACAGTTCTGCTCTCGGTGATACGTAAGAAATATAATATATTATTTATTATAAATGCTGTTAAATCAATCTTAATATACAGTTTACCATAATCTTACACAAACAAAATTCTATATTATTTTGCTGGCCTTATGGTTTTCTTTTCATACTGTTAAACCTTCAATTCACACCCATTGCACTTTGATTATTGTTCAGTTTTAATCTCACGTCTGATCTTAACGTTTCTTGATTATCACTGCAAACAAATAAAACTCTTGATTTAGTATTATTTTTTTTATACGAGTATTATTATTTGTATGAGCATTTTTTGCTGCGTTTTTAATGATTAGATTAGATACGGAATGGCAATAAACTTCAATGAATTGCTGGAGAGTGCTAAAGTTTTCATTTTAATTCTTGTGGCAAAGAATTATTATTTTTGTAGCAAGTTGTTTAAACTTATTGCCTGTGTACAGTAAGGGACGGAATTGTTTGTTCTCAAAATAAAGAAACGAATGCGTGTATCAGCATTCGAAAAACTGTTATTGATAATTTTGAAAACTTTTAAACATTTATCAGATGGAGAGTTATTTTGATAGATATTGTTTGGTAGTAATCATCTCTGAGTGGCACCTTTATTTATTTTAAGACTTATGGTGTTTTCATTTCTGAAAAAAGTGTAACATTTTTCGCCCATTCAAAGAGAAAAAAAGGAATTTTTTGAAATTTTCAAATTAGAGAGATAAAGAGTTTTTTTTATAAATTCAAAAAAAGCCTGATTTTTTTTTTTTTTTTTTTTTTTTTTTTTTTTTGAAACGAAAACGCCATTAAGAGACATAGAAGCAACTCATGACATGAACAGTTTTATACCATTTGTAAATTCATAAAAAAGCTAATAATATTTAGAATGGAAAATTGATTTAGAGAACTTTCAGTAATATTATTAAGAACTTCTACTTAGTCTTTATAGTTTTATGATAATCATAAATTTACTGCTCTCTTAAAACAAAATTTGAAAAAATATATTTGAATGATCAAAAAATAAAATACAGATCCTTTAAAATTTTCTGAAAAATAATGACACGAAAAAGTTGAAGAACTAAAAATAACAACATAGTTCATTAAAACCTTCATTCCTTCATTCATTCATAAAGGATTATTTACACTAGGCTATACAACATTATGCAGGGATCTAGAATTCTGGCTCTAAGTTTTATAAATGGGTCATGTCAATGCTTACTTTAGGGGAAATTAAAGATTTCGAAATGTAAATAGTGAATTCTAAAAAAGAATCAGCATCAGATCATTAAGATCTCTCCTCTAGCTGTTTAGCTAAAAATAATCGCCGGTAGGATATCCTTTATCAGCTCTTTGTAAAGTAGCCTTGTAAAGACGCACAATTAAACATTAAAAGAAATGCGACCATCTCTCTACTCGAGTCTCTTTGTTGTTTCAACAAATTTCTTTGCTGTTTCTAAGAATTTAAAAATTCTACGGTGCTACACTCACTTCTTTTCACTGTCTTTTCGTTTCGCCGTCCAAACCATCTAATATATTTAAAAAAATTTTATTTATGGACTTACTTTTCTCTAAAACCTTTTTAAATTCGGTAAAACATGCTAAATAGGCTCACTCTCAACCATACCGCTATTTGAGAGGACTACCATGTCCCTCTCTATGAAAGGGGATAACAAGGACCCATACACCAAACAGTTAAAGGTTCAAATATTGCACAAAATGTATAATGCCTATGCACTATAAAAATTTTGCAAAAGGACTGGAACTTAAAATACTCCTCATATGAGTTCAAGACGCAAACATTCAATACGCCGATATTTATGTGTGTTTTTTTGTCCCCTCTACCAAGATCAGTCATTTTGTTATTTTGAAGAAAAAAATTTATTTTGTTGTGTTTTTATTCAAATTTTATTTTTAGTGGCTGTGTTTTTGGCTGCTGATATATCGCGCCTTAATCGCGAAAAAAGCCCAAGAGACAGATGCAAGATCTTATAGCAGAAGTAGTTTTATGCCCCTAGTTGTGTGGCAATTACAAAATTGATTATGCTTCTAATTTGTGATGCCACTTCTAACGATTATGAAACTTTAATATTTATTTATAGCGATCGTAAATTATCAATAACAATGAAAAAGTCAAAATTAAAAATAATGTTTCTTAATTTTTCTTGCGATAAGGGCACGGTGAAATAATTATATTTTATATACATTTATATATATATTTATATATGTACGTTTAAGCACTTTATTGTAATGTACCAGCATTAAACGATTCACTATTTAAATGAGACCAAAGCCAACAAATATTATTTGAAATAGATGAGGGATTTATTTAATGTAATTTTATTAATGGGTATTTGTATTTAATTTATATATTTCTTTCTTTTCTGTTTCTTTCTAGGTAAGTGTGATACGTTTTTTTATAATTAAGTGTAAGTACATACATGATATTCCTTTTACAATGAACATTAAATTAATTCAAATATTTTTCTTACTTCGAACACCTGAACTTATGATTAATATTAATTTATTCATATATTGAACAAATTTCAAACAATTTAATTTGTGTTAAAAATATTTACTAACAGATATCGCAAATGCGATAGAATTTTTGTATTCTAAAATTATGAATATTTTGTATTCCTTAAGCTGAAAGTCCATACTGTCCGTTCTATGCGTATGCGTTCTATGCATTTCTAAAGTCAAGCTACATACAATGCGTTTCATGCGTCAAGTTTTTTGTTTTGATCCGCTGTAGTGTAAATATCTTTATCAAATAGAACCAATTTCGGCAAAAATGTAATGTGAAATTGTGATTTTAAAAGAATTTATGGAAGTCATTGAGTTTATATACATAATATTTTGGGCCTACGGAAAGCTGCAAAACACCACCGAACGGGAAGTGAGTGGTATTTTTGCAGCTTCAATAAGATTGTCTTCCAGTGTAGTTGATTAAAAAATAATAAATACAACAGAGGTGACACTCAGTACATAAAACTAATCGATAACTAGAACGCAAATTTTGTTAATGAAAGAAATATGTTAAAAATTGAAATTAATATATAAATTTTTAATCGATATCATTGAAAATAATATATAATTTGTCATCCTTGGCTAACAAAAACATTTGACCTTTTTTCACCTCTTTCTGATGACGCATGAGACGCATGCAAAAGTAGAAAGTAAACCTACTTCATGTGTTCTATGCGTCTATACGTGCTATGCATTTTGCTCTGTAACTTGTTACATACAATTACCCAGAATCTACTTTTTTGACAGACACATAAAACGCATGAACGCATAGAACGGATGGTATGGACTTTCAGCTTTAATGTTTAGTTGAAAGTTAATTGAATTATTTTTTGAGTTTGAGGTCTTTTTTTTAGTTGAAAATGTATTTTCTCTTAAGCTTTAAATTAAAAATTATAATCTTGAAATTAATTATTCCAAAATTTAATTACATTTTTTATTACATATGTATTTAGAAACAAAGTATTACCATAACTGTCTGTCTAATTAGATTTAGCTGTACCATTGCGATTTTCTTTTAGCAAAGAAGTTTCAGTAGGTTTTAATTAAGAATAATTTTTTTTTTTACTAAAATTAGGTCAAAATTTCTATGCCATTAGACATTTTTAATTGATATTAAATGAAATACAAATTTATTTCAAAAGTATTTTCTCCTCTGAGGACTTTTTAGCAAACATAACGCACCAAGCAAACAATTTAGATTGGTCTTCAAAGTAGCAATTTTTGAGCTTGACGTTTAAGCCTGCGCAACACACATACATTTTTAGCTTAAATTGTGGCGTTTGCGTGCGTCAGTTTACAAATAATCGTATATAATATTGAACAACATTAAAGTGGTTTTGATTTCGTCCAAAAATTTAAACAGTTTGACGTAGTGTGCCACTTGTATTGTCAATATTTATTTTATTTCGTGTCTCTGCTGTGTGAATATGTTGAAGTGTGGCTATAAAAATTTTAACTTTAACGTGCTGCTATAATTTCTTAAAACTGAATCCCATTAAAAACATATAGAACTTAAATTGATTAAATTTTCCAAAAAAATTTCCTAAAGTTTAATTCATTATTTTTTTTTGAATGCAGTGTTCTTTAACAAGTGTAATGCTTAATCTTTTTTCGAAATCGATCAACAAATCGTTATTTCTCTTTTCTTTTCATAAGTCTGAAAACACTAATAGAACAATGCCCTTAAAGTTAGTGCAATTCTGGCCACAGCCAGCGTAGTCATTAAAATTTTAACGGTTTAGAATTATTCACATCATACAACTTCTGTAATTCCTTACACATACAGTTTGCCATGTTTCATTTCAACATGAAATTACATTTATTGGAACAGAATTTCTATAATGAGACTTAAAAGCCTAATTCAACACCAACATCTGTCTTATTAACTTAATGAAATGTGGTCCGCCAAATTTGTCTCATGCTCATTAGAAAAATAACCATCTACTTTGTGGGAATATTTTATTACTGATAAACAAACCATTTTATTAATCTCATAGTAAACTTTGTTTCACTCTTGGCAATATGACAGCAAGTTGCAAGTCAAGCGCAATTACCGAAACTCAATGTGATTTATCACACAAGCTTCATTTAAGAACTTTACACAATTGGAGCAAACTCAAAGCACGTAACTAATTTTCTAAAATCTATAATACCATATATTTTTTGTTTGCCGTCGTTCATTATTGAAATAATAACAACAATATATTGTATATGATTGTATTGAAAAAATACTGATGTTGTAAGTTTTTTGCAGTAGTCGAGTTGGAAAGAAATTTTAATGAGATTTTTAGCCAAATCTTTAGAGACTTTTTTCCTTAAACATACTCTGTGTCGCCTTCAATTATGGCCAGAATACCAACAATGACATTGAAACATCAAAGATCATTTAATGATAAACCATTTGCGGTGATCACTTCTAAATGTTTAACAAATGCTGAAAAATGCATCATTGATCGATCGATCGATGGATGGATGGATGGTGCCTGGATGAATGTTTTAAAAAAGTAGATAGGAGTTAATATTTAGTCACGACACGAGAACAAAAATAGACTTGAACAGATGCCATTTGAAAGTAGAAGAAAAAAAAAACATTAATGTGATAATATATATATATATATATATATATATATATATATATATATATATATATATATATATATATATATATATATATATATATATATATATTTTTTTTTTTTTTTTTTTTTTCAAAACAATGTTGCATAGTTAGAACAAGTTATAGATAGATATTTTGTGGCAAGTGCAAAAGCTTGTCACATTTCAAGACCACACAAAATCAAAACGACAGACCACAAAGTTTTAATTAATTGCAATATGAACTATTACTTGAGTATCATTATACAATTTTATTTAAGTGGTATCGCCCTGTCGCTCAAATTGTGTCAATTCTATTTATATATATATATATATATATATATATATATATATATATATATATATATATATATATATATATATATATAAACTATTTTCTATAAAAACGACTCATATAAAGAAAATATTTAACTAATTGATTTCATAGTTTTACGATCTATGAATGGTATCCAACTATTTTAACAAGAAATTTATTTTATTTGGTTTTGTAAAATGATATGTGTGACAGACATTGTGTTGTTGTAATTGCTATTTTTGATTTATTGAAGTTTTGTTAATACCCTACACCAAGGTTTAATGGAAAACCAATTCACAAAGATGAATCATATATGTATACATAGATAATTTTAAACAACGTATGGATATAAGAACGGCTTTGAAAGCTTGAATGTTATGCTACATTTTAAAAGCGCCCCATAGTGATTTGTTTCATAGATCAAAATAAATGAAAAAAATTTTGTCCGATGTTGAAACGATTAAATAAATACCTTAGACTTGTACCTAGAGCCAGCTTAGTATAATAATGCACTGATTTGTTTGTATTTCCAGTGAAGTAACTGCCATTAACTGTTATATATTATTAGACAACTGTCGGACCTTCAGTAAGCTGCACCTATTCGTTAGTGTTTGACATTTCTTTAAAGCAGACAGTCTCGTGCATTTAACGAAAATAGAATACCCTATACCGTCATTCTTTTAAATTGACCCTCGCATCTAAAAAAAAATAAATAAAATAAATACTCGTACCATGAAGACTTCACACTAAAATTTTCACTGTTTAAAAAATAGTGCACTGAATTTTCATAATATTGTTCAGCTCGGTCCAAAAGAGGTCGTTATACCAGAAAGAGTCGATGAAATCCACGGCTGAAATGAACGATCGCAGAATCAAAGTGCTTAAGGTGGCTGAGACTCTAGGCAGCTCAACCAAATGGATACATCACATATTGCATACATATTTAGATATACAAAAGCTATCTCTGCGATGGGTGCAGCGACTGCTCACGCTTGATCATGAGCTCAACCGTATGATCACTACACAAGAGTACTTCGAAGTGCTAAGGTGCAATCTGAAAGAGTTGTTGGCCCCATTTTGTAACTGTGAACTGACAAAACATGGATCTATCAAAACACATTAGAGAACAACGAATAAGCCGAACAGTGGGTTTCTGTGGGTGGATGTACAGCAGAAAAGGGTATGGTGGGTCTGTCGGCCAACAAGAACAAGGCCACACTTTTTTTTAGATAAAAGCAGTCATTCTTTTCTATAACCTTAAAGAGAGCTTTTGGACAGATTCAATATTGATTTGAATTAAAAACGAGTTCATTTAAGAAAGACTAAAAATGCTATTCCATTAAGGCAATGTACGGGTGCACACATGTGTAATTACAATGCTACCCCATCCAGCATACACTGCAGATTTAGCTTCTTTCAACTATTTACTTTTTCGAAAACTTAAGACATTATTGTATGGCAAGAAATTTCTGTCAAACAAAGAGATCATTATAAAGCAAATACCTATTTTAAAGTCCTTGAGAAATCGTATTATATCCAGGGAATAAATGACTAGAAAGAGGCTTGAAGAAATATAAGGCTACCTTGCCACAAAAGTGACTGTCAAACTGTCATCGTAGCTACGATGGCACACCTAAAACTTTTCTATAATAAAATAATATTATTGGCGCAGTACTTTTCTTACCTGCAATGCCATATTTAGGCTTAAATAAAATAATCCTGAAAACGAAATATTTTCAGGAAGTGTATTATTTGTTATTTCGCCAACTGAGTATACAGGATATTTACCAAGTTACAATATTTTTGTGTCCATATCAAGAATATTAAAACTCCTTTGAAAACGGAAGTTTATATCTGTCTAGAATTTGTAAAAGTTTGATGAAGTAGAGCAAAAACATATAAATCAAGATTTCTTTTGTTAAGTGTTGTAGTTCTATTTTTCACTTTAATTTGAAAAATGTTACTCCGTCTTTCCTAATAGTCTTGTGCTCATTAAAGAATACCAAGTTCGAAAGTTATATTGAAAAGGGCAGAATAAATCTCACATCTTCGTTAGAAAAGAAAATGCTATAAGTTCACCCCATGTCCTCGCACTCAGATGAGTGAGATATTTGAATGAGTCTATAACTCATTTATGTATAACCGTCATTTTTTAAAATCAGGTTTAATGTCATATATCAATAGAGGCAATTAATTGATTGATTTTTCTATTAAATGTATACAAATCGTTTTGTAATAAACCAACATTACATTTCTTTTGCTGCAGGGTAACAATCATTAATGCATGAACTAGAAAATACTTAAACTCATACGAGAAGTAAATTGCAAATAAATAAATGAAACCAAAGAGTAAATTGCAAAATGTTCAAGAACTTAAAACACAAGAAACCGTTAGAGCTTTTAATTAAATTAACAAGAATACTTCGTATTAGAATCTCGCAACTAAAATGGAAATTAAAATCATATGAGCGTAACTTTTGCTACAACAAAAATAAAATAATCTCTTGAATGAAAATCATTACACATTAAACAGCTGAAAGAAAGTTTTGCACAAAAAGGGCGCTTAAATATAGAAAACATAATTGGTTTAATTTATATCTATTTTTATCAATTTCTATTATTCTTTTATGTCTAATTAACTCTTAAGAAAACAATTACAATTGTTAGAAAAAAATTTATAATTATTGGTTGCCATTACACGGTTTCTTATTTAATTCAAGTACTTCAAGTGTAACTGCAGTAGTAGATCTTATTCTTATAAATAAACAAAGAGTTTTCACAGAAGTGTGGGCTGCTGCTGACAGTTCGACAAGGGCACGACATGGCACTTTTTTCTACAAATTATAATACATATTTGTTTTATTATTTAGTCACTTATTTCAAATAGCCGTGATTACAGCAAGTCTAAATCATGACGCCCCATTATCGAAGTCAATTTGCGACAGTAAATTTTTTTTTTTTCAAAGCTCACAACTCTAAATTAATTTAAAATACAGAAAAATGTTGAAATTAAGCGATGCGGCTCATGTTTGATTAGGGAATTTGTCAATAAAAAAGAAATAAGGAGAAGCTAATTATAATTTGCAAAACGAAACAAGTACCTGTTTTGTGGCAGTCTGCACCCTATAATCATTCAATAATCGAAATCGAGCCAGAGTAATTAAGCAATTCTGTTGAATTACATCCAACCATAGAACCAACAACTCATGACCACAGAAATAAAAAAATACGTAAATGGCCCTGTATTGACCACACTTTAATAAATCAACGTAAGAAATGACATAGACTCATGGAACCAGCAGGGAAGCTAAAGAAGAGTACGCCCAGAGCTTATACATCGAGAAGGCAAATAGATGTAGAAGTGGCTGCAGTGGATAAAACCTGGGGCGAAGTGAGAGCGTTGGCACAAGACAGCAATATGTTCGACCAATTTGTTGAGGCCCTATGCTCTTCGTAGGATCGACGGGAACATGTATATTGAATTACAATACAGAAAAATATTTTAATTGCAATGGAACTAAGTTTATTGGAAAGACAAGTCTTGTCAATAGTGTTACGATATTATAAAGCCGTGTGTCACAGATGGATTTGAGTTTTGCTTAATGCTCTATTGTCGCTTATTCGTTGAGCACTCTTCGCCATATTATGAAATACGTAGTATCATTTAGAATATCCTGGTGTGAGACCGTTCCATAGGCAATCGATTTAGTCGCTCTGACATAAGATCGTATGATGACCGAAAAATAAACGTGGTACGCGAATAGAAGAACAGTTTTACAAAGCAAAGCTTACCTATCAAATTGGTTGTCAAATGAGCTTAAAGATACCACTTTAAAAATGTAAGAAACAATCTTTAAAAACGATACGTACAATTTTGTGGCAAATACTGTCAAATCCGTAAGACACCTAAAGTTAGTATCCTTACAATGGGCTCGTCGTAGCGGAGGTGAGTTAGACAGGGAAGAGACTGATATCCATCTCCTGAGCAAATCGGCGGCATGGAATTCTGCGAGGCAAAGACTTCTATGGTAAGCATTTACTGGATGACCTATCGGTATTACAAATTATCGGTCCTTGTGACCTTATCAGATTTCTCAACGCCTCTCTAATGTAGGATCTATTAGAATTGACAAAATCTGGCTTTAGATGCTAACACTGACAGATTTATTCTCATGACTAGTGGTTTTTGTCAAAACTTGCTCACTCTCTATATCTTTTTATAAGGGCAGCCACGCCCAGGCATTACATTTACACAAGTGCATATTTAAAAAAACTCCACATGCTCCTCACTTTAAGCTTAACTTGCAACTGTTTTCAAAAGGCAGTGATTTTTTGACAATTACAGGAAACAAACGTAAAAATTAGCAAACAATTTTACCCATTAAAAGTTTTTTTTACAAACTTACAGGTTTGTGTTAAAACAATAATTATAGTTTCAGCGTTTTTTACGCATATATTTTAAGGAACTCGACTCGAGTATTTCAAATATATATACAAAAATCAATTAGTAGCAATTGAACACTAATCTCACAAAAAAAATTTTACTATTCATGACAGCTGTTTCCCTATAAATTTATACGTATTATATTCTTGGTAACCCTAGCCTATAAAGTAAATAAACAAATAAAAATGGAACCATTTCGTTTTCCTCTTTAAGTTTTTGTTGCAATTTTACGCTTCGGCAACATTTTGAAAATTAACTTTTACAACACATTCGACTATTTCTACGATAATTTCGTTGATAACACTTCTACTTGCAAGTTATTACTTGCATGTGTAACTGCAGGAACTTGCTTAAAGCGAAAACTTTGGCTTCTGAAAACTTCAACTTGATCGAAATGGAAAGATATACACGTAGATCTATATCTGCTGCAGAACTATGGCAGTTTGTTTTTGATAATTAAAGGGAGCGCACAACAAGCCTTCACTGGCTTAATTGTATGTCGTATGACATGGGCTACCACAACCCTCCAATCAACCTAACCTAACCTATCAAAGAAAATAAGAGTGGAGAAATTCCGTAAAATACATATTTATTTTCAACAATTATTATTATATAGGAGACAAGAAAATCACTTTCTTTTCATTTGAAAAATTATGAAAAAAAAAATTATTTAGTGATAAATTGGATTTATTATAAATGCCAGCGCATTTTTTATTATTTGTTTTAATATCTGATTTATGAAACCAAGAGCTGTGCTTTGTGCTTCAAGGTTCTGTTTCATAATTATTGCTGTCATGAGAATGTACGCTCTCACAACCTATTTCCTATTTTCCGCACGGCCTTTGTGCAAAATCCATGGATCGAAAATTTTTTAAATTATTTTTTAGTCTCGTTATGATAAACTTCTTGGTATGGGACTCGTACTCCACCACAACATTTAGGCCTGACCCAGATTACTGCTGATAGTACCATTTCGCCTGCACCCGCTCCTACCAGACAGTTATCCGTGGTTACTCAACATGGAGTTTCAATTAACAATGCTGCAAGAAATAATAATATACCTCGTCCTTTAATAGTGATACCTCCTAAGAAATCAATATTTATCTCGCGTTTCGCCTATGAAACTTCAACCAATGACATTGTCTACTACATAAAAAATAAATTAAACCGTGATATTGACATTACAGCTTACAAATTTAAATATGCTCAGCAGCGAAGTATTGCTTCATTTAAGATCATGGTGCCTTTTGATGTATGTGATATTATCGTTGATCCAAATTTTTGGCCTTATAACGCCATAATACGTGAATTTACTAGCAATAATAATCACAGACCCACAAATATTGCTCGATTGCCTGAAAATACAACTCATAACTCAAAAAACTAATCCACTCTTATGATAACCAATTAAATATTGTATATCAGAATGTTAATGGAATTAAATCTAAATTATCTGATTTATTTATTAAAAGTTTTGGGTTTTGTCATCATGTAATTGTCTTCACCGAAACATGGCTTCATAGTAACATCTTAAATAACGAAATTTTTTGCAATAATTATAATATATATAGACGAGATAGAGAAACTGACACTACTGGAGGTGGAGTTTTGGTTGCTGTATTAAATCATTGGCCTACTCTTGAAATTAAATTGGATACTGCACGCAATATTGAATTTATTAGTGTAAAAATAAATGTTAATCATAAGCAAATCTTTATTACATGTTCATACATTCCACCGAACTCTGACCAAGCGATATATCTTCAACACTCTGAAGCCATTAAATCCATCGTTCTCCTATCAAATCCCGAAGACTCAATTTTTGTTTTTGGGGACTTTAACTTACCATTTCTGACTTGGAAATTTTTACCCGAGTCTTCCTGTTACTTTCCGATGAACACGAATAACTTTATTGAAGAATTTTTAAATAACTTATCTGATGCGTGTTTTTTTCAAATAAATAGTATCTTCAATGACTTTAACAGATTACTGGACCTGATATTTGTAAATGAACCCACTGAATGTACTCCGTCTCGTCACAGCCCAATCTCTAGCCCGGAGGACCGGTATCACCTCACAATCGAATTAAAATGTAATTTCCAGTTCAACATAAATCCTAGACGAAGCCAAAATCGTATTAAAGAGTATTGTTTTACTAAAGCTAACTACGAAAATCTAAACTTTTTGTTAACCAATACAAACTGGCTTGATATCCTCTCTTTATCTGATCATTCTCCCAATGCCATAGATCGAATTATTAACACCTTTTATGCAATTTTAAAGCATTATATGGATGAGTGTGTACCAAAACACTACGCTACTTCATCATCTGGCCCTCCTTGGGCATCTAAAATGTTATCAAGATTGAAAAATCAAAAAAACAAACATTATAACAAATATAAGTCTACGTCGTCGGCAATTGAATATATAAAATACTGTAAGTTGCGGGCAAAGTACAATTTACTTAATTTGAGGCTGTACAAAAATTATATAAATAATATAAAACAAAATCTTACACGTGATCCAAAATCGTTTTATAAATTTGTGAATATCAAAAGAAAATCTAATAGCTACCCCTCTACTATGAAATTTTCTGGGATAGAATCCTCTGAGGCACCTGTAATAAGTAATATGTTCATTGATTTCTTCGCCTCAAATTATTCTGACGCTAAATACGACGCATCACGCAACTATCCATTTCCTATACAAGAACAACAACCAATTATGCTTCCTTATATCAATACATCTAGCGTCATCTTTTTTATAAAGAAACTAAAGTTCTCAACATCTAGTGGTCCTGATGGCGTTCCAAACTGTATTCTGATGAATTGTGCTGAAAATTTGTCTTACCCTCTTACTATACTTTTCAATTTGTCAATTAAGTATGGCTATTTTCCTAAACTATGGAAAGAGTCATATATTATACCATTCTTTAAATCAGGCTGTAAGTCAAGTATATACAATTACAGAGGTATTTCTAAGCTAAGTTCTATTCCAAAACTATTTGAACAATGTATTTGTGAGCCTCTTTGCCACCAAATATCATCTTTTTTAACACCATCTCAACATGGGTTTCGCAAACGTCATTCTACTTCAACCAATCTGCTGCATTTAACTACAATAATTAATCAGGGATTCACAAATGGAAAACATACTGATGTTATTTATACTGATTTCAGCAAGGCTTTTGATAGAGTAAATCACTGCCTCTTGTTGCGGAAATTGTATTTAATGGGATTCTCCAATAGAACTTTGAATTGGATAAAATCGTATCTGGAAGAAAGATATCAACGTGTTCGCTTCATAAACGTCCTTTCTAAAAAAATATATGTTAAATCTGGCGTTCCGCAGGGTAGTCACCTTGGGCCCATTTTTTTCTCGCTTTATATCAACGATTTACCATCATCAGTACAATTTTCTGATATACTGATCTATGCCGATGACGTCAAGATATTTTTGAATTCGGATGATCAACTTGGTCAATCATACCTGCAGCGAGATTTGGACTCATTTTTTATTTGGTGTAAGGAGAACCTTTTGGCTTTAAATCTCAAAAAATGCAAACATATGCGTTACTCCAGAAGAGTTAACTCTAGTGGGTATTTCACTTTAGGAGGTTGCTTATTGGAGTGCGTTGATGAGTTTCTTGATCTAGGAGTTCTGTTTGATCGAAAGCTTCTCTTTATTATCCACATAAATACGTGCATTAATAAGGCACGTGGTGTATTTGCCTTTATTAAACGGTGGGCCAAAGAATTTAATGATCCAGCAGTAACGAGGCAACTATATACTTCCTTGGTGAGGCCTATTCTTGAATATTGTTCTGTCATCTGGGACCCTCACTATAACATCCACATTGATCGTTTAGAGTCCGCGCAGAAGCAGTTTCTACTTTTTATATTGCGTAATACATACTCGTCAAATTTTCCATCATATGAATTCAGATTAAAACAAGTTAAATTGCCTACATTGAAGAGCCGTAGAAAAGTTTTAAATGCAATATTTGTTATTAAGCTTATAAATGGTGACACCTGTTCCGAATTTCTGGTAAATGAGCTGACGTTTAACGTACCGCAACGACCCCTACGTCAGTTTCATCCTCTGGCACTGCAATATTTTCGCCAAAACTATGCTAATGCTGATCCTTTCCGTAAAATTTGCTGTAGCTTCAATGAATTGTATAATGTTATTGGTATGTCTTCTAACATAAATGTGATTAAACGTAATTTAATTTTATATTTAAATAACTAGTTTAGTTTTATATTTTTTTAATTTAATTTTTATATTTAAATAACTATCTTAGTTTTATATAATTTCATGTAACTTTTCTTCTTAAATATTGTTGTCTGTAAGGATCTTATTAATCCATGGACTTAAATAAGGAAACAAACATACAAACAAATGGGATATTACGGAAGAATATCCTTCGCGATTAAGCTAAGCAACATGCAGAATCGAAATTACTTGATCTAATATCAGTGGCATCTAAGATCACATTGTTCATAAAAACATTAAGTTTTGCGTGATGATGCCAGTGAAATATTTATAATAAAAACCAACTCTTTGCCCTGCTATAGCTAAGGGATAAATACGTCAATGAAGTGTTCTTGTCATATGAATTCTCACTTTCAACGAATTTTCCTAAACTCACGCTTGTGAATAAATCTGAAAGCTGTTCATAATCGTGACTCTTCACGAGTGTTTAGTGTTGGTTTATAGTTGAAGTAACTATCAAAAACATAAGAAAAGTCAAGATATTAATGCAATAAAATATAAAATTATTTTTGGTTTAATTTTATTTAACCATTTCTACCTTGACTACTATTTCCACCCCTGCATTTTTAGAATCGAATAAGAAGAAACATCACAACTACCAGTGATTTATGAAGAGATGAACATCTTCCTGCACAGATTACAATCAATTGCTGTCATCCTCATGTGAAGATTTTCGTTGGAAATCACAAACAGCATTAACTTCAATAACAAGTACTTTAAAACAGTTGATGTTGTTTTATGTTTGAACAAAAAGAATATTAAAAATGTTTTGCTTAATTGTTGGTAATTTTTTAACGTTCTTTTGCCTGATCATTAATGGTTTTAAGCAAAATTTTGTTGTCTTTCAAATAACTTCTTTCCTTATAATTTTCTAAAGTGATTTTTAGCGATTTTTTTAATGTTTTGCCTGATGAACATGTCAATGCTCTGTAGCGGTACATTTGTCGTTTAAGATGAAGTTGAATATGATTTGGTTGATTGTCATTAACACCGGAACGAAATGGTTTAAACAAACAGCAAAATACTAAAACGGCAGCAGCAACAATGGTACAATTAGTTTAATAATTACTATGATAATTATAGTGACTAATGTTCTTTACAAGTTGTACACATAGCTGCCATATTTGACGATTTATCGTCAGTTTAACGAACTTGAGCATCGCATTTTGACGAATTTTACTCTAAATTTCATGATTTTTAGAACTTAGTTTTTGTTTGTTTACTTTCAAAGCAATTTTGAAATTAATAAAAATTTAACTATTGCCATAGCAAATATATATCAAATATATATCAGAGTAGAAATTTTTCTTAAAAAAATATATATAAAAAAAAGAAATATTAAATTTGAATAATATTATTTTATAGGAATTTTTTTGCTTTTGTAAAATTTATTAATTGTAACTTAACCCTTTTTTTGATTTTTTTTTATGGCAAGCCAACATTATTATATTATAAAATAAGCCATTTTGTTTAAATATACGAAAGAAGAGGTCATCAAAAATAAAATTGGTCTCTTTTTAAAAAATTATGGCTTTACCACATTTTTGATAAATGCAGAACGAATGTTTAGTCAAATTGGTCTACATAGAATAAAACTTAGAAATTCCTTTAAATAAATCGTCTTTGAATAACAATTAGAATATATTTTATAAGTTTGAAAAAAGTTTGCAAGACTAATAATGCTTCTTCCTTTTTTATCTACTCCTTTTACTATAAATTTGTTTTTTATTAACTTAAATAAAATTTAATATTTTGTTTAAAAAAATTTTGCTACTTTTATGGCGATGTTTTGTCGACTAAAAGGAATAATTTTGACAATTTTCAGGATCTTTTCTATAAACTTTGACGATTTTACCCTTAATTTATGTGGCCATGATCTGGTGCCATGCCTTGGAATAACAAAACTTGAAATGTTTTTGTGTTAATAATTTTGATTTTCCATTCAACGATTCAAGTCAGTTATCGCAGTGTAATTAAAATGATATCAAATTTAAGACTTGAAAATATTTTTGCAAAAATTGCTGGTTGTTGCTGTTTATCCTTGATAAATATAAATTAAAATATTATGAATTTTCGGTACAAATAATCAATTATTTTTCGAATAAGTGTAAATTTTCGTTGGTATAAATACGATTTTTTTTTTAATTAAGACAGCATCTTCATCATCCTGTCTAGAGATTTTCATCATTTGCTTTATCGGTATCTTTCATCTTGCTCAAATGCTGGTTTTTCTGTTACTTTCACAACATACAGGTTATAATGAAAATACCAGCATTTTTGAATATATTTGTTTGGCTATAATAAAGCAGGTTTAAAAATGTTTGTTAAAAAATTTTTTTTGCACGCAATGTCCATATTCATTTAGTTAATAATGTCCTCTGGGCGTTTATTGATTTGCATTCATAAATTGTATAGTTTTTTCTTTGAAAATTGTTTGCATATAAAAGAACCTTAGACCATTCCAATCAGGCACAAGCCAAAAGTAGTTAGTAGAAGTGGAAGGACATGTGTATATGAGTGTCCTTTCAAATATTAATCACTAACCTTAATGTATTATGGAACGTTTTTTTTTAAATATATGAATTTTTAATCGAAATTTATAAAGTCCTTCATTTCTTGTTGATATGTTACTATAAAATGTAATTTTATATTATTAGCCATACCCTGTATGCATCGCTAACCCCTCTGTCGTGAAATAAAAATTCATAATTTAAGGTTTACGGTTTTAACTACGACATTTGTTCTTAAAGAAACAAGCACAATAACTTCACTGAGTATTGTAGCTCTCCGAATAAACGAAAATATATAGTGTTTTTGTAAGACGGTGACCTTTAACCTGCTCCTATCTGCTGACTATGCACTTTATCTTCAAAGTCACCTCAACGATATACTATGTCTCAGTTTTGTACTTTCCTAAATAGAGGATAATTATTAGCTACTTTATATAAGGGAAAAAGCGGTTTACCTTCAGAGCAACATACGTGAAGAGCCTCCCTTTTATTCTATATATAATACAAGGTGGCGCAAAAGTAATGTCACTATCGACAATTTGGAAACAGTTCTTTCTTTGGCCATTAATTTTAACACATTTAAATAAACTTTTTGTGAAAACAGTTCTTGAGAAGCCTATGCATGCTGAAAGTGTCAATGTATGGTGTGATGAGTGGCCTGGAGGCATGATTGGACTATTTTGATTTGATTGAAAGATTTTAATATGATTGAAAATTTTGATAGAATAGTCGGCGTATGCGTGGTCGTGGTGGTAACTATCCGATATCATTTTTGCTTTATAATTGCCAAAACTGACTTTTCAATGCGATAACAATTTGAAACAAAGTTCATGTTAAGAAATCCTTTACAATCATTGTTAAATATTTTCTATGGAGGTACTTGTCTTCCCCTCTTATACCTTCGAATGCACATTTGGTACCCCGTTGCAATATTTATACGATTTAGAGGGTCTCAATATTGCAGTTCTTTAGATGTGCAATAGATAATAATTCCTTCGTGTGGGAAATAGCTATACTTTGTTCTCGCAATAACGTATACAAAATTTTGAGAGTCTCATTGTAGTAGTTCTTCAGATATTGAGTGTACCTTTCCCCTCATTTTTGAGAAAAAACGATTCGCCCACACAATTCTGTTGAATGGTGGAACCGTGGGTAATACGAGTAGAGTTCTATGGAGCGACCCAGACGAGGATAAAATGAGGGGCTTCTTGAGAATAGGAAACCGCGAGTTAAGTGAGTTGATTGGCTTCTTGATGAGGTACTTGAACTTACGAGCATATCTGCAGCAAATTGGCGATGCTGAGAATGACAAATAGAGGGCATGCCCAATGTCCTCCATTGGGACTACATTCATGGTACAGAGTTTCTTTAGCACATAAATCCCACAACACTGAAATGGTATGTGAACAAACCATAGTATGATCGCGACACCATTGTCACAAACAGTCGCAATTCGCAGAACCACTCCTGCGCCAATCTACAGTTTTACAACATTAGCTTACCATCTGAGAATACTCCTGTTTTCATAATTCTTCCCACAATAAGGAGCAGTTGCAGTTCGCGGAACCACACCTGCGCCCATCCGCAGCTTCACAACATTAGCCAATCATCTTCTCACCATCAGCGTAGTCCCTAAAATCAGTGTTTTGTTTTAAAACGGGCACATAGTGTCCTGTACCACTAAATTATACGTTTTCCATGTGTGGCAGCGGTCAGCGGGGCTTTTACTGGATGAGTTGCATGTCTTTGGACATGAGTATCATTTTCCTCTCGTCGACACTTAACGCTTAGTGTAAGGAGATAAGGAAAACGAAGAGTCTGGTGAATGCATAGGAACTGTTATGGCCATCGACATTATCATCTCAGAGAATATGAATTGATATATTCATATTCTCCTAAAATAATCTCATTTTTTGTACTATAATCAGATTAAAAATCGTTGAACCTGAGGCGACGATCAGGTCTTGTTAAAAATAAAGTCAAGTTATTCCTATAAACAGCAGTTGTTCTATGGTATGAAATGTGCCCTCTGGAATAGTCTTTTTACGTCAGGGCGAGCTTGAACATCATTACTGCAAACAACAGCTAGATATGTTTCTTCGAATATGGCGCAAGTTATTATTACATTGACACAGTTAGATTGTCTCAATTGTTTTACGCAGGTTTTTAGAAAATAAAGTTTTATTCTAGTTTTTAAGCCAAAGGAAGCATTTAAAATGTCCACATTTTTGAAGTGCGAGCAATGCTTTGCTTAGAAACCGATTTGACAGCTGACAGTGGCTTTATGTTTCATTTCTCTTGCCAGAATTATGTCAGAGCAACGCTTCCAAGCTCTTGAAATTCATTGACATAAATGAATGTAATGAAAAAAACTTAATGATCCTGTTGATTGGCCTCCAGATTTCTGTGAAAAGTTTGTAAAAATTTAACACCCAGATGGAGCCATTTTAACGCCCGTCAGACCTATTTGACCGAAATATTATCCACTTGACCGAAATCTTCTTGAAATATTAATGGCATGAACCCAATGAGATCAACTTCCTTGCTTCTAACATTATTTTTCCTTTAAATTATAATTAAGAAATATCCTTTATATTGTGCGATATTGTCTATACAAAATTATTCTACTAAGACTATGCTCCAGTACCGAGAATAATGTTTACTTACAAATGCTTATATGTGAAACTGTTTATTTTATACTCTTTTCCTTTGAAGAAGGACATGCTGCTACTCTTTTTCCCTTAGGGTAAAACCAAATTGCCTTTTCAGACAATTGCAATATTTGAGTTGGCACTTTTTTGTAGCTAAGGGTTTTTATATTCACACATGTTTGTAGATATATTTTTCTTTTTAATATGAAAAAAAAAACTTAAAGCTTCATTGTACTCGTAAGCAAAGCAAAAAAAAAGTCTCCTTGAGAAAAAATTTGTATAATGCAATATACTTATATAGAGCATGTCTAAGAAAAAAATTATTAAAAGGATACCATTTAAGGAAGTGCATAAATCTAAATTTCATTAAATCAATTTATAAATTGATTTTGAGGGCATTTCACCGGTGCCATATAATACTCGCTTAAGGATACGGCACTGTATACCAAGAGACTGAAATTATTAAAAAGACAGCAAACCAACAAAAAAAAAAATGCCAAAAATTTTAAAACCTAAGAACAATAAAGCAATAAATCAATCAATTTATTGTTTTTGTTAAATATTTCACAAAATCCAACAACATTGACAACTTGTTTTCCAGCCATACATAAAGGGCCTTTCACGTGTATACAAGTTGCTCTGTTATTTTTTTTTCTTCTTGCAAAGGAAATTCAATAACTTAAACACATTTTAATTTGTCATCTTCAAGAGCCTTAAAGGCAATCGAAATGCACAATAACAACAACAACAAAAGTGCTAAACTGATGATCACTACAGCAATAATATAATTCGTAAAACAACAAATATGGTACAACTTGAAAAAGAAAAATAATCCGCCAATAAAACAAAAGGCTAACAGCACCAACAACAAGCTTATTCAGTAGCGAGATATACATATATGTATGTGCAAACAATTACATATATACTTATTTTAGTAAATAGGTCACTCACTATTAAGTACAAAATTTTTCAGTCAACAACTACCACAAAACAATGCAAAAAAAAGAAGATAAGTTCACACAAACGCTTCAACTGTTAGCCAAAATTCTTGGGGATTGTTAGCCACGCAAAACAGCAAACCCAAAAGCAGAGCTTTAATGTCTAAGAAGACAAAAACCACGCGAAAGAATCACATACAGCAGACAAACACTGAACAAAACGACCAGCCATTCAGCCCTCATCTGTTGAATACTAATTAGTGACAAGCTATTGTCTTTAAGAGCATTTCTTTTTGTTTGTGTTAAGACGAAAAAACAAACAAAAAACCAACAAAAAAAGTAAATAACAAATAAAAAACCAAATAATAATTTGCTGAAATTCCTCTGGCAAGGAATTAGTTTTGAGAAGGTCGAACAAAAACGACCACAGAAACTGCACTATAATTGATTCTAAAATGTTTCGAGTCAAGATAGTGAACAAAAGCATGTGTATCAAAAGTCTGTTGCAGAAATCTATACCCGTAATCAGTAGGCATTTTCATTGCATTTTTTTTTTGTCTTCCCATGTCGAGAAAATCTAGATTGAATTGAAAAAAATATGTCTACCTTAAGATTTACCTGGAAATAGTATTTTTCATAATTATTAATTAAATTAATTGTTTGTTGCTGGCTTAAATGAGTATCTGCCTTCATTTTGTTGGCACTAAGCATGAATTCTCATATAGTATTTGTTAATTTTTATATAAGTATAGTTCTGAGCCTGAATACTTTTTGATTTGGCTGATACTGCTGAATTGTTTAGTGTCAATGAAATGCAGGCATATACTCAGCTAAGCCGAGAATAGCTCAAATAATGAATTTAGTAAATATTATTAACTAAAACTAGCAAATTCATTAAAAAAAAACAAATTTGGCCAATTTTTATCTTTTATCCAAGACTTATATTTCTAGCAGTAAATCACTAAAAGCTTATGAGATATTTAATAGAAAATTTTAATTTAATTTTTTGGAATTTCGTAATGACAAGCCTCTGTTAAAATCATTTGGAAATGTGTATATTTTTCTACATTAAAATCACTGGATTTTCATAACTAGCCAGGAAGCTCTTTAGCTCTTTTTAACTGTGTCTCTCCCCAAACTCTTACCGCCAACTTTCTGTATATATTAACCTAATGACGTTAGTGTTTCATATGCTCTTGTGGCTGAGATGATCAATTTCTTGACTATTAAATATGTGATGAT
This sequence comes from Germaria angustata, assembly GCA_963681545.1. Classification (NCBI taxonomy): domain Eukaryota; kingdom Metazoa; phylum Arthropoda; class Insecta; order Diptera; family Tachinidae; genus Germaria; species Germaria angustata. Next base: position 58,562,269 of record OY813001.1, on the reverse strand, counting down.
AAAATAATATTTTCAAAATTCGTTCAGTAAAAGTATTTAAGTTGTGTGAAAAAAATTAAATGTCTTAATGCTGATTTTCGTACACAGCTCCATTAAAGAAAAATAAGATGTTCCTAAGGAATGGCATTTTCATTGCTTCCAAAGGATCTGCTAGTGCATTTTTTCGAATATTCAGGATCCAATTGATAAAAAATTTAATTTAAAATAGAAATATTGCTATGTACTATGTTATTTTGGCCTTGTAGGCTTTTATGTTACAATATGGATAAATAAAAAATTAAAAAATTATTTCTACATATTTGTAAAAATCACCATCAAAATACTTTCCTTTAAGACCACTTTAATTTTCTGTTGCAGAGCTATACTGAATTTACGAAAGTACCCATATTAAATATTTTTGTTTTTATGTTTAATAATATCAGTGGGACAGGTAAAAAATGTGTATTTAGAAATCTATTGGCTCTCGCCGCCAGTATGTTTTTTTTGAGCTGCTGTTTCGACAGATAATATTGTGACGAAGTGGACCTCTGATATGGACTCTAATGGTCATATTAAATACAAAATTCGAATTGATATCAGTGAGACAGGTCCAAAATCTGTATTTATAAATTTGTTGAGGTAAATATTGGCTGTTGGCGACTCCTAGGCGCCGCCGGTATTTTTCTGCCTCTACCGCCGCCAGTATTTTTTTCAGCTGCTGCCTCTACAGACAATATTGTGACGAAGTGGATCTTTAATATGGACTCTAAAGGTCATCCTAAATACAAAATTCGAATTGAAATCAAAATTTTGTAATTATAAATCTATTCAGGGAAACATTGGCTGCTGGCGACTCCTAGTCGCCGCCGATATTGTTCTGCCTCTGCTGCCGCTAGTGCTTTTTAGGTTCTCTTCCATACAAAATTAGAATTATGCGTACGAATTATTTGGGAAATTATGCTGACTACAATTGCAAAATATTAAATAAGTTCTATTTAAAAAGCTTCCAAAATATTATTTTAGCTACAATGCTACACTATAATTTTATTATTCCAATAAGTAGAGTGATTATATAAAAAAGTAATTTGAAGAATATATAAAAAATATATAAACATTATCCTAAAGAGGAGCCAGTAATAATGCAGAGCTTAAGGAATGTCGTCCGTGTGTTAAAGTTTTGTGAAATTGACATCTGAGTATGTTGCAGTGATATGTCGTCGTAGTCAATTTTAGTCGTTGATTTGCTGAGTAGGGAATGGCATGTTCATTGAGCAATTGCTAAGAAAATTCCATGTTTTTTTATTTCTCTTTGATTTTTGACCTGAAACGAAATAAAAACAAAGAAAAATTTGTTGGATACAAAATTCATTTATGCAACTATAAATTAAACAATATGCCGCAAGAAGTACTATTAATACACAGAGCACTATATGCAAAGTAACTTACATCTGAGCTGGTGATAGATTTAGTGATACGAACAAGCAACATATAAGTAAAACCAAATTGAAATTGGGAAACTGGGATACCATCATAATAATTAAAAGCTTGTAAAGTGATGCCTGTTCTTGGTACTTGAATCCTATGCTTTATTTTAATATGACTTTAATATTTCATCTTTATTTCTGGGAAAATAAGGAGAAATAACTGCTTAAGTCGACTTAAGCTTAAAATGCATCAATAGCAGCATTGTGATCTGCCAGCAAAATTTCACTCATTTTGCTTAATTTTTCAGGAAGATACAGTGCCAATGACGTTTTATTGGGATCCAAGCGGTGTAATCCACATTAATTACTAAATGGGTAAAACAATCAACTTGCGAATATCATGCCAAATTTTTAGGTCGATTTTATAATAATTTGAAAAAACACAATCGCATTTGGCCAAGAAAAAACTTGCTTTTCCACCAGGACAATGCAAGGCTGCACACATGTTCAGTTTCGGTAACAAGATTTCATGAATTATGATACGAATTGCTCCCCCATTTTTCAAACCTGAAGAAATGGCTACGCGGTTAGAGATATGATTCCAATGATAAAATCATCTTACAAAAAAATACATATTTTGATGACCTCTCAAATATTCTAAAAGACCTAGGAACTAAATTAAATATACATAACACTTTTGACAATTGAAATGAAATAATTTTTTCATTAATTAATAAATTAATAAACTTTAATAATTTGCAAACGTTGTCCTGTCAGGACTCTATTCAATGTAAAATGGCAAACAGAACTGAACACAAAGCAAAGTATCAGCAAATTATCAGAATATCGAATAACATCCTTTAGAAAATGTTTAGTTTGATGGGCTACATTTTGTGAACAGACTTGACAAATACGACAAGTATATTAAGTAAGATTTCGTATAAGAAACAACATGCAAATACTTCACTTCATCTAAGAATTCCATAAGCATACAGCTCCAATGATGGATCAGTGATGAGTCCTGTCTAAAAGATCTTATGCCAAATTCACTTGTCACACTATTATTGGTAACTTTATACCATAACAAATATACGCTTCTATCACTCACACTAGTTAATTGAAAATTTTTCAATATACAAGACACTCTTTAAATAATTTAATTAATCCATTTATCAAAACATCAACCAACCGTAGCAAATTCGTCATTAATTTGCTGGTCTCCTTCAAAAAATTCTTCTAGAGTTGCGAAAAAATTTTAAAGAAAATATTCTTAAAGAAGATCACAAGTAACGGTTTGAAGACGTAAAAAACTCATTTTAACTTCACGCCTGCTGTCATATTTTTTTTTTCTTGTGAAATTCTTGAAGATGCAACATCAGCCAAGTAGGTGTCTAGATGAAATTGTGTTGGCATGAAGTGAAATGGAATCGAATTGTCGTTGCTATGTATTCTAAGACCGGTAACTGGTCATGTAAATTATGCTCGTGTTAGACGCGTGTATCTGTTCAAAATAGTTATTAAATTTTATGCATGTCTTAACATTCCTCTGACAGCAACTACACAAAAAAAATTATTCATTTTGCAACAGCAAGATTAACTAGATTGGCTATTCACAAAAAAAAAAAAAAAAAAAAAAAAACAAAAAAAAAACACCAAACAAGATGTTCCTTGAATAAACCAATTATTGAAAAACCACCAACAACAATAAATCATATAAATATATTATTTATTACTTAATATTGAAATTTATTATTTCGGGATATTCGTTGTTAAAACAATTAGGGTTTATCCAAAATGCATTGTTTAATGTGGCTTTAGCTGTTCATATGTCATACAAATCAAATACAATATGAGAATTCTGTATTGCATATTATATATAAATATTATATTTATTATTATTATATTATATTTATTATTATTATTATAATTATTATATTATTTATTATCAATAAATATATTTGAGGAATTTTGCTTCTCTTTCATACATAAATATTTGTGGGCATGCAAATTTCACTTTGCTCAGAAGCCGATTAAAAATATTTTGTTTTACTTCACCGCCGGATGTTATGATTAAGTTTGCAACATTGTTTTTTTTCTACTCTTACACTGCTGCACATACACACGTTTCACATAAAATGTTTAAGTAGAACTGTTGCATAGAAACAAAGTCAAAGTTTTAATAATTGATGAAGGAAATAAAAATTTTTTTTAGTTGTCAAAGTTGGCAGTTGATGTTAATATCTACTCATTATAAAACTTACTTTAGTATCTTATTAATTGTTGATCGGTTGGGAAATTGCTTTACTTTTCAGAGAAATCATCATCAAAAGAATTTATTTTCTTCATTTCAAACTTCTGCAAGAATGCATGACACATACTTGCAACAATGTCTTTAAATGAATCAAATTGATTGTAAAATGTAGAACATAAACCGAAGATTAAAATTAGGCCATATAAAGTGCATACAAGACGTGTAAAGAGAACATATGTTTATAATTTACAAAACTTGGAAATAATAATGGTGTTAAAGTGGGTCGTGTCCTTTCAATTTTTCAGAGGAGAAAAAGAAATGGTTTTCAAAAAAAAAAATACTGTATAGTGGACTAACTATTTTACCTATAATTAAGTGGGTATCATCTCAATGTTTTTTGTAAGTCTTTTTATTTCGCAGTGTATGGAAGATTATATAAGTATGCAAAGAAACTACTGGCAAAATATCTCGCTTAAGAGGTTTTTGAACTACATTATATAATTACCGAATCCCGCGGAAGCACACCAAATAGTATTTGTCCCAAACATTAGCGGTATATGTTTAATGTCCTATAGCTGCCGAATTTCCCCCTCTCATAATGTGTAAAATGATGATCCCATCTGCATCTACTCTTAATATGGAACTACTTGGTTACTCTCAGGATAATAATAGCCAGTCGTAGAATTAAGACACTTACACACTTAAACTGCATTGCCGTTTTCCAGGCGCATTCTGCAAATATTATTCAAGTGCATGAAAATTGAAGTCATAGTAGTGAATGACATTTTCAAAGCTTACAAAAAACCCTTAGTGTATTTGTTTAACTTGGCTACGAACAAGTTGACAAAATTTATATTGTAGGAGTAAAATATATTCACAAATCTGTGTACTCAGTTTACGCTTTTAAGTCCTTCTTATTTTTTAGTTGTTTAATAAAAATACCTTGAACTTGAAGCATACACATACTAGAATTTTGACTTTAAATTTAGACGAAAATATAATATTTATACAATTATTAGTTGATTCAATTACTTCCACATAGAATAGGATAGTTTATGTTGGCAGGGCATTCCGCAACAAAGACTCCATTGCGATACCTAGAGAAGTAACTACGCCCTTCGAATCCCTTTGATATTTTAGAATCCGAGATCCTGAAATTCCACAAGAAGTTTTCACAGGATCCAATGGGTAAACCAGATGCCGAGTCCAGGAAGTCCCATTGTAAATATTCACCCTTCTCTTCATAGGAGAATCCTAGACGTACTGACGTGAGATAGATCGCACAGCGCTACATAGTAATGCGTAACAGGAGTGCTAGCCTTCCTTTCCAAACGAGTAGGAACTGTTTCATTATATGGCTTTGTAGGTAGGGTCGAAGACTCCTTGGTATTGATTATGGACTATCTGCGCTATGTTCCCTTCATTCCTTAAGAGAACACAGAATTCTTTTTGTTATTTCATTAGGTACAAAGCCGAGCATGTTATCACATATCAGCAGTCTCGTTGGTGGTTAATCTCTGACTTCAATCTTTGCATTTGTGATAGTAATAGAATTGAAGGTGTGTGACAGACGATGTCAATCTTCATTTTAATGTGGTCTTCATTGTGTGAAGGAAAATTATTCAATATAGAAAAATATTAAGTGTTGTATTGAAATGATATTAAGCTTAGCAATAAACTAAACTAAGGAAACTGGAAAAATTCTATTATAAAAATTCCTAGTTACACTTTTATTTTATAAATAAATGTTTCTCCATATATGTCTTAAGACATATATATTAAAACAAAAAGGTAAAAAAACTAGTATTAATTAATTTAAACAATTTCCAATAAAATGTCATGTTATACATTGTTTTAATTTTGTCGCTATAATCTCATTATATTTTTGAATTTTTTATTGAGAGTTAAACGTCAATTAATTCAATTATAATATTTATTTTTATTTATTTTTTTTTTTGTTTGTTTATTGGTAAACACAATTTTTCTTTGGTAAAATATTTTCTGTTCACTATGTCAACAATTACACAAAATTAGATAAGGTTGACAGTATCAGTACCATACTACGTTAATCTTCTTCAATTTCTTCCATTATTATTTTGTTCAATATAACCCACGAGGTATATCTGTGTGTGACGACTTCTCTGTAAACAAACGCGCACAAACACAAAGATTGAATCGAAAAACTGATCTGTGTAACACAAAGGGTGCATGTGCGTATGAGAGTTTCCCTTAGACTTAAAACGAAAGAGTTAAGAATCGAACTTGATTGCTCAAATGCACATAAGAATATGACGAGTTGCAGGTTTTTCAATTTGATCATAAAAGACACGCTTAACACTTATTTTTTTAACTTAAAGGCGATTTGTTTAAATATGAATATTGATAGTTACGAAAATTTTTTTTCACACACATGGTTTTATTGAGAGTTGAATTTCTATTAATTCAATTTTAATATTTCTTTTTATTTTATTATTATTTTTTTTTTTCATTGATTGGTAAACAAAATTTTCCCTCGGTAAAATAGTTTCTGTTCACTGTGGTAACAATTACACTATGTTAAAAAACATAACGATTGAATCGAAACACTGACCTGTGTAGCACACAGAGGTAAATAAAATTGCATATGGTTATGGGAGCTTCGCTTAGACTTAAAACGAAAGACTTAAGAATCGAACTTGATTTGCTCATATGTACATAAGAATAGAACATGTTGCAAGTTTTTCAATTTGATTATAAAATAAGACTTAAAAACACGCCTAATACTTATTTCTTTTAATATAAACTCGATTCGCTTAAATATGAATATTGTGATTTAAAAAAATTTTACATTTGAAATCACACTACATGCCTAATTTTATTGATTAAAATAAAATGTGAATCCCATACATGGAATTACAATAGGCATGTCTAGAAGACTTGCAGACCTTGGCTATGCTGATTACATTTATTTACTGCCACACAATCAGCACGACATTCAGCAAATGTTAAATAGCATTACAGCTAAAGCCATGAATATAGGACAGATTATAGAATGATTATAGTTGACTAATGCTAAGCAAGCGTTTTGGAATTTTGAATAAGTTCTGGAGGGCAGCCAACATTGCAAAATCTACAAATCAATTGCAAATTAAGGTCAGTACTGTTTTATGGCTCAGAGACCTGGAATTTAACCAACCTTAATATAAAAAACTACAACCCTTCGTCAGTAAATGCTTTCGCCGAATCCTCAAAATAGTTTGGCCTCAAACTATAAAAAATTTTGAGTTGTGGCTTACAACGCAACAACCTCGAATTGACCATGAGATCAAAATACGCAAATATTGATGGTTGGGTCATACCCTACGTACCAGCCAATGACATCAGTAGATTACAACCCACAGAAGCAAGAAGAAGGGACGCCCTAAAAATACATGGAGACGCCAAGTTCAAGTCGAACTGCAAACTGCTGGACTAACCTGGAATGAAGTCAAAACACGAAAAATCTTAATATCGGCATTATTAAGGGAATTCAATTGATTTCAGATGAAATTAATAAACGCTTTTTATAACTCAGATAATAGTGATATTTATATGGTTTAAAGTTTTGATTATATTTAAGACTTCTTTTATTTTTTCCATTTCAATATTTATTGGTTGTACGACATTGTGAGAATAAAATAAAACTTTAATTTCCATGATTGTCAGAATCACGATTATTTCAATCAAAATGAGAAATTATTTTCAAAGTAAATCAAAACATTTGAAATGTTAAAGTTCCCATTAGAAAAAAAAATTAATTAAAAACTTCTCACTTTTTCACTGAAAAGAAAAAATTCCCAAGAACTCTTATCAGACAGTGAGATACTTTATTAACATGTACAAATTGTGAGTTTCTTTTCCAGTGGCCACACATTTCTATGACATACACTTTAGTATTTTTACTTCCGTTTTCCGTTGTTAAAGTCATTTCAATAGTAATGGAACTTGTCACAACTTGATATGGGAAAGGATCAGCTAAATGTCTGGACAAATTTAATAATTGTTTGTAATAATTTTTAAAAGTTGTTTTGCTAAATAAGAATTAGATGCAAATTAAATAATAATTATAAAATTATTTCACAATTGTCCATGATGTGTTAACAATTTAAATTTTATGTCACATTTAAATGGTCATTTAAAATGTAATAAATTTTATTTGCATCTGTGCAGGAAAAATGCCTGAAAAGGCATCCATCTATTGCGGCACAGTTCTCTTCACATTTATTGGTGTCCGTCTTTAAATGGTTCTATTAAATGGCATTTATTGGTGGCATTAGTAAGTTGATGAATTGATGGAAAATATACACGCAAAATATAGTCTGGAAGAAAAATTCAGTCAAGCTGAAATGTATTTGCGTATAATTAAGTAATCAGGCTTTAATTGTCACTCTGCTAATTAACCAGCCCTGTTATTAAAATTAAATGGTGTTTAAAAACTGTCATATTGTCTTCGTTCGTTTTGTGCCAATTCAAAATTTTTGCAGTTTTTTTTAAATAATTTTTTTTATACTTAAAACTTTCCATTTACAGTAGAAGAAAATAAACTTCATTTCACATAATCAGTAGGGTGGTCCATATTATTTAGTAGAAATTTCAAAACTAGTTTATATATATGAGCACTCGCTAATTTTTTAACTGGTAATGAAAAATTATTCAACGATCTACTTTTCAAGTGCCCAAAATATCACAAAGAATCTTACCAATCCAATAAACAATAAGTGGTTCGGTCTGTTTGGAAATTCCCTTATTTTTTTAATAAGGGTGACTGAACGACAGAATGCTGTGGCGGTTCATCTTCTAAATCTGAATTAGAAATGGCTAAGGAAGAGGAACCTGTTTTTTCTCTTTCTCTTCAAGAGTCATTTGTTCTTTTATTTTTCGTTGGAGACTTCTTTCTAGTTTATTGTTGTATTTCTTATCTGCTAATGAAATATTCATGTTCCTCTCCGTCCTCTAAACAATTACAAACTCTCTGCTTTTATCTACTTTACATATAGTAAGTACATCATGTTGAATAATGTCCAATACCATATTTAGCTGCTGTTGAAATAGTGTTTCAAGTTTCGTTAGGTACTGGATCCTCCTCCGTATTTTTTTTTTTTTTTTTACCAGAAGCCATTCATAGTGTAACTTTTTCTGCTAGTCAAGACATTATTTTACAAGTCTAATCAGAATAGCAGCCTTTTGTCTGACCAACATTAATTCTTCTACAGTGCTGTGTCTTCCTTACAGAATTGTGTGTTTTTTCTTAATAAATATGGGCTTATTAAAGAACACTAAAATGGCTCATTTTCACTTTGAAAGGTCTAAATAAGTTTTAGTTTTTTGTAGAAACGAAAACGTCATAAGAAGAACATGTCTTTGACTTGGTTATTGATCAAATTGGGATATTCCCTCTAAATCATAGGCAACTATGAAGAATAATGCATCCGTTTGACATATTGAATTTGACAAGAAGGCCATATTTTATGTTTATTAAAATTCGATTACATATTTATCGACATTTCTTTCACAAAAACAGGAATTGAAAAACGAAAAACATAAAAAAATAATATTCAATTCCAATAACTTTAGAGACGTTCAGCACTGCCTTCTATTCCCCTTAGAACATTGAAATTTTGACGTTTTACTACTATCGACTAGAATAAAAAATTTGTGGTGTAGGATAAATTACAAATTTTTGGACTTCCTTAATAATCCTTCTACTAAATATCACGCCACCATGTGAAAAGATTTAGCTTAGAACTTAAAATCAGGTAATGATGAGGAAAATCATTACCCTTATTATGATTGTCGACGTCGACGTCAAGCCAAATCGACATCAATATATTGGCAATTGTGAGATCGTTGTCGAGAATTATAAAATTTTATTGATAGAATATTACCACTACTATGTCTTATAAAATTACAATTGGCCATCGATATTAATTAATTATTGCCTACAACGAGTTCAGAACTGCTGTTTTTTTACTGTCGACTTGATGTGACGTCGACGCGACAATAATAATAACAGGGATTATTGAATGCTTTACTAAAGAGAATCCTTGAGGCTATAAGTGTCTTACAAAATAAAATCCTAAAAATGGATCTAGGTATGGAGCAGTAAAACTACAACGTGTGTTAATTTTTTTTAGATTCTTAATTGAGATAAATTTTATATTGACGATATTGATGATACAATTTTATTCGACTTTTAATAGAAAAATTTAAAGATTTTATAAGAAGCTAATGTATCCTTTTAATCGAACTCGGCTGGTGTAATTCCTTGCAGAACGAATCCAATGTATAAACCGAAGTTTGGGCGTACAACTTTGAATTCAGCAAATCCTCTTTTTTATATACTCATAGAATTATATTAAATAAAAATTAAGGCACGTTAAGCTCAAAAAATAAGTTAAGCTTATTAATTAAAATAAAACGGTCAAGAAACTAGAATGTACGTATATAGAATTATATTTTTACAATTATTCGTCCCAGAGAAAATTTTTAGTGTGTGAAATCCTTTCTCGAATAAAAAAAATTTTCAACTGATTTCTCAGTCAGGACTCTCCCTATAGACAAGATATATTTAGCAGTGTTTTATTTAAATTTTGCAAATTTAAATCTTTATTGTTCTTGCAGCTCTCAATCTCTCCTCCTTTTCTTTATAAAATTTATTACTTTGATTAACATTTGATTGCATTTCTGTGATATTTTAAAGCAACTTTGAATTAAATGTATTTTTGTTATTAAGAACAGACGACTATCATCTTAAGTTTGACATATTAGACTGCCAATAAATTGCACTACTTGGGTACTTGTAATCTAAGGCATTTTTTGTATGGCTTTTGTCAATTTAGAATTTATGTTTGAAAATTTATCAAAGCTAAAGAAGAAAAAAATATTTACATAATTGAGATTTATTCATCTGCATTATGGAGCTAAACACAAATATGATCAAAGTTTAAATAAGGAAATGAAACGTTGTAGCTGTTGGAAAGATAGACTTCTTAAGGCTGTACAATAGGACCCATGATTAACTTTCTAAATGCTGAGGAGTTGAGTACTGCAAAATAATGGCAGGTCTTTTAAATTAAATTTGATCATGTTAAGATGGACGATATTTAAGCCCATTTCGGAAGTTATTTAAACACGAAATCTTATGATATTGTATTTTAAAAGATTCTTAAGTTATAAAATTGGTCTTCAAAAATAGTCTCTAAAAAATTTGTAACACATTTTTTAACAAATAATTTAACCAATTTCCGAAATCTCAAAATTATTTCAGAAATATCACCTAATCTGCTCCTTAGAGGACTGTCTGGAGCACCATTTCTATATAGTGGGATAACCTATAAGTGCCTATTTTTCCTAAATGATCATGAATTTTTTAAAGAAATTCTTCAAAAATATGACTTTTTCAAATTCATTTTTCCGAAATTTCAAAATTATTTCATAAATACCACTTAATCTGCTCCTTAGAGGTTCGCCTGGAGCACCATTTCTATATAGTGGGTTATACCTATAAGTCCCTATTTTTCCTAAATGGTCATGAATCTTCTCAAGAAATTCTTCAAAAATATAACTTTTTTCAAATTCATTTTTCTGAAATCTCAAAATTATTTCAGAAATACCACATAATCTGCTCCTTAGAGGACCGCCTGGAGCACCATTTCTATATAGTGGGATATACCTATAAGTCCCTATTTTTCCTAAATGGCCATGAATCTTCTTAAAAATTTCTTCAAAAATATGACTTTTCTGCTACTTAAATTTAAATTTATCTTCACACACATGACATTTTAAGGATTATTTTAGAGGTTGTATTAAAAATCGAAGCGCAGTATATAAATCTTTAATAAAAATGATGTAAAAGCACACACAAAATACAATTACGAGTATTACTTTTGGGCAGAAGTTTTTGATTACCGATATGCTGGTTCTGTTATAAAATTAAATATCCAAATGTTTAGGATTATATTTTTAAAAATGATGTTTTATTGAATGTCAAAATCAATTCCGTATTATTTAGGATTTTCTTAACATGTTGCCTTCACACTATTACACTTTCTAATACTGTTTCGAATTTTTGACAAGTCTTTACTAGTCAGTATTATAGTGTGAAATGGGCTTAAAGGATTATTAAAAAGCATAATATTTTTTAATGTTCTAAGAGATTTTTAACTCCATTTGATTTCCTTATTATTCATACCAAAGTCCATCCGCCGTTAAATCGAATACAATTCTCAGGTAAACACCAGTGATTCAAAGTTTATCTTAATGTGACTTGATTGCATACGAAAGAGGGCAAAGAAATCCATCAGAACAGCCATGCAACGTAAGATGCATAGAATAAATTAATGCCAAAACAAATTCAGACAAAATTTGTTTCTAAAATAAATTTAAGTTTCAGCAAAACTCTTTTATGGCCGCTGTTAATTATTTGTTTCAGTTTTTAGAATACAAGAAAAAAATTTATTTTTTTCCAATTAAATTTCTGTCTGAATTTAGAAAATTCCTTGTAGGTCCTAATTCACAAAAAAAACCTTACTGAAATTTAAATTTTTCTGTGATCGTTTTACTGTATTGTCTATAGTGCAACGGAATATGCTTTAATGAAATCTGGGTACTTGTCCCCGAAACCCAGGCTACTTCGCAAGCAACACATTTTTCGTTAAGAGTATATTCATTTGTAGTAGATATACTAACGATGAGCATTTCGCATTACAGAAAAAATTGGTTCTTTAGTCAAACAATTCCCATATGGAATAAGCGGAAAGAAAAGGTCTTTCCTGTCATATTCAATGTAGCAAAATTCAAGTCAAATGTCTATAAACATTAAATTCTCTATCCCCCTTTCCTCAAGCTAAGTTGACCCTTTTTCAAACATGTTGATTTCAGACTACTGATGAGTTGGCGTTAGGACTCTTAACCCACAACAAATATAAATACTTTGTTGTCGTAACTATAAAAATTATATTAGAAATAAAACTCGACAGCTTAGTTTCATAAACAAATTGATATTAATATTTGTGCTAGAGCAAAAAGAGCACAACCGATTCATGGACATTAAGGGTCCATAATAATTGTCAAGGTTTCGTCATCAAATTATTGTCAGATGTAGCGTACACTTAAACGGGTATAATCAAAAATACCGTTGCCAAAGCAAGTTGGTCAATCTTACCAAATATGAAGGTACATTTCCCCCAGTTACTTTTTTATATATATAAAAGAAAAATTATCACTCAAATTAAAGAAAAATTAGAAACAACAGGTAATCAAGCCTGGGACAACACTACTAACATAAAAAAATTCTATGGCCACAACTTACAACCAATAAGTACAACTTGAAGGCCGGCTACCAAACTGGTGTAATGAATACAGACAGTCAAGACCAAAATACGAGTATGTGCATCATAATACCGGGCTATGCCACTTAAATGGCACGGCCATTGATATAAATAAACAAGACAAGTAGTTGCGGAGTTAGAAACTTTATTTGATGATATTCAGTGGTGGGTAGTCAAGTTAGGAAATACTTTAATTTCTGTTTCTACATCAAATGCATGCACACTGGATTGTATTTCTAAACCAGTAATAGGCTCTCACTTGCTGCTAGTGTTTTGTGTTCAAATGCTTTATATTTTTTCTATTTATTTCTCTAATGCCAACAGTATATAAGTGAGATTTGTCTGTAGTTGGCAAAAAGCAGCAGGAGAGCAAACAAAAAAAGTAATAAAATATTAAAGAAACTATAGACAAAATGCAAATATTATAGATTGAAAAGATGAGAATTAGACGCCCATACTTGAAATAATAAATAGTATCAGTTTGGTCTGAGGCAAAATCTAAGAAGTTTGTAGCTGCAAATAATGTCCTGAAAACAACACGCAACGCAGGGTGCCATGAACATTGAAAATATCAATTCAATATTGCACTTGCCAAGCAGAGGTTAAAAGGAATCTCTATTTTAAAATGAGTTTGGCTTGATCTAATGGTAGATCCCTAACAGACGCCTTCAAAAATATGTGGCAGAAAGGTAGCAAAATATTGTGCAAGGAGAAAATAGAACTTTTCGAGCGAAAATATTTGCGGCGCTGCACATTAACTTTAAGATCCACATTAACTTTAAAATACTCAAAATATATTTCAAATAAAAGATTTTGTAACCGAATAAAAATTAGCAGGATCGTTTATTTCATTTAATGTGGAGTCACATTCGTAATACTCGTATGACTTCGAATTTTAAGAAAATAATGTGATTATGATCCTTTATAAGCAAACAGCGAATAAACGTTGAGGGACGAAACTATTTACGAAATTATCTGTGTTAAGAAAATATGAGCACATGTAGCACACAAGATATGTTGCTTATTTCACTTTTCGTTTTCGTACTTATTTTAGGCACTTGTTATTGTTCTTACTACAATAAAGTTGAAATTTGCAACCATACGCCTGCTAGAAATTTTTAAAAGACTATATTGAAGCCCTCAAGCTTGAACTGTTACTCATAGAAATAAATATTATACGAGTATATATCGTTTACTTAAGGCGACAAAAAGCTTAAATAGCATATGTTTTAATCTTGTTTTCTTATCGCAATCGATACATCACGATCACTAAAATTAAATCTTTCTCGTCATTGGAATAGTACCCATAGTACCCTTACAATTTAATGCAAATGCACTTAATACAAATATTTCTCCTCTAAAACTTTGTGTTTGTCCCTTAAGCGGTTAAGATCAATGTTTATTAAAAAAATTCATATTTAGTTAATTCAAAAACAAACGGATAGTGGCCCTTATCCTTTTTGTTGAATTTCGCCTATAATTTCAATATTTTATGCTGGATTAAAGAAACATTAATTCTCAATATCAATGGTGTATAGTTTAAACGATTAGTTGGGGAGAATATTCCAAATAATAAATTTCACTATTAGGTATTGCTCAATATCTATAATCTAGTAGAAACGGTTACATATGCAATCAAAAATTACCAAACAACAGGAGTGGTAGTAAAATATAATCCCAATAAAGTAAAGGTCTTCCAAAGAAGTCAAGAAGATATACAAGTTGTGAAAATTCTGATATTTTTTATAAATTTTATTCTAGACTTGTCATAGCAAGTTGTTTTCTTCTTTGAATCATGTTCATTGGAACTGAAGTCATGTTCAAGGTATTATGAAGAAATATATTTTTTGGAGTGCTTCAAATGCTATTCATTATTTATCTTATTAGGGTGTATAAAAGTTATCCTTATTATACATCACATTTATATTATTTACTCAGAACTTGAGAATATTATTTAATGGCATGTTCCGAAGTCAACACGCTTACCAATTCAGCCACATGAATACATAAAACAGTGAAGACACGAAGTTTACATATAAAGGTAGTAGGTGTGAAAGTAAAAGTCCTGGGAAAGACTTTTACTTTAAAAAGGGCTTACCAAGAAGTTATGAAAATGTAGATATTTTTCTGTAGAGAAAAATGGAAATTAAAGTTCTTTTCTAATTGACTTTTGGCTTGTCAATATAAACTTCTCCCTCTTCATGTCCTTAACTTAATTATTAAAAATAATAATAATAATATTTTATGTAAATTTAAAGAAATAAGTAATTGTTTGGAAGTCGAAAAAACGCACTAGTGTATACTTTGGAAGCAATGAAAATGTCATTCTTAAAGAAAACTTTTCACATTTTTTTACTTGGATAATTTGTTCCATACAACCAATCTTACGAGTCTCAAATATAAAGGTGAATTCACCCATTCGTTCTGAACGATCCGAACGCTTTTTTTTATATGTAGTTTGACGTCTCTATTTTTTTTGAGAGTGAGAGAAAGAGAGTAAATTTAATGCGGAACAACAACAAAAATTTCGTTTAGAACGAATGGGTGAATTCACCTTAATTCTAATTTACAGGCATGTTCTGCAAATCACAAGATTTCAAAATCACTTGTGATTTTAAAATCACAAATGTGATTTTGTGGTGTTCTGAAAATCACAAGAAATTTAACTTTTCGGTGTGATTTTACCTTTTCGAAAACACAAGGAAACGGCTGATGTTTTGCTATGATTTGATGACAATTTTTTATGTATTGAAAATTAATAAAGGTTTAGTCAAAATAATAAGTGAACGTAAACTAAAATTATTTTTTAAAATAAAAATGAAACACAAGTTGATATGCCTGGGGCTTTATTGTCAGTAATGTATTTGAAAAGAAATTTATTAATTTAACAAATGAAAGTAGTTTCAAGAATACACACCGAAGTTGCCACCACAAATATAGCTAGTAATCTGTGGTTGCCACTGTTCTTAATATATAATTATTGTTGCCATTTGCTACTACTTTATGCGTAATTATTTTCAAAATTAGGCAAACAATTGATAGTTAATAAATATTTTGAATATAACTTAACAAAAATAATTAAGTTTTATTGGAAATAGCTTGTTTAGTTAAAAAAATTAAATATATTTCTCGTCGAAAGCAATATTTATCCACTCTGGCAAGCATCGGTGTATTTTCGAAGAACAAAAACACCTGACAACTAAAAAGTAAATGCAAATCACAAAAAGAAAATATCAAATCACAAAAGCAAATAACAACATTAGTTACAATAGAAAGTGTTTGCAATTTTTTTATATTTTAGCCAATTTTTTGGTACAAAATCATCAGTTTTACTCTTAAAATAAATAAAAAACAAATAAATGTGTTCAATTAATGAGTTTTTATTGAGTTAAATATAAAAAGCCGTCCAAAATTAAGAAAGTGATTTCAGATCGCCAGCCACATAGCTGACCGGTTTCAAATCACAACAGTTCAAAAAGTTTTGTGCGCAGAACACCTTTTTTGTGATTTCAAATCACTTTCACAAAAAGTGATTTGCAGAACATGCCTGTTAATATTATGCAACAAATTGTCATTTTGTGAAAGGAAAAAAATTACAAAATAAAATTAAAAAGCAGGGCTAAAAATAGATTGCTTAAAGGATACACAAATATTTTTTTTAAGGATTTGAATTTAGTTTAATATTTTTCTGCTGCTCAGTGAAAAAAAGTTTCAAAAAAAAACATGCAAATGCTGAGATTAGGATCCGAAAGTAGTGCAAGCTCGAATAATAGCAAGTGATTTTAGCATAGACTGTTCATCGCAAGATGAGTTTTAATTCCAATTCACCGTTTTGAATGCTGTTTTCATAGTGGGTAGAACAGTAAAGTTTTTAAGTTTTTTTTTTTGTAAAGAAAATAATTTTATATTACACAAGGATTTGTGATTTACCACTGAGAATAAACTTCACATTTGAAAGGCGTACAGATGTGCCAGTAGTCACGATTTGCTTTTTCTAATGTGAAAATGAAGATTTCATGTATTTTTTTTTAACAAATTAGTATCTCTTTTTATTAAAACAAATAATTTCAAACCAAATTGAACGCATTTGTGGAAAAAATTCGTACATTTTAAGACTATACAAATTTTGTCATTTTGAATGTCCAGGGAGTTGAAAAAAGCATTAATGAAATTTTGGCAGCAGTGAAAATGTCATTCCTATCGAATGATTTGCATTCTTTTTCACTTAATAATTATTGTTTTGTCATTGGCTCTTCTATAATAATGGTATATTATAGGAATGTTTGGATAAAATAATTTTAATCAAGACAAAGACGAAATTCGGGCAGAATATATCTGAAATACAGTAAGGAGTCGTTATCACACTTAATTTTAAGGGCCTTTATACTAGTTATCATACGATTTCTTGTGACGTGTGTAACGAAGTTAATTATTACAGTCAGTTTGGCTTTATTGTTTAAAAGTCTATTAGATATTTAAAGATCTGCATATCGCAATACAACAGCTAAAAGTTTTCCAAAATCTCTATTTTGTCCCGTATTTGAGCTCCATGGGATGAAAATTCTTATTAAAGCGTAGGCATAACGATTTTAGCCTTTGTCTACAGAATTTTAAGGAAAATAGTTTATTGTTTATGAAGAAGATATTCAAACAAACAAATTAGCAGAATTCTATACCGAGAAACTTCCAGTTTTCTTTGAGTCAATATAATATTTGTGTACTGGAGGACGAAAAAGAAAATTATTGTATTTGCTAAGAAATATCTCTCATTGACTAGACATTTTTCTAGCGGACAATATTGATGTGAAAATGGTTGATTGTTATTATTTGTAAAGACTGTAATACATTCCAATCTGTACAGAAGGTTATATAAAGGACCTACTTGTCTTAGAACCGAGTGTCCTTATTGTCGCTGGACCGATATTCAGATGACATGTCATTTCAAATGTCTGATTACTTACAAAATTTGAAGAATATGTTGAGCAATATCAATGCATAATCATAATCTCCTGGAAGCAATTCTTCGTTGTGGTCTTCATACATACAGAAAGTCTATCTGATCTAAAGCTACCTTTCGAACGAAATAACCTTCAGCTTCCAATGCATACACCATTAATGGTCATATAGTTTATAGTAAGATTTTACACTCTATTAAAAGACGGCTCTGTGCCGGTTTTAACGGATATATCCAAAGTTATCAATGTTACACACCCAAATTCCTACATGTTGCAAATATTATCTTCTTTAAGTCCCTCTCTCTTCGCCGTAGCCCCACGTATTAGCCAATTTCTTTAACTTTTTGTCATCATTTTGGCTACGGAAAATTCTTTTGGCTCTTTGCAACTCTAGAGGTCCGTTGTTTAATGCGTTTGATTTCTTTGAAGAAGTTTCTTTGTTTTTAATCGCACAACCAATCCATTGCTATTTTAACACATATAGACAATTTTGGTGCCAGTATCAAAATTATGCTCTCCATTAAGTGTTGGCATAACTCTTACCGATGAATTGACTAAACCAGAAATAAATAATCCTTAAAGGATTATAATTTGCTTCAGGGAATGAGTTTCTTTGCGAGATATTTTATTGATGAATGGATGACATTATTTAACCTTTCTCTTGATTAACGTATTGAATTATTTAATATAAAGAACGAGATCTTTTTTATAAAATTAATACATTTATTTTTAACAAAATTTAATATTTTTATACACTGTGAGTGTCCTTTTTCGGAAAATTTTAAAAAAATTTTTGTGTTTACAATATTTATAGTAGTTTCGTCTCAATGTACACACATAAGTATTTATTTTACTATTTTTATAACTTTAATTTCCTGAAGAAGGCACCTACAATGTGTAGAGTTTTGAATTTTGTTAAAACTTAAATTTTTTAATTTTCAAAGAAAGTCATCGAGTCACAGGGCGACACTTGTAGCCAGCGACATTTGTAGTTGTGAAGCCGTGTAGCCTGCTGTCTCGAATGTGTTTAATGCAGAAAAAATATGTTCCCAAAGTAATAATTTTCCAAAAATATCTTTTTAAATACTCGTAATTTGCTACATGAATCTCTATGTCATGGATATATTTGGACAATAGTTTTGCGCGTCCAGCCAATTGTTTTTTGATGTCTCAATATGAACGTGGATTTTGCAAAAGCCATGTAAATTTTTATAATGATAATCTAAAGCAACATATCGCCTTAAATCTCTCTTAGATCTTAGATCTCGCAGGATCTTTGATCTCGTAAGAGACTGTAGAGGAGGCCACCATAAATTATAGGCGTGTCAGCGTTCTAATAGTTTACATTTGGCCTCCATTTTAGGGCGAGCTTAAGTTCCGTATTTATTTTCATATTTTTATAAGGAATTGTTAAAGGTAAATCCAGTAACTTTTACCTTTTAAGTTTACCATGTGTTCACATAACATTTTTATAAAACATTTAAATCCTTTAACTCAACATTGTAAACCTTTTAAGTGATGTTTTCTTATGTTTTCTTTTGCATGAAAGGGACCCCCTTAAAATGTTATACAAAAATATTTCTAGTGAAAATCCACTATGAAACACTGAATACGCCAAGGTTTACAAATTCAAATTGAGCTCTATAAATAATTCAAAACTTATAAGGCGTTCAAGGGTTAATTCCATACTTATTCGATATTGGAGCTAAAAGCGAGCACGCAAATTTGGATTTTACGGGATGAGTTGGTGTTAGAAAAATATTTTACGTCTAATTATATTATAATTCGCCAACAAAAGAAAGATATAGATATAATCACTGCTAATAAAAGGCGGAAGCATTTTCACAGGAATTATTTTCCATAAACAAAATTTGTTTTAAAACTTATTGCTTTTTTGCCAAAGGTGGAGTTAATTAAAGCGCTTTAAAAATGTTAAACACCAGCAGCTTTGTACACATAACCAGGGTTGGTAACTGTCATAGTATTTTAAATATATTTTTTTCTTTCCAATCAATATATTGTGAATTAAACCGTTAAATTGAAATTTTTACTTTTTGCACCCAAATTTGAAAATTCGCCTGTAGTATATTATATTAATATATTATTCTGTGTTTAAAGGATATTACAGGGAGTTCTTAAATTTTTATGAGAACCCTACATCATCTAAAATTATATTCTTGTTTTAATATAACAAATCTATTTTCTTATTAAACGAATTCCTTTATAACTCTTGTTAACACATCTAACAAGCAGACAATATCTGCTTGAAGTTGTTATAAATTAACGCTTAATTAAAAGTATTTGATAAAAAGTAAGACGTACATGAATGAAACCAAACGAAAAATAAGAAATGATCGTCTCGAATTGTTAAAAAAAAACAATTAGATTTCCAAAGCAAGCGATTTGAAAGAAAAGAGAGAAAAAATTTTCTATTTGATTTACAAGATCAAATGTTGGCCATATAGAAAACTAGTATTGTCATTGGTGTTATTTAAATGCAGACACATTAAGAGCCAATGATCAGCCACTCGGCTGGACTTCATAATGCATTTCAACAATTTAGATTAATGTCCTTTTTCTATCGTGTACCGCAACATTTATCGATGTCATACTTAAATGTCTTCTTCATGTTAAAAGCGAGAAAAATAAAACAGACTTTTAATGTTATTGCTGTAGTTTTTCTTTTTCGACCACTTAAAATGCAATAATTCATTTTAGCGCAAATAACTGGTGCATTAGCTGGACTTGTGCTGAATGATTGGAATTTCAAGCCACCAGATGCAATAAGTTTAATTATTTTACTGTTTAATGCATCAAAATTCAAAAACACTCATGTCTCTGTCATTAAAAGTTTGTTTTTTATATGCTTTTATTGAATTATGCCCCATAATTTTCACACCTTAGCGCATCAAAAATATGTTGATGTTGAAAAGAAAATGTCATAAAATATTGTTTATTATTAAATTTAATTCACTGGCATGCAACGTAAGCAGCAAAAGAAGTTTAGAAAAAGTCTAGTAGAACTTTTATCGTGATTTATTTTTTATGTTCATTTCTTAAGCCTTTCGTTTTGCACTGACATTTTTGGTAAATTATTTTAGAATTAAATGCAAACATTCTTCTTTTTCGCTCTAAGATCGATAATCTTGTTGTCTATGTAAATTGGCCGCCTCGGAGCTGCGGTTTGGCACCTTAAGAATTGAATGATCAATGCTATGCGAATCGTCCAAAAACGTTACACACATTTGAGACTAGTATTGTCTAAGCCATTCGTGATATATAACCAGAAACGGTCAACAAAGTCTTGAAAAGATTTACTGACAGGATAAGCCACTGTGAAGCCAGCCGCGGCAATCAAATCAATGCAATCGTGTTCCATAAGTAATGGGAATATTTTTTATTTGTAATAAACCTACAATATACCAAATGATATTACGGTTGCAAGTAGTACATTTTTTCATAACTTTCATTATACTTCTACTTGGACCAGCCGTAAAGCGTTTATAATTTTTGTTTAAAAAGTCTTGTTAACCAAGCTTCCTTACTGGATATTTATAAGATCATCAGTCCTCTTCGATTCGTAGTAAGGAATACAATATGGAATTAAGTTCCTCGATTAATTTCATATACTTGTACAGGTGGCTCTAATGAAAGATTACGCATTAGAATGGTCCTTATCTGACACTGATTTTTGTTTTTTTTTGAATTGTTAAAGCAGGTATTCCTTAAATTTATATTTCTACCAAAAAAAAAGTTATTTTAACATTGAAAAACTACATATGATAAAATCTAGGTTAGGTTAGGTTGATTGGAAGGGTATGATAGCCCATGTCATACGACATACACTTAAGCCAGTGAAGGCTTGTTGTGCGCTCCGTTTTAATTATCAGACACAAACTGCCAGAGTTCTACGGCAGGATTCGAACCTGGGACCTTCGCACTACGAGCCTAGTACACTACCTACTAGTCTACGAAGGTCAGTTAATAAAATCTAATATTTCTTATTTATTAAATGTCTATAACTATGTGCAACATTGTCTGTGTCTGTTTTGAAAATTTTATTCAATGGTGGAGGTTTTATAATTTGTAACATTAAAATGATTCTTTTTTTGTAATTTATTTCTGCGTTTAGTGCTGAAACATTTTCAAAGTTAGAATAGTGTTTTAATTCCTTACAATGTGTCGACAACTCTGTCCTCTGTGTGCCATTATTTCTATTCCTTTGATGTGACTTATGCCCTGCAAGTCTAACTTTCAATTTATTTTTAGTTGTTCCTATATATACCTTATCACATTCTTCACTATCATTGGCCTTACATGGTATTTTATATACTATATTAGATCTATCGAGTTTATTAATAATATCTTTTGTCCTATTGAACAATCTGTTCAATGTATTGTTTGTCCCATAAGCCATCTTATACCTTTCTGTATCATATACTACTGATCTTTCTATACGTTCCGATATCCCTGGTACATAAACTATTGTTTTATAAATCTTATGCCCATCTAGGCCTGTTCTATTTCTTGATCTGTTCTTACATTGGTCAATTAATCTATTAATCAGTTTTTTTTTTTGGAAAACTATTCTCTATCAATATTTTTCTAATTTTCTTTTAATTTTTCTTTTGAAAATCTCCATCACTTATCGTCAATACTTTTTCTATTAAATTCCTTGCTGCATTAATAATAATTCTGCTATTGTACTTTGAATAATAATTGATTATTCTTCCTGATGCTGCTGGTTTCTGATACCAATCAAATATTAATCTATTATTTTTCTTTATCACTAATGTATGTATCTAAATATGCTAACTTGGAGTTATTTTCTTTTTCATTTTATTCTTTAAACATTTCAAATCGATATCTCAATTTCAACACGTGACCATTGAGATATAAATCGTTAATATTTTACTCACCTAGTGTATCAAAATACCGTGCTATTTTTCTTTAGGCGTTCATTTAAGCAGATGCAATTGCATATTTGTTGCAACATATTTATATTAAAACTAACTCGCCTAAAAAATAATTATATTATATATATAAAGGTTGGTGCAAATGCAACTATCTTTTTAAAAAATAAATGAGCTGATGACATGGCGCGCCATCCTTTTGAAGTCAAAGATTATTACAGTTCATATCTACTGTTTTAGGCCATAAAATGTGTGCACTTACATATGTCCCTACAGCGCACGCCGTTGACTGAAATGGCTTTTCAGCAATTTCGATAAAAGTGGGTCAATGATGCTGCCTCCACTGCAAAGTGCAGACTAAACTTTCAGTCTTTATAGATGCATTGGCCTTTCGATGCATTGGCAGCGATTTTGTTTGTTGGCCTGGACATCGGAACGGAAATAGCCCAACGCTGTGAAGCTATTTATTTGGGTCTAAGTAGTAGTGAATCTTTCGGACAGAAAAAAAATTCTCTTTTTTGTTTATTTATTTTTTTATTTTTTTTTATTTTTTGATTTGGGCATTATGAAATAAGTGCGCACTAGACTTTTTTTTAATAAATACATAAAAAAAATATTTATTTTCCTGTTACATCTTGATCTGAGAAAAAGAAATCGAAGCTGTTCTTGAAGAATGACATTTTCTTCGCTTCCAAAGTAGTCATTAATGCATTCCTTTTTAGGTCAGAAAATCTTGTTAAAATGTGAAAGTAATTTTTATTTCTTCAAGTTCATTTGAAAAAAAAAATCATTAAACTTTTTCCATTGGTAAAACAAACCTAATAATGTTGATTAAACATTAAGCCGTCTTAAATCATATTAAATTATTCATTGAAGCCAATAACAAACCAAAATTATAAACCCACAGCCCAACTTTCTAGTACTTTTGATATTATATATATTTTAATTTAAATTATAATAAAGTTACAAATAAATAAATAAGATAACTTGAAAATTGAAATCTACTATTAATTGGAAAGATCAAAAGGTTATGCGTATATGCCGATTGCACCAACAACATAACGATTTAGTTATAAAAATGGGATAAATCTACATAAATTCTACTTAGCTTTAAACAGGTCAAATTGGTTTTCAATATTAAGATTTTCTCATAACTTGAGCACTGAAAGCAAAACTTTCGGTCTTTTGCCCTTAATTTTATATGTAAAATTAGAAGAAAAGAAAAATCAAAAATTTTCAATATTCAAACAATCACTTTAAAATTTTTTAAATAATTAACAATTTATATTTCTTATAATAAACCTTTCATATTTTTGGATTAGCCTATCTAAAAGATGCTTATTATAGAGAAGCCGAAACATGAACTTGATGTCGATATTTTTTAATTTGAACGAATTTCAACAGCACTAATTTATTCCAAAAGGGCTTTAAATATCCAAATCCTCATATCATCAGAATAACTTCAAATCATCTAAATATCTCATTAGTAATTCAAATTATTTGAGATTAAAGTATGTGTGTTAACGGGTGTTTAATTTTACCATCTTGTTATTTCAATTAATGTTCGCTCTATATTTAAATGTTAATGAAAATACTTTAAGCACAAAAACAACAAAAAAAAAAAATATATAAACAACAGCAAGGCTCCGCGGTATTTGAAAATAACAAACATTCCAAAAAGTCCAAGTATTTTGCATAAACGAATGTGCCAAAAATAAGCTAGAATTTATTAAGTGTGATTAATTAAATGGTTGAAAATTTGTTTCAAACAAACTACTCTAGAATCAAAATTCAAATAAATTATTCAGAGACTTTGTTGTAATATTTATCACCTTTTTTTCTAAGATCTAAATCATACATTTACATATAGTTTAAAATAAGTTATGCTAAAATTATGTAAACTCCTAAGCCTAGATATTATTTCATAGAAATTTTTTCTTCCAAAAATACCATCGTATTAAATTAGCACAAAATTGACTTAAGCTTTAGAACAGATGTCGTATAACTTTAACAAATTTATTACTTTTGACTTTCTCCATTTAACGTGAAATACAAAACATCTATTGGCCTCCTGGCAGCGTAGTCTTAGAGCCAATAGAAATCTATTGTGGGAGCTGATTAGCGAACTAATTTATTCCCCATATCCAATAGCTCTTCATCATAAACACTTGTTAAATACTCGTATATTAGAATAATTTTGCTATATTTCTTAATAATTTTTCGATAACTTATAAAAAAACTTTAATTTATTATAATTTCGTGTATTAATTTAATGGTTTTTTCTATTTTAGAGAATCGTTTAAAATTGAATTGGAAGTGTGAAACGCTTCTAAAGGCAAATTTTAAATTTTGGACAATTCACGATTGTTTTTTTTTTAATATTTATTCTAACATCTGTGTGTTTTTTTTACGATAATAGTCGATGATGACTTTATGCACACAAAGTTTGCACTTTTTTTGTTGAAATTTTTCATAATATTATTTTAGATTTGGAAAAGAAAACTAATAATAAAAAAAAAACAATAAATAAAATATGAATAAAAATTGCTTTATCTCTTTTTATTAACAAAAGAACTTTGCAAAAGGAATAGAATTTTATTTATACGAAGTAAAATTTTCAAAAGAAAATAATTCAAAGAGATAGAAATCATATTTATAAATATGATTAGTAGCAGTGATCTGGTCCAATGACCCTCGTGGATCGCTAACTACATTTGTTTGATGATATTTCTACAACAAAATTTGTTTTAACAAAAATATTCCAAATATTCTCTCAATTTTAAAATTTATTTTGATTAAAATATTATTCAAGCTCGAGGTCTTATTTAGTGGTTAAACAATTTTATTTGAAATTATCGATATTTCGATATATAATCCGATATTCTCCGGAAAAATATAAATTTGTACAATTTACAAAAAATTAATAAAGTAGAAATATATAAAACATTAGAAATAAATACTTAAGACTTTCACACTTTGCAGGAAAATCTATAGCATATACCCTGGACTTGGAAATATGTTATCAAAAATGAAAATGTTAAATGAAATATGTTATCTTGAAAAAGTTTTTAAATTAAGAAAAATTTTTTAAAATTTTTCCAGCAAAACTACATTTTTTCTTTTTTATTAATTCATTTAAATAACAGAAATCGGATAAAAAAAACGTACCTCAGCGATCAGAAGTACTTAATCATGTTTAAAAATAGGTTTTTTTTTCAGAATATCTCGAAATTTTTTAAGTGTTTCTAAAAATTTAAAGACTGATTTGTGATCAATGGACTTAAACTTATAATAGATATAAATTAATAATAAATTTATACCGCAACAATGTGAGGGGCTCAACTGGATCATCGTTTTACATGATCAAATTAATGGAAGAAATCTAAGACTTATCACAACTCGTTTCTAAAACCAATAGTATTATGGAATTCATTTATGAGGCACCTCCTTAGCTTTTAATATGGACTAAATTCAAAGGTGACTAATGAAAATTCTCCGGACGATTACAGATCGTTTTCAAAGCCTGTAACGATATGTATAAAATAGCTTGAGTACCACCAAAATCCACGAAAGTAAAATTTTCTGAGGACAATCCGTCTCTTAGGCGAAAAATGCGATGATCATTGAAGAAGCTGTAGACATTTGGTTTATTAGTCCAGAATTGGATATTTGCTAAACATGAGGGACCAGTAGAGCAACTTCTTCTCTCGATATCACCGCATGTGCATACATCTTGCTATCTCGTGGTGGCAATTGGTAGCCTTACTGTTGGGTGGTGAAAATACAGAGCTGTGTGGTCAGAGTTTTTCGAAATTCGAGACCTTGACCTCTTAGTGATAAACTTGTATATGACTACTCATTCCCCGAGGGCGTGCGTGCCCATAAGGTAAAATAAATTTAAAAGCAGGTTGCAATTGACAGCCCACAAAATTTTACAAGTGATAAATTTTTATTAACTGCAAAATCGATTTTTCTCCAATTTTTTGATGTCGCTTCTAACTTTTATATAATCTTAGAATTTAATTTTAGTGATCGCAAACTATAGATTGCGATGAAATATTAAAAATCCCAAATTTTGTTACATAAGCTTTTTCCAATATATTTCATGATAATCATTCATGATATATACTTACGTTCCCATCGATCCTATAAGGAGCATAGGGTCTTATTCATTCATGATAGCTGTCTTATATTGTATTTAAAAGCTTTTGTATAAACATACGGATTATAATTATTTCTGAATTTTAACATTTATAAAAAATTCAACCTCATTTGTTTAAGCAAAAAAAATTTAAATACAATATGAGAATTCTCTATCGTATATGAATATTATAAACTACATAACTATATTAGGTTTAGAATGCTTATACAAAACAGCAGAACAAAGAATTTATATATTTATTTATGATTTAATTACATAATACAATTAATGTAACTAAAAAAATATAAGGTAGTAGCGCAATAAGGCCTTCGACCCGATAATTAAAATTTATATTAGGTTTTGAATTTTATTTTCTTTTATAAATTTACAAATTATTGTTATATTATTTGAACAAGTATTTTTTAAAAGATCGGATAGTAGGCTGTCGTTGAAGATTTTACTTCTTGACGAGTTGAAAGTAATACATTCATTGAGAATGTGCAGAACTTTCAATTGTGTGTTGCATGCTGCGAAGATAGGGGCAGGTGTATTTTCCAATGTTGGTGTGAAAATTTGCAGTGTCCAAGTCTTAATCTTAAGAAGATTGTGGCTTCAGATCTTGGGCAAGTTTTGGGGTATACTTGTTTCTTTCCCTCGGCGTTGACGATTTTGTAATTATGTTGATATCGACCTCATTTTTGGAGACGTTCTGCCTCAAGATGGGAGGCTATGGTTTTTGTTATATCTCGCCGTTCATAAGTATCGTATTTTAGGGTCGGTCTACTCCTTGTTTCTGCGGCTAATGAATCCGCCAGTTCGTTACCTCTAATGGCGACATGAAACGGTACCCACATAATTTTAAGGTGATCACAATGCTTGCTTAAAATGCTTCTTATACGGTTAGCTATTGGAGAGGCATATAAGGTGTTTCGGAAGAATTTATATTCGATATTAATCTATGTATATCACTTCCCTTCAAACCTGTGTACAACTAGACACGACCAATAAAGTATCGGTATATAAACAGATTTAGCCACAATAAACAAATTTGAAAAGTTAATTATTAAAAAAATGTTTTTGTAGGAGCCCCATGAATTTCAGCATTTGAATGCCGTTTTAACTTAAAAGTTTGTGTCTTAAGTCTTTTGTTTTCATAAAAATGTAATTAAAAGTTTAAACTGATAACTTGTACACATTAGAGTGCAAAATATTTCTATTGACATATTTATTGTGTTTAATTAATATAAATATTTTCAAAATTTACCGCTTGAAAAAAATGGAGCGCACAACAAGCCTTCACTGGCTTAGGTGTATGTCGTATGACATGGGCTATCACACCCCTCCAATCAACCTAACCTAACCTAACCTACCGCTTGAAAGCGCTTGTACCAAATGTTGCACATTTAAGATTTCATTTCTTTCATTCCATAATATGCTCTTGGTGGCCAGTTGACGTTGCAAGCATGTGAATTTACGCCAAAATCGATCGTGTTGTGTGGCCGTCATGTTGAAACCACATTCGTCCAGTTCATTATCTTCAATTGCGGGCCAAAAAAGGCGGTTATCACACGGCTATAGCGCTCTGAATTGACGGCAACGCTTTTCCTAGCGTCGTTTTCGAACAAATACGGCCCAATGACACCTCCAGACCATAACACGCACCAAGCTGTCACTTTTTCCGGATGCAATAACCTTTCTTCAATCACTTCTTGATTCTTCCAGTCCCATCTGCTCCAATTTTGCTTGTTAACGTAACCACCAAGTCAGAAATGAGCTTCAGCGTTGAAGAAAATTTTATTCGAAAAATCAGCATTGAAAGCCTGTTGGTCTAGCACCCAATATCTATGGCGTTGCGAATGGTCATCTGGCTCTAATTGTTGGGTAACTTGGACATTATATGGAAGCAGGTGCAAATATAGATGTAGAATATGCCATAATGGCCCGTAAGTTTGGCGCAGTTGCTGAGAACGCCATGGAATCGATAAATTCGGACTATCCGCCACACTTTCACTAACAGAAGCGATATTTTCGGCATTGCGCTCATTGCAATGATGCGTAGGCTTGACTACATCTGTAACGCTTACATATTCTTAAAATTTTTTATTATTTTTTCTAATTCCTTGCACAGTAGGTCGATTATGACGACCACAATCACCCCCTAATGACCGAAAAATGGCCACATTTCAACCAACACTTTTGTAGTGTTTTAAATATTTGTAAGCGTTCTTCAGTTGTTAAAGGATCCATTTTCATAGCTGGCAAATCTTTCACTAAACGAAACCCGATACTAAGGAAATATTAACCCTTAAATGCGTGATGTCGACTGGTAAATTTGTGTAAGAAAATTTTATAGAAAATTAGATTATAAAATAAATTTTTGTCATATCCCATGCTTGCAACGCAGTACATATGTATTTAGAACGAAATTTGATTTGTTTGTTCTTGGTATTTAGATATTGTTGATAACTAATCAAAATAGAAATCTATGCTCTTAAAGGTTAATATATTTTTATTTAAGAACATTGCTATTATAACAATCAAACGGACAATAGATTTAAATTAAACTATTGTTTATAATAATATAAAAAATAATAAATAAAAAATACAATAAAACCCTAAACAATACCCGTCGTTTCAGGTTGGTATTTCGCAGCTTTTCGCTCCTTCTCAACCTGCTATTGTTAATAAAATGTGTGTATTTTTGGGAACTGATTTGCTAGTGAATTTTAACTTATTCAAAAAACTTTTATTTGTTCTTTTAATAGGATTCAATTTTATTATTTTATTTTCGTCGAATTTAAACAATAGAAAAATAGAGAGACCTCTAATACCATATTATTCATTTGATTTTTACAATGATTTTTTTTAAACTTGGCTTTGCTAACTTAGTGGCCAAGATTTATTTTGATTATAGTATTCATTATTATCATTGAATATATTTATTTAACGACTACTGGTTGTTGACCTTCCTTGTTAAATAGATGCTTTGGCCATTTGCTCAAATTATTTACGATGTTCTGCTAAACACTTTTCGTTGACACATTTAAATTTAATATTCAAAATTGTAAAAAAAATTTTTAATTAAATATTCAGCAGCTAGATCTATCATTAAACACACACTTTACGGCTCGAATTTGATTCGTTTATAATTATTCGTAAATTTATGTTTTGTCCCTAATGAAGCAAAAGCAAAGTGTATGAAGATAAATTAAAATTTACCTAGTACAGACAAAAACCATATTTTTTAGTAATGACAATTTTGCAGTTAACAGAGCTCTGTTAACCAGTTGACAGAAATCCCAAAATGGACTAGGTTCATTTAGAAGGCGAAATATAGGAACTACGACAAGGATCAAAAACACTATACATCAGGAAATATGCTCCAGGAATTTCTTAATGAAACTGTGACAATACGGAAGGCAAAATACATGTTACAGCAGCAATATAGTTCGTTTAAACAAATGTAATTTCTTAAGAAGATTAGTGGTCATATTGGAAAAATGGGGAGGGGCTGGTACTACACACTATATAGAAATGGCGGTCCATGGAGTGCTTAAATGGAATATAATAGTGGGGTATCTGAAATAATCTTGGAAGCCTAATAAGGATTTCTTGAAATGGTATTACAATGACGACGAGGAAGAGAGTTTTCACTGCCATTGAATTGGTCTCTCGGAGAAAAAAAAAACCAACTTTGTTTAGGCAGCTGGCAGATGTATAAAGGAATAAGCTCGTTCACTTGACATGGGTGTGGTTAAACACTGGACTGAAGTTGTGAATCTGGACTAGTCGCTTTTTTTAACCTCCCTTTTTAGTCGACACAAAAGCTTTAACTTGTACTTAAGTCAACCAGTTCGTCTTTAGGTAGAAAATGACGGACCTCTTCGAAGTTACCCCATCGTTGAGTCAATGATTAAGTTATATTTTAATTTCGAACCTAGGCCGATCTAAATATAGGAAGAAGTACAAATTACGAGATAAGTGTATTCCGTTACTAACTGAGATATCGACCATAAAAGGAGCAGGTGAGTGGGTAGGGTACCATAGGATATACGGTGAGAACGTGGTGACAGTAAAGTTGCGCTCAACTCTGCGTCGAGTGTTGCTGCTGTAAAATGCTACTGATAACGATTTTTTGTATTGGATTATGCAAATTAGGTGGTCTAACGAGGTCACATTCGTCATCTGGACTCTACCTTGACTACAGTAGATCTGTACTCATAATAGGACCTCTAGAATCAACTATGGAGTCTTGTAACGATTTTAACTGGGCACTACCATATAGCTGTCCATGCTAGGAGATTGGATCTCCTTTTTATGGACGACTGTATAAGCTGTTAGAATGTAGAGGAAAAGAAGACTATCGAGTACCTCCGTTAGGCAAACCAAAAAAACTAAGTAGGACTCGAATGGACCTTGTCGGCTTTAAGACGAACATCTAACATATGCCGATTTAGGCGTCTGGCTTGCAACAAACGGTGTTTAGTAGCCATTTTTTCGCACATCGCAAGTGACGTGGATTAGTTACCGCAATCGTAAGATTTGACGCTTCTAGGTAGTTTTGAAGTATCTTTAAGCTGAAGTCTTCGGTTCTTTTGTACTTGCAGCTTAGACATTTCACAGGAGGCCATCTTATACGTAAGTGTTGCGCAACTTTTGCCAACCATACGGGCACATCTGAGTGACATTAAACTTCATTGCCATCAGTTCTACTACAACTAATTATTTGCCAATTTGCCATTCCTGATCTAATTTTATTTGAAATAGAGCAATTTTTCAAAATAATACTTGTTTTGTCTTTAAATAAAACCATGACTTCTTTAAATTGTTTGTTGTAATTTTATCATTTTTACCGAAATTATTTCGATCTTCTACATCTAAAAAAGTAATTATTAATGATTTTATTATTAGAAGAACAGAATAGTTTATTTGCTTTAGAAGCAATGGCGTGTACGTATTACTCAATCACTTAAGTGAATGATATAATCACACAACAATGGCGTTTTCTTAGTAAAGAATTTGTATAATTTTTCTTTTTCTTTTAAATTCTTAATTAAAATTTTTTCTTTTTCCACAAAAACATGGTAAATTAAAATATTGGCGATGAAACTAAAAATATAAGCATATAGGCATAGACAAGCTCAGAAAAATGCCTTTAAGAAAAATAAACAAAAAAACAACAACAACCAAAGAAACACCCAAATCTAACAGCCAACAGTTATGGATTTCCAAAACGAAAATATACTGGTTTATGGACATGACGACAATGATGAACGTCTGCTGGCCGATGGCTGCAAAAACACATCAGAAATCATTAAGATAATGATTAAAATACCACAATGTTGGCTATGGCTAATCATTGGTAAATGTGCAACGAAAACAACAATAAAAAGTTGCAACTACAACAACTGGATTCATGCAAACCATACATAACGTAGAAAATGTTGTATGTCATTCAATCAATATGCAATTGCTGCAACGAGAGTAACAAGAAAAAAAAACTGACAACAATACAACAACTAGCAAAGCTAACAAGTTGCAAGATAGAGTTATTAAAATATATAACAATTGACAACCAGCAACAATAAAAGTAGCAAAAACAGCACAAACAACAACACGAATGCCAGTAATAAATAACAATGGCAACAAAAATATAAAAAAATAAAACAAGCAAAGAAACAAACCAGCAACTTCAAGTACAAGTACAAATAAAATGGCTTAAAACAATTTCATAATGGCAATAATTGGCCGCAATCAGTTGCAGTTGAAAAAAAGAACGAAAACAGATGTGGCATAAATCTCTGTTATTAGTCGAAGAAAATGTATTGGTCCGAAATATTTATATCCTACATTCAATTACAAAATACTTACACGGCTACATGCTTGTGATCTTTTAACGATAACGAATCAATCGCTTATCGTTGGAAGATCACAAGCCTCCAGTTCTTTCAATATTCAAGAAAAAATATGGTCATAACTTTTTATCAATTGGTCTTTCTATAAAGTATCAATATTTTCATTTTTCCTACCTAAAGTCCACAGAATCAGATCAGCTTTAGAACAACAAGATAATGGTATTAAATATTTCCTGATCATTAAATGAAGATCTAATTACACGCTTCGTTATATACAATACATGAGTTTTAAATAAAGCAAAACATAGATTCTACTTTGTAATGATCGGGTGGTTGGTATGCTCGACATATAAAAACTTTCTAATGCCTGCCGAGTCCATAAATGTTAATAATCCTATGCTTCTGCTGTTATTCAGTCAACAGATTATATATCATATATATAGCTAAAGCTCCAGCTCATCTAATGCAGCTCATAAGAAGAGAACTGCAACGAATTCTATACAGTGATTTTGAAGTAATTGAACGAGGCCCGTTCGGCACAGTCAATGAAATGTATACAAATAGATTTGATAATAAATTATAATTGAGCTTTATAAATTTTATTACTATTATTATTTATTTATATAAATAATAAATAGCCCAGGGCAAAACGGTTCAGAGTTATAGGATTGAATTATATATAAATAAATCGTATATATTTTATAGGTCGCTAATAATGGAATCGCGAGTTTTTAAATCTGGGACCAAATTTAAAATTTTTTTTCTAATTTAATCGTTGAGCTTACAATTTTATTTCTTTTTTTTTTTGCGAAAAAACAAATCTCGTTTTTAATGTATTATATTCATCTTAGAGAATGATTGACCAGTCAATGTTAAATAAATATAATATAGTAGGTGAACTAGTAAATGTTGATATTCTCCATCGGTTTTTATAACTATCAGATTGTAAAAAAGGTCTTTTTTCAAGCACTAGAAAGAAAACAAACAAATATTACAAATAAATGAGAAAAACTAACAAAAGAAAACAATCAACTGGACACATAGACAGACAGACAAACAACACTTTAATTGGTTTAAACAATGGTAATTGTAATGGAAATTCAATTAAATGCTATTGTTATAATTACAACAAGCAACATAGCAAACACTCTGCTCAGCACGAATGTGGCAACAGTTTTTTTTTAATTACTGCAAGTAATTATATGTAATCGCTTGATGTGCAATTCCCTACTGAAATCAATCTGAGTTGGCTGATACTCGTAAATTATATGGTATTTTCTTCGCAGTACCAGTATGAATATATCAAGCCTTGCTTAGTAGTTTGGGTTGGTTCTGGTCGTATAATGCTTTTATAAATCTAGCTTAAATGCAGATTGTAAAAATGAAATACAAAATTGAATTGAATAAAGTAAAGCGAGGCATAAAAAAAAGAAAATCGACAATAAATTTTAGTCAAGAAAGTAGTAAAAAAAATATATGTATATACATATATTAACCGTAATAAAAGATGTGCAACAGACGGTTAGTCAAGCAAACAACTGCCATAAAAAAGTGATGCAGTTTTTTTCTTTTCTTGTCGTTGTTGTTGCCTTTTCTTTTCCTCAACAAAAAAAAAAACTAAATAGATGTTTCCAACAAGTGCACAACAGCACAAATAAAACAAACAAAAAACACGTCAGAAATGATCTAACAAAATAAAATTATTAGGCGGCATTTTCTTGGTAAGAATAAAATAAAACAACTGCAATCTAAGTAAAATTTTAAATCGCGTGCCAAACACTCCATTAAAGCACATATGATTGCAGCAACAACAGCAACAACAACAACAACAAAAGTAACACATCACAAACAACACAACACCATTTTGTATAACCATAATAAATATTTCCATCATCCGCAATCAACAAACTCCTGTAGCCAACGGGCCAATTGGGAATTTTCATTAGTGAGGATTGCAAAATTATGGAACTGGAAAATGCTGTAAATCTAGTAAAAATTCAGAATTTTAGTTTTAAATTTGAAGTCTTTTCTCTATAAATTCCATAGTAGTAGATTACGGAGCTCTGCCTGACTTTCACGTACGCAATTTGGCATTAATTTCTACATGGAAAAATAATATTAAAGACATGTACATAGAAGTTTTTTCTGCTGCATTCATTTTTTAAATAGAAGCGAGAACATAAAATTAAAAAGAAAGTGCGAGGCCCAAAAAAGTTACCAAACAATTTTCAAAATATTAATTTTTATTCAATTAATTTCGAATATTCCATGCACTTCTCGCTTTAAACTTTATTCCAGCAAACATACAATTTCTTAAGAAGCTAATCAACCCATAAGTTGTCTTATTGTGAAGTTCAATCTAAACTCCGTGCTATTCTTAACTGAAGAAAAAATATCTCAAAAATGGTAAACAGTTTTTTATAAAAAAATCATTTAATAAATGTTCTTCTTAATAAAATTATAGTTACACAAAAAACTGCGGGCAGCCAGTAAAACATCTTCACTTACTAATAATAAGATCATTTGTCACATCTTGTTTAAGGAAAAAAACGTTTATGTATTTTCAGTATTTCATAAACTATAAGCAAAGGAAAAAAACATGGCGGATACTATCATAATTGCAAATTGTTAAATATGTTTTCATGTTCACCATAACTATTCAAGATGTGCCCATGAACATATTGTGATGTTTGTCAGAACTATGTATGTTACATGTTCATTACGAAATAAGTTTCAATAAAAGAACCCCTAATGAAATCGGAGCTAAATAATGATATAAGACCACACAAAATTGACTGAAATGAAAGTTCCTAAAGAAAATGAAACTATTCCCAAATCTGAAAATGAAATGAAACACAAACTTTGGTACTTTTCTCGTAATAAAACAACTCCCATGGAAAACAATGAAATAAATATTAATGAAATGAAACCTAAAAAATATGAAATATCTCCAACAAGTGAAAATACATCATGATAGAATATCCTTCAGCTCCGCCCACGGCCAGCAATGTAGATTATTTTAAGTAAACAGAGCCGTACCTATACACAAGACGACGGTCCCTAAATTACCCCATCTAACAAAGAAAACACAATAAATTTTAGAAAATTTTTCTTTATTTCTCAACATAATCTTCTTTTAGCTCGATATACTTTTTCCAGCAATATTCAATAATTTCGACAGCAGAAAGAACTGTTGAGCTCCTTAAAGAATATCCATCAACCTTAGACTCTCCAACATTGTTGGCATATATTCTACCATCGATCCAGTTTTTCAAGTTTGGACATAGAAAATAATCCGAGGGAGCTAAATCTAGCGAATTAGGTGCGTGATGTACTAATTCGAACTTTAATTAATTGATTTTGTCCATCGCAATAGTAAATGCTTAAATTGATACATTGTCTTGATGAAACAACACTTTCGTTTTTTGCCAAATGCGACCTCTATTTCCTTAATGTCATCAGCTAAACGCTGCAATAATTTTGCACAATTATCGGCGTTTTTTTTTTCTTTTTGAATATAATCAATAAAAAAATTTTCCACAAGGATCTCAAAAAAGTAGACGCCATGACCTTGCCTGCAGCTGGCACTATGTTCGGCTTTTTTGGATACAATTCTCCTATTCCGGTTCACTACTTTAACTGTTTGTCTCAGATGTGAAGTGGTGGACACCAAGAATTATCCATGGTCACGAATCGGTGCAAAAACTCGGCTTTATTGCGGTGAAAAATCGGCAAACTTTCTACTGAAAGAACTTAACGCACCACTATTTCATCTTTAATTATTCGGTCAATATGCGATGCACTTTTTGAAAAAAAAAAACTAAACACGATGATTTGAAACCTGAAAAATATTTTTTATATTTTTTATAAGGTTTGCCACTTTTCAGTATTTTTTTACACTATATGTCATTTCGACTAATTTTGGAACCGCCCTCGTATTACAGAAGAAAATATAATGTCGATTTCTATTTTATAATTTCGCTTTAAATTATTTTATTTACCAATTTTTTTATACTTTGAAATGCGATTGAAAATTAAAATACATCTATAACCGGGCAACAAATTTTCATTATTGTAACAAAAATTTTAAATCTTATAATCTTGTTAAAGAAATCATATTGAATACTACTTTAGTAATGAAAACATAATTTCATAAAATCATAACCTAAATCGATCTAGGTAAAAAAAAACAAATGTTCAAACAATGCCTGGAGGAGAATCATTTTAATGTCTTAATTATGTATTGTTTTAACGAACACAAAATGGTCGTAATAACTATATCCCAGTAAAAAAGGCCTTCTAAAGAAGTTGTGAAAATGTTGAGATTAGAGTAGGGGAAGCTTGAATGATTTCCAATGATTTGACCGTGGGCTTGTCATTGTAAAATGTCGTATATTTCGATTCCTCTTCACAGATTTGGAAGCTACATGTATCTTTATTTTGTTGACAAAGATGAACTTCTATGATTTGTTTGTATAGAATGTAATTTTATATTAAATTAGAATTATTTATTTGCCACTGGAAATAAGCTCCACATCTGTACAAAGGCGTACAAAGTCGCTAATAGCCGCGATTCCTTCTTTTTTTTCTTATGTGAAAGTATTTTCATCGGTATTGATTAAAGAAATAGTAGGTATTTATGTAGATTTAACATTTAATTGCTTGTTGTTGACTCCTTGCATTTCATTGGCACTAAACAAGTCATCAGTACTCTTCAGCCAAATCATGTTTGAAGAGCACTCAAATTCATGTACATATATAAAAATTACTTCACTTTACTTTATGATATTCCAACAGAACTCAACCATATTTTTCTATTTGTAATTTACAAAACATGCAAATATAAAAGCTTTAGAAATCTTTTTTACAAACACAACTCAACAAACAATTATAATCGACTTGCGTGTTTTTATTTTTCTTATACTCAGATAAACCAACAACAAACAATAAAATGTTAAATGGTAAATATAGACATAAATATTATTTTTATAAAAAATAAGTATTTTTGAATCAATTGGATCAAAACTAGTCAGAAAGATGCGTTCCTTTGGAAGCAATGAAAATGCCATTCCTTGAGAACAGCATCCATTTCTTTCACTTTATTATTAATCGTATTTTTTTTTAAGTGTAACAATATTAAAAACTTAAGCAGAAAATTTATTAATTTAAGCATCATTTTATATCATCATTGTTGAAATACAAAAACGACCAATTCGTTCTTCTCTAATGCAAATTACAATAGTCTCATTCACAATCATAAGCAGTTATGACTATTTCATATTATTTCTGAGCGATCCTTTTCAGTGCGGTTTCCAATATCTGTTGTTAATGATCTGTTTATACTGATTTCTAACTCTATTTTTGCAAAATCTTGAAAATAATTTAATATTTTTTTTTCGTTCTCGTAAATTTTTGTCTATTTTGAATTTGGTCTATCGCCCTTGATCCCTTTGTAATTATGATATTTTAAACCTTCTTGCTTATTTTTCTTTTGTTTGCCACCGCAGAATATATTTAAACCATTCAAATGTCAATTCATACATGTATTCTTTTAGAGCAGAGTAAATATACGCTTAAATCATTTTGTATAGTCTGAAATTCTTGTTTAGTCTGTAATTCTTTCTTTAATACTTCTTTCTCTCTCTCTTTCAGATAATTATGGAAATCCATCTTGCAGAAAAATCTGATCAAGGTGAGTACATGTCACCCTTTTTATTTCTGCGAATTAAGTGAACAACTTGTAAGAGATTCATTGATATGAATCGCCAATTCCTTTATATATATATATATATATATATATATATATATATATATATATATATATATATATATATATATATATATATATATATATATATATATACTATATATATATATATATTTATATATATATATATATTTATTTATATATATATATATATCTATATATATATATATATATATATATATATATATATATATATATATATATAGTATATATACATATACTAGCGGACCAGGCGAACTTCGCCTCGCCCAAATTTTAAGCCTTCAGACAAACTTTCTATTTTTTAATTTGAAAAGCCATTAAGGAATAATTTCAAACAAAATTTCATACAAAAACTCGATTTTCGATTTTTCCAATTTTCCGACTTTTCCGGAGGGATTTTCCAAAATTTTCTTCCATAAAAACCTTCTCCTCGAAAATACGAACAACTGACAAAAAGTTTTACAGAAATCGGCCAAGCCGTTCTCATTTTATAAATTATTGGATTTTGCCACGCCCCTCCGCCCACAGACCGAAAATAAAAAATCGCACTCCACAGTGTCACCCGCCCGAATATTCTGAAGGTTCCCTGAAAATTTCGTCAAAATCGGCCCAGCCGTTTTGGAGCCATTACGTTACATACATACATACATACACATATTCTATTATATATATATATATATATATATATATATATATATATATATATATATATATATATATATATATATATATATATATATATATATATAAAGGAATTATTTATTTGGAGAAAACTGTTTCAAATTTTTACGATATCCGCAAAAAGGATTATTACTTAATTACTTAATTATCTGTTTTTGAAAAAAAGCTGGATTAAAACATATAAAATAGACCAACCAGTTTCCCTTACTCCTTCAGATATTGATAAAATTTGTCATGATCTGAGT
Source organism: Germaria angustata (assembly GCA_963681545.1). Taxonomy (NCBI): domain Eukaryota; kingdom Metazoa; phylum Arthropoda; class Insecta; order Diptera; family Tachinidae; genus Germaria; species Germaria angustata. Next base: position 58,522,729 of record OY813001.1, on the reverse strand, counting down.
AGGTAATGCATATAATATTATATAATATTCATAGATTATACTCATGGATTTTTTGTTGAAAATCTTTTATTTTAAACTTAGATATTCCCTTTTATTATGATTGTCGCGTCGACGTCACATCAAGTCGACAGTAAAAAAAGACAGCAGTTCTGAACTCGTTGTAGGCAATAATTAATTAATATCGATGGCCAATTGTAATTTTATAAGCCATAGTAGTAGTAATATCCTACCAATAATATGTAATAGTTCTCGACAACGATCCTACAATTACCAATATACTGATGGTCGACAATCATAATAAGGGCAATTATATTATATTTCAAACTCTAGACAATAATTTTGAAGATGTTATAGGAGATGCCTTCCCCCTTTCACATATTGCTCAGAACGTGACCAACTTATTACCTTTGAATAGTCCAACTGCTATAGTCAGCCACATAACGATGACTAATTATTAATTTGTATATGAGCTAATGCTCCCCTTGCTCCTATTTAGTTAGTTTTCCTTTAAGAGTGCTCGCATTGGCCACAACCTGACTCATGTCAGCTTTGAATAGTCTCATTATTGTATTAAGCAAGATAAAGGATTATTAATTATTATTTTGTATGGGGGGTAAACTTCCCCTGTCCTATATTAAATATTAGTTAAAATATGACCATGCGAACAGCAGTCAAAACAGTGGGTTTGTCACTGTGAATTGGCGAAGGTGGGCTTGTCAGTTAATATGTGTAGACGTCAAATCATGGCGACCTTTTTTTTGGGATGGTCGCGTTATAATTTCCATTGACTACCTTCAACGGGGTAAAACAATCAATGGCCAATATTATGCCAACTTATTGGGTAGATTTAGTGATGATTTGAAAAAAACAACGACTGCATTTGGCCAAGAAAAAAAGATCGTTTCCACCAGGTCAATACAAGGGCGCAGCGCACATGTGCTGTTTCCTTGGCGAAATTCCATAAATTAAGCTATAAATTGTTTCGTCATCAATTCAATCGTATTTATAAGAATAAATTTAATAAATGTTGTTGTTATAAATTTTGTTTTTCATTTTGCATTTTATAAATACTTTCATCAGCATCCAAATGTGTAAAGAGAATAATAAAAAAACGCAAGTCGCTTGCTTTTGTTTTTTTTTTTTGTTTTGTAAATCACAAGTAGATAAATATGATTGAATTCTACAGAATTCTCATATAGTATTTGTTATAATTTTTATATAAGTATATGAGCTTGAAAACTTATGATTTGTTTATTGCCGATGCAATGCGGGGAGGTCGGCGTGGCTAACAATGAGCAATAAATTATATATGTACATATACTATTTATATTAATTGTATTTACTAACTGTTTAAGTAAATAATTGCAGCTTTGGTTTGATTTTTTTTTTCAAATTTGTATTTATTGAATAAGTTTAAAAATCCAACACTTTTGGGTATATATCGAGCCTTTGCTGTAATAACGCAATAATTCAAAAAAGATTGTTTTGGAGAAATTGAGTTTTGAATTTACACACAACTTAATGGTAAAAGAAAATTTTGGTTCTCTTCTCAAGAGATGAGTATACAAAATATTTTTATGAAACTTTTACAGAATATAAAAAACGACAAGGCGAATAATTTCGTAATATAACCTTAAAAAATTCAAATTTCGAGTTACTACGGTATTGCACCAAAGGCTCGATATTTTAAATGTGCAAATATATAAAGTGCATATGATATTTTGAAGGATTAGAAGAGATAATAGAAACTTTGTGCAGTTAGGCTAAAAGTGCTCTTAAACGAAAGTCAGTTAAATCCCAACTACTGTAACCCACTTTGATGTTGTTGCAAGAGGAAAGACAAGAAATATTTCGCTTATCATAAAAAAAAACTTATGAAAGCTAATCATGATATCGTTCTAGTAGTGTCATAGTCTTCTCCTTACTTCTTCCTTAACAAAAATAAATTGAGTAACTTTGTAATCTTAATTGCCCAACTGAAGACTCAATTTATTCTACGTTTATGCGCACGATTTACTAACAAATATAAAAATTTGTCGAAAAAACGATGACTAAATTTTTATTTGCGAATAGTCAGCTTACGAAAACAATTCCTCATTAACGCCACTATTTGCAAATAAAGTTTAAAACGTTGCTTTAACGTTTTTAGTATTTTCATAGATATGCCAAACCTTTCGCCGTATGACAGAGCATCTATTACCATAAATCATACACTATTATCATATGACAGTGCCACCGAATGATTCCATTTTTCATTTACAAATAAGAACTTTCCGTACTCAAACTGTTCCCAATCTCCCCAGAAATGAAGTTGTTCACATTTCTCAATTGTGAAACCCTCTGTTGAAAAATTTGATAAAATTGTTAAAAGCCGAGCTGAAGTTTAAGCAGAATTGTGCCAACTTACAAACTGTAAGTTAGTAAATTGCAAATAATTTTTATTTGCGTTTAGTCTACGTATAAACTTAGTATTAGAGTAATTCAAATTTCAATTTAATATTTCTGAATTTGTCATAGTCGTCGGTGAATTCATTGCTGTAGTAGAAGCCTTGTGGCTGCTACCAAAGTACCTGGTCTTGATGTAGAGCCATTAAAGTCTACAACCAGAAAGCGTTACTATGGACCATTAACAAGTTGAAATCGATAATTTCAACTGTTCTCGCTTGGCAGTATATCTATAAAAGTTTTGAAATGTGTTTTTATTTTTGTTCGAGCTCGAACATCATATTCAGTCTATCTCCCAAATTCTCTTTGACGAGATGTCATCTAAAGCCTCGTTAAGGAAGTAATTTCCTATTGGGACTTTGGTTATTGCATATTCACTTTGTATATGTTGGCAAGTGATGCAGTATTCAAGAATAAAATAATACGAAGGATCAGATAATCAAATATAGTGGAAGATGACGATGACGATGATTATGATTTCTTGCAAAAACTGCATGCAGCTGCAGTTTAACAGGCATCCATTGAAGAAAAAAGTTTTCGAAAAAAAACAACACATAACCAAACATATAATTCTAGTTTTGAAGCGAATATATTTATGAAAGAAATTCCAGTAAGTGACAGCCAGTGAAGTATCGTCTGCCCGTCCAACAAAGCAAACCATGCATCTTCAGCTAACCGAACGAAAGAACAGACGTTCAGATAAACATATAGAATATATACTCGTATATGAATGACTATTTTGGCTGTTTATCAAACTGCCCCTACAAGGCTGAATGCGACTATGTGGCTACTGCCAGCCAGCCCGCTAATCTAGATGACAAAATGATGAACTGCATAGTTTGTAGGAAGTGTGTTGTTAGCAAAAATCCACAACTAATGCAGGAAGCTGGTTTTAAACGAATAGTACTGCGGCAACAAAATGAGCAAAAAGTTGTATACAAGTGAAAATATGTCGTTGGATTAATATTTGATGACAATTGTGTGGTCATAAATTTTTGAATGTTTTAAGACAAATTTTTTCATGGTCTTCAACCTCAATGTGTGTCTTTGAATAATAAAAAAAGACTCATTGTTTTTGGCACTAAGAAAACTCGACTCATATTACATTTATATGGTTTTTAACTTAAGCTGCTTTATCAGTTGGTGACTTTTTATGGGATCTAAGAAAAGCTTAAATTGTGTCTGGGGAGTTTAAGTTTTCAGCCATGTGATCACTGTCGTAAGAAAGCAAAAAAAAAAAAAAAAAAAAAAAATAGAGAAAATACATTGTATCCCTAAAAAAACGTATACTTGTTGCTCAGATAAAATTAGAAGTAATTTTAAATTTGGCAACAACTCTAAAAATTAAAACCATGCACAGTTTCTGTGCAAACATTGGTCAGTGAGATCCTTTTCAGTTAATTGCGTAGTGCAGGAGAGATGATGTATGTTATGTCTTTAAAGTCGTGACCATGCAATGAGCGGCAAGGCGACAGAGCGGCTGCTTCCTAATTGTTATGGCGCAAGAAATTGTATTCATATTTCCAAAAAAAGTTTGTGCGTTTATGAAAACTAAGATTCGGGTTTCATAAATCTAAAAGACCAATTTATGCAAATTTGATATCTTGTATATAGTATAGACCCCAGCAAATTTTTAGACAGACCTGGGAAATATTGCTGCTTAAATCCCTTTATTTTCTATTACAAAAATTTTTGCAGTGCAAAGACTTGTTCTAACCTTGATGTGTATCCTTTCTTTTATTTTGCTAGTTCTGGGGCAATAATGTTGAAACGACTTAATAGAACCGTATGTGGTTTGGCACGTCAGAAGTGTCCGTCAACAAAATTGTACTCATTTTACTTACTTTTTTCTGAGAAGTTACAGTGTAACGAATTTCTGCTCGTCCTCTTTTCTATACAATTACATTTGGAACAATAACTCATAAAATTGCTTAGGATAGTTTATGAAATTTAGGATAATTTATTTCTAATATGAGTAGCGACAGAATGTATATAATACACCTGTGTTAAAGAGCGAAGTCATTTTAAAAATCATCTTAAATTTAATTTAAAATCAGACATATGTTTTTTTTTTAAATTATTGCACAGCATTTTCTTTTGACTGTAATCTTTGTAATATTTCATTTCTTGAAATTGTCAAAAAAATCCATATTAATACTACTAAAAACATTGAACAACTTATTGCATAGTGTGAATGAAAAGGACAATAGTACAGGTAATAAAATAATTGATTAGTCTCTGAATTTTGTTGAACCATTCATATGATCTGAAAGACCAAGAGGGTTACTCTCTATTGCGATGCGTAAGAAAAATGGTACATAATCGGATAATTGGTACCCTTTATTAAGTTTACGCGCATCTGATTTTTTCACTTTCGCAAATCTGGCATCAATGCACTCTGTAATTGTTAAAACCGTTCGTAAAACCAAATATCTTGCGCTAACAAAACATCAAACGCATCGAACTAGCTTACGCATCGCAATAGAGAGTAACACCCCAGTACTCATCCCCTTAAACTCATTGATAAGAAATTTTAATATTGAGCGCTGTTTTTCTAGAAGTTCATAAATATCGTTCAAATCATTCAACTCGGATGAAATTAAAGTCGGTAGAAGCTCTTATGTATGGCGAGCAATCGACTTCTTTGTTTGTACACTCTCATGCCCAAGGGCATTACTCTTGGTCGATCTGACGTCTCCTTAATATTCTAATGTTTTGTCTTTGCCATAAATACCTTCCAATATTTGCATTATCGAATACCTAATGTCAAATATATCAAATTGTTAACTCATATTAATGGTTTGATATCAGCCGCCAATTTTGTCAAAATCGAATCGTTCTTCCAAAGACCTTTATAAAAAAAAATTATTATCAGCTTGATTTAATCTAAGCCACATGTTCTTTCAATCCATCTCTTCTTTGTGGTTCTATACCAATCCTATTAAATCAGTCATTTATATTATTTGAATTTCTCATTTCTGATACAGAATTAAAAAACGATTATGCCAATTCAATCAGTTTAATCATAAAACAAACGATTAAGGTTTAACAATGTTAAATATTTGTTAACGCATTAAAAACATTATGACACCTTTTATATCTATTGTGTTGTTTCGAAACTTGAAATCGAGCATTTTATGATGATATGACCTACTTTAACTTTACGTTAAATAAATAACATTTTACAAATATTCGCCAACGAGGTTTACATCTGCATTAATGGTGCTCATAAGGGGTGGCTGAACGTAATAATTAAAAATTCTTGAGTCAAAATTTGGGTACATGTAGTTAATTAAATTTATGTTAAAGATACAATTCAAATACTCTTAAAGTAAAGAATGTGTTCTTAATTTTTTTCATATATTTTTATTTATGTTATCTTTAATCTGAATTGAAATAACAATAAGTATTCCAATCTTAACACTAAAATCATAAATTTACCCAATTTTAGACACAATTTTGGCTTGACTTAAGTTCGGATGACTTGATTTTCCTTTTGAGTGTAATATTCTTATATTCTTATTATATGCATCTAGAGAAGGAAGATCTGTTGTTGATGCCCCATACTCCAATTACCCTAAACAAATTTCCTTTTGTACTTACAGGCATTTATAATTATCGTCATATGAATGGCAAGAGCTCATTTGGGAAATAGTTCCTTCTCATATTGTCAGCATTTTGTCGGTTGCTCATGAGTATTAAAAGCCTAAAATATATACTTGCATTCCGAAAACAGCATTTTTTATAGAATTGTATCAACTTGAAATATAAAGTTGTATATGCAAAACATTTCTTATCCAGTCCATATTTGAATTACTCAGACAATTTTCATTTCTATCCGAATGCTACTTTTACATATTTCAAAAAAATAATAAACTAATGAAAACATTTTCCTAACTACGCTAAACTCTTAGATAACGTTAAAGTATTTATAGAATATATACAAATTATAATGAAATAGTCGAAAGATGGTTTAATGAAAAATTGTTGAATTGATTAAAAGAATGATCGAATTAATTTTGATACCTGATTAAACCATTAATTGAAAATAATCCGTCCATTCGTTTTACTGTATTCAATTGAAAGAATGATGGAATTCATTTTGACATCTGATTAAACTGTTAGTTGAAAATATTTCGCCTATTGGTGGTGTTACTGTATTCCCTCGTTTCGAACACTTATTGTCTTTTGTGATTTTATTATTAATTATAAATATATGTTAGTACACCTTTGGCTTGCCATCTTCTTACTTAAACCTAGTACCGGGTTTTCTCTTTACATAACAAGATTTTACAATCTGCTCCATAGTAGAAATATTTTAAATTTCTTTTTTCCTTAAACTTTTATTTTGCGTTAATCTGTTAATTTTTTTATCACAATTAAAACATTTTAATTCAATTACAATTACAATATTTTAATTCAATTCAATTACAGAAATCCAACTGAAAACAACTAATCACATAGTGTTGTTAGTATTTCAAAGATAACAATGACATTTTACAGAAAAATAATTGAAAAGGCCACTTTAATAAAGAATTGATCCTTAAAAATGCCTTAGAGTTTGCGGCTTAATTAATATTTTTAAAATATCAGTTTTCCAAATTTTGGGCAATTTATCGTCAAAATCCGTTTAATATTTTTAAAACAATTTTTATACCTTCTATAGAAAAAAAACACATTAAGATTAAACTCAACATTTATGACAATAGATTATTTATTGTTTAAAACGGAAAGAGAAACTTCCTTAGATTTGCAAAATTATCTATTGTTATTATTGCTTCTTTCATTTCGTTAATAGTATTTGCAAATTGTCCTTTTTGTGTTGAAAACCTATTTTTAATATGCTTAGCAATTCGATATGAAGGTCTAGTATTTGCTTTGTCATAGAATTCCTTTGCACCTGTGCACTCAGTCTGTTGTGGTGCCTTTTGAAAATTATGATTTTAATAAGACATAAGGATTTATTTACCACACATACTCAGCGATTAGTTTGTATGCCTCTTTTAGTTCTTTTATAGAGAGAATTTCTAGTCGTGCGAATAGCAGTTCAGACAGGATGTTGACAAGCGTGGGAATAAATAAAGGTGTAGATTTTTAGATCATATTGAAATAGAATTGCAAAATAATAGACAGGAAAAAAGGTGCGTTTCATAATAGACTTTTTTTATTAAGATGATGGATTTTTTATTATACGTAAATAAAAAAGGGAAAACTTGTCGTAATAATTATACTCTGAAGATTGCTGGAAATAGGAAAAAAATGTTATGGAAATGAAAATAGATTAACTGACTTGGATACCAGGGAAATCTACACAGGAATTAATCTCTTCTCCGGCTGCTTTTGTAAAACCGTCGGTAGGATACAAGACTAGCAGTCTTTGGGTGGCAGGTTAAATTCCTCTAAAAACAAAAAACAAAAGCTTTTACTTTGTGTTCGATTAACCAAAGATTTACATTGTCCTTGATGACGAATATTTGGTCGGATTCCTAACTTCCGGAGTCAACTATTAGCGACCTCAATGCATTATTTGTTACTGCTCAGCATCAATAATAAATTAACACGGTTGACTCTTTGGCGATCAGGGTCGGATAACATGCTCTTTGGAAAACATTTAACATTTTCTTAATCAGTTTAGGAAAAATGTGTTTATCACTCTATTATTTGCAATACTGCATTGGTGCTTATAAAAGGGCAGTAAATTCCTTTTTCCTCTCTTGGAAAAGGCAACATATGTTACCCTTTTTGTTACTGGCCTTCGTAGACTAGTAGGTAGTGTACTAGACTCGTAGTGCGAAGGTCGCAGGTTCGAATCCTGCCGCAGAACTCTGGCAGTTTGTTTGATAATTAAATGGAGCGCACAACAAGCCTTCAATGGCTTAAGTACGTAGCTATTGTAAAATGGAAGGACACAAAGGCAGTAATAGTTGCATCGAGTAATTGTGGTAAAGATCCTGTGGGAGAAATTAATAGGTGGAATAAAAACTTGAAACGCCGTTGTCCCGTCCAAGTACCAGCAGTGATACAAAAGTACAACGCCTATATGGGAGGAGTAGATTTGTGCGACCAAATGTTGGAGTACTACAGGATCAAAATGAAGACGAAAAAATGGACTGTTAAAGTATTCTTCCACCTACTTGATATGGCAATATTTAATTCATGGATGGAATACAGATGTGACTCTAAACTTTCCGGATTGCCTAAGTCAAAAATAAAATCATTTTTAATTTTTAAAATGGAGTTAGGAACTGTTTTAGCAGCTTCAGTTGAAACTACCTTGCACATGGAAACATTTGAGCTTCCTGACGACTACCACGGAACAAAGTATCGCCCACATGATGCTCCCGACGACATAAGGTATGACCGTTTTGACCACTGGCCTATTTTTTTCCGATGATCCCCCACGAACATGTCGAAACAATTGCGGAAGTCGTTCGAGAGGACGATGCCAAAAGTGCAAAGTTGCACTTTGTTTGGCCAAAAACAAAGACTGCTTTAAAAAATATCATACTATGTAAATTTAGTTACAAGTATGTACTTACCCTTAGGGTGGAATTTTTCTTAATTGTTTTGTTATTACTGTATTTTTATTTTTTGTTTGTGTTTTCTTTGATAAAATTATTTAGTTCTTATAATAAATGAAGTACCTGCATTTTTTTAAACTTAAAAAACGTTAAATTAATAACAAACTCTGTTTTATCAATTTGAATTTATTTTGCAGTTATTGACCTAGATCGCACAATTGTGCGATGTCCTGTTTTCAAAAAAGGACCATGTTGTAACATTTTATGTGTCTATCTTATGCAAAATACAAAAAAAATTTTTTAGATTTTTATTATTTTGGATGGTTAAAGAGCAATATAAAGCATGGGTCTGAAAGGGTTAAGTGTATGTCGTATGACATGGGCTATCACACCCTCCAATCAACCTTAACCTTAACCTTAACCTACCCTTTTTTTAGTAAAGAACACCTTTGAACGTTACTTCAGATTGACTTAATAAAACGAAATGTTGATGACTTGGAAATCATAAGATTTTATAGAAACTTGGAAAGCTCTGTAAAATGTATTATCTATTGTATATAGGACTATACATATTTGTGAAATTTTTTGTGAACTCTTCGACATTTCAAAATATATGTAATAGTATATTTAAAAAGGGGAATTTGTTTTCCTTATTCAACTAACCATAAAAATCTACTTGTTGTTAGAAAATTAAACCCTACAAACTTTTTTCTACTACCGACATGTGCTGACCATGCGCCTAACGGTTAATAGTGCGTAATGATGAGCACTTACATGCAAACATTTTATTTATGAAAATTCTTAATGCAAAACTAAAGTTTTTATTTATTAGTACCATGTACTGCATAATTTATGAACATGTGATTTGAAGACGTCTTGTTATATATAGAAAACACGTGCCCTAATAACTTATATCGGTTAAAACGAAATTATGAATGAAAAGCTTTTGATTGCATAGAAAAACTATTATTTAATTTAATTCCAAGGAAAAGAAAGAGAATCAAGTTGTAAAGAAAACCACCCATAACTTGAAGGCAGAATTATTATTGAATCTAAAATTCAAGATAATTTTAGAAGAATAAATACAGGTATGATCACATGTTGAAACGCTTAATTAAAACATCAAGTTAGAATGTTAGACTTCAGTGCACACTTCTAGATAAATGTTGTACATATACGTTTTTGAATGTGATTATGATGATGATGATGACTAGTATATGATGTTGTTTAATGGTGTAAACGGCACATGGCCATTAGGGAGATGTTTGTTTGCGATAAATACAATAATAATTTTCATATATTCATAAAAATGACAACGAATATTTGAGGCAATATTTGCGAATGCTTCATATATCTTTAGTTTGAAATTTCAAAACGTTTATATATGGCTCGATTTATACGTCTGCAAAATGAAATATATAAAATTTTATTGAAAACAATCTTCCTGCATCAATATTCTTGTTTGCGACATTATAAATTAGTGAATGCCATTCGATTGCTTTAAAAGCTGATATATATTTCTAACATAAAGCTAGTGAAGCACATATCATATCTAATCATACCGACAGTAGATAATTTTCTTGTCTTTCATAAACATTTTTGGTCATTTAGTCTTTAACAAACTCAAACGTAGCATTCAAAGCACATCCTCAATTTTGAGGTTTTAAGTTTACGGCAAGAACTTAATATTGAAATTTATTATTTCGAGATATTTTCCCCAACTAAAACAATTAGAGTTTTTGTAAAATGTTTGGCTTGTTATGGCCTTAGGCGTTCATATGCCGAAATTTTATTGGTCGCTGAACCAAATTGTTTTGGTTTAGCGACCAATGAAATGTCGGCATATGAACAGCTAAAGCCACAATAAACAAAACATTTTACTATAAGAACATGATTATTTCAAGTTCAAAATAAAGTTTAAATAAAAATCACAAACAAAAAGGAAAAAATGTTCATAAATAAAGAGAAATCTTAAACCTAAATAAAAAGTTTTCTTCTTTTTTTATTAGAAAACATTACAAATTAATATGTTTATGCCATTTACTTAATGGTTTTTATACTTTATGTAGTTTTAGGGGCGAAAATGTTTGATAAATATTCGTTTGAATATACCTGTAAGGCGGATACGTATACAAGTTCGAATGTCTTGAAAGAGGCGAATATTTTAGAGTACGAAAACAAATATTCGTTGCATAAGTAATACATACATATTTTAAAATGGTTTATAAAATCAAGGCTGCTGAAACTTCTTATTCCAAATTGATATATTAACATTTCTGTAATCGTAAAGTATGCGATTTGATTTTTTCAAATTTCGTCCTTATAATCTTATTATACGAAGGCAGTTCACTTAAATTTCATACATTTTTGATAACTACAAAATCTTCTCTATAATCACATTAAATTATCTCAACCTTCCAACCTTTCGAAAGTGGGGTGCTACACGCATCAATATTTAGCTTCGAACTTTTTATGTCAATATTACACATCCATTTTTATTTTTTAAGCTTTTTAAACAGTAAGGACTTCCATCGGTAAATATTTTTCGTCCACTAATAAATATAGAATAATAAAAAGTAATGACTAAATAAAAAGTTTTCGTATTGTTATGTCATTGAGAAACTCTATTATAAAGTTTCCTTGTTTCATATCTTAACACATAAAATTTCCCGTCGTCAAAAAAAATTTAATTTCTGTGTTTAGAACCATTTCTATTTCGGCAAAATTTTTCTATTCACGATGTTCGCTTGATAATTTTACAAAATACTATGAAGATTGACAATTTCAGTGCCACACATATGTGAAACCGCTTCAATATTTTTGCAGAAAATCAGAACCATGTATATTTAATTAAGAACATTAAGTTCTTAATTAAATATACATGTAATGATTTTTTATAGACAAACTAACACAAACACAAAATTTACATGTTTAGCACCCGCTTCAGACTCACAATTACGTACCACCCTAATGAATCGTGTTGTGCATACTTCTCTATCATTTGCTAGAATGACAAAAGAAAAGAAACACCCACTTTGTGTAGTAGTCCAAATGGAACAATTTCAGTTTCATAAGTATGAGCATGTTCCTTCGTCAGGCATAATGTTTATTATCAAATCAAATTTTTGGCGGTTGCCTGACCATGACTTGTATCATAATCGTGCTCCTGCACAATCCACAATTAAATTTAATTTATTTAATTTCAAACATATTGCTAAAAGTTCTAAATGATCTTTAAAATAAGTATTTTGGCATCTGTTGAAATTTAAATATTTTAATTCGCTGTTCCGGTATTATTTTTTAGATTTAGAAAAATTCACATACGAATTTAAACAATAGCTAAACTTAGATTTCCTACTGCTTTCCTTTTTTTCTCTTGAGTTTGTTTTTCTTTTATCGTAGTAGAAAAACAGTATTCTTGCTACACATGAAGAAAATCAGAACCATATATATTTAATTAAGAACATTAAGTTTTTAATTAAATATACATGTAAGGATTTTTTATAAACAAACTAACAGCAAAGCAAAATGTTTAGCACCCGCTTCAGACTCACAATTACGTACCACCCTAATGAATCGTGTTGTGCATACTTCTCTATCATTTGCTAGAATGACAAAAGAAAAGAAACACCCACTTTGTGTAGTAGTCCAAATGGAACAATTTCAGTTTCATAAGTATGAGCATGTTCTTTCACCAGGCATAATGTTTATTATTATTTAAAATCAAATTTTGACTTGTATCACAATCGTGCTCCTGCACAATCCACAATTAAATTTAATCAGTTACAAATATATTTGGTGGTCTAGCTGCCAGCTTATGTAGGGGGAATAACGCAGTGTTTTTCACTGTGCCGTAACTGCTAGGCTGTGCAGAAGTGCGGCTATAACCTCCTCGTGGTGGCCACCGGTAACAGGGACCCAGTACGGTCATGTCTCTGCTGGGTACCTGGCAAATATAGTCGGGCTAAGAGAGAAAACTCTAAATAAACCCCAATCCAAGAGGGAACAGCATATCTCGAGGGATGAATGGCTAGTGGGTTAACTAGTTCCTAATATGCGGACTTGGGATGCACAGGCGAGGTCCCATTTCAATAAATGCCTTACTGCGTTACCGGGGCTCTGGCGTAGTTGACCGTTTTTTCCCCTTTACTCGTGGGAACAAAAATGAATGTACACAAAAAAAATAAAACAAAAAATAACGCAGAGGCACACATACCTCAAAAAAATAAAGAGGCAGAAAAGCCCTCAAATGAAACTGGGGCGGGAGTAACTCCCAGTAAAGAAAAAAATGAAGAGAGGCCAAAGAGACTCAGTGGTGCAGGGAAGAAAAGGCTGGCATATCTAATCAAGAAGGGCCTTAGCAAGGAGGAGGCATACGCCAAGGCCTTGCAACCTATGGCCGTAGACCAGAAACCTGGGGGCATTAAACATGGCCCAAAAAGGCAAAGGTCTGAAGAGGAGACGCCACCTGAATCCTCACTGAAAAAGAGGATAAAGGATGATAAAAAACCATCCACCTCGCAAGCTGCTAAATCAAAGCAGTCAGACAACCCATCGGTGTCCATACAGAGGCGGCCCACTGCCTCATATAAGGACATAACAATGGGAGTCAAGACTGCGGTTCTAGCAAGGGACTATCCAAATACGTCCCTCACAACCCAGCAAATGGACTCCATCCAGAATATGATTCTGGAAAAAATTGTAGCTGGCAAAGATCAGGCCATAAAACCTGCTTTTCTTGGCTGTACTTACAAGGCAGGATACCTAGTCTTGCACTGTAAGGACAGCATGTCAGCTGAGTGGGTGAAAACAAATATCACCGACACATCACCATGGGAGGGAATCTCACTGAATGCCATAGAGGAACATAAGATTCCTCAATCTCGCATTGCAGTGGGATACTTCCCAAACTCGACTACGCTGGAGACGAGCAAGATCTTGGATCTGTTACAGGGACAGAATCAGGGTCTCCTCGTCGAAACGTGGCGTTTATTAAAAAGAGCCGAAAAAGGCTCTCTGGTCACGTTGGTTCTTTCCGTGGACCAAAAATCAGCAGCTAGTGTGACGAAGTCAAAAGGGAAGCTAAACTTCCGGTTTGGCCAAGTTGTACTCAGGCTTAAGGCTGAGAACATAAATGCGGATGCGCTTGTTCAACAGATGGAGGCAGTGGAGTTGGAAGAAGAGGACGAAAGCCCTCCTTCCACATCAGAAACTACAAAATGAGGTGCATCCAGGCAAATCTTCATCATGCTAAGGCTGCATCAGCTGAAATTAGCAGAAGATTTGCTGCTGGCACCATCAACATAGGGCTTATACAAGAGCCCTGGATATCAAGAGGCCGCATACGAGGCCTCAATATACAAAACACTCAGGTAATTTATGACACGCGCGCAGTCAAACCAAGGGCTGCGCTTATCATAAACACCAATATTAATTACTTGCCTCTTACAGAATTTATGGATGGCGACAGTGCAGTGGCGCTAGTCGAGTTGGACTCCAATGGAAACAGGATAGAGGTTGTTATTGCCTCAGCCTACTTCCCGGGGGACACAGACGAAGCACCACCTCTGAAAATAAAGGGACTAGTGGATTACTGTAAATGCCATAGGAAAACCCTCATCATTGGCTGTGATGCGAATGCCCACAATACAGTATGGGGAAGCACTGATACAAATAAAAGAGGTGAGTCACTCTTAGAATACTTATTACTTACTAACATGGGGATTGCAAATAGGGGGAATAGCCCAACGTTTTGCAACGCCATCAGAGAAGAGGTTCTCGATCTGACACTTATAACTAACAAATCACTTGATATGATCAGGGATTGGAAGGTCTCTGAAGAGGACTCCATGTCGGATCATAAACACATCCTTTTTGAAGTTAGGGGATTGGTGAAGAGTCAATCGCTCTACAGAAACCCCAGGGCAACAGATTGGATAAAATACTCGCAGGATCTGCAGTCCAGGATCACTGGAAACACATTTTCCATTACATCACCTGAGGAACTGGATGCATCAGTCGAGAGACTAACTGATGCAATCATATCCTCATTTCAAGACAACTGTCCTGTCAGGATAAAATCCTCCACGAAGAGGGTACCTTGGTGGAACAGAAATCTTGGGAAACTGCGAAGAAAGGCAAGACTGGAATTCAACAGAGCCAAACAAACTGGAAATTGGGAAGAGTACAGAGAGGCCCTAACCACTTACAACAAGGAGCTAAGGAAGTCCAAGAGAAAATCATGGAAACTTTTCTGTGAAGATCTTAAGGACGTCCCGGCCACAGCCAGGCTGCACAAAGCACTTTCGAAGGGGGGCACGAACCCGATAAGCACACTGAAGGGGCCAGACGGCACCTATACAGATACTTTCAAAGGGACACTAGAGCTTCTACTTAGAACTCACTTTCCTGATTGCAGGTTTGGAGCTTCGGACGCTGAAACTCCAGCGGCATGGCCGCATGCTCAGCGAAGGGCGACGAACCAGGTCATCAGGAAAATAGTGACCTTTGAGAGGATAAAATGGGCTGTAAATTCTTTCAGACCTTACAAATCACCGGGGCCGGATGGTATCTTTCCGGCCCTGTTGTCAAGAGGTGGTACCATCCTCTATCGGAAGATGGTTAACATATTTCGATCAAGTTTAACAATAGGACATGTCCCAAGGACTTGGAGAGCGGTAGGGGTTATATTCATACCCAAGGGTGGAAACAGACCCCCAGAATCTCCCAAGTCCTACAGACCAATTAGTCTATCATCTTTTATGTTGAAGACGATTGAAAAACTATTGGACCAATACCTCAGGACGGAGGTACTTTCCATGAGACCTCTGCATAGGCTCCAATTTGCCTACCAGAAGGGCAAATCAACTACCACGGCACTGCACAATATTGTTCGGGATATTGAAAAGGCCATGGAATCGAAGGAAATAGCCCTGTGTGCATTCATGGACATTGAGGGTGCCTTCGACAATGCGAACTTCCACGCAATGGAAACAGCACTCACTACTAGAGGAGCTGATCCTGTGATAGTACGATGGGTCAGCTGCATGCTGAACCAAAGGTCGATTAGGGCCTCACTTGGATCCACGGATCTCACAGTCACCGCGGTTAAGGGATGCCCACAGGGCGGAGTATTATCTCCCCTTCTATGGTCTGTATTAGTGGATGACCTGATCGGGCTACTTAACCGGAGGGGACACAGAACCATCGGCTATGCGGACGATATCTCCGTAATAATCAGGGGGAACCATGCAGGGACGATTACGGACCAAATGCAAGACGCCCTAGACAAGATGCATGAATGGTGCACTTCGGAAGGGCTATCTGTTAACCCAGCGAAGACGATCATTGTACCATTTACCAGGAAAAGGGTGATTAATTTACCCAGTCTCTGGATGGGTGGCATCGAGATAGTTCCCAAGGAGAGGGTAAAATATCTGGGTCTCGTCTTGGATATGAAACTCACTTGGGAACCGCACCTCGAGTCAGTACTGGGAAAGGCCACGAGGAGCCTTTGGACAGCGAGGCAACTACTTGGCAGATCCTGGGGTCTGAGCCCCAAAATGACCTTCTGGATATATATCCAGATGGTGAGACCAACCATACTGTACGGGGCTCTGGTATGGTGGAGGAAGACTGAGCAACGGACAACTATATCGAGACTGTGCAGGTTACAAAGACTTGCATGCCTATGCGTCACAGGGGCCATGAAAACAACCCCAACGTTGGGTATGGAAGCTCTTCTGAACCTTGCACCGCTCCATCTGGCTATACAAGAGGAGGCAGCTATAAGGGCAATCTCTATCTACGGAAAAGAGAACCTTAGGGCGGGAAACCTAACTGATCATCTGGCTATCCTCAGGGGAATCGGGGACATACTTGATATGTCTCAGGCGGGCGACCATATGGACCCGGTATACTGTTTCGACAGGAAATACAGGGTCCTCTTCCCCACAAGAGAAGAATGGTGCGCAAACCCAGGATGGCTAAGAGATGGATCGCAAATGTGGTACACGGACGGCTCAAAAACGCTCCAAGGAGTTGGGGCGGGAATAGTGGGGCCTAGAGCACACAGGTCTATAACATTGAGCAAGGATACGACAATTTTCCAAGCGGAACTTTACGCGATACTGGAAACTGTGGAGATCCTATCCGAGAGAGGACACAGGGGAATACGGGTTAAGATATTCTCGGACAGCCAATCGGTTCTTAAGGCCCTGAGAGGCTGTACGTACATGTCCAGATTATTACTGGAATGTCAAAACAGGCTCAATGACCTGGCGACTCATAATCAGATTACTCTGATATGGGTACCAGGGCATCAGGGGCATGCCGGGAATGAGATGGCGGACATCTGTGCGAGAAGAGGGGCTGAGGGGAACTTCATTGGACCCACCCCTTCTTTTGGTTTCAACAAAAGTCTCCTTAAAGGGGAGATTTCGAAATGGACATCGTCCAGGATTGCACAACATTGGAATGACATCAATGGATTATGTCACTCCAAGAAATTCCTACGCTTTGACGCTGGGAGGGCGGATCTGGCTCTAAGACTGGACAGAAAAAGCCTACGGACGCTGGTAGGGGCGCTCACAGGCCATTACACCTGCAAAGCCCACCTATACAGAATGGGCTTATCTGACACGGACATCTGCAGATTTTGCGGTGAAGATGAGGAGTCGATGGAACACTTGATAACAAATTGTGGGGCATTGTGCCACAGGAGACACAGGACTCTACATGCATATACACTGAGTGAAGAGGATCTGCTAATGCTCCCACTGAAGGAGCTGATCCTATTTGCGAACGTATTAAACTGTTAAGGACAGGGGAAGCACAATAGATCAGCAATGGTCGCAGTGCAAAAGGCTATCCTGGGCCAAACCCCATTTCATTACTTACTTACTTACTTACAAATATATTTTTCAAACATATTTGCTAAAAGTTCTAAATGATCTTTAAAAGATGTATTTTGGCATCTGTTGAAATTTTAATATTTTAATTCGCTGTTCCGGTATTATTTTTTAGATTTAGAAAAATTCACATACGAATGTAAACAATAGCTAAACTTAAATTTCCTACTGCTTTTCTTTTTTTTCTCTTGAGTTTGTTTTTCTTTTATCGTAGTAGAAAAACAGTATTCTTGCTACACATGCAGGTGCACTGCTCCTCCAGTGAAGCTACAAGTTCATGAGCTTTACATGATGAGGGCACGTTTTCCTATACTCATAATTGTGCCGTTTGTTGTTGATTAGAAAATTGATGATTTCTTTGCACGGATGCTAGTACGGAAACTTTAATTGGAGAATTTATATATATTTTTTTTAATTTATAATTCTTTAGTCATACTCATATTGTTTTTCTTTTAACGTAATGATAAGGGTGTGAAAATAAAACGAATTTTTATAAAAAATTTTTCTTATCGTTGATAACACTGTGTACGAAAATCAATTTTTTTTCCAAACTCTAACGCCTTTATTACTTCATTTGTAATTAAGAATTACTATAGATCAATATTGTCATAGTGGGTGATGCAGTGCTATGGCCACAGATAAAAAGTTTTGGTTTTCAGATTTTTCCCAACTACTCATGCTGAACAGAAAAGTCAAGTGTCCTAATTAAATCAAGCTGAAGCGATGTAAAAAGTACGTTAAGTTCGAATTTTCTTAAACCAAACATAGGACGCTTGACTCAAGAACTGATGTCACGATCTTGGACTAGATCTTAGACTAATGTTAAATTCAAGCGATACGACATGTTATGATTTTTTCTGTTCTAGTCTTGCAACAGATGTATTGTAGTATAATTTTTAATACTTAAATTTTCATATCCTTTCTTTTATACAAGCATATAAAATATTTTTTCTCTATAATTCTTTATTTACAATCTGTGCACTATAGGACAATATTTTAAACTTCACTGAGAACAACAAAATATAACATGGTAATAGAAAAATAGTAACTTCTGAAAGGCAGGTACAAAATATTCGTATGGTGCCTTTTAAGTCTCCTGATTTTTTATGTATCATCAAGGAGTTGGTTGTTTTGATGTGTTTAATTAACTTTTCACCTTGGAATACGGAGATCATTATGAATAATATTTTTCGATACAAACCATGGAGCATTTACTATTAATCGTATAATAAATTTAATATTTAAATTATTGGTTGTTCCCCATAATCTATGTCTATGCTTAATTTCGATTTTGGTCCAAGAAGCCAATATAGTCTTTAATTTCTGATGTTTAATTATCAGTTCTTTATTTTAGTATGAATCTTTCGTGTTAATCTCTTATGTATATGTATTCCAACCTAGACGTAAATTAATTGCATTTGATTTTGATTTTGATTATCAAATGTTGCTGCAATCAATTCGATGCTTTATTAGATCAAGTGTCTGATGCTAGAACAGCTGTATAATCTGCATAAGTTGCAATGAAAGTATTTTCACTGTATGACTGACGTAAATATAATGTAGAGAATTGGTCGTAGTACACTGCCTTGAAGGACTCCCGCTTTTATACGACATATTTGATAAATATTAGCGTTAGCTTTAGCATAGTAACTTCTATTTTCCAAGTAGGAACTTTTTTTAGTTTGAAGCACAACTCATCATGCCATATTTTATTAAAATTGGGAAAAGTCATGAACAATATCTCTTAGCCTTTCATGTATCTGTTATAAAGTCTACGATACGATGGCATTGCTCGGCAGTTCCATGCTTATTCCGAAGAATTAGACCAGGTTGACATGTGGTCTCAACAAGATGGTGCCACACGATGCGCGATATTATGAATCTATTGAGAGGCGAGTTTGGTGAACAATTATTCTCATGTTTTTCATCAGACCAAAATGCGATCTGTGCTTTTTTTGTGAGGATATGTAAAGTCCCTACTGTACAAGGAAGATCTAGTAACAATAACCTGGAGGACAACATTGGGTGAGATACCGGCCGAAATGCTGCAAAAACTGTGCCAAAATTGGAGCTCACTGATACACCATGTACGGCGTAGCCGCCGGCAACATTTACATGAAATAACCTTTCAAAAGCAAATGGCAGGCATTCATTTATCACTCCAAGTAAATATATCATTTACTTATGCACATTTTCTGCTTTTTTTTTAATTTTCAAAGCCCGATGGGCTAAACCGCACCCCTTGATTTATATTCATTTAACTACTAAAGATCTTAGCACTGTACACAATATTCCACCGATTTTACGGTATAAGTTATCTTATGAATTTTCATGAAAGTATGCACTTTCTGTTTCGGAAAACCTTCTGTGGCAGCACATTATGTGTGGCTGTATACTGTCATGGTCATCAAATGATCGACAATATCAGTACATATTTTGGCAATATATAAGTATATGTACGTACACACCAATTACAAGCCCTTTGTTTGTTATATTTTTATATTTCTTTGCAATTGAATCACAAATATGTCTATTCCTGATTAAAGCAATTTACTCAGCAGTTTTTTGACAACCAATTTACCGAAAAAGTTGGTTTGTTTTTATCAATACCCTTGCAGAAACCTTTTTTCTCTTAAAAATAATGTAATATTTGATTTTGCTTTTGCCAACCATCGATCATAAAAAATTACACAAACGTAGATTTTGCTTAGTCCTGGTCACCGTAAGTTGACAAATTGAGATTAATTAAAGCGATCCCAAAACGATACAAATAAAACACAACACTGAAACTTCTCTTTATACCCTGTAAGCGTGAGGTCATGTTTTATGATGGTGTACAAATCTTAATTGAAAACTGTTAAGAAATCATTAATTTTACTTCTTTGTTTCAAATCTGGAAATTCTTTTATTCTTTTTTTTTAACAAAAATTATCTGTGTCCAATAGTAAAAATAAATCACGATCATACTTTACACATAAATGAACCAATTGAAGACAAATGATTACAATTGAATGAAAGATTGTTGCTGATGAAAACAAAAGAAAAGAAATCATTTTATAAATTTTAAAACAAGTGAAGCTTCAATGATTTCAAAATCATTGAATGTAAACCACAAGACACCGACTTAAAAAATCATTAAACATGAATAATTTCATGTTTTCTTTAATCTATCACAAATTGTGGCAGTCGAGAATTCTCGCATCCTCCTCTTTGTCTTTTGTGGAATAAGTGTTTTCGATAACTGCTTCAAGGAATCTCCACAATATTCAAGAGGACGCGTAATCACGAAGAAAGGACACAGCGTCAATTGGCGTGAATATTATTGTCATCATTGTCGAAAGCTTGGAAAAAATTGTATAAAATTTATTTCATATACTTGATAGTTTTTCGGATCATTAAATATTGCATCGTTTGCCGGAAAATTGATTTATTCTTGCAAGAGATATCGCTGTAAATTTTACATAAAATGCTTTTGGTACCACCGCAAATTAATATCCCGGTGAAAAAATGTAAGTTGTTCTTAAGGAATGACATTTTCATTGCTTCCAAACGATACGTTAGTGTAGCTTTTCGACGTCCTGGGGTTCAATTGAGAAAAATTAAAATTAAAATAGGAATTTACTCTACAACTTTTTGGAATTTGATTTTATTTTAAAGCATCTCTCTCTTAAATCTGCATGACAATCTTTTACCTTATTCTAATTGTCGTCATTGTCTTCACATCAAGTCGACATTAAAAAAATTTTCAGTCCTGTGCTCATTGCAGACAATAATTGAGTGTTGTTGACAGCCACTTGCCTTTTTCTAAGTCTTAGTAATAGTAATAACTTATAAATAATATATAATTGCAGACGATATTGAAGTTACAGTTACCAGAATATTGGTGTTGACATCGTGTGACGTCGACAGTGACAAATATAATACGGGGATTTTATTTTCTTCAGCCAAGAACGATAAAATTACTTTGACAAAATAAACAAAAGGAATCCCCGCTGCTAATGTGGATTTTATTTCTAGTGGCAAATAAACAATCCTAATTTAATGTAAAACTAATTTCTATGCAAAAAAAAAAAAATTTTTAAGTTTATTTTCTCCACATAATGAACTTAGTTTACCAATCGGCGAATAAGAACATTTTGCAATCATTGAAAATGATCCAATTTTGCACTAGTTGGTTGTCCTAATCTCAATATTTTCATTACTACTTTGGAAGGTCCTCTTTTTACTAGACTAGCAGGCTTCAAGGGCATAGCCAGGATGAAATAGGCTAGTGCCACGAAAATTATAATTTTTTATGATTATGATTTCTTATGATTATTACAATTTCGATCTATTTGAGGAATAATATGCTTGGATCTTCTGAAAATTTTGCTTGAATTCTTTCCAAAAATTCGTCCTTCTTCTCGGTTACCAATCTTCGGTGGACGCTTAGCATACATAGTCCTGCAATATACAATATACTTATTTTGTGATAATAAGTAAAATTGCATATTATTTTACCGTTTAAACGCGCTTCAGTCATTGTGGAGCGCATCCATATTTTTACTCGCCTTAAAGTGCTAAATGACCGCTCAACAGTTGCAGTAGTGCACGGCTGTGGCAATGAAATTAATAACGCCTTCCTTATATTTGGATAAAATAATCCAGCGTCTTTCAAAATACTCACCAGCTCTAAGTCGGCTAATTCGTCTTTACCCATTTTTTTTTTTGTTGCCAAGATTTATACCAAAGCTCAATTTCTCCTTCCAAATCATCCAACTCATAAAAATGCTCAAACGTTTTTGTGGCATCTTTAAGCTCTTCCAGCTTCAAAAAAAGCATGTTTGACGGGTGCAAACGCTGGCCTATTCTCTTCATTAAATCTTCTGTCCAGTGATGAAATTAAAGAATCTATATAAGGAGTGTATATAGATCGCTTCTAGTATTCAGCAGGTGATGAACGGTGCGTTTGCCGAGAGACTATCCTTGAAACAGTCATCTCTATTCCTAAATTGGCTGTGTTTTCTTAAATAGAAAAAAGCAATCCATCCACAATACCCTGTGCATTTTTTAATAATTGTATATTGTATGCATGTAAAAAAAATGTTATAGAATTAGGAGGGTGCCACGGCCCTCTAGGCCAATACCTAGCTACGCCCATGGCAGGCTTATCATTGCCAGCACGATACATGCAATGGATGTTGCTGCAAATAAACCGAAATATATTCATGTATTTATTTAAATAGTTACATACTGTTGTTGGGGTCTAGTTCATATCTCATCAGAATTCTTAAATTTTTTCATTATAATGACAGATTGGTGGACCAAGTTTTTTTTCTTTAGAATATATAATTCATAATATAATTTAAATTTGTTTAAGTTTATAACATACTTCCTTTCCAAAAATAATAATTTATTTCTTTAATGGATTGTGTTTTTTTAGTACACAAAATTTTGGTAAGAAGCGGAGATTTAGTCTCTTCGTACACTTCACTGTTGGCTCAGACAGATCATCAGGAAATCCTTGTACCATGAGAAATTTTATACCAGATACCAGATACCAAAACTAAAACAAAACTCATTAATTAGCCATGGTTTTAATTTCTTATTTTACAATCTGTGGATTCAGAGATTTTCTTAAGATTTCGTATTTTAGAATTATGGCTGAAGTGTGTATAAGATTCGTCCTAGTCAAGTGTGTCCCTTTTAGTTGTTTTTTTTTGTGACTTTTGGGGCATATCGCTACAAGGAATGTTTGCAATTTGTCGATTTGATGCAAGAATTACCATGTCGTTGTTGTAATTGTTCTTATTGGGTAAAACTACAATACCAATTTTTCTCTACATCTGCATTAATGTCCTTATCAACTTGCTACTGAAACGTGACATTGATGACAATGGCGTGTTTAACATTAAAGTCGACTAGAGTTTTTGGATCATTTTTAAACAAAGTTGCTGAAGTTTCATAAAGTAGATGGAACAGAAAAAAGCAGCGAGATAAATGAATTAAAAAATATTTCGTACATGTACAATAATGGAGCCAGTCATACATAAGTACACCTTAATCATTATTTATTCTTATCCAGACTATTGCTCTTGTGTATATAATTCTTCTTATCACGTTTTAAATTTATATTCTTATGAAAAATAATTTCTGGTCGGTTAACAACTTGCAACACTATCAATCGAACACTAACCGAAGAGATTTAATTTATTTATGTTATAAAAGATCAATTTTGTTATTTGATTTGATCTGCTAATGCCAGCTCATCAGCAGACTTCAACCATCATGTTTAAGCAAATTTTTACGCCACTAATAAATTGGTATGTAAATTTGAGATTATAATCCGAACCAATAAGTCCCATGATCTTGTGTTATACTGCCTTTTACTAAATCTCATCTGGATTACTGCAGCTCATGCGCAAAACAAAAATTTCAAAAATATTTTGAAAAAAATATCGTTTATGTTAATGGTGGTGGTCCCTTATCATATATATACGATATTTTTGTGAAGGAGCTCAGATGGGTAGAGAGGAATAGAGGTTATTTCGATGCCTTAAGTCTCCACCATTAATATAGAACGGCCATTCTGATAATGATAAACTAGAAACTAGAAATATAAACTAGAAATTGATTATATATAGAGTCTTATACTGACCCATAAATGCGTCTGTTTCGTAATCTATTTTGATTAAAAACTATCATGCAATGAAATCGCTTTGTCAAACATCCATTCGATCGGTGATCTACGGTAGAGTTTGGTGGAAATAGAAAACATTAAACTGGTTTACTAAACAGAGAGTAAATAGAAGCAGCTCTCGTGTATGCCTAACAAATTGGTGAACGTGTAATTTAAAAAGGCCGAATTTTTATTGATAAAGATAAATGACCATCCAGGCACAACAGAACAAGGGGGTTCCCGACGAAATAGGGATCTGCTGTGGCTCTATATTGAGCCAGAAATCTAAATTACTTTAGTATGAATTTAGTTTAGATCTTGTAGTTTTTCCATGTGGACTCCATAAAGCTCAGATGTGGCAAGAAATGCCTTATTGAGGACTAAAAAGTCTCAAAAGGTTTTTCGTAGGAAAACAAGAAATTTGGATACAATATCATCATACGACTACTAGAACGCAACTGCTGCCAATGTGTGTTCTCAATCAACTATTGTATAAAAGATCGACAACAGACGGCGCACACTGGGATATCTAATAAGAAGAGGTCTAGAAAACTCTTAACTACATATTTAAAAAAAAATTGTACTTTTAATGTGATCTTTTTTCAGTTGAAGAGATTTCCGGCTTCAAGTCAATGTATGAGCTTTATAAATGGATCCGCTAGCAATTGCAAAAGTAAATTGCAATTGTTGTAATTTTAAATCAAATCTCGTCAACAAAAATTTAAGACTAGGTAATAATAGAAATAATTAGATCAAAATTTTCTTTCGACTCGATTTAATTTTGTCTACTTGAAGCAATGCCACGTAGTCCATTACAACAAATCTTGAGATTTCGGAATTCTTTAGCCGAACATTTACTATGTGGAATAAACTTCCAGTAGAGGTCCTTCCCGTCACTTTTAGTATAAAATGACTCAATTCGAATGTAGACAAATACTACTACTTCTCGGAATACATACATATGACTTGTTCCAGCACATCGCATTGCACAATTAGACGTCATTCCCTGAATGCTGTGCGAGTGAAACAAATAACCCAGAAATTAAATATTTGCTTTAGTATCTTGCAAGACCTAAAACTAAAGCAACATTTATAATTCTAACGATATTTTTATTTATTTTTGGTGACTGGCACAAAAAAAAAAGATTCGTTTAGAAGAAAACCTTCAATTCCATCTCAAACAAAGAGATTTAAAATTGAAATAAAATGTAATTAAATTCTAACGGTAATTTAAATAATAGAAAATAAATATATTAATTGAAATGTACAACAAGTGTTTCGTTCTATTTAAACAGTGACTCCTTCCTTCAACTACTTTTTGATGGGAACTGTCTCCATGTCTAAGCGCTGGGGCTTCATAAACCTGAATATTTTTACTTGTTGGCGTTGCAGAGGTTATTGCAAAACGTACTCTTCTTGTATATTATTAAATCATTAATAAGAAACGCCTAATGACAGCCCGGGATAGAATGACATTTGATGTACAAGTTCCAAGTTTCAATTAAAGAAATAAGAACGTGTCTTTGGCGAAACCTGGAATTAAGCCAAAGTAAATATTTGTTTGCAATTGAACAAAAATTTTCAAGTTGCAAAGCTTTTTTATACACCATGATATATATATATATATATATATATATATATATATATATATATATATATATATAAATTTAACTACTGTTTGCTTGTTATTTTATTGCTGTAATAAATTCTAAAATTAAAAACAGCAATTTTATAGGAACGTGCAAAGAAACAGTATTGTTATCAGAGCTGTAAAGAAATGAATAGCTTTTGTTTTTCGGTGTCTTTGCAGCAATCAAAAAAGCTGCCCAGTTTGGTTTGCTCAAAAATTAAAAAAAAATCTTTATGACGCCATTTAGAAAATTAAGCCTAAAATTTGTTTTTATTAAGTCATTGATGAAATTTTTTATTCTGGAAATCAATTCGTTGCTTATGGATACAATGAAAGCATTCACAAATTTTAAGTTTGTCATGAATTTACTTAAACAACAATTCGATTAAATTTTTCAATAAAATGAAACCATTAAAAACGCTCAGCGTGTAATGAATGATTAAAATTAAATTATTATTTCGAATAAATGCATTAAAAAATTTTCGATTTAATATGAATTCGTTCAAGTCTTAATTCAATTTAATTTTTGTGTAAAATGAATCCAATTAAAATCTCCCAGCGTGCAATAGATAATTAAAATTGTTTTTTTTTAATTCTTACTTGCTCGTATAACGAATTCATTTAAATTTAAATTAAATTAATTTTCTTTGCAAAATAAATGCATTGAAGGCTTGTTAATTTATTATTAATATTATTGATATAATGAATATTCGCATTTATTATCCTTAATATTCGCTTATTTTATAACTTACGGATTCGTATTTGCCAAATGAAATATTTTTGTTGAAAAACTCATAAAGAAACATTAAGTAAATGGCACAAAAACTATTAAATTGTAATAATGTTAAATAAGAAATTTTATATTGAATTTAAAATAATAACATTCTTGTAATAAACAAAAAAAAAAAAAAAAAAAAACATACTAAATCGCTCTGAATTCGAGGGGGACCTATAAAGAACTTGGATGAGCAATGCTAGATTCTGTGATCAAGTGATTTTGATTATGAGTGACACGGAAGTGATTTAAAATGGGCACGTCTTAATAATATTAAGTATAGAAGTGCGTTGGTTCTTTTCCACTTTGTTGTTATTATGTGTGTTTGAGTACTTTCCCGGTAAATGATGATTAACGTTTTGCTACAATTTTTGTATTTTGTATCGTTATTGAAAGTAATCGAGCGACATTCATTAAAATTTTGTGATAATTTTTAAAAATTATAATGAACGCAAACAAGAAGATATATATACTAAACAAAATTATTTAAGTTTTCGTCCTTCATTGGTGAACTAAAAAGCAAACTTTGAATCAGTCTTTTATAGATCTGATTGTTATGAATTAATTATATATTTGATGATTGAAAAGAAAATTATCATAGAAACAGCAAAGGAGCAATTGAAGTTGTTTTTTGTCGCTAATGTTATATTGTTTTGCTCAGGTATCGTTAACGGGACGTGCAACATAGAACTCTGATAATATTGTGCAGTTTTGGTTTGACTATCAAACAATTGACGATGTTGCAATTATCTCTCGTCAATATCCAGAATGAGAGAATTACTTGTACGAAAATGTACAAGAATATTCTAAATGTCGGCTTCTATGGGAAGTTCTTGACACGTCAAGTACCTCCTTTCAGATCCAAATCGGTCTTTGGAATTGTAAGATGCTTCTTTCTTACTTATTTTTAATAAGTGATGAAAATTTTGTCTAAACTATTGGCCATTAAGCATGTTGTTTAATGACTAGATAAAGGATCTTAGAGTATGTAGAACGTATTAGAGACTGTTGATCGGTTTTAGTCCTTTTTATATTTTAATTCAAAAAAAATTTTATGGTGAAAAAGTCATCAAATTTCACTTGCACCACCGGAAAAAATATTACCATTTTTAACATGGCAAAGAATGTTTTGAACTGTACAATTGCCTCCACAATGAATATCATCAAATATGCAATCAAACAGTGAATGTCCACTAGATTTGGTACTATTTAGATTTAAAGTTAGTACTATTGCGACGTGTTAGAACTTATTAAATATCACTTTGATAATAACAAGCTGCCCCTAAGGCAAGAGATACTGGTAAATCTGTTGCAATATACACAAATATGTAAATCCTTTTTTGCTAATTTCAAAAGGAAGTAAAATATACCAACGGAAGTAGTGAGTAGATGTGCATTTTAGCAGTTCATTAGGAAATCATTAACAGATTTAATTAATCTGTGAAAAGGGTTAATATAGCAACATTTCAAAACCATAAATCCTTTTTAAAACTATTCTATTATCAAGTGTTCACAAGCACTTAAATAGGATCATATGCAATAATCACTCACTTACCCTCCATTCACAGGACCATCAAAAATATGACAGCATATAAAAGATGTTAAGGGTGGCTTAATTTCCTGTTCAAGGCTGTGAAAACAAGACATGAATGCATTTAAAAACCTTGAGATATGGGAAAATTTTATTTGTAACAGGTAAAGATTTAAACAAGTTACAAATAAATCGAAATTCAAAAGGTGTTTGAATATAAATAATGTGTGTGATCAATCTTTCATGGTAGAAAAAACTGCACTTATGCTTTGAGTATTTTTTTTATTTGAAATCTTATCAAACACATGCAGTTCAAAAAAAATCTAAATGTGTGTGCAATATTTTCCTTTTATTTGATTTAATATTAATTTTTATTCATGGGAAATGAAAATTTCATTTGATACAGGTGATGAAGATTTGAAATTTAATATTTTTTGTAAGATTTCAATGCACTAATATTTGTTTTAGAAAAAAATTGGATATGATTTAAAAAAGAAAATTTTATTGAGAACCCAAAATATGCATTAATATTACGAAATTCTTTGTTAAGATTTTGTTTCCTGTTCTTATCATCTGTCATTATACTTGAAAAAGCACAAATATTCGTACTACACATACGCCTTCAGGTATCGTGTATGGTTAAGGTCACATTGTTGATTTTCATAACGAAATTACCCAAAAAATACCGCAATATTTGAGTTGCCGCCATTGTACGGTAATGTCTTGGGGACAAAAACAAATCAGTTTGACAGCTGACAATTTAGATTGAATAAGGATATAACTCTAAGCAAATAGACAGCACAGAAGAAATTTTGGCCTCTCAAGTTTCGTGTAAAATTAAATTAAAAATTAGAACTTGACTAAGTAGTCAATCTATTTAAAATTCAGGGAGATTAGCGATAACGAACGACAAATTTTTGCCTATAAAAATTGACTAGAGTTTTTCAAATGTATTTTTTTAACAAAAATTAAAAGACAGTATTGACTTGGGTCTTTCAAAAGTCTTTTCTATTCAACAATAACAGAATTTTTGAACCCCATTTGGTTTGTCAGCAGAAATATCCATCACTATTGGTCTACTACGACGACTGATCTAACCATCTGAATTTAATTGAAAGTAGTACGCGACCTTGTAGTTATTCAATCCCTAAATTACACAAATGATGAGTATGTGAGCCCTGATTTGGGATGTCTCTCAAACATTAAATATCTAAAGAAGCGAGTTGATAGAGTAAAGCTTAAATTATATGGGCTAAAGTTACGTTCCAAATATTTTAAGACATTCGGGACAACAGGCCTTTTTCCACTAAAAGCAACCAATAATTGGGAATGATGCTGTGATTGAAATGATTTTGGAACCTATAAATTGCGAATCTGGTAATTTTTGTTTAATTCTAGAAACTAATCTTCATAATTCATATTACAAAAGAAAATAATTCACATTTAAATCATTAATTTCAATACTTTTGCATTATATCTATAGTCTGTAAGGATTTATAGTTCGTCGACCTAATCAAGTAAATATAAATAATGTATAAACTATTTGTGGTCACCGTATGATTATAAGCAAAGCAAATAAGAATTCTTACACTATATTCATTACCATATATTCGTACTCCAATTAACATTTTTACAACCACAATTCGAAAGTTAAATATCGAAACGAACTTAGAATTTTCAAAAAATAGCCATAATATGTTTGCCACAATGATAACACTGTTGAGTGATCAGAATATAGTTGCAGCAACCATAACACTTCCTTATTTATGCCTGCTTATATGAAATAATATTATGTACTCATATTAATTCAACATAGTATAAGTAACCTTAATATTGTTCAAGTCTAAATGTCTTAACATAAGTTGGCTCTTTAGTACATTTACCAGTGATATAATTTACCATGGATGCTTTGGTAGTCTCGAAAAGACTCTGGCCTGATTGACGGTCCTTGGACTTTTGAATAAATATATACAAGTAAAATATAATTTACGTCAAATGCTGCTTTCTGAAATTATGCTTTCAAATAAAAAATACTTGAACATAAATGAAGGAACTTCCTCAAATATTTCCAATAGTTTTCGATCACTAAAATGACATTTGATACTTAAGTACTTTGTATTAAGAGTTTTGTTAGCACGTTCTTCCAGATAAGGAACTCAAACGATATTAAAGTTGTAAATCTCCTCTGATCTCTTGTCTCGATTGTTGTTGTTGTTGTTGTTGTTGTTGTTGTTGTTGTTGTGTAAGAAAGCATTAAAAAAACGTTCATCTTGATCGCTTCTCATACAAGTCTGCTGGTAGTAGACACGTGCATTATACGCCATAAAAGTCCTTTTGCTGCTGTTTATTTTCTTTTCTTTCTTTCCTAATCACCTTCTTTCTAATTTATGCTAAGTGTTTTAAAATACAACTTTTATTGGAAATTAAATTGTTTTGGTGCCACAGAGCTCAATAGGAATAAAATTTTTAATGTAGAATTTATAAAATTTTGTTAAAATGTTGTTAAACAACTTTTACTTGCAACCAAAATACACAACCAAGTCAGCAAACAACGCAGTTGAGAAGACAAATGACTGTCAGAGGCTTATTTTATGATCATGTAGCAACACTTGATTTAATGTTTGTTTATCATTTTCAAACTTTTAATTCAAGTTTTATGATTCCTTTATCCATAGCACAATCATAATTATTATATTCTTTCTCATATTCATAGTTGCCTTTGTTGCTGTTGGAGCTCAGCAAACTAACATTCAGACAGACAGACAGACAATTATTTAAATTTAAGATTTGGCTTTTCCTCGTACATTTATTATTTTTTAGTCTTCCTTTATGCAATGTTCAGTAAACGCACATCTTTCTTTAAGCTCTTTAGCAAACCCAGCATGACTTTATGAAGATTGGCAAGAAATGGTCTCTGACATTAAGTTTGACTTCGACTAAAACTCCGTTGTTGTCTCGATTTTGTACGCAATACAAGTCTGCTAACAAACATAAATTCTATTTGTAAGATATTTGGAAGAAGTATAAAATGTTTTTTTATATTTTTTCTATTCCCTAGAACTGTAGCCAGGGACTTGGTATATTGGATTTGTGGTTAAGTTTGCCTCTAAAGTATTTCAAATATTCCCTAAAGTTTTCATATTGCAGATTTCAACCAAAATTCGTTTTATAAACCTTGAATATGTATGTACTGTAATGGGGATCTTATAATCTTTATATCTTTTAGGAACATAAAATATAATTGTTGTGTAAAAGCAAGAGTCGTGTCCAACCTTGTTATTGTAACAACAGCTTTTCTACAACTTCATTTAATTTCCAAAGGGGAAAAAATCTTTATTATTTTAATAAAAATAGGGAGTGTAGAAAACAATTTCAAGCATTAACATTTCAATACAATTTTTTAGACTGTATAGTTTACCATACAAAAATACAATTTGTCTTATATTTGATATTAATAATTTTATTTATTATGAAGCACCAGGAATCAACATATCCTTTAGACTACCAAACAACTGTACTGCACTACAGACCGAAATATCGGTCATAAACAAGCGGCAGAATGAGTTAAAAAATGACAGAATATTTCACAGAATTTTCGCCGTTAACAAAATTGATTAGATTCCTAAATGGTTTGACGAGATATTCAGACAGGCCCCCGTGTCTGAGACCAACATTCGCAATAGTATAGACAACGAATCAGCCCCAAAGGGTACATAACTTCCGGAGACAAAATTTAAGGTCTTCTGTGGTATTCCTTAGCCCTTCGTGTACAGCAAATTAAGCACCACGTCAGCAATTTGATACAAATTTGGGGGGATGGAAAGAATCTACTTGAACATCTTCTTTGTTAATTTATCCCAAAATTGACACAACATGCATTAGAAACTTAATATGATTCTAGAAGTAACAACTGATAAAAAAAGTAACAGCAAAACCCAATACTGTCTATCATACCAGATTAATAGGTCTACGTTATGGGACTTTTACAGAAGCTGTCTAAACAAAGAGGAAGAGGAGACGTTCTTCCTCCTGTGTCCTCTGGCCCTCACTGTGGAATTATTAACAAATGTAATTAGTGCACCAGTCGTATGCTAATGTAACTGAGCTAAAAACGATAGATTCTAAAGGATTTAACTTCTTCAGTGGATGGATGCAGTAGATGTTTCCAATAACTGAGCATTTTGGGCACAAGCTGGCACTTTGTCTCTATTTTCTCTGCTAGTCTTACAAACACCTTCTGTAATCTCTTTATCTACTCGCTCCTAACACTTCTCTTTTGCACTGCTGCATATTTTTGCAATTGACACAAAGCAATTAACTATTGAGCCCAGTGAGTGAAAGATGCCAGTTCAACCCAATGTAGCCTATATTTTAGATTGACAACAGAGATCTCAATCCTTTTTTCAAATGTCTTTAGAAATGACCATAAATCCTTGTAGGGTATTTTATCATCAATCTTGCTACTTCTTTTATATTAGTTTTTGGTATATGTGCAATTAAAACTTTCACGCTTACACAGCACACATTGGTACAGTGTGTTGCATGCCTCATCTATTGCATGCTAATTGAAATGGTATAAATAAAATATCATTTATATTACGTTATAAAAGTTCTGAAACACTTTGAATTGGCTGAAGGTGTTCATTGTATACAATTTTGTAATTGCTCTGCACGAGAAAAAGAAAAATTATGAAAATTATAATAAGAATACACTGAGAGAAAGGAAAGGAATATATTATTTAAATATGCAGCCCAATTATGAATAATCTCAAGGAACTTATTTCCCGCGGATAAAATAATTCCCGAGAAAAAATTCCTTCAATTATAAATTGCGTGGGAAAGAAAAAAAAGGAGGAAGGAAAATCGAGTAATTCAATTTTTATAGTTGCACTTGATAAAACGATAAATTTTAATTAATATTTTTAATAAATGTAATCAATTGAAATGATTAGTATCATCTCCCGAAAACTTGTTAAAATCAATAACTTGCTAGAAGGCAGTTGCGCGATGACTTGCCACAATCTTTTCAAGCATAACAAATTTTGTTTTTACTGCGTTAGTTTCCAATAACATTAATAAGTGGTGCAACTTCTGTCTAATTGTACTTTTTGGCCTACAAGGATTATTGAAGCCCAATTGAAAAACATAACAAATACTTAATATTGCAATTAAGTTTTTAGGATATTACCTCCCAAACTGATTGTTAATACCATTAGAGTTTATACAAAATGTATTGTTTTAACAATTAGTTGGGGAGAATATCCCAAATTAATAAATTTCAATATTACCCTGCAAATAATGCGACTGGTCCATACACGCATGTAAAATGTAACCCATAAGGGACTAGGACCAGGTCTAAAGGTAGTCCAAATGTATTGGAAAAACATGGTTTTTTTAACATTACGATGTCCTAGGGCTGGACCATATAACCCAGCTTTGCATTACAACGGAGTAGTCTTGAAACTACTCCATGTTCATGTTCCTTAGAATAACCCAGTGGATTAGTTTTGAAACTACTCCATATCACTACTCCATGGTACACCCCAGAGGATTAGTTTTGAAATTGCTCCATATCACTACTCCATGGTACACCCCAGAGGATTAGTTTTGAAATTACTCCATATCACTACTCCATGGTACACCCCAGAGGATTAGTTTTAAAACTAATTCTTGCTACTTTAAAGATGGTTATACACAGTTTTATATTTTATATACATTTATAACGTTTATTATTTTCTTCATTTTAGTATTTAAAATGGGTATAAAAATTAATATTAAGAATTCAGTCTTGTTTTTTTTATATACATACATATTAATATTAAAAAACATATTCAAAACGGAAATAAAAATTAATACATATTAAGAATTCAGTCCATCTTTTAGTTTTAGCCTATATTCACATAGTATATTAGGATTATTAAGCGTTTTAAATAAATATGTAAATACTTTAGATTACTTAAATATAAATTAACATTTATATAGTGAACACACATTTTCTTAACAAGAAGTTTTTTTATTAAATAACATTGAAAAGTATTTGAAACGGAAATAAAAATAAATAATAAGAATTCAGTCTATCTTTTAGTTTTTATATGTACTTATAAATATATATACATGTACTTATATAGATGTAATATACCATACAATGTAAGCTATATACATATACATATATTTCAAATTGAAACGGTCATAAAATTAACAAGGTAGTTTCGTTAATTTATTTTTGGCGGAAATAACACGAAAGTGCCGCTTCTTTACCACTTGAAGCGCCGTTCTGAATTCTTTAGAAGCATTGCAGGAGTAGTTACCTATTGCAGCTAAGTATGATTTATTATTACAAGGAAATGTTATTCAGTAATTAAATTTCTTACCAATAACAATTTTGTATATGTTTTTATAGTCTTTTAAACACTTTTTTCCGCAGATTCCGTCCGTGTTGTATAATATGCACAGTTCTCGAGAAAAAATGCGTTCCAAATTTTTAGCTGCGTTTCCATCAATTAAATATTTAACAGCAGATATCTGTCAAAATAAAATAAATAAAAAATATATGTATATATCGAGCCTTTGCTGCAATAACGCAATAATTCAAAAAAAAGTTGTTTTGCAGAAATTGAGTTTAAAGTTTTGAATTGTATGTAAATTCAAAAAATTTGGTTCTTTTCTCAAGAGCTGAGTATACAAAATATTTTTATGAAACTTTTACAGAATATAAAAAACGACAAGGCGAATAATTTCGTAATATAACCTTAAAAAATTCAAATTTTGAGTTACTACGGTATTGCACCAAAGGCTCGATATGTACATCAAAGTGTAACATTAATGAAGTGGTCTCAGTAAGTCAGCTAATCACCATAATGACGAAAAATGTCAAATCATAGAATGTTTGACATTTTTAGCTTCTACATTTCTAGCAACAGAATACATGTTCTTTTTTGTCGTTGTTGTAGAAATAAGGCCACTTTATTAATGGACTTTGATTTACTTACTTATGTATGTATTTTTCTAATTGAATATTTAAAATTATTTTTACTTACGTATTTTTCTTCATTATCTTCGCATATAGCAGCTTCAATCTTTTGAAGATCTTCTTCAGTTTTAAGTGGAAAAAAGTTTGTGAGGGTAGTAATACTTTGGCGAGTCTTGTTATGGGTTTGTAGCAGAATTTTATTTTCAACCAACATTTCTACGATTACTTTGTTTTGATGTTCTGTTGTATCTAAAAATAAAATTTTAAGACAGTAAGTTAATAATGATAAATGTTAATAAACAAAAAAGTTTTGTTTTGATTGATAGTGGCAGTATGGTCCAATTATACAGGTCTATGCAGCTCTACAACTATTTTCTATTTTTCTGCTAAGCTTGCCACAGTTTCTTTATATTTTTATAAATTTTACAAACACGACTTAGGTTTACACAAACAGAGTACTTGTTTTTTATTGTTATGGAGCTGTATAGACCTGGGCCCAAGTTCTCAAAACAAAAAACAGTTGTTATACAAGTTGTATTACAGTTGTTTTACAAGTATTTTATTAATTTTTACAAGTATTTTACTTGTAATACAACTGTTTTTTGTTTTGAGAAATAGGGCCCTGGCGGCAATTTACGGCTATCGAATCGAAATAACAATATTATATCATTGCCTATCCATATATTTTGAACACTATTGTTAGGATATGATTTTACTTGAAATATATTTCAGTATCTTCGTAGTGTTCATAGAATTTTTTACGCAAATGATAGCGTTTCAAACAGATGAACTGGCAGTAAATGAAAATTTCGATTCGTATCGAATGCCGTAATTTGGACCAAGTTTACTTAATTGGGCCAAGGTAAGCAGTACACACTACCTTGCAATTTAAAAAACTGTTCTTTTAAAATTTTTTGCTCGGTCATTATCTCGGCTATCAATTGGTTTTGTTTGTTGATCATTTCTGAAAAAAATGAATGTTATTAAAATGAAATTAATGCTGTTTTGTTTTAAGCAAAAAATGTCGCCATTATTTTGTCCTTTGTTCTTTTCTGTATACTTTTCTGAGAACCAAATATAACTTAGTAGGGATATAACTAAAAAGAACACATTATATAACTACCAACTGACATTTTTTTCTTAGAAAAGTACAGAAACAAGAACAAAGTGCAAAATACGGGCGACATTTTTTGCTGAAAAGAAAACAGCATAAGTTTCTATTAACCCACCTTTAAGTTCTATGCAGACAGAGCATGTTTTTTTTCCGGAGTGATCTGAAAATGTATTTAATATTTAGTAAACAGAATAGCAAAGCGTGAATAAGTATTGTATACTTACAGTTCAGAAGTTCACTGCAAGCATTTAGTCTTTTCAGGTTTCCTGTTTGTGTTTCCATATTATTTCTTAAAAACAAATTTAGTTTAGGCTTAGTGGGGTTTATTTGATAGTGTTTTATTCAATTTAAGTTAAGTGCAGCTATGAAGAATTGGCATAAAAACAAGTTTATTTTCATAAGGCAGTGACATAAGTTTGCAGTGAATATTATTAACATTAAAGGTATCTTCTTTTTCATCCAATACGTTATCAGCAGTGCATATACCTAATGCTGATAATGAGTCTAATGGTTCATCGAAAAATGAACTAATATTTTGGAAACGTCTCGCAATTATAAAAGTTTCATTATTTTCTCCTTTTTTGAAGCTCATAATAGCTAAGGGCTGAAAAGGCATTACAAGGCATGTGTTGTTTGGAGCTTTAGTACTTAGAAAATATTCCTCGCACAAATAGCCAAATATAGTTCCATTCTTTTCTTTTAAACCTAAAGTTTTTGGTTCTTTTACTAAATTTTGATTATAATTTCTTTTGTGCAGTTGCTCCAGAATACTAGTCGGTTTTCTAACATCTTTCTTAATCATTTGCAAGTGGTTTTCAAAATCATATGCTGAAAAGTTATATAACAAGCCGTGCTGTCTGACGCATGCACATATGTGAAGCAAATTATGAACATTATAGCTGACACTTTGGGGACCAAAAACAGCACTAAAATTTTCAACAAACAGTTTGAACAAATCTTCTGCGGCTTGGATGTTATTTTCAAAATTTTTCGGACACGACAATAGCCTTACAGCGCAGTGCAAAAGTAAAAATATGTAATAAAAATCATCACCAACATTATTTTTTAAAACTAAAACACCACTATACAATAAGAACTGACGAAATTCTATTGCTTTCCAGTTCGCAAGCTCATCCAAACCACGAGGCAATCTTGTAAAGTCTTTAGGAATATATTTTTTTAAAGAAATCAATAACTTGGATATATTTGTTTTATTCAAAATTGAAATTTTTTCATTAACTTTGTTTTTCATAAGCTTGCATAACATTTTTCTAGTAACACCCAAATCAATGACGTGCATGGGGTCTAGAGGAACTTGACTAATCATATTTAAATTTATTCTTTCCAATGGTGTTTTGGTATTAGAAAATTTGAGTTGATGTTGATTTTTATATTTTCTTTTATTAAAGTCATCATCGCTTATAATTTCATCCACTTCTGCACTATAGGTTAAAGTATTACATATTTTTTTGGCCACTTGTGTGCATTTTGAGCACCCATTTGCTGACGAATGGTAAGGGATGCCACAAATAAATGATTTTGCTGGTGCATCACAAATCACAGCTCGTATTTTAAACAATATTTTTTTTCCACCAATAAAAAAATGATTTTGTTGCAAATAGGAAACTTCTTCAACAAATTTTTTTAAAAACTCATTTACATCATTCGGCTTGTGCTTTCCCATATAAACACCAGCAGGAAATATATTTATGTTTTTATCGTTTACCACTTTAATTAATATCGGCCAAAGTTGCATACTTGAGCTTTTGTATATAGGTAAACCGTCAATATTGATGTCGCAAAGTATTTCGTCATATTTTTGTAATACATTAGCTGCTTTTATTAAACTTTGTTCGATGCCAAAATGTGCATATTCACCGGGTGGAACAGAAATTATATCTGCTCTAGAATTAGGTTTTTGGAGAAGCGTCATGGGAGAAAGAGGCACATCCACACCATAATCACGTAAAATACACAAAAGTTCCCTCATATGTTTGTGGGATGTTCTGCTACTTAACTGCCACTGCCCTAAATTGCTTATTAATTTATCGTTTTTATTAATTGTGTCAACTGCTTCATCTACAACGTGGTGTTTTGAAGCTTCTGATTCCATCACTTCACTGTTTTCAGCATCTGTTGCGTCATTTGCTAATTTAATTTGCCCGCACCAATCATTTTTATTTAATAATCTATTGATTCTTTTTTCTTTTTCAGCTTTTAGAAGTCGCCTTCTATGACGCGAACTACACTTCATTTTTTATTTTATCTATTTAACTAAATTACATATATTTTTTAAACTCACTTTCTATTTTTTTTAAACATGTACACGCCACGCCAAAGAAACTAAAATGACAATGACGACTTATTAAAGATGCAACTACTACGTAGTTAAAAAAAAACAACAACAACAATTTCAATTGTATTCGTGTCAACACGAAAACTTGACGCTTAACTACAAGTTCTTGTTTGACAATGACATGGTCCATGACTGCATTACAATGGACCATGTTG
This sequence comes from Germaria angustata, assembly GCA_963681545.1. Taxonomy (NCBI): domain Eukaryota; kingdom Metazoa; phylum Arthropoda; class Insecta; order Diptera; family Tachinidae; genus Germaria; species Germaria angustata. The sequence goes on along the minus strand of OY813001.1, from coordinate 58,483,665 downwards.
TAACTAGCCCTTTTCACATATATTGGATCATGTAGTCCAATTTTATTTGCAGGGTAAGTATTTAAAATAAAGATTTTACTTTTCATTTTTGCCGGCGTTTAATTGTACACATGTTGCAATAAAAATAAAATAGACTCGTGTTCAGTATAATTGTTTGTAATGTTGTTTGTACAAAAGCATTTTAATCCTACTACGATTAATTGTTTTTTGTATTATATAGAATTCTCGTATTGTATTTGCTTTGTTTGGCATTATTTTAAGAATCGTACTGAATGGTTTCAAACTGCTTAAAGTTTACTGACGATTTGGTTTAGCGGCCAATGAAATGTCGGCATATGAACAGCTAAAGCCACAACAAACAATACATTAACATAACAAATACTTATATGTTTTGGAAAATTTCTTGTAATTGGAATGGTAACAATAATTTTTTTCCTTTTCTTCATTCTAATGCCAAGTTATTTCCTGCCGAATCTATTTCCCATTGCTGCAGTTGGTATTTATAAACAAGGGAACACAAATTCATGATAGAGAAAAGGGAAAAGTGAAAAAAACTCGAAGGGAATTTTCATTTAGGATTGGCCTGATAGAAAACTGAAGCAGAGAAATACTAATCCATGCTGCCAGTGTCTCGCTCTTATTATTCCTTAATAACTAACTCAATAGATTGCTAAGAAAAAAACTCCTTTTCAACTTGACACTTGTAACAAACTAGGAATATTGATAATGTATAATTTATTTTTACGTAACTTTTACGAACTTCTTACTCTCTTGGGAGGAAGCCACTGGCACTTCTGGTTGGCATTAACACGGCGCACTGTGCGATCGGCCTCATGCCGCAACATCTAGGATGGCTAGTGCAGGAGCTGCTTCAAAACTGACAATGAATAGTCAAGTCAACATTTACCATGCGATTGCCAGACTCAGATGCCTGGAAAATTGCTTTTTTCAGAATCTGGGCTATTTCACGCAAGTGCTACTGACGGTTTTTTATTAGGCACTGTAAGGAATTTCGGGTGGTTTCCCGTACCACGAAATCACTTATTAATAATTCATATTAACACTTCTGCTCGTAGTCCAGAGGAAATGTTATTATTGCTTAAAAAGGATATAATATTTTCTATATTCATGAACAAAAATCCTCACCGTGTAGTATCCATTCTACGCAATATTCAATGCACGTTTTCTTTAGGTTTTATTTTTCACCAACTACAACATTTTGGCGCCTCTTGACGTCAGTTTTTATTTGAAAACTTCAGCAAGTACGCATTGCAATTTCTTGCACACCAACAGAGAAACCATATACGAGTATGTAATTCGCCTAAGAACAACACCGGCAAACAGCAACATCAACAACAAAAACACCTCACTGATGTTGCTCTATTCATGTATTATCTAACAAAAACTGTTGTGCGAACATGTACTTTGTAGCACAAATCGATTTTACACATACGAAACAATATCACAAAAAAAACATAATAAGAAATAAAATAAAAATAGTCAATAGCAAAAATAGGCTCACAGATAAGAAAAAAAAACTAAAACAGCAACTCTTAAAATAACATTTACAACAACATTAGACATAGAAAATTTCAGAATTTTTTTATTTCATGCTATAGACTTTGGCAGTGATAGATTTATGTATGTGCAAGGGAAAATGTGTTTTTAAAACAGCTACATATTTTGTACTCCTTCTATAATTTTTTTTTTTAAATTTAAATATTAAATTTTAGACAAATAAAAATATGATTGAAAATTAATTGAAATAAATATGAATTCATAAAAGCCCAAAGTGACACTGAAACAATTTTACAGGAGGAGCAAAACAACGAACTTTTTTTAAACAGTTTTTCAGTTGAAGTTTAGCTTTTGTTAATGAATTAATATACATATGTTCCTATCACTCCTGGAGGGAGCACAGGGCCATAACAAGGTGGTTCCAATAATCTCGATCTTCGGCTTGATGCTGGACTTAGTTCCACTTCATACGCAATCTTGAAAGTTCTGTTGTCAGTTGCGCTTCAAGTTATGCGCTGATCTCCCGACTCATCTGCTTCTCTGTGGATTTCAATCTAGGCATTTTTTTTTGGCAATTTCTTCGTCTGGTTTACGGAGAGTGTGACCTATCCAACTCCATTTCCGCTTACCTATTTCCGTTATAATAGGCTGCTGGTTTGCCTCCATCCAGAGCTGGTTGTTGGATATTGTTAAAGGCCAGAAAATCCATAAGATTTTGCGGAGGCATTTATTTAGAAATACCTGAAGGCCTTGTATGTCACGTGGTGCCATGTTCCAGGTCTCGCATCCATACAACAAAGTGGATAGTTTCATTTTGTTTTGTTTCAAAACATTAGACGATATCCAAAACGGGTTTAATTGGGCAAATGCACTCCGCGCCTTATTTATGCGACTAGATATATTTGCCGCTGAGCCACCAATTGTGTCAATTGTGCTACGCAGGTAGCAGAAGGTTTTAACATCTTCAATATCTTGATCGCACACGGAGAAATGGCGATCTATGTTGCTATTGATGCGGAGCGATTTTGTTTTGGGTATAATTATCTTCAGCCCAACCAATTTCGCGATGTCACTGATGTCCGCCATCATTTTTCGACTACATCTCTGAGAATGAGTGGTGTACTTAACCACATATGTCATCGGCTTAATCTACGTCCTCCAACTGTCTTTCTAAGCTCTAGATAATACCTCTATTGTGATGGCTTGTTGCCTTCTGCATCACAGCATCGAGGACGCAGTTAAAAATAGAGGTGATAAGAATTATTACCTGAAGAAAATTATGCAGTTTTTGTTTTACTTCCAGAGATATAAAATTTTTGTCTTTAAACATTTATTTATTTTTTTTTTTATCGAAAAGGGCGTTAGTCAAATTAAAATTTTGGTTTTACTAATTAAAAAATAAAAAATAATTAACAAAATCATAAACGAGAATTTTATATAAAAATGAGATCAAGATTGCTCCTTGTGGGATGCCGCAAGAAATGGTAACTGCATTAAATTTTGTATTATTAATCTTAACAAAAAGGCACTATCCATTTATTTTAATACGGTGCTTCATAATCAATCAAAAAGTTGTAACTTAGGGCTAGCCTTGATTCAATATGATAAGTCCTTTCCGGCAAAATATAGCAACACGCCGAATCCCAATCTCACACAGAAGAAAAGTTTCTCTTTTTCAGTTCTTAAATAATCGTGGTTTTCAATTTATCATATTATCATTCTGAAACAAAACTTAAAAACATGATTTAAAGAAAAAAATATGGTTCCACAATGATCACGATAATTATACACGTATTAGAATCTCTGCATCAATATATCGAACCTTTGGTGCAATACCGTAGTAACTCAAAATTTGAATTTTTTAAGGTTATATTACGAAATTATACTCCTTGTCGTTTTTTATATTCTGTAAAAGTTTCATAAAAGTATTTTGTATACTCATCTCTTGAGAGAAGAACAAAAATTTTCTTTAACCATTAAGTTGTGTGTAAATTCAAAACTTTAAACTCAATTTTTACAAAACAACCTTTTTTGAATTATTACATTATTGCAGCAAAGGCTCGATATGGTTAATGGCAAATAGTAAAAGTTGTTGTTAAATATTTTAAATATATATTGTGTATCGTCATAATAAAAATAAATATTATTGTACAATACAATCCTAAAGGAGTAGACGAAGGTAATAACACGAGTAACTAACACCTCCGTTTGCAGAGACAGTTCTCATGCGTGTTGTAAGCTTTTCGCTTTTTGTTGCTCTGCACCATAGATCTGAGGGCTTAATTTCCAATGACTTGTTGCATAGATTTGGCACTTGGTATTAATTGTGTAGGCGTCCTCAGGAAAGTACACAAGAAATCTTCCAGTCGTAACATGTTGGTAGATATTGTCCCATCAATGTTGAGCAAACAAAAGATTTTACAGTCATCACCAGAAAACACATAGTCTCGATGGGTCGGCCTCATTTGAAAACCTTATGATTACTTTATAACATTATATTCATTATTTTATTTATTTAATTGGCTTGATTTGATAATATTCTACACAGCACCTGGCTCAATTAAATGAAATAGTCTTCTATGGTCAGAAAAACGGTCCATAGCTACACCGCTGTTAACAAAATCAAATCTCATTAAGTAACGGCTAATCTCTAGTATCGTCAATTTCTATTTCAATATCCATCGAATCGAATGTAAGAAAAAAAATCATACTTACAAATAGAACATAATCACTACGAGCGTTCAAAGTGCGAATGGAATAAGTTTCAACATGCAACAACACTGTTGTTATTGTGTTGCAAACACTATAAAACATTCACATCTTCAAGCTCATTGAGGTAAAAGTGCGTATTTTAATGGCTTTTGAATAATTGATTTTTTTCTTCCTTTTACTTCTGCCTATTCAAATCGTTTTCTATTTGCTGTAATTTTGTTTGTTGCAAGTACTCGTACTAATAATCGATTTTTATTTCAACAATAAGATAAAATGTTTAGATCGTGATGTTATAAAAATAAATGATAAAATTTTTAACGGCTTAAGAAATTTTTTACAGAACGCTTTATGGTAGATTAAAGAACAATGAAAATGAATAGTTCAACTTCCATTTATTGCTTTTCTGCGATTTAGTTTTTAAAATTTTCAAAAACTTACAACCTTTCGGGTTTAATATATGTGGCATTCTATATGTTAGTACAAAGACACATTTGAATTTATTATTATTACATTTATTACACCAAATACGAGGCAACATCTCCAATTAAAGCTGCCGCCATTTTTATTAATTTCTAAAATCGGCTTTCAAGTTTATAAATTCGAAAGAGATTTTTATATAAAATCTGGGTTACATTTTTTGTAAATTTTATAATAAAATAAAAACAAACCAGTCGCAGACTATTTTCATTAGATTTACTAAATACATGATTTTTTTTCTTGCAAATTAAAATAAAATCTAAATGATTATCCCGTATTAATAGAAAATAAGAAGAGTATTAAAATAAGGAAATACCATCATGAGTCTTTTTATACAGAAATAACCCAATAATATTTACGATAAAAGATCATTGGTTAGAAAAATTATAAAAAATCTACTAATAAAAGTGGTTAATGTTCTCTGGTTTATCTGTAGGTTGAAATAGATTTTCGGATGGGTTTTTCATTCTCGAACTGAACTTTTGTTCTTATTTTCTTTGGGATTCATTAAAAGTTTTGGCAACGAGTAGACTGTAAAATGTTGAATGCTCCGAAATCTAAGTAGAAGTCCGATCTGAACAACTATGATTTCTCAAACTATTTAAGGAATTTTAAAACCATAAACAAAAACAGGTTAGAACTATAATTCAAAAAGACACATTTAATTATATATTGTCACCCTTTTGTAAGTTGCAATTCAAATGAGCTTTCGCTAGTTTTAATCGACTTCAAAAAAGGAGTTTATAAATTCGTTCCTACTTTTTTAAAGTTTGCACACGCATAACCTTATCATTTATGAACTGATTTTCAATTTTTTTTTGTTTAAAAGGGTTTCCTTCTAGTTTTATTTTATGATCGTTCTCCTACGAGCAATTTTTTCGCCCGAAAATTTGAATATCTCATAACTTCGTCATTTATGGACCGATTTTCAAAATAATATTTTTTAAATAGTTCGTTTGTAGTTTAATCCCATAATTTTTTAATCTGACGGGCATTTTGCCCGCCCGTTATTTTCCAAATAATTTTTTTAAGGGTTTGTTTGTAGTTTGGCACCATAATTTTTTTTTAATCTGACGGGTAATTTACCTGCCTATTTATTGACAGATTTTCAAAATTATTATTATTTTTTTAAGGGTTTGTAGTTTGGCCCATAGTTTTTTTTAAATCTGACTTGCAATGAAATTTTTTTTTTAAATCAGACGGGCAATTTAATTATCTGCAAAATATTGATTATCGTACAACTTCCTCATTTATAGAACGATTTTGAAAAATATTCTTTTATTTGAAAGTGTTGCTTGCAGTTCGGTTTCACAGAAATTTAAGTGGAAGTCGTACGGACAAAATGGCTACCCGAAAAATAATTATAACATAACTCCGCCATTTATAGGCCTATTTATTTGATTTATTATATTTATAACATAGTACACACAATGAACTATATGTCGATTTGGATTTGGGAAATTTCTTGAAAATTTTTGATCTGCTTATTGTTTTGTGAAGCTTTTGGTTTTTGTAAGAATAATAAAAATTCTTAATATTTAATGGAGGATTCAAAATTTTGCATTTATGTTGAATAAATTAAAAATTCTTGACATTTGTTTGGCTATTCAATTCGTAAATTTTGTACAATTTGTTTTAATTTTTTGAGAAAGTATTATAATCTATCCTAGGTTTAATATATAAAATAGAAATGAAATAGTTGCTCCAGTTTTTTAATCTGTTCTGTTGGCTCTTTATATTGAAGTCGGTTTTTTGCGAGAAAAATTATTTTGTTAATTTTTCTCGCTTTAGATATTAATTTTTTTCCGACGATATTTCGAAATCAAGACATTAAACATGAAAACAATAGTTTAAATCAGATAAATCGTTACGTTTTTGTCACAGTTGATATTAAATTATTAACAATTTATACTCACGTTGAGTATAATTGTTTGTTGTGTTGTTTGTATAAAAACATTCTAAGCCTACTATGTTTATGTATTTGTTGTAATTCATATACAATATTGAATTCTCATATTGTATTTTATTCTTTTGGCATAAACATCCGAGGTTGAATATTTTCAAACTGCTTAAACTTCACTGACGATTTAGTTTTAGCAACCAATGAAATGTCGGCATATGAAGAGCTAAAGCCACAACAAACAATGCATTTTGCAAAAGATCAAATTCAATTTTTTCTTTATTAATTTTTTTTATAATCAAAAATATAGAGGTGAGAATATTTTTTTTTTAATAATTAAAAATTTAGTACGTGTGTTGAGTTGTTCAGTAATTCCTCTATCAAATACCAAAACTTATCTTCAAATCACCAAAATAAGGCAAAAAGGGTAAATGTTTTTCATACTAAATTATCGAGGGCGGTTGGGTGCTAAAATATAACCACTATTTCTTGTTTTTTTCTTGTTAAACATTTTTTTTCTTGTCATTAATTCTTGCAGACTTAGGAATTTCGAAGAAAATTTAAATTTGATGTGAAATATGCAATTGATTAAGATATTTGTGCATGGCCTGGTTTAGCCAGTTATGAAAAATTCCACTTGCAATACAGAGCAGGGTACTAAAGGCATATAATCAAAACAAATTAAAAAAATTTTATATTCAGCAATGAAAAATCTAAAAAAAGGATTAAAAGCTGCGCTGCCAATTCCCCTTTTAGTTTTATCTGTGCCCTAGAGTCATCTAATTAAGGTCAAATCATACTCTTACTGCGAAAAAAAGCTTATTTAACATAATTTGTGATTTTCACTTTTTCATCACAATCAATAACTTACGATCACTAAAATTAAATCTTAAAATTGTATAATCGTTAGAAGTTGCATCACAAATTAAGAACAAAATCAAATTTTGCCGTAGCCATAGAACTTAGTGCAAAGGCAGTTAATAAAAACGTTTTTCCTGTATGCCCCTTGAGCTCTTTTGGCGGTTAAGTCACCACACGATTATGGTTGCATTTAATAAGTATTGCCACTTCTAGACAATTGAACTGATGTCGCTTCTATATATCGCATGTGCTGAATAAGTTGCATCATACTTTTTGAGGTTTTCAATAAAATACAGTATTTAGAAGTTTAAGTTTCTGCTTTGAAGTCACTATCTTGCAATTCTTTATTACTTTCTTTCGTTTCTTATACGTTCTTCATAAGCAAAATAACTTAAGGCCCGTTTAATGCATTTATCTGCTCTACCATCATTCCCCATTAAAATAATTGTGAAATAAATTAATTTAATTTTTTTCATACTTCAGTCATGTTCTATCAGTTTCCCCTTCTTTAGTTTAACATTAGGAAATCTCTATTAAGTTAATTGTCAATTATTATTGTGATTTTTTTCGTCTTCTTTTGCTTTATTAATTCAATGTAATAAATAATCAATATCTCTTCTTAATAATTTTTTTTAGCTTTCCATATCTTCATTAATACGGAAGATTAAAAACAAAACGTATATAAATTATTTACACCTTTTCCTCTACTTTACTGGTCAAATAGAATTGGAAAAAAAATTATAACTTTAAGTCAATTTCAATTGAAAACTTTTAATGAAAATATAAACTTAACAGTTTTCAACATAAAATATTAGCGTTAGAAAATAGTTGTTCATAGGATCATGGTGGCGTTATATTCATTATAAAGTTCAAAATACCGTAACCATTTACTTACTAAATACATACAGTATTTATATGACAAATGTTATTTGAATATATTTCTTGATTTTCAGTTAATGTTTTAATAATAAAAATTGCTTATTGTTGATTTACTAACTGCCGTATTCACAAAAAAAACATTTATATTTTATAACAAGTTTATTAAACAAGTGTTCAGAGAAAAAAAATTCTTTTAAGCGTTTTATAAATCGAAAATATTTTCATTCATAATTTACAAGTTTATTAAATTTAAAGACAACAAAAAAACTGATTATTGTGTTACGCGTATGTTGCATTCAAGAAGCGATATGTTTCGTTCACGTATGTTGCATTAAAAACGCGATATGTTTCTGCCCAATGGTAAATGAAATTACCACTGCAACATATGAGGATATTTCATTTCTCATTCCTCCTACGTTCAGTTGTTGTCTTTTGCATTCTAAACGTAGCAGTTTTACAGTTTTTGCTAATGTGTCTAAATGTTGTGTCTGGTTCCCTTAGTTTCCTATTGAAGTCCTGTATAGTTCCCTTTTGTCCGATGTAACTAAATATATGGACAAGAGAAGATTATAAATTATTAAAAAAACAACATTTAACTTTATCTTTGGGATTTAAATAAACTATGAAAATTTAAAATTCCGGATGTTTATCAGCCCATCTTTTCCCTAGAGTCTTAATAAATATCAAATTCTAAAAAATATGTATATACATAATTTCACACATGATACATGTAGGTATATAAAATAATTTATTATTAAAAGTTAATAACTCGCATAAATCTATTAGAACAAATAAATTTTACACGCCAAATTCATGATAATAAATTTTCAAAAAAAAAAAAAAACATCGGCTGACTACCATGTAATTTCATTTTATCTTAAAAGACTCTCTGCGATAGAAGTAGCAACCTGCTGTTATGCAAAAATAAATGTCATATTTTATGTCAAACTAACAAGCTGTTGCCCATCTAAATGACACACATGCACAGACCCATATACATCCAAATACACTACTGTAGTTTAGCAAAAGAGTATAATGAGTGGCGTCTTTTGGTGTTCAGTTTGTCACAACGAGTCATTAAAATGTTCCCAGTAAAAGTCTTTCTCTCTCTCCTAACAGGGCCATTTATAGTTATAAGAAACAAAGTAATAAGAAAAAATAATTTGTTTACCTTCCGTCTTAGACAAAGAAATAAATCTTTTTCGTTGTGTTTATGACATTCCATTAATAGATTTTAAGAGACTGAAAATAATATGACCCAATGTCTGACATATGTTTACATTATAAACTCATTTATTTATACTTTATGATGCTTTTTCGTACATCGTTTCATAATAAAAACTAACGAATAAATAAATATATTGTGAGTGGAATTTTTACAGTCATTTTGGATTTTTGTTTTTTGCTTTTGCTTTATCAACGTGTGTCACACCCTGAGGCAGGAAAACTCGCAGACTTTCTTTCCTTTTGCCTAAATATAGAAACACCACATGTAGTAGTCAATCAATTGACTGATGCATACATTGATTGTCACAATTAGTATCTTTGCAAACAGCGGCTGCATTGCGTCCTTACTGCAGGGGTAATGGTCCTTCACTATCACTTCCAAAATATCTGGCTACCACATTCGAGAAGACTAAAAGAAGATTAAAAAACTTTACGCCAGTACTTGGACCTACATTTAAGTAAGATCAATTTCCGCTCTAAGGTGAAATCAACGATCATATACTCATACGAAGCCATTTTTTCATTAACTCTTATTTAACTGACCTTCTTATACTAGTAGGTAGTGTACTAGACTCGTAGTGCGAAGGTCCCAGGTTCGAATCCTACCGCAGAACTCTGGCAGTTTGTGTTTGATAATTAAAGGGAGCGCACAACAAGCCTTCACTGGCTTAAGTGTATGTCGTATGACATGGGCTATCACAACCCTCCAATCAACCTAACCTAACCTAACTCTTATTTGAAGAGTTTAAGCAATAGCCACAAAGATTAGATGATCTTCAGGATGAATGACATGGCGCTAAGAATTGAGTAAGCATATAAAAAAAAAAATTGGCATTCTAAGCCGGTCCATATAAGAGAATTACAACGAGTCACTAATTAATCAACACAATTAAACGTGTGTGAATGCTTCAGCATTATATTTATAAAATCTGGTTTTATTATATCCATTATTTTGGCCTAGTGGCCAAAATTCGGTCATAAAAAGTATTACGAATATTTGCTTCAAACGTTTATAAGTCAAAAAAGTTTTAACTGATTTTAGTAAAACATGCACTCTGCACCAACTTTAATTGAAAGTCCCTAAACACAAATAATTGATTACGAACAGAGTAGAAAATGGTTCAAAACTATTTTGCCTCTACTTATTTACATAAGTAAAGGGTGATTTTTAGCGACTTTCTTTTTGGCAGCTCAGCTGTTTTCGTGTAACATGTTACTGTGAAAAATGTTCATTTTGGTCTAAAATTTAACCATGGCTTACAAACGAACAATCAATTTTATTATCAAACTTCATGGTCGGTTAAGAAAGAGCATCGTCCACTTTTATATCGGAAAATTGTGTTCAGCGACGAAATCTCATTTCTGGTTGAATGGACGTTAACAAGCGAAATTGCCATATTTGGTGTCAAGAGCAGCCAGAAGCATTGCATCCCGAAAAATGCATTGCGGATTATCGGCCGGTGGCATCATTGGGTCGTACTTTCCTAAAGACGACGAAGGAAGGAAAGTCCTTTTGAATGGTAAGTGCTACCGTGGGGTGATTACAAAAAAATGTGTTTGCCAAAAATAGAAGAGATGGAATTGGCTGACATGTATTTTCAACAAGACGGTGTCACATGCCTCACAGCATGCGAAACAATGGCCCAATTGAGAGGAGAGTTCGGTGAACAGTTTATTTCACGTTTGGAGCCGGTCATTTGGCCGTCTAGATCGTGCAAATTAACGCCTATAGACCATTTTTGGGGCTATGTTAAGGCTCATGGCTATAGGAACAAGCTCGCAACGGTTGACGCACTGGAACCTAATATTGAAGATATGTTGGAAAGAGTATGGAAAATTGGACCATAAACCATTTCTGTCGTAGCGGCGGTCACCATTTACATGAAATCATCTTTAAACATTGAATTATACTCCTAAAAGACATGAAAGGCCAAAATAAATCGTATGGTTTGACCGTTTTATGCCTTTTAATTTTGATTTTTTGGATTCGAAGGTCTCAGGCAACAAGCTGAAATCGATTTATAAAATTCACAATGCATGTTCCGATGGATCTACCAATCTAAGCTCTCGGATTATCAATTTAGCTTTAAAAATAGGATGAGATAACGAAGGAACTATGTGAGGTTTGTATGCCGGAGAGAAGAATACGGATATTACCAAAGTTGACCGTTTCCATTGCGAAGAAGAACTTGAAACTCCTTGACAATTTTTCTCTTTTTTTAATGATTCCTGCGAAGTGGATGCGTAGATTTTCTTACTATACGGCTCTCATTCTTTTTTTATTTTTCACTTGCTTGATAATTATAACACTATATAGTAATATAGTCAAACAGACCGATTTTGTCTCCAATATTGAATTAAAACTTTCACCATTCTGATTTCAAGAGTTATTGTAGTGTTTGCCGTGTATGAGAAAAAAATGTTCTCCTTGCGGGCATATGAGCTGCATCGTTTTCAGATGTAAACTCGCTTACTGAAGCTCATTTGATACATTTCAGTATACACAAGGTATTTTAGTCCAGTTATATTCCAAAGGATATGCTCAGCTCCGGCGGGTAGATATCGGCCATAGAAAGAATGCTGAAGTCTTTTCCAATTCAGTCTTTATGTGGCATCTGAGCCTTCCTACCTTGACTTTATGATAAGTCTAGAGTACTCTTGTCTCTCCAAGTTATATTCAAAAGGTGATGGCTGCAGCGAAACTTTCTGTTAAAATAAGTTCAATACACATAGACTCATGGAGGCTCCTCCACCTAGTGTAATCTCAAATTTACCATGGGTGGGTTTTGACTGCACTCGCTGCAGCCAATTCCGCAGTCTTCTAATAAGACAGCAATATGTCTCATCCCAGTGCCCCGAGACCTTCTACTTCTTTTGCAGTCTCGCAGTTTTGAACACAAGAATTTTCTTGTCATATCATTTGTTGATGTTTTTAGAGTATTTCCGATTTATTCGTATTTTCGTCACCTGACGTCTGCAACAGTTTCAAAATTACAAATGGTTGATGTTATAGTTTCTCAAAAATATCTATGAAAAATTGATGGAAGACGAGGGCTTTGCGAAAAACTGAAGATCTTGCGAGAATTGAGAATTGACCAGACATAAAGTGAAATATTGTTAAAGAAGTCAAACGTCTATTTGGCGTTTATAAGCCGCTGTTCTGTAACCGTTAAGCATTTTGATGTAAATCTTAGCCTTGGAACCACAATGCCTTACATTGATACATAATTCTCTTAATTTTTCATGTCTTTTTTTTCATATCTAACATTAAGTTTAAATACTTCAGCCTTTTTTGAAGACAGATTTCTGATCCAAAAAGTGTCAGAATATCAAACTTTTTTCCTCTTATGAGGAATAATCGTAATCGAAATGGGGAAAATATTTCTTTTTATTTACGAGAGTTACATTTCATTTCAATGTCTATGCAAATGAAATCATACCCGCATGTTTGCTGGGATATTACTTTTCCGTTCTTGAATCCAAAGATGGTGTGCGTCCGTATACTCATGTGTCTATATTTCAATTGAGGGTGTGCGCCAAGACTAATGTTTGGCACTTAAAATTTTTTTTAATATCTCAGGATTTAGCACCATGCAACATTAGTGCGTATGAATTGCTGTTTTTTTTTTCGTTGATTACATTCTGCCTTAAATACCATTTTTTCACTCAGTTGCTATTCAAGTCTTATCTAATAATGGTTTTTATATAGTTGCATCTTTAAATGTTTGCATTGGCTTGGCTAGAATGTTATGCAAATATTATTTTCTTTAATTAAGTTTTGTGTTTTAATGATTTCTTTTATTATTTTTTTAAACAATATGGGGAAATTTTATGCCGTAACATGTCTTGCAGCTTTTTATTTATGTCCACGGTTAAAGTTCACAAAATTTTGAATAATATTAAATTTCTCTTGGCTGCGTTTAATACATAATTTTTAAATATTTATTTTGAAAATTTTATCAAATTAAATATACATAGTACAATAAAATTATTTACAGAGTATAAAGATTTTTACTGACATGCATGAAGAGTCTTCTAATTAGTTCAGATAATTATTTAAGCAAAATTGTTCTGTGCTGGAAGTATTGAAGAATTTTTAAGGATCACGTTTCCTTTGTCAAATCGATTAACTCCCATCTGTGAATCCTCGCATGCATTAATCTTAAAATATTGTTTCGAATTTTAATGACTATTAATGAAAATAAATATTTCAGATAATGAACTTAAATACGTTTAAATGACAATATTATTTATGCGAAATAATAATTGAAAACGATATAAAAAACTGTTATTCGCTCATCCAGCTAAAGTTGTTATGGTGTAGAGTAAATCGGGAATTTCCATCGAGTACAATTCCATTCGATAAAAGTATTAATAAAAAATCTTATTTATAGGAAAAAAAAAACGTATAACAGAAATTATTTTGATATACACGCCGAAAAAGTAAATTTTTCATTGCATCTTTTACATAACTTCTGGCGCCGCGAAGGGGATCCAAAAAAGAGCATATCTTGCAATGCCATGAAAATGTAAAAATCATTGGAAAAGATTCAAATCTGCACTACTTTTGGATCACAAGTTGTGGATCTTATTGACCTCTTTGGACGTTCTTTTTTTATTGAATAGCATCAAACACTTATGATTGTTCCCTATTTTTAAGAAAACTATCATTAGTATGATGCTTTTTAGTCTTTAGATTAGATTCAAGTCATTTTGAAGTCCTTACTACCCCTGCTTATACATCATGTTAATATTTGAAATATCATCAGAGTCTCTATATGAATATAACACTGCAAACTGAGTTTTTTTTTAATTGCAACTATGTTCGGCGAGGATTTAACGAAACATAAGACTGTCCTCAAGAGCTCTAATGAGATGTACTGCGACATAGAAATTCATCGACATATTTTTCTTCGGTACCCACCAATTGCAGATAACAATTGCAATTAGCAAAAACAACTCGATTGCTGATTATTTTAAAGAGCACAGGAAGGCTAAATTAAAAAAGCTCCGGAAATTAATATTTTCTTGCCACTATGCACATTATTAGCACCTGTCTGTCTGCCATCCATTTGGGTGAAATGAATTGTTAAATTAATTTTAAAATTAGTTGTTAGAATTAAATGCGATCAATAACCATCTACCGATAATATACAACAAAGTTATAAACTCTTTTAAATTATTGTAATCAAAAACTATGGCAAGAGTTGTTAACAGCAACTAATGAAACGCAGTTTTGATAAGAAAACTGCAGAAAAAAACAAAAAATACAGACTTTAAATCGTTTTGTGACCCAAAATCAAGTATTCAAAAGCACACAGATAATCGGAATTTAATATGGAAGATGCAAGAGCATAATGAAGTAGTAATTGCTTAGGATAAAGCTCATCAGGCACGCATAGAAATTGCTATCGCTCAATAATAAAATGTATAAATTGGTTCGAAAAAAAAATAATTAGAAATTGAAATGAATAAAAAGTGTAAAACAGCTGTAATAGAAATAGATAGCAAGTAATAATACACATATTATGTGCAAACTTATCATCACCTCTCATACGATTAGGTGAGTGAATGAAAAAGGATTGCTGTTAAACTACGTTCAAGAGCAAAAACTTCCATCATATGAGTATCCAACATGAAAATCTTTGAACTACAGCACAGCAAACACGTAAAAACACTTGTTATTTTCAGTTTACGAAATAAAAAAAAAAAACTTTGCAAACGATAGACACAAGATTGCAGGAAAATATCAAAGGAAACGAAAAACATCAGAAATACACTTGAAAAACAATGAATTACAAATTTTGATAGGAAGCAAAAAAAAAAACATTAAATTCAAGAATGCGCCAAACATGAATTCTAACATTCAATGGATGTGGCTGCTTTAAGCGTTAGGTAAGGAGGAATAAATATGAGCAGATTGGTAGAGAAAAATCAGAGTCGTAGACGAAGCAAACAGTTAAAACAGCCAGAAAATATTTCTATAATGTTTGCTGAGCTTGAGCTACAGATATTTTTAACAATATTTATTGAATATACCGCCACTCTTTTGGAAAAAAAAACGAAATTAAAAACAAAAATAAAACAGAAAAATTTATAAAAGGAAAACTTATCATAATAAAAAAGTTAAAAAATTTTTACATAAAAATCAATGCATGTCCAATAATAATAACATGTCTAATTACCCTTTTTTCTCTTATAGAAGTAAATACCTATAGTTTTTTGCAATACATATTAGATGCATCCTCTGTTCCAGGAAGAAACCTATGAGGTAGCAAACAAATATAGTATTTAAGCAAGCCCTACTCATGTGTTCCGCATGTATTCAATGTGCTTAACAGAATTCTCGTTTGATTCATGTTGCATTTTTTATAAATAATTCACACTTGCTCATTGTAAGACATGGACTTCAAATATTTATACTTCTGTTACTTTTTCAAGTAAATCTTTAAAATATTTCTATTGGAAAAAAATTATCATTTATAAATGATTAGTTATCAAACTATTCAGAATCAGTTTCTTGCATTAGACTCTAATAATTATCGATATCGTTCTCTCGTGCCAAACCTCTTGGTAACGGTTTCCGATTTTTGCTATTTAGGATACAAAAATTCAGAAAAATCAAACCTAGTATTCACACAAATTAGAACTTCCAATATTTTTGTATAAATTTTGATTTTATGCAGCTTAAGCCAGCAAGAGCTGCTTGCAATACAGCCCATGCAACTTCGAATTTTCTAATACATTTCCCAACGAGCCCATTTACATCTTTTTACACTACGCTCATGCTCTTCACCATCTTTAACATTATCAGCCGGTTTATTATTATCTTTCCACTCTCATCATCATGGTTCTTTAGCTATGGCAAAAATGTTTATATTCTTTTCTTATTTATTTATTTATTTATTTTTTTTTTGGGTTTTCTCCTTCAGTTTTGTTAGATTTTCTTTTTCCATTTTTCTTTTCACGAAACCTTTGAACACCATTTTTGTTCAGTTGTTGTGTTATCAACTTAACCATGCAGCGTTAAGTTATGTTACATTATGTAAGATTTTGCACATGCGCAACCACCATCATTATCTCATTTTCCATGATCATCATGATCATGATCGTGAACATTTGTATTGGCTTTTATTTCTCTTTATACTGGTAGTACGTGTAACATCTCTAGAAATGAAATACATGATGGAAAAAAGGCAGAATGCAAGTTGCTGAACACAAGAACAATAACAAACAAGGTGCGCATGAAAAACCTTGAGGCACCCTTTAGATGAAAATCTTTGTCAAATGAGCAGAAGTTAAAGACAGCGAATGGAAAAAATTAAAAAACTACACCATTTGCAATTGGGGAAAGAAGATTTTTAGATGAAATATAAAAAATTTAATGCAAGTGCTAGTCATTGCACGTGGATTCGATTTCATTTAGATTTCTGTATATGCAACACCATCCATGCCTGTCAAGCTAAAGCTAAATATCTCCGAAATCGGGATGGCTCCTTAATGTAAGACAACTTCTAGCGATCTTTGCCTCTACGTTTTCTTTGTGTGAACTGTCGCCGTAGTTGGAAATATACAATTTACTTTACTTTACTTTATCGCGGTAGTTGGCAATATAAAATTCAGCCAACGGCAGCGTCCCCCTGAAAACTCAGTCGTTATGTTTATAAATGATTGACAGTGGAAGATTTTTTTGTTCTGCTCCTAGAAGCGATGATTTTAGGGACCCAATAGTAGTTTAATTATCAGAGATGAGGCATTAAAGTCCTTTGAAGGCACCCCAGGCTAAAGAGTTAACACGGTTCGAATCTGTTGGAATCATTCCGAGAATTTCGTGATGGTATTCCTCGGAGTCGTACAAAGATGCTCGTTAACAAAACTTCTTGAATGTAGTAACACTATAGTTTTTTTTGCCACAGACTGACTAAGAATGTTGAAAATGGCTTTAAAATTCATTCACTTAAACGTAACGTGTATCACTTAATATCATTTCGAAATTAATATCAAGACGCATTTTCTATGAAACTTCTATCTTCTACACCTGAATGATATATTTTTGGATCTAAATAAATTAAATTTTTGTAAATTTTTTATATCGTACTCGTAACTCCTCACTCTCGTTAGCGGGCTGGGCTATCGTTGGAAATTCCATACACTTTCTTTATCGTGCCTGGTTATTTCACGGAGGACAGGTTATGACCAATAAATATATATTTGTATTTCAGCTCAGGATTAATTTTCTATGACCCACCTCCCTCTACATAACCCTTAAGGCACTTATCACATCAGCCTCATCAGTAGATAAAATTGGTCCTTGCTAAAAGGTAATACGTACCGAGAGTAGCTGTGAGAATGAAAGGAAGGATTCAGTTAAAAATAGCATCCTAAGAATTTATGAAAATGAAGAGATTTTAATGTAGGGAAAATGCAAATTTAACATGTTTTCAATTGATTTTATTATGGGATTTTCATTACAAATTTATGTTTTCTAATGCACTTAATTGCATTTTAAACTATTTTCAATATATTGAAAATGATTTCATATGAAATAACGAATAAGCTTTTCTTTTCTATAGAAATAGAAGTCCTGAAAGGATAAAAACTCGACAATAGTCACGATTTGTTTTTTTATCTAAAAGTAACAAATTCAGTCGGAGTAAAATAAATATACTCTTTTCATGTAAACCTCAAGTTATTGACTAATACTTTGGAAGCAGTGAAAATAACATGGACTTTTTGCCACTTTTAAGAGAGAAAAAGGAAGACAATATTATTTAATAAACGCAAACTTTTTTTAGAAAAAAAACACGTAATACTGTGAGTTAAAAATTTTTAAATTAAAGCGATAAAAGGATTTTCTTTGTAAACAAATCAAAAGAATTTTACAATCGATGTAACCATCACAAGGGCTCTGAGCGGACGAAAATGCACATATTTTGTGGCAGCACATTTTTCCACCATTTCTTAAACGACTCCAAAAGGGAGAACTTTATCATTTGTGAATCGATTTTCAGATTGGTCTCCCATAACTTCTTCATTCATGGGTTGATTTACAAAATTATTTTTATTCGTTAATTGGACGATCAACTCGATCAATAAGTTGAATCTCGCATAAGTCCCTCAATTATGCACCGATTGTGAAATACAGCTCGCAGGGTTTTAAAAAGTATTTCAATCTTTCTTCAAAACATAAACTAGAAATAAATTATATCGGGTTTCCAACTAATCTATAGTTGCTTCGGTCTTGTAATCTGTTCGATGAGCTCTTTGTATTGAAGACGGTGTGTTTTATTGAAATTTCCGATAATTCCAATGATTATTTTGTAGAGTATTTTGAAAGAAGTGTAATTTCATAGATCATAATTCCAGCAATAAGTTTTCTAGCCTACTAGGACTATAATTTTTTAACTCTCACATTCATTTTCAGACATAATGGTCGAAGCGCTACGAATGAGCTGAGACTAGCACCAGGCATATAGACTTCTTAACCCACAACAAATTGCAATTCTTTTAAAAAATTTATTGAAAGAATATCATAAAATTAGTATTTTATTAATTTCCTTTTCAACTTAAATCAATATTTATTAATAAATTGCTTTTTAATATAAAGAGAAGTAACACACTCAGGAAGCTGATGTCTACTACTTAATGTGTTATTTCTGTGTGAAAGGTATAGTGTTAGAGAGGGACGGTTGATGAAAACGAGTAATACTTATGCAACTCTGCTATTGTGCGTTTTAATAAATTTTTCATAGCATTAATGCAGCGCCCCATCGTGGTGAGTAGACAGACGCATTAAATTTAAAAAGCTGTATGTGTTGTAGGCCTTTTTTTATTAATTCTTTTACATCGCCTACCGTTTTTCTGCTAACATTACCGAGGCCCTATTCTTCTTATAGGATCAATAGGAAAATATATATATTGCCGACGAAGGAGGGCGCTGTAATGTACATTTGATAACTTTAAACGTAAATAGGTTAGGTTAGGTTAGGTTGATTGGAGGGGTGTGATACCCCATGTCATACGACGTACACTTCAGCCAGTGAAGGCTTGTTTTGCGCTCCCTTTAATTATCAGGCACAAACTGCCAGAGTTCTGCGGCAGGATTCGAACCTGAGACCTTCGCACTACGAGTCTAGTATACTACCTACTAGTCTATGAAGGTCAGTAAATAAGAATTATATATTTTTTAAACTGAAATATATAATTTTTGTGGAGACAACTGATTTTTTATCGGCGTAGTTAAAACTATCAGGCCAATTATTTAAGTTGTAAGGGTCTTATAGTTTCAAAAAATCTATATTTGATAAGCCTAAATTATACATTGAAAATCTGTTTAAATTACATTAATTTAATTATCTCATTCATAAATTTTGCAGCTATGAACGTAAAATGATCATTAATCATTAGTCATGTGTTATCTTTGCACTGTAGAAGACATGTTGCGTTATCCATGCCTGATTCAAATACTCTCACGTTTTAGAAAAATCTTAATTCTAGCAACAACGTACATATTTTTTGTGAAACACTGTAGCAGTTCCAAAGAAAATTTACGATCTTTTTTTTAAATTCGAAATCAAGTATCTACGACTACCAACTAACATTTTTTTTAAATAAAACACATACTCGTGCACTTAAACACTCATTAAAATCGGCTAGTAAACATGTATGTATGTATGGTAATACCTATGTATGGTATGTATGTATGGTATGTAAGTCATTGCACTTTATTGCTGTATTGGACTTAAGCTTGGGTTTTGGGCTGAATTAGATGAATAAACGAACAGAACGACTTGTACAACACACGTATATGTATGTATGTGCGCGATGTATATGCTTGCCACTACATACGAGTAAACAGCCTATTCAGTGTATTTAACACATTTAATGTTGTTGGTCTTTTAATTTTATGTGCACTTGAATTGAACGTAAATGTATATGCAACATGCAATGGAACTACTCAAGTAGTCGTATATCACAAGTCTTATGAGTTTTTCTTTTTTAAGAAAATTTATTAAATTTGCATCTCTGTACTCATATATTTAGATAAAACTTCTTGACTCTGTATTGGAAAAATTAGCAGTTAATATCATAAGATTTGTTTTGAAAAAAAGGCTACAAAAGCGAAATTATATGAAATTAATGTTTCTTAGAGGTTTTGTATTTTGAATACATAGAACGATCTATATAATTTAATTTTTAAAGATGATTTCGTGTAAATGTTGACCACGGCTGCGCCTCAAATGGTTCATACTCTGGGTCTGATTTTGGCATACTCTCTCCAACATATCGGACGGTACCTCACGAATAAATTCTTTAATATTGGCATTCACTGCGTCAACCGTTGCGGGCTTGTCCCTATAGACATGAGACTTAACATAACTCCACAAAAAATAGTCTAAAGGCGTTAAATCACACGGCCCCAAACGTGAAATAAAATGTTCATCGAACTCGCCTCTCAATTGGACCATTGTTTCGCTTGCTGTTTGGTATGTGGCACCGTCTTATTGAAACCACATGTCAGCCAAGTTCAGCTCTTCCATTTTGAGCAAAAAAAATTATAATCATCGCACAGTAGCGAGCACCATTCACAAGAACTTTCCTACCTTCGTCGTCTATGAAAAAGTACGGTCGACAACAAACAGTGCATTTTTCGGGATGGAACGCTTGTGACTGCTCTTCACACCAAATACGGCAATTTTACTTGTTCATATATCCATTCAACCAGAAATGAGCTTCGTGGCTGAACACAATTTTCCGATTAAAAAAAGTGGCCGATGCACTTTCTTAGCCGAGCATGGATTTTGATAATAAAGTTAAGATATCACTTAGTCTGACCTTGACATTTCGAAAAGATTTTCAGTATATAGACGCTCAGGAGTCGTTGCTTTTTTATTTCCGAGGTAGAACACTCGCAGAGAAGGTAAAATATGGATTCTTCTTTTCCTATATCCTTGCACCTACGGCAGTTATCACTAAAGGGTAGTCTGAATCGGCTTGCATGTAGTTCTGACATATACTACGTTTATACGCACGTCTTATTTGCCAATAAAAAAGAAGAATGTTGCGTATAACTTTTTTATTGTAACTTATTAACTCACTTTACAAGTCGTGAATAACGACACTATTTGCAAATAAAAAGTAAGACGTTGCCACTTCATGAACGTTTTTTGTGTTTTACTTACCAAACAATCATATTTTCGTCACATGGCATCACTAATAATAACATAAGTTCTGTATGCAATTTCCCGTATAAACAGTGAATTAGTTATTTGCAAATAGTTCTATTTGCAAATAAGGAGGGCCAAATCACCCTGGCGACCCTAGGAAATGCTGCTTTTAATAATCCCAAGTGAAATTTCAACTGATACTGCATTGGAAATGCTAAAAGCAGATCGTGTGTGCTTAGCTTAAAGATTTCTTAATTGTTTTTAAATATCCAACATTTGGACATGTGCATACTTTACTAACGTTTGAAATCTAGTAAAATTCAAATAGATTAAACAATCGTTGCCATGTTTGAGTATTTCACTATAATGGCTAAAACTGAAATAAATAAAAGACTCGTTTACTTGTGGTGCACCATTAACGCTTTAATAGGGCGAGAGAACAAGTATTAAATTAGAATAAAAATGTAGTCTTTGCTAAAGAAGCTGATGTACATAGTTGCAGACTTGCAGAAAACTGCAAGAAACACGCCAGCAAATAAATGGAAGTACAAAAGCGCAATAGACGGGCGGACAGAAAGACAGGCATACAGAGTCTATAGTTATGGGCATTACATAAATTTCTTAAATTGCTATTTTCTTGTGATTGTTCCTCTTTTTTTCGTGTGTGGAGCACTGGGCCAGCGAGGCATCAAGTCACTGGTGAACTCGTTTTTTTTAACTTTTTCATTTCATTGGAAAATTTAGTCTACCAAGCAGTCAGTCACTCAGTTATTCAGTCAGTTAGCTTAGTGGCTGCTACTTAACTGATTTATGCAGCAATTTCAACTTTAAAAAGGTGTGCGTAGGCATTAGAGAGTGTGGAAATAAGGAAAGACGAAAGGCAGCAAAGCAACATTTAACATTGAACGTGTGGTAAGTGCCTGGATGCATGCATACGAGTGCTTGTACATGCAACAAAATCAGACAATAGCTGTAGCTGTTGTTGACGATGATGATGACGACGATCATGACTTTGAAGTTGATAATGATGGTGTGCAATACACGCAAGCAGCCTGGCAGCAGTACATAACGTGCGGCATTGGCTTACCATAACCATACATAACAACATAATGTACTTGCAATCATGTACGAGTTCCTAAGGGTATGGAACATGTAACATGCATTCATACTCATTGGACTTTCCATCTAGTGGAACAATTACGCTGATAGCAAGTATTGGTGTGAGTTTATGTCACGTATTTAAATGAATTGTTTCTTTCTCAAAAGCACTCCCCGTCAAAGATTTCTTATGTTCCCAAGCGTTTAATATTGGATTTTTCTCAAGAGCAGAAGACTACCTGTCTGTTGTGAACAGGAAATATTTTTCTTTTTTTTATGATTTGTGCTGCTGTGCTGCAATATGTGTGCAGCAGGAAGTGATCAAATTAAATTTAGCAGATCGACTGGAGTTAAAAGGACATAATTTAACATGTACGAGTAAATGTATGTTTGAACTTCAAAATGCATTTTCACTGGAACATTTCCGAAATTGAGAAAGTTTATTACAAAGAAACAAGTGATAGGGGCCATATCCGTATGAACTAGATCTTATGAACTCTTACTTCAAGCAAATAAAATTTGTCTTTCCAAACATAAAACAAATGATATAAAAAATCCAGAATGTTTTTAGTGTCCGCACAGACTAAATATTTAAAATGAGGTCCAATGATATAATTCCCAATAAAAAGGAATCTTAAGTAATCATATAAGTTCGAAGAATATTTTATGAATTAAATTCCAAAAATATGAAACTCTTTCCAAATCTGAAAATGAAATAAAATCTAAAATTTTTATATTTGTCTCGGTGAAATAACAGCTTTGCAAAGAAAAAAAAAATAAGTTCCAATAGAATGAAAGTTAAATTTTAATTAAAATATTCTTTCTGCTCAAGGTCCTATTAAATGGTTAAAAAAAGTTGTAACTATCGTCATTTCGATACTCAATGAGTATCATCCTGAAGAAATATTTCAATTATAATTATAAAAAAAATAAAGATATATTTCTATAACACGTAACAGATATAAAATAAATCCAAAAAATGTATAAATACCATTAAAAACTCCTGTACGCACAGCTGCACTTGAATACTTCTTTAACGATATCGAATTTCGCACTAGTTATTCATGCCAAGAACACCAAGACCTTCTTATTCCTCAATATTTATATCAAAGTTACTTTGAATCTTCGAACAACAAAATGGTCTCAGCATTAACACTGATAATCGAAGTGTAAATAAGGTCCTAGAACTATATCTTACGAGAACAATTAGAAGATTAGAGGATTCATTTGGGTCCCAGAAAGCCTGGATATGTATGATATCGCTGGCATGTTTAAATTACATGGTTTCAACTGTACAAAAGTATATTGACATGATCTCGACTGATATTTCGTGCAGTCGAGAAAGTATAGAAAATAATATCATGAATGATTAAAATAATGATTGCTATTGGTTCTTTAGAATGCGGGAATCCCTCCAACTTAGAAGACATTCACTTTTACTATAATACACTGTACTTGATGGAGACTTTACATGACCAGCGTTTTATGATATGAGAGTGAATAAAATGGTCTAAGCGAGTCCTTTAGAAAGGCCGTTGTAGCTGCCATCCGAATATAAATGAATTTAAAGCTTTGTCAGTTTGAAATATCATTAGAAAAAATCGAACTTATTGTCGAATCACGTTTCATTTGGCATTGTGCGTCCGCGACTTGGCGTGAAAGCAATAAATGGGA
The DNA here is from genome assembly GCA_963681545.1 of Germaria angustata. Taxonomy (NCBI): domain Eukaryota; kingdom Metazoa; phylum Arthropoda; class Insecta; order Diptera; family Tachinidae; genus Germaria; species Germaria angustata. Next base: position 58,459,152 of record OY813001.1, on the reverse strand, counting down.
ATATTTCATTCGAATCAAACATAATATTATTTCGAAATCTATTTTCATTGATAATTTGGTTAAAAAGTTCAGGAGTTTGCAATTAATGACATTTTCTTCCCTAAGAAAAGTGTAAACCTTTTTCTAATGTATTGGACTCTTTAAGTACTGTTCTTAATACTAGTATGTTTAATGTTCATTTAATCAAATTGCCATCAAATTATTGTAAGTGTTCACTGGCACCAGTGCAAAATGCTTGCAGTATTTGAAGAACTTAAAAACTTCATAAATAGAAACATTAAACTGATTTCTTTTGGCAATTGAAAACAAAACTAATACAATTTCATCAGAAAAGAAAATGACATGAGTGTAACCAAATGCCGAAGCATTATATTTTTAACAATTTAATCAATTATCTTGGTAATTGAAACTATTATTCTCCAATTAAAAAATTAAAAACGAACTTTAACTTTTTTATTCAAAAATATCTTCCTTTAAAATCTGGCAAACATTAACTGCTTAATTTTATATCGTGCATTAGTTTAAATTAGAAAAATTATTAACAACCCACTAAAATACACCAAATACTACTTGGAATATCAGCAGTTGTATTCCATTTCTTTTTTACATATTTAAGTATAACAAGCCATTACACTACTGCTTTCTACTTTCATCTTGAATTTATTCGAGTTGTCAATGTTGCAAGAACCCAAGGTTTCTTAATAAAATACATTGAAATTGAAGCTTAAGCATGTTTAAATTCAAATGCGAATATTGCCTCGTTTTCCTTTTGGTTTTTTTCATACTTTTTAAAAGAATCTATTGTTCGTAACAACTACTTCTGCTGCTAATTTTTTACTACAATTTTTTGTTTCTCAACTTTAATTTTTTTGCTACAACTAATAGAAAACTAATGTCTACTTTTTACTGTGGCAACATAATTGTGCACCCACATTGCTTTGGATTTTATTCTTTGTTGTTTTTTTTCGCTGTATTTTCAACTTAAGTGGCATCTTCACTCAACAGAAGATCACAGTCGATACTTAACAACATCATTTTACAGTACAAAAAGGATTATAAGGAACAGTCTTTTGTGATAATGTTAAACAATAAAATCTTTTATGAAAAACCATCATATTGAAGTTGAACTAAATCAGCCTTTGCCGATGAAGCAAAATTGTTCAACTATTTCGCTGACTATTATTAAAAGCATTAAAATAAATAGTTATTATTAATATAATTGTTTGAAGGATTTATAAAATAAAAAAAGTGGTAGGAAGTGAAACTTCTGTAAATACTTCTCTCAGCGCACAAAGTTAACAATCTTTAACACAAATGTTAGGTCGACTTTCTTCTACGGTTGCGAGACATGCAGCAGATGTTTGTTTGTGAATCAATGTCTTCGCAGGTTATTATGAATATTCTGGCCTAGAGTGGTGTCCAACAACTGGGTTTAAGAGCAATCCAACCAAGAAATAGAAAGACGTAAATGGCGTTGGATTGGCCACACTTTAAGAAGATCAAGAAATGCCATAGATTGGAACCCGCAAGGAAATCGAAAAAGAGAACGCCCAGCTCATAAGTGGAGCAGGCAAATCGATGTACAAGTGGCGGGAATGAGTAAAACCTGAGGCGAAGTGACAACGCTGGCACAAGACAGGAATATGCTCAACCAATTTATTGAGGCCCTATGCTCCCTAATCAATGGAAAAATAAGAAATATATGTAATGTATTTCGATGTTGGTTCCTTTTACATATATATTGGCAGAAACCAAAATTTTCCCCGATTATAAGGAACTTCTTCTATTATGAACTAAACTGCCTATTCCATCGGTGCTGGTGGTAACCAAAATCGGAAGAACTTCTATATAATTATGGGTAAATTCTGTTTTACCATAAATGTCTTGTTTATAATGGATTCCTAAAATATTTTTTCTACGTATACGTGATATAGATTTTTTGAGTTCATGTTACTTATACGCATGCAATCCCATATATAAAAATACTAGCAGGACATTTGACCCATAATATCTGTTTTAAGGTCATTTTATTTATTTACATATAAATTTTTTTATATTGGCATTTAACGAGGGCAGTTTAATAAGTCCGAGACTTTTTTAATTGAAACACATCAAAATAGGCATTTTGTTTGTGAGATGATTTCATCGTTGGAGTCAAATTTCTTTTCGCCGAGACATTTCTTCAGGTTTGGAAACAAGAAAGAGTCACTTGGGGTTAAATGCGGAGAATAGTGTGGATGAGGGAGTAGTTCGTAGCCTCATTCATTGAATTTTGCCATGGAAACTACGCATGTGTGCACCTTTGCATTTTCCTAGTGGAAAACAACCTTGTCCTTGACTAAATAAGTTCTTTTTTTCAAACTCTCATTAAGTCGACCCACTAAGTTGGCATAATATTCGCTATTGAAAGCACATGTCAACCAAGTCCAGCTCTTCTAGTTTGGGCAAAAAAATTTGTAATCATCGCACGATAGCGCTCGCCATTAACAGTAACGTTCTTGCTTTCGTCGTCTTTGAAAAAGTACGGTGCAATGATGCCAACGGCCCATAATTCACACCAAACTGATCATGTTCAACCGTAACATTTTACACGAAAACAGCTGAGCTGCCAAAAAGAACGTTGCTAAATAAGATACCCTTTATATATTTTTTTACTTAAAAATGTTTATTTCATGATAATGGGGGTAGCGAAGAGGCATATGGGTAAAGTTTATATACAATTTAATTAAAGTCCGATTACTTTTGACTAGGGAATGGATAAATTTCATTAATTTCTTTGGTTTTATATTTTAGAGCTGCGGCGGGCTAATGGCCTCTATGTTAGTTTAACAGTCCAGAGATTGTGGGAAAAATTAACACTGAAGCAAGAATTGGCATTGACTGGATTTATTTTTAATAATTTCATAATTTAATGAAGATGTATTCAGTGCCTCCGTAGACTAGTAGCTGGTGTACTAGACTAGTTGTCGGAAGGTCACAGGTTCGATACCTGCCAAAGACTCTGCATATTTCTACAGGCAAGCTAAGTAGCTTCGCAGTTTGTGTTTGTTAACTTTAAAATAATAATTATCTACGACTACAGAGTTTATTATTATTTCATTATGTTGTTAAAAAAAATTCTTTATTACCAAAAGTTCTAATGTATCGTTTCACATCTGTCACACTGTACAGACTTTTTTCATCACATACCTTCCAGTAACTGGCATGTGCTTAAAATATATTTTTCTCATTTTATACGTTTGTTGCTCCTTTCTGCATTTTGTTCTTTTTAAAATGGAAGATAATACCCACTTGAGGATCTTTTCAGTGATCTTTACACCATCATCATGTTGTGTTATGGGTCGCAACTCTATCGCCAAATGAGATTTTGTGTTTTCTTGCATTCAGTTCGAAGCTTCGTAAAACAAATTGAATTACGGGTTGAAGATTTATTTTTCTGCTCAAAAAGAGTTTTATTTGTTTTTTCATGGTTGGGTGTGCCCAAACTCCTTGTAGTTGTTGTAAATTAAATTGTTTGCTTTCGCTTTTGAGCTTTTCGGTGGCAATATGTATATAATTTAGTTAAAATTATGGTTTGAGATTTATTTAAATTTATTTATTTTATGCAGTTTTCGTGTCTGTATATTTGAAATGCTGTTAAGGTAAAATATTTTCGAAGCTTTTTGTTTGTAGTTTAGAAATATTTATTATGAGCTTGTAGTTAATAAGAATTATATATTTGGAATATGTTTTTTAAGTGACTAACGCAAGAACATTGGTTTGAAAAACATAGTAACACTGGGTTAAAAAACTTTCTCAATAGAATGAGATAAATGCTTGCCATTTGAAAACAAAAAAATTTGATTCCTCTAAACGATTGAGAATGCCATAAATTATATGGAGTATATTTAAAAAAATTTGTTTTTTCTTGGCATTCCTACACGCGTAGGAACTATATTAAGTTACTTTAGAAACTGTAGTTGTTGTGAAATAAATTAAATATAAATTTAGTCACTATTAAGAACCTAGAGTTAATCAACTGATATTTTTTATGACTTTGATTGATATTTCGATTATTATCGATTATCTTGGATATTGCATAGCAAGAAGATTTATAAATTTTCGATTTCTTATAGTTGAGCAAATCTGAAACAAGTCTCGTATTAATTTATAACGAAAAATCTATCGATAGCACTAGTTTAAATAATTAAATAACTTCGTTAGACGATTGCGTGCGTATTAAAGAACGCTCAATTCCCTTTCAATTAGTCAAAAAGACACTTTTTTAGAAAAGAAAACATCATAAATAATACATCATACAGATCTTATATAAGTTAACAATAGCAACCAGGGATGGATAATTTTATACCAATATTTTTATAATTCTTTTAATTTGAGAGAAATTATTTTGCTTGAACAACTCTTAGCGTAATTTAAATGATTTCATTTTTTTATCGTTACAAAGTTAAAAGGAATTGCCAGCAATTATTTTACTTTTTAGGCCTTGAATATAGTTGAAGACATTTTTGTTTCTGAAATATATTTTATGTCGTGTCATTTCCAAAGAGACAAAAATAGAAAGAAAAATTTTTAGTTTTCCTTTATACTGTAGTTACGGCAGCCTAAACTTAGGACATGGCTCGTTATGGAAGCTCCATTACATCAAAAACCGATGGAAATCAGTGAAATCGTCGAATCACTATTAGTTGCAGAGGATGTTGGCATATCAGTTGACCCATGGCATATAATTTTTTCGCATGAAGCGCGTGGCAGCGAAGCTCGCTCCAAAATTCCTAAATTTTGAGGAAAAAGAACCGTCGCATGGGAATCGCTCATGAAATTTTGAATGACGTTAACGAAAATCCTGATCTGCTAAAAAGTGTCATGACAAATCATGTGTATATGGTCATGACATCGAAACCAAAGTCCAATTGTTCTAACGGAAGAGCCAAGGAGAGCCAAAACAAACAAAAAAGCACGCCAAGTTCGATCAAATGTCAAGGGTTTTGCTCACTGTTTTCTTCGCTTACCGTGGCTAATGCATCATTAGTTCTTGCCACATGATCGTACGGTTAATAAGGAGTATTACAAAAGAATACCATAATCATGCCTCAACCACCGTATTCACCAGATTTGGTACTCTGCGACTTTTTCTTGTGCGCAAAATTAAAGAGACCCGTGAAATCACCGAATCGTTAAGAGAGCTCAATGCCACACCAAAAAGTGAATATCAGAACTGCTTCGAGGATTGGAAAAACCCTGGCACAAGAGTATTATATCTAAGGGGGCATACAAGGGACAAAATAGAAATTCATGAATAAATAAATATTTTTTTAGAAAAATTTAAATACACTTTTTCCATTGAACAGACCTCTTATAAGATTATATTAAGTACCAGTTTGCAATACTTGCTTTTGGCTCGTGATAGTATAAATCTATATACCGGTATAAACATATTTTATATAGTTGATATCTCTGCAATATAAAAGTCAGGTATATTTTTACGGTTATGGTGATTTAATAATAAAAAATTTGAACCCCGTAACTCTGGAAGAGAACAAAAAAAATATATAAACATAAATTTACATATTTAATGTGGTAATTTTGTTATTGCGGAAAATGTTTTCGGAATGAATGAATCCTAGCAAAAATTATGTCGGGGCAAAAATTTTGCCCGAAACAAATAAGTGAATCCACCTCTACTTTTTAATAACCGACTTCAAAGAAACGAAGAAAGTTATATATTCGATACCATATTTTTTTGATTCAACAAAATGTTTAGAAAAATAGAATAAAAAAGTTCAAGTGATAAAATTAGATGCGGTTGTTTCGAGCATTTTACCGCCCATCCTGTCGTTGAATTTAAATTAAATTTAAATTTTTAAAACAAAAATTTGATTTAAAAATATATTTCTTTACACACTTATACACACGTGTATGTTTACACATACATTTTAAAATCTATTCGTACACACTCTTATAATAAGTAATTAATTATTCACGATCATGGTGAGGATCATGAAAAATTCACGCCCATCATTTGAACACTCTCCATCTCTAGTCGAGACATCCAACTCATCCTGGACTTTATCTCAACTGGAAAAAGAAATCAACATCAAGAACAAATAGTCAAACATGAAATTATAAAATTTAAAAAGCGTTAGATAATTATAACGATTTGTTTGAACAACATCAAAGAAAAACAACATATTTTAATGTAGAAAATTAATGCATGTGAATAAAGTTTTATTCAAGAGAGAAACAAGTAATTCTTAATGAAATGCATTTATTCAGAAAAATGTTGTATTGAAAAGACACAATCTGACACCTCTTCTTTCATGACAAATGAGTTCTAAATCGGATTGATCAAGCTGAACACTTAGAGGTGAAAGCTCGTTTTATATACTATGGAAAATGTACATTACACTTAATACCACTCTTAGGAGCCACTATCCAGTCTATTGTTATTTTGCCTTGCATCAATTTCGTTAATGGGTTGTTGTTCCAGCCAAGTAGATGATTGGTGTGTTGTAGCATGTCCTAGGATAATGGGGCTGTCATCTGTCGTTGTCTAGAAACAACGCCCTCTATGTATTTGGTGTAATGGTGAGGAACCTTGCTACTTTTTGATTCCTACCTTTTTTTCTATTTATTTATAAACATGATATTGAGAAAGAAACCTTTTATTAAAGGAGCGTTATAGCATCATGTAGAGTATGAACTATTCTTCATTTTTCCAAAAAAAAAAGGTCTTCGAATAATTTAAAAACACGAAATTTTTCAGAAACCGGTTTTCGATTTCGTATTTAAAACCGGTTCGCTTAATCGGTTGTTCTTTCTTCATTGATACAAATGAATATAATTTTTTTATACTTTTTATGATTGTTTTAATAAATAAAAAAATAAGGAAACAAACGTAAATTGGCACACATTTCAATGTCAACATTATACTGGATAAAATTCAAAATTAAATTAATAAGGGTGGCCCAAATACAAGTATATTTGAGAAAAATTTAATTAACCATAATGCCTTGGTGGGCCATCCTACTAAACCAAAGAAAATCCAAGTTCATGTCTTCTATTTAAGGCCATAAAAAGTCGTTAATCATGGCTGTGTAGTGCTCATCGTTGTCTGAAATGCTGTATCCAGCAGAATTTTCGGCAAAAATTTATCTTTAGGCCACATGAAACTGCCGTTCTCTGCAGGTTGCATTGACGTTTGGACAGTGACGTTTTGGCTTACCGATTGCCAGATGCAGTAATTTTGTTTATTGAAACAACGGCCGAGTTGAAAATGCGCCTCATGAAAAAAAAATCTGATTTCTTAGCCAAAGTCCTTGTACGATATGTAATCCTACATAACTTTGTCCAAAACGACTCATTTTGGTCTGCATAGGTATGATACTGGCTGATATTCTCTATTCCGGACGAAAGAAATTTATCATTATCAAAATAACATATTAATTAAAAAGATATTTGTATTTGAACTACCCTTTGCATCCCATTCGGATTTTAGTTCTTATACTAATGAATGTGCAGGATTTTAAAATGTTTACAAACGGCTTGTTTACCGACGATATCCGTTGCACGTTGGATAACATCAGAAGGGAAATCCAAAGATTTAGAAGAAATTCGCTACATGACGAGAGGCCTTGTTAGAAAGTACAATTCCTTTATTTCTAAAGTATTACTAGACTTGCTTGAACTTAGAAGAATGCAAAAGCTTGTCTATGACTAACAGCTCAATTAACACCTTCATTTTCATATCTTATAACATTTAAAAAAAGCGCTACTGGCCGGAATGTTCAACCAAATCCAAATACTTCTTCGTTATAAGTGGATACGTTTAATATATTCTAACTTTCACAGCACATTTGTTCTGGCCACATGTATACCTTATCAAATAGCTTTCCACTCTGTGCTTTACTACTCTATAGTATTAACGCTCAAGCGAAAAGCACAACTAAACAAATAAATGCTCAATCAAGTGTTTGTAACAAAAACTTGTTGCAATTGAATTTTAAAAGTCTATTTTATATGACGATAGAGAAAAAAACAAATACTCGTAAAATAAATATAATACATAATATTATTAATGAAATACTCTAAAATAAATTTAAAGCTGGACATTTTTATATGTTTGTAATGGTCATTCCAGCATATTGTGGATGCTAATAATAATTGTTGACAGCAGTGGCAGCATTAGGCAGCATTAGTCAGTAATGATAAGGAATTAAATATTAATGGAGCAAAAAAATATTAATTTGTTTAATGTGGTTATAATGAAAATTATTTGACTTTAGCTTAAAGCCGGTATATTCTGTCCAGAACATTTGAATATGAAATGCTAATTTTCTAAACATGTAATGGATCACAGATTTAATGTGTGAATCGATGCTTTGAAACTAGTTTGATGATACACGGACGGTTAAATGAGATACTCGGTAACGAAAAACCTCTCGCTCTTTTGTTATTGAACTTGTGCAACATCGAAATTTTGATAGAGTTTAAAAATAAGTTTTTTTTTAAAGAAATCTTATTGCTTTAATTGTTTGAGCACATTACATTTAGTCCAGCGTATTTCTAGTTCTTTTTTATTCTCTCCAAGTAATACGAATTTTAAAGGACCTCAAAATAGGGCTCGTTTCAATGATGACCTCTATTTATTCATATTTGGCATTAGGTAGTAGTCACAAGGGACTAAATCTGGAGAGTATGTCAGATGTGGTAAGAGTTCATAGCCATGGAATTTTGCCATAATGAGTGGACAAATATACACTTGTGCACTATTTTAATGGAAGAGCACTTTTTCTTCCCTACATAAGGACATTCTTGCTTCAAATCAATATTGAGTCTGTCTAAATGCTTTGAATAGTATTCGCCGGTATTGTTTGACGTTTTACAATGTAATCGATGTGATAGCGGCGTGAACCGTAAAAAAATTCCCTTGACGTTGTTGGCCTACAGACCCGAAGAGTATCTTTCTTCTTATAAAAGGAAGTAATACTCAGGCAATTAATGCCTAATATTGAAAATGTTACTCGTTTAGGAAAGGCATAGTGTACAGAGGACAGGTTATAGAAGGAGAAGAGAGATAGATAGAGAGAGAGAGAGCTTAATTCTTTTTGCAGCTCTGCTATTGAGCGTTTTATTAACTTATATAGCAACGTTGCAGCGCCTGTGGAGTTGAATAGACACAGTAGCCACTTTATTAATTGATTCTTCTATTAATAATGTCAACGAAGTAGGGGGCTGTGATTTACATCAGCGTAGAAGAGTATCAATCGCTGTCGGTACTGTTTAGTGATCATTCCTATGCCTTCATTACAACGACAACTAACACAATGCCACACTAATATACAACAGAAAAAAAGTCTATGATGTTGATGACTTGTCTTGAAAACTTATCAAACTCACTTTCTCCGTCATAATTTGTTTTGTAGTCAGCGTGCTAACCAACACAGCGAACAGTGAACGTCTTAAAGGAGACGCAGTTAAAAAGTGCTTCCTGAGGAGTAGTGAAAATTCTTAGATTTTGATGTAGAAAAAATGCAAGTCTAGTTCACTTCTATAACATTTTAAAAATAGTCTTGTCATTACAAAATTCTCCTTACGTAAATTATAAGCTAAGAACGGTGAGAGGAGGTTTTTATTTTAAGAAAATAATTTAGTACTAAATAATAAAATAGTTTATTTACTCCTACTGACCTTCGTCAGTAGGAGTAAATAAATCGAATCCTGCCGCAGAACTCTGGCAGTTTGTGTTTTATAAATAAAGGGAGCGCACAACAAGCCTTCACTGGCTTAAGTGTATGTCGTATGACATGGGCTATCACACCCAGTCCAATCAACCTACCTTAACCTAACCTACTCCTAGAAAAGGGAGTGTTAAAGGCTAAATACTTGTTAATAGTCATAATTTGTTTTTTCTTCTGTGAAGGGAATAGTTCCAGTTGATGATTTAAGAAAAATACAATTTCCATATAAATTTACAAAGATAAGCATAACTTTTTAATTTAATCAAGTCGGTATAATGCAAGGAATACTTTAGAAGCTGTGAAAAAGTCATTCCTCAAGAAGAACTTCTATGTTTTTCGCTTGAAAGGCACAAGTTTTTTTTAATATTCTAAAAGCTAAATATAGACATTTTATTAACATCAGTTAAATATTATATTGTTTTGCGAAGATGTGGGTAACATGGAAAACGTGTTTCCCATTTTTGAGCCAATATCTTTTTAGAAAAAAATTTTCTATAAATATTGTATGAAAGAAACTGCTGTACAAGAAACGCAAAACTTTCAATGAGACTTCCATATGTTTCTTACAAACTTTTTTCCTGAATTTTAAATTAAATGGCGTTTAATCCAAGACCCATATTGACAGTTTGTATGTATCCTTAAATACTAAAATGGCTGAGTTCCTGATTATATCAAAAGAAAGGAGCAACTGCTACAAAAAATATGCCTTTGAATAGGAAGCAGTGAAGTCAGGGCGAACAGGTCTTTGCACTGTCAACTGAAAAAATTTCCTAAACGCCAAATCTCAATCAGATATTACAGAAACAGCGAAAAGAAAAATTCTTTAAGCCCAATCAACAAGACCCAAGATTGCGTGCAAACTGTTCCCCAGTCCAGAGCTGAACTGCTTTGCGATTTCCCTACAAACTTAGTAACTTGGGAGAACTATGTTCATGCTGGCATATCTAATAGTTCATTATGACATGAAAGTGAGTGGTGTGGCACTGAATGGTATACTGCACAGTCCTCTTGCAATTATACAGTCTCAAATCCCAGCTGATTAATAACATGTGATTTTTTTCCTTAAAAGGGTATCTTCATGTTATATCTCTGCATTACAGATCATCCGACCCTTGTGAGGAAAATGGAGTAGTATTAAGTAAATTTAAAGTAAAAAACTAATCTTTCAAATCTCTGACTTTTAATTGTCAAAGCTCAAGCCCACAAATTGTTTCAATAGACCAAGAAACAAGGCATAACACTATGAATAATTTATAAAATAAATAAAAGTCAACTTCTTGTTTGTTTTTCAATTTTGTCGTCATTGGAAAAATGCAAAGACCAATCCAAACTGCAACAATCATAAGAGAGAAAAACAAGTATAACAACAACAACAAACAAACAAAAACAAACTTGCGACTAAATTGACAGATAAAGAAATAAATAATATGGACAGATTATTACATCCAGTGGTATTACAAAAATAAAAGCATATACTTAGAAATCAATTGCGTTCATTTCTTTTTTCTACGAAGAGTGTTGCAAATAAAACAAACTCATGTTAAAATCATGTTTTAACATGCTACACACACTCGTACTAGTAAAAACATGCCACATTAATCCCAAACATCAATTATAGTTAAAGCTGAAGTTGAAGCTTTTTTCTTCGCTGCTCTTTATTGTTATTTTTTTTTTTCTTTTTCTTCAAGTCTGTATTTTTCTTTTAGGAAACTAATTAAAACGGAAAAGGTATGATACAATTGACCAACATTCCATAAATGGTCAATGTGTCTGGCGGTGACTTGTTATTATGATTTTAAATTCGCTTAAAAAGAAAATTACTTTTGCAAACTGTTTGATTGAAGACTCTAAGAATGTCTGTCAAATTGGTCTTGTAAAGGATTTTCAGTTTATTGGAAAACGCGTTTGCCATATTTTTTAGTTACAGATAAGGTTGTTATCGATCAACCAATTAAAGCCCTTGTAAATCCATGGAACTTCAAGGATCTTAAAGACCTGTAACCTTAAATACTGAGTGCAAGCGGTAGTACTCTTTGATAAGTCCATAGAACAAGGAAGTCCAGGAACAAGGAAGCTTTCTTTATTTATAAAGAGCATTTAATATATCATTCCTATTACTGATTATCTCAGGTGGTGCTAATCTTGCACACTGCATACACCACTCACAAACAAACCACAAGCACCATAATGACTCATGGCAATACGTACCTACAAGTGAAACTAATCTTTTCCTGAGGCAAGTTTGTCCCTACAGACTATGCCACCCAGACATACGCATAAATTTTTTTGTTATTCAACAAACTTCGTCAAATCTTTAGGAAAAGCCAACACACCCGATTTTTCATGAAATTGTGATTATATTAAAGAATAATGGCTCTGTAGATCAATACATCTAAGAATTTTTTTTTAATATTAAAGAAATTTCTACGAAAAGTATTCAAGATAGGAAAATCATATAATTCTGAATAAACAAATTAATACAACAGCCCATTAAAAAAAATACCTTCAATAAAGGCAGGTCAATAGTCCCGTGCCTTTTTTAATAACACAAAAATTTTCGGGTAAAAAATTATTTTATTTTTCAACATATTCTCCTCTATACACTTTATCCAACGTTTCTCCAGTTTTTTTATCCCTTAAATAAAAAGATTTGTTGAAGTCATTAAAATATATGTAGATATTTGTTTCATCGTTGGAGTCAAACCTCTTCCTATCAAATCTCTTTTACTCGGTGTTAAATACCGAAAATAGGGCGAATCACACAGTGATTTGTAGTTTAATTCATGGAATTTCGCCATGTGTGCATGCTTGCTTTGTCCTCGTGCCAAAAGCGGTCGTTTTCCTCATTAAATAAACCCAATAAGATGGCATATTTGTCATTGATTGTTTTAACCCTTTGTGAAGGTCGCCATGACTTTATTGGCTGACAAAACCAACTTGGCCTTTTTTGATCCGATTTACCCCGAGAAACCCACTGTTTTGACCGCTATTTGGTATCTGCTGTATTGTGGTGAACCCACGTTTCGTCCACGGTTACGAAACGGCGCAAGAACTTGTCCATATTGCGGTTGGACAATGCAAGCCTTCCTGCGAAATTATCAACTGGCATGCCTATTATTTGATTCATATTGACCGATTTGAAAGTAGTCCTCATTATGTTTTTTAGGAATATAATTGTTATAAATAAATAAAATAAACTGATTGAAGAAAAATAATGTTTCCATGCAGATTTGAGGAAAGGACTATTCTTTTTATTAAAAAGAAATATTTTCAAAACAAGTTTAACAGATTTTAGAAAATATTTTATATTTTCAGGTAAAAATTTGTCAACTTGACTTCCTGGGAAGCAATGAAAATATTATTCCTTGAGAATGACTTTTATTTCTTTTAACTGGAATTGAATGATGAGTTCACTTTTGGCACAATTAGCAACACAATATTTGTAATACTAGCGGGAAGAGATACTGAATACCGCTTTGCAAGCAAGAATTTCAGCCTGACGTCAAAAACTTTTGTAACAATAATACGATCGTTTTTTTTTTAATGTGGGGTGGTAAATTGAACTTTGATATAGTTGTTGCAAAAATTTTGTGCTTTTAAAGGAAAATCAACTTTTCTGTTAGAACCTAAAGCCATTGTGTGGAAGATTGAGCACATCTCGATCATGATAATGTCTAGCCTCTCATGAAATACTCGTAGTCCTTTGCTGGATAAAAAATCGTAAACCTTTAAAACTAAATAGTTTCAGTCAGGAAATCAAAGCGGAAAGTAATTGCGATATAATATTAATTTTTTAACCAATCTACTTTGACAATAGAAATGGTCTCATCTCATCTTCCGCTGAGATAGGGATCCCATTGAATTGTTTTTTTTTTCATTTTAATAAAAAGTCTATCTCAAAAATATCAGGGCCCTATTTGTTGTGAATTTATGAAGTAAAGTTCGGTTTGGCTAAATATTGTACCTTCGGCTGAACTACGGCTTCCGTATCGCTGATATTCTGTAAAGTATTAAGTTTATAATAAAAATTATAATCAATTAAGAAAGTGAAATGAACACTAAGAAATGGACTCATCTACGTTACTTTTATGCTATAAGGACAAAAAAGATCTCTTTTTTGAGTGCGAGAAAGAGAGAGAAATAAGAGGAAGGGGAAAACTGGTGGATAAAAGGAAATATGTGCATTTAATTGAAAAATCCAATATAAAGGGGTTGCGGCTGGAAAATTTCTTTTTCCTCCAATTTATCTATAGCTTCTCAGTTATTGTCAATATATATTGCCATTGATGCTCGTGCTATTGGCTGCTTGTTGCAAGTGTCTCCTTGTCATCGGTATCATGTTTTATAACACTTGATTTTGATGGTGAATGTATGGGCTCTATTGTTGTGAATTGTAGCCTGCCAAACTTAAATTGGTAATAAAATTCCAAATGTCTAGAAATCTTCACAAAAAATTTCGTAGCGTTTTGTCCCATTGATTTCTTTTACAAAGAAAAAAATTATTTTTTTTCATTCGAAGTTTTTTATCTCCATCCTTTTTAACTTGCTCTTGGGACCTGCATTTAGTTCATAAAAAGAGCTCTATTTGATCACAGACATTAGATAAACATCATTATGGTCATCAATCATGGCCATCCATTTAAGGTATGACATCTTCCTAGATCATCAACATCATCGGCATAAACATCGTTGCCATCAATAGCGTCACATCACCATCGCTCTTCAGCAGCGTGAGCTTGATCATCACGATGATCTTCGTCTAGATGAAACAAGACTAAATCAGTTTGAAATTTTATTTTATTAAGAAAAATAAAACTAATGCTAAATTGTACTTAATATGTACATTACTTACGTACATATTCGCATTAATGTGAGTATGTCTTATACATACATAGTATATAGTTTTTTATGCATGCTTATGCATGCTCGTCATTGTTTAAGCAAGTGCAAAATGCAATTAGTTTTGCTTTATTTGAAACATTTTTTGTTTGTTGATTGTTGCTCAAAAATATTCGCAAATAAAGAAAGAAAATCTTGTTTAAACTGGCCTTAACTTATTTCAATACTTATGTACATACATACATACACATACTTATAAATGTATGTAAGTATGTATATATGCTAAAATATATGTAGATAAGGCGTGCTTACTACTTCACACTGAAAGAAATAAGAGCTGTACTAATAAAAATTAAATATGTGCGTATAAACGCATTCCTCTAAACATTTATCAATAATGAGAGTGCACGTTCGTAAATGCAGTACTGCGCTGCAATAGTACATTTAAATGCTTTCAGCTGCAACAGTGAAGTAAATGGTGTCCAAAAAATATGTCAAATACGTTGTATAATAAATATTTTCATGATTATATTTTATTGTTACGATTTTTGGCGTTTATATGCGCTTTAACGATATATAGCGTCATTTTATTTATAGTGAAAGCTTTCATAAGCGGTTACTCACCGTCATGGTATTATTGACCGCTTATGAGAGAGGTACATACATATTATATGATTTTAAATTAATTACTTTATTGCGTAGATTGTAGAGACCCCGGATTTCTTCGTGGCCCAGAAATTTTCGTGATTTCATATTAATAATAAATCAAAAACATGTTTTATGAAAGTAAAATCAGAACTATTTCCCTTAATTAAAATATAAAATGAATATAATTTATTCTAAATATATCCAGATCAGAATATATCAGTTCCTCCAATGGGGACTTTCAAACTTTGATAGTGGATAGCAGCCATGTTGTTGAAGCTACAGCTGTCAAATTGGCCGTCATTTATTCAGTCTCCTTTTGCCAAATCCCATGGACGGATATAACGTTCAACAATACGTAAAAATAACAAAAAAAATTTTATCAAAATATGTGTTCTGTTCGTGCAACATCCCTAGCAATTCGCCCAGTTTGTGGTCGCCATAATCGACCTACCGGGAATACTACTCGCAGTATGATTGTTCAGTAAACAAAAAACCAACTCTCTCACATTGACAAAGCACAAGAACTTGGCCTTTATCTGACCACAACTTGTGGATTTTTAGGTCAAGTCTAGGAGCTGAAGGTAAACAACCATAGACAACGACATATGTTCGCTGAATGGGGTCTGGAGCATGACCCGAAGTTTCATCAAAAAATCATCTTCAACCGCATTTGCTCATAATCGACAACAAACACAAACGTGTGACAACTACGTAGGAATATTAGGCGTTGTTCAACCACAATATGGACGAGTTTGTGTGCCATTTTGTAATCAAGAGCGAAGGGTGAATCCAACACAACACACCAGAGACCAAACAGTAGTAAAAACAGTGGGTTTCTCGGGCTCAATGCTTCAAACGTGTAAAACGTTTAATGGCGAATATTATGCTAACTTATTGTCTCGATTTAATGAGGGTTTAAAGAAAAGACCGCATTTGTCCAAAAAGGAAAGGGATAAATAAATGTGTATAAAAAAATAAAAATTTAAAAAAAATTTAAAACAAAACAAAAAATTCTCATATGCAGACCATTAAAAAGAATAATTTATAACAGCCTTATTCAAATTGGGCCGATTCAACTTGAGTTGCTGATTTTTAAAATTAATCGCTATGTTTTTGATGTAGTGGAGTGCAACAAAGCCACCTGCTGCAAAATTTTTCAAATGGCCACTTTGTTTCAATACTTCGTTATGCGAAGTAATTGCGAATTAATCACGTCTTCAAATTCGTCAAAGACGTTTAATTGACCGCATGCTTCGTGTAAATTTTCTTGCGTTGCCAGTGTAATATCGTCCTCTACATCATAATTCGTAAGACTATAATTTATTCTGAGAATCCAGCCTTATGAAAATAGTTTTCTATGGTTGCAACTTCAACTCGATCCCGAGATATTTTGACATTGAAGCTGTTACAAATCAGAGTCGCTAAAAAGAGGAGTACGGCATTGGTTTTTAATTTTTTTTTTTTTTGGTACTGTTGCCCGTTTTTTATGGTTCCTGAGTTTTTATTCGGGATTTCCTAAATTTTACAAGCTTACGAGAATTGTTATTCCCTCTCATGGGTATTCATTTTGTATAGAAAAACTGTTAAAAAGCTTGGGTCGACAAAATTTTTTCCGGTCATGGTAGAATTCCAGTTATGGGAGTTTCCACTGTATTTATTTATTTTTTAATTAAAATATTGTTTAATCTCAATGTCTTATTGAATGGTTAAACAATTTTATTTGTTTATTAAAGAAACACAATATCCTGAAGATGATACTCAATGAGTATCAAAATATCGATATTCAAAAATAAATTTGTTTAAATATTAAATATGACCTTAAGCTTAAATAATATTTTAAATAAAATTTGTATAATAACGTCTAAAATATAGAGATATTATTGTATTTATATATTTATAAAATTTTATGATAAAGAAATGTTTAATATTTTTTCGTAAATATTTGTACATTAGAGTGGCCCATACTTTCATCATGTCCTAACATCTTTAAAGCTCTTCATAGAAACAACAAAACAACCTTCAAAGCGAAGTTTGAAAGTCTATACGATGTATAATTAATGTTTGATTTAATATATAAATACGAGGCCAGTTTTACAATTCCGTGACTTTTTGTGCTTTCAGCCGAGTAACGCTTAATGAAGCACTGCCACCGTTAACTGTTTTCTGTTACGAGATCACTGTCGATCACAATGGGAGCCATTGAAATCACACACACACTTGTTAATTTACACTTGAATCTTTAAATGTTTTCAAACCTTGTCTCTCTGTTGAGTTGGTTTAGCGACAAATGAAATATCGGCATATGAACAGGTAAAGCTGCAAGAAATGAATTTAAAAATGTTTTTAGACACAATCCCAATACATTTCAATATCAGGAATTCAAATTAGCTCTACAAATCGGTACAGTTCTGTTTTAGTTTTTCGAAATAAAAAATAATAATTCACATACAATGTGCAAATGCATGGGACTTTTCAATGCAAAACATTCTTGTTTTTAAATCGAAGATTATGTCGTGGTATATTCACTCAATCGGAATAAAGCAGCGCAATTTACCACATATGGGTATAATGATCTTTCACAGAGGCAGAGTTATTGTCCTAAAGAGGAGGGTTTCATCCCAACGTACCGGTCCGTCTCACGACGAGGCTTATACCAAACTGCTTTATTTTGATATTAGAGTAATTGTGTTGCCATCTCAGAATTTTTTGTAATACATGACTGGAAAAAAAGAGCGAGCAAGAGAGAGAGAGAGAGAGAGAGAGAGGATCCAACAATAAATATGAAATTACTCCATCCCATTATTTCTCCTTGTGTATTAGGATAAAATTTTACTGTTTTATTTTTCTGTTTATCTACACGATAGTTGGGTGCTGATGATGTTATATTTTTCCTTTGGACATTTGTTTTATATTTTTTTTTTTATAAAAACACACTCATAAACAACAAAAAAAAAAAAGAAACAAATGAATCTTCTCACTTAACGTTTGTTAAGAGGTGGCTTTATTTGGTTAAAGTACAAAACAAAAAACAGTCTAATTAAATTGTTTTTCCACTAACCGCTTTTGTATTCGTTTGCGGTTGTGTCATGGTGAGTGTTTTATTGCCAGCTGTCATTAATTGCTTCACAAAGGGGGCTGGAGGAATAGTTAGTGATTGCTTTGACCAAATTTAGACCTTTAATTGTTACTATAATTGGTAAAAGTAACAAAATTTCTTTATTCAGCGAATACATCAAGCTTTGATATTAAAATCCAAGCGGTCTTTATTAGTACTACAATCAGTTTATTTTGTGTCTGTGCTAAAAAATTGCTTAATATTATTGTAGCTTAGACATAGACCACACAGTGGTATTAAAATGTAGTAAAAGCAAAAGCAACAATTTCATTATTATATAAAATTCGAAGTTCGAATGAAAACGAGTTAGCGGAAGTAAATATTTCAAAGACAAACACCAATACAACTATTTTTGAATACTTTCGATGACCATTGAACGCGGCACAGTGGGGTGATGTGTAAAATTGTGAGAAATAATCAGTTTCTAAAGGTGTATTAGGACTTTGGTGAAAATTGTAGTGACTATTAAATTAATATATCTGAGTATTAAAATATGATACACAGACTGTAATATTATGTATTACGAGCAGAATATTTAATACTAATTTTTAACTAACAGTTTTTCTAAGCAACTATTTTTATTATTTTGTTTGTATGGAATTTATTATTTTCGTTATTTCTTCATGTGTTAGTACTTTTTTTTGTTTTCAGTTGAAAATGTCTAAAATTGTTCCTTTATGTCAATTGACAATATTTATTTTTTAAGTTTTAAGTTAAGAATTTTGTATAGATTTTCTTGAAGAAGGTACATACCTCGTTGGGAAACTTCAAATAATTTTGTTGAATCAAACAATGATTTATTGAAAAGACTTCAGGTCACAATATGAAATCCGATAAGAAATTGTTTTTTTAATATATCTGTTAGCAAACTAACACTATTTTTTCGACCTTTTTAATATATCTTTTAATTCATAAACGAGCTTTGTCTTATTAAAAAAAATATTATTTTAATTCAATATTTCGAGGAAAGAAAATTTTTTCCTTACGAAGACGCCCAAAGAAGCGTCGAGATAATGAAATAAAATTATTATTTTTAATTTTATACAAAGAAATTTTTTGTCTTAAGAAGACGTCCAAAGAGGTGTCGATATATTGAAATAAAATTATTTTTTTATTTTTATACAAAGACCTAAAGCTCATTTATAAAATAAAAGATTTATGTTTTTATTATATGTACATAAGTAACTATGTATATTATTTTTGTTTTAAATTAATACATTGTTATGGTTAAATTACGCTAATGAGCTGGATTCAGCTCCAACGAAATGCAGGCATAAATTTATGTATCGGATTTTTGTATGTACATACATACATACATATGTACTTACATATATGATATGATATGATATGATATTGTGCACAGGCTGCAAATATTATATAGTACGAGGGGGCTATTTAATATTAACCAATGTGATAAAAATAGACATCTAACGAAATGCAGACATAACTTATGTATGTAAGTACATATAAGCATATACTTATATATGTAAGAAGTTTAACTCAAAAATTAACTATTTCTATATTTTATTAGCTATTAATTAGTGTTGCCATAATCAAAATTTGGTTTAATGAAATTTTGCCTAGAATGTAAACAATTGCGAAATAATATGTCATATAAACTGTTTTATTTATTAAACTGAAATTAACATTTTATTGTTCTTAAAATTCTTACTTTATGGTTAACATTAATTAACACTGAAATAAAAAATTTGTGAAGAAGTTTTAATTAAGTGAAAATACAGTTTTCAGCTAAATCGTATTACATTTGCAACTAATCGGCATATTAAGTATATAATTCATTACAAAGTACGTAATTGACGTGCTGTATTTTAGAAAAAAATTTTTTGGGAAAATCGATTGAAATTATTTTTTCAAACGAACGTTTTTTTTCGTATTTTTTCTCTTGTTTTCTCTTTATCACAAATAATATCTAAACTGTTTTAATATTAAAAAAAATCCGCTTACACTTTAAATTTTGTGGCCTTCTTTATGTCTATCAAACGATTTGATTTCATCTGTTTTGAATATTAAAAATTAAGTAGTTTAAATTTGGCTTATCTTTTTTACTTTACTTCAAGCTTTTTGGATATTGCTAATCTCTTAAATTTTTACTAAACTTAGCTGTTTTCAACGCACAACGCTTAATTAAGTCTCCTTCCAGTTTTAAATTCATTTTATTTTCTGAATCTAAAGATATTCGGTTAAGAATAATAGATTTAGAGAAAAATCATTGCGCTATAAACTAGTCCGTTTTCTACATTAGAATCTGAAAGTGACAAAACTTTAAACTTTACTTTGCTCCAGTTTTCTAATTTTTAAGGCAATTTGGCCCGTATTTCAATTTTTCTTAAAGTTGGAAAATGTTTTTTCTTAATGTTTTTTCTTTAAATCTGCAACACATGTAATATAGAAAATATTGTTTTGTGTAACCAAGGTAGAATTTTAGGTAATCGGCTAATGCTAGTTATATATAAATTATATATATTTACATACATATGTATATAGAATTTTTTACACTAAATTTGGTGATATACATATCCGGCAACTCTGCTTTGACTGCATATAAAAGGAAGAATGAAGCAAAACAAAACATGTTAAATATAAACAAATCAGTGATGAGCAAAACTCAAACTGGGCACTTATTTCTTTTTGTTGTTTGTATTTTCTTATTTCTACACACCTTGCTATATTATTACTTCAGTAATTGAAAGTATTTGAGATTATTCCTTTATTTTCCTTAATTTATTTTTATTCCTGTATCCCATTTTATATGTATTTTTATTAATTGAAATATTATTTCTCTTATTATTTGCTTATGGTACTATTTAGCCATCCGCTTTCTTGTTGATTACTTGATTTGTTCCATTCCCCTTATGCATTGATCTCTCTCACTGCGTGGGATTTTTTCTATGAATGAGAAATTTGCATTCATTCGAGTTGAAACCGTGAACGAGAGCACAACGCGTACGGGAAGTTGGTTTTATTTTTTTACTCGTATGAATGTGTGTGTAGACAAAAGCAACAAAAAGAAAAAAATATTATTGTTGTTGTTTTGTCTGCTGCGTGCGCCAGTGTATGTGTTTGTACCGTAAGTTAAAGCGTTTATTAAAAAGCCGTCTGTGTATACTTATTTGATGTGAAAAATAAGAAATTTGGGGTTTTTCTTAATTTCCCCCAAAAAAATTAAACACAAATGTTTGTATGCATTTCAAATGATTTTTTCTTCTTTCAAACAAGTGTAAAAGGAAAATTAATAATAAAAGAATATGTATGCATGGATGTATACAATAAACAAAATAACAACAACAATAACAAAATAAAAAAAAATTTTCTACATTTGAAAATTGTGTACTGTTTTGTTTAACATGTGTGTGTAAAGAAGGTGTGTTTCGTTAGTGGGAAACGAAATAAATAAGAATGTCTATTAAAATCAACAGTATTGAAAACAAAAGGAATTAATAAAAATGTTTGAATATTTTACAATAAATTTAAAAATACATATATTTTAGTCTTATTTAAGACAAAAAAAACAGAATATCTTTAGTGTTTAATAAATATTTTTGCATTTTCTTTTATTATTTTTGGTGTTAATGAAAGTCTTTGTGGAGTTGTTGTTATTCATCTGTTTCGCCTTTTCCATGTATTCAGTGTGTATTGTTTTTGTTGTCGACACATATGTACGTAAATACTCCATTCCAGGCATACGTGCGTGCGCCGCATTAAAAACGTTGACGTTAGGTTTTGTCATGTTGTTTTTGTTCGTCGTTTTTCTCTTGTTGGCGCGTCGCATACCTTTGCATTTTTGTTGCTTTTGTTTGTTTTGAGCCTCTATTCTTCTATTTGGGGTTTAATAAGTTAACCACATCTGCTCTGCAGCTGCCGCTGTCGACGTAGACGCTCTGTTTTTGCATGAAAATGCCTGTGGGTGTATGTATTCACCAGTAAAATAAATAAATATTTTTTTAATTAAAGAAGAAATTAATAATTAAGTTAGCATAACAAAAACAAACAAAAAATTCAATACACCTATGACAGATATTAAACAAAATCAACAAACTGGGTAATGAAAATTTCTCCGCAAAGTATAATGTAAATGTTTCCAAATAAAAATTTCAAACACGTTTAAATTTAAAGTAAAAGAAATAATGCCAAAGAAATAAAACAGAAAATAATAAAAGTTAATATGAAAAAATTTTAATAAAAAAATAACAGAATTAAATTAATTTAAACAAACAACTTTCTACAAAAGCTTGAGAAATAATTTAACATCAAAATAAAATCAAAAATAATTTGTCCTAAATTTAAAAAAAATACCAAAAAATAACCAAAATGAAAAAATCACCAAATCACATACATACATACCTACACATACATACATGTACACATATAAATGTACATATGAATGTATGTATGTATGTTATATATTAACCAAACTTGTTTTATTATGGTTAATTTTTTGTACTTAGCTGCTTTCAACTTGGACAAAACCAGAAACTGCCTACATGCTAGCAACCAGTTTTTTTATTTATGCCATTAATTTCGCTCTCTCCCTTCATATCCATAGATTTATTTACATACAATTTATATTTATTTGCTTAATTTGGCTTAAAAATATAAAATTTATTTATTTCTTAAAGGGAGGTAATTATTGTCTACTTTAAATTGCTTTTCCGATCTTTGTTATTTATTTCTTTTGCATATTCGCCATTGATAAACAACAACAAAAGAGAGTGACTTAAAGTGAAGGTTGCCATATAAATATTTTAGGAAGCCAGTAAGTTTTTTCAAAACGTTCCTGTAATATCATGGGGATAAATATGAATACATTGGATTATATAAATATTAGTATAAAACAGATACAATGGTTTTCGTATTCAAGCTGCTTAATTCATTAAAATAAAAAAAATATTCCTTTTAGAAATGGTGCATAAAATGCTATTTCCTCTTCTAAAATCGAGTAAATGATTACGTTGCTTAAAGAAAATTTAAATTAATATATTACTAGGGTATGTACAAGGATTATAGAACATCAATCTGCTTACTTTGAAAAATAGAAAATAAATAAACAGAAAGTGAATCGTTAAAAAAAACAATTTTTTGATCTAAGTAAGTTTATTCTACATACTCATATATCACATTAGTTAGAAATCGCACTCACCTTCACCGGTTCTATTGCCATATTCAAAGTTTAATTTTATTTAAAATAATCTGTCATTAATTCACTAGAACATTTTTTATATTTTCAATATAGGGCTTAATATTGTATATAACTTAGATGAGGCGTTAAGTTATTTCAATATGAATTGTTATTGTATTTTTAACATAAAACAACAATAATTGTTTTTCTAAATAATCTGTTTTCCCTTATCAATGCCAAAGATTTTCAATTATTTCAACACTAAGTGGCAACACCGAAAGATATTAGCTGGAGAGGCAGAGAGCTTTAAGTAAATTTTTTAACGTAGTAAAACAAGTTATTTAGCTTTTCTGACAAAACCTAACAAAACAGTTGTATATTATTCTCCATTAAGCTCAGCTCAAAATAAATTTAGTATTAAAATTATCAATCTGAATACAAAACAAAGGTTAATTAGAAAAAAAGTAATTATATTGCTATTGTGTGTATTTCGCAGAAATCTAGATATCCACATACATACATACATACCTATTTAAAAAAAATGTTTACATATCATAAATGATTTTCAAAATTAATTACGAGAAGTCAAAAAAAAAATTACAATCATGACCAATTTACTAAAAACTTAAAGCTGAAACAAAGAAAAAACAAAAAATATTTTTCTACTCTACCACAAAAAAACGCACAAGGTTTTTTCACTTTATTTTACTTTCCCCTGCAATATTTTTTAATAAAAGTAATATTAAAAAATTAAACAACTTGGATAAAAACGCTAAATAAACTTGTGTTATTAAATAGCAGGAAATACTACTTATAAATCGAAATATTTTTCCGTTTACGCATTAAAAAAATAATAAATAAGTATTCGAATATGTTTAAATCAAAGTCGTTGTTTAAGAGCACCAACGTTGAATCCACCATCGTCAACATCAACTCCACTAGTTCTAAAGCCAATAACAATAAAATGTCTGTGAATGACAACAATAGCAACAAACAACATTCTTTTCCCTATTTAACTACTTCTTACACAAACTTTGAGCGGATACAAAATCATTTGAACAACCAAAAGCAGCAAAAAATATCGTCATCATCATCGTTATTATCTCAATTACAAAGCCAACGAAATCTACTCATTGTATTAATTTTAACTATTACATGCATACAGGTGAGTTTTTTGTTGTTACTGTTGTTTTTGTTTTTCGTTTTTCTTTAACCGTTTTACTCTTGTTTTTATTGAAAGAGAGATTTAATTCTGTTCTTGAATGAGTTTTGCTAATATACCAGGGATGCAAAGTTCAATACTATTGCACTTTCTGCTTTGCAAATCATGTCTCAAGATAATAAATAATATAGAACGTTAAAAGCGAATATGCATTTAAGTAAATCAATAAGAGAAAATTTTTAAACTGTGTGTGTTTTTTAAAGATTTCCTTAAGTCTATGTATATCGAACGAAGTCTGTCGCTGTTAAAAACAAGAATTTGATCTTATCCTCTATTTAAAAATAGTCGCCTTATATTAGTTTTTCAAAAAAAAAAAAAAAAAAAAATTGGGTAGTATCACGGCCGTTCAAAATAAATACATATGCTTATTACGATAGATTTATACAACTGTTCGAGTTTCTGGGCAAATATTAAATAAATCAGGCCCTATGCTTCTGAAAGGAACGACAGGAACTTGACTTTTTCTTTTTTGACATAATTATTGCCCCTTTCCCTTCACCTTTTGTTTCAAAGAGATAAGCAACAGTGTTATTTTCTAAATATGTTGCATATAAAACATGTAAATATGTAATATCACAGCAATAAGTTAACTCTCGAAGAAGTTAATAAGGTTCACCCATTTGTGATCCGGAAGTACCAAAAACTCAGATCTTTAACATAGGCAAGCTGTTCTCTTATTTCAATCTAGTTCAAGTTTTTCAAATGCTATTTACCCTACAGTATGCACATATCACATTATATTGTGTATGGCGATCATTCTTGTTTTATATTAATTTATTAATTTTTTGTTGTGGATTTGAAAATCAATTAAGGAATATCATTTCATCACAGTATGTTTAACACTTAACGCGTTTATCACCCAGTCAATTCATTAAAGACGGACATAAGTCGTGAAAATGCAGCGGTTTCGATATAGAAAAACAAAAACTTTGCTCATAATCTGATTAAAATATGTATAGACTTATCATTACAAAATTCTCTTTTATAATGCTTTTATCTAGTCTATCCTGTTTGATACCCTCAATAATAACCTTATTTTCCACATTCTTGTATACATAATAACAGCACTCTCTTAAACATGAAGGTTCATGTCTTGGGCTATAAATTTTAAAATTTATCTTCACACCCATGCCAAATTTTCATTAACTTCAGCTTTTTAACAAAGATATTGTCATATTCAGTAACCTTTTCGATTTCTTAAAGTATGTGATATATACATATGTAAATATAAATTTTTTCACTTTTTATTTTCTAATATATGTAGATACTTTTACTTAACCATTTTTCCTTTTGTTTTTACATACTTATATAAACAAATATTTCAAAAAGCTGACTGAAAATTAAAAAAAAATCGCGTCTTTTGTTACACACCAATAAATTCCGTACACATACATACATACATATATAGGAGATTTTCAGAAATTGTTTTTTTTTCAATTTTTTTTAAATAAAATTTAAAAAAGCATACAAAGGTAGACAACAAACAAAAGAGAAAAAAAAAAATAATACAAATATTTTAAACAACGAAAAAAAACAGTGGAAATAAAAAATAAAAACCATTTAAATTGAAAATGTTTTTGAAAAAATTAGGTTTTTGTTTTGCTGGCGGTACTTTAATAAGATTTATATTTTTTTCATTGTTCGCACGGACCAGAAAAAAAGAAATACGCTTTACATAATATACATATGTATGCTTTACATAATATATTCCCTTAAAATTCATAACAAACATTTAAAAATAAGCTCAAATAAGGCATACAATTTATAGTAAAATATACAATGATGAAATGAAGAATATACAATGAAGATAAAGATCGATAGCTACAATAGTTCCTAATGTTCAACTATTTATTGTTGGTAGGATTACGTTACATAAGTTTTTGATTTCAACTTTTTGATATCATTCTGCGAACTGGTTAATTTTTCGGATCTATGGGATATTGAAGTTTATGTTTTGAATAGCATTAAAACTTTAATTTTAAACTGATAATTCCAATTCCATCAGTTCGTTTTCTATGGTCAATAACTGATCGATGTCTGTTGAAGGCGTCGTTTGTGAGATGGCGCCTCATTTTCGTTGGACATAAAATCATAATCAAGTGTATTTTAATAATTAACGTCTTTTCATTCTTGTAGCTTCCGTTCCAAGAAAACGAGATATTGAGATGTAAATTTAGTTTTGCAGAATGATCTTTTTTTTCCATTAGATTCGATTCTATAAGACTTTATGAAATCTTAGTACTCTTATCCAACATCTTTAGGTTTCACTGAATTCAATTCGTTGAAGAAAAGGGTGTTGCCTTAAGTGGCATATCCCTTGTAGAAAACTTGCGTAAAAGTGTTTGCCTTAGTCATATGTTTTTTTGAAAAGTTTATAAGATGTTCACAAATATCCTTCAGGAAAGCATTGATAGCAATTGAGGAAGAAGAGTGGTCACAGTGGTGGTATCCTTCAGAAAACTCATATCGCTCATTTACGTAAATAACGCCATAATTCAAAACAACTAGTTTTGGATAAAAAGAGCT
Source organism: Germaria angustata (assembly GCA_963681545.1). Taxonomy (NCBI): domain Eukaryota; kingdom Metazoa; phylum Arthropoda; class Insecta; order Diptera; family Tachinidae; genus Germaria; species Germaria angustata. Next base: position 58,431,928 of record OY813001.1, on the reverse strand, counting down.
CAATTTTAATCTACATACAAGTCGATGGAAGCATAAAATAATAATCTTATCTCAATATGAATTTTTACACAGGATAAAAAATTATGTAGCCATTAATCCTTAATTATTTAAAAATAGTATTTCTTGGGTTTAGAATTTGTTTCAACAAATGGAGCGGAGCGATATGTATATATTTTTGCCTTAGTAAATTTTTAAAAACTTAAAAAACTTTCCCAAATATATTTTAGAAAAATTATGAGCTCAGGTAGGTAGTCCAATCCATTGGCCACTATTGTTACAGATGTAATTGAGGAATACCGTGAACGCAATTTTGTAGCCCTGTGTATTATATTCATATTTCAATACGATTGATTCGCTGAGGAAGAAGTTAATTACCGCAACTCTATTTGTGGAAAATGTCTGAAATTCAGTATAAAATGTTTATAATATGTATAAAATTTTTTATCGCATGCGACATTTATTGAACATATAATTAAATGAGAATATTTGTCTTCAAAACATTAAATAAATATTAAAAGTAAGACAAAATTATACAAATCTCGAAATTTCATAATTATCGCAATTAATACCCCTTATTATGTCAAACCGGGAGCGAACAATTAGGTATGAGTAGAAAAACTGGATATGAAAAGGTTAGAGTGGATCCACCTTAAGCTGGTGGTGAATGAATTCATATATAAAATATCAAGATCAAAATTTTTTGTTATAGCAACACAAAGGAATTATTATTTTTGGAGGAGCAATCCTGATTCTGGATACGTGCCTGTAAAGGCTACCTCCAGGATTGACTCTGCCTTTGATTACAAAATAAATAGAATTGTGAAATATTTTCGTATTCCTTTAGAGCCTTGACGTCACAATATAAATACATTAAAAAATGTCAATATAAAAAACTTGTCATGAAACCTATTCACCTAAAAATATTCACACAATCATCTAATGGGACGTTCCTCTAAAACATAAATTGCTTAACAAGAATTTCAACAAAATTCAAATAATTTCCTAATACCGTAATTAGTTTATTGGCTGTAAAAAATTACATAAATTTCAATTTAAATAACTATATCTGCCAAACAAGGTCCATTGAACTCTACAAAATTAGAAATAAATAAGAGGGAAGAAAACACATTTATTTTCTTTTTTGAAAATAAAATGTCAACTATTTCCAATCAATTAGCTAATGAAATTAATGAATTCTTAACAACTTAATTAAATAAAGAAAAACGTGAACAAAGTGTTGTTTTATAATTAAAACAATTATAAAATAAAATAAATTTCTTCATATGATCATTTTGAATCTTGAGTTTTTTTTAACATTGTATCATTTTCATAGGCATTAGGAAAAAAACTTAAAGACATATGAGTCCTATTAGGAAATGCTGTTGAACTGTTGACGATTACGTGCAGGAATGTTGCACATAGAAATTATGACAATAAGCTCTTCTCTTAAATATTCGAAATTCGAAAACTAGAAAACTAATATTATTCTATTGGTTATACTGAAGGGACTACTTTAAGCTGTGCGAATACCGAGTAGGTCCAATTTTGAATATGACATCATCTCGTCAGGAGACAAGCGATATTAATTAATTAATCCGACAGAGATTTTACCGCTGCTTTACTTGTAGCACTTAGACTCTGTAGAGGAGTATACCATGCACATGGAACCATTTGATGTATAAACGGATAGTTCTAAGCGGTGTAAAAAGATCGCAGATGGCGTTTACTATGAGGAACCAGGGAACGAAGTATCGTTTAGCTTCCGCGGCCACTGCTCTATAGTACAGGCACTATAGACAAACTGGCTTCGGTATTAGGGGATATTTGATGAGAATATAAAAATTTTTTACCGACAATAAAGCTACAATTATATCCCTCACTGGGTATATACAACGTCTGAATTAATTCAAGAATACCGGGCATCCCTCAGTGGAATGGCAGGGATACGGCATCAATTTGGGCAACGCATAGCTAATGAATCGACTATGAAGGGAACATCACTGACGAAAGCGGAGATTAACTTCATTTGTGGTACCCCTCATTCGGCTTGCAAGTGACAGATTGGGAACCATGTCAGCAATCTGGTGCAAATAAGGTGGCTGAATGAACCCACTTGCTTAGTGCACTTTTTTTAATCGTTTACTGTATATTTTTTTACACATAGTCATATTAAACATGAGGTTATGAATTACACTTTTCAATTGTATCATTGAATAATAAAATAACTGAAATCGCCTCTGATGTGCTTTACTGAAATGTGTCACTACATCATTCGAGAGCCAAATCTCATATATTTTTATAAACAAGAAGTTTGATGGATTATAGTCATATATAAATAAAATAATAATATATTGTTAATTGGTTAATCTCAATTATACATAAAGTTACGGAGCTAATAGACTATAACTCAGTACTCAGAACTACAAAAGTAGAATTTCGAAATGGATTTTTTTTTAATTTTAATTATGCAAATCCTTGGTGTTGGTTTGGGCAATCGTGCGTTTGATATTGCATAAAGATTATAATGAATTCCACGTTAACTTTGTAGTTGCTTTTTTAGAATCGTGAATTTTTGCAGTTGGAATGTGACTCGAAGGACCATAAATAAGATTTTCGCAAATCCGAAAATTAAGTTTTTGTTTCTTAATCAATAATATTTTATTAGTTAGTATTTAACGAAAACTCATAATTTGCTCTATATATAATTTTATTAAAAGTTATTTTATTATTTTATTATGAAAACTATATAAATAGAATAAAAAATTTTCTTCCTAAAAGAAAAAAGTTTGAATGCAAAAAAGTTTAAATCTGTTATAATATTGCTAATGATGCTAACTGACTTCAAATATCTCGAATACTTTTTTTATTGATTGTTTCTATGCCATTGTTGTTGTGTTTATTGCAACAACTAACTGTTGACGATGATTATTTTTTTGCTGTTTGATTTTAATTTACATATGAATGCCTACAAGTTCTGTTGCCATATGTACTTTTTATAAGCAATTGAATACTTGGCAAAACAATTTATAAAATAAAATATTGTATTTGTCAGGAATTAAAAATGTATTTACATTTTTTTAAATTTAAATTATACAATATTTGTGCTTTTAGATTTCTAATAGTTTAATTTTTCTTCGAACAAAAGATTTCTTAAACAACCAATAATAAATGCATAAAATTGGTAACAGTCGTTATCAAATCACGTTTTGTGTGTAACCATCTATTTGTGTATAAAATAAAATCACTTTCATATTTTTTATAAAACTTTTTTCTATCTCTTATTTTAAAAAGTTTCCATGTAAGTTCGCGAGGTCTGAATGGCAGCTTATTGGATATATTTTTTTCGTTAAAATGTTAATAAATCAACAGCCGAATGTTCCTCGTAGTAATTAGCACAAGGAATTTTGTAGTGCACGCGTGTCGACGTCACAGCAGCAGAGTTTTGTGTGTTATGCACGCGTGCTACAGATATCGATAACTCAGGCATAATTGCTTCACATTTAGATTTGAGAAAATCTAGGTGATATATCTAATGTTGTTCTTTAATATTGAATACACTTAATTTAAGTAAACAACTTCTCAACAACATTAACATAGAAAAATTTTTAAAGTAAAACAATTGTGTATTAAATTTCGTTAAGTTATTTACCACTTGGAATAGACTTTTCATCAAAAAAAAATTAGAAACTCGCCAAGAATCACTATTTTTTATATTTTTTGTTTATTTGAAAGCCATCATTTCAGGTACTAATTGAAGCAAAATAATACTCTCATCTTATTTCAATGAAATTATTATTTCTTACACAAGTAAAAGTACCCAGTGAAAACAAAATAAAAATATTAATATTAATGATACTAATATCCGTTGCTTCCACAAAATAATTAGTATAGTGGTGAACTTTATCAACTTCCTAGCAAGTCGAGTTGAAAGAAATTTTATTAAATATCTAAAACTCTGTTTTTATATTCAAAAAAATTTTGTTTTAAATATGTATGTCATTAAATCTGCATGAGTAGTGTCAGCCTTTGGGCAGACTGTAATTGGTTAGACGTAAAGTCCTCTACAGCACTAATTTAATCAGCTTCATGCCACTTTTGAATTGGTGGATGTCATGTGTGAAATTTTCTCTTCCCGCATTTGGCGTCAATACCCAGCCTCATTGTGATCCACAAAAGAATCTCATTAATAATTATTGCAAAACAAAATCCTCTGAAATCTGGCGCAAGTTAGTAACTTTGTCTGTCTCGAATAAAAACTTTATCTAAATCTGTGTCGCAAGAGGCAAACGTAAAGGGTAAATTGTTTAGCATCTTTTATTTGGCAACACTGTTTTTAGCAGCTCAGCTGTTTTCGTGTTGCTATATATATTTCTTTAAATTTTACATGTTTTTTTAAATGAATGTTATTTTAAGAGCGTTATATGACTGTTAGTCAGTTATTTCAAACATTTGTTAGTTATATATTACAGAAGCGAATATATTTGAAATAAATCAAATGTCTTAAATAGGCTGTAAAGATCTCTTGCGCAGGTCTCTCGTATGTGATAAAATGCAGAGATATTAAAGCTGTGTCTGAAATTATTTATATATAAGTTTATATTGAAGATAAAATGTTAAACTTTAACTAAAATTTAAGATATTTTTTCCGCCGTTATTTGCAAGAATTAGGTCCTTTAATATTCTGCCTTTAGTTGCGCAAAAGAATTTGAATGTTTGCGAACTTTTTTTATTTAGATGTTATTCAAGAGATTACATCTAAATGATGACTTTGTCTTCTTCATTAAAATGTAAACACGTAACAAGCGCAAAATAACTTAGAAAAATAAAAAATTAAAATAAATGGAAAAAGTACTAAAGTTAAAAAAATTGCACAATTTACTAGTAAAAGAAATTTATAGAAAAAATATAAAATGCAAAATGCAGAAAAGACATGCACAAAGAAATAAAATTAAAACTACAATGAGTTCATACTTGTATGTTTGGAATAAAATATTATTTGTTTTTCGGGATGCGAAAATATTTTCAACTTTTCTAACAAGACAATATGATTTCCAATTTTAGCTGTAATAAATTTCTAAAAATAGTTACATACATTAAATGTACATATATTAAAGAATTAAAATTATAAATGGTTGTGCTATAGCACATATAAGCATTAATTGTCTAAGTCGACTTAAGAAGCAACGTAGGGTTTTTCGGAAGTTTTTGTGATTTAAAGCTTCATATGCATGATTCTATTTTCGTAGGATCATTTTCTGTGGTATGTAGCAATGTCACCACTGCAGTTTTAAAATTGGGAATAAGAGAGAACTATACAGCATAAGTCGACTTAGCCGATTAATGTTTATTGCCACAGATATACTCGTCTCTGAGAATTTCTATAGGACATGCTGCATCTATTGCATTAATGTTACCAGAGAATTCAATTGGTCTCTCAAAAATCACACAACAAGCAGTATTTTTGCAAAGCCAAATAAATTTTATGAGAAATAATAAATTGCGAAAGATTTACCTGAAATAAAGTAATTTTAAAAAAATAAAAATTAAAAACAACTTTCATATGAAAACAAAAAATTGTAAATTAATGATCACTTAGAGAAAGTTCACTGTATATCAGACGGCCTTGATATTGCTTTGTTTTTGTACGTTTTGGATTTTAAAGGGTTACAAGAGCAGTTAATTATTGCAAATCTTTATTGCAAATCTAAGCATGTACTTCCGTATAAATAATAATATTAAGTTGTTAATTTTTCCTGTTAATAATATTTTGGAAAAAAAGCTAAATAGGTTAATATTACAAAAAAAACTTCTATTAATAATTGCAAAAATTTTCAATATTGTATTAACTAAATTATTACAACAATAACATCAATAACATAAATCAGAATTTAATTAAAATTACAATGAATTTAATCGCGGATTTATATACGAGTATGTGCTTTGGGCGATTTTCTCACTGTCATTGGTGTTTTTTTTTAATCCATTATTTCCAATGCATTTACGTTATTCTTTTTATTAATTTTCCACATTTAAACCTTCATTTTACATTTGTTGAAAATAATAAAAATTATTTGTTGTAATGGTTTTAAAAACATGTTTGCATTTTGCTTAATTCATAAACGACCTTCAATAATAAACTAAACAAAATGAAGAAAGAGTTACTTTTCTCAACTTAAAAATAAATAAAAACATAAAAATAAAAAGAGTTGTTCACGAAAGATAAAACGTAAAGGCTAGTGTTGGGTTGTTGACAGCTAATTTATCTTGTATGAATCAGAAGTCCAATTCTTCACGGAATTGTCGGAGGCGGCGGTGGCGGGTAAACGCGAAAATGCCGGCGGTCAGCTGTAGCCGATATAAGTATGTGTGTGATGATAAATTTCGAAATTTATAACCCTAGACCTGAACCAGTTGTCATTACAGAGTTATGTTAAGCCGATAACATAGGACAAATCTATGAGTACATATTCCTAGTTTAATTCCGTTTACATTGTTTGACCCAGTGGACAAAAAGATATGCCACACATGCTGCATGTTCCATATATTTTTTTTATAACATTAACACCTCATAGAAACACAACAGCAAACTTACATTTTTCACATAACAAAATGTTAGAATTTTTTTTGGATTCCAGGATGGATTCCAGCATTTCATTCAAAAATAATTATTATACGAAAAACTTAAACGTAATTTAAACGTATTGTAATAACCTGTCCCTTGATGTCGAACAAAAACTTACTTTCGTTCGACAAAGCTTCCTTCCATTATCTTTCGACTTATAGTTCGGCCCAGTCTTACGTCTTAACGTAACACTTTTAAAGATTGTCAAATTACTATATTGCGATATCGTAAATTCATCAAAAAGTAAACTCGCTGAAATGAGTAAAAAAATTAACACTTTGGTGTGTCATTTGCAATCAGTGACAGCAAAGTGTAAACAAAGTGCGCAAGTTATATACGACTCTACATATATAGACCGTGAGTGTGTGTATGTTTAATTTCGGACATATTATATTGTTTACATCATTATGACATATTTTCTCCTAGGGCTTATGTGAAAACATGGCTCAAAAGTAACGATTTTATTTCATTGGAAAAATACCAGTGAAATCAATCGTTTTGCAGGAGTGATCTCTCCATTTGTTGTTTGTGCATCTTACATACTTATATGTGTGGATCTGTGTAGATTATGTGTAGATTAGTCACCTACGAATGCAATTGATTTAACATTGAAGAAGGGAAGATATATTTTCTTGTTATTCAATTCGTGATATACACATAAAATATTTTTTTCTTCCATTTGGTTTCCATTTTGATATTTTTTTGTCTGAAATTTTTTGGAATTCTTTCCGTAAAATTTTTGTCATAATATTAGCTTGACCGATGCTTACATGTGACTGATTTTGCCATTTGCGTTCGCCTATATGACAGACAAATTTCTTAGTGAGACGCAAATTTGTATAGAAAGGCTTACGTTTTCGTCTGCCATCATTTTCATTCGACTTGTCGTGCTGAGAGTTCTTATTGGGTCGCGAATCAGGTGTTTATCGTTTCCAATGCGAAAACGTTCTAAATCGCGGTATAGTCTGTAAGTTTATTAAAAAATAAATAACTTTTGTACCTCAAATACCACATGGAAAATCATAAAACTTTTCATGTAATAGAAAGTTTTGATAATTTCCACAATTAAATTTATAAAACATTTGTTTGTTAAAAATAGCAACAATAATAAATACAGGAGGCATGTTGAACAGTTTCTATCACTAATACCATCTTCAGTATTCTTGCTTTTACTAAGCCAAAGAAAATACAGGTTAGTGTTATGTTTGCGACAACTATTTTATAATCTCTGCAATAATGTATTACAGTAGCAAAGAGATTATGGTTGCTTTTGAATGTATCATAAAAAGCTTTATTCACGATAAATAAATAAGTTTTTGTTTACATTTGCTTACCGGCTTCGAACATTGCCACATTGTTGCGCTGTACTCAAGGTTTCGTCATTACACAAAAACAAAATTGTACATTAGTAGTCATAATATAAATAAAAAGCAAGCAAATAGTAATCATCAAATATACAACCTAACATGAATACAAAATGAATTTTGAATGGTGTGCCAGCAAAACAAAAAAAAATTTTCTGCAACTTACCTTAACAAAATGCATTATTAATGCTTCCCTGAACTAAATTAAAAAATTGAAATAGTTTGGATCTTATTTAAAACACTTTAATTTTTGCTTTCATATTATTATAAATAATGATAATGGTCATTCATTGGAATAAAAAGCGTTAATACAAAATTGTTAGTTAATATTTTTTGTATTATTATTAGTTTGGTTGTTATTATTACATAGAGTATAGTATTATATTAATTTTAAAATTCAGGTCTTGTCAACTTTGTAAAAACAAATTTTAAATGTTGTGAAAATTTTTCATTATTTCTAAATATATAATAAGAACCAAACATTATTTCCTCTTTTCTAAAATCATAATTTAAGAAACCACCTCCTCTATCAAATTTGACATTTCTCGAAAATAAACCAAAACTTTTTGAAGCAATAAAATATTATTCTAAATAAACAATTTCTACTTAAAATTATTCCTTCTTAATGCACATACCGACTCATCTTTTATACCCACGCGGGGGTTAGTAAAGATTAAAGATCAATTTTCAATTTTACTATATTACTCGAATTCATTGACAAGGGAGTTCGAAGTTGGTAGAATGGCTTTAAGTTTAGTAAACGTTTATGTTTAAAGATAAACTGGGAAATAGTGACGGTGACGTTTGTCCGCAAGAAATATGCATTATAAATAATAAAAATTTGATTTCGTAAATAAGGCTAAAGCGAGTGGGGTAGTTTTAACTGAAATAAAGTTTGAAATAATTATACTTTTCGTTTAACATAAAAAATTTTGTGTTGCAAATATTTTCTGGGCGTAACTGCCCTTCAAACATTCTGGGGGCTAAATGACGGTGACTTTTGTCCATGTGTGTATATCGAAATGAAACTAAAAGCATTAAGTTTCAACCAGTGCCGTCAAATCACAAATTTTATTTGAAGAATATTTAAGGGGTCTCGTTACGTACCGTAATGCATCAGCTGTTCGTTTATTTTTTTTATTATAATTTTTTTATTTTTTTTTTTGGTACATAAAAACTAATGCAAATGCTTACTATGTGTTTACATTGCCAGCTTTTCTTGGATCAACGCTTAGTTTGTGGACAAGACGTAGAAAAACTACCACACTTATGCATGTACTGTCGTTACGTTTTGTTCCATCATGACGTCGTCATGTGACATTTTCGCTACTTTTAAACGACTTCAAAAAATTCAATTCGTGTGTATTTTTTAAAATATTTTTTATACACTCATAACTTTATCATTTGGGAATCGATTTTAAAATTTAACATGTAGGTTTTTATTTTAAAAAATCGGACGGGCAATTTCACGCCCAAAATAGTGTTTATCGCATAACTCTTCCATTTATGGAACGATTTTGAAAGTAGCATTTTGTTTGAAAGGGTTTGTTTATAGTTTGGTCACATAATTTTTTCGAAAGTCGGACGAACAATTCGTCTCTTCCTCCGAAACATTATTTGTAGCTTGCAATTTAGTTTTACAGAAATTGAAGTGGAAATCGGATGGACAAAGTCGCCACCCGAAATGATTATTAATATAACATAAGTCCGCCATTTATGAACGTATTTAAAAATATTTTTCTTTAAAAAGGCATTTCTATCTTTCCTGGGATTAAAACATAAACTAGAAATGGATTATATCAGGCTTCGGTTTGGAAATCTTGTCATACAATTCAGGCCAAAAGAAGTTAATCTATGATGATGGACTGGTCAACATCACTATCAAAGTAATATGTATGGCGTCGCCAGCTGAAAATTTACACCAAACAGTAACTTTTTAGGGATGTATCGGACGCTCCTCTCCAATTCGACAATTTTGTTTGTTGACGAATCCTTATCGGTAAAAATGATTTTTCGATGGAAAATAGTGTCACGCTCCAGGGCCCATTTAGCAAAAATACGTCGTTGTCTATAGTCGCTTACCTTCAGCTTCTGAGTGATTTGAATTTTCTACGAGCGCAGGCCCAAGTCACGATGCAAAATTCGCCAAATTGTGGTCTGCGAAAGGCCAAGTTGTTGTGAGTTACGCGGCGATGATTTCGGCAGTTCTTGCGTTTCGTCATTATAAGGGTGTTGGTACTTTGTTTACTGAACCAGTAAACTTCAATATATCCATCATACTGCGAATAGTCCTATCGGCAGGACGATTATGGTGGTCTTAAAATAAGGGAAATGCGTATAATGCTGCCTGGACAGAATACCCATTTTGATAAAACATTTTTGTAATTTTCACGTGCTGACTTGGCCAAAGGATATAAGGATATGGCCGCTACCAACTGTCAAAGTTCGCAAGTTCCTACTGGTAGACCCTTTATATAAATAACTTTTCATGCATGTGTGTATACAGATGCAGAAAAGTTACTGTCATATAATTTTCTTATTATTAAAAAAAAAAAACTTTTAATTCGTTTGAAATAAAATTAGTACACTTTTTTGCAACTAAAGCAATTATTTTTTTATATAAAAATATAAATGGCAATTTTTAATGATGTCACGTAATACGAGTAACGTTGAATTCTTTTTTTTATGACCGTTTGTATAAAACATCTACAGTCTTTCGTCGATGGCAATATAAGGGGTCTTTAAAAATCATGAAGAAGTTTCTTTGCTGTTAATTTTGTCTTGATCTAGGTAAGCCTAGAGCCACAAAGGTTCGATAAAAAGCACCTCCTGGACTTACTATATATTAAGCATTGTTATTGTTCAAACATGTAAGTGCACGTTTTCTATGTAAATTACACGATATACATGTGAATATTATTGAAATATATGGATATATGTCGTTATATCTGTTTGGTATAATAATTATCGCTTATATATGGTATTTCCTTGCACCTCGTTATTTATTATTTAATTTACATCCAGTCAAATACCTTAAAAAATTATACAAAATATAAAATTCCTAAATCTTTGCAGTGAGTTGTGTCGAAGATTTCACAATATGTATAAAGAAAATAAATCCCTATTAATGTTTATATAAATTTCTAAAATTTGTTTTCGATTTTCTTATTTCAATCATTAGATAGATATGTATTAACTTGGAAAGAAATATGAAACATTGTTATTATATTACCGAAAAGTCACACACCACACAATTATATCTAAAAAAATATAATCCAACATTCAGTCACGTTTTTAAATAAAAATAATATTCTCTATTTCCCCTAACAAAAAAAAAATAATAATAATTCAGATAAAAAAGCATTTATTTACAAACGTGTGTGTTATTTACTTTTTTTAATTTATTATTTAATTCTCTTTTCAACTTACAGTTCATTAAAAAAATTAAATAAAAAAGTAAAATTGTTTATGTTAAGCACATTAAGCAGCCGGAACAGTGGGCTTAAAGTTAATATTCATAACATTTTTAATGCAAGAAAATTATCTTTTCTGTAGCCGCTTCTCATGATGTCAAGTGAATTGATTCATTTCACGAAATTGCACATTAATGGGGGAGATAGTGTTGCCTTAAGAATGACATTGGGATAAAATTCTTTTATTTCTCTACTTGTATAAAGACCATTTTAGAATTTCGTTATTAGTTGTTATGTACATAGTTTTTCTAAAGTTTTCACATCCCTTTTATTCCGATATGACAATAGATTGAATGCAACAGGGGTGTTCATTACTGACGTAAATGTTACATATATTTTGGTCTTCATGCATATTTGTGTTCTTTTTTCAAAAAATCAATCGTGCACTAGTGCACAAAATATTATCTTCTTTTCTAAATATGTTACTATTTTGTCTTGACAAACACCTATTTTTTCAACTGTGCCAAATATTTTAATTATAAAATTAAGGGTTATGTTTAATTTTTGTTCTTTTTTTTGTGGAAAAAGTTTATTAAAAATAATAAATTTTAGCTTATGAGAATATTAAATATTTTATAATTAAGGGGGGGTGCTGTTGGCGCAATGACTACAAAGAAATTTATGACTGAGAACCCGGGTTCAATCCCTGTTCAAAACAAATCTTTAAATTAACATCATAAGTTTTACTGATTTGCTTAATGTGTGTTAATTGTTGTTGGACTGTTTAAGTGATTAAAGCATATCACTGGTCACGGAACAGTAACAGGGATTGGATACCCTTCAACGCTAATATTTTCTACATCAAAGCGGCCTCCTTCGTCGGTAATGTTAGCAGAATCGTCGGCGTAGTAAACAATTAATAAAATGACTACACATACAGCTTAAAATAAGAAACTTAATGCGTCCCCTGTAAAGCTGAAAGTCCATACCATCCGTTCTATGTAGTAGATTCTGGGTAATTGTATACTTATAACAAGTTACAGAGCAAAATGCATAGAACGTATAGACGCATAGAACACATGAAGTATATTTACTTTCTACTTTTGCATGCGTCTCATGCGTCATCAGAAAAAGGTGAAAAAAGGTCAAATGTTTTGTTAGCCAAGGATGACAAATTATATATTATTTTCAATGATATTGATTAAAAATTTCCATTTTTTTTTTTTTTTTTTTCATTAAAACAGTTTTTAATAAAAGAAAAACCTTTAGCACTACAGTTTACTATTACTTTTAGTAATAAAATATATTAATTTCAATTTTTAACATATTTCTTTCATTAACAAAATTTGCGTTCTAGTTATCGATTACTCTTACGTACTGAGTGTCACCTCTGTTGTATTTATTATTATGTTTTAATCAACTGCAATGGAAGACAATCTTATTGAAGCTGCAAAAATACCACTCACTTCCCGTTCCGTGGTCTTTTGCAGCTTTCCGTAGGCCCAAAATATTATGTATATAAACTCAATGACTTCCATAAATTCTTTTAAAATCACAATTTCACATTCCATTTTTAGCGAAATTGGTTCTATTTGATAAAAATATTTACACTACAGCTGATCAAAATAAAAAACTTGACGCATGAAACGCATTGTATGTAACTTGATAGAAACTTTCAGCTGTGGGCATTAATTGCTTGAGTGTAACTTTTCTTAAAAAAAAGGAATTGTGGTAAATATAAGCACCATCTGAAGATATTTGCAACCATATGATTTTGTATTTGTTGAAAATCACTGGAACTATATAAACATTGTAAATTTTTATTTTATAACATTAACATTAACAACTATGGTTGTTCCCTTGTGAACTTCAAAAAGGCACCACCTTACGAGGCAAGCCAACATCTTTTTATCAGAGAAGCATTTGCCATAAGATACAATTTATATAAATTAAATTGAAACTAAATAAAAATGAAGAACAAAAGCCATTTTCATCATCAAAACCCTTTTACCAAAAACCACTTTCAAAACAATTTAAAAAAAATATTCCAGAGCAGAAAATTTTTGTTTTTTCATTGCAAATATGCACTCATTCATGTAAAGCTCTTATTAAATTAAAAAAAGAAACAAATTATTTTTTTTTTAATTCTGCATGGTGTTAAATCCCATATGTTGGTTTTCACTCTGTCTGTCTATCTGTTGGTTTCTTTGGCGGCGGCTTTTTTACACAATTACGACTTAACTTTTGTGCGGGAATCAGAGCTGCAACATGGATGTGGGGGCTTAAATTTATGCGCCCAGTTTCATTTAAATAAATAAATCCCTATTAAAAGTACTTGAATGTGTGTATCAACTACATTTTTTTTCTAGTAAAAATGAATTATTGTGTTGTATAGTTCCATTAAACTCATTGGGAAAAATAAAATAAAACATTAAGGGGAGAGTGCTATTGTCTTAATGAAATTAATTGGTTTTAAACAACAAAAAATTAACACCAATTTGTGCATTTGGAGAGAAAATTGTTCAATTTATTTCTTGGAAATTTTTCATAACATACTTTCTCCAATTGTTAATTGTGTTTTATTTTGACTAGTAGAAATACAAAAAAAATTTTGGTTTTTCTTAAATAGACAAGAAACGCTATATATGTATGTAATAGAAAATAGAAAGTAGTAAATAAAAATTTAAAAACCATTATCCCTTATACTTTTCCCGAACGAAATGTTGCAATGAAAACATTCGTAGAGTAACCCTTCAGCCTTTGTGGTGTTTGAGGCTTCCTTGGTGTCAAAATAGCATCACTTTTCTACTCTTGTTCAGTAGCAAAAGTGCTTTTTTCATATCTTGATATTTATTTAAAATTAAATTATGCTTCCACATTCTTCTATATTGAAAAAATTTAAATGAAAGATTAATCAACTAAATATACCTCCATGTTTGGCTAGTTTGTTTCAGAACTTTTTTCATTTGCTAAAGAATTAGATTTCAGCCGATAAATAATTCTTTGGGTATTAATGGCTTGCAAGTTTACCAACAAACTATCACCAATATTTAATGAATTAATAATTCTATAAATGGTATCCAGCTGTAATTTTAGTTTCAAAAATTTAAAAACAATATAATGACAAAGTAAACAAGTTTATCAATTACTTTTGAACTCAAAATACTCGAATCATTTTTTCGCAGTTGTACTTTAATTTATGATTTGCAAAAATATTGATGTGAAAAAATTTACATCGTTTTAACACTGTTTCACGTTAATTATGAAAAAAATAAAGTGATTTAATTGTCTGCTGGTCGTTTTATAAATGTACTCGTATAATTTATAATTAAAGCACTAATAAACGTAGACTAAAAAAAATTTAATCCAATACAATTATAAATCAAAACCAAACTGACAATTCGTTTATGTGTGCAATATACACAAATTTATTTATTTATTTTTCTCTTTGGAATTGTTTTTTTATGATTGTTCATGGATAAATAAATATATTAAATGAAATATATAGCAAAAATGGCTTATAATGCCCAAACACTTACATTTGCACACTCCGGTACATTTAGGGAAACAAACAAGAAATTATCCTTCATACCTATGCCAGGATATATCATATGGATTTTTTTCTATCTACTCAATAATCGTATATTTTCAAAGAATGAAAATAGTTCGAAATTGTGGCGGGGGTTGGGCGGCCAACTACCAGCCCGATGTACTCTGGACCATATTGAAAAATATACGGAGCTGAAAGTTATCGAGGGAGGGCTCCATTTAGTCAATCATCGTTAAATCTAGTAAAAAAGAGCATCAAAAAGCAATGCAAATGCTGATATAACGAGATGCAGAAGTAGTGCGTTCAAATTTGCGAGCTTCCAACGATTATGTCATGGTATTCTCATTGAAAGATGTTCTCGCCTTTGATTCATATTATTTGAATTTGTAGCTGTCATCAGTATATAGACTAAAGTACGTTTATAATGTTTTTTTTTTTTTCTTCAAAGAAAGTTATTTGATATTGAATAGACTTTACATTTGAAAAACGATGGCACACCAAAATTCATTTCTGTTCCCATCACCACAGTTGGAAAGAGTATATATTTGTCACTCCAGTTTTAATCTCTCTCTTTTAATATACGATTTCATAAAGTATATATATTCTGGTTCCTTCTCAATCGCAGAGTCGGTCTAACGCTATTCAATGTCAGTCTGTCCAAGCTTGTCCAGCAAGATTACACGTTTGCGCTCCAAAATATGTCTGTAATAACTAAAAAACAATTCTTTAAAATTGCTCTTAAAAAAATATATAATCGCCTGATAAATGCCAAAACGTCGAAGATTATTAAAAAATATTTGCTAACAAAACTGGAATCGATCTTTGACCAACCTCACACTCATGGTCATCATCTAGTAGAGCCAACAAATATAGTTTTAACTTTTTGGACAATTATTTTGCTCACGAACAAAGAAGACATGTTTGCATGATTTGGGACACGAACCGAAGTTCAACGATTAAAGCCAATCATTGTACAAAATCTATAATTTAGGTATTGTCTATTCATTTTGAGTTACGTAAATGTATAAAAACATAAAAAAATAATTATTTGATTGTTTTTTACGGATCATATTCACGATATGCATTATAATATTTGTATGTTTACTATACGGGGAATATACTGGATGAAATTAAGGAACTTTGTGAGTGACACGGAGTTTCTCTAGACCTTTGGGTCAATATGTTATGGTTAAACTCAAAGGAGCGCACAACAAGCCTTCACTGGCTTAGGTGTATGTCGTATGACATGGGCTGACATACCCCTCCAATCAACCTAACCTAACCTAATCTAACCTAACCTTATTAAAACTAAAAGTTCAGAAACCTAATCTATCTTTAAAAAATAAATTTTTAGTGTTCATCTTGAGTTTCTGGCGGGAATATTTTATGCTGTGATCATACCAGGAAAGCCTAAGTGTTAAGGTGCACATTAAGATGAAGATAATTGAAATAAATTTCATATCCTTTCAAACATTCTCAGCAAGGCAAAATTTTCTTTAACGAAAATTCACTTTTAATGTGAACCGTGCGTTTCTCGGAGGAAATATTTTAGGTTGTTGTTGTGATACCAGGAAAGCCTACCAGATGATATATGCATCAAATTATAGCTTATTAAAATTCCTACTGTATCATTCTGATATTTTTCAGCAAAATATGTTTGCTAAATATGTCTGACGTAGAGAGTTACGTCAAAAACATATATTAACTTGGGGTAGCAAACTGCAGCGACTTTCAGTTTTCTTAAAGATTAGAATTTTAAATTACCAATTTGATACCTTTTTAAGTTGTCTATATATAAATTATTGAACGAAATGAACTCAGAAAGTTCAAAAATGCACTAATAGATTTTTATGACAATGAAATGGTCATTCCTTAAGTACAGCCTCCACTTTTTTCTTACTAAGTTCACTTGTGCATGTGTAGTCAAAACATTTTTTTGTATTTTCCCCTAATTGTACCGGCGTGTGTACTTGATTTCCTTTGCCTTTCATCCCGTTTGCGTTTTTCTTTATGAGAGTGTGCAGTAAACACTTACAGGCTAGTGTTAAATAACTACAAGTATAGAGTCTTTGAAAAGAAACGAAATAAATTATAAATGCCCTACATTAGGGGTAAAACGTTTACAAGATAGTAGTTGCCAGTGAAGGAACAAACGGATGGTTCATCAGCAACTATTATACTTTTTTGTTGTTTTTAAAAATTAATTCTAAAGTAAGTTTATTTAACAGAAGTGTAACCAAAATAGCTCTTAAGCCTCTAGCACCCACTAGTGAAATAAGTGTGAAAAATGTTCGTAAAATATAATGGCGCTGATCACGGTGTTGACATCGTGTATATAAATTTGCTTCGGTTAAGCTTATGCTTGGTTTTGAATCTTAGTTCAAACATTTTGCGATCTCGTCCTAGATGGGTAACAAACCTTAAGCAAGGTAATAGACTAATTCAAACTACATGTTGTTAAGAGTTATGAAACTGCCATTTGTCTAAAGCGTTTTCTTTTCTAAAAAAAAGTGTAACATTGTTCGCACTTTGAAAGGTGATTTAATGGGTGTGAACTTATTAGGAAAGATCTTTTAATCTCGTAAGGGAGTAAATTTTTTGAATTAGAGTGATTAATGTATATTTTCATAAATTAATCAACAAAATGAGAGAACGCCATTAGTACAGAATGTACCCAAGTCTTCATAGAAATTAAGCAAATTTGCTAAATAAATTCGAAAGGTATAAAATTATTAATTATACTTTTTACAATGAAGGCGCCCATATGTTAATTGCAAAATTAATTTAAAGCAATTTTAAATTATCATATAGAAGTTTTTGTATTACAAAGTATTTGTTATTTCACGCTGTTTAAGAAATTAAAAAACTAATTTGTTTTTATTGAAATTGCTATAGGGTTACGAGTTTAATTTTATAAGTGTTCATATTTCCGTTTTATATATTTTTCACATGCAATTACAAAATATCTGCTATTTGAGTTTCGGTTTTTGTACACAAATAACTGGTAATTAGAGAACATAAAGAATAAACAAATATACTTATATATGGCTGATGCTAGATATAGATACAAAAACCTCCGATTAAAACAATTATTACTTCCATTACTTTGTTGAAAGGAAGTTTAAAAAATTTCCCTCAAAATTCATGCATGTTTTTTTTTAATTGACAGCTAAAAAAATGGCTCAGAGATTAGAACACATAAAAATTTTTTGCCTACAGCACAGTGCCAAAATATAATGCAAGATATACTCTCTAATAGACCACCTTGTCGTTGGTATGTGGATTTCGATTTGGTATAGACCTCAAGATTAGATTCGTTAACTCAAGGAAACATGTTTTCCTTTAAATTGACAAAATCAGGTCGCAGAAGTAGAATTGGTAAAAGGTTTTGTTTCAAAAATATCTAAATCAATCTAATTTAATAAGTGGAATATTATCGCCGAAATACTACAATATAAGAAAAAAGAAAAAAAAAACGGCGACGGACTCAGAAATCGATAAATATCATTCATATTTTCCTTTGAGCGGGAACAAAATTTTTCAAAATTAAAAGTTACCAGTCTAGAAAGAAAATAACTATAAAAAATTAATATAAAACAACATCAAAGTTGTCTGAAACTTGTTAACTTTGCGACTTGCTACAATTTATATTAATGGTTCTTTAGGTAATGAAGTGCTACAAGTGTCTCATGCTTCGTAGGGCTCGAAATGTTAAACAGTTTTCTATTAAAAGCCAATCAGAGACTTACTTGGTATCGTGGGGTCCCGAATTCGGCTACTATTGATGAGAAATCACGTTGGCTATTCAGCTAATTTCTGCATGTGCTGTTGCTATTCAATATTGTCCACTTCTGTGCTACGAGTCTCGGTGGGTTTTCTTGGTTTACTTTTGCAGCCATCTGACCAAATTATACAAAATGCATTTTTAAAACTAATAATTTTTAAACTTTTTCTTGTTTGGCCTTTGTTTCAGACTAGCAGAAGAAACATATTTGTTTGTTTTGATGGACGTATTCATAAAAATTTAGAAAACTTAATTAACTTGTTAGCCTTAATTTTTCTAAACTAGTTTGAATTTCAAATCTAAAGTAAAATATTTTTTTAAATAGCGCCATATCTTATTTTTTCTTCTTTCTTTTAATTACAGGTAAGAGCTCTAAACATGCTGTAATTAAACATTAAAAATGCAGGTAAAATACAAATATTTTTAAGTTTTCTCCAGATATATTTTGGCTATATACAGTGGCTTATGGTTAGAACGAACTAAATGGGAAGTTCGTTATTAAATTAAAAATTTTTTAATACAACATGGATCATGCATTTTTCGGTTTTCAAAGTAAAATTAAATAAAACGCTCATAAAACTATGATTTCAATAAAACTTTTAATTTATTATAACGTCTAAGCCTTGCCATTACTTACGCAATACAATGTCATTTAAATGACCGCCTCTAGATTGGTTCCACTCGTGATCCTTTGAGGCAGTTTCTGGCCACTTTTTCGCACATCTCGGTGATAACTTGACGAAGGATGGTTTTCAAATAATAATAATAATTTTCTAACATTAGAAAATTATCCGCGTAGACACGGCCTTTGATATATGCCCACAAATCAAGCCTAACGGCGCCAAATCGCATGACCTTGGTGACGAATTGATATCGCCAACATCTGTGATTACGCTTTCTGGAAACTACTCACGCAATAAAGCCAATATAGGTTGCGTTTTGTGGCTCCTGGCATCGTCTTGTTAAAACCACATATCTTCCACTTCATAATCTTCAATTGCAGGCGAGCAAAAGTCGAATTTAATACGGCCATAACGCTCTGAATTGATGGCAACGGAGTTCATCCATCATCGTTTTCAAACAAATACGGCTCAATGGCACAGCCAGACCATAATGCGCTCCAAACAGTCACTTTTTCCGGATGCAATGGCCTTTCCACAATCTCTTCTGGGTTCTCCGATCCCGCTTGTTGTCGGATACCTAAAGCTTTAGATTTAATCGATCGCTTGTGCCCGTTTTTAAGCTCATTCATTAACGATTTTAAAATTTACGATTAGAAGTCAGTATACAATAAGTTGTTCCATATTAAGTAAAATACAATGAACTCCAACCCATATATGTACATATACATGTACATAAATACAAGTGAAAACTCCCGCATGCTTTAATTATATTTGGAAACAATTCAAAACAAAAAAATGTTTCCCATACATTCTTATTGTTATAATTTTAGTAAATATTTTTTCAACTGAAAACAATTAAACTTGTTTAAGCGCAAACGATACAAAAATAATTTATAAATTCAAACTCTTTCACACTCAATAAGGAAATGCGCTTGATATTCCCAATCTCATTAAATACGTATTAGATGAAAATTGTGCTGATACTGCAGTTGTTTATAGACTGAGTAAACAAATATTTAAGATGCAACAATTGTTGCATTTAAAATTCAATGCATTTCCATACATAAAATTCATTGCGGAAAAAATTGATTCTGTATTCCTTGAAAGATAAACAAAACCATTATCGAAAAAACGACTTAAAATAAAATTATATAGAGATATGAATATATGCATGTGTGTGAAGATAAATTAAAATCTAAGTAGCAGAGACAAAAACCAAATTTCAGGAAATCAAGAAAATCTAGGAAGTGTGATCAGATCTATATTAGATAACACATGGAAAAGGTGCTCCAGATTATAGGAGGTGGACGCAAAATAAAAGGACATACAAAAATGTTTAAAAAATAGACATGTTTTTGGAGGAATATGTGGCCTTTAAGGCAAAATGATGAGTTTCAGGTATATCCCAATACATACAAATGGTGCTCCAAGCGGACCTCTAAGGAACACATTACTTAGTGTTAAAATAATGTTGGATTTTCAAAAAGAGTCATATTTTTTGAAAATTTTTTTGAGATGATTTATGGCCATTAATGAACAATGGTAATTTGTAGGCATATCCCCATAATCTTCTCAAAGAATATTTCAATTATATAATTTTTTCAAAGTAATTTTTCTAAAGTTCCCAAATATATCCTGAAATACCACCTAAGGTTAGGTTGATTGGAGGGGTGTGATAAGCCCATGTCATACGACATACACTTAAGCCAGTGAAGGCTTGTTGTGCGCTCCCTTTAATTATCAAACACAACTGCCAGAGTTCTGCGGCAGGATTCGAACCTGGGACCTTCGCACTACGAGTCTAGTACACTACCTACTAGTCTACGAAGGTCAGTAATACCACCTAAATTGCTCCTTAGAGGACCCTATATAGTTGGATATACCTATAAATGATAATTTTTCCATAAAGGACGAGGAGATGTCTGTTTATATTATTTTTTTTTCTTATGTAAGTTTTTTGTAAGTCCTTTTCCATGTGTTGTCTAATATGGATTTGGTTACACTGTCCCTTATTTCTTAAATTTACTATGACTTTTAGTGGTTAACAGTGCTCGTTAACCGAAAATGATCAATTTTAAAGAAATCGGTTTTTGTCTCTGCTGCTTAAATTTAAATTTATCTTCGCACAATAATATATGCTAATATTTATATCCGCATTAAATGTTGCAAGTAAAAATGGGGAATCGCAATATTTAAAAATATACGTGGTGCTTGCCTTCAAAGTCAAGTATCCCAGATTCGTTCCCTGGCAGAGGACAAAAATTTTTCACTATAGTTTTTCGAGTTTTAAAGTTAAGTGGCTTCAATCTCCTCCAAAAAAAATCCATCCAATAGGCCCCTGACCTGCCTCTCTCCCTGGAAAAGAGGATAAACATCATGACAAAGGTAAGCTCAGGTAACTACCACCCCCTGAGAAAACAGATAGGAATCAAAGATTA
The DNA here is from genome assembly GCA_963681545.1 of Germaria angustata. Lineage (NCBI taxonomy): Eukaryota > Metazoa > Arthropoda > Insecta > Diptera > Tachinidae > Germaria > Germaria angustata. Next base: position 58,410,134 of record OY813001.1, on the reverse strand, counting down.
GCAAGGTTCCTCACCACTACACTAAATACATAGAGGGCGTTGTTTCTAGGCAATGACAGTTGACAGCCCCATTATCCTAGGACCTGCTACAGCAGATCCATCATCTACTTGGCTGAAACAATAACCGATTAACGAAACTGATACAAGCAAAAATATTTATAAAGGTTCCAAGGTATTAAATTATTAAACTATAAATTTATGACGAGTTATTCAAACATTTCCATTTTCATTCTTTTAAACCGCTGCCTGAACATTAACAAATAAATTATCTATTCATTTTACAATAACGGCATCGCGCCTTATACAACAACTAAAATTGTAATAAAACAACGACACTGCCAGTCGACAGCTCGTAATGAACCACAAAATTAAAAGAGGAAAAAATTAATTCTGTGCATTTTTTATGTTCTTTCGAGTAGAAATATTCGATGGGGTTTTTGCTTTTAAGTTTGAGGAAATATCATGGGAGAAAGACGAATGAACTTGATATACTTACATAAGTACATGCATATAAAATTCTATGTACAGCTACAGCAGAAAAAAGTCAAGGGTTAATATCCTGTAATCAAAACATCGACTCGTTCAGTTCGTGTACGTTCAGTTGCACTACGTACATGCATATTTGAAAATAAAAGAATATGAAAATAATAAATAATTGCAAGATGCAACATTTAAATCTACTTCAACACCAAAGATAAGATCATAAAAAATACATCTTACAACAGCGGCAGCATGAACAGCAATATGTAAATTAAGAAAAAGAAAATGTAAATAAATTTAGTTAATAAATTTCAATTAAAATGCTGTTTAAAATCAATGAATGTTTACAACCAAACTACTTGAGAGTAAAAAGACAATAAAAATTATAATGTTTTATCTAAACTTATGAACAGGCGGCGAAGTACGTAAATGTACTAGTGCGTAGCAAAAAAAACAAACTTGCCGCTAAATGAAATGCAAGTGAAACAATTATAATGTTGTGGCTTACTCGTATTAGCCATATTCACAATCTTGTGCAAATCGTATTACATAAGAGTTTAGCGATGTGGCAGGGTGTAATTTTACTCTACGCCCCTGTATACTTTTGTAAATAGTCAACAACCAATAGTTTATATTGAGTCCGCATATGCAAAAATTAACTCATTCATTCTTAGGGAACGTTATTTTCATTGCTTCCAGAAATCTAATTGAGCATTTTTTCAACTTCCAAGGAAGTCAACTTGTTTAAAAATAGGAACTTTTTCTGCAAATCTATTAAACTTGAATGCGAAATATTGAAAAGTACTGATTTCCTTAAATCGATATGAAAACATTATATTCCTTTAATCAATAAGTGATAAAATCCCTTTCAGCTGGGGATAAAGATATCGTAACCAGTTGCAAATTTCTACGCCTTCCAGATGCAAATTTTATTCCCATGGGCAAATAAAAAATCCTTATTTAATATAAAATTGGGTCTGTACGTAAATGTATCAGTTTGCTGCTTCAGAAAACCAAATTTTTTCCACTCTACCGATACAAATCAAATGATGATCTTTTATTATGAAATTATTGTAAAGGGTCTTTCATTAGGTGTGTCCTATCGTTAAATTTAAATATAACAAAGTGTGTGAGTGTTATCACCGAAATTTGTTATTCATTTGAAAGGCCTATTGATGCCTTTAGGTATGGAATACGTGTGCCCGTGACCGCCTAGGATTTGCTGGGTACCGCGCATCCGTAATGTCCAACAATTTCCATGATTCTGGATGAATTTAAATAAATGTATACAATTATTTTAAAACGCTATTTATTTTAAAAATTTAACTTCCTTACAGGATTGCATGTTCTTTTTCTTTCACAGTAAGTTTCGCTCATTACAGATCATCAAATTCTAATTTTTCTTTTTACAAGGCCGAAAAGTTTTTAATTTTTTTGAAAAGAACGCGACATTAATTCATATATTTTTTTAATCGACTTCAAAAAAAAGGAAGAGGTTTTCATCATTTCTTGTCTATCTTTTTTTCGGTCTATTTATCGATCGATTTTAAAGTTATTTTTTGTTTAAAGGCGTTTTTTTCGAAAAGCGGACGAGAAATTTTACTTATGCGGAAATATTGATTATCGCATAACTGCCCCGATTTATGATAACATGGCTTTTTTCAAACTAGTATTGGACTATATAGGGTTTTAAACTAAACGATAGTTAATTCGTTCTTGTAATCTGTTCGATTGGCTCTTTAAAATCGGTCTTTTTGCTAGAATTATTATTTATTGTGTTTTTTTTTACCATACAAGAAAGTTATAGTGCAAATTCAAGACTTGTGTAAGTTTCTATCGTTTCTTCTACGTTAAGCTTAGTACTCTATTCGAATTAGAGAACAATCTGTAAACAAAACTTATTATTTTTTTGGCGATTTAGTTTAATATTTTTCGTTTTTATTAAATATTTTAAGCTTTTGAAAGTGCAACATTGTTTTTTCTATGCTTTTTTATTTTCAAAAATTTTAATTTCATACAAAACTGCCATTAAAAAATATTTCACATGTTGAATACCAGGGGGCAAATTACGGCATTCCATATCGATCGAAATTTCAATACAATTCAAGACAATTTTTGCTTTACACATACATTTTAAATTCTATCCATATTGTCTCGGTACCTGATTACTTAAAAAAGATTTCTGTGTTCTTCTTAGAGAAAGTCATAAACATTTTACTTTTCAAAGATTACAATAAATTGTAGTTGTATTTCTTTTTGCCAAACTCAATTAAGAAAGTGAAGTACATGTACTAAAATAGAAATAAAACTTCAAACAGAATAACTAACATTACTTTTGTAGTATAATTTCTGATAATAAAATATATTTCACCCTCATGATCCCTCATCTTGCCAGTCCTTCAAAAAAAAAAATGTATCACATCTAAAGTTTACAAAAAAAACCCTTATTTTTATTTTCTACCTTCAAAAATTTGTGGTAAAAGTGCGCTCTAACAACTTTTCTCCCAACTGCAATCGAAACAATTTTGCACAAATTTCACACTCCACAAAACATCAAAAACAGTCATTTAAGATGGATTTAGAAACAAATGTATGTGTATCTGTGTGGGTGCATAGCAAATGTATTTTATTTTTGTTAAACATAAAAACTTACTCCCTCATAATTTGAAATCTAGTAGAGAATTTTTTTCTGAAACAGTGGTGGTGGCTAGTTAGTTGAGGATCTGTCCTTCTTTAATATTAATTTTTTGTTGCCTTGAATTGATAGAGTAATAGAATAAAATATATTTTTCATTGCTAACCTCCGGATAGTGACATATTTGCAATTAAAAAACTTTTAATATATATTTTTTTGTAATCAAAGGGAACTTTTCGCCGTAACTAACGAAATATTTGTTGTATACTTTTTTTTACAAATAAATTGAAGTTTTTTTTTTTTTTTTTTTTTTTTTTTTTTTTTTTTTGTACGAACTCTATGCGACATTCCACCTTTTTTGTATGATTAAGTCATTGATGACTCACCCTGGTTGAATAATTCCATAAAATTGCTCATCAACAGCACAAGATCAATTGTCTATTTCATAAAGGGATAGATTGAGCCTGATTGCATGGACAGTTCATGAGATAAGTGTTCTCAAATTTGCTCTTCTTCAAACATTCACACAGTTTCCAAAAAAAAATCGAACATTTATCGATTTTTGCAAATTTTGCCTCCCGAAGATTCTGTCAACCCTGAATGAAACATTTCGTTACATACGATTAAGTGAAAGCAAAAGACAGAGATAGCAAGAGGGGAAGGAAGAAAAACGGAGCAGTGTTTCCAAACTGCTACTTTCAGATATAATTTCTTTATTTTTTTCGATTGTTATTGAATGTCCCATAAAAGCACAAACAGCCCACGTAAAAATCACAGTACCTGTCGTTTGGCTAATTTAGTATTTTGTTCTTTAAATGAAATAAATGAACACATTTCTCCACACTTTAATTGCCATAATTTGAAAATGTTATTTCTTATTTCCCCTTTCCTCCCCTAAAGTCCTATATCATTTAAAATTTTATTCCTTAATTACCATTAAATACTACAATTACACGGATCTCTGTTGCAGTTAACAAATATGCAGAGTTTTCTAATAAAATTAAACGGCAAGACGAAATTAAAAAAAATATAAACGAGGCAGGAAAATTAGAAAACAGAATAATTTTAAAATTTCAATAAAACCGCTCTCACCAGTGAAACCTTTAACAATCAAGAGATTAAATGAAAAGAAAATTTACCAATATTTTCATCGAATTCCCCCCACTCACTTTATTATATTTTAGTAGCACTTGATACCAAACAACAGCCAAGGCCAGTCAGTAATTGCAACAGCACATGAGTCACGTGTAGGTTTTCCATTTCAAATTTTATCTTGTATGTAGTCTGCAAGTGGAAAATGAAGAAAAGCATCAAAATACGAGAAAAAAATACACAGGAGAAAATGTGGCTCATGCATGTTGAAGCCGTATATAAATAAAACCACCACTTTTCCTGCCTGCTTAATAATTTATATAATAATTTTAAAGTAACAATTTGTTTTGGGAAAATTTAAAGGAACCTTTAGTCAACACGAACGTGTTAATTTTAAATTTTTGTCCGGACATCCCTTACGAGATCCTCTATGTGTTCTCCCACAGAGCTGGCTTAATTGACAGTAGTTTAATGTTTGTGTAACAGGGTGGTGTCAGAAGGCTACAATTAACCCCTTTTTAATGAAATTTTTATTTATTTCTTGAGCTGTTTGCTGTTCGTGTTGTTTGCACTGAGATAATCCTTTTGAAATTGACACTTTCACTCACTATGTTAGTGAATATATTTTTACAGCTCCTAGTTGCTTTTTGAACTTGCAACACTTTTGCGTTTGGTATTCGTAAGGGGAAAAGTTTACTGTGTTTAACTTTGTAATTTAATGTAATTTTCACAAATTACTAAATTAGAAGAAATGTTTCGAGTAATTAAAAAAGTTAAATATTCACGAGCAAATGATGTTTGATATTTATTCTTCAACACCTAATGAATTGTGGAGTGCGCTTCGCTTCAGCAGAGTTTCCGTGGTAGCAGAAAGGACCAAAAGGTGCAAATGAGTACGTAATTTAACGTAACCTTGATATCTTATCTTATTTTGCCCCTATATGTATATATTTCTTATAAAACCACAATGGTAAAATTTTATTGGTGCTTAGTTGGTATACATTGGTTTACACAGCTGCTCGCACTACAGAAGAGCGATCAAATAGAGTGGAAAGATTTCGTTTTGGTGTCCAGTAGTACAGAGAACGTAATAGAGAACTCATTGTTGTTATAGCGTTTGAACCAAATATTTGAAATACTTAATAAACCAAGAATGGATAAATTATCGATTGACAACAGCCTCTTAGACCCGCATCGAAAAAGACTAGTAAATCGCCTTAAACCATGAATCCCCAGAATGATTTGTTCTATAGCCAAACAGTTCGTTTATGAAACAAACTCTCTGTGAAAGTCTTTCTTACTGTCACTTTCATGTGTGTGAAAAAGCAAAATGAATGTCTGCAAATACTACTCTCTCTTCCATCCTCTCTCCCATAACAGATTTTCCTAGATCTAGCACAATGCATTACATGAGAACAGGACATTCCATGAACATTACTCCCTCTATTCTCCTTCGTATATCAGTACTCCTGATATGGCTGTCAAATACTATCCTATTACCTTTTGTTCTCCAACCTAAATGACGATTAGGTAGATCTGTCCCTGAAATAACGTTTAGTTATTACGGACAGATTTTATTTATTTATTTTGCTTTTCTTCAATACCCACTTAATAGTTCACATTTCGAAACATTCAAAAATATCAAAATTTAGCCAATTTCAATTCCTTCACAATTTGATCAGAGAGCAAAACACCGATTCCAGTAATAGTAAATTAGGTAACCACTGAACGCGCTTGATCCACTGAAGGCTCTATTTGAAATTAACAACATAAACACATGTCTTCAGGCATTTTATTTATTTTTTTTTTAACTGAAACATCTTTGCTATTTCAAAGAGAAAAAGGGGTAACATAGTTCTTTAATAAGCGCAAATTTTATTCCTTATAGGAAGTGAAATTTTTTGAACTAGAGCCATATAATTTTGAATCTTTTTTAAAAAAGATAACGCATTAAATGTTCGCATTGGTACATTTGGAGTCATTTGGAGTCACTACTTTAATCGATTGTTGATTTTAGAAGTTAAGTTTAACAGGCAGCTTTCGCTTATTTGGGTCCATGATTTGGTTCCTTTGTGGCAGCTGTGATAGATAGAGAATAGAAAATTGGAAACAGAAGAGTAAAAAAAGACAGAAAATTGAAACACAGGGAAGCATAGTGCGGGAATCAAACCTGCAACACACTGCCTTCTTGTCTAGTGTACTACAAGGGCATCAAAAAAAGTTTATCTTTGTTTGATCTCTTTTTACAACACCAAACATTTCCTTTCGTTTTCTTAATCTGATGCAAGTGTCCGTCGCAGAGTATACTATTGCATTCCCAGATTTATCTCTTGCCAATGTCTGATAACCAAGTCGTATTCGCTCAGTCCAATCGTTACTCATAATTATATATTTTCAGAGTAATACATGTCTGGTAAGATTTTGTTGCGCGTATAGGAACTATATTAGACATATTTTTTTATTCATTATCTTGCAGAGATATTGGCAGATCCTTTATGCAGATTCAATCCAACAAGCTTGTGACCCGTATTCTCTAATATTCCGTTGCTACTGGATATCAAAAATTAGTTTCTGATCGGGGACTATTTTAGTGAAAAGTTAATTCCTTTTCTTATGTAAATTATAATCAACATCACGTAAACAAAACGGCACGATAATTGGCTGGCGACAAGAGTTGACTGATATTGATTGCAAAAAAACTTATAATTATTACTGAAGAAGTACATTAAATACTATTTAATAAATAATAATAATAATGAAATAAAAAATTTAGATCTGAATTTTGCATTTCATTTCAATCGAATGGCAAATTAGTGGAACTTATGTGTACCTGTTGTCGATAAGAGGTGACTGATATTGACTGCCACTTGTCATTATTTACAGCTTAATTTTGTTTTTTACTTAGACAAGGCGTTGTCATGTTTTTTCAATACAAAACAACAATAATCGCCACAAAATAAGGCAACTCTTTATTTTGGTGAAATACGAAATGAGTATTTTAGTCTTCAGACATGTTGTCGTATATTTTGTGGTTTCGGGTTGAAGTGAAGTCGACAATAATTTGCATAGTAGGAAGGAAGGACCACATATTATCAAACTGCGGGAATAAGTCCTGTTATGGTTATGAGTTGGCTTCAAGTAATACGCTTAATAACATGATCCTGTTAATATTTCATTTATTTACATTATTAACAATTGACATGAAAACATTTGCCTTTGGTTCGTTTAAATGAACATATGTTGGCCAAATGTTTGCCATTTGAAAGCAAAACTAAAACACAAAATTCTGCAAATCTAATTGTACATATTTAGCCATAGGAGGTTGAATTGATTAAAGACCAAATGAAGCAAGTACAAAAAAAATAAGTAAAAGGGGTTTAACCATTTGCTAATGTTTGTATTAGTGCCAACAGCAACACAATGCTGCACACTACTGATGCTGCAATGTAACTGTAGCCTTGTTTGTGAAAAATATTCAGTTTTATTACAAATTAAATTGATTAGACTTAAAAGGGGGCTGTTTTGTTCATTACAAAAGCGCCACTATATAATGAGTCAAAGCAACTAAAATAAAAAAAATTGTTGAAACCCCATCAACTTGCGGCCAAAAATGTGGTCAGAAATTAATTGAATTGTTATGTTTATTGAAAAGGGAAATTGATAAATTAGCAGAAAGGATTTCTTCATTTAATCTCTACTGATTTACATATTAGGGTAATGTCAAAAAGAAAAACAACTAAATAAAAGAAATAATATAGAAAGAAAACATTAATTATTAGAAAAGACTCAAATCCCTGTTTATACAATATTTTATTTACAATGAGATTTTATTTAAAAAAAGGGAGACAAATAAATCTCTAAAGTTTGCTTACAAACACATATTTTGTGAAAATTAATCCACAGATGTTTTCTGTTTATTTTTAGTTTCGAAAATATTCCATTTTAGTCATTTAATGTCTTCTTTTACAATGTTCTTTTTCTAATAATGAAATTGTTGCAAATGGGAAATATACAAGCATCTGTATCCAGTGTTCTTTTAGTGTTAAATATATGTTCAGTAGAAAATTTTAAAAGTGATTTTTTCGGTCTTCCTTCCACAGAAGATCTTCCATTACAAAATTTAAGACAATGCATCGTTCTCACCATTTTTAAAAGTGTTTGAAGATTGCTAATGTATTTCCAATCCCCGAAAAGGTATTTGTTCTGCAGTCTTTAAGCTAATGAATTTTATAATTTGATGAATTATATTCAACTACCACTTCAATATGATCCGCAAGGTAGTAGAGTAGTTTTCTCTCTTAAAATAGTGACATTCTAACTTTATTCTAAGTGTTTCGTTATCTTTATCGAGTGTTCAATAAAAATAAGTTTTCAAATCTTAAATCTAAAATTATCCTTCAGTGCCAGACGAAAAATAGTCAGTTTCTATAACTTCTTCTGTGATTGACTTCACACCTTTTGCCTTCAGGTAAGAGCAAGAGTGTCCCTCCTTCGCAGCCGAGTATGGCCTTTATAATTTAGAATGTTGCGGCCTAATGTGTGTAGGTGGTACTCAAGTTTCTTTATGTCTGTTTTCACGTATTTTGTAAGCACTACTTTAACCAATGGAAAGTTTAGATTTTTATGAATGCAAGTATTTTTCACAAATAAGGGAACGTGTAGTACTCTTTCGAAAGATTTTATTTTTTGTTTTTAAATCTGTTATATAATAAATGCCCAGTTGGTGCCGAATAATCGCATTCCATATCACCATAGTGGTTTTATGATCGAGTTGTAGAAAAGAAGTTTTCAATCGACGCTCAGTGTTAAATTTCTCCCAAAAAGCCAATTAATTCGAAACGTTTTCGATTTCGTTTGCATTAACTTTTAACTTCGTTTGCATTAGCGTCTAAGTGCGATTTTCATTTGAAACGACGATCACGGAGAATATCGAGGTATTTGACTTCACTGTGTTGTTTATTAATTTGTATTGGGGGACATGTCTCCCTTCTTCACGTAAAGTAATATGTGAGCACTTATGCTCATTTACCTTTATCGTCCATGTTTTGAGCCATTTTTCCAACAGTGAAATGGATTCATGCCATTGACGCAATGCTTTTTGTGGGATTAAGTGGACGCTTAAAAAAACTGCAAAACGTTCATATACGAATATCATTGCCCATTGGCATTTCGAAAACATACACCAAGTACCCAAATACTGCCTTGAAAAACTTCTCTTTCTATTGGCTGCGGCGTGCTTAGAAATTTACCTCCTCTATTAATAAATGTTCGACCAGTTAAGCTGCTTAATAATGGCCTGTGAGTATTCAAAATAAATTTCGCTTCAGTTTATCAAAAACCTGGAAAACGTTAATAAAAAGATCAGAACAATATAATTTTCTTCGAAGGCAGATCTAACTTCATATTCATAAGTCTGTGCGTTCATTAAATAGTCCCATGTTTCTTTCAGGAACTTGCAGTTTTGGGTCCTTCTTACAGACTTACAGATTTCATACATTTGTTTCCTTAGATCTTTATTTGGATACGTGTAATGCAAAGAGTTTATTTGGGCAGCGGACCAAAGTTCTATATGGCACCACGGGAGCTTGTAAGCCGACATTATTTTACCCTCTTCTTGCCCTCGGCCATATTTTTATAATTGTAGTTACTGTCCACAATAAATAGAAGGAAAATAGGATAACAATCAGGAAGTTATATATATATTTTTTTTGTTTCGTTTCACTGTTAATGATTATTTCCGATGTACAGTTAGAGAAATGATTTGTAAAAAACCTAAACCTGGAACACAGTTGATCCTGAAATCAGATTGGACATTAAATGAAGGAACTGAAAAATCTTTTGCAATGCCACAGTAAAACGAACTCGTTGCACATGTAAAAATGTAAACAACCAGCACAATCAGAATGTATAAAATAATTTTACTCATAAAACGCCACTGATGTTATTTTCTTTTGTAAAATTTTTAGTTTTTGAATTCGTCTTAATGTAAGAACAAAATGATTGAAAGAAAAAATAATTTTTTTTCTCGCCACAAAAAGTCTTCCCTGAAGTGGATAAAAATTTAAAGTGGTTAAGATTTAAAATCCAATCAGGGGGGATTGTAGCTCCACAAATTTGTTAAAACTCTTAGAGAAAGTTGTTTTATAAGATTTCCTATTTAAGGAACGGATCTGACTTAGGCTTTAATGAAACAAAACAAACCTGAAATAAGCCCAATAATCGATATTTTTTATGTAAATCTGAGCTTGATTCTCTACCTGTGAACTTTACTGCAGTACGGGGTAAAAAGGTGCTGCAAATACCTCTTGCTCCTCCCTGAGAGTTTATTCATGGCTGGCGAAAGTCCCACCTTATTCCACTGTAAGTAAAACCAGCTTAGTTATTGATGAGGTTTCTTGAGAGATAATGTGATGTATGTGCGTAAATAAAAATATCGTAATAGTGACCACCAACCAATAGCTCTAGTGGACTGTAGTAGTCAATCCATAGAGCAGTTCTATAAGTACAAGTACAACCAGGTGTGTGTCAAATTGATTTGCAGAAGCAGTGATGAATACATTAAGTTGTCCCAGTAAAAGGTCCAGTTTATGGCTGGTACTCACGCCCATGGGAGTCATAAACGCATCCGTAGTTTATTTTTGTGATATTCTTCCGACGGGGTTTGTTTGAATTTGGAACGATTTTCCGTCATCCCACGTCAAATTTGGTTTATCCGTAGTTTATTCTAAATATATTGAATAGTACTCGCATATTTTCTTACATTTCCTATTGGGTTTAATTTATCCTGACTTCCACACAGTATAGTTTTGTTTAATTTTAAGTATTATGTCTGACTGCCTCTAAAATAGTGTTGCTACTATTTTAGTACTTGTGCGACGTTCATTCATACAGGCTGCCAGCCAGTCACTTAGTCAGTTTTTCATTCGTTCATTCATTCACGATTACTTACATGCATCAGTTAGTTTTTAATGTCACTTTTTGTTCATGTTGTTGTTGTTCTAAAACAAGCAGACTAAAACAACAAAATTTGAACATTACAATTGAAGTAATAATAGTAATTGTACATGTACTATAAATATAGAGAGATGACGTTATTGTTATATTTGTTATTTCTATTATTGTCTCAAGACACTAATGTTCAGATGAATAGTGACACATAATAATTGATCATAATTAATCACTTATTGTAATCGTTAAAGACGTTCCTTTCTTTATATCTTCTTAAATTAAATTTTCTGAAGTTAAAAAATTATTGCAATTCATTATTTTTTCTTAATGGCTACTAGCCTTTTGAAGAAAATTTTCAAAAATAAGACTGTTCAAATTCGTTTTTTTAAGTTTAAAAATTAGTTCTGAAATACTAACTAATGCGCTCCTTAGAGGCCCACCTGGAACAGTGTTTCTATATAGTGAGATGTACCTACACGAGTTTTCCTTAATGGCCTCTAACCTTCTCAAGATTTTTTTAAATATGGCTTTTTGAAATGCATTTTTCCCACCTGGAACAGCCTTTCTATGTAGTGGGATGTAGCTAAAACTCGTTATTTTTCTGAAGAAATTTTTCAAAAAGATGAGATTTCTAAAATTAATTTTTTTAAGTTCCAAAATTATTTCATAATTAGTAACTAATGCTGCTTCCTACAGGCCCGCCTGGATCACCATTTCTATAAAGTGAGATGTACCTACAACGCACTATTTTGTCCTTCTCATAAAGTTTTTCAAAAATTTTTGTGTTTTTCTTTTTCCGAAATTTTCAAAAATATGACTTCAAATTCTTTTTTTTTTTGAAGTTCCAAAATTATTTTACAGTTAGCTCTCAGAGGACCGTCTGGAGCTCCGTTTGTATATAAAGGAATATAACTACAACTCGCCATTCTTCCATAAGGATCACTCATCTCTCCGAATATATGTATTGTTTTGAATGTTGTTTTGGATATCTTTTTATTTTGTGTCCAACAACTATACTCTAGAACACCTTTTTGCATGTGTTGTCTAATATGGATCTGGTCACACTTCCTAAATTTCCTTGATTTCTTTAAGTTAACTATGACTGAAATGTTTTTTGTATGCTTCGACTTAGCAGGCCTGCAAGCAACCTCCGGTGATGCTGAAGGAACGCATATATTTTACTCAGGCTAGAGTTTGCCTCGTTCCTTGGAATCCTCCTTCTTTTTCCAGGCTTAGGACGTACAGACTACCGGCAGTTATTTCGTCGCTTTTAATTTCAATTAATTTTTTATTTAAACCACACGGAAAACTAAGAAGGGCGGTGTATTAACGGAGGTGTGTTACCTCCACCTGAAAAGAAACAAAATTTTTTCTAACCTAGAGTTAATTTATTAATATCAATATTAAAAGTTAAATACAACGACTTCTGCTGTAGATGCCATGACATAGAAGAAAAAGAAAATGTCGATTACTTCTTATATCATTGTCCCGGATTAGCAAGAAGACGAATGACTACCAAGGGTGGTTCTCTTGAATTCGATGATCTGTCTGAAATTGCAGACAGTATACTGCATCGCTAAGTGTACTTTTTAGTTCGGCGGTGTGAACTAAGCTGAGCAAAATTTACTGGCTCTTATAGTCTCAAAATTAGTAGCGAACGTGAGAACTAGTTGACTTCTTAATAAAAACAGAGATTAATTTTATTTGTAGGAAAAACATGCAAAAGTCTTTCGATTGGTGGTACGATTTCTAAAATAAAGATTTAAAACGTGTGGTTCATTAAAAAATAAAAATTTTGTTAATCTATTCAATTTATCATGAGTGTGTCTGCCAACAGTTGCAGCTGCAATAACAACATTTCAGTTTCGACTTTATTTGTAGACAAAATATTGAATGAACATCCAACTTGAAATATATTTTGTTTCTTTTTCTGGATTAAAATATTCTAAACAGCAGCTATAATAACAATAGCAACTAAAAGGGGCTTTAAACTTAAAACATATTAGTTTTACACTGGCAAGCAAAAGTAGGTGCACAACTATTGCCGGCTGGCTAATTTTCGTCAAAGGGTATTTCGTTTGAGCTAGATCCTTGTTCGCATATGTAAGAAATGGGATTTTCCTCTTCAAAAAAAAACTTCAACATTCTTTGTCCTTTAAGAGAGAAAACTAAGGGAATTTTAGAATCTTGCTAGGAAAGCACACGCAATTCTGTTAGTGAGTTAAAACTTTTTAAATTGAAGCGAAAATATATTTTTTATAGATTGTTAAAAAAATGTTAAACTATAAGATTTTTGCGGTTAAACATTTTAATTTGTTTTTTTAACGCATCGCGAATTTCGCCGTGTTCCATGTGCTCGGAAAAAAAATTGAGTTTCTGGGGCGCAGAAAATCCGCATAAAATGCACGAAAACCCATTTCATTCCCTAAAACTGACTGGTATGGGATTTGCAATGAGAAAGTGATTGGCCATTATTATTTTTGACCCCGATGGCACCACCGTAACCGTAAGGGGTGAGTGTTACTAACAAATGCTAAACGAGTTTTTTTGCCGCAAATTGCTGCATTGGGTCTCGATATTTTTTTGGTTTCAACAGGACAAAGGAACCGCTCACACAGCTCGGGGAACGATGGATACTTTGAGACACAAATACCCAGGTCGAGTGATCTCCCGTTTTGAACATTTGAACTGACCGTCCAAATCGTCAGATCTAACTGCACTAAACGTTATTCTTAAGGACGCATTTACCAACACGAACCATGAACCATGCAAGTCTCGAGAGCAATAGTTCAAAATGCCGTAAAACAGACACAATTATGCCATTTCTTTTGTGTCACCTTGTACTTACACAAAAATCAACAAATGCTATATGAGAATTCTATAGAATTCAATTATATTTTTCTACTTGTGATTTACAAAACATAAAAGTATAATAGCTTTAGAAAGCTTACAAATACATTAATTATCAACCAAAACGCGATTAATTGTATAAAGTTGTAAGAAAAATGAAAAGACGGAAAGACGGTCGACACCAATTGTTTGTTGGGTTGTGTGTATGTGTGTATGAAAGTCATATTTTTTTGCCTTATGTAGGTAGAAAAATACGATTGAATTCCATGGCATCCTCATATTATATTTTTGGTTTTTTGTATAAACATATGAGCTTTTGAACGCCTTTCAAACATGACTTGGCCAAAGTCTACTGATGATTTGGTTAGCTAAGCCAACAACAAAGAAGAAATTTTTGTAAAATTAGTGGGGATAATATTTCGAATATTTAAATAAATATGATTATATGAAATGATTTAGTACTACATTAAATTTAATAAATTTAATTATTAGCGAAGTTTTTTCCAAATTAAAAAAGAAAGAAAGTCATTATTATTTCCTTTCTTATTTTGTGTTTTGTTATATACGAAAAGCATTGCATATTTCAATTTTGTATACGACAGCATATATCACCATTTTTGCCAGCCACTGTATATGACACATAGTACTTGCAATCGGTAGTACATGTCAAAACTAAAATGAGAAATGAGAAACTACATTTGAACAATGTTTCCAAAATAAGTATTTTTGTTTTCTAGCTTTTGAAAGCATTCTGTTTTTTTTTCCTTTCTTTATTTTGGTGACAAAAACTTCTTGTTTCATTTATTTATGTGTTTATTATAGGGGCTTATTTTAGGGTTTTGAGGGGTTCTGTATGATGTTCATTAGAACGATTTTAATTACTTATGTTTTTGTTATTTAGTTGTGTTTGTAATTATTTTTGGTACGATATTTGTTTGTATTGAAATAAACAGTGAGTGTTATTATTCAGATATGACGAATTGAAATGTTTGACAAGTGAAATAAGGAAAAAAATCTTTAGTCGAATCTTAAACGTTCATGTTAAATTTGATGTGTTTAAATATTATTCAAAATTCACAAATCGATTCTCATTTACATGAATACCCGATAATTTGAAATTTTTTCCAATTATCCTAAAAAAAATTCTAGGTATTTGAAATTCTCTAACGTATCTTGAAGTCTCGGCTATTTAAACTTATTATATAGCGGCTGTATTTGCTTTAGAAGTAGTTCTTAAAAAAGGAATATTAAAATAGAAAACATCTGTAAGGATGTCTTTAAAGAATATTTAATTTGTGTGAGCATAGCACTACACATGTCTCAGGAAGCTGGAACAACTAAACCACCGAGGAAGAAGTGTGAAAAGTTTAAAAAAGAAGTAGAAATAGTTTGCTGCGTGTAATTTAAAAAAATTATGGCTCTAAGTAACATTGTAACATTTTGTGCGAATAAAAATTTCATAAGAATTCTTAAATTGAATTTGTTAGGGCGTGGCACTGTCTTTAGTTGTAATTATTATTTTATATTGTTACAATAATCGGTTGAATAGAATTTGCTTGTATGGGAATGGCAGTGTCTATTTCACTAATCAAAATATTCTTGCAGTTGGTAGTCAAATTAATTATTTTTCGGTATTTTCAAAATCATAAAAAGCATTAAAGGACTCTGACGAGATTTGAACTCAAGTCTAAGATATGTTCAT
Source organism: Germaria angustata (assembly GCA_963681545.1). Classification (NCBI taxonomy): domain Eukaryota; kingdom Metazoa; phylum Arthropoda; class Insecta; order Diptera; family Tachinidae; genus Germaria; species Germaria angustata. Next base: position 58,394,427 of record OY813001.1, on the reverse strand, counting down.
TTGCTATTGCAGAAGCAATTCAAAACTAATATATATTTTGAGTGGTCGTTGCACTGACTAATCAAACAAAACGAGAGCGAAGTTATTGGTTAAAAAATTCTTTAATTTTTTAAAGTAGTCTGCTCCGAGCTCTATACACTTTTTACAATGTTTCAGATTTGTGAAGATCATGTTTGTGAGATGATTTCATCGTTGGAGTCAAATCCCTTTCCGCCGAGCCTTTTTTAAGGTTTGGAAACAAGAAATAGTCACTCGGGGCTAAATACACAGAATGAGGGCAGATGAGAGAGCGATTCGTATCCTAATTCATGGAATTTTGCCATTGAAACGGCACATGTGAGCACCCTTGCATTGCCCTGGTGGAAAGTAACTTTCTCCTTGGGAAAATGCGGTCTTTTTTCAAATCTTTATTAAATTGATAAATTGGCATATTATTCACCATTGATCGTTTTAGCTTTATTGGCTGACAGACCCACCTTGGTCTTCGTTGGCTCCGATTCACCTCGAGAAACTCACTGTTTTGCATGCTGTTTGTTCTCTGGTGTGTTGTGATGGTTCTACGTTTCGTCCATGATTACGACACGTCGCCAAAACTTGTTCATATTGCGATTGTACAACGCCATTGCCGATTGTTAGCAAACGCAGCACCCATCCTGCCGGAAGATTTCTCTTAGCCAAGTGATCATTAAAAATTGGAACTGCTGAGCCATGTGATATACCTATGGCTTCCACAATATCTAGCTCTTTCAATTTCCGTTCGGCCAACAAAATATCGTGAATTTTTTCAATGGTCTGGGGTGTTGAGGCCTCAGCTGCGCGACCAGAACATAATCCGGCATAATCCGTGCTTCATCAAACCAGTAGTATAGTATTTATCAAGGTCAACTTTGGTGTGAGTGATGGTTTTTACATGAAATTTACTTTTTTCATTTTCTCCTGTTATCAGTGGCTGTCAGAAACAAACTAAATGACATGTTAAAATTTTAACCGGACTCAACTGACAGACGCCTATTCACAGGGACAGTGTTGCTCGGCGCGAAAATCTAAAAGTGCCGACTTATTCACTTGTCCTCGTATGCTTCAATATAAAAAAACTTCAAATCGGTTTCTAAAAATCGAATTTTGAGTGAAGATTTCTAGACGAATTATTATTAAGTTTGTTAAATTATAATTAGAAAGTGATATTAATACTTCAGGCCTCTGAAGGATCAAATAAGGTGGCGTGTCCAATACACTAACAGTATCTGGAGTAAGTCGAAGCACTTTTGGAGCTGACCGAATCGAAATTTCTATTAAACCAATATTAGGGCATTTTTGGTATCGGAACAAATATCTTCACTATATATCATCGCTAAACAAACCATTTACCAATGGACACTGAAATTATCTCTTCCAGCTGTCGCACTTTTGAAGTTAGTTGAATCAAAATTGGGGAGCTGCACGAGTATTAGCGCAGTTTAGCTATTTTGCCAATGGGCAGCGATAATATCGGATCGAGTTTTGCAAATATCGATTCACAATCGACTTTTTTTCTTTGGGTACTAAATAAGTTTGTTGTACCGTTCAACAAACATTTTTAACAATTGGTTTTAAACGCAGATCTTGATTAAAGCTTTGTTTTATCTTTTTATATTTTACAAGGACTCCAAAGTCCGAAAGGACAAATTGTTCGTTCTCCAGTCATATGCTGCATACCAAATTAATTAGAGGAATCACTTAAAAAATTTATATTACGTGTGTTTTTGGGACAGAACGATGCCCTAAAGAGTTTATTCCTCTGATCATATTCAACCAAACGTTTTTGGTAAAAGTAAAAATTAAATGTTTTTTTTTTTTTTTTTTTTTTCTCTCATTTTATTTACAATCTAAAAAATTAAATGTGAATGCTTTTGAATGGCCTAAGTTATAAAAATCGTACAAATAAAAAAGTATTTTTAGCTGCGCAACTACTTAAAAAAACAGTCAGAATTAGTTAATTATAAATTTGTAGTTTTAGCCTTAACTGAGAAACGGATATTCGTTTTATACTCGTATACCCTGTTCATAACAAATTTTGTCATCTGCCATTGACGTTTAGTACTTTGGTCTAAAGATTTACGGCCGTATTAAAAATAATTCTCAAGGGATGCATTTATAGACAAGAAGGCAAATATTGTTTATTTTTTTATTTTTATTACAAGTTCAACGAATAGCAATGAAACTATCACAACAACAAATTGCATATCAACAACGATTGTATTTGTAATCGTTTGGTGTTAATATTCCAGGCACATTTTGTTAGTATCCCTTGTTTTTTTGCTTTTTATTTATCGCTGTCGACATACAAAGCAGAATTTGAAAGACTGAACGTTCATCTCTGGAAAATTGTCGGAGTTTCTTTTTTCCTAACAGTGCAAAGTGGTGGCTCATTGGCTTTGGGTTATATTTTTAATATTTTTACTTTAGTTTGAAGGGTGCTACTTTTATTGATTCTGCTACGGCCGAAAGTATAAAATCCATAAAATATTGAAAATAAGCCTAAACGAATTTTTGACAACTAATTTTTGACATTTCGAATTGCATTCGTATAAAGATTTCATGGCACTGTTGTTAATAATTCGAAAGTTTTATGACCAAACTGAAAAAAAATATTTAAAAAACATGTTGTTATTCATTTATGCATTTTGAATAATCTGCCATGCAGCCAGAGAAACAGCGCAACGTAGTTGCTCGTATTGGATTAATTTATTCTATACTCGTATGAGTAAATGCTGTTTGGCAAGATTCAAATTAATAGAAAATAAAGGGTTTAATCGACTTACTGTCGACTCACAGCTCTGCAATTTATAAAACAATTTGAAGTTCATTTTTTATTCAAAAATATATTTATTGTAGTCCTGGTATATAAGAAAGGGCAATGCCTTAGAGCATCCATTTGACTATTTTTACTGATTTTTTTTGCGCATTGATTTTCCGCAAGAGATAAAATACGTTAGTAGAAATGTGTTGCATTTCCAGCTTTTTATAGCCAAAGTTCATTGCAATCGAAGAAAATAGTACCTTCCTGTTCATATGAAGACATTTAATTAGTCGCCAAACCAAATCGTCAGTGAACTTTAAGCAGTTTGAGAACATTCAGCCTCATATGTTTATGCTACAACATTCAAATACAATATGAGAATTCTCTATTGCTTGGTATGCTTTTATACAAACAGCACAAGATATAATTAAACTCATGCTCAACATGGGTCTATTTTGTTTTTCTTGCAACATAAAATTTTTTTAAACTATAATTGTTTTAAATATTCCAATAAATAATAAATGTTGAGAATATTCCAATAAATTTTAATATTAAGCAGTTAAAATTTCTTATTATTTTGTAATATATTTATTAAATATATATTTATAAATTTTTTATATTAAGTTTCCGTTTATGTAATATGCTTTGTTAAATTAGGGTTAATAAATATTTTAAATGTCTAGGGAATTAGCAGAAAAATTTGATATGTTTTGTTTGCTAAAGGCCTAAAAATTTACAGTCATTTTGTAGCCGTAGCTTGTTAGAGCCTTAAGAATTTGAAATATAATATATATAAGCTCCCGTAGTTCCTACACAGAGCATAGGGTAATATGTTTACATTTGTTGTGGTTTCTGTAATTTTCAATAATTAGGATAATTAGCTAATTGGGCTAAAGCATCCGTCCCTGGGTCCGGGGACCAGGCAGACAGAGGACTTTTATTTAATCACTACAACCACTATGCTTCAGTAAATATTCATATTTGTTTACCTACTTGCCTGAGACGTTCAGATGTACTGTAACCGTTCAGGCTAAATGACTTAGCGTCTCCTGAAAGGTATCTGAAAAGATATTGCCGGGGGAATACTTGGTCTAAGGTCGGAAGTAGTAAACTGCTTGCATAATCAAACAAAGGAATCGGTTCTGGTCACTCCCAAGAGAATGATACTCCGAAACTTTCCTCATACAAAAAACTTTTCGCACTAAGTGCATCTTTGAAGGAAATCCCATTTTCTAAGAATTTAAAAAAACTGTTGTGATTAAAGAAGTTTTTAGTTATAAATGAAAATTCGTTATAACCGTTTTATGCTACTCGTAAAATAACTAAAGAACTACTTTAAGAATCCTAAGAGTTTTGATTTAAAAAAGGGCCGAACCACATCTATATCAAGTCATATATTGAATATATATTATTTTTTATTACTTCTATTGAACTGATTCTAACGAAATTTTCCCAAATCATTTGCAGATTCTTCTATTTTTTTTAATAAGAAACGAAAAGTGTCTCTCCGATAAAAGACTTCAATTTTCGATCATGTATAAATAACCCTTCTACAAATTGAGCTCCATGACTTTGCTGCCACTTATTCATCTTTTGCTAAAATTTTCCATAATGAGTTTCGTTGAGGCAGCATTAAACATTCCCCGTCACTGAATGAAGGAATGTACGCCTGTCAATGTAGGGCTTTGATTTCAAATAAATTCATAGAAAAATGTCCAATGACATTAAATCACCATCGACCGAATTCTATTTTCAGAATGCTAGATTATCTAACGAGGAGACCAGAGTGTCATGCGTCATGCAGTAATAGAACTATTTCATTTTTCACTTCTGTATGTCGTATAGCATCGTATAGTTGAAAGTATATATCATCTGAAGGAAGGAAGTCGGTTATCATGTCACAGCTCTTACCAATTCTTCTTCACAACGAGAGATCTGTGTTTCTAGAATTCCTTTAGTGTTATTATTCCAACAAATTGCTGCTGAATGGCCAGTCTTCTTGAGTTTTTTTTATTCTTCTCTTTACAGTCGGCAAAGTTCAAATAATATTACAACTATAAAATGTATTATTCAGCAATAAAAAGTTGTTGCTGTAACACTTTTATCCATGAAAATTCAAACTTTCGGTGTACCGTTCATGATATGATGTGCCTTCCACAGTGGACATAAAAATTAATCTGCTCGATTTGATTCTACTTTCGGTTCCTTCCTCAGCTCTAATTATCACCTGAGGCTAGAATGTGTAATGTTTTCAATATAACGCGGTTTCCCTGTCATTTCAGGCGACAAAGATGCCATTCGGCACTCAAATGAGATCTTGTAAATTATAAAAATTACTGCACTATTTTTATAGATAAATGTTAATATAAATAAGAGGAGATAATTCATTAAAATCACAAAGTTTTGATGTCATTTTTTAACACAATCTCTTAACGATGGAGAAGAAATTCATCTGCAGTTTTTTTAGATCAATAATTCTACTTCGATTAGTTCAGCCTCAATCGGACATAAATATGGCTTAATGAGCACATGATTGATCATCCTGCATCATCAGTAAGCAAATGTTTTTTCATATTATTTACACAGTCAGCATAATTAATTAATTAATTAATGAAACTTCTACGTTTAACAGTGGAAGCTCTCTTGTCTCGTCTCTTTTTTCTCTTTGTAATATAATGGGTCATATGTTTGCATAAGAAGACCATTTGTAATTTTTGCCTTTAATTTTAAAAACTTAAATCTTTCCGCTTTTTTGCTCGTTCTGAAATCCGTTTCAGCTAAAAATTTTTTTGCATCTGGGAGCACTGATCTTTGGCATAATAATGACTTCAGTTCGATCTTGGACTCACCCAAATTCATTGTCATTATGTTTAGTATTTGTTCATACTTACAAACACTTGTCCATGTTAAATCACCAAGTTCATCGTATTCAACTCATACTGTTCAATATTTATTGTCATACACTTATCATTACTCATTTGCCACGGAATAAATTAATCATTTCTAGCTCTGAAAAGACATACGAATACATCTTTTATTCAAAAGTCGCCTGAGTGACCTCTCAGAATTATCAATAAGTAAGACATGCAAGATAATTGCCATCATTAGAAGCTGTGGGTGATTGTCTGGGTGATTCTCTTCAGGTTAACTCATGACAGACCCTATCCTATCCTGCAATTTGTACTATCACTCCCTTGAATATCACCATGTGTTTTCTTCCCTTTTAACACTCCTCATCCATACTCTAATTATCTCTCCCTTTTCACAGCTATCGCAAAATTATCATTAACAATGAGCCTTGTATTCTTTACTCATGCATATAAATATTTATCAGGTAATACCTGAACTACAACCGAAAAAAGAATATTCCTATTAAAATATAAATTTTTCTTGAAATTATAATAATAATTCTACTCGTCGCTTGTTTCGCAATTTTGTTGATTAATCTCGTTAACTAAATGAAGAGAAACATTTCAAGTTGCTGTCGTTTTGTTTGACATAGTTTAAGTGACAGTGACATAAAGGAAATACGCAAGTTTTTTCTACCTCTACCCTCAAACCAACAATATTTACTTGTACTTGCGTAAATAGACGAATGACAAACACATGACGCACTTTATTTTTCCAAACCTGTGATAAATTCTACCCTTAAATATTTTCATTTTTTCAATATGTTTAAAGATAAAGCAAAATGTATTTTAGTATTTAATTCCTAAAATAATTGCTTACTCCGCAGGACATCATCCTCGCCATCGACATCATTCTGAGGCATGTCGTCTTGAAAGAGAAGTCCGTAAATCTTATTTATATTTGAGATGTTTTACAGATGTCTTTTGTTTCCCTAAGACTTTTGCAAATAAAAATTGTTTGTCTAAATATATTTTTCTAATTTAATCGTTAAGTAAACTTAAAGGGGAAGTTAAACAACCCTCAGTTTATTTGATCATGTACTCGTATGCTTTGAAGATAATAAAATAAATTTTCTTTTATTAAAAATATCAATAAAGAACAAAGAAAGTTTATTGAAGTGTTTTATAAGTTTTATTTTCATCTTTAAAACAAAAATTAATGTAGAGGGTTGCATTTTGCAAGTAGGACGGTCAATGGGGGTCATGATTATTGGGCGTTAATTTAAACTATAGAACTGTTTTTCCTTTTTAGTTTTTTATTTGTGTTAAGGACCCTATAACATCCTTTTTTCTATTATTTGACTGCCGTATATTGTTTGTGGCCTTGTGTCTAATTTTTAGTTGTTGGACTTGCTGCTCTATGCCACTCGGTATAATCATACATCACCTAATGTGCTCCTTAGAGTTCCGTCTGAAGCACCATTTCTGTATAATGGGTTATACCTACGACTCTCTATTTTTTCTTAATGGCCATCAATCTTCTCAAGAAATTTTTTAAATTCATTTCTCTGAAATTACAAAAAATACCACCTAATGTGCTCCTTAGAAGCTCGTCTGGAGCACCATTTCTATATAGTGGGGTATACCTTCAACTCTCTAATATTCCATAAAGGCCACTTATCTCGCCGAGAGGATACATATTTTTATAATTGCTCTTTTGTATTGTTTTGAACGTATTTTGCATATCCTTTCCACGCCTGTTCCACGTGTCGCCTTTATAGATTATCCACATTTCTTGAAACTTACCATGACTGTAAAGTGGCTAACAGTGGTCTGTTAGCCGAAAAATTAGCACTGTTAATGAAATTTGTTCTTGTCTCTGCTAGTTAAATTTAAATTTATCTTCACACACATGAAATTCTTACAAACCATGACTATAAAGTAAATAAAAAAAAAACAAACAAGCCAAAGGACAAACAAAGTTAAACTTATTTTATTCAATACCGAATTCTATAAACGATTTATATTCTGTGTGATGACAATGCACATCAAACAACTTGGCCAATCTAAGATTTCTGGATGATATATACAATAGTACAGTGTATCAATATTGCCGTTAATTATATCATACACCAATAAAGCAGATTGTATTTTTTCGATGCGATTCTAAAGTACGTATAAAGGTAGACCCATAGGAAACAAAAGCCAAATATGATAGCGAGCGTGTAGCAAATTTAATAAAGACGTGATGAAGAGTTAAGGTTAAATAAATGAGGAGTCCAAGTAACAGCTGCATATTCTAACTTAGATCTCTCTTAAAAAAGCAATTATCTTATAAGCCTTCGGAAGTATGTAATCTATTTATATGAGCTACAAACGATAAAGAGCGAACAAACACGGAAAATCGTTCCAAATTCAAACAAACCCCGTCGGAAGAATATCACAAAAATCAACAAACACCACCTCCAGGTCTAGTCTAGAATTAGACGTTTTCAGATTATTACCATCGATATTAAAACGCTTCAATGAATAAATTAAACAATAAGAGCAAAGTGTGCTACACTGAACTACACCCGACGTTTGCAAATGTTGTTTACAGCCACAACATTCTATAGTACTTAAATATATTAAGGGAGTTTGTATAGATTTCTTGCATCTATCGTCTCAATTTAATTTTATACTTAATTTAAAACTATTTTAATTTAGAAATATAAAACGTCATCTTAAAATCCTCAGTTTTATTTATTATCAAGACAAATAAGTTGAAGATCTTTTGGTATTCCCTAAGAAATGTTGTTGATTAATCAAATTGAAGATTTTAGCAACTAAATGTTTTCACTACTATTTTAAACGATTTTATTGCTTCTTTCGTCTATAAATAATTTATGTGGTTGATTTAGGAGAAACCTCCCAATTGTATATTTTTCCATAATATTATTTCTCCTCAAATATCACTCAACCGGAAATTGTAAAATTGTCGTCTTGTCTGGGTTTTATTAAAAAAAGGGAAACAAAACAGCACTGCAAACTGCAACACAATTTCACAAAAAACAACGAAATGTGTATAGCGAACAAAGCAAAATAAAATACACAGAAGATAATGACCGGTTGCCAATAAATTAAAATTTTTTAATGCAAAATATGTATGCCGAGTGACCTTGATTTCTAAAGATGGAGCACACAGTGAGAACAATCAGCGAGTCAAATAATCAACAACAGTCTGTCTCATCAACAGCACATTTTATAATCAACAATTTATTTATTATTTTTTTTCTTTTTTGCTTTTGTGTTATATAATTTTAGCTTAACCGCATACCTTCATGTTTAGATAGAGTTGTAGGAATATCTATTCATATTATTTGAAGTTTCGTTAATCGGATTAGCCTACTATATCCTACTCTGATGATGGGGCTGCCATCTAAGCCAACAGACTGCTGAGTGTAGAACACATTTATATAATGAAACGCTTAATATAAGAACAGTTGCACACTTGCAGCCGCCCCAAGTAGGAGAACAGACGCTGCAGACGCCTCTCACAATTCGCCGATGTTTGGCGGTTATCAAGAATATCGCCTAACGACCACCACGTGGAGGTTTGTGAGTCGACTTGAAGTGTAATTGATAAGGAACATCCTGAATTCACCAAGTAGAAACAATCAAAAGTTTTGCTTTTATCATTATAACCCTGGTCTCTATTCGAGTCCCTGTGCTCCTGAAAGGAACGACGGATAATTTACTTCAAAAAGTAGTAGGAATAAGGTGGAAGTTACACTAGAATAACCATTTATGATTAATTTCATTGTCAGCTAAATCAGCAACATGTTCCTTTACAAAAGATGGACATATTTATTTACTGTATCCTTGGTTTCTATGACAGTTCTGTCAAAGTACTAAGTAGTGGGTACCGAGTATCTGAAAATTTTAAGATGTCTTTTCTGTGTTTTATTTAGGTGTTCATGTTTACAAAAAAGTACCTGGAACATGTATATGTAAATATTTTCCTACTTGATCCAACAATATAACCGTAATTGTACTTGGAATACGTACTCCTATATTTTTTATGTTTAACAGCGCTATGCTATACGGTTAACAGAATACTGTAATGGCAACTGGTTTATGTCTAGGGTTAATAATTCCAGAATTGGTCTACACACATAACTCTGCTGGTATATAACTGAAGTCCAATCTTTGAAGTTTGTTATGGCACCGCTGAATAAAGGCAACAATTGCTATAACCCATTGCAATCTAATTGTATGCACTAGCAAACAATTTTCCTGTGACAGGCGATATGAAAGTCTTCGGCTGTTTCACTGTCTATTTGCTCAAGCAAAAAATCATCGGAAATTATTATGTTTAGTGATTCAAGAGTCTGGTGAAGTGGAATCTCGGTATTTATGTTGATGGTAACCCATCAATCTGAAGGCAATCATGTGAGTGTTCGCGCACAATTAAGTACTGAATGAACAAAGCACATAAGCAGCAATCAGTTTTAGGAAAAGAACCATATCTTCTACAATATACCGTGATTGCTTAAATTAACAGTGAGTCTTACCAATGACTAAGTTCAATGCACCCAATTTGACACACAGGCTGCCAATATTGTTCACGATTGCAAGTGCTAAACAATAACCATGAGCCTATTGATTACCATATTTAAGATCAATCTATTTTCACATTGAGCTTAGTGGTCTTATTGCTTCCTGTACTACCGCATGGGAGCCTGCGTCGCAGCGTTAAAATCGATACAGTGTTGAGTCCTGTATATTCCCAAGCTTTGAAAAAATAATCTTTGACAAACATTAACGCTACTAATTTTTTTTTCATTAAATCTCTTTCATGGACACTAAAAACACTCCTATATCTTATTGCGATTTTGAGCTCTAAATCTGTCGAAAAATATTCTCTAATTATGATACCTAAGATTTAATTTAGTTACAAATTTAACTCTTTTCAAAATCTTTGACATTCTGGAAGTATAACCGTTTTAGGTGCATGATTTTCTAATATGAAACAACTTTCCTTAAGAAAGACGATGTCATTACACTAGTAATTCGCATTACTTGTCACATTCTGGCGCGGATCATTAGGCATTTCAACTAATTACTCTTACATTTTGGTCATCGCCCCTATAAAGTTTATTCATGTGGCAATTTAACTGAAAATTTATTCCGTCGCTGGTCAATATTTTCTAGGAAAAATCAAGAACAAGAACCACTATCTGAATTGAGCAACATAAACGTTTATTAAATAAATGGGCCTAATTAAAGTGTCCAACAATATTTCGACCTCCCAATACTTTTGGCTTTTGTTGGAATTACTATATATGAAACCCCGCGAGAGCCATTGTGACTAGGTAAAGCCAATTTCGATTTAAGATTTCCATGTTAATTAATTTTTTTCAGGTGATCATTTGAATTATTTTCCGTGAATCGAAAAAATCCGTTCCGCCTTTCGAAAACTCTCATCTCTTTTCCAGTTTACGAAGCGATAAAAGAACAAAAATTTGATCAAAAGCAAATTTGACAATCTGTTACTTAAACACATTGAAAAATCTTAGAAAATTTTAACTGATGTTCATTATCATCTGGAATTGGTTGACATTCAAATTCCAGTTGTGTAGCGGTTTTTTAATAATTAAAATCTAGACTTGTTGGTCTGATAACTTCATATTTCCCTTGCAGTATTTTTTATCAAAAAAAAAGAGATGTTGTGGTCTTGTTGCGCCACAAAACTCAACTGCTTTAAATTATATATCAAATGCTATTCATAGTTGTTCATTTTTAAAAACATTTAAAACGTACTCTTCTATGTAAGAAATGCAAATACAGTATGTCTATGAAATGGTTACATAATGAAAAATTTTCAGTTTTAAACCATTATGATGTAACCATTAGTTTTAATTAAATGAATAATGTCTTAGGTTGGTTGGATCCTTTCTATACTATTATGACAGTTCTTCCAAGCAATCACCAAAGACTTGATAGCACCAATTAGGGAAAGATACAAATTTTTAAATGGATAGAAATTTGTGCTCACGACATGCAATCGACCTAATTAATTTAAATTCAATATGGAGCAAAAGTAATGTCATAATTTCAACTGGCTGCAATATTATTATAAATGAAGAAAAACAGCTATGTTTATTTAAAAATGTAAAATTGATGAAATTAAGTGGAAGAAATTATACTGCTCAAATAGACATTTCCCGAGCTGATGCATAATTATGCTCCGACATTGCATCTGACATTACTTTTTCGTCAACTTGCAAATCTTCAAAGTTAGTTCGTTTTTAATGCCATAGCCCCCAAAACTGATTGATTTGATTTTGTAAATATATTTATTTCCTTATTTGTTTACTTAATTTAAGAGGTGACAAGGGTTTCTAAAATTTAACATTTCTATGTTTTCCTTTATAGATCATTACTTTTTGCAAGCGTTTTATTTATATTTTAAAAAACACAGCAAAAATTTATGTAGTTTTTTTTAAACTAAAATAAACATGTATCATCTTCATTTTGCAAAAAATTATTTGACAAACTGTATGTCCAGGAAATGAATACTGCCAGATAATGTTGTCATACCATCTCCTTTTATTTATTTATTTTCTTTTTCTTTTTGTGTGTTTAAAACTATTTCTGTTGTCTGTTGGCTGCTTTGCAGAGTAAAATGTCCTTAAACTTGCCACACAGACTTTGTGGCTGATTTTTGTTGCCGATTTTGTTTTTATTATTGTTGGCATCAACAGACATGGTCTAGTCTGATGTGATGTTATTAATGTATGAGCCGGTGAATTGAAGCAAGCGAGCAGACAACAAACAGCGTCTCCGTTGTACTTTTTTGAATTATTTTTTCCGCACTTTGGCTGGTCACTAGGAAGTGTTGCTTGAATTGCATTTTTAATACCAGACAAAATAAGTTTAAAAAAGAGGAAAACATCCAAAACTTAAAAACAAAAATAAAAACAAAAACAAAAAACAAAAATAATACTAATGGCGTGTGCAGACGAGAAAAAAGTGGTGGATACAAGTTTTTTTTATTATTATTTTTCAATGAAAAAATTAACATTTTATGGAAAATTTAAAATACTCTTAATATTTTGCATAGAAAAATTTTGGACATAGTAAATTGCATTATTAAATAAATTGAATTAAAGTTTATAAATTTTGTTAAAGTAGCTATTAAGGGTCGATGGATGATAGTAAAAACTGTACTGTGGAAGTGGAAAGTAAACTAAATCTGTCAAAATGCAAATGAGCCCTTGATTTTGAAAGTGGTATAAGTCATATTTTCCTTGTTTCGAGGAATTTAGAGTTTTACATTTTAAAGGATTATAAAATATAATTGTATTATGGTATATGATTTTTCGATAGTAAAGTAGTGCCAACAAACAAGTATTTATTATGATTGTGAAATTTATAACCATTTTTAAAAGGAAATGTGGTTTTGAAAGGTTGAAATGACTTATACCACTTTCAAAATTAACTGCATCACTTCATGAATGACTTAAGGAACAATTTTATTAGTAATTAACATTTTATTCATTTCAAGTAAACTAAACAAAGTAAATTATTCATTAGTATTTATGGAAATAAAGTGTTTGTGAAAAATTGGTGGGATATAGGGTAGTAAATCCATCATATCTTTGCGTTTTTCTTCTGTTATTGGTCTGATGGTTGTGTATAATGGAAGCGGATCAATATTTTCGTATATTCGAGGTTTTCCTCTTTTAGTTGAGAGGTCTAATACTTTGAATTCGGAATTTTCATCCAAGGAAATTTTATAAAACATCTCATATGAAGCATTTTTTAGAAATCTGATCCATTGTATTTTTAGCCAAGACACAGCTTCTCCATGGGTGTTTTTCTTTCTATTATTCGTTGATTCCTTTAGTTGTTGTGTCGAAATGAAATCTTTCTGAGCCATTCGTACTACCAAAAATGGGTTTTTCTTTTTACATACTTCAATTAAATTATAATAATGCTCAGGTGTGTATAAATAATTAGATTTTCTTATTTTAGTTTCTATCAAACCAAAATCGCGATCATTTGGCAAAAAAGAATGGCCGGGTACCATAAATTTATGATCAACTGTTTCAATGTTATTATCAGATGACTGAACAATTTTTAACCAAATTAAAGCTGTGTTAATGTTACGATTTTGCCCTGAACAGGTATCACTGTAAGCTATGACATGCTTTTGACTAGTAATGTCCTGAATGTGCTTTAATATGCAGGACGCAACTCCCTGTGATCCTTTTGAGGCGATTGTTTCATCCCATGTATACATTTTAGCATTTTCATTGTGGAAATTATGAAACCCTAAATTGTATACATACATGTTGCGCTTATAATAAGCTACCGAAACAGAAAGTTTTGGATAAGCAAGTGCTTCCTGTAGATCAAATGTGAATCCGTAATATTCACTCCGGTTATCCTTTGCTTTTTGAATGTCATCTCTTAAACTTTTTCTAGCCTGTTCGGCACTGTTAAGATGTGAATCATGAATTTCCAAAAGATGCAACTTATCTTCTTCATTACTGGATGCTTCGATTTTTAGTTTTAGCGAATCACACTTTCCGCATGTGTCTTTACGAGGAGTATGAAAATTAAGGTTGAACTCCGTATTGAAGATTTTCCTGTAAGTCCACTCCTTAACACGTGATGTATTATTTTCATCACATTTTTTCACATACAGCTCATACATTTTTCGAATATCTAAGTCAGAACTTAGATACTTTCGACCTGAAGTGAGATGTGATCTCGTGTAATGGCTCTCACATGCTGGAAAACTCAGAATATGTTCTCGTACCACTTTATTTTTTTCTTTATCTGTTTTTCTAGATGAACCAGCGATTTTGCCCCGGCCATCTATTCCAGGTGTTTTGGCATTTATGACACGGCTTAATCTTCTATTAGATATTTTAAAAGTATCAAAAAAAAGTTTTGCAAACAGAATCCTCTGAATTCCGTACATTTAGATGAAACTTAAAACTACACCTTCTCATATATCCTTTGTAATTTCTGGGTCGTCTTTGTTTTATTGATTGTTTTCGAACCAAACCATACACAAACAAATTCTGTTTTTCGAAACTTGCTAATTTCCAAAAACAATCAAAATTAGCTTTCCTGTCTTCATATCCGATTCCATACATTTTTTGGAACAAAGGCAATCTTTATTTTCGAAAAGTTTACCACTCACATGCTTAGACTCTTTTGTTTCATATTCCTCTCCGCTATTTCTCTTTATTTTTCTTATATTTTGTGCATAATTATGTGAATTTCGTGTCCTCTTTCTTGATTTCAAGTTGCTTTCTTCCATTTGTAAGGGTTCGAAATTCAACTCTAAAGTATGAACTGATTCATCTGAAGACGATATTAGTCTTATTCGTTTCCATTTCTTGGGAGCATTACTTATACTTCTTCGCCGTATAATGTCTACAATTAACTATAAGTAGTACGTTTTTACATTAAAAGGATTATTTGATCATACCTGAACGGCTATCTGAAGACATGACAAAATTACTAATAATTATTTTCTCAAACTTTGTGAACAGACTGACTTATACCACTATAAAAAAAAACAGTAACCGTATTTTGTTTACTTACAAAAAAATAATGACATTTGATCGAGTTAATTTTCATGGCTAACTGCTAATCTCTTCAGATTATGTTATTTTATTAGAATTTAATATGAAATAGAAGATAAAGTAGATTTTTAAAATTTTTGACTTATACCACTTTCAAAATCAAGGGCTCAAATAGCAATAATTCCTATCTAGTGTAGTTTTTTATATAAATATAAAAGCTTAAAGCGGCTTAGAGATAAAGAACAATAAGTGAAAAAATTGTGTGTGGCACAGAATGCAATTGTCCCAATGACTGGCTTTTAATCAGCCATCCATCACTTATTACGAAATTTTTCAGTTGTTGAGGTCACTTTTCAAAAGCAGGAATTCTGCCGCACGTTGCAAAAGTTCATCTTAGAAGCCGACTTTCTACAATTCCTTGATAACTGCAAGTTCTCCAGGCGTTTGGCGCCTTTCTACCTACTGGCACTCACGCTTTCTCCATGCCATACTTCCGACTGCATTTTTTTTACCCTCATGTAGACCATGCCTCCGGGATACTTTTGATGATTTCGTAATGGCCAAATTGATCTTTTAAGGTTGGTTAATTTTAAGATCTCCCCTGCAAAAAAAGTAATAACCAAGTAATGGAAACTTCTACTATAAAGCAAAAAAGCAAAATTTTACTTTAGAAATTATGACAACATAATTTTTAACGATTGTCTCCATGCAATTTTTAATTTAGTTCAGTTCCAGCAAACAGTAGACGAACCAAACCAACTACCTCCGGAACAATTATAACTTATTTATTTTTTGTTTTTCAAACCTTTTAGACAAAAATGCCACTGTTCACTGTCACCGGTTATTGTTCATTCATACGAGTACATACAAACAACATTCAGTTTGGTGAGGTAAACTCACCCCCTCATTCTCATCAAAAATATTTTTTCAAGTCAAACTCAAATTAAGGTTATTTTTTCTGCATTCAACACAAAAACTACCAGTTCACATGTAAAAACTTTATCAAAAACACTTTTTTACTTTTATTTTAGTGCGTAGAATGTACTGCAAAAAAAATATGAAGAAAAAACGCAGAAAACATTTGTGCGATTCATCTGATTCATGAGACAAGGCCAACTAATATTGAAAATAGAAGAAGAATACACTGAAAGATAATATGTAGTTTGTTGAGACGCTTGACTCAAAGCAAATTTTCTTTTTAAATACATACGTAATAACGAGCAAACACCTATTAAATATATTAACAACATAGACCTTTCAGAATTATTAGAAAGAGGTTTAGGTGACCTTGACAAATTTCTCAATGCTGCAGGATAGGGTTGGTACTCTTCACCGGATGTAGTTTTGGATCCAAAATACCGACAGTTTAATTCTTATTATTGTATTTTAAATACTTTTCATCCAATAAATTAGTTATAAAGATCCATTCTTTTTAATTGCTTGCTCAAATAACATCACTCGAATTACATTATCCGAATAATTTTATTCCAACAATATTATTCCAATATTGACTAAATGCACTAATTTTTGAAATTTGAAATATTTTGTATAATTTTGCGAACTATATTAGTTAAATTGAAATTTCATTTAGTCTTATTTAGTCTTTAATCATCCCAGAATTTCAAAAATAATTGAGTTGTTCGAATAAAATAAGTGAAATTTAATTCGTTATATAATTTTTTATATTTGTTTCGAATTTTATTAATCAAATATTAATTCGAATAAAATTCTGATCATATTGAAAGAGATTTAAATGATTAATCTCTTAAACTGTTTGCATGGAAAATTAAAAAAATTATAGTTCGAATAACATTACTTGATTAATAATAGTAGAATATAAATTATTCGAATAATTTTATTCAAACAACATTATTCCAATAATATTGACTGAATGCGTAGTTTAATTTCAATCATATTGAAACCGAATCAATATTTTTATTTCAATATTTCATTCGAATAAATTTCCTTTAATAATATTTTTTTGGAATAATTCTTTATTAAACTAATTTAAGAAATTTTGCAAACTATATGAGTTCAATTGAAATTTTATTAAGTCTGTCTCGAGGAACCAATAACAACACTAGCAGAACGGTGGTTGCTACAGAACTCGTATTATTATTAGGGACACATGAATCCTTTTTTTACACTTTTCCGGTGGTTGATAATATTTGTGGATATCCATATTTTTCTCCCATTTTCTTAACAATAATACCAAAGTGTATTGGTATGAAATTTCCATGTATTTGTTATTTAGCTTCTTAGTACTGAAACCGTGCTTTAGTTTTATTTATTTTTATTGTCATTTTTTCTTACATGACTTTACTTTAGGTATTCAACAAGTTTAACATAGGAAATTTCCAATTGAATAATTTCTCTCGAAATTATTGCTTCAGTTTTACATTTCCAAACATTTTCTTCTTAATTATATAATTTCAATTGAATAGAAACTATTGGACTATATTTGTGTGAATTAATAAAATGGCAAGAACAATAATAAGGCCCTATACGACTTCGCTAATCCATCACCTACTTTATTCGATTTAAAAATGTAGTTACCGAATATTCGAACAATATTTTCCCAGTTATCATTCGCTTTATTAACATCTTAACAGGTGCCAAAGAGAACGTCGTGTGGAAGAAATAATTAATGGTCACCGTGAAAACTGAATCCCAGGAAAAAGAAGACTGTGTTACTGGATGTACTTATATAATGACATTTTGATCTTCTAATGAAGCTACACATTTATAGATCTATTCACTAAAGTGCACCATGTTTTGTAAAAATCAATGTTTATTTTTTTAATTTCGTTGAAATGTGGCCGGTCTCTGGCTGTCTCGGTACATGAAACATTTTGAACTCCCCTTTCAACTTTAGTAATGGCTTGACTATTGCTATTTTTGAAAATATATCGATTAAGAGCTTTGAAAGCATTACAAACGTTGACTTCTAAATGTAGTGGTCCTTCGACAATGGTAAATTTTCCCAAATGCAATAATCCTGCAAACGGGCATCCCTGTGAAAAGAGATCCCTAATAAGTAATTCCTAGTAATTCTTGATCCTCTTTCTGAATTAAATTTATGTATGGTATGTTTTTCCTAAATATACTTGCCTATTCTGATGGCCCGAGATGGCTCAGCATTAAAAAAAAATGTTCAACATTAACGAGACAAATTGTTTATTAAAAATTTTCTTTTTGTGTAGAAACAAATAATTGCAATGTTTGTTACCACACGTTACCCCTGAACTACTGCGATCACAAACGACTGACATTTAAAACAACATTATAAACATGGCGCAGTATCTAAACGAAACCAAACTACCAGTAAATTATCGACAAAAAAATGGTCATACAAAATATTAAACTAAAAATTGGATCAAGCCAGGGGTGTAGGGATTACTACAAAAAAAATTATAATAATAAAAATAATAACAACAACAACAACAGCATTGACATTAGGTTTAATAAAAACGGCAGACCGACAAAAAATTAATTCAAAAAACTAAATGTTTTTGTTTCGGCTACAAAACAAAACGAAATACATTTAAATAACCTCTGGTACAAAGAATGAATTAGAACTCGTCAGTATTATTTAACCCCTAGTTGATGATGTAAATAGAACTGACTGCTGCCGCCCGTTATGACTTATTATGGTCGGCAGTGCACAGTGGCTTGAAAAATTTTCAGTTTGCGAGTAGTTCGTTAAGTGGGGAGTGAGTGTGTTTGAATTGTCTGTTAATAGACACAACAAAAAAAATTGTTAGAAAATGCTTTTGATTATGAAATATTAATTTAAAAAAAAAAACATATTTTGTATTTATTATTAAAATTTCATAAAACAACAGCTGTGGCATTGGTACTCATAACAAATTCTTAACCTATTTAAATAAATTTCATATGATTGGTGTAGTCAGCAGAAGAATTCATTTAACAACATCAGGTACTAATTGTTAAAAATAAAAATTTGATTCTGTTTCAGTAATTTAAGCTTTTGTTGGTAGTAAAAATTAGATGCTCCCAATGGAATGCATCTTACGATAATAGCTGTTTTCATTTTCAATAAGTCATTGAACAAAACACAGGTTTTTGGATAAAAAAAAAATCGTTTCATTTTTCAACAAAATCTGCTTTGAGCTCTAAACACTTTGTCCAACGTTTCTTCAATTGTTTTATCTCTTCCGAAAAATAAGATTTCCGTTGTAGTCAAAGCTTTTTCCACGAATCGTTACTCGATACTTAATCCCGAGAATAGTGTAGATGAGGTAGCGATTCGTAAACAAATTCATGGTATTTCACCATGGAAACTGCACATGTTTGCACCATTGCATTGTACTGCTGGAAAAGATTCTTGTCTAAATGCGATCGCTTTTTCAAAACCTCTTCAAATTGACCCAATAAGTTGGCATAATATTCGCCAGTGATCGTTTTAGCCTTTTGAAGGTAGTCAATGTGGATTATACTACTTGCATTAAAAAAAACGCTTTGCCATGACTTTATTTGCTGACAAACCCAGCCTGGCCTTCTTTGGCGCCGATATACCCAGAGGTACTTACTTTGGTATGTTGTGGTGGATCTACGTTTCGTCTACGATTACGAAACGTCGAAAAACACGTCTATATTGCGATTGAACATCACACAACACTCCTGCGAGGTTGTCACACGATTGTGTTTTTGGTCGAGTGTGAGCCAATGCGGCTCCGATCTTGCGGAAAGCATTCTGATAACCAAGTGATTATTCAAAATTGAAACCACTGAGCCATATGATATACCTATGGTTTCCAAAATCTCTCACACTTTCAATTTCACGTTCTCGGTGAGTTTTGGTGAATGTTTGGGTAATTCGTAATACGACGTTTTTTTTATATAAAGATATCGACATTTCTTTGTAAACTTTCTATGACTTCAACAAAAAAAGGAATTACCAAAACATATTTAGTGGTTTATAAGTTACCGAGTTATTTCCGGAATAAAAAAAAAAAACTATGAAACCACTGTACTAATTATCATACGAGTGTATGTGGGATTAGCCTGAATTAAGAATTCTCAAATGGGACTACAATTGATTGATGATTTCGCTCTGGATATGGTTACTGACAGAGTTCTGCAAAGTTCTAATAATAACAACTTAAGGACGAGTATAAATAAAGAAATCAAACAATTTAGGGGTTGTAGGATTTTTCTGCTGTTGTAATATTAAAAGAAAAATGAAAATGCATGTCTTTGGTATGAATATAAAATATTTTAGCCAACAGGTATATTTATTTCATTTCGTTTGCTTTTGTTGTATAAAATCATTCGTGCGCCATAAAGAAAGTAACGTTTAAATGTAAATGTTTGCGGTCTTAATATTGAGTTTGAAATTCCCTGTTTCGTAAATGTTTGTTGATGTTGATTTAATTTGATTTTTAAGGTTTTTTTTTTTGGATTGCCAATTTGCTTTTCGCCTTAAAGATTTATTAGTCACGTGCACCGGGGTTGTTATTTTCGTAAATTTTTAGATTTAATTAAACCCTTTTGTTGGCATAGACTTTGTTTGATGGTATAGTTTTTTAAGCCGAAACTCGTACATTTCTTGCTTGGCTTAAGTGACTTTAGTTGCACACTACTTCAATTTGTAAATAGAAATATTGAGTTCAAATGTTTTTACTTATTAAAGTGAAATTTTTACCTCATTAAACTTTATTCATCAGATATGCTCTGGTTATTTATTATTTAAAATTATGGTATCCCTATCGAGCATCGAAATATTGTAAAATAATTTAAGATTTTATTGAAAATTATTAGAGTTTGAATTTATTGATCATTCCCGCCGTCGGAAGTGGGATGAGCAATGCATGATGAGGCTCTAGACTCCTTATAGGAACTGAAAGAATTAATAATAATAACTATTGATCATTACAAATTGATATTTAAAAACTATAATTTAGATTTAATATATGAATCATTCAAGTGATTGACACGAATTACCTCTAAAATTTACAATAAAAAAAATCTGAACATCATAATTTTGGTTTACATCTTAAGTTGGACTTTCTTTTAATATTTTGAATTATAATTTTCATTGGTTTTGACTTTAAATATCATTTCGCATCAAATTTGTCGTCGGATGCCGAAAATCGTTCTAAATTCAAAAAAAGTTCGTCGGAAGAAAAATGCAACATTCATTTTGATCTCTCAAGAATATAACAAACCATAAATTCGACAGGCGAAGAGGATGCGTTCCTATTTACATCAAGACAAATTTTGTTGAAAAATCATATACATGTTATAACGGCTGGCGTAAATGTATTGTCATAATTTGATTTGACGACCATATTTGCAGATGGCGCTAAATTTCTCTATTCTTTGACATTTATGATGGAGATATATAGAGAATCAGTTTTCAACCAACCAATGAACGATGCAATCCTCATGAACGTAAAATTATTGCTACTGCTTAATTGAAAAATGTTCAGTCTGCTGTTTTAACACAGCGTGAATTTAGTCGTCGTTTTCCTCGTCGTCATGTTCCAGTGGCATGGTATTGGTCATTGGACCGAGAACATTTGAAGATAAAAAGTTATTGCCCTTATTTTTTTTAGTGATAGAGGCAGATGTTAAATGAGGTTTTTTATTGGATCTCATTGTTGGTATCAACAGGGCAAGCGCTCACACAGTTTGGGTAATGAAGGGGATATTGCGATACTAATTTCTCGTCATTTCTGTCAGATCTCTATATCTAACAGCATCAGACTTCTTACTTTGGGGCTTTCAAAAATATTGCGTTTGCCACGACATACCACAAACGTTGGAAGCTTTGAAAGGCAATATTAATGAAAAAAACCCACAATTTGGAGTCAGCGGATTTGCGAGCAACAATTCAAAATGTCGTAAAACGAGCACACTTATGCATCAACTCACGAGGTGGCCCTTTGAGCGATATAATTTTTTCCAATTAATGTTATCAACTTCCGACTATCAAATAACCTTTTTATGAAAAATTGCTCTTTTATGTCATTTATAATAAAATGGCAGCCAATTCAAATTATGACATTACTTTTGTACCACCCTGTAATGAATTTTTCGTTCATTTGTTTGATTAGAAGGAAGTTGGAAAACTACAAAATATTAAGGGGGAGTTAACTCTAACCTAAAGGTTTCGACGTTTCTTGTCCCCTTTTTATTTCTTGTTTCTCTTAATATATTTTTAAAAAAAAAGCACTTCCTGATTTAAAATTATTAGAAAGTCGACACACATATCTCTATTAATTTCGGAAGTACTTTAATGGCGGTTTTTTTCATTGTATAATATGCAATACATCAAATTTAACTTATAATTTTTCTTACATATGGTTTTACAAATATCACTTTCTATTCAGTGATAAATTTTAAAACAAACGAACATTTTTATATAAAATACAATTTTTATAAGACAGAATATTAAATATTTTTTTATTTTTATTTTATTTTATTTTTTTCAGGTAAGCAACGCAATTTAAGTTATTGAAACATGAGAGTAAAAATACATTTTGCTATTTTTAACAAAGAAACGAGGTAATAATGTACTAATTAAATTTGAATAAGCTTTTCATAATTTTTCTTTTTAACAATGAATTCAGGAAATCTTAAAAAAAAAATAGTTAAAGAATAAGGCAATAGTTCGAAACCCATTCAATATATTTTAGCATCGTATGTAAGTGCATACCACAGTATTATTTTGATGAAAAATTTCCTCTCTAAGGAAGATAATGCTCGACGAAAATCGCCTATTATATTTAAAAATATGTTTCGCAAGAATTTCCTTTTTCTTAGGTTAGGTTAGGTTAGGTTGATTGGTTGTGATAGTCCATGTCATACGAGATACAGTTAAGCCAGTGAAGGCTTGTTGTGCGCTCCCTTTATTTATCAAACACAAACTGCCAGGGTTCTGCGGCAGGATTCGAACCGGCGACCTTCGCACTACGAGTCTAGTACACTACCCACTAGTCTACGAAGGCCAGTTTCCCTTTTCTTAGGTTATCCAGCTATTGATGAAATAATGAATGTAAAATATTAATGAAAAATCAAGTATTTTCCTTGAAAATTTTTGGAACGTAGTATTATGCCCAGTTAAAGTAACTACTTTCAATCGGCTCAAAGCTTCAATTATAGACAGCCAGAAAACTTCAGGCAGATTATAAGTCGTCAACCAATGGGTGCCAGTTGCCGTCCGTAACTGGCAATTCAACTATGTTTTGCTTCTCACTAATCGATATTCCTTCGGGGAGTGTCTAAAACCTTGTATGTAAATTAGAGATATTCAGTGTTAATACATTCAAATGGAGTTAAAAATGTTTGCATGTAGAGCAAAAAAGTCGGCTTCTAAAACCAAAAGGTATATCGCAGAACTTATCACATGCAAATGGTCCTGTTTATTATTAAAGTAATGAACGAACAGTGCTTTTACTGCAATCAAAACGTATTACATAAAGAATATATAAGTTCGAAACAATTTTTTAAAGTCCCAGTAGAACATTTTGCAAAATATGAATATGACAAGCCTAATCAAGGTACAGTTGCTTGTCTTAAAACTCCTTCGCTTGCAATGATTTACGGTTACAGTTGTCAATCTATTCATCAATAAACCACGTTGTTTTCGTCTAATCTTGCAACTAAACTATAACTTCCGCTTCTAATATGTATGTCACAGTGGGACACTCAACACTACCTGTGCTTGACTAGTAATAACTGTGCTTGACTAGTAATAACTGTGCTTGACTAGGAGTAATGGCTTCAATAAGAAGTCTTCCCTATCAAATAATATAAAGTTCCCTGCATTTAAAATGTAGGACATCCTTCTTATAATTTTTGGGTCTATAACCACTCCTGCGGTTGGAGCTTTTCACTCACCTACTCTTTGTTCTTGCCGTTACCCTTGTTTATTAAATGTGAAGATTAATCGCATTGGGCCATCCCATTCAAACGAGTATTTCTCCTTTTTGTAAAGGATAGTCTTTCTTTCTGTATTTATTCTCCTAATACCCTTTACCAGTCCTTCTCTTTCAGATATATTGTGCACGATCTCAGTGTCTCAATTGTTTGGTTGATAGACTTCAAATCGCAGCCGTTGCTGCAAGTCCATCTTTTTTTTTTTGTAATATATTCGTAGAAATCGTTTTCTCCGCCCTTGATTTAATTTCATGCAATCATTAATATAGAAAAGGGTAAGCCATTTATGCAAAGAATATTAAACTCTCCGCCCGGCTGCTCTAGTAAGAAGTTTCCCCAAGATTATAACTAATAAGAAGCGGCAGTCCAACTGTCAACCTTGAGGACATGTAGACTGTTCTCCCAAAAGTTTAACAGGAACAAGGGTGTGGTAACTATTTTACCAAGCGTATTCCTGAGAACTGATAATAAACTCATCATTATATCGCTCATTTGTTGCAAAAGCATCATAAGTCGATTAAACCTATTTTTGATTTAAAAATACAAAAATTCTGCAGACTCAGTCCCTTGCAGAAAATGAGCAATTTCTACATAATGGATGTTTTTTCAAGACTCATTACTTCAGATCAAAATAAAATTTTATGCCGTAAATCTTTAAATGTGATTGCGGCATATGACAGTTGCGTAGATATCGTAATATGTACGTAATAGGTTTAGACTAAATGATCGTGGTGGCAAATTTACAGAATTGCTATGTTCCTTCATGAAATGTTTGTTTGAATAAATTAAATGGTAATCGATGCCCTGACGTGAGTTGCAGCGCAACTGTCAGTTGTCAAATCGATTGCCAAACAACACAGTGTTGCCAACTGGAGTATGTGGAAATCTAAAAAACATGCTTTAAATCGGGGATCTTAGTGATATAAATGAGACGAATCTGCACCAGAAGAACTATCTTAAATGAAATTTTCCAGCATTGAATTTCTAGAACGTGCCAATGTTTCGCATTTTATTCTTTCCTGGCACCTAAACAACTCGAATTTCAAAACTCTATGGGAATGTGTAGGGTATAAATGGCCCTCTGGATATTCCAATAGTATTCGATATACTCATCAGATTTTAAGATAAGGTTATTTAAATAATCATTGGAAGCTTTTACTTTGCATTCGAAGTAGTTAAATGAACAAATGAATAAATAAGTAAAACGTTCTAGTTCAATGAGCGGTTTTGCAAAGCCTTAGGTTTTCAATTAATAGAACCGCGCTCCTAATGGGAGTCAATGCAGTCTAACTTACATCACCTTATCATGTAAGAGACGCCTTCTACTATTTTGTAACAAGGTATGTTTAAAGATAATATTAAGTAGTTTATAACACATGCAAACGCCAAGAAATCATACTTCAAATTAAAATTTTATACTCATTTCCAAGAAAAATTGAAGACTTAAAAATAAAAATTTCTTTGGTTTTTTTTAATAGAAAATTATAATAAAAGGAGAATAATAAATATTGTATCCATATAAAGAACTACATACGAGTACAAGAAATAACAAAAAAGTTCAAAAAAGTAATAAAGAGAAAATTTTCAATGTATACAATCTATAGAATTTACATTTGTTAGATTGTCTGTTGCGTACAATGTTTGAAATGCATTTGTTTGCTTGAGAAGGGTGTTGACAATAAAATGCAAAAATTACAGTAATAATAAAAGGAGCAAAGAAAAACAAATATAAACAACAAAAAATGCATTCCTTATGTTTGGTGACATTTCGAATTCTTTAGTCGTCTCAGACGTGCAGCCAGACTAAATGAGTAAAATGCACACAACCATGGCCGTAGACATACCATGCTGGGATAGAGCTTGCACCCCCAAAGTTTCTTTTGCCACACGTAAAATTTTTGTTAAATAAATTGCATTTCATTAGGCTCGTCTTGATAACCCTTAAAGTTACGCCAATGCACACGACATTCAGGGACAAAGCAGTTGTTCTGGTGTTGAGAAAAATAAATATTGCCAGAAGAATATAATATGACAAATATATTTGCACCCTTCATCGTATTTGGAATGTAAATATTTATGTACACATAAATATTGATAATATTATCATTTCAGCTATAGTCCTTTAACATTTTTTCCTTAGAAAACTCAATAGTTCTATTGCCGTTGATCTATAATTGAGAGGAAAAAATTCAGTTTGATAATTTTTGATTTTTTAAAATATTTTACGCTTATTATTATGGCATTTTCGTTTCTAAAAAAGTGCATAATTTTTCTGTTATTAATTTATAAAAATCTATTTATAATTTAATAAATTGAACTCTCGTATAGAAATGCATAATCCTTCATCAAAAAATCTAAATTTCATTTTTTTTCTCTTCGAAAGGGCAAAAACTTTAAAAAATGTTTGGTATGAAACTTTTGAACGGCAGGCAATATTGCATATTTTTTTAATAATGAAAATTCTAAATGTTGACGCAAGTTCAGTCTGTTACTCAAACTTTGTAGAATTTTTACATTGAGAAACAATTTCTTCTTTTTTACTGTCTATCACATATAAGCGTCTAAAGAATTGTGCTGGGATATAAGCCCCGAAAGTGATTGTCATCATCAGGCTGTTGCTCACAGGACTATAAAAATTTTTTTACAAAGAAATCATGGCAATGAAACTTGGATCATTTGGCCTATTTTAGGTTTGGTTCGCCTGCAGCTGCAGTTGATAGGTGTATTCTGGAGAAATAAGATTCCAATAGTTGAAAGTGTTTTTAAGACGCTTTCAAAATGGAAAGTATAGTCTTTCGGCTGAACAGCACTTCATTGATGTACTCGTACATGTTTACGCGTACATATTAGAGAATTAATATAATCTGCACATAAATCTGCTTAATTTGCATAAAGTACAAGAAAGGCTTTCGCAAATATTTTCTCACACAATTAGACAGTTTTAAAATCCGACTTTTTTCACAGAAAATTAGATCCAGGCTTATTCTATAGTAGTGTGATACAGTCTTGAAAGTGAAACTAAAATTTTTACCTATAGTACACCTCCATAGATCTGTTTGGCGGCCCCGATTGATTCACGATCGCCTCATATTTCTCTATGTATGATACAGATCAATCTATTAAATCCTTTGTAGGCAATAGGGTCCCGAAATTAAATAGGAGTAACTAAATATGTTCTGTTACTAGTAGCAGCTCTTCAATATATTTAATGAAGAAATCTGCAAAGCTTTTTTCCATTAGATTACAGAGTACTTCATACTAAGTTGTAGGATATATGGAATTCGGTGCATGCGATTAAATCCATTTTATGCCGTTTGATGATGTTATTTTTAAAAGGCTTTAAAAGCAAAGCAACAACAACAAGTAAAAGTGCAAAGAAATGTTAACATTTAAAAATAGGAAGTCGGAAAATAGTACATACATTTACTTTAGGCAGAATATTTCTGTTTCCAGATGTGCAAGGAAATTTTATTACTCTCTCTTTTTGCTTATGCTCAGAGATGGACACATGATTATTCTTCAATATGTTCAGACTAAGCAGCATGAAGTGTATTTTGCGATTCTGTTTATGCGTACACTTTTACATCGAGTTTTAATGGTTTTGTGATCTTGACCAAATCTTATGAATTTGTCTTTTATATACGCTACTTCTAAAACGCTCTACTCGTGATACTAAAAATTTTCCCTGGGATTCTTTGTTGTTATACGAGTAAACATCTATATGATATATGGTTTTACGAGTATAATATGGCGTTTTCAGTTCTGAAAGAATATTACAATAAAAATAAGGAATATAATGCCTTCGCGATGGAATGCCCTTTACAATACAAGCTCACAATAATTGTTGCTTTAAATACCTAATTTCCATATAATTTATAACATTTTTATGAATTTTTAACAGAAAATCAAATATATTAACAAAAATAAATCAAAACAAAGTCCTTATTTTTGCAGATACAACACAGTTGAGAAAAACTTAGTATCTAACCCTGAAATACCAAATATGTGACATACTTACATGTTTTGTGTGCATTATATTTAAAAATTAACATGTTCTTTTTTTAAATTGTCCTATAAGCATTAAACTTTCAAGTCTGTTACCAAATCAAAGGTCCTTATGCATTTTATAACGTCTCAGATCCAGTAACAGGTTGATAAGTTTTTTAATCTTTTTTTTATATTGAAGTGTGTCTGCATTCCTCTGCTGTCTGACGATGCCTTCTAAATTTAAAATAATCCTGATTCTTTCAAAATATCGATTTTTCCAGTCCTGCATTATAATATACTCATTTACCTTCATTCTCCTTTTCTTAAATGTGAATAATTATTTCCCTTTCTGCTGCAGCGGAATGCAGCTGAGTAACAAACATTCATAAGCCAAGTCAAGAGCCATGTGTTTTCACATGCGTGAACATAAAAAAAAATCAGGCATAATCATGCATTTTGCTTAATCAAAATTGCACATAGAAAACAGAAACTCCTGTTTCGAAATTTTAATTTACTCCCATATTTGCATTATGTTGTGAACCGTGTGGTAGTAAAGTATATTGTAGCTGTTGCAAATAATGCAACCTTAACCCTCACAGTTGAAGAGCTCTTTTCCACTGAACTTGTTTACGTGTAAAAATTCTACAGTCGAGAATGAAATTAAGTTGAGTACAATTATTACAAAAAGCAGAAATCGTATTTAAAAGTAATGAAATAATGAGAAAATTTAATACCACAAACATGTCTAAAATATGGGAACATTTTTAATGACTTCTAAAAAGATTTACAGAAAACATGTCTAACATATTTTCTATTGTTGTACTGAAAGATCGAATATCCTGGGCAATTTGGTAGAGCCATGTATAACAAAAGTCCACAGAGGGTAAAAATAATTAGGTCAAGTCATGAGAGCTTTTGAAATATTTCAGTATGTACTTATATGTAAGACGAAGCATAGGAATTTGAGACTTTACAACACATTCTCTTAATATTCTTACATTATACGGAAAAACCTAACCTAGTGAGCCAGCTGGTATAACACCCGTTAATAATAATCAAAGCGCATGACTATAGTGCTCATTTTAAATTTCATTTCCATTCAGAATATTATAAGGTCCTCTGTAGCTTTGGCTGCCGATAGAATGGATTTCGGAATCTCTGGTTGTTTGCCCTCAGATCGTCCATTCTGCATTGATCCCCTGGGTATGAAAAAGGAAAGTATTCGCTATAGAAATTAGAGAAGCTTGTGGGGAGATCAGCCTCTTGAAGATTTAAAAAAAAAAAATTCAAACAATTACCACTTGTGTTCATGTTAGTCTACTGTAAACCCGCAATCCAAGTGGGGAGGGGCTTATAACTATTTCCTCCGATAGCCTAGTTGATCTGAAATTACACATTGCCCGAGCATGCTTCCTACAATACAAGCTTTCCATGCATGGGATACCCAGCTACATTTGCCTTCAAAATGATATGTACGACTAATGCCTTTCCATATCCTTGTTAGCATAAGGCTGTCTTGTCACATAATTTGATCAAGGGTTAAATCATTAATAAAAGGTACAGAACTTAAACAACTATCACCATTAAGAAGCATAAAACTAACGATAGCCATGAAAGCATCGCATTCTTCTCTCCGCTTAATGCAATGAACATTATTTTCGAACAATAGAATCCGGGAATTGAATGAGAAATTCTTACGATTTCTTATTGATATTGACGTTTTCTTTCGCTGAATAGTCCTTTGTGGATGAATAATTCGATTCATTTATGCATATAAGAAAATTCAAAGTATCTTAGTTTCCAGTGGAATTGCTTACATTCATTCAAGCCGTCCTTAGGTTAGTTTAGGTTGCGCAGGCCGTTGGTTATAACTTATGACTCATCTGATTCTGATTTCTTCATTTGTGTTACTTAAGTTTGAATATGTTGAGGGATCTAGGATCCTTTATGTCTCCATACGGTTCGGTATTAAACCAAAACGACTCACTAGCATTCCGATATTCGATTTGGATAAGATTGAGGTACACATATGACCCATTGAATTGTTTTATACGGCTGTGACGTGACAAAGGAGGCGTTTAACCATTTCTTCTCTTCGCTCTCAAAACTTACAGAAGTTATTAAAGAGGAAATTTATTTTCTGACGTGAATAGAACAATGTCCTTGATCTTCCCGCGTGTGTACCTTTAAGACAATTTCCTTACTCTGATTTAATTTATTGTACTACAATTTGCATCAAAAGGGGTTTCTTAGAGGTTTTAAAATTATCAACTTTAAGATTGTAGAGTACAACCAGAACCCGATTCGAATTACAAGAAATAAGTTGCAATCATTAGATGTCGGTACCGCTGCGAAATTCATGAACTAATTATAAACGAGTAGAGTGCATATAATATGGGTTCATAGTTTCAAAGCGGTGGATTATGATGTAGCGATGGTGGAAATTTATATTTAAACAACTGTATTGTTTTTCATGTCATAAAAACTGGTTAATCCTCGATGAAGTATGTGTTTTGAATGATCTGGAGTGCCTCTTCCTGCTTGAGTTAGTGCAGACTTGTAAACGCTCTTAGCAAATTGGACGAGAGGCAACTGTCGTCATTGATGCCGCTACGATTGCTAGGGAACAGATCTTCCGCGTTTTAGAAAAATTTTGTTCAGCATGAAAAACATACGTTGCTGATCCTGCGTGAGTACTCTTAACCAGTGCAGAGGTACTTACTGTTTATAAAAACATAGACTGCTGTCACGATAAACTTGTTGTCTTCTGTCCCCTCTTATAATATAAGAGCAAATAAATTTGTATCTACTTTGTGCGTTAACGTACCAATGTGTATATAAATAACTTTCTATTGACTTTCTAATTTGTTACAGTCACTATCAATATTTACATAAATTTGTCTTGTGTAAATATTAATTTGAAATTAATTTTATTTTATTATGGATTTTGAGCAGTAAAAGCGTTAATTCATTTATTTATTTACCAAAGTGTCAGACATCGGTGCAAGTAGTTGTATTTCTTATGCCATAACGTTAGTTAAACCAATAGAAAGGTGTTGAAATGTCAAGTGTTTTTTAATCAATAGTCAAACCATGTAAAAAAATGTAACAAGGCAGATGTTTTCATTACCACGGAAAAGTTGCTTGCAACATGCAAATTAATCCAATACCCGCTATAAAATTCGTCTGCTTGTGGTGCACGCAATTGACCCTCAGCTAGTCTATACGTCTGTTTGTATACTTTTCACACATTTACTTTCACAGTTACGGAGTCATTTAATTTATTTTGTTGCCTGTCCAACAGACTAGTCAGCCATATCAAATTAACTTCATTCCGTCTGTGCGTTAACATGCGAAGGGTATTTGTTGCATGTTGGCTTTTAACAAGAATTCTGGTATGACTATTGGCATTTTTAACTTTCAATAATGCATTTGGATGGATAATTCTCTGCCATAAAAAGCCTTGAAAATTTATTTAATTTTGATGTACTTGAAAGCATTGTACATATGTACCTACATAAATGTACATATATTGTTATTTCTCACTCAGCTTTACTCCTTTGCATGAGAGTGTGAGATGAGTATTTGCATGTCTGTATGTGTTGTTTGCGTATCGTTGTAATTAATATTTATTGTTAACGAAAAGCCCTCTTCTTAATGGCATTTGGTATTCAAAGCCATGTATTATATTGACAGCATAAATGTATAGCTCCTCTGTACTTATCAATTTAAAGGATGTCAAGTGGCAAGGCTCTATTGTATTTTAAATAAATTCACCCCAAGCCATTTTGCAATAAACTGTCATCAGAATTGCGAGAGTATGTATGCGGTCAAAGTTAAAGGATTTTTTTCATTTGAAAGTTTTTTTCTGTGTTTTTGATTGTTTATTTTCCCCTCCGTTTACCAAACGTGTATCAAGAATTTTGCCAACATTTAATTTATTGCATTAAATGCAATATTTTGATTTTAAAAAAATATTCATACATATGTGCATATATTTATGTATTTTATTGAGGAAAACACAATGATGGGTAGAATTGTCTGAAGTGCAGTATTTCAGAACAACATTGTTTTAAACAACTTATGAAGGGATTTTAGGAATGTACTGAATATTGTTTGGGTTCATTGAAAAGAAAGTTAATTAAATAATATAAAGAGATAAAAAGCAAATATTATTTTGAAAATTTTAGCACAAATAACATTGACAAAATTGTACAGATGGATTGAAATCCGAAACTGCCAATCTGATACCAACCATTGAAAAAAATTTCTCATATAATTACAAAAATTTCGGAGTCTAGCTGAAGGCTTTGAGGCTTCAATGCGGTGGCAGATCTCTGATCTCTAAAATAAACCAAATGCCTAGTGTTGCAAATTGTATCCTTCCAAATACTCAAAACGACTTCTCCTTTAGTTCTCATAAATTTCGTTCTATGACATACATACGAATACGTATTTCTTCATCTTATGCCAGTAGATCTGCAATAATATTCTTACAGTGTCAAACAAAAATTGTGCTTCTATAAAAGTTTACCAGAAGTTTTTTTACGAACTGAAAACTTTTAGTGAATGCACATTCACAGATTTAATAGTGTTGCAATTTTATAGCGTAGAGAGAATAAGAATTCATCATTCTATGCAACACATAAAAAGTTTTTTGCTTTGTATTAAGGAACGAGATTTTTATTGCTGCCGAAAATCCAATAGTGAATTTTTTCAACTTACCAGGAAGTCAAGTTAACAAAATTTTGTTTAAGAGTACTCGTATTTACTACTTCTACAAAATTTTTTTAAACTCGATGTGAAAATACTTTTTTAACAAAAAGGCAATCGTTAAATTTACTTATTTTTCAAATGTACGTTCTTCTTTAAATCTGCATTAAACATTATTTTTCTTAAATATTCAATCAATAATTGATGAAATTACCTTAAAGTAAGGACAGTGTTGATAATACTATAGAGGACACAATCCTTAAGTCCGACTGAAGCGTCATAGAGATTTCCTGTATAGAAGTTCCTCATTCGGTCGCTTTTTCCACTTTAAGGCCATTTATAATAATACGTAATATATATAGAAAGCGTTGTAATGTCCAAGGACCTGCCGACATTGCAGTAATGGACATTGCGTTCATGATACTTTTTAGTGTGTCATAAAATCCATGGACGTTATGAAACGGGCCATTATGCCTTGCCACTGTTTTTACCAGCTTGTATGAAGAGCAACAAACACAATTTCTTACATCCAGGTCTGCCAGATAAATTTCTAAAAAAATTGCTAATTTGCGGCAAAAAAAAAATAAAAGAATTTTCACTCACAGATCGCGAAAAGAAATTAGAAAACTCAAAGAAAAGTTTTTTAACAACGTATTTATTAACTAACAAACAAATATTAAAAAATATATTAAGACTAAGGGCCATTATAATAACTTGTCGTTAGTTATAGGATAGTTATATTTAGTTATTGCAAATCTAATTTAAGCTAAAAGTGAGCGATAAGTTATGGGCAAGTTCATCCTACCTGTAACTTTTAACGGGAAGCTTATTCATTTGAAGTTGCCACACTTTCATAAGTTGTCTTATGATGTTTAATGATGTTAGACGTTTTCTCGTCTTATTTCTCGGCTGAGTTAAAACTTCTTCGGAAAGTAACATTTCATATTATGTCTCGCTTATTTTTTAAACTAAAAAATTAACGAAAAAAATTACTTTTTAAAAATAAACATGTACAAATGCACGACGTTGCCAGTGCATTTTTAAAGAATTTATTTATCCATTCAAAAGTAGTCGGTAAATGGTCTGTTATAGCCCTACTTTGAAGAAGATAACCTTTTTACAGGGAAATTTTAATAATGATACTGGCAACCTGTAATAATGGCCCTAATAAGCATATATGCATGATAATATATCAGGAGCTAATAACAGGTCTTTCAAGTAATTTGTCTCCTCTAAATAATATGAATAGGGATTTTAGTTTATACGAACGTCAAAATAAGTTCTGTACTACTGGGAAAAAAATTGATAAAGAAAATTATCTGCTTTATATAATCGCCTGACAATTAAGAAAGTTGCCAAAATCGATACTTATAAAAAATCGTTAAATCGCAATTTGCAATTGGCACAAAAATCTCAGTATTCCATGTTCTCGTAACTGCCACAAGTTTTAAATTAAAGCTCCACTTTTTCTTTTTCTTCCTGGAGTTTTTATACACATACTTATAAATAATAATAGGAACGTATTGTAAAACTAATTATGGAAAATATTAATTAAGAAATTAATATAGATCTTTTTGTTGCATTAATTGCCAACAACTTGCTGGCCAATTTTAATAAAACATTAAAAATATCTCTCTGACTTAATAGTTTCGAGAAAACGAAGCAAAAATAGAACGTACAATCAACTTGCTGGTTGATGTGGTTGGTGGTGCCACAAAAAGTATAAAATGTCTGCGGTTGTATCCATGTCGAAAGTGCAACATGTAGTTTATGATTTTTTTTTATAATTTCATTTTTAGTATTTTGCAATTTAAACACAAACGCAATTGAAGCAGTTGCTTTTTTGTCTGTCTGTCTGTTTTTGTTGACTTTGGCATAATGATGTAAACTAAAAGCGTTTCTAGTAAAATCTTTTGCAAAAAATAAAAAAAAAGCAATCAATATGACATTTTCTACAAAGTTGATATATGGGCGCGTTAAATTGTGCGCCTTCACTTTAGTTTTAGTTTTATTTTTTTTTTGTACAATATTCACTCAAACATCCAAGTGTATGTGTGTGTACTAATGTCCGTCTGTCTGTTACATATCCGCTTGTATTTTTCGTCATTAAATATTTTAGCTTCAAATGACGACGTTGTATGTTTTTGCACTAAAATAAGATGATAGTTGATGACGTTAATGATGGATATGACTACAAAGAAGACGGTGCCTTCTATATCGATAATGATGAAAATTTATCTGTGGTGAATGCACTGCTTGTGTCGTTAAGATAATGGAAATGAATATTTGTTTGCCTTGTCCAGGAAATACATTTTATAAAATTATATATATTGTCACCTAAACTGCAGAGCCACTTTTAATTGATTATGATATGACATGTATAAACCAAAATCCATTGCAAAACTTTACTCGTATATCGAAAATCAAAAAGCTGTCAAGAATTAAATAATCTTAAATATGTGATATTTTTTCTAAACTGATAAATGTACTCAGGGCTTTTTGTAGTTCAGGTGACGATATGTATGTAAATGGGTGCATAGGAAATGTAGGTATTTGTTTGCATGTTTATCATAAATTTTTGTTATTTTTTCATAGGCCGTAAAGAAAAATGTTTATTTTGTATGTCGTATGAAAACAAGTATTACTTGCTGCCTTTTAATACATAAAATTTTTTTGTTGAAAAAAATTGGATGGTCTATTGGTATTCGTTCCATTACTGACTACTTAAAGAAGACATTTGGGAGGACACACTCAGAAAGTCACTTTCATAATCCCTTGTTACATTTGTCTAATGAGAAGATGTCCACCATATGTGATCTGCATTGAAGGATATTCAGTAATCTTTAATCCTTACTGAGCAGTAGGAGCACTAACAATGTCTAAGCTTTGTAAGAAAGTCGTTAGCATCATTGCATCATGTCAGAAGGTCTAATTTCTTAAATGATTTGCAGCAACTTAAGGAAAGAATAAAAAAATTTGATTAAATGTCTCTGCGACTCATACGTGCCACTGCTCCTTCCTACCAGTCATAATTTTTAAACTTCGTTAGGGTGGGATATAAAGGGGTCGTTTGGTAAAATGGTATAAAGAGCTACAAGGGAACATTTAAAGATGATTTCGTGCTTACTTGAGAGGGTTAAAGGAAAATTGAAGATGCCGGCCTATCGGTTACGGTGCGATCAACAAGTATTTGACTTGACTTGATGACAAGTATTTGTTGACTAGTTAGTTTGATTAAATATGTTTGACTAAAATCAGGCAGTCTTCATTAAGAGATCATCCGACACGTTCATATGGTAGGTCTTTCATGTGACTTTCATTGAATTATGTTTCTCTTTTCCATAACAATATGTCCGATTGACAATCGATCTGTACAATTTTGCCGGCAGAAATCCATTTTCCATACTTTGTCGCATTAAAGCTTTCATAAAGGGATGTTTTTCCACCTCCTCAAATTACAAAATCTTCATAGAATATATGGTGAATGTGAAAACAATAATCCGTAGAACAATTAAGTGACAATATACTCCGAAATGTATTAATTTCTTTAAACAAATTTAGATCAGACTTACTTGGGCGCTAGAATATAACACACTCGAAATCTTCAAATATAATGGAATAAAAGAACTACTGGCATTCGACATAAAGCCATTAACTAGTCTCATAGGTGGTCACTGCAACTGGTCACTACACAATAAGTCTAAGAAAGAAGCTACCCCAGCGAAAAAAATTCAATTCTTTCAATTCAATTTTTATTGTATAGATTTACACCAGTATATAATAAATAACACCAATTGAATTTGTATTAAAAAAATTAATTTTTTAATCACAGCAGCAACCCTTTTAACATGAATTATATTTTTGTCAAAACAATTACTTTATCAATTGAATTTTAATTTTATGGAAGGGAAATGTCATGCGCTAAGGATTTGAATTTTTTCGCTGGGTAGTTTCATTTTTGTTAGTATCATAGTTGATTCTTAGTAAAACTTACATTTTAATCTGACTTATTACAATCTTAATCTTACTTATTAAATTTCTACTTGAATCAAAAAAAATTTATTAATTGGAAGTATTTTCAATCCGTCAGCCGTATCCAGATAGCTCCAAAACCACATGTCAGTCCCTTGAATAAATTTAAATAAGAATAAAATTAAAAAGACATTTATTACACTTGATTTTTAAATACATAATTGTTTTCATTCCAAAAATTGATAACATAGAAATTAAAATAGGTTTTTTCACAATGGGTTCTATCTTCATTCTGAGGGGTACCTAGTCACGTTTTTAGGGACATTGGCTTCATTATCTCGAATTCAGTACTACTTACGTATTTTTTTTTATTGAATATAAAATATTATAAACAGTATCGCCTTTAATTTGATGTATGACACGGGCAAATAGCTTTAGCCGTTCCAGAGATATGGGTCGCCGAAATCGCCAAACTGCAAAAAATCGAGATTTTCAAAACTTTGAGGTCCCAGTGGCACGTGTTAACATCTTCCAATTGGGCTCAAACTTTGGCAGTCCTAAAATATGACAGAAAGAAAAATTTAAGGGGGTGCCCCCAAAAAAAAATTCTGACAATATTTTTTTACCCTATGAGATAAAACTTTAATAAGGTATTGCATTCTTCCCTATTTTCCATTCTGTTGTATATTCCCTGATGCTATAGAATTGAAAAAAAATCCATCATTAGCATAATATTCTAATTAAAATTTCAATAAATCTAAGAGCCTCTAATGAAAACATTAAAAAGAAAATGATATTAATAATAGTGGTGGTTGCTATTAAAAAACGCTCATCTCTTTATTGTCCTTGTAAAATACCCAGTTTAATCCTGAAACAAAACGATTTAAAATGAAAAGAAAACGCTTATGAAATCATTGTCGTCTGTCTGCAGGAGTAACTAAATAGATTTCTAAACAATGTTCCTTGGTGTAATACTCCTAATAAAATTGATGGTTATACTGTGTGACTAAAGTAATAACTATCTTTAGTTAAGATAGCCAGCATGAAGATGGTGTTGGGAATGATAGTGATAGTGATTATGATGATGATGAAGATACCGGTGCAGACGGTTGAAGTGTTTTGTAAAAGCAACAGAGTGGAAAAATCAAGAATTAAAAGTGTTGGTTGCTGGGTGATGCAATAATATTGCAACATTGTTGCAAGAATAGTTGACTTGAAAACTTTTCCAGCAAAAGTTTTTCTGCGTTGTTTTGCAATAATTATGATGAAAAACAAATAAACGTCTATAAGGAGTTTTCCAAGATTGAGTGTAGGATGGAGAGAACTTTGAAACAGAGAAATATTAAACAAGTTTTGTACAAACTTTTTAATAACATTGTGGCCATATTTTATACGAAAATATTTAATACATACAAAGAAGCAAAAAATCTTATAAAAGGTATTCTGTAAATATATAAAACTCAACATTTGAGAGTAGTTCCTTGGAAAATTATTAGTGTGATATTAGCAAAGTGTGCAACTTTTCTTTCAAATTACATCGAATATGTATGTGTGCAAAAATTTAATTAAATTTTTATTTTATCTGCTATAGTGCTTAGAGAGGAAAAAATCTTTTAAATGTTGTTAACAGCTTCGCTTCGTACATACGAGGACAGTTTGATAATTCCATTACTTTTCGGATAACAAATATTTTTTTCTAATAAGAGACTTCTTTATATTTAGTTAAGCGTCTTTCAAGTTTTTTATTCCCTCCAAATATTTCTGAAGGCCCCCAAAATAGGGGTTTGTTTGCATGATGATCTCTTCATTGGATTCAATTCTCAGACCACACAGCTATTTCTTAAAATTTTGAGATAGGAAGTAGTTGCTAAATGCTAAATTTAAAGAGTGGGTAGGGTAGCACCTCGTAGCCGTGGCCTTTTAGTGACTACATACTTGCACACACCTGCATTGTCCTTTTGGTAAAACACTTTTTCTACGTTAGATGATAATGTGTTTAAGATATTGAATGAGATCCCAAAAAATTGTGGTCATGAACTTGTAACCGATAAAATTACCTTATCCTTTTCTGGTGCACCTAAGCCCGAACAAAACTACTGTTTTGAATGTTCTTTAGTCTTTGACGTATTGTGATGTATCCATGCTTCGCCCGCAGTTATCAAACGGGACGAAAATTCGTTCATGGAGCGTCAGGACATCGCCAAGCTCTCCTTTAAAGTCATCACATGGTTGTGCTTATGGTCGAGTACAAGTAATCATGGCATTCATCCCGCATGTCACTTTATTTATTCCCAAAAATTCATGCGATATGCTATATAACCGATCAGTTGAGATGCCTACAACCTTGAAAACCTGATACATTTTCGTTGTCGGATCTTTGGATTATGCTGACACTTTCTGGTGACTTCTTGTGCTTGTACAACTACAATGGAACTCAGTAAAGTCCTTCTTCTTAACCATTGAAATTGATGGTACCAATTGTATTAATCAGGCCTTTATTTGGTTTTCGTTATGGTTTTTTTACGTCACCACATGAAATTTACTACATCCATTTTCGTTAAAATTGACGAGGTTATCTGCTTTTAAAGGCTTTCAAACAGACTAATAAGCCCGTCTTGTTTTGAACTTGTTAGTAGTCTAGTACTAGATGGCATTTAATGGGGACGGTATTTCATTGAAAGTAATCGCGCTGGAAATATAAAATTTAAGGAATTATCGAGCTGCCCTCGTATAAGTGCATTATGGCACTGAAAATCTGATGACACAACAATGATATTATGTAATCGTAAATGAATTCTCAATGCAGGGCAGAGCTATTTCAACCCCCCTGTAGAGAAAAAACAACCCCTTTCTCCCTACACTAACTTATAAATTCCCCCTTACTTTTTGGCGCAAATAAAATATAAAAAAACATAATCCCCATTTGAGATTTGAGTATAAAACACACACACACACCAGCCGTAATAAAGGCATCTTATCCAGACACCATCATTTCATTTCACTTGGTGATAAAGAAGGGAAAATAAAAAAGGAAAATGGGGAAAGGAAATAAAATTAAATGGAGTTGATTTAAAAAACTATGGAGCGGACCAGTTTTTTTGGGGGGTGTTTTATACATTACCTCGCAAAACTTTTCCTCATATATGTACATTTGTATATATATGTATAACAAACATAAACATCATTAGTAAGGATACCTTAGCTGCCATCACATCAAATCACATGTGTTAAACGTTTCTTAAAATTTTTTTTATTTCTTCTCTGGTGCTCGTTCCGCTAAGAATTTTTTGTTATAAAAATCGCACAAGTTAGTTGATATTTAGGCAAAATTTAGGCCAACTTTAATATCGATTTGTTAAGGTTGTTTCCTTATGAAGCGATTTTTCATAAGAAAGTTAGATGCAAATCAAACACAAGTTGTTTTGTTTTTGCAAAATTTTTCTGAAACTACTATGATTATATTTTTTGTAATTCAAAATTAGAGGAATATGAATAAATTCCTCAAATTCTCATATTATAATTTTGATTTGATAAGCAACAATGAAATGCAGACATATGCAGCATACCCCACAATAAATAACTATTCTTTAAACAATTAATTATGAGAATCAGGCATGTCCCAGAAAAGAAGTTGAATGAAAGTAAAATAGTACGATTTGAAAATTCAACTTTTTATTTCTGATGTTCAGCAAAAGTAGCGATTTTGTGTTACATATTCTCATATGAAATGAACTTCGAAAACATAAATTGAAAACAGCTGATACATGCATATATACATATGGGACTTTAAAATTAAAACTAAAACGTTGCATTATGTTTCATAAAATTATTACTTTTTCGCATAAAAACTAAAGAAGTCGTGTAAAAATATATTTAAAAAAATAATAAAATATTCAAAAATAATGAATGTGGTGTCGCATAAAAACAATGAATTGCAGTGCGTTTTTAACGCCTTCGATAACTGTAAATATCCCACACAATTGACCAACAGGTTCTTTAATTTTTGTAGGCACAAATTTATTAAATGTCCCTCCACCAGACACTCTGGCCTCCGAACTATTATGTGCGATTTTTTGTTCCACTAATGCCTTCTAATCCATCCAAAGAAATTGTTAGTCAGTTATTAATTTTTTTGAACAATGAGCTTACCTTTTTCCAACCAGATGTATCTTTGTTGGAAGACCATTACGGTAAGTTCTTTCCCAAACTCTTCCAATTTTACAACGTCTCTTTTTTGCAAATCCTTTTGTCAGGTCTGGATTTTTCTTGTATTTTCCTCTACAAATATGCAAAATTTTCATTTAAACAAAAATATCATAATATGAGCATTTTATTTAATTGTATTGTACTTATATAGTACAGTCTTTTCAAACTACTTCTTTTTCTGTTAAAGTAGTTTCTAGAACATATCTATTCACTACGAATTGATGTTCGAAAATAAAACAGAAATGAAAAGTAAAATGCAGAACACCAAAACCTCAAATTGAAGAGGTTACAAATTACTTTTATTTCAAAGTAGAATCCATAACATACCCGAATATCTCAATAATTTTAATATATAAAATTTAATATATAAATAAGTGTATTTATTTTCTTTACAAGCTAATTTGAATTCCGATGCTCTCGAAATTCGGACTACAATGATATAATTATTTAACTTTGAAAAAATATTTTGTGAAATAGTTAAAATGAAATAAAAGTGTATTCTGTCATGCCCTATCTTATTTATCATGTAATTACATTTTCACATAGATATACATATGAAGAACGTAATAATAATGAAGAATATAATTAATACATAACTTGATGTGATTAACTATATATCTTTTTTCATTTTAAAACCTTTATTAGAGCTTTTTCTTTTTTACTTTAAGTCGTCTGCGTAGTCTTTGGCTTTTTAGCCAAACCTATTTTAAAAATAAAATTATTATCTATATTTTCATTGCTACAAAAGTAACCAAAATGATAAAAATGGACACATATACACATTATAAGAAAAAGTAAGCGATTTTGATTGTACTCGTGTACTTATAACCAAAACGGCAACGCTGCTCTCGAGCACAAAATTTAAGAGCATTCATTTTACTTTCACTAACACGCACAGTGGGTGTAGAAAATTGTGGTGGGTATAAAATGAATTAAAGCTTCTCCCAGGTATTTTAAAAGAGAGAAATGCGAAATTCTCTGCATATTTATGATAGAAAAATGTGGCAAAAAGAATATCTGACATTTGTCCATCAACAATGTAGAAAAACTATATGGCATAAATGGAAAGTTACATTTTATTTGATATATTCTAGCTACAAAGGGTAGTTTTTTAGCTACTTTCTTTTTGGCAACACTGTTTTTGGCAGCTCAGCTGTTTTCGTGTAACATGTTACTGTCAAACATGTTCAGTTTGGTTTATAATTTAACCACGAAACGACTTACAAACAAACAACGCTTACAGATTATTGAATTTTATTATTAAAATTTATGCTCGGAAAATTGTGTTCAGTGACGAAGCTCATTTCTGGTTAAATGGATACGTTAACAAGCAAAATTGCCGTATTTGTTGTGAAGAGCAGCCAGAAGCTTTACAAAGACTGCCAACGAATCCCGAAAAATGCACTGTGTGATTTGCATTATGGGCCGGTGGCATTATTGGACCGTACTTTTTCAAAGACGACGAAGTCATGAACGTTCTTGTGAATGATGAGCGCTACCGTGCGATGATTACAATTTTTTTTATTACCCAAAATAGAAGAGTTGGACTTGGCTGACATGTGGTTTTAACAAGACGGTGCCACATGCCCTACAGCACGTAAAACAATGGCCAAATTGAGAAGCGAGTTCCGTGAACATTTGGCACCTGTCAATTGACCGCCTAGGTCGTGCGATTTAACGCCTTTAGACTATTTTTTGTGAGACTATGTTTAGGCTTAAGTCTATAGAGACAAAGCCAACACGGTTCTCGCACTGGAAGCCAATATTGAAGAATTTATTCGTAAAATACTGGCAGATATGTTGGACTCAGCGTATGAACCGCGGTCAACATTTACATGAAATCATCTTTGAACTTTGAACTATCGTTTCGACTCAAATAAAAATTTCATATATATCTAAAAATTTTATGTTTATTTTTTTGTAAGTAGTATCATATCTAAACCTGAGCAAAAGTTATACCAAAGACTGTTGATATAGCATTAGTTTAAATTAAGCTATTATTAAACGCAATCTCAGGAAAAGTGTACTTAGGAAATGTGTTCCCATTATTCCTTTTATACATACAAAAAATCAGAGTTATATCTGAAGATGAAGCAAAGTTATACGAAAAAGTCTCGACGTGGAAAATAAAACTTTAATCGCATTTCGACAAGTCCGTTGTTTTCTGTGATACATCTTTGTTGCATGGAAGCACCGATATGTTGCTGTTCTTTGAGGCATTGTGTATTTCGTTTATTCAAAACTTTATCTCTTCTATTTCACTCATCTATTAGAATTAGTGATTTTCCTACACAATGTAAATTTTCATATACTCGTATCTTATGTTTTCGTAAGTTTCGGTGCCATCACATTCCATTTGTCGGTATATCCCAATCAGTGTGAAGAGTATGTGGAAAATAAAAATACAGATTTCGAAACGCCTAATCTTTGGTCCTATGCTTTAAATCATAGTAAAAAATTAATCGCAGATACTTGTATTCCGAAGTATTTCTCTGTGTTTTATTTCTCCACTCGTCTTTAATATTCTCCATTTCAGAAGCAATCTTAGTTGAACTACTAGTATTTTTAAAAAAAAAATTATATTTTATTTATTTATTTATTTAATTGAATTTAATACTCTTCTGACCCACTGTACCTTAATTAATTAAGCTAAACATTTTGCTACCGTTCCACACATACACATATATTTAAAAAATGTATTTTTATTTTTTACAAAACCAAAAACATTTGCAATAAACTATTTGTTTACTTTTATTTGATTTCCCGCTCCAGAAACTCATTTCGTGGCTAAATTTATAAGATCGCAAGTAAAACAAATAAAAACGGCGGAACAAACAAATGCAAAATAACAACAACAACAATAATAATTAATTGCTTTTAGGAAAAACCGTCAGATTTCTCAAAGCAAAAAAGCAGACAGTTGGAAACTAGCTGTTCTTAACTTATTCCCCCACCCCAAAAAATAACACAACTTTCAACAAACATATACTTATTTGCAGCAGCAACTACTAAATGAAATCTTTTGGATATTTAGGATTATCTTGGGTGCTGTTGCACTTGCAAATCTTAAAGGGCTTAAGGATAAACAAACAAGCGTGTGAGAAGAAGAGTGTACTTTATTCACAAGTCACGAGTATTTAGAATTGGTTTTTATTTATGTTTAAGGAAAACATTAACGTCGCTGGGCCACTTTGAAAGGGGAGTGCCGTGACGTTCCTCAGCAAAAGTTTGGTCCTCTGGAGAAAATAAATCATTTCGAGTGTTGAACACAATACACGAGTAATAAGGCCAACATTTTCTTTTTCGTGTTTTTTTTTCTCCCCCCATGATAACGATTAGGCTACGCTACTCGATTGATTGAGACAAGAACTATTTGGAAAATTGCAATTTCCTGTTTATGTAGTGGCAGTGTTTATGAGTTTATTTTAAAATGCGATAAAAATGATTTATTTCCCTGGTTCGGTTAAAATTTTGTATTTCATTTCGGTTAAGTTTCTCTAGACGAATGTTTGTCTCTGAAGCGTTTGTTTGATTTAATTTTTATTGCTTCAACAAAAGTTTGTACGAAAATGAGCAATTATATACTTTTTCTAGTGAAATAAATTAAATGAATTTGATTTTTGTTCTTTTGGAAAACTTTGAAACATGCGTTTAAGTTGGAACAGGATATAATTTTCTTTAATAAAATCTTTTTATTTCTTC
Source organism: Germaria angustata (assembly GCA_963681545.1). Taxonomy (NCBI): domain Eukaryota; kingdom Metazoa; phylum Arthropoda; class Insecta; order Diptera; family Tachinidae; genus Germaria; species Germaria angustata. The sequence continues at coordinate 58,349,725 of OY813001.1, read as the reverse complement.
CCCTTGGAATACGGAAAAAAATCAAAAACCAAAAATTTTCCAGATTTCTATGAAAAGTTTTACTGTAACAAAAAATGTTAATTCATGATGGCATTAGCCTTCATATTAGTGTTTTATGTTTGAATTACAAGAGATTGAGAACTTGAACTAAATCGCAACAAAAAAGAATGAAATCTTTACAAAAATATGTTTTTGCCATGCAAAGCAATATTCATATTAATTTTTAATTAATAATTTGTAATTAATTCCATGTCTTAAATATTATACTCAGAAGTAAAAAGGCCTCAGTTTTTATCCTGATTCCTAAGCCAAAAAGGAAAGATCATTCAGAATCTTATAATCACAGGTCCAAATATTTATCAACAATCGAATCAAAAAACCAATTTTTACGTTTTTGTTTAAACTTTCTTGTTTGTGATATACAAAAATACTAATTATTTTCGTTTATATTTGTCGAAGCCTACACCTTTTTAAAAACTTTTCCAACTATGATTAAAAATCTACTGATGAACTTAAACTTGACTGAAAATTAAAATTTTGGTTAATTCGTCAGGAAATATTCGGGGACACCGCGTTAGCGAAAAATACTTACAGCAGGTAAAAGTCAACTGGCAGCCGATATAATCCTTCATACGTTCAATAACAGAACTCTTCTGTACATTCTGTTTAAGAAATATTTGGACAAAGTAAAAAACTAGTTGTTTTTATTTTTCTATAAATGTGGTTTTCTAATTTGTATCACATATTAATTAAATACTTTAGCCTAAAGTTTGTACCACAAATTGAAGTTTTCGCCTAAAAAATTCGGAGTTTTTCCCAATATGGCAACATGAACTATTTTCCAAGGTGGCAACACATAAAAAATCAGAAGCGTACGTATAGAAGGATTTCTTGCAGCAGACACCCACAGTCATTGTGTGTGAGGTTCACGAAAATAAAAATATTGTTTGTATGAAAAGACCTCAGGCTCCTCAAAATATAAATTTATTAATAATTTTGTGCCCGATTCGATAAATATAAATATTTCTTCAATTAAAACTATCGATTGGTTGTTTCGGAACCCATAAAATTTTTAATAGGATACTGCAAGAAATTCGAATTTGGCAACAGCCTCGATATCAAATTGTTACGTAAACCGAGGGCGCATTAAGCCTATAAAAGTACATACATACATGCACACACATCTATATAATGGTGACGTAAAGCATGTTACATTTTATATACTCGTATTTGGGATTACGATTACGGACATAATAAATAAATTTTTTATATGGAAATAAAACTAAATCTCTACGATTGAATTAAGAAGCTTCTTGAAATCGATTATAATTTATTAAATAAATCTAAAACGACAACTGATTCAGACTAAATGAGAATTTGAAGAGCTGCCGTCTTCTAAATAACTACTCGTATTATTTTCGCCCCGTATTTTAACAATCATGTTTGATTAAATTAATATTTAATGTGGAGAGTTGTGTTTATATAAATACATAGAATAATTCCTTCCCTTTTTTTTCTTTTAAAGTTTCTATGGCCCTTAAGAGCAATTAATCAGTTGCTGTGAAGTGTGTCACTCACGTGCAGTGTTTTAAAATAAATCTTCGTACGTGGGAGTACACATGTCTTTTCATGTTCGTGTGCATTCTAATGGCATTATGACAACATGTTTTAACAGATTTTATTCCATCGAAGGAAAAATTTTAAGTGAATTGATTTAATATGTTTTGTTAATGCCTTCGTGTCGCATTCGTATTAAAGACACAATGGGAAAAATCAAAAGATTGATTATTTAAGTAAAAAGTTTAAAAAAATACAATTTTCTAAAATGTGATTGGAAGGGAGAAAAAAGTTAGAGACAAATATTTTTATGAACAATTGTGCAAGGAATCCAAGACTGTCTATCAAAACAATGTTTGAAAACGAATCTTACCAGAGCCTATGATAAAAAATTTCATTGCACTCAAGTGACAGCTTTGATTTAAATGTCTTATATCTAATATAAACAAATAGCCCAATCATAAATATTTAAAAAAAAAAATATTTCCAACAGAAAAATTTTTCTCGAGAAAAAAATTCCTTCAAGTGTAAAAAGGACAGGAAAAATCAAGTCAGCTGTTTTGCAAAGTGACATATAACTTCCTTAATTGCACTCCGTAAAACTTATTTTTTAGTTTCTTTGTAATAAATGAAGTCAATTTAAATATCTACACTACTTGTGACAATTACTTCTGTTGAAGAAAATCATCTACTGCGAAATCAGTGTATTGCTAGGAGGTAGTTGTGCGATGTGTCTATTCCATTTGAAGTCTTGCTACAAAATTTTTAGGCAAAAAAACCTTCTTTTCACTGGATTGAAATTATTAATTTTTTAACTACAGTACCAACAACAGTAGCCGATGAATAAAGGGAATTTTCGTTATTTACTTAAAGTGCTTACAGCGCCTTCTCATGACTATATGTTTAAAAAATAAATACTTACATCTTTTGAAAAACTCACTTGTAATATGTATGGGAAGAAAATTTGAAGAATTAGCAATAGTTTTTAACTTTCTTGTGCATTGGTAAGACCTCGTCAGGACAAGTCATCAACATCATGAATTTTTCTGATGTATATTAGTATGGCATTGTTTTAGTTGGTATTGGACTATTTTAAGTGATGGTCACTGAAAATTACCGGCGACGATTGGGAATGTGCTCATATACATATCACAATGCCCTCCTTCGTCAGTAATGTTAGTAGAATCGTCGGCGAGAACATATGTTTAAGCAAATTGTAAAATAAATTTTTCGCGATATATAAAAATAAAAGAAAATTAAACAATTTGACATTAGGTTAGGTTAGGTTAGGTTGATTGGAGGGGTGTGATAGCCCATGTCATACGACATACACTTAAGGCTTGTTGTGCGCTCTATCTATTTATCAAACACGAACTGCCAGAGTTCTGCGGCAGGACATTAAATAATTGAAAAAATAGAAATATAATGTTGACATCGATTTTGGTGGGAATTCATTATTGTACAATGTTGTTAACACATTATAAAATACTTTGTACTATCGGGCTATCCATTTAGCAGTTTCAAAACCGTCGATCTAACCAGGCTGTTAACTGTTAAATAGCTGTCATCTAAAATGTCATTTATTTAGTGAAAGATTTGCAATTTACGAATATGGATCGTTTAATAACCGAAGAATGCGTGAAAATTTTTAAAATATACTACAAAAGTGGTGGTTCAAATATGAGCACTTTTCGATATTTGCAGGATGATTATGGTCCCCATGATCGACCTACTGTGCAAGGTAATATTATAAAGAAATTCTAAGAGACTGGAAGCATTACAGATGTGGTCAGAGCTGTCCATCATCGCAATATGCGCACTGCCGCGTATATCGCCTCTGTTAGTGAAACTGTTGCGGATAATCTGAATTTGTCGATTCCTGGTTCCTGGGTCGTTATGGCGTATGTTATATTTGAATTTGCAACTGTCCAACTGACGTAGCAATTAAAGTCGGTCGACCATTCACAACGCTGTAGATATGCTGATTGGCTGCTAGAGCAAGAGACTTTCAATGCTGATTTTTCGAACAAAATTTTCTTCAGCGATGAAGATCATTTCTTACGAGGTGGTTACGTCAACAAGCAAAATTGTCGCATATGGGGCTTGGAAACCCAGAAGTGATTGTGGTAAAGCCATTGCATCCGGAGGTGCGCATTATGGTCTGGAGTTGTCAGTGGGCCGTATTTGTTCGGAAACGACGCTGCAAGATCCGGTACCATCAAATCAGAACGATATGGCCTACAGAGCGACGACCAACTTTTTTGGGCAGCAATTGAGGATTATGAACTGGACGATATGTGGTTTCAACAAGACGTTGCCACGACCCAGAAAATACAATCGATTTTGGCTTTTTCAGAAGTTTCCAGAACGCATAATTTTACGTTTTGGCGATGACAATTGGCCCCCAAGTTAATGCGATTTGACGCTGTTAGACTTTTTTTTGAGGCGTCGTCAAGGACTGTGTCTACAAGCATAATCCCTTAACGTTGGAGCATTTAAAACCAATATTTGTAAAATTATCGCCGAGACACCGCCTTAATTGTGTGAAAACTAGTCAAACACTACCTCCACTGCTGCAACTAATCTAGAAACGGTCGTTTAAATGACATTGTGTATCGTACGTAATGACAAGGTCCAAGCCTTATAATGAAATAAAAAGTTTATCGAAATCATAGCTTTATGTATGTTTTTTAACTTCTCTTTCGAAAGCGTATAATAAATAATATAAATCAAAAGACTTAATTTTATAATATTATATACATACAGGCGGTTTTATTGTACAATATCAATTATTGAACTACAATATTGAGAATCTATTAGTACCTTAACATGATTTAATTCAGAGAAATGATAATAAATAATAACGATTCAATGTTTTTTTTGCGGCGATTTTGTTTAGCAATGCACGATACGAGTATGAGGGTGATATGGTAGTTAAAGGGTTAAAATAATTAGCGTAAATTGATTTTCAACATGTTTTTTCTTTTTTCCAATGGATACTGGTAGCACATTTGAAAGTCTTCCATTTGCCACCAGCTTATAAAAAGTCACATTTCTATAACGTACTTTTTTATATGTCTATCTAGTATAATTAAAACCAGTGCTGGCGGTTAAACGGATAAATGTAATTGGCACACTGGCTGTAATAATAAATTAATAAATAAAAATAATTTTATTTTTTTTTCATCTTGTTTCCATTTCAGGTAAGGCCTACTTTTTAATTAAGTCAAAACAGCACCCATAGAACTTCATGTAGTCTCAAATTTTTATTAAAAATTTTAGAAATATAAATAATATTTCGCCAAAAAAATTTAATATTTTCTCTTGTAAAATAAGTAATGAAAGTAATTCACAAATTCTTCTTACTCGAACACCATGTCATTTGAAATCCTTGCCAGAATTTAAATTACAATTACAACTACTAAAAAAAGCGAAAAAAGAACACTCACAACAACACAAATGACATTTTAAAAATGTCTGACAGAGCCAAGTATTTTTGCCAATGAATCGAGCCAGCCAGCCAAACAAGTGGCAGTTGGAATAAAAACATCTTTTCTTCTTTTAGGAAATGACAAGAAGTTTTTCAAGTGCATAATTTTGTAAAAATTGTTACAACTACTTCTAAAACACACAAAAATGTTCAGGCAGGAATACTTTTCATGCTGCAACTAATGTTCTGCAACACTCGACCAAATACCACAAACAAGAAGCAGAATGTGTGCAATAAAGCTAGCGAAATATCAACGATTTATTTAAGTTTCCAAGCGTTCATTGGCAGCGTGTTCATGTTGTGAATGTCTTGAGTTATTTATTTCACTCCATAGAAGGGCAGATGTGTCTAAGATTAACGGGAGTACCTGCCATTATGGCCCAATTCTATCGTACTTTGAACACTGTGTGAGCTCAATGCATCCACAACCGTCCGTCCACGTATTAGGTTGCTACTCCGCACACAGTTGGAGATTTTTGTACATGGCAACCGCGAACCATGCACAAGCCCCTTGCAAAAGAGCTGAAACTATCTAACCTTCATCCCATATAGTCAGCGATTTCTGTTATTTAGTTACTTAGGTACTGGCCCAAATCCCCCATCCTTAAACAACAAATTTCTTTACCCGATTTGGGTTTAAACCACAGCCACCACGTGATTCTCAAATGAGCTTCACCAATAATCGGTCCCGTACATCCCTTAGTCCAGTACATATTTTGCTGAACAAGTAAATTATTAATTTTGGGAAAAAAAGGAATTCTAAATTATAAATTTTTAATTTAAATGTAATTGATCCCAAATATTTTTTTTTTTTTTTTTTGATGAAATAAAACAAACAAAATTTTCGGTTTCGTAAAATGAAATACCTGGGGCCATCCTCGTACTAAATATTAATAAAATGAAATAATTTCAAACATAAAAATAAATTATTCCAGAAAAACATTAATTAGATTTCTAAAACTCGCAGTGCAATAAATTCCAATATATATAAAAACATTATGGAATTATTTCATTTTCTTTTTCATACCTCAGTTTTGCTCAACTACAGCATTTCAGAAAGAACCCGAATTTTCACTCGTTGCTATGAAGCAGAGGTCTTGATGGGAATCGAACCCACAACATTGACATTGCGCACCTTAACCTGTGGCATGGCAAGGTACAAAGAATACCGAAATTATTTTTATAGTTATTAAAATTTATGAAAAATGTATTTGTACGAAATTAGATTATTAGAAATTTCAAATAATAACTGGAAATTTCCATTCAATGAAAAAATTGTAACAGAAAAAAATCAAAGTATGTTCAATACCTTAAAAACGTTTCCTTAAAATTCTCTTGTAAAGCAACCAAATGGCAAATATTGATTACTTTAAGGTACCGAAATTTTCTCACGACAAATACAATCTCATTTTCCTAAGGAAAGAAAGTAACGTCTATCTTCGGTGAAATTTAATGCATCTTTTGTACAGGGTAACAAAAGTTGGCTGGTATTTCTAAGTTTTGTATATTTTTTATTTATTTTATAAACTTGAGCCAACACTTTGGAACTTTTTATCTTTATTTTGGGAAGTAGACAGTGTGCAAACAAATCTCAAATGCTTTCTACTTCACTAAAATTAAGAGATGCCGGCCAATAGTTGGCTGAGTGACTGAGAGGCTCAAAGACATACAAGTTGGAAACAGACAAATTAACACCCACGCCATATTGTTTTGACACTATATCCGTTTTGTTTTATAACTGAGCATTAAAACTATTTAACACGACTCTTGCAACTGTTTGCGTTGCTGCTGCTTTAGAACTTTTTAACAGTTTAACTCCTGCTTGTTTGTTGTTGCTACTCAACTGACAGTGGGGAAAACGAAAACAACAACGAAAAAAATTTATTAAGTTGCAATTAGTGATAATGGCTGGTTGGTAATGTAACCAAGCATTTGCATTTCTTTTATATTTAATCATCCACCTCCATCATCAACAAGTTTGTTGGCTAACGCTCTCGCATCAACTCCTTGTAACAACTCCTTCTCTCAGGACATACATATTTTCATGCAATTTACATCGCGCACATCCATTCAACTCCCTCAGGTGTTTCCGTGTATTCATTGTCTGGCCATTAAAACAGCAAAAGTTGTTGTGTCATTTTGTTTTTAATGTTGTAACTTTTGTTGCATTGTGTGGGTGTGTTTATAAGTTTTTTTTTTTTAATTTCACCCCAACACCCTTTATACTGGCCTGATTGTGTCATATTTTTTTATTCTAGCCTAGGAGCCAGGACACCTCCATTTCGTCTGTATTTCCCTCTTTATATTCAATATAAATCCCATTGTACCTTGTCACTGTCTATTGTTGTTCTAGGTGCCATATTGTTGTTAAATACCGGGTGTGCAATTATATGGTTGTTAAATCGTTTCTCGTTTTTGCTGATTGTAATTATATTTATTTTATAGCTCATTCCTTTCTTTTTTCTTTCTGCTGCTGCCTGTTTATGGAGCTAGAATAAAAAATATTACAATTACTCAATTCCTTTTAAAGTAGATTATTTTTATTATTCAGTGCAATATCTTTTGCTTTAATTTCATTATAATGGTTGCCTGTTCTTGACAAGCGTTTTTATTTTCTTCTTTCTTATATTTTTTAATGGGGAACAATGACCTAAAACTGGAGTAAAATAGGGAGAAGATTTAAAGGAAATACTTGTATAAGTGCAAAACAGAAAATGCGATGAAAGGATAAAAATCTGTTAATGCTTTTTGTTAATGCAAATGCAATGATTATACCCTACAATACTTTTTACGAGTATTAGGAAGGCTTTGCCAATGGATGTTAATTACTTAAGGAAAATGTGACGTAACTAATGCTAAATACCTGTTCATATCCTTTGAATTTATTTCATTTCGATGCGAGACCTCAACTGACAAATTAGGGGCAAGTTCTTGCAATTCAAATCGACCAGATGTGCCATTTCATGGGCTTCCACAAACCCATCCTTCCCAGCCTTGAAAAGAAACTTTAAAGATTGAACGTCAAAATTTTTTAATTCGGACTAGTACAATTTCAACATTTGTTGGATAGTTCCATACGAAATCAGTGACTTAAAGATCTTGTATCTGTAACGGACTCAAGCTTCTTAGAACCGAGACTGCTAAACGAATTGAGATCGTCATCCTAATGTCCAATGTGCATTGGCCACTGATACTGCTAAAGTGATGTATTAGAGAATTGAGAAAAATTGTGACTCTAGTTATGATTTTCATTTAAAGCATTCCCTTCCATTAATGGTTTTTATTTAAAGCATTCCCTTTCATAAAAAAACTAATTTTAAAAATCGGTCCTTAAATGGCTATAAAATCGCTGGACATCAAAAAAAAAGTTACTCCTAAATATATAACTTGGTCCTTTTTTTCCTGAAGTTGGCTAAAAATAATTTTGCTTTATATATTTCCTTCATTATGTCGGTTGATGTGCTAAAGAAAAGCTTTTGTTTACTTTTATTCGCAACGGAAGAAATACGCACAACCATTTTTGTTTAACATTTCCTTTTTTTAGTGCAAATGAGGCAAATTGCTAATGTGTATGCTAAAAATTGACATATTTATACATTTTAGTATCGCTGTGAGTGCCCACATTATTATGAATGCTTAATAAGCTTCTGATAACATAAAATCAGAAGGAATCAGAAGCCGTACATTAAGAGAATAAAACTTGAAGCCCAAAATTATCCAACCAACGCAATCAATCCTACAATAATATTAAATGTGCTCTGCGGATCCCTGCTTTTAATTCAAATAAAAATTTTATATTAATCTAATTTCCAATAATTCAACTAGCGAATAAACAAGTATTATTTTTTCAACAATTACCATAAATTGTTACTTAAACTCTTGAACATTTTCGATTTAACGAAATAGTGCAAATTTTCGCACTTTCCATTCCCTTTTTAACTGCCAATCAACAAACAAAAATGGTCAACTCATACATAAATTAATTCCAAAATACTATAGCAACATTATCGAACAAGTGTATTAAGATACTAAAAACAACAACGATATCGATATCAGCAGTGAAATTGACCAACACCATCATGAGTATTATGAACGTCCTAATGGAAACAAATTTTCATTCCATGCATCATCGCGAATCAGTGAATATGAGGAGAGAAAAAAATACAAAATTGAAAAGTGAACGCCAATTAAATTAATCATGCATGACTGACTGAATTGACTGAATGAATGATTTAACACCACAGCTCAACAAGGATTAAAAAGTAAAAACAACAGGGCATTTCAGTGGAAAAGGAGCTTTGCCAAAAAGAAAATTTTCAAATAAGTTGAATAAATAAAATATAGTATTTAACTGTTTTAAATATCATCTGGTTGGATTAGTTCTTTGCTTTTAGGCGTGTTCACTTTAGAAAGTCTATTAGAAGTTCATATAAAGTTTCACTTGGCTGTTCTTCAATGAGCCTATCAAATAAAAGAGGCCACCTCTAGTCTAGAGGTCCAAGAGCTTGACAGGTACTTTAAAAGTTTAGTTTGCATCTACGTATGCGGCCTCTAGACCTATCACATGGTTTCTATCTAAAACTCCTTTAGAAGTGTCTAATGAAATTTTTCCATCTGATAACTCGTCAATTTCCACTCCTATCTGTCTTTCGCATCTATTAAATCATATAGGCTATTTGGCAGATTACGTGTTATATCCATCTCTCTTGAAAATTCAGGTGTCCTATTAATTCCATAGTTCATTTACATAACCTTAATGTTGGCAGACGGGGCGAAAAAACACGACTTAAAAATTTGACGACCGACTTTGGCTATGCGGCTTTCGAAATAGTTAAAATAAATATTTTTCATTAATTTCTCCTTTATAGTCTTTAGTCCAAAAAACCGCACATAACATCTGGATTGATTCAAGTGTAGCAGTTTTAACTCAAGTTGTAAAACCTTTAAAAATGATAAAAATACATTAAATGTTTTGATCTATAGCCAAGACTTCATTTACTCTGTTCGGCAGTAAATTTTCCCAACTTCTCGGAATTTTTAGTTGTAATCTTCGACCATGTTATCCACATAATATTTCGCAAAGCGCTTTTAATTGTTATAAAAAGCTGGAAAAATGTTTCCCTTAACAGATCTATAAAATGGTGAATGGATTAAGATCATATATAAAGAGGGCGTTTTAAGCTTTCTAGGAGCATTATGCATGAGCCAAAGTCTAACGATTTGTCCTCAAGAACGTTGTCTTCTTTAAACCAACACCTCGTTAGTAATTTTTGTTTTTTCGTTCATAGGCCAGGTTAGGAGAATTATAAACTTGTCAAAAAGATGTGCACTCAAGATATTAAAAGCCCACACATCTTAAAACAAAATCTATGCTCTACAAGAACTCTGTGACATGGAAGTAGTTCCTCAATTCTCTCCAATCAACACCCCTGAGGTAATAAATAATCGGCAAGGTATTATATGCCAAAAATCGGGGAATCTGGCCTGCACAAATGCTTTACAATGGGCAGAGGAAGTGCTCTACACTCTCAATGTCCTCTTTCCATACACTGCATTCGCCATCCTCCACAGCGCCAAACCCGTGCAATTGTATTCGTAAGTTGGAGGGTCTCTTTAAGACGCCAATCAACTTCCTTAACGTGGGCTTTCTTAGGCGCAATAATTTCCCTTTTTTATTCTTGTCTGGCGTTAATCGCTAGACCGTTAGCACGCCTGTTTGCTCATTCATTATTACTTCGTGGCGTGCAAGAACCCAGCCTATTCCGTAAGTTCCAACAAATCCACTCTACCAGCCGCCTTATGACCTGCTTAAGCATGCCGGTCAGTCTTGGAGATGTCTGATATATGTAATTTTTTTAGCTGGAAGATACATTCGTATTTTACTAGCAGAGACAAAAACCATATGTTTTAGCAAAAATTTAGCAGTTAACAGAGCTCTGTTAACCAATTAACAGTCATATTAAATTTAAGAAAATTCGGAAAATCTAAGATGTAGGACCAGATCCATATTAAACAAAATATGGAATAGGTACTTTAAAGTATACGTGATGAATGGAAAATAAAAGGATATGAACATAATGTTCCAAACAATTCAAAATAACCATAATGAAAACAGATCTCTTCTCGGAAACTTCGTGACCATTAATAAAAATTGGTGAGTTATAGGTATATCACACTATATGCATTTGATGTTCCAAACTGTCCTCTAAGAAGCAGATAAGATATTATTTCCGGAATAATTTTGAAACGTGGAAAAATTAATTTGAAAAAAGTCATATTTTTGAGAAATTTAGCGAGAAAATCATGAAAATTATGAAAAATTTTTGTTATAGATGCATCCCACTATATGCAAATGGTGTTCGAGTTGGTCCTCTTAAGGAGCAGATGAGGTGGTATTTCTGATAAATATTTTTAAAAAATATGACAATTGCAACTCTAATTTAGTTGTATCTTTCCAAACTACTGACCAAGAAAAACTTAAACGACGGTAACAGCTGTGAGTAGTAAAAACTTCTTGCATTAGTATTGGAAATATAAAACATCCAGAGTTTCATATACACATACAAAAATAAAATACATACACAAGGAAGTGATTTTCATAAAAAACTCCTTTGTGGAAGATGAAAAGCAACAGGGAGAAGAAAAAAATGCGTTTGAAATGTAGATACACCAAAAATTTTATTGATTTTCTAAAGTTTCCCCCAAAGAAAGAAAGTTTAAGGAAAAATCATCGTTTCTTAGCCGTCTCATTCACGTTTACACTCTTCTTCACTCATATTTATGTATACAGTTGTGATTACCAGTAGAGCACAACTATGGTTTTGATTGAATTTCATATGCATATTGAATAATTGGTAAATTTGGTTTTTGCGTTATGGAATTAGTGTGTAGAGAGAAATGGATATTGTTGGATTTCCTAAATCGTTTAAAATGTCTATTACTTCTTCTAAAGAAAATTTTTTAAACCTCAGTTGCTTTATTTAAAACTTTCTTTTGCCGAAACATATATTTGTTCCGTACCGGGTAATTAGACGTGACGTTTAAAAATGTATTTTAAACAAGAAACAAAAACAATTTTATAAAAATAACGCAACGTTTCACTACAGTGAAATTGAAAATTAGGGTCATAGTCTAGAGCATTTCGTTTGCTCGCAAACATATTTTTTAATGTCTTGGAATGAATATTTGAAATAAAGTAGTTTGGCTTTTGCCCACTGAGCGCAAGTAATCAGAGTTTAATATCCGGTGGGGAAAATAATTTATATAGGCAAAGGTCTTTTGCTGATAATGGCTTTATATACAAAGTATTCGCATATACATTAAAATCTATTGTAGAACATAACAATTTCATATATATAAGTGAAAACATGTCATTTAAATATCGTTTTATGTACAAAAAATAATTATAAGGTACACTTAGTTCATTGAAGAGGTGCTAGGAGCTCGCATTTGATGCCCATGTCCACGCCATTATTTAAGCAATATTAAAAAAGTGTTGTATTCCTCCGAGAGCATGAAGAAAATATAAGCCGAATTGTAGGAACTATATATTAAGCTTCCATAACTGTGATTAGCTTATTTATTTGTTTTGGGTTCTAAGGTATTATCTAACAATTCTCTAATGCTTAAGCCAGTTCATCATATATATTTTCTTACACTGAGAAAAATGAAACGAAAGCATAGAAAAACTGTGGGTGGGCGTTCCAAATGTTCTATGTTTTAATAAAAATATTATATTGTTTTTTTATTAGTATTTTTTTTCTAAGTACTTTGATAAGTTCTCAACTCCTAAATCTTTTCATATGGACATAATAAAATCACCAGACAAATATTATATATATGTATGTTGCCTTAAAATCCACAAGAAAGAACCCAGTCTAAAAAGGTCGTAAAAATTTTGAGAATAGGCTCCGAAAGTACTGCAAACTTGGAACATATCCAATGATTTTAATAAAAAAAATGTCTTATATTTCTTTCATATTTCAAGTTAATACTCTTCTACAGAATTATCAATATATATGATATTTAATCCACAAGTAAATGTTTAGAAATAATTATATATTTATTTATTATTTGATTATGGATGAAGTTCGGTTGCCAAACACACATGCCTCATAAAAGTGGCAATGCAGAGCTCAAAAATACAACGCAGACCATAGAAATGATACTGCCTACAGGTGTTTAAATTCCAAATATAAAAATGATTGTAAATTTTTATATTTATAACAAAAATATTAAAAAAAACCAAAAAAAATGATCATTAAACATTTTCGTTAAAATAATTATTTATGACTAAAAATTATAAAATAAAGGAATATGTGAATAGACTTGGATGTCTTATAATCATATCGAAAAATAATAAGAAAAAATTTTATATAAGTATTTACTTTTATTTTTTAAAAAAATATTTGCGAAGTTTGTATATAAAAATTCCATTTAGTTCATGGTAACCGAATACCACAGTGCATGATAATACCGATAGCTACTTGGCGCTACTACAAAAAGCTAATATAATTGAAATAAATATAAAATGAAATAAATTTAAAACTAGGTTTTTAACATCGTGGTGCTTTCTTCGATTTCATCAGTCAGAATCTGTGGGCCGGCAACTGGAGATAAAAATTATTATAAGAGTACGTACCGAAAAACTATTCTTTCAGCCGTTTCTTCTTGATTGAATAACAAAACATTCAAACATATAAACTTTAACATTTAATATGATAAATAACAGGTACCAAGTGCTAAATTTATGATCAAGGCTGTTTTTTATTATACACACACGCATGTATGCGCACACATACTTAAAAGCATTGTCGCTTTGGGTCTAATTTTTGTATTTGTTTAGGAACTCCGGCTTTTGCTCTTGATATTTTTCATCAAAATTAAACATCTAACCTACAGAAATATATTTTATTATGAACTGCTGTAGGCTATAGGTTTCGATTACATTCAGTTAGTGGAAAGATTTATTGAAATAAGTGTCTTTTTTATATATTGCAAAATGATTTGGGAATTCATGCAAATCCAACAAGCTAATATTACTTATAGTACCCAGCAATTCTGAAAAATTCCACGGATAATATATCACTTGTTTGTAAAAAAAAATTCACGTGTAATTAATTGTATTTGATTTGTATTTCGGTTTTAATTGAATCCTTAATTTTTTTATTTTTTTATTATTATTAATAATAATAGTTATTATTATAATATATTGTAAATTGGCCTTCGTAGACTAGTAGGTAGTGTACTATACTCGTAGTGCGAAGGTCGCAGGTTCGAATCCTGCCGCAGAACTCTGCCAGTTTGTGTTATATAATTAAAGGGAGCGCACAACAAGCCTTCACTGGCTTAAGTGTATGTCGTATGACATGGGCTATCACACCCCTCCAATCAACCTAACCTAACCTATTATAATATATTAATATTGTTGTTATTATTATTATCATTATTATTATTATTATTATTACTGATTAATTATTTGAAATATTGGCTTGAACTTGTCCAAAATGAAAATGACTCGACGAATGATAAAATAAATATATATAATCGCGCCAGCGAAATACGTTTTATTAGCAATACTTATGCATTAAACACATTCGAGACAGCAGGCTACACGACTACAAAAGTCGCTGGCTACATATGTCGCCCTGTAGCCAGCTACTTAATTATTTTGAAAACTACAGCTACATATTAAACCGCTGTTGCAACAATTCATTTATGTATTTTACAGTGGTGCATATTTAGCGCTTTTGATTTTTTTCTAGTTTCCTTTTTTCATGGGACAAGTCGCGTCCAACTCTCAAAAAAATAAAATATCTTAAAAAAGAACCTAAGAACCTAAGAGTAATATATTAAAGTTTTGAACGCCGCAACTCCGGATTCAAGAGAGAGCACCGAAAGAAATTACACTAAAATTGTATGTTAAAAAGGGCTATTACCCTTTAATTTTTTTGTAATCTTCAACAATGTTGGTATTTTTGGCTCAAGTCAATATGATATATAACAATAAAATAAATTAATTTATTTATTTAAAAATTCTTGATGCATATATATTATAACATATAAATTTTGGAATTTTCTTTTTTATTTTGCAATGAAAAATATTTCTAATCGGTAATTTGCTTTACATATTTTGTTATATTGTCAACACTGTTTTTGTTTTGTAGCCAACAAAAATAGAAATTAGTTTAATTTGACTACACGACAAAAGTAGCATGGACAACAACCTGCAGTCGTGTAGCCGTGCAGTTGTGATAATAATCATTTTCATATACACACATGTATTCTATTTTTGACAGGTTGTAGTCGGTAGTCTGCTGTTTCGAATGTGTTTAATGCATTAGATGTTTTTATTATTAATTCTGGTTGTAGTGGAACTATGAAATTGGGCGATCCACTTGCGCTATGGGGTGTATGTGCAAATGTATTCTCGCGCAGCTTATACACATTTGGAAATAAATATGTATGTCATCAGTATTTTAAATGGAAATATGGCATATTTTCCCCTGGTTGCACGACTTTCGAGAGACTGTGCTACAAAAAATAAAAATAAAAATATTTTGACAGGTGGTCTCCTAGAGAATTTTTTAAAGAGTCTTAAGGTCCATGTTTAATGTAGCAAAAACAAACAGGCAGCATGTATGAAAAGCATTTATGAAAAGATTTACTATGAAATTTAAACTCAATTTTCCAACAGAAAAGGAGAAAGTCCAAAAGGACTACTTTTCATAAATTTGCCATACAAGGGTGCTGGAAAGAAAAACCAATACCAATTAATGAAACATTTTTATACAATTTCTTATGGAGGATAAGGGAATGAATATTCTGAAACATCAAAACATAAAGTAGAAAACGAAACACTACAACACCAAACAAAAGCAAAGCAGCGGCAAAATGTAAAAATCAATGTACATATTTAACTTTAAGGATAGAAAAAATGGAAGTGAATTTTATGAAAATGTTTAAAGGAATACATTTACGTTAAAGTGCAAATTAATGAAGTGAGATAGAGAAGAACTTTAAGATGGAAGAAAAGGCCAATGGAATTCATTTTATGATTTTATGTACACGTACTTCTGTAATACGAATAGCGTATTCCTACATCTATGTATATACTCACACACATGAGTAGCTCTACATTACAGCCGAACCTTTGCACAATAAGACGAAAAGTAATAATAATAACACTAACAATAATAGTAATAGTAATAATAATATTCAAAGGCGTCATCACAGACGAATGCTTTCAATTTTAATTCTTTAAAACTATTGTTATGATGCCATTGATAAACGAAAACCCACTAGTTGTGATACTAGAAATGCTACTTCCGTTGCGAAAGGATAAGTTTCAATTTGTTGTACATAATTTGTTTATTGAGATTTATAGGAATATTAAATATTAAAGAAAAATAAAATATAAAAAATGAAGTAAAATAATATTCGAGATCAAAATTTTTATGTTGCAGAGCTGTATGTTATTATTTATTATTGCTTAAAAACTGAAAATTGAGTTGATCTGGCTGAACTTCAAGTTTTTTATTTGATAATTCAGGTTAATATATTTTTTTTTTAAACTCAAAAATCCAATTATTACGGATATATGCTGTTTTCACTGGACGCTACGAGTACAAGTCCTTAATTTGATAACTCAGGTTAATATTTTTAGCGTTTATGACTAAAAAGGATATAAGAAATTAAATGTTTCTTGTATTTTTTTACAACAATACCAAAATATTTTTATGTTATATGTTTGTTCAAAAAAAAAACTCAACTAAGAACATATGTTTGAGACAAGTGTGCCTACATTAAAAAAAATAGCTAGTCGAATGCACCTACCGCGGGAAATTTCACTATTCACCTTTTCTTTTGAAAGGACTACGTATATTACAACCAAGTTCCCATATGTTTGTTAAAATTTTCTGTCTTATTCTTTATCACCTGATACTCAATCCTTCGGCTTGAGGACTTCAAGATTAATTTATATCCATGTTTGTTGTCCATTTTCTTAGTGGATTTTTTAGTTCATTGAAGCGTTGATAAAGTAATTTGAAAATAAAAATATTAACCTGAATTGTCGAATTCAGAACTCGAACCGTTTAACTAAATTTAAAGTTTTACCAACACAGTATGAAAACTTACATAAACTAAATTACATTGCAAAATATAAAAGCTTTTAAAATCGAGGATCACCAAAAGGAATAATACCTGCCTTTCCTCCTTGTGTCGCCGTCCCCGCACGCCTCTTAAAAATCCGGCACACAAGTAGCAGTCTTTGCATATGGCTGCTAGGTCATCATGCTGAGAAGCTGCAACTGCCTATATCATGTAGCTTCCGGTCACTGATAAGAAATTGTTTAGCCCACTGGGGTCCAATCCGTTATGATTTTTTGTAATCAAGATGCAGGAATAGAAACAAAGCTGTACTCCTAACTAGATTCCTTCAGATGCTCAACTTTTTATGTTTTTCTCGCCATTAGTGTAAATTATCATCTAGACATAATAATTCTATGGAGTGTATCCTAGTGTTCTCTTTATATAATGGGCGCATTTCCTTTTGTCCTTTCAATTTTATCGAAAGAAAATATCCCAGTATATGTCAATTTATTTATGGTACTTTGAACTGAGAAGCGGTTCATTCAACTAAACATTACAATAATGTCAAGCCTTTATGTTCCTGTAGTCCACAAATTTTGATCTGGTTCCCTCACATTTCCCCGTTCTCTAGTGTATGAGAAATTACACTGCAAATTTTGTTTTATTGGTATGTGTATGTATTTGTATGTATTTTCTAATAGTTAGTATGTGTGTGAATGCATGGAATTCTAAACATCGATGTTATTGGTTTGATTTTCGCAATACCACGGACTACCAAGCAAGTGCCCATATTTTCACCTTCAACAGCCGAACATCATGAAACATCAGATATCAACAACAAAAAATTCTTTTGTAAATATTTTACCCTAAAAATTTATATATTTTAAAAAATGCCTAAAGGCATTTTTATACACAAATTTGCAATATTGTCATGAGAATTTTATTAACATCTAACTCTTCATTGTTTTACAATAGACTATGGTTTATTAGCCTGAAGCTGTATTAATTAATTTGATATAAATCTACCAACTACAACATGAACTCACGAAATTACTTTATCATCGTAATCGATAGTGTCTAACAAAAGTTGACATACATTTAAGTTTTACGCAATTATTAATAATATATACATATATATATATATATATATATATATATATATATATATATATATATATATATATATATATATATCGTGATCAATTGTTTTCACATCTCTTTGAAGAATTTTTAAGAAATACAAAAAAGCAAAGAAAACTATTATTAATAAAAATGAAAAAAACATTCGTTGCTACTGACCCAGTGTTATGCTGTTATTGACAAACTCATTTAATAATAAAACCATCCATATCATAAAAAATACCATAAACCAACTAAAATTTATTCTTAATAAATTTAAACTTTTTTCCCTGACACTTTCATTGTACAGCGTTCTCGACTCAAACCACTTTAATAGCAAACACTGTGGACAGAGCGGTAAAAGAATGATTAATTAAACTTAAATAAACGTTCATAGTGAGACAAGTCAGACTCTTTGGAGGGAAGAAAATTCTTGAACAGTTCGGCTGCTTTGTTTGTAAAATCGTGGTCTTTAAACAAGTATTTTCCTACTCCTATGATATTAAGAACTTTAGCATCCTGCATATAGAATATATTTTTTTTTCTTATTAGTCATAATGTTGGACCGCAGATTAACCACAAACTGGTTTTATGTTTGCCTTCGCGTCGTCCCTCGGCCATTAGACTATCAGCAAAATAATATCTCTTGTGGCATTTGCTTATATTACTAACCATGAAGTTGCAGATGTCGTAAGCTTCCTGAGACATTTTTGTCGGGGCTTAATCAACTCTTACGAGGCGTTTTTATAAACCCAATTCTAAATTTGTGGACTTCTACGTCATCGCGGTGTGTTTTCCACATATCATTTAACTAACACATTGTTAATTCCTATTATAAATTGGTTCGTATTTCCCATCCATTCTAAAGTTTTATTGGCCTTGTTGATACCCTTCAACTTAGCCCTACTCCTGCAATTGAAACGAAGCCATAACGTATTCTGCCTTCACTGTCACTCTTCAAAATGATTTCGGTTCCTAGTGAACGTCATGGGATGTGTGCACATGTGTATGTATTGTATATATTACTTTAACTGCAATTAACTTTGAAATTAA
Source organism: Germaria angustata (assembly GCA_963681545.1). Taxonomy (NCBI): domain Eukaryota; kingdom Metazoa; phylum Arthropoda; class Insecta; order Diptera; family Tachinidae; genus Germaria; species Germaria angustata. The sequence goes on along the minus strand of OY813001.1, from coordinate 58,330,413 downwards.
TCCTTTCAACTCCACCAAGATGTTCATCCTACTCCCTTAATTATTTTTTGGTACGCCTTGGCTTTAACACTCTGGCCGGTCTCTTGAGCGTAGTGCCTTCTTCGCTTAAAAAGATAATGAACAAAATTTACACAACTTGACTTCAGATCGGATATCGCTTGGCAGTTTTTTTACTATGATTCAGTATAAATTCAGGGGCTGCTATTCAAAAGAAAATTTACTTCTTATTATCGAAAAATCCTAAGAGTGAAGTAAGACTACTAACGTAATGTTGTACCGAACACTGGTCTGATCAGATTATTCTTGAAAATACTAATATCAGGCTCTCCACCGCTCGCGAGTCGTCGTCCATCGCTTCATGCACAAATCTCCTTATTCGATAATAAATTTTTCCTAAATTTGGCTAAAGATAAATGAGGCATTTTTAGAGCCCACTTTCAGCATCCAAATACCACTTTTGGTCATACGTTAGGGCAAGGTGTCTCACCATGTATTAACCCATCGCTATTATTAGACGCTTCTGTTCAACTTAGCGACCAAACCCCATCTCTTAATTTACATTGGCATTCTCTTAAAGTTCTGTCTTTAGCAGAAACCTCTTCAAATGTATATAATATATGGCAAATTGTGTGGAAGTCGTTGATTAATTTACATATTCAAAATATGAATAGCAAATAATATGCGTCAGTATGCCACCATCAGTAGCTGCAACAACAACAGCTTACAAGTGCTTTAATGAAATACAAACAACAAAAATACAGCGTTAGACAACAAACAACACATAAACTTACATGCAACATAATAGTTACATACATTCACCATACATTCACAACATCAAGTCAACGCATTTATTTTCTGTATAATTTATGTGCAAGTGCGCTGAAATAGTGTTGCAGCAATTTAACTCACTCAAATGAGACGATTATAAAAAAGAGGTGGAAAGAGATGAAGGTTTTTGCGTGTAGCAATTGGAAAGAAAGAGAAGGTTGCATCATAAAAATATTGTAACAATGTTGTGGCGTTAATATAAGTTGAGAGTGCATTTTTACTATTCATGTGGCAGTGATGGGAAATCGAATACTACAATATTTTCTTTTTTGTGTCTAATTCGAATCAAGTGAATTTTGTTATGAAATTAAAAACGCAATTTACTTTTCGAAATAATGACTATTTATTTGTATAGTATGGACCGGTTGCTGCATGTTGCGTGATGCATTTTTTTCTGCTAAGACGGTATTGAATGAATACTTTTTGAATTTACATTTTGAAAAAAGGACATGCACATAAAATTAAATCTGTCTAGACTAGGCCCAAAACACCTTAGTGATAATATACCTAGAACTGATCTTCAGTGAAATCCAACACAGAATTTGAACGATTACTAAATTTATTTAAAATATATATTGCCCGTTGTTGGCTTAGCTGAATATAATTTTAGTTGGATGCATTCCTTAAAAAAATTAGTTTGGAAAATAATAATTTAATAAAAATAATGTTACGTTATCAAAATTTATGAATTTGGCTCAATATTTAAATGATGGAAAGGGTCTCTTAATGCATTGTTTTAGTTGGATGGAATATTTTCTAGAAATTAGTTGAGAATGTAGGCTGATTACATGCCATTCCAAAGAGTTTGTTTTTAGTTTCTTTACAACAAAATCATTATACATCAACAGACGGACACGGCTCAAACGACATAGATGGTCATTTTAGATCGATTGTTCAGATGTTCATTAAACAAGGCTTTTATATTTGTAGCGTATTGCAACTAATAAAGATCGGAAAGGTGTCATTAAACTGCACAAAAGGTCTTATGGGTCGTAGTGTATTGGGCGTGATCAGAATAATAACTTATAAATCTGCAAGATCGGTTTTTTTTTTGTATAGTACAACCATTGGTCTATATATTTTCAATACATTAAATGAAATTAGAAGTTCAGGTTACTTCAGGTATTTTTTTTAGTTTTGGAGGAATATAAAATATATAATGATACGCTTAAAAAATTAACCCTGAATACAAAAAATAACTTTTAACTCAGTTATTTTACGTATTTGTATGGCTCAGTTCGAGCTTTCATTTTTATTTAAAATTCAGTATATTTTTAAAATCTTGATTAACCATACCTGGCGTATGGCCGAAATAAAGAAATAAAAAATTCATCGACAAGGCCCTCATTAATAGATACAGCCTAATCTCACTCAATATGCCTGTATTATTCGGATGTCATTACGTAGCTGGATATTGATCGCTAGACCGTTATTAGTGTTTGCAGATCTGCTCAGTGGCTTCCGTCACACACTATTGTTTCCCATAAAATTTGCTTGACAGACTCTTGGTGTTGAAATTCAAATGCCGGTTTTCTGTTGCACCGACGACGGGTCGTTTACGCACAGTCAGTCGATATGATTCCCCAAGGACTAGTGGCGAATGATTGCTGGGTTCAATTCCACATTATTCAACAAAGTTCTTGGTATGTACGCATTCGCTATGAAGCCAGCATGGAATTTCCAGTCTGTCGTTTCCAAAATTTCTTCGGATTTTCGTAAAAAAATGTCATTACCTTTTCTTAAGAAGCCATGGAGTCCAACTTGTACATCTTTTTCATATTTTATCAAAATGCTTCAATTTCATATTAATTGAATTAAAATTCTCATATGTAGTCGAGAACGAAAGTATTTCGATTCTTATTATAAAATTTTATTAAAAAAAATATCATCTTTTACAGCAGGACAAAAGGCCAAGTACCCTTGAACCCTTAAAAGAGTCTCTTGTAGGTAATTGAACCATAGTGATATGGCTCAAGGAAAGAATTGCATATCAGGGAAAGTTTTCATGCTCCTAGCTCTACAAAATCTTTTTTTTTTGCGATTTAGCTTTCGCATTGAACTTTTATAAAGGGAATATTTTAGTCTTCAGAAATCTGCCATAAATAGTCAGTTTCTCTGTCAGGAATTAAGCTCGCAATCCTTACAAAAATAGTATATATAATACACTAAGTTTCTCTATGTGTACTGACAATTAAACAGTAGACAGATTAAAGTAATTATCAAATCATGGCAATTCATTTAAATTTCAGTTTGTGTTAGCATTGGATTTTTGTGAATACCTGAGTGAGCTTTCGGAGAGGCCAGTAGAGTGAATCCTTCGTGAATCTTACCATCAATATCACTCATACATTGGCAAGTTAAAATACTACTGCCATACACATCATACCAATCATGGAGTTCTTATCTTGCTTTTACTCTTCCACGAGTTTGCATAATTTAGTTTTGAAAAAAAGAAGTACGAGTAAAAATAATAAAAACTTAGAATGTTTAAAATTTATGTAAAGAAAAGTATTTTTTCCATTCATTTTTCTGCATTTGAAAATAATTAATTCCTAAAATTCCATTTGCATGAAACGAGGAAAATTAAAACATAAAAAGTAATTTCTTTAACAAATTAGTTTAAAACTTTTTTTAAGTTTCCTTAATGAAAATTATAAAAAAAAAGTTTGAAAATTTAAGTTGAAAATTTTTAAAAATACTCTTCTATCATGGTTGAATTATTTTTTTTTTTTACAGTAACTGGCCATTTATTTATGAGAAAAATATTCTTGAGAAACAAATTTTTAATATATCAGTATATCAATAGGGGCGATGGAAACAGTATTATCTATCCAGCCAATCGAAATTCGTATAAAATACGAAGCGGCTCTTACAGCAAAATGACTAAAGGTGATGGGTGAGTGGATCGATCAGGAACACGAAGCGCATCATCAACGAATCTTTACGGCCATAGGAGAGTCCATACCGGAAAATGTCGCAAATGACCGTATACCGGAGACTAGACTAGAGGCCAGCTGTGAAACATTGATCCCCGACATCCATTCCTGGTTGACCGACCCTTGGAACCAGATCCCCATTGGACTTCATTGTTACACGTATGGATCAAGGTCGAGACGGAAAACGGGACTTGGTGTTTACATAGAAAACACCACGGAACTGTTTTTCCGCTTGCCGGACTATTGCACAGTTTTGCTGGCGGAAGTTCGGGCGATAACGGAGTGTATCAGGGAACTCAATGTAATGGGGAGGTCAGGACTTGTAAATATATTTACAGATAGTCAGATAGCCATCAGAGCAATCTCAGCGAAACGCACTAAATCACGTACAGTTTGGGATTGCAAAAACGCTATTAACAGTTACTCTACACATGGTGAACTGCGTATTATGTGGGTGCCAGGTCACGTGGGGATAAGTGGAAATGAGAGGGAAAACTCACTTGCTGTTAGGGCAATAGAGTTAAGTAATATAAGCTTAGAATGCGCGAAACCTTTCGATGCAGTTAAATCCGAGCTAAAGACTTGGGCACAAAGGGCCCAATCAACTCTCTGAAATAACGGAACCATGGGAATCAATACAAAAATTCTATGTCGAGATCCAGACGAGAGAAGAACGAGGGAGCTACAAAGACTTAGCAAGCCCGAACTAAGTAGAATAATAGGAGTTGTCACAGGGCACTCTCAACTACTGGCACATCTTAAACGCATGAGAATAGCGGGAGGAGATGAATGTAGAGCATGTGGGAAGGAGAGCGAAACATTGGAACACTATTTGTGCCAATGCCCCGCCTTCTCACAAATAAGGTCCCGATATATTGGGGGTGACATCTTACCGGACATAAGCCGATTACGGGGAATATGCTGGAGGAAATAAAGGAACTTTGTGAGTGACACGGAGTTTCTCTAGACCTTTGGGTCAATATGTCGTGGTTAAACCCAAGGGAGTTCATTATCCTGTTATGTGTCCTTAAATGGGAATGAAGATTTCTGTTGGATTAGAGTGAAAATAGCAATCGCTTGCAAACTAAAAGTTTGGGACTTTTATAATAAGGAAATATATCCCATAGAAAAAATTAAATAACTTGTAAAGAAATAAAACTGAAATGGCCACACGAATATTGACACCTCAGAGGAGAAATGCCATTAGATAGTGAGACCAGTCTTGGATATATTCTGAGCCCTACCGGAGGCTTTGGACATTAAAGAAAATAAGATAAGTATAGTACTGAAATGCTTACTTTTTTTGCAATTGGACCAGTACTCAGGGGATGACCCATATTTATGCAGTGCATTGTGCTGGGACTAGGAAAATAGGACAGGGTGAGGAGGATAGCGGGAGTAGTGCTTGTGAACATTCGCATTGAATCTCTCAACGCTAGGTACGGCAGGAGAGATATCTACCGGGAGCTCGTTCCACATACGAGCCGTTCGATCAGTTGTCTGTGAGCGTTTACGCCTTGGATTTTACTGTTCCTTCTTATGTGGTACTTGTCTGAGAGACTAGAAAATATTCTTTAATGATCGTTCATATATGAAAAATTTAGTTTATTTCTTACTTGTCTAAAGTGAAAAAATTATAAAACACCCAATCGCTCATATATGATAATTAATAATTTCGCTCATTTATCATAAGTGAAAAATCCGTAGAAGAAAGTTTAAAATAAAAAATTTAAAAAAAATTAACCGACTTCAAAATAGGTTCTTGAAAGTTGGAAATAATTGAAATGTTAGTGTATACGTCAAAGAAAGCGTAAACGCAAAATTTAATTTAAAGCTTTCAGTCATATCTTGGATCTGGGTTCAAAAATCTCAGTAAATATTTTTGTTATTTCAAACTTTTTGGGGCCTATTTTTCAAGTCTCTTGAAGTTTTTGTTAAAAAGTTATTATTTAAAACTTCTTATAGATTACATTGAAGTCGTTGTGACTTGTACGATTCTCCCCTGATCCTTTCACACATTTGTCGAAACGCGACTAACTCTGGAGTATAATCTTTCATTAAAAAAAATTTATATTCAATCCATAAATGACGAAAATCGCATTGTCCTTTAGATAATTGTGAAATGCAGCTCTCTCTCATTCTTTCTATATATCTCCTCTTTATTTGCCGGAACTGATTAAGACCAGCAATTTTCTTCAATATGGCATCTATGGAGAAGGCCAATTTGAAGTATAACGCGCTTAAGGCATCACAAGAGAGGACAAAAATAATCACAACTCGGGTTAAAAACCGAAATTAATCGTAAATTTTTTCTTTCTGTCTTACAGGACTAAGCAAGATTTAAGGATCATACTAAACTAAGCGTCACTACAACTTAATCAGTGTTCTCTCTGTCGTCTTTTCTGGGTTTTGTGGAAGCTTAAATAATTTTTAAAACATCATTTTTATAGAATATGGAATGATGCGTTTAATCAAACAAATCTATTTTGCACAAATTAAATAATGAAAAATTATACCATCCTAATGCTTAAATATAATTATGTGGTTAAGGATTTTTACACAAAGAGAAAAGAAGGTTTTATATGCATCGAGTATAACAATAGCGATGCAGCGCCTTTCATTCGCTTTCTATTTTGAGCTCCATTTATTTTTCAAGTAGACATTCATTTACATCCTTTGAGCAGTGAAAAAGCACAAACACCCATTAATGTTTTCAATTAATACGAGATGTATTTCTTGTTTAACGAAATTTCGTTTAATTTTCACAGCTAAAATGCAATCTAAGATGATCAGCATTTAAGTTGCAGATGGTCGAGCAAAAATTTCATTCAGTATCAGGTCGTCACCTTATTATATGACGCGAGTATTGCGCCCATTTTTGTGTTTAGATTTTTTTATCCTGAACTTTTGTTTACACAAACGGAAATGTTTTGATTGCAATATATTTATGTCCATATTGTTCTATTTAATTTATTTGTTAATATTTTCATTGCGAATGTTTTATTTTTTACCTTTTACAGAATTGAAATTTGATTCATTAAATTATGACACTTTTAGCGCAATTGTATTAAAATAATTTCAATAAGTGACTAAATAAATGTCTCCAAGTGTGAAACGACAAGCAATTTCCCACCATAGGCGTGAGTCTTTTTCTCATGCCTACCACTGACTTATCACATTTTCTTTTCTGAAGAAAGTGTAACATTTTGTTGATGAAGTTACAAAAAAAAATCTGCTTATCGCTCCAGCTTAACAAAAAAAAATACATCCCTTGCAGGAGTACCTGCTCTTTCATAAATGCTTCCGCTTATTAAAGAACATTAAATCTTCTCTTTTCTCTTTCAAAGGATTAAACAACTTAAACTTTTGTTAAGAAAAGAAAATGCCAAAAGACGTGTTCTGTACACAACAATTTTTTAATTTCATTTGATTTCAAATCGGTAAACTACGAGTAGGGTTAGGTTAGTTTAGGTTAGGTTGATTGGAGGGGTGTGATAGCCCATGTCATACGACATACACTTAAGCCAGTGAAGGCTTGTTGTGCGCTCCCTTTATTTATCAAACACAAACTGCCAGAGTTCTGCGGCAGGATTCGAACCTGGGACCTTCGCACTACGAGTCTAGTACACTACCTACTAGTCTACGAAGGTCAGTCACAATCGATTTAAGATCACCCCATGGTACTTTAATTTAAACTTCCTTAAAAAAAACATAAATAGTAACTTGTTTTTTATAGATTTTTGTAACAAATTAGAAATTTGTATAAAAGAGTGCACAAAATTAAAATAAAATACAAACACTTTCCATCGCAAGAAATTTATCGCTTTAAGTATACGACAGTGGCTCTATAGGTCCGTGACTTTAAATAAAACACAGGTTTTTGGATAAAAAATTATTATTATTATTTTATTTTTATTATTATTTTTCAAGAAAGTGTCCTTCACACTTTGTTCAACATTTCTCCAATTTTTTTTATCCATTCATCCATTTAGGCATTCGTTTGTAAGATGATGTCAGCGTTAGGGGTCAAATCTCTTTCCGCCGACTCACTTCTTCAGGTTTGGAAATAAGAAATAGTGATTTCGGAGCTAAATCCGGAGAATAGGCCGGACGTAGAAGCGATTCGTACAATTTCGCCATTGAAACTTAAAATTGTCCTGGTGGAAAAAATACTCTTCTCTTGGCCAAACGCGACCGTTTTTTCAAATCGTCATGAAATCGACCCCATAATAATATTCGTCCATGTTGCAGTTGAACAACCTATAACGCTCCTGCGAAGTTATCACACGATTGCGTTTGTGGTCGATGTTGAGCAAACGTGACAGCCATTTTACGGAAAACTTTTTTAAACCCAAGTGATCATTCAAAATTTAAATCATTCAGCGATGTGATGCGTGTATGCCTATGGCTTCCACAATCTCTCACACTTTCAAACTCTGATCATCCAAGATCTTGTCGTGAATTTTTTAAATTTTTTCTGAGCTGGGCGCCCAGAACGTTCGGCATCATCTGTGCTTGTACGGCCACAACGAAGCCCGAAGCACTTTTTACCATTGAAATTGATGGTGCAGAATTCCCATAGTATTTCTCAAACTTAGCCGTGGTTTGAGTGATGGTTTTATTCCGCAAAAAATAATTCACTTTTTTCTCCTCAAATCACACGGTAGTCAATGACTGCTGCTTGTTCTTGATCCGCCCTCGTATATTATTTTCTTCTTAATATCAATAAAAATGTAAGTATAAATAACTAAAAGCGGTTGAATGAATTTCACCTGAACTTAAGAAAAAATAATTTAAATGGCATTGTTTTGGAAAAATAATAACAAGTCGAAAAAATCTTAGAATATCGTTCCATGATTTTTTAATAGAAATTTAACGCCCAAAAAATTATATTTAATGTAAAGTTCATCCTCGCTTTTCCATTTACGTATTTTAGAATTTATGCATTCCTCTTTTTAATAAAGTCCATTTGCTGCTTCCTACTTGACACAACCACTCGACAACAGGTAACAACGAGAAAACTTGGAAGAAGAAAAGGAAATGGTTTGTATTGTCATAATGGCAAACAACAATAGCAACAAAACAATGCCTACTCAAAAATATTAAATAGGAAAATTCCCTTCTTCATTAGCAAGTATTTTTGTTTTGTTTGATTTCGTCTTTTGATAATATTAAAAGTTGAAAAGTTTCTATTTATTACTATTTAAAACCATAGTAACGCTTTTTATTAATTTTAATGAAAAATGTGATCTAAAGGAATGATTTCGCTAAGCAGCAACATGAACTGTTATTCTAGATCTGATATATGTCAAAAGATGTCTGGATTTGGGGGCAAGAAAGTATATATGGCGAATAAAATGCCTGAAATGTTCATATTTAGAAAATGTAGACTTGAAAACTGTTTTTAATATTGTATTGATTGAGCGACGTAGGGTTATGATAGCAACTCGTAAAATATCCATAATTGTTTAGCCCTTGCTGGGCAGATCTTAACGCTCAGTAGAATATGGACACTATAGGAGCTGAATAACACAACGAAAAACAACAACTTTGAGCATCAATGCTCTCTGAAAGATGTTATCCAAAATTTAAATTGAATAGATATTAATAAAAGATATATTTAACAGAGGATAAAAAGCTTAAGAAGAGAAAAATCAAAATTAAAAGGGAATCTCGCTAATAATTCTATAGCATAAAATCGAAAATATTTCGAAAAATTTATAAAAACTATATTAAAAAAACAAACGCTGAAACCTTTAAAAAAGACATTAGAGGGGAAAACTATTTATTTACTTCGCGTAAAAGACTTTGAAATCAAACAGAAATTATTTAATTTTAAAAAATTTCAGAACATGGAAAAATATACGATACTGAACATAAAAATTTCATAGAATAAACGATATTGTGTATCTCAATTCAAAGTTAAGAAAGAAGTACTCAATGGAGTTCGTTGTAGACGAAGTTTTTTGTAACCGCAGCAAATATTTTTTTTTTGTTCATCAAATAAAAGTTATTAGAGTTGCAATAGATTATACTTCTTATATGATACATACATAGACATATTGGATATTTACTCCAATATGGTGTGGTGTAGTGGTTAAATTGCTTGCCTATAAAACCAAGTACCCCAGATTCGATACCTGGCGGAGGACAAAAATGTTCACCATGGTTTTTCGAATTTTAAAATTAAGTGACTTCAAATCCCCTCCAAAAAAATCCATCAAAGAAAATAGCCCTCACCCGGAAAAGAGCATAACATGATGAGAAAGGTCAGAGAGCCACCACCCACTGGGAAAAACAGGTAGGAATCAAATATTATCAAGATTTCCTCACCACTAGAGGGCGTTGCAATGCGTTGTTTCTGGCCAATGATATATGGCAGCCCCATTATCCTAGGACCTGCTACAGCACATCAATCATCTACTTGGCTAGAACAACAACCGTTTAACGAAACTGATACAAGGCAAAAATTCTTTGTGGAAGCCCCAGAGGGAGGGATAATGGAGAAAAAAATTCAATATTTTATTTTAAATTGCCAAAAAAAATTATTAGACTTTATTTTGTTCGTTGCGATTGGAGAAGTTTCACGTTATAAATGAAAATTTTATATAACAGGTGCACGTTATAAGCGAACTCTACTGTATAAGGCTCGTCACAGCGAAATATCTCCTTTTGGGATGTTATTTTTAATACTTCGCAAATTTTTTTACCATAAGAAAAGCTGCCAATGGCACACTTCTGTTGTCCAACTTTTTTATAACTCGGTATTGATAGTGAAAGCACAAATCTAATACAATAGAAATAATGTTTATTTTTTCTAACAAATTCTCCCATTTCATTGTTATATATATTTTTTTGTGATCTGCTATAGATAAAAGAAGCGATAATCTATAATAAATATGCTGTTATTTTATATTTGGCATATTGTTTAGCTTCATAAAAATATATATTTATATGCATAAAAATGCTGAAAGGATGTCATGATATCATGTAGTGTTTTTTCTTAAGGACTTCATTCAATAGCAAAGTATATCAGAAAGTAAGTGTCCTTTAAATAAAAAGTAAATAAAATAATAAAAACTAAAATAGAAAGTGGTCATTTTTGTAATCCAAAACCTTCAATTTTATTGCCCCCATTTTCATTTATGATAAAAAAGGCTTAGGAAGTGAATTCAACAGTTGACATTAGACGTTGTTTAAAATATTATTAAATTTCCTTACAAATCGATTTATTTTCTTGTGACAGTGTGTTTGAAGTAGTAAAGCAAAAGAATAGAATAAAAGTAATAGATTTGAAAAAAGAAACTGTTTATATCAACAAAAGTCATGACCAGCATATAAATTTTAAACATTCTAAGGCAGCCTGAGTAAAATTTGGCAAACAAAAAAACCCAATAGTACCCTTCGAAAGCGAGTTAGCAAAAAATTGTATATTTTAAAGCAAATAAAAAGTTGTTAATTTATTTTAATTCTAGAGAAACAAAAAGAAAACAAACATATATATTTATTTCACAAATAAAACATTTAATAAATAAAAAAATACTAGAAATTATTGCGAAAAATTAATTCTAGAATTTTTCCCTTGAGTGTGAGATAATAGTGGCATGATTGCGGTGATTATCTATTCTATTCTATTTTGTAACAAATTTATTGTGAAATAATTGTTTCAGAAATACTACCTAGTGGAGCACCATTTCTATAGATACAATCTTCTCAGGAAATTTTTCAAAATCATTTTTCAAATTCATTTTTCTGAAATTCCTAAATATACATAATGTGCTCCTTAGAAGTTGGTCTGCAGCACCATACAATGGGATATACATACAACGCTCTATTTTTTCTTATTTTTCTCCGAGAGGATATCTATTTTTGTAATTGCTCTTTTGTATTGTTTTGAACGTTGTTTGCAGGTCCTTTTATTTTGTATCCAACACCGATACTATGGAGCACCTGTTTAAAGTGTTATCTTCTATGGATCTGGTCCCACTTCCTAGGTAAACATTTCTTGAAAATTACCATGACTGTTAAGTGGCTAACAGTACTCTGTTAGCCGAAAAATGAGCACCGTTAAAGAACTGGTTCTTGTCTCTGCTATTTAAATTAAAATTTATCTTCACACAAATGTAAAACTTGGTTTTTCAACTTTACTTTTTACATCATTTATACAAAACACAAGAAGCTTTCGTGGTTTCGGTAGCCATTAACCAATTATATCATATAGATTTTTAAAAGAATGGGAATAGCAAATTGTGCAACTCATTAATTCTCGAAAAATTTTTAATTATAAATTTTAAATTGGTAAAGAAGTTGGTTGCTGACTCTTACTGCTGACTCTTGCTGGAAACGCCGTAAGATGGTCCAGTATTAACTTTATGGACCTAAACGTAACATAAATGTAAGTTCATGTGTCTCGAGAAAAAATTTCGCCGCGTTGGGTGTTTTTTTTTTTTTGGTACTTTTTTAATATTTTTTTATAAACACTTTTGCTTGTATGTCTTGCTATAAAAAGACCTAAAACTTGTTTATTTAAGGTCATGTCGACTTATCGATATTTTTTGCATATAAAGAGGATATTGGGGAATACCTCCCCCCAAAGCATATGAAAATTTTGATTTTTGAGATGTTACTATGTTGCACTAAACCAACGATATGTTTTTGTAGTCTGCAAGGATTATAATGATAAGCTTTAATAATAATATAGTATTAAATTGCAATGCAACTTTTTTTCTACATGTAAATTTTCAAATTTTGTCAATGTATTTTGTTACCGTAAATATATTTTTATTATCGCAGCAGAAAGAAACTGAGTGTTCAATAAAATTTTCGAAGCAATGAAGGGTATATCCAACATGTGAACTACTCGATATTTTTATTTTATTATCCGCTTTGTCTTTTGTGTGCGCGTCTACTATTATTTGTTGTTCCAAAAAATTTTAAAATGTGTAATAAATTATATATAAGTATTCCTAAACTTCGTCTAGGTTGCAAAGGTCCCGTACACAAAATATTACAAAAGGATCTAAAAAAAATGTAAAATCCGCGCAATGGTATTACATCGGTACATTATAAACAAACGTTAAGAATTCAGAATTAATTTGCTATTGTATATCTTATAACGTATACGCTACACGTAATTTTTCCTAATTGTATATAACGTATACGCTTACTGATACACAGTAGTATACAGTATCGGCGTAATGTGGGGTGTGTTTGGCTGTTATATCGTTACTGCAATGAAATGAGCTCTAGTGAAATTAGGGAACCTGTTCCCGAAAATCGCGCCTACTTACGAACAACTCGGTCTTCATTAAGATCCCATCCGTTTGTGTTCATATATATTCGAGTAGCACTACGCTTTAAAGAAAAAATTCGTTTTATGGTCGAACAACTCGTATATGGAATAAACTTGTTGAAGAAGTTTTTCCTGTCCCCCTCAAAGTGAGGAGGTTCAAGTCGAATGTTCACTCCATCTGTCGCTTCTCCTATAACATATTTTCTTAGTACCAGCATAATGATCTGAAGTAACTAGAGATCCTCTCCTGACTACTGGTCCAAATAAAAAAAAAAATAAAAATAAAAAAATTATAACATCATTAATTCGATTCTCCTATAAGTCAGTAATGGTTTCTATTTTCAACCCATTATTTGGCGAATGAAAATCTTGGATTATTTTTATAATTTATTTGAGTCTCTGTGCTAATTTGTAATAAATATTCACTTTGATAATAAAAAACCATTGTAATTTGGTCTAGTCTCAAGTTAATATATAGTGCCAGTACCTGTATCTTACCAAACTCATTTTCCTAAAATTCTTTGAAATTGCTCACGTTCACACACACCGTTCTCATCAGAAGAGGGGTTTTTTGACAAATTATGGTAAACAACCCTTTGCGGTATACAAACAGTCATTATTAGGGTGGTCCATCCCAAACGCACGATGTTAATTTCCCGCGCAAAAGAGCCATTGTTTCGTTTGCTGTGTGGCAATTGCCACAATCCACGTATCCAAGTACATATCCTCAATTTCTGACCACAAGAAGTCCGTAATCATTTGGCGATAGTGAACACCATTCACGGTAACTGCTTGGCCGCCCACATTTTCGAAGAAGTACGACCCCGGGGCGCCGCCAGCCCTTAAACCGCCCCAAACAGTCGCTTTTTGTAGATGCGACGGCTTTTCAACGATCACCCGTGGATTCTCATTTGCCCAAATGCGGCACTTCTGCTTGTTAACGAAGATGATTTTCTTTGTTAAGTCACCATTCACTTCTGTCTGTTGACCAACCGGCTTATTGACTCCAGAGGGGTTTTCTCTATTGCGATGCGTAAGCTAGTTCGATGCGTTTGATATTTTGTTAGCGCAATATATTTAGTTTTAACGAACGATTTTAACATACGCTTTCGTATTGCAGAGTACACTGATGCCAGGTGTGCGAAAGTGAAAAATTAAATGCGAAAGGAAAATGCGTAATCGCAACAAAGGGTACCAATTATCCGATTAGGTACCATTTTTCTTACGCATCGCAATAGAGAATAACCCCCAGCTCTTGAGGCAATTGAACCTTGTAAGCGTGAAAATTCAAATCTCTATTACAAATTTGCATCAGTGATGTTCGTGAGGTGCCCAATTGTTGGGCACGACGACGAATCGAGGTTGACTGCTGTTCTGCCCAGCGTTGCCATTTGTCAAGTTTTCCCTTTTTTTGCAAGTTTTTTGAGATGCCAAAAAGTTTTAAATTTATTGGGTAAAAAACAAGTTTTTTTGAAAATACATAAAGTTTTGTAAAGTTTTTTTAAATACATAATTTAACTATTGCAGTATATTGGATGAAAATATTAAGTGATGTTTGTATGCAATGAAACGATCTTATATTTTCTCACTCCTTTATTACTGCAACAGTGTCTCATTGTCTTTACACCGTCTTAAGTACAACTATGCCGCTTTTATACATTGGCAATGTGTAACTAACTTTTGGCAGTTTGTGTTTGTGGTGAAAAAAATTTAAAAAACATGGATAAATATTTTATGAAAAATGGCAAGACCAATGAAAGATCTCTAAATATGAATTTTATTTGTGTTTTTTATTATATGTTATATTTTTGATTTTAATCGTTTTTATATTTTTAAATAAAATGAATTCCAAATACATTTTAGTGTTTTCTTTTAAAATGTAGGTACTTTTGTAGAAAAAAAGTTTTTTTTTTGGAAAAAAAAAGTTTTTTTTTCAGATATAAGAAGTTTTTTTTAAAAAAATATATGGTAACGCTGGTTCTGCCGCACTATTGCGAACAACAGCAATTTTTTTCTGCAGAACGAGCATACACGGGGGTTTTCACATTTCCCCGGTTTACTGAAAAAGGCGGTGCTTAATTGTGAATCTCTCCATGGTTGAATTTTTCAAACACTAAAACAAAGAAATGTCAAATTAAGTTGGGAAAAAAACTTAACACAATTAACACTGTGCATTATGGTTGGACCACCCTTTATCTCGTTAGTAGTGCCTAATGAATGGATGTATTTTATATTGTAACAATCAATTTTATTTTTTATTTGCAAACTTACATTCCACTTGTATGCATTTTTGGTAGACTTTGTTTTAGTCCTGCAAATATATGAACACAAATATGCATGTATAAATAAATACAATATAAATTTGTTTGCAATACTTTACACAAGTTTGCCAAGTGGCAAAAGAACAACTAGAAACAAGTGTGCTGTACAATGTGCAACAAATGCACGTTTTATTTTATTACACACATTTACCCAACAATTTTTAAAACCAACAAAAAAAACCGATAATAAAAAAAGAAAAGCCTGGTTACATTTTTATGTTTCTCTAGTTCACAACAACTTATATAACAAGCAATTTGTCGAAGTGGTATGGGTGAGTGCAAGGACCTCAGTTTTATTTTCATAACAGCTTGTAGCTCGAGGTTGAAAACAAACTATATAGAATATGAACAACAACAAAAACAACAAGAAAAGCGGAAAATTATTAACAAGTATTTGTAAAACAAAACGTTTTTAATCGTCAAAGTGCAAAAAAATCTTAGCAAATACGCATAAATTCTAGCATGTGTATTTCGGCCTGAAAAAAAATATAAAGGGTGATAAAAAATTTGTAGTACATAATTAGTAGTGGATTTATATTTTTCGCCAAGTATAAGGCAATCGCAATAAGAAAGTCAGTTTCAGAACCTTTAGTCCAGTCTTAGTAAACTTTGAGCGCTGCGCAAAAGAACAACTGCATTTCAAAAACAATGGAAATTTCGCTCCGCGTATTTCATTGAAAATCTAAATTACAATATTAATTTAACTTGTAAAGAGACTAGTCACAAAATCCAAAGATGGTGGATCGATTTAAGATGTTTAAATGATTATATCGCAGCATAAGACTGCGCAAAGGTGTTTGTGAGAGATCGGGAATAA
This sequence comes from Germaria angustata, assembly GCA_963681545.1. NCBI lineage: Eukaryota > Metazoa > Arthropoda > Insecta > Diptera > Tachinidae > Germaria > Germaria angustata. The sequence continues at coordinate 58,314,219 of OY813001.1, read as the reverse complement.
CGATTTAGCATCAAGGATAAGAGTTCCTGCACTCCATATTTCACAATATTGATGTTTCAGTGCGATATCCACATACAAAATTGATTTATGTAAAACTCTCAAGGAATATTTCGCGAAAAAAATTCATCCAAAAAGCTACTAGAAAATACGTAAATGGAAAAATCTGGAAGTATCTCCTTTTAAATAAAAAAATAACAATAAAAATCGATTTCTATAAACGGTCATCGAACATTACCAGAAGCAAAATACTCTGGAATAAAAAAAATTATAATGGAAAAGAGACACGGACTGACAGATATTGAATTCAGAATAAAATTTTGGAATTTTTACTTTTTTTATATTTATAAACAAACACAAACTGCGAAGCCATTTGGCTTGCCTGCAGAAACACCCAGAGTTTTCGAACTTGCGACCATCCGACTACAGCTCTAGTACATTAGTCTGCGAAAAAGATTTTTTAAAATATGTATGAAAAATGGTGAGACTTACAAAAGTCTTGACGTGTAGACGCATCCATTTGAAAATATATCAAGCAAGTTGTTTGAGGTCCTTGTTAAATTAATTTAATGAAATGAATATGCGTTCAAACGCCAGGTCTTTTCAATATAAAAATAAATTTGAAAAAACTTTATACACACAAAGAACCTATTGCTTGAAGGACTCTATATATGTATATATACTTAAATGTATCCTGAAAAAAGACCCACTAAAATGTAATACAAAGACATCTTAAAAAAATTTTTTTTTTAATTATTAACTTTTCTAACGACCCAAACTCCATGGTGCTGCACTGCATCGTTAAAAAGTTTCCTTGGCCACCTTGATTGTGTTCGTGTAACTTATTGACATCATTCAGAGTTTCAGCGCCCCACTTCACATTGTGACAGTTCAAAAATAACATTTATTTTGCACGGATGTTACACTGACCCACAATTTCTAATTACAACCTGTTGTTCTGAAAGAGGAAAAAACCCTTCGTTGGTCAATTTATATTCCGTGTATCGCTTTAATTTAAAAAAATTTAACTAACCTAATAGCAATCTCCACTATACATTGAACATAACATACATATGTCGCATATGAATTCGGCTCGTGGAGACGGGTCATGTTCATGTGCATGTACTGCCATTATTGCCCGAACATATCAAATCTCAAGTACATACGCAAATCAGAGTAGAAAACGGCACCTACAGAGAAAAAAATTAAACATATATATAAAAATTTGTATTTATAAGCCTGAACATGGAGATCGCCACATGTAAGAACATGAACATATTAATGCCGTTGCGCTGCCAACGTTATGTTCTTGTCATATCCAAGTCGCTGGTTCGTGAAGATGTGGTGCTAGAGGACTGCATACTCTTTCCTAATACGAGTATATTTACGTTTATTTTTAGAAAATGTCATAAGGTGTCGAGAATTTTTGGTTTAGTACCTTGATTGTGCATAGGAGGGGCACTGCCCACATTTCTAATTATAATCTGTATATATTATGAAATAACAATACTTTCTTTAAAATTTTACCTTCAATAGAAAACAGATCGATAAACGAGCGAAAGAAAAAGACAGATATTGAATCTAGACTAAAAAAGGAAAAATATTGTACTATCGATAATTTGATGATTCTTAGATTTATTCCCTCAATATTTAAAATTGTTTCTTGATCTTCTAGTGATTTTGAAATGGTCAATATATCCGCTGACATTTATAAAATGTGATGTTGGGTACTTCCCTTCACTCATTTTACAATTGCAATATTTTAGTTGTTTGTGATAAGTAAACTAAAATCCTTTTTTTTACACCAGATGACTGGGGTTCTTGCCACCATCGAAAAATCGACTGGAGAATAATGAACTTTTTGTAAATAACCATTAATTTTAATCAATTTCCCTAGTAGTTATTTTAACTTTCTTTTCCTTAAATTTTCCTCGGTCTATTAAGTTTCAAATTAACGACAGCGAAAAATTCCTTATCGGCTTATTAATGGTGGTGTTCTAAAGGAGCTGCTGCTTTCTTGAGAATAAGACGTATTTTCTCATCGCTCTGTTTAAAATTTAATTGTACGCTTGTCTACTGCTAATTTAAAGTTCTGTAAATCGTTTTGTGTTTTAACACTTAAAAATCTATGCTAATTAATACATTTTAATTAATTTTCCGTTGTTCTTTAATTTATTAAAATAAACAATAATTAAACTCGTTGAAATGTACATACATACTTACTTACTGACAAACTGACCTTCGTAGACTAGTAGGTAGTGTACTAGACTCATAGTGCGAAGGTCCCAGGTTCAAATCCTGCCGCAGAACTCTGGCAGTTTGTGTCTGATAATTAAAAGGGAGCGCACAACAAGCCTTCACTGGCTTAAGTGTATGTCGTATGACATGGGGCTATCACACCCCTCCAATCAACCTAACCTAACCTAACCTACTTACTGACAATATTGATTGCCCGGAAATTAAAAACTATTTTACATTGTATTGCCCTCCTAGTGATTTAAGAAATAATCGTATGTTTGAGGTGAATCTTCATAGAACCAACTATGCGATTAATGAGCCAATTGCAAGATGCTTGCATTTATGTAATAGCTTCACTCCTTTGTTAAATTTTAATGTTAGTTATAATATGTTTAAAGTTTTGTTATTTAAATATTACAATTAATGTGATAAGTAATCTGTAAGAATAATATTCTGTAGATGAAAAAATATAAATAAATAAATAAAAAAAATGCATAGAATAAAAAAACAACTCATGTTTTAGCTTTAATTTGGAACACCCTTTACGTACGAATAGTTTAAAAATATTCTTTTATTTTCTCTTATTTTAATTGTTCAAGGACTAGTTTATTATTATTATACTTTTTTATTGATGAGAATTTTTTTCTTAACTCTTGTTGTGACTATTGTTGTTAATTTAAATTATTAATTTTATTCTAAAGCATTCATCAGACAAAATGATGTAAATTAATTAGGGATTATTTATAAGCAATTATTATTTCTATCATAAAAAATGGGGGAGGCAGCAAATTATTCAATAAATAATATGATTGCTGTTGGCGATTTTATTATCTCTGATGTCAGTTGGCTTAATCCATTAAGCTTTTAACAATGAAATTCATATCTTACAAAAGAAAATTAAATGAAGTCTTTTTTTAAGTTTCATTTCATGAAAAAAAAAAATCATAATATATTTTTATTAACAAATATGAGACAGTTCGTATTAAAATCATTAATTCTAATAAATAAAAATCAAAAACGGCACCAACTAAACATCCTATACCGCGACAAATAGGACATCATGCAAACAAACTTTTTGTAGACACAAATACAGTAGTCCCTCGATTATATGAACTAATTCAAACAGAGCCTGTTCACTAAATGGAGAAGTTCACATAATCGAGAGAATATAAAATAAGTAACTCAAATGATTTTTATTACATTAAGTTTTTATTTTTAATAATTAATGTACATGAAACTAGTCGGTTATATATTTTTTTTTGTACATTTTTTCTTCAAGGGATTTCAGTAGTGCCTTGATCTCAAAAGATAAAAGACAATCACCACTCAAAACATTTAAAACAAATCAACGGTTGGAGTTTCTTCACTTATTTCAGGGAAAACCATACTTCTAACAAGACAAACATTTAAAAAATCAACGGTTGAAAGCTGTTCACATAATAACGATAGGCTGTGTTCACTCTTTAGAGAACCTCCTGTGTTTAAATTTTGTGCACTATTCTGGAAGTTTACATAACTGGATATTCATATAACCGAGCGGCTACTGTATCAACAACAACGTATATACAAACTATCCAATTATCTAAATTTGTATGGAATTTATTCCCCCTAGAAACAAATTCCTCTCCAGATAAAATTCATCCAATTATAAATTCCGTGTGATAGACAGAGGTGTCTGAGATCAGCTGTTTTGCATAGTGACATTTAATTTTTATTGTAACTTCACTGTTTCAATAATAGAAGTTAATTAAGTATTGCCCTTGGAATACTTGTGGAAAACATTTCTATTGTACAAAAAGAGCAGCAATTAAGAAATCATAGAATTGCCACAGTCCTTGCAAGTGTTAAGCAGTTTCTTTTTAACAAATTGAAGTTATCATTGTTTTTGATATACGTGTAGATCTCAGAAATATCACCCATTGAATAAACCGCGAATTCTTAATTGAAATTAGTTTTGAATCTCTCCGTACATTCACTGCAAATAAGTAAATTCTCGCATTTAATATTCGTATTGTTGGTTTTGTAAGTTGTTTTATTTTGTTTTTGCTCGAATGGCATTTAGCGTTGTCATATAAATATGTCTTGTGCGATTTTAATCTCTGCTTTATTATTAGTAAATTTTTAATTATAATTCAATGGCTAATTTGGGTTAGATTCAAGGTATTATTTAAACTTTATATAAACAATAAAAAAATTAAAAGCTGAAATTAAAACAGCTGCGCGGATGCACATTTTTTGTGTCGCCACGCACTTATTTAACTGTGGTAAACACATCTTAAAATAAATTAACGTAATAAACTTTATGAAAACCTAAATTCTTAATCCCATTTTTGAGCACAAGTATGTACTACTATTTATATAACCTACATTTCAAATTGAACTTGTTTTCTCTTTCCAGGTACGTTGATGTTCTATTCTATTTTCTTCTATAAAAAATTCCATTAAGCCTATTTATTTGAAAACCAGAATACCAACCGTAAGTAAATAATATTTAAAAATTTTAAATCAACAGAAAAAATAACACATAAATAATGCTGCAGCAGAAAAATTCTATGCTGAACTTAATCCACACACAAGTCAAGTACAGATTTTGAGCATAAATATGGTTTAACATTTCTGAGTGGCGCAAAAAAATTCTAATAGAAAAATTATAAAATATTAAATCTGACTGCTTATGCCAAACATTTCGTAAGTCACTCTTCCCGCCCCCTTTCAATGTCAAAAACATTTGGTTATAAGACTTACACGAATGCACAAGAAGAAAGAAAAGAATTTCTCAATAAAGCGGATTTTCTCTACAAAACATCTTCATGCAATAGATGAAATGCAACCGGGGGTAGGGAGGGTCAAATAAAAAGTCACAAAAGTATAAAAACAAATAAATGTCCTGAAAAACAAAATAAATAAATATGAAACTGTAATATATTTATATATATTTGTGTGTGTATGTGTTTGAATAGGAAACTGTATTTCTGTGTTCAACGTTACTATTGCAATGGTTTCCGTTCACATATTATTTTCCGTTTTGAGATGTCCCCGCAGGAAGTTTAAAGCAAAATCAAAGAAAATGCATACAAATAGTTCTTTTTAAAAGTTCAGATAAAAATAATTGTCAGAGTCGAGAAGAAGAAAAAAATTAATGAAAGTTTTTGAACAAATTAAAAAAAATCTTCACCCTACACTCAGCAGTTGAAAATTATTTATTTTTCTGGATTAGATCGAGTGATCTTCTGTTTTATAGATTTGAACTGGTCGCCCAGATCGACTTGCTGCAAAGCTTGAAAGCCAAGATTGAAAAAAGAAATCGCCAAGTTGGAGCCAGATGTTTTTTGCCAGCAGTATTTCCGTTTGTGCGATCTAATTGTTTTCAATTGATGTCATAATTTTTACAATTTTAAATAAACTCTTTATGAAAAAAGAACTCTTTTTTCGTTTATTAAATTTAAATTATGACTAATACTATATGAGAATTCTATAAAATTCAATTTTATTTTTATTCTTGTGATTTACAAAACAAATAATTATAATAGTTTTAGAAAACTTTTTTAATTGTAGAAAGGTGTAAAGAAAAATTTTAAAAACTTCTATGTTTTGCAAATCCCAAGTAAAAAAATAAAATTGAATTCTACAGAATTCTCATATAGTATTTGTTGATTTTTTTTATTAGTATGTGAGGTTGAATGCTTTTCGAACACGATTAGATTAAAGAGTATTAATAATTTCTCTAGCCGCAATGAAATGCTAAACCAACAAACAATACATTATTTAAAATTTATCCAACTCTTATAACAGGCTTATCAAAGAAACCAAAACCTTGGAACAGATGGATTTGAGAATTTTATAAAATTTTATTTGTGAAAAACGTTGTTATTATTTCAACATTGGACTAGTTGAGGAAAAGGTTGCCAAGAAAAAATCTGGAGAATAATTGACACTCGTATGTGGCAACAATTCAGACTTCATCTTCGTAAGTGTGCACTCAAAAATAATTTTGGTGCAAGATCACTAATTTTTCTTAGTTTTTCTTTTATTTCATTAATACATAATGAAGTACATATTCCATTTATTAATTTCCCTTTCTTCGGAAAGGTCAACCGGCTAATAATCACTGTCTGCCTTTTTTCGCTGCGATCATTCAATTTACGTAGACAAAAAAAAACTTAAATCTTACGGTGTGAATACATCTTTCTTTTCTGAATTATAGTAACAAATAATATATTAATATACAGAAATGCTTACGATAACTGAATTGGAATAGCTCGTGGTTCTTGAACTCTATGAACTTTACCATCTTTGATAGATCTGGTAAATATATATAGGACCGTTCTGCAATCTTGTAGACTTGCTAAACGAAATAGAAAGTAGAAATTTTATATATTTTGTGATTATAGTATAATAATCTAATAATTTTTAGAATTAGAAATTTAATACCAAAATATTAGTGCGACCATTTTCCATTAAATTTAAGGGACAGTTAACAGTTTTTAACAGAAAATAGTGTCGTTTCTTTATTGGACATCATTTTCACTCATTGGTTGATCATTTTCGCTCAATGGTTGATTACCCACGTTTAAACCTAGATATATAAGTTAAGACTGACTTAATCCATGACTTTCGTCCTCATTAAATTTGTTGTAACTGCTTGTATTTGACGGTAGGAAGTTGAAAGAAAAAAACTGGCATTCAGTTGATGTTCAAGCTTCTATTAAAACTTGCGAAAAGCTTAATGCGCAGACTTATAAAATGAACCGCTTCTCATTTGGAAAAAATCATTTCTTTAGTGTCGTCTTAAATGTAGCGCTCTATAACTATTTTCTAACACTTAATTAATTGAAAATGTGTTTGCTGCTTTTGTCTTTTATCAAAGTGTATAACGTTTTTTCAATTAATCTGTTCTCTGTGTTTAAAAAAAAATTCATGTCAACTATTTGTACATATCCATTTATATATTTAAACCGCTTTTTATATATATTTTTTTGGGGGTATGTGTGTCCGTTTGCATTTGCCTATACTATTTTATTTAGTTTTTCTTGTTTCAAAGAGCTGCCAACAGTTTTTTTTTTCTATTCATAAATATCTTTTCAAAGAGATTCAATTTAGATCCTTTTTTATTTCTAGGTTTTCTATCTATACTTTCTATTCAGCTTTAAATTGGTTTTTGCTTCATTTTTTTTAAGGGAGCAGTTGAAAATCTTGTAAAAAAAATAGATTAAAGCGTTGGCTGAATTGAGCACAAGCCAACTTTCATTTAAAGTATAAAAAGACGTTGAAATGTTTGTTTATATTTTTAGAAAAGCATTTGCCGCAAAAAAAGTTATTAAAAAAAGCCCAGCTAAGTATGCTATACATTTTGTTTCATAAAAACTACCTGTGTGTGGTTGTGTGTGTGTGTATGTGTGCTTACGATGGGGGACAATTTCTATTTCTAGTTGCAGTGAATTGAATATGGAAAGTTGATCTAAAAACGTTTGCACAAAAGAGGGAAAGAGCAGCGTAATGTTTGATTTAGCTTCAGTTCATAGAGCGTTTCATAAGGAAAATCACAAAAGTTTGTGGTTTAAAAAATTTTTGTGGCCAGTGCGGTGGTTTAGTTGTTTTAGTTGAGTTTATTCTGTGTTGTGTACATTTAAATAGGTTTTTAGTTTGTTGTTGGTTAGTTTATTTAAAGGTCTATTGTTTGCCTTAATTGGAAAAGTGTTACTTATGTTGGCAAGCAAATAAAGCCTAGATATTTGCATGTTCTGATTATTTGTAATTATTAATTTAATCGTTTCAAAATTAATATTTCAACAGTTGGCATAAAATAAAACACATTAATTAACCAGGTTTGAACTATAGAACCACACCAAGAAGGAAACTCTTCAGTAGGTTTTTAAACATGTACGGTCGTATGCAAAAAATATATATAAAAATGTATAACGTATTCAAATTAATTTTGTCTTATGAAGATTTGAAATCAATTATGAGCGTGGGTCATTGAGTCCGTGATATTTTAAACAAAACGCAAGTTTTTAGGATAAAAAATTATTTTTTTCCAACACAATCTCCTTTGAGCTCTACACACCTTGTCCAACGTTTCTCCTACTTTTTTATCTTTTCAAAAAATTAAATTTTTTGAGGTCATCAAAAAATGTATTTTCTTATGAGATGATTTCATCCTTAGACTCAAATCCCTTGTCTCTGAGCCATTTCTTCAGGTTTGGAAACAAGAAATAATCACCCAAGGCTAAATCCGTAAAATAGGGCGAATGAGGGAGCAATTCATAACCTAATTCATCAAATTTCGCCATTGAAACTGATGTTGTGCTGTTAGAAAAGAAATTTTTTCTTGGCCAAATGCGATGGTTTTTTTCAAGTCGTTATTAAATCGACCCAATAATTTGGCATAATATTCGCCATTGATTGTTTTACCCTTTTGAAAATATATTATAACGGGTGTATCAGTAAAAAGGCCGCTATGAGTTTATTGGTTGACAAATCCACCTCGGTCTTGTTTGGCACCGATTTACCCAGAAGCACCTACTGTTTTGATGACTGCTGTTTGGTCTCTATTATGTTGTGGTGGATCCATGTTTCGTCCACGGTTACAAAACGAAGCAAAAACTTGTCTATATTGCATTTAAACAACGCTAAACACTAGTTGGAAGTTGTCACATAATTGCGTTTGTGGTCGATTGTAAGCACATAGGGCACGCATCTTCCTGTGATCGATTCGATTTCAATGTTAAGTATTATAAATAAACATACAAAAGAAAATGAAATGAAAAAAATTAAATTAATAAATTTTATTTATTTCATTTAAGCTGAAATGTTCTTTTTTAATTTTAATTATTGATATTTCGGTTCAGGATATCCTGAAGATGGTAATCTCGATGAATACCGAAATATCGATAATTAAAATTGAAAAAAGAGGAAACCCTAAGCTTAATAAAATAAATAAAATATATTAATTAAAATAAATCTATAAAAATAAACACACATCGATACAATAAAGAAAAAACTTAAACTTAAACAAAACGGCAACGCTGCCGTATTCGATATCGACCAAAATTTCAAACAAAATTTTCTAAAAATGTATTGAAATTTCGATCGATAATGGATGCCGTAATTCGACCCCTGATATGTGACGACAATTGATTTTGAAAGTGAATAAACTTTTTTTTCATTTTGTATCGGAATTAGTTTTTGAAACCTTTTTTGATAATTTTTTTCTTTAACTCTTTTTATCATATTTTAAGTTTTTCTATAAAACAACTATTTAAAGAAACCTTCTTGGGTAATATTTTTCTTTAGGAAAATGTTCTATTTACATCGCATTCCCCTATGTTGCCACATACCTTTCCAATTTTGTATGTTGCAAATAAATATATCTCGCTGCATCTTGTATATATACGTGTCGTCTATAGTACTCGTATTTGATTGTAATTAAATTTTTGCCACATTGAAGTTCGTTTTTCAATACTTTATTTATAATAGAAATATTTTCCATAAATTTACGAGTATTTAATTGGCAACATACATTTTGATTATGCTAAAAATAACACTTGTCTTGATACCACTTAACGATTAGTTCAAGTCGCTATTGAAGGTGCTTCAAGCCATTTCAAGCATGGCAAACATTAAAAATAAAAGATATTTTTCTTCAAGTGAAAAATAAACTTTTTGCTACATATTGGCCATTTTGTGCAACAGACAAGCGAAAAATTCATTTGATCAGTTGTCGCTAACAAAAAAAAAAACGTGTCTTTTGCCATGTAAATGCAACGAAAACTAATCAAGTTGTACATGACAAAATTTTCCAACGAGAGAAAACTGCATGGAAAAAAAGGAAAAAGGTAGTTTATCATTGTTGTTATCATTAAAATAAAAATGAAACTGTAACAAACAAGTTTGCAAAAAAGGAAAATGGAAAAAGGTGAACAAAAAAAAACTACAAAACAATTTAGGTCAGTTTCTATTGTTGCAATATTTTTTTCTGCTGCATTTAAAATAAAATAAAATTTTTCCTGCCGACACCCTCCTGCAAAAATGTTTATGATGAATATGACATTAATAGAGGCGGCAGGAGGGAATGAGTGCATTAAGGTTTTAGATGCAACAAACTATTTATTCATGCCATCGCTTGTGGTGGTGTGCGTGCTTAAAGTGTTTTCTGTTGCAGCAACAACAGCTAAATACTGCTGCTGTTGCAAGCTTCTTGTTTTCTGTTGTAAGAGTACTTTTCAATTTTGCTCTGTTATTTATGGAAAGTTTTTACTGTAACCAGAAGCGTTTTATGTTTAAAAGAGATGTTTTATTTGGCAGAGATTTAATGCGTTTGTAGCATTTTATGTTTGCAACTTTGTTTTTTATATTAATTTGGAAAAGAAACAACAAAATGTTGCAATTTTACTTGCACTTTTGCTTCTGTTGTTGCCATCAATGGCGCACAATTTTTCTTATGCGATTCGAGTGCGAGTTAAAAACAGACACCATTTGTGAGTAAAATACTTCTATTTTATGCTGTTGTTTATTGTTTCCCTTTCTGTTGCGTGTTCCGCGATCTCTGCTTTATAAAGAGGTTTTATTTTCCTTAAGAAATATACAGTTCCGGCAGTGAAATAAATAAATAAATAAATAAACACGCATTAATTTGTTTATAAAGAGAACAAGATTTATTATGATAATTTGCATAAATAAATATAAACGCATTTTGAATAAATAAAAATAATTAATGTCGCTCGCACGCTACAGGCTATAATATTAAATGAAGAGAGCCAAAATATTAAAAGAGAAACAGGATAATGTAAATAAAGGAGTGAATTGATGTAACAATGGAATAAAATTTGCCTTTTTTTGTGAGGTGTCAACGAATTTATATCTTCTTTCTTATCTATAATAGAAAAATTTTAGACTATGCATAACCTTTATTTATGCAATTTAAGATTATTAAAATATTCGCCATGATTTCGCTTGAAGGCACTAGCCCTAGATGTCCGATTTTAACTAGTCTGCTGCTTGGACCCACTTGACATTGTTGTTTTGGGCTTTGTCTCATTTTTATTAATTTCGCCCCCGGAAACAATTTTATAACTACTCAATTTATGCACCGATAAACCGACAATTAAAATGCGATTGCCAGAGTTCAATACGTGTATGGTGGAGGGTAACTGAGACAAAATCATACCTTAGAAAATTGGAAGACATCCAGAGACTGGCAGAGCTCTGCATCACTACAACTCTAAAAAGTACAAACACTGCGTGCTTAGACGTCTTATTGGATATGAAACCATGAAACATGCAGGTCCGCTATTCGCGTCTGATGACATGTACCCCTTTTGGTCATAATACAATATTGGAAAATATGGATTTTAGCTCGGACTAAATCACTCCGAGCATGAACTTCGGCATTGAACTGCACATTACTATGGGGAAAAAACTCTATCACAAGACCCTTGACTGTAGCGGTTCAAAGATGAAAGTGGGAATGGCAGCTGCGGTTTATTATCCGCAGCTCGGAAAAGAGAAATCTTACAGACTTCTTGAGTACAGTGGTATATTGCAGGCAGAAATCGATTCAGTCAAAATGGCTGCATCAAAAGCTCTGCCTCCTCAAATCATAAACTCACGCGTGAATTTATATATTCACAGTCAAGCGGCAGTTAACGCAATTGCTGCTAAGTGCTACTACTCAATGATTGTACTTAAATGCATTATGTCCTTGGAGACATGTACATATATTTTATGTACGTGGACGTGATGACATTGTTAGAAGTGTGATGACGCATGTACTGGCTAAGAGGGGTGTTACTTTACCACTTGAAAAAAACAGTCTTAGTTCGCATGCGAGTTCAGAATTTGAAGAGCGTTATAGACTCTGGTTTGAGAGATAAAGCGGAGAAAGTTTGGTGCAATACTAGGACTTTTAAAACATCTAGAATAATGTTTCTGTTATCACTGACGAGGAGTGACATATTGCGGGAGGATTGATTGGACAACTTCGTATGCTGTCGAAATGTAACAGATGCTCGATAGTACCTGCAGGAGATATAGGGAAGAAGGGGTGAATAAGACAATATGACTATGTAGGCTATGAACGGGCAGCTCGAACTGGAATGTCATACCGATAAGGTTATTGTCATCTGCTGGTTTCGCTAATAACTACTTCTGGTCTACGCGATCGTGATCGTCCAGTCTAACCTAACCTAGCATGACCTAAATCTGAGTTCAATAAATCTTACGCCATGTACTAGTAGCTTTATACAAGAACTATATGGACGAAAATGTTTCATCATAGTTTTGTCCTGGCTATTGTCTTTAACTTTCCAAGTAGCTAATTAAATTCTAACATTTTGAATCTGTTAATCTTCTTCCCAAATCAGAAAATCCATCATTATGAAATTGTTCATGAAATGACATCATTTCATTTATGAAGATCAGGAAATCAATCCCATGGAATGGATTATTTTTATTAATTGGCTATTATTTAATAATATTGCCGAGTTATTTCATTTAACAGGGTGCCCCGGTAGTCCAGTCGGAAGTGGCATCGAATGTCTTAGGTTCAACTCCCACCGAAGATCCTGCTCTCTTGTACTACTATAAATGAAGTTTTTGGTTTGCCAAATAAGGTTATCCGAAGGTCCTTCTACTAAATTGTAAACTTAACATATTGAAGTTAAGAGAGATAAAATGTAATGAAAATAATTTTATATTCAATTATAATTAGTCAATTGCCTCTGGGGGGAAAGGATATCGATATACCAATAGTAAAAAAATTTTTCTTATAAAAATAAAAAAAAAATAATAATAATAATGTGCTTCGAAAAATCAGCGCGGTATTGCTCAGGATTATAGAAAAAAATTTAAATTATTAATCAAGATATTGGAAACTAACTAACCCTCGTAAGAAGTCAAAAAATTCACTAACTGTCACTTTGGCAGTACTGAAAAAAGCATTTCTTACAAATTAATGCTTTTTTTCTACAATGAGGTATAATGAGGTATATCCTTGACTTTAATTTTGGAAATATTCTCGCTTCGTTAAGTATATTTTAAAAAACAAAAACCGTTTAGACATTCAGCTAATCGAATCAGTTCTCTTTAGACTCCTAATCTAATACACTAGCCACTAGTCTACGGGGACATCTTAGTCACGTTAAGTGAATAGAATAACTATTCAGATCTTTTAAAATTTATTTTAAAATGTCTAATAAGCAATGAATATGTTTTAAAATATTATATATCCCTCTATATAACTTTCAAAACTTTTCTAAGCTGCCAACAAAATTTTTTTCATACGCACTCTCCTGTGAAATAAATGGATTATTTTTTTGTGCAGATGCAAAAAAACAACTCAAGACTTGTTCATTTAAGTAACAGTTTTTGACATTTTTTTTACTATTTTAAACAAAAAGCAACCATAACAGCCAAATGCTGTACTCAACATTGGCAACAATTTGGTTTAGTGGAACTCCTAGACTTCATTGTTGTCAGAAGTGTTTTATTGTTGAGACGAGTAGAATCCTTATTTTTCTTTAAAACAATCGCTGGCAACAACACGTATAGTCTACGAGTATTTATAACCAATTTCTACTACGTGTATTTTTAGAAAAGTTTTTTTTATTATTTATATTGTTGGTTTTACTTTTACAAAAAGTAGAGTTATTTTATCGTTAATTTTTTTTTTTTTTTGTATAAAAATGCAACAGTTTGTATTATACGAATTGTAAACATTTTTGATTATTCACTTGCATTTTTAATGAAAGACAAACAGTTTATTTTATTTTTAAGAACGAATTACACGGTTGTTTTATTGTTATTATTTTATTTAACATGAATATTCCGATAGAAATTTGTTCACTCTTAATATGAAATGGCAAAATAATTTTCACAATTAATTTTCGAGCTTTTATTAAAATAATTAGGGATAGTTATCTTCTACAGATAAGCACTCAAAGTTCACTTAATATGTCTCACAAAAAAAAATGCACAAAGAAGCAAAGTTTCCACAAAAAGCATCATTGCATCTTTGGAGTGTCCTTTAATAGCCCTCCGGTACTTTCCGCAATGTCTTAATTTCACAATTGCCTACCACCAACGCTGAACACCATTTTAAAACAGCTGCACGGTGCTTGTACACGTGCCCAAGTACTTGCTGGATTTATATAAGATCACACCACGCAAGACTGCGCTCTCAAAACCTTAAGTCAAAAATCAACAACTACTCGTAAGAACTATAAATAAGGACATTCGCTGCTAGACCAAATATTAACTTTGTAAGAATAATCTACATCGATCACATTATCTCTCAGTGCGCTTCACCAATAAGAAGTCCAGTACAAAAGCCTGCGGAGTCAACAGTTGGCACTCAGTACGAAATTCCATTAACTTAGAGCCCGCACTATTTGTGACATTTATTTATCCTGTAAGTGCAGTGAACATCTCTACAAAAGCCATAACATATCATACTTAAAATAGATTAGATCATAAATGTGACTGACCAAAGACACTTGCAAAAAAATTCATGTTTTTTTAGAAATCCCGTCATTATAAACATACAAGGTGGCGCAAAAGTAATGTCATAAATTGAATTGGTTGCCATTTTTTCAGATGTCGCCAAATGTCACTGTGCTTTGATATTTATGATGTGGTATATAGAGAATTAGTTGTCAAAAATCCATGGAGCAATACACACCTCAAAAACTTTGTATTATTGTTCTTGATTACTCGTATTTGACAAATTTCCAATCTATTGTTTTAATACAGCGGCGACGTCAGAGAGAATCCATATATGTCAACAAGACGACGATTAGGTCAGCAAACGTTCATTGCAAGAAATTTTTGGTGAAAGATTTGAAAATGTTCCCCAACAAAATGCAAACTGTTCATCAAATGTTGCCCGTTGTACAAACTAAAGGTCGAGTAATTCACTGTTTTCGAGATTTGACTGGTCATCCAGATTGCCAGATCTAACACCACTAGACTTCATCCTTCGCGGATTTCAAAAATCCTGCTCTACCACAGCAAAGCACGAACCTCGCAAAGTCTTGAAAGCCAACAAGAAATCGAATATTTGGAGTCATACGTCTTGCGAGCAGCAATTTAAAATGCCTTAATATGAGCACAATTATGCATCAACTCGATCTTGAAATAAGTGATTCTTTCCAATTAATGTCATCAATTTTGCATTTCAAAATTAACTTCTTATGAAAAATGCGATGCGTAAGCTAGTTCGATGCGTTGGATGTTTTGTTAGCGCAAGATATTTGGTTTTAGCGAACGATTTTGACAATTACAGAGCGCATTGATGCCAGATTTGCGAAAGTAAAAAAATCAGATGCGCGTAAACTCAATAAAGGGTACCAATTATCCGATTATGTAACATTTTTCTTACGCATCGCAATAGAGAGTAACCCCCAGAGCGCTCTTTTTTCATTTATCATCAAATGTCAGTTGAATTTATGACATATTTTGTTTAGCATATAAATGTCCACTACTTTTTTTTAACAAATTATTGTAGAGGCTTTGGTGTGTTAAGGATAAATTAGAAATTATTAAAACACAACAAACAATCATATGCATTTTACGCTTTTCTATTTGTCATACACTTTTACATAAATAAGCGCCCTACGTGCAACGTGAAAAACAAAATTTATAATAACAATATTTATCGAATTAATTATTCTAGATGATCTCTAAAACTATTGTTTAAAAAATTTATTGTTTGTTGAAAAATATAAAAGAAACTCTATGGAATTCTCATACAGTTTTAGTTAATTTTTGTATAAGTATATGAGTGTGAATGCTCTTCAAACATGATTCGGCTTAAGTGTACTGATGATTAGGCTGGCGCCAGTGAAATGTAGTCAATGCTAAGCTAAACCAATAACAAACAATAAATTGTTTAAATGTATTTAAGAAGTTTTCATGTTTTGGAATTAAAACTGAACTCAAAACTAAACAATTTTATTAGTCTCTTAAATGTTTATTTTATTTTAAAGGAATTTTTTTCTAGGTTCACAAGTTAAATTAAGTTCTATAAAATGACAGTGGTCTTAAAAATGCTTACAAACTGTAATTACACGTCATATTGCACTTGAAAAGGGAAGCGGAAGTAGGAGAAGAAATATCTAGACAGTACTGATTTGTTGCGGCGTATAGTTTTTCATTGACAAAAAAAAAACAAACAGACGAAACTTAGTTACATTAACTATCCAGACAGTATTGCTGTTAAGTCAGCACATGAATTGTGTGTGCTGCAGCCGGTCGCTTGTCAAAAACTCTTTTAATACAAAGACACACAGTCAACTGTGGCGCCAAAAAAAAACTGGCAAAAATATCAAAAATTAACAAATAAATTCGTACCCAGAATTATAGATTTCTTGTTGCAAAAATGTACAGCATTTACGAGTGTATCCTTTCAAAAAAAAAGGAAATATTATTTAATATTCGTTTTACTTTGGTTTTAAATAAAACGTTGATAATTTTCATAAACTAGCAACTACAGCTGAAATCTGCTTTTGATTTTTTTGTAAGTTTTGGAGAAAACTTTTTTAATATGAATCCTATGATTTTTGTTGTTTGATTTCCTTTTGGCTTGTGGCAGCTGCTGTTAAAATTTCGAATATAACAGAATAACAGACCGTGGGCCCTATACGCACTTAAAAGGCATTTCTATTTCATGTCGTTCTATTTTATTTATTTGGCTTGTAATAGAAATAGTTGTGTTTGAAGATTTTGCAATGTTTGTCTAAAGACTCGAAATGAAAGTTTTTAGTTACGAAAGTCTTAACGTTTTCTGCAGCTTTTACTTTTTTACGTGTAAACGTTTTATGCATGTTTATTGTGCTAGAATGTGATTTATACATATGTCAATGTCTTTTTATGTATAGTTAAAATAAAAATAGTTTAATATATGTATTATCAAAAATTCTCTATAAAAATGTGTCGATCCTTTTCGAGTTCACAGTCTTTATTAAAGTTTTTGCAATACCCTTTGGGTTATATGACTTATTTCCCCTAGAATATTAAATTTAAACGTATTTATCGAAAAAAAATCTCATTCATAATTATCTATATCTTACTAAATTAAGACCAAAACCCTGCTGTAAAATTTTTTTAAAAAATACCAAAAAAAATCCTAAGAATCAAAATTTATTTTTTAAAGTGCAAATGATAGTCTAATTGGAGTTTAAAAGAAAATTCACAGAAACAAAAATAAATTGTTTAAGTCAAGTACAAAATTAAATATTTTTTGAAATTTAATTTAGAATCTACAAAGGCATTTGTTAATTTGTAACGTTTTTTTTTTAATTCATAAATTTCAATAAATCTAATAAAAAATTTGCTAAATTTGAAAATTAAAGAATCAAATAATAAGGAAAAATCTATAAATCAAAAAGGGTAGATAAATATGAATATTTAATTTATCACTAGTGGTTGTGTTTTAGATGAAATTCAAACAAATATTTATTCAAAAATAAGTTTGTAGTAAATTGATGATATTATTCGACATATTTTATTTTAAATTAATTGAATTATCTTATTGAGTTTGAGGTCTTCATAAAAAAACAATATATTTGTTTTGATTTTTCAATATTTCAACACCCTGAAGAAGACACCCACAGAGTGTTGAAATATTGAAAAATCAAAACAAATAAATATATTGTTTTTTTTAAGAAGACATCAAACTCAATAAAAAATAATCAAATTAATTTATAAGTTTGTAATAACTTTTTTTCATTTGAATTAAAAAAAGTTGCAATTTTTGATAAAAAAAAATATGTATATATTCATGGTCGCAGTTTTTTAAGCATGTCTACTTCTAGATCCTTAATCCCTTTTAATTAATTGATTTTTGTTCTAATTACCGCTGTTTGATTTTTATTTCAATCTTTTTTATTTGAGTGGATATTAAATCTAAAAGTTTAGAAATTATAATTTTAGTGCTTTTTTTAGGCATTCTATTCAAGCGCGGTAAATGTCATCTAGCTCCTGGATAATAATGGGAATATTGGCTGCTCTAAGGTTAGGTTAGGTTAGGTTGATTGGAGGGGTGTGAAAGCCCATGTCATACGACATAAACTTAAGCCAGTGAAGGCTTGTTATGCGCTCTTTTTCAAACTGCCAGAGTTCTGCGGCAGGATTCGAACCTGGGACCTTCGCACTACGAGTCTAGTACACTATCTACTAGTCTACGAAAGTCAGCTGCTCTAAAGTTTCTATAGAAATGGTTTTCCTTTTTTGGCATAGAAATCTGTTAAAACACTTTCTGCTATTGTTGTCTACACAGGATCTAATCGAAGTCGCTTCTTACTTAAATATTCCATATGACCAGATAATTTTATCTCAGCTGCTTCGATATTTATCGAAGGATTGTAAGCATTGGTTCTGTCTTGTACTTCTTACTATGAAAGTTCATTCCCGTAGAATTTGTACTCGTGTAAAACAATTTTGGCTGTAAGTGATTATCGTCTGTGGAACTCTCTGGACCAATATTTTATTATACGAGTATATTACATGCCACAGAAGTGTAATATCACCCTCCCCGAGCACTTTAAGTGTTATAATCCATAATTTTTACCCTCCCTCGCTATACTTTTTGAGAATTGTCTTTCATTATTTTAGGGTGTTTTTGTTTTCTCGACCAAATGATAAAAAAGAGGGGAAAAAGATGATTTAATTTTTAAATTTATTAGCGCGTAAACCTGTAAAAGAATTAAATACATTTTATAAAGTGGAGCAATAAATAGATTCTTTGCACTTTTTGCAGAAAAGACAACGCCATTAACCCAGCACTCTCTGTCGCCTATCTTTCTTAGCGAAAACATTATATGATCGCATCCCGTGAAAATTAAGGAATATGTATGTAAAGCAATACTTTTTAATCTTGTTCGCTTTTCCGATAAAGTTAATTATTAGTTTTATAGGGGCACTAAAAAGTTTATAGCGTCATAAAAGCACGCCCCATTTCTGTCTACTGCTTTGATACCACAGAAAAGAAGCGATAATTGTAATTGCCGATTGCAACATGGTCAAATCGTTTGGAAGCAAATAATTAAAAGAAACGAAATCAACTAAAGTTGCAATACAACATTTTCGCTTTTGAATACCAGACATTCCATTTATTTAAATTTCATCATGTCTTGTAAATTTTTGCTTCAGTTATTTATTTCATTTATTTGTTAATCTTCGTCTTGGCCACTGCTATTCAATATTTAATTATACTGCAATGTAATACCATAAAACAAAAGAAAAAAATGTATACGAAGTTCCATTTACTTTTTAGTTGTTATTTTAAGTTTTAATTAATTCCACTTGAATCCATTTTTCATTACTCGGTCTAAGCTTAAGCTTTATTTAGCAATACATTCTAAACACTACCTCTATCAAATTGCCACAGCAGTGGAACTAAAAAAAAAAGAATCAACTGCAACTGCCACTGCCACCACCATTGCAACATGGAGACAACAATAGAACTACGAATGTGTAATATCCAAACAAACTTAAATAAGAGGATTAAATGTTTAAAAGTAGGAATGGACAGCCAAGTAAATACGAGCACAAACAACAAACTGAACAACTTTAGATGTTAAAACAACTGGAAAATGAGTTGAGTTAAATAAGAGCAAGAGAAAAATCCCTTAAAAAGAACAAATGGATTCGAAATCCAAGATAAATAGAAAATGAAATATAAAGTAAAATTTCGAAATGGAAGTAAAAAGTTAGAACTAGAAGTGACCAATAGTTTGTAAAAAGGAATAAATAAGGATATCAGAAAGATAATACTGCAGTTTAGCATAGTGAACGAAATAAAAAATATGTATTTAGTAATGAGTTGGAAGGACAGACGGATATTAAGGAAATGTGTTAAGCCAGTAAATGTGGCATTTACTAAAGAAAACAGCGATTGACCGTGATGGTAATTACGGAAAAGGAAAAGAAATGAGTTCAAAAAATACATTCAGAGACAAGTGGCATTATGTGAAGCGTATGAGGAATTTATGATTTTGCACTGAAAAACAATCATACGCACTGATTTTCTGTCATGAGTTAAGAGTTTTGGATTTATTAAGCATGTGACTAATAGGAGTGTATGTACATATGTATGTATGTATTTTTAAAGGCTGCAAAATACTTTTTTTTACAATTTTAGCGAAAAAAACGAAAACCTGTAGCTGTGAGGATACGTTTGACTCTGCAGTAAACAGGACTATGACGAAGATATAAAGAAAGTTTAAACCGATTTGATTTAGAAGTTTACAGGAAATTATATTAAAAAAATTGGAGATCGCCATGTTTGCTCTAAACAAATGGACTTTGCAGCACTTTTAGTAATCGAATGTGGATATTGTTTTGCTTGGTCTGATCTCAAAGAAATAATACTGATTTAGTTTAAATTAAAGCTATTTAAAAATGACTTCCTCAATATGTGTTTTTTATTTTTATTTTGTATGCTCAGCGATTTTTTCATCATTTGTAGACCGATTTTGAAAGTTCTCTTTTATATGAAATGGTCTGTTTCAATATATGAAGCTAGGATACCTTTAATTTAGTATTTAATAGTCTCATATCTCACTAATTATAATAGTGGAAAAGTTTAAAATTGGTGTGAGTTATGCTGCACGCAATGCACACGATCTCGGAAGATACTGGCTGGCTGTGGCAGCTGCATGCAATTTAGCAGGTCTAGGATAATGGGGCTGCCATCTGTCTTTGCCTATGAACAACGCCCCTCTGTACTTTGATTCCTATCTTTTTTCCCCCAGAAGATAGTGGCTCCGCCTGACATTTGTTTGTCATGATGTTATCCTCTTTTCCAGGGAGAGGGGTGGTCAGGGGGCTCATAGGATGGATTTCTAAAACTTGAAAGACCATGGTGAAAAATTTGCGAACCTGGGGTACTCGGTTTTGTAGGCAAGCACTTTAACCACTACACCACGCCACCACTAAATATCATATATTAGTCTGAAAATGAAAGCGCAAGTCTCGAAAATTGGATCTGGATCGTACATCCAGAGGTGGTCTCATTTTCTTTGCGATTTTCCTCATTTTGCCAATACTTTCCAAAGTGTTTTTCATTAAACAGCATCTAGAAGAAGTCATATGCAGTTTTTGGTAATAGTACAACATTACTGACAGGATAATATCATAAAAAATTTCATTATAGCAAAAGCGACAATCTCCAGTGGACAGTCAGTGGACAGTGGCAGTCATTGAAACAACTCCTGGTTTTAGACCATAGATTTTTATGTGTTAAAAGCTTATTTAGCTCCCCCGGAAACACTAATCATGATCTTTTAGCAAGTACAACTTGACGGCACTATGAGTTACGTTTATGAAAAATGTGGTGACTGCAGCCCTTGAAGCTATGACCCTCATACTTTGTGTCTTACCAAATTCTTAAAACGAAACTTTTCTAAACTCTTAAAAATCCCAATATGAAACAAACTTCGAGTATTTTTTTCTATAGATTTCAAACGCTTACAAAGTTAGGCAAAAACAATTTTATACTTCTGTTTTATATATATAGAAGCAACTTCCGTACAGAAGGTGTGTATAAAAAGTGGGGTGACTTTTTGAGTTTCGCGGAATACGTATAGTCGATTTTTTTTTTAAATTTTGTGTTTGGCTTACCCGTTCCATCCCGTTCGTAGTATCAACTAAATTTGATGCGGACATAAAGATTACCAAGGTTTAAGTGTCCTTAGCGATTTTCTGCTTTTGAATCATAATAAGGCAAATGTAAACTTATCTTTAGATTAAATTGGGATGAATAAACCGCCAGATAGACTGGCTCACTTGTTTAAAAATATATGTTTTTCAGGATAAATTAGATTGAAGGAATTTCTCTTAGTAGTTCTCTTTAATTAAGTATTCAAAGAGAGCAGGTCCAACGTACCCTAATGACTCGCGTACTAAGGTTTTGAAATATTTAATGTTACTAAATTCTGGAAAAGAAATCCCAATATGTCCAAATTTGGAGGGCTAAATTTCACAATCATAAAGTGGACGAAATGTTAATTTTAATTTTGTTTTAATTAAAGTAACAAAAACAAAAAAACTTTTAATTTTATGAAAGGTTAGATGGTTAGATGTTTGCCACTCAATTATGGAAAAACGACTTAAGGAATTTTTATAAAATTAGACATACAGACTGGATTGTAATCTAGAGTAAAATATGGGATACTTTTATTCTGCTAGGGCCTAATTTAGGACCTATTTCAATTAAGCCGCAACGCTATTTCAATAAACCATAAATTGTTATTTTTCTTTTAATCAAAAACCAATAACAATTGTAGTAAAACAACACAACTCTTCACCTGGGTGAATTACAAAACTAGGCGTTTAATTTAGACGAAATCCAACCGCGAAGTTACTATATATATATGTAAATGCTTTGAAGCACAGAGCTTCTTTTGATATATTTAAACTTAACTAGTCATATTTATTTGCTATTTTTTACAAAATATTACTATTTCATAAAATTTTTGTACGAGTATAATTGGGATTGGCGAAATTTTCATTATCATGACTAGATGTTGGAACTTTAGGGCCCTGCAAACGGTGATCTTGAGTAATTGTTTTTAAACACCATAAAATATTGTATGGCATACCAGGGAGGTTAGTCTCTATTGCCATGCGTAAGGTAGTTCGATGCGTTTGATATTTTGTTAGCGCAGGATATTTAGTTTTAACGAACGATTTTAACACACGCTTTCGTATTACAGAGTACACTGATGCCAGCTTTGCGAAAGTGAAAAAATTAGATGCGGAAGGAAAATGCGTAATAAAGGGTACCAACTATTCGATTAGGCACCATTTTTCTTACGCGTCGCAATAGAGAATAACCCTCAGTTTACTAAACATGATTATAAATAATTTTTAACCGACTTAAACTTTTCCATCAGTCGCTTAACGATTTTGAAACTCGTTTTGTAAATATATATAAAAAAGTATAGTCCCACTTTGATCAATATGTGATAGGAGCAACGAGAGGGGTTCCTTCCATACAAATAAATACTTGATTGTCGTATAATACTTGCTGCCTATAAAAGTGAGAGTGTTCACACCGATTTAAAAATCAAAATACATTATAAAAAGTGTAACAAAAAATTTAGCCGACTTCAAAAATATTGTCAAGAAATAAAGAAACCACACAAAATTTATTGTCAGTAGTTGGCCAAGCTGTGTACGAATATATGTCTGCATTTCACTAGCCCCAGCCAAACCATCAGTACACTTTTGCCGCATCATGTTTAAAAATATTCAAATATGAAAAATAAAAATAGGCAAGTCGAATATAATTGCTTGTTGTGTATTTTTTTTTATACATTTTTTTTAAAACTATTACATTCATATTTTTGCCATTCGCTGGTAGAAAAGTGCGATTTATTCCATAGAATTCTCATATAATATTTGTAGGTGTTCGTATAAGTATATGAGATGGAACGCCTTTTACACACGTTTTGGCTAAAGTGTACTGATGATTTGGTTGTTGTTAATAAAATGCAGGCATATGTACAGCTAAGCCAACTACAAACAATAAACTTTGTATTTTATTTATTTTAAACTTCTTAGTTGATATTTTTCAATCACTTATTGAAATCCTTGTACCGACTATATTTAAATCGGTAGGTCAATAACAAATAAACAAAATTTTCAAATTAATTTTTTATTATTTGCCTCGAAGTGAATTATCTGCACGAAGTTTGACAAAGAATCTTGACAAAGTTTATTTCTTTTATAAAAATTCTGTCTTTTAACGCGGTAATTTTTTCTTGTACTTTTTTAAAATAATATGTAAGCAATAAAATATTTAATATTTCCCATTATTAAGTAAATTATCACGTAATCAAACAAACAACATCATCAAAATGCAATTTTCTTTTGTATTAGAAATTTCCATTTCAAATAAAATAAAGGCAATTTTACACTCTGTTGCCTTGTAGCATTACACAAAAAAAATCCATTTAAGTCAGTTAGAAAAATAGTAATATTATTTAAAATTTTCAGGGAAAAACAAAAATTAGCAAACGCTTTTTGTGAATATGTATACGAGTACTCCATTGTATGTTATTGTGAAAAAGTTATTTAACACGAAAATTATTTAGTTAAAGCTAAATGAATAATAAAAAAAACCCAAACAAAACCACAAACCATCCAAGTTTTCGACACATAATCCACATAAGAACTAAAAATAAGTACAAATTAAAATAAAATCAAACTATTTAAGTCTTGTGGTATTCGTGTAAGACTCTTGCCCTAGAGCTGTTAAGCATGGGAAGAAGAAAAGGAAACCATGAAAAACGCATTAAAGCGGAAATGTGCTGAAACCACAAAATTAACAATTACCTGTTGTAAACTGTAATTAAAAACAGCATTAACAATAATGAAACAAACACACCTTTTTTTCAATTACAATCAAAAGACATTATATTATTAACCAAACAATAAAAAAACGTAACTTCCTAGAATCAACAACAGAATCAAATTAGGAAACTTTAATCCAAAAATATTTCGATAATCAGGCGTATTCCAGAATTCAAACTCAGACGAAAGTGAAAATTAAAACGTCTTCAATTTCTCTAGAAAACGTAAAACTCAAAACTTTTCATTTTTATTCCACTTCACTCTTACTTCGTGTTTTCAGTTGGGGTTTAACTCCCTTTACTTAAGGTTGGCTCATACATATGGTTGCCGTTTTATAATTTATATGTTTACTGTTCACTATTCTCAAGTATTTATTAAGCCACCTGACTTAGTGTTGACCCTTGCCGGTGCCCTGACCACTCCTAACTCTTACATTCTGTGTGCTATACAGTTCTACTCTTACCCTGAGTGTTCCGTGTATTTACCTCTGGGAAAACCATATACCACACTTGGCTGTGATCTGTCTCGCTAGATCCCTGATTATACTGGGATTAACATTACTGATCCACATTTGCTACTATCGCTGTTCACATTACTGCCTTATCGGTCTTTATTACCACGTCGTTGTTTATCTCCTTTTAGAGCACAATAGAAGAGATTAATTGTTATTTGTATGGCCTTTTATACTCAGGCCAAATTGAAAGTGTTACTACGAGCTACACTTTGCCTATTATTTTGAACTGATAGCGCTTGTATTTACTACAATTCCCCCACTGTTCGATGCCCCTGCTGGTAGTTGCTTACAACATGTTTGTGGCTGTTAATTGTCATCCTGCGTGTTCTGTGGTTGTGTATGTTTTAGTTTTCTTGTGGTTCGATCGTTGTCCTCTCAGCTTCATTTTTACACTCAGCTTTATCTCCTCTGCTACTACTTTTCTTCTGTTCTCATTCCTCTACTACTTCTCGTCTGCTTAATGTAAATTCTGTTTATTATAGCGTGTATCACCTAAAATGTCCCACCAGCTGCCTCTGATTTGAAGTCGTTATTCCTCCTCTTGCACTCCATTGTGCTCATGCCTGTATAGTCTTGCTCCTGCTGTATCCCTTCGACATCTTGTATACTATCCCATTGACGCATTCCTGTATGGAATGCGTGAAATTATATCCGCTAAAATATCACCTATTCCCGTAAAAGGTCGTTTACATGAATAGGTTTCTTGTCCTGTGTGGGTCCGATTCCCAAGAAGTTTGGGTTCTCACAATTTCTAAATAGAAAAGTCATTGATAATTTTAGATGATTTACATAAAATAAATATTCAAAAAAGGCTTTCAATGGCAATGAAATTGGTTTATACTTGAGTCGGGTTTTTAATACAGGATTTTATGACATTTTTAAAGCTTATCAATTCCTAATATTTAAATTTATTATTTGAGATTTATTATTTGGATTTTTTATATATTAAATTGCATGAAAGATTACCAAATGAAAAATACACAGGTTCTGGAAGTCTCAGGCCGACGAGCTTGTCCAGTGATGCTTACCATAATTCTATTACCTGGACCATTTTTGCATACGCAGTGAACAAACTATTCATTTGGTAACTCCTAGAAGGGCACATTGATTTATTTTAATTCTAAAAAATTTCTTTTGATTACTTTTTGCGCAAAAATCCAAAATATAAAATTTAGGTTTCATATTCACTATCTACGAAATGCGGATAGTAAAAGAAATATTCTGCAACAACAAATATGTTATATAAATCTATGGACATACACGGAAAAGAAAAAAATCGTTTGAAAAGGTATCCTGCTTATCGTATGGCGGATGCAATATTAATTATAGAAGTTTTAGAATCAGTAGATTTAAAATAATATGTATTTTTTTAGATAAAAATCACATTATTTTTGTCAATTGAAAAGATTCTGTTTCCATTTTCAGTATTTGCGTTTATTGCACTTTGCTACTCTTTCAATGCAAATGCTAAAAAGTAAAAACTTAAAAAGCCAAAAATCATTTAATTGCATTTAACTAAAGTTAGCGTTTAAAAACATCTGAATGTAACAGATTGAATATTTACGATTGTATATTTACGAAAAAAAAGATTTAAAAAAATCGAGATGTTCAAATGAAACTGAAAGATAAAACAGAAAAATTAAAAGGAAGTAAAAAGCTTTTAATACAAAAAAGCAATGTGCTGCGCAATGAACGTCCGTATTTGCGTGAATATTGTTTTCTTTCTGACCAATGTATTTTCATGACTACCATGTTTTTGCGTGATTTTCTTTTTTTACATATTTTCTATTTGTTATCTAAACTTTTTTATTCGATTTGCAATTGCATTTTGCTCTATGGCGTTTAAAAAAAGAAATTTTGAAAGATGATACTAATATTTGATTTGGTTGCTGGAGCAGAGTCATTGTACCCGGTAATTATGCAATTCAATAAAATAAATAAATTTAATTATATATTGTTAAACAGCTGCATGAAAGATTACAGGTGCATCTGAGAAGACACACTCGGTACAGTTCAGACCAATTAGTGATGGCTTTTCTTTAACGAGGGAACTAAAAGCATTCATAACGATTTGTCAATTGCATTCTTTTAATATAAGTATGTACATATTATTCTTTTTGCATTTTTTTAAATATTTTCTTTCCATTTGCAAATAATAATTTTCAATTAATTGGGTGGGTGTCTTCTTCAGGGTGTTGAAATATTGAAAAATCAAAACAAATAAATGTAAGTATGTATGTATTTATATTTTTTTAAAGAAGACAATAAATATACATATGTAAGTACATATTTATTTTTAATTATTCGATATTTCTACACCCTGTGGGTGTCTTCTTCTTCTTCCTTAAAAAAGACTTCAATCTCAAAAAATTAATTCAATTAATTAAGAGAAATAAATGACGAATATTATTACCGATTTATAATCATTTTCATTTTTCAACATAAAATGAAATGTTGGTGAATATGAAAATATATAATACTCGTATACATACATACATATGTACATACATATATGTATATGTATATGTAGATCAGCGATGGACAAAATTGTTTTACACTTGTGTTAGTGAGGTAATTTGAAGGTACAGTGACAAGCAAAACGAAACACAAAGATTTTGGTATAAGGAACTAAATTAAATGAAATCGTCTAAAAAGCTCTCTTTTTCCTCATCATTATATTTATTCATATCAAAGTGGAAAGAATCATAATGCCTCTTAATAACATTTTCTCTATACATTTTAAATATTTGGTGACATAAAAGGCATTGTACATTATGTCAGCGAACCTTCCCTAAAACACATCTCAACATGTCTGCAAGCATTCTATTCTTATCTATAGACAACTCTGTCAACAACGTGATGATTAATCTACTGGCAGCAGACGTGTTTGGTCGTGGATATTTAAAATCGTATTCTTTTCTTTTGTATTAATATTTAAATAAATTGATTTGCATTAAATTAAATTCACTTAAACTATTAATTAATTTGGTTCACGAAGGGAGGTTTGTGACAACTTCAGAAGTGAGATTACCCTGAGCCGTACATCATTGCGCTGCGAAATACAAGATGCCTAGTTTTCACAATATGAAAATTAACACTTTACGTAAAAAGTGTAAAACTGCTGGTTTGCCTACGAATGGAAGCCGGAACGATTTGGTTGAACGTTTGGAGGAACATTTGGATAAGACGTCTTTTACCAGTTGTAATTTTGATCCAAAACGCATTTCATCTCCAACGCCATCCAAGCAGACCATTTCTTCGACGCACGAACCAAATTTCGAGCCAACACCAAACAGTACGTCTCTGCCAACAATTCAATCATACGCAGATTCTATAATTTATTCACGTCCAACATGTACGACAACAAAAACATCGAACAACAATAACTACAATATGTATGCTCTTCCAATATCCACATGCGAACATATTGTGACGTCATCAAACCTACAAAATGTTGCAGCAAGTGTTTCAACGAACAGAAATGTCTGTACTTCTGCAAGAAACGATCGTTATTTTGAAATTCTTCAACGTAAAGCTAACAACAACAACAATATGTATGCTCTTCCAATATCGCCATGCGAACAAATTGTGACGTCATCAAACCTACAAAATGTGACAAGTGCTCCAACAAGCAAAAATTTAGGTACGCAAACATCAAGCGGTCGTTATTTTGATTTTCAGTCGCAGTTTGAAGTGAACACTTCTACGCAACGTCCAACTACACATTATGGTTTACAACAGGCAGATGGTGGTTGTTTTAATTGTCGCACTCATGTTGCAAGTAATTTCGTCCCTCAACATAATTTTGTAGACTTTAACAAGCAATACAAAAATACGAATGGATTTATGAACAGACAGAACCATCAGAACGAAAACACACATACAACAAACACTAACGATGTTATTTATTGTTGCGGAGGCATAAGTCAACACGAAATATACAAATCAAATTATAGAAACGAAAACATGAGATTTGAACCGAACAAAAAGCCAGATTGTGCTCATGGCTATCAACATTGTTGCGAGCAACAGATGTTTAGAGATTTTGTTGCGAACGAATGCGAAAATAAGAACAGTATAGGCCAAGACAAATTA
This sequence comes from Germaria angustata, assembly GCA_963681545.1. Classification (NCBI taxonomy): domain Eukaryota; kingdom Metazoa; phylum Arthropoda; class Insecta; order Diptera; family Tachinidae; genus Germaria; species Germaria angustata. Next base: position 58,285,022 of record OY813001.1, on the reverse strand, counting down.
CATCAAAACAATTTATATTTTGCACCTCAAGGTCAGGTAATGTTTTCAAACCCATCGCCACCAATAGAACACTGTGTTAACGAAGTGAACCACCAACAATGTTTGGGGCAAAATTATTTTGACAATGGGTTTGCAAATGCACGTGAGATGGTGTCGTTGCTACCGGAATTCAACCCCTCGGAACGATGAAATTTTGATATTTACAGTTCAACAAAAGCTACAGGGCGCGGCAAAGTATTGGATGGATTCTTTAGAAGTGGTTTTCAGATCTTGGACGGATTTCGTTCAAAGATTTCTAAAGGATTTTCCAAGCGTAGAGAACGAAGCCGACATCCACGTGAAGATGTCTCGTACCAAACGTCTCAGTGATGAAACGCCACAGGATTTTTACTACCGAATGTTTGCAATGGGTAAGAGAGGTGGACTTTCGGATGCGGCCATAGCACGTCATATCATCAACGGTATTAACGACCCAGATCTAAAAATGAAAATTTCCAACAATTATAGTGACGGCAGCAAATTGTTGCTGGATATTGTAACTTTTTGTATGCATAACGAGGTCAAATCAGTAACGAAAGACACCAAAGGGAAACCTTTTATTCCAACGATAGTAAGTCATCATAAAAACGCTAACGAAAAGCACAGCGGTGGCACAATTAAATGTTTCAACTGCCACAAAATAGGGCACTATTCGAAAAATTGTCCTGAACCACAGCGTAAAGAAAGGTGTGGTCTTTGTAACCGAACTAACCATAAAACAGAATACTGCCCTGAAAAACGAAAGCCATTGGAACGTCATTCTTCAATAAACCAAGTCGATGAAACCACAACGATGCCGCAGGTAATTGTAAAGCAAATAACCGTCAACGATATAAAAACAAAGGCTTTTATCGATCCTGGGAGTAAATGTACTCTCATTCGTGATAGTTTTGCGAAAATATGCGGCATTCCGAAACCGTGTTCTGTATTTTTGTCTGGTTTTGCTCATGGGGAGTACGAAAGTACAGGAAAATTACAGCTCAAAATTTTAATTGATGATATAACTCATGACATTGACGCCCTTATTGTGATGGATGACCATATCTGTGAGAACTTACTACTTGGTAGGGACGTTTTGTGTCAAAAGGGTAGCCGGTTGGTTATAGAAGAAAATTCCTGTAAGCTGGAGAAAATCATGGCAATATGTACAAAAGGTGAAAAGAACAACGATGACACCAACGAAATTCTTAATGTGCTGAACAACCATCGTGAAATTTTTGCTGATACCACGCTAAACCTAGGTGAGTGTAATATTTTAAATATGGAAATAAAACTTACATCCGACGTCCCGGTGAATGTTAAACCATACCGCATACCTTTTTCTAAAAGACCGATAGTTGAAAAGTTAGTAAATGAACTCCTGAAAGCGGGTATTATACGCCCTTCGAACTCACCATATGCTTCAGGTATAGTTTTGGCCGAGAAAAAGAACAACGAGCACCGACTGTGCGTAGATTTTCGGGCCTTAAATCGTATTACAGTAAAAACACCCTTTCCTATGCCAAATTTGGAGGAACAGTTTGTGCAATTGGCAGGTAATAGGTACTTCACATCCTTGGACCTGAGAATGGGTTATCACCAGATTAAAATGGAGGAAGGCTCGAAACAATATACGGCTTTTGTGACTACGCTGGGCCATTATGAGTACAACCGAATGCCTTTCGGTTTAGTCAACGCACCGGCCTACTTCCAAAGGGTCATGAACAATTTAATATCCAAGATGAATCCCGGTGAAGTTCTCGCGTACTTAGATGATGTGATAATTCCGAGCCGTACTGTGGACGAAGGTTTAAAGCGCTTGGACAAATTCTTAGAAATCTTGAAAAGGGCAGGTTTAACATTACGGTTGGACAAATGCAGGTTTCTTGAGCGGGAAATTTCATATTTGGGCCATCGCGTTAGCGAAGACGGCATAACACCTGGTGAAAATAAAGTAAGCGCTATACGAAACTTTACGCCACCCACTAACACTACCGAAGTCAGACGGTTTCTTGGGCTGACAGGTTTTTTTTCGAAAATTTGTGGAACAGTATTCGCTTATATCAAAACCACTCACCATTTTGTTGCACAAAAATAACAAATTCATTTGGGGCGATAGTCAACAAAACGCATTCAACGAGTTAGTTCGAAAACTGTCAAGTCGACCACTGCTATGTCTTTATGATTTCAATGCACAACATGAGGTGCACACAGATGCCTGTTCGGCGGGTATAGCTGACGTTTTACTCCAGTCATTTGGTGAAAACTCTTGGAAACCTGTTTGTTATTACAGTCGTCATTGTACAGCCGCCGAATCAACATATCACAGCTACGAGTTGGAAACGCTAGCTGTCGTTGAATCCCTTGAGAGGTTTCGCGTTTATGTTCTGGGAAAACCATTTCGTTTAGTTACGGATTGTTCAGCGATTGCGACAGCAAGACACAACAAAGAAATGATACCTAAGATTGCGCGCTGGTGGATAAAAATACTTGACTATGATTGTGAGATAGTACATCGCCAAGGTTCTCGTATGTGTCACGTGGATGCACTCAGTCGTGCTCCAGACCCTACCGCCATGAAACTGGAGGAAGATTATGTTATGAGTGTTAGTATTTCCGAGCGAGACTGGCTGTATACAATGCAGATTCAGGACCCCGATTTGTTAAACATTATTAAAATCCTTCAAGGGAAAATTGAATCACCGCAATCTAAACAGATTAAATCCGAATACAGTCTAGTAAATAATCGCCTTTATCGCAAAGAGGCTGACAAAATTAAATTTGTTGTACCCAATGCTGTCCGTTGGAAAATTGTCCAACACTGTCATGATGACATGGGCCATTTCGGCCTTGAGAAAACTATTTGGCGCATAACCCAAAATTTCTGGTTCCCGAAAATGCGCAAGTTCGTCAAAAATTATATAGCGTCCTGCGTAGACTGCTGCTATAATCGAGCGAAGTTTGGAAAGGTCGAAGGGCAACTGCATATTGGTGAAATCGAGCCGATACCATTCAGGAAGATACATATAGACCACTTGGGCCCCTTTATTCGAAGTAAGCGCGGCAACACCCACGTTTTGGCGATTTCGGACGCTTTTAGCAAGTTTTTGGTAGTAAAGGCAGTAAAATCTACAAAGTCGCAACCTGTTATTGTGGCTTTGAATGAGATGACCAGTTATTTTGGGCTCCCACGTATAATCGTATCCGACCGGGGCACTGCCTTCACGTCCAAAATTTTTGAACAGTATTGTTGCCAAAATGATATCAAGCACATAAAAACCGCCGTTCGAACACCTCGGGCAAATGGCCAGGTGGAAAGGGCCAATGCTACAATTCTGTCATTTCTGCGAACTTCCACCACCACAAAAGGTGATTGGGACTTATCGTTGCGAGAGCTGCAGTGGACTATAAATTCCCAAAAGAATACCACTACCGGGTTTTGTCCAAATGAATTAGTATTTGATTTTAAACTTATTGATATAATTCAAAATCACGTCGTAGCCGCAATACACGGTGATATAGTGGAAAACGAAGACCATGTTCCGAGTGGGGAAAAACGAAAAATCGCCTGTATCAATATTGCAAATGAACAGAAAATTTGGAAAACCCGTTTTGACAAGAAACACTTGCGCCCTAAGTTATACCAACAAGGTGACCTAGTAGTCATCGAAAACGAAGTCACGGCTACTGGTGAGTCCAGGAAACTGGAACCCAAGTACAAGGGTCCCTATACCGTTTCACGCATACTCGAAAATGACCGCTACCTCATAGAGGATATACCCGGAATGCAGGTTACCAACAAAAGGTTTTGTTCCGTATTCTCTTCGGACAAAATAAAACCGTGGTGTCAACAACCGCCCGAACTAGATTTCGAAGACTGTGACGAAAGAGGTGGAATCGAGGACGATCCCAGGTCAGGATTGGCCGAACTGTCAGCGAACCTTCCCTAAAACACATCTCAACATGTCTGCAAGCATTCTATTCTTATCTATAGACAACTCTGTCAACAACGTGATGATTAATCTACTGGCAGCAGACGTGTTTGGTCGTGGATATTTAAAATCGTATTCTTTTCTTTTGTATTAATATTTAAATAAATTGATTTGCATTAAATTAAATTCACTTAAACTATTAATTAATTTGGTTCACGAAGGGAGGTTTGTGACAATTATAAAATAGAAATGTTCTCCTCTTTAGGAAATAATAGATTTTTTATTTTACGCAAAATTATGGTTTTTCCTCAAAATATTTTCAAATCATAATATAAGTGTTAATAAATTGATAATACTATTCGACCTTTCTTAATTAATTGTGTTAATTTATCGAGTTTGAGGTCTAAAAACAATTATTTATTATTTTCTTTTTTTTTTTATAAAAAAAATTTTCCTGAAGAAGACAGCCACAGGTTGTCGAAATATTGAAAAATAAAAAATAAATAATTGTTTTTAGACCTCAAACTCGATAAATTAACACAATTTATTATGATTTTCTATGTATTATAAAGAAAAATATTTTTTTTATAAACTTGTAGCCTGTCCCGTGATCTCGAACATTTTTGTTCATAAGAGTTCTTAACGACAAACAACTGATTTGCGTCCCAATAAGAACTCTCAGCACTACATATTGAACGATAATAGTTGAAGCCAACGAATCCATAAGCAATACCGTGCACATTTACGTCCTACTAAGAAAATGTTCTGTCATGTATGCAAATGCAAGGGTAAAAATCAGTCACATTTAAGTACATATTCGTCACAAAAATTTACAGAAGCAATTCCAAAAAATTAAAAACAAAAACAAAAGATCAACTTGGAAAACAAAAGTAAAGGAAGTAAATAATGTTTTATGTGTATTAGATTAGTTGATAGATGAGAAAATATATTCTTCCAGCATAAAAAATTCAACGTTAAATCAATTCCTTTCATTGGTGACTTATGTATGTACACGGATCCATTCACATATGGAAGAAAACACCGAATTTGCAGAAAATGCATTTCATTCAACAATTAGTGGATAGATAGCTCTTGCAAAAAAATTAAATTTTCCAGTAGTTTCCCAATGACATAAAGTGTTTCTTTTGAACCTTGTTTTCAAATAAATCCTAATTATTTCTTGTAACGATTTGTAGGAAAAAATATGTCATTACGATGTAAACAGACATTACACGTACATAAACTCACGATCTATATACATATGTATAAACTTTGAGCACATTATATTTTACTGTCACTGATTGCAAATGGACACACCAAAGAATTTTCCTTTTAACCGATAATTTATTGGTCATATTTACGATATCAACTGTGTAATTTGGCAATCTTCTTTTACGTTATAACTTGAGTTTGGGCGAACAATAAGTCTATATTTAGTGGAACGTTGTGTCCAACGAAAGTGAGCGACTGCTCTTCTTTTGATTAAGTTTTTTTCGACATTGAGGGACAAGCTCTTGAAATATGTATGAGTGCACTCATGGCATCTTTGTAAATGAAATTCGCAAGAAAAAGTTGCGTGTAGGTATAATTTCAAGTTTAGCTCATACGCTCTTATACATACATATTTGCTTGCGATCTACTAATTAAGACCCCGTCCAGACTTACAATTTTTAAAAATTCTGCTTTCAAATTGTCCACATTAGAAAAAATCTAGTATTGCAATTTTTGTATTTCTTATGCCTTCTTTTCTCTTTCCTTCATTTTTCTTTGGTTTAAAACGCCAACAATGAAAATGAATACAACAACACCAAACATCAAGTTGAATAGTGAGAATTGCAAAGCAAAAGAAAATTGCAGAGAACATGAACTCTGTACCCTCCCGAAGCTTCTTACCTCTCTCACCAATAACAAGCAAGATTTGCTGCAACAAAATTGCAAGTCTGGACGGGGACTAAGGACTTGTAAAAATTGAATGCTCTCTCTTTGACCTGATATTGTATTTTTTAAATAACCCGGCTTATGAAAATTATACAATAATTTCCTTTATTTCAATTTCGTTTATGTCCCATATGCACCATAAAAAAGAGTTTGGTAGGTTGGTTGGTTGCCTTCTTCATATGATACTTCTTAAATTTTGTTTCAACCGCAAAAGCAATAATTATCGTTGTCGTTTACCGCATGATTTATTTACCAGAAATGCAATATTTAAGTTTAACACGAAATTACTATGTAAATTCCAACAAACAAACAAAATTCGTTCAAAATTATTTGATGTAATATCTCCTATTACAACTACAATTAACTGTGTAAATTGGAAAAAAACGATAAGTTAAAATGCCTAAACTTCTGTTTAACTTGTATTTGGCTAAAAACTTAATTAAATTTTATACGAAATAACAAAACACATTTTATTTGGATATATGTGTAATAAGAATAAATTAAGAAATAAATTATTTGCTACAACAACATATAAGCTGCTGGAAAAAGTGTATTTCGTTTTAAGTTAAATGATTTAAGCACTAGTACGAGTACGAAGTAGTCGTTGTAAAAAGCAACAAATTGAATAATAAAAGATGAGTGATGAATGACACAATATTTTGACTTGAAACTTTTTTTCAATAATCGTAAATTTTTTAAATGAATAAAATTTTTTTTGCTATAGAATTAATAACAATAACTACACACAACTACGAATACATTAATAAAAATATGTACATATATTTATTTATTATCCCACAAATATAAATACAGTCATGAACAGAAATTTGCAACTTTTTTTAACTTTAATTGTAATTAAACAGTTTAATTGTTTTTTCACAGTTTATTATTACAATCGAATTTCGTTAAGGGAAAAACGGGAAATTACACGAAGTGTTTTTCGCTTATGTAAAATTTTCATAACTAAACTGATTTCCGTATAAGCTAAACCCTTTTCGCTTAAATAAACTCAGCACTTTTATAATTATTATTTAAAAAAAAATATGAAAGAAATGCGTGCAGATTTTAAAATCGTATTTATTCGTCTTTTATAAACTGAAGTCTTAAGATTAGAATGCGACGGCGACAAATGGCTAATTTTTTCTCTTAAGTGATGGGTGCTTGATTTAAGGTTGGACTTTCGGAAACAAAATATGTTTTGCTCAAGCATATTTTCGCGAAAGCGGACTTTCTTTTAAGCGAATTAAACTGCTGTAAGGTTCATTAAAAATAATAGTTGACGTGATTAATGCAGTGCCTCGTAAATAGTCCGCTGTTGCCATGTAAGTTGGGACTGAGAAATAGGAAGTATAAATAGAATGAAATAATTGATACAGCACTGTACCTTAAGGTAACCCAGATGAGATTTTTTTTGGACTGAGTTTACATTACTAAACGATACCATAAACTTTCTATTACATAGAAAGTCGGCAAAAAACTGACATATATACATATATGAGTACGTTAGCTTCTAATAGTTTATATAAAAGACCATTAAGCCAAACGGCAGCGAATTATTTCCCAATATTTAACGTTACCATTCCTGTGGACAGTTTGTTGGGCATGTTTTTGATCATTTTAGTTTTCTATTATTTTTAATAAATAAAATGTTTCTGACCACTGGTTCTGGTAGAGGGAACGAAAAAACACATGTGTGCGTATCGAGGTTCTGAAAGTTTACATTTGAGACTCATTTTAGGAAGAAGAGGGCTAAGTTAACACACCCCACCCCCTTTTGCACATAGTTATAGTGACTCAACGTAGGATATCTTGACAGTGATACGTTTTAGGTAAAAGTTGAACAAAACTTTTATATAAAACAGCAGGAGGAACATTTTTTGGAAATTTTTAACCCTCCAACTGTTCGCGTTATGGCCCCCCCGGGGCACTGTTTATACATCTTGTCATGGTGGCTCGAAGTTGTGCTTCCTGGGGTATAGGGTTATCAGGTTTCCGGACCTAGGCCTTTTTGCTGATAATCCCTAAAAACTTGTATGTTGCTACCCAATCCCTGAATTAACAGGGCAACGGGCGCGTATGCAAGTAAATTAAAGGTAAAAGTGGGTTCGCTCACTCGTCCGGATGGGTAATATGGTCTTTCCAGACCTTGACCTTTGGCCAATTACCCCTAGAACTTAATATGTTACTACCCAATCCCTGAAATAACAGGGCAACGGGCGTGCATATAAGAAATATAAGGAAGTAGCTCTGCCTATGCTTGTCTGGGTAGAGGTGCTACCGATACCTCAGGTTTGCATGAGACCTGAAATCGGAGGTGTTTTTAGCACGCGGCTTACCAGAGTTGTAGATGCTCTCTTCAGGCCATATAGGTGCTGTTGCTATTCGACAGAGCTCCTCTAACGGTTGCGGGCCGTTGGGGTGGCTTGGAGGTTAGATAGCTCCAGCACTTTAGCAAGGTGTCTGTACAAGGTTCTGCAGCCTGTACAGAATTTCTACCATGTTGTCCCTATTGGGGGCACATTTAGGACCGCCCCCTGTATGTGCCCTTAAAGGGGACAACGGGGACGGTGGTGAACGGCTTTATTCACCCTTGTGCAGGAGTGCACCGTCAGGTTAGGCCTTCGGGCAGGTACTGACGTGAATCTTTTGCAAATCTGTTCGCATTATGGGTCCTTTTTAACCTTATTTTTTTTTATTGTATATAGAAACATTTTAATGACAAAAAATAAGGTACACAAATATTGGCAAGTCGTTGAGCCTTTTCGTCATCCGTACTATTACTAGTGTTTAAATTTTGGGATTTTGTTATGCCCTTTGTGCTGTAATCTTCTGCTTGTTACCCAAAATGCTTCATCACCTGGCAAAAGTAGTTGGAAATATTTGCTATTGCTTTCCGCATTAATTAACTGAAATTAGAAAAGAAATCTAAAAATCATTAATTTTTTCATGGTTTTATTTTAAGTCACTTAAATGAATTGTGAAACAATATTTTACTTAACAAATGATGCACTCTTATACCATATGCATATTAAAGAAATACCAAAGTCACTAACTTTTTACATCACATAACGCGGTGAACTTTTTGAAACATGTCTACAGCGCTACCTGTATTATTTATCTCTTGGAAATCTTTTTTAAGATTATCTTAGTTGAAACAAAAAATAAACGTTGTTATGAAGCGACTGTGGAAAATATTTTTCTTTATAACTTCCCCAGTACTTGTTTAATTTTTCAAGCTCTCTAATTCATACGTAAAAAGAACTTGAGATGTAAATAGTTAAAAGAAAAACTCAAATGACAGCTAGACTTTCAGACAGTCTGTCAAGCAACAACATAATGACTAGAAAAGATTTTAAATATAAAAAAAGAAACTCAAACTGTGAAAGTTCAACGTCGTTGCAGATTTATGCATTAATAAATAACAAGAATAATGGGAAGAAGTTTCTGTAACAAAAAACAAAAGAAATACTGCCAAGGAAAAAAGAAATTCTTTATAAATTTTTCAAATGCTGTATTTACTAATTCAACAGGTTGAATTTTTAATTTATTTTTTTGTATGTAGTTGGCATAAAAATAAGATAAGGAAAATAGAATTACTTTTTTAACCTTAAGGCCCACAAAGACGTTTTCTACTCAGTATAATAAATACATGATTATTGTAGGAGTTTATAGTTCAAGTGGACGTCATTCAACTTGAGGTTGAGAGTTGTAGTTTCCAACTTAAATAAAATGCATTCAGATTTTATTTTAAGAAGCTAAAAAGAAAACTCGCACAAAAAATTCACTTTAAATGGGGGAAGCATTTGAAAAATAGTCACTTGAACTTTGTACATGACGGCTATAAGTTCTCATTTTCGCATAATTTGTTTATATTTATTTTTCCGGTTCATTTCAGCTATTTGTTTACGTTGAAATGATTTTTCACATTCTTAATATCACGCTGAAAAAGACTATTTACTTTTTTGGAAACTCCTCAATGTGAGTATTTATTGTTATTAAAGTTGCAAGGCTTCAATTAAAGCAGGATGTTTATTGTTTTTGCCACAGCATTGTATTATTGTATTACATACTCTAACTTTTGCTAAATCACAATTTTTTCAATTGATTCATTTATTCATTCATAGAATGTTCGATTTCAAAAAATCAAATGTCTACATTTTTTGGAAATAATTGTGATTTCGCCATGTATGTATTTAATACATTGTATGTAATAACTTTAGTACATAACAACTCGAGTACATATGTTTGTATAAAAATTACAGATTTCAATGTCAAATAAATATTAAATGTATACAAATACTTTGAAACTTGTGTGTATTTTTATGGGAACGTTTCATTACAAAAGCTTTTGCTGTATTTTTAATTGGTATTCTATTTGGCGGACCTCGAGTTTTTTAAGCGTTAAAGGCGCCAAGGCAATTAAATTTTTTTTTTTAATTATGAATCTATATAATGGATACATAAACAATGTATGTACATATGTACATAAAAACTTTTTATGGTTATGGTGTTTAAGTATTATGAATAGAATGACATTTACTGTGCACTGCTCGTCAAATTTTTTTAGGCTGAAGCCAAAGTCCTGCCGAATTTCCAAAAAAAAAAAAAAAAAATTGGCCAAACCGAAGTCGAACTTTACTTAATCAACCTTATTACGGTTGTCGATTTTTAACTTCAGCTTTTACTTATTAAAGAAAATTATTGCTCGATCTCTTTAATCTAGTGTAAATTGTCGAAGTTGAAGTTGAAACTCCACAACAGTGATAAAGACAATTAAATCCACAATTGACTAAAACATTTTTGATTTTCTGTGCCATACTAAAAAATATAAATGTTTTTATATGAAAACAAAAATAATATTATACATTTTACAATCAAATTGTTATAGTAAGAAATTAACTTATGAATATGTACATATTTATTTGAATATGTGCATTCTATCAAATATTGAACATTAAGACGTTGTATGTTGAAATGACAAAAGAGTAATTTTACTGCATTAATACTTCGAAGATTACTTTCCAGCGACTCAAGATAAATTAAAGACTACCACAAGGATCCGTTCTCTCTCCTACCCTGTTTCTTATTTTTCTTAATGACCTTCTATGTAAAACTTCCAACTATATCTACTGCTTTGAAGACGACAGCAGCATAAGTCATTCCTACTCATTTGATCATATGCAAAGTCCGTTGAAGATTAGGGCGTTGAGGTAAAATATGGATAATACTATAATAATAATCAAGATCTTGCAATAATATCTGAGTGGGGTCATACGAATCGAGTGGACACAGTGCTATATGCTTACGTATAAACGTAATACTGTACATGCTGTTCCAATCTGTAATTATGGGTGATATGCATATATATTGAGAAATTAGAAGATCTTGATGTTCTTTTATTGAAAATTCAGTTTGATGTTCAATGCATTCGGTTTTTTAAGGTGGTGTAAGAGATACTTCAGTCCTTCTGATATCCTTATCATTTATACAACTCTCATGTATAGGCCCGTGCTTCAAAGTCTATTTTTAAGCTACTGGAACGAGTACAGTGGAGGAGCGAAAAGACTTATTAGTGACAATAGTGTAACCAACTCTATTGACTCACTGGAGCATCGTCACAACGTGGGATATGTTACGTTGTTTTATCCTTACTACAATGGAATATGCTCTAATGGAGTGAACGTGTATGTTCCCGAGACCAGCTCTTATTTGCGAATAACATGTTCTTCATTAAAAGCGCATCCATTTGTAGTTGGTATTATCAACGAATCGCACTACGCATTACAGAAACAATTCGTTCTTTGGTCACCGGCTCGTATGTGGAACAATCTTTCTACAGATGTCTTTTCTGTCATACCCTACGTGGAGAGGTTTAAATCGAATATCCACAAACACTACCCCCTCCAGTTCCAGCACAATCTACTGCATGAATAGGGGTCATCCCCTGATTAATTAAGGTGTCATTTAAATAAATGTTTATGTCACTGTCAAGAATAGTGTCGTTATTTTTATTGTATTTCAATATGTCGGACTGATTACAGGTTTTCCCATAAAGACCATGTAATTGGGTTTGCCTTTTTCTTTTCCCTATTTTCTAAATTTGTTTAGGAAGAATTCACTTTTAAGATTTCTTAAATTGATAACTTGTTAAATACTTACATTTAAAATATATAGAGTAGCAATTCTCCAAAAATTCCTAGTCTCAGTGAACTTAAATCTCTTAATCAAGGTTGCCTTTAATCATCAAGCTTAAACCCAGCTCTTCAAATAAATATTATAGAAACATATCTCCTGAAATTTCTAATGTGACTTTAAAAAAATTTTAGTACGTTAATTAGGCGCTTAACATGTGTCCATTTCTGGCCCGAAATATTATTTAATATTTTCTTACGCTGTAACGATATAATTCTTTTCTTTGTTCAAATAATCTTTTGAGTATTAGTTAAGAGCTGTTACATATTGTTTCTATGTGTTGTATTATTTGATGATTTTGCAACGAATATGCTTTTAATATCAGCTGGTTGCTCAGATCTCTTGAAATGACCAACAATGGATCTGAATTTTTTAATGAGCTCATTTGCCTTGCCCATAAGTGTTTATTTAAACTATCATTAATAACGATTAATTGTATTGTGGGGGCAACGCAGCCTATGGATTTAAAATCTCGGATCCGCATTGCAGCGTTCATGTTACGTGCGTTATTGATTTTTTCTTTGATATTAAAATTCAATTATGTCCGCTAATTTAGTGTATATAAAACGTGGTCTTTCATACTGATAAATTTTGTTATTGACAATCAGTCAGGATCATACACGTACTTATGTGGACTAAATTCTTTATCATCGAGCACTTTTCAAAACTGCTGGAAACACTATTTTAATCAACGACAAACGCTACAGAAACATGATCGCGGACTTTTTTTTTGGCCTGAAATGGAAAACACGAACTTGGAAAATCTTTGGTTTCAAAAAGATGGCGCACCATATCACACAGCACAACAAGAGGAGAAATCGTTAGAAAGTATTCCTTCTTCTTAATGTTTATTAAACTGAATATAATTGCTGCTTATCTTAATAATTCACTATAATGTTAATATAATTTCCAAAAAAAAAAATTAATTTTTCGTATTGTTTAACAATTTGACAAGGTCGATTTAAACAGTTAGTGGCAAAATACGCCCAAAATTATTGTTGAGCACAAATTATCGGCCGATTGTTAATTTTTACCGATACGGAAACTGAAGCCGACTAATCGATTAGGCGCTACAAATATGCTAAAAAATTGTGTCCCATTCTATAGGTTCCAATTATTTAAATCTTTTATATTTTATTTTTAATATAAAGAGGGTTCAATTACACTGTGTGTAATTTTTTAAGTCGTGGCAAAATAACCATATACGGACACCACTACTGATAAAAGACCAAAAAAAAAGACCCGTGTCTCCCAATTTTTCCCAAAGTCATGCACTTTTTTTTATTGGCCGCGAAAGATTTGGGGCCTCGGTATCATTTTCGCAAAAAAGTGATCATTTTCTCGGGCTCATATCTTGCAAACCGTTCCGAATTTCGATTTATTCTCTGAGCAAACTTGTAGCTCTTGTCATAAAGAACAAAAATTGCGAACATATAAAATCAAAAAAACTTCACCTTCCAGATAAAAATTGCAAAACTTAAAAAAATTCGATTTTTTAACATTAGCATGTTTTTTTTTTATTTTATATGTATGTTCGCAAATTTCTGTTCTTTATGACAAGAGCTACAAGTTTGCCTCAGAGAGTAAATCGAAATTCGGAACGGTTTGCAAGATATCAGCCCGAGAAAATGATCACTTTTTTGCGAAAATGATACCGAGGCTCCAAATCTTTGGCGGCCCATAAAAAAAAGTGCATGACTTTGGGAAAAATTGGGAGACACGGGTCTTTTTTTTGGTCTTTTATCAGTAGTGGTGTCCGTATATGGTTATTTTTTTTCGTGTTGCACTGTGTTAATGAACATTTATTTCCAAAAGGTTTCATTGCTTGCAGAATGTGTACGTTTAGTTCCTTTCTTTAACTTAAGCCTTTGTTTGTTTTACTTATTAATTTCATTCTTCTTGTAAGTTTTTCATATCTTTTGATGTTCTACACATTTTTTTCGAATTGGATAATTATGCCCCACACGTTTCACAAGAAAAATATGAAAAAGTGTAGAATATTTTGCAATTATCTTTGGTGTTTAAACAAGCAAAACAAACAAAAACAAAAAACAGAACTCGTGCGTGAATTGAAGAAAAGCTTAGGGAGGAACATCTGGTAATGAAAAGATTCATAGGACAAGTTAATCAAAAGTTGAATAAAATTCACACCTTTTCTTAAATATCCACTATCTAGAATTAATTTAGATTTTTGGTTGAGCCATTAAGATATTCTCTATTTTGAATATGAGTCTTTCGATGAATTCTTGCAGTGAAATGACAACAGAGACGGGATCGGGAGTAACATTTACATACTATTGTGAACTTCCAACCATTAGGTCCAACTATATTTGGATAGATCAAATGGACTGATCGCATATATAAGGAAAACGATTGATTAGATATTTAAATTCATATTCTTGCAGATAATGTGTTCAACCGACTATTTCTCCCCTTCGTCAAACAAAAAATGCAAAGGAATTTCTTTTTAGTATCATAACTTTTCTATTTTATTGCTCCTTCTTGCTGACTACCGAAACAATTTCTTCGTCGAAGGAGGTCCCTTAACCTGATTTAAGAAAGCAACCAAGGATTTTTATATCCCTTTGAAAGTTTACTATGTATAATGGTGTTTTCTTTTATTTAAGAAAAAAGTGTTACATTTTCTTTACCAATTTGCAACAAAAAATCTACTTTTCTCTCTAATTAAAAACTTTAACTCCCTTGTAGGGTTGGGTGCACTTTTTTTCTTAATAAGCAACAAATTCCCATTTTTCTCAATGAAAAATCAAAGATTTTACATTTTCTTAAGAAAAGAAAAGCCTTTTTATCTGATTTTACAAATTCAAAGCCGTGTCAATAAGTCCGGGACTTTTTTAATGAAACACAAATCAATTTTATTTTTTGACATAGTCCTCTCTGAGCTCTATACTGTTTGTCCAACATTTCTCCACTTGTTTTATCCCTCCAAAAAATAAAAAACAAGATTTGTCGTTGTCATGGAAAGAGAAATTTGTTTGTGAAATAATTTCATCATTGGAGTGAAATCTCTTTCCGCCGAACCATTTCTTTAGGTTTGGAAAAGAAAAATAGTCGCTGAACATTAGAGCGAATGAGGAAGCAATTCGTAGCCCAATTTATGGAATTTTGCCATGGTAACTACATATGTATGCACCCTTGGATTGTCCTGTTGGAAAAGACAAATGCGGCCGTTTTTTACAAATACTTGTTAAATGGACCCAATAAGTTGGCTAATACTCGCCATTGATTGTTTTGGTTTTTTGAAAGTATTGAATGTGTATATACCACATGTATATCAAACAAAGGTCGCCATGTCTTTATTGGCTGACAGCGTAGCCTGCTTTAAAGAGCGAACTCGTTTTTAAAAATCAGCCTTAAGCACCTTTTCCTTATTTGATGGAGTACAGAAAAAACGATATCGTAATCAAATTTTTTCTCTTTAATTTTAGTAGCTGGCAATAAAAAAAAGGAAGGCATTGTAATGCTAATGCATTACCAAAGTTTTATTAAATATATAAAAAAAAACTATATTCATATATTTTTAATTTCTCCAATTTTTTTAAATACATGTTGCTAAACAAAACAAAAATAGAATCGCCACATTTAGAGCAGAAGTATATTTGTGGCCGTTTTTCATAATTTCATAAATTTTTTTCAGAAAACTATAATTAAATTAATGTAAAACTATTTATAGCTGTTTCAAGGAATATCCAGAGCAGTCATTATAATATCATCATATGTTCATATCCTTTTCGAGATGAAACGAATAATCAAGTTGAATTGTTTCAATATATTTATAATTTCTAATTATAGAAAACCAATATATAAGAGGTGGTATAAACCTGGAGTGATAATAACAAAATATTTTGCATAATTTTTCAAAAAAGGATTTTTCAAAATACCCATATCCTTCGTGCGATAAAAAAACACTGTATACAAATTACAGGCTTTATTTTGCAACCTTTAAAAATTGATCTCTTATTATCTGTTGTTTAGTTTAGCTAAAATCATAATTAAAAAAAAGAATATATGGAAGGTACCATGCCCTTTCTGCTTTTTAAAAAAATTATTATACACATGTTATTTTTGAAAAACATAGTTTATAATTTTTCTAAAAAGGATATAAGGAAAGTATCGATATGCTTCATACGATACAAAGTATCGTGACAAAGTAATTTAGTGTATTTTTTTAACTTGTATTTTCTTTATATTTTTGTCCATTTTATTTCGACTGGAGTTGTGTAGTTTAAGAGATTAAATGCGTGCCAATATGCATGTGTCACGATATCTCCACCTATAAATTATAGGCCCACATATATGTCATGCCTTCAAAAGCACTTTAGAACTAAATTTTTGGTAAAATACCTTAAAGGTGCCTTGAGTATTTGAAATTCTCCATCAGTTTGCGGTTTGTGGTTCAATTGTCAAGATTTTTGTTACTATTTATACTCCGAAAATTAATTTAAAATAAATTTTGTAAATCCGATAAAAAAAAACCATTGTATGTCTTATTTTTGGACCTTCTCTTGACACTTCCTCTCTTTTGTCCATATTGAAACAACTGAATTGTTCCACCCTAAGGAAACCTATTTGCAGTTTATTTATGTCATTATACTTATAATACCTCATCTATTCTTCTAAAGTTAACTGCTTAACATTTTCCGTGACAAGAATAAATTTTTGCCACAACAAACTTTTATTGTATTTTACTTTTTGTTCCATTATTTTATTTAAATATAATTCTCTTTTCTCATTAGAAACAGGAAGAAATATAGCGATAATGTTGAAGTGTCATAGGCATATAATAAAACGTGTATCGCTTTTCTATGAACTTTTTGTAAAATAACTAATGGTGTTGTGATGGGAAATGTCCTGTAAAGGAATAATTATATTAAACAAGTTCTCAAAGATAATCGCCATTGAATGTTATTTTTCTATCTGACTCAATGAAATGGTAATTTTTGTACTTTTTTGTGAGTTAAATACCAGATAAACATTGGGAAACTTTATTAACTAAAAAATATATTTTTATTTTATTTTTGTCTGCATTTTCATACTTAAAAACTTCCCAATTAAAAATTACTTTCCGATATAAAAAATTTTGCTTCAAACTTCTAAGGGTATTTTAAGCGACAGACTCCATTTTTGTTACGTCACGTATCCTTACAGGGTTACTAGGAATAAGAGACGTTACCTCAAGCGAGACCAGAACTGAATTGTCCAATATGTAGCAGTCCATTAGTCTTTTCATGAAATTTCCCATGACTTTTCCACAAAGATGTATCTCACCAATGACGCATTTGATTTTGGATTTTAGCTCAGGAATTGTTTCTGATTTAATCGCATAATCCCGAGACTTCACAAAACCCAAAAGAAAAAGATCGCGTTAAATCGTTGCTGCAATAAATCGACTATTTCATACGCGGTGTAGCAGATGGCTCCGTCTTGTTGAAACTATGTGTCCTCCAAATCCATGCCGTCCAGTTGAGACCACAAGAACTCCGTTATCATGTTCCTGTAATATTTGCCGTTCACAGTCACTGAACTTTATTTTCAAAAAAGTAAGGCTCGATCATGCCGCCTAACCATTATCTGCACCAGACAGTTGCTTATTGTGGGTGCATTTGTTTCTCATGGATTGCATGAGGATTTTCTGAGCCCCATGTTCAAAAATGACCTTTTTCGATATTCATTGAACGAATTGCCGGCGCTTTCCAATGTTCTGCTGGTTTGAGCTCCTGACTAAGCTGAAATTTGTACGTCTGAACGTGGAGGTCGTTTGCCAAAATGCGCTTCATAGGGCTTCACCAAATTTGAAGTTTTTGAGAATGATGCCGAATTGATGTTTTTGGCGACACTCTCGTTTACAACAGCAATATTTTCAAGAGACCCACCGGTACGTTAACGCACAGGAGTCTTACTGTCCATAACCGACCTGGTTTCTTAACATTTTTTTTACCACTCTTCGAATGGTTGGCACATTAGGTGTACTTTCTCGACCGAAAATTCTTTGAAGTTTGCGAGCGGTCTCAGCATAACTTTCTAAATTTTTGTAATAAGTTTTTACAATTACTATACGTTTGTTCTTTCGTAAAACGCATTTTTAATAATCGCAGTAAATATATCTGACAGCTGCCAAATTTCAGAAGAAAAAATTAATTAAATTTAAAAATTACACTCTTACTGAGACACCCAATATATAAATACGGAATACTGTTAAGTAAAAACTTTATTTGATCGTAGTGAAATACCGCTTTCGGCGATTTTTAGTTCAAATTGACCAATAATTTTAGAATTTATTTTTTCATAATTTATACCCATTTTTATAAAGAAGTTCGTAAAATAATAGGCCAGTTCTTCATCTTGTGCAATTGCCATTAGAAGAAATTCCATTAATTGTTAATGACAACTTTCAGTTCCTTTTTTGCAATTTTTGTTATACTTATATAAGCCAATCTTGGTGTTTCTCACCTCTAGTTTTGGACCTTCTTGAAGATAATGTATGTAAATGTATATGTATCTGTTATGTTCTGTTCAGTTAATTTTTTTTTGGTCTATGCCTTTTGATACGTTTTGCTAATTCTTTGTTTTCCATTTTTGCTATTTTGTTACTATAAGCTGTCAGTCTGCAATTAATTGTTGCATGTACAACATCAATATGTATAAACTGAGAGTTAAGTATGTATAACATATATGTACATACATATATAAAGATGTAGCATATGCAAATTCGTATGTGCTAGTGTGTAGTAAAAATCTGCTATGATTTCAAAATATTACTATACAAGACCATTTGCACAATAGTGTGAATTGACATAATAATAGTCTTTTAAATTTATTTTACAAAGTTGAATTCTTTAGGCTAAAATATACATAAATTAGTTTGTAAACAGTTTTAAATTTTCAGTATAAATACTATCCGCTTTTGTTGTAATCTTCATTCCAGTGAATTTCGAAAACTTTTTTTGTGCTTAGGAATTGTTTTCTAAATACTTATTCTTCACATAACAAATGAAGTTCTGTAGTAAAATTACTCTCTGTATATTGAGCAATTAATAGCGTTTTCAAATTCCAAATATAAAGTGATATTACTATTTTATATTTTATTATACATATATTTTAAAAGGAAAGTAAATATATTAAAGTCAGGTGACTCACAGATTATATGTTTAATAGAAAAAAATCATTAAAAATAACTATAGTTTTTTATGCAAAAAGTTATAACTAATATACTAACATATTCAAAATATTCAGTATGAATTGTTATAGCACATCTTATTTTATTCGCTACTCTTTCAAGTGAAGTTGTACTTCAAAACCACTAATGCATTAATCGATTCATTTGGCAGACAATTTCTAATTTTGTTTGAAAACATTTGCAGAAATTTAAACAACTCATTCAGCTCCAAGCAATTTAGTATTTCTAGTACATATTAGTAGTCCGGAAATCGGCAAGTGTTAAATTGTATCATTTACTGAGAAGTTTTCGCCCGGGAACGAAACTAACAATTATACATCTTTGCAGCAGAACATATGCTGCTTGTGGAAAGCAATATGTATAAATATATGACAATATATGTACATATATGTATGTATATTGTCATCTTGCAAAACTTTTCTAAGCATTCATTTCAAGCAAATGCAAATATTTGTATAAGGGGCCGTATACACGGTATCAGGACTGTGCAATAGAGAATGAAGTGTCTAAGAACCAATCAATTACATACAGATATACTGTTAGTGTACGTACTTATTTGCATGCAAGAGATAAACGGAAGAATGGGTTTATTTTGTTCTGTCGACTAGACACCCGATTATATTCATTTGCATAAAACTTTAAGGACGAAGTAGTAGAGGAAACCAATACTAAATACACATTGTCTAGGCATCACAAATTGAATGTTTTTCTTTATTGTTTTGAAGTTACTTGTCAACACAATTGAACACTTATTAAGGGTGATATGTTGGTTATGAAAAATAGTTGCCATATAAAGGATATTTATTTCCGTACAGAAGTATTCAAATTTTATGATTTGTTGTTCAGATGCTAAAGTGAAATGAAAAAAATATTTTAAAAATACAGCAATAATTTTACGCAATATATCGTTCATTCACTTAAAAACAGAGATATATGTGTAGATAAACCCAAATTTAATCAGCAGCAGCAATAAACAGTGAAGTTATAAACTGAACGAGATTCATAACAAAGAGGAAATAAAGGAACTCTCAACAGGTTCATATAAATGATTAAAAGGAGGAAAACCCCTCCACGAAATGTGGGCATCCTTGACAAAGACCGCAATTAATAAATATTTACGGAAAAAGTACACACATCTAATATTTTTATTCTCAATAAAAAAAATAAGTTTTCATAAAATTTAGAAAATGTACATTTCATATAAAAAATAAATATTCAAATATAACAAAAATACTACCTAAAACAAAAAAAATTAACAAATGCTCCATTTTATTAAATGTATTTATATCTGTCAACTTAAGTTGCACTTTTTAAAGTAAAATAAGTATATTAAATAAAAAATTTTTTAAATTTAAATTAAAATTTTTGTCACAGAAAACACATTAAGTTTTCGGCCTTTGCATTGGTTTGTGTTTACTGATGCAAAAAAAGGAGTATTCAAAAATTTAGGCTAGCGTTCTTGGAAATAGCACGAGAATAGTAGCACCTGAGCCCGAAATCAAAAAGTAGTCGACATTGTGTACATTTCAAATGGAAGAAAGATGCTTATTTTTCAGATTTTTGGCAAACAAAATTATTTTTACATATCTTTACCCTAGATCACTTTGAGGATCAGTGAATCCTATTTCAGTGAACAACGGTCAGAAACCAACAAAATGTGTGCTATTATTATTAGTATTATCAATAATTCTTCAATGGCGTATCATTAAAAAAACTATAATTACGATGAGTATACGCCGCGTTAAATAGTTTAGTTTCATATAAATAAAAAATAAAAATAAAGGGATATTAAGGTTTCCTGATTTAAGGAAGTTTAGGAAAGTCTTATCTCTTGCTGTCTTTAGATAAAAAGGATTAAAATTCTACTTTGCCACCAATTTTTAAAAAGCACATATCTCTTGTTGTAATCTATATATATATAAAATAGGATGTGTGTATGTATGTATGTATGTAACGTAATGGCTCCAAAACGGCTGGGCCGATTTTGACGAAATTTTCAGGGATCCTTCAGAATACTCGGCCGGGTGACACTGTGAAGTCTGATTTTCGATCTGTGGGCGGAAGGGCGTGCAAAATCCAATTTTCATATTGCACCACCAATGACATATACATATACATATTTATATTTTGTGCTTTTTTATTTTATTTTACTTTTTTTGGAAAGCCGTTGTCATGTTCTTCAAAACGAGATATCAAACTCTTAAATCGGTTATGTAGTTCCGAAGATATTTACAAAAAATCTATGTTAATAATGATTCAATATCAAAATTTTAAAACTTTCGAAATGTTAAAAAAATCCGAGTTTTCGGTTTATTTACAAAATATTTACATCATTCGATAACACAAGATAAATTAAAGATCTATACATATAAAACTGGATATATATATATATATATATATATATATATATATATATATATATATATATATATATATGTGTATATATATATATATATATATATATATATATATATATATATATATATGTGTGTATATATATATATATATATATATATATATATATATATATATATGTGTATATATATATATATATATATATATATATATATATATATATATATATATATATATGTGTGTATATATATATATATATATATATATATATATATATATATATATATATATATATATATATACATATATATATACATATATATATATATATATATATATATATATATATATATATATATATATATATATATATATATACATATATATATATATATATATATATATATATATATATATATATATATATATATATATGTATATATATATATATATATATATATATACATATATATATATATATATATATATATATATATATATATATATATATATATATATATATATATATATATATATATATATATATATATATATATATGTATATGTAACGTATGGACTCCAAAACTTTATGATGTGTATTCCATGGATTTTTATTTAAAGGCCGTAAATTTCGTTAAACGCTCAATTTAAATCGTATGGTAATATAACTTTTGAGGTATTTGCTTAGGGCCAGCAACGCGGACGGGGTCACCTGTATGTACAGAAAAATTTCGTGTATGTTCGTGATCGCTAAACTCAAAAACTACTGGACCGATTTTGACCAAATTTTATATGCATACTCTATGGGCCGTGAGGAGTTTTTCTGTGTAGTTTGAAATTCGTCCGACAGATGGCCCAATATTTTGTTTTTTATGTTTTGCCCAATAGAGATTAGAGTGATAAGCCTATACTGCGTTTTGCTGAAGGCGTTGGGTCCTTAATCAGCATGTAGTGGGGTTAATTAGCCCGATACCGGTATTTGAACAATAATTGCTATGTCGATTTAGTGCAAATTTGAAGGCAAAACAACGTTTGCCCAGGTTAGCTAGTAATTTATAAAAGAATAAGTTGAAATTCATCTAAAACACGTTAGAAATTATTTCCTTATTTATGAAAGGCTTCTACCCATAAAAAATCAACTTTTGGGAAATTAAGAATAAGAAAAACTATTAATATTCGCTTCTAATCTTTTTTTTTGACAACTGATAATAATTATAGTTATTATAGAATTTATTTATATGCTAAAATAATACGTTTAAAACAACTGCAAGGAAAGGAAAGGAGAATTAATATCGGAAAAAACATATTATTATTTCCATAAATAAAATGACAGAGAGGATAGTATCTAACCTTGAGAGTAGAGTTGAGTGCAAAATGTGTAACATATTTGGAAAAGAACATGTTCTCTTTTTTTACTACAGAAATATGCAGGATGCTGGGCAACATAACTTATTTGTCGGAGACAGAAACACACCAAGTTCAAATATAAACGAATTTAATTATTTACTGCAAAATGTACTTACAATACCTCTTCCCTTACGTTTTATTTTTGCTTGTTAAACATTTGGAAAATAATTGAACTTCTGCATTTTGCAACTACATTCATCTACAAATATATATTCACTAGTAAATTCAAAAGTGTATTAAAATTTTAATGAAGAAGTTCTATCAACAACAGAAAATAAATATGAAAACTCAATGATTGCCATGGTTTCATATTTGCTGTCTGTACATGACACTTCCAATTATGCAATAGTTTGCGATAAAATTAAATTCATTTACATTGCAATATTGATTATAGTTGTCAATAAACATTAATTTTGCGAGATTTAATATGTAGTTAAATAAAAATTTAAATGTATGTACAATTAGAGTTTCAAAAATTATATTGTTTATTGTGTGTGTTTAGCTGTTCATATATCAATGATAACCAAATCGTCATTAGTTGGGGAGAATATTCTAAATAATAAATTTCAATATTAAGTAATTTAAATGTCCATTAAGCTTATGTTTATTATACATGCGAATTTACAAAATCATTTATTAAAAGCCATATATTTAATAAATTATCCAATTGGATGCTACGGGACTATAATTATCAAAGTCCCATTATCAGCTTTACTACGATGAGTTAAAGTCTTTGTTACTGTGCTCATTATATTAAGCAAATTATATTTGTAATATTTAATGAGTAAATAAATAATTAATATTCGAATTTAGAACAATAATCCTGTAAATATCCTCATAAAAATTTTTGTTTGCATGCGACCATTAAATTGTTATTATTGCTATACAAAACTTATTTCATAAGTTGGCTATGAAATTATAACTAAAAGTCTTAAAAGTTTTAAATTCTACGCGCACACTCAGTTGTACATCAAATGGAATTTTTTTTTTTTTGCAATTGGACCAGTACTCAGGGGATGACCCCTATTTATGCAATGCATTGTGCTGGAACTAGGAAAATAGGACAGGCTGAGAAGGATAGCGGGAGTAGTGCTTATGGATATTCAATTTGAATCTCTCAACGATGGGTATGGCAGGAAAGATATCTGCAGGGAGCTCGTTCCACATACGAGCCATTCGATCAAGGAACGAATTATTTCTGTAGTGCGTAGTGCGATTCGCTGCTTTATCGACCACAAATGGATATGCTCTTAATGAGGTCCATAATCATGGTCATCATGTTTTTAATTAATGACTCGATTATGGATTGCAACCGAATTTTCAGTTCGCTTGCCGGTTGCCCATTGATAACCAATATATAATAATTTTAATTAAAATTATTTTATTTGCAGAAAAATATAAAATGACATTACTTCCGCATCATGATGTGTACGTCCGCAAATGCAGTACTGCGATGCAGCAGTAAATTAAAATGTTCCTAAAGGCAAAAATATGGAAAATACGGATCATATACCGCAGTATCATTTAATTTGTATCGGTATAGTAGAGAAAGTTGGCTTTTTTGTTGCAAACCTGTCTGTGCATTTTCATAACTTTCTCGAATGCTATTTTCGATTCCCAATGATAACCGACTTATAATAATTTTATTTGAAATTATTTTTGTAAAAAAAGCGAAATTATCCGAATTCTAATTACTTCCGCATCTCTATGGGCACGTTCGTAAATGCAGTACTATGCCATAGCAGTAAATTAAAATATTCTTAAATGTAATACTGAAGCAAATGTTGTCCGAAAACATGTAAAATATTGATCTTATGCCGCAGTTGGTTTATCAATATAAATAGTAGAGAAAGTTGGCTTTTCTATGCATTTTCATTACTTTTTCGAAAGCTCTGTTCTTACTAAGGCCATTTAACTGATAATAAATGTATGTATAAAGCAAAATGGAAAACAAAATTTATATTAGTGCTAAATTGTTTTATATTTTAATGCTAAAACAAAATGTTTTGTTTATGAATTATATTTTTTTTAATTTGTATTTTATGTACTCGTATATATAAAGTGTAGTAAAATTTTATGTTTATTAAAATTTTATTTAAAAACAACAATCTCTTAATAGTTCGCTATTTCCAATAGTCACGTTCAGTTGTTGTCAATAAATATGCCATTTTTTTCATTTTTACTCTTTAAATAAATATTTGCTTCTTGTTGACACTGTCGTGTTTCAGTTACAATAATTTCCCTGGAAAAACACTACAAATGCGAGTATTGATTAATTAATGACTTAATGAAAATTCAACATATTAAAATGGCAATATGATGGCTATTTAAACGCTAAAGGAAATACATCCTTTTCCGGCTTAAAGTACGAGTAACTATAAGAGGCGTTTAATGGTACAACCTCTTCGAATAATGTTCATATGAGTACCAAAAATCTATAGAGTAAATATTAGAGGTAAAAGAAGCAATTTCACATGAATATAGACTCAATTTAAATCAAAAAATAAAAATAAAAAAACATATGAAGATACACTATTTTTCCATTATCCCTCTTGGAAGTATTTAGCTTCCACAAAGCATCTCCATTTTACACGAGTTCTTGTAGTTGTTTTCGCATTGTTATTTTTGCCTGATGTCAATTTTATTAATCGGCTATTGTTCCAGCCAAGTAGATGATCGGTCTGCTGTAGCAGGTCCTAGGATAATGGCGCTGACATCTGCCTTTGCTTAGAAACAACGCCTTCTGTGTATTTGGTGTAGAGGTGAGGAACCTTGCTAATGTCTAATTCCTACCTTAATTTTTTCGTTTCGTAAATGCAATTTGTTTACCAAAAAACCTACCAGGCTTTTATTATTACCCTTATACATATTTATTTATTTATTTATTTATTTATTTATTGGTTTACTTCCTGTACAACAAGAATTGATCTTATATTTATAGTACAGGAACGGAATGCGTTATACATAAAAGCGTTTGCAATAATTAAAAAGGTACTAAAAAATATACTTATATGTATAGTACATAGAAAATTGCACATAATGTAAAAGAATTAACTACAAAATTTTATTTAAAAGAGTTGACTACAAATTTTTTGAAAGCAGAATGTACATAAAATTGCCATTCAGAGACTAGGCATTGATGTCGAGGTATGATAATGTTTCGGTTTCGTGGCGATTGGAAAAAACGTATATTTTCAAATATGTATTTGGGAGTTTGAGTATGTATTATTTTATGCAAAAAAATCAGAGTGCGGATTTTGAATAGATTATCGAAACTGACTCCATAAAGTTTTTTAGATACGGAGGAAACATGATCGGAACTTCTCAGTCCGTACACATACCGTACAATATTGTTAAATAAAACATTTAGTTTATTTCGACTAACAGAATCACAGTTAGAAAATAATTCACACCCATACAATAAGGAAGGAACCAAGTAAGTCTTCGCAAGTAGGATTCTAATTCTGTAGGGTGTGAAGAATTGTGTATACCAAAGCGCTCGTAATTTAAAATACATTTGGCCAACCAGTGAGTTTACATGATCTGTCCAAGTCAAATGATTATTAAAAATTATGCCTAGATTTTTCGCTCTATTAACGATTTCAATTTTTTCCCCATTTAAAACGATATCCCCAGAAATAAAAGGAGTCATACTTTTTTTGCAGATTACAATACATTTTGATTTTTTAGGGTTCAAACAGAGTCCATTTGCACTAGCCCAGAGATAAATTTGTTTTAATTCATTATTTAACTGTGAGACACCTGTGGCAATGTTTTCAACTGCGGTATTTAAAGTAAGTTGTATGTCATCTGCATAAAGATGGATGTTACACTTTGAAAGCATTCTTGGCAAGTCATTTGCATATATTGAAAATAGAAGCGGGCCTAATATGGAGCCCTGAGGCACTCCTCTTTTAAGGGTCAGTTTATCAGACCAAACATTGTTTATAAAAACCGATTGTGTTCTATTTGAAAGGTATGATGAAATAAGGTTAATTGATGTACTCGAGAATCTGAAAAAATATTTTAATTTGTTAATTAATGTGGCATGGTCTACCGTGTCAAATGCTTTGGAGTGGTCAAGAAGTACTAAGAAATTTATGTTCCCATTCTCCAATCCCTGCCGTATGTGTTCACTTACTTCCACAAGAGCCGTAACGCAGCTATGATTCTCGCGAAAACCAGATTGTTTGCTATAAAGCATGTTGTTAATATTTATATGTGAAATCATTTGCTTATACAATATTTTTTCCAATATTTTCGAAAGAAAACACAATATGGCTATTGGTCTATATTCATCATTACCTTTGGGTAATGGAACGATTTTTGCATGTTTCCAATTCGAAGGAAACGTAGAAGACATAATAATATTGTTTAAAAGGTAAGTGACGTATGGGAGAATTAGAGGCATAAGTATTCTAATAAATTTGGGATGTAAGTTATCAGTTCCAACTGCGTTTGATTTTATTATTGAGCATGTAGACATTACATCAAATTGTGATATGCATGAGAAGCGAAAATAATTACCGTTGAATTCATTATCTGTATTTATTACGGATGAGGAAAAATTATAAAAAGACGGATTTGTTTGGATCACAGGAGCATTAGTGAACGTTTTATTAAGCATATTTGCATCTACATTTAAGTCAATGTTGTTCAACTGCCTGCCAATACCTATTTCACGAATAGTATTCCAGGTTTGTCTAGAATCAATTGCAGTGCTGAAACGTGTGGAATAGTATTCAGTTTTAGCAAGTCTTATGCGTTTATTAACATTTTTCCTAGCAGTTGTGTATTGCAGTTTCAGGTCAAAAGTTTTATACCTTTTCCACCTGGCATATGCTAAGTCCCTTTGATATATAGCTTGTTTTATAGTGTTTGAAAACCATGGTTTATGTTTATGTGCTATTTTTTTATGTTTGATTGGTACTGTTAAATCAAAAAGACATTGAATGTTGTGTTCTAAGAAGTAAGACTGTTCCTCAATGGTTGGCATAAAGTAGATATTATTCCATGCAATGTTTGATGAATATTCAGATAAACGGGTGAAATCAAGGCTGTTAAAATTACGGTAAGTGAAACTCTGCTCAAAATCATGAATGACAAAGTTGTAATTTAAAAATATAAGGTCATGTTTGGAAAAACATGACGCAGATATCTGGTCATATAAATTAATGTTCGTAATACTAGACACGAAGTAAAGGTCAATGAGGGTACTAGTTGTAGATGTATGATGTGTCGGATTTTCAGTATTAGCGGGAAAAAGTCCAAATGACAACATATTGTCAGCAAGATTCGTCTCCATTAATATATTGGAATTAAAATCGCCAGTAATGATAATATCATCGTATTGTGGGGCAAGAGTTTCAAGTATAGAATACAGAGGCGAAAATTGTATTCTTTTATTAGGCCGATATACACAACCCACTAAGAGTTTTTTGCCAAATGACAAAATTTCAATGATGACAAACTCAATTCCCAGTTCATTTGAATTAGGTGCAAAAGATGATTTGCAGCATATTTTGCAGGAAATACTGCTTTTCACGAATATAGCCACACCACCACCATGGCTTGCTCTATCACACCTAAAAACTTTAAAGCCATATGGACATATCAAGCTATCAGGTGTTGATTCTGTGAGCCATGTTTCCGAAACACAAACTACATCAATGCCAGAGTTCTCAAAAATAAATTTAAATTCGTCAGTTTTATTATTAATGCTTTGCGCATTTATATGCACAACTTTAAAACCTTTTTTATATTTAGCAAAAATCCTGACCATATTCATTGTTATGTCTTTGGAACTTCCACGTTCATTACCATTAAATGTCATTAAATCGAATTTTAAGAAGTGCAATGCTAATAGAAGCAAAAATTGTAGTACACAACGAGTAATTAAAATTTAAAATTTTTAACAATGAAGTATTAAAAGAAGAAAGGAAATATAGTAGTGTAGTCAAACAAATAAAAAAATTTAAGACAATTAAAAATATTAGTATAAAAAATAAATTTAAACTTTTAAAAGAGGAAATTAATTTAAAAATAGTATAAAAAACACAATGGTGAGGGAAACTAGAATTTACTGCGACAATAAAAAAAGGAGAGATATAATAAATGTTGATTGTGAAAAATGTTATATTATTGTTGAAAAATATGTTGTAGCTGATCAATAAGTTCAACTTGTGTTACATCCTGAGATCCATACATTTGTATATACACTAACCCACGCGAAGTGTATGCTGTTTTAATTTTTTTAGCTTTTTTCATCGTGAGTGCTTCTCTAAAAATTTTATAATTATACGGCGTTAAGTCTTCATTTATATAAATAGGTTGTGCGCTGTCAAAACCGGCATGCCTAAGACATAAGTTAGATTTGTTATCACGCCTATATCTTGATATTGACTTCAAGAAAAAGTTTTTCTCATACGGAGAGTGAAATTTTACGATAATAACGTCATCGTTTGGTTTGTACGTTGTATTATTTTTGTAAATTTTATTAAGTCTATATATTTTTTCAACTTGTGGTGGTGAGTGGTTAATATTAGTACATATTGATTTAAATATATTTGACAGATTTTCATTTTGATTACACGGTACACCACGTATTCGAACACTACTAGCCACTGTTGAGTTTTCACGTTTATTAAGTTTTCTTTTTATT
The DNA here is from genome assembly GCA_963681545.1 of Germaria angustata. NCBI lineage: Eukaryota > Metazoa > Arthropoda > Insecta > Diptera > Tachinidae > Germaria > Germaria angustata. The sequence continues at coordinate 58,255,321 of OY813001.1, read as the reverse complement.
TCAGTTATTTCGCTTTTTAAATATTTGATCTCCGAAGCTTCAGATTCTAGGTTATTTAATTTGTCCTTTATTGAACATATAGTGGTTGTTTCCAGCAATGTTATACGATCACTCAATACGCGCATATCGGATTGAATTAAATTTAATCTTTTGTCTATCTCACTTAGAAGTTCATCTTTGTATTCTTTAAATTTAGCTTCTAGGTTGTTTAACAAATGCTCGGTGAGTTTATCGAAACGTTTGTCCATAATTGTTAGCAGCTTGAATGGTGATTCTATATTTGGCATAACTTCCCTTAAGCGGTTTGAGACTGGAGTTGTAAAAGATGTTGTTTGTTCTATGTTGTTATTTGGTTCATGCATTGTGTCTTTACTGATTTTTATTTTGTTCGTTGTATTTTTCTTTGAGTTTTTGTTACGAAGTTTTGAGGAATACATTTGATATTGGTGTAGAATTTATAAATAACAGTCAAGTAGTAACTTGGTAGCACAACACCCAACACCTGGTATAACTACTTTAATGATCAACCAGTATATCTGGAAGTAGATCAGCTGTTATTGTTATTTTATTCTCTATATGGCAGTGAAGATTCAATATATAAAAAATAGTAATAAACAAACAAAATAATACATATATAACAGTGGTCCCAAACAATCCTTCAAGGTCCAAGAAAATAACAATCTATATTTGTTTTCTCTCATTGTTAGATTTACATATTTTCGAACAGGTAGAACGTAATCTAACTTCGAATAGAAATAAAACGATCAGACATTTCCTAATCCATTACGTCACGCACTGATACAAATATGTATCCTTCTTAGCGTAAGTCACAGACATCTTTCATCTAAAGTCATCTGTGGGTGCTAAAAAATTACAAACAGAATGATCGTCATGTGCTGATGACAAATTGATAATCACCACATACGCTGACTTGGTTAGCATTTCGTATCATTAGAATAGTTGTATGAAATAATGCCCAAAAATTAAAATGAAAAAATACATGTTGGTGATTATTGCATTGTGAAATAACTTCCATTTGGAGTGATTTTCCATCATCCCACATCGAATTTGGTTTCCTTACAGTAATCGAGAGAACACTGAAGATGGTACACAGCCGAAACCGGTCTCTTTACAAAACAAATTTTGGCGTAGGATTACGAAAAATCAAGCAAATCCTGTCGGAAGAAAAAACCAACCAATTTTGTTTAAATCTATTTCATGTTTCTTGACTACTTTTGAAGTTTTATTTTTTAATGGGTAACGATAGAAATTAAAAATGTATCTGAGGTGACAGTTCGATCCAAATGTTATAAATAAAGGAATTTATGAGTTCTTTTGCTGATGTTAATTGGCGGTTTTGAAAACACGGTTTTATGTACTAATAAAATTATTTTTTATGTATACAAAAAAGCACAAGCAGATTAGATTTTTTTTAAACATATGCAGAAAGCCCCAGAGCCTTAAACGACAATCGAACTCGCGATCATCAGACTAGTAGTCTTGGTTATGGACACGCCCTTGATTGTATCCTCAATATCCTTGAAGTTGAATTTTTCTTAAAGTTTAAAAGCATTTAATTTCTACTGATATGACTACTGTCAAAAATTTTTAAAGTTTAGAACGTATTAAATCATTAAATTATAATAAAAATCACTTTAGTTTTAAAATTAAACCCTTCGTAAACACAGACATTCATAGTTGGTAAAAGCCATAGGAGTTTTTCACATGCAATACTCGTAAGTAAAGATGTTTGTATTCACTTATACATGAAAAAATAAAGCTGCTTTTGAGGGGGATGCAGTGCGTCCACTGTAATGCTACCGCAGTGAACTACCCAATCACACATCGTATGCAGTCTATGTAACAGCTAGACCGTACTGGAAAGAGGTTTATGCCTTTGTTTGCCTAAATGTTGATGGTTTTTTTTTTCTTGAAAATTTTCTGTGATGCTGCTGGTTGGTGATTTCGATTGCTTTTCATTTTCTCTTTGTATTTGGTCTAGTGGTGTTCTAACTATTTTGGGTTTTTAACAGGGAAGACATTATGAGTATATTTTTAATCACATTTCTCGTAATTTTGACTGTGTGCAGAGACCAGATCTAGAAGTGACAATACATGGTTGTGGCTATTATACTATGCTATTTGCAGTAGTAGATTATTGTGGTAAACAAATTGTAGTCGGCCTTATCATAAATGTTTTATTGCACAAAAATATTTCTATTCGTTTGTAATCAAAAAAAAAAAGCAAATAAGCATTCATTGTAAATAAACTCTCCTTAGACAGCAAATTAATATTGTGCGGTGGAGTTTGTGGACAAAAATTGAAATGACATGCTGAATTTTAATTTTTTATTCTGTTCAATATTTCTACTTTTGGAAGTAAAGCCTTGGCTTGAATTGTCAATTCAAAATAGTCGTATATTCATAGTAAAATGACATTGTTATTATATCTGATCTTAAACCATATTAGGGACATGTATAACAATATTATTTGTAAATTTTATTATAATATGGTAAAGTATTATTTTTAGGCTAAACAATAAAATTATTGTCAAAGCGCGCTTTATTTCTATAATATAAAATAATATGATTTTAATTCCATTTTGTGCATCAATTATAATATTTGGTTGATCTGAACTTATGATTTTCTTAATAATATTTGATCTTTGCGCTGACACAGCCACTAACCAAAATCTAGCCCTGTACGCCATAAGCAAGCAAATCTGCTTGGCGATACAATATCACAGCTTTATGACGTTAGACCGTTGGCGAAAAATATTTTATCATTATGTTCAATAATTTAGCAAATATAATATTTTTGTCGCTATAGTTCAAAAAATTTAACTCTCCTACAGGATTGGGTACTCTTTCCTAAAAAGTTTTCGCTTCTTAAGGAGGACTATATTCCCGTTTTTCTGTTTGAAAAGGCAAACAATGGGAAATATGTACAATTATACATGTTGATCGCATCACGTTGATGAAATTTCAAATGGTCTGATTAGCAGCTCGAGGCGGTGGGTAGCTTAAATGCATAATTGCCAGATAAATAATTTTTTTTTGTGGAAAAAATTTTCAAAATTACTCATTGATATCGTCACATTTTTTAACAAAAATATTTTTTTATTTAAGTAAAACAAAGGAATTTAGTTCACTGTATTTACTTGTATTTATATATGTCAATATAGAATTGTTATAGTTATGGGACTAGATAAAAAAATCTAATAACATATAGAACAAATATTCAACAAGAAGCATTTGCAGTTTTCAACAGTTTTAAATATGACAAAGAAAAATTTATTAAATAATAGAATAAAACTTTGGCACGTCACAATTCAACATTTTAATGAAATCAAGTGCAATTTAAAAGAACAAACGAATGCTGAGTTATAGATAATCTTTTGTGCATAATATTGCTTCTGACGACATATTAAAAGGAATTTCTAAGCTTTTTTATTTAGTTTAGCTTGAGTAAATACTATTTGGCCAAAAAGTTTTATATAGAAATTACTGCAGTTGTTAATGATGCTGCGCTTTTCAATCTCATCAATAATTTCTTTTGGGAAAATATTTTTTACAAGGTGTAAGAAATTTCTTTCATCCTTATAATCTACTCGAAAAAATGTAGTGTTTAGCAAATTTAACTTTAAATAACTACTCATTACTGCTCTCAATGATTTTTTCATTAAAAAAAACTGATAATTAACGACAAAAATCGTCAAATTGTCCAAATGGTATATTTGAGTCCGAAAATCGTCAAAATATAAATTCCCAGGCGGGGGACATAAAAAAGTGCGAAATTGTAGAGAGGATTGAATTTCTAGTCGGCGCTACCACAAATAACTCGCACAATGAAACTTTGTCCATTAGTCACGTCGTCACCATTAGTGGCTTCAGTTTCTATTTTCAGTTTGTTTCAAATCTGAACAAATCTACCCCTTTCGTTTACATATTACAAATATTCAAAGGGTATATTTGAGAAACTTAAAATTCGATGTCTACGGAAAAAATTTAAAATGCATGAAATACTTTTTTGATTCACGAAACTTTCACGGGAAAAACCTCAAAGAATCTCTGTCAGTTATAGGAATCATATAAAAAGTTTACGTGTATTTCACTTTGCCTCGTGTTTAGCATTCATCTCTAGTTTTTACATTAAATCGTTATAAAGTTTTATTTGCATCCTTGAAGTCTGCATATCGAATATTTAGCATTTTTTTATGCAAATAGTTTTTGTTGTACTTTCCTGTTTTGTCTGCTTTTTGCACAACTACTGCTTTGTATCGGAAAACATTGATAAAACATGGCTAAATGCTAAAGGTCTTAAATATAATTTTTGTTAACATTTTGGACAACACGTTGAAATAAATGTGTATTCGTTTAAAGATGTCTGCCTTAAAGTATACAATAATTATGAATTATTTGATGCAACAGTAAATATGCTGTATTAAATAATTCTTAAAGTTACAAACACAACGTTAAACGTTATTTTACGAAAATAACTTGGCTCCCTTATCGGCCTTTATGTGTTTTTTTTTTACTCACACAGTATTTTGAAAGCTTATGTCTTCTTCTTAAGGTCGAAATTCTTACAGAGATAAAACTGTTGAACAACATGTTCGCCGACTTTGGCGATTGTTTAATTTGTTTTTTTTTAAGAATATCCTACTGAATTCGTAATAGTGTAGCAGCTTTCGATACTAACTTTCAACAAATGCATGGTAACAACAAATAAAAATTTTCTATTTGCTTTTATTTACTTACTCGCTTTATTGTTTCAAATGAAATAAATATTTTAATTAATAGCGACATACAATGTTACGCTATTTTTCGTACAAAACTAATTACAAACTTTTGCTCATTTTTTACAGCATGTTAATTGTGCCGATTTAGCCATAAGCATACCTAATAATCAAGGCATGGACGATGCCTATTATCGTCTAGACTATAGTCCGCCATACGGTTATCCAGAACCAAATACAACCATCGCCTCAAATGAAATAGGCGATGAAATACAATTTTCGCGCGCTTTGCCCGGTACCAAATATAATTTTTGGTTGTATTATACAAATTTCACACATCACGATTGGCTGACGTGGACAGTGTCCATAACAACAGGTAAGTTTCAATAATTATTATTATTATTTATTGAAACTGATTTAATAAATTCCTATAGAATAATATTATAGTGAAAAAAACACTAAAAAAAATATGAAAATTTCAATATCAATAAATGAGTTGAGAAATTTACTTTGTTTAATATTTTAATGATCTTGAACAACATTTTGCAACCGTTTTAAGAGGAAATAGCCTCCCTTTTTATAATTTTGTAAAATTCCGACATTTATGCTTGCAGCATCGTAGCCTCCAAATGATAATACCGACGTAGTTCATTTGAATGACTCACTCAAATGAACTATATGAAACGTACTTTGTACTGAGCACTTTAACTAATTTATTTTTTTCAGTCCTTCAGCCCTGCATTGTTCAATGTTCTGTTCAGCTGAGTTTGTAATATAATGACAAACGTCTCACACCATACGTTAAGAAACACGCAAAAACATTATATCAATATTTGCTTGGATTTTAACAATTATACCGGGCTCACACACATTTCAATTTTTCTCGCTCAATTTTTAATTCAGCTGGGAGAAAGATAGAGGAAATATGTATTTACATCTCTATCTTTCCCCCAACTCAATGAAAGCTTGAGCAATAAAACTTGACATGTGTGAACCAGAGTATTATTTCAAATTACATCTCATAATTGATAGCAACAGAGTAAACTCATATACATTGGCAGTACGGTGCTACATAGTTTTTGTAAAAATATTTTAGTTCTAACTGAAATTTACAAAATGCATTGCTTGTTGTGGCTTTAGCTGTTCATATGCCGACATTTCATTGGTCTCTAAACTAAATTGTCAGTGAACTTTAAGCAGTTTGAAAACATTCAACCTCGGATGTTTATTCCATACGAATCAGAGAATTCAGTATTGTAAATACATAATCATATTATTAATTCTCGTATTGTATTTGAAACTTACAAACTTAAAAAAATATGGAAATGTTTATATACACAAAATCACTTATTTTCAGTTCTTTTCTTAAAATTCTTTAAATCTCTATGCAAACTGTTGTTTGTATCCTACGTGTAGATTCCTACTGGCCGAACAGTAACCCAACTATAAATTTCTGAAGGCAATTAGCAACCCAAGTTCGGTTGCCATCCATATTCGAGCCGTAAACTTCATATGAATATTTTGTTCCAAAAATTTGATGCTTTCGTTCCGAATATGTAAATCATTTAAAGATTTTTTTCAAGGCTCACAAGCTTAAATTAAAATAACATACGTAATATGTTTAAATATTTATTTTCAGGCAAGTTGTATTTTTTATAGAAAATTTGTTAGAAAAGTTAATTCAATATTTCGACCTCTCTTTGTATATTTGAAGAAACGAAATATTTTAAATATATTTTAATATAATAACTTTTCTTATTATTTAGTGTAAATTTTATTCTTATGAATCGAATAGCTGCAGCCTTGGGCAACATTATCAGTTTGATCAGTTTTATAATTTATTCTTTTCTCTGTTGTAATGTTTATAATATTGAGCATTTCTAACCAACAACAGCGTTTACAATTATTCTCCATATTTAAAACTGGTACATTTTGAAAATCAGGATTAATACAATGTGTTGCAGTTCTTAAAATTCCTCGTAATGGTAATAATAATGAGGAATGTGAAAAAGTTTATATACGTTCTATAAAAAACATAAAAAGCACTGGAATAGCAGGACACAAGTCAGGCCAGAAATATAGAAGTACTGCAACATCACCAAAAAAAAAAAAAAAATGGCCATAACAACACAAGTGATAAAAAGTCGCACAAATTGACGATTTTATTATAAATGATAATAATACTGATGTATTTCGCTGCGTAGCTTTGACCATTGCCTTTGTTTATATACTTACATAGCTTGAACCGCTGTAATATGTTTGTTTTAAATATGAAGTGATATATTTTCCAGTATAAATATTTTTAAAGAACTACTTCTTCTCTCTCAGTGTTACTGTTTTCGTAACATTAAAACCACATGTTCACCTGAATACAGCCATTCATTCGTTACTTAATATTTTATAAATTAATTATTGATGTCGACACTAACCATCCTGCTCTCCTTGTCAACAACTTTAAGTTGCACAAAATTTACATTGTAGGCCTTTAATGATTCAATTTTAATATACATATTTACACACACATTTTTATATATATATATATATATATATATATATATATATATATATATATATATATATATATATATATATATATATATGCATATACTCGTATGTTTATAAAGTACTTTTTATTGCCATCTTGTGTACCTGTCATTTACAATTTAAATTTTTATGTACAAAAGAAGAAATATATACAGATGTGAAATAATATATGTATATGTAAATATATATATACATATATGTACATACATACATACATATATACATATAAAATTTAAAGCAAAAAATCAATTAAGGACATGGTTAAATGTCACGCCATTTTAAAATGCTAACAATAGGATAATATAGTGAAAGCTTTTCTTAGTTTTATTTTATATATGTATATATACATATATATATATATATATATATATATATATATATATATATATATATATATATATATATATATATATATATACATATATATATATATATATATATATATATATATATATATATATATATATATATATATATATATATATATATATATATATATATATATATATATATATGCCATTCGTGTGTAATTATATATCAAAAAATTCTGCTTTGATGCCATTAGTGATAGACAAAGATTGAACGCTGTTAAAATATCCTTCAGCAGGATTCTTCCCCGCAAAATAATAGGAATACTTCAAAATTACTCCAAGTAAACATGGGTATAAAATTACAGGACTGGGTTAGGGACTCCTGTTTTATGTTTCATTGGACTAGTTCTACCAACCATTCGAAACGTTAAATTAAAACACGTACAATTGTCTTTTTAAACTACATGACTGCATAGCATTTTACGCAAAGTAAACCACAATTTTTGCAGAAAAATTTAATAAGTTGACAACACTGCACGCAGATGTAGTGCCCAAGACGCTAGTCTCTCTAAACTTCTTCAAGAGCCTTGTTCCAAGTACTTTTGATCACATCTTGCACTAAGGATAATTATTTTAAACTCTTCCTGAGAAGCAAACACAAACTTTACCCGCGCTTGGTAGCGTGCAAGGTTAACATTTAACTTTATAATTTATAATACATTTTTTATAAAAAGAACCATTTAATATTTGCAAAATGATTTCTTTTACATTTACGGCTGGATTATGGAATGCAACAGATTGTCGCCATTTTCTTTAATTATTCTTATGGTGTGTTTGTATATTAAACCAACTTTAATGCAAAATAAATATAAAAATTTCCTACAAAGTGAGATCATAACAGATAGATTTTATTTTAAGTAGTGTTAGTAGATTAATTTGCTTTTCATATTAAAAATATAATTAACAAATGACCATTGCGTCACAAGGTTATTAAACACGAGCATCATCATCACGAAAACACTACAGCAAATTTCTGGCTATTTTGTCATCAGATTTTTTTGTTTGATGCTTTTCATTTTTCTTTTTCATAAACTAAAGAGAAAGTGTAATCACAAGTTATCATTTGGGGAATTGAAGAAAATAAAATAAAGTTTGTTTATATTTATGTTTATGGGGAACTGTCAGACAGAAAAATGTTAATAGGGGTTGCAGATTTTAAGTTCCCAAAGCAGGATTTTTAAATCTCTTCATTTCGCAAAATTGTTATTTGAAGTGGACTACACGTTTTTTAGTTACAATTGAGTGAATACATATGTATTAATAATGAGAAATGCATATAATTTTGAGAAATTACAAATTAATAATCACAAATCCAAATTTAATATTGAGAGAATTAAATTTAGTGAATGATTTTAACCTTGGAAATAATTTCACTATTTATATAGTGGTAAGCTGTCACGCCGTCCAATTCTGCTTTGGAATTGCTTTAGTGTCCACATTAGAAAAAATCTGGTATTGCCATTTTTGTATAAAAAGTGTATAAAACGTCAAATACAACAGCACCAAATATCAAGTTGAATAGTAAGAATTTCAAAGCAAAAGAAAATTGCAGAGAACATGAAACTCTGTATCCCTCCCCAAGCTTCTTACCTCTCTTACCTAAAACAACCAAGAATTGCTGCAACAAAATTGCAAATGTGGACAGGTGTATTGCAAAAAGTTATTTTCTAACAGGCATGCTCTCCCTATCTCTCACTCTCTCTCCCTCTCTCTTCAATTATATTGCTCTTTAGCATGGGCGTAGCTAGGTATGGGCCTAGAGGGCCGTGGCACCCACCTAATTCCACAACAATTTTTTTACATACATACAATATAAAATTATTAAAAAATTCACAGGGTATTGTGGACGGATTGCTTTTTTCTATTCAAGAAAACACAGCCAATTTAGGAAGGATAGTCTCTCGTGAAACGCACCGTTCAAATTCCCCGTTTTCATCACCTGCTGAATACTGGAAGCGATCTATATACATTCCTTATATAGATTCTTTAATTTCATCACTGGACAGAACATTTAATGAAGAGAATAGGCTAGCGTTTGCAATTCATTGTTTGCATTCGTCAAACATGCTTTCTTTGAAGCTGGAAGAGCTTAAAGATGCCACAAAAACGTTTGAACATTTTTATGAGTTGGATGATTGGGAAGGAGAAATTGAGCTTTGGTATAATTCTTGGCAACAAAAAAAAAAAATAAATGGGTAAAGACGAATTAGCCGACTTAGAGCTGGCGAGTATTTTGAAAGACGCTGGATTATTTTATCCAAATACAAGGAAGGCGTTATTGATTTCATTGTCACAGCCGTGCACTACTGCAACTGTTGCGCGGTCATTTAGCACTTTAAGGCGATTAAAAACATGGTTGCGCTCCACAATGACTGAAGCTCGTTTTAACGGTAAAATAATATGCAATTTTACATATTATCAAAAAATTAGTATTTTGTATATTGCAGGACTATGTATGCTAAGCGTCCACCGAATATTGGTAACCGAGAAGGACGAATTTTTGGAAAAAATTCTAGCAAAATTTTTAGAAGATCCACGCAGATTACTCCTCAAATAGATCGAAATTGTAATAATCATAAAAAATCATAATCATAAAAAATCATAATCATAAAAAATCATAATTTTCGTGGCACCACCCTATTTCATATCCTGGCTACGCCCTTGCTCTTTAGTTATATGTTTTATAATGTTGTTTTGCTCTTACACAATCTACTGGTTTCTCATTGTGATTTTAGCCTCCTCTATAATATTTATGTTCTAAATAAACAAGTTGTTGCTGGCAAATACTCGGTGGAGACAATCTGCCTAGCCAAAATGAGTTCTTGTCCATTGCATTCAACATTAAGACATTTGAACACACACAAGAGGTAAATATAGGAGATTTCCTGATTGCTCACATTGAAATTATTTATTAATTAATTACCCATTCTCTTTTGTCATGAGTGATCTGGTTTCCCCAGAGAAAACAGATAATTGTGATATTACACCGATTAGGTGAATATTTGGGCATCGAGAAGATTTGTAGTTGTGTTGTAGCTCTTGAACCTCTTTTGGACCAAACACGTGTTATTCTGCAGAACAAACACAAATTGATTTAATCAATCCAAGTTGTTTGCTTCCCGCCTTGAAGTAAATCTGCAACGTATCGGTGGCTGTCATGCAAATATTTCATCATATACCAAAATATCAAAAATTTTTTAATAAAAAAGTCAAAGTATTAATTTGGTTTTATCTCAATTTAAATTTTAATTTTTTAAATATTTTCACAATTTCAGTTTGTATTTTCTCCAAATCAGTTTTGTATTTCGCATTTATAGTCAATTTCAACTGAAGAAAGTGTAAATTTAATCTTCAAATATTTAGTTTGTCGAGCAGTTTCTACAAACTAAACGCCTACAACAACCAATTTAAACTCAAGTTTATTTTTATAATTTGTTAGTGTAATCCTTGAACTGACATTTTCTAATAAACTAAAAGATGACAATATTTAAGGTAAGACATCCCGAATCTTGGGATTTTCCAAATCCCCCAATTCATGGAATTTATTATTTGAAATCTTTATTCGGTCATAAGCAGCCACATCTAAAATTATGTAAAATTAAATAAATTGGCAATTTATGAAATAAATTTGTTTAGTTTTTCTTTTATAGAATTAGGAAATATCATATTAAACAAACACTCAGCCAAGCAACCACAAGACATGCAATTGCTTTCAAGTCAATCAAAGTAGTATGATGTAAAAATAAATATGAAAATATTTTTTAAGGTTATTTGAATAAGCTTTTAGCAATTGTTAAATTATTGAAATAAAACTCTTTTTACTCAAATACCAACTGGCTTGATTTTCGTGCAATTATCAAAAATTAAAAAAAAGCTATTCATTTGTAAATAATATGGTTGAATTAAAGTTTATGCAAGAAATTAAAAAAAAACAACTTGGAAGTTCCCTTTAAACTTAAAATGTTTTGTCCATTTTGGTACCTCATGCATCTACTTGCGCAAAAATAACATAAAAATTCAACTGCCATTAATATAACTAAAGAATTTAAACCAAATATTTAATTTGTTTTTCCAGACAAGCTAATGTCAACAACAAGTATTACTCGAAGGGATATATTCGAACAACTGATCATAAACTTTTTTATTTCTTTTCAAAAGATTTCTTATTCCAAATTGAAAAATTATGGGCTTAATCCGGGTACAATAGCTCGACAGCACTCTTCACTTTAGGATATTCTGTAATAAATCTTCATATCTCAAGATATGCTCATGTATCTCACATTATGTATTTTTTATGTATATAATGTAATATAATTATTTGAAAATATGAAACAAGTTCCCACCGAATGATGTATGTAAATATTTATTTATATATGTACGTACATGGCTTTATTTGCCTTAATCCACTGGCTTGAAATAATTGAATGTCAAATTGTATTGCTTGGTTAGAGAGTTGCTTAAAATTTATTTTAAAAATATAATTTTTCTTAATTTGTTTTGAAAAAAATCTCATAATATATCCACACGACATTTTGGCGAAACCAAAAAATAAAAATGAAATAAAGCCTTCTGCGAAATACAAAAGTATGTCCTAAATATCTGAGAATGAGCTTAAAACGAAAGTGACTCTCGTCTCCAATTCGTCATAATTTCATAAACTCATCAGCCGGCTTCAACAATCATGTCTGAAAAAAGGTCAACGTCGTGTGCTTAAATAAAAATTATCAAGTGTAATCTGAGATTTGAAAAAATAAAAATATAAAAATCCAATATTAATTGTTTCTTGTGTTGTTTGTATAAAAGTTTTCTAATGGTTTTTTTTCATATCTGGCAACAATGTTAAATGTCTTCCCCACAGACTGTGTTCTTTTCAAAAAAAAGTTTCCAATAGTGCAAAAAACGTGTTCTTTTCTAAACATATTTGCGCATAAAAGTTGTAAACACATATATAAGATTTTTTACACTTAACTTTATTTCAAGGTTCTATATACCCACTTTTCAACTGCAACTTCTTTATTTAAGCGATAGTTATAGTCATATAATTATGACTGAAATAAACCAATTTTGTGGAGAAAATGGTTTTAAAAATATTCAGTTTTGTGATTGTCTCATCTAAGCGGAAACAACTACTTATTAATGTAAGAAAATGATAATGTTAATGTAAGAAAATGATAGATAACAATCAGCTCTGGCTATAAAAAGTCAAGTGTTCCTGTCTATTTAAAATTATGCATAAAAATTTGGCAAATTTTTCGGAATATTTCATATCATCTCATCTATTGGTTGCTTTAAATTCCAAATTGACAATTCATGAACAAAAGTTTGCAGTTTCGGACAACGCCAATTCACATATTTTATTTCATCGTATTAAAGCGACAATTCTGAGTAAATAAAATATTACGACGAATAATTGTTGTATATGCGAGAATTAAGCCACATTCTTTTCATTGGATATCGTCAGGGCTGGGCAGTATTTGAAATACGTATTTAAAATACAAATACGTATTTTGTATTTTGTATTTTAAATACATACAGATTTTTAAGTATTTTGTATTTTGTATTTTAAATACATATCCTGAAAGTATTTTGTATTTTAAATACATGATCAGCAAGTATTTTGTATTTTGTATTTTAAATACTGCAAACCATGTTTTTTATCCGATCCGCTGTTGTAGGAAAATTTCAATTTCTTTAAACCGTTAAGAACAGACAATTCATCTATAAAAGGGATTAACATAGACTGACTTCCAATATTGGAGCATGGTAGTAGACCAGTGTCTCTAATTTGATCATTGGCATAAGTAGATAAAAAGAAATCTGCAAACAAGTTACTTATTTCAGCATCCTCATCTGATTCATTTTCATTTAACTTCATCGTAGGTGGAAAGAAGTAGATTTTCTTTTTAAATTTACAAAATTGTGAAACGATTCTTCTTAAGGTTGTTTTTAATTTTTACGATATAGCTGTTATAGCAATTCTGATTTTATTTGTGATATTCGGCACGAGCAACTAGTATTTAGCAAAGTCTGATGCTGATCCAGATTTTTTATACTTTTTATAATATTTATTTTTGCTATTTTTAATTTTATAAAGAGCTTTACTATTCCATGCCGGTCCAAAGGAATCTGAACAGGTTTTTCTTGGAAAACATTGGTTCAAGAAAAAATATATCCTTTGTAGAAACTCATAATAATATGATCGATGACATCAGCTTTATTTTCAAAGTTAGAAATTGACAGTAAACTACTCCAGTCAGTATTATAAAGTAGCTCAATTACCCTGCTATAATTCCCTTTTTTGAAGCATAAGCTATTGACTATCGATTTTTCTGCAGAATGAGATGTATATAATGAAAAACATGAATTTACTAAAATTATAGGATGATAGCGGTCTTCTCGCAAAGTGAATGAATCAGTGCGAAGAACAGAGGTGTCAACATAATCATTTACAAAAACCAGGTCTAAAAATTTAATATTATCGTTATAGATGCCATTCGTCTGATAAAGATTCACATCTAGTAAGCAATCAATAAACTCAGTGTATTTTTCATTGGCGCCAGATTTATAGGGCGTGAATTAACCATTATCAGTAGAACGGTTCCAGGAAATAATAGGCATATTAAAATCACCAACTGCAATGATAGCATCATTGTGATTAGACACTCGCACAAGGGAGGAGATAGCGTCTGAGTGTTTCTGGTGAATTATTTCAGGTGAATTAGAGGGGATATACGAACACGCTACGAAAATTCTCTTGTGTTGAATTTTGTCAAAACAGCCATAAATTCAATATCCAGAAAACACCTAAACGATAAAGCTTTGGAAGTGAGCAGGCTAGAAACTGCTATCAAGACACCACCTTCCTTTATGTTATTGCTACGATCACGTCTATATATAGTATACTTAGCAGCAAAAATTTCCGTGTTCAATATATGTATTATCATTAAGCCATATTTCAGTAAATGCTATAGCATGATAGTCAAATGAGTAACTTTGATTAAATAACGCAGATAACTTCTTATGAATGCCACGAACATTTTGGTATATAAGAATAAGTTTTCAATATATTTGTTTAGTTTTTTTCAATATTTGTTGCCGTTGAAGGCAATTGAACAGAATTCCTTTGTCTTGTTTTAAATATAAATTCGCGAACGTAAATACCATTAGGCCAGAAATTTGGAGAAATAACTATATTACACAACTCATCCGGTATAGTAATCTGGAATAATGCCACTATTCTTGGTTCAGAGTAAGAAAATTTATACACTGAGATATCTAAGTTGATTCCAGTTTGAGCAGGACTAGTACATCTATTAGATAGGTTATTAGTAGTTAATAAAAAATTAACAGGTGTTCTTTCGGCGACTGTAGACAATTGAGTGGGTTGGCTCGTACGTTGAATAGAAGATACGGTACTGTCATTAACAATACATAAACACATACATGTACATGACGTGAAAGTATTTTGTATTTTGTATTTGAAATACGTGCAATAAATGAAAGTATTTTGTATTTTAAATACATACAGATTTTTAAGTATTTTTGTATTTTGTATTTTAAATACATATCCTGAAAGTATTTTGTATTTTAAATACATGATCAGCAAGTATTTTGTATTTTAAATACCGCAAGCCATGTATTTTGCCCAACACTGGATATCGTCTTCAATGTGTCAATATATTCACAAGAGGTTTTGATTAAATGATTTTGCTACTTTGGCGGTTGTTTACCTTCAGCTTGCCAAAAATAATAAACCTAACAATTTTGCATACATGTGCAGCATATATGGCATAAAAGTTGTACACAAATACATTCTTTCAATAAAAAAATGACGAAAATTATTTTTAGCTAGTGTACACAAAAAGTACCATTTGCATCGGCCGGGAATCGAACCCGGGCCGCCCGCGTGGCAGGCGAGCATTCTACCACTGAACCACCGATGCATGTATGTATTAATTTCAAAAATTGGAATCAGCTTTAAGCAGTTTTATATTTGATAACATGCAGTTTTTTTGTTAATAAAGCCAGGAAGGGCTAGAGGAAAGTTTCTTGACAGAATTGTATCATGTAATTGTGAAACTTTGTGTTATTATCAGCATCGGTTGTACAGTGTTAGAATGTTTGCCATGCGAGCCAATGCAATGGCCTTTTTTAATTAACTAGATCATTTTAAAGTCAAAGTTTTATTCAGACATTTTTGTTTAGAATAAAACAAATTGTAGCTTTAATTTATTGTTTTTTTTTTATTATACATAATTCTTTTTTTCTATATTTTGTTTATATAAATACTACCTGTAAGTGCTTTACCAGCAGCAGTGCTGTCAAATTTTTAACGATTGTTCGCCAAACAGAGTTTCAAATATCGCAATTTTATTTGAAAAAGAAACCATACTTATTGTTTTTATTAAAATTAAATCAATTTATATTTATTTACATACTTGTTTTACATTACATTGTGCATAGTGGGACTATTTATAACAACAACAAAAATAATAATTTTAACCATAACAAAAGTAAACTGTATCCAGGTACGAAAACTTCAATTTTAAAGGTGGTAATTTTTGATTAATTTGTCTGGGATGCTGGAACTTAAGGACAAAATTTTATATAAATAATAAGTATGCAAGTACGAGTATATAAAAATGATTTTTCGTTTAGTTACCGAAATTCTGAATTTTCTTTTGCCTTTTTATTTTAGCATGTATGTTTTGGATCAACCATTTGTGATCTCAAAGCAATTATTGTTTGCCATTTATTAGCACAAACGTGCTCTCTTAAGCCAACATAATATTTAAGAAAATTCACCCCTTTTATACTGGACAATTTTACTTGCGCAAGTTTTAGTTCAGTTGGGAGAAAAATGTGGAGGGTAATTTTTACTTTCTTCCAGCTTAATTAAAACCTGCTTAAGTAATATTGCTCAGTCTAAATGGGGTTTTCGTTCAAATTTTTTAAATTATTTACATTAAATTTGTTTCAATAAATCTGACGCGTTTCTTCTATTGCTCTTCTAGCGCCATAAACATTTGATATTTCTCCTTATGTATGTATGTTCCATGGCGATACGAGTACATATTTTTTTCAAAATTGCCAATCCTCTCTGTTTACAATGTTCTAAAATATTATGATAATGATAATATTCATATTTTTGCGAAAAAAATATGAATATCTTCAGAAACATATATTATAAGTGTATGCAATATTACAAATTATTAAGAAATATCGTCAATTGCTTTAAAAGGCGCCAAAATTAAAAAGGAACATTAATTTGCATATAAATAAAAAAATCTTTGTCGATTGTTACTCTGAATTTTGCAATGGGCTGAATGCCACAAAGCTACGATCTTAATTCACTATAAATACAAACATGCACTTCTCGTTTTCTGTAAAAATAATTGATTTGAAAACGATGTTTATTGGAAAACCATAAAAATTCTAATTCGGTGAGCTTTAAAGCAGGACATCTACAAGATATGTATACTTTTTTAGAAAAGTTTTATATAAAAGAGGTTATTTTATAAGTATGTAGTTAAAACAAAAACAATGACTGAAAATTTTTTGAATACCTTGTGGGAGCGATCATCCGTTTGTATTATTTTACAAACATAAGGATAAAAATCAAGAACATTCCATGATAATCTAATAAAAAGTTTTCGAATAACTCTTGTTGAAATAATTTAACTAGAATAAGAACAAAAAAAATTTTTTCCAATAATTAAAAATTATTCGAAAAAAAATTATTTTAAGAACTGTTCGTACATATACATACATTTTTCACTGAGCATGCGCAACTGTAAACGTTTTCATAATCGCTGTATGTGATCAAAAATATCCGTGACTAGAAAAAAATCGTGAACACACATCTCTTTGAACACATGCTCTTTGAACGTGACTGCAGGCACCTCTCTGATAGAGCACACCTTCCTTTTTGAAACAACCTACACAACAATTGCTAAAATATGTACATCCATTTAATATCATATACAATTGTTTTCTTTCAGCTCCCGATCCTCCTTCAAATCTGTCGGTACAAGTGCGTAGCAGCAAAAATGCTATAATCCAATGGTCACCACCAACTCAGGGAAATTATACAGCATTTAAAATTAAGGTTCTTGGTTTATCTGAAGCTTCCAACACTTACAATAGAGTATTTCTTGTTAATGACTCAACATCAGTCAGTGCTAAAGAGTTAACGCCCGGTGCCACATATCAGGTGCAAGCCTATACTATTTATGATGGTAAAGAATCGGTTGCATACACAAGTCGAAATTTTACAACAAGTAAGTCAAATCAACATGCCACAAAACGGCCACATAAATGTTTTTATTGACCCGTAATATATTCTTATTTTAATATGAATATAATTTGCTTTTGTTTTTATGTTGTTATAATAACTTTGAATTAATATGCGTTTTAATTTATGAATTTATTTTATTACCTAAAACTTTTAAGGTTCTTTGGTTTATTGACTTTTAATGGTTTTATTGTTTCTTTGGAGTTGGTGTCGAAATTAATTTGTTTTTAAACTATTTTATATAAGATACATAATATACATACGAATTAATAACATCTAATTATTTTTCCAACAAAAACAAAAATAACATTACTACCAAAAAAAACTCACACTTTAAACCACACATTTCGCAAATCTAAATAGTACGGAGAACGAGACATAAAGATTTATTGGATATAAAAATTCTAAGAGGTAAAAAGGACTTTAATTTTTTGGCTTTAAGTGTAAAAACATATTTATGTATATAAAAGCACCACCGCCACCCTCTATATAGATAATTATGCATATAGCTCATTTGTTCAAACAACGTCATATCTCAAAAGTGATATTTTTGGCATAATAATGCAAAATTAATCTCCATATCGTTCTTTATCCTGTGTAGGAAATTTATGTAAATATTTTGTTAACTCACCTCTTTATAGAAGGTTATTGATTATTTTATTTTTCCTTTGATTTTGTATTTAAACTAAAAATTTTGAATTCGTTTTCTGTAAAACCAGATATTTTGAGTTATGACGTTGTTTGAGCAAATGAGCGCTATATAGTATGTAGTATGAAGTTGCTGGTACTAAAAAATCCCTATTTTCTTATTGATAATTATCATTATATTGAACGTATAGTACATTTTAATTCATGACTTGTTTGTTGTTCTTACTTGCTTACATTATTTGGTTTTATATGTACATATTTTTAATATATGCTATCAATAATTTAGGGCCTGTTTGTAAATGCATGAATGCGCTGTATAATATAAATGTTTTTCGATGCTTTTGCCGATCAGCTGTCTATGATACTTTTATTTGTTCATTTTCTTTACGAACGATAAAACTAAAAACATAAAATTTTATAATAAACTGTTTTTTTTTTGGTTGTAGAAAAAACTTAGAAAAAATTTAATTAATATGTTATTTAATGGTTAAACAATTTTATTTTTAAATATTGATATTTCAATACTCATTGAGTATCAACTACAGTATATTGAGCATCGTAATATCGATATTCAAAAATAAAACTGTTTAATTTTTAAATAAGACGACCTGAAGCTTAATTAAATATTTTAATTAAAATTGTTATAAAATTGTTAAAAACATAGAAATATTATTTAAAAAAAAATTAAAATGAGCAATTAAAAACACATTCCAAATGTAATGGAATACTATTGAATATTCCTTAATATTTTTTTTTTTAATTTCATTAATTTCGTATATAAAACGTTAAAATACTTGCCCCGATTATGGTTTACAACACCTAAATTTTGTGTTGTTTCATGCCAAAAACTGTTAAAAAAAATATTAAAGAAGCGTATATGTATTTTGTTAGAAATAAATAAAAGAACAACAAAAAATACACACAAATGGCACGTGTCCGGAAAAGAATTCGAAACAGTTCAAATCCATTGGAACTACCATATATAGAATAAGTCTGTATAATTTTTATAAAACAAAAAGTTATTACAATACCTTCATTACAATAACATACTTTATAGTTTTATAAAAATTTTCCGCATAATTAAGGATGGTTTCTTTTTTTTTTTGATACAAAAACTGAGCACTTTTCAAAAAAAAAATAACTCTGCCATTCTTTAATATTTCTAATTGGCTGTCCCAAGCCATTTAGTTGTTCAGTAAAATTATCCCATTCGTCCTTGAGCTGTATTTTGTTATATCCAAATGGCAGCTTGCCTGGGCAAATATCTGGATTAATTTTCATCAGCTCAAAAAATATTTATTTTATTATTTAATTTTATTATTTTGTATTTATTTATTTTATTTTTATTTTTTACAGTTCTGTGTGTTTTGCAAAACAAATTTTATATGCATACTTAAATCTATATATATAAAAATAAGTCCATATATGTACGTCGCCGAACTACTCATAAACGCGTCGAGCGATTTCAACCAAACTTATACACTACGTAGGCAGTGGCCCATATATGGTTTATATGAAGTTTGGTTAAAATCCGATAACGCATGTGTGTGCGGTGCGTATGTGAAGTGAGTGTGTTTTTGGGAACAAAACCAACTTTATTAAAAACAAGTGTGTTTCTTTTCTTCTTTTGTTTTGCCGTGCGAAGCAGGCAACGGGCCCGCTAGTTTTTTATATTTATTTTCGATTTTCAACTTGTAATATTAATAAAACAACACCTAATGAGCTGTTGTAGATTTTTGACAGTGCGAACAACACATACTGACAAAACTTGTAAACCATAATCGCATTTTAAAAAATACAACATTAAAGTAACAACTGTTGTAAACCGTAATCGAGGCAACTTGTAATATATAAAATATATTACAATAAAATACCATAAAGTAAAAGAGAGATGTCACGAGACAACAGATATTGCCTTTTCTATACATCTTTTTCTTTCGGCATCTCGTTTTTATTTTAATTTTAAAATTTTTCATTAAGTTATGGTTTTTCCTCTTATAATTTCGTCACTTCTTCACTTTTTTTTGTGCATTAATTGGTATCAATTAACCTTTCAGTCACGATCTCGAAAGACCTGACTTATTTATTTATTAAACGTCAAAATGTTCATCTCTGGTATAGTTTATGTTAAATACTCATCCATTGCATCACAAATTTTTCTGATTTTATTTTTGTTCATTTGCGCCAAATACAGTGTCATGATGGCTGTATTTGTGACCATCTGGCAGTCCCACTGTTTGCAATTACGGACATGTTGCTCATTAGATAGAGTGCATTTGAGGCATTTACGAACATATATTTAATACATCATAATATCACGAATTTTTCGCGCTTTTTATATGCTCGACCGCATGGCAGACCGATGCTTGCTATATGTATATTAATATGTGTATTCGCATGCAACTTTTAATTTTTTCTCTAAATAAGCAGATAAAGTTTGCTATGTTTATTAAATCTATTCAAAAATATTACTATTAATTTGGGATAAAATTTTTAAAATTCAATATATCGTAAACTGTAGCTGATTAGATGCGTCCGAAAAGGAATAAATATCTAATATTACTGGAAGACCTTTCAGATAGGAAAATAAATTCATTGATTTATCAATTATTGAATTTGAAAACTTTCAGGTTTATACGTTATCGCGAGTTTAGTGTATTTTAAAAATCTAAGATTACAAAAGAATATTGGTGTAACATATTTGTTGTCAATTGCCAAAAAAAAAAAAAAAATTTAGAAATTTTTGACCTATTAAAACATTACACACTGTTTCTTAGTAAACTTGCACTTAAATCCTTTGTTCTTCCTGAAAGAGGAGAAAATGTTAAGATTTTTCTTTAAAAAATTAAAAGCGTTATATGATTAAAAAAGCCTTATTCGTTACATTGAGAAGAGTTCAAAATGCAGAATGTAAAAAAATTGATAAAAAATCAAATGCATCGGCCGGGAATCGAACCCGGGCCGCGTGGCAGGCGAGCATTCTACCACTGAATCACCGATGTCTATGTAAATTCGTAAGCCCGTCTAGGATGTCTCGTGAACTATATTGTACAAGAAAAGGCATCCATTATTATTAACTTCGTAACGCAAGCTTTTTTTCAAATTAATGCCTCTTTTCATCCGTAATAGGTAGACACGCCTGGCAAACGAATATTCAGCACCAAACCACGAGTGCTCATGTCTTATAAAAATATTTCGATAGATCATAATATGATTCGCCCTTTTTTATTTATCTATTGCAATTTTTTAGGATATAAAAGTAACAGCCTGTAATAGACATCGAACGCTTTCGTTCTCAATACCATTGCTAAAGAAAACGTGAAATAAATAAACCAACATTCTTTAAATTTATGCAAAAAGAAAATCGTCATATCATACTACGTATAAATACATTCATTTCGGCATTTAAAAATGCGACCGACACTGAAGCAGCCTTATCGCCAATTGAAATATGAAAAGAAATTTAATTTGAGTTTTTATTTTCAATATTTTTTTATATTTTAAACAAAAGTTTTCTAAAACCCATACTTAAACTTTTTGTTGTACCATTTTTTAATGATGGTCTTGTAATACTCGTTCGTAAATAATTTGACGGTCTGTGTTGCAAATGTAAATCTAAGATAAGTGAGAGCTTTTCGCTTGACATTGAAGAGGCTATAAAAATATTTCCTTTTCAAAATAAATTCACTAGTAATTGGCTCTATTATTACATTTTCATAATCATTTGCCCAGTTTTCATACTTTTGATAATCTAATGGAAAACAACTCGAGTTGTAGTTACGAAATTGTAGTTTGTTGGGTGTGGAAAATCTTGTACCATAAAATATTTATATATGTACACTCACCCACCCACCCAACCAACCAATTACAAATGAATTTATTCTAACTTAGCAGTTTTTTTTACTTCTGAATTAATTGTACGATTTATAAAAAAAGGAATGTTGCATCGGCCGGGAATCGAACCCGGGCCGCCCGCGTGGCAGGCGAGCATTCTACCACTGAACCACCGATGCTTGTATTGCTCGCGGCTTAGCTTTTAAATACGCTCTTTGCTTGATAGATCCTTATCAAATATGTATGTGGACAATATATACTATTCAAAAAAATCTGTCTTCTATTTTTATAATTTGCAATATTTATTTTAAGTTTCGAAAATGTCATTGTTTTACTATTCTGCTTAATTCATATTAAAACTAAATAATATATATATATATATATATAATATATATATATATATATATATATATATATATATATATATATATATATATATATATATATATATAATGCATGCAATTTGTATATGCTGATAAAATAAATTTGTGTCTATAGTTTTAAGATTGATTATATATAATGCAGAGTAAACTGGCTGATGAGCCACTCGGCTCAATTGAAATGCTTTCTGGGAAAGGTATTGGAAGTTTTTATAAAAATGGCAAATAATTCTCTCTTAATAAAATCAAAAATAGTTAAAAGTATATGATGAAGCTTTGCTGTACTAGAATATTTTAACGTGAAATATTTTAAGTTTGATAATCATTTGAACTACATATATTAAGGCCATATATGACACATTTGTAACTTACTACTATATTATGGTAAAACTATTTAGTAAAGGAACATAACCTTGATTTTCATAATAATATCACGGACCACAAACATTTAATTCAATCATAGTATGTTACTGTGGAATGATTATTAGCTCAACAATGTTTTTACTTTGTGTACGAATTATAAATGTATTTACATAACTTATATTTTGGATGCAGTATTATTACATACATATATACATAAATATATCCTTTGTAAAATATATATATATATATATATACATGTGCATAAATTTAAAAAAAAATGCCTTTGCTTGTTTTACAAATTTTAATGCAATAGAGGAAGTGTAATATTTTCCTGAAACTGCATACATTTATATGTATGTGTATGTCTGTATATATGTTTAATAATCATATAAATAATTATTGCCAGAATTTGATATTCATATGCAATTTTTTTTTCTTTTTTTTATTTCCCCTTTATACTTCCATGTTAATTCATTGAAAAATGCTCACCACAACTTTATCGGTTCTATCGTTATTTGTGTACGCCTTCCTTTCATAAAATACATAAAACCAACAAAATCGTCTTGCTCGTTTGTTCGCTCTTTGTATGTTGCCGCATATCTCATTTGTTCTATTGTTACCATGGACCAACATGCAACGCCAACCATATATATATATATTTTTTAAATTTATTTTACTTCAAAATCATCGTAATATACATATGTAATGTAAACAATTGACACCCAAAAAGAACCTAATACGCCGGGTAAATTTATCGTTTGGTTTCGTAATGAAACCACATTGCTCGTCCTTTGGCAGCCACCATATCCTGCTGGCATTTATACACATTATAAAGTGTCCATAGAGCCGCCTGATGCATTGGAAAGTGTTTTGTATGTGGAAAAGGAGGGTGAGCCGCCAGGACCTGCTCAAGCAGCCTTTAAAGGTCTAGTACCAGGTAGAGCCTATAATATATCGGTGCAAACAATGTCTGAAGATGAGATATCATTACCCACCACCGCTCAGTATCGAACAGTGCCATTACGACCGTTAAATGTAACATTTGACAAAGACTATATAACATCGAATTCATTTCGGGTATTGTGGGAGGCTCCCAAAGGCGTTTCGGAGTTTGATAAATATCAGGTATCCTATGCAGCATCAAGGAGACAACCCACTGTCACTAGGTCAGATGATCCCATAGCATATTTTGATTTTCGTGATATACCAGAACCTGGCAAAACATTTAATGTTATAGTCAAGACAGTTTCCGGTAAAGTAACCTCTTGGCCAGCTACCGGAGATGTTACCTTACGTCCCCTGCCCGTTCGAA
Organism: Germaria angustata; assembly: GCA_963681545.1. NCBI lineage: Eukaryota > Metazoa > Arthropoda > Insecta > Diptera > Tachinidae > Germaria > Germaria angustata. The sequence goes on along the minus strand of OY813001.1, from coordinate 58,230,836 downwards.
ATTTACGTTCCTTTTCGGATGATAAAAGCAATAGCATGATTATAACATGGGAACCTGATCCGGCTTCAACCCAAGATGAATATCGGATTGTTTATCATGAATTGGAAACATTTAATGGTGATACCAGTACTCTATCCACCGAAAGAACTAGGTTTAGTTTAGAATCATTATTGCCGGGTCGCAATTATTCCGTTTCGGTGCAAGCCTTGTCCAAGAAGATGGAATCTAATGAAACAACCATATTCGTAGTTACTAAACCCTCATCACCCATTATAGAAGATTTGAAATCGATTAAAATGGGCTTGAATATCAGTTGGAAGAGTGATGTTAATTCAAAACAGGAACAATATGAGGTCCTATACTCGCGCAATGGCACCTCTGAAGTCCGTACCGTATTTACCAAAGAATCGCGTTTGGTTATTAAGAATCTATATCCTGGAGCTGGCTATGAAGTGAAAGTGTTCGCAGTTAGTCATAATTTAAGAAGTGAGCCTCACGCCTACTTCCAGGCTGTTTGTAAGTATTTTTGTAATGAAAGTTTGTAACTACATTTGAATGATTGCAAATTGAAATCGATTTCCAGATCCAAATCCGCCTCGTAATTTAACCATAGAAACTGTGCGCAGCAATTCCGTTTTGGCTCACTGGGCTCCTCCAGAAAATAGTGACTTTTCCGAATATACGATACGGTATCGTACCGAATCGGAACAACAGTGGGTACGATTGCCAAGTGTACGCACGACCGAAGCTGAAATTACCGATATGACCAAAGGCGAAAAGTATACAATACAAGTTAATAGTGTTAGTTTCAACGTGGAAAGTCCTTCGCCACAAGAAGTCAATACCACCGTGCCTCCCAATCCTGTATCGAATATCATTCCACTGGTAGATTCACGTAATATAACGTTGGAATGGCCTAAGCCGGAGGGAAGAGTTGAATCATATATACTAAAATGGTGGCCCACCGATAATCCATCAAAGACTCAAACTAAAAATGTCTCTGAAAATAAATCAAGTAAGTGTTTTAAACATATTATATAAAGAGGTCAAAAGTTGGATGTTTTTTGGGAAGCTGTCCATAGTCAATATCTAACAATTGAGACTAAAAGTCAGTTTACTGCCACTAGTTCTGTTACTTCCCCGACTTTTGTTTTCTTTAACACTTTTGTTTACTTCGTTTGATTTCCAACTCTTTCAATTCAATTACCTCCTTAACAGCCGATGATATTTCCACCGTACGTGTTCTTATTGGCGATCTAATGCCGGGTGTTCAATACAAATTTGACATACAAACCACTTCTTATGGCATTTATTCTGGCACTACGCACCTCTCCACACGCACGATGCCTCTTATACAATCTGAAGTCGTTGTTGTCAATGATAAACAGGAGGACGAGCGTGATACTATAACGCTATCGTATACACCAACACCACAGTCATCTTCGAAATTCGATATCTATCGTTTTTCACTGGGCGATCAAGAAATTAAGGACAAAGAAAAACTGGCAAATGATACTGACCGTAAGGTAACATTTACTGGGTTAGTGCCCGGTAGGCTTTACAATATAACTGTTTGGACAGTAAGTGGTGGAGTCTCTAGTTTACCTATACAACGCCAAGATAGATTATTCCCCGAACCCATAACACAGTTGCACGCAACAAATATCACAGATACTGAGATTTCTTTAAGATGGGACGTGCCGAAGGGAGAATTTAATGATTTCGATGTACAATATCTAACGGCCGATAATATATTGGCCCAGAATATCACCACTAAAAATGATATCACGATAACCGATCTTAAACCGCATCGTAATTATACATTTACGGTGGTAGTGAGATCCGGTACAGAATCATCAGTATTACGTAGTAGTTCTCCTCTATCGGCTAGTTTCAGTACAAATGAAGCTATACCGGGAAAAGTTGAAAGATTCCATCCCATTAATGTGGAACCTAGCGAGATTCTATTTGAATGGTTGCTGCCTCAGAGTGAGGCAAATGGTATTATTAGACGATTTTCAATAACCTATATGAATGTTAATAATATGACGGAAAGAAAAACGTTGGACTTTGATTCGTCGGAGTCGACAGGCTCCATTAAAAATCTAAAACCCGGAGAAACTTATGTCTTCAAAATACAAGCGAAAACGTCAATTGGTTATGGACCAGAAAGAGAATATAAGCAGACTATGCCTATATTGGCTCCACCAAGGCCAGCTACTCAGGTTGTACCCACAGAGGTATATCGCAGTTCATCTACAATACAAATTAGGTTTAGGAAGAATTATTTCTCAGATCAAAACGGACCGGTGAGTTTTGTTTTTATAGTTTACTTTAAATATAGAATTTCTTTTTTTTAATTTTCAACTATTTTAGGTGCGCATGTATACGATTATTGTGGCCGAAGATGATACCAAAAATGCTTCTGGCTTGGAAATGCCTAGTTGGCACGATGTTCAGTCCTATAGTGTCTGGCTGCCATATCAAGCTGTTGAACCTTATTATCCCTTTGAAAATCGCTCTGTTGAAGATTTTACTATAGGTACTGAGAATTGTGATAATCGCAAGAGCGGCTATTGTAATGGTCCTTTGAAATCTGGTACTACTTATCGCGTAAAAGTACGTGCCTTTACTGCTCCGGATAAGTTTACCGATACAGCTTACAGTTTTCCAATACAAACCGGTAAGTATAGAAGATTTTTTCTTTATAGTGACAAACTATATTATCCCTATAGATTCGAAAATGATATTCCCTTCTTTTGAATTTGGAAATTAGCTTTAATAGCTTCAATTAGCTTCAATTTCGACTTTATTAACGGTTTGAGTTAAATTAAAATGAATAAATTTGTTTATTAGTTCTGAATATCTATTGCAAACTTCGTTCTTACATAGTAAAAATAATAAATGGAAAAGCATTTTTCGCAAAATATTCTCGTATTAAATGAATAGAATTTACCACGGACTCCAATTAATTTTAGTATGAAGTAGGCGCACACCAAGTGTCTATTTAACAATCTCTTATACATTTTCTAATATTATGGTATGAAATTGATGAAAAAATTCATCCTAATAAAGAATCGTGCTCCAACCTGGCTATAAAATGTTTGACTCATTTAATCATAATCGAGTAGTTCGTTAAAATACGTTAATGTTAAAAATTAATTTGTAAAAAAAAATCTAAAAATATTTTTTCTACCAATAATTAGTTTTCTCATTAAACAGATCAAGACAATACTTCTCTGATAGTGGCTGTTACTGTACCATTGACTATTATTCTTATACTTCTGGTCACATTAGTCTTCTATAAGAGACGTCGAAATAATTGTCGAAAAGCCACTAAAGATTCACGAGCCAACGACAATATGTCTTTACCAGACAGTGTAATCGAACAGAATCGGCCGATATTAATTAAAAATTTTGCCGAACACTATCGCATGATGTCGGCAGACTCTGATTTTCGATTTTCTGAAGAGTTTGATGAACTAAAACATGTGGGACGTGATCAACCTTGTACATTTGCCGATTTGCCATGTAATCGACCGAAAAATCGTTTCACCAATATTTTGCCATACGATCATTCACGTTTTAAACTACAGCCAGTAGATGATGATGAAGGGTCTGACTATATAAATGCCAACTATGTACCGGGCCATAATAGTCCTAGAGAATTTATAGTGACTCAAGGACCTTTACATTCTACGCGAGATGATTTTTGGCGCATGTGTTGGGAAAGTAACTCAAGAGCCATTGTTATGTTGACAAGATGTTTTGAAAAGGGTCGTGAAAAATGTGATCAATATTGGCCAAATGATACCGTGCCAGTGTTTTATGGAGACATTAAAGTTCAAATACTAAACGACAGTCATTACCCTGATTGGATTATGACAGAGTTTATGGTGTGCAGGGTGAGTGCGAAGTATAAAAAATTTGTGCATTTTAAAAATTTTGTTTTATTTTTGTAGGGTAGTGAACAGAGGATTATGCGACACTTCCATTTCACCACGTGGCCAGATTTTGGTGTACCTAATCCTCCACAAACTTTAGTGCGCTTTGTTAGAGCGTTTCGCGATCGCATTGGCACCGAACAGCGTCCAATTGTAGTACACTGCAGTGCTGGCGTAGGACGTTCGGGTACTTTTATAACATTGGATCGCATACTGCAACAGATTAATACCTCCGATTTTGTCGATATATTTGGCATTGTTTTTGCCATGAGAAAAGGTAATATTAAAGACATATTGGTTTACCATCTTAACGCATTCACATATTTAAGTAAAATATTTACTTCCTAGAACGTGTTTGGATGGTTCAAACAGAACAACAGTATATTTGTATTCACCAATGCCTGTTGGCTGTGTTAGAGGGCAAAGAAAATATTGTAGGTCCTCCGAGAGAAATACATGATAATGAAGGATATGAAGGTATGTGAACTTTTATATTTCTTTTCTTTAATTTTTGGTTACAATTGGTTATTGGGTCTTTATTAAAACAGAAGAAAGTGTAAAATATGATTAAAACGTTTGCTTAATTAATAGTCCATAATGAAAAAAATATATACATACATATGTATGTAGGCTTGATCAGGTTATTATAAACTTTTCTCTATTTTATAGCAGCAAATTAATAGTTTTCTCTTAGCAATTTTATTTATATTCTGCAGAATAATCAATAACACTTGGACTTGGGGGCGAAAAATAAAAATACTTTAACTTATGCGACTAATGCCAATTTAAAGAAACATTTCAACATACTGAATTTTATGTAACGCAAAAAATTTCTAAATAATCGATCAACGAAACAATTTCTAAATAATCGATTTTAGGAATATCACTTTTTAGATATTTGAATACTATTTTTGAAATTCAGAAACATTTATCTATGGCTCGAAAACGTGTGCCAAATAAAATATTCAAAATTTTATTACAAAATAAATCTTGCTTGTACTATAATTTGCAGAAGTTATCACAAAATTTTAATGCATGTCATTCGACTACTTTAAAAAACGATACAAAATAAAAATTTCTGTCGTAAAGTTACTGGTTTATTATTAACGAGAAAGTTCTCAAACAAATGTTTTGCTTGGTTTGTCATAAGCATACAAGATTGAATGTTTTCAAATTGCTTAAAGTTCACTGACGATTTGGTTTAGCGACCAATGAAATGGCAGCATATGAACCATATGAAAAACAGCTAAAGCTACATATAATTTTTTTATTAATTTTTTTTTTTTAATTATTGTTTTTGGTGCCATTTACTTAATGTTTTTTACACTTTGTGTGTTTTTTTGGGATGAAAATATTCGTCTGAATTTGACGAATACGAATCCGAATGTCATGATCATGTAAACATCACAATATAAATAATCGGGTGCAGATACTGGCTAAATACTTAAATACTTAGACGTGTATTGGTAACGCTGTTTTTTTTACAGTTTTGACAGGTGATTACAAATTTTTAGTTCGATTCACATTAGAGCAACGAATGAATATTTGTAGAAATTTATTAATTCATAAATTTACTTAAGAATATATTTGATTAACTAATAATGGACCTGCTTTGCCCTGAATGTGCATTTCGAAATTTATTGTATAATATATTGCAAGTAATTTTTTAATTTTTCATAAATACATACTACATATAAATATGTATGTACATACACGTGTGTACATAGAAAATGTATATTTATCTATTGACTTCAGCACTATTTAAACAGTTTTATTTTCCGTACTTGGCGTAAAAAAAACAAAAAATAATCTTTTGCTTATACCCATTATTATTCGTACGTTGTGCATAAGTATGTATATGCATATAGATATGTATACATATTTAGTCAATCTGGCGTTAAATTTTAAAGGAAGTAGGCATTTTTCAATGCCCAACTTTGCCCGGTTTCTTTTTTCGCTAATTTCTTTTTGTGTGGCATACCCTAACACTTTGCGTACTTCGTTTTCATCTTCATTTTTACATAGAAACAAAAAAATATGTTTACTTATTCCTCTGCTTACCTAAAAAATACAGTAATAAAGTAGAGGTATTGCCCAGCAAACAATCAAGAATTATTTATAGTCAACCCCATTCTTGAACGTTTAAAAATGATTTATTGTAATTTGAGAAATAGCATACGGAATAAAAGGGAACTTATTTTAATAAGAAAAATATACATACATACTCGTATATACATAAGTATGTTGGTTTTGAAATTTATTTTCAAACATTGTCATCAAATATTTTTTGAAATAAAAATATCGTTTTGTGTTTGTTCAAGACAACAATCCAAAACACTCTGCCGTTGTAGTCAGAAAATGGCTACTATATAACACGAAAAAGGTTTTGCCACAACCACCTCAAGGCCCGGACTTGATTCCCATAGAACATTTGTGGGCTCATATGAAAACAAAATCAAATTCATACCATGAAACCAATAAAGAATCCCTGAAAACTGCTCTAATGAACGGATGGCAATCAATGCCTGTACAAGAAATCTACTATATATTCGATGCCAAGAAGACTCCAAACCGTTAAAGAAGCAAAAGATCATCATACAAAATACTAAAAAGTTGAATATTTATTAGTTTTTTATAGTTTCAATAAGAATTCCACTTCTGTGCAAGTTTTTTTTTTCCTATGAATATTGGCACATTTTTGTTGCTGTATTTTTTTTCTTTATACATACATACAGTGTGCAGCATAACTCAAGGTACCCCAGTATATATAAAAATTTTGATAAATATCCGATAAAAATATGTGATCAAATTCATGTGACTTTTCTTTATTATAGCGACTTATTTAATAATGTTTAAAAAAAAACAAAAAAGTATTCATGTATTGCATAAGACGAACAAAAATTAGATAAAATTTCCGGTAACCCCATATTTTTGCACAGCAAAAGTCTTGGTACCCCTAAAAAGAAAACCGTAAATTTTAAATGTACGTTTGGCTAAATTATATTAATATTGTACCTAATACTTAGTAGGATATCCTTTAAGACAAATTACTTCATTTAACCGATTTGGCATCGAATATACTAGTTTTTCTGTGTAAACTGGTGATATTTGGTGCCATTCAGTCATAAGCAAGTTTTTGAGCTCAGTTTTGTTGGAAATTTTATGATTCCGTAATCGTTTTTCCAAGTGATCCAACAAGTGCTCAATTGGGTTCAAATCGAGACTTTGTGGGGGTGTATTAAGCGTGTGGGGAGTGTTGTAGGCAAGCCACATCTTCACATCAGCAGCAGTGTGTTTAGGATCATTGTCCTGTTGAAAGTGATAATCATTAGGAATTTGTAGTTTTTTCCGCACTTTGCTTTAGGTTTTTCTTTAGAATATTTAAATATACTGTTTTGTTCATTGTTTCCTCTATAAATTCCAAATTACCTACACCTGCTGCTGACATACATCCCCACACCATGATACCACCGCCTCCATGCTTTACAGTTTTGCGCGTGTTCTTTGGATTCAGCTCTTTATTTTTCTTTCTCCAGACTAACGAACGTCCGTCCGAGCCAAAAATGTTAAATTTTGACTCGTCCGAGATAATTACCTTATTCCAAAACTCATTTGTTTTTGTTTTATGTTGGTTTGCAAATTCTATTCCTTTCTTTCTATTTACTTCACTAACATAAGGCTTCTTGCGTGCTGTTCTAGCATTATACCCGGATCTTTTTAGTGATCTGCGTATGGTGTCCGCAGAAATGCTTTTATTTAAAGACTCCTTTAATTCTGTAGCAATCTTTGGAGCACTTTTAAATGGATCATTCTTTATTACGGATCCTATTTTTTTTTCTTCTCTGGCACTTAACTTTCTAGGGCGTCCTGATCTTGGTTTATTTTCAATTCTATTTTCTTTTTTAAAACGATTAATCACTTTCTGTATTGTGGATTTACTCCTGTCTGTTATTTTGGCAATTTCGGAGTAAGATTTTCCCATATTATGATTACTAATTATAATGTTTCGTTCCTCAATGGGCAATTCTTTTCGAGACATTTTTATGGAGCACTTTTTTAAACAAAAATTATTTTTTGATATTGGTATCAATAAGAAATACTTTAAAAAAACGTTTTTGATTTACCGTTATAAATTTTGAGAAGAAATGTTTATAAATAATGGAGTTACCAGTAATCTTTTATACAAAATGATAAAGAGTACCAAGACTTTTGCTGTGCAAAAATATGGGGTTACCGGAAATTTTATCTTATTTTTTGTTCGTCTTATGCAATACATGAATACTTTTTTGTTTTTTTTAAACATTATTAAATAAGTCGCTATAATAAAGAAAAGTCACATGAATTTGATCACATATTTTTATCGAATATTTATCAAAATTTTTATATATACTGGGGTACCTTGAGTTATGCTGCACACTGTATACTATAATCCTCAATAAAATGTTTTTCATATGTAGTGAAAGTACGGATCTCAAGTTTAAATTATTCTTTAATAAACACAAATTTTCGGTTGTGGATAATTTTGTGGGCTTGTGATTTGTAGGTTGGTTTTGAAATTTATTGTCAAACATTGCCATCAAATATACATATTTTTGTGAACTGTAAACAAATATGGAAGTTAAATGTATGAAGTTAATTTATTTCATTTTATAGTACTTCCTATTTCTGGCTATCAAACTTTAATGCTATTATGCATTATATTAATAAACGTGTAAAAAGTCAAAAATAGTAATGTTTTAATAAAAAAAAATTATAAAAATTATATGAATTTCCCTTCGCAATGGAAATGTGCGGAAGTGGTAATGGTCCCTAAACCTGGAAAGCCAGAAGATATTGTAACATCATATCGCCCGATAAGTTTGCTAGTCACATTCTCCAAAATATTTGAAAGGATATTTCTGAGACGAATGTTACCTATACTAGCAAAAGAAAATATAATACCAGAGTACCAATTCGGGTTTAGACATAAGCATGGCACACCTGAACAATGCCATCGTATAGTAAATTTTATACGGGATTCCTTGGAGAACAAAAGATATTGCTCAGGTGTATTTTTGGATGTGCAACAAGCATTTGATAGGGTCTGGCATGCAGGCCTACTATATAAGCTTAAAAAACTACTTCCAACACATTTTTACCTAGTACTAAAATCTTATATCAGCGAAAGGTATTACTATGTTAAGGTCAACAGAGATTTCTCTGAAATTTACAGTATCAAGGCTGGAGTCCCTCAGGGTAGTGTGTTAGGCCCAATTTTATATACAATTTTTACATCGGATATGCCCTTAATAAATAATGTACTAGTTGCAACCTACGCTGATGATACAGCGGTGTTAGCTGCTGACGCAGACTCGGATGTTGCATCACAATATCTTCAAAGAGAGCTTGATGAAATAGGAATTTGGTTAAATAAATGGAAGATAAAAGTCAACACCGAAAAATCTTTACACGTGACATTTACTTTGCGTCGTGGAAACTGCTCACGTGTTTCAATTAACAACAGTGATATTCCGCAATCTGACACAGTCAAATATTTAGGTCTGCACATCGATCGCAGGCTTACATGGAAAAACCACATTAAAGCTAAGAAGCAACATCTTAACTTGAAATTCAAGCGCCTATTTTGGTTACTAGGTACCAAATCCAAACTAAGTCTCGAGAATAAGATAATTTTATACAAAGTAATGTTAAAACCAGTGTGGACATATTGTATACAGTTGTGGGGAACGGCCAGCAATTCTAACATTGAAATTCTACAGAGGTTTCAGTCGAAAACATTGAGGTCCTTAGTCAACGCTCCATGGTTTGTATCAAACAAAACAATTCATGATGACTTATCAATTCCGATGGTTAAAGAAGAAGTTAAAAAATATAGCGAAAATTACTTGGAGAGGCTGAGTAACCATTGTAACCCATTGGCAATAATGCTATTAGATGACACAAACGAAGTAAAAAGACTGAAAAGGAACCACATATTAGACTTGCCATTTAGAACATAATCAATTATATATAAATAAAATTCTGTGTACATATATGTAAATATTAATATAGATTAAACTTTAAGATTTTTGTATATAATGTATTATAAATTTTTGAAATAACTTTAACAATTTTTGTTTTTGTATATTGTTGTTCTTATTGGAGTTCAACAATGAATGTTATTTTATTACTCCTTATTTTATAAAATTTACTTATTATCCTTGGATAGATTGTAAATAAAATGAGAAAAAAAAAAAAAATTATATGAAACCTTTTTGTCATATACAAAAATACAATGCGGTATTTCAATATTTAATATTAAATTGAAATAGTGAGATGCATTAAATGTCATTCATAACCGAACATTCTTCAATTAAAATTTTATTCGCAAATATCCGCAAACTTTTCGGTTAACTTTTTAGAACGTGTACATTTTTTTTAAACAACGGCTGTTTCAGTGATAATAGAGGCAACTTGATAACTTAAAATCTTCCCATTGGCAATGCTAAACCTCTATTTTGATTATTAGATTGTGGTATTCTCCGAACTTCCTTTTTATTTTGATCAGCCAAAAAATTTTTCCATCTTCAACATTGCCAGTGTTTAGCTTGTGAGTTGTGCAGTGGTTAGTTAAAAAATGCCAAAGCAGAAGAAATCATCACGAATCAGATTAGATTTGCAGCAAAAAGTGCTTCTTTAAACCTCTATAAACTATTTTTATGCGTACAACAAAACTGAGCGGGACTGTGAAATTGAACACCCAGTACAAACTAAACCTAAGTTTCTTTTTTATAATAATGAAAACTATTATATGTCTTTTAATAAAAATGTAACATTTGGTACCAAAAAAAATTTTTACATATTACATACATACTTTATTCCTTTTTTCGACTAAAAAACCGCTTAGAAAAGTTAAAAGTTCGAAGAACTTAATACCCCTTCGGACATTTTGGTTAACTTTTTTAAGATTCTACTGTATTGCTTTTGCACCATGCCATTACTTTGTGCCGCCTTCTATAAGTACATATGTATGTAAGTATGTATTTATGCACATTTGACTATATACATAAATGTTTGTGTTTGCGGTGTTCCTATAATTCTCATTCAGTTTATAGAGAATTATATATAAGTATATGTGTTAATTGTTGTTGAATTGTGAATTCAAATTTCTTTATATATAAGATTTTTTTATATGTATCTTTTAAAATAGCAGAAAGTTTTAAATAAAGAATTATCAATGTCCGTGCACCAACAATTGGTTGGAAAAATGTTCCAAATAAATTTGTTTATAGAAACCTTTCATATGAGTGTTAGTAAATGATAGAAAATTTAACATGACCTAAAAGTGTAAATATAATTCAGAAGTAAATTTTGATTTAATTTTTAAATTTTACTCAGTGTAAATTAAGTTTGTCCCGCCTTGCAAACTTACAAATTTAACAAGAACATCCAGCTCTATAGTTCTGAATTGTTGCTAAATTTTGCTTGTTAAAAACTTTACGACGTATTAATAAATTATATAGGGGATTTTGTTATAATCTTCTAAAAAATGTTAAATTAAGCAAAGTTTTAATCATGTACTTTGACACATTTTTTGAATAAATACATTAATATTTAGCAGTTTGTTCTTAAGTCTTTTGTTGGTGATGGGCTTAAATTTGTAACTAACAAATCGCAAACATATATTTTTTTCTTTTTCTTCCATCTTTCAAAAAAAAAAAAAAAACAACAACAATCACCCATTTATATGAAATGAAATTCACCCACACGAAATCATCATACGCACTTTAACATAAACAATGTATATATTCCACGCCCCCCACTTAAAAATTAGGCCAACAACCGCAATACGATGAAAATGGCGAGCTTATAGCTTCCACGGATGGTCATAATCCTATGCATGTTACTCTGCAACCAGAAGATGCCGAGGCTATAGATCATGAAAATGCTGCCATTATACATGATGATCAGCAACCACTGACGGGTTTTGGAGGAGCGGCTGTACACAGCACTTCCATGAGTTCATTCGGCAATGTTGCACAAGTCTACAGCACTGATTCAATGGACAGATGACATACGGTCAATCAGAGCGATAACAACAATTCAGTGGTTATCGTTCTGGTTGATAACAAACCCAGTTCGATGATCTGCAAGGAAGGTTCTATCGATGTTGTTAGCATAGGCAAAAGCAGCGGCGGTAATACAAGTAATAATAGTGCCAATTCTCAACAAATGCATCATGGTGGTGCTACAACCATAACAAATGGTCACAATACTTTACAACATAGACGTAAATCACAATTAATAACATTTAGTGCTTCATCCTGTGATATTAAAAATAGTCTTAGCCATGAAATAATTATGGTTAACAGCAATTCAAGTGCAAACACAAATGGCACGAGCAACCACAATGGTAATAGTAGCAATGGTCGAGGAAGTATTGTGGGCAGTATTGGAAGTAATACGCAAATTCATGCCAATACCCGTTTGAGTTTCGCTGAAGAAGACATTATGGTTATAACGCAAAATGGACAGCTTCAGCAGCAAAAACAACAGCACAATCATCACCAGCGCCCAAATGGTTCCATATCCGGCTCTGGCACGGGTTCCGGCAGTGGCTGTGATTCAGTTGGTTGCCATAACAATGAACTGGAGGATGATGTATTCCGTCGTCATTCCTTAGAAGTGGATGAAGAAGCCCAAGAGGCTATCTACAATGAAGAATACGGTACACATATCGAAACCAAATCGAATAATGCTAATGATGATAGCGGCGGTGGCAGCTATGAAGACTCACATGCTCTGCATAGCTCCCTTGGTGGCAGCAATCGCAATAGTTTGGAGAAGGATGACGATGACATCGATGTGGATGTCATTAGCACCGACGTTAGCTGCTATGATCAATTGCTGGGCAGCAGTTGTAATACGCGCAACGACAATGATGAAATTGCCACAATTGTGGGGGATGGTGAAAACTATAAGAAATTAACGAAACATGCTCTCAAAACAAGTCTTAATGGTGGTAGTTCGTACGGAGTACTTAATGGTGGTGGTGGTCTTGGTGAAAATGGTGGCATCATTTATGCTAATCCATTTATGGGTTTGTAAAACATATTTTATAATACATACTTATATATTAGTACTCCTATTGTTTACTATGTAATATTTTTGGGATACTTGCGGCTTATAATCCTTCTAACACACCTTCAATAAATTCTCATTCTCTGTTTATGTGAAATTAAAAACGTCACACTACCTGGATTTTGGTTATTTCGTTTGTTTATTTAAAAAAAAACATTGCAACAAATTAAATCGAATTTTCAGACATTCCTTTAATTTTGTCAGTTTTATTTAAATATATGTTTGTAATTAGAAATTTAATTTTCCTAACATAGTACCATATACAAAATATACTTTATCGTTGTAGTCAGAGCCTTTAGTGGGAACAGATAATCCACATAAAGTTTCCCTTCTAAATTTGGAAATTACATTATATTCGAATTTTTATATCAATTGCATTTTATAACGCTGTAAATGAAAATTTTCTTTTTGTTTATAGAAAATTCAACAAAAAAAATATTTAACCAAATCAAAATTCAAAAACCAAGTTCGTAAATAAACATAAGATTCTTGATTTTGTTTTTAAATTTAGTTTTCGCGAAATTTCAAAATCCATCTAGAACACTTAAGCACAATAAAGATAAAAAAGTAAATTTTTTTCAAAATAAATTTATATTATAAGAAATTTATTACGAGTATTTTTACTTGTAAATTATTGTGTAGAGATTTTGTGAAAAAGAAAATTAGAGAATTTTTTATTTTATTAAAAATATTTACACTGTTATAAATTTCTTAAACTTTTGTTATTTTTTTTATATTGTATTGATGTGTTGATTACAGTATATTGTTAAAGCATGAACATATTTTTTATATTTTTATATGTATTATAAAAATAAACATAAACATTTAATTAATATATGCATGCATATAAATAATATATTTCTTTCAGATGATGAAGGCATTGCAGAATCAGGCATGTAAATTATGGTTCTATGGACACTTAAGACAAATGATGGAAACCCTTTTTAATTATTTTATCATGCAACGATATTAATTATTTTGATTTCTTAAAAGTGTTTTAACATAAAACTTGACAGACGCTGATATTAAAAATAATGGAAACTAAAATTATCTTAAAAAGTCATCGCTGGAATGAAAGATTTTTTAAATATAAAAACCTGAACTGACTACAAAATTCTATAACTAAATAACTGGTAATTTAAAGGAAACTAAATTTTCCTAAACAAACAGCGAATAATTTTGTAGAAAAGAATTGCCAAAGGTTTTATAAAATTTCAGAGTTTGAATGACACTGTGAATATTTTTATTTTATATATATATATATATATATATATATATATATATATATATATATATATATATATATATATATATATATATAATTGTAAGGAATCTCGCCAATAAGGAACAAATAATATATATATATATATATATATATATATATATATATATATATATATATATATATATATATATATATATATATATATATATATATATATAAATAAAATGTAATAAATGTATTTTAGATAAAACAATAGCTTAAAAAAAACAAGGACACTTATTTAAACTATTTTACATTAAATATTTACAAAAATATAAATATATACATATTTAAAGAAAATCATTAAAAGTATATACATAATATAATTTATAAGTTGTAAAATTAAAAATGAGATCATGCATACAAAAATTATTAACAAATAATGCAAATAATTAAATATAAACGAAAATATTAACGCAGAGCTGCCAACGAAAGACTCAGCTTCGAATTCGGAATTCGAAAGATATATGTGCTTAGATGTGCTTTTTTATATTCGAATATACGAGTATATAAGGGATTTTATATAGAAAATGTATGAATACATTTATATAGCCAAGCGTATTTTGAATTTCCCCAAAGTAGATTTTGTTATGAAAAATTTTACAGCATTTTAACAAAATGAAGCTAATACGCCTTTAAGAAATATAATCATCATATGAAGCGTAATAACTCGAATATAGTTAGTTATATGAGTGACAACCCAGAGCTACGGATAACGAGAATTATCGTCTCCCATTCGAACTATTTTGTAAGGTTTTATCCATTCTTTTCTTTTTAGTATATTAATCAAATTGAAATTCCTTGTGGAAAATATTTAAAGCATTTTCAGTAATATATTCAATTACCAAGGAAACTAAAAATATTATTATTACAAAAGAGTGTTCTTTTAGTTATTTTTTTTAGAAAATACATATTATTTCAATTTAGCATGCAAATTGCTTAGCAATATTACGTTAGTTTCCTATTTCTTTAGCTAATCAGGCCTAATATGTTCCTATGACAATAAATTTCAAAGTTATTTATTTCATATTTTCCCGACGTTTCGTGAATTTTTTGTTCACTTTATCCAGGGACTCGTAATAAAGGATTTTTATATTACACTAATAAGTTAATTTCATCAATAAATAAATATAATTATAATACAGCAAACTTTAAAAAAAAGCTTTAGCAATATGCCGAATGTTAGGCTAATCCGAATCAATCCAATTGTTCTGGTATTGATGCCCATAATTTTCATGTAATTACAAAATTGAAAAGCTCTAATATGTATTTTAAGGGGGTGAAAATAAATAAATATAATAAATAATAAATAAATAATAAAGAAGAAAAGAAGGGGACAGTTGAAGTTAAAGTGTCAAATACGTTAAAAACTTTTTTGTAAAGCCTGAAATCAATTGATCGTTTTTCCACGCAATATGGAAAAATAATATTGTAAAAAAGTTCAAATTTAAATATCCAAATAGCTGTGCAATTCCGAATTTCGAAAGTAATCGAGTCAACAATATAGGCATGGGTATCAATATACCTTATACTATTTGCATATATCCCGTGAATGTATTTATAAAGTAATTCGTATAAATTTAACTTGTTTATTTAGAAATACACATGTACTCCTCCTAATTAATTAGTTAAGAAATATTAATACTCGTTGTATGCTTAGATGTCTATCTATATGCAAATCGGTTGAAGTCTGGTGATGGGTCGGTTAGCACCAATGAGATGTCAGATATATAGGCAAGTAGATTCATGAAAAATATATACAATGGGAAGAATTTGATCAAAATAGCCGAATATTTTCTTCAGATGATGTAGTAAAAAAGCACTTTTAGTATTAATGCAAATGCAACTCTGTGGCGAAATATCGCGAAAATAAGTATTTAAGACCATCATCTAGTTGTAGGAAATTATCGAGTTGGACATCACGACAATATATGTATTTGAGGGTTTTATTTTGTTCGCTGCTTGTGAATCGCTCTATGTTAAGGATATTGTTGGCACCAGTATCCTTTAGAGCCAATACATTGATCGAAATTGCCCGGGAAAAAACTACTTGACATCACAAAGTGCGAGACCGGACGCAAAAATATGTTGAACTTGAATCGTGATATGAACGATGTAATCCGATAGTGAAACGTCTATTGTACTTTCTGGCCAAAGCTCTGTGTTAATTGATTAGCAAAAGGCAACTATAGAAAACAATTTTTTTAGATGCAATTATTTTATATTAAATTAAATACATAATCAATAATTACTTTTGTTCAATTCGCTTTATAAATAATAATGAAAAGTACTATGTTTAACAATTATTTTAATTATAATTAATAAGTATCTTCATACGAAAATAAGCTTGTGAATGTATGTATATGTAATAATTAAAAAAAAATGCAATATCATCAATAAGTTATTTGTTAATAAATATTTTTCTAAATAGAACTTAATGTATTCGTGTAGACCCTTTTCAAAACATACATTCGTAAATATATGAAAAATGTTTTCTTTTTAAATTTTATTTGAAAGTGCTCGATTCTCTATTTTATGTTTGTTTTACCTCTAATTATGTTAAAATAAAAGAAGCCGAGTAATTGTAAATGTTATTGTGAATTTAATTTTAATTTTATTTAAATCACTCATTTATAAAAATAAATACACAAAACTGACTTTTTTATTAACAGCTGATTATACTCGTATGTGTGTGTATGAAGGATTTTTTTTAAATATACAGGATGTTTTTTAAACGAAAAAACTTTATAAAATCATTTGATTTATTATTAAATCATTGAAAAATGAAATGTTTTTATTGCGAACGAGTGGATTGGGAAATAAGGTCAAATACTTTTAACAAACTTTTAAACGATTGTTATTTTGAGCATAAAACCCTATCAAAGAAATTTCATGAAAAGTTATAATGTTAAACAGAAATATTTATGTGAGGAACAGTCATCGCAAGTGTCTAAATCATACTTTTTTCTATAACTTTCGATAGAATTGTTATTTTAGAAATTTACTCTCTATGGCGGGCAATGAATGAGCAGTACTTGGGTTTTTTATGATAAATTGAGCTGCAGTTGTTCCCGCGTTATTAAGCTTTCAAATATCTGCTTTATAACATTTGGCAGTGCATTAATGTCTAATGATATTCGGATCTGACAATTTTCTCGAGGGACTATAGCCAAAGAATTTCCACGCAAAATCTTTTTTTTTTTTTTTTTAATAAATTCGTTGCAAATCACAAAACATAAAAACATGCTTTATTTTCGTTCTCGTACGTACGGACGTATGTATAATGATATTTGCTTTTTTCTGCCGAACTATTATATAGATATGGCTGAAAACATATCTATATAATAGTTTCAATCTGCTGAATCTGAATATATTCATATAATTCAATTCTAACTTTTATTTCACTAGATTTCCACATGTTTTCAAGGCACAAACATGACTTTTTTTGAAAAATTTCGTCGTATCAAAATTTAATGGTCATTTTCGGATTCAGCGGGTCGAATTTGTACGTATAGGGGTTTCCAGCCTGATTCGCCCACAAATTGCCGAGATAAAAGCAAAAAACTAGAAATTTCAAAAATTTTGAAATTTCCGTGTATGTGTCTTAAGTCTTTTACTCAACGCATATACATTTTGTATGTGCCAAATGATAAAGACTTAAGACACATGCATCCCATTTTAAAACATGGATAAAAAATTTTGCCAACGTGTGTGCCCTATGAAGTATGCAGTAAATTATTTTAGAAAAACAAATTGGTTAACAATGAATGTACGAGTAAAGAGTTGTCTGTCTATTGCATTCCTCTAGAATTTATTAAATGGAAGAAGACAAACTAGTTTTTACGGTTATTTACTAATAATTAAAAAAGAAACAATTAATAAATATATAATAATTCGGAATATATTAAAAATTTATAAGAATTCAAAAGTTGTGAGGAACTAATTTTTAATAAAATAAAAACAAAGGAAAACAAAATTTGAAAGGGTTGCAGTTATAGTAAATGAAATTATAGTTTTTAATGATTTTTGATGCCGAGTTAGGGGGTTTAGGAATAATGGCTTTTTAATCCAATTTAAGTCAGACTGAATTAACGGCATCTATTGTTTTGCTATAAGTAGAAAAGTAATTGAAAAAAATGTTTTAACAAAATTTGCGTGGGCTAAGCAGAAACCATCTTGCACCACCGGTATGGAATTTGCAGACATCACTTTTAAAATAATATTTGACTTCTATGTCCTCAATAGATGACACTAACTTTTGTTATCCAAATAGCCTTAACTTTTTCATAGAGTATTAGCCATTGAATTATGTGTAAGCATATCGGCGACGGTGAGCCTCCGGAGCTGTATTTTACATAATTACGTTCTTTTTCACTTGAGGCCTCCATTTCTTCATTCCTTCAAAAAAAAAAAAAAAAAAACAATGTAAACTACTATACTTGTATGTATTGAAGTTGTATTTATAGTGTAAATATAGCATAAAAAGTGTGCGTTGGCCGGGAATCGAACCCGGATCAACTGCTTGGAAGGCAACTATGCTGACCATTACACCACCAACGCCCTACTATGATGTGGACTTCATAGCAAATATATATGAATACAAAATTTAAAAAGCTTAAAGCTCTGAACTTTACCATATACACTATTTATTTCCCTGTTTATATCTTTACCAAAACGTGGGCTTCAACAAGCATCGGTGGTTCAGTGGTAGAATGCTCGCCTGCCACGCGGGCGGCCCGGGTTCGATTCCCGGCCGATGCAATTCCCTTTTATTTGAATTTTTTTTAGTCTACAGTAACCACACTATTTTCTACATCTGCTAGAATTTTTCTGTACAGAGCTTTTATGATAAAAACTGATAAAATACTAAATCTTCTTCTCAAACCGAGTCGACCCTTCTACGATCTATGTGGTAGAAACAACACCAATATATAAATTTATTAATTTAGCAGTGCATCCGTAAATAATATTACATACATAATGATTTGGAATTTACGCAAGTAATTTAGTAAAGTAATGATTTCACTTCGCATTTCACATAAGATAGAAGTTTATTTTTTGGTTTGGTTTCGCATATGATCGTTAACAGGAATTTGATTTTTCACAGTCGGGGAAGAGTAAATTTTCCCGCTAGGTAAAAAAAATAGAGCGGAACTAGTTATTAAGTTTTATAATCGTTGGAAGTGAGATTACAAATTTAGAGGGAAATAAATTATAATGTAGAAATACGACAAAGGCAGTTAATAAAATAAACCTTCTCCTGTAAAATTTTCTCTTTAACCCTTAAGGTTTTTAGCGGCTAAGTCAAGATACAGCATCCTTTTTCTGAAATCGTTTAAAAATCATTAATGAAGTCAAAATTAATTCATCACACACATGTGTGTCTCACTCCGTAGAAAAATTAGCAGATACATATTCATTCATGATCATAGGCAGGCAGGAATGAAAAGGATAAAAAATTTAATTTCTATGAATTAATACAAAAAGATTTTTATTTGAAACTCAAAAAATAGAAAATTATAGTTATTGTCGCATAACTGAGAATAGCACTAGATATTTAACTAAACATGCAGACCTTTATAGCAATATACTTACCGATAGATGCATTTATATTTTCTTACCGATTTGTAAAATTATTGATTTTGTGGAAAAATTCATAATTGAAGTATCCTTTAAACAATTATGACAATTACATTATACTAATAATTCAATATACATATGTATAATGTATAGTATGCATGCAATAACAGTGTTTATATAAACATATTTCTTAACACACAATTGTTAAATTAATGAAGGCAGGTGTTATTAACCTGATTTAGGATTTGTTTGGACAGGTGTTAAAATAACAAACGCCAATCGTAAGCATCGGTGGTTCAGTGGTAGAATGCTCGCCTGCCACGCGGGCGGCCCGGGTTCGATTCCCGGCCGATGCAGTTTTATTCTTTTTTTTTAGCATATTTTTTATTTATAAAAAGCTGGAAAATTTAGCAGGCTCTAATTTCCGGCTAATACAATGTTATTCGGTATATTTTGAAGTTTTTCATAAGTTAAAAAAGATTTAAAAAAAGTTTTACTGCATCGGCCGGGAATCGAACCCGGGCCGCCCGCGTGGCAGGCGAGCATTCTACCACTGAACCACCGATGCTTACGATTGGCGTTTGTTATTTTAACACCTGTCCAAACAAATCCTAAATCAGGTTAATATTTTTTTATATTATTTTATTTTAATAAGTTAACAAACGTACAAAAAGCAACAAGTTTTAAAGGTTCTCTTTCAAACAATACACAATGTAATGGAGATTTTACTTTATAAATTCAATAATTTAGTCAATTAGATGCTAAGATATTGGGCTCTATAGAATGTAAAATATTAAATCCTTGATGTAGTACACAAACGCGTGGTATGCCACACTCTACCAAAAATTTCGAAAACTAAGAGAATGGAATATTTGAAGAGCATTTAGGATAAAATAAAAATTGTGTACTTGATACTTACATCAACGGCATTTTCATGTATATTGCTAATACAGATAATAATACGGTTTTGCAGCTTTTCTTCAATTTGTGGCACGCCCAAAGACTCGAGTGATATTTCATTTAATTGTAAATTATTGTAGGGTACATTAATGCTATTCGGTAAATGAACACGATTATAATCTGAAATACTTCGTATGTCCAAGCACAATATTTCATTGGAATGATGTCTCAAAAGGTCAGTCAAGTCGTTAGCGCTAATACGCGGACACATTTCCTTTTGTAAATGAGTCAAAGTTACATCTGGTGTTATGTCCTTAATGCGTTAAAATACATTAAATAATGATGATGATTTCCTGAAAAATTACTTACAAATGATCCCAGTTCTTGGTCTCTTAAAACGTGAAGTCGGTGGGATACACTTTTAGGGGTAGACTCATACATCTTTTGTGACTCTACAACACAAGTTTCCATTACAATATCCGGTAAATCGGAAAATAGTAATATACACTCATTAAAACCAGAACCAAGCAAAGTTGATTTTAATTGCTTCAAAATAGATATTCCAATGTAGAGAGGATATGAGTTATCACCGAGCATTAATTTATCCCATAAATGTAATATTTTATGCAAAGGAAACACATCTGTAAGATTTAAATTTCTTTTTTTTACAAAATTAAATTTTTTATGTACTTATATTATTATTTTCGAACTCACGTGAAAACATTGTTAAAAACCACGGTATTGCAAATAGTTCTGGAATAAAGTTTATATTTGCTAAATGTTTTGCCAACAGTGGCTCATGAAACGCTGTCAGCTGAGAAAATTTGCTTAAATACTCTTTGATTATGGCTGAATTGTCTTTTAGAAAAAACCATTGCAAATATTTAGGTATGAATTTATAAACACTATGAAATGCTAACTCCTCATTATTAAAATTCAAGTAGAGGAACGGAGCTGTCAGCGAATCCAAGCCTTGCCAATAGACATAATGAGGATGAGCAGTGACCCATGCTTTTAGAAGTCTTTTTAGTTTAAGATGACCTTCCGGCGATGATAACAATTCATCGTACTGATGACAACGTGGTATATCAACTTCTATCTAAAATTATATTTTTCTAAGTTACTTTTTACTGTGTAGTTTAACATTTAACTTACCTGTCGATCAGTAGCGGTGGGTGTAAATTTATCGATTTTTTCGTAGCTACCATTTGATATAACATCCAAAAGACCTGCCCATATTGGTCCTCTTAGTAATGGAGGTATGTCAATACTTGCCTCCTTGCGTATTAGTTCTGATGTAGATGGATAACCCTTAAATAGGTAATAACAAATCAAATGCCAATTAAGATAATGCATATGTTAAACAAACCTTTAATAAACGAGAAAAAAGTCTCACTCTATAAAATTGATATTCAATGTCTTTTTCACGTATAACCAGCGGCAATTGATCCATTCCCAAAGCGAAGTTATAAGGAAATTTTGGTGAATGTATAAGTGGATAATACGCTGTGGCGGGAATTTTTCTTAAGCGATCTATAAGATTCCGCAACTTTAAAATCACCACACGATCATCCATTAAATACGATTGACTGCGCTTCGGGCCCACAATTGACCCGTTAAGGCAAACTACTTGTGGTATGGATAAGATAGGAGCCTCACTACGTATAAGTCCTTCTTTTTTCAGTTCTGCTTGGACATCGCCACCAGCCAGTTGCCACCAATAATATATTTGCTCTAAAGGCATTCGTAATAAAAGAATTGGAGATTTTTCTAAAGGCGTATTCTGATACAAATTGAGATTATTCAAAAATATTAGATTATTTAAAAGTTTCTGTGGCGACGGCCTTTCCCTTGGTACAACAACTAAACATTGCTCCACAAGTAGACGTATGTCGGCATCCAATTGCTGATACGCATCAAGTTTATCATGTTCTCGGGCAATTTTTTCGAAAACATTTTTCGATTGGCAAAAAGATAATATTTTACGAGATACAGCGGATATTTTTAAATTTGGCCAAAATAATGATTGTAGTAAAAGCTCTGCGATAATAATGCCCAAAGACCAGATATCACTTTTAATGTTACTTTTTGCTCCCAGTAATCTCTCGGGGGGCATATATTTAATGTTCCCTATGGGAAATGTAACATAGTCGCCACCTTTTGTCATATAGTATAGACCATAATTAAATAATTTAATATTTTCATATTGGTCTAGAAGTATGTTTTTCGGCTCTAAATTATGAGCTACAATATTGTGGCGATTTAATTCGTCTAAAGCTGATGCTATTTGATAAAATATACGTAGTATAAATTCCAGGTTAAGAGATGTTGCACTTCTTTTTTGTAAAGTTAAACCTCTATATTCCGAAACGACAACAGTTCTCTCTGAAATGAATTAATTTTTTTTTATTTTTTTATTAATAATCTTATAGTCACGGTTTAAAAAATGGCTTAAATAATTAGTGGACACTATTAAATTCCATAACACAAATATAAAATAAGATTCATAAATTCTGAAGTATTCGATGTTCAATTGTTTTGCAATGTTTCCCAACATTATTAAATACGTTATTAAATATTTTCCTCTTTTTGGAAAAGTAGTTATTTGTTCTTGCAATAAAAGCGCTCCATTCTCAAATATTCCATCAACATTTGACACTACATATACATAAATATATACAAAAACTTATAAAAGATGCATTCCTAACAAAACACTAAAATTTATTTAATCAATATTTGATACTGAAACATAGTGCAAATGAGTGCCTATGTCCTAGTAAGCTTATCTCGATATGATTAACTGCTATCTACTTAATGTAAATTCGGTCAACTTCGTGGTTTTGATTTCTTCACAGCTTTAAATTAGCAAATGATGATCTAAAAGTAGTCTTCAAATAGTGTAGCAAAAGGAAAGAAATCATGAAAATTTTTAATTTAATATCTTTTTTTAATTGGTTTTCTTGATAGTCTGATAATTTCTGTATCCCATATTTCTTTAGGTATTACCGCATGTTTTTCTGTGTTTCGCACATTATTTTTTGAACAAATAAAATGGGTGAATAAATGAGCAACGTGACGACAAAATAAATTGTTTAAAAACTTTGAAAATTATATATAGACATGAAGAAGCCTATTTGAAGAAAATAGTTCCCAAACTGACCGTAAATTTAGAAATCAATAGCAAATCATATTTTTATACCTTCCCCGATTTGACCGTAAATTTAGAAATCAATAGCAAATCATATTTTTATAACTTAGATTTCAAAATATAATTAAACCGCGTGAACGCTAACGGCTCTGACAATTTTATTACTAATTATAACCAAGGGATTTTCGGGGTCAAAAAGTCGATCCAAAGTAGTCTTATTCTGGGAAAAAAAATAGCAGCCGTTAATATAAACGGAATACAGAGATGTCTCAAGATGCTGCAGCAATACTTTTTATGTTTACGAAAGGAATTTATCAATACGAGTATTTTCATTAATGTTCTCTAGTAATATTCTCTTAAGGCTCAGAGTCACGAATTGGTCATCTTTATTTGCTCTGAGTGTCTAGTTTCACTATTTTTTGTAGTAATACCATGAGTTGCAATGGCTGATAATCAGTTCCCTGAAAAAAGTGTATAAGTTTGTATTTGGTTCATCCAAAAACTATGTGAAACTGATCATCACGCGTATTTATTTAGTCAGTTATTGGAGACTTCAAGAGCGTTAGGTGCTTAAGTTGTAATACAAAAATGTCTTTGGAATTGTTTTCAATTCATGGTTCATTGTTGGAGAAATTTTACCGAATGGTTTATTATCTATTACATTCCATTTCGCATTTTTGATGTTCTTATAAGTAGATTTTTCTCACATATAATATATGTATGTATATCATTTTGAGTATTTGCTTTTTAATGAGAGAGATCCATTTTCCCTTTAAACTACATTTTCAATTATATTTAAAGTTATATAGAATTTTCGATATGGACATCTACTTATGTTCACGACAAACAAACTTGAAAGGTTGTATTATTTTATGTGTTCAATCCTGTCAAATTTCGATGTTAAGTATTTAACTATAAAAAGTTTTGTAGCGTATTTATGTATGAAGGTGTTGAAAAAGTAAAATTAATTTAAAGGGGCGTTGTTGATATTTTTTAGAGACTTACCATGTTTTCCTCTAACTACATCTAAATACTGACACAAATTTGGATGCCTGAAATCCTTCAGCTTTTGGGATCTACCCAGTATTGCTATAGAATTGGGTGTGAGAGGTAAACCGTTGCTTCCACAAACTTCACCGGGATGGGTTTTTGCAAAAAATGTTATTGCAGCCAAAACAGATTCCTGGCTATTAACCATTTTTGTGATTTCAACACGACTTTATGATAAGTTATATTAACTGACAATTATATTTAATATAATTATAAAAAAGGTCAGTATTTATCAAATATGTGTATATGTGGTAGTTTATGGTATATGTAAATGATTAAATGACATTATCAATGATAGAATATATACAAATAGAAGAACAGCTCTGTTATTATAAAAGTATTAGGAAGCCATACTTTTTCTAATCTAACGAAGAACTATGATTGTCAATCTTAACTAAAACTCCGGATTTTCGCTCATGTAACTATAAATAACGTGAGACAAAAGCTACGGTTTATTGAAAATATGAAAATGGCCACATCACATGCATTTTTCTTCTCCAAAAGTATGTCCGATCTGTCAATGTTTTACACACCTTCAAAGGGTCGAGCCAGAATAGTTTTGAACAGCTGTCCTTGTTTTATGTACATTTGGACCTGATATTAATCATGCTGATATAACTTTACAAGGTGGCATCACTTCTATAAAGTTATTTCACCATGGTGTTACCCGGTCGATTGATAACAACTAACGAGTAAAATTTAGCCAAATGAAAAACAGCGAATTTTCATAAAATCGAATATATCAGGTTAAAGCCATGCATTATTTCTTTTCTAGAAAATGTTCAAATTGAACGCACGCTTACGTTTATCAGTATGTAATATATAAAGACGAATGGGAGTAACCCTTGAAATTGTAAGCAAATTACAATTTTTTTTGTTGGTTAGAAATAAATCTTTTTATAGTGATGATACTGATGACGAGACTGAGTTTCATAATTTTGATCGTGAAATTCTGTGTATATTTCATAGAAATTTGCATTAAAAAATTGTGAAATCTAGGATGTTACGGCAATCTGAATATAAATACATATATTTATGTACCATATTATACATCATGCAATTTTTACTGATCAATTGGTATTTTGATTAAATGTTTTAGATTACAGAGGAATCCAGGTGAAATGGAAAACACGTGTTTCTGCCAAAGAGAATGAAGTGATAAAAGAATGGTGTCACCCCGAACAATAATTCCATATACTACTTATATGGGTAGGTAGTTATGCTCCTTATTCTAAAACAAATTATATGTACATACATATACTTATGTACATACATATAATATAATATAATGATGAAACAACACAGACCTGTACTAAATGTAATCATTGAAAGAAATACAATCTTCTGACTGCATACCTGTATTACAATCTAGAAATTATGAAACGTTGAATTAACCTCTTTTTTATTTTTGCAGGTATCCATTGCCAGTATTAAACAATTTTTGTACAAAAGCTCAATTTAAAGGTTGGCGTAAAGATCCAATTAACTATTTATTTATTTATTTAGAAATTATGACCCTAAAAATTCCTTTTGCGGTTTCCACCGGAAGTTTTACTAATGACGGGTTTTTAGATTGATGTTTTTTGATATTTTTATAACATGAATACATATTGCAATTACTTCATTCTAATATGTACATGTGTTATCTTTTGTTACAGAAACTGTGCACTGCTCCTTAAAATAAGGGCCGAGATACAGCCTGTTTGGAGGTTTCAACATGAATGTTTCTGTACATTGTTTCAAAGGTGACTTCAAAAATTTATTAATTTTACAAGTTTTTACATTAATTGTAATGCTCTTTTTAAATCGCCTCTATTAAATTCTTATTTCTATTTCCAGAATCGTTTGTTGAAATAACGGACATAATGGAACTTTTATAAATTAAACAATAAAGTTAAATAAAAATAAACGTAAACTATTTTGTCAATCTTGTAAGATGTCAATTAGATGTCGATAATACGAATATTATGGCTGAAAATAAATATGAAAATATGTATATAATTGAGAAAAATCTTCATGTGCATTATGACTTGAATAGATGTTTCGATTAGTTATAATGATAATTGTGCAAAATTTATATCAGTTTTGATTATGCGATATTAGACATTTATATCGTCAATTTTTGTTGATTTCATTTCCTAATTTTTAGTAAGAAAGTGTGCGAACACGTGCATATGCATTTACATACATACATGGATACGCTACTGCTTTCAGCCCCCCGCTGCAGAATAAAAATAGGTTGACGTTGTGAACATAGTTACTGGATTATTACTCCAGGATCGCAGACACATAAATATTTATTTACACACCTCGTTGGCTTCAGGGAGAAAAATGCGTTACTGTACTGGAACAAAAATTAATCGCTATACCGACACAAATCAAACGATGCTCTTGACATATTAAAATTTTTCTGTACAATATACTTCACTGTTAAAGTTAGAAACATTGCAATTAACTGGTGCAGGGCAGAATGCATTTCAGAGCGTAAACGGGTTTAGAAATTCCATCTTTAGTTGTCAGTTGTAAAAGAACTTTCAGTTTGTCTTAGTTTACTGCAACAAGATTATTTATTGCCTTAAGATCAAACCATTTAGTAAAAATTTTTACAAACATGTTTGTAATTTACTTAGTTCCTTTTGCACTTCACGCATTTTTTTACATTTGGAAAATACGAATATTCGTTACATTACTACTATGTACATAATATGCATATTTTTAAGGGACGACTGAATTTTTTTTATCCGTTGACAAAATCAGTCGGGTTTTGCATTGGTACAATTAGGTTACAGAATACTTTCTCGATAGCATTTGGAGGGAGTCAAACTTGAAAATTTTTAGTGCTACGTATTACCGGTGAATAAAAAATTTACCTAAAAAAACTAAACGTAAAGCTATAATGATAATAAATAATAAAAATAATTGTTCGTATACAAAATAACTACATTTATAAACATCAATGCGAAACGTAAAACAAATCATTTGATAAACCTTTCCCAATATGGAGATATAGATCAGGCGCTTGATCGTTCTACATCTCTATTTTGAGCAATTCTATAATGAAAATTTACGTAAGGGTTGGCGTTATGCTGCTGAACGTTTGCAGCAAACGTTGCAACAGAAATGCTAGTTTCTGCTCTACCGATAAAAATCATTCTCAGCTCGTCGGCACAGAGTGGACTGACTAGGTTGCAGAGTTGTAAACGAATCATTCATTTTTGAATTAATTCGCGAATCATTCATGCACTGAATTGGTAAAATTTTGAATTAATTCTTTTCGTCAAAAAACGAATTGAATGAAATTTGAATCAATTCATTTGAATTTAGCAAACATGAATTGCAATTCATTTGCAATTCAAATGAATTGGGCAAAATGAATTGCAATTCATTTTTAATTCAAATGAATTGGTAAAATGAATTGCAATTCATTTCCAATTCATTTGAATTGAATTGACTTTGAATTAATTCAAATGAGTTAGAAGAAATGAATTGCAATTCATTTCCAATTCATTTGAATTGATTTTGAATTAATTCAAATGAGTTAGACAATTGAATTGCAATTCATTTCCAATTCATTTGAATTAATTCAAATGAAATCGAAAAAATGGTAACGGCGGAATATGACTTGAAATAGTAGGGAGCATTAATTCATAAGTTGAATATTGAGACTTTTCTAGACAGTGATTTTGAATTTTTAGAAGAGTACTTGCAGCTTCTGCAACCAATAGCAGGAGCCATAGACTTTCTCCAAAAAGACAACGGCATGTTCTTTGGTTATCTGTTGCCAGCTTTAGCCACAATTAAAACAAAATTTGCCAAAATACAATTGAACGATGGAAGCGAATACCTGAAAACTATGGCTGCAAAATTAATGGAGGCGACGGAAAAAAGATTTAGTAATTTTTATACCTTAGATGCAACTGCTAAAACTGCAATTGTGGCATCTATTCTTTGCCCACCAATTAAGTGTCTGTGGTTAAAAGCTTTGAACCCGAATTTTGATATTGCCACCGAAGCAGACGTTATTCAAATGGCAAAGGATGCTGTTCAACAAATGTCTGATGAACACATTACAACGTCAGTCATTTCAGAGAGTAACGTTTTAAATTACTTTGATTTTTCTATTTGTGGTAATTATCTAGTCACTTTGCAAAATAATTTTAAACACCGTTAACAATAATATTATAATATTATTATAGAAACTCCAGAAAATACATTGTGCGTCAATATTCCTTCAGAAGCAGAATTCACAGCATACTTAGCAGATTCTTCAAAATCTTTAAGTATGCTGCATAATTATCCGACCGTTAAGAAGGCTTTCTTAAAATTTAATGTACCGTTACCATCGTCGGCTGCTGTTGAAAGATTATTTTCGTACGCGTCTATTCTAAATATGCCTAAACGTGGAAATCTATTGGATGATAATTTTGAAAAATTATTATTGCTGAAAGTGAACGATGCATTCTAATTCAATGTAATTAGCATTTATTTTATAATTAAAATAATAGCAAAATTAGTTGATGCCTGTATATGCTACTATATTGTCCATATATTTTAATTTTTGGTAATTTCATGTTTATTTGTAAAATATAATTACATTTTGTAAAATAAATATTACATATTACTTACAGTAGTCTTTTTTCAAAATCAATTCAATTCAAATAAATTGGAAATGAATAACAAATTCATTTTTCGAGTTCATTTGAATTAATTCAAATGAATTGGAAATGAATTGCAATTCATTTCTTCTAACTCATTTGAATTAATTCAAAGTCAATTCAATTCAAATGAATTGGAAATGAATTGCAATTCATTTTACCAATTCATTTGAATTAAAAATGAATTGCAATTCATGTTTGCTAAATTCAAATGAATTGATTCAAATTTCATTCAATTCATTTTTTGGAGAAAAGAATTAATTCAAAATTTAGCTAATTCGTAATGAATTGAAATCAAAAAAGAATGATTCATTTACAACTCTGCTAGGTTGCAGAGCAATGCTGCATTTACGTATGTACTCAATTCCGTAATACTTAAAAACCCTTCTCATACAATCAAATATTTCGCAAAAACCTAATTTCGATATTTTACAATAAAAAAATGTAGTTTTCTTCAAAGTTGTTCATTTATTTATAGTTCTCGTTTTTTATCAGCAAAGATTTTTAAACATCGACGTGACGGGCGCTAGGTTTATCGGCCAAGAAATCGGCAAATTGTTGGTATGGTGTCGCACCCAGCGGCATTTCTTTCCACAAGTCGGGAGTCAGGTATGCGTATGTCTTTGCGATGGCAGCATAAGTCGCTTTAGCGAAGTTACCTAAAGTGCCAGTAGAACCACGGGCAGATGTGTAACAGTCCTGAATACCAGCCATAGTTAACAACTTCTTCGGTACGGGAGCAGATACAATTCCGGTACCACGTGGTGCAGGGATCAATCGCACAGATACTGAGCCACACTTGCCAGTAACTTTGCAGGGTACTGTATGAGGTTTACCAATTTTGTTACCCCAGTAGCCACGACGAACGGGTACGACAGATAATTTTGCCAAGATGATAGCTCCACGAATAGCGGTAGCCACTTCCTTGCTGCACTTAACTCCCAAACCAATGTGACCGTTGTTGTCACCAATGGCGACGAAGGCCTTAAAACGAGTACGTTGACCAGCACGAGTTTGTTTCTGTACGGGCATGATCTTTAATACTTCGTCGCGTAGAGCGGAGCCCAAGAAGAAATCAATAATCTCAAACTCCTTTATGGGCAAGGAGTACAAGTAAATTTCTTCCAATGAGTTAATTTTGCCATCGCGAACTAAACGTCCCAATTTTGTAACTGGAACCCACTCCTTCGAATCCTCTTTGCCTCCACGGCCACGACCGCCGCGTCCACGGCCTCTTCCACGACCACGGCCGCCACGACCACCACGAGAACCAAATCCTCCACGGAAACCACCACGGGCTGGAGCTGCGTCCGCCATTCTGTAGAGCATATAAAAATGAACTTGTTATATGTATGTACATAATGTGCAACACGAGGTTAAAAATGTGAGGTTAGAATTATCAGACACCTTTAAACCATCTTTAGGCCAAAAACCATGCAATTGCAATTTGGCCTTCTGGTGGAAACCGCAAAAGGAAAATTATATAGCTTCATCATATAAAAACATCCACGAATAGATTTAAAAATTAAAGCATTTTTTTAAATAGAGCCATTTTTAATGTCACACGTTATTTCTAAAACACATTGATATGCATTCTCTTGTTACATTAAATATATTGCACACGGTTATCAACACATACAATATGCTTCAAATTTTTTGCTCTATACCATAAACTACACACTATTCTGTGCTCTATACTTTAATTTTTAAGTTTTTCGGAATATTACACTTTTCTTATATTTATTTAAACTTACCTGCAAATAAATATTCAAGTCAACACGGTGAAGGTAAAAAACCGAATGGACGAGACACAACTCGTCAGTTCGCAAGCAAGCTTCATCAATTCGTTGAAAATGTAACTAGTTGTTACTCATTTTCCTGGCAGTGTTGTATTTAATTAGTTGCCTGATGCACAGTGCTGTCATGCTTTTACAACTAAATTTTCCAAGTTGTGTTCAGAGATATTGCTCTGCAATATCTCCTAGCAATTATTGCTAAACATGTGTTTAAACACATATTCGTGCCGTCCACACGCAAATATCTTGTTTCGGCAATCGATTTTGGCAGTTGCCACGGCAATAATTGCCAATCCTATTGCTCGTGTGGTCGGGTAGTTAAACGCATATTAGTGCTGTCCAAACGCAAATATCTCGTGTCGGCAATCGATTTTGGCAGTTGCCACGGTAATAATTGCTCCTGTGGTGGGGTAGTTAATATATGTATGTATAGCCATAAGTATAGCTTCAATTGTATATAGCCAAGTTTACTGTGATTTTACACGTAGCTTTTCTTGAAGCATGTCTCTTCAATGCCCGCTTGCTAACACTCAGACGGTCTGTGTTCAATCATTTGTTTAGTCCACAGAATATACATATATAATATATATATAATATAGTTTATGGTTTAGGGTAATATGCCGTCATAAGGGCATTGAAATAACAGAAGCAAATTGAATTAACTCATCTGTACAATCAAGTGTCCACCCTCGTCTTTCTTTTCTCCGCCATTAACTTGGACTTTCCTTAAGGAAAATTGATGTATATAAAACAAGACAATATAAGCCTTTGTTGATTAAATTTTTCTGTTGTCTTCTTCAAAGTTGCATTTACATCCAGGTAAGTTTTCTTCCTGAAGTATTAATTCAGCTGTGAAGTAAGATAGAAAGGATATGTATTACTCTCCCTATCTCTTCAATCTCAATCAATATATGGGCAAGTAATCTATAGAACGAAACGGAACAACAGCAACAGTTTTTCGTCTTACTATTCTTTGTTAACATACTAAGAATTAATTGAACAAAATTGACAATGTAAACAGTCTCATATGCTTTCCGATATAGAAAAGTTGAATATTGTGAATTTGTTTTAATATGTTATTGTTTGTTGTTGGCTTAGCTAGGTATATGCCTGCATTTCATTGGCGCTAACCAAATCATCAGTACCCTTTTAGCCAAATCATGATTGAAAGCATTCAAAGCTCGTATACTTATGCAAACAATTACAAATATATATGAGAATTCTATCAGAACTCTATCATATTTTACTATTTGTAATCAACAAAAGCAAAAGTATAAATAGCTATAGAAGCTTTTGTACAATCACAACACAACAAACAATTATAATTGACATTGCGTCCTTTTGTTTTTTCTTTTTACGCCTTTATACAATTAATCGCCCGTTGGGTGATAATGAAAGTATTTATAAGGCAATGAAAAAACAAAATTTATAATAACAATATTTATCAAATTTGTTATTCGAGATATTCTCCAAAATAACCATTTTAATATGTTATTGTTTGTTGTTGGCTTAGCTAGGTATATGCCTGCATTTCATTGGCGCTAACCAAATCATCAGTACCCTTTTAGCCAAATCATGATTGAAAGCATTCAAAGCTCGTATACTTATGCAAACAATTACAAATATATATGAGAATTCTATCAGAACTCTATCATATTTTACTATTTGTAATCAACAAAAGCAAAAGTATAAATAGCTATAGAAGCTTTTGTACAATCACAACACAACAAACAATTATAATTGACATTGCGTCCTTTTGTTTTTTCTTTTTACGCCTTTATACAATTAATCGCCCGTTGGGATTTCGATGATGAGTACCAATTCGGTTAGGTCTCCACCCAAACAAGGAGAATACCCAAGAAAATTCCGGAAATTTTTCCGAAAAAAAATTATGAAGAAAATTAATTTCCCCATACATTTTGTATAGAGCGATTTTACAACGCCATCTTAACTAAAGAACCCATTAAAACCACAGAATATACACAGAATACCCAACTTTGACGTATAAAAAGGGTCCGAATCATATTTTGCATAAACTGTGTATAACGTGCATAAAGTTTGTGTGAAGAGATATCTATATAAAAACAAAATCTGGGAGAAGTACAAGGATGACATGTCAGAAGACATTTTGCATCGAGTTCGTGTCCATTCAGGGAATCCCCATCTTGAGATGAATGAAGAGATGCACAACCAGGCTTTGGTTTTGATAGAAGGCATGTGTTACCTAATGTGCGGCAGTTTGTTAGTCAGGTTAGGAATGACATCGCCTGATCGTGGAATAAACAACGCATTCGAACGAGAATTGCAGCATGAGCATGAATACGACACAAATGCATTAAGCCAATTTGTTCGAATGAATGTACCTTTGTTGAATCCCCAACAAAAAGAAGTATACGGTACGGTGATGAATGCAATGGATGATGGAAATGGCGGCATGATTTTCCTTGATGCGCCTGGTGGCAATGGCAAGACATTCCTCATATCATTGATTTTGGCTACAGTTCGTGCAAGATCGGAAATTGCTGTAGCAGTGGCTTCTTCCAGAATAAGAGCTACGCTGCTGGAAGGTTGCCGAACCGCTCATTCTGCATTAAAATTGCGAATAAACCTTCAAGCGATTGAAGAACCCACATGTAACATAGCGAAACATTCAGCAATGGCCAAAGTTTTGGTAGCAACTAAAATTTTTATCTGGCTCGAATGCACAATGTCGCATAATCGTGCGTTAGAAGCTCTGAATCGCACTATGAAAGATCTGCGTAATGACGCAATATGTTTTGGGGGTGCGTTGAATTTACTCTCAGGCGATTTGCGGCAAACACTACCAGTAATACCACAATCGACCGCTGCCGATGAGATCAATGATTGCCTCAAATCATCACCATTGTGGCGTTTTGTGAAGAAACTTCAGCTGACGACAAACATGCGAGTTGCAATGCTAAACGATCCATCTGCCGAAGTGTTCTCCAATCAACTGCTAACTATCGGTAATGGTCGTGTTCCTGTCGACTCATCGAATGGATTGATTTCATTCCCGTCAAATTTTTGCAAATTTCGTCTCAACGAAAGAGGAGCTTATCAACAAAGTGTTTCCAAACATCATTGCTAACCACCAAAACTACGATTGGTTGAGTAAAAGAGCAATTTTAGCGGCAAAGAACAAGAATGTGGATCACTTAAACTTCATAATTCAAAATCAAATCGTTGGGTTACTGCAATCGTTCAAATCTATCGACTGTGTAACAAACGAAGACGAAGCAACTAACTACCCAACTGAGTTCTTGAATTCATTGGATGTGCCTGGCTTGCCGCGGCACAATTTACAATTGAAGGTTGGTTCAGTCGTTATCATGCTTCGCAATCTCAACCAACCAAAATTATGCAACGGAACGCGTTTAGTAGTCACAAAATTCATGAGCAATGTGATTCACGCGAGACTACTAAAAGGAAAGTTCAAAGGTGAGGAAGTTCTCATTCCGAGAATTCCAATGATCCCAACCGATATGCCATTCGAGTTTAAGCGAATACAATTTCCAATTCGTCTCGCATTCGCCATGACAATTAATAAATCACAAGGCCAATCATTGAGTGTTTGTGGCCTAAATCTGGAAATTCACACGGACAACGGTATGTCGCATGTTCAGGTGTCGGAAAACCTTCTGCATTGATCGTTTTCGCACCTGACAAAAAAAAAATATCGTTTATCACAGAGTGCTTCAATGAGGGAAATACAATTCAATAAATGAACAAATAATTTCATACGAGTAAGTACACATAAAGTACTGGCGACGAGAAGTATCAGTTTAAAGCAGTGTTGCCAGTGAAAATTCGAGAAAGATACATTTTAGTTTCCAAAAAGATACATTTTTTCCCAAAAAGATACATTTAAAAAAAATTAAAATCCATGTTTAACGTTTAACATTTATTAACATAACAATATTATTTCATATTTAATTTATTTTTTTGAACCATCCATCCATTGTACTCTTTTATTAACAGCCCTTTATCATTAAAATTGTACATTGTCTTTTTTGGAGAATGACCTGTAAATTATAACGAAATGCCAATAAAACTTTGTCAGAGAAGGAAAGCTTAATATTTTATTTCTGTACATTTTGCGTACAGATTCAAAAGATACGAAAATGTCAGGATTATACATGGTACCTGAAGTCATCAAAAGATACGAAAAATGTATCTTTCGTATCCTAATGGCAACACTGGTTTAAAGCAGGATTTTATTATTATTTTAGGTTCGTGGCAAATGAGAGCAAGAAAGCTGAGATATATGTATAGTACTGACGCAGAGAGATATCAAATTATATCTGCATTTTTCATTCCAGATTCAATGGTGAAGGGGTATGATCAATGTATGTTTTAGTCCTAAATACATACATATACGTACATCTATAGTACAGATCATGGGACATTTTTAGGCAAAACAATGTTTGCCGGGTCAGCTAGTAAATAATAAAAATAATTGTTCGTATACAAAATAACTACATTTATAAACATCAATGCGAAACGTAAAACAAATCATTTGATAAACCTTTCCCAATATGGAGATATAGATCAGGCGCTTGATCGTTCTACATCTCTATTTTGAGCAATTCTATAATGAAAATTTACGTAAGGGTTGGCGTTATGCTGCTGAACGTTTGCAGCAAACGTTGCAACAGAAATGCTAGTTTCTGCTCTACCGATAAAAATCATTCTCAGCTCGTCGGCACAGAGTGGACTGACTAGGTTGCAGAGTTGTAAACGAATCATTCATTTTTGAATTAATTCGCGAATCATTCATGCACTGAATTGGTAAAATTTTGAATTAATTCTTTTCGTCAAAAAACGAATTGAATGAAATTTGAATCAATTCATTTGAATTTAGCAAACATGAATTGCAATTCATTTGCAATTCAAATGAATTGGGCAAAATGAATTGCAATTCATTTTTAATTCAAATGAATTGGTAAAATGAATTGCAATTCATTTCCAATTCATTTGAATTGAATTGACTTTGAATTAATTCAAATGATTTAGAAGAAATGAATTGCAATTCATTTCCAATTCATTTGAATTGATTTTGAATTAATTCAAATGAGTTAGACAATTGAATTGCAATTCATTTCCAATTCATTTGAATTAATTCAAATGAAATCGAAAAAATGGTAACGGCGGAATATGACTTGAAATAGTAGGGAGCATTAATTCATAAGTTGAATATTGAGACTTTTCTAGACAGTGATTTTGAATTTTTAGAAGAGTACTTGCAGCTTCTGCAACCAATAGCAGGAGCCATAGACTTTCTCCAAAAAGACAACGGCATGTTCTTTGGTTATCTGTTGCCAGCTTTAGCCACAATTAAAACAAAATTTGCCAAAATACAATTGAACGATGGAAGCGAATACCTGAAAACTATGGCTGCAAAATTAATGGAGGCGACGGAAAAAAGATTTAGTAATTTTTATACCTTAGATGCAACTGCTAAAACTGCAATTGTGGCATCTATTCTTTGCCCACCAATTAAGTGTCTGTGGTTAAAAGCTTTGAACCCGAATTTTGATATTGCCACCGAAGCAGACGTTATTCAAATGGCAAAGGATGCTGTTCAACAAATGTCTGATGAACACATTACAACGTCAGTCATTTCAGAGAGTAACGTTTTAAATTACTTTGATTTTTCTATTTGTGGTAATTATCTAGTCACTTTGCAAAATAATTTTAAACACCGTTAACAATAATATTATAATATTATTATAGAAACTCCAGAAAATACATTGTGCGTCAATATTCCTTCAGAAGCAGAATTCACAGCATACTTAGCAGATTCTTCAAAATCTTTAAGTATGCTGCATAATTATCCGACCGTTAAGAAGGCTTTCTTAAAATTTAATGTACCGTTACCATCGTCGGCTGCTGTTGAAAGATTATTTTCGTACGCGTCTATTCTAAATATGCCTAAACGTGGAAATCTATTGGATGATAATTTTGAAAAATTATTATTGCTGAAAGTGAACGATGCATTCTAATTCAATGTAATTAGCATTTATTTTATAATTAAAATAATAGCAAAATTAGTTGATGCCTGTATATGCTACTATATTGTCCATATATTTTAATTTTTGGTAATTTCATGTTTATTTGTAAAATATAATTACATTTTGTAAAATAAATATTACATATTACTTACAGTAGTCTTTTTTCAAAATCAATTCAATTCAAATAAATTGGAAATGAATAACAAATTCATTTTTCGAGTTCATTTGAATTAATTCAAATGAATTGGAAATGAATTGCAATTCATTTCTTCTAACTCATTTGAATTAATTCAAAGTCAATTCAATTCAAATGAATTGGAAATGAATTGCAATTCATTTTACCAATTCATTTGAATTAAAAATGAATTGCAATTCATGTTTGCTAAATTCAAATGAATTGATTCAAATTTCATTCAATTCATTTTTTGGAGAAAAGAATTAATTCAAAATTTAGCTAATTCGTAATGAATTGAAATCAAAAAAGAATGATTCATTTACAACTCTGCTAGGTTGCAGAGCAATGCTGCATTTACGTATGTACTCAATTCCGTAATACTTAAAAACCCTTCTCATACAATCAAATATTTCGCAAAAACCTAATTTCGATATTTTACAATAAAAAAATGTAGTTTTCTTCAAAGTTGTTCATTTATTTATAGTTCTCGTTTTTTATCAGCAAAGATTTTTAAACATCGACGTGACGGGCGCTAGGTTTATCGGCCAAGAAATCGGCAAATTGTTGGTATGGTGTCGCACCCAGCGGCATTTCTTTCCACAAGTCGGGAGTCAGGTATGCGTATGTCTTTGCGATGGCAGCATAAGTCGCTTTAGCGAAGTTACCTAAAGTGCCAGTAGAACCACGGGCAGATGTGTAACAGTCCTGAATACCAGCCATAGTTAACAACTTCTTCGGTACGGGAGCAGATACAATTCCGGTACCACGTGGTGCAGGGATCAATCGCACAGATACTGAGCCACACTTGCCAGTAACTTTGCAGGGTACTGTATGAGGTTTACCAATTTTGTTACCCCAGTAGCCACGACGAACGGGTACGACAGATAATTTTGCCAAGATGATAGCTCCACGAATAGCGGTAGCCACTTCCTTGCTGCACTTAACTCCCAAACCAATGTGACCGTTGTTGTCACCAATGGCGACGAAGGCCTTAAAACGAGTACGTTGACCAGCACGAGTTTGTTTCTGTACGGGCATGATCTTTAATACTTCGTCGCGTAGAGCGGAGCCCAAGAAGAAATCAATAATCTCAAACTCCTTTATGGGCAAGGAGTACAAGTAAATTTCTTCCAATGAGTTAATTTTGCCATCGCGAACTAAACGTCCCAATTTTGTAACTGGAACCCACTCCTTCGAATCCTCTTTGCCTCCACGGCCACGACCGCCGCGTCCACGGCCTCTTCCACGACCACGGCCGCCACGACCACCACGAGAACCAAATCCTCCACGGAAACCACCACGGGCTGGAGCTGCGTCCGCCATTCTGTAGAGCATATAAAAATGAACTTGTTATATGTATGTACATAATGTGCAACACGAGGTTAAAAATGTGAGGTTAGAATTATCAGACACCTTTAAACCATCTTTAGGCCAAAAACCATGCAATTGCAATTTGGCCTTCTGGTGGAAACCGCAAAAGGAAAATTATATAGCTTCATCATATAAAAACATCCACGAATAGATTTAAAAATTAAAGCATTTTTTTAAATAGAGCCATTTTTAATGTCACACGTTATTTCTAAAACACATTGATATGCATTCTCTTGTTACATTAAATATATTGCACACGGTTATCAACACATACAATATGCTTCAAATTTTTTGCTCTATACCATAAACTACACACTATTCTGTGCTCTATACTTTAATTTTTAAGTTTTTCGGAATATTACACTTTTCTTATATTTATTTAAACTTACCTGCAAATAAATATTCAAGTCAACACGGTGAAGGTAAAAAACCGAATGGACGAGACACAACTCGTCAGTTCGCAAGCAAGCTTCATCAATTCGTTGAAAATGTAACTAGTTGTTACTCATTTTCCTGGCAGTGTTGTATTTAATTAGTTGCCTGATGCACAGTGCTGTCATGCTTTTACAACTAAATTTTCCAAGTTGTGTTCAGAGATATTGCTCTGCAATATCTCCTAGCAATTATTGCTAAACATGTGTTTAAACACATATTCGTGCCGTCCACACGCAAATATCTTGTTTCGGCAATCGATTTTGGCAGTTGCCACGGCAATAATTGCCAATCCTATTGCTCGTGTGGTCGGGTAGTTAAACGCATATTAGTGCTGTCCAAACGCAAATATCTCGTGTCGGCAATCGATTTTGGCAGTTGCCACGGTAATAATTGCTCCTGTGGTGGGGTAGTTAATATATGTATGTATAGCCATAAGTATAGCTTCAATTGTATATAGCCAAGTTTACTG
The DNA here is from genome assembly GCA_963681545.1 of Germaria angustata. Classification (NCBI taxonomy): domain Eukaryota; kingdom Metazoa; phylum Arthropoda; class Insecta; order Diptera; family Tachinidae; genus Germaria; species Germaria angustata. The sequence continues at coordinate 58,190,897 of OY813001.1, read as the reverse complement.
TGATTTTACACGTAGCTTTTCTTGAAGCATGTCTCTTCAATGCCCGCTTGCTAACACTCAGACGGTCTGTGTTCAATCATTTGTTTAGTCCACAGAATATACATATATAATATATATATAATATAGTTTATGGTTTAGGGTAATATGCCGTCATAAGGGCATTGAAATAACAGAAGCAAATTGAATTAACTCATCTGTACAATCAAGTGTCCACCCTCGTCTTTCTTTTCTCCGCCATTAACTTGGACTTTCCTTAAGGAAAATTGATGTATATAAAACAAGACAATATAAGCCTTTGTTGATTAAATTTTTCTGTTGTCTTCTTCAAAGTTGCATTTACATCCAGGTAAGTTTTCTTCCTGAAGTATTAATTCAGCTGTGAAGTAAGATAGAAAGGATATGTATTACTCTCCCTATCTCTTCAATCTCAATCAATATATGGGCAAGTAATCTATAGAACGAAACGGAACAACAGCAACAGTTTTTCGTCTTACTATTCTTTGTTAACATACTAAGAATTAATTGAACAAAATTGACAATGTAAACAGTCTCATATGCTTTCCGATATAGAAAAGTTGAATATTGTGAATTTGTTTTAATATGTTATTGTTTGTTGTTGGCTTAGCTAGGTATATGCCTGCATTTCATTGGCGCTAACCAAATCATCAGTACCCTTTTAGCCAAATCATGATTGAAAGCATTCAAAGCTCGTATACTTATGCAAACAATTACAAATATATATGAGAATTCTATCAGAACTCTATCATATTTTACTATTTGTAATCAACAAAAGCAAAAGTATAAATAGCTATAGAAGCTTTTGTACAATCACAACACAACAAACAATTATAATTGACATTGCGTCCTTTTGTTTTTTCTTTTTACGCCTTTATACAATTAATCGCCCGTTGGGTGATAATGAAAGTATTTATAAGGCAATGAAAAAACAAAATTTATAATAACAATATTTATCAAATTTGTTATTCGAGATATTCTCCAAAATAACCATTTTAATATGTTATTGTTTGTTGTTGGCTTAGCTAGGTATATGCCTGCATTTCATTGGCGCTAACCAAATCATCAGTACCCTTTTAGCCAAATCATGATTGAAAGCATTCAAAGCTCGTATACTTATGCAAACAATTACAAATATATATGAGAATTCTATCAGAACTCTATCATATTTTACTATTTGTAATCAACAAAAGCAAAAGTATAAATAGCTATAGAAGCTTTTGTACAATCACAACACAACAAACAATTATAATTGACATTGCGTCCTTTTGTTTTTTCTTTTTACGCCTTTATACAATTAATCGCCCGTTGGGTGAATAACAAATTTGATAAATATTGTTATTATAAATTTTGTTTTTTCATTGCCTTATAAATACTTTCATTATCACCCAACGGGCGATTAATTGTATAAAGGCGTAAAAAGAAAAAACAAAAGGACGCAATGTCAATTATAATTGTTTGTTGTGTTGTGATTGTACAAAAGCTTCTATAGCTATTTATACTTTTGCTTTTGTTGATTACAAATAGTAAAATATGATAGAGTTCTGATAGAATTCTCATATATATTTGTAATTGTTTGCATAAGTATACGAGCTTTGAATGCTTTCAATCATGATTTGGCTAAAAGGGTACTGATGATTTGGTTAGCGCCAATGAAATGCAGGCATATACCTAGCTAAGCCAACAACAAACAATAACATATTAAAATGGTTATTTTTGGAGAATATCTCGAATAACAAATTTGATAAATATTGTGAATTTGTCTTATTGTGAATTAAATTGAAGTAATTTTAGATTTAAACACCCAAAATATTTTTGCAATTATTAGGGGAAAAACAAACGTAGAGAAGACGCAAAAGATATACACATGTATCTAGTCATTGCGTTCGGAAAGTGCATAAATCTGAAGCTTTCATCCAAGGAAACTATATTTGAAAGGAATAGTGCTTCTTTTAATATATGCACATAAGTACATAACAGCAGGCATTTTGCAAACAAGTGAAACTACAACAAAAATGTCTATTGGTGACGCATTGTATTATGTGACAGTAGGAAATCCCATTAGCAAGGCTGTAATTGGAACTACAGTGTCAGTGTTTTCTAAATCAGCTCAGGCAAAGCATTTTACATACTTATGTGTATATACACAAACTAATAGTATAAATACTAACCTTGCTTTCAGTTGGCAGCTGGAAAGTCGGTAATAATGCCTCCTTTATGGAAATTGGCGGGGCAGAATTATTATTTTGTGCGTATTGCCGGCTTAAGTGGTGCCTCTGCCGTTATTCTAGGTGCCGTTGGCAGCCACCGTTTAAATATTCAAGATAAGCCCGATCTTCGTAACGCGTTTGAGACGGCTAATCGTTTTCACTTTTTTCACTCCATTGCATTATTGGGCATGCCTTTGGCCAAATACCCTGTGGTAGTAAGTATTGTTTTAAGATTTTATTTGCAAAATATATAATTACATACTTATATTGAATAACTTTTCAGTCTGGAGTATTAATGGTGTTAGGTACCGCACTTTTCAGCGGTACACTGTACTACCGTTCCTTTACAGGTAATAAACCACCTATTGCGCGTATGGCCCCTATGGGCGGCACTTGCTTGATACTGGCTTGGCTAAGTTTATTAGTTTAGTGTTTTTTCTCCAAAGAAATCGATTTTTTTTTTAAACTGAAAAATTATTAAATTCACTATTCTCCAAAATAATTATTGTTTGTTATTGGCTTGGCTGAGCATATGCCTGCATTAAGTTTCAATGTTTTCCAGACTGAAGAGTGCTGATCACAGTTGAAAATGCATGTACATATGTATGTATTCAGCTGTGCCAACAACAAACAAACTTAGTTGTGTTTTGATATTTTTCAATAATAAAAATTTTATATTTTCTACAAGGCACATTGTTTTTCTGTATTAATTTGGGTTGTGTCAGTCTTTTTCCTGGTGGAAAATTTAGTTGTTTATTTGATACTTTAAAAACACATATAAAGAGAGAAGTAAAAGACAAATTACAAAGAAAACAAAACAGTTTTGTAAAATTAATGGTTGACAGTAACAAACATCTTTTTTGGGTAAGAATACCAACATAAAAGATTAAAGTGCTTTCTCCCGTCACAGAAATTTTAAATAGTAAAAAAGAAATGTTAAAACTAAACTTAAAGCTAAAACAAAAAGGAATAAACAAAAATATATATATTATCCTCTGTGGGCGCCAGGAATTTTAGAAATATAAAATTTAGGCAATGAATTATTTATACATGGAATTTCATGTTCCACATAACCTAAGGGTGAATAGTCATTTAAGACATTGAATTATAGGATTTTCCAAACTATGCAGAGTCAATAAAACGTTTCAATAAATCAAAACCATACGAGGCTAGGGGTCATTGTTCATTGGAAAATTTTTTATGAATTCGCTCAGTGTTTGTTAATGCAAAGCCCAAGAGGTTTACGTTAAAAAATTTCAAACTCCCTCATTGCTGAATGTGAAAATGAAAACCAAATCGAAAATGCATACATAACAACCGGTCTTATGTTTACCTTACAAATTAACAATTTTTTCTTTTGTGGTAAATACCTGCTCTTAAACGATCTGCCAAAAGAAAATTTAATCTTAAGGGCTTTGGTAAGAAAAATTCTGGCGTGACGGTTAAACTTAAAAAGCTTGTTAAAGTGAATACCTAAATATTTAAGATTGTCCAGAAAAGGAATTTCCTGTCCATCAAGCGATAAACTGAGTTGTTCACTCTCAGGTGCAACAAAATATTTGCATTTTCCAGAAGCATTCCTTAAACAAATAGCTTCACTTTTGGATGCATTTATTTTAATACCCCAGAATTTATAATAATTATTTACCTCGTTTAAATAGGACGAAATATAACTCAAGGTAATACTTGGTGAAGTTCCATGAGCGTAAAGTAACGAATCATCGACGTAAAGAATATCAGTTGAACAACCAAATTGATGGGGAAAATCATAAATAAAAATGTTATACAAATGTGGAGCCAAAATAGCACCCTGTGGCTCACCTCAACAAACGTTACCAAACATAGAATATTCGTTTTGTACTTGAACGCAAAATTTTCTGTCTTTTAAAAAATTGTGAACTAAATAATGTGAGATTTGAAGCCAATATTAATCATTTTAAAAATTATGCCATCTATGCTATAGTACAGCATTTATCCTTCAAATTCTTCACATCATTTTGAAATTTTAATAAAGCACGACTAGTTGAGTGAAATTTTTTAAAACCAAGCTGATAATTTGTTATATGTATATGAAGTACCAAACATTGTTTATGCAATTGTTAAAAATAATTCCTAAATAATCAGAAGCTATGACTGGTAGTCTTCTGATAATAAAGTTTGAAATACCATCTAAGTCGAAAGATTTTTTTATTATTTAATGATTTACAAAATGATAAAAGCTCATCAGTATTAGATAATGATGAATCATTTTGAATGTTCGGTGATAGAAATCGACTATTGAAGAAAGAGTTTGGAATCTGCGAAAAATGTAGTCTTAATGTGTTTTCAACATCGGAGATATCCCTATTAGGCACAGAACCAGAGTAAATTGCAGAGAGATGGTTATGAAGGTGTAATAATACTTGGTTATTATCAGCTATTTCTGTACCGTTTAGTACAATTAGTATTTCTAAAAGATGTAACTGTGCGGGGTTGTCTTAAAACAAATTCAAAGCTTAAGAATTTTAATTGAAAATGCAAGGGGAAATGATTCGAAAATGATGGGAGGATTAAACGTATCAACTAAATTTGTACTTATTAAAAAATTATCGAGAAAAGAGTTCCCATTAGGGAAAGAAGTAATAGAGTCAGAAAATTTAACGAATTCTGAAGAAAATTCTGCCAACCAGTCGAATATAACAATACCATTAGAATTATTTAAAATGTCATCCCATGAAACATGCTTTGTATTTAAATCTCCTGCTAAAATTACACCATCATAGTTGGCTGAAATTGCCTTGATAGCAGACAAACCATTATAGATTAAATTATAATTAAAATTACAAGGCAAATACATATCGCACTTGATCAACAAGAGGGTATTAACTCAAAATTTTTGAATTTTCAGTAGAGTCAAAAAACTGTTTGTGGCCACATTTAAACAGAATTTAAAAATTCAAATATACCATAGGAAGCAAATTCCATTTGAAAATATATATACATTGTTTTTGTTTTAAATTTTACCAATCATTGCAAAAAAAAATCTATTTTTTGACTTAACACCATTTTTTTTTGAAATTTATCGATTTTTTTTTTGGTATTATTTTTGTTGAAGCGACTTCAACAATTGATAGTTATTAAGATTTTTTTTGTATTGGAAATATGTATGCTTTTTCTTTTTTTATGGTTTTATTCTCTCTCTTTGAATTTACCTAACATTTTATTTGTACTAAAACTGGAGTTCTCTTTTTTTATTATTTCTACTAACCTTCAACATAATGAATTTAAGTTTCAATTTTTTTGTATCTTTTTAACCGTTGTAAAAGAAACAACAGCAAGAAGCTGACCAACAGCTAATAAAACCTAACTTTGTATTTGAATTGGACTTGGTGACTTTTCTTTAAAGGATACCACGAGTAAAAAAGGAAAGCCTCCAAATCAACATATGGTCCTTCGAAAAGTCCTAGAGGAACTAGGGCTGGATAAAATTAGTGGAATTTGTCCATTGATTGAAGGTTGTTCTCCCGCAACAACATTGCAAAAAAAAAAGAAAAAAGTCTGTGCAAGACAGACCGAAGGTCTTCAGTTAGCATCCCTCTCTACTGAAGAAGGAATCCACTGTGTGCAATAGTACACAAGAAACCAAAAAACCAACAAGTCAATAAATCCAGCAGGAAAGTTGCTCCTTGACAAAAAGTGGTGAGCTTAATCAGCACAAAGGAAAGGAAAGGTTAACGGGTATGTACAGTATTTAGATTACTTTTAGCGCAATTGAATACAAAAAAATTTGATTTGTATAACAAAAAACAAGCATTAATTCTTCGAATGAATAAACACTTCATACAATTTGCCATAACCTCACATTTCGAGAAAAATCCCACTCGGTGTCATTATCAAATAATTTTGCCCCTAAGTGCCATCACTGATGTTGTGTGAAACACACAAATACTCAGCTATTCACAAAAGATAGACTGTCACACTCTTCAGCATATAATGATTCATTTAGCGACAACTACTTCTGTTTAATTTTAATCGCACTTACAATTACACATGAAAGACAAAGACAACATTAGTATACCAAAAAGAAGCAGAAAAGAAACAATATCATTGCAATATCATTACAAAAGTAAGTGTATGTGCTTCTACATATATGTGCGGAGTTAGAAAGTTTAAGTGTGTAGAGTTGGAGTTTAATTGTGAAACCAAAAATCAAAAAAAACAATATATAACAAACATTTAATTACATTTAATTAGACATAACAACAGGAAGAAAATTCTCCTTGAAGAACAAATAACATGGCCGGTGTAAGAAAAAATTTAAAATACAACTTTAGCGAAAAGAAAACGGTGAGTGAAGAGCTTATTAATATATTTCAAAGTTAAGGTAAAAATTGTGAGTTATTAAACAAATGTGGCAAATTCTTTTAGAAAAAGAAAAAAAGGAATAAAAATAAAAATAAAAAAAACCCATAAAAAGAGAGTGGTGTTATAGTTTTTTTGGCGTAAGAATTTACATGGCCATTGGCAAAACATTAGGGAGGTTCAAATCAAAAAAATAATAATAATAATAAAAATAACAAAAATTGAATAAGGGAAGCGATTATTCTGCTTGAATTTTTTAATATTTTATTGTGAAATTTAAAGTCAAAATGACATCCAAAAGAAGGTGCAAATACGACATTCAGCAACTCGTGGCATTTTGCAAAAATTTTGAAAATATCCCAGCAGGTTCTTTAACAACTTCTTTACTAGAAGTAAAGCAAGCCGAGTTGGAAAGAAGATGGTCCAAAATGGTAGCGACTTACGAGGAATTCATGATAAGTGATGAAAAGTTAAAGGAAGAAGAAAACACTAAAGATGATGTTTCCCCGAAATACGAAGATGCTAGCGAGCAGTATCAAGTACTAAAAGCAAGGATTTTAGATATAATCAAGGCTGAAGCTCCTAGCAAAAATACACCAGTCACACGTCAAACCTCACTTAAATTACCACCAGTAGAAATTCAAAACTTTGAAGGGGGATTTGATAAATGGCCAGCATTTCGGGATATGTTTATGGCAGTAGTAGGTAATGAGCAGTCAGTAGCTCCAGCTCACAAATTATATTACCTGCACAGCAAGACAAGGGGGGAGGCCTACCAACTCATAAAAGATTATGAGTTAGTAGATGCTAATTTTGAGCTAGCATGGCAAGCTTTAAAAACTCGCTACGAAAATAAAAGAATTTTAATAAACAATCAAATCAAGAAGATTTATAACATCCAGTCGCCCCCAAGTGAAAATTTAAAATTTTTGAAATTGCTTAAGAACACAGTTAGTGATGGGTTGTCCATCATACAGTCGTTTCAAATAAACGTAGAGGAAAATGACCCCTTTCTTATGCACATTTGTACTTCGAAGCTGCCTGAAGAAACATCGCGCGCATGGGAAGAGTCCTTGACGGATCACAAGGAACTGCCCACTTGGCAACAATTAAGCAATTTTTTGTCTAGAAGAATTGAAACTTTGGAAACGTTTAGCAATTTAAGAAAACCGTTAGGAAGGGATCATAATAATATTTCAAAATCGCAATCGTTTCATGCTCAGAATGAGGTCGACAAAAACAAATTTAACTGCAAGAAGTGCAAGCAGAACCATCCCTTAAAATATTGTAAATATTTCAAGTCGCTGTCAGTCCAAGATAGATTAAAATTTGTATACGCAAACAAATATTGTGCAAATTGTTTCTCCACTACTCACTACAAAACGAACTGCCCAAGTATAAGTAACTGCGCTCGGTGCAATCAAAGGCATCATACCATGCTTCACATTGATAGTGATGGTAAGTCGAACAAGGGTCTCGATGTGAAGTCCCCGCCTTACCAATCTCGGCAGAGCGACGAAAGACCGCCTACGTCAGGAAGTCAGAACAAGTCCAATTTACAATCCAACCGAATCAGTAGCGCCCATGATGAAGAATTTGTGCCTATTCAAACGCATTTTTCCCAACACCAGGGGACAACTATCTTACCCACAGCATTAGTTCAAGTGGAACATTTAGGCGAAAATTTCACCCTCCGAGCATTGTTAGACGCAGGGTCAGAATCAAGCTTTATATCGAAACGAATTCAGCAAACTCTCGCTTTGCCCTTAGAGGCCCATAGCTCCCAAGTATCAGGACTCGGTGGCACAGTTGTTAGCCTTTCTAAAGGCAGATGTATCGTCTCCGTTAAATCACAAAAATCCGATTTTACCATTCAAATCAAAGCGATTGTGGTACCGAAGTTGACACACTTTTTGCCCTCTAGACCAATTCGAATTCATAATATTGCCCAGATCAAAGACTTAAGTCTAGCTGACCCCTATTTTTACAAGCCAGCTGCGGTAGACATGATTATTGGTAGCGATTATTTGCCATTCATAAACTTAGCAGGAGTAAGGTCCAATATTGCAAACTGTCTAGAAGCAAGAGAGTCTCATTTTGGGTGGTATTTATTAGGGCCAGAGCCAAATAACGAGTATAAATCGTTCCACACGACTGTTTCAATGTCCGAGAATTCGCTTCTTCACGAAGAACTGAGAAAATTCTGGGAACTAGAAGAGGCGGAAAAAAGCGTATCAGAGTCTGAAACCGATATTTTGTGCGAGACCTTTTTTCAAAAAACTGTCAGCCGACAACAAGATGGTCGTTATGTAGTACGACTTCCATTTAAAGAAAATTATCCAGACGAAATATATTTGGGTCCCTCCCGACATATAGCCCTCGGACAATACCATAGAATGGAAAAAACATTAGCCAAAACCCCAGAGTTAAAAACTGAGTACAATAAAGTTCTCCAGGAATATTTAAATCTGGGACACATGGAACCAGTTGAACATTACGAGCCCAAAGGTAAAAAATATTCTTCATTTTTTCTCCCGCACCACGCAGTCATTAGGCCCGAGAGCCACTCGACGAAGGTACGCGTTGTGTTTAATGCTTCAAAAAAGACGGGGAGTGGTTTCTCCCTGAACGATGTTTTATACCAAGGCCCCACCCTCCAAGCGGATTTGTTGCAAATTATCTTGCGCTGGCGATTTTATAAATACGTGTTTACCGGCGATATAGAAAAGATGTACCGCCAAATTCTCATCCATGAAGCTGATCGTCCATATCAACGAATTTTGTTTCGCAACGAAACTGAAGGGTATGTCAACTCTTTTCAACTAAAAACTGTAACGTTTGGTGTAAACTGCGCCCCCTTTTTGGCGATACGAACTCTCCGTGAGCTGAGTAAGGATTGCGAAAAATTTTACCCTATGGCGTCAGCTATTTTAAAAAATGAAGTTTATGTAGATGATATCCTATCCGGCGGGCATACTCTTGGAGAGGTCAGACTCAAACACAGCGAACTTACAAGAGCGTTAAAATCCGCTGGGTTCCCTTTAAAGAAGATGACAACAAACGACGCGTCTTTACTAGAAAGTTTTGCCCGGGAGGATCTTCTAGATGAAGATTTCTTAAAGTTTGATGACTGCAGTACAACAAAAACTTTAGGAATCCGCTGGAATGCGCTCTCAGATTCATTTTGTTATACTGTCGAACCAATTGAAATTAGCTCATCGACCACCAAAAGAAAAATTTTGTCAGTCATAGCAAGGCTGTTTGACCCACTAGGTTGGCTAGGGCCAACTATAATTATAGCAAAATTACTAATGCAAGAATTGTGGGAGGAAAAATCGGATTGGGATGAAGGCGTGACCCCACTTATTCTGACAAAATGGAATTCGTTTGTAGACAATTTGCCATCCATCGCTCAGATAAGAATACCGAGGTGGGTAGACTTTTCCCCAAAGCATCAGGTTCAGATACATGGGTTTTGCGATGCTTCAGAAAAGGCATATTGTGGCGCCATATATATCAGAACAGAAGACACCGAAGGCAATATTTACAGCCATCTTCTCATTGCCAAAACTAAAGTAGCCCCCATCAAGCGGACTACGGTTCCCAAACTCGAATTATGCGGAGCATTATTACTTTCCAAGCTTGTCAAAAGCCTAGTAACGAACTGGCAGATAACGTACGAATTATTTTTATGGACGGATTCGTCAATTGTGCTGGGCTGGTTACAGAAACCCCCACATACCTTGAAAACGTTTGTTGCAAACCGTGTATCACAAATCAACGACGTCGTCCGTACTCATCACTGGAAATATATAAAAACTGAAGAAAACCCGGCAGACGTGGGGACACGTGGTAGCTTCCCAAAAGAACTGGCAGGTAACAACTTATGGTGGCAAGGACCCACCTGGCTAAAACTTCCACAGGCTCTCTGGCCAACCCCACGAACTTTTGACCCAACCGACTTGGAAACAAAAAGGACTACGAATTGTCATTTAGAGGTGCGATGTACTGATATTCTTGAAGAATTTTCCTCCTTGGAACGAGCGTTACGAGTCCTTTGTTATCGAATTCGATTTATAAACCGTATCCTAAAGAGACCTTTTTCAACCGAAAGGTTTATCACATCAGATGAAATAAATTGTATGAAAATTCGACTAATTTCTATTGTGCAAAAAATGTATTTTGAGCGAGAATACTTGTGCCTGAAAGATAAAAAGCCTCTGAGTCGAAAAAGCAGACTTTTAACCCTTAATCCCTTCATCGACAAGGATGATCTCCTACGAGTTGGTGGCAGACTTAACAACTCGGGACTGAGTTATGCAGAGCGTCACCCAATCATCATTCCCGAAAAATCTCAACTCGCAAAACTCTTGGTAAATTTTACACATCGTATTTTATTGCACTCAGAGCATCACATCATGTTACGAGCAATCAGACAAGGATTTTATATTCCAAGATTAAAGAACTTAGTGAGAAAATGTATTCGAGAATGTAAGGCATGTACAATCTATAAACACAAGTTCCATCAGCAAATCATGGCCGCACTCCCCCCAGAACGAGTGACATTTTCACTTCCATTCACTTACACAGGAGTAGATTTTGCTGGTCCCTTCAGTATCAAATCCTCTCATCTCAGAAACGCTAAAATCCTAAAAGGTTATGCAGCTGTGTTTGTTTGTTTTTCTACTCGTGCTGTACATCTAGAAAGCTGTTCAGAGCTTTCTACCGATGCCTTCTTAGCTTGTTTTGATAGATTCATAGGGAGACGAGGTCTTCCTAAGACGATGTTTTCCGACAACGGTCGAAATTTCCTCGGCGCTAGCTATGCGCTCCTAAAATCCCATGAAAAATTCATTAAGTCTGCTGAAAGAACTTTGGTCGAAAAATATACCACTCTTGGATTCACTTGGTCATTCATCCCACCTTACGCACCTCATATGGGAGGCCTCTGGGAGGCTGCAGTGAAAAGTATGAAGTCTCATCTAAAAAAAATTGCTACTAACTTATCTTTTACCTATGAGGAGTTCTCTACACTGCTCGTGCGGATCGAAGCAGTATTGAATTCAAGACCACTGTCATCGATAAATGAAAACCCGGACGAGATTTTACCGCTCACACCAGGCCATTTTTTACGTGGCGCCCCGATCATTGCTCGGCCTGAAGCTCCAGCCGATCCTTCTATAGAAAATGTGTCATATTTGAAACGCTGGGAAAGACTTAAAGCACTCCAACACATATTCGCACGAAGATGGAAATCAGAATACATAAGCGAACTTCAACGCCGTTTTAAATGGAAAAAGGAACGAGATAACTTGAAAGTAAATGACATTGTTATAGTCAAAGAAGACATGCTACCACCTACGGAATGGCTCCTCGGTCGTGTCACCAAAGTCATATATGGGCGTGACAGCAAAATACGCGTGGCTGAAATAAGAACTAAAAACGGCACTATATTGCGTCCCGTTGTCAAATTATGTTTGTTGCCAACAAATACCCACACACAATCTGAAGTTCCATCTACAACCACTAAATAAACCACATAAATTCCGTACACTAAAAACCTATCAAGTTCAATTGCACTAGAAGTTTTCTATTACTGTATGTATTTCTTTTTTTCCTTTCTTTTTTGCTTCATATAGACGACCGGAAAACCCAAATGCCATCTTTGCGGCCGCAATCATCCACTTAAATATTGCCAGCAGTTTAAGAGCTGGAGCTTACCCATACGGCGATTGACGATCCTCAATAAAGGGTATTGCCTGAATTGCTTGGCGTTTGATCACACGCGTCATTGGTGCCCATCCCGCAATCGGTGCCAGTATGAATATGGGCCCAACAAGTTGTGCAATGCCAGACACCACACAATTCTCCACCGAGAAGAGCGAGACCCCTTGTCTTCTAGCTTCGAAGACGAATATGAAGCAATTCCGGACACTTCGGACCAAAGTGATGACGAGCCAAGCGAGATCGGCCTCCTGAGCCCTAGCAAGCAATCGTCTAACTCAACCACCACCGATGATAGCGATGATGGACCGATGCTTATCGACAGCAACCAACGTCTTCTCGCTACTGAAGAGGAAATGCGATTAACCGGAATTTCCCATTTTTTCCCTGTGGTTTTGCGTAAACCTTCAACCAACTAGGATCCTTCTCCTAGAAGTACCAACCCACCTCAAGTCGGCCCGGGAGTATGTTGAAGCGACTTCAACAATTGATAGTTATTAAGATTTTTTTTGTATTGGAAATATGTATGCTTTTTCTTTTTTTATGGTTTTATTATCTCTCTTTGAATTTACCTAACATTTTATTTGTACTAAAACTGGAGTTCTCTTTTTTTATTATTTCTACTAACCTTCAACATAATGAATTTAAGTTTCAATTTTTTTGTATCTTTTTAACCGTTGTAAAAGAAACAACAGCAAGAAGCTGACCAACAGCTAATAAAACCTAACTTTGTATTTGAATTGGACTTGGTGACTTTTCTTTAAAGGATACCACGAGTAAAAAAGGAAAGCCTCCAAATCAACAATTTTGAATTATGACGCTTTTGTTGAAATTTTAATAAAATTAAAAAAAAATTTTTCAACAAAAAGGTAGTAACTCGAAATACAACCAAATATAAACAGTTTGATTATTTTTAACATAAATAAAGGCTCAAATCAAAATAATACCTTTTTTATGAAAATATACGATTCATACCTATTTCAATTTTTGCATTAACTCGAAATAATACCTTTTTGTTTAAATAAAGGTAATCACTACATTATCATGAATATGGTCTCAAAAGTGGTTTTCGAGATGAAAGAGTAAACGGAATACGTTGAAATTTTTACAGTAGATAGATATTGATGTTGTTAGCTGATTTCTTGAAAAAAGTGATATTTTAAAAATTTTGAGTTAATACCCTCTTGTTGATCAAGTGCGATATGTATATTAAACCAAATAAAATTTTCTTAGGAAAACCATCAATTATTAAAAACACTTCAACGAAAAAATTTGGAAATGAAATAGAATCGAAATTAACAGGACAAAAAGAGTAACTTTCTTTCAAGGCGATCGCAACGCCTACAGAACTATAATCTTTTACAAACGAGTAATTCTTCAAAACAATACTATGAGTTGGACTAAGATGCGTTTCCTGTATAAAGCAACATCAATCTTATTAAATTTCAAAGTACTTACTAAATCTATTCTTCTACTGGAACTAACCAGGGAACGAACGTTAAAAGTTAATAAATCCATATTTCTAATTACCATAAATAAATTCGATTTCTTTAAGAAGCTTCAAACAATCAGATTTTAGAGTAATTTTTATAATTTCCAATAAAATTCCTAATTTTGTCTTCCAATGACATTATTGTTTCCACCTTACATAGCTCTTTAGCAATTTTCAAAAATTCTTCAATTAACGCCGTATTCTTTGAAACTTTAACGGTCTTTTGGGAGATATTAAAACTGTTGGCAAATGTTTTATTAGAGGAAATAAAACCTGAATCATTACAAGCATTTTGAACATTTTGAGATGGCAAGAAGTTTCTTTCCTTAACAACATTAGCCAATTCCATTTTACGATCATTGTATTGCAAAAAGGACGGACAACCTCGCCAATTCCCTTGATGTCCTACGTTTTTACAATTAACGCAAAAGGGCTTGGAATTATCATTAATTACCAACTTACAGTCACCCGGGCCAGAACACTTAAAACATGCTTGAGGTCTGTTGCAGTTACTAGTGCCCGTGCCCCTATTGCGGTTCACCACTCAACTCAGTTTGGTCGTGTGAGAGTCAACCCAACTCATTTTAGTTATTGCGATACACAACAACTAAAATGAGTTTGGTTGATTCTCACACGACCAAACTGAGTTGAGTGGTGAACCGCAATAGCGGCATAGAATTCACCCATTGTTGCCAATGCCAACACTGAACATCTCTATAATTTGCCTTAAGCGATTCCCAAGAAACAGATTCGATTTAGTAAATACCTAATGTGAGTTGTCATTTGCATTTTTACCGAGAAGCAATGTGATTAAAAATAAACTGGTGTCAAAATTAAATTTCCTAGAATATTTTGTATGGAATTATACAACCGCACCTACTTACAATATTTGGTAGAATCAAATCCAGTTCCCTTTTAATGTCAATCAAATTTTATGGAACTAGACATTTTTTGCTTGGAAGATTCAGTGTCACGAATTTTGCACCGCGTTGCAACAGAAATTCTAGTTTCTGCCCTACCGATAAAAATGATTGTTTTGCGACTAGAACTACACATTTTTGGACATTATCAGCTCGTCGGTACAGAGTGGGTGGTTGCAGTGCAATGCTGCATTTACGAATGTATGTAATTCCACAATTTAAAAACACTTCCAATATAATCAAACATACTTTCTTTACAATAAAAAATTTTTCTTCAAGAGTTGTTCATTTATTTATAGTTTTCGTTTGTTATCAGCAAAGATTTTTAAACATCGATGTGACGGGCGCTAGGTTTATCGGCCAAGAAATCGGCAAATTGTTGGTATGGTGTCGCACCTAGCGGCATTTCTTTCCACAAATCGGGAGTCAGGTATGCGTATGTCTTTGCGATGGCAGCATAAGTTGCCTTAGCGAAGTTACCTAAAGTGCCAGTAGAACCACGGGCAGATGTGTAACAGTCCTGAATACCAGCCATAGTTAACAACTTCTTCGGTACGGGAGCAGATACAATTCCGGTACCACGTGGTGCAGGGATCAATCGCACAGATACTGAGCCACACTTGCCAGTAACTTTGCAGGGTACTGTATGAGGTTTACCAATTTTGTTACCCCAGTAGCCACGACGAACGGGTACGACAGATAACTTTGCCAAGATGATAGCCCCACGAATAGCGGTAGCAACTTCCTTGCTGCATTTAACTCCCAACCCAATGTGACCGTTGTTGTCACCAATGGCGACGAAGGCCTTAAAACGAGTACGTTGACCAGCACGAGTTTGTTTCTGTACGGGCATGATCTTTAATACTTCGTCGCGTAGAGCGGAGCCTAAGAAGAAATCAATAATTTCAAACTCTTTTATGGGCAAGGAGTACAAGTAAATTTCTTCCAATGAGTTAATTTTGCCATCGCGAACTAAACGTCCCAATTTTGTAACTGGAACCCATTCCTTCGAATCTTCTTTGCCTCCACGGCCACGACCGCCGCGTCCACGGCCTCTTCCACGACCACGGCCGCCACGACCACCACGAGAACCAAATCCTCCACGGAAACCACCACGGGCTGGAGCTGCGTCCGCCATTCTGTAGAGTACATAAAAATTAACTTTTATAAGTATGTATGTACATAATAGTGCAAAACCAGGTCAAAAATGTGAGGTTAGAATTATCAGACACCTTTAAACCATCTTTAGGCCAAAAACCATGCAATTGCAATTTGGCCTTCTGGTGGAAACCGCAAAAGGAAAATTATATAGCTTCATCATATAAAAACATGCACGTATAGATTTAAAAAATTAAAGCATTCTTAACACGTGTCACACGTTACTTTTAATATATATGTATGTATGTACATACATACATATGTACATTTATATGCTTTTTGTTACATTAAATATATTGCCGTCGGTTATCAGTAATATACATAAGTATGTATGCTTAAATTTTTTGCTTTAGGGTACGAACAGAGTGAACGCTGATGCCGAGCGGAGCCGAGCCGAGCTTATTGACGCTTACTTTCATGCGAGAAGAAGATTTGTGTATAACACAGTGAATGCGAGAATCAGCGCTGAAATTCTGTTTATTCCATGTGTTTTGCTTTTGTCATTTAGTCTTGTTGTTCATTTGTGTTTATAAAATTGCTGTACACGGTAATGGATTCATCTGATGAATAGTATTTTGCTTCTCCTAGTGTGATTAATGCAATTATTAACACAAAAGAATTTGGAAAACATCCAATTACACTAAAAAGGCATGAATTTGGTGAATTTCATCCTTTATATGATAATTTAAGAAAATATCCAGATAAATTTCAAATATATACCCGAATGAAAATTGAAACCTTTGATTACATTCTGGACAAGATAGGTGTGAAATAATTTTGTGCCCACAATTTGTCCACTAAAACACGATTGTGATACAATTTGTTTTTTTGGTCCCACAAAGCAGGTCGGGAAAAAATTTCACTTATTATTTGATCGATATCCATTTTTTTTATTTTAAACCATCAAAAAAAACACGACTGTAGGCTAAAAAGTAAACATAAACAATGTTTTCGGCGCTGAAATACGCTTTGAAACTGTTTTCTCGCACTCATCTGCTTTGCTCTCTGCTCTTGTCGGCGTTCACTGTGTTATACACACGCTTATTTGTATTGACTTGTATGTAACCAGTTTTATCGCACTGACAATCTTTATCGCACTGACAATCTCCGCTCGGCTTTCAGCGTTCACTCTGTTCGTACCCTTATACTTTAATTTTGAAGATTTTCCGAATGAAAATTTTCATCAAATTTAATTAAACTTACCTGCAGTACAAAAAATTCAAGTTAATACGATGAAGGCAAAAAACCGAATGGACGAGACCCTACTCGTCAGTTCGCAATGAGGCTTCATCAATTCGTAACTAGCTGTTAATAATTTTCTTGGCAGTGTTGTATTTGATTAGTTGCCTGCACAGTGCTGTCATACTTTTAATATATAGCTTCAAGTGTATATGGCCGAGTTTACTATTTGTGATTTTACACGTAGCGTTTCTTGAAGCATGTTTCACAGTCTGTGTTCAATTTTTTGTTCAGTCTAATTTGCCGTCATAAGGACATAATAACAGAAGCAAATTGAAGTAACTTATCTGTACAAGCAAGTGTGCACCCTCGTCTTTCTTTCCTCTGCCAGACAGTAGTCCAAATGCTCAACCTCGCCGGAAGAAAGTGATAACTTGCTTTTGGAAAGCCGCATTGACATGAAACTTTGCACGTTCATAGATTTTATCAATAAAAACACTCACCAAAAAATGGGCGTGGCAGGTTTTTAGTTAAATAAATTAAAACAAATAATATGCCTGTATTTATGTAAAACATTATTTATTTATTTATCTAAAATTTCGAATTTTTATCACAAATTTTAATCTAAATTAATAGGAGCTATAGAAAGAAACAATGTTTTCAATTTAATGAAGTATGAATATATATTTAATCCAAACATCCAAAATGTTAAAGGCAAGTGAAATGTAAAGGCAAATCAAACACAACTGAAAATTATTAAAAAAAAACAACGGCCTGTGGCGAATAAATACAATAAATCGAAAAAGACAATATGTTTGCTTCAATCTGATTCACTTTTTGAATCGAGGAACGACTCTGGTATAGAAGCATCTGAAAGTAACGCAATAACTCCTTCGCCCAAAGGCTCTGTACTGCGAGAATGAATAGAAGCCTTTGTTGAGAAAGAAGAAATAAGAGGATCTGAAGACAAGAGGAGATAGTGAAAAAGATCATTAATTGTTTTTTCGGGGACATTTTTCGGGTGTGACTTTCTCGTATATTTCTTGGTTTCCTTCTGTACAGCTTTATCAAAATCCCCTCGAGCTTCCTATTTTTTAATATCAATTTTGTAAGCTACATACATATATGAAGGATGCATTCAAAGAACCGTATCCATGCATGCAACGTCGATAGGCCATACTGAGAAAGGCTTTCATTAGGTTGTAATTTTTCAATTGCCTTTAAGTGATTCATTATAGTAGGCGAAGCTCCACAAATACCACAACGTTGAGGAGAGCAACCCGCGAGCACTGAGAAGATTTTTCCATCTATTGTGGATGATATTAATTTCTTTGCCATCTTCAAAGATTTGCGTTGGGACTATCGCACCTATTTGAGTTTTTATCGCATCAATTTCTGTTGTAGCTAGAGAATTGCTTTCTTTTTTAAATATAATTTTGATTGGACTGCAAAATCTTGTGGAAGATGGGCGTAGTTTGTTACCTACTTTAAGCTGCAGAGGTACCAAACAAACTGCAAAGAAATGTTCATCCGTTCCATAGAGATCGTTCTTATTAAAACCTTAGTTAGTTTATGCCTCTTAGTAATGGACATTTTAAACTGTAAACCAAATAAAAAGCGTTTAAGGTGAAGGTACATTACAAGCTCTAAACACATAAGCTCTAAGCACATAGACGACAGCAGACTTCACGACTTCACGGCTTCAACTGCTGCCAACTTCAAATGCTGCTCTGAAGTCAGCTTCATAATTATTTTGAAGACAGCAACAGCATAATAATAAGCTGATGTGTATTTTAGCAATACAAATTTCAGGGATGCCGGATATATATTTTATAATGAATAAAACTAAAGTTATTGATAAAAAATGTAATAATATCACGAAAAACTATAAAAACACATAAATTTATTTCTTTATTGTGTTTTTGTAATGTTCTTTTATGTTTAATATTAAAAAAAAAGTTTTTGATTTTATTTATCCAATTTATATATATAGTGGCAACACTATATTTGTTTAGTGCTGCCCGTCAAAATAGAAAATAGCCTAAATTGGCAGCAGCAGCAAATGCTGTTGTGCAGTCGTGCTGCTGTGCTGCCGTTAAAATAATCGTTTTCATTTATATACATGGATTTTATTTTTGATATATTGCTGCTTGCTGTCTGCTGTCGTCTATGTGTTTAGAGCTACACGCGTTACACGCGTCAGCGCGTTGTAGACTTCTGTCAAAAAAGTTGAACTAGAGTATTTTCATATAACAAGGTACATAAAAAAGTCGGCAACGCGTCTGACGCGTGAAGTTCGTTAACTTTCAACTTTTCACGCGTCATGTTTAAAAATGGCGGCCACTCAGCTCATATTATGAATCAAATATTGTTACCAGCTGATTGAGTATGAGCAAATATGAAGCGTGTTAGGTAACTTGACGCGTGTAACGCGTAAAAAGTTTACAACGCGTTCAACGCGCGCACGCGTGTTATGTACCTCGACCTTTAGGCAAAAACTGGCAGCTAATTTTGAAAACATTGACAAGCTACAATCATACAGATTACAAAAACACAAATAATAGAATTAAAGTTTTATAAATTCCCACTTAAAACTCTAATTGAATTTGGACATTGAACAAAGTGTTTACATATAAGACACACACGTACAAAACTGCATTTTTTCTAAACAAAACATTTTATTTGAAATATAAAAATAGTTAAATTAGTTCCTACCTTTGTTAAATTAATTTCCGCAAATAAATATTTTAAAAACTTTGTTCTTATTTTTTCACTACAACTTTAATTGCGGTACTAAATATCAACTGAGCTTTTAATAGAAAAACAAAACAGCAATTACTTGTGTAAAAAAATTATAAAAAAATATAAAAAAATTACTTTCATCCGGCTATGTGGAGAATTTGGACCACTGTGTGCCATAAACTTAGACTTATACTTATATTAAATAACTTTTCAGTCTGGAATATTAATGATCTTAGGTACCGCACTTTTCAGCGGTACACTGTACTATCGTTCCTTTTCAGGTAATAAACCACCTATTGCGCGTATGGCCCCTATGGGCGGCACTTGCTTGATACTGGCTTGGCTAAGTTTGTTAGTTTAGAGTTTTTTTCTTCAAAGAAAGCGAATTTTGTTAACTGAAAAAAATATTAAGATCAATATTCTCCAAAATAATTAATTAAATAATTTACTGTTTGTTGTTGGCTTAGTTGAGCATATGCCTGCGTTAATTTTAATGTTTTTTCAGACATGATTTGGCTGAAGAGTATTGATGATTTGGATAGCGTAAATAAAATGCAGATAGGTATTCAGCTGTGCCAACAAATTTAAAGTTGTGTTTTTATATTTTTCAAAAATAAAAATGTTAATTTTTCTACAAGGCACATTGTTTTTCTGTATTAATTAGTGTTGTGTCAGTGTTTTTTATATTAATTTTGCTTTTCATTAGAATTTACAAAAGAATAGTTACGAGGGCGGGTCAACAATTCCGTTGCAAGACCAATCCTATTTCTATTCGTGAAAACTCCTAAATTATTAACGGAGGAATTTGACCATTGAATGCAAATTTGTACGACTTATATCTCGGAAACCGTTCGGAATTTTTCGATTATTTTCTTTACATAAACGAGCGCAATCTAAGCTTAAATACAAAATGAAGTTCTTTGCGCAAAAAACAACAGAACAGTGTATATAACCGATTCATAACAACGCCCATTTGCGACTATTGTAAAGTGGGCGTTGCAAATATACCAATTTTCATGCAAGTATACCAATTTTCATGCAATTATCTTCAAAAATACCAGACTTATTAATTAAAATGTAAATTGTTTTTCATCCCAAAAAATGTAAATTTGAAAATGCAAATACGTTACTTTTTTGTAAAATACCAGGTCAACAGAAGCTAGTAGCAGGTGGATTTCGCTAAAACTTATTTTTCAAAACGCTATTACTCAAGAACGGCTGGAGCTATTGGAATGATTCCTCCGGGCTCCAAGGTGGAGTACAAACAAAAACCATGTGATTTTCCTCGCCTTCATCTACTAACACGCGAATTTTTATTTTCTTATTTTTCCATTCCACTTTGGCAGTTTGTGTCTGATAATTAAATGGAGCGCAAAACAAGCCTTCACTGGCTTAAGTGTATGTCGTATGACATGGGCTTATCACACCCTTCCAATCAACCTAACCTAACCTAACCTTACATATGTATGCAACGTGAAAAGTTTGACAAAACAAAAAAACGTTGGTTTTCTTCTTTTTCGATACTAAGGACAGTAACATGCATTTTACATAAACAAAAATACATATTTTTGTTATATTGTTGTACATGCTGTCTCCGTATGAAGTTATTTCACCACGATTTAGGCAATCGTATTATACATAAATATTTTTTACATTACATTAGACGATATGCATATGTAAATACATAAAATAGAAGAACAGAATTTAGAGAGTTATACATATGTATGTATGTATGTATGTGTGTCTTGTACGAATTTAAATATCGGCTATTTTCATTGCATATTCATGCTTTTATTTGAAAGAATGTCCAAGTTGCATTTTTGCAGCTATTTAATATTACGTTTAAGTTGTGATAATAAACAAATATGCTGGTACAAAAAGTGAAGTTAAAAGAAGAGTCTCTTACATAACTTTGAAAACTTATGCGCAGTTCAGTTAGGAAAAACATAATTAAATCAAAACTAATAAGCCATCATACGAGTATATGACACCAAAGCTTAAAAACAACTATGTATGTACATCATAATTTTCAAGGTGTCAAAATTGAGCCTCTTACAGATAATTTAAGGTATTGAAAAGTTCCAATGACATTTAAACCATTTTTAAAGCTAAAAAATGGTATAAATTTTATAAATCAAATAATAAAATGTAATTACCCAGGTACTGTATAAACGGTGTTGAATATTTATCTACTAAAAATAATTTTATTTGTTTACGGCTTTTCGTAGCTGCTGTTTGTTGGTGGCCATTTTATATAGAGACGTTTGAATTTTTTTTAACACAATGAAATGTGCCATACTGCGCATCTCATCTTTGTATTTTATATATCAAAATAATCTCTTCTCTTAAATTTAAATAAAGTTAAATCATATAGCTTCTATCTTTATTTAAATGAGCGAAACAGAAATTATCATTAAACAACACAAAAATAAAATTATATATGTATACATAAGTATGTATATTGAAAAAAAATGTTGAATAGAAGAAATGGAATGGAAATTTACTTGCGATTTACTGAAATCAAAACGTCAGTGTTCAGACAATCAGGGTATGATGGCTGTAGTTGTTTTCAGGAAATAAAAAATTCCATAATAAAAAAATATGTGCTTCAACCTGACAATTTTATTAATTAGTTTTAAAGTAGTCAGTTGAAATTTTTTTCACCTTAACAAAGAAATGTGGCTGCAAATCATATGATTACACATGTTTTGCTTGATCGAAAAAATCTGTTTAACCTTAACTGATTCCCAATGTAAGAAATCATTTTGCATAAAGCTAGAAACTAAAAGCTAAAAAATATATATCGAGTTTGCAATGTAATGCAATCTGCAAGAATCTAATCTTTTGATTAATTTTAATCTTTTCGATACTAATTTAAAAATCGTCGTTGATTTTTATTATGTTGCTTAATACTACAAAAATTACTGTAAACATAACACAACAACAGAGCTTAAAAATCTTTAAGCCCATGATTTGAGTATCAAGTAATAAAGAGCAATAAGAGAGATAATGATAAATAGCAAATACATGGGCATTTTGTACTAATCCATATATTGCTACGGTTGTTAATTATACCCGAAAAGTTTTCCCATTTTATTATTGTTCATAAAAAATCTCCATAAGTGGATGCCACTTACTTTTATTATAACTTGCATATCAAAAATCTTTTACATTCTATACCACAATCGCTGTTAGCAAAGACACGACCCACACAAAATAACTAAAATAGGAAAAGTGTATGTGTTTCCAAGCTAAGCTTTTTTCATTGTTCGTCATAAATTATTCGCCGTGAACGAGTTTTTTTTTGCCAATGAATACAAATTCTGAGTTTTAAAATTTCTTTTCAATACGTATTCTTTTGCAAAATGTGACGCAAAAATTACTAATTATGCATACGCATACTCTATACCTAATCGCTTAACTAAACATTACTCATACATACTAAGAATAAAGTAGTCTGAACATGTATGAAGATACATACATATATGTATGTTAATGATCTAAATCAATATCTAAAAAATTGGAAGAATATTGCGAAATTTGTAAATGTATTATTAAGAGACGTTAGTAAATGCGGTTGGTAGATTAAATTTATGTATAACTACTTAAATAAATATTGTTTAAGTTACTAATCGTTTGAAATTAAGACCTGAATATAAATGAAATAAGCGCTTGGGAAAATATGAAACTGTGAACATATACTAATTTAACTAGTACGAATAATTAGCTTTACAATATTTTTTTTAATTCATCAATTTAGACGTTCTTAATATTTGGTATTAATGCGAACTTGGAGAACTTCACGAGAGTCTTTGGTATTAATCGAACTCACATGCTGCTAAAAATATTGCAATTGTAGCAGTATTTTAAATAAAGCTTTTATTACTACTATGATTGTGTATTTTGTAGTAATCACATACACTATAGAATTCTCATATTGTATTTGCTTTGTTTGGCATAAGCATACGAGGTTGAATATTTTCAATCTTCTTAAAGTTCACTGACTATTTGGTTATAAAACTACTTTGTAGTAACGCACAATGGTATATAATGCGAGTTAAATGGTGGTCTTTCGATTATATTCTAATATGGCGGCGAAATCAAAGGAAAAAAGCATGTATGATCAAGAAAAATAACAGAATTTGTATTGAAAACGAGGGGAAAAGATATGTTAACGATAAAAAAAAAAAACATTAGAAATTGTATACTGAGATTTTTCAAGTTTGAGTTGCCTAAGTAGAATCCTTAAAAAGTTTAAAAGCTTCATTTTACCTTTCGTAAATTAATTGTATCCATCTGGTTAAATATATTTAAATGACGTTCTTTGCCTATTGCTTTCTTTTACGATTATATTTTTGAGGACGTTTTTGAAATTTGAAATGAAAGTAAATAACGTGTTTATGATATCTGCGCAACAAAACGGAGTTTAACTAGCTCCAATTAGGTTCAAATAACCGTGGGAAATTTGTTACTTTAATAGGTCATTGTCAAGTGTCAAATGCCACAATGGATGAAGGGCTTAATGACAAGATTTTCTCACGCGTACGTTATTTGCATTAGCCAAAATTATCATCCGTTTTGAAAACAAAAGACTTTTTCTTGTTGTTAGTGGATCGAAGCGTATAAAATTGCTGATCTAAATTAATAAGTAAGAAACTAAGCATTGAAACATGTGTGAGTCCCTATATCCGATAGGAAATCGTTAATCATTTTATTACGAGAAACTAAATTGTTTCTGAAAGTAAACTTTTAACCTAAAATCTTGGCATAATATTTATTTATTTAAGGGGGATCGCCATCTATAAATGTTCATCATCATATCGTATATATAGTAGGAAATAAAAAAATAATATATAATATTATTAAACGTAAGACAGTAAAAAATAAGTCTCGAGACTTGCAGTAGCAAGCAAAATAAATGAAAATGATAAAGCCGAGTTGTCTCCCCAAATTCCTAATGAATGAAATGTATGTACGTTTAAGGTAAATATCATGTCTTTATCTTATCTAACGGCGAAGCAAATAAACCGATCAAAATAAGTCTATTAGAGAGATCGTGTTAATAACACTGGAAATTGTTAGAGAAAACGTGAAAGGGTGTGAAGTATTTAACCCATCAACAGAAGTATGTGCGTATGAGTGTTAAAAGAGATTACTATATTAATGTTGCACATACACAAGCGAAGATCTACATACATTTTAAGTTTTACTGTATTTAGTTTATCATGATAACAAACAATAATTTCTTAACACAATATTTATTTAAATTTATAGCGCCAACTAAGCATCCATTTTATTACATATAAGAATTTTAGAATATTAGGTTGACGGAAAATAAAGACAATTGTTTTGTTTTTGTTGTCGTGTCTGTCTAGCAATATAATCAGTGTTGCAGCGGCCAACATTTTTTAACTAAAATTTTTCAAAAATTTAACTAAATGAGCTAAAAGGGTAACCAATACATATGTATATATTGTACTTATTTTTCATAAATTCATGATTTTATTCGACCTTTAAATATATAAATATATTGTTAAATATAAATATATTGTTAAAACTCACTAAAAAAAACAATTTAATTAATGTACTTATTTGTCTTTATTTGATAAAAACAATTTAATATTGATGGTTCTCAAAGTTCCCAACTCAGATTAACATTGTAATGTAATGTAATGTATTGTAATGGGGGTTTGGCCCAGGATGGCCTTTTGCACTGCGACCATTGTTGATCTATTGTGCTTCCCCTGTCCCTAGCCGTTCAATACGTTCGCAAATAGTATCAGCTCTTCCAATTGGAGCATTAGCAGATCCTCTTCACTCAGCGTATATGAATGTAGAGTCCTGTGTCTTGCTATCAAGTGTTCCATGGACTCCTCCTCCTCACCGCAAAATCTGCAGATGTCCGTGTCAGATATGCCCATTCTGTATAGGTGGGCTTTGCAGGTGTAATGGTCTGTGAGCGCCCCTACCATCGTCCGTAGGCTTTTCTTGTCCAGTCTTATAGCATTTATGTCATTCCAATGTTGTGCAGTTCGAAATGGACATAATCTCCCTCTTAAGGAGACTTTTGTTAAACCCAACTGAGGGGAACTTAATTGGATCCACAATGAAGTTCCCCTCAGCCCCTCTTCTCGCACAGATGTCCGCCATCTCATTCCCGACATGAATCTGATGTCCTGGTAGCCATATCAGAGTAATCTGATTTTTAATCGCCAGGTCTGATGTGGCATTCCAGTAATAATCTGGACCTGTACGTACAGCCGCTCAGGGCCTTAAGAACCGATTGGCTGTCCGAGAATATCTTAACCCGTATTCGTCTGTGTCCTCTCTCGGATAGGATCCCCACAGTTTCCAGTGTCGCGTAAAGTTCCGCCTGGAAAATTGTCGTATCCTTGCTCAACGTTATAGACTTGTGTGCTCTAGGCCCCACTATTCCCGCCCCAACTCCTTGGAGCGTTTTTGAACCATCCGTGTAGCACATTTGCGATCCATCTATTAGCCATCCTGGGTTTGCACACCATTCTTCCCTTGTAGGGAAAAGGACCCTGCATTTCCTGTCGAAACAATATACCGCGTCCATATGGTCGCCCGCCTGAGATATATCAGGTATGTCCCAGATTCAAAGTTAATATTATGTTAAAAAATATTTGAAAAATTAAAACTTTATCACGTGTTGTCTTTTTTTCGAAGTCAATGACTTTTCTAGATTTCGGTTTTTTTTAATTTGTAAGGCGATTTCTTTACTGAAATATATATTTGTCGCCCTTATTAAAAAAATTTAACACCATTAGAGGACTACATGCTCTTTTGTAATATAAGTTCCCGCCGAACAGCTTAATATAAGAATAAACGTACGCTTGCAGCTGCACCAACTAGGAGAACTGCTGACAATTAAAATTCGCCGATGTTTGACGGCTCTCAAGAACATTGGCCAGGTACCACAACGTGAGGGTTTATGAGTCGACTTGAGGTGTAATTGATAAGGATCACCCTGGATTCACCAAGTAAAACCAATCAGAAGTTTTGCCTTATCATTATACCCCCTGGCCCTCAATGTAGGAATAGTTTCTAATATTACAGGATACTATATGCTATTTTCTTTTCTTAAACGAAAAAAAAATTCTCGTTTAGAAAGGAAAACGCCAATAGTTATTTTTCTAATATTCACTCTTTGTTCAAAATATACCAAAATTTTTAATTATTTTATAATTTTTGCGATTTTATTAACTCTTTTCTGCCGATCGAGGGATAACATTAAAAAATCATTATTGAAATTTAGTTAATTTAAAAAATAAGTTTTACTTTTTTGTAGAATTTTATTCCTTATTCAGTTTTAGATACTTTTAAAATATTGCATTAGTTATTATATTATTTATAAGTTTTCAGGTTTCCTAATTTTATTATGAATGTTGCTATTTTTTGCAATGGTTATCTTGTAAGTAACTACGAGTAGTTTCTTCTTGTTTTGAATAATTTAGTATTATTATGGTCTTAAAATTGCTATTTGAGCTTATTCCGATCTTTATAAATTTCTCCATACCTTTTGTGATTTTACGTTCAACTCATTAATACTTGTAGTTCCAGAGACTTAAAGCTTTAAAGCAAATTTTAAAAATAAAAATAAAATTATGAAGAGCTTTTATTATTTCCAAAAAAGTAGCCAAATCGATTAAAAAAAAACTTCACATCCACACGCTAAAAAATAAGTACAAAATTTTTGCTTAAATACAATAAAAGCGGCAACGCTGAATATAATACTCGTACATATTCATGTGTATGATTATAATGCCTGCTACACTTGTCAGTTTTTATATTTTTATGATTTTGTTCTGTTGCTAACGTTTTTCTTACTGGCTGGTTTTTTTAAATTATTTCCTCAAAAGTTAAATTTTGTTCCTTGAAAGTACAGTGAAGTGATTATTATTAGTTATGGCCACGACAAATGAAAATACACGTGTACTTGTGTGTGTATGTATGGACGCTTTTTTTGCTTTACACTTTTTTTGAAAATCTTTTTTGCATTTTTAAGAAAATAATTTTTTGCGATCTTCCCATTAATTGGGTTAAGTTCGATTGGAATATATCTTATTTGCTTAAGTTGTCTCTTTTTTCGTAAAAAAATTGGAATTTTAAATTTTGTTTCTTTCGAAACATTTTTTTCACAAAAACTTTTTATAAAATTTTATAAGCTTAGAGTTTTCAATAGAGATGAAAAAGATCTAAAGAGGCATGATCTTACAATAACAATATCAGAATATTCCCTCTATTATGATTGTCGCGTCGACGTCTCATCAAGTCGACAGCAAAAAAAAGCAACAGTTCTGAACTCCTTATAATTAACTAATATTGATAGTAGTAATATCCTACTATTAATGTCGATAACGATCCCATAATTGCCAATATATGGATGTCGACTTGGTGTGAGGTCGACGTCGACAATCATAATAAGGACAATTGTGAATTTTATTTTCACTGTGCTGGAAATGTATTCGAGTATTGTTCTTGAAGTAATGTATTCATGAAACGGATAGTTTGTAATATGTGTTTATTCTAGCCCCGTATATGTATACTCGTATATTGCAATTTTTTCCGACCCATTTTATTTAAAACATTTTTTTTCATTTCTTCTTAATTAAAAAAATATATTTAATTTAATCCTCTTCAATCTTATGCCACAAAATCGAGTGGCATCGTCAGGAAAAAAATATTTTTTCTAAATATTTCTAATTTAAAAAATTAATTAAATTTAATTTTGAAACTTAAATTTTTATCTGAATGTACCAATCGATGTGGTGTTGAAACGTTGAAAATAATTTGATTGGAATAAATAAACATTTAGTTCACTATATGGTTTTCTTAGCGCTCCTTAAATGAGTTTTATTCGTTTTGTTGTTACCATTTTCTAGAGTTGTTAGTAAGAAGTGCGTTAGCACATGTAATCATTTTAAATCAAATGTTTTTTTTTAACTTTCTAAACAGAGCAAATAAATTCTATATACATTAAAAATTTAATTTCATTTCATTAGTGTACCACTTGGCTTAAAAAGATCAATTTTTGAATAAAACTAATCCATAAAACATAACGCATAAGGAATAATTACTTTACTTTTAAGTTTTTGTTTTGAATGAAATTTTTTAAGTTGATCTCTTAATCTTATTAGAATGAAATTTAATTTTCTCTACATTTAAGGCAAGAAAAAAGCTAAGCCAAGCATTAAATGTGTTTTTGTTTTCAATATTTTGTATTATTATAAGAACTGAAGTTCTATTAATTACGGTAATTAGTCTGTTCATTTACGCATTAATTTGAATCTACTGTTGGATTAAAATCTGAATAAAAAATGTCATCTATTGAAGATCTTCACACTTTGCTTATATAGTTATTTAATACAGTCTCGTAGTTGTCCCACTACTAATTCTATTTAAGAAGATACCAAAAAGGGCATTGGAATATTGAGGAATTAATTAATTTATAAAACTTTTATAAATAAAAAGTTCTTAAGATTGAATAATTTAAAATAATTTATTAAATAAAAAAGATAATTTAAATAATATAAATGCAACCTCATGGATTATGCCAACTGTGGCAGCATCACTCTAGCAAATTCAGTCAACAAAGTCGTCTCTTAGGGTCTTTATAATTGCATTGCGGAAGTAATTGAAACGGTACTACGATATGAGGAAGCTAGCGTCAGGCAACACCGAGCCTGCATTGACCAATAAATTGGCAACTAAAAGTAAAATGAAGTTCTGCCTTCTTGAGATTGCATTTTAGTTATTTTAAACTATTTAGATTATATTTGTGGATTATTAATATTATTTATTAAATTTATTGTTTGTTATGGCTTTAGATGTTCATACGAAAACATTCATTCTCATATTTTTATGCCAATAATCTCTAATTGCTTGAACGATTAGTTATGGAGAATATCCCAAATGTTAAATTTCAATATTAATTATTTATAAAATGTTTTTATATGCAATTGTTCTAGATCTTGAAGTCACATTTAAAAAAAAAGAGATTATAAATAAATAAATTTCTTCATAAGTTTTTGTAAATTTGTACATATTTACATTTCGTATACATACTTGTACATAAACAAATTTTTAGCATTTTTATGTGAATACAATACAAATTTTTGGAATCAAAATTTCTAGAAAATTATTTTTATCTCTTCTTAAAAGATATGATAATGAATGATATCATATTTGAGAGAATAAAGAGTAATAGAACAAAAAAAAAAAAAAACTTATAAAAAATAAGTAAATGTGACATAGTGAAATCAAACAAAACATAAACCAAAATGGTAATAAAGATAAAAGTCATATCAAAAAAATCTGATTATAAACTAATGCTTTAAAACGCTTTATAAACATACACTTCACTGCTGCTAAAGGATTTTCTGGTAAAAGTCGGTCAATGTTGGCGGTATCGTATTCAGATGCTGATGCCACATTGCGATTGATTAGCACGAATAAGCTACAAAACTATATTATGCTAATAAGTGTTCGTTGCAATGAAAAAAAGTCTCCACATTTTTCCTACACTCAAAGTTTTAATACTTCGCAAGGAATAAAACATACACACATACTCGTATACGAGTATTTGCTTACATTTTGTTGTAATGTATTTAATTCTGTCTATTTATTTCGTCAGGTAGAAAAGTTATTAAAATTTTTTTTATTAAAAACAATGACAAATCAAATATGCACTTGTATAAATGTGTACATTTGCCTAAATGCGTATGTGTATGTACTCGTGTATATGTATGTACATATAAAAATATCAAGTTGAAACGCCTTGGTAACGCAATTTCATCAACACGTATAATTTGACTATCTTATTTTTGTGATACACCATGTATTTGATACGGATTTCATCAAGGTTAATATACTTTTGATTTCACAAAATAATGCGAGGAAAATTAAATAATTTACACCCATTTGCGCAACCAACAATTTTCGTTTTGTAATTTGTCAAATAAACTCCATATACTTGTAAGATATAAGTATGTATATGTAGTATACATATATAAAAATTATAAGTATATGTAGTTTGAATATACTATATATGTATAAACTCCATATACTTATAGATATAGTGCTCTACGTTCACTTACGTATGTATCTATATTAGAGTGGATCGATCTCCATTAAAAAAATTTTGCCAGTCACCTCGAAGGATGAATGATCTATAAATGATGATTCTAAAAATGTAAAAAAGAAAACTTTCTACTTCGCCTCGAAATACATTTAATTTTTTGTATATTCTGTCGCCATTTTAAGACCGATCACAACATATTGCATATCGTTGCTAACAGCTTTACTACGGCGTTGTATTTATTTTAACTTAATTTTGAAACGAAGGTGAATGTTTTTATATCACTCCTGGTATCTCGAATCCTTCCCCACAAATATGCGACAAACGACAAGGAGCTACCCTTAAGATTAT
Organism: Germaria angustata; assembly: GCA_963681545.1. NCBI lineage: Eukaryota > Metazoa > Arthropoda > Insecta > Diptera > Tachinidae > Germaria > Germaria angustata. Next base: position 58,159,664 of record OY813001.1, on the reverse strand, counting down.
TTAATTTAAGCCACTTAACTTTTGCTCATTAATTATAACATTCATTACGATGATTTAAAAAGTAAGAAGTAAAAGTGCTGTAAAACTGTAATTATTTATTTTTTAGAAATGCCCCTTCGTGTACGAGTATAAAAAATTGTCATTGGAGGGTAAGTATCCTATATATTAGAACACGTATGTCCAATTAAAAAACCCGCCAAAGACGAAATTTAAGCTGTATTCCAGGCGAATGTAAAAGTAGATGCCAACGATGTACTTGTATATTTAAGCAATAACGTGGCTTAACCGCCGAAAATTTTAGAAGAGAAGAGTTTTCATTAACTGTCTTTGAACTAATTTGTATGACCACTAAAAAATTGATTTTGCTCTAAATTTGTAATGACATTTCTAATAATACTTTAGAATTGAATTTAAATAATTTCAAAGTATCGATTGCGATGAAAAGGCGCAAATATGAAATAATAGTACTTACGTTTTTGTGGTGCAAAGGGCATGATACGTAAATAAAATTATAATTTTCAGAACGTAATGGTCTATTATGTATGTACATGTATACACAGGTTTGTATGTATGTGTATTTTTTTTTAAATTTAAATCTTATACATAATACTGATAAGCATAAATTCTTAAGGCTCAAAGCATATGTAAAATATTTATAAAATTCAACGAAGGAAAAAATTAATAGTGGGTTCTAATTAAAACTCTATTGTGCTATGAACGAAAGATTGCATAATACGTTTAAGAACATAAGAATCTTTTCTCTGATTTGCTCACACATACATACATACAAACATAAGTATGTAGTTCCACAAACGTATACTGCAAAAAAACCCTTCCCCTCAGATCTTAGGCAACGTTGATCACAATAAAATTCAGTTAAATTATCGATTTCGGTGGAGCTTCTATTGGGAAAATTCCACTTACTAGTGTTTTTTTTTTTGTTGATTATTTGATTATTTGAGTGTTAATTGTTTTTTTTTTTTTTGGTTTGTACAGCTGTTATACTGCAGGCAGATGGAGTATCAATAGGTTGATTTTGAGCATCTTCTATTTTGAGGTGCTCATCATTACGCTTAACTTTTAAATGATTAATTAACCCTTTCGTAACCGGCTTTAAAGAGAAGTATTTTTTACAAAGCATATATTTTTGTTTTACATGAATTAGTATAGAAAAATATCAGAGATGCCAAAATAAAATCCTCCGTACCATTACAGCCGCTCTCTGGGATGTTAAAAATTCTATTGGTTAAACGTTCTATTGGTTAAAATAGTGATTTCAACATGATACACTAAGCAACTTGAATACCATCCAAAGCCACTAGTCCGCAATATCTATAGAGGCTATACACGGCTCAGAAACAGGGACATTCTCGATCTTAGCCGAAAGCGAGAAACTTGAAGATGATAACTGCTAAAGCAGCACAAACTATATTTTTTTGTTAAGTAATTATTTTATATTTAATACTAGCGGACCAGGCGAACTTCGCCTCGCCCAGTTTTAAGCCTTCAGACAAACTTTCTATTTTTTCATGTGAAAAGCCATTAAGGAATAATTTCAAACAAAATTTCATACAAAAACTCGATTTTCGATTTTTTCAATTTTCCGACTTTTCCGGAGGGTTTTTTCGTCCATAAAAACCTTCTCCTCGAAAATACGAACAACTGACAAAAAGTTTTACAGAAATCGGCCCAGCCGTTCTCATTTTATGAATTATTGGATTTTGCCATGCCCCTCCGCCCGAAAAAATCAGACTTCACAGTGTCACCCGCCCGAGTATTCTGAAGGTTCCCTGAAAATTTCGTCAAAATCGGCCCAGCCGCTTTGGAGTCATTACGTTACATACATACATACATACATACATACACACATCCTATTTTATATATATAGATTTGAATACATATTATTATTTCAATTCATATTGAAGATTCAATAAATAAAAAATACATACAAAAAATTAGTTAGAATTTTTTTTTTCAAAATCCAGTGGATTTTGTTTTAATTATTCTACTCTTGATAACACGAAAAACTTGCATCAGCCGTTGTAATTTTAGTGTTGTTTACAATCGTGATTATAAATATATGTGTATATGTATGTGGGTGTATTTTTGTCGCTTGTTAAAAGCCACTTTCTTGTTTTGGACGTTTGTTTGTTTTCGTAAAAAGATGCCAGCTTTTTTGATATTACATTGATTATTTGCTTTAAAATTCTCATAAATTTCATCAAATGCGAATGCGAGTGCAAACAACAAAAATAAGCGAATAGTTTGCAAATGGTAACATTCACTATACCCATACTGTATCCCATCCAATAACAAACTGTATGCAATACATCCCGATTTGTCTTAAAACGGCCATACAATTGACAAAAAATTATGTACTCGTAAATGGCGTGGCAGATATTTTTTCGCAGCTTTCAAATGGTCATTGAAATTTCTTCATCTTCGGGGGTGACACAATTTTTTTTACCCACTCTAATGTCAATTTTGTTGTGTCAAAATTGTAAGTTTTGGCGAATCCAACATTGATATCATATAGGGTTTCCATTTAAAAATATTTGACTATTCGAAAAGTTCAAATATTAATACTAAATATTCCTATATATGTGTTTGTGATGTAACATATATTTGTATTATAATACCCGTATATCTTATGACACTGGCATTCAAACAAACTTGAAAGGTACAAATTTATAAAAAAAAATTATAAAAAAATACTCTCGAGTTTAATCATTTTTTTTTGAAGCAAACTAAAACCAGTTGCCGTGAATTCGAGTTCAGTCATCATGAGTACAAAATTTGGAATGCTCTTTCAACATACCCAATGTTAGAGCTTCAAATCAATGTTGGAGACCAAGTGAGTTATTGTTGTTAGACCTTGACAATATTAAATATAGCAGTATCGTAATTATTCTCCTTGTTGGTAAAGTAATCGAATAACATCCATTAAAAGTTTGTGATAATTTTTACAAATTGTAAGAGACGCAGGATTTTATTAAAAAAAAAATTTTAATATTACATTTTGCAGATGTATGTACGTATAAATCGAGCCATAGATAATAAATATTTCTAAATCTTAAATTTAATATTTGTATTCGTATTCGCCAATATTGTCTCAGATATTATTCGTATCCTTATTCGCAATAATCTCAAAATTTATACTCGTAACATCACTATTATATATGTAATTCAGATACACTATTCTTAACAGAATATATTTTGAAAATTAACTACAGTTCACTTGACATTAAAAATCTGTCCTTTTTCCTATGCTTTGAAAATTTTCAAGAAATTCCCAAAAAAAGGGAAATAAATTTCCCTTCTTTTAACCATAAACCGCGTCTTTTGGCATCACTGGTTCGTTAGTGTAAAAAAACACAGTGCTCATCAAAAATCGAGTGACATTCATTCATAAAAGGGCATGCAATTTGAATAGTAAACTTCTATTATTTTATTGGTAATGGTAAAGACCAATTAATTAACATAAGTATGTAGCTTTCAAACATTCTATTTACTTACCAGCATACATGTGTATCTAAACTTATAATATTTTTCGTAGTATTTGTGACAAATTGTCTGTTTACAAATTTATATTTTCTGCTGAGCGTAAACGCTTGCGCTTCAAATGTGTGTGACTGTGTGGTTTTAATTTTATTTGCGAAAAACAAAAGGCAGCAAATACATGAACTGGACTATAAAACTAAATTATTTGTTACTCTGGAGATCAGTTGGCTCAGATGTGAAGAACTCAAAAGTGTGACTTAAATAATATATTAAAAAATTATTTTATAAAAAAAATCTTAACAAAAAAGTGGGAATTACAAATTATACATACTGCTGTTAAAAATTATTTAGATAAATAAAATTTGTATCAAATTATTTTTCACTTATTTATCAGAAAATAAAGACAGAAAAAATATATAGTTTTTGGTATAAAAATGTGTGAATTTAAAGACAAACAAAACGATGTGGCTGGTAAGTAAATAGAAAAAAATTTAAATATGTAGTGTTAAAATTCCAAGTCTCAACATTTATCTGAAGCAGGCGAAAAACACTAAAATAAAATAGTTATAGACATATTATGGGTTCGATCGGCTACCAGGTGTTTTTTTCAGAAGAACATGAGTTTCTTTATATTCACCTTTGAAATATATTTTTTGGATTGTAGTTATGTATAACAATATTTAATTGGTGTGTATGTTAAAAGTATTCGACAATGTCAATAGTTTTGTTCCACCAAATCTAGTTTTTCTTTAAAAATTTCATATTTAGAACACATTATTATTTTGTTATATGTACTTATATACTCATAGATGAAAGGAATTACCGCGGGGTAGATCAAAATTTTTAATGCAAAATATTTATCCATACAATTTTCCAACTATATATATATATATATATATATATATATATATATATATATATATATATATATATATATATATATATATATATATATATATAATTTTAGTAAATCCCTATATCTAAATGTAATAAAAATTGGAATTAAAAATATATCACAATTTCACAAAACCAGTTTCTTGCATTTAATGAAAAATTTATTGACTTTTAAATACATTTTTTCTAAAATTTAGTAAATGTGCAATATGCTCAAATAATTTATGTTTTAGGAATAAAAAGGTTTTACTTTAAGAAAATATATAAAAATTTTGCGTACATAAAAATTGAGGCCTTCAATTCAACTTCCCACAGTTAAAGCATATTTGATTTTTAAACTGCTTCATATTCACATTTTTAGTTAAGAACGCTAAACTATTAAATACAAGGCTGTAGGTTTAATTCTTCCAAGGTTTGCTTACAAAATAATCACCCTAATCGTTAATAAAATAATAACAATTCACATAAAATCCCAAATTTTTAATTAGCAATTTTGTGTTGTTGTTGTACTTGTGTAATATTTTTGTTGAGTCTTTTTTGATTCACAGTAACGATAAGTGAGTTTGTGATTCTTCTCGTATTGAAGATTTCGAAAATTAATAATAAAAAGATATTATTGTTAAATTTAGCTGAATTTTAACTTTAAGTTGTAATTTCACCAAAGCTGACGGCCGACTTGAGTAAAAAATTTTTATGAAGATCACTTTAAAATCTGTGTACTCTCCATACAAATTTTCTATTCAAGTCGGACCATCTGAATGACAAAAATTTGCTAGTTGAAAAATTTCCAAAATTGTTAAAGAAAACTGTGAGAAATATTGAAATTGTTCTATTCATTTCTAAAGATTAAGCAAATGAGGAAATCTTATTGATATTAAATGTTACTAGCAGCGACAAAATTTTCACCTATTCTAAAAACAAAAACAAGATTTTTGTCACCATACGACGACTATATATAAATTTCGATCATTCGTTCGTTCGGGTATTTATATTTAAAACAAAAACAGCTTCGATTTTTTTAATTGTTGCTTTTAATATTCATATTCAAAAAAAAAAAACGCAACAAATGACATTTAAAGAAACAGGCAGTTAAGCGAAAATTTCGTTAAATTTGAAAACGTAATGAAAAACGGATATTTGTTACTGCTTTTAATAAAATTATGTGAACAAAATTTTTGAGACGAATTGAATGTTTAAATTGTAAGAACTAAAGCATTTCCGTAATTTAGTATTTTTCAATGTCGCTATAGTGTCTTCGGTATAACTTTTTTTAAATTTATTATCTTCATTATATATGGGTAAATTTTAATCAAACATTATACAATCGGATCAAAATGGATAATAAGATTCATTATAAAAACTAAAGAAGAAAGAACGCCACCTTTGGATGCCAAGGAGTTAATTTGAAAATTAATTTTTTGTTGCAGTTCGATAGAATTTGTAAAATTACATCATTAACAGAAAAATACAATTAAAAATATTTTCTGTAATTGGACTTAGCTCCTTTGCAATTGAAAGTATGTGTTAGTGGAGTAAAAATAATCAAAATAAATAGAAAAGAGCTCGATATTCAAATACTCTTTACATTCGTATAAAAATAATAAAAAGAATAATTAGAATTTTTCTTTATTCGTAATATTATTGTTATTTTCACTTCATATAAATATTTACATGATTTACTACCATGTTAGAAACTCATAAATAAAAATGAATAATATTTTACACCTGGTTGGTGAACGGGATTGCGTTGCCAATGAAATTCCTTAAATCATAAAATAGTTAAAGCAGTGTATTATACAGGATTCCTCAATAAAGGTTTGTTAGCCTTAAATATTCTATTAACTAACTTGTACTTTAAGGCTAAAGGATTTTTTTTTTGCATATGACAGTAATAATTTAGGCCATGTCATTAGCTTAAGGCCAAAAATTTATTTCTGTGATTGTAGAATTATTAAATTTCTCTTTTCAAGGACATCTTTTATTAGAATGCGTTAAATAAATACTAATCTCGCTTCGAACTATAAGTCCTAAATGAAACAATCGTTCCAAAAAACAAGCAATTCCTCTACGAGGATCATTGACAGCATTTAATAGTCGAAATTATTTTCTATTTAGTTTAAATAGAAACTATAAAGAAAGATGAATATATATATATATATATATATATATATATATATATATATATATATATATATATATATATATATATATATATATATGTTCCTTCTACTCCTGGAGGCAGCATAGGGCTTCTACAAAGCATATCCATCTTTACATGGGTTGTTGTTGCAGTTGTTTTCGCAATGTTATTATTTGTTTTTGCCTTGTATCAGTTTCGGTAATCGGTTCTTGTATGCTGTAGCAGGTCTAGGATAATGCGGCTGGCATCTGTCATTGCCTAGAAACAACGCCCCTTCTGTATTTGGTGTAGTGGTGAGAAACCTCGCTAATCTTTGATTCCTATGTTTTTTTTCCCAGAAGGTGGTGGCTCTGCCTGACTGACCTTTGTTCGTCATGATGTTATCTTCTTTTCCAGGGAGAGCGGGTGATCAGGGGGCTAATTGGATGTATTTTTTAGGAGGGGGTTGAAGCCACTTCATTTTTAAAACTGGAAAAACCATGGTGAAAAATTGTTGACCTCTGCCAGGGAGCGAACCTGGTGTACTCGGTTTTGTAGGCAAGCACTTTAACCACTACAATACGCCACCTGATAAAGAAAGATGAAGGGCTTTTAATTTTTTATGCATCATAAATCTCATTGTTAGTGTATTTTTTATTGTGTAGCGCTGTGTAATTATTGAATAGATAAAAGTTAGCTTATTTATAAATAATTTATTACAATGCAGTAGCAGTACAAACAAAAATAATTTTTGAGGAAAAAAGCTGTTGACTTATTTGCTGAGTTTATTTAAAAAATCAAGAATCAAACATTATCACAAATAAAATAATTACACAGCGGACAAATGATTCGCAGTATTACAATTTCAAGCAAGTGGAATTGAGTGTTTTCTTATTAAGGAAGTTAAAAATATTTATATTATAAATATTTGCTAGTGGTTTTTACTAATCTTGGTTTTGTTAATTTTGTGGATAATGGAAGATGAAAGTAAGATGATACTAAACTAAATAAACAGTTTAAAACCAATTTTCGAATGGATATTTAAATGAAAGTGATATTTTCAAAATTAAAAAATATATATTAGAAAATAATATAATTTTGCTAATATTTTTTGTGTGTTATGCCACATGATGAATATAGATGATCTCATATTTTAATTTTGTATTTAATCTATTTCATAGTTTTTAACTGTAAGAGAAATTTATTATTGCTATAAACTAATAATAATAATAATAATAATAATAATAATAATAATAATAATAATAATAACTAGTAATAATAACAATAATAATAATATAAATAATAATATAGTACCAGGGTTTTGAAAGTTTACATGAGGCCCTCATTTTAGGTGATGTTTAAATTGTTATGTTGAATTAGTATATGAAGTTACAAGACTATTTCTAGATATTTGCGGGCCATTTTAAGCCTATTGTCTTTCGATAAAGGCGGTAAAAAATTCGCCTTCAACAGTGACATGGCAGGTTAAAATGTTTTATTTGTTATAAAAATCTAAATGGGTCTTCGAATACATCAAAAATGAAATTTCAACTTGAATGTCAGAAATATGTCAAAACTTAACTATGTGTGATATAAATTTTGAGGAATCAAAAGCCCTTGATGTTCTTGGCATGAAAATTCAGTATGACTTTCGATGGACTGAGCACTTTTTTATATCGCTAAAGAAGCATTCAAGTGCCTCGAGTTTTTAATACTGTACAAGAGATAGTTCACCTCTACTGATGATATCCTTGCCATTTATACCACTTATATCCCACAGAAAATGGAATAAAACTCTCATATATGGGACGGTGCTTCAAAGTCTCTTTTGAAGCTACGGGATCGAGTACAGGAGAGGGTAAAAAGACTGAATATGCTCTAAAGGAGTAAGGGAATATGTTCCTGAGACCCGCTCTTATTTACGAACAACACGTTCTTCATTAAAAACGCATCCATTTGTGGTCGATATATTAGCAAATTGAATTACGCATTAGAGAAAAATTCGTTCTTCGATCATACGGTTCGTATGTGGACCGAGATCCCTACAGATGTATTTCCTGCCATACCTAACTTGGAGAGTTTCAAATCGAATATTAACAACCACTACTCCCTCTTTCCTCCTTACCATACCCTATTTTTTAGCTTCAGCACAATGCACGGCATAAATAGGTGTCGTCCCCTGAGTACTGGTCCAATCGAAAAAAAATTTTTTTGCTTAAAATTTAATTTAGCTTTTGTATTTGAAGTTGAATATTAGGAGGTAAATCTACATAAAAATTTTTTTTTTGCATATAATGCGCCTACAAAAGAAATATTGAGATATATTATATGCATATAGTACCTGATTAACCGAGCTTTACTCGGAGTTCGTAGTTTTTTATTTTCATCGGGAGCATGACTCATATATTCCTTTCATTTAGTACCCACATCATTAAGGTGCATAAGAAATAATGATCCTTGATTTTGGCCAATTTATTTTGAGATTTCTATTTAGAAATCATTTTCTTTTAATATCGATATCATGGAGCTGCTAAACATTTTGTTATGCGCACAGACAATGGAATAGGTGAAAAGGGTGAAACTGAGAAACGAGTTCAAGCTGTAACGACTTTTAATTCCCGAATGTAAACGAAATCGTTATATATATATATATATATATATATATATATATATATATATATATATATATATATATATATATATATATATATATATATATATATATAAAAACTGGGGTTCATATATAGTAATTAAATCTTAAATAGAAATGGTTACACAATCATTTTGTAAATAATTTTTTTTTACAAACCGCGACTTCAATATCAATATAAAACTTCGATTTGAATGTACATATATTTAAAAAAATATAAAAAAGCTCTAATATTTTCAAAGTTTATATTTCCATAACTCCTATATGTACATACAATACCTTCGTATTTCCTTGTTTGATTTAAATCGCATTTATGTAGTTATATGCAAAATATGAAAATAAAAAATTTAATAAAATAAAATAAGACAAAAAAACCGCCGAGAAATTAATTTGTTTTTATTAAAGAATCGTAAATTTTTCCAGAATATCTGACCGCCTGTTTATTTTCATCTTCAATTATTTTAATAAATAAAAAACGCTTTTGCATTGTTTATGAATTCTCCAATTAAAGAGACAATATATTTATTGCAATATTATTGTTGTTGTTATGCACCCTATCAATAAAATTATTAAATAATCTGAACCAAATATTGATGACGGTCTTAATTGATGTTGAAATTTGTGTGCTAATAATTAAATTACAATTGGAAAACATGATAATAAAGTAAAAATAAATCGAGATTTTAAAGCAAGCTTTAGGTCGATTGGATTTTAATCTCATTGCTAATGCCTTTAAATTTAATTTTAACACATTAAAAATGTGCTAAATTGTGTCATTAACTCTCAGTTCTTAGTAGTTTTAAGGACTTAAGAAACCGTTGAATAAAAAGCTTTGATAAAATCGCAAATCGGCGATCGGTTCTTCTTTGTCGTTGTAAATTAGTTTTCTATTACTGATGACTTATCATAATCAAAATTAAAGATTAATATTTGTTGTTACAGGTTAATTAAATTAAGTTTGTTATGTGTGCTTTAATATGATAATGTCGTTTTTTTATTAATTTTATATAAACGTATAAAAAGTAGAGCTGCCAAAAATATTTCTCAGGCTTAAAAAATGTCTAGAAAATCAGAATGTTAGAACGTAACTTGTCAGCTCTTTCTAAGTGATGTCCAACTATGCTTTATAAGGTTTGTTCAATATTCAAAATTTCTAGGACTACGTGCATTCGATTAGTGATATTTTTTCTTTTGGCACACTTGTCTCAAACATGTGTTCTTAGTTGAGTTTTTTTGCGATTAGTTTAGTTTAGTTAGGCATAACAGTTAGACGCGTTTTGCTTGTTCGTCGAATTTCCGCTGTGGAAAAAAATGTATCAAAGAATTTGCATAAAATTTTGTGTATAAAAAGGAATTAAGTGCTTAAAAGCCTTTAAAATGTTAAAAGTTTAAAAGTGGTACAAGCTTTTCAAAGAGGACCGTCGTGCTGGAAGTTCCATCAAATAAAAAACCGATGAAAGTGTTGAGAAAGTGAGGAAAATCGTTATGAAGAATCGTCGAATCACTATTAGAGAATTTGCAGAGGATGTCATGTCTTGCGCATGAACACGCTTCACGCTTCAGCGAAGCTCGATTCAAAATTGCTGAATTTTTAACAAAAAAACCGTCGCATGGGAATCACTCAGGAAATGTTGAATGACGTTAACGATGATCCAGATTTGCTTAAGAGGTTCATAACTATAACAAAAAAAGCTAATTATTCAAATAATTAGTTGGAAGCAATTAAATTTTATGTATTGCCATTAACTAAATGAGACTAATCTAAGCATTCTAAAGTCAGTTTGCACTAAACGTTTTGTATCAACTTTTTGTATACTTATGTAAGTCAAGTCCACAATCTTGTGCAAATAGTTTTGCAACAAAACACTTCCAAGGTTATATTTTTTACTTTTCATTTACAAAATGTAAAACTTTTTCTTGCCACACTTTGCAATACTTAAAATCAATAAATTATGTAAACTTTGCATATTCAACAATTCATTGCAAGTTGAAAGTTGAAAACAAGACACATTTTCACTTCACTGTTCAGAAATGAATGTATTCTAATTGATATGAAGAAAAAATTACATTTAGTTGATATTTGGGTTAAATTAATTAGCTTTTATTTTATTTGTGTCAAAAATATATTGCAATAAAATCTCGAAATTGCCGAAAAATCCCCCGGTTCGGTATTTTCAAAAATCGGTTTGGACAATCATGATCGCCACGATGTTCGCCATGTTGTAGAAAACTGACAATACATACGCAAATCAGAATAGGCAATGAAACGCATGTACGAAAAAATTAAACACATACGAAAAATTAACATCAACACGTATTCGCCACAGACAAGAACAAAGAAAAAAAGGAAGTGGCAACTCTGAACAGCTGATTGCATATTTTGCAAAAAAAAAAAAATTAACAAGCTTCAGAAAAATAAACAAAGAAACAAATAATTTTAATTAAAATATTATTTATAGCAGAAAATTTAGACAATGTACTTCAAACTATTATTTTTATTTGAACCATCATTGCTTTTCAAATTGTCCACGGATTAAACAGAAAATAGTACGCGATGTCAACTAAAGTGGTGATTTCGATTTCGGTTTTTATTTTTTATATTATAGACATATTTAATTTTTTCGGATTTTGACTTTATGACTTAATTTTAAGTACTTAAAATTAATTTGTTACTTTAACTTTTCACAATATTCACATGGTTTATATACTTTTGCCGCAAACAGCTGATCGATTTAAAAACAGCTGGAGCGTATTTTAAGTTTAACACAGAATTGTACCGATGTGTGAAGGTAATCGATATATAAATAGTTGATATATGAATATTTGAGCCCACAACAAACAATAAATTTTTGAAACTCTAATTGTTCAAACGATTAGTTGGAGAGAGTACAACAAATAATAAATTTCAGTATCACTTAAAATGTTGGCCTTGTTGCGTGGTGTTTAATTTATAATTAAAAACTTTACTAGCCTCTTAATGAATTAATCTGCTTTAGTAAATTTGGTAGACACTACGAGTTAGAAGTTTGTGAAACAATTTAATGCTCTAACTTTTTTCTGGTTTTTTTTAACATCTTCTCTTCAAGAAGGGCAACAAACTCTCCTTAAACAGTGTGTAGAGGGCTGTTCTACAAAAATATTTGTCATAAAATTTCACCATATTATTTTACTACGAATATTCCATAGCTTAAAATCCAGCAAGAACTTTACAAATAAGAGAAAACTTAAAATATGTTTAAGGGTTAAGTTTGTACTTATTAAAAATTGTAGCAACAATTGTGTTCTCATCAATTTTATGTAAAACACTAGGAGAAACATTTTTGTGAAACAATTTTAGCTTACAACTTTTCGCGAGTCCTTTTAGTCCCCTTTCTTTCGCTTAAACAGTGCCGGCGAGCTCTTCTATAAAAATATTTGTCATAAAATTTTACTGCAGGTCATCGATTATAATAAAGCTCAGAACGCTAGAAATGAGTCACCTTCGGAAAATTTAAATCGTATAAGGAGTGGGTTTCAGTTACCACAAAAAAGATTTTAATACGTTAAAGATGTGCGTAAGTAACGAGTTGTTAAAATTTCAGAAAAATTTTATCAATAGTAATAGTAGTAGATCGGCCCCACTGTGCAGTAGCAGTCAGTCATTACAGAGTAGAATGTATGTATCGTTATCATTTTAACGCACTAGTTCTTTTTTTAAATAAAATATATGTATATACATATTTCTTTATTACAAATTGTTTAATTTTTGAAGAACGTTATCTGTGCCTGAGAATACGATCGGATACTGTGCATACACGTATTGTAATTCATTCATTCATAAGACATCATGTGTTTCTAAGGGGATACAAGCGTTAAGATTGTAAATTAACAGTAAACGTGTAAATATTTACATGAAAAGTTTACTTTGTCATACACAACTATTCAAATTTTTTGGTTTTGTTACTATTTTTTTTAACTTTTTTTGTAGCGGAAAAAGCAAGGCCTACAGTGGCTACCATAGAAGGCGGCAATGTTGTGGCTGGTCAACCGGAATTGAGCAAAGGCACTGAGTATTATGAAAAGGCTTTGGAAATAACAAGTAAGTTTTTTTTCTTGCTCTTTTAATTCACTGACTAAAAATTATCCTTTTTCAGCTTTTGGCAAATTTAATTATATACTCATATTTATTTCGGGCCTTATACTGGCCAACGTATTGTTAGAAACCTTGGCCATTAGCTTCGTATTGCCCGTGTCAGAGTGTGACATAAAGCTGTCGATTCAACAACGTGGCATTATGAGTGCCATAGGTTTTGCCGGTATTATTGTAAGTTCCCACTTGTGGGGATTTCTGGCTGATACTAAAGGCAGAAGGAAAATTATAAGACCCACGTTATTAATAGGTTTTGCTATAACCGTAGTCTCTAGCTTTTCAAATGATTTTTGGTCTTTTGTTATATTGAGATTCTTAAATGGTTTTTGGTAAGATTTCCATATATTATTTTAATTAGAGATTTCGAATATTCATTTTAAATATTCTCAAATAATTTTTGCAGCATTTCCGGTGGTTCTGCTACGGTTTATGCTTATTTGGGTGAATTTCATACTCAAAAGAATCGTTCCCGAGCTATTATGGGTGCTGCTTTTATATTTGGTGTGGGTGCCATGTTAATGCCTGCCATTGCTTGGTTGTTCATTAATCAGGAATGGCGCCTTGATATACCCTTCCTGGATATCACTTATAAGCCATGGAGACTTTTTATGGTGATTTGTGGCATACCGGGCTTCATTTGCGGTTTAACTTTGTTTAAAATTCCGGAAAGTCCTAAATATTTATTGAGTCAAGGCGAGAGTGAAAAATCTTTGCAAATTTTAAAAGATATCTATCATATAAATACGGGCAAGCCTAAGGACTCGTTTCCGGTAAGTGCAAGGGATACATTGACAGAAACATAATATATTGTGTGTTTTTAGAATTCGTATAGTGTACAGAAAAAATGATTTTAATATGCCTGATATTTACTCTATTCAAAACATAAATTAATGGCATTAGTTGATGATTATGGGGTGTATATCAGACTTTATATACCGCGCTGATATAGATGAGCTTTGCTAATAATTTAATATGAAATTTCTAAATTGAGTGAATTTATTTAAGAGAAAGCAATAATATTATTAGTTATAAGGCGAGTTCCTCTTTGAAAGCACTAAGTTTTGGTTAATTAGTTTGATGATGTTATATTCTCAAGCTTTTTGCTTATTTTAGGCTTAACGTTAGTGATTCTAAAGTAACTTTTTAAAGAATTTCTTTATTTTTTATTTCCAAACTAATAGGAGTAGACCTTTCGCAAGAGTTTTCGTCTCTAATTGGTTCTTGCTTTGACCGTTAATATTTTTTGTATTCTATTTCGTTAGCTAATATTTAAGAAGGATTATTTGATTCCGATGCACATTTCTTCGATGTCTAGCATCGAAAAAGATTACAAAGACTCTACAAGTATAATAAAATTTATTGAAAACATGCTCAATTTTTTACCCCCAAAGCTAAAATTGAAAACTTAAACTTATTTTCTGTAATATTATTATTATTATTATTATTATTATTATTATTATTTTTTTTTTTTTGAGTTATTACATTGTTGAAGTAAATGAGTAATATGTGTGTACTGTCCTTCGTAGACTAGTAGGTAGTATACTAGACTCGTAGTGCGAAGGTCCCAGGTTCGAATCCTGCCGCAGAACTCTGGCAGTTGTGTTTGATAATTAAACGAAGCGCACAACAAGCCTTCACTGGCTTAAGTGCATGTCGTATGACATGGGCTATCACAACCCTCCAATCAACATAACTTAACCTAACCTATGTGTGTACATAGAGAAGCTAAAGTTCGAATTTTTTCAAAGAAATCATTATTTCCCACAAATTTTGCAAATTCTGTGAATACATTAATCAAATTCATATATGTATGTATGTATCTAATTACAGTATTAAATTTTATTTTATTTTTCATTGCTAAGTTTCGTACACAACCCGAATACTCGTAAATTAATAGAGACACAGTTTTATAGTACTCTAAGAGAAAATAAAAATAGTTTGAATATTTTTAGTGGATACGAGCACGAATCTCATAAGATTCAATTGGATTAGAAAAAGAGGGCTAAAGTAAATTTCACTTGTAGCTGGAAAGACATTAGCACGTTTTCGGTACCGTACGTTTTAACGTTTTCATTTAATTTATTTATTAAAACTCAAACGATTCTTATAGCAGTCAATATTTAAAGAACATTACTGTTTTCCCTTGTTAAGGTTTCTCGAGTCGCTGAGGACTTGGAATGGAATATGAAATCCCGTGTCGTGGTTAATGAGGAAAATAAAAACTGCATTACCTTGTTGCTCAGTTCGATGTGGCGTCAAACGCAACCCTTATTTAGCCGCGAATATATACGCAATACTTTACTGATATGTCTCATACAGTTCATCATCTTTGTTACTTCAAATGGGATGTACATGTGGTTCCCATACATGCTGAACAGTTTAGCTGAATTTATGTCTGAACATCCGGGCAATAGAACTTATATATGTGACGTGGTATATGCTAAACAACAGGAGATGATTAAATTGGAAATGGCTCATAATGTTACAATGGAACATTTAAATCGTGAATGTACTGAAAAATTAGAAATAAGCACATACAAACATTCTTTGGTATTGGAAGTATTGTATGCAGTGGGCTTTGCTTTGATTGGTGCCATAATCAATAATATAAGCAAGAAGGTTATACTATGTAAGTGTTGGAAATCAAACAAGAAATATATCCATGTACTTGTATATACGAATAGTTTTGTTAATTATGTACACATATATTTATTCATTGCAGTTGTTTGTCTGGCCATCTGTGGAATTTGTGGTGGAGCTGTTATATACGTTGACATACCCATGGTGGCTATTTATTTGTATGTAATCCTCTTACTTTGCGGTTTGGTCATTAATGTCTTAAGTGCTGCCACAGTGGATCTTTATCCCACCCATCTAAGGTTGTAATCTAAATACATCTATCTATTTAATTAATTATTTACTAACATATAAAACTTTTGACTTTTTCAGGGCCATGGCTGTTTGTATTTCTCTTATGATGGGTCGTTTGGGTAGTGTGGTTGGTGCTAATGTTGTAGGCGCGCTTATCACAAATCACTGTGAGACAGCCTTCTTATCATCGGGAATTTCATTAGTTTTGGCTGGTTTTTTGGGCTTTTTCATAGCTAAAAATCCAAAGATTGTTACCTGTTCTTCTAGACGTATCAGTCTTGTCTCAATGACGGGGAATTAGTTCGATTTTATTAATTAACTAAAGTCCATTTATTTAAGATTTTTTTTAAGATTTTCTTGTATGAAAAAGTAAGTTTGCATAAGGTTAATTGTTGTAAACGTATTATAAACATAGTTTATGAATTAAATTAGGATTAATCTTAAAGTCTGATTTTATCGTAATTACCTGATCACTTCCTGTAATCAATAAGTCTGCATTGTTTTTATTTGATATACATACCTTATTATATAAAGAATTACTAAAAGTAAAAAGAGGAAAAGACAAAATTATTTAATATTTCACCATGACAAATTATGGAATTCATTAGCACAGAGTACTCAACCAGAGTACTCAACTTTGACGTATAAAAAGGGTCCGAATCATATTTTGCATAAACTGTATACCGTGCATAAAGTTTGTGTGAAGAGATATCTATATAAAAACAACTAGATTAGCTCTCCCTTTCACACAAACTTTATGCATGTTTACAAAGTTGTCGAGTCTAGTTCTAGTTTATGTTCATTAGAAAAATAGTTTTCATATCAACTGATCAGTGGATTTTCTACCAACATTGACAAGTTCAAAAAGTTAGTTTTCAAGGTGGCCTTGTTAGAGCAATAACAACAGCAGCAAAAACAATCGGAATGAAAATATATATTTTTGACATACGAATACTGTTCGGTGGGTGTGTTCACCAAAGTATATACAAAGTGTTCCCATGTCAAACTTTGTTTTTGCTGTTGTAGTGGTTGCCCCAAAGAATTTTTATAAAAATATGAAACTATTCAAATAATTTATTGTTTATTGTTGGCTTAGCTGATCATCAATACTCTTCAGCCAAATCAAGGCAGAGCTAACAACGAATTATTTAAATAATTACTTTTGAGAATATCTGGAATAAATTTAAGAATTTTGATGTGTGTGAAGATAAATTTAAATTTAACTAGTACAGACAATAACCATATTTTTTAGTAATGACAATTTCGCAGTTAGTAGAGCTCTGTTAACCAGTTAACAGAAATTCTAAAAGGATAAAAAACTATATATCAGGAAATATGCTCCAGGAATTTCTTAATGAAACTGCGACAATACGGAAGACAAAATACATGTTAGAGCAGCAATATATCTCGTTTAAATAAATGTAAAAAATATTTTTTTGTAATTTTTTCAAAAAAACAAAGGGTTTAGTTCATCATAATTTTTGAGGAAAAAATTTTTTTTCACACTACCCGCGAAAAAAGAATTCGAATTGAAGCCAATATGTTTATCTATCCAACGCCGAAGAAATCAAGTCAATATCTTAAAAACTAAGCAAGTTATGACCAAAATGGTAACCAGTGCTACTAAAAAGTGGCCGGGAGGAGGCAGTAGTAGAACTGGTTACCTTTTTGGTCATAACTTGCTTACTTTTCAAGATATCGACTTGGTTTCTTTTGCGTTGGGTAGCTAAACGTATTGGCTTTCATTCGAAATTTTATTTTGGCGAAAATAAGAAAAAATTTTTTTTGTAATTTTTTCAAAAAAACAAAGGGGTTAGTTCATCATAATTTTTGAGGAAAATTTTTTTCGCACTATCCGCGAAAAAAGAATTCGAATTGAAGCCAATATGTTTATCTATCCAACGTAGAAGAAATCAAGTCAATATTTTAAAAACTAAGCAAGTTATGACCAAAATGGTAACCAGTGCTACTAAAAAGTGGTCGGGAAGAGGCAGTAGTAGAACTGGTTACCTTTTTGGTCATAACTTGCTTACTTTTCAAGATATCGACTTGGTTTCTTTTGCGTTGGGTAGCTAAACGTATTGGCTTTCATTCGAAATTTTATTTTGGGGAAAATAAGAAAAAATTTTTTTTTTGAATTAAAAAAAAAACAAAGGGGTTAGTTCATCATAATTTTTGAGGAAAATTTTTTTTTTCGCACTACCCGCGAAAAAAGAATTCGAATTGAAGCCAATATGTTTATCTATCCAACGCAGAAGAAATCAAGTCAATATCTTAAAAACTAAGCAAGTTATGACCAAAATGGTAACCAGTGCTACTAAAAAGTGGCCGGGAAGAGGCAGTAGTAGAACTGGTTACCTTTTTGGTCATAACTTGCTTACTTTTCAAGATATCGACTTGGTTTCTTTTGCGTTGGGTAGCTAAACGTATTGGCTTTCATTCGAAATTTTATTTTGGCGAAAATAAGAAAAAAAATATTTTTTGTAATTTTTTCAAAAAAAACAAAGGGGTTAGTTCATGATAATTTTTGAGGAAAAAATTTTTTTTCGCACTACCCGCGAAAAAATAATTCGAATTGAAGCCAATATGTTTATCTATCCAACGCAGAAAAAATCAAGTCAATATCTTAAAAACTAAGCAAGTTATGACCAAAATGGTGACCAGTGCTACTAAAAAGTGGCCGGGAAGAGGCAGTAGTAGAACTGGTTACCTTTTTGGTCATAACTTGCTTACTTTTCAAGATATCGACTTGGTTTCTTTTGCGTTGGGTAGCTAAACGTATTGGCTTTCATTCGAAATTTTATTTTGGCGAAAATAAGAAAAAAATATTTTTTGTAATTTTTTCAAAAAAACAAAGGGGTTAGTTAGTTCATGATAATTTTTGAGGAAAAAATTTTTTTCGCACTACCCGCGAAAAAAGAATTCGAATTGAAGCCAATATGTTTATCTGTCCAACGCAGAAGAAATCAAGTCAATATCTTAAAAACTAAGCAAGTTATGACCAAAATGGTGACCAGTGCTACTAAAAAGTGGCCGGGAAGAGGCAGTAGTAGAACTGGTTACCTTTTTGGTCATAACTTGCTTACTTTTCAAGATATCGACTTGGTTTCTTTTGCGTTGGGTAGCTAAACGTATTGGCTTTCATTCGAAATTTTATTTTGGCGAAAATAAGAAAAAAAATATTTTTTGTAATTTTTTCAAAAAAAACAAAGGGGTTAGTTCATGATAATTTTTGAGGAAAAAATTTTTTTTCGCACTACCCGCGAAAAAATAATTCGAATTGAAGCCAATATATTTATCTATCCAACGCAGAAGAAATCAAGTCAATATCTTAAATACTAAGCAAGTTATGACCAAAATGGTGACCAGTGCTACTAAAAAGTGGCCGGGAAGAGGCAGTAGTAGAACTGGTTACCTTTTTGGTCATAACTTGCTTACTTTTCAAGATATCGACTTGGTTTTTTTTGCGTTGGGTAGCTAAACCTATTAGCTTTCATTCGAAATTTTACTTTGGCGAAAATAAGAAAAAAAAATTTTTTTTTGTATTTTTTTCAAAAAAACAAAGGGGTTAGTTCATCATAATTTTTGAGGAAAAAATTTTTTTTCGTACTACCCGCGAAAAAAGAATTCGAATTGAAGCCAATATATGTATCTATCCAACGCAGAAGAAATCAAGTCAATATCTTAAAAACTAAGCAAGTTATGACCAAAATGGTAACCAGTGCTACTAAAAAGTGGCCGGGAAGAGGCAGTAGTAGAACTGGTTACCTTTTTGGTCATAACTTGCTTACTTTTCAAGATATCGACTTGGTTTCTTTTGCGTTGGGTAGCTAAACGTATTGGCTTTCATTCGAAATTTTATTTTGGCGAAAATAAGAAAAAAAGTATTTTTTGTAATTTTTTCAAAAAAACAAAGGGGTTAGTTCATGATAATTTTTGAGGAAAAAATTTTTTTTCGCACTACCCGCGAAAAAAGAATTCGAATTGAAGCCAATATGTTTATCTATCCAACGCAGAAGAAATCAAGTCAATATCTTAAAAACTAAGCAAGTTATGACCAAAATGGTAACCAGTGCTACTAAAAAGTGGTCGGGAAGAGGCAGTAGTAGAACTGGTTACCTTTTTGGTCATAACTTGCTTACTTTTCAAGATATCGACTTGGTTTCTTTTGCGTTGGCTAGCTAAACGTATTGGCTTTCATTCGAAATTTTATTTTGGGGAAAATAAGAAAAAAATTTTTTTTTGAATTTAAAAAAAAAACAAAGGGGTTAGTTCATCATAATTTTTGAGGAAAAATTTTTTTTCGCACTACCCGCGAAAAAAGAATTCGAATTGAAGCCAATATGTTAATCTATCCAACGCAGAAGAAATCAAGTCAATATCTTAAAAACTAAGCAAGTTATGACCAAAATGGTAACCAGTGCTACTAAAAAGTGGCCGGGAAGAGGCAGTAGTAGAACTGGTTACCTTTTTGGTCATAACTTGCTTACTTTTCAAGATATCGACTTGGTTTCTTTTGCGTTGGGTAGCTAAACGTATTGGCTTTCATTCGAAATTTTATTTTGGCGAAAATAAGAAAAAAATATTTTTTGTAATTTTTTCAAAAAAACAAAGGGGTTAGTTAGTTCATGATAATTTTTGAGGAAAAAATTTTTTTCGCACTACCCGCGAAAAAAGAATTCGAATTGAAGCCAATATGTTTATCTGTCCAACGCAGAAGAAATCAAGTCAATATCTTAAAAACTAAGCAAGTTATGACCAAAATGGTGACCAGTGCTACTAAAAAGTGGCCGGGAAGAGGCAGTAGTAGAACTGGTTACCTTTTTGGTCATAACTTGCTTACTTTTCAAGATATCGACTTGGTTTCTTTTGCGTTGGGTAGCTAAACGTATTGGCTTTCATTCGAAATTTTATTTTGGGGAAAATAAGAAAAAAATTTTTTTTTGAATTAAAAAAAAAAAAACAAAGGGGTTAGTTCATCATAATTTTTGAGGAAAATTTTTTTTTTCGCACTACCCGCGAAAAAAGAATTCGAATTGAAGCCAATATGTTTATCTATCCAACGCAGAAGAAATCAAGTCAATATCTTAAAAACTAAGCAAGTTATGACCAAAATGGTAACCAGTGCTACTAAAAAGTGGCCGGGAAGAGGCAGTAGTAGAACTGGTTACCTTTTTGGTCATAACTTGCTTACTTTTCAAGATATCGACTTGGTTTCTTTTGCGTTGGGTAGCTAAACGTATTGGCTTTCATTCGAAATTTTATTTTGGCGAAAATAAGAAAAAAAGTATTTTTTGTAATTTTTTCAAAAAAAAACAAAGGGGTTAGTTCATGATAATTTTTGAGGAAAAAATTTTTTTTCGCACTACCCGCGAAAAAATAATTCGAATTGAAGCCAATATGTTTATCTATCCAACGCAGAAGAAATCAAGTCAATATCTTAAAAACTAAGCAAGTTATGACCAAAATGGTGACCAGTGCTACTAAAAAGTGGCCGGGAAGAGGCAGTAGTAGAACTGGTTACCTTTTTGGTCATAACTTGCTTACTTTTCAAGATATCGACTTGGTTTCTTTTGCGTTGGGTAGCTAAACGTATTGGCTTTCATTCGAAATTTTATTTTGGCGAAAATAAGAAAAAAATATTTTTTGTAATTTTTTCAAAAAAACAAAGGGGTTAGTTAGTTCATGATAATTTTTGAGGAAAAAATTTTTTTCGCACTACCCGCGAAAAAAGAATTCGAATTGAAGCCAATATGTTTATCTGTCCAACGCAGAAGAAATCAAGTCAATATCTTAAAAACTAAGCAAGTTATGACCAAAATGGTGACCAGTGCTACTAAAAAGTGGCCGGGAAGAGGCAGTAGTAGAACTGGTTACCTTTTTGGTCATAACTTGCTTACTTTTCAAGATATCGACTTGGTTTCTTTTGCGTTGGGTAGCTAAACGTATTGGCTTTCATTCGAAATTTTATTTTGGCGAAAATAAGAAAAAAAATATTTTTTGTAATTTTTTCAAAAAAAACAAAGGGGTTAGTTCATGATAATTTTTGAGGAAAAAATTTTTTTTCGCACTACCCGCGAAAAAAGAATTCGAATTGAAGCCAATATATTTATCTATCCAACGCAGAAGAAATCAAGTCAATATCTTAAATACTAAGCAAGTTATGACCAAAATGGTGACCAGTGCTACTAAAAAGTGGCCGGGAAGAGGCAGTAGTAGAACTGGTTACCTTTTTGGTCATAACTTGCTTACTTTTCAAGATATCGACTTGGTTTTTTTTGCGTTGGGTAGCTAAACCTATTAGCTTTCATTCGAAATTTTACTTTGGCGAAAATAAGAAAAAAAATTTTTTTTTGTATTTTTTTCAAAAAAACAAAGGGGTTAGTTCATCATAATTTTTGAGGAAAAAATTTTTTTTCGTACTACCCGCGAAAAAAGAATTCGAATTGAAGCCAATATATGTATCTATCCAACGCAGAAGAAATCAAGTCAATATCTTAAAAACTAAGCAAGTTATGACCAAAATGGTAACCAGTGCTGCTAAAAAGTGGCCGGGAAGAGGCAGTAGTAGAACTGGTTACCTTTTTGGTCATAACTTGCTTACTTTTCAAGATATCGACTTGGTTTCTTTTGCGTTGGGTAGCTAAACGTATTGGCTTTCATTCGAAATTTTATTTTGGCGAAAATAAGAAAAAAAGTATTTTTTGTAATTTTTTCAAAAAAACAAAGGGGTTAGTTCATGATAATTTTTGAGGAAAAAATTTTTTTTCGCACTACCCGCGAAAAAAGAATTCGAATTGAAGCCAATATGTTTATCTATCCAACGCAGAAGAAATCAAGTCAATATCTTAAAAACTAAGCAAGTTATGACCAAAATGGTAACCAGTGCTACTAAAAAGTGGTCGGGAAGAGGCAGTAGTAGAACTGGTTACCTTTTTGGTCATAACTTGCTTACTTTTCAAGATATCGACTTGGTTTCTTTTGCGTTGGCTAGCTAAACGTATTGGCTTTCATTCGAAATTTTATTTTGGGGAAAATAAGAAAAAAATTTTTTTTTGAATTTAAAAAAAAACAAAGGGGTTAGTTCATCATAATTTTTGAGGAAAAATTTTTTTTCGCACTACCCGCGAACTAACCCCTTTGTTTTTTTTGAAAAAATTACAAAAAATATTTTTTTTCTTATTTTCGCCAAAATAAAATTTCGAATGAAAGCCAATACGTTTATCTATCCAACGCAGAAGAAATCAAGTCAATATCTTAAAAACTAAGCAAGTTATCACCAAAATGGTGACCAGTGCTACTAAAAAGTGGCCGGGAAGAGGCAGTAGTAGAACTGGTTACCTTTTTGGTCATAACTTGCTTACTTTTCAAGATATGGACTTGGTTTCTTTTGCGTTGGGTAGCTAAACGTATTGGCTTTCATTCGAAATTTTATTTTGGCGAAAATAAGAAAAAAAATATTTTTTGTAATTAAAAAAAAAAAAAAACAAAGGGGTTAGTTCATGATAATTTTTGAGGAAAAAATTTTTTTTCGCACTACCGGCGAAAAAAGAATTCGAATTGAAGCCAATATGTTTATCTATACAACGCAGAAGAAATCAAGTCAATATCTTAAAAACTGAGCAAGTTATGACCAAGATGGTGACCAGTGCTACTAAAAAGTGGCTGGGAAGAGGCAGTAGTAGAACTGGTTACCTTTTTGGTCATAACTTGCTTACTTTTCAAGATATCGACTTGGTTTCTTTTGCGTTGGGTAGCTAAACGTATTGGCTTTCATTCGAAATTTTATTTTGGCGAAAATAAGAAAAAAAATATTTTTTGTAATTAAAAAAAAAAAAAAAAACAAAGGGGTTAGTTCATGATAATTTTTGAGGAAAAAATTTTTTTTCGCACTACCGGCGAAAAAAGAATTCGAATTGAAGCCAATATGTTTATCTATACAACGCAGAAGAAATCAAGTCAATATCTTAAAAACTAAGCAAGTTATGACCAAAATGGTGACCAGTGCTACTAAAAAGTGGCTGGGAAGAGGCAGTAGTAGAACTGGTTACCTTTTTGGTCATAACTTGCTTACTTTTCAAGATATCGACTTGGTTTCTTTTGCGTTGGGTAGCTAAACGTATTGGCTTTCATTCGAAATTTTATTTTGGCGAAAATAAGAAAAAAATATTTTTTGTAATTTTTTCAAAAAAACAAAGGGGTTAGTTCATGATAATTTTTGAGGAAAAAAATTTTTTTCGCACTACCCGCGAAAAAAGAATTCGAATTGAAGCCAATATGTTTATCTATCCAACGCAGAAGAAATCAAGTCAATATCTTAAAAACTAAGCAAGTTATGACCAAAATGGTGACCAGTGCTACTAAAAAGTGGCCGGGAAGAGGCAGTAGTAGAACTGGTTACCTTTTTGGTCATAACTTGCTTACTTTTCAAGATATCGACTTGGTTTTTTTTGCGTTGGGTAGCTAAACCTATTAGCTTTCATTCGAAATTTTACTTTGGCGAAAATAAGAAAAAAAATATTTTTTGTAATTAAAAAAAAAAAAAAAAAACAAAGGGGTTAGTTCATGATAATTTTTGAGGAAAAAATTTTTTTTCGCACTACCGGCGAAAAAAGAATTCGAATTGAAGCCAATATGTTTATCTATACAACGCAGAAGAAATCAAGTCAATATCTTAAAAACTAAGCAAGTTATGACCAAAATGGTAACCAGTGCTACTAAAAAGTGGCCGGGAAGAGGCAGTAGTAGAACTGGTTACCTTTTTGGTCATAACTTGCTTACTTTTCAAGATATCGACTTGGTTTCTTTTGCGTTGGGTAGCTAAACGTATTGGCTTTCATTCGAAATTTTATTTTGGCGAAAATAAGAAAAAAAATATTTTTTGTAATTTAAAAAAAAAAAACAAAGGGGTTAGTTCATGATAATTTTTGAGGAAAAAATTTTTTTCGCACTACCGGCGAAAAAAGAATTCGAATTGAAGCCAATATGTTTATCTATCCAACGCAGAAGAAATCAAGTCAATATCTTAAAAACTAAGCAAGTTATGACCAAAATGGTGACCAGTGCTACTAAAAAGTGGCTGGGAAGAGGCAGTAGTAGAACTGGTTACCTTTTTGGTCATAACTTGCTTACTTTTCAAGATATCGACTTGGTTTCTTTTGCGTTGGGTAGCTTAACGTATTGGCTTTCATTCGAAATTTTATTTTGGCGAAAATAAGAAAAAAATATTTTTTGTAATTTTTTCAAAAAAACAATGATAATTTTTGAGGAAAAAATTTTTTTTCGCACTACCCGCGAAAAAAGAATTCGAATTGAAGCCAATATGTTTATCTATCCAACGCAGAAGAAATCAAGTCAATATCTTAAAAACTAAGCAAGTTATGACCAAAATGGTGACCAGTGCTACTAAAAAGTGGCGGGAAGAGGCAGTAGTAGAACTGGTTACCTTTTTGGTCATAACTTGCTTACTTTTCAAGATATCGACTTGGTTTCTTTTGCGTTGGGTAGCTAAACGTATTGGCTTTCATTCGAAATTTTATTTTGGCGAAAATAAGAAAAAAAATATTTTTTGTAATTTTTTCAAAAAAACAAAGGGGTTAGTTCATGATAATTTTTGAGGAAAAAATTTTTTTTCGCACTACCCGCGAAAAAAGAATTCGAATTGAAGCCAATATGTTTATCTATCCAACGCAGAAGAAATCAAGTCAATATCTTAAAAACTAAGCAAGTTATGACCAAAATGGTAACCAGTGCTACTAAAAAGTGGCCGGGAAGAGGCAGTAGTAGAACTGGTTACCTTTTTGGTCATAACTTGCTTACTTTTCAAGATATCGACTTGGTTTCTTTTGCGTTGGGTAGCTAAACGTATTGGCTTTCATTCGAAATTTTATTTTGGCGAAAATAAGAAAAAAATATTTTTTGTAATTTTTTCAAAAAAACAAAGGGGTTAGTTCATGATAATTTTTGAGGAAAAAAATTTTTTTCGCACTACCCGCGAAAAAAGAATTCGAATTGAAGCCAATATGTTTATCTATCCAACGCAGAAGAAATCAAGTCAATATCTTAAAAACTAGGCACATTATGACCAAAATGGTGACCAGTGCTACTAAAAAGTGGCCGGGAAGAGGCAGTAGTAGAACTGGTTACCTTTTTGGTCATAACTTGCTTACTTTTCAAGATATCGACTTGGTTTCTTTTGCGTTGGGTAGCTAAACGTATTGGCTTTCATTCGAAATTTTATTTTGGCAAAAATAAGAAAAACAATATTTTTTGTAATTAAAAAAAAAAAAAAAAAAACAAAGGGGTTAGTTCATGATAATTTTTGAGGAAAAAATTTTTTTTCGCACTACCGGCGAAAAAAGAATTCGAATTGAAGCCAATATGTTTATCTATACAACGCAGAAGAAATCAAGTCAATATCTTAAAAACTAAGCAAGTTATGACCAAAATGGTGACCAGTGCTACTAAAAAGTGGCTGGGAAGAGGCAGTAGTAGAACTGGTTACCTTTTTGGTCATAACTTGCTTACTTTTCAAGATATCGACTTGGTTTCTTTTGCGTTGGGTAGCTAAACGTATTGGCTTTCATTCGAAATTTTATTTTGGCGAAAATAAGAAAACAAATATTTTTTGTAATTTTTTCAAAAAAACAAAGGGGTTAGTTCATGATAATTTTTGAGGAAAAAATTTTTTTTCGCACTACCCGCGAAAAAAGAATTCGAATTGAAGCCAATATGTTTATCTATCCAACGCAGAAGAAATCAAGTCAATATCTTAAAAACTAAGCAAGTTATGACCAAAATGGTAACCAGTGCTACTAAAAAGTGGCCGGGAAGAGGCAGTAGTAGAACTGGTTACCTTTTTGGTCATAACTTGCTTACTTTTCAAGATATCGACTTGGTTTCTTTTGCGTTGGGTAGCTAAATGTATTGGCTTTCATTCGAAATTTTATTTTGGCGAAAATAAGAAAAAAAATATTTTTTGTAATTTTTTCAAAAAAACAAAGGGGTTAGTTCATGATAATTTTTGAGGAAAAAATTTTTTTTCGCACTACCCGCGAAAAAAGAATTCGAATTGAAGCCAATATATTTATCTATCCAACGCAGAAGAAATCAAGTCAATATCTTAAAAACTAAGCAAGTTATGACCAAAATGGTGACCAGTGCTACTAAAAAGTGGCCGGGAAGAGGCAGTAGTAGAACTGGTTACCTTTTTGGTCATAACTTGCTTACTTTTCAAGATATCGACTTGGTTTTTTTTGCGTTGGGTAGCTAAACCTATTGGCTTTCATTCGAAATTTTATTTTGGCGAAAATAAGAAAAAAAATATTTTTTGTAATTTAAAAAAAAAAAACAAAGGGGTTAGTTCATGATAATTTTTGAGGAAAAAATTTTTTCGCACTACCGGCGAAAAAAGAATTCGAATTGAAGCCAATATGTTTATCTATCCAACGCAGAAGAAATCAAGTCAATATCTTAAAAACTAAGCAAGTTATGACCAAAATGGTAACCAGTGCTACTAAAAAGTGGCCGGGAAGAGGCAGTAGTAGAACTGGTTACCTTTTTGGTCATAACTTGCTTACTTTTCAAGATATCGACTTGGTTTCTTTTGCGTTGGGTAGCTAAACGTATTGGCTTTCATTCGAAATTTTATTTTGGCGAAAATAAGAAAAAAAATATTTTTTGTAATTAAAAAAAAAAAAAAAAAAAACAAAGGGGTTAGTTCATGATAATTTTTGAGGAAAAAATTTTTTTTCGCACTACCGGCGAAAAAAGAATTCGAATTGAAGCCAATATGTTTATCTATACAACGCAGAAGAAATCAAGTCAATATCTTAAAAACTAAGCAAGTTATGACCAAAATGGTGACCAGTGGTACTAAAAAGTGGCTGGGAAGAGGCAGTAGTAGAACTGGTTACCTTTTTGGTCATAACTTGCTTACTTTTCAAGATATCGACTTGGTTTCTTTTGCGTTGGGTAGCTAAACGTATTGGCTTTCATTCGAAATTTTATTTTGGCGAAAATAAGAAAACAAATATTTTTTGTAATTTTTTCAAAAAAACAAAGGGGTTAGTTCATGATAATTTTTGAGGAAAAAATTTTTTTTCGCACTACCCGCGAAAAAAGAATTCGAATTGAAGCCAATATGTTTATCTATCCAACGCAGAAGAAATCAAGTCAATATCTTAAAAACTAAGCAAGTTATGACCAAAATGGTAACCAGTGCTACTAAAAAGTGGCCGGGAAGAGGCAGTAGTAGAACTGGTTACCTTTTTGGTCATAACTTGCTTACTTTTCAAGATATCGACTTGGTTTCTTTTGCGTTGGGTAGCTAAATGTATTGGCTTTCATTCGAAATTTTATTTTGGCGAAAATAAGAAAAAAAATATTTTTTGTAATTTTTTCAAAAAAACAAAGGGGTTAGTTCATGATAATTTTTGAGGAAAAAATTTTTTTTCGCACTACCCGCGAAAAAAGAATTCGAATTGAAGCCAATATATTTATCTATCCAACGCAGAAGAAATCAAGTCAATATCTTAAAAACTAAGCAAGTTATGACCAAAATGGTGACCAGTGCTACTAAAAAGTGGCCGGGAAGAGGCAGTAGTAGAACTGGTTACCTTTTTGGTCATAACTTGCTTACTTTTCAAGATATCGACTTGGTTTTTTTTGCGTTGGGTAGCTAAACCTATTGGCTTTCATTCGAAATTTTATTTTGGCGAAAATAAGAAAAAAAATATTTTTTGTAATTTAAAAAAAAAAAAACAAAGGGGTTAGTTCATGATAATTTTTGAGGAAAAAATTTTTTCGTACTACCGGCGAAAAAAGAATTCGAATTGAAGCCAATATGTTTATCTATCCAACGCAGAAGAAATCAAGTCAATATCTTAAAAACTAAGCAAGTTATGACCAAAATGGTAACCAGTGCTACTAAAAAGTGGCCGGGAAGAGGCAGTAGTAGAACTGGTTACCTTTTTGGTCATAACTTGCTTACTTTTCAAGATATCGACTTGGTTTCTTTTGCGTTGGGTAGCTAAACGTATTGGCTTTCATTCGAAATTTTATTTTGGCGAAAATAAGAAAAAAAATATTTTTTGTAATTTTTTCAAAAAAACAAAGGGGTTAGTTCATGATAATTTTTGAGGAAAAAATTTTTTTTCGCACTACCCGCGAAAAAAGAATTCGAATTGAAGCCAATATGTTTATCTATCCAACGCAGAAGAAATCAAGTCAATATCTTAAAAACTAAGCAAGTTATGACCAAAATGGTGACCAGTGCTACTAAAAAGTGGCCGGGAAGAGGCAGTAGTAGAACTGGTTACCTTTTTGGTCATAACTTGCTTACTTTTCAAGATATCGACTTGGTTTTTTTTGCGTTGGGTAGCTAAACCTATTAGCTTTCATTCGAAATTTTACTTTGGCGAAAATAAGAAAAAATTTTTTTTTTGTATTTTTTTCAAAAAAACAAAGGGGTTAGTTCATCATAATTTTTGAGGAAAAAATTTTTTTTCGTACTACCCGCGAAAAAAGAATTCGAATTGAAGCCAATATATGTATCTATCCAACGCAGAAGAAATCAAGTCAATATCTTAAAAACTAAGCAAGTTATGACCAAAATGGTAACCAGTGCTACTAAAAAGTGGCCGGGAAGAGGCAGTAGTAGAACTGGTTACCTTTTTGGTCATAACTTGCTTACTTTTCAAGATATCGACTTGGTTTTTTTTTGCGTTGGGTAGCTAAACCTATTGGCTTTCATTCGAAATTTTATTTTGGCGAAAATAAGAAAAAAAATATTTTTTGTAATTTAAAAAAAAAAAACAAAGGGGTTAGTTCATGATAATTTTTGAGGAAAAAAGTTTTTCGCACTACCGGCGAAAAAAGAATTCGAATTGAAGCCAATATGTTTATCTATCCAACGCAGAAGAAATCAAGTCAATATCTTAAAAACTAAGCAAGTTATGACCAAAATGGTAACCAGTGCTACTAAAAAGTGGCCGGGAAGAGGCAGTAGTAGAACTGGTTACCTTTTTGGTCATAACTTGCTTACTTTTCAAGATATCGACTTGGTTTCTTTTGCGTTGGGTAGCTAAACGTATTGGCTTTCATTCGAAATTTTATTTTGGCGAAAATAAGAAAAAAATATTTTTTGTAATTTTTTCAAAAAAACAAAGGGGTTAGTTCATGATAATTTTTGAGGAAAAAATTTTTTTTCGCACTACCCGCGAAAAAAGAATTCGAATTGAAGCCAATATGTTTATCTATCCAACGCAGAAGAAATAAAGTCAATATCTTAAAAACTAAGCAAGTTATGACCGAAATGGTGACCAGTGCTACTAAAAAGTGGCTGGGAAGAGGCAGTAGTAGAACTGGTTACCTTTTTGGTCATAACTTGCTTACTTTTCAAGATATCGACTTGGTTTCTTTTGCGTTGGGTAGCTAAACGTATTGGCTTTCATTCGAAATTTTATTTTGGCGAAAATAAGAAAAAAATATTTTTTGTAATTTTTTCAAAAAAACAAAGGGGTTAGTTCATGATAATTTTTGAGGAAAAAATTTTTTTTCGCACTACCCGCGAAAAAAGAATTCGAATTGAAGCCAATATGTTTATCTATCCAACGCAGAAGAAATCAAGTCAATATCTTAAAAACTAGGCACATTATGACCAAAATGGTGACCAGTGCTACTAAAAAGTGGCCGGGAAGAGGCAGTAGTAGAACTGGTTACCTTTTTGGTCATAACTTGCTTACTTTTCAAGATATCGACTTGGTTTCTTTTGCGTTGGGTAGCTAAACGTATTGGCTTTCATTCGAAATTTTATTTTGGCAAAAATAAGAAAAACAATATTTTTTGTAATTAAAAAAAAAAAAAAAAAAACAAAGGGGTTAGTTCATGATAATTTTTGAGGAAAAAATTTTTTTTCGCACTACCGGCGAAAAAAGAATTCGAATTGAAGCCAATATGTTTATCTATACAACGCAGAAGAAATCAAGTCAATATCTTAAAAACTAAGCAAGTTATGACCAAAATGGTGACCAGTGCTACTAAAAAGTGGCTGGGAAGAGGCAGTAGTAGAACTGGTTACCTTTTTGGTCATAACTTGCTTACTTTTCAAGATATCGACTTGGTTTCTTTTGCGTTGGGTAGCTAAACGTATTGGCTTTCATTCGAAATTTTATTTTGGCGAAAATAAGAAAACAAATATTTTTTGTAATTTTTTCAAAAAAACAAAGGGGTTAGTTCATGATAATTTTTGAGGAAAAAATTTTTTTTCGCACTACCCGCGAAAAAAGAATTCGAATTAAAGCCAATATGTTTATCTATCCAACGCAGAAGAAATCAAGT
This sequence comes from Germaria angustata, assembly GCA_963681545.1. Classification (NCBI taxonomy): domain Eukaryota; kingdom Metazoa; phylum Arthropoda; class Insecta; order Diptera; family Tachinidae; genus Germaria; species Germaria angustata. The sequence goes on along the minus strand of OY813001.1, from coordinate 58,128,161 downwards.
CAATATCTTAAAAACTAAGCAAGTTATGACCAAAATGGTAACCAGTGCTACTAAAAAGTGGCCGGGAAGAGGCAGTAGTAGAACTGGTTACCTTTTTGGTCATAACTTGCTTACTTTTCAAGATATCGACTTGGTTTCTTTTGCGTTGGGTAGCTAAATGTATTGGCTTTCATTCGAAATTTTATTTTGGCGAAAATAAGAAAAAAAATATTTTTTGTAATTTTTTCAAAAAAACAAAGGGGTTAGTTCATGATAATTTTTGAGGAAAAAATTTTTTTTCGCACTACCCGCGAAAAAAGAATTCGAATTGAAGCCAATATATTTATCTATCCAACGCAGAAGAAATCAAGTCAATATCTTAAAAACTAAGCAAGTTATGACCAAAATGGTGACCAGTGCTACTAAAAAGTGGCCGGGAAGAGGCAGTAGTAGAACTGGTTACCTTTTTGGTCATAACTTGCTTACTTTTCAAGATATCGACTTGGTTTTTTTTGCGTTGGGTAGCTAAACCTATTGGCTTTCATTCGAAATTTTATTTTGGCGAAAATAAGAAAAAAAATATTTTTTGTAATTTAAAAAAAAAAAAAACAAAGGGGTTAGTTCATGATAATTTTTGAGGAAAAAATTTTTTCGCACTACCGGCGAAAAAAGAATTCGAATTGAAGCCAATATGTTTATCTATCCAACGCAGAAGAAATCAAGTCAATATCTTAAAAACTAAGCAAGTTATGACCAAAATGGTAACCAGTGCTACTAAAAAGTGGCCGGGAAGAGGCAGTAGTAGAACTGGTTACCTTTTTGGTCATAACTTGCTTACTTTTCAAGATATCGACTTGGTTTCTTTTGCGTTGGGTAGCTAAACGTATTGGCTTTCATTCGAAATTTTATTTTGGCGAAAATAAGAAAAAAAATATTTTTTGTAATTAAAAAAAAAAAAAAAAAAAAACAAAGGGGTTAGTTCATGATAATTTTTGAGGAAAAAATTTTTTTTCGCACTACCGGCGAAAAAAGAATTCGAATTGAAGCCAATATGTTTATCTATACAACGCAGAAGAAATCAAGTCAATATCTTAAAAACTAAGCAAGTTATGACCAAAATGGTGACCAGTGCTACTAAAAAGTGGCTGGGAAGAGGCAGTAGTAGAACTGGTTACCTTTTTGGTCATAACTTGCTTACTTTTCAAGATATCGACTTGGTTTCTTTTGCGTTGGGTAGCTAAACGTATTGGCTTTCATTCGAAATTTTATTTTGGCGAAAATAAGAAAACAAATATTTTTTGTAATTTTTTCAAAAAAACAAAGGGGTTAGTTCATGATAATTTTTGAGGAAAAAATTTTTTTTCGCACTACCCGCGAAAAAAGAATTCGAATTGAAGCCAATATGTTTATCTATCCAACGCAGAAGAAATCAAGTCAATATCTTAAAAACTAAGCAAGTTATGACCAAAATGGTAACCAGTGCTACTAAAAAGTGGCCGGGAAGAGGCAGTAGTAGAACTGGTTACCTTTTTGGTCATAACTTGCTTACTTTTCAAGATATCGACTTGGTTTCTTTTGCGTTGGGTAGCTAAATGTATTGGCTTTCATTCGAAATTTTATTTTGGCGAAAATAAGAAAAAAAATATTTTTTGTAATTTTTTCAAAAAAACAAAGGGGTTAGTTCATGATAATTTTTGAGGAAAAAATTTTTTTTCGCACTACCCGCGAAAAAAGAATTCGAATTGAAGCCAATATATTTATCTATCCAACGCAGAAGAAATCAAGTCAATATCTTAAAAACTAAGCAAGTTATGACCAAAATGGTGACCAGTGCTACTAAAAAGTGGCCGGGAAGAGGCAGTAGTAGAACTGGTTACCTTTTTGGTCATAACTTGCTTACTTTTCAAGATATCGACTTGGTTTCTTTTGCGTTGGGTAGCTAAACGTATTGGCTTTCATTCGAAATTTTATTTTGGCGAAAATAAGAAAAAAAACATTTTTTGTAATTAAAAAAAAAAAAAAACAAAGGGGTTAGTTCATGATAATTTTTGAGGAAAAAATTTTTTTTCGCACTACCCGCGAAAAAAGAATTCGAATTGAAGCCAATATGTTTACCTATACAACGCAGAAGAAATCAAGTCAATATCTTAAAAACTAAGCAAGTTATGACCAAAATGGTGACCAGTGCTACTAAAAAGTGGCTGGGAAGAGGCAGTAGTAGAACTGGTTACCTTTTTGGTCATAACTTGCTTACTTTTCAAGATATCGACTTGGTTTCTTTTGCGTTGGGTAGCTAAACGTATTGGCTTTCATTCGAAATTTTATTTTGGCGAAAATAAGAAAAAAAATATTTTTTGTAATTTTTTCAAAAAAACAAAGGGGTTAGTTCATGATAATTTTTGAGGAAAAAATTTTTTTTCGCACTACCCGCGAAAAAAGAATTCGAATTGAAGCCAATATGCTTATCTATCCAACGCAGAAGAAATCAAGTCAATATCTTAAAAACTAAGCAAGTTATGACCAAAATGGTAACCAGTGCTACTAAAAAGTGGCCGGGAAGAGGCAGTAGTAGAACTGGTTACCTTTTTGGTCATAACTTGCTTACTTTTCAAGATATCGACTTGGTTTCTTTTGCGTTGGGTAGCTAAACGTATTGGCTTTCATTCGAAATTTTATTTTGGCGAAAATAAGAAAAAAAATATTTTTTGTAATTTTTTCAAAAAAACAAAGGGGTTAGTTCATGATAATTTTTGAGGAAAAAATTTTTTTTCGCACTACCCGCGAAAAAAGAATTCGAATTGAAGCCAATATGTTTATCTATCCAACGCAGAAGAAATCAAGTCAATATCTTAAAAACTAAGCAAGTTATGACCAAAATGGTAACCAGTGCTACTAAAAAGTGGCCGGGAAGAGGCAGTAGTAGAACTGGTTACCTTTTTGGTCATAACTTGCTTACTTTTCAAGATATCGACTTGGTTTCTTTTGCGTTGGGTAGCTAAACGTATTGGCTTTCATTCGAAATTTTATTTTGGCGAAAATAAGAAAAAAAATATTTTTTGTAATTTTTTCAAAAAAACAAAGGGGTTAGTTCATGATAATTTTTGAGGAAAAAATTTTTTTTCGCACTACCCGCGAAAAAAGAATTCGAATTGAAGCCAATATGTTTATCTATCCAACGCAGAAGAAATCAAGTCAATATCTTAAAAACTAAGCAAGTTATGACCAAAATGGTAACCAGTGCTACTAAAAAGTGGCCGGGAAGAGGCAGTAGTAGAACTGGTTACCTTTTTGGTCATAACTTGCTTACTTTTCAAGATATCGACTTGGTTTCTTTTGCGTTGGGTAGCTAAACGTATTGGCTTTCATTCGAAATTTTATTTTGGCGAAAATAAGAAAAAAAATATTTTTTGTAATTTTTTCAAAAAAACAAAGGGGTTAGTTCATGATAATTTTTGAGGAAAAAATTTTTTTTCGCACTACCCGCGAAAAAAGAATTCGAATTGAAGCCAATATGTTTATCTATCCAACGCAGAAGAAATCAAGTCAATATCTTAAAAACTAAGCAAGTTATGACCAAAATGGTAACCAGTGCTACTAAAAAGTGGCCGGGAAGAGGCAGTAGTAGAACTGGTTACCTTTTTGGTCATAACTTGCTTACTTTTCAAGATATCGACTTGGTTTCTTTTGCGTTGGGTAGCTAAACGTATTGGCTTTCATTCGAAATTTTATTTTGGCGAAAATAAGAAAAAAAATATTTTTTGTAATTTTTTCAAAAAAACAAAGGGGTTAGTTCATGATAATTTTTGAGGAAAAAATTTTTTTTCGCACTACCCGCGAAAAAAGAATTCGAATTGAAGCCAATATGTTTATCTATCCAACGCAGAAGAAATCAAGTCAATATCTTAAAAACTAAGCAAGTTATGACCAAAATGGTGACCAGTGCTACTAAAAAGTGGCTGGGAAGAGGCAGTAGTAGAACTGGTTACCTTTTTGGTCATAACTTGCTTACTTTTCAAGATATCGACTTGGTTTCTTTTGCGTTGGGTAGCTAAACGTATTGGCTTTCATTCGAAATTTTATTTTGGCGAAAATAAGAAAAAAAATATTTTTTGTAATTTTTTCAAAAAAACAAAGGGGTTAGTTCATGATAATTTTTGAGGAAAAAATTTTTTTTCGCACTACCCGCGAAAAAAGAATTCGAATTGAAGCCAATATGTTTATCTATCCAACGCAGAAGAAATCAAGTCAATATCTTAAAAACTAAGCAAGTTATGACCAAAATGGTAACCAGTGCTACTAAAAAGTGGCCGGGAAGAGGCAGTAGTAGAACTGGTTACCTTTTTGGTCATAACTTGCTTACTTTTCAAGATATCGACTTGGTTTCTTTTGCGTTGGGTAGCTAAAAGTATTGGCTTTCATTCGAAATTTTATTTTGGCGAAAATAAGAAAAAAAATATTTTTTGTAATTTTTTCAAAAAAAAACAAAGGGGTTAGTTCATGATAATTTTTGAGAAAAAAATTTTTTTTCGCACTACCCGCGAAAAAAGAATTCGAATTGAAGCCAATATGTTTATCTATCCAACGCAGAAGAAATCAAGTCAATATCTTAAAAACTAAGCAAGTTATGACCAAAATGGTGACCAGTGCTACTAAAAAGTGGCTGGGAAGAGGCAGTAGTAGAACTGGTTACCTTTTTGGTCATAACTTGCTTACTTTTCAAGATATCGACTTGGTTTCTTTTGCGTTGGGTAGCTAAACGTATTGGCTTTCATTCGAAATTTTATTTTGGCGAAAATAAGAAAAAAAATATTTTTTGTAATTTTTTCAAAAAAACAAAGGGGTTAGTTCATGATAATTTTTGAGGAAAAAAATTTTTTTCGCACTACCCGCGAAAAAAGAATTCGAATTGAAGCCAATATGTTTATCTATCCAACGCAGAAGAAATCAAGTCAATATCTTAAAAACTAAGCAAGTTATGACCAAAATGGTAACCAGTGCTACTAAAAAGTGGCCGGGAAGAGGCAGTAGTAGAACTGGTTACCTTTTTGGTCATAACTTGCTTACTTTTCAAGATATCGACTTGGTTTCTTTTGCGTTGGGTAGCTAAAAGTATTGGCTTTCATTCGAAATTTTATTTTGGCGAAAATAAGAAAAAAAATATTTTTTGTAATTTTTTCAAAAAAACAAAGGGGTTAGTTCATGATAATTTTTGAGGAAAAAATTTTTTTTCGCACTACCCGCGAAAAAAGAATTCGAATTGAAGCCAATATGTTTATCTATCCAACGCAGAAGAAATCAAGTCAATATCTTAAAAACTAAGCAAGTTATGACCAAAATGGTGACCAGTGCTACTAAAAAGTGGCTGGGAAGAGGCAGTAGTAGAACTGGTTACCTTTTTGGTCATAACTTGCTTACTTTTCAAGATATCGACTTGGTTTTTTTTGCGTTGGGTAGCTAAACCTATTAGCTTTCATTCGAAATTTTACTTTGGCGAAAATAAGAAAAAAATTTTTTTTTTGTATTTTTTTCAAAAAAACAAAGGGGTTAGTTCATCATAATTTTTGAGGAAAAAATTTTTTTTCGTACTACCCGCGAAAAAAGAATTCGAATTGAAGCCAATATATGTATCTATCCAACGCAGAAGAAATCAAGTCAATATCTTAAAAACTAAGCAAGTTATGACCAAAATGGTAACCAGTGCTACTAAAAAGTGGCCGGGAAGAGGCAGTAGTAGAACTGGTTACCTTTTTGGTCATAACTTGCTTACTTTTTAAGATATCGACTTGGTTTCTTTTGCGTTGGGTAGCTAAACGTATTGGCTTTCATTCGAAATTTTATTTTGGCGAAAATAAGAAAAAAATATTTTTTGTAATTTTTTCAAAAAAACAAAGGGGTTAGTTCATGATAATTTTTGAGGAAAAATTTTTTTTCGCACTAACCGCGAAAAAAGAATTCGAATTGAAGCCAATATGTTTATCTATCCAACGCAGAAGAAATCAAGTCAATATCTTAAAAACTAAGCAAGTTATGACCAAAATGGTAACCAGTGCTACTAAAAAGTGGTCGGGAAGAGGCAGTAGTAGAACTGGTTACCTTTTTGGTCATAACTTGCTTACTTTTCAAGATATCGACTTGGTGTCTTTTGCGTTGGCTAGCTAAACGTATTGGCTTTCATTCGAAATTTTATTTTGGGGAAAATAAGAAAAAAATTTTTTTTTGAATTTAAAAAAAAAAAACAAAGGGGTTAGTTCATCATAATTTTTGAGGAAAAATTTTTTTTCGCACTACCCGCGAAAAAAGAATTCGAATTGAAGCCAATATGTTTATCTATCCAACGCAGAAGAAATCAAGTCAATATCTTAAAAACTAAGCAAGTTATGACCAAAATGGTGACCAGTGCTACTAAAAAGTGGCCGGGAAGAGGCAATAGTAGAACTGGTTACCTTTTTGGTCATAACTTGCTTACTTTTCAAGATATCGACTTGGCTTCTTTTGCGTTGGGTAGCTAAACGTATTGGCTTTCATTGGAAATTTTATTTTGGCGAAAATAAGAAAAAAATATTTTTTGTAATTTTTTAAAAAAAACAAAGGGGTTAGTTAGTTCATGATAATTTTTGAGGAAAAAATTTTTTTCGCACTACCCGCGAAAAAAGAATTCGAATTGAAGCCAATATGTTTATCTGTCCAACGCAGAAGAAATCAAGTCAATATCTTAAAAACTAAGCAAGTTATGACCAAAATGGTGACCAGTGCTACTAAAAAGTGGCCGGGAAGAGGCAGTAGTAGAACTGGTTACCTTTTTGGTCATAACTTGCTTACTTTTCAAGATATCGACTTGGTCGATATCTGAACTAACCCCTTTGTTTTTTTGAAAAAATTACAAAAAATATTTTTTTCTTATTTTCGCCAAAATAAAATTTCGAATGAAAGCCAATACGTTTAGCTACCCAACGCAAAAGAAACCAAGTCGATATCTTGAAAAGTAAGCAAGTTATGACCAAAAAGGTAACCAGTTCTACTACTGCCTCTTCCCGGCCACTTTTTAGTAGCACTGGTTACCATTTTGGTCATAACTTGCTTAGTTTTTAAGATATTGACTTGATTTCTTCTGCGTTGGATAGATAAACATATTGGCTTCAATTCGAATTCTTTTTTCGCCGGTAGTGCGAAAAAAAATTTTTTCCTCAAAAATTATCATGAACTAACCCCTTTGTTTTTTTTTTTTTTTAATTACAAAAAATATTTTTTTTCTTATTTTCGCCAAAGTAAAATTTCGAATGAAAGCTAATAGGTTTAGCTACCCAACGCAAAAAAAACCAAGTCGATATCTTGAAAAGTAAGCAAGTTATGACCAAAAAGGTAACCAGTTCTACTACTGCCTCTTCCCGGCCACTTTTTAGTAGCACTGGTTACCATTTTGGTCATAACTTGCTTAGTTTTTAAGATATTGACTTGATTTCTTCTGCGTTGGATAGATAAACATATTGGCTTCAATTCGAATTCTTTTTTCGCGGGTAGTGCGAAAAAAAATTTTTTCCTCAAAAATTATCATGAACTAACCCCTTTGTTTTTTTGAAAAAATTACAAAAAATATTTTTTTTCTTATTTTCGCCAAAATAAAATTTCGAATGAAAGCCAATACGTTTAGCTACCCAACGCAAAAGAAACCAAGTCGATATCTTGAAAAGTAAGCAAGTTATGACCAAAAAGGTAACCAGTTCTACTACTGCCTCTTCCCGGCCACTTTTTAGTAGCACTGGTCACCATTTTGGTGATAACTTGCTTAAGTTTTAAGATATTGACTTGATTTCTTCTGCGTTGGATAGATAAACATATTGGCTTCAATTCGAATTCTTTTTTCGCGGGTAGTGCGAAAAAAAAATTTTTTCCTCAAAAATTATCATGAACTAACCCCTTTGTTTTTTTTTTTAAATTACAAAAAATATTTTTTTTCTTATTTTCGCCAAAATAAAATTTCGAATGAAAGCCAATACGTTTAGCTACCCAACGCAAAAGAAACCAAGTCGATATCTTGAAAAGTAAGCAAGTTATGACCAAAAAGGTAACCAGTTCTACTACTGCCTCTTCCCGGCCACTTTTTAGTAGCACTGGTTACCATTTTGGTCATAACTTGCTTAGTTTTTAAGATATTGACTTGATTTCTTCTGCGTTGGATAGATACATATATTGGCTTCAATTCGAATTCTTTTTTCGCGGGTAGTACGAAAAAAATTTTTTTCCTCAAAAATTATGATGAACTAACCCCTTTGTTTTTTTGAAAAAAATACAAAAAAAAAATTTTTTTCTTATTTTCGCCAAAGTAAAATTTCGAATGAAAGCTAATAGGTTTAGCTACCCAACGCAAAAAAACCAAGTCGATATCTTGAAAAGTAAGCAAGTTATGACCAAAAAGGTAACCAGTTCTACTACTGCCTCTTCCCGGCCACTTTTTAGTAGCACTGGTCACCATTTTGGTCATAACTTGCTTAGTTTTTAAGATATTGACTTGATTTCTTCTGCGTTGGATAGATACATATATTGGCTTCAATTCGAATTCTTTTTTCGCGGGTAGTACGAAAAAAATTTTTTTCCTCAAAAATTATGATGAACTAACCCCTTTGTTTTTTTGAAAAAAATACAAAAAAAATTTTTTTTTCTTATTTTCGCCAAAGTAAAATTTCGAATGAAAGCTAATAGGTTTAGCTACCCAACGCAAAAAAACCAAGTCGATATCTTGAAAAGTAAGCAAGTTATGACCAAAAAGGTAACCAGTTCTACTACTGCCTCTTCCCGGCCACTTTTTAGTAGCACTGGTCACCATTTTGGTCATAACTTGCTTACTTTTCAAGATATCGACTTGGCTTCTTTTGCGTTGGGTAGCTAAACGTATTGGCTTTCATTGGAAATTTTATTTTGGCGAAAATAAGAAAAAAATATTTTTTGTAATTTTTTCAAAAAAACAAAGGGGTTAGTTAGTTCATGATAATTTTTGAGGAAAAAATTTTTTTCGCACTACCCGCGAAAAAAGAATTCGAATTGAAGCCAATATGTTTATCTGTCCAACGCAGAAGAAATCAAGTCAATATCTTAAAAACTAAGCAAGTTATGACCAAAATGGTGACCAGTGCTACTAAAAAGTGGCCGGGAAGAGGCAGTAGTAGAACTGGTTACCTTTTTGGTCATAACTTGCTTACTTTTCAAAATATCGACTTGGTTTCTTTTGCGTTGGGTAGCTAAACGTATTGGCTTTCATTCGAAATTTTATTTTGGCGAAAATAAGAAAAAAAATATTTTTTGTAATTTAAAAAAAAAACAAAGGGGTTAGTTCATGATAATTTTTGAGGAAAAAAATTTTTTTTCGCACTAGCCGCGAAAAAAGAATTCGAATTGAAGCCAATATGTTTATCTATCCAACGCAGAAGAAATCAAGTCAATATCTTAAAACTTAAGCAAGTTATCACCAAAATGGTGACCAGTGCTACTAAAAAGTGGCCGGGAAGAGGCAGTAGTAGAACTGGTTACCTTTTTGGTCATAACTTGCTTACTTTTCAAGATATCGACTTGGTTTCTTTTGCGTTGGGTAGCTAAACGTATTGGCTTTCATTCGAAATTTTATTTTGGCGAAAATAAGAAAAAAATATTTTTTGTAATTTTTTCAAAAAAACAAAGGGGTTAGTTCATGATAATTTTTGAGAAAAATTTTTTTTTCGCACTACCGGCGAAAAAAGAATTCGAATTGAAGCCAATATGTTTATCTATCTATACAACGCAGAAGAAATCAAGTCAATATCTTAAAAACTAAGCAAGTTATGACCAAAATGGTGACCAGTGCTACTAAAAAGTGGCCGGGAAGAGGCAGTAGTAGAACTGGTTACCTTTTTGGTCATAACTTGCTTACTTTTCAAAATATCGACTTGGTTTTTTTTGCGTTGGGTAGCTAAACCTATTAGCTTTCATTCGAAATTTTACTTTGGCGAAAATAAGAAAAAAAATATTTTTTGTAATTAAAAAAAAAAAAAACAAAGGGGTTAGTTCATGATAATTTTTGAGGAAAAAATTTTTTTTCGCACTACCGGCGAAAAAAGAATTCGAATTGAAGCCAATATGTTTATCTATCCAACGCAGAAGAAATCAAGTCAATATCTTAAAAACTAAGCAAGTTATGACCAAAATGGTAACCAGTGCTACTAAAAAGTGGCCGGGAAGAGGCAGTAGTAGAACTGGTTACCTTTTTGGTCATAACTTGCTTACTTTTCAAGATATCGACTTGGTTTCTTTTGCGTTGGGTAGCTAAACGTATTGGCTTTCATTCGAAATTTTATTTTGGCGAAAATAAGAAAAAAATATTTTTTGTAATTTTTTCAAAAAAACAAAGGGGTTAGTTCATGATAATTTTTGAGGAAAAAATTTTTTTTCGCACTACCGGCGAAAAAAGAATTCGAATTGAAGCCAATATGTTTATCTATATATACAACGCAGAAGAAATCAAGTCAATATCTTAAAAACTAAGCAAGTTATGACCAAAATGGTGACCAGTGCTACTAAAAAGTGGCTGGGAAGAGGCAGTAGTAGAACTGGTTACCTTTTTGGTCATAACTTGCTTACTTTTCAAGATATCGACTTGGTTTCTTTTGCGTTGGGTAGCTAAACGTATTGGCTTTCATTCGAAATTTTATTTTGGCGAAAATAAGAAAAAATAATTTTTTGTAATTTTTTCAAAAAAACAAAGGGGTTAGTTCATGATAATTTTTGAGGAAAAAAATTTTTTTCGCACTACCCGCGAAAAAAGAATTCGAATTGAAGCCAATATGTTTATCTATCCAACGCAGAAGAAATCAAGTCAATATCTTAAAAACTAAGCAAGTTATGACCAAAATGGTGACCAGTGCTACTAAAAAGTGGCCGGGAAGAGGCAGTAGTAGAACTGGTTACCTTTTTGGTCATAACTTGCTTACTTTTCAAGATATCGACTTGGTTTTTTTTGCGTTGGGTAGCTAAACCTATTAGCTTTCATTCGAAATTTTACTTTGGCGAAAATAAGAAAAAAATTTTTTTTTGTATTTTTTTTCAAAAAAACAAAGGGGTTAGTTCATCATAATTTTTGAGGAAAAAATTTTTTTTCGTACTACCCGCGAAAAAAGAATTCGAATTGAAGCCAATATATGTATCTATCCAACGCAGAAGAAATCAAGTCAATATCTTAAAAACTAAGCAAGTTATGACCAAAATGGTAACCAGTGCTACTAAAAAGTGGCCGGGAAGAGGCAGTAGTAGAACTGGTTACCTTTTTGGTCATAACTTGCTTACTTTTCAAGATATCGACTTGGTTTCTTTTGCGTTGGGTAGCTTAACGTATTGGCTTTCATTCGAAATTTTATTTTGGCGAAAATAAGAAAAAAATATTTTTTGTAATTTTTTCAAAAAAACAAAGGGGTTAGTTCATGATAATTTTTGAGGAAAAAATTTTTTTTCGCACTACCCGCGAAAAAAGAATTCGAATTGAAGCCAATATGTTTATCTATCCAACGCAGAAGAAATCAAGTCAATATCTTAAAAACTAAGCAAGTTATGACCAAAATGGTGACCAGTGCTACTAAAAAGTGGCGGGAAGAGGCAGTAGTAGAACTGGTTACCTTTTTGGTCATAACTTGCTTACTTTTCAAGATATCGACTTGGTTTCTTTTGCGTTGGGTAGCTAAACGTATTGGCTTTCATTCGAAATTTTATTTTGGCGAAAATAAGAAAAAAAATATTTTTTGTAATTTTTTCAAAAAAACAAAGGGGTTAGTTCATGATAATTTTTGAGGAAAAAATTTTTTTTCGCACTACCCGCGAAAAAAGAATTCGAATTGAAGCCAATATGTTTATCTATCCAACGCAGAAGAAATCAAGTCAATATCTTAAAAACTAAGCAAGTTATCACCAAAATGGTGACCAGTGCTACTAAAAAGTGGCCGGGAAGAGGCAGTAGTAGAACTGGTTACCTTTTTGGTCATAACTTGCTTACTTTTCAAGATATGGACTTGGTTTCTTTTGCGTTGGGTAGCTATATATATTGGCTTTCATTCGAAATTTTATTTTGGCGAAAATAAGAAAAAAAATATTTTTTGTAATTTTTTCAAAAAAACAAAGGGGTTAGTTCATCATAATTTTTGAGGAAAAAATTTTTTTTCGTACTACCCGCGAAAAAAGAATTCGAATTGAAGCCAATATATGTATCTATCCAACGCAGAAGAAATCAAGTCAATATCTTAAAAACTAAGCAAGTTATGACCAAAATGGTAACCAGTGCTACTAAAAAGTGGCCGGGAAGAGGCAGTAGTAGAACTGGTTACCTTTTTGGTCATAACTTGCTTACTTTTCAAGATATCGACTTGGTTTCTTTTGCGTTGGGTAGCTAAACGTATTGGCTTTCATTCGAAATTTTATTTTGGCGAAAATAAGAAAAAAAATATTTTTTGTAATTTTTTCAAAAAAACAAAGGGGTTAGTTCATGATAATTTTTGAGGAAAAATTTTTTTTTCGCACTACCCGCGAAAAAAGAATTCGAATTGAAGCCAATATGTTTATCTATCCAACGCAGAAGAAATCAAGTCAATATCTTAAAAACTAAGCAAGTTATCACCAAAATGGTGACCAGTGCTACTAAAAAGTGGCCGGGAAGAGGCAGTAGTAGAACTGGTTACCTTTTTGGTCATAACTTGCTTACTTTTCAAGATATGGACTTGGTTTCTTTTGCGTTGGGTAGCTAAATATATTGGCTTTCATTCGAAATTTTATTTTGGCGAAAATAAGAAAAAAAATATTTTTTGTAATTTTTTCAAAAAAACAAAGGGGTTAGTTCATGATAATTTTTGAGGAAAAAATTTTTTTTCGCACTACCCGCGAAAAAAGAATTCGAATTGAAGCCAATATGTTTATCTATCCAACGCAGAAGAAATCAAGTCAATATCTTAAAAACTAAGCAAGTTATGACCAAAATGGTAACCAGTGCTACTAAAAAGTGGCCGGGAAGAGGCAGTAGTAGAACTGGTTACCTTTTTGGTCATAACTTGCTTACTTTTCAAGATATCGACTTGGTTTCTTTTGCGTTGGGTAGCTAAACGTATTGGCTTTCATTCGAAATTTTATTTTGGCGAAAATAAGAAAAAAAATATTTTTTGTAATTTTTTCAAAAAAACAAAGGGGTTAGTTCATGATAATTTTTGAGGAAAAAATTTTTTTTCGCACTACCCGCGAAAAAAGAATTCGAATTGAAGCCAATATGTTTATCTATCCAACGCAGAAGAAATCAAGTCAATATCTTAAAAACTAAGCAAGTTATGACCAAAATGGTAACCAGTGCTACTAAAAAGTGGCCGGGAAGAGGCAGTAGTAGAACTGGTTACCTTTTTGGTCATAACTTGCTTACTTTTCAAGATATCGACTTGGTTTCTTTTGCGTTGGGTAGCTAAACGTATTGGCTTTCATTCGAAATTTTATTTTGGCGAAAATAAGAAAAAAAATATTTTTTGTAATTTTTTCAAAAAAACAAAGGGGTTAGTTTATGATAATTTTTGAGGAAAAAATTTTTTTTCGCACTACCCGCGAAAAAAGAATTCGAATTGAAGCCAATATGTTTATCTATCCAACGCAGAAGAAATCAAGTCAATATCTTAAAAACTAAGCAAGTTATGACCAAAATGGTGACCAGTGCTACTAAAAAGTGGCTGGGAAGAGGCAGTAGTAGAACTGGTTACCTTTTTGGTCATAACTTGCTTACTTTTCAAGATATCGACTTGGTTTCTTTTGCGTTGGGTAGCTAAACGTATTGGCTTTCATTCGAAATTTTATTTTGGCGAAAATAAGAAAAAAAATATTTTTTGTAATTTTTTCAAAAAAACAAAGGGGTTAGTTCATGATAATTTTTGAGGAAAAAAATTTTTTTCGCACTACCCGCGAAAAAAGAATTCGAATTGAAGCCAATATGTTTATCTATCCAACGCAGAAGAAATCAAGTCAATATCTTAAAAACTAAGCAAGTTATGACCAAAATGGTAACCAGTGCTACTAAAAAGTGGCCGGGAAGAGGCAGTAGTAGAACTGGTTACCTTTTTGGTCATAACTTGCTTACTTTTCAAGATATCGACTTGGTTTCTTTTGCGTTGGGTAGCTAAAAGTATTGGCTTTCATTCGAAATTTTATTTTGGCGAAAATAAGAAAAAAAATATTTTTTGTAATTTTTTCAAAAAAACAAAGGGGTTAGTTCATGATAATTTTTGAGGAAAAAATTTTTTTTCGCACTACCCGCGAAAAAAGAATTCGAATTGAAGCCAATATGTTTATCTATCCAACGCAGAAGAAATCAAGTCAATATCTTAAAAACTAAGCAAGTTATGACCAAAATGGTGACCAGTGCTACTAAAAAGTGGCTGGGAAGAGGCAGTAGTAGAACTGGTTACCTTTTTGGTCATAACTTGCTTACTTTTCAAGATATCGACTTGGTTTCTTTTGCGTTGGGTAGCTAAACGTATTGGCTTTCATTCGAAATTTAATTTTGGCGAAAATAAGAAAAAAAATATTTTTTGTAATTAAAAAAAAAAAAAAAAACAAAGGGGTTAGTTCATGATAATTTTTGAGGAAAAAATTTTTTTTCGCACTACCGGCGAAAAAAGAATTCGAATTGAAGCCAATATGTTTATCTATACAACGCAGAAGAAATCAAGTCAATATCTTAAAAACTAAGCAAGTTATGACCAAAATGGTGACCAGTGCTACTAAAAAGTGGCTGGGAAGAGGCAGTAGTAGAACTGGTTACCTTTTTGGTCATAACTTGCTTACTTTTCAAGATATCGACTTGGTTTCTTTTGCGTTGGGTAGCTAAACGTATTGGCTTTCATTCGAAATTTTATTTTGGCGAAAATAAGAAAAAAAATATTTTTTGTAATTTTTTCAAAAAAACAAAGGGGTTAGTTCATGATAATTTTTGAGGAAAAAATTTTTTTTCGCACTACCCGCGAAAAAAGAATTCGAATTGAAGCCAATATGTTTATCTATCCAACGCAGAAGAAATCAAGTCAATATCTTAAAAACTAAGCAAGTTATGACCAAAATGGTAACCAGTGCTACTAAAAAGTGGCCGGGAAGAGGCAGTAGTAGAACTGGTTACCTTTTTGGTCATAACTTGCTTACTTTTCAAGATATCGACTTGGTTTCTTTTGCGTTGGGTAGCTAAACGTATTGGCTTTCATTCGAAATTTTAGTTTGGCGAAAATAAGAAAAAAAATATTTTTTGTAATTTATTCAAAAAAACAAAGGGGTTAGTTCATGATAATTTTTGAGGAAAAATTTTTTTTTCGCACTACCCGCGAAAAAAGAATTCGAATTGAAGCCAATATGTTTATCTATCCAACGCAGAAGAAATCAAGTCAATATCTGAAAAACTAAGCAAGTTATGACCAAAATGGTGACCAGTGCTACTAAAAAGTGGCCGGGAAGAGGCAGTAGTAGAACTGGTTACCTTTTTGGTCATAACTTGCTTACTTTTCAAGATATCGACTTGGTTTTTTTTGCGTTGGGTAGCTAAACCTATTAGCTTTCATTCGAAATTTTACTTTGGCGAAAATAAGAAAAAATTTTTTTTTGTATTTTTTTCAAAAAAACAAAGGGATTAGTTCATCATAATTTTTGAGGAAAAAATTTTTTTTCGTACTACCCGCGAAAAAAGAATTCGAATTGAAGCCAATATATGTATCTATCCAACGCAGAAGAAATCAAGTCAATATCTTAAAAACTAAGCAAGTTATGACCAAAATGGTGACCAGTGCTACTAAAAAGTGGCCGGGAAGAGGCAGTAGTAGAACTGGTTACCTTTTTGGTCATAACTTGCTTACTTTTCAAGATATCGACTTGGTTTCTTTTGCGTTGGGTAGCTAAACGTATTGGCTTTCATTCGAAATTTTAGTTTGGCGAAAATAAGAAAAAAAATATTTTTTGTAATTTTTTCAAAAAAACAAAGGGGTTAGTTCATGATAATTTTTGAGGAAAAAATTTTTTTTCGCACTACCGGCGAAAAAAGAATTCGAATTGAAGCCAATATGTTTATCTATCCAACGCAGAAGAAATCAAGTCAATATCTTAAAAACTAAGCAAGTTATGACCAAAATGGTGACCAGTGCTACTAAAAAGTGGCCGGGAAGAGGCAGTAGTAGAACTGGTTACCTTTTTGGTCATAACTTGCTTACTTTTCAAGATATCGACTTGGTTTCTTTTGCGTTGGGTAGCTAAAAGTATTGGCTTTCATTCGAAATTTTATTTTGGCGAAAATAAGAAAAAAAATATTTTTTGTAATTTTTTCAAAAAAACAAAGGGGTTAGTTAGTTCATGATAATTTTTGAGGAAAAAATTTTTTTTCGCACTACCCGCGAAAAAAGAATTCGAATTGAAGCCAATATGTTTATCTATCCAACGCAGAAGAAATCAAGTCAATATCTTAAAAACTAAGCAAGTTATGACCAAAATGGTGACCAGTGCTACTAAAAAGTGGCTGGGAAGAGGCAGTAGTAGAACTGGTTACCTTTTTGGTCATAACTTGCTTACTTTTCAAGATATCGACTTGGTTTCTTTTGCGTTGGGTAGCTAAACGTATTGGCTTTCATTCGAAATTTTATTTTGGCGAAAATAAGAAAAAAAATATTTTTTGTAATTAAAAAAAAAAAAAAAAACAAAGGGGTTAGTTCATGATAATTTTTGAGGAAAAAATTTTTTTTCGCACTACCGGCGAAAAAAGAATTCGAATTGAAGCCAATATGTTTATCTATCCAACGCAGAAGAAATCAAGTCAATATCTTAAAAACTAAGCAAGTTATAACCAAAATGGTGACCAGTGCTACTAAAAAGTGGCCGGGAAGAGGCAGTAGTAGAACTGGTTACCTTTTTGGTCATAACTTGCTTACTTTTCAAGATATCGACTTGGTTTTTTTTGCGTTGGGTAGCTAAACCTATTAGCTTTCATTCGAAATTTTACTTTGGCGAAAATAAGAAAAAATTTTTTTTTGTATTTTTTTCAAAAAAACAAAGGGATTAGTTCATCATAATTTTTGAGGAAAAAATTTTTTTTCGTACTACCCGCGAAAAAAGAATTCGAATTGAAGCCAATATATGTATCTATCCAACGCAGAAGAAATCAAGTCAATATCTTAAAAACTAAGCAAGTTATGACCAAAATGGTGACCAGTGCTACTAAAAAGTGGCCGGGAAGAGGCAGTAGTAGAACTGGTTACCTTTTTGGTCATAACTTGCTTACTTTTCAAGATATCGACTTGGTTTCTTTTGCGTTGGGTAGCTAAACGTATTGGCTTTCATTCGAAATTTTAGTTTGGCGAAAATAAGAAAAAAAATATTTTTTGTAATTTTTTCAAAAAAACAAAGGGGTTAGTTCATGATAATTTTTGAGGAAAAAATTTTTTTTCGCACTACCGGCGAAAAAAGAATTCGAATTGAAGCCAATATGTTTATCTATCCAACGCAGAAGAAATCAAGTCAATATCTTAAAAACTAAGCAAGTTATGACCAAAATGGTGACCAGTGCTACTAAAAAGTGGCCGGGAAGAGGCAGTAGTAGAACTGGTTACCTTTTTGGTCATAACTTGCTTACTTTTCAAGATATCGACTTGGTTTTTTTTGCGTTGGGTAGCTAAACCTATTAGCTTTCATTCGAAATTTTACTTTGGCGAAAATAAGAAAAAATTTTTTTTTGTATTTTTTTCAAAAAAACAAAGGGGTTAGTTCATCATAATTTTTGAGGAAAAAATTTTTTTCGTACTACCCGCGAAAAAAGAATTCGAATTGAAGCCAATATATGTATCTATCCAACGCAGAAGAAATCAAGTCAATATCTTAAAAACTAAGCAAGTTATGACCAAAATGGTAACCAGTGCTACTAAAAAGTGGCCGGGAAGAGGCAGTAGTAGAACTGGTTACCTTTTTGATCATAACTTGCTTACTTTTCAAGATATCGACTTGGTTTCTTTTGCGTTGGGTAGCTAAACGTATTGGCTTTCATTCGAAATTTTATTTTGGCGAAAACAAGAAAAAAAATATTTTTTGTAATTAAAAAAAAAAAAAAACAAAGGGGTTAGTTCATGATAATTTTTGAGGAAAAAATTTTTTTTCGCACTACCGGCGAAAAAAGAATTCGAATTGAAGCCAATATGTTTATCTATACAACGCAGAAGAAATCAAGTCAATATCTTAAAAACTAAGCAAGTTATGACCAAAATGGTGACCAGTGCTACTAAAAAGTGGCTGGGAAGAGGCAGTAGTAGAACTGGTTACCTTTTTGGTCATAACTTGCTTACTTTTCAAGATATCGACTTGGTTTCTTTTGCGTTGGGTAGCTAAACGTATTGGCTTTCATTCGAAATTTTATTTTGGCGAAAATAAGAAAAAAAATATTTTTTGTAATTTTTTCAAAAAAACAAAGGGGTTAGTTCATGATAATTTTTGAGGAAAAAATTTTTTTCGCACTACCGGCGAAAAAAGAATTCGAATTGAAGCCAATATGTTTATCTATCCAACGCAGAAGAAATCAAGTCAATATCTTAAAAACTAAGCAAGTTATGACCAAAATGGTGACCAGTGCTACTAAAAGGTGGCGGGAAGAGGCAGTAGTAGAACTGGTTACCTTTTTGGTCATAACTTGCTTACTTTTCAAGATATCGACTTGGTTTCTTTTGCGTTGGGTAGCTAAACGTATTGGCTTTCATTCGAAATTTTATTTTGGCGAAAATAAGAAAAAAAATATTTTTTGTAATTTTTTCAAAAAAACAAAGGGGTTAGTTCATGATAATTTTTGAGGAAAAAATTTTTTTTCGAACTACCCGCGAAAAAAGAATTCAAATTGAAGCCAATATGTTTATCTCTCCAACGCAGAAGAAATCAAGTCAATATCTTAAAAACTAAGCAAGTTATGACCAAAATGGTGACCAGTGCTACTAAAAAGTGGCCGGGAAGAGGCAGTAGTAGAACTGGTTACCTTTTTGGTCATAACTTGCTTACTTTTCAAGATATCGACTTGGTTTCTTTTGCGTTGGGTAGCTAAACGTATTGGCTTTCATTCGAAATTTTATTTTGGCGAAAATAAGAAAAAAAATATTTTTTGTAATTAAAAAAAAAAAAAAAAAACAAAGGGGTTAGTTCATGATAATTTTTGAGGAAAAAATTTTTTTTCGCACTACCGGCGAAAAAAGAATTCGAATTGAAGCCAATATGTTTATCTATACAACGCAGAAGAAATCAAGTCAATATCTTAAAAACTAAGCAAGTTATGACCAAAATGGTGACCAGTGCTACTAAAAAGTGGCTGGGAAGAGGCAGTAGTAGAACTGGTTACCTTTTTGGTCATAACTTGCTTACTTTTCAAGATATCGACTTGGTTTCTTTTGCGTTGGGTAGCTAAACGTATTGGCTTTCATTCGAAATTTTATTTTGGCGAAAATAAGAAAAAAAATATTTTTTGTAATTTTTTCAAAAAAACAAAGGGGTTAGTTCATGATAATTTTTGAGGAAAAAATTTTTTTCGCACTACCCGCGAAAAAAGAATTCGAATTGAAGCCAATATATGTATCTATACAACGCAGAAGAAATCAAGTCAATATCTTAAAAACTAAGCAAGTTATGACCAAAATGGTGACCAGTGCTACTAAAAAGTGGCCGGGAAGAGGCAGTAGTAGAACTGGTTACCTTTTTGGTCATAACTTGCTTACTTTTCAAGATATCGACTTGGTTTTCTTTTGCGTTGGGTAGCTAAACGTATTGGCTTTCATTCGAAATTTTATTTTGGCGAAAATAAGAAAAAAATATTTTTTGTAATTTTTTCAAAAAAACAAAGGGGTTAGTTCATGATAATTTTTGAGGAAAAAATTTTTTTTCGCACTACCCGCGAAAAAAGAATTCGAATTAAAGCCAATATGTTTATCTATCCAACGCAGAAGAAATCAAGTCAACATCTTAAAAACTAGGCACATTATGACCAAAGTGGTGACCAGTGCTACTAAAAAGTGGCCGGGAAGAGGCAGTAGTAGAACTGGTTACCTTTTTTGTCATAACTTGCTTACTTTTCAAGATATCGACTTGGTTTCTTTTGCGTTGGGTAGCTAAACGTATTGGCTTTCATTCGAAATTTTATTTTGGCGAAAATAAGAAAAAAAATATTTTTTGTAATTAAAAAAAAAAAAAAACAAAGGGGTTAGTTCATGATAATTTTTGAGGAAAAAATTTTTTTTCGCACTACCGGCGAAAAAAGAATTCGAATTGAAGCCAATATGTTTATCTATACAACGCAGAAGAAATCAAGTCAATATCTTAAAAACTAAGCAAGTTATGACCAAAATGGTGACCAGTGCTACTAAAAAGTGGCTGGGAAGAGGCAGTAGTAGAACTGGTTACCTTTTTGGTCATAACTTGCTTACTTTTCAAGATATCGACTTGGTTTCTTTTGCGTTGGGTAGCTAAACGTATTGGCTTTCATTCGAAATTTTATTTTGGCGAAAATAAGAAAAAAAATATTTTTTGTAATTTTTTCAAAAAAACAAAGGGGTTAGTTCATGATAATTTTTGAGCAAAAAATTATTTTCGCACTACCCGCGAAAAAAGAATTCGGATTGAAGCCAATATGTTTATCTATCCAACGCAGAAGAAATCAAGTCAATATCTTAAAAACTAAGCAAGTTATGACCAAAATGGTAACCAGTGCTACTAAAAAGTGGCCGGGAAGAGGCAGTAGTAGAACTGGTTACCTTTTTGGTCATAACTTGCTTACTTTTCAAGATATCGACTTGGTTTCCTTTGCGTTGGGTAGCTAAACGTATTGGCTTTCATTCGAAATTTTATTTTGGCGAAAATAAGAAAAAAAATATTTTTTGTAATTTTTTCAAAAAAACAAAGGGGTTAGTTCATGATAATTTTTGAGGAAAAAATTTTTTTTCGCACTACCCGCGAAAAAAGAATTCGAATTGAAGCCAATATGTTTATCTATCCAACGCAGAAGAAATCAAGTCAATATCTTAAAAACTAAGCAAGTTATGACCAAAATGGTGACCAGTGCTACTAAAAAGTGGCTGGGAAGAGGCAGTAGTAGAACTGGTTACCTTTTTGGTCATAACTTGCTTACTTTTCAAGATATCGACTTGGTTTCTTTTGCGTTGGGTAGCTAAACGTATTGGCTTTTATTCGAAATTTTATTTTGGCGAAAATAAGAAAAAAAATATTTTTTGTAATTTTTTCAAAAAAACAAAGGGGTTAGTTCATGATAATTTTTGAGGAAAAATTTTTTTTTCGCACTACCCGCGAAAAAAGAATTCGAATTGAAGCCAATATGTTTATCTATCCAACGCAGAAGAAATCAAGTCAATATCTTAAAAACTAAGCAAGTTATGACCAAAATGGTGACCAGTGCTACTAAAAAGTGGCCGGGAAGAGGCAGTAGTAGAACTGGTTACCTTTTTGGTCATAACTTGCTTACTTTTCAAGATATCGACTTGGTTTCTTTTGCGTTGGGTAGCTAAAAGTATTGGCTTTCATTCGAAATTTTATTTTGGCGAAAATAAGAAAAAAAATATTTTTTGTAATTTTTTCAAAAAAACAAAGCGGTTAGTTCATGATAATTTTTGAGGAAAAAATTTTTTTTCGCACTACCCGCGAAAAAAGAATTCGAATTGAAGCCAATATGTTTATCTATCCAACGCAGAAGAAATCAAGTCAATATCTTAAAAACTAAGCAAGTTATGACCAAAATGGTGACCAGTGCTACTAAAAAGTGGCTGGGAAGAGGCAGTAGTAGAACTGGTTACCTTTTTGGTCATAACTTGCTTACTTTTCAAGATATCGACTTGGTTTCTTTTGCGTTGGGTAGCTAAACGTATTGGCTTTCATTCGAAATTTTATTTTGGCGAAAATAAGAAAAAAAATATTTTTTGTAATTAAAAAAAAAAAAAAAAAACAAAGGGGTTAGTTCATGATAATTTTTGAGGAAAAAATTTTTTTTCGCACTACCGGCGAAAAAAGAATTCGAATTGAAGCCAATATGTTTATCTATACAACGCAGAAGAAATCAAGTCAATATCTTAAAAACTAAGCAAGTTATGACCAAAATGGTGACCAGTGCTACTAAAAAGTGGCTGGGAAGAGGCAGTAGTAGAACTGGTTACCTTTTTGGTCATAACTTGCTTACTTTTCAAGATATCGACTTGGTTTCTTTTGCGTTGGGTAGCTAAACGTATTGGCTTTCATTTGAAATTTTATTTTGGCGAAAATAAGAAAAAAAATATTTTTTGTAATTTTTTCAAAAAAACAAAGGGGTTAGTTCATGATAATTTTTGAGGAAAAAATTTTTTTTCGCACTACCCGCGAAAAAAGAATTCGAATTGAAGCCAATATGTTTATCTATCCAACGCAGAAGAAATCAAGTCAATATCTTAAAAACTAAGCAAGTTATGACCAAAATGGTAACCAGTGCTACTAAAAAGTGGCCGGGAAGAAGCAGTAGTAGAACTGGTTACCTTTTTGGTCATAACTTGCTTACTTTTCAAGATATCGACTTGGTTTCTTTTGCGTTGGGTAGCTAAACGTATTGGCTTTCATTCGAAATTTTAGTTTGGCGAAAATAAGAAAAAAAATATTTTTTGTAATTTATTCAAAAAAACAAAGGGGTTAGTTCATGATAATTTTTGAGGAAAAAATTTTTTTTCGCACTACCCGCGAAAAAAGAATTCGAATTGAAGCCAATATGTTTATCTATCCAACGCAGAAGAAATCAAGTCAATATCTTAAAAACTAAGCAAGTTATGACCAAAATGGTGACCAGTGCTACTAAAAAGTGGCCGGGAAGAGGCAGTAGTAGAACTGGTTACCTTTTTGGTCATAACTTGCTTACTTTTCAAGATATCGACTTGGTTTTTTTTGCGTTGGGTAGCTAAACCTATTAGCTTTCATTCGAAATTTTACTTTGGCGAAAATAAGAAAAAATTTTTTTTTGTATTTTTTTCAAAAAAACAAAGGGATTAGTTCATCATAATTTTTGAGGAAAAAATTTTTTTTCGTACTACCCGCGAAAAAAGAATTCGAATTGAAGCCAATATATGTATCTATCCAACGCAGAAGAAATCAAGTCAATATCTTAAAAACTAAGCAAGTTATGACCAAAATGGTGACCAGTGCTACTAAAAAGTGGCCGGGAAGAGGCAGTAGTAGAACTGGTTACCTTTTTGGTCATAACTTGCTTACTTTTCAAGATATCGACTTGGTTTCTTTTGCGTTGGGTAGCTAAACGTATTGGCTTTCATTCGAAATTTTAGTTTGGCGAAAATAAGAAAAAAAATATTTTTTGTAATTTTTTCAAAAAAACAAAGGGGTTAGTTCATGATAATTTTTGAGGAAAAAATTTTTTTTCGCACTACCGGCGAAAAAAGAATTCGAATTGAAGCCAATATGTTTATCTATCCAACGCAGAAGAAATCAAGTCAATATCTTAAAAACTAAGCAAGTTATGACCAAAATGGTGACCAGTGCTACTAAAAAGTGGCCGGGAAGAGGCAGTAGTAGAACTGGTTACCTTTTTGGTCATAACTTGCTTACTTTTCAAGATATCGACTTGGTTTTTTTTTGCGTTGGGTAGCTAAACCTATTAGCTTTCATTCGAAATTTTACTTTGGCGAAAATAAGAAAAAATTTTTTTTTGTATTTTTTTCAAAAAAACAAAGGGGTTAGTTCATCATAATTTTTGAGGAAAAAATTTTTTTCGTACTACCCGCGAAAAAAGAATTCGAATTGAAGCCAATATATGTATCTATCCAACGCAGAAGAAATCAAGTCAATATCTTAAAAACTAAGCAAGTTATGACCAAAATGGTGACCAGTGCTACTAAAAAGTGGCTGGGAAGAGGCAGTAGTAGAACTGGTTACCTTTTTGGTCATAACTTGCTTACTTTTCAAGATATCGACTTGGTTTCTTTTGCGTTGGGTAGCTAAACGTATTGGCTTTCATTCGAAATTTTATTTTGGCGAAAATAAGAAAAAAAATATTTTTTGTAATTAAAAAAAAAAAAAAAAAACAAAGGGGTTAGTTCATGATAATTTTTGAGGAAAAAATTTTTTTTCGCACTACCGGCGAAAAAAGAATTCGAATTGAAGCCAATATGTTTATCTATACAACGCAGAAGAAATCAAGTCAATATCTTAAAAACTAAGCAAGTTATGACCAAAATGGTGACCAGTGCTACTAAAAAGTGGCCGGGAAGAGGCAGTAGTAGAACTGGTTACCTTTTTGGTCATAACTTGCTTACTTTTCAAGATATCGACTTGGTTTTCTTTTGCGTTGGGTAGCTAAACGTATTGGCTTTCATTCGAAATTTTATTTTGGCGAAAATAAGAAAAAAATATTTTTTGTAATTTTTTCAAAAAAACAAAGGGGTTAGTTCATGATAATTTTTGAGGAAAAAATTTTTTTTCGCACTACCCGCGAAAAAAGAATTCGAATTGAAGCCAATATGTTTATCTATCCAACGCAGAAGAAATCAAGTCAATATCTTAAAAACTAAGCAAGTTATGACCAAAATGGTGACCAGTGCTACTAAAAAGTGGCTGGGAAGAGGCAGTAGTAGAACTGGTTACCTTTTTGGTCATAACTTGCTTACTTTTCAAGATATCGACTTGGTTTCTTTTGCGTTGGGTAGCTAAACGTATTGGCTTTTATTCGAAATTTTATTTTGGCGAAAATAAGAAAAAAAATATTTTTTGTAATTTTTTCAAAAAAACAAAGGGGTTAGTTCATGATAATTTTTGAGGAAAAATTTTTTTTTCGCACTACCCGCGAAAAAAGAATTCGAATTGAAGCCAATATGTTTATCTATCTATCCAACGCAGAAGAAATCAAGTCAATATCTTAAAAACTAAGCAAGTTATCACCAAAATGGTGACCAGTGCTACTAAAAAGTGGCCGGGAAGAGGCAGTAGTAGAACTTGTTACCTTTTTGGTCATAACTTGCTTACTTTTCAAGATATCGACTTGGTTTCTTTTGCGTTGGGTAGCTAAACGTATTGGCTTTCATTCGAAATTTTATTTTGGCGAAAATAAGAAAAAAAATATTTTTTGTAATTTTTTCAAAAAAACAAAGGGGTTAGTTCATGATAATTTTTGAGGAAAAAATTTTTTTTCGCACTACCCGCGAAAAAAGAATTCGAATTGAAGCCAATATGTTTATCTATCCAACGCAGAAGAAATCAAGTCAATATCTTAAAAACTAAGCAAGTTATGACCAAAATGGTGACCAGTGCTACTAAAAAGTGGCTGGGAAGAGGCAGTAGTAGAACTGGTTACCTTTTTGGTCATAACTTGCTTACTTTTCAAGATATCGACTTGGTTTCTTTTGCGTTGGGTAGCTAAACGTATTGGCTTTCATTCGAAATTTTATTTTGGCGAAAATAAGAAAAAAAATATTTTTTGTAATTTAAAAAAAAAAAAAAAAACAAAGGGGTTAGTTAGTTCATGATAATTTTTGAGGAAAAAATTTTTTTCGCACTACCGGCGAAAAAAGAATTCGAATTGAAGCCAATATGTTTATCTATCCAACGCAGAAGAAATCAAGTCAATATCTTAAAAACTAAGCAAGTTATGACCAAAATGGTGACCAGTGCTACTAAAAAGTGGCCGGGAAGAGGCAGTAGTAGAACTGGTTACCTTTTTGGTCATAACTTGCTTACTTTTCAAGATATCGACTTGGTTTTTTTTGCGTTGGGTAGCTAAACCTATTAGCTTTCATTCGAAATTTTACTTTGGCGAAAATAAGAAAAAATTTTTTTTTTGTATTTTTTTCAAAAAAACAAAGGGGTTAGTTCATCATAATTTTTGAGGAAAAAATTTTTTTTCGTACTACCCGCGAAAAAAGAATTCGAATTGAAGCCAATATATGTATCTATCCAACGCAGAAGAAATCAAGTCAATATCTTAAAAACTAAGCAAGTTATGACCAAAATGGTAACCAGTGCTACTAAAAAGTGGCCGGGAAGAGGCAGTAGTAGAACTGGTTACCTTTTTGGTCATAACTTGCTTACTTTTCAAGATATCGACTTGGTTTCTTTTGCGTTGGGTAGCTAAACGTATTGGCTTTCATTCGAAATTTTATTTTGGCGAAAATAAGAAAAAAAAATATTTTTTGTAATTTAAAAAAAAAACAAAGGGGTTAGTTCATGATAATTTTTGAGGAAAAAATTTTTTTTCGCACTACCGGCGAAAAAAGAATTCGAATTGAAGCCAATATGTTTATCTATCCAACGCAGAAGAAATCAAGTCAATATCTTAAAAACTAAGCAAGTTATGACCAAAATGGTGACCAGTGCTACTAAAAAGTGGCTGGGAAGAGGCAGTAGTAGAACTGGTTACCTTTTTGGTCATAACTTGCTTACTTTTCAAGATATCGACTTGGTTTCTTTTGCGTTGGGTAGCTTAACGTATTGGCTTTCATTCGAAATTTTATTTTGGCGAAAATAAGAAAAAAATATTTTTTGTAATTTTTTCAAAAAAACAAAGGGGTTAGTTCATGATAATTTTTGAGGAAAAAATTTTTTTTCGCACTACCCGCGAAAAAAGAATTCGAATTGAAGCCAATATATTTATCTATCCAACGCAGAAGAAATCAAGTCAATATCTTAAAAACTAAGCAAGTTATGACCAAAATGGTGACCAGTGCTACTAAAAAGTGGCGGGAAGAGGCAGTAGTAGAACTGGTTACCTTTTTGGTCATAACTTGCTTACTTTTCAAGATATCGACTTGGTTTCTTTTGCGTTGGGTAGCTAAACGTATTGGCTTTCATTCGAAATTTTATTTTGGCGAAAATAAGAAAAAAAATATTTTTTGTAATTTTTTCAAAAAAACAAAGGGGTTAGTTCATGATAATTTTTGAGGAAAAAATTTTTTTTCGCACTACCCGCGAAAAAAGAATTCGAATTGAAGCCAATATGTTTATCTATCCAACGCAGAAGAAATCAAGTCAATATCTTAAAAACTAAGCAAGTTATCACCAAAATGGTGACCAGTGCTACTAAAAAGTGGCCGGGAAGAGGCAGTAGTAGAACTGGTTACCTTTTTGGTCATAACTTGCTTACTTTTCAAGATATCGACTTGGTTTCTTTTGCGTTGGGTAGCTAAACGTATTGGCTTTCATTCGAAATTTTATTTTGGCGAAAATAAGAAAAAAAATATTTTTTGTAATTTTTTCAAAAAAACAAAGGGGTTAGTTCATGATAATTTTTGAGGAAAAAATTTTTTTTCGCACTACCCGCGAAAAAAGAATTCGAATTGAAGCCAATATGTTTATCTATCCAACGCAGAAGAAATCAAGTCAATATCTTAAAAACTAAGCAAGTTATGACCAAAATGGTGACCAGTGCTACTAAAAAGTGGCCGGGAAGAGGCAGTAGTAGAACTGGTTACCTTTTTGGTCATAACTTGCTTACTTTTCAAGATATCGACTTGGTTTTTTTTGCGTTGGGTAGCTAAACCTATTAGCTTTCATTCGAAATTTTACTTTGGCGAAAATAAGAAAAAATTTTTTTTTTATTTTTTTCAAAAAAACAAAGGGGTTAGTTCTTCATAATTTTTGAGGAAAAAATTTTTTTCGTACTACCCGCGAAAAAAGAATTCGAATTGAAGCCAATATATGTATTTATCCAACGCAGAAGAAATCAAGTCAATATCTTAAAAACTAAGCAAGTTATGACCAAAATGGTAACCAGTGCTACTAAAAAGTGGCCGGGAAGAGGCAGTAGTAGAACTGGTTACCTTTTTGGTCATAACTTGCTTACTTTTCAAGATATCGACTTGGTTTCTTTTGCGTTGGGTAGCTAAACGTATTGGCTTTCATTCGAAATTTTATTTTGGCGAAAATAAGAAAAAAAATATTTTTTGTAATTTTTTCAAAAAAACAAAGGGGTTAGTTCATGATAATTTTTGAGGAAAAAATTTTTTTTCGCACTACCCGCGAAAAAAGAATTCGAATTGAAGCCAATATGTTTATCTATCCAACGCAGAAGAAATCAAGTCAATATCTTAAAAACTAAGCAAGTTATGACCAAAATGGTAACCAGTGCTACTAAAAAGTGGCCGGGAAGAGGCAGTAGTAGAACTGGTTACCTTTTTGGTCATAACTTGCTTACTTTTCAAGATATCGACTTGGTTTCTTTTGCGTTGGGTAGCTAAACGTATTGGCTTTCATTTGAAATTTTAGTTTGGCGAAAATAAGAAAAAAAATATTTTTTGTAATTTTTTCAAAAAAACAAAGGGGTTAGTTCATGATAATTTTTGAGGAAAAAATTTTTTTTCGCACTACCCGCGAAAAAAGAATTCGAATTGAAGCCAATATGTTTATCTATCCAACGCAGAAGAAATCAAGTCAATATCTTAAAAACTAAGCAAGTTATGACCAAAATGGTGACCAGTGCTACTAAAAAGTGGCCGGGAAGAGGCAGTAGTAGAACTGGTTACCTTTTTGGTCATAACTTGCTTACTTTTCAAGATATCGACTTGGTTTTTTTTGCGTTGGGTAGCTTAACGTATTGGCTTTCATTCGAAATTTTACTTTGGCGAAAATAAGAAAAAATTTTTTTTGTATTTTTTTCAAAAAAACAAAGGGGTTAGTTCATCATAATTTTTGAGGAAAAAATTTTTTTTCGTACTACCCGCGAAAAAAGAATTCGAATTGAAGCCAATATATGTATCTATCCAACGCAGAAGAAATCAAGTCAATATCTTAAAAACTAAGCAAGTTATGACCAAAATAGTGACCAGTGCTACTAAAAAGTGGCCGGGAAGAGGCAGTAGTAGAACTGGTTACCTTTTTGGTCATAACTTGCTTACTTTTCAAGATATCGACTTGGTTTCTTTTGCGTTGGGTAGCTAAACCTATTAGCTTTCATTCGAAATTTTACTTTGGCGAAAATAAGGAAAAATTTTTTTTTGTATTTTTTTCAAAAAAAACAAAGGGGTTAGTTCATCATAATTTTTTAGGAAAAAATTTTTTTCGTACTACCCGCGAAAAAAGAATTCGAATTGAAGCCAATATATGTATCTATCCAACGCAGAAGAAATCAAGTCAATATCTTAAAAACTAAGCAAGTTATGACCAAAATGGTAACCAGTGCTACTAAAAAGTGGCCGGGAAGAGGCAGTAGTAGAACTGGTTACCTTTTTGGTCATAACTTGCTTACTTTTCAAGATATCGACTTGGTTTCTCTTGCGTTGGGTAGCTTAACGTATTGGCTTTCATTCGAAATTTTATTTTGGCGAAAATAAGGAAAAAATATTTTTTGTAATTTTTTCAAAAAAACAAAGGGGTTAGTTCATGATAATTTTTGAGGAAAAAATTTTTTTTCGCACTACCAGCGAAAAAAGAATTCGAATTAAAGCCAATATGTTTATCTATCCAACGCAGAAGAAATCAAGTCAACATCTTAAAAACTAGGCACATTATGACCAAAATGGTGACCAGTGCTACTAAAAAGTGGCCGGGAAGAGGCAGTAGTAGAACTGGTTACCTTTTTGGTCATAACTTGCTTACTTTTCAAGATATCGACTTGGTTTCTTTTGCGTTGGGTAGCTAAACGTATTGGCTTTCATTCGAAATTTTATTTTGGCGAAAATAAGAAAAAAATATTTTTTGTAATTTTTTCAAAAAAACAAAGGGGTTAGTTCATGATAATTTTTGAGGAAAAAATTTTTTTTCGCACTACCCGCGAAAAAAGAATTCGAATTAAAGCCAATATGTTTATCTATCCAACGCAGAAGAAATCAAGTCAACATCTTAAAAACTAGGCACATTATGACCAAAATGGTGACCAGTGCTACTAAAAAGTGGCCGGGAAGAGGCAGTAGTAGAACTGGTTACCTTTTTGGTCATAACTTGCTTACTTTTCAAGATATCGACTTGGTTTCTTTTGCGTTGGGTAGCTAAACGTATTGGCTTTCATTCGAAATTTTATTTTGGCGAAAATAAGAAAAAAAATATTTTTTGTAATTAAAAAAAAAAAAAACAAAGGGGTTAGTTCATGATAATTTTTGAGGAAAAAATTTTTTTTCGCACTACCCGCGAAAAAAGAATTCGAATTGAAGCCAATATGTTTATCTATCCAACGCAGAAGAAATCAAGTCAATATCTTAAAAACTAATCAAGTTATGACCAAAATGGTAACCAGTGCTACTAAAAAGTGGCCGGGAAGAGGCAGTAGTAGAACTGGTTACCTTTTTGGTCATAACTTGCTTACTTTTCAAGATATCGACTTGGTTTCTTTTGCGTTGGGTAGCTAAACGTATTGGCTTTCATTCGAAATTTTATTTTGGCGAAAATAAGAAAAAAAATATTTTTTGTAATTAAAAAAAAAAAAAAAACAAAGGGGTTAGTTCATGATAATTTTTGAGGAAAAAATTTTTTTTCGCACTACCGGCGAAAAAAGAATTCGAATTGAAGCCAATATGTTTATCTATACAACGCAGAAGAAATCAAGTCAATATCTTAAAAACTAAGCAAGTTATGACCAAAATGGTGACCAGTGCTACTAAAAAGTGGCTGGGAAGAGGCAGTAGTAGAACTGGTTACCTTTTTGGTCATAACTTGCTTACTTTTCAAGATATCGACTTGGTTTCTTTTGCGTTGGGTAGCTAAACGTATTGGCTTTCATTCGAAATTTTATTTTGGCGAAAATAAGAAAAAAAATATTTTTTGTAATTTTTTCAAAAAAACAAAGGGGTTATAGTTCATGATAATTTTTGAGGAAAAAATTTTTTTCGCACTACCCGCGAAAAAAGAATTCGAATTGAAGCCAATATGTTTATCTATCCAACGCAGAAGAAATCAAGTCAATATCTTAAAAACTAAGCAAGTTATTACCAAAATGGTAACCAGTGCTACTAA
Organism: Germaria angustata; assembly: GCA_963681545.1. Taxonomy (NCBI): domain Eukaryota; kingdom Metazoa; phylum Arthropoda; class Insecta; order Diptera; family Tachinidae; genus Germaria; species Germaria angustata. Next base: position 58,097,243 of record OY813001.1, on the reverse strand, counting down.
AAAGTGGCCGGGAAGAGGCAGTAGTAGAACTGGTTACCTTTTTGGTCATAACTTGCTTACTTTTCAAGATATCGACTTGGTTTCTTTTGCGTTGGGTAGCTAAACGTATTGGCTTTCATTCGAAATTTTATTTTGGCGAAAATAAGAAAAAAAATATTTTTTGTAATTTTTTCAAAAAAACAAAGGGGTTAGTTCATGATAATTTTTGAGGAAAAAATTTTTTTTCGCACTACCCGCGAAAAAAGAATTCGAATTGAAGCCAATATGTTTATCTATCCAACGCAGAAGAAATCAAGTCAATATCTTAAAAACTAAGCAAGTTATGATCAAAATGGTGACCAGTGCTACTAAAAAGTGGCTGGGAAGAGGCAGTAGTAGAACTGGTTACCTTTTTGGTCATAACTTGCTTACTTTTCAAGATATCGACTTGGTTTCTTTTGCGTTGGGTAGCTAAACGTATTGGCTTTCATTCGAAATTTTATTTTGGCGAAAATAAGAAAAAAAATATTTTTTGTAATTTTTTCAAAAAACAAAGGGGTTAGTTCATGATAATTTTTGAGGAAAAAATTTTTTTTCGCACTACCCGCGAAAAAAGAATTCGAATTGAAGCCAATATGTTTATCTATCCAACGCAGAAGAAATCAAGTCAATATCTTAAAAACTAAGCAAGTTATGACCAAAATGGTAACCAGTGCTACTAAAAAGTGGCCGGGAAGAGGCAGTAGTAGAACTGGTTACCTTTTTGGTCATAACTTGCTTACTTTTCAAGATATCGACTTGGTTTCTTTTGCGTTGGGTAGCTAAACGTATTGGCTTTCATTCGAAATTTTATTTTGGCGAAAATAAGAAAAAAAATATTTTTTGTAATTTTTTCAAAAAAACAAAGGGGTTAGTTCATGATAATTTTTGAGGAAAAAATTTTTTTTCGCACTACCCGCGAAAAAAGAATTCGAATTAAAGCCAATATGTTTATCTATCCAACGCAGAAGAAATCAAGTCAATATCTTAAAAACTAAGCAAGTTATGACCAAAATGGTAACCAGTGCTACTAAAAAGTGGCCGGGAAGAGGCAGTAGTAGAACTGGTTACCTTTTTGGTCATAACTTGCTTACTTTTCAAGATATCGACTTGGTTTCTTTTGCGTTGGGTAGCTAAACGTATTGGCTTTTATTCGAAATTTTATTTTGGCGAAAATAAGAAAAAAAAATATTTTTTGTAATTTTTTCAAAAAAACAAAGGGGTTAGTTCATGATAATTTTTGAGGAAAAAATTTTTTTTCGCACTACCCGCGAAAAAAGAATTCGAATTGAAGCCAATATGTTTATCTATCCAACGCAGAAGAAATCAAGTCAATATCTTAAAAACTAAGCAAGTTATGACCAAAATGGTAACCAGTGCTACTAAAAAGTGGCCGGGAAGAGGCAGTAGTAGAACTGGTTACCTTTTTGGTCATAACTTGCTTACTTTTCAAGATATCGACTTGGTTTCTTTTGCGTTGGGTAGCTAAACGTATTGGCTTTCATTCGAAATTTTATTTTGGCGAAAATAAGAAAAAAAATATTTTTTGTAATTTTTTCAAAAAAACAAAGGGGTTAGTTCATGATAATTTTTGAGGAAAAAATTTTTTTTCGCACTACCCGCGAAAAAAGAATTCGAATTGAAGCCAATATGTTTATCTATCCAACGCAGAAGAAATCAAGTCAATATCTTAAAAACTAAGCAAGTTATGACCAAAATGGTGACCAGTGCTACTAAAAAGTGGCTGGGAAGAGGCAGTAGTAGAACTGGTTACCTTTTTGGTCATAACTTGCTTACTTTTCAAGATATCGACTTGGTTTCTTTTGCGTTGGGTAGCTTAACGTATTGGCTTTCATTCAAAATTTTATTTTGGCGAAAATAAGAAAAAAATATTTTTTGTAATTTTTTCAAAAAAACAAAGGGGTTAGTTCATGATAATTTTTGAGGAAAAAATTTTTTTTCGCACTACCCGCGAAAAAAGAATTCGAATTGAAGCCAATATGTTTATCTATCCAACGCAGAAGAAATCAAGTCAATATCTTAAAAACTAAGCAAGTTATCACCAAAATGGTGACCAGTGCTACTAAAAAGTGGCCGGGAAGAGGCAGTAGTAGAACTGGTTACCTTTTTGGTCATAACTTGCTTACTTTTCAAGATATGGACTTGGTTTCTGTTGCGTTGGGTAGCTAAACGTATTGGCTTTCATTCGAAATTTTATTTTGGCGAAAATAAGAAAAAAAATATTTTTTGTAATTTTTTCAAAAAAACAAAGGGGTTAGTTCATGATAATTTTTGAGGAAAAAATTTTTTTTCGCACTACCCGCGAAAAAAGAATTCGAATTGAAGCCAATATGTTTATCTATCCAACGCAGAAGAAATCAAGTCAATATCTTAAAAACTAAGCAAGTTATGACCAAAATGGTGACCAGTGCTACTAAAAAGTGGCCGGGAAGAGGCAGTAGTAGAACTGGTTACCTTTTTGGTCATAACTTGCTTACTTTTCAAGATATCGACTTGGTTTCTTTTGCGTTGGGTAGCTAAACGTATTGGCTTTCATTCGAAATTTTATTTTGGCGAAAATAAGAAAAAAATATTTTTTGTAATTTTTTCAAAAAAACAAAGGGGTTAGTTCATGATAATTTTTGAGGAAAAAATTTTTTTTCGCACTACCCGCGAAAAAAGAATTCGAATTGAAGCCAATATGTTTATCTATCCAACGCAGAAGAAATCAAGTCAACATCTTAAAAACTAGGCACATTATGACCAAAATGGTGACCAGTGCTACTAAAAAGTGGCCGGGAAGAGGCAGTAGTAGAACAGGTTACCTTTTTGGTCATAACTTGCTTACTTTTCAAGATATCGACTTGGTTTCTTTTGCGTTGGGTAGCTAAACGTATTGGCTTTCATTCGAAATTTTATTTTGGCGAAAATAAGAAAAAAAATATTTTTTGTAATTAAAAAAAAAAAAAAACAAAGGGGTTAGTTCATGATAATTTTTGAGGAAAAAATTTTTTTTCGCACTACCGGCGAAAAAAGAATTCGAATTGAAGCCAATATGTTTATCTATCCAACGCAGAAGAAATCAAGTCAATATCTTAAAAACTAAGCAAGTTATGACCAAAATGGTGACCAGTGCTACTAAAAAGTGGCTGGGAAGAGGCAGTAGTAGAACTGGTTACCTTTTTGGTCATAACTTGCTTACTTTTCAAGATATCGACTTGGTTTCTTTTGCGTTGGGTAGCTTAACGTATTGGCTTTCATTCGAAATTTTTTTTTGGCGAAAATAAGAAAAAAATATTTTTTGTAATTTTTTCAAAAAAACAAAGGGGTTAGTTCATGATAATTTTTGAGGAAAAAATTTTTTTTCGCACTACCCGCGAAAAAAGAATTCGAATTGAAGCCAATATGTTTATCTATCCAACGCAGAAGAAATCAAGTCAACATCTTAAAAACTAGGCACATTATGACCAAAATGGTGACCAGTGCTACTAAAAAGTGGCCGGGAAGAGGCAGTAGTAGAACAGGTTACCTTTTTGGTCATAACTTGCTTACTTTTCAAGATATCGACTTGGTTTCTTTTGCGTTGGGTAGCTAAACGTATTGGCTTTCATTCGAAATTTTATTTTGGCGAAAATAAGAAAAAAAAATATTTTTTGTAATTAAAAAAAAAAAAAAAAAAACAAAGGGGTTAGTTCATGATAATTTTTGAGGAAAAAATTTTTTTTCGCACTACCGGCGAAAAAAGAATTCGAATTGAAGCCAATATGTTTATCTATCCAACGCAGAAGAAATCAAGTCAATATCTTAAAAACTAAGCAAGTTATGACCAAAATGGTGACCAGTGCTACTAAAAAGTGGCTGGGAAGAGGCAGTAGTAGAACTGGTTACCTTTTTGGTCATAACTTGCTTACTTTTCAAGATATCGACTTGGTTTCTTTTGCGTTGGGTAGCTTAACGTATTGGCTTTCATTCAAAATTTTATTTTGGCGAAAATAAGAAAAAAATATTTTTTGTAATTTTTTCAAAAAAACAAAGGGGTTAGTTCATGATAATTTTTGAGGAAAAAATTTTTTTTCGCACTACCCGCGAAAAAAGAATTCGAATTGAAGCCAATATGTTTATCTATCCAACGCAGAAGAAATCAAGTCAATATCTTAAAAACTAAGCAAGTTATCACCAAAATGGTGACCAGTGCTACTAAAAAGTGGCCGGGAAGAGGCAGTAGTAGAACTGGTTACCTTTTTGGTCATAACTTGCTTACTTTTCAAGATATGGACTTGGTTTCTGTTGCGTTGGGTAGCTAAACGTATTGGCTTTCATTCGAAATTTTATTTTGGCGAAAATAAGAAAAAAAATATTTTTTGTAATTTTTTCAAAAAAACAAAGGGGTTAGTTCATGATAATTTTTGAGGAAAAAATTTTTTTTCGCACTACCCGCGAAAAAAGAATTCAAATTGAAGCCAATATGTTTATCTATCCAACGCAGAAGAAATCAAGTCAATATCTTAAAAACTAAGCAAGTTATGACCAAAATGGTGACCAGTGCTACTAAAAAGTGGCCGGGAAGAGGCAGTAGTAGAACTGGTTACCTTTTTGGTCATAACTTGCTTACTTTTCAAGATATCGACTTGGTTTCTTTTGCGTTGGGTAGCTAAACGTATTGGCTTTCATTCGAAATTTTATTTTGGCGAAAATAAGAAAAAAATATTTTTTGTAATTTTTTCAAAAAAACAAAGGGGTTAGTTCATGATAATTTTTGAGGAAAAAATTTTTTTTCGCACTACCGGCGAAAAAAGAATTCGAATTGAAGCCAATATGTTTATCTATCCAACGCAGAAGAAATCAAGTCAATATCTTAAAAACTAAGCAAGTTATGACCAAAATGGTGACCAGTGCTACTAAAAAGTGGCTGGGAAGAGGCAGTAGTAGAACTGGTTACCTTTTTGGTCATAACTTGCTTACTTTTCAAGATATCGACTTGGTTTCTTTTGCGTTGGGTAGCTTAACGTATTGGCTTTCATTCGAAATTTTTTTTTGGCGAAAATAAGAAAAAAATATTTTTTGTAATTTTTTCAAAAAAACAAAGGGGTTAGTTCATGATAATTTTTGAGGAAAAATTTTTTTTTCGCACTACCCGCGAAAAAAGAATTCGAATTGAAGCCAATATGTTTATCTATCCAACGCAGAAGAAATCAAGTCAATATCTTAAAAACTAAGCAAGTTATGACCAAAATGGTGACCAGTGCTACTAAAAAGTGGCTGGGAAGAGGCAGTAGTAGAACTGGTTACCTTTTTGGTCATAACTTGCTTACTTTTCAAGATATCGACTTGGTTTCTTTTGCGTTGGGTAGCTTAACGTATTGGCTTTCATTCAAAATTTTATTTTGGCGAAAATAAGAAAAAAATATTTTTTGTAATTTTTTCAAAAAAACAAAGGGGTTAGTTCATGATAATTTTTGAGGAAAAAATTTTTTTTCGCACTACCCGCGAAAAAAGAATTCGAATTGAAGCCAATATGTTTACCTATCCAACGCAGAAGAAATCAAGTCAACATCTTAAAAACTAGGCACATTATGACCAAAATGGTGACCAGTGCTACTAAAAAGTGGCCGGGAAGAGGCAGTAGTAGAACAGGTTACCTTTTTGGTCATAACTTGCTTACTTTTCAAGATATCGACTTGGTTTCTTTTGCGTTGGGTAGCTAAACGTATTGGCTTTCATTCGAAATTTTATTTTGGCGAAAATAAGAAAAAAAATATTTTTTGTAATTAAAAAAAAAAAAAAACAAAGGGGTTAGTTCATGATAATTTTTGAGGAAAAAATTTTTTTTCGCACTACCGGCGAAAAAAGAATTCGAATTGAAGCCAATATGTTTATCTATCCAACGCAGAAGAAATCAAGTCAATATCTTAAAAACTAAGCAAGTTATGACCAAAATGGTGACCAGTGCTACTAAAAAGTGGCTGGGAAGAGGCAGTAGTAGAACTGGTTACCTTTTTGGTCATAACTTGCTTACTTTTCAAGATATCGACTTGGTTTCTTTTGCGTTGGGTAGCTTAACGTATTGGCTTTCATTCGAAATTTTTTTTTGGCGAAAATAAGAAAAAAATATTTTTTGTAATTTTTTCAAAAAAACAAAGGGGTTAGTTCATGATAATTTTTGAGGAAAAAATTTTTTTTCGCACTACCCGCGAAAAAAGAATTCGAATTGAAGCCAATATGTTTATCTATCCAACGCAGAAGAAATCAAGTCAACATCTTAAAAACTAGGCACATTATGACCAAAATGGTGACCAGTGCTACTAAAAAGTGGCCGGGAAGAGGCAGTAGTAGAACAGGTTACCTTTTTGGTCATAACTTGCTTACTTTTCAAGATATCGACTTGGTTTCTTTTGCGTTGGGTAGCTAAACGTATTGGCTTTCATTCGAAATTTTATTTTGGCGAAAATAAGAAAAAAAAATATTTTTTGTAATTAAAAAAAAAAAAAAAAACAAAGGGGTTAGTTCATGATAATTTTTGAGGAAAAAATTTTTTTTCGCACTACCGGCGAAAAAAGAATTCGAATTGAAGCCAATATGTTTATCTATCCAACGCAGAAGAAATCAAGTCAATATCTTAAAAACTAAGCAAGTTATGACCAAAATGGTGACCAGTGCTACTAAAAAGTGGCTGGGAAGAGGCAGTAGTAGAACTGGTTACCTTTTTGGTCATAACTTGCTTACTTTTCAAGATATCGACTTGGTTTCTTTTGCGTTGGGTAGCTAAACGTATTGGCTTTCATTCGAAATTTTATTTTGGCGAAAATAAGAAAAAAAAATATTTTTTGTAATTAAAAAAAAAAAAAAAAACAAAGGGGTTAGTTCATGATAATTTTTGAGGAAAAAATTTTTTTTCGCACTACCCGCGAAAAAAGAATTCGAATTGAAGCCAATATGTTTATCTATCCAACGCAGAAGAAATCAAGTCAATATCTTAAAAACTAAGCAAGTTATCACCAAAATGGTGACCAGTGCTACTAAAAAGTGGCCGGGAAGAGGCAGTAGTAGAACTGGTTACCTTTTTGGTCATAACTTGCTTACTTTTCAAGATATGGACTTGGTTTCTGTTGCGTTGGGTAGCTAAACGTATTGGCTTTCATTCGAAATTTTATTTTGGCGAAAATAAGAAAAAAAATATTTTTTGTAATTTTTTCAAAAAAACAAAGGGGTTAGTTCATGATAATTTTTGAGGAAAAAATTTTTTTTCGCACTACCCGCGAAAAAAGAATTCGAATTGAAGCCAATATGTTTATCTATCCAACGCAGAAGAAATCAAGTCAATATCTTAAAAACTAAGCAAGTTATGACCAAAATGGTGACCAGTGCTACTAAAAAGTGGCTGGGAAGAGGCAGTAGTAGAACTGGTTACCTTTTTGGTCATAACTTGCTTACTTTTCAAGATATCGACTTGGTTTCTTTTGCGTTGGGTAGCTTAACGTATTGGCTTTCATTCAAAATTTTATTTTGGCGAAAATAAGAAAAAAATATTTTTTGTAATTTTTTCAAAAAAACAAAGGGGTTAGTTCATGATAATTTTTGAGGAAAAAATTTTTTTTCGCACTACCCGCGAAAAAAGAATTCGAATTGAAGCCAATATGTTTATCTATCCAACGCAGAAGAAATCAAGTCAATATCTTAAAAACTAAGCAAGTTATGACCAAAATGGTGACCAGTGCTACTAAAAAGTGGCCGGGAAGAGGCAGTAGTAGAACTGGTTACCTTTTTGGTCATAACTTGCTTACTTTTCAAGATATCGACTTGGTTTCTTTTGCGTTGGGTAGCTAAACGTATTGGCTTTCATTCGAAATTTTATTTTGGCGAAAATAAGAAAAAAATATTTTTTGTAATTTTTTCAAAAAAACAAAGGGGTTAGTTCATGATAATTTTTGAGGAAAAAATTTTTTTTCGCACTACCCGCGAAAAAAGAATTCGAATTGAAGCCAATATGTTTATCTATCCAACGCAGAAGAAATCAAGTCAACATCTTAAAAACTAGGCACATTATGACCAAAATGGTGACCAGTGCTACTAAAAAGTGGCCGGGAAGAGGCAGTAGTAGAACAGGTTACCTTTTTGGTCATAACTTGCTTACTTTTCAAGATATCGACTTGGTTTCTTTTGCGTTGGGTAGCTAAACGTATTGGCTTTCATTCGAAATTTTATTTTGGCGAAAATAAGAAAAAAAAATATTTTTTGTAATAAAAAAAAAAAAAAAAAACAAAGGGGTTAGTTCATGATAATTTTTGAGGAAAAAATTTTTTTTCGCACTACCGGCGAAAAAAGAATTCGAATTGAAGCCAATATGTTTATCTATCCAACGCAGAAGAAATCAAGTCAATATCTTAAAAACTAAGCAAGTTATGACCAAAATGGTGACCAGTGCTACTAAAAAGTGGCTGGGAAGAGGCAGTAGTAGAACTGGTTACCTTTTTGGTCATAACTTGCTTACTTTTCAAGATATCGACTTGGTTTCTTTTGCGTTGGGTAGCTTAACGTATTGGCTTTCATTCAAAATTTTATTTTGGCGAAAATAAGAAAAAAATATTTTTTGTAATTTTTTCAAAAAAACAAAGGGGTTAGTTCATGATAATTTTTGAGGAAAAAATTTTTTTTCGCACTACCCGCGAAAAAAGAATTCGAATTGAAGCCAATATGTTTATCTATCCAACGCAGAAGAAATCAAGTCAATATCTTAAAAACTAAGCAAGTTATCACCAAAATGGTGACCAGTGCTACTAAAAAGTGGCCGGGAAGAGGCAGTAGTAGAACTGGTTACCTTTTTGGTCATAACTTGCTTACTTTTCAAGATATGGACTTGGTTTCTGTTGCGTTGGGTAGCTAAACGTATTGGCTTTCATTCGAAATTTTATTTTGGCGAAAATAAGAAAAAAAATATTTTTTGTAATTTTTTCAAAAAAACAAAGGGGTTAGTTCATGATAATTTTTGAGGAAAAAATTTTTTTTCGCACTACCCGCGAAAAAAGAATTCGAATTGAAGCCAATATGTTTATCTATCCAACGCAGAAGAAATCAAGTCAATATCTTAAAAACTAAGCAAGTTATGACCAAAATGGTGACCAGTGCTACTAAAAAGTGGCCGGGAAGAGGCAGTAGTAGAACTGGTTACCTTTTTGGTCATAACTTGCTTACTTTTCAAGATATCGACTTGGTTTTTTTGCGTTGGGTAGCTAAACGTATTGGCTTTCATTCCAAATTTTATTTTGGCGAAAATAAGAAAAAAATATTTTTTGTAATTTTTTCAAAAAAACAAAGGGGTTAGTTCATGATAATTTTTGAGGAAAAAATTTTTTTTCGCACTACCCGCGAAAAAAGAATTCGAATTGAAGCCAATATGTTTATCTATCCAACGCAGAAGAAATCAAGTCAACATCTTAAAAACTAGGCACATTATGACCAAAATGGTGACCAGTGCTACTAAAAAGTGGCCGGGAAGAGGCAGTAGCAGAACAGGTTACCTTTTTGGTCATAACTTGCTTACTTTTCAAGATATCGACTTGGTTTCTTTTGCGTTGGGTAGCTAAACGTATTGGCTTTCATTCGAAATTTTATTTTGGCGAAAATAAGAAAAAAAAATATTTTTTGTAATTAAAAAAAAAAAAAAAAAAACAAAGGGGTTAGTTCATGATAATTTTTGAGGAAAAAATTTTTTTTCGCACTACCGGCGAAAAAAGAATTCGAATTGAAGCCAATATGTTTATCTATCCAACGCAGAAGAAATCAAGTCAATATCTTAAAAACTAAGCAAGTTATGACCAAAATGGTGACCAGTGCTACTAAAAAGTGGCTGGGAAGAGGCAGTAGTAGAACTGGTTACCTTTTTGGTCATAACTTGCTTACTTTTCAAGATATCGACTTGGTTTCTTTTGCGTTGGGTAGCTTAACGTATTGGCTTTCATTCAAAATTTTATTTTGGCGAAAATAAGAAAAAATATTTTTTGTAATTTTTTCAAAAAAACAAAGGGGTTAGTTCATGATAATTTTTGAGGAAAAAATTTTTTTTCGCACTACCCGCGAAAAAAGAATTCGAATTGAAGCCAATATGTTTATCTATCCAACGCAGAAGAAATCAAGTCAATATCTTAAAAACTAAGCAAGTTATCACCAAAATGGTGACCAGTGCTACTAAAAAGTGGCCGGGAAGAGGCAGTAGTAGAACTGGTTACCTTTTTGGTCATAACTTGCTTACTTTTCAAGATATGGACTTGGTTTCTGTTGCGTTGGGTAGCTAAACGTATTGGCTTTCATTCGAAATTTTATTTTGGCGAAAATAAGAAAAAAAATATTTTTTGTAATTTTTTCAAAAAAACAAAGGGGTTAGTTCATGATAATTTTTGAGGAAAAAATTTTTTTTCGCACTACCCGCGAAAAAAGAATTCGAATTGAAGCCAATATGTTTATCTATCCAACGCAGAAGAAATCAAGTCAATATCTTAAAAACTAAGCAAGTTATGACCAAAATGGTGACCAGTGCTACTAAAAAGTGGCCGGGAAGAGGCAGTAGTAGAACTGGTTACCTTTTTGGTCATAACTTGCTTACTTTTCAAGATATCGACTTGGTTTCTTTTGCGTTGGGTAGCTAAACGTATTGGCTTTCATTCGAAATTTTATTTTGGCGAAAATAAGAAAAAAATATTTTTTGTAATTTTTTCAAAAAAACAAAGGGGTTAGTTCATGATAATTTTTGAGGAAAAAATTTTTTTTCGCACTACCCGCGAAAAAAGAATTCGAATTGAAGCCAATATGTTTATCTATCCAACGCAGAAGAAATCAAGTCAACATCTTAAAAACTAGGCACATTATGACCAAAATGGTGACCAGTGCTACTAAAAAGTGGCCGGGAAGAGGCAGTAGTAGAACAGGTTACCTTTTTGGTCATAACTTGCTTACTTTTCAAGATATCGACTTGGTTTCTTTTGCGTTGGGTAGCTAAACGTATTGGCTTTCATTCGAAATTTTATTTTGGCGAAAATAAGAAAAAAAATATTTTTTGTAATTAAAAAAAAAAAAAAAAACAAAGGGGTTAGTTCATGATAATTTTTGAGGAAAAAATTTTTTTTCGCACTACCGGCGAAAAAAGAATTCGAATTGAAGCCAATATGTTTATCTATCCAACGCAGAAGAAATCAAGTCAATATCTTAAAAACTAAGCAAGTTATGACCAAAATGGTGACCAGTGCTACTAAAAAGTGGCTGGGAAGAGGCAGTAGTAGAACTGGTTACCTTTTTGGTCATAACTTGCTTACTTTTCAAGATATCGACTTGGTTTCTTTTGCGTTGGGTAGCTTAACGTATTGGCTTTCATTCGAAATTTTTTTTTGGCGAAAATAAGAAAAAAATATTTTTTGTAATTTTTTCAAAAAAACAAAGGGGTTAGTTCATGATAATTTTTGAGGAAAAAATTTTTTTTCGCACTACCCGCGAAAAAAGAATTCGAATTGAAGCCAATATGTTTATCTATCCAACGCAGAAGAAATCAAGTCAACATCTTAAAAACTAGGCACATTATGACCAAAATGGTGACCAGTGCTACTAAAAAGTGGCCGGGAAGAGGCAGTAGTAGAACAGGTTACCTTTTTGGTCATAACTTGCTTACTTTTCAAGATATCGACTTGGTTTCTTTTGCGTTGGGTAGCTAAACGTATTGGCTTTCATTCGAAATTTTATTTTGGCGAAAATAAGAAAAAAAAATATTTTTTGTAATTAAAAAAAAAAAAAAACATAGGGGTTAGTTCATGATAATTTTTGAGGAAAAAATTTTTTTTCGCACTACCCGCGAAAAAAGAATTCGAATTGAAGCCAATATGTTTATCTATCCAACGCAGAAGAAATCAAGTCAATATCTTAAAAACTAAGCAAGTTATGACCAAAATGGTGACCAGTGCTACTAAAAAGTGGCTGGGAAGAGGCAGTAGTAGAACTGGTTACCTTTTTGGTCATAACTTGCTTACTTTTCAAGATATCGACTTGGTTTCTTTTGCGTTGGGTAGCTTAACGTATTGGCTTTCATTCAAAATTTTATTTTGGCGAAAATAAGAAAAAAATATTTTTTGTAATTTTTTCAAAAAAACAAAGGGGTTAGTTCATGATAATTTTTGAGGAAAAAATTTTTTTTCGCACTACCCGCGAAAAAAGAATTCGAATTGAAGCCAATATGTTTATCTATCCAACGCAGAAGAAATCAAGTCAACATCTTAAAAACTAGGCACATTATGACCAAAATGGTGACCAGTGCTACTAAAAAGTGGCCGGGAAGAGGCAGTAGTAGAACAGGTTACCTTTTTGGTCATAACTTGCTTACTTTTCAAGATATCGACTTGGTTTCTTTTGCGTTGGGTAGCTAAACGTATTGGCTTTCATTCGAAATTTTATTTTGGCGAAAATAAGAAAAAAAATATTTTTTGTAATTAAAAAAAAAAAAAAAACAAAGGGGTTAGTTCATGATAATTTTTGAGGAAAAAATTTTTTTTCGCACTACCGGCGAAAAAAGAATTCGAATTGAAGCCAATATGTTTATCTATCCAACGCAGAAGAAATCAAGTCAATATCTTAAAAACTAAGCAAGTTATGACCAAAATGGTGACCAGTGCTACTAAAAAGTGGCTGGGAAGAGGCAGTAGTAGAACTGGTTACCTTTTTGGTCATAACTTGCTTACTTTTCAAGATATCGACTTGGTTTCTTTTGCGTTGGGTAGCTTAACGTATTGGCTTTCATTCAAAATTTTATTTTGGCGAAAATAAGAAAAAAATATTTTTTGTAATTTTTTCAAAAAAACAAAGGGGTTAGTTCATGATAATTTTTGAGGAAAAAATTTTTTTTCGCACTACCCGCGAAAAAAGAATTCGAATTGAAGCCAATATGTTTATCTATCCAACGCAGAAGAAATCAAGTCAATATCTTAAAAACTAAGCAAGTTATCACCAAAATGGTGACCAGTGCTACTAAAAAGTGGCCGGGAAGAGGCAGTAGTAGAACTGGTTACCTTTTTGGTCATAACTTGCTTACTTTTCAAGATATGGACTTGGTTTCTGTTGCGTTGGGTAGCTAAACGTATTGGCTTTCATTCGAAATTTTATTTTGGCGAAAATAAGAAAAAAAATATTTTTTGTAATTTTTTCAAAAAAACAAAGGGGTTAGTTCATGATAATTTTTGAGGAAAAAATTTTTTTTCGCACTACCCGCGAAAAAAGAATTCGAATTGAAGCCAATATGTTTATCTATCCAACGCAGAAGAAATCAAGTCAATATCTTAAAAACTAAGCAAGTTATGACCAAAATGGTGACCAGTGCTACTAAAAAGTGGCTGGGAAGAGGCAGTAGTAGAACTGGTTACCTTTTTGGTCATAACTTGCTTACTTTTCAAGATATCGACTTGGTTTCTTTTGCGTTGGGTAGCTTAACGTATTGGCTTTCATTCAAAATTTTATTTTGGCGAAAATAAGAAAAAATATTTTTTGTAATTTTTTCAAAAAAACAAAGGGGTTAGTTCATGATAATTTTTGAGGAAAAAATTTTTTTTCGCACTACCCGCGAAAAAAGAATTCGAATTGAAGCCAATATGTTTATCTATCCAACGCAGAAGAAATCAAGTCAATATCTTAAAAACTAAGCAAGTTATCACCAAAATGGTGACCAGTGCTACTAAAAAGTGGCCGGGAAGAGGCAGTAGTAGAACTGGTTACCTTTTTGGTCATAACTTGCTTACTTTTCAAGATATGGACTTGGTTTCTGTTGCGTTGGGTAGCTAAACGTATTGGCTTTCATTCGAAATTTTATTTTGGCGAAAATAAGAAAAAAAATATTTTTTGTAATTTTTTCAAAAAAACAAAGGGGTTAGTTCATGATAATTTTTGAGGAAAAAATTTTTTTTCGCACTACCCGCGAAAAAAGAATTCGAATTGAAGCCAATATGTTTATCTATCCAACGCAGAAGAAATCAAGTCAATATCTTAAAAACTAAGCAAGTTATGACCAAAATGGTGACCAGTGCTACTAAAAAGTGGCCGGGAAGAGGCAGTAGTAGAACTGGTTACCTTTTTGGTCATAACTTGCTTACTTTTCAAGATATCGACTTGGTTTCTTTTGCGTTGGGTAGCTAAACGTATTGGCTTTCATTCGAAATTTTATTTTGGCGAAAATAAGAAAAAAAATATTTTTTGTAATTAAAAAAAAAAAAAAACAAAGGGGTTAGTTCATGATAATTTTTGAGGAAAAAATTTTTTTTCGCACTACCGGCGAAAAAAGAATTCGAATTGAAGCCAATATGTTTATCTATCCAACGCAGAAGAAATCAAGTCAATATCTTAAAAACTAAGCAAGTTATGACCAAAATGGTGACCAGTGCTACTAAAAAGTGGCTGGGAAGAGGCAGTAGTAGAACTGGTTACCTTTTTGGTCATAACTTGCTTACTTTTCAAGATATCGACTTGGTTTCTTTTGCGTTGGGTAGCTTAACGTATTGGCTTTCATTCGAAATTTTTTTTTGGCGAAAATAAGAAAAAAATATTTTTTGTAATTTTTTCAAAAAAACAAAGGGGTTAGTTCATGATAATTTTTGAGGAAAAAATTTTTTTTCGCACTACCCGCGAAAAAAGAATTCGAATTGAAGCCAATATGTTTATCTATCCAACGCAGAAGAAATCAAGTCAACATCTTAAAAACTAGGCACATTATGACCAAAATGGTGACCAGTGCTACTAAAAAGTGGCCGGGAAGAGGCAGTAGTAGAACAGGTTACCTTTTTGGTCATAACTTGCTTACTTTTCAAGATATCGACTTGGTTTCTTTTGCGTTGGGTAGCTAAACGTATTGGCTTTCATTCGAAATTTTATTTTGGCGAAAATAAGAAAAAAAAATATTTTTTGTAATTAAAAAAAAAAAAAAACAAAGGGGTTAGTTCATGATAATTTTTGAGGAAAAAATTTTTTTTCGCACTACCGGCGAAAAAAGAATTCGAATTGAAGCCAATATGTTTATCTATCCAACGCAGAAGAAATCAAGTCAATATCTTAAAAACTAAGCAAGTTATGACCAAAATGGTGACCAGTGCTACTAAAAAGTGGCTGGGAAGAGGCAGTAGTAGAACTGGTTACCTTTTTGGTCATAACTTGCTTACTTTTCAAGATATCGACTTGGTTTCTTTTGCGTTGGGTAGCTTAACGTATTGGCTTTCATTCAAAATTTTATTTTGGCGAAAATAAGAAAAAAATATTTTTTGTAATTTTTTCAAAAAAACAAAGGGGTTAGTTCATGATAATTTTTGAGGAAAAAATTTTTTTTCGCACTACCCGCGAAAAAAGAATTCGAATTGAAGCCAATATGTTTATCTATCCAACGCAGAAGAAATCAAGTCAATATCTTAAAAACTAAGCAAGTTATCACCAAAATGGTGACCAGTGCTACTAAAAAGTGGCCGGGAAGAGGCAGTAGTAGAACTGGTTACCTTTTTGGTCATAACTTGCTTACTTTTCAAGATATGGACTTGGTTTCTGTTGCGTTGGGTAGCTAAACGTATTGGCTTTCATTCGAAATTTTATTTTGGCGAAAATAAGAAAAAAAATATTTTTTGTAATTTTTTCAAAAAAACAAAGGGGTTAGTTCATGATAATTTTTGAGGAAAAAATTTTTTTTCGCACTACCCGCGAAAAAAGAATTCGAATTGAAGCCAATATGTTTATCTATCCAACGCAGAAGAAATCAAGTCAATATCTTAAAAACTAAGCAAGTTATGACCAAAATGGTGACCAGTGCTACTAAAAAGTGGCCGGGAAGAGGCAGTAGTAGAACTGGTTACCTTTTTGGTCATAACTTGCTTACTTTTCAAGATATCGACTTGGTTTTTTTGCGTTGGGTAGCTAAACGTATTGGCTTTCATTCCAAATTTTATTTTGGCGAAAATAAGAAAAAAATATTTTTTGTAATTTTTTCAAAAAAACAAAGGGGTTAGTTCATGATAATTTTTGAGGAAAAAATTTTTTTTCGCACTACCCGCGAAAAAAGAATTCGAATTGAAGCCAATATGTTTATCTATCCAACGCAGAAGAAATCAAGTCAACATCTTAAAAACTAGGCACATTATGACCAAAATGGTGACCAGTGCTACTAAAAAGTGGCCGGGAAGAGGCAGTAGTAGAACTGGTTACCTTTTTGGTCATAACTTGCTTACTTTTCAAGATATCGACTTGGTTTCTTTTGCGTTGGGTAGCTAAACGTATTGGCTTTCATTCGAAATTTTATTTTGGCGAAAATAAGAAAAAAAAATATTTTTTGTAATTAAAAAAAAAAAAACAAAGGGGTTAGTTCATGATAATTTTTGAGGAAAAAATTTTTTTTCGCACTACCGGCGAAAAAAGAATTCGAATTGAAGCCAATATGTTTATCTATCCAACGCAGAAGAAATCAAGTCAATATCTTAAAAACTAAGCAAGTTATGACCAAAATGGTGACCAGTGCTACTAAAAAGTGGCTGGGAAGAGGCAGTAGTAGAACTGGTTACCTTTTTGGTCATAACTTGCTTACTTTTCAAGATATCGACTTGGTTTCTTTTGCGTTGGGTAGCTTAACGTATTGGCTTTCATTCGAAATTTTTTTTTGGCGAAAATAAGAAAAAAATATTTTTTGTAATTTTTTCAAAAAAACAAAGGGGTTAGTTCATGATAATTTTTGAGGAAAAAATTTTTTTTCGCACTACCCGCGAAAAAAGAATTCGAATTGAAGCCAATATATGTATCTATCCAACGCAGAAGAAATCAAGTCAATATCTTAAAAACTAAGCAAGTTATGACCAAAATGGTGACCAGTGCTACTAAAAAGTGGCTGGGAAGAGGCAGTAGTAGAACTGGTTACCTTTTTGGTCATAACTTGCTTACTTTTCAAGATATCGACTTGGTTTCTTTTGCGTTGGGTAGCTTAACGTATTGGCTTTCATTCAAAATTTTTTTTTGGCGAAAATAAGAAAAAAATATTTTTTGTAATTTTTTCAAAAAAACAAAGGGGTTAGTTCATGATAATTTTTGAGGAAAAAATTTTTTTTCGCACTACCCGCGAAAAAAGAATTCGAATTGAAGCCAATATATGTATCTATCCAACGCAGAAGAAATCAAGTCAATATCTTAAAAACTAAGCAAGTTATGACCAAAATGGTGACCAGTGCTACTAAAAAGTGGCTGGGAAGAGGCAGTAGTAGAACTGGTTACCTTTTTGGTCATAACTTGCTTACTTTTCAAGATATCGACTTGGTTTCTTTTGCGTTGGGTAGCTAAACGTATTGGCTTTCATTCGAAATTTTATTTTGGCGAAAATAAGAAAAAAAATATTTTTTGTAATTTTTTCAAAAAAACAAAGGGGTTAGTTCATGATAATTTTTGAGGAAAAAATTTTTTTTCGCACTACCCGCGAAAAAAGAATTCGAATTGAAGCCAATATGTTTATCTATCCAACGCAGAAGAAATCAAGTCAATATCTTAAAAACTAAGCAAGTTATCACCAAAATGGTGACCAGTGCTACTAAAAAGTGGCCGGGAAGAGGCAGTAGTAGAACTGGTTACCTTTTTGGTCATAACTTGCTTACTTTTCAAGATATGGACTTGGTTTCTTTTGCGTTGGGTAGCTAAACGTATTGGCTTTCATTCGAAATTTTATTTTGGCGAAAATAAGAAAAAAAATATTTTTTGTAATTTTTTCAAAAAAACAAAGGGGTTAGTTCATGATAATTTTTGAGGAAAAAATTTTTTTTCGCACTACCCGCGAAAAAAGAATTCGAATTGAAGCCAATATGTTTATCTATCCAACGCAGAAGAAATCAAGTCAATATCTTAAAAACTAAGCAAGTTATGACCAAAATGGTGATCAGTGCTACTAAAAAGTGGCCGGGAAGAGGCAGTAGTAGAACTGGTTACCTTTTTGGTCATAACTTGCTTACTTTTCAAGATATCGACTTGGTTTTTTTTGCGTTGGGTAGCTAAACCTATTAGCTTTCATTCGAAATTTTACTTTGGCGAAAATAAGAAAAATTTTTTTTTTTTATTTTTTTCAAAAAAACAAAGGGGTTAGTTCTTCATAATTTTTGAGGAAAAAATTTTTTTCGTACTACCCGCGAAAAAAGAATTCGAATTGAAGCCAATATATGTATCTATCCAACGCAGAAGAAATCAAGTCAATATCTTAAAAACTAAGCAAGTTATGACCAAAATGGTAACCAGTGCTACTAAAAAGTGGCCGGGAAGAGGCAGTAGTAGAACTGGTTACCTTTTTGGTCATAACTTGCTTACTTTTCAAGATATCGACTTGGTTTCTTTTGCGTTGGGTAGCTAAACGTATTGGCTTTCATTCGAAATTTTATTTTGGCGAAAATAAGAAAAAAATATTTTTTGTAATTTTTTCAAAAAAACAAAGGGGTTAGTTCATGATAATTTTTGAGGAAAAAATTTTTTTTCGCACTACCCGCGAAAAAAGAATTCGAATTGAAGCCAATATGTTTATCTATCCAACGCAGAAGAAATCAAGTCAACATCTTAAAAACTAGGCACATTATGACCAAAATGGTGACCAGTGCTACTAAAAAGTGGCCGGGAAGAGGCAGTAGTAGAACAGGTTACCTTTTTGGTCATAACTTGCTTACTTTTCAAGATATCGACTTGGTTTCTTTTGCGTTGGGTAGCTAAACGTATTGGCTTTCATTCGAAATTTTATTTTGGCGAAAATAAGAAAAAAAAATATTTTTTGTAATTAAAAAAAAAAAAAAAAAACAAAGGGGTTAGTTCATGATAATTTTTGAGGAAAAAATTTTTTTTCGCACTACCGGCGAAAAAAGAATTCGAATTGAAGCCAATATGAACGCAGAAGAAATCAAGTCAATATCTTAAAAACTAAGCAAGTTATGACCAAAATGGTGACCAGTGCTACTAAAAAGTGGCTGGGAAGAGGCAGTAGTAGAACTGGTTACCTTTTTGGTCATAACTTGCTTACTTTTCAAGATATCGACTTGGTTTCTTTTGCGTTGGGTAGCTTAACGTATTGGCTTTCATTCGAAATTTTTTTTTGGCGAAAATAAGAAAAAAATATTTTTTGTAATTTTTTCAAAAAAACAAAGGGGTTAGTTCATGATAATTTTTGAGGAAAAAATTTTTTTTCGCACTACCCGCGAAAAAAGAATTCGAATTGAAGCCAATATGTTTATCTATCCAACGCAGAAGAAATCAAGTCAACATCTTAAAAACTAGGCACATTATGACCAAAATGGTGACCAGTGCTACTAAAAAGTGGCCGGGAAGAGGCAGTAGTAGAACTGGTTACCTTTTTGGTCATAACTTGCTTACTTTTCAAGATATCGACTTGGTTTCTTTTGCGTTGGGTAGCTAAACGTATTGGCTTTCATTCGAAATTTTATTTTGGCGAAAATAAGAAAAAAAAATATTTTTTGTAATTAAAAAAAAAAAAAAACAAAGGGGTTAGTTCATGATAATTTTTGAGGAAAAAATTTTTTTTCGCACTACCGGCGAAAAAAGAATTCGAATTGAAGCCAATATGTTTATCTATCCAACGCAGAAGAAATCAAGTCAATATCTTAAAAACTAAGCAAGTTATGACCAAAATGGTGACCAGTGCTACTAAAAAGTGGCTGGGAAGAGGCAGTAGTAGAACTGGTTACCTTTTTGGTCATAACTTGCTTACTTTTCAAGATATCGACTTGGTTTCTTTTGCGTTGGGTAGCTTAACGTATTGGCTTTCATTCGAAATTTTTTTTTGGCGAAAATAAGAAAAAAATATTTTTTGTAATTTTTTCAAAAAAACAAAGGGGTTAGTTCATGATAATTTTTGAGGAAAAAATTTTTTTTCGCACTACCCGCGAAAAAAGAATTCGAATTGAAGCCAATATGTTTATCTATCCAACGCAGAAGAAATCAAGTCAATATCTTAAAAACTAAGCAAGTTATCACCAAAATGGTGACCAGTGCTACTAAAAAGTGGCCGGGAAGAGGCAGTAGTAGAACTGGTTACCTTTTTGGTCATAACTTGCTTACTTTTCAAGATATGGACTTGGTTTCTTTTGCGTTGGGTAGCTAAACGTATTGGCTTTCATTCGAAATTTTATTTTGGCGAAAATAAGAAAAAAAATATTTTTTGTAATTTTTTCAAAAAAACAAAGGGATTAGTTCATGATAATTTTTGAGGAAAAAATTTTTTTTCGCACTACCCGCGAAAAAAGAATTCGAATTAAAGCCAATATGTTTATCTATCCAACGCAGAAGAAATCAAGTCAATATCTTAAAAACTAAGCAAGTTATGACCAAAATGGTGACCAGTGCTACTAAAAAGTGGCCGGGAAGAGGCAGTAGTAGAACTGGTTACCTTTTTGGTCATAACTTGCTTACTTTTCAAGATATCGACTTGGTTTTTTTTGCGTTGGGTAGCTAAACCTATTAGCTTTCATTCGAAATTTTACTTTGGCGAAAATAAGAAAAAATTTTCTTTTTTTATTTTTTTCAAAAAAACAAAGGGGTTAGTTCTTCATAATTTTTGAGGAAAAAATTTTTTTCGTACTACCCGCGAAAAAAGAATTCGAATTGAAGCCAATATATGTATCTATCCAACGCAGAAGAAATCAAGTCAATATCTTAAAAACTAAGCAAGTTATGACCAAAATGGTGACCAGTGCTACTAAAAAGTGGCTGGGAAGAGGCAGTAGTAGAACTGGTTACCTTTTTGGTCATAACTTGCTTACTTTTCAAGATATCGACTTGGTTTCTTTTGCGTTGGGTAGCTAAACGTATTGGCTTTCATTCGAAATTTTATTTTGGCGAAAATAAGAAAAAAAATATTTTTTGTAATTTTTTCAAAAAAACAAAGGGGTTAGTTCATGATAATTTTTGAGGAAAAAATTTTTTTTCGCACTACCCGCGAAAAAAGAATTCGAATTGAAGCCAATATGTTTATCTATCCAACGCAGAAGAAATCAAGTCAATATCTTAAAAACTAAGCAAGTTATCACCAAAATGGTGACCAGTGCTACTAAAAAGTGGCCGGGAAGAGGCAGTAGTAGAACTGGTTACCTTTTTGGTCATAACTTGCTTACTTTTCAAGATATGGACTTGGTTTCTTTTGCGTTGGGTAGCTAAACGTATTGGCTTTCATTCGAAATTTTATTTTGGCGAAAATAAGAAAAAAAATATTTTTTGTAATTTTTTCAAAAAAACAAAGGGGTTAGTTCATGATAATTTTTGAGGAAAAAATTTTTTTTCGCACTACCCGCGAAAAAAGAATTCGAATTGAAGCCAATATGTTTATCTATCCAACGCAGAAGAAATCAAGTCAATATCTTAAAAACTAAGCAAGTTATGACCAAAATGGTGATCAGTGCTACTAAAAAGTGGCCGGGAAGAGGCAGTAGTAGAACTGGTTACCTTTTTGGTCATAACTTGCTTACTTTTCAAGATATCGACTTGGTTTTTTTTGCGTTGGGTAGCTAAACCTATTAGCTTTCATTCGAAATTTTACTTTGGCGAAAATAAGAAAAAATTTTTTTTTTTATTTTTTTCAAAAAAACAAAGGGGTTAGTTCTTCATAATTTTTGAGGAAAAAATTTTTTTCGTACTACCCGCGAAAAAAGAATTCGAATTGAAGCCAATATATGTATCTATCCAACGCAGAAGAAATCAAGTCAATATCTTAAAAACTAAGCAAGTTATGACCAAAATGGTAACCAGTGCTACTAAAAAGTGGCCGGGAAGAGGCAGTAGTAGAACTGGTTACCTTTTTGGTCATAACTTGCTTACTTTTCAAGATATCGACTTGGTTTCTTTTGCGTTGGGTAGCTTAACGTATTGGCTTTCATTCGAAATTTTATTTTGGCGAAAATAAGAAAAAAATATTTTTTGTAATTTTTTCAAAAAAACAAAGGGGTTAGTTCATGATAATTTTTGAGGAAAAAATTTTTTTTCGCACTACCCGCGAAAAAAGAATTCGAATTGAAGCCAATATGTTTATCTATCCAACGCAGAAGAAATCAAGTCAATATCTTAAAAACTAAGCAAGTTATCACCAAAATGGTGACCAGTGCTACTAAAAAGTGGCCGGGAAGAGGCAGTAGTAGAACTGGTTACCTTTTTGGTCATAACTTGCTTACTTTTCAAGATATGGACTTGGTTTCTTTTGCGTTGGGTAGCTAAACGTATTGGCTTTCATTCGAAATTTTATTTTGGCGAAAATAAGAAAAAAAATATTTTTTGCGAAAATAAGAAAAAAATATTTTTTGTAATTTTTTCAAAAAAACAAAGGGGTTAGTTCATGATAATTTTTGAGGAAAAAATTTTTTTTCGCACTACCCGCGAAACAAAAATTCGAATTGAAGCCAATATGTTTATCTATCCAACGCAGAAGAAATCAAGTCAATATCTTAAAAACTAAGCAAGTTATGACCAAACTGGTGACCAGTGCTACTAAAAAGTGGCCGGGAAGAGGCAGTAGTAGAACTGGTTACCTTTTTGGTCATAACTTGCTTACTTTTCAAGATATCGACTTGGTTTCTTTTGCGTTGGGTAGCTAAACGTATTGGCTTTCATTTGAAATTTTATTTTGGCGAAAATAAGAAAAAAAATATTTTTTGTAATTTTTTCAAAAACACAAAGGGGTTAGTTCATGATAATTTTTGAGGAAAAAATTTTTTTTCGCACTACCCGCGAAAAAAAAATTCGAATTGAAGCCAATATGTTTATCTATCCAACGCAGAAGAAATCGAGTCAATATCCTAAAAACTAAGCAAGTTATGACCAAACTGGTGACCAGTGCTACTAAAAAGTGGCCGGGAAGAGGCAGTAGTAGAACTGGTTACCTTTTTGGTCATAACTTGCTTACTTTTCAAGATATCGACTTGGTTTCTTTTGCGTTGGGTAGCTAAACGTATTGGCTTTCATTTGAAATTTTATTTTGGCGAAAATAAGAAAAAAAATATTTTTTGTAATTTTTTCAAAAAAACAAAGGGGTTAGTTCATGATAATTTTTGAGGAAAAAATTTTTTTTCGCACTACCCGCGAAAAAAAAATTCGAATTGAAGCCAATATGTTTATCTATCCAACGCAGAAGAAATCAAGTCAATATCTTAAAAACTAAGCAAGTTATGACCAAACTGGTGACCAGTGCTACTAAAAAGTGGCTGGGAAGAGGCAGTAGTAGAACTGGTTACCTTTTTGGTCATAACTTGCTTACTTTTCAAGATATCGACTTGGTTTCTTTTGCGTTGGGTAGCTAAACGTATTGGCTTTCATTCGAAATTTTATCTTGGCGAAAATAAGAAAAAAAATATTTTTTGTAATTTAAAAAAAAAAAACAAAGGGGTTAGTTCATGATAATTTTGAAGGAAAAAATTTTTTTCGCACTACCCGCGAAAAAAGAATTCGAATTGAAGCCAATATATTTATCTATCCAACGCAGAAGAAATCAAGTCAATATCTTAAAAACTAAGCAAGTTATGACCAAAATGGTGACCAGTGCTACTAAAAAGAGGCTGGGAAGAGGCAGTAGTAGAACTGGTTACCTTTTTGGTCATAACTTGCTTACATTTCAAGACATCGACTTGGTTTCTCTTGCGTTGGGTAGCTAAACGTATTGGCTTTCATTCGAAATTTTATTTTGGCGAAAATATGAAAAAAAATATTTTTTGTAATTTTTTCAAAAAAACAAAGGGGTTAGTTCATGATAATTTTTGAGGAAAAAATTTTTTTTCGCACTACCCGCGAAAAAAGAATTCGAATTGAAGCCAATATGTTTATCTATCCAACGCAGAAGAAATCAAGTCAATATCTTAAAAACTAAGCAAGTTATGACCAAAATGGTGACCAGTGCTGCTAAAAAGTGGCCGGGAAGAGGCAGTAGTAGAACTGGTTACCTTTTTGGTCATAACTTGCTTACTTTTCAAGATATCGACTTGGTTTCTTTTGCGTTGGGTAGCTAAACGTATTGGCTTTCATTCGAAATTTTATTTTGGCGAAAATAAGAAAAAAATATTTTTTGTAATTTTTTCAAAATTTTTGAGGAAAAAATTGTTTTTTCGCACTACCCGCGAAAAAAGAATTCGAATTGAAGCCAATATGTTTATCTATCCAACGCAGAAGAAATCAAGTTAATATCTTAAAAACTAAGCAAGTTATGACCAAAATGGTGACCAGTGCTACTAAAAAGTGGCCGGGAAGAGGCAGTAGTAGAACTGGTTACCTTTTTGGTCATAACTTGCTTACTTTTCAAGATATCGACTTGGTTTCTTTTGCGTTGGGTAGCTAAACGTATTGGCTTTCATTCGAAATTTTATTTTGGCGAAAATAAGAAAAAAATATTTTTTGTAATTTTTTCAAAAAAACAAATGGGTTAGTTAGTTCATGATAATTTTTGAGGAAAAAATTTTTTTCGCACTACCCGCGAAAAAAGAATTCGAATTGAAGCCAATATGTTTATCTATCCAACGCAGAAGAAATCAAGTCAATATCTTAAAAACTAAGCAAGTTATGACCAAAATGGTGACCAGTGCTACTAAAAAGTGGCCGGGAAGAGGCAGTAGTAGAACTGGTTACCATTTTGGTCATAACTTGCTTACTTTTCAAGATATCGACTTGGTTTCTTTTGCGTTGGGTAGCTAAACGTATTGGCTTTCATTCGAAATTTTATTTTGGCGAAAATAAGAAAAAAAATATTTTTTGTAATTTTTTCAAAAAAACAAAGGGCTTAGTTCATGATAATTTTTGAGGAAAAAATTTTTTTTCGCACTACCCGCGAAAAAAGAATTCGAATTGAAGCCAATATGTTTATCTATCCAACGCAGAAGAAATCAAGTCAATATCTTAAAAACTAAGCAAGTTATGACCAAAATGGTGACCAGTGCTACTAAAAAGTGGCCGGGAAGAGGCAGTAGTAGAACTGGTTACCTTTTTGGTCATAACTTGCTTACTTTTCAAGATATCGACTTGGTTTCTTTTGCGTTGGGTAGCTAAACATATTGGCTTTCATTCGAAATTTTATTTTGGCGAAAATAAGAAAAAAAATATTTTTTGTAATTTTTTCAAAAAAACAAAGGGGTTAGTTCATGATAATTTTTGAGGAAAAAATTTTTTTTCGCACTACCCGCGAAAAAAGAATTCGAATTGAAGCCAATATGTTTATCTATTCAACGCAGAAGAAATCAAGTCAATATCTTAAAAACTAAGCAAGTTATGACCAAAATGGTGACCAGTGCTACTAAAAAGTGGCCGGGAAGAGGCAGTAGTAGAACTGGTTACCTTTTTGGTCATAACTTGCTTACTTTTCAAGATATCGACTTGGTTTTTTTTGCGTTGGGTAACTAAACCTATTAGCTTTCATTCGAAATTTTACTTTGGCGAAAATAAGAAAAAAATTTTTTTTGTATTTTTTTCAAAAAAACAAAGGGGTTAGTTCATGATAATTTTGAAGGAAAAAATTTTTTTTCGCACTACCCGCGAAAAAAGAATTCGAATTGAAGCCAATATGTTTATCTATCCAACGCAGAAGAAATCAAGTCAATATCTTAAAAACTAAGCAAGTTATGACCAAAATGGTGACCAGTGCTACTAAAAAGTGGCTGGGAAGAGGCAGTAGTAGAACTGGTTACCTTTTTGGTCATAACTTGCTTACTTTTCAAGATATCGACTTGGTTTCTCTTGCGTTGGGTAGCTAAACGTATTGGCTTTCATTCGAAATTTTATTTTGGCGAAAATAAGCAAAAAAATATTTTTTGTAATTTTTTCAAAAAAACAAAGGGGTTAGTTCATGATAATTTTTGAGGAAAAAATTTTTTTTCGAACTACCCGCGAAAAAAGAATTCGAATTGAAGCCAATATGTTTATCTATCGAACGCAGAAGAAATCAAGTCAATATCTTAAAAACTAAGCAAGTTATGACCAAAATGGTGACCAGTGCTACTAAAAAGTGGCCGGGAAGAGGCAGTAGTAGAACTGGTTACCTTTTTGGTCATAACTTGCTTACTTTTCAAGATATCGACTTGGTTTCTTTTGCGTTGGGTAGCTAAACGTATTGGCTTTCATTCGAAATTTTATTTTGGCGAAAATAAGAAAAAACATATTTTTTGTAATTTTTTCAAAAAAACAAAGGGGTTAGTTCATGATAATTTTTGAGGAAAAAATTTTTTTTCGCACTACCCGCGAAAAAAGAATTCGAATTGAAGCCAATATGTTTATCTATCCAACGCAGAAGAAATCAAGTCAATATCTTAAAAACTAAGCAAGTTATGACCAAAATGGTGACCAGTGCTACTAAAAAGTGGCCGGGAAGAGGCAGTAGTAGAACTGGTTACCTTTTTGGTCATAACTTGCTTACTTTTCAAGATATCGACTTGGTTTCTTTTGCGTTGGGTAGCTAAACGTATTGGCTTTCATTCGAAATTTTATCTTGGCGAAAATAAGAAAAAAATATTTTTTGTAATTTTTTCAAAAAAACAAAGGGGTTAAAGTTCATGATAATTTTTGAGGAAAAAATTTTTTTTCGCACTACCCGCGAAAAAAGAATTCGAATTGAAGCCAATATGTTTATCTATCCAACGCAGAAGAAATCAAGTCAATATCTTAAAAACTAAGCAAGTTATGACCAAAATGGTGACTAGTGCTACTAAAAAGTGGCCGGGAAGAGGCAGTAGTAGAACTGGTTACCTTTTTGGTCATAACTTGCTTACTTTTCAAGATATCGACTTGGTTTCTTTTGCGTTGGATAGCTAAACGTATTGGCTTTCATTCGAAATTTTATTTTGGCGAAAATAAGAAAAAAAATATTTTTTGTAATTTTTTCAAAAAAACAAAGGGGTTAGTTCATGATAATTTTTGAGGAAAAAATTTTTTTTCGCACTACCCGCGAAAAAAGAATTCGAATTGAAGCCAATATGTTTATCTATCCAACGCAGAAGAAATCAAGTCAATATCTTAAAAACTAAGCAAGTTATGACCAAAATGGTGACCAGTGCTACTAAAAAGTGGCCGGGAAGAGGCAGTAGTAGAACTGGTTACCTTTTTGGTCATAACTTGCTTACTTTTCAAGATATCGACTTGGTTTCTTTTGCGTTGGGTAGCTAAACGTATTGGCTTTCATTCGAAATTTTATCTTGGCGAAAATAAGAAAAAAATATTTTTTGTAATTTTTTCAAAAAAACAAAGGGGTTAAGTTCATGATAATTTTTGAGGAAAAAATTTTTTTTCGCACTACCCGCGAAAAAAGAATTCGAATTGAAGCCAATATGTTTATCTATCCAACGCAGAAGAAATCAAGTCAATATCTTAAAAACTAAGCAAGTTATGACCAAAATGGTGACTAGTGCTACTAAAAAGTGGCCGGGAAGAGGCAGTAGTAGAACTGGTTACCTTTTTGGTCATAACTTGCTTACTTTTCAAGATATCGACTTGGTTTCTTTTGCGTTGGATAGCTAAACGTATTGGCTTTCATTCGAAATTTTATTTTGGCGAAAATAAGAAAAAAAATATTTTTTGTAATTTTTTCAAAAAAACAAAGGGGTTAGTTAGTTCATGATAATTTTTGAGGAAAAAATTTTTTTTCGCACTACCCGCGAAAAAAGAATTCGAATTGAAGCCAATATGTTTATCTATCCAACGCAGAAGAAATCAAGTCAATATCTTAAAAACTAAGCAAGTTATGACCAAAATGGTGACTAGTGCTACTAAAAAGTGGCCGGGAAGAGGCAGTAGTAGAACTGGTTACCTTTTTGGTCATAACTTGCTTACTTTTCAAGATATCGACTTGGTTTCTTTTGCGTTGGGTAGCTAAACGTATTGGCTTTCATTCGAAATTTTACTTTGGCGAAAATAAGAAAAAATTTTTTTTTGTATTTTTTTCAAAAAAACAAAGGGATTAGCTCATCATAATTTTTGAGGAAAAAATTTTTTTTCGTACTACCCGCGAAAAAAGAATTCGAATTGAAGCCAATATATGTATCTATCCAACGCACAAGAAATCAAGTCAATATCTTAAAAACTAAGCAAGTTATGACCAAAATGGTAACCAGTGCTACTAAAAAGTGGCCGGGAAGAGCCAGTAGTAGAACTGGTTACCTTTTTGGTCATAACTTGCTTACTTTTCAAGATATCGACTTGGTTTCTTTTGCGTTGGGTAGCTAAACGTATTGGCTTTCATTCGAAATTTTATTTTGGCGAAAATAAGAAAAAAATATTTTTGTAATTTTTTCAAAAAAACAAAGGGGTTAGTTCATGATAATTTTTGAGGAAAAAATTTTTTTTCGCACTACCCGCGAAAAAAGAATTCGAATTGAAGCCAATATGTTTATCTATCTAACGCAGAAGAAATCAAGTCAATATCTTTAAAACTAAGCAAATTATGACCAAAATGGTGACCAGTGCTACTAAAAAGTGGCCGGGAAGAGGCAGTAGTAGAACTGGTTACCTTTTTGGTCATAACTTGCTTACTTTTCAAGATATCGACTTTGTTTCTTTTGCGTTGGGTAGCTAAACGTATTGGCTTTCATTCGAAATTTTATTTTGGCGAAAATAAGAAAAAAAATATTTTTGTAATTTTTTCAAAAAAAAAGGGGTTAGTCATGATAATTTTTGAGGAAAAAATTTTTTTTCGCACTACCCGCGAAAAAAGAATTCGAATTGAAGCCAATATGTTTATCTATCCAACGCATAAGAAATCAAGTCAATATCTTAAAAACTAAGCAAGTTATGACCAAAATGGTGACCAGTGCTACTAAAAAGTGGCCGGGAAGAGGCAGTAGTAGAACTGGTTACCTTTTTGGTCATAACTTGCTTACTTTTCAAGATATCGACTTGGTTTCTTTTGCGTTGGGTAGCTAAACGTATTGGCTTTCATTCGAAATTTTATCTTGGCGAAAATAAGAAAAAAATATTTTTTGTAATTTTTTCAAAAAAACAAAGGGGTTAGTTAGTTCATGATAATTTTTGAGGAAAAAATTTTTTTTCGCACTACCCGCGAAAAAAGAATTCGAATTGAAGCCAATATGTTTATCTATCCAACGCAGAAGAAATCAAGTCAATATCTTAAAAACTAAGCAAGTTATGACCAAAATGGTGACCAGTGCTACTAAAAAGTGGCCGGGAAGAGGCAGTAGTAGAACTGGTTACCTTTTTGGTCATAACTTGCTTACTTTTCAAGATATCGACTTGGTTTCTTTTGCGTTGGGTAGCTAAACGTATTGGCTTTCATTCGAAATTTTGTCTTGGCGAAAATAAGAAAAAAATATTTTTTGTAATTTTTTCAAAAAAACAAAGGGGTTAGTTAGTTCATGATAATTTTTGAGGAAAAAATTTTTTTTCGCACTACCCGCGAAAAAAGAATTCGAATTGAAGCCAATATGTTTATCTATCCAACGCAGAAGAAATCAAGTCAATATCTTAAAAACTAAGCAAGTTATGACCAAAATGGTGACTAGTGCTACTAAAAAGTGGCCGGGAAGAGGCAGTAGTAGAAAAAAAAAAAGGGGGGAAGAGGCAGTAGTAGAACTGGTTACCTTTTTGGTCATAACTTGCTTACTTTTCAAGATATCGACTTGGTTTCTTTTGCGTTGGGTAGCTAAACGTATTGGCTTTCATTCGAAATTTTGTCTTGGCGAAAATAAGAAAAAAATATTTTTTGTAATTTTTTCAAAAAAACAAAGGGGTTAGTTCATGATAATTTTTGAGGAAAAAATTTTTTTTCGCACTACCCGCGAAAAAAGAATTCGAATTGAAGCCAATATGTTTATCTATCCAACGCAGAAGAAATCAAGTCAATATCTTAAAAACTAAGCAAGTTATGACCAAAATGGTGACTAGTGCTACTAAAAAGTGGCCGGGAAGAGGCAGTAGTAGAACTGGTTACCTTTTTGGTCATAACTTGCTTACTTTTCAAGATATCGACTTGGTTTCTTTTGCGTTGGGTAGCTAAACGTATTGGCTTTCATTCGAAATTTTACTTTGGCGAAAATAAGAAAAAATTTTTTTTTTGTATTTTTTTCAAAAAAACAAAGGGGTTAGCTCATCATAATTTTTGAGGAAAAAATTTTTTTTCGTACTACCCGCGAAAAAAGAATTCGAATTGAAGCCAATATATGTATCTATCCAACGCACAAGAAATCAAGTCAATATCTTAAAAACTAAGCAAGTTATGACCAAAATGGTGACCAGTGCTACTAAAAAGTGGCCGGGAAGAGGCAGTAGTAGAACTGGTTACCTTTTTGGTCATAACTTGCTTACTTTTCAAGATATCGACTTTGTTTCTTTTGCGTTGGGTAGCTAAACGTATTGGCTTTCATTCGAAATTTTATTTTGGCGAAAATAAGAAAAAAAATATTTTTGTAATTTTTTCAAAAAAAAAGGGGTTAGTTCATGATAATTTTTGAGGAAAAAATTTTTTTTCGCACTACCCGCGAAAAAAGAATTCGAATTGAAGCCAATATGTTTATCTATCCAACGCATAAGAAATCAAGTCAATATCTTAAAAACTAAGCAAGTTATGACCAAAATGGTGACCAGTGCTACTAAAAAGTGGCCGGGAAGAGGCAGTAGTAGAACAGGTTACCTTTTTGGTCATAACTTGCTTACTTTTCAAGATATCGACTTGGTTTCTTTTGCGTTGGGTAGCTAAACGTATTGGCTTTCATTCGAAATTTTATTTTGGCGAAAATAAGAAAAAAATATTTTTTGTAATTTTTTCAAAAAAACAAAGGGGTTAGTTCATGATATTTTCGAGGAAAAAATTTTTTTTCGCACTACCCGCGAAAAAAGAATTCGAATTGAAGCCAATATGTTTATCTATCCAATGCAGAAGAAATCAAGTCAATATCTTAAAAACTAAGCAAGTTATGACCAAAATGGTGACCAGTGCTACTAAAAAGTGGCCGGGAAGAGGCAGTAGTAGAACTGGTTACCTTTTTGGTCATAACTTGCTTACTTTTCAAGATATCGACTTGGTTTCTTTTGCGTTGGGTAGCTAAACGTATTGGCTTTCATTCGAAATTTTATTTTGGCGAAAATAAGAAAAAAATATTTTTTGTAATTTTTTCAAAATTTTTGAGGAAAAAATTGTTTTTTCGCACTACCCGCGAAAAAAGAATTCGAATTGAAGCCAATATGTTTATCTATCCAACGCAGAAGAAATCAAGTCAATATCTTAAAAACTAAGCAAGTTATGACCAAAATGGTGACCAGTGCTACTAAAAAGTGGCCGGGAAGAGGCAGTAGTAGAACTGGTTACCTTTTTGGTCATAACTTGCTTACTTTTCAAGATATCGACTTGGTTTCTTTTGCGTTGGGTAGCTAAACGTATTGGCTTTCATTCGAAATTTTATTTTGGCGAAAATAAGAAAAAAATATTTTTTGTAATTTTTTCAAAAAAACAAATGGGTTAGTTAGTTCATGATAATTTTTGAGGAAAAAATTTTTTTCGCACTACCCGCGAAAAAAGAATTCGAATTGAAGCCAATATGTTTATCTATCCAACGCAGAAGAAATCAAGTCAATATCTTAAAAACTAAGCAAGTTATGACCAAAATGGTGACCAGTGCTACTAAAAAGTGGCCGGGAAGAGGCAGTAGTAGAACTGGTTACCATTTTGGTCATAACTTGCTTACTTTTCAAGATATCGACTTGGTTTCTTTTGCGTTGGGTAGCTAAACGTATTGGCTTTCATTCGAAATTTTATTTTGGCGAAAATAAGAAAAAAAATATTTTTTGTAATTTTTTCAAAAAAACAAAGGGGTTAGTTCATGATAATTTTTGAGGAAAAAATTTTTTTTCGCACTACCCGCGAAAAAAGAATTCGAATTGAAGCCAATATGTTTATCTATCCAACGCAGAAGAAATCAAGTCAATATCTTAAAAACTAAGCAAGTTATGACCAAAATGGTGACCAGTGCTACTAAAAAGTGGCCGGGAAGAGGCAGTAGTAGAACTGGTTACCTTTTTGGTCATAACTTGCTTACTTTTCAAGATATCGACTTGGTTTCTTTTGCGTTGGGTAGCTAAACGTATTGGCTTTTATTCGAAATTTTATTTTGGCGAAAATAAGAAAAAAATATTTTTTGTAATTTTTTCAAAATTCATGATAATTTTTGAGGAAAAAATTTTTTTCGCACTACCCGCGAAAAAAGAATTCGAATTGAAGCCAATATGTTTATCTATCCAACGCAGAAGAAATCAAGTCAATATCTTAAAAACTAAGCAAGTTATGACCAAAATGGTGACCAGTGCTACTAAAAAGTGGCCGGGAAGAGGCAGTAGTAGAACTGGTTACCTTTTTGGTCATAACTTGCTTACTTTTCAAGATATCGACTTGGTTTCTTTTGCGTTGGGTAGCTAAACGTATTGGCTTTCATTCGAAATTTTATTTTGGCGAAAATAAGAAAAAAAGTATTTTTTGTAATTTTTTCAAAAAAACAAAGGGGTTAGTTCATGATAATTTTTGAGGAAAAAATTTTTTTTCGCACTACCCGCGAAAAAAGAATTCGAATTGAAGCCAATATGTTTATCTATCCAACGCAGAAGAAATCAAGTCAATATCTTAAAAACTAAGCAAGTTATGACCAAAATGGTGACCAGTGCTACTAAAAAGTGGCCGGGAAGAGGCAGTAGTAGAACTGGTTACCTTTTTGGTCATAACTTGCTTACTTTTCAAGATATCGACTTGGTTTTTTTTGCGTTGGGTAACTAAACCTATTAGCTTTCATTCGAAATTTTACTTTGGCGAAAATAAGAAAAAAATTTTTTTTTGTATTTTTTTCAAAAAAACAAAGGGGTTAGTTCATGATAATTTTGAAGGAAAAAATTTTTTTTCGCACTACCCGCGAAAAAAGAATTCGAATTGAAGCCAATATGTTTATCTATCCAACGCAGAAGAAATCAAGTCAATATCTTAAAAACTAAGCAAGTTATGACCAAAATGGTGACCAGTGCTACTAAAAAGTGGCCGGGAAGAGGCAGTAGTAGAACTGGTTACCTTTTTGGTCATAACTTGCTTACTTTTCAAGATATCGACTTGGTTTCTTTTGCGTTGGGTAGCTAAACGTATTGGCTTTCATTCGAAATTTTATTTTGGCGAAAATAAGAAAAAAAATATTTTTTGTAATTTTTTCAAAAAAACAAAGGGGTTAGTTCATGATAATTTTTGAGGAAAAAATTTTTTTTCGAACTACCCGCGAAAAAAGAATTCGAATTGAAGCCAATATGTTTATCTATCGAACGCAGAAGAAATCAAGTCAATATCTTAAAAACTAAGCAAGTTATGACCAAAATGGTGACCAGTGCTACTAAAAAGTGGCCGGGAAGAGGCAGTAGTAGAACTGGTTCCCTTTTTGGTCATAACTTGCTTACTTTTCAAGATATCGACTTGGTTTCTTTTGCGTTGGGTAGCTAAACGTATTGACTTTCATTCGAAATTTTATTTTGGCGAAAATAAGAAAAAACATATTTTTTGTAATTTTTTCAAAAAAACAAAGGGGTTAGTTCATGATAATTTTTGAGGAAAAAATTTTTTTTCGCACTACCCGCGAAAAAAGAATTCGAATTGAAGCCAATATGTTTATCTATCCAACGCAGAAGAAATCAAGTCAATATCTTAAAAACTAAGCAAGTTATGACCAAAATGGTGACCAGTGCTACTAAAAAGTGGCCGGGAAGAGGCAGTAGTAGAACTGGTTACCTTTTTGGTCATAACTTGCTTACTTTTCAAGATATCGACTTGGTTTTTTTTGCGTTGGGTAGCTAAACTTATTAGCTTTCATTCGAAATTTTACTTTGGCGAAAATAAGAAAAAAATTTTTTTTTGTATTTTTTTCAAAAAAACAAAGGGGTTAGTTCATCATAATTTTTGAGGAAAAAATTTTTTTTCGTACTACCCGCGAAAAAAGAATTCGAATTGAAGCCAATATATGTATCTATCCAACGCAGAAGAAATCAAGTCAATATCTTAAAAACTAAGCAAGTTATGACCAAAATGGTAACCAGTGCTACTAAAAAGTGGCCGGGAAGAGGCAGTAGTAGAACTGGTTACCTTTTTGGTCATAACTTGCTTACTTTTCAAGATATCGACTTGGTTTCTTTTGCGTTGGGTAGCTAAACGTATTGGCTTTCATTCGAAATTTTATTTTGGCGAAAATAAGAAAAAAAATATTTTTTGTAATTTAAAAAAAAAAACAAAGGGGTTAGTTCATGATAATTTTTGAGGAAAAAATTTTTTTTCGCACTACCCGCGAAAAAAGAATTCGAATTGAAGCCAATATGTTTATCTATCCAACGCAGACGAAATCAAGTCAATATCTTAAAAACTAAGCAAGTTATCACCAAAATGGTGACCAGTGCTACTAAAAAGTGGCCGGGAAGAGGCAGTAGTAGAACTGGTTACCATTTTGGTCATAGCTTGCTTACTTTTCAAGATATCGACTTGGTTTCTTTTGCGTTGGGTAGCTAAACGTATTGGCTTTCATTCGAAATTTTATTTTGGCGAAAATAAGAAAAAAAATATTTTTTGTAATTTTTTCAAAAAAACAAAGGGGTTAGTTCATGATAATTTTTGAGGAAAAAATTTTTTTTCGCACTACCGGCGAAAAAAGAATTCGAATTGAAGCCAATATGTTTATCTATCCAACGCAGAAGAAATCAAGTCAATATCTTAAAAACTAAGCAAGTTATCACCAAAATGGTGACCAGTGCTACTAAAAAGTGGCCGGGAAGAGGCAGTAGTAGAACTGGTTACCTTTTTGGTCATAACTTGCTTACTTTTCAAGATATCGACTTGGTTTCTTTTGCGTTGGGTAGGTAAACGTATTGGCTTTCATTCGAAATTTTATTTTGGCGAAAATAAGAAAAAAAATATTTTTTGTAATTTTTTCAAAAAAACAAAGGGGTTAGTTCATGATAATTTTTGAGGAAAAAATTTTTTTTCGCACTACCCGCGAAAAAAGAATTCGAATTGAAGCCAATATGTTTATCTATCCAACGCTGAAGAAATCAAGTCAATATCTTAAAAACTAAGAAAGTTATGACCAAAATGGTGACCAGTGCTACTAAAAAGTGGCCGGGAAGAGGCAGTAGTAGAACTGGTTACCTTTTTGGTCATAACTTGCTTACTTTTCAAGATATCGACTTGGTTTTTTTTGCGTTGGGTAGCTAAACGTATTGGCTTTCATTTGAAATTTTATTTTGGCGAAAATAAGAAAAAAAATATTTTTTGTAATTTTTTCAAAAAAACAAAGGGGTTAGTTCATGATAATTTTTGAGGAAAAAATTTTTTTTCGCACTACCCGCGAAAAAAGAATTCGAATTGAAGCCAATATGTTTATCTATCCAACGCAGAAGAAATCAAGTCAATATCTTAAAAACTAAGCAAGTTATGACCAAAATGGTGACCAGTGCTACTAAAAAGTGGCCGGGAAGAGGCAGTAGTAGAACTGGTTACCTTTTTGGTCATAACTTGCTTACTTTTCAAGATATCGACTTGGTTTCTTTTGCGTTGGGTAGCTAAACGTATTGGCTTTCATTCGAAATTTTATTTTGGCGAAAATAAGAAAAAAATATTTTTTGTAATTTTTTCAAAATTTTTGAGGAAAAAATTGTTTTTTCGCACTACCCGCGAAAAAAGAATTCGAATTGAAGCCAATATGTTTATCTATCCAACGCAGAAGAAATCAAGTCAATATCTTAAAAACTAAGCAAGTTATGACCAAAATGGTGACCTTTTCAAGATATCGACTTGGTTTCTTTTGCGTTGGGTAGCTAAACGTATTGGCTTTCATTCGAAATTTTATTTTGGCGAAAATAAGAAAAAAATATTTTTTGTAATTTTTTCAAAATTTTTGAGGAAAAAATTGTTTTTTCGCACTACCCGCGAAAAAAGAATTCGAATTGAAGCCAATATGTTTATCTATCCAACGCAGAAGAAATCAAGTCAATATCTTAAAAACTAAGCAAGTTATGACCAAAATGGTGACCTTTTCAAGATATCGACTTGGTTTCTTTTGCGTTGGGTAGCTAAACGTATTGGCTTTCATTCGAAATTTTATTTTGGCGAAAATAAGAAAAAAATATTTTTTGTAATTTTTTCAAAATTTTTGAGGAAAAAATTGTTTTTTCGCACTACCCGCGAAAAAAGAATTCGAATTGAAGCCAATATGTTTATCTATCCAACGCAGAAGAAATCAAGTCAATATCTTAAAAACTAAGCAAGTTATGACCAAAATGGTGACCTTTTCAAGATATCGACTTGGTTTCTTTTGCGTTGGGTAGCTAAACGTATTGGCTTTCATTCGAAATTTTATTTTGGCGAAAATAAGAAAAAAATATTTTTTGTAATTTTTTCAAAATTTTTGAGGAAAAAATTGTTTTTTCGCACTACCCGCGAAAAAAGAATTCGAATTGAAGCCAATATGTTTATCTATCCAACGCAGAAGAAATCAAGTCAATATCTTAAAAACTAAGCAAGTTATGACCAAAATGGTGACCTTTTCAAGATATCGACTTGGTTTCTTTTGCGTTGGGTAGCTAAACGTATTGGCTTTCATTCGAAATTTTATTTTGGCGAAAATAAGAAAAAAATATTTTTTGTAATTTTTTCAAAAAAACAAATGGGTTAGTTAGTTCATGATAATTTTTGAGGAAAAAATTTTTTTCGCACTACCCGCGAAAAAAGAATTCGAATTGAAGCCAATATGTTTATCTATCCAACGCAGAAGAAATCAAGTCAATATCTTAAAAACTAAGCAAGTTATGACCAAAATGGTGACCAGTGCTACTAAAAAGTGGTCGGGAAGAGGCAGTAGTAGAACTGGTTACCATTTTGGTCATAACTTGCTTACTTTTCAAGATATCGACTTGGTTTCTTTTGCGTTGGGTACCTAAACGTATTGGCTTTCATTCGAAATTTTATTTTGGCGAAAATAAGAAAAAAAATATTTTTTGTAATTTTTTCAAAAAAACAAAGGGGTTAGTTCATGATAATTTTTGAGGAAAAAATTGTTTTTTCGCACTACCCGCGAAAAAAGAATTCGAATTGAAGCCAATATGTTTATCTATCCAACGCAGAAGAAATCAAGTCAATATCTTAAAAACTAAGCAAGTTATGACCAAAATGGTGACCAGTGCTACTAAAAAGTGGCCGGGAAGAGGCAGTAGTAGAACTGGTTACCTTTTTGGTCATAACTTGCTTACTTTTCAAGATATCGACTTGGTTTCTTTTGCGTTGGGTAGCTAAACGTATTGGCTTTCATTCGAAATTTTATTTTGGCGAAAATAAGAAAAAAAATATTTTTTGTAATTTTTTCAAAATTTTTGAGGAAAAAATTGTTTTTTCGCACTACCCGCGAAAAAAGAATTCGAATTGAAGCCAATATGTTTATCTATCCAACGCAGAAGAAATCAAGTCAATATCTTAAAAACTAAGCAAGTTATGACCAAAATGGTGACCAGTGCTACTAAAAAGTGGCCGGGAAGAGGCAGTAGTAGAACTGGTTACCTTTTTGGTCATAACTTGCTTACTTTTCAAGATATCGACTTGGTTTCTTTTGCGTTGGGTAGCTAAACGTATTGGCTTTCATTCGAAATTTTATTTTGGCGAAAATAAGAAAAAAATATTTTTTGTAATTTTTTCAAAAAAACAAATGGGTTAGTTAGTTCATGATAATTTTTGAGGAAAAAATTTTTTTCGCACTACCCGCGAAAAAAGAATTCGAATTGAAGCCAATATGTTTATCTATCCAACGCAGAAGAAATCAAGTCAATATCTTAAAAACTAAGCAAGTTATGACCAAAATGGTGACCAGTGCTACTAAAAAGTGGCCGGGAAGAGGCAGTAGTAGAACTGGTTACCATTTTGGTCCTAACTTGCTTACTTTTCAAGATATCGACTTGGTTTCTTTTGCGTTGGGTACCTAAACGTATTGGCTTTCATTCCAAATTTTATTTTGGCGAAAATAAGAAAAAAAAATATTTTTTGTAATTTTTTCAAAAAAACAAAGGGGTTAGTTCATGATAATTTTTGAGGAAAAAATTGTTTTTTCGCACTACCCGCGAAAAAAGAATTCGAATTGAAGCCAATATGTTTATCTATCCAACGCAGAAGAAATCAAGTCAATATCTTAAAAACTAAGCAAGTTATGACCAAAATGGTGACCAGTGCTACTAAAAAGTGGCCGGGAAGAGGCAGTAGTAGAACTGGTTACCTTTTTGGTCATAACTTGCTTACTTTTCAAGATATCGACTTGGTTTCTTTTGCGTTGGGTAGCTAAACGTATTGGCTAAACGTATTTTATTTTGGCGAAAATAAGAAAAAAATATTTTTGTAATTTTTAAAAAAAAACAAAGGTGTTAGTTGGTTCCTGATAATTTTTGAGGAAAAAATTTTTTTTCGCACTACCCGCGAAAAAAGAATTCGAATTGAAGCCAATATGTTTATCTATCCAACGCAGAAGAAATCAAGTCAATATCTTAAAAACTAAGCAAGTTATGACCAAAATGGTGACCAGTGCTACTAAAAAGTGGCCGGGAAGAGGCAGTAGTAGAACTGGTTACCTTTTTGGTCATAACTTGCTTACTTTTCAAGATATCGACTTGGTTTCTTTTGCGTTGGGTAGCTAAACGTATTGGCTTTCATTCGAAATTTTATTTTGGCGAAAATAAGAAAAAAATATTTTTTGTAATTTTTTCAAAATTTTTGAGGAAAAAATTGTTTTTTCGCACTACCCGCGAAAAAAGAATTCGAATTGAAGCCAATATGTTTATCTATCCAACGCAGAAGAAATCAAGTCAATATCTTAAAAACTAAGCAAGTTATGACCAAAATGGTGACCAGTGCTACTAAAAAGTGGCCGGGAAGAGGCAGTAGTAGAACTGGTTACCTTTTTGGTCATAACTTGCTTACTTTTCAAGATATCGACTTGGTTTCTTTTGCGTTGGGTAGCTAAACGTATTGGCTTTCATTCGAAATTTTATTTTGGCGAAAATAAGAAAAAAAATATTTTTTGTAATTTTTTCAAAAAAACAAAGGGGTTAGTTCATGATAATTTTTGAGGAAAAAATTTTTTTTTGCACTACCCGCGAAAAAAGAATTCGAATTGAAGCCAATATGTTTATCTATCCAACGCAGAAGAAATCAAGTCAATATCTTAAAAACTAAGCAAGTTATGACCAAAATGGTAACCAGTGCTACTAAAAAGTGGCCGGGAAGAGGCAGTAGTAGAACTGGTTACCTTTTTGGTCATAACTTGCTTACTTTTCAAGATATCGACTTGGTTTCTTTTGCGTTGGATAGATAAACATATTGGCTTCAATTCGAATTCTTTTTTCGCGGGTAGTGCAAAAAAAAATTTTTTCCTCAAAAATTATCATGAACTAACCCCTTTGTTTTTTTTGAAAAAATTACAAAAAATATTTTTTTCTTATTTTCGCCAAAATAAAATTTCGAATGAAAGCCAATACGTTTAGCTACCCAACGCAAAAGAAACCAAGTCGATATCTTGAAAAGTAAGCAAGTTATGACCAAAAAGGTAACCAGTTCTACTACTGCCTCTTCCCGGCCACTTTTTAGTAGCACTGGTCACCATTTTGGTCATAACTTGCTTAGTTTTTAAGATATTGACTTGATTTCTTCTGCGTTGGATAGATAAACATATTGGCTTCAATTCGAATTCTTTTTTCGCGGGTAGTGCGAAAAAACAATTTTTTCCTCAAAAATTTTGAAAAAATTACAAAAAATATTTTTTTCTTATTTTCGCCAAAATAAAATTTCGAATGAAAGCCAATACGTTTAGCTACCCAACGCAAAAGAAACCAAGTCGATATCTTGAAAAGTAAGCAAGTTATGACCAAAAAGGTAACCAGTTCTACTACTGCCTCTTCCCGGCCACTTTTTAGTAGCACTGGTCACCATTTTGGTCATAACTTGCTTAGTTTTTAAGATATTGACTTGATTTCTTCTGCGTTGGATAGATAAACATATTGGCTTCAATTCGAATTCTTTTTTCGCGGGTAGTGCGAAAAAAAATTTTTTCCTCAAAAATTATCATGAACTATAACCCCTTTGTTTTTTTGAAAAAATTACAAAAAATATTGCTTACTTTTCAAGATATCGACTTGGTTTCTTTTGCGTTGGGTAGCTAAACGTATTGGCTTTCATTCGAAATTTTATTTTGGCGAAAATAAGAAAAAAAATATTTTTTGTAATTTTTTCAAAAAAACAAAGGGGTTAGTTCATGATAATTTTTGAGGAAAAAATTTTTTTTTGCACTACCCGCGAAAAAAGAATTCGAATTGAAGCCAATATGTTTATCTATCCAACGCAGAAGAAATCAAGTCAATATCTTAAAAACTAAGCAAGTTATGACCAAAATGGTAACCAGTGCTACTA
Source organism: Germaria angustata (assembly GCA_963681545.1). Lineage (NCBI taxonomy): Eukaryota > Metazoa > Arthropoda > Insecta > Diptera > Tachinidae > Germaria > Germaria angustata. The sequence continues at coordinate 58,056,796 of OY813001.1, read as the reverse complement.
AAAAGTGGCCGGGAAGAGGCAGTAGTAGAACTGGTTACCTTTTTGGTCATAACTTGCTTACTTTTCAAGATATCGACTTGGTTTCTTTTGCGTTGGGTAGCTAAACGTATTGGCTTTCATTCGAAATTTTATTTTGGCGAAAATAAGAAAAAAATATTTTTGTAATTTTTAAAAAAAAAACAAAGGTGTTAGTTCATGATAATTTTTGAGGAAAAAATTTTTTTTCGCACTACCCGCGAAAAAAGAATTCGAATTGAAGCCAATATGTTTATCTGTCCAACGCAGAAGAAATCAAGTCAATATCTTAAAAACTAAGCAAGTTATGACCAAAATGGTGACCAGTGCTACTAAAAAGTGGCCGGGAAGAGGCAGTAGTAGAACTGGTTACCTTTTTGGTCATAACTTGCTTACTTTTCAAGATATCGACTTGGTTTCTTTTGCGTTGGGTAGCTAAACGTATTGGCTTTCATTCGAAATTTTATTTTGGCGAAAATAAGAAAAAAAATATTTTTTGTAATTTTTTCAAAAAAACAAATGATAATTTTTGAGAAAAAATTTTTTTTCGCACTACCCGCGAAAAAAGAATTCGAATTGAAGCCAATATGTTTGTCTATCCAAAGCAGAAGAAATCAAGTCAATATCTTAAAAACTAAGCAAGTTATGACCAAAATGGTGACCAGTGCTACTAAAAAGTGGCCGGGAAGAGGCAGTAGTAGAACTGGTTACCTTTTTGGTCATAACTTGCTTACTTTTCAAGATATCGACTTGGTTTCTTTTGCGTTGGGTAGCTAAACGTATTGGCTTTCATTCGAAATTTTACTTTGGCGAAAATAAGAAAAAAAATATTTTTTGTAATTTTTTCAAAAAAACAAAGGGGTTAGTTCATGATAATTTTTGAGGAAAAAATTTTTTTTCGCACTACCCGCGAAAAAAGAATTCGAATTGAAGCCAATATGTTTATCTATCCAACGCAGAAGAAATCAAGTCAATATCTTAAAAACTAAGCAAGTTATGACCAAAATGGTGACCAGTGCTACTAAAAAGTGGCCGGGAAGAGGCAGTAGTAGAACTGGTTACCTTTTTGGTCATAACTTGCTTACTTTTCAAGATATCGACTTGGTTTCTTTTGCGTTGGGTAGCTAAACGTATTGGCTTTCATTCGAAATTTTACTTTGGCGAAAATAAGAAAAAAAATATTTTTTGTAATTTTTTCAAAAAAACAAAGGGGTTAGTTCATGATAATTTTTGAGGAAAAAATTTTTTTTCGCACTACCCGCGAAAAAAGAATTCGAATTGAAGCCAATATGTTTATCTATCCAACGCAGAAGAAATCAAGTCAATATCTTAAAAACTAAGCAAGTTATGACCAAAATGGTGACCAGTGCTACTAAAAAGTGGCCGGGAAGAGGCAGTAGTAGAACTGGTTACCTTTTTGGTCATAACTTGCTTACTTTTCAAGATATCGACTTGGTTTCTTTTGCGTTGGGTAGCTAAACGTATTGGCTTTCATTCGAAATTTTATTTTGGCGAAAATAAGAAAAAAATATTTTTTGTAATTTTTTCAAAATTTTTGAGGAAAAAATTGTTTTTTCGCACTACCCGCGAAAAAAGAATTCGAATTGAAGCCAATATGTTTATCTATCCAACGCAGAAGAAATCAAGTCAATATCTTAAAAACTAAGCAAGTTATGACCAAAATGGTGACCAGTGCTACTAAAAAGTGGCCGGGAAGAGGCAGTAGTAGAACTGGTTACCTTTTTGGTCATAACTTGCTTACTTTTCAAGATATCGACTTGGTTTCTTTTGCGTTGGGTAGCTAAACGTATTGGCTTTCATTCGAAATTTTATTTTGGCGAAAATAAGAAAAAAATATTTTTTGTAATTTTTTCAAAAAAACAAATGGGTTAGTTAGTTCATGATAATTTTTGAGGAAAAAATTTTTTTCGCACTACCCGCGAAAAAAGAATTCGAATTGAAGCCAATATGTTTATCTATCCAACGCAGAAGAAATCAAGTCAATATCTTAAAAACTAAGCAAGTTATGACCAAAATGGTGACCAGTGCTACTAAAAAGTGGCCGGGAAGAGGCAGTAGTAGAACTGGTTACCATTTTGGTCATAACTTGCTTACTTTTCAAGATATCGACTTGGTTTCTTTTGCGTTGGGTACCTAAACGTATTGGCTTTCATTCGAAATTTTATTTTGGCGAAAATAAGAAAAAAAATATTTTTTGTAATTTTTTCAAAAAAACAAAGGGGTTAGTTCATGATAATTTTTGAGGAAAAAATTGTTTTTTCGCACTACCCGCGAAAAAAGAATTCGAATTGAAGCCAATATGTTTATCTATCCAACGCAGAAGAAATCAAGTCAATATCTTAAAAACTAAGCAAGTTATGACCAAAATGGTGACCAGTGCTACTAAAAAGTGGCCGGGAAGAGGCAGTAGTAGAACTGGTTACCTTTTTGGTCATAACTTGCTTACTTTTCAAGATATCGACTTGGTTTCTTTTGCGTTGGGTAGCTAAACGTATTGGCTTTCATTCGAAATTTTATTTTGGCGAAAATAAGAAAAAAATATTTTTGTAATTTTTAAAAAAAAAACAAAGGTGTTAGTTGGTTCCTGATAATTTTTGAGGAAAAAATTTTTTTTCGCACTACCCGCGAAAAAAGAATTCGAATTGAAGCCAATATGTTTATCTATCCAACGCAGAAGAAATCAAGTCAATATCTTAAAAACTAAGCAAGTTATGACCAAAATGGTGACCAGTGCTACTAAAAAGTGGCCGGGAAGAGGCAGTAGTAGAACTGGTTACCTTTTTGGTCATAACTTGCTTACTTTTCAAGATATCGACTTGGTTTCTTTTGCGTTGGGTAGCTAAACGTATTGGCTTTCATTCGAAATTTTATTTTGGCGAAAATAAGAAAAAAAATATTTTTTGTAATTTTTTCAAAAAAACAAAGGGGTTAGTTCATGATAATTTTTGAGGAAAAAATTTTTTTTTGCACTACCCGCGAAAAAAGAATTCGAATTGAAGCCAATATGTTTATCTATCCAACGCAGAAGAAATCAAGTCAATATCTTAAAAACTAAGCAAGTTATGACCAAAATGGTGACCAGTGCTACTAAAAAGTGGCCGGGAAGAGGCAGTAGTAGAACCGGTTACCTTTTTGGTCATAACTTGCTTACTTTTCAAGATATCGACTAGGTTTCTTTTGCGTTGGGTAGCTAAACGTATTGGCTTTCATTCGAAATTTTATTTTTGCGAAAATAAGAAAAAAAATATTTTTTGTAATTTTTTCAAAAAAAACAAAGGGGTTAGTTAGTTCATGATAATTTTTGAGGAAAAATTTTTTTTCGCACTACCCGCGAAAAAAGAATTCGAATTGAAGCCAATATGTTTATCTATCCAACGCAGAAGAAATCAAGTCAATATCTTACAAACTAAGCAAGTTATGACCAAAATGGTAACCAGTGCAACTAAAAAGTGGCCGGGAAGAGGCAGTAGTAGAACTGGTTACCTTTTTGGTCATAACTTGCTTACTTTTCAAGATATCGACTTGGTTTCTTTTGCGTTGGGTAGCTAAACGTATTGGCTTTCATTCGAAATTTTATTTTGGCGAAAATAAGAAAAAAATATTTTTTGTAATTTTTTCAAAAAAACAAAGGGGTTAGTTCATGATAATTTTTGAGGAAAAAATTTTTTTTCGCACTACCCGCGAAAAAAGAATTCGAATTGAAGCCAATATGTTTATCTATCCAACGCAGAAGAAATCAAGTCAATATCTTAAAAACTAAGCAAGTTATGACCAAAATGGTGACCAGTGCTACTAAAAAGTGGCCGGGAAGAGGCAGTAGTAGAACTGGTTACCTTTTTGGTCATAACTTGCTTACTTTTCAAGATATCGACTTGGTTTCTTTTGCGTTGGGTAGCTAAACGTATTGGCTTTCATTCGAAATTTTATTTTGGCGAAAATAAGAAAAAAATATTTTTTGTAATTTAAAAAAAAAACAAAGGTGTTAGTTAGTTCATGATAATTTTTGAGGAAAAAATTTTTTTTCGCACTACCCGCGAAAAAAGAATTCGAATTGAAGCCAATATGTTTATCTATCCAACGCAGAAGAAATCAAGTCAATATCTTAAAAACTAAGCAAGTTATGACCAAAATGGTGACCAGTGCTACTAAAAAGTGGCTGGGAAGAGGCAGTAGTAGAACTGGTTACCTTTTTGGTCATAACTTGCTTACTTTTCAAGATATCGACTTGGTTTCTTTTGCGTTGGGTAGCTAAACGTATTGGCTTTCATTCGAAATTTTATTTTGGCGAAAATAAGAAAAAAATATTTTTTGTAATTTTTTCAAAAAAACAAAGGGGTTAGTTCATGATAATTTTTGAGGAAAAAATTATTTTTCGCACTACCCGCGAAAAAGAATTCGAATTGAAGCCAATATGTTTATCTATCCAACGCAGAAGAAATCAAGTCAATATCTTAAAAACTAAGCAAGTTATGACCAAAATGGTGACCAGTGCTACTAAAAAGTGGCCGGGAAGAGGCAGTAGTACAACTGGTTACCTTTTTGGTCATAACTTGCTTACTTTTCAAGATATCGACTTGGTTTCTTTTGCGTTGGGTAGCTGAACGTATTGGCTTTCATTCGAAATTTTATTTTGGCGAAAATAAGAAAAAAAAATATTTTTTGTAATTTTTTCAAAAAAACAAAGGGGTTAGTTCATGATAATTTTTGAGGAAAAAATTTTTTTTCGCACTACCCGCGAAAAAAGAATTCGAATTGAAGCCAATATATTTATCTATCCAACGCAGAAGAAATCAAGTCAATATCTTAAAAACTAAGCAAGTTATGACCAAAATGGTGACCAGTGCTACTAAAAAGTGGCCGGGAAGAGGCAGTAGTAGAACTGGTTACCTTTTTGGTCATAACTTGCTTACTTTTCAAGATATTGACTTGGTTTCTTTTGCGTTGTGTAGCTAAACGTATTGGCTTTCATTCGAAATTTTATTTTGGCGAAAATAAGAAAAAAATATTTTTTGTAATTTTAAAAAAAAAACAAAGGTGTTAGTTCATGATAATTTTTGAGGAAAAAAATTTTTTCGCACTACCCGCGAAAAAAAAATCCGAATTGAAGCCAATATGTTTATCTATCCAACGCAGAAGAAATCAAGTAAATATCTTAAAAACTAAACAAGTTATGACCAAAATGGTAACCAGTGCTACCAAAAAGTGGCCGGGAAGAGGCAGTAGTAGAACTGGTTAGCTTTTTGGTCATAACTGGCTTACTTTTCAAGATATCGACTTGGTTTCTTTTGCGTTGGGTAGCTAAACGTATAGGCTTTTATTCGAAATTTTATTTTGGCGAAAATAAGAAAAAAAATTTTTTGTATTTTTTTCAAAAAAAAAAAAAAAAAAAAAACAAAGGTGTTAGTTCAGCATAATTTTTGAGGAAAAAAAATTTTTGCGCACTACGTGCCAAAAATGAATTCGAATTGAAGCCAATATGTTTATCTATCCAACGCAGAAGAAATCAAGTCAATATCTTAAAAACTAAGCAAGTTATGACCAAAATGGTAACCAGTGCTACTAAAAAGTGGCCGGGAAGAGGCAGTAGTAGAACTGGTTACCTTTTTGGTCATAACTTGCTTACTTTTCAAGATATCGACTTGGTTTCTTTTGCGTTGGCTTTGTATTGGCTTTCATTTGAAATTTTATTTTGGCGAAAATAAGAAAAAAAATTTTTTTGAATTTTTTTCAAAAAGACAAAGGGGTTAGTTCATCATAATTTTTGAGGAAAAAAATTTTTTTCGCACTACCCGCGAAAAAAAGAATTCGAATTGAAGCCAATATGTTTATCTATCCAACGCAGAAGAAATCAAGTAAATATCTTAAAAACTAAACAAGTTATGACCAAAATGGTAACCAGTGCTACCAAAAAGTGGCCGTGAAGAGGCAGTAGTAGAACTGGTTACCTTTTTGGTCATAACTTTCTTACTTTTCAAGATATCGACTTGGTTTCTTTTGCGTTGGGTAGCTAAACATATTGGCTTTCATTCGAAATTTTATTTTGGCGAAAATAAGAAAAAAAATTTTTTGTATTTTTTTCAAAAAAAAAAAAAAAAAACAAAGGTGTTAGTTCAGCATAATTTTTGAGGAAAAAAAATTTTTGCGCACTACGTGCCAAAAATGAATTCGAATTGAAGCCAATATGTTTATCTATCCAACGCAGAAGAAATCAAGTCAATATCTTAAAAACTAAGCAAGTTATGACCAAAATGGTAACCAGTGCTACTAAAAAGTGGCCGGGAAGAGGCAGTAGTAGAACTGGTTACCTTTTTGGTCATAACTTGCTTACTTTTCAAGATATCGACTTGGTTTCTTTTGCGTTGGCTTTGTATTGGCTTTCATTTGAAATTTTATTTTGGCGAAAATAAGAAAAAAAATTTTTTTGAATTTTTTTCAAAAAGACAAAGGGGTTAGTTCATCATAATTTTTGAGGAAAAAAATTTTTTTCGCACTACCCGCGAAAAAAAAAATTCGAATTGAAGCCAATATGTTTATCTATCCAACGCAGAAGAAATCAAGTAAATATCTTAAAAACTAAACAAGTTATGACCAAAATGGTAACCAGTGCTACCAAAAAGTGGCCGGGAAGAGGCAGTAGTAGAACTGGTTACCTTTTTGGTCATAACTTTCTTACTTTTCAAGATATCGACTTGGTTTCTTTTGCGTTGGGTAGCTAAACATATTGGCTTTCATTCGAAATTTTATTTTGGCGAAAATAAGAAAAAAAATTTTTTGTATTTTTTTCAAAAAAAAAAAAAAAAAACAAAGGTGTTAGTTCAGCATAATTTTTGAGGAAAAAAAATTTTTGCGCACTACGTGCCAAAAATGAATTCGAATTGAAGCCAATATGTTTATCTATCCAACGCAGAAGAAATCAAGTCAATATCTTAAAAACTAAGCAAGTTATGACCAAAATGGTAACCAGTGCTACTAAAAAGTGGCCGGGAAGAGGCAGTAGTAGAACTGGTTACCTTTTTGGTCATAACTTGCTTACTTTTCAAGATATCGACTTGGTTTCTTTTGCGTTGGGTAGCTAAACGTATTGGCTTTTATTCGAAATTTTATTTTGGCGAAAATAAGAAAAAATTTTTTTGTATTTTTTTCAAAAAAACAAAGGGGTTAGTTCATGATAATTTTTGAGGAAAAAATTTTTTTTCGCACTACCCGCGAAAAAAGAATTCGAATTGAAGCCAATATGTTTATCTATCCAACGCAGAAGAAATCAAGTCAATATCTTAAAAACTAAGCAAGTTATGACCAAAATGGTAACCAGTGCTACTAAAAAGTGGCCGGGAAGAGGCAGTAGTAGAACTGGTTACCTTTTTGGTCATAACTTGCTTACTTTTCAAGATATCGACTTGGTTTCTTTTGCGTTGGGTAGCTAAACGTATTGGCTTTTATTCGAAATTTTATTTTGGCGAAAATAAGAAAAAATTTTTTTGTATTTTTTTCAAAAAAACAAAGGGGTTAGTTCATGATAATTTTTGAGGAAAAAATTTTTTTTCGCACTACCCGCGAAAAAAGAATTCGAATTGAAGCCAATATGTTTATCTATCCAACGCAGAAGAAATCAAGTCAATATCTTAAAAACTAAGCAAGTTATGACCAAAATGGTGACCAGTGCTACTAAAAAGTGGCCGGGAAGAGGCAGTAGTACAACTGGTTACCTTTTTGGTCATAACTTGCTTACTTTTCAAGATATCGACTTGGTTTCTTTTGCGTTGGGTAGCTAAACGTATTGGCTTTTATTCGAAATTTTATTTTGGCGAAAATAAGAAAAAATTTTTTTGTATTTTTTTCAAAAAAACAAAGGGGTTAGTTCATGATAATTTTTGAGGAAAAAATTTTTTTTCGCACTACCCGCGAAAAAAGAATTCGAATTGAAGCCAATATGTTTATCTATCCAACGCAGAAGAAATCAAGTCAATATCTTAAAAACTAAGCAAGTTATGACCAAAATGGTAACCAGTGCTACTAAAAAGTGGCCGGGAAGAGGCAGTAGTAGAACTGGTTACCTTTTTGGTCATAACTTGCTTACTTTTCAAGATATCGACTTGGTTTCTTTTGCGTTGGGTAGCTAAACGTATTGGCTTTTATTCGAAATTTTATTTTGGCGAAAATAAGAAAAAATTTTTTTGTATTTTTTTCAAAAAAACAAAGGGGTTAATTTTTGAGGAAAAAATTTTTTTTCGCACTACCCGCGAAAAAAGAATTCGAATTGAAGCCAATATGTTTATCTATCCAACGCAGAAGAAATCAAGTCAATATCTTAAAAACTAAGCAAGTTATGACCAAAATGGTGACCAGTGCTACTAAAAAGTGGCCGGGAAGAGGCAGTAGTACAACTGGTTACCTTTTTGGTCATAACTTGCTTACTTTTCAAGATATCGACTTGGTTTCTTTTGCGTTGGGTAGCTAAACGTATTGGCTTTCATTCGAAATTTCATTTTGGCGAAAATAAGAAAAAAATATTTTTTGTAATTTAAAAAAAAACAAAGGTGTTAGTTAGTTCATGATAATTTTTGAGGAAAAAATTTTTTTTCGCACTACCCGCGAAAAAAGAATTCGAATTGAAGCCAATATGTTTATCTATCCAACGCAGAAGAAATCAAGTCAATATCTTAAAAACTAAGCAAGTTATGACCAAAATGGTGACCAGTGCTACTAAAAAGTGGCCGGGAAGAGGCAGTAGTAGAACTGGTTACCTTTTTGGTCATAACTTGCTTACTTTTCAAGATATCGACTTGGTTTCTTTTGCGTTGGGTAGCTAAACGTATTGGCTTTCATTCGAAATTTCATTTTGGCGAAAATAGAAAAAAATATTTTTTGTAATTTAAAAAAAAAAACAAAGGTGTTAGTTAGTTCATGATAATTTTTGAGGAAAAAAATTTTTTTCGCACTACCCGCGAAAAAAGAATTCGAATTGAAGCCAATATGTCTATCTATCCAACGCAGAAGAAATCAAGTCAATATCTTAAAAACTAAGCAAGTTATGACCAAAATGGTGACCAGTGCTACTAAAAAGTGGCCGGGAAGAGGCAGTAGTAGAACTGGTTACCTTTTTGGTCATAACTTGCTTACTTTTCAAGATATCGTCTTGGTTTTTTTTGCGTTGGGTAGCTAAACCTATTAGCTTTCATTCGAAATTTTACTTTGGCGAAAATAAGAAAAAAATTTTTTTTGTATTTTTTTCAAAAAAACAAAGGGGTTATAGTTCATCATAATTTTTGAGGAAAAAATTTTTTTCGTACAACCCGCGAAAAAAGAACTCGAATTAAAGCCAATATGTTCATCTATCCAACGCAGAAGAAATCAAGTTAATATCTTAAAAACTAAGCAAGTTATGACCAAAATGGTGACCAGTGCTACTAAAAAGTGGCCGGGAAGAGGCAGTAGTAGAACTGGTTACCTTTTTGGTCATAACTTGCTTACTTTTCAAGATATCGACTTGGTTTCTTTTGCGCTGGGTAGCTAAACGTATTGGCTTTCATTCAAAATTTTATTTTGGCGAAAATAAGAAAAAATTTTTTTTTGTATTTTTTTCAAAAAAAACAAAGGGGTTAGTTCATCATAATTTTTGAGCAAAAAAATTTTTTTCGCACTACCCGCGAAAAAAGAATTCGAATTGAAGCCAATATGTTTATCTATCCAACGCAGAAGAAATCAAGTCAATATCTCAAAACCAAAGCAAGTTATGACCAAAATGGTAACCAGTGCTACTAAAAAGTGGCCGGGAAGAGGCAGTAGTAGAACTGGTTACCTTTTTGGTCATAACTTGCTTACTTTTCAAGATATCGACTTGGTTTCTTTTGCGTTGGCTTTGTATTGGCTTTCATTCGAAATTTTATTTTGGCGAAAATAAGAAAAAAAATTTTTTGTATTTATTTCAAAAAAAAAAAAAAAAAAAACAAAGGTGTTAGTTCAGCATAATTTTTGAGGAAAAAAAATTTTTGCGCACTACGTGCCAAAAATGAATTCGAATTGAAGCCAATATGTTTATCTATCCAACGCAGAAGAAATCAAGTCAATATCTTAAAAACTAAGCAAGTTATGACCAAAATGGTAACCAGTGCTATTAAAAAGTGACCAGGAAGAGGCAGTAGTAGAACTGGTTGCCTTTTTAGTCCTAACTTGCTTACTTTTCAAGATATCGACTTGGTTTCTTTTGCGTTGGGTAGCTAAACGTATAGGCTTTCATTCGAAATTTTATTTTAGCGAAAATAAGAAAAAAAATTTTTTTGTATTTTTTTCAAAAAAAACAAAGGGGTTAGTTCATCATAATTTTTGAGCAAAAAATTTTTTTCGCACTACCCGCGAAAAAAATTCAAATTGAAGCCAATATGTTTATCTATCCAACGCAGAAGAAATCAAGTCAATATCTTAAAAACTAAGCAAGTTATGACCAAAATGGTAACCAGTGCTATTAGAAAGTGGCCAGGAAGAGGCAGTAGTAGAACTGGTTACCTTTTTGGTCATAACTTGCTTACTTTTCAAGATATCGACTTGGTTTCTTTTGCGTTGGGTAGCTAAACGTATTGGCTTTTATTCGAAATTTTATTTTGGCGATAATAAGAAAAAAGTTTTTTGTATTTTTTTCAAAAAAACAAAGGGGTTAGTTCATCATAATTTTTGAGCAAAAAAATTTTTTTCGCACTATACGCGAAAAAAGAATTCGAATTGAAGCCAATATGTTTATCTATCCAACGCAGAAGAAATGAAGTAAATATCTTAAAAACTAAGCAAGTTATGACCAAAATGGTAACCAGTGCTATTAAAAAGGGGCCAGGAAGAGGCAGTAGTAGAACTGGTTGCCTTTTTAGTCCTAACTTGCTTACTTTTCAAGATATCGACTTGGTTTCTTTTGCGTTGGGTAGCTAAACGTATAGGCTTTCATTCGAAATTTTATTTTAGCGAAAATAAGAAAAAAAATTTTTTGTATTTTTTTCAAAAAAACAAGGGTTAGTTCATCATAATTTTTAAGGAAAAAAATTTTTTTCGCACTACCCGGGCAAAAAGAATTCGAATTGAAGCCAATATGTTTATCTATCCAACGCAGAAGAAATCAAGTAAATGTCTTAAAAACTAAGCAAGTTATGACCAAAATGGTAACCGGTGCTACTACAAAGTGGCCGGGAAGAGGCAGTAGTAGAACTGGTTACCTTTTTGGTCATAACTTGCTTACTTTTCAAGATATCGATTTGGTTTCTTTTGCGTTAGGTACCTAAACGTATTGGCTTTCATTCGAAATTTTATTTTGGCGAAAATAAGAAAAAAATTTTTTGTATTTTTTTCAAAAAAACAAAGGGGTTAGTTCATCATAATTTTTGAGGAAAAAAATTTTTTTCGCACTACCCGCGAAAAAAGAATTCGAATTGAAGCCAATATGTTTATCTATCCAACGCAGAAGAAATCAAGTAAATATCTTAAAAACTAAGCAAGTTATGACCAAAATGGTAACCAGTGCTATTAAAAAGTGGCCAGGAAGAGGCAGTAGTAGAACTGGTTACCTTTTTGGTCATAACTTGCTTACTTTTCAAGATATCGACTTGGTTTCTTTTGCGTTGGCTTTGTATTGGCTTTCATTTGAAATTTTATTTTGGCGAAAATAAGAAAAAAATTTTTTTTGAATTTTTTTCAAAAAGACAAAGGGGTTAGTTCATCATAATTTTTGAGGAAAAAAATTTTTTTCGCACTACCCGCGAAAAAAAAAATTCGAATTGAAGCCAATATGTTTATCTATCCAACGCAGAAGAAATCAAGTCAATATCTTAAAAACTAAGCAAGTTATGACCAAAATGGCAACCAGTGCTATTAGAAAGTGGCCAGGAAGAGGCAGTAGTAGAACTGGTTACCTTGCTTACTTTTCAAGATATCGACTTGGTTTCTTTTGTGTTGGGTAGCTAAACGTATAGGCTTTCATTCGAAATTTTATTTTAGCGAAAATAAGAAAAAAAAATTTTTTGTATTTTTTTCAAAAAAAACAAAGGGGTTAGTTCATCATAATTTTTGAGCAAAAAAATTTTTTTCGCACTACGTGCCAAAAATGAGTTCGAATTGAAGCCAATATGTTTATCTATCCAACGCAGAAGAAATCAAGTCAATATCTTAAAAACTAAGCAAGTTATGACCAAAATGGTAACCAGTGCTACTAAAAAGTGGCCGGGAAGAGGCAGTAGTAGAACTGGTTACCTTTTTGGTCATAACTTGCTTACTTTTCAAGATATCGACTTGGTTTCTTTTGCGCTGGGTAGCTAAACGTATTGGCTTTCATTCGAAATTTTATTTTGGCGAAAATAAGAAAAAAAAATTTTTGTATTTAAAAAAAAAAAAACAAAGGGGTTAGTTCATCATAATTTTTGAGGAAAAAAATTTTTTTCGCACTACGTGCCAAAAATGAATTCGAATTGAAGCCAATATGTTTATCTATCCAACGCAGAAGAAATCAAGTAAATATCTTAAAAACTAAGCAAGTTATGACCAAAATGGTAACCAGTGCTATTAAAAAGTGGCCAGGAAGAGGCAGTAGTAGAACTGGTTACCTTTTTGGTCATAACTTGCTTACTTTTCAAGATATCGACTTGGTTTCTTTTGCGTTGGGTAGCTAAACGTATAGGCTTTTATTCAAAATTTTATTTTGGCGAAAATAAGAAAAAATTTTTTTTTTGTATTTTTTTCAAAAAAAAACAAAGGGGTTAGTTCATCATAATTTTTGAGCAAAAAAATTTTTTTCGCACTACCCGCGAAAAAAGAATTCGAATTGAAGCCAATATGTTTATCTATCCAACGCAGAAGAAATCAAGTCAATATCTTTAAAACTAAGCAAGTTATGACCAAAATGGTAACCAGTGCTACTAAAAAGTGGCCGGGAAGAGGCAGTAGTAGAACTGGTTACCTTTTTGGTCATAACTTGCTTACTTTTCAAGATATCGACTTGGTTTCTTTTGCGTTGGGTAGCTAAACGTATAGGCTTTCATTCGAAATTTTATTTTAGCGAAAATAAGAAAAAAATATTTTTTGTAATTTTTTAAAAAAAACAAAGGTGTTAGTTAGTTCATGATAATTTTTGAGGAAAAAAATTTTTTTCGCACTACCCGCGAAAAAAAAATTCGAATTGAAGCCAATATGTTTATCTATCCAACGCAGAAGAAATCAAGTAAATATCTTAAAAACTAAGCAAGTTATGACCAAAATGGTAACCAGTGCTACCAAAAAGTGGCCGGGAAGAGGCAGTAGTAGAACTGGTTACCTTTTTGGTCATAACTTGCTTACTTTTCAAGATATCGACTTGGTTTCTTTTGCGTTGGGTAGCTAAACGTATAGGCTTTCATTCGAAATTTTATTTTAGCGAAAATAAGGAAAAAAATTTTTTTGTATTTTTTTCAAAAAAACAAAGGGGTTAGTTCATCATAATTTTTGAGCAAAAAAATTTTTTTCGCACTACCCGCGAAAAAAGATTTCGAATTGAAACCAATATGTTTATCTATCTAACGCAGAAGAAATCAAGTAAATATCTTAAAAACTAAGCAAGTTATGACCAAAATGGTAACCAGTGCTATTAAAAAGTGGCCAGGAAGAGGCAGTAGTAGAACTGGTTACCTTTTTGGTCATAACTTGCTTACTTTTCAAGATATCGACTTGGTTTCTTTTGCGTTGGCTTTGTATTGGCTTTCATTTGAAATTTTATTTTGGCGAAAATAAGAAAAAAATTTTTTTTGTATTTTTTTCAAAAAGACAAAAAATAAAATTTCGAATGAAAGCCAATATGTTTATCTATCCAACGCAGAAGAAATCAAGTCAATATCTTAAAAACTAAGCAAGTTATGACCAAAATGGTAACCAGTGCTACTAAAAAGTGGCCGGGAAGAGGCAGTAGTAGAACTGGTTACCTTTTTGGTCATAACTTGCTTACTTTTCAAGATATCGACTTGGTTTCTTTTGCGTTGGCTTTGTATTGGCTTTCATTTGAAATTTTATTTTGGCGAAAATAAGAAAAAAATTTTTTTTGAATTTTTTTCAAAAAGACAAAGGGGTTAGTTCATCATAATTTTTGAGGAAAAAAATTTTTTTCGCACTACCCGCGAAAAAAAAAATTCGAATTGAAGCCAATATGTCTATCTATCCAACGCAGAAGAAATCAAGTCAATATCTTAAAAACTAAGCAAGTTATGACCAAAATGGCAACCAGTGCTATTAGAAAGTGGCCAGGAAGAGGCAGTAGTAGAACTGGTTACCTTGCTTACTTTTCAAGATATCGACTTGGTTTCTTTTGTGTTGGGTAGCTAAACGTATAGGCTTTCATTTTATTTTGGCGAAAATAAGAAAAACAAATTTTTTGTATTTTTTTCAAAAAAAACAAAGGGGTTAGTTCATCATAATTTTTGAGCAAAAAAATTTTTTTCGCACTACGTGCCAAAAATGAGTTCGAATTGAAGCCAATATGTTTATCTATCCAACGCAGAAGAAATCAAGTAAATATCTTAAAAACTAAGCAAGTTATGACCAAAATGGTAACCAGTGCTATTAAAAAGTGGCCAGGAAGAGGCAGTAGTAGAACTGGTTACCTTTTTGGTCATAACTTGCTTACTTTTCAAGATATCGACTTGGTTTCTTTTGCGTTGGCTTTGTATTGGCTTTCATTTGAAATTTTATTTTGGCGAAAATAAGAAAAAAATTTTTTTTGTATTTTTTTCAAAAAGACAAAGGGGTTAGTTCATCATAATTTTTGAGCAAAAAAATTTTTTTCGCACTACCCGCGAAAAAAGATTTCGAATTGAAGCCAATATGTTTATCTATCCAACGCAGAAGAAATCAAGTAAATATCTTAAAAACTAAGCAAGTTATGACCAAAATGGTAACCAGTGCTATTAAAAAGTGGCCAGGAAGAGGCAGTAGTAGAACTGGTTACCTTTTTGGTCATAACTTGCTTACTTTTCAAGATATCGACTTGGTTTCTTTTGCGCTGGGTATCTAAACGTATTGGCTTTCATTTGAAATTTTATTTTGGCGAAAATAAGAAAAAAAATTTTTTTTATTTTTTTCAAAAAAAAAAAAAAAAAATACAAAGGTATTAGTTCAGCATAATTTTTGAGCAAAAAAATTTTTTTCGCACTACCCGCGAAAAAAGAATTCCAATTGAAGCCAATATGTTTATCTATCTAACGCAGAAGAAATCAAGTCAATATCTTAAAAACTAAGCAAGTTATGACCAAAATGGTAACCAGTGCTACTAAAAAGTGGCCGGGAAGAGGCAGTAGTAGAACTGGTTACCTTTTTGGTCATAACTTGCTTACTTTTCAAGATATCGACTTGGTTTCTTTTGCGTTGGCTTTGTATTGGCTTTCATTCGAAATTTTATTTTGGCGAAAATAAGAAAAAAAATTTTTTTGTATTTTTTAAAAAAAGAAAAAAAAACAAAGGGGTTAGTTCATCATAATTTTTAAGCAAAAAAATTTTTTTCGCACTACCCGCAAAAAAAAAATTCGAATTGAAGCCAATATGTTTATCTATCCAACGCAGAAGAAATCAAGTCAATATCTTAAAAACTAAGCAAGTTATGACCAAAATGGTAACCAGTGCTATTAGAAAGTGGCCAGGAAGAGGCAGTAGTAGAACTAGTTACCTTTTTGGTCATAACTTGCTTACTTTTCAAGATATCGACTTGGTTTCTTTTGCGTTGGGTAGCTAAACGTATAGGCTTTCATTCGAAATTTTATTTTAGCGAAAATAAGAAAAAAAATTTTTTGTATTTTTTTCAAAAAACAAGGGTTAGTTCATCATAATTTTTAAGGAAAAAATTTTTTTCGCACTACCCGGGCAAAAAGAATTGGAATTGAAGCCAATATGTTTGTCTATCCAACGCAGAAGAAATCAAGTAAATATCTTAAAAACTAAGCAAGTTATGACCAAAATGGTAACCGGTGCTACTACAAAGTGGCCGGGAAGAGGCAGTAGTAGAACTGGTTACCTTTTTGGTCATAACTTGCTTACTTTTCAAGATATCGATTTGGTTTCTTTTGCGTTAGGTACCTAAACGTATTGGCTTTCATTCGAAATTTTATTTTGGCGAAAATAAGAAAAAAATTTTTTTGTATTTTTTTCAAAAAAACAAAGGGGTTAGTTCATCATAATTTTTGAGGAAAAAAATTTTTTTCGCACTACCCGCGAAAAAAGAATTCGAATTGAAGCCAATATGTTTATCTATCCAACGCAGAAGAAATCAAGTAAATATCTTAAAAACTAAGCAAGTTATGACCAAAATGGTAACCAGTGCTACTAAAAAGTGGCCGGGAAGAGGCAGTAGTAGAACTGGTTGCCTTTTTAGTCATAACTTGCTTACTTTTCAAGATATCGACTTGGTTTCGTTTGCGCTGGGTAGCTAAACGTATTGGCTTTCATTCGAAATTTTATTTTGGCGAAAATAAGAAAAAAAAATTTTTGTATTTAAAAAAAAAAAAAAACAAAGGGGTTAGTTCATCATAATTTTTGAGGAAAAAAATTTTTTTCGCACTACGTGCCAAAAATGAATTCGAATTGAAGCCAATATGTTTATCTATCCAACGCAAAAGAAATCAAGTAAATATCTTAAAAACTAAGCAAGTTATGACCAAAATGGTAACCGGTGCTACTACAAAGTGGCCGGGAAGAGGCAGTAGTAGAACTGGTTACCTTTTTGGTCATAACTTGCTTACTTTTCAAGATATCGATTTGGTTTCTTTTGCGTTAGGTACCTAAACGTATTGGCTTTCATTCGAAATTTTATTTTGGCGAAAATAAGAAAAAAATTTTTTGTATTTTTTTCAAAAAAACAAAGGGGTTAGTTCATCATAATTTTTGAGGAAAAAAATTTTTTTCGCACTACCCGCGAAAAAAGAATTCGAATTGAAGCCAATATGTTTATCTATCCAACGCAGAAGAAATCAAGTAAATATCTTAAAAACTAAGCAAGTTATGACCAAAATGGTAACCAGTGCTACTAAAAAGTGGCCGGGAAGAAGCAGTAGTAGAACTGGTTGCCTTTTTAGTCATAACTTGCTTACTTTTCAAGATATCGACTTGGTTTCTTTTGCGCTGGGTAGCTAAACGTATTGGCTTTCATTCGAAATTTTATTTTGGCGAAAATAAGAAAAAAAATTTTTGTATTTAAAAAAAAACAAAGGGGTTAGTTCATCATAATTTTTGAGGAAAAAAATTTTTTTCGCACTACGTGCCAAAAATGAATTCGAATTGAAGCCAATATGTTTATCTATCCAACGCAGAAGAAATCAAGTAAATATCTTAAAAACTAAGCAAGTTATGACCAAAATGGTAACCAGTGCTATTAAAAAGTGGCCAGGAAGAGGCAGTAGTAGAACTGGTTACCTTTTTGGTCATAACTTGCTTACTTTTCAAGATATCAACTTGGTTTCTTTTGCGTTGGGTAGCTAAACGTATAGGCTTTTATTCAAAATTTTATTTTGGCGAAAATAAGAAAAAAATTTTTTTTGTATTTTTTTCAAAAAAAACAAAGGGGTTAGTTCATCATAATTTTTGAGCAAAAAAATTTTTTTCGCACTACCCGCGAAAAAAGAATTCGAATTGAAGCCAATATGTTTATCTATCCAACGCAGAAGAAATCAAGTCAATATCTTAAAAACTAAGCAAGTTATGACCAAAATGGTAACCAGTGCTACTAAAAAGTGGCCGGGAAGAGGCAGTAGTAGAACTGGTTACCTTTTTGGTCATAACTTGCTTACTTTTCAAGATATCGACTTGGTTTCTTTTGCGTTGGCTTTGTATTGGCTTTCATTCGAAATTTTATTTTGGCGAAAATAAGAAAAAAAATTTTTTTGTATTTTTTAAAAAAAGAAAAAAAAACAAAGGGGTTAGTTCATCATAATTTTTGAGCAAAAAAATTTTTTTCGCACTACCCGCAAAAAAAAATTCGAATTGAAGCCAATATGTTTATCTATCCAACGCAGAAGAAATCAAGTCAATATCTTAAAAACTAAGCAAGTTATGACCAAAATGGCAACCAGTGCTATTAGAAAGTGGCCAGGAAGAGGCAGTAGTAGAACTGGTTACCTTTTTGGTCATAACTTGCTTACTTTTCAAGATATCGACTTGGTTTCTTTTGCGTTGGGTAGCTAAACGTATTGGCTTTTATTCGAAATTTTATTTTGGCGAAAATAAGAAAAAATTTTTTTGTATTTTTTTCAAAAAAACAAAGGGGTTAGTTCATCATAATTTTTGAGCAAAAAAATTTTTTTCGCACTATCCGCGGAAAAAGAATTCGAATTGAAGCCAATATGTTTATCTATCCAACGCAGAAGAAATCAAGTCAATATCTTAAAAACTAAGCAAGTTATGACCAAAATGGTAACCAGTGCTATTAAAAAGTGACCAGGAAGAGGCAGTAGTAGAACTGGTTGCCTTTTTAGTCCTAACTTGCTTACTTTTCAAGATATCGACTTGGTTTCTTTTGCGTTGGGTAGCTAAACGTATAGGCTTTCATTCGAAATTTTATTTTAGCGAAAATAAGAAAAAAAATTTTTTTGTATTTTTTTCAAAAAAAAACAAAGGGGTTAGTTCATCATAATTTTTGAGCAAAAAAATTTTTTTCGCACTACGTGCCAAAAGTGAATTCGAATTGAAGCCAATATGTTTATCTATCCAACGCAGAAGAAATCAAGTAAATATCTTAAAAACTAAGCAAGTTATGACCAAAATGGTAACCAGTGCTATTAAAAAGTGGCCAGGAAGAGGCAGTAGTAGAACTGGTTACCTTTTTGGTCATAACTTGCTTACTTTTCAAGATATCGACTTGGTTTCTTTTGCGTTGGCTTTGTATTGGCTTTCATTTGAAATTTTATTTTGGCGAAAATAAGAAAAAAATTTTTTTTGTATTTTTTTCAAAAAGACAAAGGGGTTAGTTCATCATAATTTTTGAGCAAAAAATTTTTTTCGCACTACCCGCGAAAAAAAAATTCAAATTGAAGCCAATATGTTTATCTATCCAACGCAGAAGAAATCAAGTCAATATCTTAAAAACTAAGCAAGTTATGACCAAAATGGTAACCAGTGCTATTAGAAAGTGGCCAGGAAGAGGCAGTAGTAGAACTGGTTACCTTTTTGGTCATAACTTGCTTACTTTTCAAGATATCGACTTGGTTTCTTTTGCGTTGGGTAGCTAAACGTATAGGCTTTCATTCGAAATTTTATTTTAGCGAAAATAAGAAAAAAAATTTTTTGTATTTTTTTTCAAAAAAACAAGGGTTAGTTCATCATAATTTTTAAGGAAAAAAATTTTTTTCGCACTACCCGGGCAAAAAGAATTCGAATTGAAGCCAATATGTTTATCTATCCAACGCAGAAGAAATCAAGTAAATGTCTTAAAAACTAAGCAAGTTATGACCAAAATGGTAACCGGTGCTACTACAAAGTGGCCGGGAAGAGGCAGTAGTAGAACTGGTTACCTTTTTGGTCATAACTTGCTTACTTTTCAAGATATCGATTTGGTTTCTTTTGCGTTAGGTACCTAAACGTATTGGCTTTCATTCGAAATTTTATTTTGGCGAAAATAAGAAAAAAATTTTTTGTATTTAAAAAAAAAAAAACAAAGGGGTTAGTTCATCATAATTTTTGAGGAAAAAAATTTTTTTCGCACTACCCGCGAAAAAAGAATTCGAATTGCAGCCAATATGTTTATCTATCCAACGCAGAAGAAATCAAGTCAATATCTTAAAAACTAAGCAAGTTATGACCAAAATGGTAACCAGTGCTACTAAAAAGTGGCCGGGAAGAGGCAGTAGTAGAACTGGTTACCTTTTTGGTCATAACTTGCTTACTTTTCAAGATATCGACTTGGTTTCTTTTGCGTTGGCTTTGTATTGGCTTTCATTTGAAATTTTATTTTGGCGAAAATAAGAAAAAAATTTTTTTTGTATTTTTTTTCAAAAAAACAAAGGGGTTAGTTCATCATAATTTTTGAGCAAAAAAATTTTTTTCGCACTACCCGCGAAAAAAGAATTCGAATTGAAGCCAATATATTTATCTATCCAACGCAGAAGAAATCAAGTCAATATCTTAAAAACTGAGCAAGTTATGACCAAAATGGTAACCAGTGCTATTAAAAAGTGGTCAGGAAGAGGCAGTAGTAGAACTGGTTACCTTTTTGGTCATAACTTGCTTACTTTTCAAGATATCGACTTGGTTTCTTTTGCTATGGGTAGCTAAACGTATTGGCTTTCATTCGAAATTTTATTTTAGCGAAAATAAGAAAAAAAATTTTTTTGTATTTTTTTCAAAAAAACATAATTTTTGAGGAAAAAAATTTTTTTCGCACTACCAGCGAAAAAAGAATTCGATTTGAAGCCAATATGTTTATCTATCCAACGCAGAAGAAATCAAGTAAGTATCTTAAAAACTAAGCAAGTTATGACCAAAATGGTAACCAGTGCTATTAAAAAGTGGCCAGGAAGAGGCAGTAGTAGAACTGGTTGCCTTTTTAGTCATAACTTGCTTACTTTTCAAGATATCGACTTGGTTTCTTTTGCGCTGGGTAGCTAAACGTATTGGCTTTCATTCGAAATTTTATTTTAGCGAAAATAAGAAAAAAAATTTTTTTGTATTTTTTTCAAAAAAACAAAGGGGTTAGTTCAGCATAATTTTTGAGGAAAAAAATTTTTTTCGCACTACCCGCGAAAAAAGAATTCGAATTGAAGCCAATATGTTTATCTATCCAACGCAGAAGAAATCAAGTCAATATCTTAAAAACTAAGCAAGTTATGACCAAAATGGTAACCAGTGCTATT
The DNA here is from genome assembly GCA_963681545.1 of Germaria angustata. Lineage (NCBI taxonomy): Eukaryota > Metazoa > Arthropoda > Insecta > Diptera > Tachinidae > Germaria > Germaria angustata. Next base: position 58,035,932 of record OY813001.1, on the reverse strand, counting down.
AGAAAGTGGCCAGGAAGAGGCAGTAGTAGAACTGGTTACCTTTTTGGTCATAACTTGCTTGCTTTTCAAGATATCGACTTGGTTTCTTTTGCGTTGGGTAGCTAAACGTATTGGCTTTCATTCCAAATTTTATTTTGGCGAAAATAAGAAAAAAAATTTTTTTGTATTTTTTTCAAAAAAACAAAGGGGTTAGTTCAGCATAATTTTTGAGGAAAAAATTTTTTTTCGCACTACCCGCGAAAAAAGAATTCGAATTGAAGCCAATATGTTTATCTATCCAACGCAGGAGAAATCAAGTAAATATCTTGAAAACTAAGCAAGTTATGACCAAAATGGTAACCAGTGCTACTAAAAAGTGGCCGGGAAGAGGCAGTAGTAGAACTGGTTACCTTTTTGGTCATAACTTGCTTACTTTTCAAGATATCGACTTGGTTTCTTTTGCTATGGGTAGCTAAACGTATTGGCTTTCATTCGAAATTTTATTTTAGCGAAAATAAGAAAAAAAATTTTTTTGTATTTTTTTCAAAAAAACATAATTTTTGAGGAAAAAAATTTTTTTCGCACTACCAGCGAAAAAAGAATTCGATTTGAAGCCAATATGTTTATCTATCCAACGCAGAAGAAATCAAGTCAATATCTTAAAAACTAAGCAAGTTATGACCAAAATGGTAACCAGTGCTATTAGAAAGTGGCCAGGAAGAGGCAGTAGTAGAACTGGTTACCTTTTTGGTCATAACTTGCTTACTTTTCAAGATATCGACTTGGTTTCTTTTGCGTTGGGTAGCTAAACGTATTGGCTTTTATTCGAAATTTTATTTTGGCGAAAATAAGAAAAAAATTTTTTGTATTTTTTTCAAAAAAACAAAGGGGTTAGTTCATCATAATTTTTGAGGAAAAAAATTTTTTTCGCACTACCCGCGAAAAAAGAATTCGAATTGAAGCCAATATGTTTATCTATCCAACGCAGAAGAAATCAAGTAAGTATCTTAAAAACTAAGCAAGTTATGACCAAAATGGTAACCAGTGCTATTAAAAAGTGGCCAGGAAGAGGCAGTAGTAGAACTGGTTGCCTTTTTAGTCATAACTTGCTTACTTTTCAAGATATCGACTTGATTTCTTTTGCGCTGGGTAGCTAAACGTATTGGCTTTCATTCGAAATTTTATTTTAGCGAAAATAAGAAAAAAAAATTTTATTTTTTTCAAAAAAACAAAGGGGTTAGTCATCATAATTTTTGAGAAAAAAAATTTTTTCGCACTACCCGCGAAAAAAGAATTCGAATTGAAGCCAATATGTTTATCTATCCAACGCAGAAGAAATCAAGTCAATATCTTAAAAACTAAGCAAGTTATGACCAAAATGGTAACCAGTGCTACTAAAAAGTGGCCGGGAAAAGGCAGTAGTAGAACTGGTTACCTTTTTGGTCATAACTTGCTTACTTTTCAAGATATCGAATTGGTTTCTTTTGCGTTGGGTAGCTAAACGTATTGGCTTTTATTCGAAATTTTATTTTGGCGAAAATAAGAAAAAAAATTTTTTGTATTTTTTTTTCAAAAAAACAAAGGGGTTAGTTAGTTCAGCATAATTTTTGAGGAAAAAAATTTTTTCGCACTACCCGCGAAAAAAGAATTCGAATTGAAGCGAATATGTTTATCTATCCAACGCAGGAGAAATCAAGTAAATATCTTGAAAACTAAGCAAGTTATGACCAAAATGGTAACCAGTGCTATTAAAAAGTGGCCAGGAAGAGGCAGTAGTAGAACTGGTTACCTTTTTGGTCATAACTTGCTTACTTTTCAAGATATCGACTTGGTTTCTTTTGCGTTGGGTAGCTAAACGTATTGGCTTTTATTCGAAATTTTATTTTGGCGAAAATAAGAAAAAAAATTTTTGTATTTTTTTCAAAAAAACAAAGGGGTTAGTTCAGCATAATTTTTGAGGAAAAAAATTTTTTTCGCACTACCCGCGAAAAAAATTCAAATGGAAGCCAATGTGTTTATCTATCCAACGCAGAAGAAATCAAGTCAATATCTTAAAAACTAAGCAAATTATGACCAAAATGGTAACCAGTGCTATTAAAAAGTGGCCAGGAAGAGGCAGTAGTAGAACTGGTTACCTTTTTGGTCATAACTTGCTTACTTTTCAAGATATCGACTTGGTTTCTTTTGCGTTGGGTAGCTAAACGTATTGGCTTTCATTCCAAATTTTATTTTGGCGAAAATAAGAAAAAACGTTTTTATATTTTTTTCAAAAAACAAAGGGGTTAGTTTAGCATAATTTTTGAGGGAAAAAATTTTTTTCGCACTACCCGCGAAAAAAGAATTCGAATTGAAGCCAATATGTTTATCTATCCAACGCAGAAGAAATCAAGTAAATATCTTAAAAACTAAGCAAGTTATGACCAAAATGGTAACCAGTGCTACTAAAAAGTGGCCGGGAAGAGGCAGTAGTAGAACTGGTTACCTTTTTGGTCATAACTTGCTTACTTTTCAAGATATCGACTTGGTTTCTTTTGCATTGGGTAGCTAAACGTATTGGCTTTCATTCGAAATTTTATTTTGGCAAAAATAAGAAAAAAATTTTTTTGTATTTTTATCAAAAAAACAAAGGGGTTAGTTCATCATAATTTATGAGGAAAAAATTTTTTTTCGCACTACCCGCGAAAAAAGAATTCGAATTGAAGCCAATATGTTTATCTATCCAACGCAGAAGAAATCAAGTCAATATCTTAAAAACTAAACAAGTTATGACCAAAATGGTAACCAGTGCTACTAAAAAGTGGCCGGGAAGAGGCAGTAGTAGAACTGGTTACCTTTTTGGTCATAACTTGCTTACTTTTCAAGATATCGACTTGGTTTCTTTTGCGTTGGGTAGCTAAACGTATTGGCTTTCATTCGAAATTTTATTTTGGCGAAGATAAGACAAAAATGTTTGTATTTTATTTTGGCGAAAATAAGAAAAACATTTTTTTGTATTTTTTTCAAAAAAACAAAGGGGTTAGTTCATCATAATTTTTGAGGAAAAAAATTTTTTCGCACTACCCGGGAAAAAAGAATTCGAATTGAAGCCAATATGTTTATCTATCCAACGCAGAAGAAATCAAGTCAATATCTTAAAAACTAAACAAGTTATGACCAAAATGGTAACTAGTGCTACTAAAAAGTGGCCGGGAAGAGGCAGTAGTAGAACTGGTTACCTTTTTGGTCATAACTTGCTTACTTTTCAAGATATCGACTTGGTTTCTTTTGCGTTGGGTAGCTAAACGTATTGGCTTTCATTCGAAATTTTATTTTGGCGAAGATAAGACAAAAATGTTTGTATTTTATTTTGGCGAAAATAAGAAAAAAATTTTTTTGTATTTTTTTCAAAAAAACAAAGGGGTTAGTTCATCATAATTTTTGAGGAAAAAAATTTTTTCGCACTACCCGGGAAAAAAGAATTCGAATTGAAGCCAATATGTTTATCTATCCAACGCAGAAGAAATCAAGTCAATATCTTAAAAACTAAACAAGTTATGACCAAAATGGTAACTAGTGCTACTAAAAAGTGGCCGGGAAGAGGCAGTAGTAGAACTGGTTACCTTTTTGGTCATAACTTGCTTACTTTTCAAGATATCGACTTGGTTTCTTTTGCGTTGGGTAGCTAAACGTATTGGCTTTCATTCGAAATTTTATTTTGGCGAAGATAAGACAAAAATGTTTGTATTTTATTTTGGCGAAAATAAGAAAAAAATTTTTTTGTATTTTTTTCAAAAAAACAAAGGGGTTAGTTCATCATAATTTTTGAGGAAAAAAATTTTTTCGCACTACCCGGGAAAAAAGAATTCGAATTGAAGCCAATATGTTTATCTATCCAACGCAGAAGAAATCAAGTCAATATCTTAAAAACTAAACAAGTTATGACCAAAATGGTAACTAGTGCTACTAAAAAGTGGCCGGGAAGAGGCAGTAGTAGAACTGGTTACCTTTTTGGTCATAACTTGCTTACTTTTCAAGATATCGACTTGGTTTCTTTTGCGTTGGGTAGCTAAACGTATTGGCTTTCATTCGAAATTTTATTTTGGCGAAGATAAGACAAAAATGTTTGTATTTTATTTTGGCGAAAATAAGAAAAAAACTTTTTTGTATTTTTTTCAAAAAAACAAAGGGGTTAGTTCATCATAATTTTTGAGGAAAAAAATTTTTTCGCACTACCCGGGAAAAAAGAATTCGAATTGAAGCCAATATGTTTATCTATCCAACGCAGAAGAAATCAAGTCAATATCTTAAAAACTAAGCAAGTTATGACGAAAACGGTAACCAGTGCTACTAAAAAGTGGCCGGGAAGAGGCAGTAGTAGAACTGGTTACCTTTTTGGTCATAACTTGCTTACTTTTCAAGATATCGACTTGGTTTCTTTTTTCGCGGGTAGTTTGAAAAAAATTTTTTTCCTCAAAATTTATGATGACATAATCTGTTTGTTTTTTTGAAAAAATGACAAAATTTTTTTCTTATTTTCGCAAAAAAAAATTCGAATTAAAGCCAATACGTTCAGCTATCCAACCCAAAGAAATCAAGTCGGTATCTTGAAAAGTAAGCAGGTTAGGACCAAAAAGGTAACCAGTTCCAGGCCTCTTCCCTGCCACTTTTTAGTAGAACTGGTTGCCATGCTTACTTGTAAGTTAATTTAAATTCATTTAAATTCTATAAAATGTGTAGAGCCATCCCCTCTCCATTTTTCCAATATGACCACTAACCTTCCCAAGAAATTCAAAAAAGGAAACGTTTTTTCAAATCCCATTTATTAAGCTTCTAAGATTATTTCAGATATCCCACTATTATATTCCCTTTAGGCACTCCCTGGACCACCATTTCTATGAAGTGTGGAGTACCAGCTCTCTCCATTTTTCCAATATGACCACTAATCTTCCCCAGAAATTAAAAAAAAGAAAACTTTTTTTCAAATCCCAGTTATTAAGCTTCCAAGATTATTTCAGATATCCCACTATTATATTCCATTTAAGCACTCCCTGGACCACCATTTCTATAAAGTGTGTAGTACCAGCCCTCTCCATTTTTCCAATATGACCATTAATATTCTCAAGATGTTACATTTCTTTAAACGAGCTATATTGCTGCTCTAATATGTATTTTGCCTTCCATATTGCCACAGTTTCATTATGAAATTCCTGGAGCATATTTCCTGATATACAGTTTTTTTATTCTTGTCGTATTTCCTATACTTCGCCTTTTAAATGAACCTAGTACATTTTGGGATTACTGTTAACAGAGCTCTGTTAACTGCGAAATTGTCATTACTAAAAAATATGGTTTTTGTCTGTACTAGTTAAATTTAAATTTATCTTCACACACATAAAAAATGGTTTGCTAAATTTCATTGTGGGTGTATGAGCACGTTCTTGACGCGCACTTGAGGTCTCTACAGCCAAAGCGATTGGAAAAATGACCGATATGGAAAGATTTAAAGTGCAAGAGATTGTGGAAGCCATAGGCTTATCACATGGCTCACAGGTTTAAATTTTGAATGATTACTTGGGTTTGAGAAAGCTTTCCGGAAGATGGATGCCACATGTACTCACAATCGAGCATAAACGTAAAAGAGATTTGACTCCAACGATGAAAACCTCTCACAAACAAATGCCTTTTTTGATGATATGTACAAATCATATTTTTGGAAGGGATAAAAAGTTGGAGAAACGTTGGACCAAGTGTATGAGAGCTCAAAAGAGATTGTGTTGGAAAATAAATATAAAATATTTTTAACTTAAATTTTTTTAATTAACACTATTTTTTGAACTTTTTTGTTTTAATATATGTATATATAATTTTTATAATCAAGCGTTAGGTCTTTTTTAAAAAATAATTTTATTCAATATTTCGACGCCTCTTTGGGCGTCTTCTACAGGAAATTTTTTTATTAATATGACAATAATAATAAGGTAGTAAACTATAAAACTGATACAGATAATGTTGCTCAATGTTATGGGCATTTGATTCGTAAATTAAACAGACTAATAGGAATGTAAAATATTTTTTATTGTTATAATATAATTAGTATAAAGGATTAGTTTTTTGTTTTCTTTAAAAAAAATTTTTACTTTATTAATTTTTGATTGGTTCATAAAAATTTTTTTCAATTTGTTCATTTATGTATGTATGTATGTAAAATAAGTTTTAAAAAAATTTTTTTCAATTGTCATATTAATAAAAAATTTCCTGAAGAAGACGCCCAAAGAGGCGTCGAAATATTGAATAAAATTATTTTTTAAAAAAAGACCTAACGCTTGATTATAAAAATTATATATATTCAATTTTTTTATTTACTGAATCCTTAATAAGACTTTAACTAATAATAAGTATTTAAATTTTAAATCTAATATTATTAATAATTTAAGTCCAGCCAACTCCAGGCAAAAAAATAATAATTTGTCCGGTTTCTTTTGTATTGTCCACACATCTCTCGTGTTCGGCTAAGGCAAGGATGACACTCCTTCCCAGCTGTGTGTGGCCTCTGTAATGCAGAATGATACGGCGTAGTGGATTTGGATGATACTCTAGGTTCTTTAATTATGTATGTCGTCACATATTTTTAAACCACGGTTGTATCCAATGGAACAACCAGATTTCTAGGAATAGAGCAAATTTTTAACATACAAGGCAGCGGCTGTAGTCGTACACAACATTTTATTTTGCCACTGAGGCTGAATTCCTTATCAGCATATTTGTTTTAATGCCGAATTTCTCCCCATAAGCCAATTAGTTCGAGCAGCTTTTAATTTGACTTGGATCCACTTAACGTTTATGTGCGATCTAGGTATTTGACATTATTGTGTTGCGGTAGAGATAAACTGTTGATTGATTTGGATGGGTGATATGTTTCCCTTCGCAATATAAAATTGATATGAACACATTTTCGTTCATTCACTTTAATTTTCCATGACTTTTAACCATTTTTCTAATACTTAAATGTATTCAAAGAATTTGCGGAATGCATCTTACAGGCTTTTGTGGAAGCTTAAAACGTTGATATGTCAAGGTTATTGCTTATTGGCATGTCAGAGACATATAGCAGTTACAAGATAGGACTTGATTTACTACCTTGAAGAACTTCTGCTTCCATTGGCTGTTCTGTACTTATAGAGTTACTTTTTTAATATTAATCTGTGACCACTTAATTAGCCTAAAAATAACTAAAATTTATAAATTAATCTTTCGCGTCATATTTTATGAAAGGCCTGGGAAACGTCAATGAAGAGAAGAGCATAACAATATTTTTCTTCCAACCTCATTTAGAAATCTATGTATTTGTTCGATCGTGCTATGTGCCACACTGCAACCAATTTGGTGATCCGGTATACACCCACTATCGCTCAGTATTGGGGTCAGCATGTTTACAAGTAGTTTCTCAAGTTCTTTAACATGTAAGATAACAGACTTATAGGCGGCCTGTATAATTCCACAATTAGGGGTCATAGTAATCATAGAAACCTTCCATTCCGACGGATAGTGTTGAATGCCTAAGATAGCATGAAAAATTAGAGGAATAGTTTTTTTATATACCAGGTAGTTCTAAGAGCATATTGTTACTAATTTTATCAACATTTGGGGCTTTTCTCGTGTTCAGACCATTTTCAATCTCACGAAAATTAAATCTTAGACGATTGCGGTTTCAGCGGCCACTTGTGGCAATTCCCTTATATCAACAGACATGTTTGGTATGAATACTTTTCTTAAGCAGTTAATCAAAAGGTTTCTTTTTCTATTGCCACTCCTTGCCCAATCTTCGTTAGGACAACGCAATGAAGTCTTTTGAGTCCTCTTTTCTGATGTTGCGTCTAGTTCCTGAAGGTGTTGTTGTAGCGATACAGTTTTTTTATACTCTAGAAGTTGTCTTCGCTGTTGTGAATATGGTCTGACAGTATGTGAATAATTCTATTCCGCCACTCATTATTAAAGCATAAACGAGAACACTTTCTTTAATAATTAAATAAACATGGAGTAAAAATATACTACATTTTGAGCAGCATAAAAAGTTTACCCTATTATTTTTGCGTTCCGATTTTGCCCCAACTTCTGACAATATTTGTAAAAATTAAAAAAGGAAATGAGAATTTGTATACTTATTTATAAATTTTCCACTTGTGGTAAAGGATATGAAAGAATACCCCTTTGAAAAAATATTGAAATTAATAATATCTTTTCTGTTGCTTCTTCATCACACCTCGTATTATTGATTCAAAATGCTTTTTTACTGTTTACAGGGTGTAAAGATTTTGAGGCAAGTTAAAACCTTATTTTTTATTAAATAAACGCAGGAAGATAGATTGTTACAACTAGATATAATATAAATAAGCTTAAAATTTTTAAACTTATTTATTACTAATTACTTGCGACAAATTGTTGTCTGCTTTAATTTCACTAAAATAAAATTATATACTTATATAAGTTTGTATATATGTACGTATGTATTTTTTGTACATATGTACATAGAGAAATATCCACCACTACAATGTTTGAAGTATATAAACCTGCATCATTCGTTATAGAAAGATTAGTTAGTTACCAAAATGTGAAGCAGCAGCAAGTGCATCTCAAAATACAAGATAAACAATATTCCGTGAAGTGAAAATATTAGAAAATATCTAAAGAAATTGTAAAAACAAAAAAATTAGTTTTTAAATCCAATGAGGTATTTTAAAAAGCATCATTTTGAATAAAAAAGAAGAAAGTAATTTAAGAAATCTATTTAATATTGTAGCATTGAAATGTCTGAATTTAGCGACAAAAATGCCAATGTGAATGGTAAGTAAAGTGTAATTTACGGTGTCAATGACTAAAGGTAAAAGATTCATCCTTCAAATTTGGTGGTTACAAAAAACGCATATTTGACTTATAAATTATATTTTACAAAAAAAATCTCTTTACAGCACTAGTAGAGAAAACTTAATTCTTATTTATTATTTAGAAACATTTGCCGTTTAGAAATACATACATCCTTGACGTGAGTAAAAAGCTAAAATATTTATCATGTGAACTACGAGTATTTTCCATGAACAAAAGATGAGGAAAAAAGTGAATGGAATAGAACAGAAATACAAAAACATATTGGCAATTGCCCGAATATCCTCTGCATCATCCGGTATATGACCCACAAGCTCCTTTAACCACTCTTCAATATTTTCAAGCTGACTTTTCAGATAATAACTCACAACCAAGGCCACAATGGAGCCACCGATAAAACCAGCACAAACATCAGACCAATGATGTTTATAATCCAAAATACGGCTCATCGCCACAAACAAGATTGTAAAAATGCAAGTGAAATTTTATTCACGATAAAAGTGATATTAACGAAAACGGAAAGTTGATTATTTATTTATTTTCTTTTTTTTGAGAGCTGGTCTATATGCCCGACATTTAACTGGTGTTTATGACAAATTTTAAACAAAAAATGTATTTCAATTACTAACTACTTTCTTTAAATTTATTCTGTGTTTACTTATTAACTTACAACTTCAAAAAAGAAGGAAGTTATCAATCCGTGTATATTATTTTAATTTTTTTTTTTAATTTTTGTATATGCAATACTTTATAATTAATGAAACGATTTTGAAATAATTGTTTTTGTTTGAGAGGGTTAACTGCCATAATTTTTTTTGAATATCGAAATATTGTTAATCGCATGACTCTACCACTTATGGACCGATTTTCTTGCCTGGGACTAAAATATAAAGTAAAAATGTATAATATCGGATTTTAAACTCGCCCATAATTGCGCTCGTTTTATAATCTGATCGATTGGCCATTTGTATTGAATTTGGTTTTATTTGTGCCAGAATTATTGCATGTCTATATATTTTATATCTGTGTATTTGTATCACTGTTCTAATTTAATATGTTGTCAGTCGGAACATTAATGATGTGCATAGTTCCTCTGCCTAATGAAATGGGGGCTTTTGTGCTTTCAAATCGGATTTATGTGATTCTATTCTCAACAATAACAAAAAAAAAAAACAGCGCATGTGGCCTACTGTGCTGTAACAGCTCTCAAACCAAACTTTGATGAAGTACCCCATTAAAAAGACAGCTTCCAAAAATATCACGAATGTGCTGTATCAATTAAATTGGTTTTAACCAAAACTTGCCACTGCATGATGATGTCTTAGTGCAGGATGTTGACAAAAGTAAACTTCTTACCTTTTTTAACAAATAAAATAATTGGCATTTAGCAAAAGCTCTAATTGTTTGTAACGATTAGTTGGGGAGAATATCCCAAATAATAAATTTCAATATTAAGTATTTTCAAATAAAATAATTTTATAATAAAGTAGGACTGGTTATTTACTAATTAGAATAAACGTCACATCTGCCAGTACAAATTTGCCAGTAGTCACGATTACTTTTTCTTTACGTGAAAGTAATTTTATCACTTATTGATTGAAGAAAACTAATGTTTTCGTTTAGATTTAAAGAAATAACAAGTTTTTTTATTGAAATAAAGTATTCTCATGTCGACTTTTATAGATTTATAGATTATCGGAATCGATGAAAATGTCATTTCTTAAAAAAGACTTCATTTTTTCACTACTTAATACAAGGAAGAAATGTACACAAATATACAGACATACAATAAATAAACACAGAACAACTTTAAAGGAAAAAGGTAAATAGATAGTAAATGCAAAAATTATATGTAATATACATCATTTATGAAATCTTTCGCCAAAATAATGAAATATGTATATGCATATTTACGCTAATGTTAATTATTCTATCGAAATTGTTAATTGATGTTAAATTAAACGAGGTTGATCGAAAAACTTAATGTTTCTGAGACCTTAAACTAATTAAATACCATTGTAAAATGTAAAAACTGTATTTCATATGACCTTCTGCCGAATTAAATTTATTTATAATTGCCGCAGATTCACTAACTTTAACGATGACTATTTGTTTAAGCTTCTATATGTTCTATATTCTTATGAAGTTATCAATTGCATATGGAAATATTTGTATAAACATACAATTTTTCAATCCTCTAAAAATGCGGTGAAAGGTTAATGAGCTGATAATGAGTTACATACATGAAACTAACAACATATCAATAAATTAAAAAATTGAGAGAAAACTCGAAATAATTTTTCGAAAATGAAAACATGTTGAAATATTTCTTAAAATATTAATAAAGTAAACATATCCATAAGGAAACAATACGTCTGAATGTTAATAAATAAACTTATATACAATATCTCAGTAAACATCAAACCTTTATCTTATTTATGTTATAAAATATAAAAATATGCTCTATAGCCCTACTACGTTGAAAGCAAACAAATTAGTGAATGAGATAAAGTTTAACAAAAAATTTTTTTACAAAAAAAAATTTGTTTACCAGATATACTTTTTTCATTGAGATTTATTTATTATAAGAAAAAGTTTAAGCAACACGAAATTTCCAGAGATAATTAAGAAACAAGCAATTCCCCTTTGGTGAAGCGTATATAAAATTCGGCACATTCGCAACAATACTTTCTAGATTTACTTGCTTTTATTGTGCAAAAATAACACTGTCTTTTTAATTACTTTATTTCTAGAAATTCCGAATAATAAATCTCAAGAGACAAACTTCACAACAAGTGGAAAATTTGAGGATTCCAAAGAAGCGATAACATTTACGGAGGCTTTAGAGAAAACCAGTAAGAAAAATAGATTAATTTTATTTTTTTACTACACCTACGCACATATACCTGCATATATTGCATTTTTAAATAAAACATAAAATGTTTTGTTTGTTGCGGCTTTAGCTGTTCAAATGCCGATCGATATTTCATTGGTCGCTAAACCAAATCGTCAGTGAACTTCAAGCAATGAAAACATTCAACCTCATGTTTATGCCAAAAGAATTAAATACAATATGAGAATTCAATATTGTATATACTCATTACAAAATATATGCAATGTCGCCACATGACCAGCTAAAGCCACAACAAACAAAACATTTTGCAAAAACTTTAATTGTTTTAATAATTAGTTGGGGAGAATATCCCGAAATAATAAATTTCAATATTAAAAATAAAATTTTATTTTACAGAGCAAATTTTAATTGAGCATAAAAAATTTCAAATGTCACTCAGGAATAGAGTATGCGAAAAATCGGTTTCGAATACAGTTTTGGCAGCAACAACAAAACCGGTTAACCGGATTTTATAGCATTTTTATATAAAAGTTTTATAAATATCGGGTCAAGTCATCAACATCATAAATTTTTCTGATGCACATTAGTGTGACATTATGTTAGTTGTTGTTGGACTGTTCTACTGATGAAGGCATAGGACTGGTCACTAAACAGTACCGGCAGCGATTGGTACTCTTCTCTCCTTTGTCGGTAATGTTAGCAGAATCGTCGGCAAAGTAAAAGAATTACTAAAAAAGGGCTACAACAAATGCAGCTTAAAAAAATTAATACGTCTATATTAGTGGCGCTGCAACATCGTTATAAAAATTATCAAAACGCCCAATAGTAGACTTGCATAAGAATTAAGCTCCTGTCTGTCCCCTTTCTTCTCTTCCACTATCCCTTTCACAAATAATTAACACTTTAATTAGTAGACATTAATACCCTGACTGTTACTTCTCTTTATAAAATAAATTAAATACTCGATTTAAAATTAACTTACGTATTCATGAAACCTAATTTGAGTTTGAAACGTATTTTAAGATAAATTATTCACGTAAAACTCTTTAACTATTTTCTACACAAATTTAAAATTAATAGATTTGATCAAATATAGGATTATCTCTAAACGTATTTTTCAAATAATATTATTAATATAATATACAGTTAAGGTGATGACATTGCAAAGAAAATGTTTTTGCTTATTTTTAATAAAACTTAAGGTTGTACATTTTACTTCTCGCTTAAAGTTGAGGCTAGACAAACTGTCCAAAGACAATTGAATAAATTTTCTAGCCTCTCTGTCCTTTTGTTATATTTATCCAAGTATATAGTGACGAATTTGATTCTACACTTTTTGGGGGGTTTTCTATGTTCTTGATTGTAAGTCCGATATCAATCTATCGGAGTTTTCAATACATTTTCAAAACAATTATGCAATTCTATTGAAATTGTATTTACGACTTTTGAATCATAGTTTTACTGTCAAACAAGTAAATAAAAAAATCTATTTTATACTTTTTATATGTAGTTTGAAAAGACGATAAGGCAGCGTAACGCATAAATTGTTTGAAATAAAAAAGTCAAAAGTTGTTTTTCGCTAAAAGCTTCAAAACTATTTTTCCCAGAAAAGAGGTGGATTGACACCCAAAACCCAGCATGACGAGTTGCTCAAAAATACAAGTTATTCGAAACCGGTTTATTTTCAGTCATTTTCTAAAACGAAATGTTTCTAAGTGTTTGAAGTTTGTGTGTTCGCAGCATTTCTGGAACAAATTTTAAACGTTTCGTTTTCGCAATTGAAGCCCTAATATATTCGTATCAAATAAAAATAAAAGAGCCGTGACACATATCATGATCTTTCTCGCAATATTACTTCTTAGAGTTTGGTTTCTTCAATTATTTCCTTATAATAACTTCTGGCGTTATACTGGGCAATGTTTTACTGGAATCTGCAGCGGTGGCCTATTATATGCCGATTGCGCATTGTGATCTTGACCTGAACAATTTCCGTAATGGCCTACTTACTGGAGTTAGTTATGTGGGTATAGCTATAAGCTCCCATTTCTGGGGATTTCTGGCTGATACCCAAGGTCGCAGAGTGGTTATGAGGCCAACATTATTGTTGGCCTTTGTTGTGACTGTATTTTCAAGTTTCTCTACTAATTTTTGGACAATGTTGGTTTTACGATTCATTAATGGCATATTGTAAGTATTATGTAGTGATTCAATTCAAAAATAGCTAATACCAATTTATTTATATCGAGCCTTAACCGCGAAACAAACGTAAGTCAGAATCACATAATTTTACAGAAGAATCTTTTTTATTAACTGCCTTTGCACTAAGTTGTAGGGGTACTGTAAATTTGATTTTGCTGTAAGTTTCTTATTCCACTTTAAATGCTGAACAAATTTTCAGATGTAATTTTAATGGTGGTGAATTACCGATTGCGATGAAAAAGCCAAATTGGAAAATTATGTCGATTACGTTTTTTTTGCCGGTAAGGGCACGATATTTAACAGATAAGTTACACTCCATTTAGATTTAACGTCTACTTAACATAAATACAATTTATATACATATCTATTAGATGTGAGCATGGGCGTAGCTAGGTATGGGCCTAGAGGGCCGTGGCACCCACCTAATTCTATAATAATTTTTTTTACATGCATACAATATAAAATTAAGAAATGCACAGGGTATTCTGGACGGATTGCTTTTTTGCTATTCAAGAAAACACAGCCAAACGCACCGTTCAAATCCCCCATTTTCATCACCTGCTGAATACTGGAAGCGATCTATATACATTCCTTATATAGATTCTTTAATTTCATCACTGGGCGGAAGATTTAATGAAGAGGATAGGACAACGTTTGCAATTCATTGTTTGCACCCGTCAAACATGCTTTCTTTAAAGCTGGAAGAGCTTAAAGATGCCACAAAAACGTTTGAGCATTTTTATAAGTTGGAAGATTTGGAAGGAGAAATTGAGCTTTAGTATAAATCTTGGCAACACAAAAAAAATGGGTGAAGACGAATTAGCCGACTTAGAGTGCACTACTGCAACTGTTGAGCTGTCGTTTAGCACTTTAAGGCAACTAAAAACATGGTTGCGCTCCACAATGACTGAAGCTCGTTTAAACGATGAAATAATATGCAATTTTACTTATTATCAAAAAATAAGCATATTGTATATTGCAGGACTATGTATGCTAAGCGTCCACCGAAGATTGGTAACCGAGAAGGACGAATTTTTGGAAAAAATTCTAGCAAAATTTTTAGAAGATCCACGCAGATTACTCCTCAAATATATCGAAATTGTAATAATCATAAAAAATCATTATCATAAAAAATCATAATTTTCGTGGCACCACCCTATTTCATATCTTGGCTACGCCCTTGGATGTGAGGAGTGTCAATTACGTTGTTAATTAATTCCACAATCACAAGTTATCGTAACTGAAATAAGAATTGCAACTACATTTAAGTGTAATTGAAAATTTTCACTAACAATTACTTGTAATCTAATTTTATTACACTAATTTTATTGCAACTTTCATTATTCAAGAACAATAGGTCTGTTCCAACACGATAAAGCAGTCACCCAACTTTACAAAAAACAAATAAAAATTTAGCAAGTGCAAGTGTTCATAAAATTTTATTTCTTTTTTTGCTCAAAGTTGCACGAACCTCGTACAAAAATAAAACCATCAGATGTTTGAATTAAGAAATGTTTTATGCGACTGAAATCAAAAAAATTGCATATTCAGTCAGTATTGGATAATTTTGTTGATTTGAGAGAGTGACTTTTGTTTATGTTCTCATTTGTTCAAAATTACAGAAAATCTTCTGGAAGAGACCTATGTAATATGATTTGCTGTCGTACATTGCTTTTCTATACCTAAATTTAAGTATTGAAAATTTCCTTATTATTAGCCAGTCTAGTATTCGATTTTTTTATCATTTATTGTGTTTATTTTAGTATTTCTGGTGCTTCCGCTACAGTTTACGCCTATTTGGGAGAGTTCCATACGGACCGTATACGCTCAAGAGCTATAATGATCGCATCTTTAATATACGGCTGTAGCGCCTTGTTAATGCCTGTTATTGGCAGATTGGTGATAAATCAAGATTGGCGTTTGCTTGTGCCGCTTTTGGGTATCACTTATAAACCCTGGCGCTTATTCGCAATACTTTGTGGCCTTCCCGGTTTCCTGGCGGGTATTTCCCTGTATTTTCTTCCCGAAAGTCCGAAATTTTTACTCTCCATCCAGAAGGAAAGTGAAGCAATTGAAGTTTTACAAAAAATGTACAAAATGAATGGCGGCAAAGAGAAATTGCAGGTGAAATTACAGCAAAATGCTGATGTTTAAGTTTTGTAATCTTCTCTTCATTATTAGGTTTTCCATATACTCACTGAAGAAGATAACAATGAGGTTTCGGCTATAAAAAATAAAAATCTGAACTTTTTCGTTAAACTGCTTCTGACCATGTGGAATCAAACAGTGCCATTGTTTCGTCACAAGTATTTGTGCACCACGCTGATAGTGTGCATCACACAGTTTTGGTTGTATGTTATAACAAACGGTCTGTTCATGTGGTATCCCTACATTATTAATGCAACGGCGGAGTTTATGAGATATAATCCGGGAGTCAATGAGAACTTATGTGAGATCGTTTACGGGAATTATGCAAATCATACGGAAGGAGTAGGTACAATGAATTTTCATAATAACTTATGATTTATTTGGGTTCATTGGGCAGACCGTGGATTGTTTAGAAAAATTTGAAAATTCTACATATACGTATTCGTTATGTATGGAAACATTTTATATATGTGCGTTTGCACTAATAGCAGTGATAATAAATCGTTTAGGAAAAATCCTTATATTATGTAAGTAGTAATTTCAAACTTAGTCTCAGACTTCATTTTATCTTGCATCTGTTGCAGTTACTTGCATCATATTCTTTAGTTGCTCTGGTTTGACGGCCGTTTGGCTGCCATATACTTCCATTGCAGTCATTTTTTACTGTATATTATTTATGATAGGTGTATGCATTAATGTCTTAGGAGGAGCTACTGTTGATTTGTATCCCACACAATTAAGGTTTGCATGAAAGCTTTGCCTAAAATTTTCTTAATAAATTTTTTTTAAATTTTCATAGAGGCATGGCGATTTGTGTTTCTTTGATGATGGGTCGAATTGGCAGCATTGTTGCCACAAATATAATTGGTGCATTTTTGACAACTTATTGTGAGATGACATTTTATGTACCTTGTTTATCCTTAATAGCCTGTGCCTTCCTTATTTTGTTTTTACCACGTCCTATTTTGAAAGAATAAAAATCTTAAAAGTCTCATCTTCAAAATAATTAATAGATATTTACATTATAATATAATATATTATATATTATATGTATATTATATTATAATATAAATATTATATTATAACATAATATTTACTTATATATTTTGGGAGCGCTTTTTAAATTTGAATGTTAGAAAAAAACATTACGATTGGACTAAAATAAATATATGTATGTACTTAATTCTATGGTTGTTTTAATTAAATATATGAGGTAAATAATAAGTCATAAAGTTCATCAAGGATGGGATTATTTTGCAAATTGAAAATAAATACGGCTGTAAAATATTCATAATTGTAATAATGAGCTAAAAACGACAATTGTAGAGACAGTCATCCGGAAATTAATGAGAGAAGTTAATTTTTTTTTGTCTGTTTAGTGCACTGGAAGTTTTTTTCTTTAGAAATTAAATACTTTCATATTATACTACGATAAGCTATTTATCCCTTGGAATCTACTTACGAGTATTATTAAGTAAGTTCTCAATACACTTGTTGTTATCGATTGAACGTGCATTTAACACAACAATCAATGATAATCATATCGACAGGCTATATCAAGGCGAATTCATAACAGGTTAAATCACCACTACAACAAATACCACTCAACGTCAAAAACAGACGAATAAACGTAGAAAGCAAAGGAAATTATGCCAAAGTAATCAAAATAAATAAGCAAATAGTCAAAAGAAATGAATAAATTTTGACATTGAGTAACGAAAAAAGTTATCAGCTGCGCTGTCAACTCGACCTACTACGAATTTGCCTTGACTATATTTTTGTAGTATATTTTACAAGGCATACGGAGACGGGATTTTTCTCATGCTTTTATAGCAGATTTAGAACAAGTGTAATTGGAATTAATCTTGCAATGTGTACGTACAGACGTCTGAAAAAGATACTAGCTGGCCAATGTAAATACAGTCAAGTTTGTAGAAATCCCCTTTTACGTTATGAAAAATGAAAGACAGAAAGACGAAGTTTGTGGAAAAGGGACGACAATGTACAGTGTGTAGTACACGATTATCTATACTATACATTTTTATGTTTCTCTTTTCTACTTTTGCAATTTTCCAACCAACTATGCCAAAATCACCACGGTATATCCCTTTTAACCGTAGCGGGAAAAATGTACTCGAGAATACTCACTGAAAGACTGAGGAGCAAGATAGATCATTAGCTTGAAGAGGAACAATATGGTTTTAGACAAAATCGTGGAACCCAAGACTAAATATTCACGATGAGACAAATTTCGGAAAAAATTCGGAATTCAATAGGAATATTTATTGCTGCTGTATAGACCTGGAGAAAGCTTTTGATACGGTAGAATGGCAAAAAATATGGGAGGTGCTTCAGAAACGGAATATTGACAACATATTGATCAAACGATTCAGGAGCTTTTACGAAATATGCCGAAATTACATAAGAATGCGATATACTAAGTCTTATCTGTTTATAATACTGATGGATGACGTAATCCAATTTTGCAGGGATTCATTTCCAACAAAACCTTAATATTTTTGTAAACGAAATGACCAGGAGAGGCCTCCGTATAAACACAAGAAAAACAGAAACCATGATAAAAAGCCGCGATAGGAATCATCATCAAATGTATATAGGATCCGAAGCATTAAAACAAGTTGAACACTTCCGTTACTTGGGTGTCACAATTAGCGAAGATGGAAAAGCGGAGAGGGATCTAAATCACAGAATAGCCACAACTGCAAAACTTGCTGTATACAATTCCACGTATATACCAAGCCTTACATATGGCTGCAAATCATGGGCGCTAACAACAAAAAATCAAAGCAGACTTCAGGCAACAGAAATGAAATACTTAAGACGTGTGGGCGGTAAAACAAGACGAGACAGAGTACGGAACGACACTATACGAGCCAGCCACAACAAAATCGAACGCAATAGGCTAAGGTGGTTTGGAGTCTTAGAAGCACGACCGACTTGAACGAGAAACAGAGGAATAAGAAGAATAACGTGGCAGGACACTATTAACAATATTCTGACAGAAAAAGGAATCGAGCCCATAACTGCCAAAAGATAGATTCAAGTGGAGAAATCTTTACAAAAACCTTATGACCGAAAAGGTAATCAGTTCTACTACTGCCTCTTCCCGGCCACTTTTTAGTAGAACTGGTTAACGTTTTGGTCATAACTTGCTTAGTTTTCAAGATATCGACTTGATTTCTTTTGCGTTGGATAGATAAACGTATTGGCATTAATTTGATTTTTTTTTTCGCGGGTAGTGCGAAAAAATTTTTTTCCTCAAAATTTATGTTGACATAACCTCTTTGTTTTTTTGAAAAAAATACAAAAAAAAATTTTTTTCTTATTTTCGCAAAAAAAAAAATTAATTAAAGCCAATACGTTTAGCTATCCAACCCAAAGAAACCAAGTCGATATCTTGAAAAGTAAGCAGGTTAGGACCAAAAAGGTAACCAGTTTTAGGCCTCTTCCCTGCCACTGGTTGCCATTTTGGTCATAACTTGTAAGTTAATTTAAATTCATTTAAATTCCATATAGTGTGTAGTGCCATCCCCTCTCCATTTTTCCAATATGACCACTAATCTTCCCCAGAAATTTAAAAAAAAGAAAACTTTTTTCAAATCCCAGTTATTAAGCTTCCAAAATTATTTCAGATATCCCACTATTATATTCCATTTAAGCATTCCCTGGATCACCATTTCTATATATAGTGTGTAGGACCAGCTCCTCTCCATTTTTCCAATATGACCATTAATATTCTCAAGATGTTACATTTCTTTAAACGAGCTATATTGCTGCTCTAACATGTATTTTGCCTTCCATATTGCCACAGTTTCATTATGAAATTCCTGGAGCATATTTCCTGATATATAGTTTTTTATCCTTGTCGTTGTTCCTATATTTCGCCTTTTAAATGAACCTAGTCCATTTTGGGATTTCTGTTAACTGATTAACAGAGCTCTGTTAACTGCGAAATTGTCATTACTAAAAAATATGGTTTTTGTCTGTACTAGTTAAATTTAAATTTATCTTCACACACATAAAAAATGGTTTGCTAAATTTCATTGTGGGTGTATGAGCACGTTCTTGACGCGCACTTGAGGTCTCTACAGCCAAAACGATTGGAAAAATGACCGATAGGGAAAGATTTAAAGTGCAAGAGATTGTGGAAGCCATAGGCTTATCACATGGCTCACAGGTTGAAATTTTGAATGATTACTTGGGTTTGAGAAAGCTTTCCGGAAGATGGATGCCACATGTACTCACAATCGAACATAAACGTAAAAGAGATTTGACTCCAACGATGAAAACCTCTCACAAACAAATGCCTTTTTTGATGATATGTACAAATCATATTTTTGGAAGGGATAAAAAGTTGGAGAAACGTTGGACCAAGTGTATGAGAACTCAAAAGAGATTGTGTTGGAAAATAAATATAAAATATTTTTAACTTAAATTTTTTTAATTAACACTATTTTTTCGACCTTTTTTGTTTTAATATATATAATTTTTATAATCAAGCGTTAGGTCTTTTTTTAAAAAATAATTTTATTCAATATTTCGACGTTTCTTTGGGCGTCTTCTTAAGGAAATATTTTAATTAATATGACAATAATAATAAGGTACTAAACTATAAAACTGATACAGATAATGTTGCTCAATGTTATAGGCATTTGATTCGTAAATTAAACAGACTAATAGGAATGTAAAATATTTTTTATTGTTATAATATAATTAGTATAAAGGATTTTTCATTTCTTCAGAGGTAAAAAACATTTTGTTTAGTTTTTTGTTTTTTTGTTTTCTTTAAAAAAATTTTTTACTTTATTAATTTTTGATTGGTTCATAAAAATTTTTTTCAATTTGTTCATTTATGTATGTATGTATGTAAAATAAGTTTTAAAAAAATTTTTTTCAATTATATTAATAAAAAATTTCCTGAAGAAGACGCCCAAAGAGGCGTCGAAATATTGAATAAAATTATTTTTTAAAAAAAGACCTAACGCTTGATTATAAAAATTATATATATTCAATTTTTTTATTTACTGAATCCATAATAAGACTTTAACTAATAATAAGTATTTAAATTTTAAATCTAATATTATTAATAATTTAAGTCCAGCCAACTCCAGACAAAAAAATAATAATTTCTCCGGTTTCTTTTGTATTGTCCACACATCTCTCGTGTTCGGCTAAGGCAAGGATGTCACTCCTTCCCAGCTATGTGTGGCCTCTGTAATGCAGAATGATACGGCGTAGTGGATTTGGATGATACTCTAGGTTCTTTAATTATGTATGTCGTCACATATTTTTAAACCACGGTTGCATTCAATGGAACAACCAGGTTTGTAGGAATAGAGCAAATTTTTAACATACCAGGCAGCGGCTGTAGTCGTACACAACATTTGATTTTGCCACTGAGGCGGTGCCCCACAGCTGAATTCCTTATCAGCATATTGGTTTTAATGCCGAATTTTTCCCCATAAGCCAATTAGTTCGAGCAGCCTTTAATTTGACTTGGATCCACTTAACGTTTATGTGCGATCTAGGTATTTGACATTATTGTGTTGCGGTATAGATGAACTGTTGATTGATTTGGATGGGTGATATGTTTCCCTTCGCAATATAAAATTGATATGAACACATTTTCGTTCATTCACTTTAATTTTCCATGACTTTTAACCATTTTTCTAATACTTAAATGTATTCGTGGAATTTGCGGAATGCATCTTACAGGCTTTTGTGGAAGCTTAAAACGTTGATATGTCAAGGTTATTACTTATTGGCATGTCAGAGACATATAGCAATTACAAGATAGGACTTGATATACTACCTTGAAGAACTTCTGCTTCCAATGGCTGTTCTGTACTTTCGTGTCATATTTTATGAAACGCCTGAGAAACGTCAATGAAGAGAGCATAACAATATTTTTCTTCTAACCTCATTTACAAACCTATGTATTTGTTCGATCGTGCTATGTGCCACACTGCAACCAATTTTGTGATCCGGTATAGGCCCACTATCGCTCAGTATTGGGGTCATCATGTTTACAAGTAGTTTCTCAAGTTCTTTAACATGTAAGATAACAGACTTATAGGCGGCCTGTATAATTCCACAATTAGGGGTCATAGTAATCATAGAAACCTTCCATTCCGACGGATAGTGTTGAATGCCTAAGATAGCATTAAAAATTAGAAGAATAGTTTTTTTTTATATACCAGGTATTTCTAAGAGCATATTGTTACTAATTTTATCAACATTTGGGGCTTTTCTCGTGTTCAGACCATTTTCAATCTCACGAAAATTAAATCTTAGACGATTGCGGTTTCAGCGGCCACTTGTGGCAATTCCCTTATATCAGCAGACATGTTTGGTATAAATACTTTTCTTAAAGGGTTAATCAAAAGGTTTCTTTTTCTATTGCCACTCCTTGCCCAATCTTCGTTAGGACAACGCAATAGAGTCTTTTGAGTCCTCTTTTCTGATGTTGCGTCTAGTTCCTGAAGGTGTTGTTGTAGCGATACAGTTTTTTTATACTCTAGAAGTTGTCTTCGCTGTTGTGAATATGGTCTGACAGTATGTGAATAATTCTATTCCGCCACTCATTATTAAAGCATAAACGAGAACACTTTCTTTAATAATTAAATAAACATGCAGTAAAAATATACTACATTTTGAGCAGCATAAAAAGTTTACCCTATTATTTTTGCGTTCCGATTTTGCCCCAACTTCTGACAATATTTGTAAAAATTAAAAAAGGAAATGAGAATTTGTATACTTATTTATAAATTTTCCACTTGTGGTAAAGGATATGAAAGAATACCCCTTTGAAAAAATATTGAAATTAATAATATCTTTTCTGTTGCTTCTTCATCACACCTCGTATTATTTGATTCAAAATGCTTTTTTACTGTTTACAGGGTGTAAAGATTTTGAGGCAAGTTAAAACCTTATTTTTTATTAAATAAACGCAGGAAGATAGATTGTTACAACTAGATATAATATAAATAAGCTTAAAATTTTTAAACTTATTTATTACTTATTACTTGCGACAAATTGTTGTCTGCTTTAATTTCACTAAAATAAAATTATATACTTATATAAGTTTGTATATATGTATGTATGTATTTTTTGTACATATGTACATAGAGAAATATCCACCACTACAATGTTTGAAGTATATAAACCTGCATCATTCGTTATAGAAAGATTAGTTAGTTACCAAAATGTGAAGCAGCAGCAAGTGCATCTCAAAATACAAGATAAACAATATTCGTGAAGTGAAAATATTAGAAAATATCTAAAGAAATTGTAAAAACAAAAAAATTAGTTTTTAAATCCAATGAGGTATTTTAAAAAACATCATTTTGAATAAAAAAAGAAGAAAGTAATTTAAGAAATCTATTTAATATTGTAGCATTAAAATGTCTGAATTTAGCGACAAAAATGCCAATGTGGATGGTAAGTAAAGTGTAATTTACGGTGTCAATGACTAAAGGTAAAAGATTCATCCTTCAAATTTGGTGG
This sequence comes from Germaria angustata, assembly GCA_963681545.1. NCBI lineage: Eukaryota > Metazoa > Arthropoda > Insecta > Diptera > Tachinidae > Germaria > Germaria angustata. Next base: position 58,012,366 of record OY813001.1, on the reverse strand, counting down.
TTACAAAAAACGCATATTTGACTTATAAATTATATTTTACAAAAAAATCTCTTTACAGCACTAGTAGAGAAAACTTAATTCTTATTTATTATTTAGAAACATTTGCCGTTTAGAAATACATACATCCTTGACGTGAGTAAAAAGCTAAAATATTTATCATGTGAACTACGAGTATTTTCCATGAACAAAAGATGAGGAAAAAAGTGAATGGAATAGAACAGAAATACAAAAACATATTGGCAATTGCCCGAATATCCTCTGCATCATCCGGTATATGACCCACAAGCTCCTTTAACCACTCTTCAATATTTTCAAGCTGACTTTTCAGATAATAACTCACAACCAAGGCCACAATGGAGCCACCGATAAAACCAGCACAAACATCAGACCAATGATGTTTATAATCCAAAATACGGCTCATCGCCACAAACAAGATTGTAAAAATGCAAGTGAAATTTTATTCATGATAAAAGTGATATTAACGAAAACGGAAAGTTGATTATTTATTTATTTTCTTTTTTTTGAGAGCTGGTCTATATGCCCGACATTTAACTGGTGTTTATGACAAATTTTAAACAAAAAATGTATTTCAATTACTAACTACTTTCTTTAAATTTATTCTGTGTTTACTTATTAACTTACAACTTCAAAAAAGAAGGAAGTTATCAATCCGTGTATATTATTTTAATTTTTTTTTTTAATTTTTGTATATGCAATACTTTATAATTAATGAAACGATTTTGAAATAATTGTTTTTGTTTGAGAGGGTTAACTGCCATAATTTTTTTTGAATATCGAAATATTGTTAATCGCATGACTCTACCACTTATGGACCGATTTTCTTGCCTGGGACTAAAATATAAAGTAAAAATGTATAATATCGGATTTTAAACTCGCCCATAATTGCGCTCGTTTTATAATCTGATCGATTGGCCATTTGTATTGAATTTGGTTTTATTTGTGCCAGAATTATTGCATGTCTATATATTTTATATCTGTGTATTTGTATCACTGTTCTAATTTAATATGTTGTCAGTCGGAACATTAATGATGTGCATAGTTCCTCTGCCTAATGAAATGGGGGCTTTTGTGCTTTCAAATCGGATTTATGTGATTCTATTCTCAACAATAACAAAAAAAAAAACAGCGCATGTGGCCTACTGTGCTGTAACAGCTCTCAAACCAAACTTTGATGAAGTACCCCATTAAAAAGACAGCTTCCAAAAATATCACGAATGTGCTGTATCAATTAAATTGGTTTTAACCAAAACTTGCCACTGCATGATGATGTCTTAGTGCAGGATGTTGACAAAAGTAAACTTCTTACCTTTTTTAACAAATAAAATAATTGGCATTTAGCAAAAGCTCTAATTGTTTGTAACGATTAGTTGGGGAGAATATCCCAAATAATAAATTTCAATATTAAGTATTTTCAAATAAAATAATTTTATAATAAAGTAGGACTGGTTATTTACTAATTAGAATAAACGTCACATCTGCCAGTACAAATTTGCCAGTAGTCACGATTACTTTTTCTTTACGTGAAAGTAATTTTATCACTTATTGATTGAAGAAAACTAATGTTTTCGTTTAGATTTAAAGAAATAACAAGTTTTTTTATTGAAATAAAGTATTCTCATGTCGACTTTTATAGATTTATAGATTATCGGAATCGATGAAAATGTCATTTCTTAAAAAAGACTTCATTTTTTCACTACTTAATACAAGGAAGAAATGTACACAAATATACAGACATACAATAAATAAACACAGAACAACTTTAAAGGAAAAAGGTAAATAGATAGTAAATGCAAAAATTATATGTAATATACATCATTTATGAAATCTTTCGCCAAAATAATGAAATATGTATATGCATATTTACGCTAATGTTAATTATTCTATCGAAATTGTTAATTGATGTTAAATTAAACGAGGTTGATCGAAAAACTTAATGTTTCTGAGACCTTAAACTAATTAAATACCATTGTAAAATGTAAAAACTGTATTTCATATGACCTTCTGCCGAATTAAATTTATTTATAATTGCCGCAGATTCACTAACTTTAACGATGACTATTTGTTTAAGCTTCTATATGTTCTATATTCTTATGAAGTTATCAATTGCATATGGAAATATTTGTATAAACATACAATTTTTCAATCCTCTAAAAATGCGGTGAAAGGTTAATGAGCTGATAATGAGTTACATACATGAAACTAACAACATATCAATAAATTAAAAAATTGAGAGAAAACTCGAAATAATTTTTCGAAAATTAAAACATGTTAGAATATTTCTTAAATTATTAATAAAGTAAACATATCCATGAGGAAACAATACGTCTGAATGTTAAAAAATAAACTTATATACAATATCTCAGTAAACATCAAACCTTTATCTTATTTATGTTATAAAATATAAAAATATGCTCTATAGTCCTACTACGTTGAAAGCAATCAAATTAGTGAATGAGATAAAGTTTAACAAAAAATTTAAAAAAAAAAATTTGTTTACCAGATATACTTTTTTCATTGAGATTTATTTATTATAAGACAAAGTTTAAGCAAAACGGAATTTTCAGAGATAATTAAGAAACAAGCAATTCCCCTTTGGTGAAGCGTATATAAAATTCGGCACATTCGAAACAATACTTTCTAGATTTACTTGCTTTTATTGTGCAAAAATAACACTGTCTTTTTAATTACTTTATTTCTAGAAATTCCGAATAATAAATCTCAAGAGACAAACTTCACAACAAGTGGAAAATTTGAAGATTCCAAAGAAGCGATAACATTTACGGAGGCTTTAGAGAAAACCAGTAAGAAAAATAGATTAATTTTATTTTTTTACTACACCTACGCACATATACCTGCATATATCTATTGCTTTTTTAAATAAAACATAAAATGTTTTGTTTGTTGCGGCTTTAGCTGTTCAAATGCCGATCGATATTTCATTGGTCGCTAAACGAAATCGTCAGTGAACTTCAAGCAGTTTGAAAACATTCAACCTCTTATTTTTATGCCAAAAGAATAAAATACAATATGAGAATTCAGTATGGTATATAATCATTACAAAATACATGCAATGTCGGCATATGAACAGCTAAGGCCAAAACAAACAAAATATTTTGCAAAAACTCTAATTATAATAATTAGTTGGGAAGAATATCCCGAAATATAAAAACATAAAATTTTATTTTACAGACCAAATTTTAATTGAGCATAAAAAATTTCAAATGTCACTCCGAAATAGAGTATGCGAAAAATCGGTTTTCGAACGATTCGAAAAGTAAAAAACCGGTTTCGAATACAGTTTTGGCAGCAACAACAAAACCGGTTAACCGGATTTTATAACATTTGTATATAAAAGTTTTATAAATGAAACTATTTGCTATTGACTAAAGTGGATGGCGCATTGACTACGTAGAAAGTTATGACTAAGAACATGACTTCGATCCCTGTTCGGGTCAAGTCATCCACATCATAAATTTTTCTGATGCACATTAGAGTGACATTATGTTAGTTGTTGTTGGACTGTTCTACTGATGAAGGCATAGGTCTGGTCACTAAACAGTACCGGCAGCGATTGGTACTCTTCTCTCCTTTGTCGGTAATGTTAGCAGAATCGTCGGCAAAGTAAAAGAATTACTAAAAAAGAGCTACAACAAATGCGGCTTAAAAAAGTTAATGCGTCTACTCAATATTAGTGGCGCTGAAACATCGTTATAAAAATTATCAAAACGCCCAATAGCAGAGTTGCATAAGAATTAAGATCATTCGTTTCACCACCTGTCTGTCCCCTCTCTTCTCTTCCAATATCCCTTTCACAAATAAGTAACACTTTAAGTAGTAGACATTAATACCCTGACTGTTACTTCTCTTTATAAAATAAATACTAGATTTAAAATTAACTTACGTAAACCTAATTTGAGTTTGAAACGTATTTTAAGATAAATTATTCACGTAGAACTCTTTAACTATTTTCTACACTAATTTAAAATTAATAGATTTGATCAAATATAGGATTATCTCTAAACGTATTTTTGAAATATTATTAATATAATATGCAGTTAAGGTGATGACATTGCAAAGAAAATGTTTTTGCTTATTTTTAATAAAACTTAAGGTTGTACATTTTACTTCTCGCTTAAAGTTGAGGCTAGACAAACTGTCCAAAGACAATTGAATAAATTTTATAGCCTCTCTGTCCTTTTGTAATATTTATCCAAGTATATAGTGACGAATTTGATTCAACACTTTTTTGGGGGTTTTCTATGTTCTTGATTGTAAGTCCGATATCAATCTATCGGAATTTTCAATACATTTTCAACACAATTATGCAATTCTATTGAAATTGTATTTACGACTTTTGAATCATAGTTTTACTGTCAAACAAGTAAATAAAAAAATCCATTTTATACTTTTTATATGTAGTTTGAAAAGACGATAAGGCAGCGTAACGCATAAATTGTTTGAAATAAAAAAAGTCAAGAGTTGTTTTTCGCTAAAAGCTTCAAAACTATTTTTCCCAGAAAAGAGGTGGATTGACACCCAAAACCCAGCATGACGAGTTGCTCAAATATACAAGTTATTCGAAACCGGTTTATTTTCAGAAAAGCAACTAACCGTTTAACCGGTTTTCGGTTGTGGTTCTGGTTGTGGTTTTTACATACTCTACTCAGGAAATATAGGGAGTCATTTTCTAAAACGAAATGTTTCTAAGTGTTTGAAGTTTGTGTGGAAAAAAATCTCACTATCAAACGAGTTCGCAGCATTTCTGGAACAAATTTTAAACGTTTCGTTTTCGCAATTGAAGCCCTAATATATTCGTATCAAATAAAAATAAAAGAGCCGTGACACATATCATGATCTTTCACGCAATATTACTTCTTAGAGTTTGGTTTCTTCAATTATTTCCTTATAATAACTTCTGGCGTTATACTGGGCAATGTTTTACTGGAATCTGCAGCGGTGGCCTATTATATGCCGATTGCGCATTGTGATCTTGACCTGAACAATTTCCGTAATGGCCTACTTACTGGAGTTAGTTATGTGGGTATAGCTATAAGCTCCCATTTCTGGGGATTTCTGGCTGATACCCAAGGTCGCAGAGTGGTGATGAGGCCAACATTATTGTTGGCCTTTATTGTGACTGTATTTTCAAGTTTCTCTACTAATTTTTGGACAATGTTGGTTTTACGATTCATTAATGGCATATTGTAAGTATTATGTATTGATTCAATTCAAAAATAGCTAATACCAATTTATTTATATCGAGCCTTAACCGCGAAACAAACGTAAGTAAGAATCACATAATTTTACAGAATAATCTTTTTTATTAACTGCCTTTGCACTAAGTTGTAGGGGTACTGTAAATTTGATTTTGCTGTAAGTTTCTTATTCCACTTTAAATGGTGAACAAATTTTCAGATGTAATTTTAATGGTGGTGAATTACCGATTGCGATGAAAAAGCCAAATTGGAAAATTATGTCGATTACGTTTTTTTTTGCCGGTAAGGGCACGATATTTAACAGATAAGTTACACTCCATTTAGATTTAACGTCTACTTAACATAAATACAATTTATATACATATCTATTAGATGTGAGCATGGGCGTAGCTAGGTATGGGCCTAGAGGGCCGTGGCACCCACCTAATTCTATAATAATTTTTTTTACATGCATACAATATAAAATTATTAAGAAATGCACAGGGTATTGTGGACGGATTGATTTTTCTATTCAAGAAAACACAGCCAATTTGGGAATAGAGATGTCTGTTCCAAGGATAGTCTCTCGTCAAACGCACCGTTCAAATCCCCCATTTTCATCACCTGCTGAATACTGGAAGCGATCTATATACATTCCTTATATAGATTCTTTAATTTCATCACTGGGCGGAAGATTTAATGAAGAGAATAGGACAGCGTTTGCAATTCATTGTTTGCACCCGTCAAACATGCTTTCTTTGAAGCTGGAAGAGCTTAAAGATGCCACAAAAACGTTTGAGAATTTTTATAAGTTGGAAGATTTGGAAGGAGAAATTGAGCTTTGGTATAAATCTTGGCAACACAAAAAAAATGGGTGAAGACGAATTAGCCGACTTAGAGTGCACTACTGCAACTGTTGAGCTGTCGTTTAGCACTTTAAGGCAAGTAAAAACATGGTTGCGCTCCACAATGACTGAAGCTCGTTTCAACGGTAAAATAATATGCAATTTTACATATTATCAAAAAATTAGTATATTCTATATTGCAGGACTATGTATGCTAAGCGTCCACCGAAGATTGGTAACCGAGAAGGACGAATTTTTGGAAAAAATTCTAGCAAAATTTTCAGAAGATCCACGCAGATTACTCCTCAAATATATCGAAATTGTAATAATCATAAAAAATCATTATCATAAAAAATCATAATTTTCGTGGCACCACCCTATTTCATATCTTGGCTACGCCCTTGGATGTGAGGAGTGTCAATTACGTTGTTAATTAATTCCACAATCACAAGTAATCGTAACTGAAATAAGAATTGCAACTACATTTAAGTGTAATTGAAAATTTTCACTAACAATTACTTGTAATCTAATTTTATTACACTTCTTTTTTTTGCAACTTTCATTATTCAAGAACAATAGGTCTGTTCCAACACGATAAAGCAGTCACCCAACTTTACAAAAAACAAATAAAAATTTAGCAAGTGCGAGTGTTCATGAAATTTTATTTCTTTTTTTGCTCAAAGTTGCACGAACCTCGTACAAAAATAAAACCATCAGCTGTTTGAATTAAGAAATGTTTTATGCGACTGAAATCAAAAAAATTGCTTCAAAATTAATAAAATGGCACTAATGGAACTACATATTCAGTCAGTATTGGATAATTTTGTTGATTTGAGAGAGTGACTTTTGTTTATGTTCTCATTTGTTCAAAATTACAGAAAATCTTCTGGAAGAGACCTATGTAATATGATTTGCTGTCGTACATTGCTTTTCTATACCTAAATTTAAGTATTGAAAATTTCCTTATTATTAGCCAGTCTAGTATTCGATTTTTTTTAATTATTTATTGTGTTTATTTTAGTATTTCTGGTGCTTCCGCTACAGTTTACGCCTATTTGGGAGAGTTCCATACGGACCGTATACGCTCAAGAGCTATAATGATCGCATCTTTAATATACGGCTGTAGCGCCTTGTTAATGCCTGTTATTGGCAGATTGGTGATAAATCAAGATTGGCGTTTGCTTGTGCCGCTTTTGGGTATCACTTATAAACCGTGGCGCTTATTCGCAATACTTTGTGGCCTTCCTGGTTTCTTGGCGGGTATTTCTTTGTATTTTCTTCCCGAAAGTCCGAAATTTTTACTCTCCATCCAGAAGGAAAGTGAAGCAATTGAAGTTTTACAAAAGATGTACAAAATGAATGGCGACAAAGAGAAATTGCAGGTGAAATTACGGCAAAATGCTAATGTTTAAGTTTTGTAATCTTCTCTTCATTATTAGATTTTCCATATACTCGCCGAGGAAGATAACAGTGAGGTTTCGGCTATAAAAAATAAAAATCTGAACTTTTTCAGTAAACTGCTTCTGACCATGTGGAATCAAACAGTGCCATTGTTTCGTCACAAGTATTTGTGCACCACGCTGATAGTGTGCATCACACAGTTTTGGTTGCATGTTATAACAAATGGCCTGTCCATGTGGTATCCCTACACTATTAATGCAATGGCGGAGTTTATGAGACATAATCCGGGAGTCAATGAGAACTTATGTGAGATCGTTTACGGGAGTTATGCAAATCATACGGAAGGAGTAGGTACAATGAATTTTCATAATAACTTTAGATTTTAATGGGTTCATTGGGCAGACCGTGAATTGTCTAGAAAAATTGGAAAATTCTACATATACGTATTCTTTATGTATGGAAACATTTTATATATGTGCGTTTGCTCTAATAGCAGTGATAATAAATCGTTTAGGAAAAATCCTTATATTATGTAAGTAGTAATTTCAAACTTAGTCTCAGACTTCATTTTATCTTGCATCTTTTGCAGTTACTTGCTTCATACTCTTTAGTTGCTCTGGTTTGACGGCCGTTTGGCTGCCATATACTTCCATTGCAGTCATTTTTTACTGTATATTATTTCTGATAGGTGTATGCATTAATGTCTTAGGAGGAGCTACTGTTGATTTGTATCCCACACAATTAAGGTTTGTATGAAGCATTGCCTAAAATTTTCTTAATAAATTTTTTTTAAATTTTCATAGAGGCATGGCGATTTCGGTTTCTCTTATGATGGGTCACATTGGCAGCATTGTTGCCACAAATATAATTGGTGCATTTTTGGAAAGTTATTGTGAGATGACATTTTATGTACCTTGTTTATCCTTAATAGCCTGTGCCTTCCTTATTTTGTTTTTACCACGTCCTATTTTGAAAGAATAGAAATCTTAAAAGTCTCATCTTCAAGATAATTAATTAATATTTAGGAAAATGTTTATTTGAATATACATACATATATATATTATATATATATATATATATATATATATATATATATATATATATATATATATATATATATATATATATATATATATATATATATATATATTATACTATATATATATATATATATATATATATATATATATATATATATATATATAATACTATATATATATATATATATATATATATATATATATATATATATAGTAATATATATAGTATATGTATATATATATATATATATATATATATATATATATATATATATATATATATATATATATATATATATATATATATTACTACATATATATACTATATATATTACTATATATATATATATATATATATATATATATATATATATATATATATATGTATATATATATATATATATATATATATATATACATATATATATATATATATATATATATATATATATATATGTATATATATATATATATATATATATATATACATATATATATATATATATATATATATACATATATATATATATATATATATATATATATATATATATATATATATATAAGTAAGTAAGTATATAAGTAAGTAAGTAAGTAATGTAATGGGGGTTTGGCCCAGGATGCCCCTTTGCACTGCGACCATTGTTGATCTATTGTGCTTCCCCTGTCCCTAGCAGTTTAATACGTTCGCAAATAGGATCATTTCCTTCAGTGGGAGCATAAGCAGATCCTCTTCACTCAGCGTATATGCATGCAGAGTCCTTTGACTCCTGTGGCACAATGCTCCACAATTTGCTATCAAGCGTTCCATCGACTCCTCATCTTCACCGCAAAATCTGCAAATGTCCGTGTCAGATAAGCCCATTCTGTATAGGTGGGCTTTGCAGGTGTAATGGCCTGTGAGCGCCCCTACCAGCGTCCGTAGGCTTTTCCTGTCCAGTCTTAGTGCCAGATCCGCCCTCCCAGCGTCAAAGCGTAGGAATTTCTTGGAGTGACATAATCCGTTGATGTCATTCCAATGTTGTGCAATCCTGGATGATGTCCATTTCGAAATCTCCCCTTTAAGTAGACTTTTGTTGAACCCAAAAGAAGGGGTGGGTCCAATGAAGTTCCCCTCAGCTCCTCTTCTCGCACAGATGTCCGCCATCTCATTCCCCGCATGCCCCTGATGCCCTGGTACCCATATCAGAGTAATCTGATTATGAGTCGCCAGGTCATTGAGCCTGTTTTGACATTCCAGTAATAATCTGAACATGTACGTATAGCCTCTCAGGGCCTTAAGAACCGATTGGCTGACCGAGAATATCTTAACCCGTATTCGTATGTGTCCTCTCTCGGATAGGATCCGCCTGGAAAATTGTCGTATCCCTGCTCAATGTTATAGACTTGTGTGCTCTAGGCCCCACTATTCCCGCCCCAACTCCTTGGAGCGTTTTTGAGCCGTCCGTGTACCACATTTGCGATCCATCTCTTAGCCATCCTGGGTTTGCGCACCATTCTTCTCTTGTGGGGAAGAGGACTCTGTAGTTCCTGTCGAAACAGTATACCGGGTCCATATGGTCAACCGCCTGAGACATATCAAGTATGTCACCGATTCCCCTGAGGATAGCCAGATGATCAGTAAGGTTGCCCGCCCTAAGGTTCTCTTTTCCGTAGATAGAGATTGCCCTTATAGCTGCCTCCTCTTGTATAGCCAGATGGAGCGGTGCAAGGTTCAGAAGAGCTTCCATACCCAACATTGGGGTTGATTTCATGGCCGCTGTGACGCATAGGCATGCAAGTCTTTGTAGCCTGCACAGTCTCGATATAGTTAATATTTAATATTTTCATCCAATATACTGCAATAGTTAAATTATGTATTTAAAAAAAACTTTACAAAACTTTATGTATTTTCAAAAAAACTTGTTTTTTACCCAATAAATTTAAAACTTTTTGGCATCTCAAAAAACTTGCAAAAAAAGGGAAAACTTGACAAATGGTAACGCTGCTAGACATACACCTAAGCCAGTGAAGGCTTGTTGTGCGCTCCTTTGAATTTAACCATAACATATTGACCCAAAGGTCTAGAGAAACTCCGTGTCACTCACAAAGTTCCTTAATTTCCTCCAGCATATTCCCCGTAATCGGCTTATGTCCGGTAAGATGTCACCCGCAAGATATCGGGATCTTATTTGTGAGAAGGCGGGGCATTGGCACAAATAGTGTTCCAATGTTTCGCTCTCCTCCCCACATGCTCTACATTCATCTCCTCCCGCTAATCCGACGCGTCTAAGATGTGCCAGTAGTAGAGAGTGCCCTGTGACAACTCCCATTATTCTACTTAGTTCGAGCTTGCTAAGTTTTAGCAGCTCCCTCGTTCTTCTCTCGTCTGGATCTCCCCATAGAATTTTTGTATTGATTCCCATGGTTCCGTTATTCCAGAGAGTTGAATGGGCCCTATGTGCCCAAGTCTTTAGCTCGGATTTAACTGCATCGAAAGGTTTCGCGCATTCCAAGCTTATATTACCTAACTCTATTGCCCTAGAAGCAAGTGAGTTTGCCCTCTCATTTCCAGTTATCCCCGCGTGCCCTGGCACCCATATGATGCGCACTTCACCATGTGTCGAGTAACTGTTAATAGCGTTTTTGCAATCCCAAACTGTACGTGATTTAGTGCGTTCCTTTGAGATTGCTCTAATGGCCATGTGACTATCTGTGAATATATTCACAAGTCCTGACCTCCCCATTACGTTGAGTTCCCTGATACACTTTGTTATCGCCCGAACTTCCGCCTGCAAAACTGTGCAATAGTCCGGCAGGCGGAAAAACAGTTCTGTGGTGTTTTCTATATAAACACTAGTCTCCGGTATGCGGTCACTTGCGACATTTTCCGGTATGGACTCTCCTATGGCCGTAAGGATTCGTTGATGATGCGCTTCGTGTTCTTGATCGATCCACTCACCCATCACCTTTAGTCGGTTTGCTGCAAGAGCCGCTTCGTATTTTATACGAATTTCGATTGGCTGGATAGATAATATTGTTTCCATCGCCCCTGTTGATGTCGTTCGGAAGGCCCCACTTATACCAAGACAGCAGGTTCTCTGAACTTTCTGTATAGCTTTGATGTTGCATTTATATTCCATCGACGTCCACCACACTATAGAAGCATAGGTCATAATCGGCCTGATGACGCTACTATAAAGCCAGTGTGTCATCTCTGGATTCAGCCCCCATCTTGTGCCTACGGCCCGTTTACAGATTGCCCAACATATATGAGCCTTTTTGGTAAACTTAAATTCCTAAAAATTTACAAAATACACTATTTAAAACTTTTATATCATTTGGGACACAGAAATTCAATGGCGTATACGTTTTAAATGACATTTCACATGTTGAATTTTGGCCTTAAGTTATTGAAATGATCGAACACAAAGCTCCAGAATAAAACACTTTTGATGCTTAAAAACTTACATCGACAAGTTGGCTCTTATAATTTAATAGATATTAAAATATTAACATTATAATTAATTTTCATTTTCATTTTCGCAATTAATGCAAGAAAATTTTTAGCAACTTTCCAAAAAAATACTACTGTTTCATTAAAAGAAAATTTTTTATCGCTTGAAAAATTAATACACAAATAGTCCATTTGTTGATTTGAAAAATAGTGCGCCTAAGACAGCCCCTTCCATTGAAATGTCAACTATATTTAGTACGATTTTATAAATATATGTAGTGCACTGTGTATCGTAAATGCCCAAAAGTTTTTATTATTTCTGCAGAATTATAAAAAATCTTAAGCCATAATGCAAGAGCGAAGGTGTAGTAAGAGGCATATCGATCCAGGCATAGGACATTGCTCACATATGCTGTTTGCTTTCCTGAGTGTTATCTTTCGTGGCCATATATTGCGGATAATGGAACACACCGTTGATATACGGTGTAGTTCCTTACAGTCGCGAATGGCCAGCAGTTTCAAATGAGAGCTGGGTGGAACTAGGATCCAAACGAATTCTGAGTGCCTATGATTCTTGAAAGGAAAAGGCGAGCGATTGACTCATTTGAATGAGGAATATTCATCATCAGCCTGCGGTTGACCTCATGTTAGGGATGGCTCGCAGCGGGAGTCGGATCCTTGTATATAGACATGAGGCAGTACCAGGTGCAGAAGCCCAATCACTTACTCACTGAAGCCTTTAACTATAATAAAAAAAGGACCTCTATAGGAACAAGTAGCATAACCTATATCGTTACTAAATCAAAATTCTTACATAGTAAAAACACAATTTATTTTTGAGTAGTTCCCTTATCTCCGTTTATTTTTTACGACTTATATCGACCAAAATAAAAATCTGTTAATTATTGTGACAATCGAGTCATACTTAATTGTACCTTTTGCTTTTCTTAATAGTAATTTTAGAAACCAAACTTTAAAAACTATTTGCCACAATTTACTGTAAGTCGTTTTTCTTCATCATGTTGTATAAACAAATTTTAAAATGGGGCTGTTCCTGTATATTCACCAGATTCTCTTCTTTGATTATAGCACAAGTAGCCGATAAAAAAGTGCAAATATTTTGCAATTCGATTGGCCGGTATTGAGCGCCCAAATATTAAATATATAGTATAACTGCGATATTTGTAATAATATACTAGCAAGTTTCAGCATTTTTGCAAGGACGATTCATGTTTTGCCTGCTAGTATAAAGCACATTTTTTTTTCTAAGCCCACTATACAAAAATTTCGAGTGATCTGATTAGAAAACCGTCAAAAATACATTTAAGACAAAAATTGTGTAAAACTTGTTGTAACTTTTCCGTCAGTACTATTAAGTCTGCCAATTTTAAGAGAAAGTTTTTAATTTCTTGAAAAATTGCTGGCATTTCAATAAAAGTAATTATGGCAACGCAAAAATTTATAAATATAATTTTTGGGGCATAATTTCCCCGTTTTAGGAATTTCAGTATTAAACTAAGAAAATGTACAACGTTTATATTCTATTGTTCAACTTCCAAGTTGTTGTAAGAGTCGCAAGTCGCCGAATTCTACCATATTTGTAGAGATATTATTGGTATTTTATATTTAAGCATTTCTATTTAAACGCTATCCTCTTCTATACTTATCAATTGTCAGATGATGGCATGGATGGGAATACGAATGCATCTTTGCTTAAAATATTTTAAATAAAGTTTCATAATCATCAACATTGCCAATACATCCAGGCAACTCATGTCTTATGGCTGAAACAATTTGCACTCTTTCTACTTCATTCTGCATAATTCGGCCAGTATAAATAATAGGTCTTCAAGTAAGGACCTCCGAACATTGACAGTTGATAGAGGCCATATTGTTGAAGCTTTATCTTTCGAATTAGCTGTCATTTATTCAATCTGTTTTGCCAAGAAAGCATGGATGCATATAGCGTTCAACAACACGTGCAAATTATTAAATTGTGTTATCAAAATGGCCGTTCTATACGGCCAACGTGCCACTTCCTTCGTCCATTTTAGGGTCGATATAAGTAGCCATTCATCCAGAATTTCTGACGATATCAATCCACATTAGATCCAAGAGCGTTAAATGCATTCTAAAAAAATCACTGTTTGGTGTCGCAAGTTTATGCGAATAAGCCACAGCGGCCCTCAAGGCCAACATAACCAATGCCATCGGTCAAATTCAGCCTGATCTATGCGTCAGAGTCATGGACAATTGGACATTTGTGATGCCCGTCACTCAGCCAAGCCACGGCGGACACTCGCACGATGTCACACTCCATACATAATGGCATCGATAAAAGTATAAAAAAAATTTCAATGATATCACAATATACACAATTTGTTTTTTTATATTTATGGGAAGCGCTTACTGAAACGCCCTTGAAATAGCTTTCAAAATACGCTATTTTATATTGTTAATAGTACCGCCAGAAAACGATGCTACTTTACGCACAGATGCTCCATCACTAGACTTGAATTGAAGAACAACTTCGATAGTGGAAATTGAAAAACAGTAGCGAGAGAGAGAGAGAGAGAAGAATGTAACGTTCATAACTTGATGTTATCAGTACCTCGTGCTCATTGTGATTCAAAACTTCGTTATTTAAGCAATTTCACTGTACAATGTTAAAAAATAACAAGGCTATAACGGCTAATTTTGGTAGAGTGGACCAAAGAAAAGTACGCGTATATCGACTTTTTCAAAATTTACATCTCTCCTTTATTTCAGGGCCTTTTAAAGTGAACGAGCCGGCATAGAAAGTCTTATAACCAGCACATTTTAGGTAAAAGGTGAGCTCAGCAGTTTTACTTGAATCACTGCGAAAAAATCTAATAAAGCAACCGCTTGTAATAGTGATAAAGAGAAACCAAATAAGGATAAGATATCCGTATTATCAGAGAATGTGTTTTTATAGAGAAAAATGTAAATTTTTAACTACAAAAAAATGTTTCACACGCTTTTAAAATTGTTGGTCAATTAACGAAAGAAAATTAGGAAAATCTGTTGATAATTGAGTCCGATATTGAGAAATTTAAATTTTCGAAACAATATAGCTCTCAGAATTAAGATTAAATTCCACTGAAAATCAAAAGATTTGAGTTCCTCCAATAAAGTGTCTTATTAAATTAGTTATACATATGGCGGGTAAATAAATTCATGAACAGGACTTAAATCGGTTGTTTTTTGTACAGAGTCTCAGCGAACGGGGAAGAGGAAGAAACGGTGAAATCCACCCTCTATTACCGCGAAACTTTATCGGGAAAGAGAGTAACACTTGTGGGTAACTTAGTCATATCCAAATCTGTAAAACTAGTGGACTGAACTATCAATGGAATATACTCTTTTATTACGGTATCTGATTGGTTTGACACCGAACCATATGACAACATATGGGACCAGTGACCCTTTACATCCACACTCAGGCGATACATAGGGAACTATATATATAAGTCGCCAACTTAACCTGATTTAGTGTGTACAGCTCACTAACTCCATACATATAAGCGATTAGTAGCACACATATGTAAGCATATACTTAAGTTGTCGAGCGTTATAAGGTTTATGATACAAGATACTCATTCGAGAAAGGAAAAAAATGTGAAAAACATAACAAAATTATATGTGTCCGAAAGAACTCTAATACTTCAAGGTTACTCTTCTGATCAATTCGTGGAGTTGCCTTTGAAATTTAATTTTTTTTCCTGACCGGATATTGAAAAATGTGTGATTTGCTTCCATAATATTTTCATTCTACGAACTAATTTCATATTTTTTAAACATTTCTTTTCCATATGAACGCGTAATATCAGGGATTCTCATTAGAGATTAACATATCTTCATAATTTTTGAAACGGAATTAAAATATTATGTCCGAATTAAACATAATTTCCAAATGAAAACGGCTTTCCACATCTAACTTGTGCACTAACAAGTTATTTAACGTCTTAATACAATTACGATCTTAATCAGTGTTTAGTTAACTTTATCATCGTTTCATAGTTAAACTCGTAATGTTGAAAAAATTTCAAGTTAGATGAATTTAAGATAAAAAATTATTTGTTGTTTACCAGCTAAATAACTTTCGTCATCTTTATACTTAAAGTTGATGTGGTAACCAGTGCTGCCATGGCCACAAATATTTTGTAAACAAAATTTTTCAAAAATGTAACCAAATGAGAAAAAAGCAATAAACATATAATTTTTTTCTTCATTGGTTAAAGGAAAATTTTAATTCATGTTTAATAAATAATAGTTTGTGCGATAGTGAAAATTAAGCAAAAGGATAATCTTCAGCTATGCCACATTATGAAATAATCATGAAGTATATAATTTACATACATATATGCCGGCTTAAAATTCTAATTTTCCTGACTTTTTTCCCATCGATCGATTTAATTTAAGAAACTTTTTCGAATAAAAAATTCAGAATTCAAAATTTTAATAAATTTGGACAAAGTTTTTATATTTGATTTTCAATAATTTTGTCTAAAATATTTTGATATTGGGTTCCTTTCACGAAGATATTGATATTGGGTTCCATCTTTTTCTTTGAAGATTAATGGTTTTTGGTTATATACTCGTACAATTTCTTCTTATTTTGGTTAATCAATACGTTCCTTAAAAATCTCTATCCGCTTCAAGAAATGTTAGTCTTTGACTTATTAGTAGTTCTAGAAATTTAAGTAAGACAAATTCTAAAAACTACATTGCATAGATCTAAATATTTACATTGCCAAAAAAATTAATCAAGACTTTAAAATTTTACACATTGGAGAAAATAGTAGTCAATTTTGGTTAAATATAACCAAAATGGCAACGCTGGTGATAATTAATACCTACCTATGGACATGACAAAGAATAATAAAATATGAATAACTGGGAGAAAAATAAAATTCAAAGAGTTCGAATTTGTTTAGAAGAGAGAATGAATGAGATGAGCATTAAATACTTCAGTAATATTGACATGATTATGTGATAAAATTATAAAAAAAATTTCCTTACAAAAGTGCAGTTTACAAGTATTGTTTACATTGCTTAATTAAATAACTGTTAAATTTCAAATATATTTCCCTTAACAACAAATTTGATTTGGATTTTTCTTCTCCATATGATATCTAAATGAATGTCAATTATAATGTTATCTCAAAAAAGTTAAACGCGTAAACAAAGATTTTATGACGTTAATAATTCGCGTAATAAAGTTTTAAAGGGCTTAACAAATCATTGCGCCTAAACAAACGTCCGTAAATAGAATTGAATTGTTTTTAAAAACGCTAAAAAAGAAGCAAAAGCGTAGTACCGTATAAAATCTTATATGTATATAGTTTATGGTTTTGGACCAAAATTGAGTGAACGATTTTATGGTTTAGAGAAAAAGATTAATGGAGTTTTTATTTCTGAAAAAAGTGTAACAATCTAATCAATCTAAAAAAATGCTATTTATCGCTCAAATTTAAAGAATAATTTTGCGAATCAGTTTGCGTTTCTTTAAGAACACTAAATTTCCTTTTTTTCTCTTAAAGAGAGCAAAAAATGTTACACTTATTTTAGAAACGAAAACATCATAGGTATGTATGGCTTTACTTGCAGTGCCAGAAAACATATATACACATGTGGAAGACTTTGAAATTTATCATTATCTTTAGTGCTTTGTTGATAAAAAGAGCATACTGTAAAGATTTTAGCAAAATTTGCTTACCGGAAGTCATTGTTGTCAGATTAAATGATATATGTATCTCCCAGATGAGACCTTTTTTGATAATGCTATGAACACAAGTGTAACAAACGATGAACCTTGCGTTGTGAAAGTTCATCGTTAGATATAAAACTCATTTAGGTACCGTGGAATTGGGTTGAACGAAATCGGTAGGAACGGCAAACTCAGCTCAAAATGTTAACCCAATAAATATTTCTTTCTTCCAATAATTGAAAGTAGGCAACATTGAAATAAATACTATATTCACCACACTATGATAGAAGTACAGTTAGGCCTACCTCTACCGTAAAGTAATATTTAACTGTCGTGTATCTGGCTAACTAGAGTAGAGTCTCTAAACGATGTGTGGGTTACTTTCCAGGTAAGATGAGTATGCAAATGAAAAACAAATAGGCTAGGAACAAGGAGAGAAGTAGCTTTTATACAAACCAATTATTAGTCATCTCATATCAAGAGATTTATAATATATAATCGAAGGTCTATACTCACTTCGAACCCAGTGTGCAGAAAACTAACGAGAGAGAAAGTGGATGAAAAGTAATAATAAATTAGCATATGTATATTTGAAACATTGTATCAATGATTTTTTAAACTTGGTTTGAATTGCTTTATTATTAATGTTTCTGGTCTAGCAGAGAAATGACTTCATGGAGTACCTCTAATTCCAAGTAAATAATGCATTTCCTATTCAGAGTACATCCATATGTGGTCGACGTAAGCCGCGCATCGTATTGCAGAGAAAATTCAGTCTTTAGTCGTACAATCGTATGTAGAATAATTTCTGTTCAAAGGTCTTTCCTGCCTGAGAATGTCCACAGACATTATTATATTTATCCCCCTCTCCATAACTCCTTCCAGTAAAAAGATTTATTATACAGTATCTAAGTAACTATGTTACTTATAATAAGGTGTATGAAGCCCAGCAGAAAACGAGCAAGTAAAATATTTTATCCCATGTCTGGAGAATTATGTATATTGCTGATAGTCTGGCTGTGAGTTACTTGGATGCCTTAATACACCATATTGTCAACATTGTTACCTATATTGAACAAATCATATGTTGCACATAAATTCGGCTCATGGAGACAGCTCATGTTCATGTTTCGTTCATGTGCTGCCATTGTTATACGACAACCATGATCGCCATGATATTTGCCATGCGGAAGAAAACTGACAAATTCATATCAAATCAAAATATACAACGAAACTCACATTTGAAAAATGAAACACACGATTTGTTTGAACATGAACATCAAAACGTATTTGCCACATACAAGAATTCAAATTCATGTCTTGTGCAAGTCGAGGGCTTGTAAGACAAAATTTAAACAAACAGCTGAATACCCATGTTATAAAAAATATTAATAAACTGCAGAAAAATAAACAATGAGACAAATAAACTTAAATTTAAAACTTAATTAAATTGTAATAGAAAAGCTAGAAAATATATTTAAAGCTATTTTTATTTTTAACCAAATCGTTTTTTTTTATCAAATCGCTTGAGGATTAAACCGAAAATAGAGTGGGATGCATTTAAAGTGGCGATTTTGATTTCGGTTTCAGTTTTTTCTATTATAGACATAATATTTTTTTTCGAATTTTTACTTTATGTAAAGTGTTTGAAACTAAATTTTCTTATTTTACTCACTCTTTGATTTTTCACAAAATACACAAGTTTATTATTTTTAAGTTTGACGCAAACGGATGCTCGATTTAAAAACTACTTGAGCATGTTTTAAGTTTAAACAAAGAATTGTACACTTAAAGTATTCTTTTGTGTGTCTATAATGGACGAAAAGAGTACATTTCATTGAAGTTAACGTAAATCTTGATTTCTTTGGCATAAGCATAAGAGGTTGAATGTTTTCAAACTACTTAAACTTCAGGGCCAGGAGTATAAAGACAAGGCAAAAGCTCTGATTGGTTCTACTTGGTGAATCCAGAGTGATTCTTATCAATTACACTTAAAGCCGATTCAAAAACCTCTATGTGGTGATCCCTGGGCGATGTTCTTGACACTCGTCAAACATCGGCGAATTGTAAGAGGCGTCTGCAGCGTCTGAAGCGTCTGCAGCGTCTGTTCTCCTAGTTGGGACGCCTGCAAGCGGCAGCCGCATCATCAGACTAGGATGCAGTAGACTAATCAGTTGGTCATCCGAGATAGAATGATTAACGAGGAACTATGCTCCTTATAGGATCGATGGAAACATATACATATAAACTTTACTGACGGTTTACTTTGGCGACCAATGCAATATCGGCATGTGAGTAGCTAAAGCCAAAGCGAAGCCAGCAATAAATTGTTTATAAAGTTTACTTTTTTGATGACTACAATTATGGCCTAATTTGTTCCTAAGTCAAAGTGAATCATTAAGCAAGTAGAGAATAATAATTGAAAAGCTGGCTTTGTTAAAGTTGGAAGAGCGTTAAGCTTATCCAATGCTACTGTTGTTGCTTCAACGGACTACACTTCATCTATAACTTTTGGATATACTATACCCGAGGTTAATTTATAAAAGGTAAACTCAGCAGAAAGCATCAAATACAACTCTCTAATTGCACCGGTCAACATCAGAATAAAAGTTGAAAGCAAAGGAAAATATTCAAAAGTAATCAAAACAAGAGAAACAAATTTATAAAAAAGTCATCAGTTGCGCTGTCAACTCCACCTGTTATGAATTCGCTCACCTATGTTTATAGGCCGTATGCATTCTTTAAAGCTGACTCAAAAGCTTCTACCATCATGAACAGAGTACAAAACTGTTTGATTCATGTTTTTCAAATAATTATTTAAATTAATCAAAAAAAATATATATATAAATCTGTGATTCATTCAACGATTTTGCTCATCAAAATTTCTATCAACGATTTTGAACATAATTTTAAATTATGTTCATAAAAGAAGAAAAGTTAAAAACAAAATCAAAATTTATAAATGAATATATGCTGATTTAAATTTGGTTGTTTCTTCCTGTAAATAGTAACATAATAATATTATTTACTTATCATTCGTGTCATATCGTTATTGTTCGACATTTTGCATGGAGTGAATTGTCAAAACTATTGTCAGGAAGTCTACGTCACAACAGGTAATTATCAGAGTTTTTTTTACAACTAAAGCAATACATATTCTTTATTGTCAAGCGTAAACGTGGGGTTGACATATACATACGTGTACACACATTTTTTATTGCAACAAACAGATTGCTTAACATAAAATAATTATGACTGATAAGCCTCTCGGTAAATAGCAACAATGGCGTAGTTTAAAAGTTTCATTGCTGACAAATCTTGAACTTGTTCTATATTTTTATTTCAAAATATTCATTTAAGGTAAAAACTTAAATATTTATCAAATTCGTTATTCGAGATATTCTCCAAAATAACCATTTTAATATTCTATTGTTTGTTGTTGGCTTAGCTAGGTATATGCCTGCATTTCATTGGGGCTAACCAAATCATCAGTACCCTTTTAGCCAAAACATGATTGAAAGCATTCAAAGCTCGTATACGACTAAGCCAACAACAAATAATAGAATAGTAAAAACTTAAAATCATAAAGATTTAAAATTGACAAATTTTTTGTATTTAAAATTCGGTTACAAGATTGACTATTATTTTGAGAATTTCGGCTACAAACTTTTTCATTTTTATGGAGGCTTGCAAAAAGCCTGCGGACTCTGCATAAATATTTTCTGCATTAAATATTATTAGAATGTAATAAGACCTTGCATATTACGAAACATAGGATCATTTGTATAGCTTTATATTCACTATGAATAGAGAGCATATTTTCCTATTAAGCGAGAATTATTAAGTAACTTCGAAAGAAATCTTTTCCTACGAGAACAGGATAGAAATTCAATATTGTACTTTAAGGTTTTTGTTCTAAATTTTACCATAGACTGGCTATTGAAGGCGATATAAGTATGTGCACTGTAGCTGAAGTTGAAAAGCTGTCAAATTATAAAATTTTGCATTTGCATTGATGGCAGCGAGGACCAAAATGGCTATTACTGATAAACATTTTATATAACAAAAATTTTGTATATGATAGAAAAATTACTAAAGTTCCTCTAGTTAAATAATTATTAATATTTTACTAGTATTATTACTTTTTAATTAATGAAACTTGTTATTTAGCACAAAGTCGTTTTTACTGCATCAGGCCTTCGTCTCTATTTGTAAATACTTTTTACATATTAATTAACTCATTATAGGGTGTAGAGATTTAAAGGTACATACATATGTATGTATATATACACTTGAATTTTTTGTTCTCGAAATGTTAAGAATAATTAATTAATATACATATGTATCCATGTGTCAACGTGGATTCGTATCTTATATTTAATTTTTTTTATTGCAGCTTGTGATAAATTGTCGTCTACATTCGTTTGTTATTTAAATTTCATAGACAAAAACATCTAGTTGACTATGTTTGAAGTATAGTAAGTATATATACTAGTATCATTTGGCTTTGGAAAGATCAGTTAATTAGAATGTGAATAGCCAGCAAGTGCGAATTGAAAAGAGAAATAAGAAAATGTAAAAAGATTTGTGGCAGCGAAAAGAAAATTTCTTATTAGAAAATTGTGCAAAATACTAGCTTTTTAGCATAATATTTTTATTATTAAAAAAAGTATTAAGAAAATTTTAGCACATATATATATATAATAACATACATATTTTATTCCAAAGAATTATATTTTTTTATATAAAATGACCGATACTAAAGACAAGGATATAAATATCGATGGTAAGTAAAGTGCTTATGTAATGTGTAGTTATTTTTATATATTTTATTATCATTAGGAAATAATTACAACCTAATGTATAAGAGCCATGGCTACTTGACCTTAGGCTCGCCATATTTTGTAGTTAGTTTTATACTTCTGTTGCAAAATATCCTGAATATAAGTATGTATTAATTCATTGAAAAAAAAAACTACTAATGAGATGCAATAAAAATTTTGTGCAAAAAGACCAAAGGATTTATTGGCGTTTAATGGACTTTATATAAAAATAAGTAGAACATTTCTTGAAATTAAGTATATCTGTGCCAGACATAAAACTTTTTACGCGCAAACATAAATATTTTATTCATTTATATTTAATTATTTATTTGTGATGGAAATAGTTTTGCGAAATAGCAAATTGTTTCGTGAACTTGTTTTAAAGTTTATAATTTTTATGGTACAAAACTTGAATTAAAAACCAATTTCCAAATATTATCTCACTCATTTAATTTTTTCGGGTCACACGTGGCTACACAAATTACGCATTAAAACGCTATGCGTATAAATATTCACTCATTTAATTTTAATTCAGTAAAATTTCTCTTTTATTTCTTTGGAATACCAGCATTACAATAACAACACTGTTGCCAAAGTTTTGCAAATTTTTTTATTTAACGGGGATGAATATTGAAGAAAAGCTTAACAAATATTGAAGTAGTCCCAATTGGAAACTGATAGAAATATTCCTGCAAATAAATGAAAAGTAATCCTGCAATATAATAGATTAGAAAATCCCCCAAATTATCTTTTAGAAGAACATAATCAAAGTAATGAACAGTTTTCCTCTTTTATAATTTCTGATTTTTGTCTTTTGTATCATACATATCAATTACCATTAAATTCATACGAAGCACAAACGTGCTAAAGAATAAACTTCTCCCTTAGCTTCTGAGCCTCAATACCTAATGAAGAATGGAATCACTTTCAATTATCGAAAATATAATATTAGTGACAACGTTTTATTATGTAGTTTCTATTGCTTAATGTGTGCACAAAAAGTTGAATATTTAAAATAAAGATCGATATTTCTGGCAAGTGAACGTGCTTTTGTTAGGACAAATGAAACATGTAGTGGACATCCTACACTATTCTTACCTTAGATCATATAATCTGACGTATTTTGACATCGACTTCGATTTAATCCAGTACAAAAGTGTCGAAGACGAAATACGACACTGTGGAAATGTGGCTAGTAAAACAATCACTGATATAAAAGGCATATCCTCTTAAAGGATATCTTTTGATGATTATATAACAATATCTTAAATGTATTTCCCAGAAGAACAAATATTCGTATTACTTCGTATCACCCTTGGCCGAGTAATCTCTCTGGAAAGGGAAAATTGCGCAATACGTATATGACCTTTGCCTCAAAACTTTTTTTTTCATCCAGGCAATACGATTTTGTTTATTTTTTTTTTTTGTATTGCTTTAGAGAGATTTTTTATTTACATACATAAGTTTGTGTATCATATAATTAATATGCTAGTAGCTACGTACTAGACTAGCAGTCCGAAGTTCGCAGGTTCGTATCCTGCCAAAGACTCTGGGTGTTTCTGCACACAAGCCAAGTAGCCTCGCAGTTTGTGTTTGTTAACTTTATTAAATATATTTGTAATGAATTTCACTTTTCAAAATAAATATATGTTGCATCCTACATATTTTGTAATAGATACTGGAATACATATATAATACATACATACATATGTATGTACGAGTACATATGCATGTAGTTAACATTTTTTGATGCAAAGTAAGTCATTGCTTAGGAGACGTGTGGTAAGCATTTACAGTGCTACCCGGAAGTCATGCTCAAGAAACGACATTTTCATTGCTTCCAAAAAACCGCTAATGTATCTTTTAAGCTTTCTTGAAAGCCGTGTTGACAAAATTTGGCTTGAAAATCTGAATTACTTCTACGAATCTATGAAAATCTCGTCTCGATTTAGAAAATACTTTTTTATAAAAAGCAATACTTATTTCCTTAAATCTACATGAAAATATTATATCTCTTCAATTTTGTTATTAATTGCAAGTTTGTTACCATTTTGAATTATTTTTTTCTTCCGACGGGTTTCGCTTGAAGTTGGAACGAGTTTCCGTCATTCCACGTCAAAACTATCCGTTCAAATTGCGATCATATTCCAGATTGCATGCCA
This sequence comes from Germaria angustata, assembly GCA_963681545.1. Taxonomy (NCBI): domain Eukaryota; kingdom Metazoa; phylum Arthropoda; class Insecta; order Diptera; family Tachinidae; genus Germaria; species Germaria angustata. Next base: position 57,987,712 of record OY813001.1, on the reverse strand, counting down.
ATTATTTTTCAAACGATGATAAATTGTTGCAAATGTGCTCTGCTGTGGTTTCTTCCACATTCTAAGCATTGCATATTTTCTACGCATTCTACACTCTAATGCATTTCAAGATATACGCGATGCTTTCTTTAGCATAAGTTGCCATCCTTAGCTACCAAACTCAGCTGACCTGTTCGCATGCCGCTTACGACGCTCACAAAAGTAGAAAATATACCCCCTTTTCGTGTTTTACTCGTCAAGGCTCCCTACGATTTTATGCTTTATAACTTGCAACATACACATACTCTGAATCTACTTTTTTGACAGATGCGTCAAAAAAGCGTAGAGTGAGTGGTGTGGACTTCAGTTTAAAGCTTTGTTTTGTGTTGCCAATTTATTTACAATAATGTTTTTTATTTCACATTGAGATTAACGTTTCTAAAAACATCCAAAATTGCAAAGAAATTTATAAATCGTCATATCGAAAAAAAAGTTTAATAATCGCGACTTTTGTTGATAAATCTCCATATCTGGCAACCCAGATTCTCATACATTAGCAATTTGGTCGAAAGAGAAACCCATAGTGTTAAGTTTTCTTTAAAACATATAAAATTAAAAAACAAAATGCAGCGGTTTTAGTTCCTCTTTCAAGTAATAAGCGGAAATAATATTTTCAGAATACTTAAATAATAAAAATCTGTAAAGAAGCTCTCCTGCATACTTTTAGGAGCGGCATGTATATGGATGTATGTCATACATGTATAATAGGCTTCATATTAATAAAATGCTTAAAGTGTTTCCAAATGCATCTGAAACTAATGAAAACAAATAAATTTCTTCACTTCCACAAATATATCGTGACAAACTTCAATCAATAACCTGAAACCTTCATAGCAAAGGTGTATTTTTTTCTTTTCTATTTCTATTCTAATTAATTATTTAGTTTAAATTTCTGTAAGTAGCATAACGTGCAATTTTTATTTTAATTAAATTTTTTTCAGTTCTTAAGATTTGTATAGTTTTATTTAGAGGCTCAATAAAATAAACCTTAACCTTCAATCACTACATATATATAAAATGGTCTGTCATAAAAAAATCAAACACAGCAAAAAACAGGAGCTTGCAAAATGTTATGAAAATATAGTCAGTGGACCAAATGTAGTGCAAATTAGAAATACTTCCAATGATTTAATATGGCTTGCCATTTCAAGAAGTTATGTTTTTAGGTATATTTACTAAATCAATATGTTGGGAAAGTGAATTTTTAGGAAACAGATTTACAAATTTTCTAATGGCTATACGAGTAATTTGCTTTTTAGTTATATTTAATATAAATAATAGTCTCAATTACAAATTGAAGGTATATAATGATTTCCATTAAGAACTGTTTTTATTTAAAAAAAAGCAAAGGTTTTTTCAAAACCGAATCGCATAGCTTTAACCTGCCTCGTACATATAAATTATTCTTGCTCAAGTTTTAATTCAGCTGGAGAGATAGAGAAAGGAATATATATTTTTATTATCCTTCTCGCTAACAGAATTGAGACTTGAAACTTGACGCATGTGAAACGAGTATTTTTAGATGAAATTTTAATTTTTAATTAAGATATTTCGAAATTAATTTTGTAAAAAGCTGAAAAAAATCGAGACTATTTCCAGCCAACCATTTTCGGATTCTTTTTTTATATAACGTCATTTAATGTACAAACTTTTCTGTTAACAATCTATTCGGCCGATGTACTGATCTTACGTGTATGTATATATAGAAGCTATCCATAGTTTATACAAAGAGTTTCTGAAAATTTCTGGACAAGATGACATGTTTAAGACATTTGTTTTGTCTTAAATACTTTCGCAAAATTAATATTTCATTGAATTAAAATCTCTGGAATGTAAACTCTCCGAACATAATAGGTTCTTCAAAAGATCTGTCTAGTATATGCTTGGCATATATAGCATATACAAAAATTTCTTAAATATGCCATCAAGACATATTGTTCTGGGCCCTAATGGGTAACCAAACTTTTGAAAATTCGACTCTGAAATTCAGTGAGGTCATATAACAGCTTTAAATTTGTGTGTTTATCACTTATTATACGTAATTTGGATTACTTTTCAAATATTTACAATAAATTGTTGGACTATAGTATTAACATAAATCTAATATTTATACAAAAGTTTTGCAGTCCTTTCCGATCCTTTTTAAAGGATTTTAAATTTTGTTGCAAGGCTTTGTTATTTCGCATATCCAGTTTAGATTTAGCGCTGCAACTGTGTTTTATCATGCAAATAAAACTTATAAAGATAGAATTTAATGCAAAAGATTTTCGAAGTCTTTATAAGGAAAGGAAATAAAATTATAAGCAGACTACAAAATGTTCAATGATTTTAAGATACAGTTCCGAAAAACCAAGCGAAAATTAGTTTTAAAATATGGGCAAAATATATATTACGATGTAATAAATTTTCCATGATCCTTTTGTTTAATACTCAGACTTTTAAGGAGAAAATAAATACAAAATTCAGTTGGCAAGATATTTTTTAATACGTATCTCTTTATTTAAGAATGAAGGAAACATTGACGCCATTATATTTATTTAAAAAAGTAATAAACACTCCATGATATTTTCTTTGTGAGTTAGCTTAGGTTGATAGGAGGGGTATGTTATGTCAAAAGATATATACCTGACGAAACTTATACATTATAGAAACTCTGTGCCTTGCAAGTTGTTCCTCGACGTTCTCCAGTCAATAACCCTGAGGTCAATAATGTCCGGTACGGCGTCATTCGTAAAAAAAGATCGGGATTTTGCAAGCGCTAAAGCTGGGTAATGGCAAAGGAACTTTTCCAGTGTCCGTGTCCTCCCTGCATATCCTGCTTTCGTCCTCCTCCACAGCCCCGATCCGCTGCAGATGTGCACATAACTTGAAGTGTCCAGTAAACACGCAAATAAACTTGCTTAACCCAGGCATTATTAGCTTCAAAAATTACAGTTTTGTCCTTTACTGTATTCGTATGTAGAAAAAAGTACAGCTGATTAGAATATATGCATGTACAGTGGCGAAGTAAACAATAAGAACACACAAAAAAATTGTATTTAATTATTACTTTAATTTTTTCCCTTCTCAAAAATAAAAATCAGTATAGAAATCAAGTTAAGGATGTCGATGTTGTCTATATAAAACATAGAAAATATTGTGAAATTCTGATTTCAGGATCTAAATCCTATAGAATGCACCTGGATGGTACTAAATATTCAGAATTAAACTTTAAATCTAAAAACAAATAGGATATGCGGAATAAAGTTTACAATTGTGCTAACTTCGTGAGTTCCATTATCCTAAGACGCCAAGAGCTTAATGATGAATAAAGTTTCTCGCAAATATTCAATTAACATAACGATTTAAGGATTATATTTAATGGCCATGGCAACTAGATCGTGAATGAATTATTTGTTTAGATTTTTGTCCTATTTTATTAGAATAATGTTTATTAGGGACTTAACTTATTCTAATGAAAAAAGGAGCATTTAGAATATGAAAAATGTTCCCATATATTTCTCTAACCACTGTTTAGATGTATGTGTACATTCTTTTCTATCGTCGTCAGTTACTTTTCCTAATGAAAATTCTTGACATATACATATAAATACTATTGTTATACTAAATATAAAAATATAACTTCACTTATAAATGATTTTCAAGCATGCGCTCATACTTTTTTGTTTAATTATTTGACCGACTTCAAAAAAGGAGAGTGAAGCCAACTCGTTTGTACTTTATTTTTTTTATGTTGGATCCCTCGCTATTTAACATTGTTCTTTATTTCTTTAAGTAAAAGGACATATGTAGCTTCGAAATGGTCAGCTCCTCGCCCATAAAAAGTTTATAGTTTTTATGCATATGATTTACGTGGCTGCTCTTAAAAAAACCAATCAAGTAGAATCGGGTGAATACATTTTATATTTTATGGATATACTTTCGATATTTCCTCTTTTGTAGTCGATTTTTTCCATAAAAAATTATTTTTAGTTATAAAATATACCTCAAACATTAGTTTGCTTTATTTTGATATGCAAAGACTCGTTCGAACTTTTCAAATTGTTGAAATTTTAAAAGCATTATAGATCAATTTTCAAAAAGTTTTCTCAAACTTATTTTTCGAGACTACACACGTATCCAAGATTTTTTTTAATTATTTTCCAAAGTTGTTTTTTGGTTTTTATAGTTCTTTATTTTTTTGCAGCATAATATGAAATTAAAGAAATAATGCATATTCATTTTTTTCTTAATGAAATAAATCACTCAGTTTATTAATTTTTTTTAATGTTGCACAAACTTGACCTTTAATAAAAGTAATTTATTCAATATAGTTTTACTTCCAATCTGCACTACAGAAAGTAAGAACGCTGTTTCATATACAATATGTCATGTGTTTTTTTAGTTTTAAGGTGGTATTGGTTGCACGTAAATTAAAGGCTCTTGTGCGAATTCGGAATGAGTAAGTGATATGGTGATTTGTATATGCAAGTTTTCAAGTGCCTTGTAAATGGAAATCCATATATTAAAGGTAAAACGTTCATATGATTAGGAATTTCAAATTCGCGGTTTAGGTAACAGTTGTAGGGAGTAAAATAGTGCTATCAACGTTTGTCTTTCCGTTGGGAAGGTTTTGGATGGAGAGTTTAAAAACCATCAATGGATGTTGACTGAGGCATTAATTTTGTGTTATGGATTAATACCATGACCTTCACAGATGTTTTACATCATACAGAGTGAGTTAGCCCTCTGTGGTTACGGGGAGAGTAGCCTGCCGCTTGTGCTTGATACACTATGACTAACCAGCCGCTACGCATTGTGAATTTACTTAAATATGAAATGCAGAATAATTAATTAAATACTGATTACAACGTGTTGCTGCACGTATTTTATTTAAAACAACTAACGATTAGTAGATTCCTCCAAAGCGTGCAGTAAATGAACATAAAATTTTGTTTGGCCATATTTTTGTTACTTTCAGACGGACAGACTTACGCTAACGCTTGACAATCCAAAAAATAACATTTAGAGTTGACAGTTTACTCTTAGTAAAAGCGGACCGTGAGAGAATAAAGCGGTTTTCATAACTGGATACCATTTCGAAAAGAATGAACATTTGGTTGAAATTGTAATAAAAATTAATGAATTTTTTCCTTTTAAATTCGGCTCTGAATAATAGTAATAAGTATATCGGCTCTTCCAACTGGAATCTTCAAGCTTCGATAGCTAATAGAGACCATATTGTTGAGCTTCTTGTTGCAAATTGACTGTCATTTATTCAGCCTGTTTTGCTAAACAACAATGGACGGACAACTTTCTGCGATCTTAGCTCATTTTACGGTCACAATAATCCTTTCCCCATTTCGTGACAAAATTGCCAAATTTGGGACGATACCAATCTATATAAGGTCAAGGAGCGTCTAATATATCTCGAAAATTTCATTTTGAAGTAGATTGGCGCTGCTATTGATTCACATTTCTATGAGAACGATGTTGGTCAGGTCATCACTGTCAACGGCGATGACCAACTTCGATGATTACCAACTTCTTTTGGCCCGAATAGGATGATATGGATACCAACATTAGGTGGTTTCAACATGACGGCGCTACGGACCACATTGAACATTCTGCACGAACGATTTAAGGTCATGGTTATATCACATGGAGGTGATGTGAACTGGCCACAGAGATAGTGCGAATTGATCCCGTTACACTTTTACTTATTGGGTTTGCTTAAGCCGCATGTCTAAGCGTATATGACACAAGTGACAGCAACCTACAAAGCCAACATTACCCAGATTTCTGCGCCAGAGTCAGGGAAAATTAGACAATTAGATTGCGCACCACCCAGTAAAACCGACACGGACATTTGCACAATGTTATATTCCATACATAATGGCATCGATAGACCTTTTAAGTGAATAAAAAAATTCATGGATATATCACACACACTTTGTTTTATTTAGATTTAAAGGTAAAAATCCCTTAATGAAAGAATCCTTATTTTTGGTTTTTGAGAACTATTTCAAATTTGATATTTATTTTTTGGTCTTCCATATCCATTACAAAAGATTTTTTTAATCTTCAATAACTATTACAAGATTTTTTTTTTTTTTTGGTCTTTGGTAACAATTAAACATGTTTTTTGGTTTTCCTTTTCTTTTAATTTTTTTCATTATAACTCCGTCTTATGTAAACGTATAGAAACTGTTCACTTAGAATTTTTTTCTACCATAAGCAAGGAAAAGACGTAAATTTTTCTTTTGAGGTTGGTATAAATATAATATATGTATGTATGTACATATTTGACAATACATACTTATATATAGTATCCACCATGCAACTCATTTAACACGTTTTACGTCTTTTCAAATTGAAAAGATAAAAAATAAAAAATTACTAGTTTACTCTCAAAAATATACACGTATACATAAATATATAAGAAATGGAAGTTAACCTTTTAATTTTCGAAACTACTTTCTATGTGTCTGTGAATTACTCATAATTATTCCAAACAATAGACAAAATTTCATCATTGTTTAGACAAATACTTTAGACCCTTTATTTCTCATAATTTCATATTAGTTTTTACAGTTAATTTATAGTAAAGTAACATGCTTGTAACATCCTTATGATTTATTTGAAATCTTAGTTTTATCACTGCAAGAGATAAAATCAACAGTGATGAAAAGATGTACTACAGAAATTGAGGAATGGGGGCTCCAACAATTCTAATAGATAACGCACTACCTGCGAAAAAAAATCTATTTAATGTCAATACGTTTATCTATCCAACGCAAAAGAAAAGTTATTACCAAAAAGGTAACTAGTTCTAATGCTGCTCTTCCCTGCCACTTTTTAGTAGAACTGGTTACCATTTGGTCATAACTTGCTTACTTTTCAAGATATCGACTTGATTTCTTTTGCGTTGGATAAATAAACGTATTGGCTTTAACTCGAATTTTTTTCGCGAGTAGTGCGAAAAAAATTTTTTCCTCAAAAATTATGATGACAACCCTTTGTTTTTTTGAGAAAAGGAAAAAAATTCTTATTTTCGCCAAAAAAAAAAAAAAATATTTCGGATGAAAGCCAATACGTTTATCTATCCAACGCAAAAGAAACCAAGTCGATATCTTGAAAACTAAGCACGTTATGACCAAAAAGGTAACCAGTTCTACTACTGCCTCTTTCCGGCCATTTTTTAGTAGAACTAGTTACTATTGTGGTCATAACTTACATGTTCATTTAAATTCTATATAGTGTGTAGGACCAGCCCCTCTAAATTTTTCCAATATGACCACAATTATTCTCAAGAAATTACATTTGTTTAAACGAGCTATATTGCTCCTCTAACGTTTATTTTGCCTACCGTATTGTCACAGTTTCATTAAGAAATTCCTGGAGCATATTTCCTGATATATAGTTTTTTATCCTTGTCGTTGTTCCTATATTTCGCCTTTTAAATGAACCTAGTCCATTTTGGGATTTCTGTTAACTGATTAACAGAGCTCTGTTAACTGCGAAATTGTCATTACAAAAAAAATATGGTTTTTGTCTGTACTAGTTAATTTTAAATATATATATTTAAATTGATGATATATCTTCACACACATAAGAATTTCAACATACATATATGCCCAATACAACATACAAACTAGCCAAATTTCTTAGGAGAAACTACAAATTAATAAATTATTCAAAATAAGAAAACAACTTGGGTAGGACAATAGAAATTAGCACAAAGGGGACAGACTCTCGGACAAATGGAACACAAGATTAAAACAAGATTTTGTGAACACATAAGGGACTACAACAAGAAACTGAAAGAGCCATGGGCAACACCGGAATCGAGTTTTGCGAAACACATATTTAACAAATGTACAATAGGACACATTAGAAAAACGTGTTAAATTGCAGCAATTACAACCTAAAGGAGGACGGCTGAATTGTACATGGAAATATACAATTAGATACACACAGAAAACGAAGAAAGAAGAATAATAATTTAACAAAGGATTATAGAAAACAAAATACTACTAGCCCACCCTATAAAAGTCACCAACACAACTACACATGGGCAAAAGAAACAAAAAATAAACCCGAAAACGTACAATTACAGATTACTACGCATATAGGGAAAGAACATCATGCAACTACACACTAACCCCTTGAAGCAAACATGCATGATTAATTAATGCACTCACACAATAAAATAAAGATAAAGAACGCAGGGATGAAGAAAAAAAGAGACAAAGACACAAGGACGTGAGAGTGACACGAAGAGATCAAGAGGAATAACGAGAAAAAAGTGAGCGAAAAACAGTCTTGCCATTTTGGAAATGAAGAAAAGCGTCAATGTAAAACAAAAAATGATAAAAAATTTATGAAAAAAGGGTAAAAGCGCCAAAAGAAAAATTAAAACAACATTTGCAAACAACAGGGAAAAAGGTTAAAAGGTCTGAAAATGCCTCTCAAAAAAGGATAAAAAAGTTAAAAAAATGAGTTAAATAAAAATAAATGTTTTATTTTATTATTAGGAACAAACTAAAACTTAAAATAATTCTTAAAAGTAAATATAATATTTTATAGAAAAACAAATTCATTTTGAAATATATATATTTCATAATCGTCACCTTCTGGCCACATATCGGTTTTAATGAATTGCTCAGATCTCTTATAAGTTTGATTCAAATTAATTTTTAGGTAAACTCTTGAAGGCAATTTGAAATTACGACAACAAACATTTTCTTGCTTATGACCGTATTTTATATACAATAGCCGATTTAAAAAAAGTAGATTTCTAATTTTTGGTTTAAAAATCATTAAACTATATGTTCATTCGACTTCGGTATCTGAGTAAGGAAACGAAAGAATGTGAATAACAAAGTAAGCTAATTCATAAAAAGGATTTCCCCCAAACAATTTTTAAAATTGTACACCTCAATTCAAAATTTATCAGTTCTTCTTTTATTCTCCCATTTTTGCAACGATAGATTTTTTAGGGAAATTTCTTTTATTTATTAGAGACAAATCAATTAAATTTTGTATTAAATCAATGATATCCACTTCGTTATTTTTAAAAATTGTATCTAGACTAAACAGGGATTTTTTTTTTTTTTTTTTTTTTTGTTTGAAGACTTATTTCCACTATTAAATGGGTTGTGATGTTTTCCTGTAGTGCTATGCCACATCAAATCACTATGGCTGGCATTTAATTCGCAATGGCAGCATATGCAAACCGCTTTAGCAGAATCCTTTGCAGGTCTTAACCAATTTTTAAACACTGGAATAGTCTTCTACTTTTTTCGGTATTGTCGATCCATCTAAACTATAATTGCATTAAAATTATGTACAAAAAGTTAAAGAATTGTATCATACTTAAATTTGGCACCTACTATATGCAAAAGCTGAATTTTTTACAAACAATTACAATTATTATCTTGCTGTTTCGACTTTTAAATTGTAGAAATATTAAAATTAAACTGCTTACCCTTTTTAGGAGCTAATTGTCCGTATTTGTTTAAATTGGACAGCAAATTCGAAGACTTCTAATTAGCTAATTTTTCTGTCGGGGAAATACAGAAGAACATATTAAAAACACAACACCTAAAAAATTGCTTTGTTATTTAAAAAGTTCTTAAATTGTAAAACTCTAAAATTACACACTTGTAACAAAAAGCACCACCAAAAGCGTAAAAAATTGCAAAAGGCGGCAAAAAATACCCCTTTTTAGAAAAGGGTATTCGAAAAAAATAAAAAGGGTAACGAGACCACAAAAGCATAAAATACCCGAAAAGCGTCAAAATGGCAACACTGGCGAAGAGCCACACAAAACCGAATTAAAAAAAAAAACTACATTAAGACAACGAACAATGGGAAAAGGATTTAGTAAGAAGAATGAACAGCAAAAATAGCGGAAACCGGTCTGTCCACAAAACAAACTTGACGTGAGTATAAATGCAGTTGTGAAAAATGTTGCCATGGAGGGAATAATATGTCTAGAAGATCAAAAGTGGATTCCAATGAAAAAAGTTTTAAATATTTATGATAAATTTCAGCACCCATTTTATATTTATATGAATTATTTATGTATATAAAACTTTTTACGAATTAAATTTTATTGTTTTTATGTTTTCTGATATTTTTTCCTTAAATGACTACAAAATATTATTTATAATGGTTTTGGTCTTACTTGGTTTTTCTGTATAAAAATCAATTTTCCGAGTTGGACGTTTTTGTGAAGAACTTATTTTCCATTTAGAACGGGGTATAGGTGTACTCACGTTAAGTGGCACATATTTTTGGACTAACTGAAGATATTAAATGGAATATTTTTTTAAGAAATATATTAATATTTTCTAAATAAAATTTGTAGAACTTTGGCAATGATATTCTCGATTTTTGCAAAAATGCCAAGTATTAAAAAAATTTTGTAATTTGTTGAGGACCTAGCTGGTGTACATATGTACACATCTGCATTCCATTAGCGCTAACCAAATCATCAAAAATCTTTAGCCAAATTGTGCTTGACAAGCAATTAGTTAACAATTATACGTATCTTGGAGAAATTAATGGAAAATACAAAAGAGTTATGTATTCTTAAATAAAAGTAATTTAAATTAAAATTTTGCTAAATGACTGACTAAAATAATATTAAAAATTTTTTTAATTGTTCGTGATATTTAAAAAAAAACCTGAACAAAGATATTGACAAGTTTAAAATTTTAATATTTCGAATGCGCATTACGGAAACATGCCTCTCTTTGCAACACCACAGCGTCAGTGGATATTAAGCTTCAAGGCCTAAACTCAAATAGTCCTCTACAATAAATCAAACAAGTTGTTTAGAAAATAGCCATTTATTTCTCAAATATTTTGACTCTTGAGCACTGTGAAGCATAAGCAAAAATAATACTTTTTTTAGCTAAAAACTTTTTGAAGATGAAAGAGACAATGTTGCTTGGATTTGGTTTGACTTTAGTTTGCAAATAATTGATGCCTTTATGGCATTATCATAAAATTAATCATGGATAGTTTTTGCACAGTTATTGACAGAAATCAGTTTTGAAACCGCTCATTTCGCTATGTGGCCATTGAAGGATAAAAAAAGCTTTTATTCCCGAAAAAACAATCCCATAATATTGTTTCTCCGCCCTCAAAAAGAAAATTGATAGTAATTGTAGCCCTATTTAATGTATAATTAATTTTAGAGAGATAATATCCATTTTTCTTTCCTCTACATCCGCGCCTGTCTACTAACAATTGCTCATAATTACGAGTATAATCGTAAAAAGTTACATTTGACAAAAACTAAGAATACAAACGAAATGAAAAAAATTGTCCACTTTTGTCTGCCACTGTTATCGTTTTCAAACCAAGAACATGAATAATTCACTTGGTTTTGTATTGAATATCGCTCAGTTCAATTGAATTTCTCGTAAAAGCAGCAACAGACTGACGGAGAAATAAATTTCAAAATATTTACCAAAAAAATTTTGTTTCTTAGCTGTTGCATAAAAAAGTACAAACAAAGAAACTTTTTGGACGAAATTGTACTTAATAAGTTTTAATTAATAACAAAACAAATATGAGTACTTTAAGAATTAATGATGGTGCTAGTGAAAATTGTAAGTTATATATAAAAAGTGTACGTTTGTATAAAGTTAGTAAGAATAATACCGATTTTATAACGTTTTAAAACAATTTAATAACAAAATCAAAAATTTATTTCAAATGATTTATTCCAACAAAAAAAAAAAAATCAATTAACCACGTTTTGGGTGCATTCACGGAAAAAATTATTTGAAATTCTGGCGAAAAGTTATATGAATCATATTTTATATTATTGAAATATATTCTTTAAAATGTGCAAGTTAAATGTACTTAATTCTTTATATGAAAATCAATCAATTACAAATAAATTATTGTGCTACGAAAATGTCCAAATCAATTGCTACATTTTGTTTATTTGCTAAAAATAAATAAATAAAAATGCAAACAAAAAAACTTTGTGCGGAAAAACTTAACGAAATTGGGCAACGACTCAAATAAACTCTTATGGTCAGCAATAACGAATCATGTATACCCTGCACTAAAAGGTTTTTATACAATTTATTAACGAGAGCACTTCGAATAACAACATCGAAACGTTGAAAAGAAAACGTGAATATAATTTTTCTTCATGTTTCCAATCCCTCGCCACCAGAATGCCTCAAATAATTAAGAAAAGTCTTAAAATATTAAATAATAACAATTTTAATTTCGCTAAAAAAGTTTTGTATTATAATTTTAAATTTTGACAAGAAATATACCGCATAGAAATTTAAATTTCAACATAAAATCAATATATTACCAAAAAAATTTTTGCTTTTCAAAAAAAAAAAAGTTATTCAAAATTTAACTTCCCTACAGGACTCATGCTTTCTTCTAATAAGTTTAAGCTTATAAAACAATTTTGTTCAAAGTATATTTTTAAAATTTAAAATTTAATGACATTGTACGAGGGGAAATAATTTAAAGGGTGCAATTAAGACCCTCACAGGTATCTATACTACACAAAACTTAGTCCGAGGATTCTGAGTATTCTTGAATGGATGGTGAGTCAAACGAACATAGCCCTGACACAATGTTGATATAGTTAATCATTAGAATCAACATAATAATACAACACGACGTCCGCTGGCTAAAACATTCATCTCTCATTTGGCTGGAAACGAATCAATGACAAAAGTTCTTTGGCCTCAACAAGTATGAGATAATACATTGACCGCTAATCCAAACCAATCAGTTGCATCTCCTTTATTATAGCTTTTGTCTTAGCTGTAACGACGAAGAGAAAGAAAAAAAGAGTTACTCATATTCTATGCCTCTGCCCATCGTCTTCGATTAGTGCATAGAAGGAAATTAAAAAGCTTTCATGAATCGTCCGTAAGTAGCTACTTAAAATTAGTTCCTTCATTAAGGAAATAACTATTGTTCACACTCCTTGGATTCAGATATTCTGACGCCCAATCATTTTGGACTACCTTAGCCATCGTATTTCTTCTCTTTCGCTTTACTCTTTTATAGGCACGAAAAAGGCATCTCTAAAATGTAAAACTATTTAAAACCATTTTGAAGTTTTCAGTATTTTAGCTGGCGGAATGAAATAACTCCTTAAAACAAACACGAAATATTTCCCCCAAAAATAGCGCAGAGGGTAGAAACGACGTTTTTTTTATTTATTTCGTTGTTTGGAATTCTCATTCCGTTTTTATATTTTGGACCTTATTTCATATGAAGCTCCACCCCACAAGTTTATAATTAAATAATTCTCTAAAAAATGTTGGGACCTTATTTAATAAAGCTTTTACTCAATTTCTTGTTTGCTTCGCTTTACCAAGCGAAGAAAAGAGGAGAAAGAAATTGCACACGGCCAAAGCCTAGTAACGCTGACATTGTTTGGAAACTTAGACCAATTTTTGAAATATCATAGAATAGAAAATCCTTGCACTTGGCCCAATATCTGCAACACAAAAATGTTTTGAAAAGTGAAGCCAATTTTCGGCATAACATGGAGGAAAAACTTTAATCGAAAAGTTAAATAAGTTCCAAAAAAGATTAAGGTGTTGTTTCATTATAAACTTTATATGAAATGAGTCCCCAAAAATAAAAACGAAACAAGTCGCCAAAAACGCAATGCCGAATTGCTTTTTAAAGCGACACCATTTTTTGGCATATGCGGAAAAACTTCTTGGACCGACGGAAAGCGTACAACGCTGAAATGCGGAGCAAATATTTGACAATCCTTTCGCCTGGCCGAAAGCCGTCCAGGTTGTTTCAGAGTTTTAAATGTAAATTAGGGGCTTATGTTATTTCTTAAATTGGAACTTTATTTCATATACTTATATTAAATCCTTAATAATGGGGTTTTATTTCATTTTTGATAGGGGTGTTAATTCATTTCGTCGGGGTTTTTTTATTGGGGTATTATGCCCTGATTTTCGGGTATTTATTTTATTTCTTGGGAATTATTTCATGCTGCTGTCAGTTTCGTATACTCGTATCTGTACATTCCTCTTCTGCTTTTTGACCTCATTAATATCGTTCGTATTACAAGTCCAAGGGAAAAATTTCGCTACCACTGAAATTGCGTATTTTATTTATCGACAATAAGTAATTATGCTATAACGAAACAATGTATTTTCTCTTCAAATCGTTTAACAAGTCCCTGACTATATTTTATGCATAAACGCAAGGTACATTTTTATTTTATTTTTTATTTTTTTGGGGTAAGATGGGAAAATGCTTTATGCATGATACGCGGATCGTCATTCCACGCCGTATGCCGGACTCCTTGATGGTTACCGGCTAAAAACCCACCTTATCATGTTTTGGATATGTTGGCACCGCTGAAGCATTACTTCCAGGTGGATCCCTCTGGGTCTTCAAATCACCCTCTACTGCTCGACTGCGTCCAGAGCTCCGTTGTTGTCAGTACTATTACTGATGGGATTTGCATCATATGACCTTTGCGCTCTATCTAGATCCTTTTTCTTTAAACGAAGCACATGTTCGCTGTATTTGGCTACCGCTTCCCAAGCTCTTTCATGATCTATCATTTTGTCGATAAGGTTATCTGCCGTGACGGTACCTATTTGCATTTGGATTTGGAACGATTTTCCGTCATCCCACGTCAAATTTGGTTTATGAACAGACCGGTTTCGGCTTTGTGCCATCTTCAGTGTTCTCGAATACTAAATCGTTTTTCTCGCTGTACGTTGTCTTTTGTATGGTTCGTTTTTTCTTTCCTTGTCCCTTTGTGTTTCTCTCTCTCGTCCTTGTATGTCTATGTGTCTCTCATTCTCTCCCTCTCTCTACCTGCTACCTGTTCCTCTCATTTTTCTATATACCATGTCTGTGCTCCCTGTCTTTATAGCGCGGCGATTATTTAATAGGTGTATTATCTGTATGCAGGTAGTAATCTATGATTGTGCGTTTTTGGATTGGCCTTTTGTCTTGTACATCTGTTGTTATATTGTTCGGTTCCGTTAAATTATTGTTCTCTTTTGTGTAAAAATATTTTAATGGTTCAAATATTACGTCCGAGGCAGTGTTTATTTGTTCATTTATTATTCTCCCATCAAAAGTTTTCTGTTTGTATATTTCCATGTTTTCTAATACGTTCAACCGCCGTCCTTTATGCTGTATGTGTAACAGTTTAACCGTTTTTCTAATATGCGCTGGTGTACATTTTTTGTTGAATATGTGGTTCGCAAAATTCGATTCTGGTGTTGTTCCTGGTTCTCTCATTTCTTTTTGTTGTAGTCTCTCATATGTTCCCGAAATCTGGTTTTTATCTTTCGTCCCGTTTGTCCGATGTAACTGTGTTGGCATGTGCAAGTTAATTTGTATACTCCTTGTTTATCCAGGCAGTCTGTCTCGTTTGTGCTGTCTTGGAGTATTCTACCCAAATTGTTATTTGTTCGGAATGCTGTGTTAATGTTGTGCTTTCTAAAAAATTTAGCAAGTTTGTATGATGATGTGCCCATATATGTTAAAGTAGCCCAAGCTTTCTTCTCCTGCTCCTGTTCTTTGTTCCGTTCCCCACTTCTTTTGATATCTCTCCTGATTTTGTCTACCAATTTTTTCCTATACCCGTTGTTTTCCGCTATGCTATAAATTATTTTCAACTCCTTTCTATATGCCTCCCGCGTTAGTGGTATTCGTTCAAGTCTCGTTACTAATTGTCTAATTGCCGCGTTTTTGTGTTGTTGAGGATGGTTTGATGAATTGTGTATTATTGTGTCTGTAGCAGTTGGTTTCCTGTATATTTCGTATTCGATCCTATTTAAGCTCTTGTTTGCCCGAATTGTTAAGTCTAGATAATTTATGCTATTGCCTTCTTCCACTTCCATTGTGAATTTTATGTTTTTGTGTTGTTTGTTCAGTAGATCCAGAATTTGTTCCTCTTTATTTCCTTCCAGTATACATATAATATCATCCACGTATCTCGCATAGAATGTAACCCCGAAATTGGTTTTTAGGTTCTCGACATATTTCTCTTCTAAATTTTGCATAAATATTTCCATTAGGATTGCTGATGTTGGATTACCCATTCCTAGTCCATTGGTTTGTCTATATATGTTATTGTTGAATTTGAAATAATTTTGCTCCAATGTGGCTTTTAGCGTATTTGCGAGTTGCATTGAAAACTCTACGTCTTTTGTTTTGTTGAGCAGTGTTTTATGTACAATGTTTATTGTCTCTGTTGTTGGAATTGATGGATACAAGTCTTTTATATCAAATGAGACTAGCCTAGTGTTTTCTGTTATATCCACGCTCTGTAGCCTATTAACTAATTCCGTGGTGTTGGCTATTGTGTGTTTGTTTTCTAGGTCCAAGTTGTCTTTCAGTATTGTTTTTAGGTATTTCGATAATTTGTAGCTCGGGGCCGATTTGTAATTAATTATGGGTCTCATTGGTGTATTCGGCTTATGTATTTTCGGTAGAGCAATCATGGATGGAGCGCATGGGTTCATGAGTGTTAACGAGTACGATATGTTTGGTGTTATTATTTTGGTTGCCTTTTTGATTATTTCCCTGACTTTCGCCTGGTATTCGTCTGTAGGATCTTTCCTAATTTTCCGACATTTATCACAAAAATCGTACCTATTTGCATTTCCAGCTGTTCACGCCTAGCGGACCATCGTGTGCAGAAGAAAAAGGTATGCTCAGCATCATCGACAACTTCCGTATCCTCATACAAGCAGTATGGCGCGCTACATTTTTTCATTTTGTACAGATGCTTTCTGAAATGGCCATGTCCAAAGAGCATCTGCGTTAAGTAATAATTCACCTCTCCATGTTTTCTACAAATCCACTTTTGAATATTGGAGATAAGCTTAGCTGTCCACTTACTCGATAGTAGCGCAATAAATAAAAAGTACAATAAATTAAAACCACATAGCCTTTTATTAGTGTTTCACGCCCCGAAATGTCAATCAAATAAATATTGGGTTGTTTGGAGGTAATTGCCTTTAATTTATTGAAAATAAAATATGATTTTCTTCTTGTAAATAATGAACTGTCAAGTTGCATAAATCTAATCCCTCATCAATCCTCTCAAGTATTGTTATTTGCCTTGCCTGTTTGTGGCAAATAACAAAACATGAAGTTGTCAGTGGAAAAATTAATTTTATACCTGTGTTGGGCAAAAACAAAATTACATTCCCAGCAACCTAATATTATTTTCTTTATTTTATTGAACATTTGTTTTCCCACAAGTTGGAAAGATATAAATTGAGAAAATATTTATATGTTTTAGTTATACTTTGTTCAGATATGCAACTGAATTGCGCAGTTGGAAAATTGTAGCAATTAAGGAGTTAATTGAGCTCAACTTACTATACAAGACCACAATTAATAAATTGAGCAATCAGTACTTAATATTATCATTAATTGAGTCAAATTTCAATTTGAGGCAAATGTAACCCTGGGGAAGTGTGTTGTCAGAAGAAAAAATTCTGTACACTGAGGAAATTAAGTCATGAAAAGTGTTTTTTTTATTTGAATACAAAAAATAAATAAACAGAGCTCTTAGAAAAATATTTCTTATAAAAAATTGCTAAAATATATTTTCTATTGCCATAAATAGATAAATTGTTTAATAAAATATTGAGATAAAGATTTTTAGTTAAAGTAATTGAATAAGCTAAATTGTATATCGATAACAAAATCGATTACTTAATTTGAAATTTAATTGCCTCAATTAAAGTACATATCTGAAAATTGTATAAAACGTAAACAAATTTTTATTTTGTCCAAGAATAGAAAAACAAAGTTTAAAATAATATGATGAAATGGAATTTGAAAAACAAGGAAGCTTATTCATCAGATTTCTGTAATTGTCAAAGTCTAAAGCGGGTGCTTCGAATTGCTACTATCCAAGGCGAATTGACTATAATATAATTTTACATAATTTTGATTGAAAACAACTTGTCCTGGAAAAAATTTATTGATTTTCGGCCACTCGGCAACTTCTAGTCCTTATAAATCGGAAAGTTTTTTTTTTTTTAATTAAAAAATCTAAAATCCCTTAAATAAAATTGATTTAATAGCATTTTTTTCGGTCATCAAATGATGATTCGGAAAACCTGTTATTACCTTCAAATAAAAAAATTCTTTGCTGTAAATCAAATTCGCTGTATATAAAATTTATTTTCTATTAAAATGATATTTTATTTATATTTATTGATAATGAGCAAAATATTGGAAATAAAGATTCAACAACAAATACTTATCAAATCATAGTCTCCTCCTCATTACACTTTATATATACAAACCTAATGCCTTCCTATAGCTCTGAATAACCAGCGATCTTTTATAATAACCCAAGAAAAGTATTATTTGAAATAAGTGATTACGTTAAGCGAAAACTTTGCATATCTTTATTTGAAGGTCTTGGTAATGAGACAAATCGTCGTAGGTTAATTTCGTCGAGCTAAGTTGTGTTGGTTAAACTGAAAATTTTGTTAAATTTCGAGTCCTGAATTTTGGAATTCAGCTTAAGAATTTCTTTAAACTATTTTTTGTTAAACGAGAAGTAAGCAGCAGTCATGTATAATATGTATGGGGAAACCTCTTCCTACTACCATATGAAGTATATATAATACTGAATTTTTCAAAATTGGTCCACAAGTAATGGTGAAATCGGAGAAGACACCGAAATGTGCAGACAAGTAACAGCTTCCATCTTTTTTTTATTTTGTCGATAAATAGTCCGAAAACTTAGAAGCTTTCTTACAAGTATAATACAGGCGTAGGGAAAATTTAAAATTACAATAATCAATAGAATGTTTTATAAACCTAAAATGGAAAAGATGATACCTACGAAAAATAAAAGAGATGTATTTTGGTTTTAAGCTCAATTTTGTTTTTTGTAAACTGAGATTTTTTGAGTTGCATTTAATACGACCGAATGAGCTTTTACAGCATGATCGGAATAATTTTATCTATTAAGCTGTATTTGTTTTATTTAAACTTGTACTTTTACAAAAACAAAAAGTTATGACAGCTTTTCGCGCTTATTTCAAGGCGACTAGAGTGATTTGAAATTAATGCAATATTTTATTGCAATTAAGCGATCTTTTAAATTAAGAAACGATAGCTTAACCGAATTTGACTCTATTACTATAGGACATAGTAATATTTCAGGCAATTTCTATAGGCTTTTTTTAGAGCATAGGCATAGGCTTTTTTCTAGTTTTTTTCAAAAACTTTAGTGGATAGCAGAATATTGTACAATAATTTTACGTCGATCGTTTGATTAAATTGTACAGAAGTTAATTATTTTTGGATGTAACAAATACAATACATATATCCTTAGCATATAAAAAGTATGTTCTTAAGCTTTTTTTTAAATATAATTTTTGCTATGATAATAACTGGATGTCACATGAAAAGAGAAATTTTAAGAATTTATGTGAAGCTGTTCCTGATTAAGACTACACTTGAATTTATCTTCGTTCTCATTCAATTTCAATTTCACAGAATGTGTACAGAAAATGTTAAAAAAAACTTATTTAAAGAAAGCCCTAGAAAACTGGTAAATCTAAAGAAACAAAATGATGAAAGTTTTCAAACCATCTGAATGTCAAATTCTATGATTCTGAGCACCTGAAACCCGAACACTGTTTATCATCACAGTTTTTTTCTTTAATTCAAAAATACCTTCATATATTCAAACTAATAATACCTCCTATTTTTTTATAGTGACAAAATACTAAAAGATATTTCTTTAGTTTGCTGTTCTCTTATCTTTTATTTTTTGTATTCACGTGTTGCACATGAAATTCTTTGCTTTTACATTGCAAATGTAGCCATGATATAATATTTTGTAGACTGTTGTGAGTGCGAACTTAAAAATGTTTTAAGTATTTGTTGCTGCAGTCAATAAAATATTTATTAATACGAGTATATTTGTAAATCAAGTGGACACTAATTGCTAAAAAAAAATAAATAAAAATAAGAAATAGAAAAATAGTAATTGCCATGGCAATACAATAGACCAGTGTCGGCCAAAACTAAATATCTTTTTAGTATATTTTATGTATTTTTCTTTTACTTTTAATTGACTAGGTTAGGTTGATTGGAGGGGTGTGGATAGCCCATGTCATACGACATACACTTAAGCCAGTGAAGGCTTGTTGTGCGCTCCCTTTATTTATCAAACACAAACTGCCAGAGTTCTGCGGCAGGATTTGAACCTGGGACCTTCGCACTACGAGTCTAGTACACTACCTACTAGTCTACGAAGGTCAGTTTTAATTGACTAAGTGAATATTTTATTAGAGGCGTTAAGTACTGAATGTATTGTCCGACACTGTATGCATACACATAATATATTATGTGTGTGCATATACATATAAATCTTGTTAATAAAATATCTTTAGCAATTGTTTGTATTTTTGTATTTTTTTTTTATTAAATAAACAGAAAAAATATCAAAATTAATAAAAAAAATTTACCAGTTTACAAGAAAATAATGCAAGTTCCAAAGAATATGCGCGCACATGAGAAGTTGATTGCAAAACCGGAATAACTACATACTCGTAGATGCATATGTATGTATGTAAGTATATACAGTAAAGTACAAAATTGTCGCACAAAATAATCGACAAGTTTTCAATGTTGAAAGAACCATTATAGACATGATTTTGAGAACTCATTAAATTTCCCAAATGGCATGGTACGTATTGTTTGGGCAGATATTTTGCAGGCACTGTGATGTCTATTTATTTTAAAATTAAGGAAATATTGGCGGTTTTCATGCTTCGTCCTATCCCTTTGAAGTTAATTGGTTTTTTTTTGCCAAAGTGTGAAAGCTTTCTTTTGTTGATGTTGCAAATAAATTAAAACTTATACTTAAAGTCATTAAAACTGATACTTGCAAATTTAAAACACTTGCGTTTTTTAACTAACAGTAAAGAGTGGCCGTAGTAAATTCTGTTTCAATGTATTTTCTTCTTTGTTGTGGTCTTGTAATGCAGTTGACTTAAAAGCGCTATTGATTTTAAACCCATTATTATAACTCGGCGTTAGTTAAAAGTAGGATTTTGCCAGACGGATAAACAGTTTTTCATTATTACATTTTTAATTTAACCTAAAATTGAGTTATAAGTTAAAGGCAAGTTCATCCTATTTGTAGCTTTTATCGCGAGAGTTTAAGCCATTTGAAGTTGCCACATTCTCATAAGTTTCCATACTTTCTACTTTATCAGTTGCAACCGTATAAAACTTCTTTGAAAGGCCAAATTTTATATTATTATCACTTATATTTTACGTACAAAACTAAACCAAAAAATATATTCTTATAAAAAGTAAACCATTTGCATACGACAAACTGAGTAAGTGCGACTGCATTTTTTAAGAATTTATTTAACCATTCAAAAGTAGTCAGTAAATTGTTCTGGTATAGTTAAATTTTGACAAAGATAATAGGGCATTTGTAATAATGAAATATTATTAAAAGTCAGTTTATCGCTAACTTTTATAAAGGTACCTTTGAGTAACTACAAGTAACGTCTAGTTTACCGCCTTTACGGCCTTTAAATGTTATTTTAATACGAAGCGTAAAAATCCTCTTTAGTTTATTTATTTATTTCAGTATATGGATACAAACAATCTTTATACGTTTATATGTAACCTAATAGCAAATAAAAACTATTTGCAATTAAGTAACTCACTGTTTCAACGTTTGTTTTGATACGGAAAAATCTGTTTTTTAATTATCTTTTGATAGGCACTATCATATGGTTATAGGCACTATCATATGGTTACAGGCACTATCGCTAATCGCTATATTTAAAAAAGTAGCAACTTTAATTTAGTAATAGCGTCGTTAATCAGGAATTGTTTTCGTTTATGCGTTAAATTCTTCTATTTGCAAATAAGTCGTTCTTACAAAAGTGATAGTAGACTAATATATTAAATTTAAAAATTAAGAATTATGAATTATTTTAATGTATTAGTTATGTTTTTAAATTCAAGCAAGAAGATACTTAAATCTAAGTTATTAGAACACTAGGATGTACCTGCGACTTTATCCACATTTGGAGAGAAACGAAACTTGTCTGAATAAAATAATAAAAGAATAGAAAATCCGTTTTTTTAAGCTTAAGGTCTTTTATTTTTTAAAAATTTAATTAAAAAAATAACAGTCAATATTTCGATACATACATATTCCAAGTTAATATATTTTTATAAACAACGCTCGATATTGTTAAGTAGTCCATATAAAGTTTAGCATGTGATAGGCAAGGAAATTTCTTCCGGTACATATCAATGTTCTTTGTAAATGCTTGCTTTAGGTTAAATTGTCGATTCTTAATGATAATTGCGGTTAGGGGTATCAACATGCTTATTCCCTATCGCTACTTAATGAAAAAAATCAGTAGCTTCCAGAGTTTAAGACGGAGTTGAATCAAAAAAGTCAAAGAAAAAATGCATATGTCAATAGTTGTGTGTCCCGTGTTTAAATTTATAAAAAAAATTAATAAACACTCTTCAGTACATACTTTCTTTGAAAGTAACTATTTTTAAGAAAGTTCAGGGATATTATGAAAAATTTATTCTTATTCATTATTGTCTTCTGACAGCGAAAATGGTCGTGTCCTTTGAAACTTAAAAGGACTCGAATCTTGTATTATCACGAAATGGTCTAACATAGTCATGGTATTGGTTAGCAAAATAATAAAACTAAGCCAACAGTTACGAATTTGATAACAACAAAACAAGTTGCCAAAAACTTTATTACCTAAAGAATAGTTACGAAGAACATATTATAGTGATATATATGATTTATTGAACAGTTTTGTACTTTTCTGTGTGCATGTAATCCGAGAAATTGTACTCTAATACTAAACCTGCTACAAGCATGGAGTTAAAAAAAGGAAAGCAAATTATATTTTGCACATATATAAGTATTTAGAAAAAACTCGAGGGATCTTCATAGAAATACATATGCCCACTCGCCATTTGCTACGTCACACTTTGGAGAAATAAACTCTGTTTCATAATATGTCATATACTACATTTTAGGAAAACTGATTGACTTTCGCTAGCTTTTCTTTGTATTCTGGATAGTAAATAGTATATTTTTAATTTTTTTTAATATTGGCATTGCATGCCATCTTCTTTATTTCATCATTTTGACCAAAATCCCTCGCAGGTCATATGTATGATCGAAGCTGAATTTTCAAAGATTTGTTGAAAATTTCCTATATTTAATTCAGGGACTAATCACAGTTTATTGCAGTGACTGGTCTACTTTTCATTTCGTAATTAATATTTGTCCCCATTTTTCGAAACACTAAAGCTAAAATTAAAAAACTAAGCATAAGTTGCTTACATATGTATATGCTTCAATTGAAGGGCATGATGCAGTAAATAAATACGAAACGAATTATACAAGCAGTTGAATTCGGAGTGATAAAATTAAGTTTAGTGCTTCAAAACTCGAACTCACCATATAAGAAATCAATGCTTCTGGAAGCTGGTGTCTAAGCACAACGTTTACATTTCCATAGTGGAAACTGGCTTTGATTAAATCACTATTTTTTATTGCGTAGTATAATTGTATAATTGTATTATTGCCATTGCATTTTGGAAAGACACCATAACAGAAAACATAGAAAAACTCAATTACAAATTTGTTCAAATTCTCTCACCAAAATATAATAAAGTTTAAAAAGAGTTTTCTGATGATTATTTAAATTTTTTCCGCAAAAGTATTATTTGAATTAATTTATCGAGTTTGAGGTCTAAAACAATATATTAATTTTTTTATTTTTCAATATTTCAACACCCTGTGGGTGTCTTCTTCAGGAAAAATTTTTTGTTTGAAATTGTATAAAAAATTTTTCATGAAGAAGACACCCACAGGTTGTTGAAATATTGAAAAATAAAAAAATAAATATATTGTTTTAGACCTCAAACTCGATAAATGAATTCAATTAATTAAGAAAGGTCGAATAATATCATCAATTTATTAGCAAAAATATTATATTTTATCACTTTTATGAGAGTGGCATGACATCACAACTTTCCCTATCTACTTATCTCCCTTCACACATGTCAAACCATGTAACCTTCTGCGGAAACTGATACCCAGGGCTGTTTTTTTTTTACCTCCATTACCAAAACGGCAATCAAAAATCGCGAAAAGTTGTCAAAAAATATATTGTCAAGGGTTTTACAGAGAGAAAAAAATCATAAAAAACTTGTTCCTTACTTTTTGAGAAAATATGTATGCGTAATATTAATCACTAGTACCTTTTTCCAGTAACGAGTTTGTATAGTAGATACTGCAAGTCTGTTACATTATGCTTTATTTTTGCGGCGAAAAAGCTTGAAGATGGTATCCCTAAAACTAAACAATTTACTATTTTATATATGGAGATACAAGCCAAATAACGTAATCAAATATTTGGAAAAATGATAACAATCTGAAACAGTTCTATGTTTACTTATAGCAAACAGTTCATTGAAATAGAATTGAATAGTAATTGATATCACCACAATCAAACATATAAATAGAAGATAATAGAAAATAATTTCATATGCATGTATCATGCAACTTTATAAAAAAATTTTATTTTTTTTATTTTCTACTTCTAGTACTTCCAAATGGCAAAACACAAAATCCAAATCCCGTAACAAATGGAAAATTTAAAGATTTTGAAGATGCGATACCATTCGCTGAGGCATTAGAAAAAACAAGTAAGTTCTTTTTAATAGCTTTGCAATTTTTCTATAAACAATTTAAAGATATTCAGAAATGATAAATATTTGAATTGAACTGAATATTTGTATTGTAATAATTTACAATATTGTGCAAATGGTCTTGCATCAAAACATTTGCAAAATAGTATGTTGCAAATATGCAAATCTCATGGTATTTTCCTTTCTGAAAAAAACATAATTTCCAATTAAACAATTTATAAAAAACTATTTATTTCTCTAACTTTAAAAAAATTTATATTTTTAATTAACCAATTTATAAAAAAATCTATTTACATATTTCTCTTAAAAATTTACCGATCTTACAAGATTTAATACTCTTTACTAATTTTTTTAAGGAACACTAAATTCTTTGTTTTTTCTTTTTGAGTAAAATAATAGAAATAATAACGCAAGAAAAACAGGTACAATAAAATAAACAATTAGAGATTATTTGTTCAAATTGCTTGTTTTGAAAGAAGTATTGCAAATTGAACAAAAAACCCTTCACAAATGTTTAAAAAAATTTAAAATTGCAAACTTTAGCAAAAATGCAAACTCAAATCCAAAAGACTTTCTATTAGGCTAATGTAAAGATATAAAATAAAACAAAGCCCGCCTTATCTTAAGGCGTGTCAAATGTTTTAATTTTTAAATAAAAATTATGGACATACTCATCGCCCTTTTAATGCACAAATAAATAAATGAAGTCAAGTCGAATTTAATACAAAATATCGATACGGAAGCTAAAACTTTAAAAAATTAATCGTATTTTTCTAAATTCGACTATTTTTAGATATGACTATGGTATGTTGCATTAAAGGAGCGATATGATTACATATATATAGATGTATATGACAGTTAATTACATTATATTACATTTACTGCGATATCGCCATAACTCGAAAAAAACTTTTTTTACAGAAAACAAGTTTAAGTTTTCAATACATAAACAATTTAATGGAAAAATAAAATAGCATTACCCTCTAACAAGGTACATAGCTCAGCGAGCTATTTTTATGGTGTTTTTGCAATAATATGAAAAATGATATATGTAAATAAAAAATCAGTTTTTTCAGTTATGGCGTTTTTACAGCAAATAAGTGATATATACGAGCATTTGAAAAGATTCGTGGCACAATGTTAATGAACTTAGTGAATTTTATTTATTATTTATTTATTTTTTAGAATTTGGTCTCTTCAATTATTTCGTTATTATCACTTCTGGCATTATACTAGCCAATGTGTTGTTGGAAACTTCGGCGGTGGCATTTTATATGCCTGTAGCACATTGTGATCTCCAATTGAATAATTATCGAAAGGGTCTACTAAGCGCAATTGGCTATATTGGCATGGTTATAAGTTCGCATTTATGGGGATTTCTAGCTGATACCAGAGGTCGCCGACTGGTTATGAGGCCAACACTGTTATTAGCTTTTATTGTGACTGTGTTCTCAAGTTTTGCAACAAATTTTTGGACTTTGTTCTGTTTAAGACTGATTAACGGTATATTGTAAGTATGTATATTAAGGGTATTCACAGTAAAAATACTAATTCATTATGATCATGTATATTATTTTGAAAGTACTACTAGCTGGTGTAAAATTAATGTCATATTGTTATAAATGCAAAAAAGAGCTATTGTTTTAATAAAAAGTTTATTTGACGCATAATTGCACTCGTGCAAATCACAATGCCATTTGGCGCCATCTTCAAAAATGGCTGCCAATTCAAATTACAACATTACCTTGTGCCACCTTGTATAAGAAACGTGAATAACAAAAATCTAAGTAACAATAGAAATAGAACTAAAAATGGCAAAAACTGATAAATGAAAGCAAAACAAAAATAAAGCAACATCTCCAAATGATTTCTAACAAAAATATTTATATTATGTATTTGAATATTTTTCATACTTTATATAATACATATGTATGTACATACATACATATCGAGCCTTTGCTGCAATAACGCAATAATTCAAAAAATGTTGTTTTGCAGAAATTGAGCTTAAAGTTTTGAATTTATACAGAACTTAATGGTAAAAGAAAATTTGGTTCTTTTCTCAAGAGCTGAGTATACAAAATATTTTTATGAAACTTTTACAGAATATAAAAAACGACAAGGCGAAAAATTTCGTAATATAAGCTTAAAAAATTAAAATTTTGAGTTACTACGGTATTGCACCAAAGGCTCGATATGTACATTAGAATGATGCTACTTGTATAAAAATTAAAAAAATGTATATTTTTGCTATACCTGCAAACTACAATTTGGTTTATTTCATGACGATTCTCGAACTATTTGGGGAAAATAATAATGACCACTAGTGAGTTGGTTCGTGTCTAAAAGACATCTTGACTTTTATCCCAAGGCAATATATAAAAAATAGTACATCATTTAAAAGGCAGTTTGAGGTGATAACCTATAAAAGCCACGGATATAAGGCCCACACATTTTATATGAAGATAAGAAAATGTAGTTTGTTCTCTTCTTAAATCATTTAATGATTTGTTTCATGACGTTTCGCAAAATATACTGTATATAGTGTTGACTTCTCATGGGATAGATCATTTAAAATTATATACATATAAACAGTTGTTAATTAAAATTGCCGCATGATTCAAGCCCCAGAAACTAGGTCCTAAAAATTAACCCCAACAAAAAGCACAGGGAGGAAAACAACGATTTTAGGGGTTTATTTAATATTTTTTATCTTGTAAATTTTTATTTATGTGGCATATTTTTTGCATGAAATTGCAATAAAATAATACTCTAAAAAAGTTTGGAAGCTTATTTCATTGTTCTATTAAAATAAAATTTAATTTGGTTAATATAATATTCAAGCTTGAGGTCTTTTATCGTTTAACAAATTTTATTAAAAAATAATCGATATTTCGATACAAATTTTTTAAAAAACAGAAATGTCCTGAATATGATACTCAATGAGTATCGAAATATCGATTACTTTTTAATAAAATTTGTTCAACGATAAAAGATATTAACCAAATTATTATAAAAAAGGTCAAAAAATATAGATATATTATTAAAATAAAATTTATATATCTAATTATGTGGCAGATTTAAATAAATATTTGATTCAGAATTTCAATTTTTTTTTATTTTAAATTATTGTGATAATTAATTTTTTTTTTTAATTAACAAACATAAACTGCGAAGCTACTTGGCTTATCTGCAGAGACATCCGGAGTCTGCGGCAGGAGTCGAAACTGCGACCTTCGGACTACCAGTCTAGTACACTAGCTACTAGTCTACGAAGGCACTTAAATAAATTTGAGTGCTCATTTAAATTGTAAAAGTTGGGCTTTATATCATACTAGCGGACCAGGCGAACTTCGCCTCGCCACAATTTTAAGCCTTCAGACAAACTTTCTATTTTTTAATTTGAAAAGCCATTAAGGAATAATTTCAAACAAAATTTCATACAAAAACTCGATTTTCGATTTTTCCAATTTTCCGACTTTTTCGGAGGGATTTTCCAAAATTTTCTTCCATAAAAACCTTCTCCTCGAAAATACGAACAACTGACAAAAAGTTTTACAGAAATCGGCCAAGCCGTTCTCATTTTATGAATTATTAGATCTTGCCACGCCCCTCCGCCCACAGACCGAAAATAAAAAATGAAAATTTCGTCAAAATCGGCCCAGCCGTTTTGGAGCCATTACGTTACATACATACATACATACATACATACATACACACATCCTATTTTATATATATAGATATAATAAGTCCCTGATTGTGGGATGTTATCTTATATTTGTTTTCGCTGTTATTTTATTTCGTTGAGTGGCATAATTCATTATCCTTTTGAGTAGTTAATTCCTATGAATTTATTTCATGCTGCCATTTAAATAGAAGAAAGTATTTAAATAACAAAAATTTTTATCAAAAATAAATCAATAATCAATCAGTAGTGAAATATCGTGGTCATAGAACATCCATATGATGTTCGAACTCTTTATCTTTTTTCACATCTTTATACTAGAAACGCAATATATTTAATTTAAAAAAACCTGATAGAGTGTGCCTTTTGAATCAATTTTAATGTCTTTAAAAAGAAGACATTATGGAATATCTATAATGTGCTGAATAAGTAAATTATTAATTCGGAAAGAAAGTATGTTACAAATTAAGACTGAATTCAAAAATTATTTGCTCAATCGACAAACCACTTGTGGCGTTATAATGTTTGTATTTTTGTACTTATATACAGTAGTGTGTATACTAATTGTAATTTTACATGAAAAAGTTTGATACTCAATGCTATACAAGTTCATTTCATAAGTTTTTTAAAAAAAAGCTGTATTGAGTCCATACCTCGCGTTAATTTATTATCTTACTAACCATCTCTTTTTCGTTCAGTTCAGAGAAAACACCAAAGTCTATTTATGCAGGTTGTCACAGATCTACAACAAACACAATATTACAAAAAAAAATTTGTGTAATAAATGTTGCTACTGTCAAAAGCACATGAGTTGAAACTAAAGAGAAACGTGCAAGAAATATACAATAAATAAATAAATAAATTTAAACAAATACAAAAACAGAAATGACCGCCAAAAATATAAACAGAGGAAGAAAAAAGTAAACACCGTTTAATGGATATAAAATATAAAAACGGTCTCATGAGCTCTTGCGATGTCCTGTATAAATAGGCCTTGATTACACGTCCTTTTCACACAGCAATTTTAATTTCGCATGTTATTGTGCAACTAAAATTGCCGACCGGAAAAGATGTTTTAGGCTCATATTGCTGACTAATGCTGCCAAATCCTCAAAGCTAATACATAACATTTCAACCATTTTTTTAATTTCTAAATTTTAATTACGAGTATAAGTAAAATATTTTTGTAGACCTCATTTTAGGAAAATAGTTGAAACTAGTTAAAATTACAAAACTGTGCAAAGCATGTCAATTAACGCAAGCAATTACAAAATATTTCCTAATATTTTTCATATGATATTTTTTTTAAATGTGGTCGCAGCTTTTTTTTTGCAGTACCACCGTACTGCCGTACATAAAGTACTCTTTCTTTCAACTGTCAAAATTCATTGAAAAAATCGACACAATGTTTTTGCGGTGTTTCTTATGCGTTGGGTTATCCATTTAGTGGTTTTAAAGGCGCCTGTCTAGCATCGATATCAGCGATCAGATGTTCAATATCTGTCACTTTAAATGTTATTTATTTAGTCAATGGTTCGTCATTTATAAATATGGTTTGGTGTAACAACCAAAAGATGCGTAAAAATAGTTAAAACTTACCACAAAAATGGTAGTTCAAATGTGGCCACTTTTTGAGCATTACGGGGTGATTATGGTCGTCATTATCGACCTACTGTGCAAGGAATTGGCAAGGTTATAAAGAAATTTTAAGAGACTGGTGGAAGCATCACAGCTATGGTCAGGTCTGTGCACCACCGCAATGTGCGCACTGGCGAAAATATCGCTCTTATTAGTGGAAGTGTGACGGATAATCCGAATTTATCGATTCCACGGCGTTTAATTGCACTTATTTTACAGCTAATTATGACGAATTTTACTTTTAGATTTGCAACTTTATCCATATAATGTCCAACTCACAATCTCATTTTGCACTCGTGATTGAGGAAAAGCCATTGCATCCGGAAAAAGTTACTGTTTGGTGCGCATTATGGTTTGGGGGTGTCCTTGGGTCGTATTGGTTCGAAAACGACGCTGGAGGAACCGTTATCGTAAATCCAGAGTGACTCTTTTTGGTCTGCAATTGAAGATTATGAACTGGACGATATGTAGATTCAACAAGACGGTAGTTCGCACGACCAATTTGGCTTTATCGCATTGGAAGTTTCCAGAAAGTGTAATATCGCGTTTTGGCGACGTCAAATGGCCAGAAGATCATACGATTTGACGTCGTTAGATTTTTTTTGTGGGGCTACGTCAAAAACGGAATGCCGCCCGAAATATGCGAAAAATTGGTCAAAAACTACCTCAATAGGATCCAAGGTCAAGGTCTAAGCATTATAATGAAATCAAAATTTTATCAAAATCACAACTTAGTTTGTGTTTTTTTTTTTTAACTTTACTTTTGGAACCAAAAATGGATAACCCTGTATAAGCTAACAGAAAAAACCCGAAACACTACTGAGCTACGAGAATTCAATACGATTAGGTTATCGTGAATCGTTCAAATGAACTACACAGCTCTACAAACCATTTGAATCAGAACCAGAGTTTAGGTTTGTCTACAATGGGCACAATTGTAGTGAATTTAAAAATTATTCAATTTTATTTAAAATTTATTTCATGAGAAAATTATTTTTATACACAAGGTACAACCGTATTTCAAAGGTGCTTTGGAATATACGTTACGATACACGTTACAGAAGTGGGAGTTTGTGAATTTAGTAATTATTTTTGTTTCTATAATTTACCATCTATTTGAAATTTCGTCTACAGTTTTTTGCATCAAATGCCGAATATTTTGTTTTAAGAAAAACTAGGCGGACAACCTGATACTGTCTGATACTGTTAGTACTTTTATTAAATTTTTACAAAAATTATAACACCACAATAAGTAATTTTTATACATAAATATTTTTAATAATATTGTAAATAATACTCTAGTGTTTCAGGGGCCTCTGCCACAGTTTACGCATATTTAGGAGAATTCCATATCGATCGCACACGTTCGAGAGCCATGATGATATCAGCATTTATATTCGGTTTAGGTGCCATGTTAATGCCCGTATTATCTTTTGGAGTTATAAACCAAGATTGGCGTTTGCCAATGCCATTTTTGGGCATCACTTATAAGCCCTGGCGTTTGTTTACAATAGT
The DNA here is from genome assembly GCA_963681545.1 of Germaria angustata. Classification (NCBI taxonomy): domain Eukaryota; kingdom Metazoa; phylum Arthropoda; class Insecta; order Diptera; family Tachinidae; genus Germaria; species Germaria angustata. The sequence goes on along the minus strand of OY813001.1, from coordinate 57,956,094 downwards.
TTGTGGCCTTCCTGGATTCGTGGCAGGTCTTTGTTTATATTTTCTTCCTGAAAGCCCAAAATTTTTGCTGTCTATTAAAAAAGAAGATGAAGCAATTGCGGTTTTGCAAAGAATGTACAAAATGAATGGTGGCAAAGAGAAATTGAAGGTTAAATGCTTTGACAACCCATGATGTTTTAAAGTTTCTTCATATTTTTCTTAAACAGATTTCTCGCATACTGTTTGAAGAAGATTGCAATGAGGTGTCGGCTATAAAAAATAAAAACATGAACTTCTTCCTTAAACTCCTGCTGACTATGTGGAATCAAACAGTGCCACTGTTTCGTCGCAAGTATTTGCGTTGTACGCTAATAGTATGCACCACACAGTTTTGGTTGTACGTTATAACAAATGGATTGTACATGTGGTTCCCCTATATCGTCAATGCAATGGGAGAGTTTATGAGAAACAATCCGGATGGCAATGAGAAATTATGTCAAATTGTTTATGCCAAACAAGGAAATCAAACGGAAGGAGTAAGTTCTACAATGAATGATTTATAATCACTTTCAATTAATCTCAGTTTCTTTAATAGATCGTAGATTGTCCAGATAAATTAGAAAATACAACATATATGTACTCATTTTTAATGGAAGTTTTGTATGTATCATCGTTTGCTTTGATTGGTGTGATAATTAATCGTTTAGGAAAAACCTTAATATTATGTAAGTGTTAATTTTGAAGTATTCTGTGACCTACATACTTTCTGAAGGAATCACTTCATGCCTTAATTAAATTAAATTAAAATTGTTTAAATCTTTTTTAGTTACTTGCATCATATTCTTCAGTGCATGTGGTTTATTAGCCGTTTTGCTTCCCTATACATCAGCAGCAGCCATTTTTTACGTATTATTTTTTGTGGTTGGTGTGTGTATCAATGTTTTGGGAGGAGCTACTGTTGAATTATATCCCACACAATTAAGGTATGAGCCCATTTACCATTTTTTATAATGTTAATACATGTAAATTTTCTTAAATTTTAACTTTGCTTGCAGAGCCATGGCCATTTGTGTTTCTCTTATGATGGGCCGCATTGGCAGCGTTGTTGGCACAAATTTAGTAGGTTTATTTCTGGCCATTCAGTGCGAGCTGACATTCTATATTGCGTGCTTTGCTATGATGTCATGTGCCATTTTTATACTATTTTTACCTCGTCACGGATCAAAAAATTCTGAAAAGCCTAATGTTCAAAGTTAAACAATTTTAGTGATATTTTAAGAAACAATTTTTTAATACATAGATAAAATTGTAGGAAATAATAAATTTAGCTTTTTTAACAGTAAAATTTCTATTTGTTTTACCGAAAAATTCATTTTTTAGCTTCCAGAACTTAGGTAGAAATTTATAAAGGTATTTCATTTCGATATGGACGAATTAATTTGAAAGCCTGTAGCGAAGAAGTTGTTTATTATTCACGAATGTCACCACATACAAATCTTAGAAAAAATAAACTGCCAGCTCTAGAGATTTGTGGATTGTAAAAACTTAAGCTTTATACATATACTTATGTGTCAACTAATTAATAAATGGGCTTTCGTTTTTCTCTGCACAATTTTTTATTTTTTGATTATATATGTACAGTGAAACTTCGATATAACGAATCTAGAGGGGATCGAAAAATACTTCGTTATAGCTATTGATTTGTTATACATTGTATGCATTTTGAAACCTTGGTATAACGAAATTTAAAGAAATACGAAAAAAAATTCGTTTTAACTACAGTTTTGTTTTGTCCAAATTCTATTTTTAAAAGGGACTTCCCCGTTTTGCTTAAAATTTAATTTTGCTTTATTCTGACTTCGTTGTATGGAGGCTATAGTTGAAGACTTCGTTATGTAGAGGCATTTGATAATGACTTACACACTTAAATATTATATTAAAATTTTATGTATGTATTTCTCAATTATAATTTCGTTGTATAGAGGCTTTTGAAAAAATACTTCGCTATATAGAGGCTTTAAAGCTCAGAATTTTTTTGCTATAGCTATGTAGCATTTTTGTATGAAAAGCTTTGTAATAAAAAGGTTTTTTCAAGGGACTCAGCTAAAAATTCGTTATATTGAGTTTTTCGTTATAACGAAGTTCGTAATATCAAAGTTTTACTGTACTATAAAATCGGTATTCAAGATCATTTCTTGTTTAAATAAAATTTTATTTATTAATTTATATAATCCGACATTTCGTTGGTATTTTCCAAAGTTATGTTTTGCTGACCATTATAACTTTTCTGGAGTTGTTATAAATTGGAAAGTTAGATTTTAACCCCTTTGAAACCGAAAAAAATTTCAATGATTCCTTTGTACCCACGTTCACAAAGAAATATAATACGAGAAAGAGAGAGAGGGGGAAAGGAATATAAAAGGATAGAAGAATATGCACAGAAAAGGAGGATCTAGCTGGTATGTAGGACAGTTATTTGATGCAAGATGACAACACGTAGTCCAACCGCTGCAAACTGGGTTCAAATGTGTCCAAAGTGGAGCCCTAATTGAAATTTTCAAACTGTGTTTTCGTCATAAAAACTCATTTTTGATAAAAAAGTGTATATAATTTTAAATCACTATAAGAAATTTCAAAATCAGATAATTATTGCTGTTTTCATTAGAAGTGGTAAACATTTTAATTTACTTTACTTTTTTTAATTTAATACCCAAAATTTTTTAAATAAGCTAAGAGCTTTTTTGAACTGGACTCATTAATGTGGAAAGTTCTTCACAAGAAAAATCACAATTATTATAGTGGTAATGATAATTATGATGAAATGATTTACAATCGCCCTTATTCCATTTGTCGACGTCGACCTCACACGAAGTCGACAGTAATATTTTGGCAACTGTAGGGTCATTGTCGGCCACAATTATATATTATTTATAAGCTATTACCATTACCAAGGCTTATAAATTTATAAATGGCCGTCAATAATACTCAATTACTGTCTGCGTTGAGCACATAACTAAACTTTTCTTTAATCTCGACTTTATGTGACGACAATTAGAATAAGGGGGAATATTTTAATGGTAGTAATGATGAAGATTGTATAGCTTAGCTGATAACACAAATTAAAAAAAAATAATACTATATACCTATATATACATACATATGTACATCATTTTTCCTATAAAAAACAATTATAGAAAAATTTTTATATTTAGTTTCTGTTACTGATTCGACTAAAGTTAATTCCTTTCCTTAATCACCACTTTAGGTACAATTTAACACAGTGTGACTTTAGTTCTACTTAACTCCTTAACTGATATTTCATGAAGGCTACTGAAGTTGTCAAGAACAATGCTACGGCACTGAGGTCTAGTAGGGGACTTTGTTATTACTGCAATATAATATTTATAATATTGGGTTCTTACACACAGAAGCCATACCGAAAATGCTAATGCATTTATTAGTATGTATGGGTGCCATAACAGACTAGTGGCTAGCATACTAATAGTCAGAAGGTTGCAGATTTGATCCCTGAGGTACACTCTGGGTGTTTTCTGCTCTCTGTTTTCTTTACTTTTTCGTTTCCAATTTCCCACTAATTACCCCTCCTACGATTTTATTTTAAATCGACACAACCAAAAAATAAATAAACCAGGTGCAATAAGATTAGAGGATTTCGGTTGGTATTTTTACAAATTAAAACTTCATTAATTGTTTTAAAATCAAAAACCACAAATTATTAAAATGGCTTGTAAGTTTTGTGAGTCGTCTTCTACATGGCGAACATACTTTTTCGAACATACATAGTATATTCAGGGCGAAAATGGCAGCACCTGAACAAAACATGAGCATGAGCGGTCTCAATATTCATACCATATCGATGACTACTAGAGACCGCTATTAAATATATTTCATATATATATATGTATATGCACATATTTAAGTAAAAGTTGATTTTTTATAAGATTTCGGATTTGTTTTAAAAAAAATACATAAGTACAATTTAAAGAAATGTACGATGTCCTTATTTGATTCGATAGAACGATCTACGGCAACGCCTCAAATGGTTCATACGCTGGGTCCAATTTTGGTATACTCTGTCCAACATATCGTCCGGTATCTAACGAATAAATTGATTAATATTGGCTTCCGTTGCGGGCTTACCCCTATAGACTTGAGCCTTAACATTGCCCCACGAGAAATAGTTTAAAGGCGGACACCACTACGTGATAAAAGACTAAAAAAAAGACCCGTGTCTCCCAATTTTTCCAAAGTCATGCACTTTTATTTTATGGGCCGCCAAAGATTTGGGGCCTCGGTATCATTTTCGCAAAAAAGTGATCATTTTCTCGGGCTCATATCTTGCAAACCGTTCCGAATTTCGATTTACTCTCTGAGGCAAACTTGTAGCTCTTGTCATAAAGAACAAAAATTGCGAACATATAAAATCAAAAAAACTTCACCTTCCAGATAAAAATCGCAAAAAACTTAAAAAAATTCGATTTTTTAACATTAGCATGTTAACAACATTTTTGACAGCTTTGTTAATGTTAACATGCTAATGTTAACATGCTAATATTAAACAATCGAATTTTTTTAAGTTTTTTGCGATTTTTATCTGGAAGGAGAAGTTTTTTTGATTTTATATGTTCGCAATTTTTGTTCTTTATGACAAGAGCTACAAGTTTGCCTCAGAGAGTAAATCGAAATTCGGAACGGTTTGCAAGATATGAGCACGAGAAAATGATCACTTTTTTGCGAAAATGATACCGAGGCCCCAAATCTTTGACGACCCATAAAAAAAAAGTGCATGACTTTGGGAAAAATTGGGAGACACGGGTCTTTTTTTAGTCTTTTATCACGTAGTGGTGTCCGTATATGGTTATTTTTTTCGTGTTGCACTGTGTTACTAAAACGAATGAAAATTGTTAAGTAAAAACAATATAATAGACAACGACTTTAGAAATCGTGAGGTGAGAATGACAACGATGATTTCTCTCTATCTATATTTTATTCTCTTCATTGCTTTATTTAACAAAAAGAGCTTTTAACAATGAGTTTTTTAAGTGTCTGTGTGGCTTTTGCTGAAGAAAACTTTTAGATTTTTTAAGAAATGGCAATTTCAAATCAAAACTTAAATTGCCGTTGAGTAGAGCACACCGGTTTAACGCACTATTAAAACGAAATAATAAGCAGAAACAAATAAATTTATTGCTAGTTGTTTTTGATAATAAATAAATAAACAATGGCAGCAGCAACTGGTAAAAACGGAAAAATCGGTATAGTGGGAAGGTAAGTGAAACGGTACTAAATATGTATGAATATAAACACACAAAAACATTGCAAGAGGATGGGTGACCCACTCAAACTACAATCTAAAAAATAAATATATATGTATGTACATGTTCGCTTTTACATACATATGTATTTATAAACTTATGTATCAATTAGTTTTAATTTTCTTCGCATTCATTTTATTTGTTCTCTTTAAGCGGCCTTATTGGGCGCTCCTGGTCTATGTTATTTGCATCGGTGGGCTACCAAGTAACTCTGTATGATATTCTGCCCGAACAAGTGCAAGCTGCATTAAAAGAAACAGAAGAAGAACTGAAGATTCTGGAATCCAAAGGTCTATTACGTGGTAAATTGAATGCAGCGGAACAATACGCTTGTCTATCGGGTACTACCGACTTAAAAGAACTTGTAAAAGGTGCCATTTTCATACAGGAATGTATACCAGAACGTCTGGATATGAAACAAAAACTTTACAAACAATTAGATGAAGTTGTAGACAATCATACAATCATGTCAAGTTCAACAAGCACTTTTCTGCCTTCATTATTTAGTAAAGATATGAAACATCAAGCAAATGTAAGTACTTCTTTGGAAAATTTTTATTTCATCGCCATTATAGCCATTTAGCAATGTGCTTGAAATGTTTCATTGTATTACAAAGGTGTACTCAAAAATATTTCAAATAGCAAATATTTTTGTATGGTGCAATTAATTTTAAAACACAAAAATTAGCCATTTGGAATGAAAAAATTGGTTTTTTTTTAACTGTTGAACTCGCTTGAATAGAACCTGTTTCTGGAAGGTAATAAAAGCCAATTAGGATGGTTTTTGGAATGAAATTCACTTTCAAGGATGGTTGAGATGCATTAAGACAGTTTTTTTAAAGTATATTACCTAAAACGTAAATATGTACTTTGGATCACAAAAAACAAATAGCCCTGAAAATCATTAAAACAAAATTTGTTAAAATTTTTTTACCTACTGCATATAACGTTTCGCACGTTGTTCATTATTTAGAGCCAACAAACTTTATTCACTATTCAGAGAGTTCATATAAAAAAAATTTGTGTTTATATTACTAGATAGTTCAGTTTTGAAAACAATGAGTCGGTTATCAGCAAAAAAAAGATAATCTTAAAAAAGTTCATATGATTACTTAGGAAAAAATCCAAAAATCTGTGATTCTACGTCATATTCGTACGTAATAGTTATTGATTAAATTATTAAATAGAAGAGTTAGTTTTTTGTATCAGGACCACATTAGCATTAACGAACGTTCTTCAAAGCTGATCTTTTATAAGCAATATGCCTTTGCTCAAGAAATTGTTTTAGGTTAAATATTAAAATCTAATATGTTTGTACCTTTGAAATTTTGTAAATAGAGCATATTTTAGAACTTAAAGCCCTTTCATGCATAACAAAAAGTTATGTTTAGAAAAAACTTAGCAGTTTCTTAGCCAGAGCTTGGTAAGTGCTACACAATTCTTCGTGTTGCAACGACTGTCACATGATAAAAATATATATTTTTTTAAATTTTATATATCGTTCTAAATATGTAACCCAATTCTATGCAATCAAATGCGTCTCTTAATATATTCAAAAACTTTATAGTACGATCGCAACAGGACTAAAAATTATATTGTCGATTCTGAATTTGATATTCATTTCCAAACTAATGAAATTGTGGCCGACTTCTGTAATTTTGGATTTACAATTGCGAACTTTTATTCAATTCTCAGATTATGGTCAAGAGGGGCAACACGAAGAGAGAGTAGTACATGTTCACTAAAGCGTACATATATACATAAATGTTTTATCAACAAAAACACGATATAAAAGTAAGTAAATACAACTTCAGAGGAAAAAATTGCATCAACAAAGCTTGATAACAGTAAAGCCCGTCTAAATCACAAACTTTTGCAACAGTCAAACACAAGTTAATTGCATATATGAACAAGTATCTATGAAATACGTCTTTCTTCTTGTCGCAGGTTGTCATTTCTGTTATCAATAAAAATAGATCGCGATAAGCTAAATATTTCAAGTGTCTTGTTTAATAGCAAATAAAAAAAATTATGGACTTTAAAAGCGTAATCTATCTACCTAGAAAAATAAAATATAATATATTTGTCCGAATGGAAAATACCTGATTAGATAAATTTTTAATTCCCTACATGACAAATAAGAAATTATATTTTTTAATTCTTACAATCTCGTATTAAGAAGCATCAATAGAATTTAGAAACATTAAAAAAAGAAAATATTAAAAAAGCTATTTCAACAACTTGGCTTTTATTCGGTTTGAAATTAGCCTTATTTGCAAATTTTATTGAAATATATCGTAGAGCTTCGGATATGATTTTTGTACCTTTAAGAAAAGGTGTTTCCAATATGGACAGGGCAATATTGAAATGGAATAAATCAAACCGTTAAGGCCTCTTATGTGTATGAATATATTAAATACAACAAATAAAAAATTCAAGATTAGCTGTTATCAATATAAATACGAATAAAATTTTCTTTTAAACTTATATAAAAATCAGTAAATGTCATGAGCTGCACACTATTATGTTCTATGAAAAAAATTCGAAAAATGCTATAAAAATATTATTTGTCTTCAAATTCGAACATTTTGTTAGAAATGATAATAAGTAAAATAAGCATGCTAAGGTATGATCACAGTAGGGAAATATTTGCCGAAATAATCTTGTATGAAATATTCAAAATAGTATGAAGTGAAGTAATGTAATATTGCCTACAGTTATATGTATATAACTAAATAAATAAATAAATAAATATATATATATATATATATATATATATATATATATATATATATATATATATATATATATATATATATATATATATGTGTGTGTGTGTGTATACATATATGTATATATGTATGTATACTATTGCAAACAATTTAAATAAGCTTAGGCGTACATATATAGACCTCCCTACCTGTCACATTTTTTTTCTTATATAACTTTTAATAAATGACTGGAGAACTTTGTAGAGGACCCTCCAACTCCTATATAATTTTTTTGGAGTATGGGGAAAATTATGTCATGTATTAAAAGTTCTATAAGAAGAAAAAATGTGACAGGTAGGGACATATATATATATATATATATATATATATATATATATATATATATATATATATATATATATGTACTTGTATATACATACATATATGCATATTTCTATCAAATTGAGAATTTTCCTTCATTAGTCATATTAGCATCCGGCCTTGTTGTTTGGTACTAACGATTTTTGAACGGCATAAAATTAAAAAAATAGTTCAAGTTTAATGTCTGGTCATTAAACTAAAAATTAGAGCAAAAAATATACCAAAAATATGTATGTACATACCTACATTTATAAAAATGTTCACAGCTTACAAAGAATTATTTTATTCTGCGAAAAATAGAGGAGTTTCCAGTAAAAAATAAAACAACTTGCAAATAAGTCAATAAGACAAACAGCTTGTGATCTCATTTTAACGTAGACCTGTTATTGAAAGATGTTCTCTTATTTTTGGATCTCGTTCATTGGATCCGATTTCATGTCCTAGATGTTATGAATAAACAACTTTTTAGAATCACATCAAATGCTGTACTGTTCATGTACATTTTTATTACACATTTAATTTTTGTTCAGAATACATAATTAACTTATCGATATGTTTGTCGACTGAATTCAAACTCGAACTTTGATATACTTATTATTTCATCATGATATGTTTAACAGTTAGTCACTAATGCGCTAAGTTAATATACACATGGAGTAGCTGTTAGAGTAAAATCTTTGGGGGAGACACAATTAAAATAACTTCCTGAGAAGTCATGAGTATGCAGAAATTTTGATGTGAGAAAGTGAAAACATTGCTCATTTCCTTGCCACCTTCAATTCAAATGTTAAACTCAAACCTCTACCTTGCTTCAAAAAAAGTTTGAGAATTATGCTTGATATCAAATGATAAAGTTGTCTTACTTCAAACATTTGACTTCGTGTTTGTTGGGTAAACAATGACCCACATACATACATACATACACACATATGTATGTATGTATACATGTTCGTATTCTACAACTCTACAACACTTACCTTACGCAACTTGTTCCACTAAATGTAACCTTGAAAATGGGGCTGCTCTCAAACATCATAATTTATTTCTCTCTATTTTCTTTCCGACAACTTAGCACACATCCAGACATACTTCTCTTTTACTGTTATTCTTGTTTTTTTTGTGTTTTTTGTAGTTGATTTGAGAATGAGTGAAATTGAAAGAACGGTCACTGTTGATTTGAACAAACTATCTTGCAAAATCAAGATAGTAGAGCAAATCAACTACATATAAAAACTAATGCTTTTGTAGCTGTTTTGTTAATGTAACAATTTTCGAATAGATTCGCCAAGCCAAACAAAAGTGAATAATGTTCTTTAATTTCATTCATGATCACCCAAATTTTGTTTACTTTTTTCCAAATTTTCAGATCGATTTTACACTTTCTTTTAAAATTTCATTCAATTATTTAAACAACACATTCTTGTATTACTTTTATTTTGGTTAACTTTATTTAAATAACACATTTTCTTTCAATTTCTTTTTATTATTTACTTCTCAAATAACACTTCTTTCTCTTGATATTTCTTCTATTTTAATTAATAACTTCACACTTATACAAAGTTTTGTATAAAAGTGCATGTGTTGTTGCTTTGATCCTAATGCCGTAAATTTTACACACCCGCACTCTTCTTCATTTTACTCTTCCACTCGCTTCTTTTGTTGTTGTTTTTTTTCGTTGGGTTGAAAATTAATCAAAAGCACTTTTGCTGCTGTTTAGCAGACAATAAAATTAATAATTATAGTTGTTATTGTAGAACTGTGACAATTTTGTGGGTCAGATTTTCTAAAATACACAAAGATGTGTGAAGCTTTTCAACTTTCTTCAGAAACACCCAACATTACTTTTTTCACTTTTATTTCCACATTCTCTTAAGATTCAAATAATTTTTTTCAATAAAAATAACCTTTAAGTTATAATATCCACGCACCTCGCGCAATCTCCGGCGACATACTAAAGATGTTCGATTATAACAGTTAACGCCGGCTTTTAGATAAAGGGACACGAATTGATTTTGCTTTGGACAAAAATTAAGCAAAGTACAGAATTACACACACACTCATGAAGGCTTAAATTGGAAGTAGCGTTGCTAGAAGATTTAGAACTAAAGCCGTGATTTTAGGAGAAATATCATATATGTACATATGTATGTATATGATGAATATGTTAGTTATGGTTGCTTTTTTGTAAATGATTTTAAAATTTTATTTAATTATTGCTAACGATTAAACTGTATGAAAAAGCTCAAAGCATTAAATAAAATCAATCAAAGACAGGAATTAAATTAAGATAAACTAAAATTCTTCGCTTTAAATAAATAAAACATAATGAAAATAACTGCCTTCTGTGATAGGCAATGCAATGATTGATTATAACACACAAAATTTCGAAACCTTGAGAAAAATAAATGAAAATTTTGGAATTTGAAGGAGACCTAAAATAATGATATCAAAATTGTTCACTGCAACATCCAATTTTTTTTGATGTCTATAAAATAGTTTTGGAAATATTTTTATTAAAGTTTGCAAAATGAATTTTTTTTCTCTTAAATCAATCGGTTTACAGTAGTGTATATATATTTTACTTCAATATAGTTTATAGTTTTTTTGAGTTGTGACTCTTTTGTATTTAGTGTGCGATATGTACGTATACAATTTGAAACATATACAAATACAAGTATCAGAGAAAAGCCCACAAAACCACGTTAAAACTATCAGTCTGGCAACACGAACTACATATATAAAAGCGTTTGAGGATGTAATTTAAAAAGGGAGATTGAAACAGCGCAACTCTCTCGCTTAGTATCAATTACAAGGGCTTGTTGAATATGATCAGAAATCAGCATTCAATTATTATCCCATTACAGTGTAATGGGATAATGTAATGATTACACCGACAACGGTGAAACCAGAGATCAAATTTGCATGAAACTTGTAAGTGAATTCTCGTTGCTTTTGGACTGTGGGGCGCACAACAATTGTATATATTACTACGTTTATACGCACTTATTTGCAAATAAAAAAGAAGAATGTTGCCGTATAACTATTTTATTGTAACTTATTAACTCACTTAAACAAGTCGTGAATAACGACACTATTTGCAAATAAAAAGTAAGACGTTGCCACTTCATGAACGTTTTTTGTGTTTTACTTATCAAACAATCATATTTTCGTCACATGGCATCACTAATAATAACATAAGTTCTGTATGCAATTTCCTGTATAAACAGTGAATTAGTTATTTGCAAATAGTTCTATTTGCAAATAAGACGTGCGTATAAACGTGGTATATGTACATATGTACTTATGTAAGTATGTACGTATGTACGCGCGAGCACGTATGAAGTATGACTTTAACTTAAATGCATTCACACATGTACATCACAACGTTTTTGAATATCATAAGCTTTTCTTTTGCCTTAAATATTCTATTTTAAACAAAACTTTCGTTTGCATTTAAAATAACAATCAAACTATACTATACTGTACTATCGACTATCGATAATTTCAGAGGAAACGGCAAAAAGCTTAAATAACCGTAAGCTCTAAATAATAATAGTTCTAAAGAAAAAAATTATCGAAATATAAAAATTAGCGAGAGAAAAATTACCGACTATACACTATTGATAGAAACATATTTCAGAATTAAGGACTATGACTTCTGAAGTAGATTTTTTTTAAATATTTACATTGTACAAGCGTCCTTGCAAAATTTTACTACTAGTACATTTTAATATCCTTTTTCCGTTACAGGTTCTCGTGTCACATCCTGTAAATCCACCCTATTATGTACCATTGGTTGAGATAGTACCAGCTCCATGGACTCAGCCCGAAGTTGTTACTAAAACCCGTGCTTTGATGGAAGAAATTGGTCAAAAACCTGTTACTTTAAGCCGCGAAGTTGAGGGTTTTGCTCTTAATCGCATTCAATATGCTATACTCAATGAATGTTGGCATTTAATTAACGATGGTTTGCTAGATGTTAAGGATATTGACAGTGTTATGTCAGATGGTTTGGGTATGCGATATGCCTTTTTGGGACCACTAGAAACAGCTCATCTTAATGCAGAAGGCATGGCCAATTATTTTGAACGTTATACAAATACAATTTATGCGGTAAGTAAAACTTTCAAGCCCCTAGCCAAAATGGAAGGACCTACGGCTGTAGCTATTGCTAAACAGTTGGAGCAAATGGTACCATTGGATAAATTAGCTGAACGTAGAAATTATCGTGATAAATGCTTGACTCAATTGAGCATATTAAAACAAAAATTGAACAAGGAAGACTAAAACTATTGATTTTATATTGTTAACTTTTTATTAAAACTGTGTATCATGCTTTTATTATTATAATTATTATTATTATTGCAATCAATTAACTATTAAATAATGTTAACAATTATCTGTATTTTTTATTCAATTAAATTCTTGTAATTTTTATATTTGAATATGTATGTATGTACTTTTGAGTTTAGTTGTTCGAAATGCTGTAATTTTTTAAATGTTGGGAATCAAATTTTGATTTTTTTTGTTTTAGTAAATAATAAATATTAAAAAATAATAAAAATAAATTTGTTTTCTTATTTAAAATCTTACTAGCTAAAATATACATTTTATTAAGTACCCTTAAATTGTTTTTATTCAATTAAAATTCTTAAAATTATTCAACTTACAAAAATAGTTTCAACGTATTAAACATATGCGAATATTTAAATAATTTATTTTTTTATATTTGTTAAAATTTTACGGAAATTAATGTTGTATCCAGTTAGTTTTTTATTTTTATCAATTTACAACGTCAATTTACAACGTTGTAATGGCTTTAAAAGGGAATAATATTTAATTAATCGATGAAATTTGGCAATAAATTTTAAACATTTAAAATAATCTTCAAAAACATTTGGAGCAACATTAATTTTTGAGATATGAGAATAATTTGCGCAACGGGCTCTGACAGCAAGTTTGCTTTTGAAATTACGCATATTCATAGTTTTTCGCCGCAAGCAACTATCAAATTTGCCTTCCTCACGATTCAAACATCGATCGGTATTTATTTTTCTTTCGTTTCTTAACAGGTTCTTAAAACTACAAACATCTCCATTTACAACATACTCAATTTAATAAATAATAGTCTGAAGAAAATAAAAATATATGATAATTAAGCTGCTTTTGTAATTTATTTTGCCCTTATTAATTTGAGGTATTTGGATAAGATGTGATATAGTCATCCATCGTTAATGCAAAAATAAAATTTTATCATTTCATATAAAAACAATTTTCTTTTACTAAAGTAGGCTCGTTGATTTAAAGAGCCCTTTCATAATTATCATCTGATATACATGGAAATTCGACGATCATTTTAAAATATTGAATGTTGAAAATTAAGAAAATCATTAATTGGCACGTTTCTTAAAAATCGATATCTTTGAAAGGAGTAATCCAGATGGTAATGGTCTCTAAAATATGTAATAAAAATATTAAAATAAAAATGTGTTTGGTTCTAGTTCGATTACTGAATTTATGAAATCAGTTTAATAATTTTCTTTAATTATGTTTATTAAGGGAAAAAGTGTTTGTTGATACGATGATACCTTGTATTTGTTATAACAAATATTTATATTCCTTTCAAAGTGCAAAAATTTTAATACGAGTAGGCCTGGTACTGACTTTTACCTGAATTTTGCGTTTGGAGTTTTGCTTTCATTTGTGCACGGAAAGATAATCTTGCACAAATGTACATCATGAATTTTTAAATAACATCAAGTAAACACACTTTAAATTAAGAAATGTTAAGTCCACACATTTCCCTCAATATTTGTTTCTATTTTAGTTTGCGGAAAAAAGTTTTCTCTATTTTTTATGACGGTAATGTAATAGATAATAAATGTCTAAAACTTTGTGTACTTTTTCTTTTAAACTGAATGCTAGTAATCAGAGATGTGCGAGAAATTTACCAATCTGCATTTCTTACAAGATTTTTTACACACTTTTCTTATGGAAACATGAAATTCAGGCAGAAATCAATACCAGCTTTTAGATAGGAAACTTATTCAATTCCAGAAGTACAACTATGTACACAGTTTTCCGAATATAGAATTTAGGCATTGCCATTTTCGGGAAGACAAGAACTTTAGAACGAAATCTATCATATTTCGAGAAATAGGTACATAATTAATTGTATTTTAAGATATTTTTTTAATTTCTTAAAATCTGTTGACTTTACTCAATTTAATAAATGATATTCTGAAGAAAATAAAAATATGATATGAAATAGGAAGGAGCTGAAGAGATTCAACGAAATAAAAAAATTTGTTCACTCGTGATAGTTCGAGCGAACCACTAGAATTAGAATTTTTTAAATTGCTTTCATAATTCAACAATAATTATTTTATATTTTACATTTACATAAAAATTTAAATTTATGCATAAACTATAAGTTAGTAAGTAATACATGAGTAATTAATTTAGTTAAAAATTTTATTTTATTTTAACTTGACACACAAATTGTTCATGAAAAAATTTTATATTTTAAATAGAACAAGTAAATAATACATTTCAAATACTCACAGTTAGCAAGAGCAAATAGTTTGAGATCTTTGTTTTTTAAATACTCTGAATTTAAATTTATAGCTCAAAAACATTTTTGGGTAATCGATTTACATTCCCAAAAAAAGGTTTAACATCAATTTATTTAATATATGTATATATTTTTGTTTCGGTTTTTAGGTTTATCTAATTAATTTTGCTTAAAGGTTATTGTCATTATTTTATGCATTACTTATTATTAATAGGCCATCTATTACCAATGCATTTATCTTATTTATATTTAACTAAGATTCTCCTTTTTTAGTTTCATAGATAAAGATTAAGAAACAAATTGCTTTTGTCTAAAATAAAAATTGACAGTTAGTAGAAAGGACTTTCGAGCTAAAACATTTTCATGTAAATTCACGTTTAAAAGTTTTAATAACTTATTAACTAGTCTTGTTTTAATGACTTAAGTACAGTAGTTACTACATACATTCACATACTTACTGTTACGATTAGTAATTCTTTTTGTTTCAATAAGTACACATAATAGTGACATACATATAAATTTATGTATGATATTGGCTTTTAAATAAAATCGTTATAATTGAAAATGAAGCAGGTTGATGTATGCCTGCTTGTTTAAGTACAAAGTTTTACTAACTTGTGGTATCCATTTTAAATGCATTCATTTTATCCTTAAGCTGTTGACATAATGTCAAACCTACGGTAAATAATACTAAAACATCATTGAGCCAACCCACAGAGCATTCTGCTTGGATGGCTTCCATTTTCATAGTACCCTGAACATTTAACAGTTGATAGACGGCTATGATCAATTTGTGACATTGTAAGAAAAACGATATTGCTTGATCTTCTGGTAAATTGGGTGTTAAGGATTTCTTAATTAAAATATATATAAGACGTTTTAAGATTGAAAATTTAGCTAGTTTTTATGAGAAAATCAACTTACCATATTGCGGCCCTTCATTAAATCTTCAATTGATTTTTTCTTTGGTATAATTAGACTAGTACGGCCACGTTGCAAAGCTCCGATAAGTTCAGTTATGATTTGTAAAACTTCCTCCGAAGATCTGGAATTATAAGATCGTTAATTCAAAGAAAATCTCCAATATGGTGAAAGGATTTATGAAAACATTCAATGTAATAAATTATTTTCTTATGGACAACTAACGAACTGCAGGATTTATGTTAATTTTAATAACTACTTCTTAAGCTCATTTCACACAATAATATTGAATATTAAGATTTATAAAAAACTCAAAAAATAAGCGAAAATGTGACAGTGTATTCCTTTATCCAAAATTTGTGCAAATTTGTAATGAATTTTACTGAAATGAGTTCCTTTGCATATAAATTTTGCAAATGAGAACACCAACTGAGAAAGTGCTGTGACAGTTCTTTGACTGAGAGCCTGCAAATTTTTACTGCGCCAGTAAAATCCAATAGACGAAAAAAACGCAAACACATTAAAAAAAACCTAATTTAAAAGTGCTACAAAAACTATATAAACTATTGTTAAACGTGAAACAATTATTAATTTTATCAGTCTTTTAATATTTGTTTTTGAAAAGTAAACTAATACATAAAATCGATGTAACTTTTACTAGTTAAGGAATGAAACAGTATAAACCTTGGAATGCTAATTTAAGCACTATGCTTTTTAATGATCAGTTCTTTTGATTAACCTGCAATTCTCCTGTTCGCGTACTTTTTAAATACGTAACAATTCACCCAACTACTGGATTTTATTGGAAAAATAAACAAATAGAGCGTTCCTGGTAATCCAAAATGTCGGAGAGTAAAAGTCATGTTTTTTTTTATCTGCAGTATACATGATTCGATTTTGAATTGAAAGGCATTCATGAAAGTAGAAAATAAGAGAGTCAACCCACGTAAAACAGGTTTCCTCATTTGAGCCAATTTCAAACCAGCCTGTTACGATAAAAAAGTTTATAGATATTTATGGGTCTCTAAGAAATAAAAAATAACAGGGTACATTGGTTATAAAAAATTTTATTCAGAATTGTTTCAGAGTTAAACCGACATTATTTATATTTATAAGTCTTAAATAATAACATTTCACGTAAAATTATTAACTTTCGGTATAATTTTAATTGCTAGTTCCGTTTCTATTCTAATTATGTACTATTTTGTTATTTTTGTTCGTAATTTTTTATTCGTCGGAAATAGTTCACATGAAAAATATGTTCACCTTCTATTCACGATAATGGTGATTATTTTTGTTTGAAGAAGCTTGACATGATTATTTTTAAATTTTATGTTTTTTATCTAATGAAGTTTTTCCTATTCGTTCAGAGAACATTCGAAAGAAGTATTAGTGTAGTGTTGTTTGCGGGTTTTCAATATTCTATGATAGTTTCGACCATGTCCCTAAAATGCTCCTTCTGGAAGCGTAAGTCTTGCAGTCCATCTTAGTCCACCATTTATTCAAGGCGAATTCACACCATAGAAAAAAGTAGGAAATAAAGGAAAATATTGTGTTGGCATTGCTGAATGCCAAGGCAAAGCAAATGTTGGCATTCTGCAATGTAAAATTAAAAAAAATAGTTGTACTGCCAAGTCAGCCAATTATGAATTCGCCTTAACTTTATCAAATTTAAAAATTAATCTTATTGTCGGATTTATCGCTAAATGTATGGCCATAACATCTGCCAGAAGCCAATTCATCATAACAAAAAGGCCTGTGTCGATATAGTGCATTATTCATAAGTTTTCAAGGACAGTTTACTGTCCAGAACTGTTCCTATATATTTTATATCGATTGTCTGAAAACCATCACTCAATATAATAAAAATTATTGATAATATTCACATCTCATCAATATATATTTTTCCACACTCTATAAAATAATTTCTTGCTATTTAAACAATTACACACAACAGTCGTGCCAGGGTCCTTTAAGGGTTAATAAAATATACTATATACATCCACGTAAATACATATGTATTTAGATACATTAATTTGTTATCAAGATTTTTTTTGAGCTCTGATTGACGCTATACGAATTCTTTAATTATTAATTAGCAAAAAAAATTATTTATACATTTGTTCATCAATTATCTTACACACCAGTAAATTTAAACTTTATAAATACAATTTATCATTAGAAGAAATACAAGTTTTATAATAATTTTAACCTTAGCCCTGAAAATGATTTATTTCTTCAATATACATACATACATATATGTATATGTACATACACATATGTATGTATATAAATATATATTAAGTTTTTGTCTAATGAGATTATCTTCAGTCCTAAAATATTAATGCAAACAATAGCAAACAACATGATACATACATACTATCATTTAATCACGCAGATATGTACATACATACATACATACATGTTTTTTAATAAAATTTTAAAACAATTATAAAAATATTTTATTTAATTGCATTGTGTTTTCTTAGCTGAAACACGTTTTTATACAAAAATTAAAAATATATGTATCTAAACTTGAAACGGTACAGGTGCAAATATAAAGATCCCAGAGAAGAAAAGATGGAAATCATTCTCAATGGATGACATTTTTATGTCTTCAAATAATCTAATAATGAATTTTTCAACTTTCTAGGCAGTGAAGTTGAAATTATTTTGATTAATAATACGCATCATCTGTAACACTAAAATTATTTAAGTACACACGAAAATTTTGTTTATTCTTAATCAAAGAAATCGTATCTAGTGGCAAATTTTTACACCTTCCAGTGGTAAAGAAGCAATCCTAATTTAAAATACATTTATTATTATTTATTATTTTTTCTTTTGCAACAAAAAACTTTAAAAGTTTACTTCCCTCAACTTAATAAAAAATCACCAAATCGCTGAACAGGAATCAAAAAAGGGGACAACATCCTGCTTAACTGTATGATTTCGATGAAGACGAATATATTTTTTCAACAAAACGGTAATATATAATACAACGTAACTGGTTAAGCAATTGAATTATTGCATAACACAAATTTGCTGACCTATTTAAAAAAATTAAAGTTGTAATTGTTGTTATAGTTTGTTTCGTTTTTTTTTATATAAAATTTACGCTTTTGAGCGTTCTTTAACTTGTAGATTTGTAACTCACAGTTCATTGTTTCGGTTATCGAAACTGCGGTCTGGATCATTTGATTTAAAATTATTAAATTTTTTCTATGGATAACAGGCAGCGTGTTGAAACTTTTGGTCTTATCGTACGCATGTTATATTTAATGACTGTTAGGTGAAAATATTTTTTCCGGAAGTACGAAATTGTGTGTAATTTAGAGTGAGCTCGTTTCTTACTTAATCAATTTTAATCAAATAAATACCGTATGATATCTTGATGATATTTCTCACAGGCAAAAAAGAAGATCTTTAGTGTACTTCCCTCTAGCAGATAAATGTGATCATGAGCTGATCATGGTGTTTAAAAAATATCACTGAAATTTCATTGATAATGTTAATAAAAATTTATTTTGATAGTTATGCAAAATATCTCGAAAAACACAAATATACGTTTTTAATATATACTTTATTTTCGGAGTTATTTGCGTTCGACAATGTTTCTAAATCAATAAATAAGAATTATTTCTGCTTGAAAAAAATAAAAATTAAAAATAAGTTATTTATTTTAAAATAGAAATCAAGGCATAAAAATTATGTGTTTCTATTCGTAAAAACAAAAATTCTAAAAGCATATGGTTTTTATAAGTCTAGCTTAAAACAATCCAAATGATGTAATATTCTAATTTATAAACTTAATTTATTTTTCAATCCTAAGGTCTCTTTTAATTTTTTATTTCGACACTCATCGAGTACCACCTTCAGGATATTTTTTTATATTATTTAAATTAAACTAATAAATATGTATATAATATATATAACCAGTTACGTTGTATATATTTATATATATATATATATATATATATATATATATATATATATATATATATATGTATATATATGTATATATATATATATATATATATATATATATATATATATATATATATATATATATATATATATATATATATATTTATATTTATATACATATATATATATATATATATATATATATATACATATATACATATATACATATATATATATATATATATATATATATATATATATATATATATATATATATGTATATATATATATATATATATATATATATATATATATATATATATATATATATATAAATTAAACAAATATTTCGAAGATAGTACTCGACAAGCACCGAAATATCGATTAAAAATTTAAAAAGACAAAATGAAGTTTATAAATTAAAATAAAACGGTCAGAAACTGGAACATAGATATAATATTTTCTTATAATTTGCTTTTTCTCTTCAGAATAAATTTTTCTTTTTGTACATGGTTTATTTTGATTAACTGAATAACTATTTTTATAAGTTTAAGTGAAAATGTATATCAAGGGTCTAATTTTGTAAAACGAAACGTTTAAAATTTGTATAAAAAATGCCGTTAATCCGTTGAAAGCTGGGATTTCGTTCGTGCAAATTTCAAACACTTACAAGCGTTTCGTTTTGCAAAATGATGCCCTAAAGTCAACAATGAAAAACTGAAATTTGTTTTTGTTTTCAACATAAAGATCTTTTTCCAAGTTCTAATTAACGACTCTTCGAACTTTGAACAAATATTGATGTGACTATATGAATAAGAGAAAAAAACATACCGAAATTTATAATTCTCATCGACATTATCGATGTGGTTTATGGCCTGTTGTAAATGATTGGCAGCATCCTGAACTTGTTGCAATTTCCAAGGGGCATCAGAAGTTATAGCAGTACGTTGAAATTGATTAGAGGAACGTTTCAATTTAAAGCTTATATCCTGTTTGGAAAAAAGAAGAAAACTCTTTTATATAAAGTAAAAGAACATTATTTTAAAATTTATTGGTTGTTTTTGGCTTAGCTAAATATATAAATGCCTGTAAATCATCAGAACTCTTTAGTAGAATAATGTTTGAGTGCTCAACTAAGCCAACAACAAACAATGCATGTTAAATAATTATTTTGGAGAATACCTCGAATAATAAATTTTATAAATAAAAGAAATTAATTACATCACGTACCGCTTGTGTAATGCTATCACCAGTCAATGTAACAGAACATTTTAATTGATCCTGTGCAGCTATCAAATTAAATTTTTCTGTACGTTTTCCCTCATTGTCGTACAATGGCACGGGAAAACGTCGACCGCACTCCTGAATAAAATTGTTGGAAAAATTAAAAGTATTTCGATAAACTATATGTATTCATCACTTACCACTAATATTTCTCTCAACTTTTTCAATATAGAGTGAACCTCATCCCTCATTACCCATTCAAATTCAATTTGCTTGAAAAATAAATTTATATAAAAAGATTTTCTTAAATACTTTTGAAGTAAAATATTTGAAGAAGCATATATTTTCCTTCAAATCGTTTTTTTCTAGGTATTAAAAATAGTTTGTGATTTCTTTTTAAATGAATAATATATGTATATTTCAATTTAATTTTGCTTGTAAAAATTAAAACAATTTGTAAATCGATAGTAAATTATTATATTGTTGTTGTTCTTGTTTTACTTTGTTTTAATTTAATTTAGTATTAGTGTTTTACACACAGAAACTGCAAACACTCATGGGTTTTATTCATAAATTTTTTTTTATGTGTGCGAGTGTATGTGTTTTTGTGTGTTTAATAGTGGTTGTTGCTTTTGTTCTTATTCAGTGCTTTTTTTTCTTTTTGGAGTTTATTGATTTTTTTGGTTCTAGGTTCTAGGATGTAATATTTCCAAAATTAATAAATTTGTTTAAAATTCAACGCACATTTAATTCATTTTTCCTTTCTAGATTAATAAATTTTGCACTATGAATATTCATTTGATTCAGGCTTTAATAATTATTATTAGATTCTTAAATGAACAATTCAATTTTTAATTGAACACTTACAAGGTTCTTCACCTCTTCACTTTCGATATCAGCCATTGTTTGTGGCAAATTTTGACAAGTGCATGCAGTTATTGTTACCATTATTTTATATTTATCAGCTGTTTGTTTTAATACTGGTGTATGTGGTGTTGTCAGAATTTAGTTGTTTCTTATCTCCCAATACTGGTTTACTATTGATGCTACTATTTCCCATTATCCAGCATCCTGAATTTTTATTTTAAATTATCAGAACGGTTAGAAATTGGAATTTAAGATATTTTATTTCATATTACATCAATATGTAACTATCGAATGTGTGAAATTGGTTTTTTAGATTCGTTACTTTGATTCTGCATTATGTACGGCAGTTACCTCAGAAAACTCTTATTACCATACAGGAATGGGTCAAAAACTTAGCAAGATACATACATATGTATGTATGTATATAAAAAATTTGCGCTTTTAGAGATGCACTGATTTTGAGTTCACAATTGAAAGCGCATTAACGCTCTCCAGAAAAGTACGATCTGCAATTTATGTCAATAAAAAACACATCTATTTCTTTAGAATAAAATTAGTATTAGACCTACGGCCATTTTATTTAATCTAAAAGTTGTGTTCCATTTTATAAAATTTATAGAAGGTGCTATACTAAAAACAAATTAAATAATTTTACGTTTTAGTCCTAGATTAAAGATAGCAGGCAACATGTTTTCTTTAATCTGGTGCAAAAATGTTCAACTCGAAATGGGGCAAAGGCATCAAATAGTATACAAGGTATATAGTTAAATAATTGATCACGCAAAATAATTACATGCAATCATAAATTACGGACGTTTGTTTTCTTTGTTTCTGGCTGGTAATGAGGACCCACCAACGGAAACACGAGAACTTATGCGACTGATCTGAAAAATAAAGTTTTTTATTAAATATAATAATTAATTAGTTAAAATATCCATACCGGTTTAGCAGTGGGTGCATTTCCCGTGGTTGTTTTAACGGGGGTCTTGGTAATTCTAGCTCCTGCCGAGATTGATAATCTTGATCTCCCAACCGAAGATCTGGAAGATGGAGCTGAAACAGCTACTGCTAGGCTTAAGTTACTAGCGCGTTGTTTGAGAGGTGACTTGGATTTAAATTCGGTAATAGTACGGCTTTTTAAACTGGTTGAGCTAGCTGAGTTATTTATCGACGATTTAGTATTTGGAGTGGTAGACATATAGGAATACCGAGCTTTATTAATTGGGCCTGTAGTGCGTTTTAGAGGCGACGTAAGGACATCGGGTGTTGAACAAGCGCTTGGACGGTCAACTCCTTCGCCCAATGTAGAAATTCTCCTTGCTGGTAAGGGCGTTGCAGGCATTATTATTTTCGGTTTCGTATGTTTGTCTAAAGCTGAAGGTGATGTTTTCAACATGGGTGCTACCTTTTTTACAGGGATTGTCGCCTTTAGGGGTCCAGACGATTTCATTATGGATTCTGTACTGTGTTTAGCTTTCTTCTTGAGATCTGGCTTAAATGTTAGCATATTATTTGACGGCATAGATAGCGGCTTCACAATAACTTGTTCTTTAGCTTCATGGTGAGTATCTAGAGCTTGAGTTCTTCGAATTTTTGGGGTATTTTTGCATTCAGATCTATGGTACATATGAAATCAATAAAAAGTGTAATATTTTATTCCATTTACGTCCTCAATTACTAGCATCTAACTTACCCAAATCCTATGCGCCTCATCCCTACTTGCGTTGTATATGGGGTTCCACTCGAATAAGAATTACGCCTCAAACGAGCTGGCGTCTTAAATTCGGGAATTTCCTTGCCACCAGAGGGCGGTGTTGTAGTTATTGGCTCTGATTCTTTCAATTGTACGCTATTCTGCCTCTGAATTGAACTGGGTGTAGGCACTTGCACTGGTAAGCGAACAATTTTAACTTTATCATGAATAGACAATGATTGTGAACGGCGACGTGTTGCTGTGTTGACTTTTGTCAAATCTGGCGAGCCATCATTAATTGATTCATCAAAATAGTTAGATACAAATTCTGACCTTAACTTAGCATCAACTTCGCTAAGTTTCGAATTATTGTTTGAATGATTCAATTGGTTGGCATTCATAACAACTATAAAAGTGGGATTATTACAATTCGTTTGATTATCAACTGAGTTATTTATTAATAGTTTGCTTAATTGTTCCATTATGTCGTTAACATCGGTTTGTAATTGATTTGCGCAACTGTTAATGTTTGTGTTTGGCACATTTTGAGGTGATAAAGGAACAATTTCAGGTAAATTGAGGTGCTGTTTTTCATTTGGATGTTCACCGTCATATGTGGCAGATGAGCTAACCATACTACTAGGCATATCTTGCACTAATGGTTGGTTATCGATATTAGTTTCCCCTTTTTCTTGCAGCTCCACATCAAAGGTGTCCTGTCGTTTAATAGGTTGAGGTACGTCAAGAGTATTGGAAGTTTTAGTCAAGTCTTCCACATTTGATGGCTTCAGAGCTGAACTTAGAGATTCTAATAATGCACTGGCTTGTTCTCTATTTTTATCCGTCATTTCGCCACATGATATCAATGTTTTAAGATTCTGGATAAGTGACGATATTTCCTGCTGATGGTTATTATTACTCTTTTCTTTTTTAGCTTTTAATTTTGCTTTAATTTTCTCTATATTGGGTAGAGCATTTCCTAAACGAGCAGTTGTGTTATTAACTACTGTAGGTGAGTTTTCAGGAGATTTTATTGAAATTTGTTCAACAGCTGGAGAAGGTAAATCGTTTAATATGGGAATTTTCATCATTTCCAAGTCCGCTTCAAAATTTTTTTCAGAATCAACAAAATTTGGTCGCTCCTCCGACAATAAATCTTCATCTTCAACCATCTTTAAGGGAGACTCTGATGTTAATGAATGTTCACCAAACTCTGCAGCCCTAGAAAACATTGATGAAACAGGGGTGCTTAACGCGTCATCATATTCAGAGCACTGTTTGTAAATGGTAGGTGAATTAAAGGCTGCATTTGAAATGCTTATTTTCAACAATCTTTTACGCTGTTCCATATTTTTCTTTAACTTCGCCGATGTTGAGGCTTCGGCGCTGCTATTTGGAGTAGAATCTGTATCTGTCCTACTTGTATCTGGGAGATGTTTTTCGGTGATTAACACGGGTGGGCTTTGTAAATCTAATTCTTGCGAATTGAAATCACTTAATTCTTCTATAACCAATGAAGGTATAACTGCCGTTTGCTCTCCGCCCATTAGATTATCGTCACTTAGGGACAAGAGATTACCAAGTTTAACTTCAGATGGTTTCTTACAAATTTTCTGAGCTTTCATACAAGCTTCTTTTTCTACAATATCAAAGGGATCATCTGGCCGATCTGCAAGTTTTTGTGCAAAATCAAAAGGATTGTTCTCTAAACTATCAGTTTTGCGCCAAGTGGACGGTATAAATTTCGAAGCAGCAGCAGGCGCTTTTGCTTCATTCTCAGTCTTAACTTTTGTTTTGTTTTCATGTTCCAAGCTCAAGTCTATTAAATTAACACAGTTCAGATCGCACATTACTTTTAATATCAATTTTAAAAAATAGAATATTATAGTTTTTAGCTTGAAGCGAAGTTTCTTTCTATTGTCCTTTTACAAATCAAGCGGTATTTATTTAAAATAGAGAAAATACTGTTTTTACCTGTCAGAATAAATACGGGGAATAGGTGAAGATATGGCCAATATTGAATGTTAGAAAAAACGCTTAAACTTAAGTAACCTCCTTCGACAGAAATTATAGTGCACATATAATAATTTATAAATTAAAGTGCATACTTCTGTAATATATATTATATTTACTACTCGAATGATATATTAAGTTCCATTTAATGTTTATTAACAAAAACATTAAAAGCAGCAGGAGTTTATGCCAGTATACTCATAGTGTTACCAAGTTTCAAACTACTACACAAAATCATTAACACAAAAAGCACAGCTGTTCGGGCATTGAAATTTTTTCAATAAATTCAACAATTCAGAAATAGCATTTGTGAAGTTAGTTTTTAAATTAGAAATTAATCATAAGAAATGGCGAATTTTATGCAAGACAGTGTTGTGAAATATGCCTGCTCCTGTGGCATTTTAAATCCTATTAGTAAGCTATTTTTTTGTCGTCATTGTCCTAAGCTGAGGTGTGGTTTCTGTGTATGCCACGAAGTGAGTAATTGTCTTATAAAACAATGGAAAT
Organism: Germaria angustata; assembly: GCA_963681545.1. Classification (NCBI taxonomy): domain Eukaryota; kingdom Metazoa; phylum Arthropoda; class Insecta; order Diptera; family Tachinidae; genus Germaria; species Germaria angustata. Next base: position 57,929,961 of record OY813001.1, on the reverse strand, counting down.
CTCATAATAATTTTCCTTTTAAGGTCGATTCGCATTTCTGTTCGAATTGTTTAGAAAACATTCCCTCATCAGAAGTTCGTCATAAAAAGAATTGCTGTGCAAATTGTTTTGACTGTCCTTGCTGTCAACATACCTTGCAGCCTCGGGCCACTACTGTAATTGTTCAAAAGTAAAAATGGCCATACCCAGATTAATACATAATTATATTTAATTACATTTGTTTAAAATTTTAGAAAGCCCGATGAAGGCAAAGAAGGGGAAGAGTCTAAACCGGATGCCTCAAAGGTTATAACAAAGAAAATGTATTATTTATTCTGCTTGGCATGTCGTTGGACTTCGAGAGATGTTGGAATTCCCGATCAATCTGTAGGTAAGCGTTTAATAAATTTTACGATATTGCACGCCTTCGCCATTTTCATTAAAGTAGGTTCAAAATTGTTTCTTTTTAATAAAGGGGCAGATAATTTTTTATATATGTTTCACTTGTTAATTAATATATCATTATTGGATGAATAGCTATATAAATATATTATAGCTAATACGAAACTAGTTTCACGAGGTAACAATGCGGCCAGAACGGTAACTGCTAAAGGCTAGAGCCCAGAAGGCCAATAAGAAAAAACTTCTTTTCCATAGTACTGGATGCAATTGATTATGTTTAAGATACTATCGATATCGTGCGATTTGAAAAAACTGGGGCTTTTGTAGAATTTCTTAAGTTGCATTATATAATATTTAGCAATTGGCCGAGTCATCACATCAAAGATTAGCGATCAAATACAGCATGATTTCTGCAGTGGGAATGAATCTATATGCAACAGTATGTCGATGCCATATTTCATATGTAAAAAAGAATTTTAACCTGTTAAATATATAACTGTATCGGAAACAAAATGGTAGATAGAAATTTCGGCAATAAACATCTTTTACCATATACCCACTTAGAGGAATAAAACTTTTTACTAGGTTCATACATACTAATCATGCTGCACAACTCCAATTATGATCAATTTCACATATAACAATGATGACACAACTCAAATATGAAATGATACTAGTTTTTGAAATAAAAATATTTTCTTCATAATTTTCTAGCTACTGGTGCTTGGCCTGATAATTTATGCGCCTATCAGACACGTTTTAATGCTTTGGCAGAATATTACCAAGCTGTTGTGCAGCAAGATAAACAAGAGCGACAAGAATATTTAAGACGTAAAGCACCTAAGGCTCACAAATTTCCAAGTTTAACCGATCGTACCGGTCTAACCGTATCAATAATACGTCGCCAGATGGGTTGGTCCGATAAGAATACACAGAAGGCCAAACCAGTGAATATTGCACCGTCACAAGCGAGTGAAGATGTAGGTGAATTACCAGAAAGTATTTTTACTCAAAGTATCAATTTAAGAAACAGTAAGTGAAGCCTTATGGCTCGATTATAATTGGCAGCCGAACCTTATTTTAGTGGTCAGTTGCTAAAAATTATGTTATTGGCAGTTGGCAACTGAATTTTGTATATTTCATTTACATGTTTTGCAACTACAGACTTAAGTTCAGTTGCTAGCCATAATCGAGCTATTAGATTCCAATCAATTATCTATAAGATATAAATTTTTGTAGTTACTACTGTTAAACAACGTCATAATCAACCTTCTGAACAACCATTTACTATAAACAAACTTTATCCACAAAGACGTTGCATGTGGATTAAACGTTCATTACGTTGTAGACAATGTGAACATAATGTAATAAAACCAGAGTACCATCCAACTTCGGTTAAGTATCGCATACAATTGTTTGCTAGTTATCATGTGCCAGATGTACTTTTGGTCAATTGTAATCAACCCCTTAAGGCTGGCGAATTAAATTCTATTACGCTGAAACTAAGCAATCCCACAATGCATGATATGGATGTTAGGATTGAAGCGTTGCCTTCATTACAAAGTGAATTGCAAATGATCGAAGACTTTAAACGTTTATGCACTGTAAAAGACACATCTGTGACTGCTGCAACAGCAATGGACTCTTTAAAGTCTCTGACTAATTATCCAAGTTTAACGAGCTCCAGTAGTTTAACTAATACTTCATTGGTTAGACACACTCTCATACATGAGGAACCCAGAGTGGTTAAGCAGAAAGTGAATTCCCAATTGCTTCCCTTGGGAGAAAAATTTGTTTTAAATTTGCGTGATGACTCAAAGGAATTTGATGAGGAACCTCAGTCCGACCAAAAAGAGGAGCCGAAGTATGTTATTGGGTTTAATTTGTATTGTAAAATCATAAGCTGAATAATTTTGAATTGCAGATTTATTGTTTGGCGCAAGTCCAATAAAGTTTTACTTCGTTTAGAGTTCACGCCCGATTCTGATTTGAGATCTGGTGAAGACGTTTATGTTGGTTTCAACCTCTTGTACACGTATGTCAATACTGTTACTAATACGACGGATAAAAAAGAACCAAATAAACATAATTTGAATTGTCGTATTTATGTAAAAGTTGGATGTATTAAAGATTGAAATACAAAGATGTAATATCGATCAGCATTGAGTAATTTATTTTAAAAACCATATTCTTAATTTGTGAGAATTATCATATATTTTAAATATTAATACTATCTTATCTTATATAATTTTTGAAATTCGTCCTTATCTAACAACTTTTAATAATAATGCTTGTTTTTGCTTGAAATAAAATACATATATTCCATGCCTTTGAATTGTTACTTCAATAACTTTGTTTTTTTTTTGTCTCTGTTGTCTTTTTTCTTGGTCAGGTTTAATATTAATTATGTTAATTATATATTTAATTTAGCTAATTTGGTTTAACGTGTTTTTATGACAAAAAATGCAAATTTTTTATTTCATATTTCTCGACGTTTCGTGAAAGTTTTGTTCAAAACAACAATGAAAAAACTTTCAATTCTTATCGTCATAAAAACACGTTAAGACGAATTAACTAACTAAAATAAATAATTAGCTTCGTTTTTTTTATTTATTGAAAAGAATTTATTTTGAAAAAATAAAATAAATTGAATGTATTCATCAGCGCTTTGTTGTGGCTCGGTTCGATATATTTTTTAAGATCTAATAAAGGTTGGACGAGTACAATTATATACAAATTACTAGGTTATATGCTAATGGGTGCTTTCTAACAGAATCTACAAACGACCTACGCCTTAGCACAGAAATTTCAAGTTTCCACACCGAGTATGGTTGATGCAACTATATGCAAGTGTCAACGAAAATTCCACAAAAAATGTTGCTCAGTATAGTTAGTCGTAGTGAGAGTGGGATACAAAACTCTCGAAGAATTAGCAACAAAACAAACCTGACCGCACATAAAAATAATTACTATAACGTGTAGCTGTTTCTCAATCAATGTAAAAAATGTAACATGTTTTTCACTCAACTTTATTAGGTTTAGATTATACCGTAACGCTCATGAACCAATATTATCTATTTATGATCACACTGCCAAAGATGCACAAACAGAACACGCAATGACTTCCATTATCAGTAACAAATTGCGTCGGGCTACAAACTATCGAAAATAAGAATTTGCAAATTTTACACATTTTGTATTCATAGTTTTGGAAGAGCATATTAAACTATTTATGCAGTTAATTACAAAGTTCCCTAATAAAAGATAAGCACGTGTTTGAATTCGGCGGCTATTAAATCAACTGACCTAATCGTCCAATTGTTACGCAAAACATTTTTTTTGTTATTTAACACTTAGCAAAGGAAGAGATTCCTGAGAGAACTTATTACGAAGTAGGCTGGTCCAACGAACTCTTTTTGTATTTTCACTTGAAATTTTTCCTCTACTGAATGAATATATTAATACGTATTATATTTAATATTTGTTGCAATATTTATGCAAGTTAACACACTCGTTTATTTAAAAAGAAGCAAATAACTTAAATTCAGATAAGTTCAATGCATGTATTTGCTAAATTTTAAATATAAAATAAAACTAATTCGCATCTGAGACATTAAAATACCTTACGCAATTCTAATAATTACCATCAATGATTTTAATCCTCAAAATATTTATAACGCCATTTTACGGCCCTCTATAGAAATCTCTACAGCTCTGCGTGAACCTCCTTTAAGTCTTTTTTGATCTAGGAACTTTTTCATATGCTTTTCAAAACGATTTGGCTTTCGTTTTTGCGTTCCTGATACTGTGCCCTCCACCGTTGATTTTGGTCGAACCAAGTAATCTTTATTGGAGGGCATAGGTACGCGAGCACGGGCCACCCAACCGGGATCTCCGGGACCTAAAGGTTTCTCTTCAGAGGTTGTAAGAGCTGAATGAAGACCTTTACGTTTTTTAGATGTTGATGGTTCTGGTTCAGGTGTTTTCTTGCGGACATTTTGAATTTGACGCATATCTCTTTCTTGTCGTTCTTCCTTAGACATGGCTTTAAAGTCACAACTTAAATTAAAAATAGGTCGGGCCCATTCCGATATCAAACGGCCAGCTCTATCACGGTTTTGTTTTGTTTCTTTTGGGTGTTTATACAAATACATAACTGCTTTTCCAATACCCGACTGCTTAAGATAACCTTTATCAATGGGAGGAAACTGCATCGAAAATAAATAGTAGTTCGAAAATTAATATTTTAATTATATTATTTAGTTACTTTATTTATACTCACATCAGCTAAAAGCTTAAGAATACTTTCTCTAATTTGCAAGCAAGGCAAACTTTTGTTAGGTAGAGGTGCTAACCAATCAGTGAGTACATTAAGTATATTATGCTCCAAAAAAGCCAATTGCAAATCCTTCTTAATCAATTGTGACATGCATTGTTTCAAAATTGATATCTTTTTAGTAGCCGGTTTACCTTCTAAGTTTAATTGGCGATCTTCATCCGAAGCACCTTTCATATTCATTATTAACTGGTCGATAAGGTCATCATTGTCATTAATTAAATCAATGTCGCGTTTTCGACGCTTATATCGTTTTTCTTCTTTTTTACGAAGCAACATGGCATCAAAATCAGAAATGAAATTGTCATTTCTGAAAATATAGAAGAGAAATTAATGTTTGAAAAAGAAATGGCTCTTGATATGATACTTACCCTCTATCATTGTCTATGGGTATGTTTTCATCATCTGAGCTGTCAACCACTTTTTGATTATCGGCCTGAACACCTCCCTCACCGTCATTTTCAACCTTGCCATCTTCATCATCCTCATTATCTGTATCTGTAATTTTTGGCCTCTTTTTTTGAGTCGAAGAGGGGTCATCTTCCGCTGAAATTTAATTAGAATGGCATTTCTAAAACCGGTTTTCATATGCAATATTTATTTACGTACCTTCTGAGTCGCTAAGCACTTTACGTTTATGAGCCTTTTCTGTTTTTGATGTGGGAGATGCAGAGTCACTATGTGGTATCGACTTTGACCTAGATATAGAGCGAGAGCGGGATCTGCTACCGAGATTACTTCCCGAACGAGATCTTGATCTAGATGATCTTGACCCACTTCGAGAGCGCGATCTAGAACGAGAAAGAGCCGAAGCCCTACTGGCAGATCTTGAACGGGAACCACTGCGTGAACGAGATCGAGAACCACTGCCGCTGCGACTACGTCTTGAACCAGAGTGGGTACGTGAACGTCTAGAGCTGCTTCTGGAGGCCCTGGAGCTACTGCGAGAACGAGAACCTGACTTGGAAGGACTACGTGACCTGGAGCCAGATCCCGAACGCCGAGACACAGAACGAGAATGCCTTGATCCTGAACGGGATCTTTGCGAACCAGAACGAGACCTTTGCGAACCAGATCTTGATCTTCGTGAGCCTGACCTGGATCTTATTGAACCAGAATTTGATCTTCTTGAACCAGACCTTGATCTTCCTGAACCAGACCTTGATCTTCTTGAACCAGATCTTGATCTTCTTGAACCAGATTTTGATATCCTGGAACCAGATCTTGATCTTCTTGAAACGGATCTTGATCTTTCTGATACAGATCTGGATATTCTTGAACCAGATCTAGATCTTTCTGAACCAGATCTTAATTTTCTTGAACCCGATCTTGATCTTCTTGAACCAGATCTTGATCTTGAAGCAGATCTTGATCTTGAACCAGATCTTGGTTTTCTTGAGCCAGATCTTGATTTTCTTGAGCCAGATCTTGATTTTCTTGAGCCCGATCTTGATTTTCTTGAACCAGATCTAGACTTTCTTGAAGCAGATCTTGAACCTCCTGAAGCAGATCTTGATTTTCTTGAACCAGATCTCGATTTTCTTGAACCAGATCTCGATTTTCTTGAACCAGATCTCGATTTTCTTGAAACAGATATCGATTTTCTTGAACCAGATCTAGACCTTCTCGAAGCAGATCTTGATCCTTCAGAAACAGATCTCGATTTTCTTAGGCCTAATATTGAAGTTTTTGAACCAGATCTAGATCTTCTTGAACCAGACCTTGATCTTCTTGAACCAGATCTTGATCTATTTGAAACAGATCCAGATTTTTTCGATACGGAACGGGAGCGACTAGGCGATCTACTGACCGACTGCTTTATTCTAGATCCACTCCTGGATCGTTGAGAAATTGAAGGGCTACGGCGAGAGCCACTACGTGAACGTCTGACTGGAGAACCACTGGCAGATCGAGATTTGCTTCGACTTTTCGATCTCGTATTACTATGACTACGTTGTTGACTGTGGCTACGGCTTTCATGAACATCCTTCCCATTTGCCGTAGGACTTCCACTACGACTCCGTGAGCACCTATTGGGAGATGCTCGACTGCGAGATCGAGACCGTGAACGCGATTTGCTTGACCTCTCCACATTTGTAGAGCTTTTTTCCCCATTTGGGCTTCGAGAACGCGATTTACTAGTCCTAGACATTTTCAATTCATTGCCACCATCTACTCCAGGCGACACAGATCTGCTGCGACTTCCGGACTTAAGTAATTTTTCGGGCGATACAGAAATCGCTGGCTCATTTTCTACGGAATTGCATACGCCGGTTTCCGTTGCATCACCTTGACCTCGAAGTTAGAAGAAAATAATATTTTTGATATTAAAACCTTGTCTGCCTAACCTCAACTATCATCATAAAAGTTGGTAAAAATTCTTTACTATACCACAATTTGTACATGTGTGTATGTACTTACCGTTTTCCACAGACGGCATTTTGTTTTATTTACCATATATCAAGGCCGGAAACACCGGAATAATAAATCTTTACACTACTAGCACAAGAACTTTACAATTTATAAATATTATACCACCGACGAACAAATATTATGTCTTAAAAGAAATCTTTACTTATTTATAACAATATTATATTATTTCTTTGTAATATTGCTGCTGCTTCTACGCTTTCTGTCACAATGCCTTTTTTAGCATCAGCTGGTGATTTTACCAATACGACTACAGTGTTGGTAGCAATGAATTTGCAGTGTTTAGTAAGCACTTGGAGAATGGCAAAATGTGGAAACCAATTTAACAATTTTGCTTAACCCTTCATAAGCCTTCGATTTGGGCAAATACGTATGGATGTTCTTCTTCAGACAAATCATTAATTAATTGTTGTTTTCTGTTTTCTATTCTAATATGTGTATGCATTTACCGAACATGATTGTTCGTTCCACGATAGCAGCGCATGAACGAAACATGAGATTGAGCTATATCCACGAGCCGAATGCTTGTGCGACATATGTTTTGTTAAATATTCATACGAGATTGATTGTTAATGGACATCGCTAAAGAGATAAACATATACATACATTCAGTTGCGTATAAATCTTGTATAATAAGGGATGTAAATACATGGCTTATGTTAAGTACCAAAAAAATAAACGGAAATAAGTTATATACGTATAGAAAATTTTTTGTTAATGCAGTAGTAGCTGGCCGCAAATAAATATTGCAGATTTTCTTCTAGAGCAGTAAATTCAAATAAGAACGGCGGTGGTAACGAAGTTCGAACACAAATGGCGCCGGTGCTCAGTTGTCTGACGACGAGTTAAAGCTTCAAAAATAAAAAAATACTTCTTGAATTACTAAAGCTGCTCGTATTTATATTGTATCATGGATCGAAAAGGAAAATCCAAGAAAAAACATCGAGGGTTCAAAGGAGCGCAGAAACAAATGTGTCAAAACGATTCTGGGCATGGTGATAGTTCTGCAGCATCGACCACATTCCCAACACCAGTGGAGGTAATGACATCACGAGACTTTCATTTGGACTATAATGCACACATAGAAATGATTAATCAAGTTCTCAGAGATACTGTTCGCATAGATACATTTAAAGCTGCCATTTTGCATAATAAACATTTGTTTAAAGACAAGTATATTTTGAATATTAAGTGCGGCACTGGTATTTACGCACTATTTGCCGCCAAAGCCGGTGCTGCGAAAGTTTTCGCTGTTGATTCATCCAATGTTGTTTATTATACAAAGCAGATTGTTCGAGCTAATGGTTATTCAGATGTAATTGAAGTGATCAAGGGTGATATAAAAGAAATAGAATTACCTGTTATGCAGGTAGACATTATTGTATGTGACTGGATGGGCTATGCCCTTCTATATCAATCTACTTGTGATAGTGTCATATATGCTCGTGATAAATGGCTTAAGAAACCAGGAGGTTTAATATTTCCCGATCAGGGAAAATTGTATATGGTGGGATTAGAAGACACTAAACATAAAAATGCAAATATTAATTGGTGGACAGATGTGTATGGCTTCAATATGCACTGTTTGAGAGATGTAGCTTTGATTGAACCAAGATGTCAGAGTATTAGGCCAGAACAGGTAAATGTTATGTTTGTAATTTGTGGTAGAAATTTTAACTTTCTTAGTTTTCAATAGGTAATTAGTAAACAATTTCCAATTAAATCCCTCAACCTCAATACGGCCACACTTGATGATCTTAGCTTTCGAAGCAAATTTATGTTACCAATACAAAAAACCGGACTTATGGATGGAATTGCCTTATACTTTCATGTCTATTTCACAAAATCACATACGCCCTTGGGATTTAGTACGGATCCATGGTCGCCGCGTACAAATTGGCTGCAAACGATTTTATTTTTTGATCAAACACTATCCGTGAATTCAGGTTCATTATATTATGGGGGCATTGAATTTACTTCATTCGGAAAAACTGTTAATCTTAATGATATAATTGTTAATTTGGAATTGCTGTTGGGCGATCCAACGCAAGCAGACGTAGAAATGGAAATGTCTTGGCATTTTAAATTAAGTGCAGCGGCTGTTGCGTGCCATAAAAATAAATCTGATGGACACAAAAATAGTTCCATTAATATTAAAGCAACTGACAAAAATACTGAAACGAAAACTAAAAAGATGGGCTCTAAAATTTGCCAAGAAAACGTAAAAAATACCAAAAATTTTACTAATCAAAATGTTTTCCCAGGCCAAAATAGTTTAGTCGTACCCACCGACAATTACTATAATACTATAACAATCGGCAAGTATAATTATACGTGTCGCAAGAATAAACACAATAAATGTAAATATCTAAAAAGGCCTGATTGTTCTTAAAAAGATTTTCTAATGAAAATTAATTGAATTTGCTCTTCGTTTGTTTTGTTTTTTTTTTCTTTTATTATTAATTCTAAAGTGTAAATATGCCTTGATTAATTTATTATATTTTATTGAATTGTATTACATTATTAATAATCACTCTTTTTGTTATTAAATTTTTGTTATTCTCTTTTCTTAAATTCCTTCAAAGAGTCTTGCTTATATTTTAATTATTTTTTGTTTGACATTGTACATGATAATTATTAACATATACTTTAAATACATACCTTAATAATTTTCCTTTTCTCCAACAAAATTTTTTTTGCAAAGAAGAAAAAGAAACTATTGCCAAGTCATAACAATTTGGCCATTTGAAAATTACATGCTGCTAAATGAATATAAAGCAAATCGTTTGAAAATAAATGAAAAAAGTCTGCTAACTTGAAAATATCAAATATAATATACATATGCATGAATATTTTTATTTGATTTTGCTGTTTCACATCACATTCAAATTGTTTAAACCATTTCGATTTGGTAAAAATCGTAGCAAGTCTAATTATTTTTAATGTTTTTAAGTTAAAAAGAATTTATTTATGAAGAATTATTAAAATATTCTGTACTTATGAAAAATAAAGGCTAATGAAAACTTTTCCAATATCAAAGTAATTTTTTTGGCACATTAAAAATGCAGTCAAGAGATTTCAAAACAATAGTCAATGGAATGGAAAATGAAAATACATGCTCAACATATGGCTGGTGGAAATTACTTTTTGAAAGCGACAACAATGCAAAGTTAATGCGTGAAAAAAAACTAGTTGTAAATAATGTTTTTACCAATAAAACATAATCATTAGAATATGAGACATTTCAGCAAAACGTTCCAAATTCCATACACAAATGCGTATGTTACTTCTGTTGCGAACTCTGTTATTCTCTTTTGAGGAAGCGACTGATGTGATGTTAGAAAAAAATAATCTAATTATAGAAACTAATTGATTAAACTTGTAGATGCGACAAATTTGCAGTGTTTGCAAGAACTTATTACGAGTATCGTTGTCGTATTTCGAATTCGATAGTTTTAGATATCTTTGAGAATAGCTGTAAGAGTAAAGAAAAAGAACTTCCAAGGAAGCAGATTAATACCATTTTCCGTGCTTTTAACATGGGTTTGTCAAAGTTCTCTCTTTAATGCATATTCACTGAATTGGAAACTATCTTCATCATTTTAAAAAGAGTAGATTTTTTTTTTAGAAAATAATTTCATATAAAATTTGTAAAAGTTTAAGTTTCCAAAGAAAAAAAAACTCGCTAACATTCACAATTTGTTTTGTGAAAATGATAATAGCTTAAATTAAAAATTTAAGAAAAATTTTCTATTCCAGTTAATTAAAAGAAATAAGCACTTTTTAGATGTTTAATTAAGATTTTTTAAATTTAACTTCCAAGTTCATTATAACCGCAATAATTTGTATGAAATATTTGTTCAAAATTGTCGGTGCAAAAGAAGAAGTTGTTCGCTATAGTTAATAATTCGTTATATACGATTTATGTTATAACCCCGAAGTCTAAATAATTCTAAAACTAGAATGGAATTGCGAGCGGTCTTGTAGAAATAATTTAAGTTTTTAATTAAGATTAAGAACGACATTTTTTCAATACTAAGAATGATTTTCTTTTTTTCTCGGAGATCATTTTAGCGGTTTAAAAATTAACACAAAATAAAAAATGATTGCTTTGCTAATTATAAGCGAACAAAAAAGTCTATATACTTTTCTTTTTTGGAGGATATAAAAAAATATCGCCATAAGCTCAACTATGTAAAACATTGCAAATAAGATTGAAAAATTTCAAATTAATATTTCAGCCATGTTCTGTAAATCGACTGGTTTTTGAATAATAATTCAAAATTCGAATACGAAATTTTTACATATTGGGATGTTGTAAATCGTGTGGTGATTTCAAAGCATTGAAAGTTAAATTGGAATTCAATATTTTAAACAAAAACGAAAACTTTAAAAATGACTTGATCAACTGTTAGTAATAATATATACATACATACATATGTATATATATATATATATATATATATATATATATATATATATATATATATATATATATATATATATATATATATATATATATATATATTATTTAAATGATTTTTGCTTTGCGGGGGATGGATATTATCAACAAAATAGTTTTTTTTAAACTAAATTTAAATGTATTAAGGACATACTCGTAATTTGAACAATTAAAAGCCTTAAAATTTCAAATACAAATTTTTTTGCGTACTGAAATTTATTATAATATATTTCGTATTGAAATTTATTATTCGGAATATTCTCCCCAACTAATTGTTAAAAACAATTAGAGTTTTTGCAAAATTCTAAAACAACAGCCACAACAAACTATAAATTTTTTTCGTATTATTAGACAAATAATACAGTCGATTTACTTTCGACCAGGTTCCTTTACTGGATTTTAAACGAGAAAACATATTAGAGAACATCAATTATGTGAATTGATTTTAAAAACGAGAAATTTTCTCGGACTCGATTTAAAGAACATCGTCGATTATAAATTTTACAAAGTTAGAAAAACCACACTTTCCGCAATCTGATCTACTATTGTACGTTATGTGTGTGTTCAACACTTATGAAAAGATCTATAAAATATTTTTACAAGCATTTATTTTGTTGAATAATTTTATTTATTTAACAAATTTCGTATCAAATTCAATAAACTTACAACAATGGAGGACTTTTAATTAATCATCGTCATAGTAATTAAATATTTTTTTATTAATCGCTTTTATTTTTATTATTTCTTTAGATGCTATAAAAGAGCTATAAAAATATGTGTATATGCGTTTTTTATATTTTTCTTAACAAAAACTAAAATGATTTTTAATTTATAATTTGAAATTATAATTCTGATTCAGATTCATATGTACATATAATTAATCTCTATAAAGTAAAAATATTTTAAACTAAAATCAACACCTTTAACATACGTTGCATTCTTTTAAAGTTATAATTTTTTATATAATTCATCTTAACATTATCATATTTCAAAGGATTTATGTAGTGATTAACACATTTTTATTATAAATTATTGTTTGTAGTTTTATTAATTTATTGTTTTTTTTTTTTTAATTTATATTATAATATAAGGGCAATGTTAACTTTTAATATTTTGCAAATATGTATGCATACACGTACATATTTAAGTATACATATATAAGTTAAGTTATTTATTGACTTTAAGTTTCAATATATTATTAGCATGTACCCAGGAAAGTCGTTTTAAATGTTATCTTAGTAGTTCTAAAGATTTTTTCATTATAGGTCGAAAAGGAATAAAACAAACAATATGTGAGGAGGTACTAACGAAATACTTTTTTATATTTAAAAGATCCATACAATATGTTCTACATACTAGAATCATTTAAGTATTCAATGCGTTCTCGATGTTAAATCCAACTATCGCTTGATTTTAAAAAAATTCTAGAATAATGATTTTTTCAGGTCCTGATTTAGAAAAACGAAACGTTTCTATATGTTTGAAATTTGAAAGGAAAACGTTCCAATAGATGAGAAACGAGTTTCCAGTATTTATCATACAAATTTCAAATGTTCAAAAACGCCTCGGTTTACAAAATCAGGGACAAAGTATGTGGTAACAGAATTGTCTTCTTAGGCAGTTATAAAAGCTTTTAATGTATTATTTTAGGGGTTATTGGTTATTCCGGAAAAAATAAAGTTAAACCTGAAATCAAAAATTTAGATTTAAGGGAATAGTTTGAAAATGTATATGTTATTTATACATATTATTATTATCCATCCAAATTGAAGCATATTTGAGCCCTTTAATTTTCAAAAGCCGACTCGGAATGCTGAGGAAATATTTAAGTAAAGATGGTTCTAATATTTTTGGACCATTTCTTGTTCCATGACTTTTGATTTCAACCTTCTGATCAAGAATTTCATTCACTAAAAGTACGAATAACTTTCACTTCCATCATTATATTTAACATATTCATTAACATTATATTTGTGCTACGTCTCAACGTTACCATGTGTGGTCACTATCCCAGCAAAACGGGAAATGAAAAGAAGGAGTTAATGCTCCGATTCAATACGAACTGGGTAAAATTTATGTGAAAAAGGTATGATTTTAGACTCATCATTAGACTTATTCTATTTGTCGACGTCGACATCACTCATAATCGCTATCATTATTTTAGCAACTGTATGGTCGTTGTTGACAACAACTATATACATATTACTATTAATATTTTCAATGTCGACTTGATGTGACAACAATGGCGACAATTAGAATAAGGGAGATTGCTTTAAAAGCCTGTGTTTCTAAATATAAAAAAGAAATCAACTCTATTATTTTGTTTATTGATTAATGTACAGGATGGAATATCTTTTTCAACAACTTAATAATTATTATTTTAAAATCCTTTTGGAAAGGCACTTTTTCTAATCAATGTTTCAGAAACTTTTTCAATATTGGTTTCCTAGGATAGATATATCAGCAGCTAAAAAAATTCCAATAAAAAGGAATTCCAAAAAATTTAAAAATTGTGATCTGTAAGTAATGCAAACTCAAATCATTTACAATGATTGTGACATGGACTTGCCATGTAATATTTTTCCACCGAACTGGAAGGTACATAAAAGTAGGTATATTTGCTCCTTTTTCGTAAAGAAACAAATTTATATTCAATTATGATAAGATACTAATGGAAATAGATGGTACATCTAAAAAGGACACAATCTTGTTAATAGTGGCAATTTCCTTTTTATTATTTGAAAGTGTAATAATTTTGACTTGCCTGTATAATTAACTCTTACACGGGTTTTTTGAGCATATAAATCAAAATATGCTGTTGTCTTAAATGCCTAAAAGTGCAGTTAAAAGAAATTGTAAAAGGTATACATATGGTAACAACTGAAATGTAAGGATGAATTCTGGTTATTTTTGTGTTTCACAAATGGTTAAAGAGTTGGCAAAACATTTTCTTAATACTCGTATGTGCAGCTAAGTTTAATTTTCTTATATGAAAATAATTTTGAATTGTAAGTATATGTGCAGCTATACAAAATGCAGTTAACAAACGATTTTGAAGAATAATCACAAAAATAAACATTTATTTATGCAGCTAGAATTGATATTTTCTCTGAAGTTTGAAAATTCTAAAAATTTTGGGCAAATCTCACATAATTTTGCAATAAAAAAATTATGTGAGATTTTGAAGAATAAGAACATAAAATAAAGATTTTGTGCAGTTAAGTCAAAAACTGCTCCTAAACAAAAGCCAGCTTAATCAAAACTATTATAATAATAGCAATAATTAATTGAACGAAACTATTGTTTTCATTGTAAATTTAAGCAAATAAGTATTTTTTTAAGAAAATAAAGTATTTTCAAAAACGATAAGAACGATTTCCATGTTTTTCAGTTCTATTTGTACCAACGTTTCAAGAATTAGTTTCTTAATTGGTAGATCTCGGTTGATCATCAAGTTGTGCATTTTGCCTTCACACGATACAACATCGACTGCAACTTCATTTGCCTTCTTATGTAAAGATGTCATCAGATGTTGTTGCAAATGTTTTAATTGTTACAAACAAAGTCAGATTGTATGCCGATTGTATCATTTGAGTGCTGATTGTATGAAGTTGTGTGTTGGCTGTACGAACGATCAAAAAGTTTTGATTTTTTTAGCATGTTGTACAAACGAATGTCTGCGGCTTTCATTCAATTATTACACTAATTAAACCAATTTTAATTATTTTTATGCACATACATACGGGTATATAAGTATGTGTATCGCTTTATTGAAACTTAAAAAAAATTCTTTTTTTAATCGCAAAAATTTATATTTTTATGAATATGGTATGTGTATGTATCTATTATTTATAAGGATTTACATACATATGTCGTCCAAACTGTTTATAATTAGTTATTCCATAAGGAAGGAACAACCATAATTAAAAACTAGTTGCTTGAAATTTTTAATTGAAAATTATTACTCTGTTCAGGAACATTTATTACAAAAGGATCAAAAGTGCTCTTCATAAAATGAGTTCTAGAACTATTTTCCTGGGTATATGTTTGCAATATTGACCGCATGTTTTTAGAACTTTGCTTCTAATTTAAAAATATTTAGCGGTAATTTATGTATGTATGTATATTGTATATATTTTTTTTAATAAATTATAGTTAAAATTTCTTTGAGTTTTTTGTTTTGTAAGCTTTTACATAGTAAAGAATAAGTTTATTTAAACAAAAAACTGTAAATTTGAAAATAAAAGAAGAACATTTCCAACAAATTAAAATATTTCCTTTCTAAATATAAAATTTGTATAACCCTTTATCTTTTATGCTTAAGGAATAAATGAATAAGTTCTTTCATCTGCAATAATAAATTGACCTCCTCGTTCTTAAAGTTTAATTATTGTTTTATATTTGTTTCATTATTTCACTTGAGGTTTTCTATTTGTCCATTTCTTCAACTTCTCTTTTACTTCTTTTGGGCGGCTGCAATTTCCTCAATCTTTTTTCGTCTTTTACTTAAGAGAGGATTGTTTGATTTGTCCAGAGCCTTGATGTGCATCTGCAAGGATTTTAAGGGTTTATTTCCTTTGACGCTCTTTAACATTCTCAGACATCTCACCTCACTTACCTGATCATAATCTACTCTCATTGTTGCCAAGGATCTGGTCATTTCTTCTTGCACTTCGGGCCATGTTTCCTCACCCTCTTTCAGCATACGACCAGTACACAGTGGTGTCATTGGCACCTCTGTATATTGGGCAATCCACTTGTTACGCATTACTTCTTCAATTGTCAAACGTTTGCTGGGATCTACATTCAACATGCCCTTAATTAAGTCCTTGGCCGATTGACTGACATTTTTCCATTCGGGATTAGGGAAGTCATATTGGCCGGTACGTATACGTTTCTTCATACCAGGCGATATGGCCATGCCATTGTTACTGTAGAAGGGTGGAAAGCCACATAGCAAAATGTACATAATTACGCCTAAGGACCAAATGTCACAACTTTTGTCATATTTTTCGGGACCCAAAACTTCGGGGGCTGTAAAATAAGGCAAATATGATTTATGCACAACCAGTTTAAAAAGCATTTCCAAAAATAGTTACAAAAATAAAGAGATAGTGATACGGAAATAATACAAATTTGGATTATATCTAATGATTTTAACATACATATATAAGTATGTATGGATGTAGGCTTGTCTTTTTTGATGTTTATTCATCGAATTGAAAGCTATCGATATTTTGTACTAATTTTAAATTAATTACAAAAAGCCGTTTTATCACTAGGGACTGTGAAGGATAAAAACTTCGGCAATAGTTAAAATTTATTTTTCTTAGATCCCATCTGCAAGTGCAACTTTTTTCTATTCTCTTGCACTGTGTGGACACAGTGAAATATTATTTTTGCAATTGCGTATCACAAAACAAACAACTTTTATCCCTCGTATACAAACTCAAGAATTAAGGCAATTAAAATTGCAAGAAGTACTTATAAGTTGAATTCAAGGATATACTCGTATTTGCAACAACTCTAACTCAATAGCTTAAATTTTTAATCAAGCTTTTGTCAACCTAATTAATTGCCTGAGAAATCGAACAAACGCACTAATGTATACTTTGGATGCAATGAAAGTCTCCCTGCATCCATTTTTTCCACTGGGGTATATTCGCTCGAATGATTTAATTTAGAAAAACCATTCAACTTACCAACATAATACGGCGTATAACAGGGCGTCTGTAATGTATCCTTGATAAGTGTCTCTTTGGCAAAACCGAAATCTGTTAATTTCAAAATTGCATTCGGGTGCGGGGATGTGTATAAAAGATTTTCAGGCTTTAAATCACGATGAGCAATATCACGGCTGTGCAGATAATGCACGGCTACACAGATTTCATGCATAATTTGAGCAGCCTCTATGGGATAAAATCAAAACAAATAACATACATATGGATTTAAGTGTCACTGGGGCAAATCTTAAATAAATATTTAACAACCTCGTTCGGTAAATGCGCCATCAGCGTTATCTTGTATACGCTGAAAGAGCTCACCACCCTCCATGCTGGAATAATAAAAGACACAACATTCAGATATACACATACGTAAGATAAATTGATAATTGTAACGAGCGAAATTAAAAAAAAACCCAAACGTTATCATTATTTGATTAAAACGTTATTGTAATTATAATTTTTATGATAAAAATGAAATAACATTCACTACCCACCATTCCATAACGACTAAGAGACATTTACTACCAGCATACGTATTCTCATAGACATCAGCAATATTGACAATGTGACGACAGCCACTGGCACGCCAATGTAGGTCAACTTCCCGTCTAGCTTTAGGACTGTCCAATAAAACCTTTAAATGAAACAACGCATAAATGCAAATTGAAGAAATCAAAGGTTTAAAGAGAAAGAAATATTGGAATTGGAAATTAAGTTCAATTGACATTTATATGTACATAATATTACTCGTATGTCTTTCTTCTTGAACACAATTTTCATATAGATTTAATTTTCATATACATACATAGATTTTATACATAAATATTACTGTCTATTGATTTAAACAATGAAAATGTCATTCCTCAAGAACAACTTCCGTTTCTTTTATCACTTAGTAATAACGGCCGCAATTTTTGTATAGAAACTTGATCTTATTTACACATTTATGTTTTTGTTAGGATATAAACATTACGTCTTATAAAGGGTAATTTTTTTAGCAACTTTCTTTTTGGCAACACGGTTTTTTGGCAGCTCAGCTATTTTCGTGTAACATGTTCACTTTGGTCTATAATTTAATCATGAATCGACTTACAAACGAATATGAATTTTATTATCAATAATTCATGCTCGGTTAATAAAGTGCATCGTCCTTTTTTATCGGAAAATTGTGTTCCGCGACGAAGTTCATTTCTGGTTGTTTGGATACTTGAACAAGCATAATTGCCGTATTTGCAAGAAATGCCAATGCATTCCGAAAATTGCACTGTTTGGTGTGGATTATGGGCCAGTGGCATCATTAGATGCCGACTACGGCAGGAGCGTTACTGTGAATGGCAAGTGCTACCGTGCGATAATTACATTTTTTTTTGCTCAAAATAGAAGAGCTGAACTTGGCTGATATGTATGTGGTTTCAACGAAAGGGTGACACATGCCATACAGCACGCGAAACCATGGCCCGATTGAGAGGCGAGTTCGGTGAACAGTTTATTTCACGTTTGGGGCCGGTCAATTAGCCGCATAGGGCTGTGTTAATATTTATGTATAGGGACATACATATGTACGTCGTTATTTCCAACTAAAAGCCCCAGATTTCGAATTGCCTCATAATTTTACGGCAAAATAATATGAAGCATTGAAAATCTCCTAATCAATATACATACATATCTTTGAAATATCGTTTGCTTCCTTATTTAATTTCTTTTTGATATGATGTACCATGCAATGAAAAGTCCAGATAGGGCAAATATTTAAGGAAACCCCTATAATAATATACATTTTCTTTCATTAACTATTAAGTTTATTTAAAATAAAATTTTTAAGCTTTTATTTCTACATTGATTTTAATTTTTTTTCTTTAAAAGGATATATGTATGTGCTTTTATATATATTTTCAAATATTTTCTATCAGTCTGTTGTTTAGTGCAGGATTTCTCGAAAGGATTTTTTAATATATCATGTATGACCGACCATATGGATCCAAAAGCTGATATGATTATTTCATCTAATACTTTCCACGTCTGACTTTACCTTATAAAAATATACTTATGTATACTCATACGTGTATACATAAGTATACTTGTACATAATTTTTCACGACAATTTTCTGATTTATTTAGTTCGCAAATATACTTGTACGTATGTACATATGTATATACATACTACGTACATATGTATATATGTACATACATTTATTTATAAATTACCTTTAATGCATATTTTTGATTTGTTTTACGATGTGTGCATTCAACAACTTTTCCATTTATACCCAGACCCAATACGTTATTCGAAATTTCATAGTCATCAACTAAAGGCGTGGTTTTGGGTGTTCGCTGCTGCAGCTGCTGCTGCTGCTGTTGATGTTGATGTTGTCCAGCTCCTTGACTCATTGGTGGTTTGGCTATTTTGAACATCTCACTCTGCTTTCTTGCTCCCCAATAAACCTTCTGTTTGCAATCTGTAAGACAGTAAAAAAAGAAATCTAAACTGTATTTTATTAAGGTTTTATTGGAAGATTTCTTCAATTCAACTGAAAATTTTATTCAATTTATATTAGTACTGTATGCATAATTTAACGCAATTTTCATTAGAAATTTAAAAGGAAATCGAATAATTTGAATTTGTATGAAAAGAATACAATTCTGTCTGTAATTGAGTCTTTGTTTTAAAATAAATATTAAAAAACAAAAACTGGAAGTATATGGCTCTTTCCCTAAAGAATTTGATGAGGTTTTTAGAATTAAAATCTTAATTTTCTCTTCATTAATGGTTAGACAAGATTTTGGAAAGAAGTCTTCCATCTCAATATGTATCTATATACAGCGGTTTTACATACCCTGAGCTGTAGATTCAGCCATAGGTGGAGATAGGGCCGCCTGGGGGATGGGCTGTTTAATTGCCTCTCTCTGGAATTTTTTCCTTCATATGGAATTTACAATAAATGGCATAATTTTCATACTCGTTAAAGGATTGTAAAGCCCGAGAATTACTCAGAAGTTGTAGACCACCTAGAAAATTCTATATCCCGAGAATTACTTAGAGGTTGTAGACCACCTAGAAAATTCTATATCTACGCCATTAGAATTATTAAGCACCCATTATTTGTACTGAATTGCATTAATAAATCAAATCACACGATATCCACATAGCTAAGTTGCATACGAGAGCAACAGCAGAAATGACATTCGAATTAAATGTGACATTGTTTTTAAATAATAAATCGATACACAAAATAACAAACAATATTTAATGGGTATATACATACATATGTATGTAGATATGTATATGTATACGTATAAGTCAGAATAGAATGAAAAAAACACTTTTTACAATTTTAACCGCAGACATTGCTTCGCCTTGCTCTATTTTTCTAAAGTCCTTTATCCTTTTTCCGATCTCAAAATTTATTATGTACATATGTAAATGGTCAATAAAATGCTAAAAATTAAATTTTATAAAGCTGCCTAAAGTATTATAGGCTTAAATGAACTTATATCTATGTATGTATGTACATACATATACTTACATACATACATACATATGTATCAAGGAAGTGGCCAAAAGCAAACAAAAAATTCAATATTTTAATTGTATTTCTTAATACCAAAATATGAAACAATGCATTGTATAATATGTACATACATACATATATACAAATGTACTTATATATATGTATACTTGTAGTTAAAACAATTTATAAGTATAGAAGTACTTAAGTATGTATGTATGTACGAGCTTTTCAATGCCTTCCCTTCCTTACTGCTCTATCAAGGATTTACCTTATCATATTTACACAGAGTGTGCGCGCTATGTTTGACCCCCAATTGCTTTTTTTAAATTAAATAATAAATAAAAGATTTCTTATGATGCCCTACAATTTTACAAATGCTCTAAGCTTTACCTAATATTTATATGCAGCCAAATAACGGCAAAATACGCATCGTAATTCCAATAATATTTAAATGCAAATTTCGGTCGATATTGAATTCTCTAATTCGCCTCCTGATTAACTTTAGTAGACCTGTATCGGCCTTATCTTCAACATTTGTAATTAAATGACAATCTACAATTGCAATCGTTTTTTTTTTTGCTTTTTTGGGAGTTCCACGTAAAATTTTTGTAGAATATAATTACAAGTCTATAACGTTACAAATCTTGTAACGAAGAATTATATGTATGTATGTACATATGTATATATTATAAGTATGTACATAGTATGTACTTGTAAGTATAGGAAGTCTAATTAGACCAAAAGAATTTTAACAGCGATTCATTGAACTGTAATTACATAATTTATACACTTACGGCCTGACCTTCGTAGACTAGTAGGTAGTGTACTAGACTCGTAGTGCGAAGGTCCCAGGTTCGAATCCTGCCGTAGAACTCTGGCAGTTTGTGTTTGATAAATAAAGGGAGCGCACAACAAGCCTTCACTGGCTTAAGTGTATGTCGTATGACATGGGCTATCACACCCCTCCAATCAACCTAACCTAACCTAACCTACGGCCTGTTTCAAAATAATATCATACTGTAGCTTTGAAAATTCAAATTAGTTAACAAACATTTTAAGGCTAACAGACGTTTGTAAAGAAATTGTATTCAAAACACTATTTAAGGATTTTAATTGACAACGCAATCATATTTTATAGTTAATGATGTACAATTTCATTCAATATGTAGAAAAAAATATTTACATATCATTTTGATGTAAAATAAACTATTGTATGAAATTATCAGTTATTATCATTATTGTATGACTAATAAATCATGCAGAAGTGCCATAGTTTTGGTTACTTTTTTTAGATCCATCTATCCCATATGATATTCTGTTGTCATCAACACTGTCATTCTTTCAATTTCTCTCATTTTCAATGCAACTTAAGAAAAAAACAAACAACAACGAAGAGAATAGTGTACATGTGTGTACGAATCAGGTTGCACAGTGGCGTGAACTCAAAAAAAAAAAAAAAAATCATAAAAATATAAATTTTTTTCTCATGGGAGATACTTCTTGTTTTAAGAATTTTTTAAATCTATTAAATATTTATAAAAATTTTTAATAGTTTTTGAAAGATAAGCTTCCAAATTTTAAACCTTAAATATTTTTGAAATGCCCCTAACATCAACATTGATCAAAAACTACTATTTTTTAAACAAAAAAACGCACTTTTGATTGTGTGATAAAGTTCCACCTAGTGATTTGGTTTTTTACAGTTTTTGATATAAAGGACCCTATTTTCTATAGCTAATGGAAAGATGAACAGAAACAAGACATAAAAGCACTCTTAAAGGGGATTTGAAAAATTTCACATTTTGGCAAGACATTTTTCTTGCTAAAAAAATTGAATTATTTATTTAAAAAATGGTTATTATTTGCACAAAAATTATTCCCTAAGGGGTGTATAAACCTTTACCATAGTGCTAATAAGTCTTATGTATTTAAAGTAAAATTTTAACCTTAATAGTTATATTTCACATATTTTACTTTGTTCTCTTCCTTTTCAAATAATTTTCTTCTGCCTTCAAAATACATAAACTATTTTCTAATATATTTTATAAGTATGTAACTACTTATTCATTGGTTCATAACGTGTTTATCTCAATAGTTCCAAGAGATTTAAAAGATGCACCCAAAAAAATATGGAGCTTTCTTGCTACCTTGACAACTGCAGTTATTTCTTTGTGTAACTTTGTAAGGGTTACAAAATTTGCTGTGCCGATCACTATAACTAAAGATAAAGGACAGATGCTTTTGGTATGAATAGTGTTAAACAATTTTATGAAAAACGCTACGAAAATAATGTTTGTGGAATATTTTAACTTTGTTCTTAATCTTTCATGGTAAATTACTTTACTGAAAAAATCATTAAAATTGGTTCACGTTTACAGAAGCTATAAGTCCATAAAGATTGTTTACTGATGCAGTTGTCAAAGTTTAAGTATTTTTGCGATAACTTATTCTATGACAGGGTATATCAAGCAGATATCGTTTTAGTAGTATGAAAGTTGCCGACTTTTTTGCTTGTCTTATGCCACTGTGAGTTGTAAGAAAACACTAAAGAGAAATACATAAATTAAATTCTTGTTAAGGAAGCTCACTTTTTCAAGGTTAAATTTTTGGTTTCCAAGTGGTGTGCAGTAAATAATTTATATATATATATATATATATATATATATATATATATATGTTTGTATGTATGTATACATACTTACATATACTTGTGTATGTTAGTGGGCAAATATATCAGGCATGGAAAACACGCTAAGCCGATAATCGGTTTTCGTATACAAAAATTTATTTGGAATATATGTACTATGTACATAAATATGTATGCATTTTCAATTAATCTCGCTAAAAATTGTAATGTATCGCCTACTGTTTAATTACAATTTATATTATACATGAATGCATATACATATGTACATATATACACACACAAACGCACAATATATATATATATATATATATATATATATATATATATATATATATATATATATATATATATATATATATATATATATATATATATATATATAATGCGAAAACGAATATCTGAAGCAGTATTGACAAATACGAATATAATACACGTATGTTTGTAGATTAAAGATACATATGTAAGTACATACATATATGTATATATGTATGTACATAAAGATATTTAGTATAGTTCGATTTACACGTCTTAAAAATTGTCTACACATCTACGTATGTACATATATACATAAGTATATTTTTTGCATAATGGATAAATATACATACATACATATGTATGTGTATATATGTATGTCTTAATGAATAAATAAATGTACATCTTAATTTACTATGTACATTCATTTGTAAAGTGCATCTCGTGCGGGTTAGAAATGATATCACGATCGAAGAATTTTAAATGAGGTTAAATTTTTACCACGTATTTCTTAAGCTAAGGCGAATTTTTTTTAGTGCAAATGCATAATTTATACATACACGCATATTTATACATACATACAAAATAAAAAATTCACAAGACATAAAAGCACTCTTAAAGGGGATTTGAAAAATTTCACATTTTGGCAAGACATTTTTCTTGCTAAAAAAATTGAATTATTTATTTAAAAAATGGTAATGTATCGAACATATAATTATTCTGTTCTAAGATTTTTTAATATTTTTTACTTTCGTTGCCCAAAATTTGTTTTTCCAATATTTATATATATATATATATATATATATATATATATATATATATATATATATATATATATATATATATATATATAATGCGAAAACGAATATCTGAAGCAGTATTGACAAATACGAATATAATACACGTATGTTTGTAGATTAAAGATACATATGTAAGTACATACATATATGTATATATGTATGTACATAAAGATATTTAGTATAGTTCGATTTACACGTCTTAAAAATTGTCTACACATCTACGTATGTACATATATACATAAGTATATTTTTTGCATAATGGATAAATATACATACATACATATGTATGTGTATATATGTATGTCTTAATGAATAAATAAATGTACATCTTAATTTACTATGTACATTCATTTGTAAAGTGCATCTCGTGCGGGTTAGAAATGATATCACGATCGAAGAATTTTAAATGAGGTTAAATTTTTACCACGTATTTCTTAAGCTAAGGCGAATTTTTTTTTAGTGCAAATGCATAATTTATACATACACGCATATTTATACATACATACAAAATAAAAAATTCACAAGACATAAAAGCACTCTTAAAGGGGATTTGAAAAATTTCACATTTTGGCAAGACATTTTTCTTGCTAAAAAAATTGAATTATTTATTTAAAAAATGGTAATGTATCGAACATATAATTATTCTGTTCTAAGATTTTTTAATATTTTTTACTTTCGTTGCCCAAAATTTGTTTTTCCAATATTTATATGACATCACAATATGACACATAATATTGTGAATACCCCATATAACGATATACTTATGTAAGTGTGTTGAGGCAATGACAACATAACTTTGTTTGGACTATAATTACAGAACAGCAAGTTTTATATACTTATGTATGTAGTTATTTCCACTAATACATTTATTAAACAAAAATTTTCGAAGAGTTGTGATGATCTTTTCAAGATGAATTGTCAACACATTTAGAAATTGTATATAAAAAAGAACAAAAACTAAGAAAATCTCAGGGGCCACATAGAAAAACCTCTAACGACCTGTAATCTACTGTGCCAACCGCTTTCGGCTTTAATATGACAACTATTAAATCACTCAAGCTGAAAGTTTCAGTGCTATCAGTGTCGAAGCTCATTAATTTTTCGACGTTTATGAGCTTCAAGTTTATTTAGAGCTCTAATTTTACTTATGTATGTATGTAAAGTTTTAATTTTTATTGGATGTATTTATATAGAGGCATAAGATATGATCATCCACTGATTTCGGGCGGATGGCATTTTGAATCTACAACAATTTCATCTCCTAAAATCCATTCTTTTGGTACATACTTATGTTAGTATATTACAGAGCTTCTAAAAATTTATATATATATATATATATATATATATATATATATATATATATATATATATATATATATATATATATATATATATATATGTATATATATATATATATACATATATATTTATATAGACATAAATATACAAAAAATGCTTATTTAAAGATGAAATAATTTAAAAAATTAGTTAGTTTCTATCTTGTGTCAAGAAATACTTAATACAAAAATAAATAGCGCTTAGATTTCCATCCCTGTTTTGAAAGTTCATTGGTACAAACACACCCACCCACAGATAAGTTTTTGCCCTTATACACACATAGTTACCTATAAATGTGTGTATTGTGTTGAAAAGTGTTTTTGTTTTAATTGTTGAGCAGAATAAAAAGTCAAAGTATGATTTTCAATTCTATTCCTTTACACTATATTCTCCATAACATTCCGAAAATATTACACTGGAGTACAAATTTTTCCACCGAACGTTATTTTTTTTATAAATTGAGATTGATTTCCGAATGTCTATAATATATTATTTATTTCTACCTAGGTATATGACAAAATTAAAAAAAAAAAAACATGAATAAAAATGCTATGAAATAAATTAAAGAGATCAAAAATACGTACTTAAGTATATCCTTTATATCATTGAATAACCTGAAACTAATGTGGTTATAACAAATAGGCTTGATAAAGAAAAACGCTATTTGTCAAGTTTAAAATTGATTTAAATGAATTTTCTATGTTCAAAAACGTTCTCCTAAAATCTCACTCTTTTAAATCAAAAGTTAAAACATTTTTAAAAGCTACCGTTGTTTATTTAAAATAAATGATTAAAATTCAACAATGGTTATTTTTATAAAAAAATCTATTTCATTGAAAGAGAAACAAAAACTTATGTATACATACATAAGTATATAGTATACATATGTACATACATATGTATGTAGGTATGTACATAAGTATATTAAAATAATTTACTGAATTTAGCGGTTGAAGCTAGTTTACATACCACATACTTAAGTACATACATAAGTATGTACATACTTACATATGTACTTATATGTATTTCAGACAAGGTATTGAATAAAAAAACAAATTTTTAAATTAAGAACACACCTACATACATACAAACATACATATATAAGTATGTATGTAAATATTTAAAATAAATGCGTATATACACATATGTAAGTACATACATATGTACATATATACATATGTATGTATACTTATGCATATGTACATACTTATATATTTCGTACATACATACATGCATATCTATGTATGTACATACATACATATGTATGTTTTTATAAACGAGCTTAGGGTCTAATTCTTAAAATTTATTTTACCCAATCCATATCTCCACCCAACTTAGAATGAATAGTTTGAAAAGAGCTACATACATACTTACATATGTACATACATACATATGTACATATGTATGTTGAAATCGCTGCCGAGTTGTGGCCACCGATATTATTATATAGAAAAGAGAATGTTTCAGTAAGAACATACATATTTTAAATGTTTCATATTAATTAAGGCAAAATTATTAAACCCAACTGTAAACACGCAATTTCAGCGTTGCTCTGTGTTATAGAAAAACAATTATAAGCCATAATGGCTTGGTCAAAGTCATGCAATTGCATGAAAAGTAGTAGAGATTTGTTATGTATATTGTTTTTGCAATTATCTCTTTTCATAAACATACCCACTCACTAAAATTGTTATCAGTATTGCCATACTGTTTATCAAACTGTGTGATCATTTTTTTTTACTAATCTGATGTTAACAGTAATAACAATTTTTTTTTGATTGGCTGGTACGTTTTTTTTAAACATATAAAAGTTTGCACATAAAATATTTGATTATGCAAAATATCTGCAAAACTGTTGGAACATGATAAGATTGAAAACATATGTATGCCTTTTTGTAAAAGGCGTAAAATTTTTATTTTTAGTTGCGAAACAAAAGAAAATTAATTTGATGTCATCTTTTGATAGGTTTTAACATCTCAAGTGTTACATGGCTTTAGCAATAAGTTTTTATTGTATTTATATAAGTATATCTATATAACAAAATGTTGGTATTTTCATGAATAAAAAAATTCTTTGCCAAAGCAGAGTTCTGTGTATATAATATTCCAAAAATAATTTATTTATTATATAAATGTATTAAGCTTAAAAAAATTAAAAATTTTAGTGCTACTTATTGAACATTATTAACCCAAATATCAAGTTTTCTAATTCAAGGAAATTTTATTAATAACAAGTTGGAGATATGATATGTATCATGTTTATTCATAGCAAAAATTATATGGTATTACGTACATATACATACACGTAGTTATATGTTACCGATTAAAAATAAAATATAGGCTTTTTGAACAAAAACAGCTTGAA
The DNA here is from genome assembly GCA_963681545.1 of Germaria angustata. Classification (NCBI taxonomy): domain Eukaryota; kingdom Metazoa; phylum Arthropoda; class Insecta; order Diptera; family Tachinidae; genus Germaria; species Germaria angustata. The sequence continues at coordinate 57,901,715 of OY813001.1, read as the reverse complement.
ATTAAAAAAAATCAATCTGTTAACATACTTAACAATAAGCAGAAATCTATATTTATCTACGAAAGTTCTTTTATGTAAAGAAATAATAAATATGAGTATGTGCGAGGAATATTTTCTTGGAGCAAAATTTTTTTGAAAATTGAACATTGTTTTGATAATACATATATTGGAGATGTTTTATGAAGCTAAGTCAAAGTTGATAAACTTCTTTAAAAATAGTTCAAAATACTGTAGAAATTGGCTAAAGAAGAGCTTAGAAAGTTAAATTTTGTATGAATTTGAAGAATAGAAACAAAAAAATTAATTTTGAGCTGTTAAGTTAAAATTGCTCTCAAGCGAAAGGCATCTAAATTAAAGCTGCTGTGCACAAAACAATTTTTAGTGCTATACTATATAAAAATTTTATTATTTGCCAACCAAATATATAAACTTACTATAAACAGGATCACTTTCATACATATGTATGTAAGTCCATTTTACCAACATAAAATTCTGTTTCTTAAGAGCTAAAACATCAAAACTTGTTACATACGATAAAAGACCAATAAGGGATGTTCTTGCAGATGTTTTGATTTTGACGTTTTTCTCATGGTACGACTTCATAAACTTTTGAATCAATATCAGAGGCGATTTTCTTACCAAACTTTCTGGCAACGCTGGGTCCAATCTTATGAGTGCATAAGTATGTATGTATGCAAGTCTACACTTCCCATAATATCCATTAAAAGCAACAACAAATTTTGGCACTCTTTAATAAAAGCCGGCATTAAGATTTTGCAATCATTGACCCCTTCAGTATGTATCTAAATTTCAGTGTAACAGTTTCGTGAAGTGATGGAAGATATTAATTATATGGATATAAAATTTAATTATTTTAAATAAAAAGAATTTTTGGTGTGAAGTGAAATTTTAATAATGAATAAAAACAATTTGTGAAATGTTAATAAAAAAGGGAGATTAATAGGGAAATAAAAAAGAATGTACACATGCATACTTATGTATGTATGTAAGTATGTATGTATGTATGTACATGAATATGTATGTACAAATACTAGTACGTGTAGATATGTACGTACACACATACATATGTACATATGTACTTCTGTAGATATGCATATGTATGTATTTATGTATGTATGTAAGTATACATATGTACATACATATGTATATAAGTATATCTAAGTACATGCGTACGTACGTGGCTAAGAATGTTACTACATACATAAGTACATATGTATGTACATAGATTGTATGTAAGAATGTATGTATGTATGTACATACATACATATGTAGTATGTCTATACATACATTTATATACATACTTATACTTAGTTATTTCCATTAATAATGCATTTTGTGGTTGCAAATTTATATGTAGGTACATACATACATATGTACGTATGTACATACGTACATACATACTTACATACCATGTTGGGTTAATGTTACTCCCCGTCTACATTAGCAATTTTGTTGCATGCAATTCTGCTGCAGAATTGCTTTAATGTCCACATTAGAAAAAATCTAGTATTGCAATTCTTGAATAAAACGTACATATGTAAAACATCAAATACAACAACACCAAACATCAAGTTGAATAGTGAGGACAGCAAAGCAAAACAGAATTGCAGAGAACATGAAACTCTGTACCCCTCCCCTAGCTTCTTACCTCCCTCCTAAAACAACCAAAAATTGCTGCAACTAAATTGCAAGTGTGGACAGTGAGTTAATAAAATTTAAGAACAATATACATAGTAAGTACATATGAACATACATAGCATGTGTATATATGTACATACATGTACTTACATATGTATGTATGTTTGAGTTGATTTCTGATAACGGCGAATCCATCTTAAAAGATTGTCTCAGTTTTACAAAACCTTTCCAATGACAACTACAATTATTAGTTTTAATGTGTTCTAAATGCACATTGTTTTTGTAACTGTTTTTTGAGCTCGTCTATTTTGTAAGATCGTTCGTTAAATCAAACAATTTCAATTTCACTGATTTTCAACTCAACTAAACAACTAAAACAATAAAAAAAATAAAATAAAATAAAAAAATATTTGTGGGTGTGTGTTTGTGTCTGTGAAGTTTTAAAAAGGCAATAGAGAGAAAATGTATCATGTTGTTAAGGGCTCACCATTATTCAAGGTTAAATTTATACGGCAAGTGTTATGAGGTAAGTGTAGTATGCGAAAAGTTTCATTTAAGTGGATATACACACATACATACATACATACATACATATATTTATTTAAATAGTATATATACTACATACATATATGTATGTATTACGATAGATACATACATACATACATACATATGTACTTATGTCTATATTAAACATCCATACATATGTATATCCATACATACTTATATGTACTTATATATAAGTAGATATACATGTATGTATGTATACTTATATGAATATGAATATGAATACATACATACATACATATCCATATGTATGCATATGCGTTTATGTACATAGATATATAGTTATGTATGTATGTACATACATATATATGTATATACATAAGTACATATATATAAGATACTTACATACATACATACGTATGTACATATATAAAACAAAAACAGATCAAACGTATTTAGTTATTTTGTATAAACCCACTGAATAAATAATTTTTTATTTCGGGTACATGCATACGTACATATATATATATATATATATATATATATATATATATATATATATATATATATATATATATATATATAATGCGAAAACGAATATCTGAAGCAGTATTGACAAATACGAATATAATACACGTATGTTTGTAGATTAAAGATACATATGTAAGTACATACATATATGTATATATGTATGTACATAAAGATATTTAGTATAGTTCGATTTACACGTCTTAAAAATTGTCTACACATCTACGTATGTACATATATACATAAGTATATTTTTTGCATAATGGATAAATATACATACATACATATGTATGTGTATATATGTATGTCTTAATGAATAAATAAATGTACATCTTAATTTACTATGTACATTCATTTGTAAAGTGCATCTCGTGCGGGTTAGAAATGATATCACGATCGAAGAATTTTAAATGAGGTTAAATTTTTACCACGTATTTCTTAAGCTAAGGCGAATTTTTTTTAGTGCAAATGCATAATTTATACATACACGCATATTTATACATACATACAAAATAAAAAATTCACAAGACATAAAAGCACTCTTAAAGGGGATTTGAAAAATTTCACATTTTGGCAAGACATTTTTCTTGCTAAAAAAATTGAATTATTTATTTAAAAAATGGTAATGTATCGAACATATAATTATTCTGTTCTAAGATTTTTTAATATTTTTTACTTTCGTTGCCCAAAATTTGTTTTTCCAATATTTATATATATATATATATATATATATATATATATATATATATATATATATATATATATATATAATGCGAAAACGAATATCTGAAGCAGTATTGACAAATACGAATATAATACACGTATGTTTGTAGATTAAAGATACATATGTAAGTACATACATATATGTATATATGTATGTACATAAAGATATTTAGTATAGTTCGATTTACACGTCTTAAAAATTGTCTACACATCTACGTATGTACATATATACATAAGTATATTTTTTGCATAATGGATAAATATACATACATACATATGTATGTGTATATATGTATGTCTTAATGAATAAATAAATGTACATCTTAATTTACTATGTACATTCATTTGTAAAGTGCATCTCGTGCGGGTTAGAAATGATATCACGATCGAAGAATTTTAAATGAGGTTAAATTTTTACCACGTATTTCTTAAGCTAAGGCGAATTTTTTTTTAGTGCAAATGCATAATTTATACATACACGCATATTTATACATACATACAAAATAAAAAATTCACAAGACATAAAAGCACTCTTAAAGGGGATTTGAAAAATTTCACATTTTGGCAAGACATTTTTCTTGCTAAAAAAATTGAATTATTTATTTAAAAAATGGTAATGTATCGAACATATAATTATTCTGTTCTAAGATTTTTTAATATTTTTTACTTTCGTTGCCCAAAATTTGTTTTTCCAATATTTATATGACATCACAATATGACACATAATATTGTGAATACCCCATATAACGATATACTTATGTAAGTGTGTTGAGGCAATGACAACATAACTTTGTTTGGACTATAATTACAGAACAGCAAGTTTTATATACTTATGTATGTAGTTATTTCCACTAATACATTTATTAAACAAAAATTTTCGAAGAGTTGTGATGATCTTTTCAAGATGAATTGTCAACACATTTAGAAATTGTATATAAAAAAGAACAAAAACTAAGAAAATCTCAGGGGCCACATAGAAAAACCTCTAACGACCTGTAATCTACTGTGCCAACCGCTTTCGGCTTTAATATGACAACTATTAAATCACTCAAGCTGAAAGTTTCAGTGCTATCAGTGTCGAAGCTCATTAATTTTTCGACGTTTATGAGCTTCAAGTTTATTTAGAGCTCTAATTTTACTTATGTATGTATGTAAAGTTTTAATTTTTATTGGATGTATTTATATAGAGGCATAAGATATGATCATCCACTGATTTCGGGCGGATGGCATTTTGAATCTACAACAATTTCATCTCCTAAAATCCATTCTTTTGGTACATACTTATGTTAGTATATTACAGAGCTTCTAAAAATTTATATATATATATATATATACGGTGACCATTAAACCCATAAAGAAATAGTGTACACATATATGTATGTATGTACATACATACATAAAAAGGAAACTAAACTAAAAATGCATACACACATACAAACGAATGTAAAAATATACATACTTTACTTTTGATGTTTCTCTACAGAATGTATTTTCTGCAAAACATCAGCTCTATTCGTTAGAAATGATTTAAATTCAGTGCAATCCATTTCAAAATTGCATTTTATAATTAAGAGAGATTCTAGTGTTTCCAATTTCATTTGAGATTTCTCGGAAGTCCATATATTATTAGACATAGAGAAAACCCTTTCTGTTGGTGCATTTGATGCAGCCAAAGAAAATGCAAAATTCACTAATTTTAAAATATTTTTATAAGGAATATTGTCACCACAAATATTTCGCTGTTATTAGTTTTGTTTCCCTCCACAGAAAAATTAAACAGTTATTCAAACTGGACGAAAAAAAAAATATACGTATGTGTGTATATGTACATATGTATGCATGTGTATGAACAGCTGAAGAACTGACAAGTTCTCTTGTTTTCTCATAACATACATAGTGGCCAGATTATTTTTCATAATAAATGAGAATGAAACGTAGAGTTTCCAAGAATATTTATTAATGACCAAGAATAGTAAATAGAACAGAAAAGTGAACAAAAGTGAACACATGAAAGAAAATATGTTTTAAAAAATGGGGCAATTGACAAAAAAATGTACAAATAGTGTACATGAAAAAAATAGTGTACAAGAGGCTCAAATAGTGTACTGTCCACTATAATAGTGAACGGATGGTCACCGTATATATATATATATATATATATATATATATATATATATATATATATATATATATATATATATGTATATATATATATATATACATATATATTTATATAGACATAAATATACAAAAAATGCTTATTTAAAGATGAAATAATTTAAAAAATTAGTTAGTTTCTATCTTGTGTCAAGAAATACTTAATACAAAAATAAATAGCGCTTAGATTTCCATCCCTGTTTTGAAAGTTCATTGGTACAAACACACCCACCCACAGATAAGTTTTTGCCCTTATACACACATAGTTACCTATAAATGTGTGTATTGTGTTGAAAAGTGTTTTTGTTTTAATTGTTGAGCAGAATAAAAAGTCAAAGTATGATTTTCAATTCTATTCCTTTACACTATATTCTCCATAACATTCCGAAAATATTACACTGGAGTACAAATTTTTCCACCGAACGTTATTTTTTTTATAAATTGAGATTGATTTCCGAATGTCTATAATATATTATTTATTTCTACCTAGGTATATGACAAAATTAAAAAAAAAAAACATGAATAAAAATGCTATGAAATAAATTAAAGAGATCAAAAATACGTACTTAAGTATATCCTTTATATCATTGAATAACCTGAAACTAATGTGGTTATAACAAATAGGCTTGATAAAGAAAAACGCTATTTATCAAGTTTAAAATTGATTTAAATGAATTTTCTATGTTCAAAAACGTTCTCCTAAAATCTCACTCTTTTAAATCAAAAGTTAAAACATTTTTAAAAGCTACCGTTGTTTATTTAAAATAAATGATTAAAATTCAACAATGGTTATTTTTATAAAAAAATCTATTTCATTGAAAGAGAAACAAAAACTTATGTATACATACATAAGTATATAGTATACATATGTACATACATATGTATGTAGGTATGTACATAAGTATATTAAAATAATTTACTGAATTTAGCGGTTGAAGCTAGTTTACATACCACATACTTAAGTACATACATAAGTATGTACATACTTACATATGTACTTATATGTATTTCAGACAAGGTATTGAATAAAAAAACAAATTTTTAAATTAAGAACACACCTACATACATACAAACATACATATATAAGTATGTATGTAAATATTTAAAATAAATGCGTATATACACATATGTAAGTACATACATATGTACATATATACATATGTATGTATACTTATGCATATGTACATACTTATATATTTCGTACATACATACATGCATATCTATGTATGTACATACATACATATGTATGTTTTTATAAACGAGCTTAGGGTCTAATTCTTAAAATTTATTTTACCCAATCCATATCTCCACCCAACTTAGAATGAATAGTTTGAAAAGAGCTACATACATACTTACATATGTACATACATACATATGTACATATGTATGTTGAAATCGCTGCCGAGTTGTGGCCACCGATATTATTATATAGAAAAGAGAATGTTTCAGTAAGAACATACATATTTTAAATGTTTCATATTAATTAAGGCAAAATTATTAAACCCAACTGTAAACACGCAATTTCAGCGTTGCTCTGTGTTATAGAAAAACAATTATAAGCCATAATGGCTTGGTCAAAGTCATGCAATTGCATGAAAAGTAGTAGAGATTTGTTATGTATATTGTTTTTGCAATTATCTCTTTTCATAAACATACCCACTCACTAAAATTGTTATCAGTATTGCCATACTGTTTATCAAACTGTGTGATCATTTTTTTTTACTAATCTGATGTTAACAGTAATAACAATTTTTTTTTGATTGGCTGGTACGTTTTTTTTAAACATATAAAAGTTTGCACATAAAATATTTGATTATGCAAAATATCTGCAAAACTGTTGGAACATGATAAGATTGAAAACATATGTATGCCTTTTTGTAAAAGGCGTAAAATTTTTATTTTTAGTTGCGAAACAAAAGAAAATTAATTTGATGTCATCTTTTGATAGGTTTTAACATCTCAAGTGTTACATGGCTTTAGCAATAAGTTTTTATTGTATTTATATAAGTATATCTATATAACAAAATGTTGGTATTTTCATGAATAAAAAAATTCTTTGCCAAAGCAGAGTTCTGTGTATATAATATTCCAAAAATAATTTATTTATTATATAAATGTATTAAGCTTAAAAAAATTAAAAATTTTAGTGCTACTTATTGAACATTATTAACCCAAATATCAAGTTTTCTAATTCAAGGAAATTTTATTAATAACAAGTTGGAGATATGATATGTATCATGTTTATTCATAGCAAAAATTATATGGTATTACGTACATATACATACACGTAGTTATATGTTACCGATTAAAAATAAAATATAGGCTTTTTGAACAAAAACAGCTTGAAATTAAAAAAAATCAATCTGTTAACATACTTAACAATAAGCAGAAATCTATATTTATCTACGAAAGTTCTTTTATGTAAAGAAATAATAAATATGAGTATGTGCGAGGAATATTTTCTTGGAGCAAAATTTTTTGAAAATTGAACATTGTTTTGATAATACATATATTGGAGATGTTTTATGAAGCTAAGTCAAAGTTGATAAACTTCTTTAAAAATAGTTCAAAATACTGTAGAAATTGGCTAAAGAAGAGCTTAGAAAGTTAAATTTTGTATGAATTTGAAGAATAGAAACAAAAAAATTAATTTTGAGCTGTTAAGTTAAAATTGCTCTCAAGCGAAAGGCATCTAAATTAAAGCTGCTGTGCACAAAACAATTTTTAGTGCTATACTATATAAAAATTTTATTATTTGCCAACCAAATATATAAACTTACTATAAACAGGATCACTTTCATACATATGTATGTAAGTCCATTTTACCAACATAAAATTCTGTTTCTTAAGAGCTAAAACATCAAAACTTGTTACATACGATAAAAGACCAATAAGGGATGTTCTTGCAGATGTTTTGATTTTGACGTTTTTCTCATGGTACGACTTCATAAACTTTTGAATCAATATCAGAGGCGATTTTCTTACCAAACTTTCTGGCAACGCTGGGTCCAATCTTATGAGTGCATAAGTATGTATGTATGCAAGTCTACACTTCCCATAATATCCATTAAAAGCAACAACAAATTTTGGCACTCTTTAATAAAAGCCGGCATTAAGATTTTGCAATCATTGACCCCTTCAGTATGTATCTAAATTTCAGTGTAACAGTTTCGTGAAGTGATGGAAGATATTAATTATATGGATATAAAATTTAATTATTTTAAATAAAAAGAATTTTTGGTGTGAAGTGAAATTTTAATAATGAATAAAAACAATTTGTGAAATGTTAATAAAAAAGGGAGATTAATAGGGAAATAAAAAAGAATGTACACATGCATACTTATGTATGTATGTAAGTATGTATGTATGTATGTACATGAATATGTATGTACAAATACTAGTACGTGTAGATATGTACGTACACACATACATATGTACATATGTACTTCTGTAGATATGCATATGTATGTATTTATGTATGTATGTAAGTATACATATGTACATACATATGTATATAAGTATATCTAAGTACATGCGTACGTACGTGGCTAAGAATGTTACTACATACATAAGTACATATGTATGTACATAGATTGTATGTAAGAATGTATGTATGTATGTACATACATACATATGTAGTATGTCTATACATACATTTATATACATACTTATACTTAGTTATTTCCATTAATAATGCATTTTGTGGTTGCAAATTTATATGTAGGTACATACATACATATGTACGTATGTACATACGTACATACATACTTACATACCATGTTGGGTTAATGTTACTCCCCGTCTACATTAGCAATTTTGTTGCATGCAATTCTGCTGCAGAATTGCTTTAATGTCCACATTAGAAAAAATCTAGTATTGCAATTCTTGAATAAAACGTACATATGTAAAACATCAAATACAACAACACCAAACATCAAGTTGAATAGTGAGGACAGCAAAGCAAAACAGAATTGCAGAGAACATGAAACTCTGTACCCCTCCCCTAGCTTCTTACCTCCCTCCTAAAACAACCAAAAATTGCTGCAACTAAATTGCAAGTGTGGACAGTGAGTTAATAAAATTTAAGAACAATATACATAGTAAGTACATATGAACATACATAGCATGTGTATATATGTACATACATGTACTTACATATGTATGTATGTTTGAGTTGATTTCTGATAACGGCGAATCCATCTTAAAAGATTGTCTCAGTTTTACAAAACCTTTCCAATGACAACTACAATTATTAGTTTTAATGTGTTCTAAATGCACATTGTTTTTGTAACTGTTTTTTGAGCTCGTCTATTTTGTAAGATCGTTCGTTAAATCAAACAATTTCAATTTCACTGATTTTCAACTCAACTAAACAACTAAAACAATAAAAAAAATAAAATAAAATAAAAAAATATTTGTGGGTGTGTGTTTGTGTCTGTGAAGTTTTAAAAAGGCAATAGAGAGAAAATGTATCATGTTGTTAAGGGCTCACCATTATTCAAGGTTAAATTTATACGGCAAGTGTTATGAGGTAAGTGTAGTATGCGAAAAGTTTCATTTAAGTGGATATACACACATACATACATACATACATACATATATTTATTTAAATAGTATATATACTACATACATATATGTATGTATTACGATAGATACATACATACATACATACATATGTACTTATGTCTATATTAAACATCCATACATATGTATATCCATACATACTTATATGTACTTATATATAAGTAGATATACATGTATGTATGTATACTTATATGAATATGAATATGAATACATACATATCCATATGTATGCATATGCGTTTATGTACATAGATATATAGTTATGTATGTATGTACATACATATATATGTATATACATAAGTACATATATATAAGATACTTACATACATACATACGTATGTACATATATAAAACAAAAACAGATCAAACGTATTTAGTTATTTTGTATAAACCCACTGAATAAATAATTTTTTATTTCGGGTACATGCATACGTACATACATACTTACATACATACATATGTACATATCGCTCATTTGCTGAAAAACGTCACAACTCCAAAAAATATCTACTTACTTATGTACTTCTACAGAAAAGGAGTTCAAAGTTTTTAATTTCCACACAACTGAATAAGAACTCAATGAAAGTAATACATAATTTTCTCTACAGGAATAAGTTGGCAAAATATTTACATATGTATGTACATACATATGAATTCTTTATACAGTATAAACAACAATACGACAATTAAGAGTAGTATTTGTGTACTTATAACGTTATTTGAGCAAATGAGGGATATGTAGGAGTATGTACATACATATGTACATATGTAATGATTTGTTGCTGCTTAAAATGCTGCTAATAGGTACATATGTATCAGAGACCGGCAAAAATCACGTTTTTTATGCCTTCACTCATGCATAACTTTTTTGTGTCCAATTATTCACAAACACATAAGCAAGCATGCGCGTACGCTCATAATCTTTATTTGTGTTAATCATTAGGAAGGCAAATACAAAAATGCCTATATGAATTTTTCAAGCAAGATTTTAACACAGAAGCTATTTTGAGCGTTTGCATTGATTAAACACAAAAACGAATGGCATTTATTCAACATGCCTTTTCTTTGCAAAGAATATTAAGAAAAATCATGCAATGATATATGCTGGCACATAATCTTGAGTGTGTAGGTATGTATGTTGTTAAACATTGTGGTTGAGAAATAAGGATGCCATACGAAGTTACCAAAAAACGTCGGTTTTACAATAAACTTTAAAAATCGCAATTTTCGGTTTAAAATCGTTTAAAGATCGGATTATTTTTTACTCATTCAAAAAAACTTGTTATTTTTATAAGAAATACTTCAACCTTGCCAAATTTGTTTGTTTTATTGAATTTTACTGAAATTAAAGTCGTTTTTAACTCCCAAGAATAATACCGCTTTATTGGTTTGGTACATAGATTACTTAAAAAGAAGGGTCTTTAAGTGTATTTTTCTGAGCGCGGTGCGCTTTTTTTAAATTTCGGTGCTTTTTTTAATTTTTGGCGGCACCGAAGCAAATTCAACAAATCTTTTTGTTTCAGTGTGAGAAAAAAATCTTTGTACAATAAAATACACCCGTTTCAACATTATTTTATTCAACAGCGCAAAATTTTTACACGTTTATATGAAAATTATTATTTTCACGACAACACGGCTACATGGCTACACGACCACCGTTGTAGCTGTGGTAGATTTAGGCTAATTTATATTTTTGTGAGCGACAGTGAGAGTGAGAGTGTTTAATATATAAGTGCTTAAAATACTTTACTGTATTTAACAAAAAATAAGAATACAAAACGCATTGCTTATAATATAACCTCCTTCATGTATACACATATACACACATGTCTATATAATTACAAAATGATAATTGTAAAAATCGGGATAATTTTAAAAATATATTTCTTGATTAATTATTTGTTTCAGCGTATCGTCGTAAAAATGCTATTAAACTGTTAAGTCTGGCAACCGTGTTGCCTAACCATTCTATAAACACACAGCACCTTGTGCATAAATGTACACTTGTTGATTTTTTGCCTTTTTCACATTAATGCTTTTTGCATTAATGCCTCTAAGTTTTTGATTTCGATCATGAATGTGATTAAATAAAAATGTGTGCTTTGAAGAGTTGTCCAAAAATTCATGCACACACAGTTTTTAAACACTCAAACTGAATAGCTGGCATGCGGCAACAGATTAAATTTACATGTTCGCAAACAACCCTTATTTTGCTTAGCATAAAATAGAATAGACACAATGTTGATAAAGGCATATTTGAACGTTTGAGCGAAAATGACATGTTTTTCGAGTGTTTGATTAATCTGATTTTTTTTTAATCACCGGTTGCAGGTCTCTGATATGTATACAAGTATACATACACACATGTACATAAGTATGTACTACATACTTATATTAATATTCTCAATGAAGATGGGTATGTGCATTGTGCATAGTGCATACATATATTGTATATATGTACACATATACATGCATATGTATGTATAAATAAGTAAATAAATAAATATATATGTACTTATATATATATATATATATATATATATATATATATATATATATATATATATATATATATATATGTATATATATATATATATATATATATATATATATATATATATATATGTATGTATATATGTATATATATATATATATATATATATATATATATATATATATATATATATATATGTATGTATATATATATATATATATATATATATATATATATATATATATATATATATATATATATATATATATATATATCTGTGTCGTTTTATCATAACATCTTAAGTCCTATCTTAATACATTAGACTTAAGATGTTATGATAAAACGACACAGATATATATATATATATATATATATATATATATATATATATATATATATATATATATATATATATATATATATATATATATATATATCTGTGTCGTTTTATCATAACATCTTAAGTCCTATCTTAATACATTAGACTTAAGATGTTATGATAAAACGACACAGATATATATATATATATATATATATATATATATATATATATATATATATATATATATATATATATATATATATATATATATATATATGTATATATATATATATATATATATATATATATATATATATATATATATATATATATATATATATATATATATATATGTATATATATATATATATATATATATATATATATACATATATATATATATATATATATATATATATATATATATATATATATATATATATATATATATATATATATACAGTAGAGGCTCGAAAAAGTTAAGTAGTTTGTTATAGGGGTGCTTAACTTTTCCGAATTCTTAACTTTTCCGTGATATGAAAAATGCATATGTTTATACGCGTATTTATACATTGTATATATTATTAATGTGTATTTAATACACATGTATATATGTATGTATGTATGCAAATGTATTAATTTTTAGCTTTTAAAATAGGATCACTTAGTGGACAGTTTCTTTCACGTTGATATATGTATGTAAGAACCATTTGTACAGCTGCTTCTCCAAATTCACGAATTCTGCCTTATGTATAGTCTTTCTCTTAATTTCGTCACATGTACCTGACACTGCAACATAAATGTTTGCTTTATTTCTTTTAAATTTAGAATTGAAGATTCAGAATCGTGAAAATCCATGGCCAATCGATTAGCCAAAAACGCCTTCATCTAATTTTTTTTAAATCTTGCATTTTTCGGCAACTGATAACCTTTTTTGCTTACGTGCTGCTGATATTGTTACGATCAAAAGAAAACTAATAACTGATGCAAAAAAAGTATGAAACATTACGTACGAATGTAAAGAATTTTATAACGGTAAATGACGAATGTGTTGAATTTTTTTATGATACCCATGTACTTATACAGTACTACATATATTAATGCGATAATCGACATATGTATGTATAAAAATTCAAAATGATGTTAAAAATATAAAAATTAAATAAAAACAAAAATTACTCAAAAAAGTTAAGAAGCACTTAACTTTTTAGAGTTCCGTATGGTGACAGAAAGCTGCTTAACTTTTCCGTATTCTTAACTTTTGCGCGTCTTAACTTTTATGAGCCTCCACTGTATATATATATATATATATATATATATATATATATATATATATATATATATATATGTATATATATATATATATATATATATATATATATATATATATATATATATATATATCTGTGTCGTTTTATCATAACATCTTAAGTCCTATCTTAATACATTAGACTTAAGATGTTATGATAAAACGACACAGATATATATATATATATATATATATATATATATATATATATATATATATATATATATATATATATATGTATATACATATATACATACATACATACATACATATATACATAAGGGAGCACATACTATCCCTATCTTTCTCCCAGCTGAATTGAATTTTAAAGAGAAAACTTGACGTGTGTGAAGCAGGTATTTGTTTCATAAATTTTTTTAAATTTGTATATCAGTTAAATATCAGTTCTGTACAGCCAGAGAATTGAGCAGTAGGTTGATGTGCATGTGTTAGTGGCCGAAATTCAATTGATTTGTGCTGGTTTTTTATTAATTAGTGTATGAATGTTAATATATGTACATATGTACATACATACATAAATTTATTTAGCGAGTTTAAACAAAAGAATAAATTAGTTCTTAATTTTCACCCTCCACGATTAGTTTATTTTTATTAAAATTATATTAAGAAAGTATAAGATTGAATAAAACAAGAGAATTTGAGTTTTTGTATATGTATGTACATATGTATATTCCCTGTATGTACAATGTACTAATCAGTGTTGCCATTAGGATACGAAAGATACAAATTTCGTATCTTTTGATGACTTCAGGTACCATGTATAATAGACCTGTGTCGGTCGCGAACGAACGGATCAAATTGAACGAATCTCTCAACTGAACGAAATGATCCGCTCTTTTTCTTATCACTTTGTCGTTCGTTCGTTCGTTTTCAGAAGTCTTGTCGTTCATGTTCATTGTATTTTTACGTCTTTTCAGGGTTGTTTGAGTACAATGTACTCAATGAATGACGAACTCATTGCCCAGCCCGAGCGCTTAAAAATAAATATAAAAACATTGACACATTCTTGAATTAATTTTTTATATACATAAAATGAAAATAAGAATTAGATGTCATTTAATTAAAAGACAGTCTGAAATTGTTTACATTTTATTTTGATTTGCTAAGTATATGTACTTTTCGTTCAATTCAATCGTTCGTTCCTTGGTTCTAACTGGAACATTTAAGAAATGACCGATTGAACGAAGATGAACGAACGGATCTTTTTTAATCATTGAACGAAAAGGAGCGGTCACTAAAACGAACGATTTGGCACAGCTCTAATGTATAATCCTGACATTTTTCGTATCTTTTGAAACTGTACGCAAAATTAAATGAAATAAAATATTAAGCTCTCCGTCTCTGACAAAGTTTTATTGGCATTTCGTTATAATTTACAGGTCATTCTCCAAAAAAAGACAATGTACAATTTTAATGATAAATGGCTTTTAATAAAGAGTACAATGGTTGGTTCAAAAAAAAAAAAAAAATAGATATGAAATAATATTGTTATGTTAATAAATGTTAAACGTTAAACATGGATTTAAATTTTTTTTTTCAAAATGTATCTTTTTGGGAAAAAATGTATCTTTTTGGGAAAAAATGTATCTTTTTGGAAACTAAAATGTATCTTTCTCGAAATTTCACTGGCAACACTGGTACTAATTTCAAAAGGCAATGCGACATTGTCTACTTTGTTCACTTGTTATTTTTTACTCTCTAGCTGTATACATACATAAAATAAGCCGATCAAAGATCGGGTCTCTGCGGCTATGCTTTATAAACATCAAGTATTTCACCAAATGGTTTGTCTATAAAGCAGATTTTCTTTTACTTGGGGGTTAGACGATCAAGTTTTGCCTTTCAAGTTTTAATACATTCACACTTTTTCGCCAATACACTCATACTTATAAAAATTGAAACGAACTTGCTTTCAATATTTCTTTCAAGTTGAGTGTTTCAATTTGCCTTCAAGAACACAGCTGATAGCAATTCTTTTAAAGTATTTTCCGTTTTTCTTTCTACATATACTTACATACATATTTTGCTGATATGTTTTTTATAAATATTTGCAGTCCTTTAAAACCTTTAGTTGAAGTATCGTAAATAAATAAATAAAATCAAATAGTGAAATATGTTTGTGCTTAAAGTACTAATGATATGTTGCGATTCAAGAGCAGTATATATTATCGCTATCTTTCTTTCATTTGAACTAAAACTCGCGCAATTAATATTGAGTGGTGTAAAAGGCGTGTGAGCAGCGTTTGATAGCATGCGTAAAGTTTTCTTGCTTAAGTTTTAACTCAGATGGGAGAAAGAAAAAAGCAATACCTTCCTTCCATATCTTTCTCACAGCTTAATTGAAACTGGAACAAGAAAACGACGTGTGTGAACCATGTATGACAACGAGTCGTCAATTGTATGTATGTATGTATATCGCAATCAAATATGTATATAGAAACGCGTATATATATGTACATATATATATATATATATATATATATATATATATATATATATATATATATATATATATATATATATATACATATATACACACACACACACACACACACACACACACACACACATATATATATATATATATATATATATATATATATATGTATATGTATATATATATACTTATTATGTATATACAAAATACATATGTGCATCCATAACACTACAAACTTTGAAGTTATTTAAAAAAATGGTAAATACATACATACATACCAGATACAAAAAATTTAAGATATTTTCATAAAGCGTAATATATGTATGTACATAATACATATTTGTTTTTATGTATATCTTTTGCTAGATATTTTATATAAATTAGGAATACTTACATAGGTTTTTTCGAAAATACATACATATACATTATATGTATGTACCTAGTTCAAAACTTGAAGAATATAAAAAAGAAATTATTTGAATATATTATTTTATTAGTCGAAAAACTAAAAAGAAATTCAAATAAAAAATCTATTTTGAAATATGAGACCTACGGCCCTATTTAAAAAATATTTTATCTCAGCCTTAAGCCAAGAAACCTTTATTAGAAAAAACGATTTTTGTTTTAAATAATTATATATTGGCAACGAAATCTTGTTCACACACCACATTGTACATTGTTTATGATGCACAAACGGAGATCACTAATTTATTATGTACTAAAAAAATATTTTAAATTTTAATAAATTATTTTCGAAAATTATGAGTGTCTATCATGATAGTTAAGCATATAAATTTATCTATGAAATAAAACTAATAAATATCTATGTATGTACATATATCTATCTATCAAGAAGTTGAAAAATCTATTTTGTTGGAATGAATAAATATTTGAAATTTTTTATATTTGTTTGGATTGTATGGATGTACATACTGTACTATTTCAAAATAGAAGGTGAATTTTAAAATTTCTCGGGCAACGTGCATTCGATTAGCTATTTTTTATATGTTGGCAAGCTGTGTTATTTTAATTAAAATTAATAAGTTTTTTCATTTTTGCAAAAAACAACAAACATATTTGTAATACTTGGTGCTTTATTCAGTTAACATTCATACCAATAATTTTTTATTCGCTGCTTTTGTTATTATTACATTATTTTTGTAAAAGGCATATATACATTGCATCGTTTATCAGATTAATCATACTCAGCTTTCTGAATAGTGTCATGTATTGTTAAAGAAAAATTATGCGAATTGACAACGAAATAATCATTTCTCGTGATTTCACTCATGATAATAAAATAAAGCATTCAACCCATTTTAATGTATGCATGTACATAAATATCTTTAGGAAACAATGAAGATACAGTATAAGGTATTAAGACGTACATAACATTTTGCTTGACTACCATCTGCTATTAAGTAGAGTAGTCAAACGTGACGATTTTTCAACTTGTTTGGCGTCCCAGTTTTCTATTTGGCGACATGGCCATATTTTGGCGATTTATAAAGTTGTTGGTTATTTCTGATGGGCCATAAATTTGTTTTTAGAATATTTAAAATCAATATAAAACACCACACAAAACACAGCCTCGTTGTCGCCGAATCTAGGGATGTTTCTCAAACAATAAGGATGTGTGTGTGTGTAATATTCTCTGCCAAAGAGAAACTCATAGTGACAACAATTTTTGGAGGACTTATTTCGATGGAAAAGGCTATATCAGAGCACTCTTTCAACAGTTTATCATTGTTAAATAAATGGCATGCTACAAATTTATTTGGTAAAAAAAAACAATTGTTTACTTTTTTGTAAAGAATAAAACCCAGCCGTGGAATGCATTCATCATTCTTTATCTTTGCGGTTCCAAAGCTAATTTTTTTAGAAAAAGTTTTGGAGCAATGGGTGGATCTGAAATAACATTTTCCACAATGAAGTATATATTTATTAATTTTATCAACCTTATGGTATGTAATTTATGTATTTTTATTCATGATGACCTAGAGCCTAAATAAAAATACATAAATTTTCCACAATTTTTAACAGCCCAAAATATATATAAGGAATTGCGTGGCGAAAAACAAGATTTTTTAAATTTATAAGTTCTATAAATTTAAAATTAAAATTTTGAAATGAACCGTTTAAATCTCGAGTTTCAGTCGAGTCTTTTTTGTCTTTTTATTTTCTATTGCAATAGAGGTGTTCACGTCAACTAGTGCAACTTTGCACAATTGCGTAGTTGCACTTTTTGACGTGAACAACCTATTTCTGTTTAGTTTGTGCAAAAGTCAAGAATTATATGCATGTACTATGTATGTACATAGGTAAACAAAGTGCGTAAATGTTAAAGAATTTATTAAGAATTTGTTCGTCTTTTTCCATTTTTTTTTTTGATATTTTCTCTTCTTGATTGTTTTATTTTTTCATATTAACGTACGCAATCTTTTTCAATTAAAATATAAGAACCTTGAAATGGCTGTTCTGCGTTGCTATTTGGTTTAGAGTTGTTTTTTTGAGTACTTTTTGACTATTTTGTGCAATTTGGCAGTGCTATAAAAAGTTGCACTGCTTTGCAACTTTATTTTTTAAGAAACTAACACTATTTCACAAAAAAAAAAAATGTTACCTGACGATTAACCAACTGAAATGGACGGGGTAAAATAAACCACCGTTTATCTGGTTGGTAGGCTACCGACGAGTTAAAATTACCAAATTTTTAAATACGCGGTTGATAATTTGACAGTGATAGATATCTATTTGTTGAAATTATGGGCATTACTCTGATAATCTTGCACTTGTTTAAACCCTGACAATATTGCATCGTTAGTGCAAGTGATTTTTGAAAAAGTTGCAACTTCCGCACCACCAAATTATTTGACGTGAATACCTCTAATATTTTACCGAATTTTTAAATTTTATGATTTATAACACATATCTTTATAATTGCATGAAAAGCTCGAAATAAATCGGATAACTCTAAAAGCTGAATTTACTGGAATTAATAATTGTTTGCTGCGAGTTGTGCGTGTTGGTTGGAATGTACAATGTTCACAAATGTTTAGACTTACATACATACATATGTATGTACATACTTATGTACATGAATGTGAACTTGTATGCAAGTAGGTATGTATGTTCATGTAATATATTTAATGAAAAGTCGAAAAAGTTCATACTTTAGTTTACACAAGGTTTCCTAATAAACTAGTTTTTAATTTTTTTACGAGCAAGTAGTTAAAAGTATATACATATGTACATACTTATACGTATTTAAAACGTATTTAAAGGAAAATGCATTCAAAATAAATATTCCGTAGAGAGAGCACAATGACGTTTTTGTTGCTAAAAAGATGATTCAGCGATATTGTAATTGAAATATAAAAATATCATTTGATCTATGACTTCGAAAGTAGCTTTTATAGAGAATACATATTTTAATTGATATTAGAGATTAGCGTGAGTAAAGAATGTGAATAAACGTGCGTGTAAGATTTTTTTTGATATTTTCCTAAGAAAACCATGAATTAAAGGTTATTTGCAAAATTTCCTTAGAAATGAATGGAAGATGTTAGTGTAGTGCGAGTAACTGTGTAAGCCTATGATTTCCGAAATTCCTTTTGCTTGTCTATTTCATTGTTGGGCAAGATAGCTTTAAACAAATTCTATTATTTGGCTGCATAATCGCAAAAGTCAACTTGCTTAATCTTTTTTTTATATAAATAAAATGTTAAGACACATTAGCTGTTTCTAGTTTGTTTCTCCAATTATGAATTTTGATAAAATGAGCGCATTTTGAAACTTTTAGAATAATTCTGTAAAATTAATAGTAAATAAATACTATAGGGTTTTTGTTAGAAACGATGGCGGTATGACTATTATGATCAATGATATACATACGTATAGAAAGCTTTTTTTTACATACTCATATCATTGAGTGGAAATAAAGGATATTTCGCATGTAAATATTTTTTTATTTGCGTACTAAGCATCTTTCTTCACTGAAAACATTTTTAAATAAATTATTTATATGATTGATCATAATAGTATCATATTTTAAACTGATTAAATGTAAACGTTTCTTAAGAACCGAAACATATCTCTAAAAATTTTAGTCCTTTGATGGAATGGAAGTAAATTTGCAGCATACTGAGCAACTTCGAATATGCTATAAATAAGTGTTTCTTGCTAAAGAAAAGTGCTAAAGTACCTTAGATCTATAATGAAATGTTATGATATCACCACGTTGTTCTCGTTACCATTGCATATGTTGTTACTAAGAGAGTGCTATCAATTCAGTTAGCAAAACAGCTATTTATTTTAAATATAAAAAATAAATTTTCGTGGAAAATTTATTTTATTATGGTTATATATGTCACATCTGAATGCTAGTTACTCTGATACTAAAACTCAAATTGGACTGCCGTTTTTGCCTCTTTTTTGCCCTGAACATTAAAATGGTATTTATGTATATATTTTTAAATGCATACTCATACTCTATTGAATGCATAGTCATAATAGAGACTTACGCTTTTTATTCAATGATTGTATAAAAAGCACAATAATTAATAAATATTTTTTTCAATCGATTAGTTGGGGAGAATAACCCAAATACTAAATTTCAATATTAAGTATTTTTTCTTTAATTAAATATATTTCAATTAAGTTTTAAGGCAAACGTCAGGAAAAAAAGTGTTAAATTTGGTAATTTAAGCTACAAGAAAGGTAGTGTGCTGAGTAGTACTAATTCTACTACATTTCTCCAATATGTCTACTAATTTTCTAAAAAATAAAAAAAAAATTTGTTTTAACCTATTAAACTTTCATAAATCCTTCAAACATCGCACTATTGTATTTGTATTGAGCACTTCTTGAACCGCCATTCCGTTTCTCCAATGTGTCCACGCCTTTTCTCTAGAAATTATTCTTTTTTAAACGTCTTTTATTATTACTCTAACATATAATTAGCCTTCTTATCATTGTAATATCATTAGTTACAACTTCGAAAACACATCTATCCCCCATTTTTAAAATTTAAAATTTGTTTTTTTTTAGAAAATTTCTAACATTGACTTCACTTGAATTTGTTTCTACTAAATTATAATTCTAGTAACATTTAAGATGTGAAAATACCATCAGTATCAGAAATCTATACATAAGTATTTTGATAAACATATAAAAATTGGAATTCCCCATTTAATGATCAAAGCCAAATTTAATGTTTTTGTGTATAAGTTGATTTTAAGCAACATCATTTCATAATTATTTATATACATATTTTAAATTTTTCAAAAAACTTTTAATATACCATCATTGCGTGTTAAAAAAATCTTATCTTTTTCGTTTTATACGAGTTTTCTATATCAAAATTAATTTTTCGGTTGGCATGGTCTTATGAAGATCAAATGTTCCATGCAAAGCGGGGTATAGGTGTATTTGCCATTTAATAACTACTATGGATCTAGGCTCAATTGCTATATTTCGTCTTCTAAATGAATCTGTCGAATTTACGATTCTTGTTTACTGTTTAACATTGCTCCGAGAACGATGAAATTGGCTTTGCTAAGAAATTTTTTTTTTGGAATTTTTGTGTCTGCTAATTAAATTTGGTGCCTGTCCTCACTAAATGCGAAGGAATACTTCGTTCGAATATTTGTTTTGAAACTAAAAGTAAAAATTTAGTTCACAATGTATTTTATAATTTAATAATTAAATATTCTCAGTAAAACAAAAACAAAATTCAAATAATTTACGCGGTAATAAATTTTCCTAAAACAGTTGTTTTTTAATGTGTGATAGGCAGCCACTAAAAGACATGTCCTACTCATCATTATAAACGTAAAAAAACGTTGCTTATTATTTTTTTTTTTTATAGGCAGCCACTGAAAGACATGTCATACTCTTTATAAAAGTAAAAAATGTTGCTTATTAATTTTTTAACTCAAAGCGATTTGTTTTGTGTGTCATTTGGTTACTGCTCTAAGATCGTCAATTCGTTTCTTGGAACCAATACGATTACGATTAGGAATCAATTAATTTACATTAAAAAAGAATTATAATAAGTATATAAATCTCTGGTTAAAAATTTATGATCGGGATTACTTACGATTACTATAAATTAATCAAAAAGAATATAATGTAATCAATAAATAACTCGACTTCTTTCTCGATTATTTTCGATGTCTTTAGTATTGAATATCTTTATCAAGTGCAAAAATAAACAATATTGTTCATGAAAAAGTCAACCAGTAAAAGTAAACCGGCACGTAATATATAAGATTGTTTTCTTATTTGAATGAAGTATGGGAAGTGCTTAATTTTGCGTCCGACTATTTATTTAAGTTTGAATCCTCTCAAACGGCAAAGAAATCCATTGATGATGACTATGGACCATCTCTGCATATTGCTTTATCAACTTTATTATCGAATTATTATTATGAATTCTGCGAATAAAATTTTCCTAAATAATCAAACATAATCAAAAATAAACCTAAAAGTGTCCGGATTATTTTTGAATTCCTTTTGATTAATTTTACGGTAATCCTAAGTAATACCGACTATTTTTGGATTATTTATAAACGCAATCAATAAGTTATCACGCAAAATTAATTAATTTAATTTAATGAAATAAAAATAATCTACACGTAATTATTAATTGTGAGGATTACTAATTATTACGATTATTAATCATTATGAAATATCTGTGGTTTGATCGCATTTCTCTGCATTGTTTCCCACTCATGTAAACTTGCATAAAACGAATTGTGCTTAATTACTGAGTCTTTATAAACATGAAATTAAACGAAAACTTACTCGCGATACCATCTCTATTGGTATAAAAAGTGCCATTGCTGGTGCAAATTCTCCATGACTGCATGTTAAAAAGTTTGTATTTGATTTTTTTATTTGTAAATTAAAAATATTTTCGATAATCTTCGAATAAAAAAGTTTTACTTAATACGAACCTAGTTACTATTTGCAAGTGTTTTTTGTCAAATTTTTCTAAAAATGTCTGTTAAATAGACTGGTGACTCATTGTAGGTAGAAAGAAGGGTTTTCCAATATGATTCGGTCAATGATCACATCTTGTGTGGTCAATGTTGTTTTATATTCGCATGGGTTATATCTGCTCTTTATTTATACAGTCACTGACGTTAAAGTACCTCACAAATTCGGTTTGTGTTATTTGTTTATTGAGTGATTTGTTGTGTACCTAATCATTATAGCGAATTATGCAAAGCTTTTTGGTGATGATTTCTTTATGCTTTGGTCGATTTTCACTCAAGCGATATTATTATACATATATTTACTTTTTTTTCCATGGAGTCAAAACTATAAATGTGTATTAATTATTTCACAACTGGTAAACACTTTTGCTATTGTGACGCAAGCATGACGTAATTTTTTTTAATGCACAACTTCCGAATTAAATATGAGCCAAGCAAATTTTCTTTCCTTTTTTTTCTTGCTTATTAAATTTTGCCGACGTCACATCGATTGATAAAATTTAATACACACAACAATACATAATACGGTTGGTTAATTAAGGCAATAAGGGATAATTTTAAGCTCTTCTATGGCTTTACAAACTTTTGCGTTCATTTCTTGATTGACATAAAAAAAAAATAATATCAAACAAGAAATTATGGAAAAACCCAATATAGTTAAAAAATTTAAGGCGAAAATACGGTAGATCAATCACACCCTTTGTAGACATTTAGATGACATTATTAGAAATGTGATAGAGTAGAAAGAAGCCCCAAGAATGACGAAGAAGACATAGTTCTGTCCATCGTAGAGGCGGACGAATCAATATAAAATGAAATAGTTCTAAAAACTAATTCGAAATGAATGAATTGAATTGATACTTCCTTATTTCCATTTTTTATATTTTTTAGATTTATTAAAAACTTAATGCATTCAAGCCTCAAAAGAACACTTATTTTTTGTATATAATTGTAATAATTTTTTATATAATTAAAATTTATGCTATATATGTATGTACATACATACATATGTGTATATTTTTTGAATAACATTTTTGTCATGTATTTTACTAATAAAGTTAGAATTTTTAAATTATTTACATATTTTTTTTTTTTTTTTTTTTACATATTTATAATAATTAGATTCGGTTTGATGTTATACTAATTTTAATATGTATTTGTTTATAATTGCGATAGCGGCGTCAAAGAAGGTCACCCATTCCGTCGTATGTTCTTCTTCGTATTAGATCATTTTGATTTATTATTTCTGTTTATACTTGAGTTAAGCTACAATATTATTATCGAAATATTTAACAATAAAGTTGGCAAAAAGTTGACTAGCTTTTTATGGATTCTAATTGAAAATCAAAACAAAACAGCAAAAAAATTTTGAAATCAAATCTCAATTGCAAATACATTCATAAGTATGTATCTTAATAAATCATTATTCCCCTTTTCCCTAAGTTATTAAAAAAACCAATTGATCTTTTCTTTTAATAGATTTAACAAAAGCTTTTATTTGGCAAATAAATACTCATAATTAGCAATACTCATAATTGTAATTTTCTATACGTTTATTATTGTTTAAATTTTGCTGTTTCTGTAATAAAATTTTCAGGAAGTGCTAAATGATGTGAATGATTTTTAAAAATGTTTATTATTTGTTTATTTTATAGCAGAGATTAATTTAACTTAACAACGTGCATGTCTGTGAACATGAGAATATAAAACACACCCAATTTTTTAAAAGAAATACTAACAGTTTACAATGCCAGTAAATTTGGATTTATATATTTAAGAAACAACGGAAAATAATTCAAAATTCGAAAAACAATAAATAATGGGAAAATTCGAAAATGAAGCAGATAACTGACTGCAGGAGTTTTTTTTATAAAGAACAGTAACACTCAGGCAATTAATGCCCAATACTTTAAGTGTTAATTTTTTTAGAAAGGGATAGTGTCGGAAGTAGAGGTGGTGAAACGAGAAGAGAGAACATAATTTTTTTTATAACTCTACTATTGCGCGTTTTATTAATTTTTATAGTCGTAGCAATGTCTCAGCGTCTCTGACTTTCTTAAGCTATATGTGTGTATCCATTTTATTAATTTTTTTACTTCACCGACGATTCTGGTACCGAGGATAGAAGTCGTTATGATGCAAGTTGGCATACAAGAGCATCAATCGCTGCCGGTACTTTTTAGTGACCAATGGCTAATGCCTTCATCACTTATACAGTCCAACAACAACAACTAACACACTGCCACAGTAATGCACATCAGAAATATTCATGAATTTGATGATTTGTCCTGAACAAGGGTCGATCGAACTCATGTTCTTAGTCCTAAATTGCTTCGTAGTCAACGCGCTAACTACTTCAGCCAATAGCCAAAAGTAAAATATGTTGATAAAATTGAGAAAAACATAAAATAAAATGGATTTGTTTACCTAGTGGGAGTCTGCATATTTTTTTGATAGGGCAGACAAAGAGGGTAGAAAATTTAAGCACGTTCCTATCCAACTTATAGCACTTCTGCTTGTTAGAAATCATAAAAGTCATATTTAAAAACTTACCAGTCAATAAAAAATTTAGCCACCGGACATAAATAAATAAATAAAAAAGTATATATATATATATATATATATATATATATATATATATATATATATATATATATATATATATATATATATATATATATATATATATATTATTTTTTTAACATTTTCGACAACTATATCTCTAGAACGAGTCAATCCAGATTAATTAAGTTTGCCGCAATTAACGTTGTTTCTTGTAGTTAAAGAGCAGGTTATATTTTGGTTTCGATTGAAGGGATAGATAAGATTTATTTGCAATCTTAGCTATTTCGAAAACCTTATTAATTCAATTTTTTTAATGTCATCTAAGTAAAGAATACCGCAGTTCTAAATAACGCAAATTTTCCTCCCATCATGCAACCATTCAAAAGATATCACAGACAGGATCTTAAAGCACAGAACGGTCCATTTCGAAGCATAAGAAAAACTATGTACATATGTGCAAAATTGTTTTTTATGTAGAAGGTTTCTACAATAAGGTATTGAATTATAACATCACTTTACATGGTGCAATTATCTATTAATTAGGTTTAGATCTAGTTAAATTTAAGCAATGGCTTGTTGGCATAGACGTGTGAAGAAAAATGTAGTCGGATAAAATGACGATATTGGACGCCAATTGGCGTCCACCCTCTAAAATTGTACATGTAGTATGACATCTTTTTCATGATCAATGGCTCAAAATCTGTCACCTATTAAAACTCGTTTGTATTGGTCCCATACAGAATTTCAGCTGGTTTATTTTTCTATTTACAAAAAAGTGCGCTTTGAACCACAGGTACTTCATATCATTCCACTACTGCTGTTATTCAGTATAATAACTACTTATATGAAATTATTCCTATTAATTAAAAAAAAAACGGATGAAAAAATTTACAATCTGGCCAATGTACATACATACATACATATGTATGTAGTACATAATTTCTTTCGCTTTTAGAAAAAAAAACAATAATATTCTTGATATTATTATTGCATTAAAATTAACTCTACTTAACTTTGGGCATATTGAATACCAAATTAATTTTAACTACTTTATTCAATGAGTCACAATCAAAGTTTTTAAAACATTTTCCACTGTAAAGTTTATTGTGTAATTCATATTTATCTAAAACTCATTTTAAATCTCTAATTTGTTATACCAGTAGCAATTAATATCAAATGCTTGTAAACAAAAGCTTAAAAAAATAAATACATACATACATGCATATACATTTTATAAAAATGGAAGATTTTTAAAATTGTATTTGATTTTCGTAAATTTGCGCGGTGTTTGTTAACTTCTAATAAATTTTTATTTAATATCGGCTATTTTTTTTACTTATTCAAGTGACCGTCAAAAATACTTAGTGCCACATTGTTGTTGTTATTGCCATGAGCTTATTTATGATTTGCGACTAGTTGCACATGTACGTGTGTGTACCAGAGATGTACAATTGAGGTAATAAATTGTACCAACGAGATTAATGATTAGCCGAAATGATGATTAGTCTAAAATATGTAGTTTGATTTATAATTTTAAAGAGATTTATTAACTCTCGCAACAAAAATTACAAATAACTTCCCCAACTTTTAGCAACTATTTACGAGTATGTTAATGTTTTATTTAAAACTATAATCATTTTTATTAATATTTTGTAATTTGATTCTCAAGGTTTTACTTTAATTGTTAAATTATTTTATTGTTTTTAAATATTACATATTAATTTTCATATACTATTCGCCTTCGCATTCGCTAAACTACCCCTGATTTTGCACAGTATGTACGAAAAATCAAATTAATTACAATTTGAAAAAAAAAACTACAAACGCACGCCTTAAAGCAAATATAAATTCCAATAATTATTATTAAAGAGTTCGACGTAATAAGTTTAATACTCGTACGCATATATATGAAGTTTGTGCTTGACATAATTATTTTAATGTAAAAAGCGTAGGATGCCTTTTACTATATTTTTCTAATAACTACTTTTATAAATAGCTACAAATATAATGTTTCCAACATGTAATGTATAGTAACCCACACATATTCATTATGACTTTGATTACTAAATTCTTAGTTTATGTTTTTCTTAAAGTTTTAGTCTCAAAATAGTGTCAAAAGTAATTGTAATCGAAACCTTTACTTTTTATTGTTATTCCCAAGAGTAGTGTTTCCACAAATTTCTCACCAATAAATGTATTTTTTGGGTTAATTTATATTTAGATTTTAAAATTAAACTTTAAAATTTAATCAATTTAATGTATGTATATACAGCGCGCGACATACATATAATGGAAACTTTTTAATAACCCCAACTTTTAATTTCTGTTTTCATTAATACCTATTTTTATGGTGCAAATTAAAAATTGTAATGCATTTATTAAAATATAGCAAGTTGAAATATTTTGAACCAAATAGGATTACAAAATGTATTTTTTTAAAAATGATTACATATCAAGCATTTGCAAAAAAGCAATCTTTACTACTTTTACATGAATTAATAGTAAAATAAGAAGTAATTAAATAAGAAAACCATTTTAAAACCGCATTGAAGCAGTATTGAAGAAGTATTCATGTTTAATTAAATAAATTAGAGGTCGTGAAAAAAGAAACAATCTCGTAACACGGCTACAATAAATACTCATCTTTTGGGAGCGTAAGGCTAATTCAAGGCAAGATCTCTTAATAGCCTAGAGAATTGAAGAAAATTTTGATAATGTAATTTCTAGAGAGACACGTTCCTTGTAGCGGTCTGTTTAATCCCCAGATCAATCGAATAGAAAATCTATGGGGAAACTTTGAATACTAAATTGAGAATTAGATACGCTCCTATTTTCTTTTTTCTTCAGGAGACCTTTTTCACGTTCAATTGATCAATACATTTTATTTATTCATTTGTAACAAGTGTAGTTGTACTCGTAAACTAGTAAGCATTGCCATTTAGCAATTGGGAGCAAAACTATGCACCTCTAACAACAATTTTTAAAAGCAAAATGTCTGATTTGCATAAAGAATAAATTATTGAGCAATTTCCTAATTTTATAAAAAATAAGCCGAACTGGAAGAACCGCTCATACATAACGAAAGAACGTAAGAAGTGTCTGAACTATCGCCTCAATTTTTATTTTGTGCCTTTGACTACGCTCTTCACCTACAGCTCCTTCAACGTAAATCGGCTTATATTACACCAAAAAAGATAAACGACAAAAAATCCAAAGGTACCTACTGATAATTTAATTGGATCAATATATTTTTACAATGAAAGAGTGATCAAAAATGCTTCGTTATCCCATAGTCACTCACTGTATGCATACTTTGTGTCTGCATCTGCTGTTGCGCTCATAAACTAGTCTATATGAATGATTTAATAGAAAAGACTTCCTTTCTGCCAATTCATCAGTGGACTTTCAACTAGAAGAACTTATAAATCTGATTTGCTTATTTAATTATTCTTAATATATGTATATGTATATATATATATATATATATATATATATATATATATATATATATATATATATATATATATAAATCAGAATTGTTATCATATAATATAATGAAAAAAAAAACAACATATAAATATAGAAGTACAGCAAAATTAGGGCATATTATAGACTGGTTTACAATACACAAGATAAACAAAAACTGATCAAAATATCTCAAATCGTTTTAACAAAAAAAAAAAAAAAAAAAAAAAAAAAAAAAAAAATATTATAACAATACCAAACAATTTTATGATTTAATGAATGGGTAATAAGATTATGGTTACCTCAACCATGATTCCATTTCTTTGTGTGCAGGTCAGGTCAATAAAATCTTACAATGTAGATAAAAGTTATAGCCATTTTTTTTAAAGTGAAAATATCGGACATGTAATTTCTCAAAACACTTTTGAGAATTGTGGTAATATTGTTCGGTGGTATAAATTTCTTCTCATTTTAATATTAGTCACATTAATTCCTTTACAAGAAATTTCGTAATGCAACAAAAATTTTGTTAAATAATTCAAAATCATATATAATATATAGCATATATATATACAATATATATATATATATATATATATATATATATATATATATATATATATATATATATATATATACTATATATACATTTTTTTAATTTTTTGTTTTTCGAAACATATTGTATAAATATTGTTATTATTATGTTTTAATTCTTATCTTTTCTACGCCTAAAAAGTAAGAATTTCATTCTCAAGCAGCTGATATGGTTTATTTTGAGCCACCATGGCGCCGCACAATTTAATAACACATAAACCAAAATTAAGATTTGTACTATTTATGTAAAGTTTCATAAAATTCGAACTGGTCGTTTGCAAACTGCAGATTTATTTATAATATTATTTCCAAGTCTCTTACTTCATTTTGGCACACTATGCCCTTGTTAACTATTTAGCAAACTTTCTCCACTAAAATGCCGAAAATGTTGTTAGTCTCCATGTTCGATTTTTATTATCATCACTACTATAGCAAAAAGAAATTGATAACAAAAAATAATTATTGACCATTCATTATAAAATTTATGTACCGGCGAAATATTGCTTTAAATTTGACAAAGATAAAATTTTTTAGTTGTCACATTTTTGAAAGTATCTCATAAATTTACAATTCTACCAACTTTTTCATCCCTGATAAAGTCCTAGAACTTAAATTGGATCTCTCTTCTCTCGCATCATTCGTTGAAAGCAGACGAAAAAAGAACACTAACACACAAAATCATGATGCAATTCAATAAAAATTTCGTTTTTTTTTCAATTTCAACATTAGAATATGATTTGTTGGCGGTTTTCTACAAAGTATACATATTATTGGTTGTTACTTTCCATTATTTCCAATAAATTACAAACATACATTGGATTTTATTTAATCATTATAAACACTTTATTTTTTTCAATTATATTTTTTAGAGCATATGCGTCATATTTTTCACACTTTTTAATTTTTTTCTTGTGGTTGTTGTATTTCATTTCTTTTCTTTTTCTCTTACCTTTATTAAAGGTTTCGCAATTGGAGGTTTTACTCTGTCATAATAATAATTTCCAATTGGACAATTATTTGATTTATTTTTTTGTCTTTTTATTATTTCACTTGTCTTCTGTTATGATAATAAAATGGTTTCTTTTACTTTTAATCAGTTTGTATTTTATTTAGATTTATTTTCCTGCACTTTTTAATAAAGACCTACCTGCTGCTAACTAACACACGCTCTTTTTCTTTAAAATTCTTCTTTCAGTTTCTTTAGATGGTTTTAATTCTGTTTTTGCGTGAACGTAATAAGTTAAATTAAGTACAACGTAACGAAAACAGTTAAAAGCTTTTCAATCTACTATCAGATATTTTATTAGAATAATTTTTATTTTTGAGCAAACATGCAACGAAAAATACCCGCTGTATGAAAAATAACACTTGTAAACGACACGGATATCTGTGGGATACAAGATACTTTTCTGAGAGTGCTGAAAGTGAACTGAGCCAAAATTGATAAATGTGTTCGTTATGATTGCCAGATTTGGCGATTTATTGTTATTTTGACGAATCTTTGAAGCGAAACGAAGTGAATGGACGAATTTGTAGATTTTTGCTCCAAATTAGACGATTTTTTAATAGGCCAAGTTAGTTTTGAGGTTTACATATAATTTTTTATTGTAAAGGGATGATCTCAATGACTTTTAGTAATAACCTGAGTTATTGATGCAGACTCTTTTCAACATATTAATAAAGTAGAATCCCGATAAAAACAACCCTTTACGATCTGAGAAAATTTTCGATTTAATAAGATTTTGGTTTAAGGAGGTTTAAATAAGATAAATATGAATTAAAGTGATAAACTTATTAAGTATATAAAACGAAAAAAAACTAACTAAAAGTAAAAATAGTTTTAATAATAAAGGGCCACTAATTAGAATATTAGATTGTCGGCACTGCGTAAACCACTTTCTACTCTTTACTTTACCTCATGAAGATATATAAAGAGTTGATGAAAAGATCTCAACCTTCTTAGCAATCACTATTTATAGGAAGTTGAACAGATTTTGTAGAACGGATACAAATTATTTGGGCGAAAAGAACTGTATGACATTTTTTGCGATTTAATGCAATTTGTTGTGAGTGAACAACAGTTTGTTACGAACTATTAAGATCTTCGATTTAACGAGATATGAATTATATCGATTTTATTGTGCACTCATGTGATCAACAACAAACAACATATGTAATTAAATAATTTCGTATTACATTTATAACTCTTCATCACCGTGACACCCTTCTAAGAAGTTTTAATAAGATTCCATCAAAATTTTAATTAAATTTTCTTTTCAATTATAACACAACAAATGAATAATTTGTAGAATAATTTATTCAAATACATATATAGTATATTATATATGCATACATATTATTTCCTGATGGAGAAAACCGATGGTGATCGAAATATTGAATAACAAATGAAGAATAAAATTTAATAAAATAAAGGAGTTTTACTTAAATTACTGTATGACCTAGAGCCAGAATAAAAATATTTATAAATAATTCACTCAAGCAATGAAAAAATATTGATTTATTTATTATCGAATCAGATTTTAATAATATAAAAACAAAAGATTGCATTTTCTAGCAAAGTTTATAAAAAATTTATTGCTTCGACTATCGCCAAAGTCTGCAGGAACTACTTCTGTTGATAAAAGTATAAAATTAAAGACATTATGGGTGTAATTTCGATTGTGATCTAAATATTAATGAAATTTATAATTCATTTCATATCGGATGTTGTAATATATACTTTATTCAATATGTTACGTAAATAGTTCCCATAAGTATTCTTAAGCTTGTGACTTGAAGACAAGTTCTTGCATGTTACCAGGGGAAAAAATTTTGTCTCCCATCAAGATTGAAAACTATGTATAAGATATAAAATCCTATAAAAATATAGAAACAATTAAATAATAATCTAATTAACATAGTATAATACAACATTGACAATTAAAACTCACAGCACATGCAGACGATTTTTTCCGTCAAAACGATCAGCCAGAAAATTGTGTGGTAACTATTATTTTTGTTACTAATTCTTGTTGCAAATGAAAATGTTTTGGTATTGAAATCAGTGTTGCTAACTTATAATATAAATTTATTTATATAACACTATGGGACCAATTTTCTATATCAAAAAGATGAAGCACTGCGTTGTATTAACGCTATTGAACTAGAATTTTTGTTTTTTATAAAAAAACTACTATTTACATTGAAATAACGCAACGCTTCACCTTAGACTTGGATTGTAGCTTTAATATATCAATAAATTCTTTAATTGTATTAATCAAGAAAAATTTATATTTTGTCCATTACTAACGTTTTTATATTTGAAAGACCTTAATATTTCAAGGCCAGTAAGAGATAAAACTAAGATTAAATTTGCTGAGTTTAATTTACTGATTCAGTTAAGGGCTTCTTTCCTAAAAACTGATTTTGTTCTTTAAACCTCGCAAAGAGCAATTAAGTCCATTGGACAAAATACTAAATGATAATAGCAGTAATAATATTAAAACAAATAAAATAAAATGAATCTATTCATAGTATAGTAACTAGTTGTATTCAGTTGTGAAAATTGTTTGACCTTGTTGTAGTCCAATTACAATAGTAGATCTCCATATCATCAACTAAAATAGAAAAGGAATTGTATTCAAATACGTATATTCTAGTTTTTCGGACTTTTATATTTTACAAGTATATTATTTATAGCTTAAGATCTTTAAATTTTTATTTATCAAGTTTAAATAACAAATAAAGCCATTTTGTTTAGCAAAACATAGACTTTACTAAGCATATTCCTAATTTGAGCTTCAGCATTTTGGTGTCACAAAATTTGGAATTTGTGTAGAAAGAAATATAAAACTGTCCTTAGGAATCATAAAGAACATTAGGTTAGGTTGATTGGAGGGGTGGCCCATGTCATACGACATACACTTGTGCGCTCCCTTTTAATTATCAAACACAAACTGCCAGAGTTCTGCGGCAGGATTCGAACCTGCGACCTTCGCACTACGAGTGTAGTACACTACCTACTAGCCTACGAAGGCCATTAATTATTTAAGTATTTATAAATTTTGTTCTATTGATGTTTTAATTTTTTCTGTAAAACTACACATTCTTAACGATGTAGATAAATATAATTTATATTCATTTCATTAATATATTCTTTCTTCGTATGCTATTTAAATTATCGCGCCTTATATTTTTTTTTATAAAACAATCATATTTGTTATATCAATATTTCGATGCATTTTTGGTCATCTTCCGGAAAAAATATTGAAAATATTTTGAACTAAAGCTCCATAGTGTAAATAACGCAAATATAACTTTTATTGTTATTATTTGAAGCTTAGTAATAAGTAATTCAAAACAAAACAAATGAAATATAATCCACTCATCTGGCTGCACTGGAAAATAATTTTACTTAGACACTTTATATATAAGTATATATATATATATATATATATATATATATATATATATATATATATATATATATATATATATATATATATATATATATATATATATATATTGAGATATTGAAACATCAAATTGTACTTGCACCAATACCAAAAGCACTGGCTTGACATCATTGCATTAAATTAGTGTAAACTGAAACGATGTGGAAGTGAAACATATGGAGGTTTTACAAAATACCAACATTAATTATTCTTGCACTATAAATTCCAGTCATAATTAATGTCTATGTGTAAGGTATGATAAGTAAGGTGGTTGTCAAACTCTATATATAAAAATAACAAATATTTTATACGGAGTTTAACAGGTGATCTCTCGTCTCTGTTGTAATCAGTTCGACTTATATAGATCTTATAAATGGGCCTTGGGTCATAATATGCAACGACTATTGGTATTTGCGAATATTTTCCTATTTTATGACATTCGGATTCGAATTCGCCAAAGAAATTGTGGAAAAAACTGCGAGTAAATGACACAAAAATTATTAATTTGTAAAATATTTAATAAAAAAGCTGTGTTTTTAAAGTAAAATAATAATCTTGCAATTAACTTAAAGATAAACAAAACATAAACTTTTTTATTTATCAAATCCGTTATTCGAGATATTCTCCAAAATAACAAAGATTAAAAAATTTAGACCATAATTATTTATGGTCATTATTATAGGAGGAATAAACAATTTTTCATTATTACAACCAAAAAGTGATCGATACTTTGAAAGCAAGTTTATCCTACCTGTAACTGTTATCGCGATATTTAGTCACATAGCGAAGTTGTCTTCGCTAAGCGACGTCATTAATAAACTAAATTGAAATTTCATAATTTTTTGCAAAGACATAAACCAAAATTACTTAAGTCATGAACCAAAAATATATTTACTGTCACATTTTAAGAAAATTAAATTTTGTTTTAATGGTAGGTTGTAATATGTAACCAAATTTTGTGAAATGTCATTCATAGTTAACTTTTGCTAAAAGTGAACTTTAACTAGGGAACTTTAAAGGCAACTTGCAATAATGGACCCAAACAGTTTTCATAAAATTTGTTACATGAAATTTTATATATTTTCCAATAAAAGGTCTAATGAAACAGTTGACATAGCAAATATTGCAAAAAGAAGTCGTATGGAATTTCATGTGCTGTCATTTTTTTCTAACCCGTTTGTTTTAATATCCCTCTCAACTATGAATGAAACATGAAATTTCATGAAAAATATTGCATAATGCGAATCCGCAATGGATTTTTTTTAAAGAATTGCTGTTCTAAAACTACCGCCATGATTCGTGGATGAGTTGAAATCTTTAAGGATTTTTACCAAAGTTACGATTGATGTCGAATGATAATTATAACTTATGCGAATACTTTTTTTCAATTAAATTTTAATCTAATTGCAAATTTAATGTTCGTTTTCACGAATATCTGAAAATTGGCTTTCGTTACGCGACCATTTGTGTGTACATACAAATATACCGGTTTCTATTGCTCTGATATTTTGAATAAAAAACTAAATCTTGGCTATATACAAAAATATATATACATACTTCTATATACATATGTACATATATATGTATTAAAACCAGAATTTTGAAGTAATAGAAATACCACATAAAGGGCAAACAAATTTTGCAGAATTTCATTACAACCAAAAGAGGTTTAAAAGAATTTGAAAGTGAAAACAAAAATTTATCAATTCGTTTTATAAAGAAAATGTGAAGTAAAGAATCAACATTTATTGAAAATGGTTTACCATAGAAACTGCATATACGACGTTAAACAATTGACATGCTCAAAAATTTGAAGTGGAAATAGCTTTCGAGAAATTCAATCATGTTCTATAAATCGACTCGTTTTTGAAATCAAATTATTTCCGAAAGCGAAAAAATTTACGAATTGGTATTATGTAAATCGTTTGATTTAGTCCATTGAAAGTTAAATTGGAATTATATATTTAAAAAATCAACTGCTAGTAACCAAAAATATATAAAAATTGTTTAAAAGTGAGTTTTGTTATGATGCATCTAAAATTTGTACATAAATATATTTAAAAAGCATTGTTTGTCGTGGCTTTAGCTCTTCATATGTCGACATTTCATTGGTCGCTAAATAATAAATTTCAATATTAAGTATAAATATTTTTATTCGTACAAGGAATATTTCTTCAAAAATATGAAGAAACTATCGAATCTGTTCTGTAAACCACGCGATTTTCGTTAAAAAATCTTATTCGAACTAAGATTTGGCAGAACTAAATCCCTCCAATTCGTGAAGCAACAATTTATTTATCTTATAATCTATGATTTGAAATCTCGTGATCTACAGAATAGAGTCGTACACTGCTTTTTTAAACTCATATTTTTCAACTTAAATGTAATAAAGTGCATATAATTTGAGGGAAATTAATAAGGACTTAACATTTTACATACTAGTTTTTTCCTGTTTCTTCAGTTATTTATTAAAATAATAATACATTCGATTTACTTTCGACCAGGAGGCAAATCGATCGAAATTTGTAATTTTTTCGATATCAGTTTGTCCCAGGTTTATTTACTCGGTTTAAATTATGTGAATTCGGTTGATAGAATGAACAATTTCTCGAATTTACTTGATTCGACCGCCTAAGCTCACTTGTTAAGAAAGTTTAAAAGGAAATCAAATAAACATTGTCGATTAATTAATTCTTTTTTTTTTATTTGGGAACAAAACTTTTTAGAAATAAAAAAATTAAAAGCCTTCTAATAAATTATTTGAAATGATAAATTTCATTAATTAATACTTATTGCTTTTTTGTGTCTAAAATCACATGATATTAGTTACTTCAATTGTTTATTTGATTAATATTGTATTGAATTGCGTTGCACAGATTTGTTGATTTTTTATTTTCAATTTTATTGAATTTATGTATGTATCTTGTTGTATTTAACTTATCTAATAAGTAATATTTGCTAATATTTCAAATCAAAAGAGTTAATAATTGAATTTAAAAAAAAAAATATATATAATTCTGGTTCTAAATACACATGAGTACCATGATTTAGAAAATAAATATATACGGAAAGTATATATCTATTCATCAAGCTGCGTTAGGAGAATTTTCATTGAATTAAATTTTGTTACAAAGAAACGAGTGTCATTATATTTTTGTTCCATCAGTGATTTTTCTATTTTTTGCTGCTGCTGTTGTTGTTTTGTTGCATAGTTTCGTTATAATTTTCTAATATACATTCTTATGATGGTAAACCCAACGTTTTACGCACTAAACGTTTAGCTATTTGATTGAATTCTTCCCGCTTTTCCCGCCACATAATAGCTGCATCAACATTAGCACCTGATTCGTCGTTGGGCTCTAAATATGAAAAAATATATAAAATTCATATAAATATGTATCAAACAAATTATTAAACAAAAGATTTCTTAGAATATTTACATACTAGTATTACAATAATTCAGTGATCAATATTTTCTAATCTAGCAGTTTATAACAAGCGCATTAAAATATTAAATTTTTTCATTAATTACATTGATTAAAGTTTGCGCTATTACGTTATGAATTATTTACAAGAATGTTTAATGCTATAAATTACTAGAATAAAAAGAATTAAGTCATTCTTTTTCTAAAATTTAGGTAGTATGAACAATGTCTCGCGGTTGTTGTACAGATATCCTTTTAATTATTTATATGTAGAGTTAGTGAACTGAATTATTAATGCAAATTCGCACTTTTGAAACTTTTGCAGCGAGTGAATTTCATATTACTTAGGGTTATGAATGCCTGGCGTCATTCTCTAACTTACAATCTCCAGAGCATTTTACTTCAAGATAAAACAATCTCTATCCGTGTAGAAATCTATAGATTTATTCATAACGAGAAGTTGGTATAAACTTAGCACAGAATTTATATGTATATAATGGCATATATTCATAGTTCTGACTTGAGTCTGAACTATATTTAGTCATTGCTAGTTATTCATAGTTCTCTTAGTTTGTACTTAGTTGCAACTTATTCCATTTTAAGTAAAATGATAAAATAATAATAAAAATTTAAACACTTAATATTGAATTTTATTATTTGGGATATTCTCTAATCGTTTAAACAATTCGAGTTTAAAAAATTTATTGTTTATACAAAAGCATTCTAAACCTTCTAGAATTATGTATTTTGCTATAATCACAAACTATAGATAATTCTCATATTGTATTTGATTTGTTTGGCATAAACATATGAGGTTGAATGTTTTCAAACTGCTTAAAATACACTGATAGGTTTGGTTTAGAGACAAATGTTTAACACTAAATCTAAAAAATAATTAGAATATTAACTAAAACTAAGATTTCATTTGATTGAAATATTGATATTTTTACACAAATTTGTTTTCATCCAAGTCTAGTAGAATTGATTTGCTCTTATTCTGCAACTAAGTCGAAACCACATAAAAACAGTATGAACTTATCTAGTTACAAATTAAAAGTGTGACAATGGATATGGACCAATCACTGGCTAATGAAATACAATTTTTTTTTTGCAAAAAAATTTCATAAATGTCACTTTACTTTACATACATATTTATATGTATGTACATCAATATCAATTATTTGTTAATTTTTAATTGATCTTTTAGCCAGATAAGTAGCAGAGATCTTCAGTATCAGTATCGTTGCAATTTCTTTCTTCACTAGCATTTGCTTAGACAAAATTAAATTTATATAATGTATTTCTTTCTTTAAGATTTACTAAACATTATCTAAAACAAAAACTCAGTCATGAATGCAATAAAGTTTAAGGACGAAACAACATACAATGAAATAAATGTATAGCTTAAGATATGATCTTTTATTTTAATGTTTGCTATTCAATCACGCCAAAACGGCTGAAAGACATAAATGAAATTTAGTACACGGATAGCTTATAGCCTGGATTAACAGTAGGTTATATTTATCAGGATAAAGGACTTGGTTTGACCACTTAAAGACTAATGACAAAATTCTTACAGTTGAAGATTTAGCAAAAACTGTTGAATAGAATTGTATAAAATTTGCAACACAGATAGTTTGTATCTAGATTGACATATATTATACCTCTTTATCATTTAAAAGGACTTGATTTGACCACTTATGCATTAATGCCATAAGTCGATATTTGGAAGTCACAAAAAATGGGGCTTGGTTTGATCAATTATGAACAAATGCTATAATTCTAATATTTAAAATGTATGCATATGTGGCAAAACTATTTTAAATGAAATTTTGCAGAAGGATAGATAGTTTATAAACTACTTTTTATCACGGTAAAGGACTTGATTTGATCATCTATGGACTAATGTCATAACTCTGCTAAAAAATCTAGAAAATTTCCGATTTCTTGGCATCAATTTTATGTTTTAGCAAAATTAATTGATGAACTCTCTCACCTGCCAACATTGACACAACACTGAGTAATATTTTTTCTACACTTTGTACGGGACTCCAACGTTCTGCCGATGATTCGTAACCCATAGGATCATCTCCAGGTGCGTGTAATATTGATATACAAACACGGCCATCGGCAAAAACTAGTATAGTTTGAATGAGTTCAAAATTAATTGCAACCAATGTCAGGAATCTACTGATACTCACTATTTGGGTGAAACATTTCGCACGTAAATTTCATTTTAGGTGGACTCAAGGGATAGTCTGGCGGGAATATTAAGCGAGCTGGGAATACACCACCTTCAAAACATGTGCCTTCAGGGCCTCTGTGGCAGAATGACTATATAAATTATTCTCAATAATTGTTTCGTATAGAACACTTACGCTATTAATGCTTCCCATTCGAAAAAGTTATCTTCACTAACAGGCCCGGCCACAATACCTTCCGGTGGGTCCAAAGTCAATTCTAAGTAATTTAAAATTAAACATTTTGCAATAATTAATAATTTTATGGCCACAACACTTTGTTATACAATTACGTTTGTATTCTGCCATAAGACGTCTTAAAGCTGATCCAGCCATCTTTTCTTGTGCTTGTTACTCCTACTTCTATTCCAAATTTGCGTTTTTTTCTATAGCGAACGTCCCTCAGGCCACAAACTATTAAGTTTTGCAAACCTTAAAAAATCCAATCCAGGGTGTTGTTTACTTTCTATTTTTTTCAAGTTCGATTTTGTATAATCGTCATTAGATCTATTGCAATTGTTAATTGATTTTGTGTTTTTACTATATTAAACTAAAGTGTTACGCGATTTATGCCAGCATTTGGAGCAAATTTTTCAGAAAATGTTAATTTTTTTAAGTCCAAAGAAAATACCCAAATAAAAAACGTCAACGACACAAAGAAATGAATAATAACCAGTAATGACCTTCTAGTGCTTTTTAATAATTTTAGTGCTTAAAACTTCAAAAAAATTTATATGCTACAAACTTTCTATTTTCTATTGTGGAATCTACTATTAGTTGATATTTTTAATATTTCACTTTTAATTTTCTTCAAATGAACTTATTTTTATGGTTCGAGGACGCTTAAGACAGCACGTTTATTGTTTTAATCCAAATGCTTTTACACGAAAGTGTTAATTAAAAAAGGTATTCGCGAAACAAAAGCAATACATATATCCAAACTTCTTATAGGTATATATGTATATCGGTACCAATCGAGATTTCAATACAATTTTAAAGTAAATTGCGATCGATATCGACTATTATTATTTTTTTTATTATTTATATCTGCTATATAAAATGAAAGTATCGTGTGCTACGAATGGAAAAATTTCAACATTCTGTTACCCTCTAAATATAGGGTCCCCATAAGCAATTAGTTTAAAAATTTTTTGTTTGTCTACAAATACATAATTGTGTTAAACAAAAACTGTCGAATTGCTTATACAAAATACCCATTCAACCTCTTTCAGAAGTGTTTGAAAATTTTGACAAAAAATACTTATACGTGTTCTCTAATTTAGAGCATTAACTCGTAAACAAAAACTTTTGAGACGTCATGCTTCAGATGTTATTACTTACGGTCAGAAATAAAAAATTCTTGTATGGACAGACAGCACCTTGAGTTCCAGTTAAATTTAGCGCCTTAAACTTCTACATGTTACTTGTACCCA
The DNA here is from genome assembly GCA_963681545.1 of Germaria angustata. NCBI lineage: Eukaryota > Metazoa > Arthropoda > Insecta > Diptera > Tachinidae > Germaria > Germaria angustata. Next base: position 57,859,801 of record OY813001.1, on the reverse strand, counting down.
AACAGTTGGCATCACTTATCTTGACGACTATCCAGAGTTGCCGGTGTTGATATTTATATCTGTAATTTTGAAAAATATTAATGTAATTTGGGTTAACTTTCACAATATATTGAAAAACTATTTAGGGGAATATTAAAATTTTTTTTGTAACTAAAATAAGAAACAAAGCAGCAAAAAAATATTTTCTGAAAATTCTAAAAAAAATACGGAGCTGAAAACAATCAAATACAGAAATGAACAAACAATACTATGAATAAATCTTTTTAAAAAGTCAATATTTGAGAAAGCAATGAGCTTAAAATCTTAAGAAACTTCAATATTGAACCGAAACCAAAGTTTCAAAGAAAGCACAGTCATGACTTCGAGACATAAGTTTCGGTTATATATGTAATATTGTCAATTTCTTTCAAACAAATTAAAAACGAAAGGGCTTTCTAGGGATAATATAATTTCATCTTCTAGCTAATTTGCTGCAAAACGCAATAACTCAACCAACCAGTTGAGTTAAAAAATGCAATTTTTGTCGTCACATTTTTTCCACATTGTTAGTAGGGTATTATTCTGTTTTCCAATATGTCAATTGTTAGTTAAAGAATTTTAACTACTTATCTCTAGGAGTTGCCGTTTCGGGTTGTGATGTTCTTCTAGCAAGTAATTCCTGATTGTAAAAATTTGGTCGTCGTGGCAACATAGTTGGTGTGAATAAAAAAATGAGAACAAAAATTAAAAAGAGAACTGCCAATCAGAAGTTGTTTCTATGGCAAGTATAACAGGGTGATTCTCACGAAAAGATAAATAAAATTCGTTATATTTAAATAACAAAACCGAAACCGGTCTGTTTTTCAAGCAACCGCGGAATCAAGGAATTTAATTCCAAATTATTTAAAAAATTGGTTAAGCACAGTATGTCTTTTCTTTTTCTTAATGGCATCTTCTTGAAGTTCTCTCAAAAGCATTAAATTCACGCTAATATGTAATATCGTTTTGTTGAGCCCGTTTAATGCAAATTTCGAAATGATTAATAGCATCTTCGAGTTTTATTTTGGGCTCTAGAATTTCAGTTTCATCAAGCTCCACCATTTTCATTGTGTTAATCGCATTCATCTTCATCTTCAAATCTCAAATAATATCAAACAAAAACTTCAGAAGAAGAAAAGTAATGGTACATTTTTATATTTATTCTTTTTTTTAATATTTTTTGTTAGAAATTATCTATTTTATTTTACATTTGTTCACTAAATCGAGTACAAAATAAAATGTTTGTTCGTTATATAAGTTACTCAGTAGAAAAAATTTGGGTGTTCGTTAAATGCGATGTTCATTAAATCGAATGTTCGTTAAATCGGAAAACTACTGTGTATCAAATGTGTTATTCGAGATATTTTCAAAAAAAAAAAAAAAAAAAAAAAAAAAAAAAAAAAAAACTATTTAATATTCTACTGTTTGTGTTTGGCTTAGCTAGGTTATACCTGCTAACCAAGTCATCAGTACCCTTTTAGCCAAATCATGACTGAGAAGCATTCAAGCTCGTATACCTATGCCACAGACTACAAATACTATATGAGAATCCAAACAGAAAAATATGATTGATTTCTGTTTGGATTCTCATATAATGTTTGTAGTCTGTGGCATAAGTATAGGAGTTTGAATGCTTTTCAATCATGATTTGGTTAAAGGTGTACTGATGATTTGGTAAGCGCCAATGAAATGCAGGCATATACCTAGCTAAGCCAACAACAAACAATGAAATATTAAATAATAAGACAATATAGTTTTATTCAAACTATTTCTATTTGGCTAAGAAATACATATGTACACACTATACCAATGCGTAAAAACAAAAATTTTTGTTTTCTGTGTATACATAATAAATAGTTTATAATGTGCGAATGTGTCCATGGTGTAAAAAATATCAGGCGTTCATTCGCTATTTTTCAGTCTCATTGTGTCTGTCATGTTCTTTATAAAACAATTTCGACATGCATTCGGCATTTTGCTAGAAGAAAATGCAAGGCGCATTAATAAAAGATGTAGTCCGAGGCGAATTCAATTCGCCTTCATGTGTATTTCGTTCTTGCTGACAGGTCAAAAAATGCACTATAAAGTAGTAATGGGATAGCCTCCAAAAAATTGGGAACTGTGTTATTAACACCACCTGTTAGAGTTAATTCGCCTTATAATATGCATTTAGTTTAGTGTTGTTGCCTTGATTAGGTTACCTTCTGTCAATTTCCCTTGGTAGCTTTAACTTCGACAACATATATGTACGACAAATGGTAAATTTTTTGTATTATTTATGTACCACCTTTGTTATTTTATTCGTAAAAACTTTCTTTTACTTTTTGCATTTTATTTCTCCAAAATTTTTACATTTAAATAAAAGATTTTGATTACACATATTTAGTAAATAGCGAGCAATAAATTGTTTGAATATAAACAAGCTGTTTTGTTAACACCACCTGATAAGTGAAATCGCCTTGGTTGCATGTTTGGTTTTTGTTAAAAGTAAACGTGGTGCATGTCTTGGCTAAATATTGTTTACTTCTAAGCTCCTTCAGAGTTGTCATTAAGTATTTTTAGTATTTTGAAAAAGGAAGGAAAGCAAGTTTATTTTTCTGTATATAGATAATTTCAAATGTTTGTCCGACTTCTATGAAGCATCCGACATAAAAATAAATTTAATGATAGTTAATCATAAGAGGCATACGAATGTAAAACAATAAAAAAGTGATTACACCTTCAAAAAAGAATAATAAGGTTTTAACGACTATTCCTGGTAGAGGAAAATTTTTGGTGGAATATTTTATATTGATAAATTAAATTCTCGTATAGACTGATTCAAGCATAAATTGGAAACAGAATCCACTTACATCAGAGATGTACAAGCATTAAATAACGCTATAAAGGCATTATTTGATAGTAATATGGAATTGGCTAGAAAGTACAGAAAATTCCAACAAACTAATGTTTTCTTCAACAGCAAAATTTGCTCTTAACTTTTTATTAGTGAATACTATATTTATAGCTTTCTTTTGCTGGCAAATTATAACAAAATTGTACGTAAAATATTGTTTTTACCTCTACAAACTTATCCACTAAATCACATTCGAGCACCTAATGTGAATAGGTGCGAAATGAACCCTTAAATACCTTTGAAGTTTTGACTTATTTCTGGCGTTGAAGTCTAATTTTTAGCATTGTTGCACCTTTTCACGAAAGTTTTTTATAGTTTTTTTATAGTTTAGAAAATAAACCCATTCATCGAAGACTTAGTGGGTTAAAATGTTCCACAAAATGTTTCCCATAGTGTTTTAGATATAATGCACCTTATGTCTTAAATGTAAGGTTTGCAAGATGTCTTATGCTGATTCACTATAATATTGGATGTTGCCACATTTTAAATAAAAACATCTGATTAGAGGTCAAAATTTGAAAAGATTACACTCCTCTACAGAATTGCATGATCTTTTCTATTAAGTATGCCCTTATTGTTAAATATTAAATTCTCTTTAACAAAAAAGTTATACTATTTTATATGAAAGAAAACACCATTAGAAAATAGTAATTTGATCAACTTCTTTGTTTACGTGTGATAAAAAGCTTCGCTTTTGGTATTGGATTAAAATTGTTTCTTACACCGAAGATCAGTTAAAACCAGTATAAATTTGAAACTTATTCAAAACCAACTTTAAAAATTAGACAAGTTCGCCATTCTCTCTATTTTCAACTAAATTTTTCCAGTCTTCTTAGACATAAATATAAGCGTAGGAAGGATATCCCGGAGTATAGCTTATAGCACATACCCAAAACCATTTTTTTTAAAGTTACACTTCATATTTTTCTTCTAGTGTTAATCTAAAATTTTCCCGTCCCTAGAACTATTTACGCCTATGGGTAAAAAAACCTTAGTTACTGTTCTCTGACATGGCTTATATATTTGCAAACATAATACGATTAAATGGTTTGTAAATTTTATTTAATAACACCAAAACTTTTGAAAAACAAACATCCATTAGGATACGAGTACAATAAACTTTTCTTCTTTAATACGCGGATTTTTAATTTGTATTGCATACATATGTATTGCATATTATTTTGGAGGAAATTTTTTATTTTATTTTTCAAATATGTTAAATATGTATTAAAAAACAGAAGAAAAACACAGCTACACAATGGAAACCATCTTGTTCTACCACATACACAGCTTTTCGTAATGCTCCGTATGTACGTACATTCGAGAACACATACATAAATATTTTTAGTCCTGTCAATGCTGAATTTTAGTCCCGTTAATGCGCAATGGAAAACCAAGCGTTTTTCAGCCATGTCCATAGAAATATTCAGATTCTTAAAACCGTTTTCGATTTCCCATTGAAAATTTTGTAACTTTCTTATAAATTTCTCATTAGTGGTACTCGACGTTTGATGCGTTTGATATTGCAACTCTTGGCTTCAACGAAATTTTCTTTTGCTTGCAATAAAGTCTGTGCTTATATTGAAATATATTTCTTTTTTTTTTTCTTTGAAATTGCATTTTCGTTTACACTGAGAAACTTTTCTCGCACTGGTTTAATATTATTGTACACATGAGACAAAAAAAAAACGAATTTTAGCTACATGCATTTTTGTACCCATTTCTCTTTGTCTTACCTTCCTTCTTGGCAAACTACAAATTGCTGCAACAAAAATCTCCTATTGGAAATGCGGAAAATCTGTTTTGTTTTGCTTCTAGCATTTCTTGGTGCTTTTTATAATGTTTATGTTGTGTACATGAGCGTAGCTAGGTATGGGCCTAGAGGGCCGTGGCACCCACCTAATTCTAAAAAAAAATTTTTAAATGCATACAATATAAAATTATTAAAAAAATGCACAGGGTATTGTGGACGGATTGCTTTTTTCTATTCAAGAAAACGCAGCCAATTTAGGAATAGAGATGTCGGTTCCAAGGATAGTCTCTCGTCAAACGCACCGTTCAAATCCCCCGTATTCATCACTTGCTGAATACTGGAAGCGATCTATATACATTCCTTATATAGATTCTTTAATTTCATCAGTGGACAGAAGATTTAATGAAGAGAATAGGCCAGCGTTTGCAATTCATTGTTTGCACCCGTCAAACATGCTTTCTTTGAAGCTGGAAGAGCTTACAGATGCCACAAAAACGTTTGAGCATTTTTATGAGTTGGATAATTTGGAAGGAGAAATTGAGCTTTGGTATAATTCTTGGCAACAAAAAAATGGGTAAAGACGAATTAACCGACTTAGAGCTGGCGAGTATTTTGAAAGACCCTGGATTATTTTATCCAAATATAAGGAAGGCGTTATTAATTTCATTGTCACAGTCGTGCACTACTGCAACTCTGGAGCGGTCATTTAGCACTTTAAGGCGAGTAAAACCATTGTTGTGCTCCACAATGACTGAAGCTCGTTTAAACGATGAAATAATATGCAATTTTACTTATTATCAAAAAATAAGCATATTGTATATTGCAGGACTATGTATGCTAAGCGCCCACCGAAGATTGGTAACCGAGAAGAAAGACGAATTTTTGGAAAAAATTCTAGCAAAATTTTCAGAAGATCCACGCAGATTACTCCTCAAATAGATCGAAATTGTAATAATCATAAAAAATCATAATCATAAAAAATCATAATTTTCGTGGCACCACCCTATTTCATATCCTGGCTACGCCCTTGGTTGTTTATATGGGTTATAGATTTGAAAAAAATGCATTAGCAGTGAAAGTGAGGAGAACTATGAAAATTTTATTAACATTGCGAACAATATTGGTACATATTTGATCTCTTAATGAATAACAATAATACAAGGTGGCACAGGAATAATGCCATAATTTGATTGGCGGCCATTTTGTTAAATTTATTATAATCGTATAATAAAAGTTTATGTGAAAAGCTATGAAAAGTTATGCAATTTTATTCAGAAAAATGTGTATTTGCACTATTTCAATTCTTTTGAAATTTAAAAGTGGCGCACAAACGCAATACTCATTTTTAAAAAAAGTTGCACCATGTTTTATTTTAAACGCAATGCTGTTGTAAACTGCAAACCTGTGCATATTGATGTTAGAATGCAAAAAAAAAAACTACGATAATTCTCACTTGTAAGATCATTTGCATCAAATATCGAATGCCGCTAGTATTATTGCCAGTTCATATATCAACACACAGTAATTGTTATTAATAATCGAGGAGCTGTTTAATTATATTTTCCATCAAACTTAAAGGAAACTTGAGAGGCCATTATTTACCAAGAGTTTTATTGCAAAACGGTTGCATGGACATTATTTCCACTTTCAAACGGAATTGATATACATAAATGTTATAATTACCGTCCATGGTTATTGTTAACACAAATTTTTTTTAAATTTATTTTCTTTAAATCTTCATGCCAAGTCGAAAGATGTTCAACAACCTAGAGGAGAGAATTCTTGCGGCAGAAACTTAATTTTTTGGGAAGTAAAATTCATGATCCTTATTTCTAGTCCTTGATAGATGGTTATAATGTTTATGGACGATATTTCTATTTTAAAGTTGAAATAAAATTCATGAACATTATTGCATGTCAACTATAAAACACCTGCTTGAAACTATCAAATATCATGATCCAATTCTTTGGTAGTTTGAAATAAATGAACTAATTTAATTAAGAAACCATTTTTATAAAATTCATCTACATTGATAACACTCAGCAACACTTTTCCAATCCATTTTATAACCTCCATTGAAAAAACAAACTACGGATTTCCGTTTTTTAAATCCTGCGGATATATTCTTGTTATGTTCGTGGTGTCCGTGCAACACTATTTTTTGTTATTGTTATTATCATACAATACAATAAATACTTTTGACGTGTATGTACTTTACAGTAAAATGATAAAGTTGGTTATGAAATTTCTGCAAAAATTGTTTTAAGAAAAATTTTGAAAAACATGAATTGTGAAGCTCAAGTTCACAATTAATGAAAAATTTTGAAATCTTGGACACTAAGTTCTTAATTGGATTGACCTCATACATAAAGGCAATGGCTATTTATATTGAAGAATAGGCAGCCCTCGATCTTGAGTACAGCGCTTTGTAGGGACTTCATGGGTACAACTAGGAATAGGGTAAACAACTAGCTGAATGAAGTAGGCGTCGGATCTTTTAGTAAAATCGATAAATTTAGGATTACTTACATATAACTTCAAAAAGGTAGCATGGTTTTGCTGCAAGTGTTCTTTAACCTAAAGTTAAACTTTCTGTTCCTGTGAGAGAATAAATGACGTATGACATTTCAGGAGGTGATTCACACAAACACCAATTGTGTTTATGCTGACTTAAATAATGTTATTAAGGGCGCACATGGTGCTATATTTTCGGATAGCTAAATATCATACCTTTCCGGAGCATTTTGTTACTGGATTTTTATGGCGCTACAACTCACCTTAGACATTAGCCATTAAGCACAAGTTTACCATTTACTATATTGTTTGTCACAGTAAATATTGCTGCAACGAGATAAAGGATAAGTTGGATAGAAGAGCCTCTATTACTCCGCCTACAGACCAAAAGTCTTTCTATGGCATAAACTAGTCAGATTTAAAGTCAATATACTCGTATCTATAAAAAGTTGCTATATATTTGGTGCGGGCTTCTGATTCGATGGCATATTTCTTGCAAAAGGACTTTGGTCGTTTGGATAATGAAGCTTTCCCTTGTCCTAATTCGTGGTAGCATGTTGTCTTAGCGATTTCATACACCTTAAAATCATTTCTTTTATAGAGAGTTCTCAATACTTGACACCATAATCCTCTAGCCTCAACGGCTGGTTGTTCAGAAGTCTGCTGCATATGCAGTCTGTGGCTAAAATCTAGTACCTATGGATGCAAGCTGGTTCTGTTCGGTTGTCGCGCATTTCGATGGGATATTTTCATCAATTTTTACATTTAACACTAAGGGGATAAACCCTACTCATGCAATGCATTGTGTTGAAACATAGGCTATGAAATATAGGCTATGGGTAAGATGTTAGAGGGAGGGAGTAGTGGGCATTCGGTTTGATCTTTTTTCATTGAAAGTGAGAGGGAGATAGTTAATCCATCGGCTAAAGGACGAATTTCCTTTGTGATACAAAGTGGGATTCGCTAGCACATATATCACAAATGGATGTGTTTTTGATGGAAAGCGGGTTATTCGTAAAAAAGATCGTGTATCGTCAACAATTCTATTGTAGTAGCAATAAGACAGCGAGATATACTCCACACTGCATCGATGCTCCAGTTTGTGACCCCGAAGAGCTTCATTGCCGTCTCCTATATGCGGTGGAGCAGCTTCAAAATTGACTTTGAAGTGCCGGCCTATACATGAGAGTTCATTTTGGGACGGATGTATGTGGTATAAATAATAAGGAGATCAGGGGGAGTGAAGTATCTCTTACATAGACTCAAAAAAAGAGGCACTTGAATGCTTCTTTAGTGACATAAAAAATGTGCTTAGTTCATTTAACATCACCGTGCGTTTTAAGCACAAGAACATCAAGAGCTCCTGATTCCACACTATTTGAACCACCCGTAATTAAAGATGAAACAGCATGTTTATTTTTACGTTTATGCGTAAGCATGCAACACTGGTTCTTACGAACATTAATATCGACCCCACGAGCATGACCCCATTCAGAGATTGTTAAAAGATGTGATTAAGTGTAGCATTCATATTGTGCTTCATGGACCCAATCTCCAGGAGGGTTGACCTATTGCCAAAGAATATCCAGGTGCTATTAACTACAGCAATCGGTCTAGCTTACCAAGTGCTAAGACCAGTGTAAAATTCTGTAGAAGTTTATGTGAATTTTGATTCAATTCAATCAGACGCAGTCTCAGCTGCTCAGTCAGGATATTACAAACCAGACTTCAAATTTAGGCAGATCTATGAGGCAGAGTTATCAAAAGTTGAAACTCTCGCATGAGTGTCATCGACAGTAGACGGTAGATTCTTTTAGTTCATTTGATTTTTTGTTACACGTTATAAATTTGTTAAGACGCATAGAAATACTGTGGAAACCTTGATTTTTCATATCTTCTGAATGAAAGAAATTTTGTAAATAAAATTTTGTCCTGCACTGTATTCCCAGATATGATTGCACGTAGCATCCGCGGCATCAGTTGCACCTGTATACAAGTTGCATCGTTATAATAATCGTAATAATAAAAATGCATTTTATTTGTTGTTAACGATATCTCTTTGCCTGTCATGGCAACCTACTAAATGCGAACATCTACCATATACTGACACTCACCCACATATACACATATACATACATATATTTATAACGTTCAATTTACGCACATATATTTATAAAAAATTTAATATTTAACATAATAGACCATCTAGCAAAATGCTTGCTTCCATTCCATGTCCTTTTGAATGGTTTGTATTAAGCTTTCAATTGGAATGTTCAATTATTGTCACTCGAAAAGAGGAAAACGAGCCAGTTGAATTTTATCTTTTTTCCTTTTCCATTTAAATGCCAAAATCAAATTAACACAATTTCATAGAATAACATGCAATTCCTCCAGTCAGGCAATAACAATTTTAGCCACGGCGAAGGGAGGTACAGTTGTTTTTAAAATACTTGTCGTATGAATGCCTGTCATGGTGGCCATATTGTGCATTTCAATAAATATGTTCCTTGTCCTTATTGTTACGTTAACATATTTTCATTGTCAAAAACTGATTTAAATTAATTAATTTATGCACATGTATAATTAATGGTTAAATATAAATTGTTATTGAATTAAGAAAACACTTGCATATGAAGCCAATAGCAGTTAAAGACGGTAAAGTCAAAATTAGCTGCTATAATTTAAGTGTGTAAAAAGAAATAAATTGCGAAAATATTAAATAACTTTGTTAATCATACAGAGAGCTACAAAGCATATGCTTTAAAGAATATTTTGGACTTGAAGAAACCGATTAATTTCAGTTTACTGAAATAGACTCTCGTTAGACGATTCACGTCACTTGCACGTGAGTTAGCCGAGCTCTCCTTTCTAACTATTTAGTACATTACATTATATCCTTTTCTCGTAATTATAGTGAGCCAACGCTAAAAGCTAGTGAACTAGTGCGGTTCGAATAATAGTTGGACTAAGATTTCTAAATTTGCATTTAATTGCCACTCCTCTAAATCTGCCCTTATTATTTATTATTTATTCTGCATTGTTCATTTTAATATCTCCAACAATTTCTTGATTCATTCCTGACAAAACTGACCTTCGTACACTAGTAGGTAGTGTACTAGACTCGTAGTGCGAAGGTGCTAGGTTCGAATCCTGCCGCAGAACTCTGGCAGTTGTGTTTGATAATTAAAGGGAGCGCACAACAAGCCTTCACTGGCTTAAGTGTATGTCATATGACATGGGCTATCACACCCCTCCAATCAACCTAACCTAACCTAACATTTCTGACAAGAAAAATTTTTCATAAAAATGGGGAACACTTGCCCATATCATCGCAAGGTGATGCGAACACAATAGAACAATAGTATTTGATTGTAATTTATGTCCATATATTAAAATTCACAACAACAAATAAAACAAAACAACATTCTTGATTTTATAAGGAAAGTAGTTAACACAGTTGAAAAAAGGGTACTATCTAGCCCTAAAATAAAGTTGAGTGTAAAATAAAGACATACATACAATATTTACATGTTTTGAGTTCAACGTATTTAGAAACGAACATGTTAATTTATGCATTGCTGCTTATTTTTTTTAGAAAAGAACACAAAGATGCAGGAGGGACAACATTTTTGTCAGAAAAAGAAACGAAAATAGTAAAAGAGGGACTTATTCCAACTTGAACTACTGATACTTTGGAATAGAAATACGCAACAGTTCCGCATAATCTTATGCTAAATTCTTTTTATCTTCCCACGATAACACTTTCCCTGATAGTTTCAAATTTAAAAACATTAAAACATCTTCAATATATCTGAAGAAGCCATGTTAAAAGGAAATAGTGAATAGAATAGAATGGAGCATGCAATCCTGTATGGAAGTTACATTTTTTAAATTGAAACATTAAAATTCTTTTATAAATTGATCAACGAGTTGTTACACTTTTTTCAGTAAAAAATCATCATAAGGTTTGTGTTTAAGATTGTACGAATAAATTTTAAAATTTATTAATTGTATGTCGGTCATTCGAAAAAGCATTTAAGGTCCGTTTTACTTGTTTTATAAAGCAGAATTGATGGGACTCTATTATAGATTCATAGTACAATAAGAATTGGTCCGGTTGGAACAATGATTACCTAAAAGCATTTGTCGAAACTCCAATACATCTAGAAAAACTTATCGTTGGTGCGTTTTAAGAATCACAAAAGATATTGAGTCATGAGCTTTAATACGATAAAGCTGAGAAAGTTACAAACAACTGTAAGAGGTGCATGGTAAAATGTTTTCCTGCTAAATTCGAGGATATTAAAGGTGAAAAGTGTAATTAATCCTACTGAATAAAACTATTGCTCTATACGATACAGTTGTTATCATTGTTGGGTTATCTCTGGTGCAGGAACCGCAACTAACGATGTTAATGCATTTTTCTGTAACATTAATAAACTTTATTTTATTTTTTTTATTAAGCTTAAGGTACCGAAATATCGATAATAATTTAAAATAAAAATTTAAGACCTTAAGCTTAATAAAAAAATAAAATAAAGTTTATCTTTATATATATAATTCTACTGTACGTGTGTTGTGACTGAACTCCTCCTAAACGGCTGGACCGATTTGCATAATTTTTTTTGTATGCGTTTGGGTGGCGCCCCAGGTGGTTTAGATTTACAATTCGGTCCAATTGGACAAAGGGGCGTGGTACCTCCCATACAAACCACAAATTAAAAATCTATTATTTCTGCTCCTGATAACGGTATTTGAACAAAATTTGGTACGTCGGTTTTGTGTGCATTTTTTAAGTGCTGCTGCAAATATGGGCGGGATTGCACGAAGGGGCGTGGTACCTCCCATACAAACCACAAATTAAAAATCTATTATTTCTGCTCCTGATAACGGTATTTGTACAAAATTTGGTAAGGCAAAGCAACGTTTGCCGGGTCAGCTAGTTTTTCTATAAAATATTAAAAAAAGATAAAACATGTTTAGGGTATCATTGTGTAGCCTTAATGGTTTTAGTGCAAAGCGACTTACAAAAAGATTTTTCGGGATATTGTTCAACATGAGTTTGTTCTGTTTTTGTCCCACCTATTATTGGCAAAACATATTTCAAAAGCTGTAGCATTAAAATTTTTTAATTGTAAACTTAAAAAAAACTCCAAACATTTTTCATTTATGGTTCAAAAAGTCAGTACATTTGTTTTCCATTTTCCGGGAATTTATGTTCTAGAGAAATTCCAAATGTGAAAAACCGGGAAAACTAAACTTTTTTAATTAAAAAAAAAAAAAAAAACGCACTGTTGGGTGTTCTGACCACTAGGAATCATGAGGAAGCACTAAATCTTTAAATAATATAATTTTTTATTCGCGTATTTTCTCCATTTTCCTCGAATTTATGTTCTAGAGAAATTCCAAATTTGAAAAACTGGAAAAATTGAGTTTTTTCAATAGGGTATTGTGACACACTAGTTATCATGGGGGAACATTAAGTCTTTAATTTTTAGCCGCCTATTTTTTAATTTTCCTGGAATTTATATTCTAGAGTAATTCCAAATTAGAAAAATCAGAAAAACTGAATTTTTTTCAATAGAAAAACGTCGTGTTCTGTATTGTGACCACTGGAGATCATGGTGGAGCACTAAGTATTATATAACATAAAATTTTATGCGCTGATTTCTCCACTTTTCCGGGATTCCCTTATTAATCCTTTGAAGAACTCAAATAATTTTATTTTCGAATTTCTTTAGCGTGTGTTGAGAATTGCACCCAGCTGGTATTTTTGCAAACTTCTATAATAAAACAACCTTTTTATATACTCACTGTAAATATTCTAGATGGGGGATTATTATGCAAATTGTAAATTTCGATATGACATTTTTTCTTGTTAAAAATTAGTCATTGTTGGTAAAAAATTTTTTTGCTGGTTTTCATTTTTGTTTCTTAAAAAAGCACATAAATTGTTGACAAGGTGCTAATAAAGCCCAAATTAATTAAAGTCAAACTTTAACTATAAAAATTCATTTACAATTTTTTTTACTTTTCCGTTCTTTTTGATCCACTTTATATTTGAATATTAAAAGTGATTCCTATTCAGCGGTATATAACATATGTGTACCTCTATTGTTACAACACGTTTAAACGATACTTTGGTACTACATTGAAAATTGTATTTGTTTTTCACAATCAACATTGAACATTTTGAATCCAAATTGGCAGGACAATTGATGAGAAATATGTTTATATACCATTTTTAAACACGTTGTTTTGTACCACAAAATCTAATATTTTTGGAAATGACATAGTTATAACAACTGATTCTGGTAAAGGGTGCGAAATGAAATATGTACTGGTATCAGCATTTTGAAACTATATTTTAGGGGAAGCTAAAATTACCCTGTGATGTAATTTTTCATAGTGACTTGTTATATGAAATCTTGTAACACTTTAGGTTTGTTCGGCAATTTTATGTAAAACATTACGGAAAGCATATTTCTTGAAAATTTTAACCCTTTCTCACTCTTCTCGATATAGGTATTTCTTGTGTCTGCTTAGAAAAAGAGTTATCCCTCTCTGAAAAAAAAGGATAAAAACTTGTCTGAAACACGATATAGTGGGATGAAGTCTTTTACAAAAACATTTGTCATAAAATTGTACTATAGGTCCTCGAAAATTTGACTTGAAATAAGGCAAAGCTTAAAATGTGTTTAAGCATTAATTTTGCTGCATTTGTAGCCGTCACCGATGTGTTGGTGAATGCTTAAATAAGCGGCAGATACGATCCGCGTGAGCAAGGAAACATTACTTACACAAATTGTGATTTGTGATCAACGTAATGGAACACCAACCCATTGCAAACACTAAGAAACCCAAATAAAAGTGCAATTATATGTAAGTACTTTCTAGTTTTCCCTTAACTAAAATTAATTTTGCAAGTTTGTCATTGTCTTTTGCTAAGAATCACAAGAAGACTTAAAAATTCTTTATACTGAAAACTTAAACACTAAATCTGAACTCCTACTTTCCCATAACTTTCAAAATCAATGCAAGTTATTGATGTAAATATATGTTGGCGAATAGAGGCAAATTTATTTCTAATTGTCTAATTTTACATAGAATATTATTTCCTTTTACATGAAGTTTAATAACCGGATTAACAACGAAGTTGCTTGAAGTACCCGATGCCTCGTTATAAATGATTTTGAATAAAACAATATTTTTTTTAACTGTACATCATTAGTTATTATTGTTATTTTTAATATATTATGCTTCTTTATTTAAATTTTTTTTCTGTTTTTTGTTATTATTTCAATTGACATTCAATAAACTCTGGTTTTTAAAATATTCCATAAATGGGACAATAAAATTTCGCAGAAAATTTTTGTTCAAATATTTTCGGTTTTTGTTAAATTAAGCTTGTTTTATATGAATTTTATAAAAGAAATAATGACATGTTTTCTACTTTTTTTTCCAATTTCAATAATATTTTGTTAATACTACAATAAATTTATTACACGAAAGACGAATTAATTATCAGACTTAAAAAGATTATTTGAGCCTATTTGTTTTACAGTAGCGTAAGTCCATTTACATTAAAAAAAATCAAAGTATTATTAATTGTTTATAAATTATAAATAAAACATAATTTACCACAAAGTGTAAAGGTAAATTCGAAATATTATTAAATGAATTGCAAGTTTGCTTTTGATAAATAGACTTACACCACTGTTAAAGCAAATGGCTTATTTATAAATGTATATTTAATGCAGTATAGAATACGTTTATTTAATTTATATAAAAAAAGTTTTATTATTTTGTTTAAGTTATATTAAATACATATATAATTCTTTGTATTTTTTACATTAATTAATACTATTTTTGTTAATTTTTTTAAACAAACATTAAAATTAGAATTCATAATATTATTGCATTTTGGTTCATTTTAATTATTGAAGGATTTGATTATAAGTTTTAGTTGCGGTTCTAGTTATTGTTGCAAACTGGGTGTGGCTTATTCGGTAGCAGATGTGAGGGCGTTGTTTGTTTTGGATTGTTTTTTAAATATTAATTTCATGAATTATTTGATTTTTATTAGGAATTGTTAATATTGCTTTATAAAGTAAGGTTTTTGTTGCATTTATAATTTAATATTCAAAAATTTGCTTAAATAATTTATATTTTAATTTGGTAATTAAAGTAAAACTATTTGAAAAAATCGTGTTAATACTTTGTCACTATATTTTAAGTGATCGTTTTTATTTTATGGCAATTCAAGTATTTTATAGGAAATCATTTGATACGTAACAAAACTAAAAACTATTTTGATTAATGTTCGGTAATAAAACTAAAAATAAAATTATAAAAAAATACTAGATATTCGACGAAGCCGAATCCTGAGACTCCTGCACCACATCCTAGTTGTACTTGCAGTTTTAAGTTTTTATACAAAACATATAAGTTTCTATATTAAACATAAAAAGCTAATGACATAGACTTTTCTGAGAAAAGTGCAACATTTTTATTGATCAATTTATAAAGAAATATGTATTTATCGCTTTGATTTACACATTTTAATTCCCTTACAGGATTATGTGCTCCTTCCTTACAAGTTTGGCTTTATTTAAAGCCACTTAGTTCGTCTTTAGCCTTAAAAGGGCAAAAAATGTTACACTTTAAAAAAAAAAGAAAACGCCCTTAATAATTTTTTTAACACTTTCCACTTATTTTAAGTAGCAGATGTCGAAGACGATTGGTTGCGACCGTTTTTATGGAGCATGCAGAAGGAAACATTGTGTGAGTGAAAAAAAGAGAAAAAAGAGAGGTAAAATTTTCGGTCTCCGTGGCTGAAACATTTTCAATTGACCAATTCCTTATTTAGAAAATATACTCAAATATATAGAGCTGATGGAAACAAAATATATATATATATATATATATATATATATATATATATATATATATATATATATATATATATATATACATACATACATATATATATATATATATATATATATATATATATATATATATATAGATAAAATAATGCCAAGAGCGAAAAAAATCATGGGCGGTGGCGCATCATTTTCTACAACGTTCTCTACTTACCTATATAAATATAAACCAAAAACTAAGTTACCTCGTAATCGTGTTATCTCGGAAGAGCTTTTCATATCTGTTACTTGTTATTCCATTATATATAACAAATCAATCACTTGTGGTAAATTTCTCCTCGCAAATTAAATGATTAATTTTTATTGCAATGAGTATTCGTGGTTGCGAGAATAAAAATATTATTTATTGAATTCAAATCTTTTGTGAAAGTTTTTTAAATGTGTTCCACTAAGTCGCATTCAATCAATATCATCACAGTCAACATGATAAAAGATATTTCTCAAATTTAGCAGATCTAAATTTTCCTATCCATGCCATCTTCCGAAGCTATGGCTGGCATTTGAGCGATGTCGATGGCATAATCTAACATGCACATATATCGAAATTAAAAGGAATTTATTTAATACTCTACACGTATATATTTTTCATTTCCCCCTTTTATTGTAAAACTCTGTGTATGAAAAAATCATATATATTTAAGATGTGTTCAAATGCGTTCATGCAGATCTCTACAACACATTGAACTCTGTTAACAAAACTTTGCTAAGGCTGAAAAGAAATCTTTTTAGAAGAAACTCTCTTGAAATATTTGGCAGGTTCATGCAATATACTCAATTAGAGATGCTTTCAGTCGACTTAGCTTAATATGGACTCACCAATAGTTATGCAGTAAAGCTCTGCGCAAGATAGCTTGATGATGTGTCCAAGACAATTCTATTGTTTTACAGGAAACCGTTATTGTAAAAATATTATTATTAAGCTTGTAGAGCGCAAAGAAGTTTTCAGTACATTGTACCTACTGTCTCTTCCAGCATATGTTCATTTCAGCATTACCGTAACACCGAAGGTAAATGGAACAACACTTATTAGAAATATAATGGGTCTAATACCGCTCATGAACAACATTGCACTCAGCTAACGCTCTTGGGTATCTTGTAATGGCATGGACATCTGTTACGCAGTTCAAAAAGCTCCCCTCTAACTTTTCTTTCAATCTAAAAAAAATACATAATGGTGCAGGTTTTACAATACAATTAATAATTACATTAATTAATTTTTCAATAGATGCAATTTTCATATTTAATAAATAAATGCGGTTAGTTCAATTTTTTTGATTTTGTTAGAATATATGTTCGTAACTACGGATGCTGAAACATGACAGAAATGAGCACGTATAAGTACTAAAAATTTGTGGTTTACTTACACCATTAAGTCAAGAACCCCTATAGAGAAAATTTTTTAACATCTTAGACTTTATGAAACGAATCAATTGACTAAGAGGCACGAGAATTGTTAATATGTACCTTCGTGCATCTATCTTATTATTATTTAGCTTTTCAATCGCATTATTTATTGTACTACATAGTTTTAATTTTCTGCTGAATTTATCTCTCTAATTACACGTTTTTTAACCAACTTATTTTGAACTTACTGCCTGTTTCACGATGTCGAACGACATCGTTCGTTCGCATAAATACGTTTGAAACAGCAACAAATTTTAAAATGTTGTTTTTGGTTTAAATGTATTTATGCGAACGAAAGATGTCGTTCGACATCGTGAAACAGGCAGTTAAATTTAGTATAAAACGTTTGTAAGATCGCATTTTTTATGTTTGCCGAATTTTTTTAATTTAATCCCTTAAATCGGACATTTAAAAATATAAAAGAATGGCATTTTTTATATGGGTGTAGTGGTTGTTGGGTTCATTCCCAGCAAAACATGATTCAACACGATAATTGTTATGTTATTAAATTAAGCTTAAATTAATTAATTAATTATAATTTTTATATTATAATTATTTATTTTTTTCTTAAAGGTTTTTACTATTGCATTTTTGATGATCTTTCTTTACCTGAATATTGTGGTTAAATTTAAAAAAATATTTGTTGCAATACAGATACGTGTATACAAAATATTCAAAATTCATTTTTTAGATAGTCCAAATTTAAGTTGAGAAGATTATATTGTAATATTCAGAATATCCAAAGTTTGAATAGATTAAAATAATTTTCAAACGATTTATGGACCAAGAAAGTGCTTCCATAGTAATTTAGGACTTTATTCCTTAGATCTTTGGACCAGAAATTCATGCAGTGAATTGTGTTATAACGAGTTCGAAGAGTAGAGGAAACCTTTTAACATTGAAAGTGATAGAAAAAAATTTCACATACGAATTGTAAATTTCATGTTCCCATCGATCAGCGATGGATGAGTCCCAAATGAAGAATTGTTGCGCGAAAAAGCGTACAGCTTTCCTAAACAAATCGTTAAAGCACGTTTAATTATAGTAGCGATATGATGTTAAAAAGAAATATTACATTGCATTGTTCCTCAAGCGAGAGAACCGAGTAGGTAAAAAATATACCAATATATTTAAGTATAAAATTTATGGTCGCATAAAACTGTAAGTCGCGTGAGGACTTGGAAAAATGCGTATAATCCATCAAATGTGGCACAGGATTTTTATGTCAAAAGCTCTATATACTTACGATAATTAAAACCGAATGAATTTTATTCGACTAGATCGCGATTAAAAGTGTTTACATAGTGCGCCTAATTATTTCAATCTGCAATAAGCTTCCCTTATTGCCGTGCGAATGCGGATGACAAATACCGCTTTCATCTGCGAAAGACTAGATAATATTATACAGGAAGTTAGACATTCTGTAAAAGTAGGAACAGGGGCAGAAGAAGCGCTTGAGCTTTCCTTGAATTAGTTTTTATCTCTTTTAAATAGATCGTAACTATCGTGTGGACCAAGCTCGATATTAATTCGAGAGAAGTCGTAACCAACACTAAATGTAATAAGTTTTGACAAAAGTGTACCATGTCGGTCTCTAAATATTCACTTTGTGGACTATGAAACTGCCGTAACAGCTTTATCTCAATTTTTACGAAAAATTTTAATATTTGCTTTAACGCATCTCATATTAATTAAAGATTTTTTTTAATTTTGAATGTGGCTCGGCTCCATTGATCTTTTAGTTTTTTATAAAACATTCTAATTATTAATAGTTTATCAATTATGATGGTTGTAATATTTGAATTATGATTAATATTATAGAGAAATTAGATAACAAATGACAAAATTTCTAATTTACAATTTTTTGTTTCTTTTTAGGTACGTAAACGCTTAAAAAATTTCTTTGAAATTTATTAATTTATATCGGGTGAGTGAAAAGTTATTAATGGCAGCAAAAACAAACATATTGCAATTAATCAGATCTTTGATGGGTATTGAACCCATAACACCTACCGGATCGCATATACCCAACACGTTGGTATGCAAGCTTTCTTCTTAAGGCTTAACTTTTTGTTTTCTTAAAATTTTTCAGCTTCGACTAGCAGGTTTAAAGAATAATTTTATTCACATAATGTTCATACTAGGTGTCGCAATTTCAAGTAAAAAAAATTTTATTTTAAAATCGAAATACAAAAATAAAATTCACTTACTTTTCGGCATTGGAAATTTTTTTGTTAGAAAGAAATATTTTAGAATTTACTAATTAAATTAATTAACGAATTGCTATAAGAGTTCTGAGTGGAAATAGAGCCCAGAACAATACTGAGTACTAAAACTGGGCAAAAACCCAATAATTAGAGAATGTGTGATAGTGTGAAAGAAATAGAATACTATTATTTTTTTTTGCGAATCGTAACATGAGGTTTCATATTCTACGAGTATGTTCACTCGTATGAAAGACCTCTTTCTACAAATACATATAGAGCAGACATCTGCTTGGTATTAACTACACCGCAAATCGTTTTTAGGCGAGTATATAAAATCATAAAAACGGGTACTTGTTGCAGTTCTCTGATACAGCAATCTGTTGATTTGTTGTTGTTATATTTAGCATTCTATTAATAAAACATTTGTATGAAGATTTTTTTCTTAAAGCCTAAATTTTCGAGTCTTAAAAAATCAAATATTGAAGAACTTTTACGGAAAGATTGATATTCAGAATAGAACAGGCGCTGACGATGATAGTGCCTGCGTTGTTGGCGAGCCAGAAATCGGACCAAAATGAGTAATCTTAAAGAAAATGCTCGAACAATATATATATGTATATTGAAAAAAGAATATGTGACTTTCTTGCTTTTAATATTTAAAATAAATAAGTATTATATTTTGTATAAAGTATAAATATTTTGTAATTTTTATAAATCTTTTATACAATTAATTAACACTATTTTTTCGACCTTTTTTGTTTTAATATATATAATTTTTGTAATAAAGCGTTAGGTCTTTTTTTAAAAAATAATAATTTTATTCAATATTTCGACGCCTCTTTGGGCGTCTTCTTCAGGAAATTTATATTAATAAAAAAAATTTCCTGAAGAAGACGCCCAAAGAG
Organism: Germaria angustata; assembly: GCA_963681545.1. Classification (NCBI taxonomy): domain Eukaryota; kingdom Metazoa; phylum Arthropoda; class Insecta; order Diptera; family Tachinidae; genus Germaria; species Germaria angustata. The sequence goes on along the minus strand of OY813001.1, from coordinate 57,839,159 downwards.
GCGTCGAAATATTGAATAAAATTATTATTTAAAAAAAAAAGACCTAACGCATGATTACAAAAATTATATATATTAATCTTTTATACATTTAGTAATTATTAGAATTTGTTATATAATAGTAAACGATAATCGTTTGTGCTAAAATTTTTATAAGACATGAACAAATTTGAAAACGTGAAAACCCTTGACAAAAATTAGTTCACGTTTTCGCGACAAAATAATTTTTACAAATTTTTCTAAACAAGTACGATTTTCCATTTTTACAAAAGCAAAGTAAGTAAATAAAAATTGAACGAAAAAACAAGCAAACAAATCAGCATAAAAGTATGTATATAATTTAAATTTGCACAACTACTTTCAGCTCATATTTGTAATTTTATTTGAAGCGCGATAGTGGAAAATCGTAATATAACTTACATTAGGTTTTTCGACAATCAAGACAACTTTCTTTTGATGTTCCTCGTATGTATGTTGGGAAATGACGTTAAGTACCAGATCGAGGCTTTTAAGAAATTGAAGTTAATTTATACTTATATTTATTACTTAATTATAATTTTTTATAAATTTTTTTTTACCACTATGATGAAATCATTGACTTTATTTTCTTGAATCCTATATATATATATATATTTTACTGCATTTCATACACATAAATAGGCCCTTGGAATTATATTAATAAAGATGTAGAGTTTTTTTTAATATCTTCCTTGGACGCATTTTTAAAGAGATTCCGATCCTTGTGGTTACAGCTGGAAGAAATTGCAGTTATGAAATCTTTAATATATACATGTTTTACACACGTCAAGTTTTTTTGCTCAAGTTTCAATTCAGCTGGGAGAACGATAGGGAGAGTATGTATTCTTCTTCCTTTCTCCTTTCGAGCTGAATAAAACCTTGAGCAAGTAAACTTGACGTATGTGAAACAGCTATACTTTCAATAAGAAAACATTTTTTTCATTTAAACCATTCTCATAAAATCAGCTTTTATAAGACATTCTAAATAAATTTGAAATTAATGAAAAAAAAATAAATCGTAATACTTTGTTAATCAATTAACAAAAACATCTATTTATTTGTTACTATGAATTTCAGAGACTTAAACAATTTTGTGGCAAATATGTGTGGGATATTTCCTTTACATTCATATTTCAAGGGCATTTTCTCCCTTTTCTCGAAAGGTACTAAAAAGACCCATATGTTGAAGAGTTATACATTTGAAATGTTTCTTATAATATTTCTCATAAATATAAGTTACACAGTGTAATTGTTGATTAAAGCTGTTGTTTTGAAGCAACAACTGAACTTCCTTTGTTAAACGATTCCAGGACTGGTTATTACACAAATTTTAATCTGACATTCATTTTCCATCACTGTAGAAAACTTCTTACATGCTTATAACTTAAAAATCTGTATCTCTGTCTTAGGGAATTTAGAAGGTTCTAATATTTCGTGCTAAATACATTTGTGTAGAGTTAATAAAGCTAAATCAAAGTTCCTCTGGAGAGGTTCAAGACTCCCCTGAAGCAAATGCAGCTCTGTCAAAAATTTCCATTAGCATTTAAAGGGTCCTTTTAGTTAAAGGGTCCCCTCCGGAAAAATTCTCTTGTTAGCCTAATGATTCAAACTAAATAAGTTAACAAACTACTTAATTTTGTAAATGTAATTTGTAATATGCCATCATTTCTCCATATTTTTAAAGTTTTCTTTTCAACATTCCTCTGATGATATCTTTTGTCGAAATATTTTTAATTTATGAGCCCATTTCTGTCTGTCAGCACAAAAAAATTAGTATATTTTTTAAATTATTTTTTCTTCTTTGCATACAAGCTAAACTAAAAATTAATAAAACTTCTTAAAATTTTATTATACACATTTAAAACTTGTAATTCTATGTTTAAGCTTTCTAAAGATCTTGTTTTTTTCTTTCTTGAAGTTTTAGCGCTTAAAAATACATTTTTATTAAATATTCTTAAAATTGCTTAATAATGAAATGATATTGCTAAAAAAAATTAATTACAACTAATTTATTCGCATGTTCGCGCTCTTCGCTGAAAACGCTTCATGCGTCGATACCATTCATCTTTCCACTCAATAACAATAGACCGGGGACCAATGCCCAAATAGCCGGGCGGAGCTTCAGAATCTTTGCCCAAAATTAAATAAGATCTAGAATATAAAATTTGTTTCTTTGGTGCGGAATTTCTTTGTATATTTTCCATAATGAGAGTACTCACTTATTCATTTTAATTTTGGGACATCTACACTCTAAATTCTTGACTGGTATGATCCAGGTCATAGGACCTCGCCTTAGTATTGTATTCGTAGTTGCGTATTCTAGGGGTGTTCGTTTGAATATGGCTTGTATCTGTAAATCGAATTTCACTGTTGCCATTTGATCGTCCCCTTCCGCGCTGTCGGCGTCGTTCATTTGTTGATTTTGATTTTCTTTGGTGTACTGTTCGCTGCTCGTTACTTCGGTACTCTGTTCCCGTCCAATCACTTTGGCCATTATTGCTAATTTTTTAATAAATATACAAAGTTATCTACTAGTAATAATATTGCGAGGGTTGCCTTTTACGTCTTAAATCGAGTCGGACACCATAGTTTAAATCGAGCTTAGAAAACATGAAGTTCTTATATTCTAAGTAAGCTTTCTGATACAAGTGCTAATAGAGTTTTCATTCTGTCAGATATAGAAAAGTTCTCATCATAAAATTTATTTTTAAGTACTTAATATTGAAATTTATTATTCGGGAGAATATCCCGACTAATCGTTAGAGACAATTAGTTTTTTTGCAAAATGCATTGAAAAAATGTTTGTTGTGGCTTTAGCTCTTCATATGCCGACATTTCATTGGTTGCTAAAACCAAATCGTCTACATAAACATACGAGGTTGGATGTTATCAAACTGCTTAAACTTCACTGACGATTTGGTTTTAGCAACCAATGAAATGTCGGCATATGAAGAGCTAAAGCCACAACAAACATTTTTTCAATGCATTTATTTTTAAGGTAATAAATTCATAGTTGGACAACTGTGATATGGCAAATTGAAAAGTGCCTTTCCCTGAGTCAATGTATGTGGGCTAACTGTAGTGTGTTCAGTTGTTGGTCTTTTCCATTTTCCCAAAGGCTGTTAGTAAATAAACTAAATTTCCAATGTAAGCGTGCATATTTTTTTTAATTGCTTATTCGTTTAGAAAATCTAGCTTTATTTTCAAAATATTTGTATTTTGCCCCACTGTGCATTATTATAGTGGGATACCGTCAAATAACAATTATATACATACTATATCCTCAAGTAAGGATGAAAGGATCGGTGCCTGCTTTAGGGTAACGCAAACTATTTACATCAAAACATCCACTAATGAACAGAACATGAAACTGCGATCCTCTGCTACTATTCTAAGATAAAATTGGTAGAGTAAGCGTATCTATTTTTTTTTTTTTTTGATATTGTTAAGTCTGAGATTTTTAGAAAGTCTATTAACAAATTGTGCAGGCTTTCTACCCGAAATCCATGTTGCACATTTGTCTGTCTAAACTCCAAAGGTGTGTATGTGAAACAATTAAATCACCATATGTTCAAATGCAGGTGCATGCTAATTCAATTGTCAAGATATTACAACATCTTTGTCAACGAAATGATCGAAATGAAAAGAATGGAATGGAATTAAAAGAAAGAGTTCATACACAACTGCGGAACTGCCAAGAACTGAACGCCGAATATGAATAATTAATAGACGGGGTGCATTAGTTCGACTACAGTAGGACATTTTTATATGACGATAAAGGGGAATTGATGAAGCATTTAATTGCGAATTGTTCCACAATAGCCTAACAGGATTCCAAGTAAACTTCTAAAACTGCCCTAATCAAATTTTATGCTCTAGTTGTTGTGGAATATTTCATTTCTGTAACTTAATGAAGCTCATTTAGCAGTCAAAAGAAAGCTTCATAGACTTTAAACTTTATGATTCTCACGTCCGATTTGACCCACGTTATACAGTGCCACTTGCAGAGCAGCCAACACATTCACTTACCGTAATCTCTTTTGCAAAATTTGTTGAGATTTAACCTTTTTGTGCTTATTTTGCATTTTTCGCATTCTGAAATGGGACAGAAAGAATTATACAACAATTAGTTTTTCATGTTTTATTTATTAAAAAAGAATTAGAATATAAATTGATTAGTCACAAACAAAAACCTTGTATATGTTAGAAAATACGAATTTGTGAGGTAGAATATTGCTGTTACTACGTCGACAGTGGAATTTTTCATTGTGGCCTTTTTCAAGTGCTCCATTTTAGATTTCGTCTAAGCACTTCTCAGACTAAGCTGTATTAAATATACAAGGTGGCCGCACTAATCCCACAACTACAGGAAGCAATGAAAATTTCGTTCCTTAAGAATGACTTCCATATTTTTCACTGGATAATTTTGTTTCTAAGGCCTCAAATTAGATGAATATCTTGAATCGCAATTTTAATATTATACAATTTAATTATTTAAATAATTTATTGTTTGTTGTTGGCTTAGCTGCAACTTTTAATATGTAATTTTCTTTCTTATTTGTAAAAACAACAGCAAAAATATATAAAATGTATGGTGCTTTAATGAGTCAACATCGGAATTATGCATACCAATCGTTTTATCTTCATTGCTTTTGTAAAAGTGATGTATTTGCATCATGCATCAGATTTCATTACACTGAATGGACAACTAAATATTAATTTTCTATAAATGCATTCATTTTCACTAAAAAAGTATTCAAACCGTTCTCTGATGTACATATATGTAGATGCTTATCCATATATATGTATACGAATATATAAATATAAATTCCGTAGTATTTGCTAACATTATTAGTTAATTTGATCTACTTATTTGATTTGTAATGTAAATAAAATTTCGTTATTTATACATTGAATTGAAGTACAAGTAGTTGAACGTAGTTTCATCATTAAAATAATACTCAATGAATAAATTTTTTCTATTTGAGTATTTAAAATATAGCTGCAAAATAATCCATTTACTTCAATTTTGCGTACGACTTTACAGTATTTAGTAATAGTTTTTGTTCAGTGCATATGAAGCGGGTATTGAGAAACACATTTTGCTCAGAAACTTATAACTTTTGATTCTTTATGAATATAATGCATTAAACACATTCGAGACAGCAGGCTACCGACTACAACCTGTCGAAAATAGAATACATGAGTGTATATGAAAATGATTATTTTCACAACTGCACGGCTACACAACTGCAGGTTGTTGTCCATGCTACTTTTGTCGTGTGGTCAAATTGAACTAATTTCTATTTTTGTTGGCTACAAAACAAAAACAGTGTTGACAATATAACAAAATATGTAAAGAAATATTTTTATTGCAAAATAAAAAAGAAAATTCCAAAATGTATATGTTATAATATATATGCATAAAAGAATTTTTAAATAAATAAATTTATTTGTTGAAGATTACAAAAAAAAAAAATCACAGGGTAATAGCCCTTCTTTGACATAAAAATTTTAGTTTAATTGCTCTGTCTTGATTCCGAAGTTACGGCGTTCAAAACTTTAATATGTTATTGATCATAAATCCCTAGGCCCTTAGACTCTTTTTTAAGATATTTTTTTGAGAGTTGAACGGGACTTGTCCCATGAAAAAAAGGGAACCTTAAAAAATTTAAAGCGCTAAATATTCACCACTGTAATATACATAAATGAATTGTTGCAGCAGCTGTTTACTATGTAGCTGTCGTTTTCAAAATAATTAAGTAGCTGGCTACAGGGCGACATTCTTAGCCAGCGACATTTGTAGTCGTGTATCGGTGCAGCCTGCTGTCTCGAATGTGTTTAATGCATAACAATGATTGAAGAAAATTTTAATCAGTGATTAATAATGGGATACTATTTCACCTCCTAATAACAGTGCACCAAAAATATTTTCACCAAAAACTAATATATATTTATGTTCGCAATACGCGAAAACCTTTTGTTCAACTGCGTTTCATATTCTTAAAGTTAAACGAGGTCAAAAAAAAAACAGGCAGCCCAGTGGCCGAAACTCGATCGGAATTACGTACACATTTTTTTTCTAAAATAGTTTTACTTATAAAAGTTCTAGAATAATTACCTCAAAGAACAATAAATCCCAAGACACTTAACTGATTTTAATAAAACATACATACATTCTGGCTAAAGATCTTTGGCTGCTGTTAAAAACTGTTTTCTGCTTTGTCTTTGATTATTTATATATACGAACCTGTTCTATAAATCACGCGATTTAACACACATTTAATTGCAAGAAACTTACCATTTATTATACATTGCAAATATCTTATTCCAGCATAAATTTGACAGAACTACATTCTGTAATACGTATGTAGAACAACAATTTATTTTTCTCAAAATCGTACGATTTGAAAACACGTGATTTACAGAACAGATCCGATAGATATAACTATTAATATAGTTAGGCATTTGTCGCTATTCATTGACATTTTAAATCTAACATTGTAGGGGTAACAATGCCACCCCTTTTTTGATCCTTTTTCGTCTGTATTAAAATCTAACACGAAATTAGCAAAATTAATTAATCATTTAAAGTTTAAAATCCATGGCCAACAAAAAAAGACCTTCAAATTGTATTCGTCATTAGAACGAAATCAATTTTTGTAACAGAATTTCTTGCTCTTATTCATTCTTTAAAAATTCTTTTCTTGAAATATTAAATGTTTGAATAAATCAGCCATTGATGTAGAAAATAAAAAGGCATGCAAAGTATTTTGCATGCCTAATTGAAGTGTTTAAATATAAATACTCTTGCATAGTAAATGCGAGTGCAATCTGGCCATAAACAATAATGAATTTTGCATCTGCAGACATGCATTCTCTAATAATGAAAAAAAAAAGAAAAGAAAATTGTATATTTATAGAAAATGAAATAGCAGCTATAACAACAAAAATTAAGTCGATTTAATTTTAAACGCATTACAATTCAATTACCAATGCCAATTAGTAAGGCATTCGTGTTGAATGCCACAGTAAGAATAGTTTTCAAAAATGAAACGAAATTAAAACAATATATGAAAAATAGAAAAGGGGGAATATTTCATTCTTTAAGGGTACGAATGATTTTAGAGTGACTATTTACAAGGTATTTCGAACATAGATGCTAATGGAAAGACAGCAGAATGTTTAAACTTGAAGACAAATGGAAATTGAACCAGTTAAATAAATCAAAGTGTCCAAAATAACACAATTTGGGAGCATTTATTTAATATGTCAACTAATTCTTTTCTTTTTTGATATTCCGTAAATTCATGAATCAAAACTTTTATAGCAGAATTAGATAAAGTTGTGCTGGTGTAACATCTTGATATCAGTCGTGGATTACTTATATGGAAAGGGGTTTTTAATATGGCTGGTTATGAATACGGAATATGGCACTGTACGATTTAGAGAGGTTCAATCCTTAAATATCTGGATGAATTTCAGAAGGGGTGGCGGTTGTAATGTCAGCAGCAGTCGATTGGAGGAAAATCGGTCAGACCAAATAGTGTAATTTTGGTTGTCGCTTCATAATGAATTATTTACTCTTCGTTCGTTAGGCCTTTAAGAACTTGCTCATAGAAGCATAGTGAACTTCATGGAAAAGAAGTTTTAGGGAGCCAAAATGCTTATTTACAACAATTCCACTATATCGCTAATACATAGTGTCCATTGTAGATTTTGAGTGTATATACGGCTGTATAATTCCATTCATAATTACCATGAACGTGAATAGATATATTCTGGCTAATTAATTTGCATCTATTGGAAACTAGTGTTATGATACAAATAGTTAAATTATTGAAAGTTGAAACTACACAAATCAATTAGAGTTGCATTGACACGTTGTGAAATTACAAAATGACATCTTCCTATGTGCAGCAAATTCGCTTGCCATCCTGTGGTCATTTAATCATGAGGCCGAAATTCTAATCGTTTTGAAACCTGATATTATTTCTATGTCATTTGAATCTTTTATGGGTTCAAGCCAAAGGACCTGGTATAAAAATCAACAACAATTTTTAATCTGCATATGCCAGACTTCATTGGATTCTTCTCAATACTTTCACGGCGCTCCGCTGTCTAAAAGAGCTGGCTGATTTCCCACATTTCCCACATTTGACCAACAAATATTGGAGAGTCGACTTGAAGGACTTTTCTCATCTGCCCTGAAATGCTGTTCAGCAAACACACCAAGAAAATTCTCATTGGAACAACAAATTTTAGCTGCTTAATCCTGTAACTTGGCGAATTTGACAGCTATCGTGTCAAAATGGCGTGGTCGACACAAAATGTCACCACTTGTTCGGCCTTATTGAAGAATCCTTTAACTTAGTGTTTTATTATAATTAGAACAACCGGAAACCGTACGACACATCAAAATGTCAATCAAACCCAATAATTTAGAAATGTTTTGTAAAAAGATTTATGATGCAAGTATCACCACAGCAGCCACATCAAAAACAAATTAAATTGTTTAGAAAACAATAATTTATTTTTAAATGATTTTGTTTATAATTCCCCAGAGTAATAATATATTTATTTTTAAATTACTTTTTTAACAAATTCAAGTACCTAAATTGCGTTTAATTATAGTGTTAATTTATATATTATACCCATTATGTGGAGTTTTGTTCTAAAAATTGCCATATAAATGATCTAATTATATATATTTTTATGATTTTTAGTATATCTGTGGCATAGTGGCACTATGATAAATTGAAGTTAAACAAAATAATAATAATAAACCAAAGAAAATTAATTTTAAATTGTTAAAAAGCTAAATTGTTTATAAACTTGAAATTAGTGCGTATAATGTCTAATGTACAGAGTTTTAAGATAAGTACTGTTTTCGATTTGGCGTCTATCGCCACCACTAAAATTTTTATTAGGTGCTATCAAAAGAAATGCATTTTCCCATTTCCTACAAATTTTTGTAGTAATTTTTTTCCATCTAGCAGAGCTGTAAACGGATGATACTTTTTTTTCAATGAAACGAGTTGAAATGAAGTGAACTGTAATATTTTGAATACTTTCTTTTTTCCAAAAAATAAAAATTAACGGAATTAAAATATGAACGCACTCATAACGAATTAAGAACTTTTGAATGAATTCATTTGACAAAATATGTGGATTGACTTAAAGCTTGAATGAGTTCTTTATGAATTACCGCCCCAATTATGGTTTACAACACTGAATGTTGTGTTGCTTCAGCTACTACACAACATTAATTTATTTTTTGATTATGGTTTACAACATCTAGTTGTTGTTTATGTCACAGAGTTGTATTTTATTTGTAGTACATATTTCCGTAAAAATACATACCTGCATGCCAAAAACTGTTTAAAAATTAAGGAAGCGTACATTTTGTTAAAAATAAATAAAATAACAACAAAAAAAACACACAAACATATGGCACGTATCCGGAAAAGAATTCGAGACAGTTCAAATCCATTGGAACTACAATATATAGAATAAGTATGTATAATTTTTATAAAACTAAAAGTTATTACAATATCTTAATTAAAATAACATAATTTATAGTTTTATTAAATTTTTCCGCATAAACAAGGATGGTTTCTTGTTTTTTATACAAAAACTGAGCACTTTTCTGAAAACTAACTCTTTGCCATTCTTTAATATTTCTAATTGTCTGTCTCAAGCCATTTAATTATTCAGTAAAATGATCCCATTTGCTCTTGAGCTGTATTTTGTTATATTCAAATGGCAGCTTGCCTCGGCCAATATCTGGATTAATATTCGTCAGCTCAACCAGCTTTGCCATTTGCTTTTTATTTGTAATTTTGCTAAGAAATATTTATTTTGTTATTTTATTATTTTATATTTATTTATTTCATTTTTATTTTCTATAGTTCTCTATGTTTGCATAACAAATTTTATATGCATAATTAATTTATTTTTAAATTTATTTTCGATTTTCAACTTGTAATGTTAATAAAACAACACCTAATGAGCTGTTGTAGAATTTTGACAGTGCGAACAACACACACTGACAACTGTTGTAAACCATAACCGCATTTTAAAAAACACAACCTTAAACTAACAACTGTTGTAAACCATAATCGGGACGTACATATTTTGAATCAATCATTTTTCAATACACATTCGAAAAAAACAACATTATTTCCAAGTGCATGTATTAAGCTTTCGTGATTATTTAAAATATTTCACTATTATATTCCATTTAAGCACTAGATCTCTATATAGTGTTTTTCCAAGAAATTAAAAAAAAAACTTAATTCAAAATGCACTTATTGATCTTCTCAAGATTATTTCTGATATCCCACTATTATATTTTATTTAAGCACTTCCTGAACTACCATCTATATATAAAGTGTATTACCGGCCCTTCTCCGTTTTTCTGATAATTAAATTTTTCAAAATGAATTTTAGTGTTGCTTCAACATATATTTAGCCTTCCGCATTGGTAAAATTTCATTACGAAACTCTTAGAGCATATTTCCCTTTTTAAACTTTTTTTGTTTTGGACCTAGTCCTAGTACTTATATTTCAGCCTTTAATTGAACCTAGTGAAATTTGCGATTTTTGTTAACTGTTTGACAGAAATTTGTTAGCTGCAAAATTGGTATTGCTGAAAATATGGTTTTTGTCTGTGCTAGTTAATTTTAAATTTATATTTACATAATTTTTTAAACCTAAGTATACACCGATACTCCAGCAGTGCGAGCCTGATGACGTTTTCGTTTTTGAAAGAAAAGTGTACATTCCAAACATACAGATAAATAATTCTGAAAATGCCTCACACACATATTGTTTTATCCCACATCAACATCTAACCGAGCTAATTGAATACAAAATATTGCACAATATGAATATGACAGGAATTACGTGTTTTTAGAACAGATCAGACCAGTTGTCTTACTGAAGCCGATCGCTATATTTCTATACTTATTTGGCCCCCATAACAGCTGCGAAAGATTTGCAAATCTACTACGAATCCCTCCACAGATCGATCGGAAAATTTATTAAACGTCAGTGGAGATGAAATGGAACGGGTATTCAATAATTCCTTTCATCCTTCAGAAAGGATTTCTGTGTGACTAAATTGTTCATTCATACTTAAGGAATGTTTCTCATGATTTCGAATAAGTCCAGATTCATTTATTGTATGACTTTGTGGCACCCTATAAACAGGTTTCAAACGTTTGTGTGTTTTTGTTCATACTATTTATTCTGAAACCAAATTTTAATAAAAAATAACTGCTGTAATTGGATATAATTTGTCTAAAGTTATTGAAAAACTTTCAAATTCTGTAGAAACACTCAACATTGTGACACCCTTTACAAAAGTATGTATATTTGTTTACATGCTATTTATTCTTAAACTATATTTTTATAAAAATATACAAAATAATATGGACAACAAAAGTGTGTAAATTGTTTATTCGTTTAATAAAAATACTTAAAAGCAATTGCGGCTCTTTTCATATATTTTTTTCTAAGTTCATGCACAAATTTAATGCCTAAACGCACTTTATCCTCAAATTATCCATTATGATCATAACAACACCATAATTTATATATTAAAGAAAAGTAATTTGTCTAAAAGAAATTATGTTTATGCTGTATTCATTCGTTCTCAACATTAGAATAAATAAGAAAATTCACACAAGTGACTCATTTAGTGAAATCTGTTTGACGAAATAAATTTTCTTCAAAATTTTCCTAAGCACTGATACGTACGTCTATGTTTCATTAGAAGCTCGATAGTATATGTACGTACAACACGCCTCTTGACTCTTTGTGCTTAAAAAACTGAATGAACTGAACCGCTTCCTATGAAATAATACCCAGAAATCTTTTAATTCGACAATTTATGCGCGCCTCTTAATTGTTTGTGAAAAGGCCAATAGTTTTTTCCCTCAGATTTTTAATTTATTTGAAATATTTATGTAACATGCTGTTGTTGTTGTTATTGTTGCTTTCTTCTTTATTCAAATATTCAATTTCAAATTCAATTTCATGTGAAATGAATCAATAAATTGTTTAATTTATTAACAATGTCTGGTTGAAATGGTTTTTAGTTATTCGTTTACACCAAAGTTAATAATCAGGGCAACCGGAAATATGATAAGATCAGGTGTTTATTTTAATTTTATTGAAGTTCATTTTATTAAAGTTGGGGAAGGACAAAATATATGTAACTAATCTGAGTGACCATTGATGCGTATTATGTATGTCATAGTTACCCTAATTTTGTCGAATAAAAAGCAGAGTTATTTTATTAAAATATAACAATAATTTTTTTATGTGAAATATTTACGTAAAAGATTCTTATACACGCTACATACTTTTACGATAAAGAAAACAATGCCAAAACCCTTGTAGACTTAATGTGCAAAAATCTAAATATGACCAAAGGAAAAAGCAAAATGATAATAGTGTTAGTCCCCTCAGTCGCGAACCCGGTTTAAGGATCAGTGTTGAAGGAAAACAAATGCACAAAAAGGCTGAATGTCCTGCAACCGGTGGCAAAATATTTGGGCAGAAAATATTGATTTCCTAGAGGAGGCTATAGCAGCACTACTTCGAATGGAGTCTCACACATGTTGATCTAGAGGGATCTAGGTTATAGGGATCTAGGTTATATGGAAATACTTTATCACACTCAGCATCAAGTAATTTAAAAATATTTCTTGATAAATTTACGAAAAAAAACTCACGTAACTGAAAGCTCATATATATTTCAACGTCATCTTAGTTGTCTTAGTTTTTAGTTTCTTCTTTCTCATCAGAACATAATAAAAAGATAATAAAAGATAATCTTTTAACCTGACAGATGCTCAAATAACACCTCTAAATTTGTTACAAAAACACTCACTTCAGAAATGTTGCATAATAATATCAACTAAATTCAAATTTGGATTCGACAATTATTCATAGTCGACAGCGTGGCACGTTGCCGTTGGCGATTAACTTTTTTATGGGGATTTAAGTTGTAGTTTTTAGAACAATACATTGTTGCAGTGATCATAATGAAGTTGATTAGCAACCATGCTCTTATGATTATTTATTATGTATTATGAGTGTTTTTTTTACAAAGGTCAAAATATAGTTGATTTTTTTACTTATTCAATTTTTTTGCGGAGATAATCTTTATGTTCTGATAGTTTTTCTCGTAGAATTTTAGCACTTTGCACATTTTAAAACTGGGTTTTTATAAAATGAAATGAGAAGAAATAATTGTTATTCCTTTATTTTTATTTTCTCTAGCAGAAATATTGGACATTTATTATTTTTATTTTTCTGCCAGAAGTAATAACGACTTTTTTATTTTTTTTTAGAAATATTTATTTTATTTGTTATCATTATATATACGATTATATATTTTTTATGTTAAAATAATTGTAATTATTTTGCAGCATTTTAAAATTAAAATTAAAATATTTAATTTTTTTTGCTACAAATTGGGTTCCTTTTGGGCACAACTTAAAAATCTGCACAAAAAATCATTTATATCTGATTAAAAAAATAAATAAAAACTAAAAAATTAATAATTAACTTCTGTAAAAGATATTTAAATGAAAAATAATTATTAAAAAATAAATAATAATAAAACCAAAACAATAATTTCCGCAACAAAACATAATAATAATAAATAAATAAAAAGAATAAAATAATGTTACAATTACTGCTGCTCCAAAAAGAAAAAATTAAATAAAATAAAATTCTGCTCCAAAAAAAGCATATCATTGAATAAAATCGAGTTCAAAACGATTCCCTTCTGATGTACGCACTTGGCTACCTTATGTTTTCTTATGTTTGTTTTTTTTTAAATTTAAAAGTAATCATCTATCGTGAATAAAATCTCAGATTAAATCTATTCCCTTTTTTTGATCGCCATTCAATTTACCTGAATTATTATTTTCATTTCCCAAAGAATATTTTTGGTTCCCCTGTATATAAGTATTTTGTTCTAATGATTTGCTAAATTGTTTTGTTGAGTTTTCAAAGGTTTTTCTTTAAAGAATTAATTTGTACCATGCTTAGTTATATGTACAAGTCGGCTTCTTAATGTTCTAAGGGCAGCAAATAGAAAAACTTGAAAACTTACATAAATTATGGGAAACAAACAAAAGGAAAAAAACGAGATTTAATAAACTAAATAGTTAATTGTATCATACAGCGAAATGAAGCTTGTGAAAATTTATTTTATTTGTTTTCATTAGAATTCATTCAATTAAAAAAAGAACAAACAAATATAATAATTTTCCAAACTTTGTTTATTTTAGTCAAGAAAACACAATTTTATAAACATTTTTAAAAATTAATAAATAGTCCTTTGAGTGTTAGCGTTCTATGCAATCTATTTAATAGAAATACATACGACTATATTTATAAGTATTACATTTTTATAAAAGACCTCATGTAGTGATTTCATTTATAAGTATCGAGTGAGTGTCTTAATATTAAAGTTGACCTCATTTAGTTTTATATTAAAGATAACCACAATGGAAATCCTATCCTGCAACTCAGCGATAGATTCCATAATTTGTTTAATATTTACGTATTAAACAAACAACTATTTGTAGCAATATTCGCTGGCAAAACACTGTTTGTTATGCTCTTTATATATGCAACTATAGTGCTATAGTTCTGTGCCAATAAGGCAAAATTGCTTAAGTCTGATTTTGTAGTTTTTGTGTTTTTACAGGAAAGAATTTTTAAATTTTAAAGTTGATTTTTAAAAACGAATTTGCATTTTACCACTGGGTATTATATATATTCTGTAGCCTCAGATATTGGAAATAAATTATATTGGAAATAAATTATTATACATTCCACAAACTATCATATGCAATTTCGTGAACTATTGCTCAAAATGAAATTATATATCAAAAAAAAAAAAGGAGGAGAAATTCAATATAGTATAATTTCCTAAAAAATTAAGAAAATCAGTGAAATTTCGCTGATAAGTACTCTTGAAGTTGCAAATTATAGTTGCTGTTTTCTCGTTTTGAGCTTAAGTCTACTTTGAATTATCAAACATCACGCAGAAACGGCGGTATGAAAAAAAACTTAAAACAGCAGAAAAATTACTTTATGCTGGCTTTAATGCATTCATTGAAAATTACGTTCTACAGAATTCATATTATTCTGACATGATGCCATATCCTAAGCCACAATCAAGGACCTGTCAATCCTCCTTTGACTGTAGCATAAATCTCGCTTTAACTGGGTAGACTGAAAGATCAAGATATTCAGAGACTGCCTGCTATCCAGCTATCCATGGAGACTGAGGCTACATCTTGCCGTATTGCTGAATTACCTTCTAATTGATATATTCACTGTGAATGAATTGTAGCAACGAATGAAAGTAGTCATGTGGTTGATGCATTTACAATCATTCTCAATTAAAACGTTTATACCCACGAATTTCATGTACTCCCGAGAACGAAGCCCGAAGCCCATTATAAATGATCGATATTCATACTACATAAAATTTTAAAGCTTTGCATCTCTGTAAAGTCTATTAATTTAATATCCATTTGATTGACTGACTTAAAAAAAATATGTCTTTATTAATCAATATTCAAGTTATCTACTTCAGAGCAATCAAATTTAGTTTGAAAAACTTCTGATAAGTACTTCTTACTAAAGTTTTGAGCTTTTTCGAAGGTGCAATTCTTATCTCTTTAGTTGTTAAAAATTCCTACCCTTTCATTAGTCCCTTTAGCTTTTAGAACAAGTGGAAACAGCGGAGTCAAATAATATGAATATGGTGGCTGAGGCAATATTTTGATATTCTTTTTGTCCCAACAAATCGCTCACAATAAAACTCTTCTATCATCTAGGACTCTAGTAATCAAACAGATAAGGCTGTATAGTGTAAATTGTGAGCAAGCATTCGGGACGAATTTGCCATAATAAAAAAGTCGTCGGTAGGTATCTCCAAAAGATTGAAAAAAAATCTCCTTATATTTTATTCAAATTTATATAAAAGCAGCGTGTTAAGAACCGAATCCATAACTTTACTTCTAGTGAGAAATAATTTACCATTGATAAGGTATATGACCTTCTTTACAGAAGTGACTGTATTTGTGAAATTTTTATTGAATTTCAAAAGAGTGTGTAAAGGTAAATATTAAAAACTTTGCCCCTCTATACCATCTTTCTCTCCTTTGTTGTTCTTAAATAGGCTGAAACTATATTTTCCAGTCCAGTTTCATATAGACCGCAATTATAAATTCGGTAAGTTGATGTCCCTTACGTGCATAAGTGGCGCACGTGATTAGGACTTTTTTATATCAACTATGCTCTCTTCATAGTCCTTTTCAGTTTCCTTTTCAGTTCGCTAAGCCTCCCTCCTCCATTCAATATGTTCTCAGATTCCAGGCTCTGAATAAAGCTTAGAATAACTTACTTCCGCAAAAAATCCTCTAACTATGCAGAAAAAGGTCCTAAAGAGTTATTTTAACTATAATTCTTATGGTATCAAATTGGTATTTATATTTCATCATGAATAGAATATAAGTCACCTGGTGATTTCTCTCAACTTAGGATATACGTATATGCAGTCCTGCAGGTAGCAAGTGTTTCTTCATACAACACTTTTCAAAGTATTTTCCTCAGAGGCAATGGTTCAGTTGTACTTTGCACCATTTTCAAACGTCAAGTTTCCTGTGAGTTTTCTCATTGTCTATCTTGTCATCCATTACTTACTTGAAGGCATTTTATTATTCACATTTCTGTAGGTTAGACATATAACAAATTCTCTAAGATTGTTCAACCGTTTAAAAATTTTTCATTTTATGTGTTATATTTTCATAAAACATGTTATTGTTGATTGTTCTTTTCGTTTCTATCAGTAACTTTTCTCACCACATTTCATTAATTATATCCTGCACGAATTAGATATAAACTTTTATTAGCATAAGTTGGTATCTACCAATTATGCTAATATTAGTTAAATACTATATTATTTTAATTTTTATCTTTCACACAAAACTACTTACTAACTGGCTGGTAATAACTAAGCAATTAGCCGTAACTTTGTTTTATGACAACAGTTTTAAAAGGCATTAAGCATTGTCTTTTCGTGTTTTTTTTCGTTTTTTTCATTTGCTAACTTTTGCTAGAGATATTTTCTTCTTGAAGCAACAACTTCAACACCCGCATACAGAGTTCTGCCGACATCAGTATCGTTCCTTCTCATTGTACATCTTTTACGATTATTAACTATTATTTCAAGCAAGTTTAACTTTGGAAGTTTTTTCACTCTGTTTTCGTAATAGTTTCAATATTTTTCTTAGATGTTTATCAAAAGGATTTATTAAGTGTTATCCTGCCAGAACTTTTGTATAATTTTCCTTTTCATAGAAGTATTTTTTGCTGTCTGCTTTCTGCTTAAATGAGAGGGTTGTGTGTTATTTTGGCAGATAGTGTTATGATTTATTTAAGACTTTAACCTTAATAAAATAAGTAACATTATTATACTCGTATAAACCGAATTTTATTTATACTAAAATATTATTTCAAAAAACAAAAGCGAACTAGCCTAAATAATTTATATTGTATAACGAGTTCTTTTTTTACTTTTTTTTTTTGGCTTAAAATCGCAGGAACATTCATTGGCATCAGCCAACGTTTTCATTTTTCAGGAACTGTATCGGGACATAGAGCGTTCTTCCAGTCTTTGTCAGCTGTTTCTACGCGATGCCTCTCTTGTATACTCAAGTAACAGAATGACACAGCTGTCAGCCCATGAGCATACAATTACGTCTTTCTATGTATTTTCCACATTCATTAACGGTCCATCATCGTGTTAGATTTTGATCACCCCCGGGCTATTTTATTTCCTCGATGCTCTCCAGCTTCTCAATACAGAAGGGTGGCGAGCATTCCCGGCTCGCCGCATGAGAGAATCTCCATGGAGGATCTAGCAAACCCCGCACGTGGGAGCTGTACCGCATAGATCCGATTGAATTTCGGTCACATCGGCATAAACGAGTACATATTCATACCTGAGTCATATCACTGAAACCATCTGTCATCCGCACTGTGATGTGACAAAAAGTTCGAAATATGACATGAAAATATACTGCGATTCTTAGAAAAGGTTTTCAACCATTTAAATTTTGTATTAAAAAAAATTCAACAAAATCGACAACCGCGTGTGTAAAAAATATTTCGGGATTTTTACTAGAATTTTGACCAATTCACATTTAAACGATTTCTTGTGTGGAATGATCTTAATAAAACAAAAATTTCGAAAATTTTTGTCGTGCCGTATGACAACCTTTCGTAAAAGACATCAAATTTTCTATAGAAAATATTTTTTATTCGAGTTAAATGTAACAATACAAACTAATTCGCAGTATTTTTGAGTTAGACAAAATATCAAATATGAATTCAAAAAGAAGCCCTTAAGTGTCAATACTATGGCAGCCGAATGCCAATATGGTTGTCAGTTATGAAAAACTTGTATGTCTTTGCTAATGTCTTCTAAAAATGATAAAGCATAGTATCAGAGTATCATAGTCTCAAAACCTTGAACACTTTGATAAAGCAGTATTCCAAACGATAATGAAAGGCGCTTCTGGCAACTGAGATTGTCAACCATATATTTGTAGTTGCCGAATAGCAATCCAACTGAAATGTTGTTTAAAATAGAGCTGCAGGACACATATTCATTGGGCTTAATAGAAAAGCACAAATAAGTAAGATCGATTATGGAGGGCAACCGAACTTCAATTGAGTTGCTATTCGTCAAACACAAATTTGTAATTGTCAGTCTCAGTCTCGAGATGACCCCTGCATTATTATTTGGAATACTGTTCTATCAGACTTTCATGTTCTGTATTATAATTTTAGCAGAGTCATAAACGTTTGGCAATTGCCGTCCAGGATCGAACCATTATAGTTTTCAGTTGCCTGTTGTCGTCCTTTATATAATTTTAGAAACTCGCAACCATTATGTTCTCCAGTATAATTAGTTCACACATACATTCGGTTGTGTTACCAACGGGCTAATAAACTAAACAGCAATTTAGTTCTTTTCAGGCTAGTGAAAGGATATTCCTTAGAGCTTAAGCAAAAGTTTAATGTTTTTATTTGACTTAAACTTTTGCCAGATAAAAGGATATAAATTGAAAAACTGCCATAATTTATGCTCGTTTTTTGCTTTAATAACAATTTAATAAGAGCGAAACTAGAATGCTGCATGATAAGGTTGTCTACAATATGGCGTATAAGTTTAAGTTAAGAAGAAAGAACTAAATAAATATTTATGCTTATGGCATTAACAAGAAAACGTAAAAATTTAAGCACAACTCTAAAAATTAAATTAACAAATAAACGTGCCTAATAATTGATTTTAAGGTGCGTCATTGAAGTTAGGATGTTATCGGAAAGATAAGCAGCTTTTCATTATTGCAAGTATACTTTAAGTGGGAATTATCAGATAAGCTTTAGTTTTTAAAAAACTTTTAAACATATGTTTTCGCTAAGAGTCGATACTACAAAATTTTCAACTAAAATTTGTGTATTTTTTTTTACAAAGAGTTACAACAAATGTGGTTAAGGATAATATGGTCAATCAAGATCTTTTATAATCTCTAAATGGGGTCATACGAATCCAGTCGATTTTAATGCTCGCACAAACGTATGATAATACTTGTTGCTCCATCTGTAATTATGGGCGATATAAATAGTGAGAAGTCAAAAGCTCTTGATGTTCTTGGTATGAAAATTCAGTGTGATGCTCGATGGACTGAGCACATTTTTCATATTGCTAAAGAAGCATTCACGTGCCTCGGCTTTTTAAGACGGTGCAAGAGGTACTTTACCCCTACTGATATCCTTACCATTTATAAAAAGTATGGGCCGGTGCTTTAAACTCTACTGGATCGAGCATAGGAGAGGGCGAAAAGACTCATTGGTGAAAGTAGTATAGCCAATAGTATTGACTCACTGGAGCATCGTCGGAAATTGGGATTTGTTACGCTGTTTTATCGTTGCTACAATGGAATGTGCTGTAATGAAGTAAGGGAATATATTCCCGAGACCCGCTCATATTTTCGAACAACACGTTCTTCATTGAGAGCGCATTTATTTGTGGTCGATATATCAGCGAATCGAGCTACGCATTACAGAAACAATTCATTATTTGATTGAACGATTCGTATATGGAACGAGCATCCATCAGTTGTGTTCCCTGCCAAACGTAACGTGGAGAGGTTCAAATAGAATGTCCACTACTCTCACTACTCCCTCTTTCCTCCTCACCAAATCCTATTTTGCTAATTCCAGCACAATGCACTGCATAAATAGATGTTGTCCCCTCAGTACTGGTCCAGTCAAAAAATAGTAAGGTCACAACTTCAATTCCCTACCGTTTTCGCAGATGTTGCCAAATATCACTAGGCTTTGATATTCATGATGTACACATATAGAGAGTTAGTGCCAACAAGCTACAAAGCTATACACGCCTCAATAGCATGGGAAATTAAGACCACAGGCGTGAATCGAAACCGACACCTTAATTTTTAAGTGTGTACTACGCACACTTTAGTCAGCTGATCCCGAAGTTGTAGGGTATAAGCGGCTTTTCCGGTACATTGTTTTGTTTTGTGTTGTTATCATGTTGAAAATAAAAAGCGATAGAAAAAGTCTATTTTTCAGCACTATACGTTATATTCTATAAACTATCCATTGTTGATACTATATATTCCGAACTCCTCCAGCTGCCATGCATCCCTATATAAGTCCCGCTGCATACTATTTGCTAAATGCAATTCTGCAAAAAAAAAATTGGCGAAAACAGGTGAATTCCAAAAAGGAAATTTGAAGGAAATTCGCTGCCTGTTTTTATTTGTACAGTTAAGTTTAATTTTTTGTGATCTAAAACAGTCCAAAATATATGGAAAATATGCAGGAAGAAAAAAACAAAAGGTTTATGCATATAAATCAAAATGCAGCTAAAATTACAAATTTTTTTTGCATTTATCTTAAATGTGCAGTTATTAAATTTTACTTAAATAAGGAAATCGCCAAAAGTTTTGAGGAGTACGAACAGAAAATAGAGATATTGTGCAGTTAAAATAAAAGTACTTTTATAGAAAACTACAGTATAGTGTTGTGTTTCAGAACGCTAATACACCAATACACCCAATACACCATATTAATACGTCTTATTTAAAACGATAAATCGCTTGTCCAGCTTGTTTGGGCTCTTTTCCAAAAAAATGTGCAGTAGTGCTAAAAATTATCGTGTTCTTTTCTAAATATTTTGCACAGAAAACGTGTAAATATGTAATACATTTTGCACTCAACGATCTTTCGACGTATGTCTTATTCATTTCGTTTTTATAAATAAAATTTGTTAAATTTTCGCTTACGTTTTTGTTTTTGTGTGAAAAACATAAATTTTTCATAAATTTTAATGTATGAATATTAGATATTCATTTTAATTTATTTTTTAAACTTAAGGTCTCTCTTGTTTTACTTATCGATATTTCATTAACTTCCGAGTGTCATTATCAGGATATTTTTTATTTCATATAAACAAAACAAATAAATACCCTGCAGGATGGCGCTCGAAGAGTACCGAAATATCGACAAATAAAATAAGGAAGACTTATAGTATTTCTTAAAAATTATATTCAATTGATTGATTAAAGCGGCCAAAACGAAGAAACTTGAACAGATATCAAATATCCCGTAATAGAATCATACTCTGAATCTGATTAGTTGTTTCAACATTCCTTTGTCATCACATAGTTGTATGTTGTAAGTTGCTTGAACAATGCAAATATTGCTAAAGAATTCAAAACTTTTTAAATATAAAATAAGCCTTAATATTAAATGCAACACCAAACAGCCATTTTTTGTTCTATTGTGAGCCTAAAAACCATCAGAAAAACTCTTTCAATTTTTTCAAAAAAGAACACATCAGTGGCTTAAAAACGTTTTATTCCATAAGTAGAGGCTGTGTTTTAAATGTCTCCTCTGCTATGAGAAAGAGTTTATCTTCTACTATGTACATTTGTGAAGTCCTTTCTTGAACGGAGCCCTGACAGCACCGCTACAGTTATTGGTACGTCATATGGATATCAAGCCATTTCATTCCTGATGTATACGACAGTTGCAACATTTAAGCATGTAGTCCAACTATGCTACAAATAAAATTTTTATAGTCGAAAGCAAGCGTGAAGAATGTTTATTGTGACTAAAGCAGGGATTTAACTTCGAAAAATAACTATAATACTTCTTTTTGTCACAAGAACACATTGTTGGTTACAAGGCATTTAATTCTCAAATGTCTATGCTCACAATATGGACGTATACAAAGAGTAGCTTTTAGTTGCCATATGAATACGAGTATAATGTACTTATCAACTTGCCTAAGTAAAGTAGCAGTGAGTTCAAAACTTATCACATTATTATTTTTCGTTTCCCGTAAAGAATACAAACACCTTCGTTCTTTTAAAACAACAACACACTATTTAACACTTAAACATTGTGGATTATATTTATGACTGCACTTGTAAGTGGGTCTTTTACGAGTATATCCACATTATAACAGAACCGAGATTATTGTTTACGATGTTTAATGATGCTTTCGCAAACAATATGTTGCACGAGAGGAATAAACGTTGATACAGTTTATTTGCACAAGACTCGCGTAAAATATGTGTATGTATGTGTGTATGTATGAGCATGCAGAAACACGAAAGTACATGTCTAATGATATACATACATATGACTTAAAAGTCATGTAAAAAGTAAATATTATTGGCAATTAATAAAAAGTCAAACACTGACAATTAAGTCGGAGAGTTTTTTTTTTAATTTCCAATGAATTAATTCGTTTTTGGCTTCATCAAATACAATTTAATTAAAAAGTTCAAAGCTTAACGCCTAGAGAAATATGACCATAATGGTAATCATGTGGAAAAATATAAAATTTTGTACTTTCTAGCACGAAAATCTTATGCGTTTTCATTATTAAGGAAGTGTTTGAAAATAAAAATCCTAGACATTTGCAACAAGTAGAAAAGTTATGCGAATTATAAAGTTCATTCTAGGGAAATAATCTCATTTTAATCGTTAGTTAACGGAAAAATAATGAAGTTTTGATAGTTATGGAATGAAAAAAAGAAGTAATTCTTTTCTTAGAAAGAAACAAGAAAGTATGAAATACAGAGTTTTAACAGAAGCGGGATAGTGACCCTAATATGAGGTTATGATAAGAGATGAGATAATAACCACTTAACAAACGAGCACTAGTATGCATTTGGATAGTGTATAACGATAGTATGCTTAAGGATGTTCCGAGAGCGTTAACTCCTCATAATAAGTCACTTATATACATTACTAAATTTGAGAGTTGTGCTTTTCTTCCAACGGCATTTACTTAAATTTGAAATGCTTTTCCATCATCATACGTTAAATTTCAGCTTTGTGACATCTTCAGTGTTTTTTTTTTACTCCGAAAATCGCACATAGCCGAAACCGGTCTATTTACAAACAGATAATCCAAATCACTTAACTTGCCTCAAATCGGGTCATATCGATGTGTATCTAACATTATTTCAGGCTCTCCTTGCTACATTGCAACTTAGCATTGGATACTCGTATTTTGTACCATTGTTTACAGGATTATGTTGCCTGCAATTGGAGAGAATTGGGTACTAAGATCGTGGATACGATCATCGCGTGAGAAGGTTTCTTCATTAATGTGCACAAAGTAGAAAGAGCTTAGTGCATAGTGACAATGTTAGTGAATCTATTCGTCACAGTTTTAGCAAATTACACCTCTGGAGACCATGTCACCTGACGAAGCCTTAGCAAGCATTGGACCGATGTCAGATTTTATACCTAATGACATGCCTCACAACAGGTGTCTTTCAAATTAAGGTGAAAAACAGTTTCACTAATAACACACAGACAACTTATTTCTCAAGAAGTCGCAACAATTTATCCATGTCCACAAATACATCTTAATTTAAGTTTGCAGCACTCTTGAATATTGAAACATTGGAGTCCGTGTTAACATGTGTGGCAGTGGCGGATATTCGTATGATTGTCGCCCTCTTAACACAATGGCTTTTAAACGATCATACGCTCTGTTTGTGTTGTTAGATTGCACTGTTCATATTGAAAAAACGCTTTATTTAATTCATTGACAATATTTGATAAAAATAAGGCATTTTATGATAAATTAATAGTATAACAATTGGGCCTGCATATTTTCCCAGATAATGTTTTATAATATGAAGCTTTAAAAAATTTTATTAAAAATGGGTAGAGTTTGAAAGAACACATTGGAACATAATGGTTCTTAAATGATAAAGAAGCTCATGGGAGTTCTCGACAAGCTTTCCTGTATTTTCAGAATAAGGTTTTAGGAGGTAATTACTATTTAATCATTTTAATCTAATGCACTGAAATTTCCTTTAAATAAGGGAGTGAATGTGAACTCTTTGGCACAGCCTTTGCAGTGGTATTAAGCCACATGATCTAGATGATCAATTCAAATGATATGAATAATTTTCAATTAAAAATTAGAAAATTTCTCTTGCCTCTTGTTTAAATCACATGTCATCCAGATTATTACCACTCAATCAACATTCAAACAAGAACTTGGTTATCATTTGGCAGTTGCTAGTTATTCTTGCCAGCAACAGTAAATAGAACTTTCTTGGCCGCTGTTTTACTCGATGATTTATTATTATCAGTTGAAAGTATTATTGTACAGATTTTTTTTTTAGCATTTCCGATTGATAATATTTTTAAATACAACGAAAGCTTATTTTTCTCTCTGAAGTGCTCCACTATTTTCATCTTGAACTATCACTTGTTAAACAGTTTTTGTTTTTTTTCGTTTTGCCATTACTTACCTTAAAATGGCGGCAAGTATAAACCTACCCAAGATTTTGGAATACTTTATTTTAGCATTCCACTTAGTTTAATACGTAGTATTAAAGGCTTTTAATTACACATTTCTATTGCCGGAAACAGCTTAACAGCACTTTATTCTTAACACTTCAGACTTGACTTTATTCCCGCCATTCAACAAATACTTGGATGCAATTCATTAAATGTATTTAACTTTCTTAACGTCTATTGAACTTACATTCTAAAAAGACTCAACTCAGCTTGGCTACAAATTAAAAAGGAACTTAAAAAATTGTTAATGTTTCGCAAATAATATTAATTAATTAAATAAATAAATAATGCAATGATTGACACCGCAAACGGAGTGACGTTTCTTAAGGGTGTGAAGTACACGTACTTGTATTTTTTCCTGCTCTGATCACAAAAAACGGCTTTTAGCTAAAGAGGAGTAATTCAAGCGAAGAAGATTTGCAATTATATTAAATATATATGTTAGAGATTGTGATTAGAATGTTATTCGAGTAAAAGGTTTCGAATACGGGAAAGGCTTATAATTATTTTCAATAAAAAAATACAAAACTCAAATAAGGAATTTATCAGGGAGAATTGCGAAATTTTGAAATGAAAGTAGTACTCATTCGGATTATTTCTAGCAAATTTACTGGTAACATAGACTTCCCATTCAAAAATTTATTTTAATTTGATACTATTTTGTACGTTGAATCCGAAATTTGTTGGCAAGGTTTTAAGAATCCTATTAATACAAAATCGATAAGTAAGTAAGTAAGTAATGTAATGGGGGTTTGGCCCAGGATGGCCCTTTGCACTGCGACCATTGCTGATCTATTGTGCTTCCCCTGTCCCTAACAGTTTAATACGTTCGCAAATAGGATCAGCTCCTTCAGTGGGAGCATTAGCAGATCCTCTTCACTCAGCGTATATGCATGTAGAGTCCTGTGTCTCCTGTGGCAAAATGCCCCACAATTTGTTATCAAGTGTTCCATCGACTCCTCATCTTCACCGCAAAATCTGCAGGTGTACAATAAAGTGACTAGAAACGAATTGGTTTTGAATAAGTTACAAGTAACCAAAAAAGCATCTCGAAACCTCTTAACACTGAACCGAATAACCAACGGATATTTCATAAATCCATTAGCACTAATTTAAATGAGTCGACAAATCGATTAAGCGTCCAGAAACCGATCATAAATTAAGCGTAACACCAATAAAGCATATCTAAACTTATTAGCATTGCAACGAATATATAATATGTCAACTATAAACGTATTCGTATCTAATCGAATAACTTATAAAATGTAAAGAAAGCCATAAAACATTAAACGAGTCATTAAGACTGAATGGAATAACCAATGAAGTTTCTAGAAACCCCTGTGCATTGAATCGAAAACCCAATAAAGCAGTTAAATGTCAATCAGTAGTCAATCGACTAAAGGAGTAAGCAACTCCGTACCGCTTATTTCAATGAATCGAATAGCTAATAAATCATCTAGAAGTTAATTAGCACTCAACCCGATCACCAATAAGTTATCCGGCAACTAACGGGCATATGATCGAATAAATAATAACGTATAATAACTGAATCGAATAATCCCAAGAGGACTAAAAAACTAATGAGCCATCAATTTTGAAAATCAACGAAGTATATAGAAACTAGCATTAGTCAAATGAAGAAGAATTATCTAGAAACCTATTAGAAACGAATCGATTAGCTAATAAACCACCGATTAGAATAATCTACAGTGTTCAGAATTCCATTAGTATTCAAATTCTTAATTGCAAATTCATTAGCATTGAATCGAATAAATAAGTCATCTATACTTATCTATGAGCTCTCATGCGGTTAATGCATAAAGCTTTCAGAAACCCACTAAATCAAGAAATAAACTATATAGAAACATATTTTTTATATTATCTAATGAACTTTACACTAACCTAATTGCATCGTCCCTATTAGTATTGGCAAATTCCACTGTCTTTTACGAGACTTCTAAGTTGTGACCTGTGACTTTTGAATTCTTCACCAGATAGTTCTAGGACGTCCTCGATTTCTCTATCCCTATAAGTTCCATTAGAAATTAGCATTACCCCTTTTATCAATTTTATTTTCTTCGCCGAATTTCAGTTTTTATGGGAAGCATGTTGGTATTTTTTTTGGAGCGAATCCTGCTTACTTATTCGCAATGCCCTGAATATTTTCATGTTTCTCAGTAAATATTTGCTTGTAAGCACTTAAAGCTTTTATAAGAATATGTTCACGAATTTCCAAATATCGCTTCCATATAGTAGGATCGATTTAACATTTGTATTAAATATCCTAATCTTGTGATGTTTGTATATCTGGCAAAACATATACGAAGATGCATATGTGTCACAGGCTTTATTAATGTCCTTATTCACACCACCATTCAACCACATTACTCTAGTCAGGTGGTGGTGGCATGGTGTAGTGGTTAAAGTGCTTACCTGCAAAAGCAATTACCCCAGGTTCGTTCCCTGGCAGAGTACAAACTATTTTTATCATGATTTTTCGAGTTTTAAAATTAAGTGGCTCTAGCCACCGTTCAAAACATCAATCCAGAAGCCCGCTAAACTCTCTTCGCCCTGGAAAAGAGGATAACATCATGACAAAGGTCAGGAAGCCGTCACCTCCTGGGGAAAAAGGTAGGAATCAAAGGTTAGCAAGGTTCCTCACCACATAGAGGGCGTTGTTTCTAGGCAACGACAGATGGCAGCCCCATTACCGTAGGATCTGCTAAAGTAGACCAATCATCTACTTAGCTGGAACAGCAGCCGATTACGAAACTGATACAAAGCAAAAATAACAATGTAAAAACAACTGGAACAACTCGTGTAAGATGGAGGTGCTTTGTGGAAGCCAAATGCTCCCAAGAGGGGTAATGCAGAAAAAAAAACTCTAGTCAGGTCATTATGATCCATGATATAGTCAATGATATTACCATTTGCAATTACTGGAGTTGTTGGTTGTTATTCCTATAACCTTTGTTTTTAGAAAATCGATTTTTAATCCAATGTTTAGAAAGGTCGCAAAGCATCTGGATACTGATTGGTGGCGAAAAGAAAAACCTATAAGGTATTTAGAAATTACCATGAATCAAGCAAATATCAAATCATTAAGAGCTGCTAATAAATCAACCTGAAATCTATCAGCCCTAATACGAAAAATTCATAAAGCAGCTAGAAATCCATTAGCACAGAATCGAATAACCAATAAAGCATATTGAATAACGCATTTAGGAATCCATCCAGAAAGAAATAAAGCTACCAAAATGGAGTAGCAGTGAATTGAAAGAAAATTCGCATTAAGCATTGGAAACCCCGGATGGAGCAACCAGTGAATAGAATAACTAACTAAGCACTTACAACCCCATTAGTTTTATATCGAATAACCAGTAAAGCATTTAAAACTCGAATAACCAAGAAAGCATCCAGATAAGCATTGAAAAGCAGCATTTGTGTACATTTCATTTAATACCACCAGCTCCCTTAAATTGTTGATTAGTAATGATGAGTAACATGAAGCAACACAAAATACAACATAAAAAACTGATGAATGAAAAAGCAACACTTACTTACCCCTCCCACCTTCCGTACGGTAAGGTGATGCGGAGTCATGATGAGGTTCCGGCGCAGTGTTTTGCGTATCCAACATATTGCTGTTACGTGGTGGAATTTCTAGAAAATTTAAATAGAGAAAAAGGAAAGTCACACAGAAAGTACGAGTACATGACATGATGGGATTAAATAAAATAAAATTATGAATGAATTGAACAAATTACACAGAAATAAAGTATTTAATGAATGAAATTTTACTATGTAGGTGTTTGATGTGGAAACATTTGTTGCAACAAATACTCACTTATACAGGGAGCAATATGGGAACGACTCTGTTGGTAGCCACGAGCACAGCGATTGCATGTTAAGCCGGTAACACCATCCTTACAAGGACATTGACCGGATGTATGGTTGCATGTTTTACCCGTTGATCCAATGGGATGACATTCACATGCTGCAAAGAAATAATATGGGGTAGATGCATTAAAGATTTGCTTGTAAAAAACATTTCATATTTATTGTGCTTTATAATTCATTGATGTTTTTACTTGTATCTCAATATAAATCTTAATTATTTTGTTTAATTACGAAGGAAGACGGGCAGAGCACACTTGACTGCAGATGATTTGCATACGAGTGTAGGATTTTTTAATTTTTTTGTTTTGCAATTTTTAAATGTATTTTCAATATATAGAGTATATACATATATGTAAATTTCATCTTTAATATGCATTTAGCTTCTTCGCAGACTAAAAGATATTTTTTTTTACTAATTTGAGCGTTAACGTATGGTCTGGTAAGAGAATAAAGACTGGGGATGGGTACTGCTCATGTGATTGCTGTGAATTATTTTCCCGTGATCACATGTGAGTAATTTTATATAAGCAGTACTTTCGCATGATTATTTGGTGATTAGAAATTTTAAACAAAAATCGGAAATTTTGAAATGATATAGAATACAGTGAAGTGCACGCAGAGGCTAAATCAACTCTTCTTAATCACATTCAATGTATTGTAAAATGCAAGAATTTGCGGAACAAATAGAATAATCATAATTTAGAGAAATCAAGTTATGATTTATAATACTTTTATGAAAATAGAAACAGTTTATTGAAAGTAAGTCTGGACAAAATGTTTATGACAAAAGTATTTTTTTGTTGAGGTGCCCCTTTTCCCAAATTAAAATTTTACTCATTCAACGAAATGTTGAGTATTTCGTGTCAAAATTTGTGTAAGCGGTCGCATTAAGTTTAGTCAGTCTGTGGTATATTACCAGGTACGAGGTCTGTCCAATAGAAAAGTTGAATTTTGAAATTTCTCGGGCTGCGTGCATTCGATTAGCGATTTTTTTATGTCGGCACACTTGTCTCGAACATACATATGTTCTTAGTTGAGTTTGTTTGTGTTTAGCTTAGTATGTTTGTGAAAAGCATAACACCTAGACGTGTTGTGCTTTTTTGGCGATTTTCTGCTGTGGAAGAAAATGGATCAAAGAATTTGCATCAAATTAAGTGCTCAAAAGCACTTGAAATGTTGAGAGTGGTATATGGTGATTTTACCCTGAGTCAAAAAAATGTTTACAAGTGGTACAAGCTTTTCAAAGAAGATGTGAATGATGACGCTCGTTTTGGAAGTTCCATCAAATTAAAAAACCGATGAAAAATGTTGAGAAAGCGAGGAATCGTATTGAGAATCGTAGAATCACTATTAAAGAAATTTCCGAGGATGTCGGCATATCGGTTGGCTCATGCAATACAATTTTTTCGACAATCTTGGGCAAGAAGCGCTGGCAGTAAATTCCTGAAATTGCTGAACTTTGAAAAAACCGTCGCATGGGAATCGCGCAGGAAAAGTTAAATGACGTTAACGAAGATCCAGATTTGCTTAAAAAGGTCATAACTGGTGACGAATCATGGGTATAGGGTTATGACATCGATACCAAAGTCCAATCATCCAAATGGATGAGCCAAGACCAAAAAAGCACACCAAGCTCGATTAAATGTCAAGATTTTGCTGACTGTTTTCTTCGATTACCGTAGAGTTAATGTATCATAAGTTCTTGCCAACATGGTCGTACGGTTAATAAGGAATATTATCTTGGAGTTTTGCGTCCCTTGCGAGAAGCAATACGAAAAAAAAACGTCCGGAATTGTGCGTCACGATAGTGCACCTGCTCATTCGTCATTTCTGGTTCGTAATTTTCTGGCCGAAAAGAATACCGTAATCAATATGATATTCATGAATAAATAAATATTTTTTTGAGAAAAATCTAAATTCATCTTTTCTACTCAACAGACCTCGTATGCATATGGAAGGTAGTTAGGGATTTTTTTAAATAAAAATATTTTCCTCAATAGAAATAGTAATTTGGACAAAGGCAATTTATCAAATAAAATAAACTTAAACTTCATTAAATTCATTTATTTTATCTTATTAATCAGATGAACGCTTGGCTAAAAATAATGAATAATAAATGCATGAACGTATTAGTGAAAAATCTTTTGTAGTGAACTTCCATCACTGCGGTTGAAAATTAACACACGAAAACATCTCTAATAGGAATACAAAGGATTTTATTTTAAATGATTAAAGTAAAAATGAACAATGCGTGTGTTTTACATATTCTTTTTTTTTGTAATAAAAATAAATTCCTTCAACAGTTTTTTCCTCAAATCGTTTTTACTAACCGATCGTTTTGGCAAAAAAAAAAAAAATTTGGCTTATGTTGTTTAACAAGACCTTCTAGGAATCTGACTGTAGGTAGCTAAAGAACTCGGAAGCCAGTCAAAAACACTGACCCAACCCAACCACCTTTAACCAATAAACTTCCTTCCGCGACCATACCCACTTGGTCCCCAAAGGGTGCTCACGAAGTAATAAAAAGTTACACGGGCCACTGGTTTCCATGGCACAAAATAGGTCCCTGTTCAGCCGTGATTTGCGAAATCGAAACAATTGATTAGGGGAATTGAATTCTCGGAATTTAAGATCCCGTGAAGCCTGAGAAATTGGTAGCATCTCATTCGTCATTAAAATTATTATATGTACCTTCGTTGCCCTATTCTTTCACGACAAAGATCCAAATGTCTTAACAAACCAAATACCCCAGAAGCCACTTCACCAAGCTACCAAAACATGATGGAACTCCAATTACGCCCCCCGTGAGGCTTATATATAAAAAAATAACCAACTTAGAAATTAGTAAATATGAATCTAATGGCAATTTAATATTTATTGCCAATAAAGGATTTTTTTACAATATAAAAAACTTTTCAAGAACTTCTTTAAATATCAAGATTATTTGTGCAGATATATGTATTGAACATATTTTGTTGTTCTTAAAATTCATTTAGCTCAATCAAATTTCATTCCAAGTTTTTAATTTTTCGTTTCGCTGAAAGGAAAAGTTCAGTGAAGCAATTTATTTCGCTTGATATCTTTTAAATACTTCTGGACTCATATGTGTGAGCGTATGCACATTTGACTGCATGTACTTCATTTATATTTGGCATGTAGCAATTCATTTGCTTCTGTTTCCATTGTATTATTCATAAAACAGCCATGCAGCCGACGTGAGTGGCAACTGTTTGTTTACTGCTTGTTCCATGTTGTTGCTGTTTTCTGCTGTTGCATCTGATGAAGCAAATTCCTGTTGCAATTCATTTGATCTGGTCTCTTGGCTGAAAGCTAATTGCTAATGAAAGTGGGAATGTCTTTTCATTTGTATTTATCGTTTATTCATTTGGCACAATTGTTTGTTGTAGATGTTGGGTCTTTGTTTGGTGGTTGGTGACACCCTACAATTATTGTGTGAGAGCAGAGAACACTTACTTACTTACGGTGTAAGTGATACTTCTCAGGTAGTACATATTTGTTTAAAGGAAATGAAGGATATGCTTTGAATACGAGGGGTGTTATTTAAGTTCTTAGGTAATTAGGGAAAAATCATAATTTGTTCGTTGAATAGTGATAGTATTTTAACAAAACGAAGCTTGAAAAATAGTGCCATTTCCAAGGATAAATGGAAAATTTTCTAAATACATTTTTTTTAAATATTTGTTACGTTACGTAGTACTTACTATTGCATGTTTGATCGAATCAGTCGAGTCACTTTTTTACTCTAACTGGTGCACTTCAAATTAAAAAAAAACAAATTGCCACTGTTGGAAATAGAGCAACAAGAAGAACCACCTTTATATAAATATTGCTAACAGCAGGTAGCATAGATTATTATTGTTTTGCATGAAATTTCAAAGGACTGTTTCGAATCTTACGGAAGCAATTCCAAATTATACCCTGCAAATTTATTTCAGACATCATAACATACTAATCGAAATTAGTTTACCAAATTATTATTAAAAAAATGAAGTTATAATATAAAAAAGACATGATTTCAGTTGGAAATAGGGCAAGTAGAACAAATAGCCGTCTTCCTTAATGCGATGATAGATCTTTGGCTTCGATGAGGATTGACGATATTATCTCACTTATGTTTGTACAGAGCCTCCTTTGGTTTGGGTATCATAGAGCCCATTAACGGGAATCTTATGTTACAGGACGAGACATACTTCAATTTAAAGGTTGAACTGTTGCACTAAAAATCTTAAATAAATTTTTTCTATAAACCAAATCGTTTTGGTGGAAATTCTTTATAAAACGCAAATGCAAAACAATTTACCTTTAAAATGAGGTAACGTGTGTTTCATCCCATAATAAATCATAATTTCTGTAATATTTCCCCACAAATATGTCCCAAATATGAAAATATATTTATATATGCCAAGTAGGAAGACATATTTATAATAAATATGTCCCAAACATGAAAACGTATTTGCCAAATATGTCACAAATACTAAAAAGATATTTATATATGACGTAATGATTTACGTCGAAACATACTTATTTACTTCGGCATATTTATTTTTATTCACTTTAAAATAATATGAGAATTCCATAGGATTACAAAACATATACATACTTAAGTATAATAGTAAGAATTTAGGAGGAGTATTTTGCGATAAATTGAGAGGCGTGAGTTAAAGACCGATATAAAAACTGAAAATTAGCAAACAAGGATTAGTAAATTTTTAAATCAAATCTGTATTGAAAAAAAATATCAGCCCCAGGACGCATGGTATTGCAATATATTTAATATATTGCTTGAACTGGAGATAAAATTTATAATACTTACTAGAAATAATACGGCTGTATGCTGATATTGAACCAAGATTTGTTTTATAGACTGAGATTCAATCAACATTACAAAAATTCAGTCCAAGGTGGAGTTCTTAAACTAAGACTTTTTGCTTTGAAATTTAAATTAAGTTAAACGTTTCGTAGTTGGTTTAAGAAAATTAATACTTAACGAACTTTTGGTAACGCTTTGGATTGATTCATGTACGAATTACTTGATTTTTCTTTCGGTTGTACAAGATGGAGCAAAAGTAATGTCATCATTGGAAATGGTTACCATTTTGTTATAAATAAAAAAAGAGCTCTGTTTTCATAAACAAAATTATTTGAAAGTGTAAAATTGATGACATTAATTGGAAAAAATTATTCCAGTCAAATGGTCATCTTTTGAGTTGATGCATAATTGCGTTCATTTTACGACAGTTTGAATTGTTACTCGGAAAACAATTGGCTCCGAATTGGCGATTTCTTATTCAATTCGTGACAATTGTGTACCTTGTAGCGAAATATATTCAAATCTTTCACCAAAAATTCGTTGCAAGGAACGTCTCGGACGACGAAATTCACATCTGCATTAAAACAACGAATTCAAAATTTGTCAAATAAGCAGTAACAA
Source organism: Germaria angustata (assembly GCA_963681545.1). Taxonomy (NCBI): domain Eukaryota; kingdom Metazoa; phylum Arthropoda; class Insecta; order Diptera; family Tachinidae; genus Germaria; species Germaria angustata. The sequence continues at coordinate 57,804,820 of OY813001.1, read as the reverse complement.
TAATTCCACGTTCCTGAGGTGTATATCGCTCCATGGCTTATTGACAACTAAATCTATATATCTACCTCATAACTGTCAAAGCCCAGTGACATTTGGTACCACCTGCAAAAATGTCAGCCGATTCAAATTTGATATTATTATTGCACCACCTTGTATAACTGTAATAATTCCAGCGGAATAATACTTCTGAGCAAAAGCAAGACTGGAAAATGACTTAAATGGCTTAATTCTCAATAAATTTTTTATGTCTGTCTGGAAAAAGTAATCATCTAAGTTTAAGTGGATTCACATCAAATTCCTTTTCGCCATCTGCAGCTTAATAATTACTTTAATGCAATGGAAAATTGCTCCTGCTTGCTCCTCTATTTGTCCGAAATAAACCGATATTTTGGAGCAGTGCAGATATCTAGTAAAAAAAGTGGCTGAGGGGAACTTCATTATACCCACCCCTTCTTTTGGGTTCAACAAAAGTCTCCTTAAAGGGGAGATTTCGAAATGGACATCGTCCAGGACATCAATGGATTATGTCACTCCAAGAAATTCCTACGCTTTGACGTTGGGAGTACGGATCTGGCTCTAAGACTGGACAGGAAAAGCTTACGGACGCTGGTAGGGGCGCTCACAGGCCATTACACTTGCTAAGCCCACTTATAAAGAATGGGCTTATCTGACACGGACATCTACAGATTTTGCGGTGAAGATGAGGAGTCGATGGAACACTTGATAGCAAATTGTGGGGCATTGTGCCACAGAAGACACAGGACTCTACATGCATATACGCAGTGAAGAGGATCTGCTAATGCTCCCATTGAAGGAGCTGATCCTATTTGCGAACGTATTAAACTGCTAGGGACAGGGGAAGCACAATAGATCAACAATAGTCGCAGTGCAAAGGGCCATCCTAGGCCAAACCCCCATTACATTGCAATTACAAAATTACAATCTAATAAAATGAAATCCATACATACATTCATATGTCGTCAGCAATCTCCATTATATACATATATTTTTTGAAACCTATGTAGAAACAAAGGCCTCCATGTGCCTCTGTTATACAAAATTCTAAAATCGCCTTACCCTTCATGTAATGGCATTATTTTTGTTTGTTTTTTGTTAGAGAAAAACTTTGTGCACGTGTAAAATCGGTTTCTTTTTAACTTAAAGTGCCGTAAAGATTATAGGCTGCCAAAAAATGCATTTGTGCAAATCTTTTGTTGCATTGATTCACATTGATTTTGTATTACGCTTGCATTTTTAAACTCAAAACTTTTTATTTATTTCAATATTTTTTGTTGTTGTGCTTAATAGGGGTCAAATCCATTTTAGCCAGATACGGCGAATAAGTAAGACAAAAGTTTAAGAATAAACATGCAGATACGTAAATCTTTAAAAAAATAAAAATTACCAATTTTAAATGTTTTTTTCTGAGTTAATGTTAAATTAATTTGATATTTCTTAACAAAGCCGAATTATGTCTGCTTTTGGTTTTTCTGTGTAAAACTTTTGAAAGCTCCTTTGTGATTCATAACCAGGGATAAAACAAAAAATATCCCATTTCCTTAGTTTCTGGTGAAAAGTTAGTATATCTACGATATAGTTGTTAAAAGAGATCGTTCCTTACAGCTGGCAGTTGGTATACACTTGAAACGAATACAGAGGCAACGATTTATGCCGTCTCAAGTATGGCTTGTAGTTCCTCTTGATGTCGATTGGAAACAGGATTCTGATAAATTTATGTTTACTAACAACAATTGCTGAATAAACAAGTCGAGTGCGATGGATATTATATTTTAAGGAATTCAACAGAAAAGAATATTCTTTTAAAACTACAAATGTAAAAGTTGCTTTGCTGTTAAAGTATAGTCACTGAAGTTGAAATGACAGTTTTTGATCGCAGTAAAAAGTAAGGACGGCTGCCTGTGGAAAGATGAAGAAATGCTCTGCGTCAAAAGAAGCTTTAGCAATAACGAATTCCTATCAATGAGAATTATATAGAATTGTGTGAAATTGATACGGCAGAAAATCTGATTTAAATAGCTGTGGAGAAGATGTCAGATCAGTTCGACGGACTCTAGAGTGGCGTCCGGAGGCCTTAAACGATTAAAGTTATAAAGAGATTTATTAAGTTTTTTATAATTGAATTTCTGTAGTTGCGAAAAAAAACTACGCTGAATTATAGTGATGGCCAAAGATCTTGCGGGCACAAGGGGGTTGACGGTTAGTCAATGTATAAATAAGTATAAATGTAATTAATGTATAATTTGGCATTCCCGGAAATCTGACCCAAGTACATAAATAAAATCCAGTAAATGCTATTTTATCTTAACGGATTAGGTGAAGTGCAAATAGGCATGAGGATCTAATGGAAAGAAGACATTTACGTTTAATTATGTCGCAACAAGTATGTCCCGCGACAAAGATTCGCAGTCGATAAGAAATCTCCAATAACGTGGGATACTGAAAGAAAATACGTAGCATGGATCACAAAAACCTGAATAGTAAATGATTATGTAGAAGAGGCATACACTCTTTTTGGAACCGGAGCACAAACCACATTGGTAAATAAGTTGATTGAGAAGTAAAAAGTAATATGTAATTAGCCGCAAATGGTGTTTAAAGAGCTCGAAGGCGTGTCAGCAAAAAAAAATAACTCAATATAATCTAAGTTACGGAAACTGAGTAATTAATGGAATACAGAGTCTCTAATCTGACAAAGAATACAAATGAGGAAGATTATGTATGCAGAATGTGGCTGGAAAAGGTTAAAACAAACAGCTCAGGTCGTATGTTACTGTCCCGACTTGGCTAGTACAAGGCTGAGATTACTTTGTTGGGGATTCTTATACAGTCGAATTCCGATAAGCTAAAATAGAGAATTGTTTTTCTGGTAACTTTTTGTTATTTTTTGTTTTTATATTTGAAGGCAAAATATATGGCACAATAAGACAACCAATGCTGACATTTTATTGGTTGCGATTAATACGATCGAAACAAGCCGTCACTGTTATTTTTGTTTCATTGTTTGCACTTTCGCAAAAAGTATTTTTATTAAAAGGGTCTTCGCTAAAGCGGATTTTTTTTAAAGAGGTAAAATGTTTGAAATTCATAAAAAAACAATAGATAAGAATTTTTCAACATTTTCTTCTATCAATAGAGTTTGCTTAACCGTATTCGACTGTGTATGGACTGAAACACTATAACAAATAAATTAATACACATTAGACGCCATGTGGGAACTCCTACTGAGTTTGGTGTTATCCATTATTGAGATTAAAAATATGCGGTCGTCGATCAATCGGCAATTAGAAATATTTGACGAAGAGTGCTAAAGCGCTGAAGATTGACATAAAAATTAACAGAGTCTATAATGGCAACGAAACGAGAAGGAATAAAAAGTTGAATCACCATCATCTTTTTCATTTTATTCGAACTTAATAGCAAATATATAATATCCTTATTATGTGAGTTATTGACGACATCAGCTCAACCCTAAAGAAAAATTTATGGTTTTGAGTACCTGTTGCCGATAACAATTGACTACTATGTGACAATTTTCTAAGCCTTAGAGAACAGTTAGAGTTTGCTCTTAAATTGTTGCTAATTATTGTCAAGTGAAAGTCATTTGTTTTTATTTTTAAATAGACACATTTTCATTTGGTATGGTTGTAATGACCCCCGCTTCTCATATTCAGTTTGTTAAAATATCCTACTGTTTTTCGAGGTGAGTTGAGCAAAAGACTTCTAGTAACTTTCTCATGCATATGATTTTGATGTGTGTCTAAGCAAACTGTTGTTGTTTGAGTGTCTAGTCTAAAAGCCTTTTTTGTTGTGTAGGGAAACATCAAAATGAAAAGTTGAAAATAAATTGGTTTTCATAAAATACATCTTTTAGCTCATTTAGTTTTTCACTAAGGCATATGTATACCCCATAGTGCACAGTGATGTTAAAAGCAAAATAAGTAAAAATAAATATTAAAATTTTAAAACTTATAGTTTAATATTTCTGAAAGGCCTAGTTAAATTAAATTAAGTAAAATTCAGTTTCATTGAACATTAGCGTTTAGTGTCCTGAGAATTAAGAGATACAAGATACAAAAGCTTTTCTAAGAGATAAGAATGCAAAAAATAGATTTATATCTCCTATAATTACTAAAGTCCGTCTGTACCATTGTTGATATATATAGCGTTCGGCTTGACCGATCTGTCAGGCAAAGATTCAAAAAGTTTATTATTAAAAATGTGAAAATACGAAAAATTTATTTCGGGGAACACCAGTAAACTGGGCTTTATAAATACCGTAGTTATCGAATATACCCGTACTATTTATTCGAAACTCAGTTTTGAGAAAGAGTCGAATAATCTATCGTTCTACTTTCGTCGTCGTAGCACCAAATCAGCGTATGATACGAATATTTAATTTTATTAACCACTTTTTTTAGATAAATTTTTAATACAAGAATTATAAATTAATTGAATTATTTTTTATGAGTTTGAGGTCTTCTTTTTTATGAAAAAAGAATATATTTATTTTTTTATGATTTTCAATATTTCAACACCCTGTTGGTGTCTCCTTCAGGAAATTAAAAAATATTTTTTAATTTTAATTTTTAAGACACCTACAGGGTGTTGAAATATGGAAAAATCATAAAAATTAAATATATTGTGTTTTTTTAATAAAAAAAGAAGACTTAAAAGTCATAAAAAATATAATTCAATTAATTTATAAAAATAAAAAGGTCGAATAATATCATCAATTTATACAAGAATTATTATTTAGAATTATATTATATTAGAATTATTAAAAAAAGATCATTATGATCATATATTGTATTTAATACTTTCCATGGTGATGATAATTTTAGATAGAAATTAATTTCAATTTAAAATTGTGTGTTTTTAAAAGCTCGTTTTTTTGTGAAGAAAAAATAGATTTAAAATGTCTTCTACATTTAACTCTACTGTATTCATTAAAAATCATACCATTAGTCATTGAAAAATAAATTTAATAAATTTATTTCTTAACACCCAATCCATTAACTATTGAAAAATTAAATTATTTCTTCTTCTTCCTATACTTTATATTTAAACTTTTTAACTTATTTCCAAGTAATTGAAATTTAGTAAATTTTGTTGTAGTTTGTCTACCCTCATCTTACAGTCCACACTAATATTCCTGATCTAATGAAATTTTCCCAGTTATTTTTTGTTTTATCTTGCAACTTTGTTTTATGTCAACTACATATGGAGCCGTGTTAGAAATATTGTAAACTGTGCATGAGGGGTCATACATATAGAAACCCATAAATACACAGATACACCTTTACGAGCGGGCGTTAGTTGTATTCATTCAGGAGCTTCACAAAATGCTACTAGTGTTTGCCATTTTATTTGAAAATAATTTGTCTTTATTTTTTTTGTGTGTTTAAAAGCAACAGAAAAACCATAAATTTTATGGCAAATCACGCTTTTTTTCTTCTTAAAACTGAATAGTTGACTACTTGTCCATTTGTCCAGCTGTCCAGGCATGGTAATTTAAGCTTTATAAGCGCAAGAGTGTAAAATCACCACCACACTCCATGCCCACTCATTTATACACTCGTTTTACTCTATTCATTCAAAAATATATATAATTTTTTTATGCTTAAAATGACATCCTTCTTATTTCTTTGTATTTTATTACAAAGTATATTTTGTGGCCATTTGCTATTGTAAATGTATGTGTGTATATCTATTTTTATTTTCGATATATTCTTTTTCATTCAAAAGATTAAAAGCCGTATTATTACTTCCCTACATACTCACAGTTACGAATGGACGCTGATTAACTTTAGTTTATTATAGAAAATATACATATTTTGGGTTCTCAGTTTTCTTTTCTACATGAAGGAAGAAAGAAAAAAATTTTATAAAAATTTTTTTTTGCCATTGACCGGAAAATTATTATTATTTATTACAAAAAACTATTTGACACTCTGTGGTCGTCCGTCCGGTTATTCGACTGTCTGTGACTATTATTGAGTGGCAGTACCAATACTCTGTTCTCTATAAGATTTGCATAATGGAGTGAAATTTATTATGATGATGATGACACTGTCTGAAGACGATAAAATTTTGCGTTCATAATTTCAATGACATTTAATATTGGTGATGTAGAAGTTTGGCTAAATTTATTTTATTTTAAGATTCAGCTGCGATGATAAGATCAGTGATTAATTGATTTTAAGCTAAATTATGCAGACAAGATCTTTTGACCAAATTGGAAATACCGCTTCATAGAAGTAAACTATACCAAGTCACATATTTTCATAATACGTTTTTAAGATATTCAGGTTTCTTCCCTCTATCGAGTGGTAAATAGCACCAGGTCCTATATTATGCAGCTTTTTAGATGGAGATATTAAAAATGACACCGAGTCCGAATTGTGGAGAGGTAAAGAACAGCAAGTGAATAAATTTTGTTAAGAACAATATTAAATGACACCAATGATTTCTTAGTACGAAATTTCACGAAATCATGTCAAAAATGGTGGTATTTATGCCCCAAGAACAGCAATGCGGTTTCGCGTTGCAAACGTTTGAATTCTGAAGCTCATTCTCTATTTTTCTCAGCTAGCCGTAAGTCCTCCAGGCGCTGATGATCTCTTAAGTTCCGATATTGCATTTTTACCTCTTGCCATTCATAATTATTCATTCCATATGATTCCGCTTGTCATACCGGCATACCCACTCTTATATATCAATGACGAAACTTTATAAATAACAGACTTTAATGCAGTTAATGCATTTGGACCATTGTGTTCTTGAGTCCTTCTGCTTCTGCTAATTACTCTATAATTTCTTAGATCACATTGCTTTCTCTTTCGGTAAAGACTCTTGCACTTCGCTCCATGCACGTTTGTGGATCACAAAAGATGTAGTACAAAGTAAGTATTGTACTATTTTCGAAAAAATATCAGATCTTGGTGCTGTATGCTTCAAAAGATGTGGTATTATTCAGTATCATCATGGGAGTTAGAGGATATCAAGTCCCTTTTATTAAGTAACCGTAATATTATACAACTTTAGTTTATGAAGGACATCCTAGATATAAAAAATAATACTAGAGATATATAATTTATTTGCGGCCAGACAAATTATTATTGCAGAAATAGAATTTTTTGTAATTTTCAATATATTTTTGTTTTGTGGTCTCGTGTAAAATCTCCTAAGGAGCAGTTTTACAAAACGTTTAATTTTTAGCCGATTTCAATATTCGTCATATATTTTCATTTCAAAAAAAATCAATAATATGTATTTTTTTTTTAAATTTACCGGTAACAAATTTACAAAACCAAGTAAAAATACTTTAAATAACTTTAAACAATGCTGAATGAATCAAAAATACTATGCCCGGAATCTTGGAAGTTCTTAAGCTATTATTTCTTTAAAAGAAAATTACGTGCAGGTCTAGTATTATAAACAAAAACTAATTCGATACTTCGAGCGGTTTTTTGAGAAAAAAATATATGCATTTAGTCAAACAATTCTTTTCAAAATAACACAAAAATTAAAATATTATAATTAGAAGTCAAATAAAAGAAAAAATTAATTATAAGATGGTCATGAAAAACAGTGTGTTTTTTTGAAAAAAGCTTTTCAAAAGTTTGTTGTATTATATACTTATTTATTTATTGATAATGTTAAATGTTCAGAAATTAATTTATTAGTATAATATAATAATCTTGTATTACGAGTCCCTGGATAAAGTGAACAAAAAATTCACGAAACGTCGGGAAAATATAAAAAAATAAATGAAATTTATTGTCATAAAAACATTTTAGGCCTGATTAGCTAAAAAAAAAACAAGAAATTAACGTGATCAAAAAAAAAAAAGTTTTTATTTCTGTAGATTCACTTTAAATAACTACTCCTCATTTCATTTAAAAATATAACAAAAGAAAAAAATTACAAAGTACATCCCAAAGAATGGAACAAAGTAAAAAATACTTCTCAAAAGTGTCAAACAAGTCTTTTCAAAATTAATTTCAATATAGTATTGGATATTTCAGTGGTATTATATTGACTTATGCTTTAATATTTTTTAAGTTTACCACGGCGATAATATCAGCCTCGCAATACTATATATGAGGGGCATTCTTACTTATTCTTCTTTAATAAATTCCTTTTAGCTTATACTTATTCTTCGGGCCTCTTTTTGCTACCATTATTTTCTTTAGAAAACTGCACATATACTCTATGGGATTCAGATCTGAACCGACATAAATATGATTTATATATTCGATAGGGTGTGCTGGAAGTGTTTGTGTTTAAATTTTTTTAGTGTATTCAGGGTGAAAAAATTCGAAACTCTGTGCATTTTTTCCTCTTTCAGTATGCTTAAGTTCATCTCCTTGCTCACTATTTCTCCCAAAATATTTAGTTCTCCAACTCCTTTGCTTAAAATGCAACCCTACACCCTAATGCACAGTTTGCGAAATTTGACTGAAAGTCCTATACGAGGTCTGTTTAATAAAAAAAGGTGAATTTTCATTTCCTCTAAAACATACTTATTTATTCATCAATTTTTATTTAGTTCTCTTCAAAGTATTCGCCCTTAGATATAATATACTTGTGCCAGCAGTTTTTCCAATCCTCGAAGCAGTTCTGATATTCACTTCTTGGTATGACCTCGAGCTCTCTCAGCGATTCGGTTTTTATCTCCTTAATCATCGCAGACACCGTCCTTTCATAAGTTTTTTCAATTTTAAGAACCGGGTAAAATTTATGAATACCGTGGCTGAGGCATGATTATGGTATTCTTTTTGGGCAAATAATTACGAACGAGCAGGTGAATTATCGTTTCCCGACGTTTGTTCGTATTGCTTTTCTTAAGCGGGGCATAACTTCTAGATAATACATACTTATAAACCGTATGACCATGTGGCAAAAACTCATGATGCACTACGCCACGGTAATCGAAGAAAATAGTGAACAAACCTTGGCATTTGATCCAACTCGGCGTGCTTATTTTGTCCTTGAGTTTTCATTGGGTTGGTTGGACTTTGGTTTTAAGCGAATCTGGATCCCATGGGACGGTTTTTTTCAAAATTCTTAAATTTTGGAACGAGCTTCGCTGCTACACGCTTCATGCCCAAAATATGCTGACAACCACTGCAACTTATCTAACAGTAATTAGATGAGTCCCCATAACAATATTCCTCACTTTTTCAAAATTTTCATCGGTTTTTGATGTGATGGAGCTTCCAGCTCCAGCATCGTCATTCACATCTTCATGACCTTTTAGGAAAAGCTTGTACCACTTGTAAACATTTTTCTAACTCAGGGTACAATCAACATATGCCACTCTCAACATTTTAAGTGCTTTTGAGCACTTAATTTGATGCAAATTCGTTGATCCATTTTCTTCCACAGCAGAAAATCGCCATAAAAGCAGAACACGTCTAAATATTATGCCTCTCACAAACAAACATAAACATAAAAAAAATCAACTGAAAACATGCGTTCGCCACAAGTGTGACAACATAAAAAAAGTCGCTGATCGAATGCACGTAGCCCGAGAAATTTCAAAATTCACTTTTTCTATTGATCAGACCTCGTATAAATACAAAATACCTCATTTTGAAGAGGTGAAAAGATTTTATACATCATATTTGTATTGCATTAAAAAAACCTTATTTGCATATTTTTATTAATCAGTTTAATATTTGAATACTTGCAGCCTTGAGTAACAATATCTATATAACTTTTTATAATTTATTCTTTTATTATTTGGAATATTAGTAATATTAAACGTTTTTAACATATAAACCTGATACATTCTGAAAATTAGGATTATATTTTGAATTAACACAATTTTTTTATTTTTATTAAATATTTATTTTAAGCCATTTTGTGCTTAAAACCTTCAATTAGTGCATCTGCGATTGGGCAAATATTTTACTTTTGTATAGTTTTTATATAAAGCCTTTATTTCATTACACCAGCCTTTCATATACATTTTCTTCAGTAATCCTGTTCATTGTCTTTAATGGTTCCCCAGATGTTAATTAATTAAACCAATGCCATTGACTTTCGAATACAAATCCCCACTAATTGATTTTGGATTGAGTTTGCATTAATTTAAACAAATTAATTTGCATACTTATGGGAAACAGCTGCTTAAAGGAATGTAATCATAAAAAGTATACATTAGGTATTAAAATTTAATGTTTTTATTTTACTTAACCTTACAAATTAATAAGGAATTGTTTTAAATAAATTTATCGAGCATTGAAACAAATGAAATAACCCTCATTTGCTGCGTTAAAGCATACCATAGTATTTGCTGGGACTTGAACCAATAACAACAATATTTATCAATTTTAAGCGAACCTCCTAATTTGATCCCCTAAGATATTGGTTTCACTTATTTACCCCGATAATTCAAAAACATGGAGAGTAAGCAATCAATAAGAAACATATACCAGTTTGATAGATGGACACTTGAAGTCGCCACACTATTACCTCACTAACAACAAATCATATAAAGACATTGTTGACTTAGTGCTGGTCCAAACCCCACTTCTCTGATTTTAACTTTTGTCCTTTGAAGCTCTGCTGAATTAGCAGCACACAGCGCAAGTTCTTAACTATGATACAAATAAAAACACTTTAAATTCAGAGTCAAAGTTAAATATAATTTTCATTGTTCTACAAAATAGCCAGATCCTGCAGTTTGCCATCATCATGTTGTGTTCTACAATTGTTTAGTACTGGCTTTAATTCTGGAATTCTTTATCTGCCACTTGCTTGTATGGCAGAGATAGAAAACTCATATACCCGCAAAAACGCTGCATGTGATTTTTTGGCAAAAACTAATTTAAATATGTGGCCAAATATACATACGAGTACACAGAAGTTGAATGTAATTCAGAGTCAAACTTAATACAAAGTACAATTTTAATAGCCAAATTATACCGAGAGCACATGGAAAGTATTTCCACACAAAAAAAAAAGAAAAAAATTATAAAATGAATGAATAATTAAAGTGGAATGTTATAAAGTCATGTATTTCTAAAGGGTGTGGGGGGAAGAAGGGGAGATTTTCCACTACATAATATTTCAATGGAAGTTCATAAAAACAAATTGTCTATGAAACGAAAAAAAAAACTGGTATTGTGGGTAGTAAATGAAAGCAAATTAACAAATGCTTTGCATATTTAATGTTGATTAAAAATAAAAAAAAAAATGACAAAAAGAAAAGGCACAAATAAATGAAGCACTTATGTAAATCCCACAAAGGACACATGTTGCTTTGGTTCAAAAACCCAATAAATTTCATTTATTTTAAATCTGTGATTTACTGTGCAGCTTTAAAGTTTAGAATTAAATGATTTTATTATATATTGTTGTTGTTGTTTTTTTGTTCGTAATGCTTTTCTTTATTAGGATTTCTTTTTCTTATTTTCTTTGTCTTATATAAGAAATATTACTTTAGTTTAGGACCAGACATTATAAATCTTTAGTTTAAATCCATTAAATCAAGTTTGTTTTTCAGTTAATTTTTTTCTTCTACTCGTTGCATTTGTTGCGACCTTTTGTATGTTAAATTTACATGATTCTAACATTGAAGTTTACAATAGAATTTGTATGGTTTTTCTATTTGTTCTATTGCTTGTTAAATTTAAAATGTTTTTCCTGCAAGACATACCGATGACTTTGTAGATGTTGTTGCGAAAATCTTTAAATTATGGCCGAAGACAAATAAATCTTAAGCTTTCTTAAGTTGCTCCTTATTAAGATGCTCTTTTAGTTCACTTAAAACGTATGGGTTTCGTTAAGAAATACTCGTATCTAGGAATATTCGGGGAGGAACATGCCAACTGATGGTATTTTGGGGCCGTACCATTGCACATTTTTGTGCCTTATTAGACTTCAATTAATTAAAAAGAAAATAGTTTCATTATTAAAAAGACGTTCCTAAAGGCTTTCGTCAATAAGCAATAAATAAAAAATAAAACGCTTTTATTATCAAAAAAATTTCGGAAAAAACCTTGATTCAAGTTCCGGAAAAACACTTTTATATAAATTTTTCTTGTTCGAGAATTCTTAAAATTTGTTTTAATGCGCTTTGATATTTTTTTTAGCAACAGATCTCCAAATTCCCAAAAACTTCATGAAAATCCCCAAAAACACTACAATATTGTAAAATATGTTTTACGCTCATCATTACTCAATTGATAAGAAAACAAACGGTTGCACTATTAAGGGAAACAATTTTAGTAATAAAGGATGAGAAGATGAGAGGATGAGTATAGAGAGCTACAGCAGTTTGACACATTTCTCTGAGTATGAGGCAGGCAAATTGCTGTTGGAATCTTGGATTTTATGCAGGAATTCTCTACGACTGGTCACTAGTTTTCTGTTTAATGATTTCCGACTAAACTATAATTTGTGGCGATCCTTGCAGCCTCGTACAGCGTTTGTTCAGTTTCCAATTAAGTATACTTATATTAAATGATTCAAAGAAATATTTCCAAAAAATTTTTTTATTTAATTTAGGTTCAAGATCTTTAATTATTATTTTGTTTTTTTTTTTTATTAATAATAATTATTCTTTATATATTTTTTTCGGCTCTTTTTATATTATTTACTATTTATAATTATTCAAGTTTCAAGTTTATTTATATACAGTGCGAACTCGGTAACCGCAACTAATAGAAATCAAGGTAATTGCACTTATTGAGGTTGTTGCACCTAGCGAGGAAAAATATATAACAAGAAAAGTGATAAATGAAAACCTTTTTATGAAACAGAAACATATCTGATATTGTTGTCTGCACTTTTTTTATATTAATATTTTTTAAATAGCCGTCTCACGAAGCTCCTTCAGAAATATAATATCTTTTATTGGAATATCGTTTTCTTCAGACCACTTCAGACCATGTGTTAAAAGATTGCATAGCAACTGATCCTTTTATTTTAGGAGGTGCAATAACATCCGCCTCGCTATCATCTGAACTTTCAATTTCGACGGCTTCTTTCTCCACTTCTTGATAAGCATCACTTTCGTGCATCCATTCATTAAGCTCTTTATTTGTGAATGAGTCATTTGGTGGAAGTTCTTGGAGCATTAATGCAAGAATTGCGCGTTCATTTTCAATTTCCTTTTTTCAAAACATATTTAATATATAACTTTGGCTTAAACAGCTTGAACCTTGAACCTTTTACCGTAGTTGTTCTCTTAGGTCCTACTTACCTCTGAAATTTGTTATAGTCCATAATGTATTATTGATATAATGTGCTCTCCGTGTTTGTGTATCTCTTTATACAACATGGCAAATGACAAGATATTGACATGGCAACCACATGTCATTGATGTGACACTGGCATGACATTGACATAACATGACATTGACATAACATAGACATGACACTGACATGATACTGACGTTACATTAATATTGAGGTAGCATGACATTAATATTAGATTGTCATGACATTGACATGGCATTGATATGACACTGACATGACATTAAAATTGACGTAGCATGACATCAACAAGAGATTTTCATGAGACTTACATGACATAGACATGATATTACATGACATTACATTAAATTATATTAATATATCACTGATATGATATTGCCATGACTTTGACATTGTAATTATATTTTATAGATGTAACACTGACATGACATTAACATAACATAATATTGGCATAACATTGAAAAGACATTGATATGGTATTGATTTGTCATTGATATGATATGACAGAAATGCAAATAATATTGCCATGACATGGATATGTGTGTCACATTTTTTTTTGTTAAAAATCACCAGCGTCATGTATATGCTAACATTAAGTTATATAATAATACAACCGATAAAATACGAAGAAAAATTGGGTTTTCTTTTCTGAAAAAAGTGTAACATTATGCTGATCAATTTATCAGAAATCTGTTTGTTGCTCCTAGTAAAAAGCTTAGCTCCCTCACAGGGAGATTGCATGCCAATAAGTAGTGGAAGCTAAAAGCATCAAATTAGTACTTAGAAAAAGAACAAAATCTAGGCACTGATAGAATAGAAGTAGCATATGACTACTGGACTCTAGCCATGTATAAAAAACGTCGATTTCCTGCCATACCATATTGTGAATGAAATGACTTTTTGAACAATATAATCAAATTCGTTTTCGGTAGCCAAATTCACGAAGAACTTTGTAAATTTTGAGGACAATTGAAATGATAATTTTTTTTTTGTATTCTAAAGCCTCAAATTAAAAATTTATTGCAGCAGTAAAAAGGTTTGACTGAAAATAAAATTTGCTTCAGACAAAATGTTTTTCTTTGCAACAATTTTTCCGGTATACAAAATTTGGGTTTTAAAAACAAATTCTTTTAATTCTAATTTTGCTATTTAATACAAATCTTGCTTCACAAAACCTTTCGATGAACTCGTACCAATGACGTGAGATGTCAAAGTAACATGTCGTTCTTGTATCTACTATGAAATAGTGGCTCAGTTGGATCAATGAAGTATCTCTAAAATACTGCCATTATGTGTCATATGCCAAAGAATATGTAAAAAGTTCAATTGAGCACCAAGGACTTTTAATATGTGAGCACTTGCACCAGTCTTTGCTGCGTGAGACACAAACAAGTGAATAATTTCGTGAAATTTATCTGCCTCTTAGCAGAATTAATTGCTGCTTTTTCGGATTCTGAACTTAATTATTTCAATTATTATTTTTTAGAGGTGCCCTGATTAAGCCTTTTCTGCAAATTCTCTTTCTCTCAAATACAAATAAAATTATGTATGTAAATTACACCTTTGGAGTGGACAAGAAAAAAAAGAAATGGACGCCGCCATCAAAAATATTAGATGATCTTTTTTGTTGCAAATAGCAAATTCTGGTCATATTTTGAAGATTTACATGTCTCGTACCTTCTGAGTGGTACGAAAACCTTAAGAAAAGGTAACAAAAGTTGACAATATAAATATGTATGTGCATACATATGTATAATATACACATTATGTATGTATGCATATTACTTTTTATAGAACTTAAAAATATATGACCACATTAAACAAAAACTAGAATATAAACTAGAGAAATGACAGCTTAAAAACAGCATAAACCAGCATAATGAATGTTTCAACAGATCGTTTAAATGTAAATAATATGCCAAAAAGACAGATGGCAAGACATGTCAAAGATTCTTATCATTCAGTGTAAATTGCAAAATAAAACATGATTTCTATTTTGGGACGAAAAGAATGAAGTTGCTGGCTAGATTCGTTGGTTATTTTCTATAAATGTTGAATGTCGTAGTTAAAACTGAAATGACCATTTAAAGCAGAAAGTTTCTCAATAGTTAAACATGATTTCATACTTTTGTATTTATTTATTACCAACAAGACTGGAGCAAGAGCAATGGTAATGAGTTTAACGCCTTCATAATATAATTTATGTTTGTTTTGAATTTCGTTAACAAAAGTTTATGTCTATACGAGTATTCTAGCTCATAAGAGAACAGCGAGAGAGAGAGATATACATATAAATATAATGTTTCTGTTTAATTTCGACTTAAAAAGATGAAAATACACACATACTTGCACACTCACCGGCTTAAGGAGTTTTCTTCAGTTACACTTCCTGTCATTATAATGTCAGCCTTTAAAAATGTAATCGTAACTCATGTTTGTTCGGGCTAGTAAATTTGTATTTCACATTGGGACTGTAGAAATTTAATATGATGACAGAGAATGGCGATTTATAAAGCGCATAAATATTAAGTTAACTGACCATGAGATTTAAGATGTAAATAATATCAATGGAAAGTAAAGATTATTAAAGGTACTTGACAAACTTTCACATCAGTTGAGATGAAACTACCATCGTAACAATTAATTGTTTACACAGAGAAAACAGATTTGTTGTGGTAATCGAATTTGTAGAATAGAATTTTGTCGGTTGCATGTACTGTGATAATATTCGGTTTGACTGAAAATATTATTCGATTGGATAAAAATTAAATTTTATTTAAAATATGAATATAAGGACGGTTACAGATTTGATAAGCGTATAGTTTTTAGAAATTTTTACAAACATATAAATATTTTTTTTTTAACAAAATACATTGTTTGTTGTGGCTTTAGCCGTTCATATGCCGACATTTCATTGGTCGCTGAACCAGTCAGTGAATTTTAAGCAGTTTGAAAACATTTAACCTCGGATGTTTATGCCACACTAATCAAATACAATATGAGAATTCAGTATTGTATATGAATCACAACAAAATACACAATCATAGTAGGCTTAGAATACTTTTATACAAACAACACAACAAACAATTATACTCAACGTGACTCGATTTTATTTTTCTTGCAACAGGTATACAATTAAACGCCCGTTGGTCGTTAATGTCGGCATATGAACAGCTAAAGCCACAACAAACAATGAATTTGGCAAAAACTTTAATTGTTTAAACAATTTAGGGAGAATATATCCCGAAATAATAAATTCCAATATTAAGTTTTTTTCTTTGATAATAAAGAATATTTATTTAAGCACACTACAGCCAACAGAAGCAGAAGTTCTTCAATGTAGTATATTAGGTTCAATATTGTCTTTTGATATATGCTTCTAACATAACAATAAGCACTAACAATCGCATATCAACGTTTTCTGATGAGACAGCTGTTCTAAGCATCCATGAAAACTTGCAAGAAGCCTATCCCAAAGTGCAGGAATACATTTTAATATCGTAAAAATGGCTAAAAACATGGAAAATAAAAGTGAATGAGCAAAGATGTGTTTATATCACTTTTACGTTGCAAAGGGAAACATATTCCCCCATATAAATTGATGGTCAATCAATACCCGAATACAATGAAATCAAATACCTAGGGACTCGCCTCGATAGTCGACAGACGCTAAGTTGATCTAAATGAAATTAAAGGCTGCTCAGACTAATTGGCTTATGGGGAGAAATTCAACACTAAGCCTAGATTGTAAACTTTTTGTATACAGTGCGACCCTATAGCCAATATGTTGCTATGGGGCACCGCCTCAGAATTCAACATAAAAGTAATTTAAAGTCGCCAAAATAAAATTCTTCATATGTTATAAATTCTCCACTCTTCCACTGGTTAAAACCGTGGTGTGAAAATACGTGACAACATACATAAAGAAACTAGGTTAGCATTCAAACCCACTAGAACGTAACATTTTAGATTATAAATGACACACTCAGCTGTAAATGATGCACTATCTTGCTCTTAGCCGAAAACGAAAGATGTGAGGACAGCGCAGAAGAACCCGCAAAAACTAGTGTTTTTTTAAATGTCATTGATTGGTCTTAAATAAATAATAATTAAGTTGAATGTTCAATATATTGGAAATAGTGCTTAAAAAATTATTTACCACTGGAAATAAATTTAATTTCTGGATTTATTGATAATCTTAGATGAAATATTCAAATCGAACAAGCTTTGCTAACGTCAATCAGTTGCTGGATCCTCAACATGTCAGTTGTGTGGCACATAATTTTCCAAAGGATGTTTATTTATGGGGGTCAAATTAATGCAGATAAAAAGCGTAGCAGATTTTTGTAATTAGAAATCTGTTTAAATTATACAAGTTCCTCAGATTTGGACAACGATAAACCAGAGTTCCACCCAGCAGCAGAAAAAAGTATACAAGACTATTTTTTAATAAACACAAACTGCGAAGCTACTTGGCTTGTCTGTAGAAACACCCACAGTCTTCGCCAGGAATCGAACCTGCGACTTTCGGACTACTAGCGTACGGAGGCACTTGAAAAAAATATGCTTGCTTAAGGTGCTATGAAAACTCAATGTCGAGATCAGGGAATTCCTAAACACATATAAACTCTTGCTTTGCACTCTCCACATCCAGTGATAGATTTGCTTGCCACAAAATATCATACAATAAATAAAAAACCCATCTACGAGTATGTACAAATGCCAACTTCAACAATTGTAGATTCCGAAACTTGTAATCGATCTGTGGATTCTTTATGACATTAAATTTCTAATTTATTTCACTTACACTTTAATTACCAATTCTCAGAAATATATACAGGTACGAGTAAGAATAAACTAAAGACAAGATTGGCAGGACATAGATCGGACCAAAAACATAACACGGCTTCATTAACCCATTGTCTTATTGAAAATCATTAGCAGGACTTTGAGAATACAACTATTTTAGATAGAGAAACCAATTACAAACGTAATTTTTTGTTATATAATGAATTTCAAGACATATATAGATAAATTAGCACAAAGTTATGGGCATTTAATTTACAAAAACAGAAACGGACACTAAAAAGAAAATATTTTATAAATTTTTATTACTTAAGAAAATTTCATAACTTTTTATGTTGGAAATTTAAACATGTTTATTCATTTCCTCATTTGTAAGTTTTTATACTAAAAATAATTTAAAAAAATTTTCTTTTGATTTTTTGTGTAAATTTTGTTAAATAATTTCAATTTCCTGAAGAAGACACCCTGACTAAAAATAAATATGTATATAATTAGAAAAAGACCTCAAACTCAAAAAATAACTCAAATAATTAATCGAAATAAAGGTCGAATAATATCATCAATTTAACAAAAATAATATTTATTAATTTTCTTTCTTTGCAAAAGAATCTAAAACGTAAAATGTCTTCCATTTTATCACCAAGAATATACGAACGCTATTTATTTCTAAGTAATACTTACACAAAACTTTTCTTATAAACTGAATGTGAGAAATTATATTTTACACATAAATTTTAAAAAATTCGTCTAACTCAGAAAACAAAGAAAATCTGTTGGCTTAACTGAAAATGAAAGTGGCAAATACGTTTTTACTACCGTCAAAATATCTTCAATAAAATAAGAAAAACTTATTTTACGTTTGAATAATTTCAAAGGAACTGACAAGGACTTAATGCAGAATTCAGATTTGATTTAAAATTTAATAAAATATGCAAAATCAAATATGACAATGTTCTTAAATGATAAAAAAAAGTTCCTAAGACAGCTTAGGAAAATTATTTGAAATAATTTATGCTTGAAAAAAAGGAAAGTTCTCCCGCAACTTTTTTCTTTCAAAGAACAAACAAGAAGGTGTATAAAAGAATATGCATGTGTACATTATATATATATATATATATATATATATATATATATATATATATATATATATATATATATATATATATATATAATTTTTATGTATGTATGTATTTATATTTTATATATTTTGTTTTCAAAAACTGAATAAACATTTAAGAAATATTATTCAGTGACACCGAGAAAATCCCCAGTAAATTGAAAAAATTAGTAATGGTAGTTTAAAGGGATTTAGTCTAAGAAATTTTAGTATAAAAATGAATATATAAACCACTTCGATATTCAAAGACTGTAAGCCAAGATAATAAAATTTGGCATAGGAAAAAACAACATAAAACATAAAAAAATAGTACAGGGTATGAAACAAAAGTAAAACGTGGTTCATAAATTTCAATACGATTGCAATTTATATGATTATCCATGCATGCTAACAATTTTCTTCATTTTGTTTTGATAGTTGATAAAATGAAAACTCTAACCCTCTTTGGACATCTATCAAGGTCTAAAGTTTTTACTAACTATAAAGTTAAATAATAATAAATGATCTAGCATGAGTTCGCAGCTTAAATTCAATTAATATTAAAAACTTCGTAATATTAAACCACCCCTTATTTTTATATTTTATCTTGTTAATTTACCATAAAACTAATAACGCTTTTAACTTCCTGCTCCCCATGTCGAAACGGTTAAACAAATATAAAACAGCCGTAACATATGCAACCAAATCAGCAGCCCTGAAGTATGCAGTGTTTTTTCATTCAAACATGTGTGTGGGTGTGTATGTGTATAAGGGTGTTTTTTTGAAATGTAACAAGTGCATATATAATTTCCTTTACTTCATTTAGGATTTTCTTGTGCAATTTTAATGAGCAGTAAAACCTTTAAGGATTTTATACTTCCGCAATCTGTCATACGAAGTGAGGCAGTCGGCATCCTTCCAGCCATTAATTTGAGACATCTTAAGGTGTTTTACCTTATTATAAGCTTTGTCAGCTTATGTTAATGTTTCTCATCAGATTTTAGTCATTACATTTGATGACCATGCACCAAGATTCTGTTCTGTTGCCGTGTGCATTTAAATGTTTTGCCCCTTTACGTCGCTCTAAGCTAAAGTCTAAGTCTGTTTAAGCCGAAAGACTTTTGTGTATGTGTACGTGTTTATGGCCAATGCAATTAGCTTTGCAGGATTTTTGGGGATAAATCCTAGTTTCGCAGCAGCAGCATTTTGTAGTATTAGTTTGTTGGTTAAGCACGTGGCATGTACATTTAATCGTTTTTAATTTTCTATTTAATTTGATATTGAAAACAAATTGCTAAATATTACCGCATGTTAATTTCTGCCAAATATTTATAAGATACTTATAAACACATGGAATTTTTTTGTTGCAAAATGAAATATTTAAAAGAAAAAATTTATTGATTGGTAGGGCGATACAGCTCATAGAGATCCTGAACGTATTTAATTTGTTGATTATTGTAAAAAACAAGATGTAAATTATTAATTAATATGCAACTTCCGGTAAAGAAAGTGCTTTGAAAAAGTTTAATTAGATCCACAGGTTTTGATCCGTAAGTCAATAAGTCCGTGAGTTTTTGAATGAAACAATTTTTTTTTTGATAAAAACATAGTGATCTTTGTCCAAGGATTGTCCAATTTTCTTATCCCTTCCAAAAAGTAAGATATTTCGAGGTCAACAAAATAGGCAAATGTTTTTGAGATGATTTAATAGTGGGAGTCACATCTCTCAAAATCCGATGAGCCATTTCTTCAGGTTTGGAAACACCGCTCGGGGCTGATTTCGGAGAATAGGCTGGATTAAGGAACAATTTGTAGCCGAATTCATGGAATTTTGCCATATAAACTGCACGTGTGTGCAACTTTGCATTGCACTGGTGGAAAAGAACTGTTTTCTTGGCGAAATGCAATAGTTTTTTTTCAATCCTTTTTAAATTGGTAAAATATTCGTCATTGATTATTTTACCCTTTTGAAGTTAGTGCGTGAATTCCTTATAACGCCATGGCCCTATTGACCGCAAACCCATCTTCGCCTTCTTCGACGGCGATTCACCCCAAGAAACCAACTGTTTTGAATTCTGTTTGTGCTCTGGTGTCTTGTGGCGGATCCACTTTTCGATTACGATTACAAAAAGGCACAAAAACTCGTCCATGTTGAGGTTGTATAAACGCGGCACCTATCTTGCGGAAATCTTTCTCATACCCAAATGAGCATTCAAAATTGAAATCACTGCGTCATGTGATATGCCCATAACTTTTATGTATCTCTCACACTTTTAATCTGCGATCGGCCCACACCATATCGTGAATTTTTGCAATTGTTTTGGGGGGTGAGTAGAAGCCTCAATTGCGTGTCCAGCATTTTCGGCATCTTCCTGGCTTGCACGGCCATGACGAATTTCAATAAACCACTTTTTTACTATTGAAATTGATGGTACATAATTCCCATAGCATTTATCAAGCTTAGCTTTGATTTGAGTGATGGCTTTTGTTCGCAGAAAATAATTATTATGAGCATAGGAAATGCACTATTTTCCATTTTCTCCTCAAATCATGCAGTAGTCTGCTATGGATGGCTGTGAAACGCAAACTAAATGACTTTGGTTGTTAAAATTTGGACAGGAGTCGACTGACGGATGCCTGTCGATAAGAAGAGTGTTGTTCCTTAACTTTAGACGTAAAAAATTCAAAAAGCACGAACTTATTAACCCATCTTCGTAGAATAATTCGGACCACTTCCGATGGCTTTAATATTGATTTGCATTACTCAGAGTATATTTGTTTTTTTTTCTTGTTGCTATGGCTCTAGATTGAATATTTTAATCGAGATGGTTAAAAATGTTTGTAAAAGATTGCAAACCTTTCCGTACTTGCACTTCGCTTTTGATCATGTGAATGTAAATAATAATGGACTTGATATAAAAAATAAAATTCTTAACAATATTCCAAACTTTTTTTGCTATTTATTGGATTTTGTAAGCTTGTCTTTTAAGCCTGCGCATCACTTTTCATCAGCAGAATGATGATAATAATTCTTATATATTTATAGGATTTTTCTAGAAGCATTGTATGGTTTTGAACTTCTCTTAATATGATTAATGCTCTACTTATGAGCTGACATATGCCAAAAAATGAGCGCTTAGAAAAGTTAACAACATTAAAAAAATTTGGATAATATCTCATTAAATTTTAATAAAGGAAAAAAGTTAAGAAAATGCCAAGTGCTGTCATATTTATTTTGGTGCTTTCCACCAAATTCAATGTGAAAAAACTCCAAAAACACCAACGATTTTTTTTAGTTTTTGCCAACAATTTTTTAAATAAAATGATGATATTATTTGACCTTTATCTTAATTAATTTATTAAATTATTTATTGAGCTTGAGTTTTTTTTTATAAAAACAATATATTAATGTTTACTTTTTAACAATATTTAATATTTCTACACCCTGTGTATTTGATTATTTAATTAAATTAAATTTTCTGAAGAAGACACCCACAGGCTATAGAAATATTAAATATTCTTAAAAATTATAAACAAATATGGTTTTATAAAAATAAGTAATTCAATTAATTAATTTCTTTTTAAATTTTTTTGTTTATATTAAAATAAATGAATATCGTGAAGATGGTATTCGATGAGTACCGAAATATCGAAATTAAAATTAAAAAAAGAGACCTTAAGCTTAATAAAAATATGTAAAAATTTATTAATTAAAAACGGTAAAAAAACTAAAACATAAATTTCTTTTTAATCATAAAAATATAAATATAAAATATATCAATAAATTAAATATGAATTCCAAAAATAAAAGTCTCCAAAGTATAACAAATTAGGGATTGATTGGCAACCAAAAACAAAAAAATAAATTAAAGAAAAATGTACTTCATTTAAGACATAAGTCATACTAAATTTTTGGCGATATCAAGCGGAATGACGTGTAAAAGACTATTTTTAATGCAAAAATTTTCATATTGTTTCTTTTATACGAGTATGTATGGTTATAAATAATAAAATTTTTTTATAACGATCTTGAAAACCCAGCCTTCCCCGTTCTTTGCATGTTCATAAGCGCCTTTGCTAACTCTGCCACAACAACTTTTTAAATAAACAACTTTTCGTACTTGATTTGAGAATTCCAGGATAGATTTGGGGTTGTTCGTATTTTAGGAATTTGTTTCCTAAAATTTGAAATAGGGTTTTCTTTCTGTGTAGTTTTTTCCTTACTTTTTTTGTGAAAAATTTTACATGATCTTGATATAATTTAAAAAAATTTTTCGGTCTCGATTTTTTCTGATTTTATCCTATTTATGCCAATAAATTATGTACAATAACGTAATTAAATCATTTTAACGTTATTCTTACGTCTTTATCCCTGTGTGCTTCGTAAAGATGATGCTAGAGCCGTTCTCCACCTGAAAACTGCTTTATAACTGGAAATTTGAAACCGAATGATTGTCAAATCAGTTGTGACAGAAAATATTGTCAATTTGAAGCAAAAAAAAAAAAAAAATACTTCTTGCAATTTCCACCTTAAATCTGTTTATGATTTAGTCTCTAAAACTCAAAGAATTTGCTGACAACTTAATCACACTTTATTTAGACTGTTGCAAACTTTTCTTGAAATTCTAATTATTTTAGGGCTCATCAAGAATGTCATAATCAAATACAAAATAGTTTTGGAAAGAAAAAAAAAAAAAATCCAAAAATCGTATATAAAACTAAAATGCAAACAATGAAATAAATTCTGGTAAAAAACATCTTAAAGTTGCATACAGAGTGAAAATCATTTGCACATCTTGCTAAAATAATGAAAGAAAAAAAACATTTAAGATCGACAGACTGACTGCTGCTGCTTTTTGGGTAAAGACGATGATACTGCTGATGATGACGTCCTTTCTTGTTGTTGCTCATTTGAAAAATGTTTCACTTTGAAAAACACAAAACGGAAAATCAAGTAAAAGTTGGCTCAAATACAAGCACATAACAAATTGTTTGTCTGGTAAAGAAAACTTAAATATTTATACAATAAAATTTATACAAAATACAAACGTGCAGACGAATGTTTGTAATCAAATGGATGTACGAATAAACAGATATTCCATTTAGTTCGTGATTTTTTTTTTATATTTTAGTTAACAATTTTGTTTCGAATAGAAAGATGCGAGCGCTACAACTTCATTAAAACTTTACGTTTGTGTTTACTTTAGAAGTAGTGCAAAGAAAATGCAGGAGCTGTGTAAAAAGAATTTTAAATTAAGAAAACATTATCTTAAACTATTAAAGATTTATTTAGCGATTTTATATTTAAATGTTAAAAAGGATAGAAGATAAATTAGAAATAATGTATTTTTTGAAAAAACATAATTTTTTACAACACTGGAATTTAATGAGTCAATTAATTGATATATTTAATAAAATATATCTGTGGTGTTTGGTAATAACTGTCCAACTACACTTTTGTTGATTTTTACTTATTGATAAATGTTACACATTAGATTACCAATATTGCCCATAATAAAGCATTGATAAACCGATTACACATATTCCGCTCCTTATTTCTTTAGATTTTATTTATACAAGGCTGTCCTAATGCATCAATAGTGTATCATCTTTAATTGTAACAAAACTTACATTTCATTACACAACCTGTGATGTAGAGGGTGGAGCAAAGTAAAGTCATAAACTGCGCTTTGACAATTATGATGTAGATACTATATATAAAGAATTAGTTGTCAACAAACCAACGACAACGTGGAATTAATTGTTATCACTTATTTGACGAATTTTCAGTCTGCTGAATCGAATTATGACATTAGTTTGGGCCCTTTAGTTTCGTTGTTGGTAGTGAAAACTATTCGCTTGCATACGTGTATTTTTATTTCTGCTGATTGTAATCTCACTCGCCATCATATATTGCAGTTTTTCTGGATGTGAGGGGTGAAGGGTGCCACCAATATCAAGTTCTGCGCAGAACCCTAAATTGTAGAAGTTTTCACTCACTGATGCTCAAAAGTCTTTCGGGTACCACTGAACTAATTATGAATAAAGTTGGGTATTACCTACTGACCTTCGTAGACTAGTAGGTAGTGTACTAGACTGGTAGTGCGAAGGTCCCAGGTTCGAATCCTGCCGCAGAACCCTGGCAGTTTGTGTCTGATAATTAAAAGGAGCGCACAACAAGCCTTCACTGGCTTAAGTGTATGTCGTATGACATGGGCTATCACACCCCTCCAATCAACCTAACCTAACCTAACCTAGGTATTACCTGCAGCAATTTCTAGGTGATGATTTTCGCCTTAACCGAAGATGCTAAAAGTGTTAAGATGTTCATTAACCTCTGAGTATTTTTTATTTCTTCATTTCTCTTTTGTTGTATAATATCTTAACTATAAAACTATTGATTATTAAAGACAAACCAATGCTAGACGAGAAACTGGGATCTTACGGCCTTTCGCTTCTCGTGTTCGACCAAGACTGATAGTGTTGTTTCTCCTCAGTCGAATGTGGCCTCTATAATTAAGAATATTGCCGGCAAGTGCGTTTTTTGGTGATACTAAAGCTTTGGCTCGGAACTACGCTATAAATCAGTGGAATATTAAGATCTTTGTGAGTGCGACAGTATTTTTCATATATTTTTCATACCAAAGTGCACTTGTAATGTTAAGTTTTTTTTTTTTTTTTGGTTTTCTCGACTATCGATTTAAATGGTGGTGCATCCAACATACATTTTGTCAGGTTGTATCCTCAAGAATTAAAAGGCCGAATAACTCGAATACTGGATTATTTCAGATGAAAGGGACCAATCGATGATGCTTATCGACAAGTATAAATGTAGCGAGATTTGTTAATATATGAATAATTTAAATTTTTTCAATTTTGTGTTAAAAAACACAAAGTTCTTTTTTAAAAACTCTAATAGTAATTTCCAATTATTATTGCTTTTAACCACAATATGGCCTAAGATCTAGTGATGAGCTGTTATATACACTAGAATAGTGCAGATATACGATTAGTTTGTAATCTACAATAAGTAACTTTATGTACGCTAATGGTGTTTTCTTTTCTGAAAAAAAATTTAACATTTTGTTGATCAATTTATAATATAAAATCTATTCATGGCTGTACTTTAAAAAAAAATTTAACTGGGCTCTTTTATAATAAGTTTACGCTTATTAAGGAATGATAAATTTCCTTTTTTCTCATTGAGAGGGCAAAATATGTTACACTTTTTTTATAAATTGTATTATATCCCTTTGTCATTTCATTTTAGAAAGGAAAATATTATTAATTTAAAGTAAACTTAAATATTTTGAAAATCAAAAAATGTATTGTTTGTTGTGGAGAATATCCCAAATAATAAATTTCAATATTAAGTATTTTGAAAATCCTTAACATTGAAATTTATTATTTGAGATATTCTCCCCAACTAATCGTCAGAAACAATTAGAACTTTTGTATTTTGAAAATCTTTATTCCATTTTAATTTAAAGTTTTTAAATTTATTTTCATTTATTTCAGGTGAGTTGAAATTAAATTCATGATGTTACTTTCTATATCTGCAAAAAATCTGCTTCCTTAATGTTGTATTTCAATCATTCGATTTAGTTCAGGTGAGTTGCAATTTCTTTTTACATTATTTTTTCATCATTTTACTTTGATTAAATCCAGATTATTTTGTTTAATTTCAAATAATTTTTGTTTATTTCGTTTAAAATTTAAATGGAATTTACTTTTGCGCTTTTGTTAAGATAATAAAACATGTGTTCTGGTCGTGTTCATAACAGTTGCTTTGAATTAAATCGTTGCTTTTCAACGAAATTTTCCTTTATTCAAACAGATTTATATTTTGATTTTAATTTGTCTTGGGATTTGTTATCATTGAAAAATTATTTTCGTTACGCTTATAAATAGCATCTAATTAATTTCGTTAATGACGACCAGTTTCTTAAATAAACTTGAAACGAAATTTTATTGGTTTATGGCCGTTTGAAGTTTTGCCGTTTTTATTAACAAATTCTTAAGAAATTTTGCACTCGTAAATCCATTTTTATAAAATGAATCAGCATACCTGGTAAATAACATGACTTGCAGTTGCAATAAATTTTTTATATACAAAAAATGAAATTAATTAAAAAACTTGTTGTAAGTGCTAATTTTTATACATACATTGAAGTGACAAGATATGAAAGGGATTAAATAAAATAATTGAAACCAGTTTACAAAGTATAATCGTTTTGGTTCTTGTCTACTTATGGTTCGTAAAATTAGCCCAGTAACAAAGACCTTTCAGTGCGCTAGTTTTCCAATACTAGCCAGATAAGTGGTCTTAGCTTTGGCAGTGCTAGATCTTATAATGGAACAAGAAAGGGTCTTAACACCATGTTCTGTTTAACTAAGCTTCCGTCTGATTAAAGTTTTTATTTAAAGGGAAAAATTGAAATCGATTTTAATTGGAAAAGCTTAACTTTGGAACCCCACAGAGCTATTTCTGAGGAATTTTAGAATTAAACTCGAAAACATTCTTACTATGACAGTCGGATTAGTCATTTAGAAATAGTTGTTTTATTTTCAAAAATATTTATTCTGCTTGGCGAGATACCTACATTTTGGCCTAATCCCTCGGTACTGTTACCACTGGGTGGACTTAATGCTTCCACCATCGCATGTGTGGTCACCATTGCGGTCCATGCAGAAATTCTGTACTAAGGTGCTGGAGCTATTTTGCTTCCACCACTTTTGTACAGCGGCCAACTGCTAACTCTTAGTAGCAGTATAGATCGGAAGCCAGCCACTAGCACTGATCCAAACTTTACGCTTTTAATCAACAATGCTCTTCCTAGGACTTGGGCTTAAACTATAGGCATCATCTGATCCCTGAAAGGCCATTATGAATAGCTAGTCCAAGACAAGTCCCAGGGGCCATCAGTTAGATCTCTGGTTAGCTGTAATTTAAGAATCCCTAAAAATTTATTGTGGAAACTTAATTTCCAAAAACCCCGTTCAGCATGAAGTATCGGTAACAGCTCATTCCCAGACGAGCAATCGTAACTTGATTTTAAGGAGGCGACCCGTCGCACCGTTTTTTTAGGGAATGTATTTTTTTTTTTTTATAAAGGGAAGTAACACGCTGGTATAGAATGCCTGCTGCTAAACTGTTTCTTCTTTTATGAAAGGGATATTTTAGAGAGAACAAATGGTGAAATTAGAAGAGAGAAAGAGAGAGAGAGAGAGACAGAGGTTAAATTCTTTTTAGAACTATGTATAATATTCCGCATTTTTATATAGCAGCTTTGCAGCGCCTCTGGTGTTAAGTAGACGTATTAAGTTTCCGAAGCTGCATGTGTAGCCATTTTATTAACTGTTTTACTTCGCCGACGATTCTTCTGACATTGCCGACGAATGTAGTAGATTGGCGTAGTAGATTATCAATCGTTTCCGTTACTGTTCAGTGTTAGTATGACAGAAACATACATATAGCCAAAGGCCACCATGCGGAAATCTGAATAACCCATATATCGTAGAAGCTTAAGAAACAAGATGAAAAACCGTGCACTCCTTAGGGTTAAATCATGACCATTTTGAGTCAATATCATCCTTTCATCTCTGTATATGCGATTGGAATGTGTTCAGACAACCGCTATTTGGATGGGAGGATCACAGGTCGATAATGGTACCTTCGGTTGGTTCGTTTAGATGAAGCAGAAAAAGCTAACTGAATAATACATATTTTACCTGCCACTAATAATGTTTTGTTGTTGCAATTTTGACTGTTGACCAACATTTACGACTTAATTATAAAATTTTCATTATTCAACTGTTAAACAGAGTTTAACTTGAGTGTCTCAACTACAAATTGATTTTATTATGTATATGCAAAAACCACTTAAGTCTCTTCGTTTCATTTTGCTCAACAAAATAAATTACTAATAAATATTTTACAACCTTGAGGCTTTCAGTTTATTTCTATGACACCACAATTGACACTTGAAAATAACGTTTGAAATCCTAAATACAAACGTAGCGCGATCTGTTAATGTATTTTTACAAAATTAATTAAAAGTTTTGAGAATTATGACGTTTTTTAATTAAACATATTTTTATGGCCCCAAATAAACAGTAAAATTATAAAACCAAAAGATAAATTGAAAAATTCTTTAAATATTTAAAAATAACCAGCATCTGGTTAAATCATTTTACGACATGAAAATGAATGTTGAAATTAGTAACAATTTTAAAAATTCATTAAAATTTTAATTATGTATGCAATTCCCAACAGCGCTTAACAACAGCAACAACAGCATCAACGAGGCGACGACGCATTTTGTTTTGCGGTTTAAAACTGTGTTGTTCGTCTTCTGCATTAAATGATTTATTTTGATTCAAATTAATTTCAAATCGATAAAGTTTTGATGGCATAAACATGAAATTTCCCTCTTTATATGAAATCTCATACCAAACGCCAACACATTATTCGACTGCCATCATTCATTTAATGAAATTTTTGTTAATAATTTAGGATTTACTTCGTTTATTTTGGGCAAAAAAAAATTAACTCTTTTGCTCTTGATTGGCAAATTTATTATGCGGCTTAAAGTTTTCTGTTATTGTTTTTAATTACCAGTGATTCATTTAGTTTTCAGAATTTTGGATATTTAACAAAGGAATTTTAGCTTTGGTTGCTACAAAGCGATTAAAGGATGAGATGCTGACAAGCGACCTAATTAAATAATTGATTTAGAAGAGAAAGTTAAGGTTTTTATAGGAGAGAAAGAAAACAGCCTTCAGTTGAAGGAACTCACCTCTGACTCATAACCTATGGAATTTGCTAGAAATATATTTGACTTACTTGACCGTACCTTAAAAATATAAAAAAGTGCGACTAATTATCATATTCAACAACAGTTGTTAATCCACTACATTCTTGGCGGATAATAAGAAATTTCGTTAAGTTTGCGCTGCTATCAAATCTTCTTCAAAGTCTCGAAACAAGTACAACGTAAGGCAAAAGTACCCTACTGTCAGAGGATATTATTTATTCCAAATGGCGGGTCATTATGGTGACCAGTTCTGGCGATGTGTGCAGTCAACCCATATCACGTTCGCAAAGAGAAAAATCATATTCTGTTGATTTAATTGTAAAAATTCAAAGTCTTACCCAAAAATTTCCATTTCCCTCCCCCCATTTACACATAGAAATACATATTTCCGAGTTTGGCAATAAATAGTGAAATTATTTATTTAGTGGCACTATCTACATTTTTAATTTTAATATTGCGTTATCTCCAATCTTACAAAAGAATGCAAATTTTACCACAATTAGAAAGTTGTTCGAAAATGATTTGCAATTATTTACACTGAAAAATAATTCTTCATTCAGACAATGAATAGCGATTCATTATATCAGTAAAAAATATTTCATTTTATTTATGAAAAAGTTTCATCAAAGAAGCAAATGATATTTCAAACAAATTATAGTCGATTTGCCAAAACTTATTGTTTAAATTTATTTAAATAATCAAACAATTTTCATCGTTACGATTAACTATGTAAAGTCGAATTACGAATTAACGCAAAAAACGTATCTTTATTACGGTGAAACATCGCCACACACTCTATTGGAACATCTTTACGACGTCTGTTTCGTTTTATTGTGAGCAAACGCGGTACCTATCTTACGCACAGCTTTCCAATTTCAATTTTTGCAATGCCTATCACTTTAGCTACCTTCAGCCGACGATCTTCAAATAATGATTTGGCGATTTTCTTAACTTTTTTGATGTGGACACGGCAATTGGTCGACCACTACGGTGATCATGTTGGCAGCTCGTACGGCATCGCTTAAACTCTGTCATTCAATATTTTATAGTCGTAAGCGAAGGAGCGGCTTCACTAGAGCGATATCTAGCTCAGATCTAATATTTGTTAGACTGAGACCTTGCAATAGAAAGTATTGAATTACATAGCCGTGACCAACTTTTTCCATGTGTACAAAGTTATCGAGATCTTTTATTTTCGATGGCTCAAAAAAAAAAAAATACAAAACAACCTGACTGATGCCTTAAAACTTAAAACATATTTCTTAAAAAAATGCTTCTTTTCACCTGCCTATACTTTTACGTCATGTCAACTAATTTTGGGACCGTCCTCGTAATTGCGATAATGTTGCACATACTTATGTATCTGCTCTCTTTGTAGCCTCTGCTAGGAAAATTAAATTATTACGATGGCGGCGCAATAAAACCTTGATGTTTTGAATTTCCAGCCTCTCAACTGAGAGGACTTCTGTCAAAATTTGACGAAGCTGCGTCATTTAGTTTGCGTTTGATAACTAACTACTGCTTGATTTGAGGGGAAAATAGAAAAAAAAAGTAAATTGTTTGCGCTCAATAAGCATTATTTTTTTGGGGGAAAATACCATCACTCAAAACGATGAGAATTCTGCACCATCAAATTGAATGGTTTACTGATTTTTTTTCTGGCCGTACAAGTATGAAAGATGCCGAACGTTTTGTAGTGTTTTTGCAAATCTTCATAACCGTGAGCAAAACGTGGATCCATCACAAAACCCAGTAAAACCAGTAGATTTCTCGGGATGAATCGACGCCCAAGAAGGCCAAGATGGACTTGTCAGTCAATAGAGTTATAACGAATGTTTTTTATGAATGCAAGGATGCATACATGCTTAAATGCGAAAATTCCATGAACTAGACTACGAATTGCTCCCTCATCCACCCTATCAACCTGAAGCTGAAGAACTTGCACGCAGGAAAGAGAGTTGACTCCAAAGATCTCACAAGCAATTGTATATTTTAATAACCCGTACAAATCTTATATTTTGGAAGAAATGAACTCTTGGAAGAAGAAACGGATTTGGAGAAATATTGGACAAAGTGTATAGATCTCAAAGGTGAGTTTTAACCACAAATCTGTTGTTTATTTAAAAAGACATGGACTGATTGAGGCATCCTCATACCAACAAAAAAATTATCTATAATTTAATTCAAATAATTAATTTGAAGAAAGAAGTTTATAATCATGAAATCACAAGTGACCTAGTTAATTCATTACAAAATAGTTTATTTAAGACAACAAAAAAAGCTTGAAGTAAAACAGTTGTTGTTTGTGTAATTGTTACAGATACACAATCAAAATACAATAATAAAAATTTAAAGTTTTTAAACAAAATATTTATGTAAATCTTGCAAAATCCAAATAAGTTTTTCAATAAAACATATTATAAATGACAGCAGACATGACATTTACATTACCCTATATTAATTAACATATTGCTTAAATTAGTTTTAAAATCAATTTTTATTACGAAGACAAATGCTGCACTTGTACATCATTAGACAAAACTAAATAAATAAATTCTGCACAAAATGTTAGCAAATGTCTCTCTCTACATTTGACTAAATTATGTATTGCAAACAATAGGGAAGGGGTACAAAATGGTCTCTTGTATTAGAGTAATTGACATTATTGTAAAAAATTTCTCTTCTAAATTTGCCGCAACTGAAAAATAATTAATTATACTTTTCGTTTCCCTACATGATCAGAACCACTGTACGAGACCTCCAAAATCTAAATTGTTTTAATGTTCCTTATTCATTTAAGAGCAAAGAAGCATTAAATCTAAATACTTTTTTGGCTATTGTTGCCACGAGCATGCTGCAGCACAATCATTGTTGCTGATACACACGCTGCCGATCGTTGAATTTTTTTTTACTATTTTGTTGTTTGTTGTCTATAAGTTATTTTCTATGTATAATTTTTGTTGTACTTATTGTATATAAATTAAATTTAAAAATAAAAGGTAAAGGGTGGACCAAAACTTAAGTGAGGAGGGGTTTTTTCATAGTTGATGTGCAAACTTTAAATACGTTATTTGGCTAATTAACTTTAAGGTCTCGCAGACACAAACGCTTGCATAAGAAGATTTTGCATAAATGTCGTTGATATAGCGATAGACCTCCTTCTTCAGTGAAAGGACAACCTTTGTTAAATATAAAGTTATAAATAGTTATTGTAAGAAATCCTATGATGTCAAATCGCATGATCTATGGGCCTTGATTGGAACATGGAAGCGGGTGATTCCAATATTAGAAAATATGAAATGCGATCATATAATTGGACTGCGGACTGTGTAACGATTGTACCATTTTGAGAAAAGTAAATTGTATATGCTTTTCCTGAATTAAAAGAATTTTATATTAAATAACCATTGGTTATTTACCACCAGGAATAGACTTTGCATCTGAAAAGGATACAAACTTGCGTATAGTCACGTTGTCGTTTTTTTTCTTTTGTGTAAAAGTACATAGTAGTAATATAAATTTCTAATTGAATAAATGCTATGTTTTCAAATAGATTTAAGGGAAAAGTATTTTTTTTTTATAAAAAATAAGCTTGGGAAAAAGTTTCACAAATTTTCAAAAAAAAAAATTTTATAAACTTAATTTCCTACGAAGTCAAGAATAATGAACCAGGTATTATCGAACGCAATAAAAGCGTGGTTTCTTAATAAGTTCCGCATTTGTAACTGGGTGTGGAACTGTTTTTTTATTATCTGTGTGATGTAAAAAATTGCTATAAATTTTTTACTATGTCAAGGCCCATCCATATCTTATGTCTTGCTGAAGGCCATTTGATACCATGTCATTTGAAGTTTTGCTATTTGGAGCTATTAACAGTTTTCCAAGAAGAACGGATCGATATTTAAAGTCTGTAATGTTTATGCTGTTGTTCCGGCATATGCAAAACTTATTATTTATCTGCTGTGTATTTATTGGCAATATTGATTAAAAAAAATGTAAAATTTGCACGCGTTTCTCTCATTTTGTGGTAAACGCATTACAGTGCTTTGTGTCGAACAAAAATAAAAGGAAAAGAGATAGGTTGAAAAAATTTATCAAGGTATGAAAAAATTGGCTCTTGGAAAAAACACTCCTGAGTATGTGGCACCTTCAATATATCCTTTTTTAAAAATTATGATTTAAATTAAATAAAGCGGTAAGCAATAAATTTTTTTCAAAAGCCGCAAAATATGGCTTGTAATTTGTATACAAAACATTTTCTGAAATCACATTGCACATATCCTTTTTGGGAAAATTATAGCTGAAGTTGTTTTTTTATTCCAAAATACTTGTTACAAGGGTGGGTCAGTGAGACCTTGACTTTTTGAATCAAACACAAATTTCTGGATAACAATTCATTTATTTTTAATTGAGTTCTATACTTTTTATCCAACGTTTCTCCAATTTTTGTATCCTTTTCAAAAAATTTGATTTGTATGTGGCATAATTTCATCTTTGGAGTCAAATATCTTTTTGCCGAGCTTAATAACGTAGTGATGGAATGCTAACAAAATTTTTAAAATTTATAGAAACCACTGAGGCATACTACATATGATTATCGATAGTAGTGTACTAGACTAAATAAAACTTAAAAAATGTCGATAATTAAATCCCTTTTAGGGGATTTTTAACAATATTTCTGGGAGTAACTTAAGGACTTGATAAAGTTTCCTATATACTCAGTTGTAAAAAAATGTCAGAAATTATTTTATAAAAGCCAAAAAATCACATTCTTTTCACATGAAAATTATGAAAAAATTGGATATTAGCGACCTCTTTTGACAGTAAAATGAACATATGTTCGACACAAGTGTGCCAACATTAAATAAATTGTTAATCGAATGTACGTAGTCCGAGAAATTTCAATATTCAACTTTTCTATTGAACAGACCACGTGTAGTAGATAAAAAAATTAATAACAATAAACGGCTACCTTGCAATACAATCGCTGACCTCATTCTGGCGAAATTTAATTGAGTATTAAATTTTTTTCCAGCCGAGTTTTTCTTTTAATAATACGAATAATAATGGAATATGAAAAGGATAAAGAAAAAAGTTGTGGAATTATAAAAAGGGCAAGAAATGTTAAGTTTAATTAAGGCAAATAAAATTTTAATGCTGGCCAAAACTGATCAAATGGACAAATTTAGTGCACCTTGTACTCGTACTCGCGCCACAAGCAAAGCAGTTGCTTGTTTATATTTCAATTAATTTTTCTATTTAATGTTTCAAACGGGAAACATTAATTGTTAAAATTTTTCCACATTTCACAACTTAAAAATTTCTTAAAGGCATATAGTTCATTAAATTTGTCTGTTTTTCGCTACTGTTCTTTTAATATTTGCTAAAAGAATTAAATTCAATTAAGACTAAAATTTTACATTGTTAATTTGTTTATATAAGACTGCCAAGTTTTGCAAAAATTATTTATTGTTTATAAAGAGAAATTAAACAAAATGTTTTTAACATTTTAAATGCTCGATAAAAATGTATCGAAAATATGCTCGTATAATGTGTTTTAAAATAGTGTTAAACAAATTGTCATAATTTTCTGTCATATATTTGGATAATGAATTGAATACAATTTAGAGACACAGAAATGTATGAAAAATTTGTTAATTAAAAGAAATGTTTTCCACGTTCCTTTACTGTTTCTTTAATACACGTAAAACTTTTTAAAATGAAATCAGATGGCCCAAATATTGTCTAACAAAGAAAAATAAATAAAATAAAGTAAAATAAAATATATACTTAAATAAAGAGACAAATTTCACTTAATAATAAAAACCCATTAAACGACAGTTTTTTTTTAAACATTTTCTAAAAAAATACTTATTTCGTGTCATCTATTTAGTGTTTTCAAAACAGCCGATTTGGCAAGATTGTCAGCTGTTAAATATCTGTCATTTCAAATGTCATTCACTTAGTGAAACGTTTGCCATTTACGAATATGGATCATTTAATAACGTTAAAATAGTTAAAACTTATGTTAAAAAAGGTGCTTTAAATGTGACCATTTTTCGAATGATTATCGTTGTCATAATCGACCTACTGTGCAAAGAATAGACAAGATTATAAAAAGTTTTAAGAGACATATACATACATATATGTGGTCAGGACTGTGCATTATCGCAATGTACCCACTGCTGTTAGTGAAAATTTGGCGAATAATCGGAATTTGTCTATTCCACTGCAATCAGGCCTATCTTACGGCTCATTATGCCGCATTTTTCATTTGGATTTGCACCTCCAACCATATAGAGTCCAATTTACGCAACCATTAATGTCATAGATATGCTGATTGTGTGCTAGAGCAACAGGCTTTCAATGCTGATTTTTCGATAAAAATTTTCTTCAGCGGTGAAACTAATTTCTCACTCGGTGGTTACGACAACAAGCGAAATTGACACATATGGAAAAAGTGACTGTTTGGTGTGCATTATGGTATGGAGGAGTGTGTCATGAGCCGTATTTGTTCGAAAACAACGCTGGAAGAACCGTTACCGTCAATTTAGAGCGCTATGGCCTTAATTACCTTTTTTAGCCTGCAATTGAAGATTATGAACTGAAAGAAATGTGGATTTGACAAGACGTTGCCACGAGCCACGCAATATTACAGATTTCGTATTTATTGCATGGGAAGTAACCAGAATGTGTAATTTTTTTACCTTTTCGGTGACGTCATGCGATTTGACGCCGTTAGACTTTTTATGTACGGCTTCGAGTACATCAAAGACCATGCCTACGCGGATAATATCCTAACGTGGGATTATTCGAAAAATTCGGAAACCAAAAATTAACTGAAAGAATTACACCGATGTAACCAATCTAGAGGCGGTTATTTAAATGATACTGTATTTCGTGATGATAAAATAAAATTTTTCTCGTAATCGTAGCCTTATGTGTGTTTTATTTAAGATTACTTTTGAAATCGAAAAATGGATAACCCTGTAGGAAGAACTTTCGAAAACATACATTCTCTTTAAAAATGCTTTTTCAAAAACGTAACCTTTTGCAAAAGGAACTTGGAAAATAACTATTTATAAAAGTAATATATTAAATACATACATACAATAAAAAACATCTTTCCCAAAAGAAAACCAATTGAAAAATATATTTCAAGTGTTTCTTTCAAAAAGTATTTTTTTAACAAAATTCTAAAACAAGCTTTTTTTTTATTCAAAAAGAAAACTTTTCGCATAAGAAATTTTTTAAATCGAAAACGATGTCTTTTCATAAAAGAAGTTTGGAAAAGAACACTTTTCCAAAACATTTTCTGAAAAAATTTTTAAGAAGATTTTGAAAAACTTATAAATTAAAATTTTTAAGAAAATAACTTTAAAAACGTACATAAAAAAATCTTACTGTTATTTCTAAATTTATTGAATCGGTAAATATTTTGTGGACCTACAAAAGTTGTGAAATTCTCATAAGTTGTCATACTTTCCACTTTATCAATTACAGACTTATAATTTTTGGACCGCTTTCTCGCCTATTGAGTTAAAGCTCCTTTTAAATACAAAAACTAAATTAACCAAAAATATTTTTTTTATAAACAGCTGAATTCTGAATATTCTCGGGGAATTTTTCCCCTTCCAAACATTAGTTCTCTGGAAATGATCCTCTAAATCCTATAATTCCGGGAATAAGTAAATTAGTTTTTTTTTTGGTTTCAATTTGTTTTTTCAACTAAAAATTACTTTGTTTGCATGTAGAGGACTTGCTGTGGAACAAAGCGAAAATTTGCCAAAATATTCCAAGTCAATTGCGCAACAATATATTAAGAGCATTAGGCCCGAATTCCCATCTACTTGCAACATATACGTTTTTTTCTTTTAAAAAATTTACTTCTAGTTTTCTATACCAAACAAAGTAGTAGAACTTTTATCGCAAATACACGATATAAATATTTTCCCCCAATTATTTTGATCGAACGGCTCGTATGTGAAACGAGCACCCTGAGATGACTTTCCTGCCATACCCAGCGTTGAGAGGTTCAAATCGAATGTTCATAACCACTACTATATTAAATTTAAAGTGAACTAATAATAAATATTTAAATCTTAAATCTAATATTATTATTTATTTAAGTCCATCCAATGCCATAGCAAAAAGCTGTAGTTTCTGCGGGGTTTTCTGTGTTGTATTTATAAAAATATAAACAAAATTTTTGTCTTGGTAAATCTTTGCCAAATTCATTGGTTTTTTACGTATTTTCAACTTAGGAAAATGTTTTAAATATTTTATTATTTTTTTAACTTTATTTAATCCATATTATTTAATCCATATTAAATAGTTAGAGAAGAAACTCCCAAGAAATGCCAATTGCAGAATATTAATTTTTTTACCGACGGAAAAATTCTAAAGGAATTTTGATTCATACTCGTGGTAGGAGAAATTTCGCGAGGAATCCTTATTCATAATTTTGCTG
Organism: Germaria angustata; assembly: GCA_963681545.1. Classification (NCBI taxonomy): domain Eukaryota; kingdom Metazoa; phylum Arthropoda; class Insecta; order Diptera; family Tachinidae; genus Germaria; species Germaria angustata. The sequence goes on along the minus strand of OY813001.1, from coordinate 57,766,381 downwards.
AAAAAGTACAACGTTGCCTTTACATTTCTTAAGAATTTCTTTAACCATTAAAAAAAAGTCAGTAAGTGTTCTAGTATAGCCATACTTTGAAAAATATAACTTTTTTTACAGGGAAGTTGTAATGGTCAGCTAATGTTAAAGGCCAGTTTAACGCTCATTAGAATTACCTCTAACTAATCACTACTTTATCGCCAAGTTGTAAGTTGTGTAATGGCTCTTAATATGCTACAGCGTTTTGGTCTTGCGTTTTTCAAAAAGGTGTAGCAAATTATATTTCAATATAGTTTGTTGTTGTTGTCTTGTAATGTGTAGCGTATTTAAATGGCTGGTTAATTTTCAAAGGGTTTTTTTTAATACGAAACATGAAAACCCTCTTTGCGTTGTACTGTTTTTAAAATATTTTTTTCTGTAGAAAATTTCGTAACTTCTTCTGACAATGTTTTTGAGATCATTTCTTAAAGTTGTTTGTTATTTGTACAAAATATCTTTGATTTCAATTTTCTTTATTGTTTTTTTTAACATTCTACTTTATTATTTAAAGTTAATTTTTCAAATGTATGTTTACTCACGTTTACAAACACGACGATGATTTAGTGGCTTAGTGGGATCACGGTAAAAGCCTTCTTTACAATAGTGACAATGACGACCAGTTGTTGAATGACGACAATTCTGACAAACTCCACCGGATACACGTCCGGATAATTTGAATAGTTCCATGTTGAAGCGACATTGGCGGGCATGGTTGTTACAATTGCAGACTGAAAGAAAAATATAAAAATTAAGAAAAAAATCATTAAGTAACTTGGAAGAAGTTATTGGTAATAGACAAATTTGCAATTGGCTTCAGACTTTCAAATGGAAATTGTTTGAGTTGTAAAATAGGAAATTGAAGTTTTGAAATATGGCATCAGTGTAAGGAATTAAGGACTCGTGCTTTAAATTTAATACGGGGCTTGAGAAAATATTCTATTTTGCTTTTGATGTTGTATCGGTGCCTATTTGAAACAAATTTTTCTGAGATAAAATTTAAAATTTATTCATTAGAATTCTTTGATAAAAACAATGTCATCTATTTCTCAATAAAAATATATATTTTTCTTATGACATCGTGAGATTAAATGCTTGCTTTAATGCCTGCATACGAGTATTCTGTCGTGCTATTTTCAAACGGTAATGGGATTTTTTAAAATATCTTTTGAAATTTATTCATATAATGTCAAATATGTGCTTTGTTGTCTCAAACAATTTATATTAATTTCCTAAACACTTGTAATAATTTGTAAACTCATGTAAATATCGAAGAAGAAAAAAAATCAACATCTCGTTGTCTTTTTTTGTTGCTAATTTTATTTTATTTTTTGGCTGTTGTTGTAGCTTACGAACAGAAAAACTAATTAATTTAATGCATTTTCGCTGTCCATGTTCCTTGGCACACGCACATGCTTGAGATCAAGAAAATCTTTCTATAGAAAATAAAAGAAACAAGTTGCTCTTATAACAAGGTGCTGACAATACTAGACAATTTTATTGTTGTTGTATTTTTCCTCAACCCACAACCCACGGAAATTGAAAGCGAATGAGAAAAAAAAGTAACAACTCACAGGGAAAACAACGACCAAACGCATCCACACAAAGAACCACGACACAACTAATTAAAGATTTACAACGAAAACAAGAGTGTGAATCGAACATGAAGTGAAACAAGAAACGCGAAATAAAAAGAAATTATGCAATTCAAGAATAAATATCACGCATCAAATAGGCAGAAGCGGGGAAGCGATGACAATCTACAAGTTTAATTTTTATTAAGGCCAACAATACGAAAAAAAGAGACAAAATTAACAACAAAATGCTGCATATTTCCACAACGCCGTTGTGACGTGTTGCATCTGCATATAAAGAATTAAAAATAGTATTTTTTTTTTATAAGAAAATTCTTAACAAAAACAAACAAAATTCTATTTGAATAAATTCTCTTATAAAAGTTACTCTACACGACAAAGGGACGTTCTTAGTTTGGCCATGAGTTTGATGTGGTAGAGATAATGTGACGGCAAAGAACGAAAGAATGTGCCGAGTTTTTGAAAAAAGTTAAGAAATTATTTTTTTCATGTTAAACACTTTCGCGTAATAAGACATTTTTATATGACGTTTATTTTCAATGTAACATTTTGTAGATCAATTCCTCTATTATTCGATACCGATACTGGTCTGTTTACAAACCAAATTTGACGTGAGATGGCGGAAAATCTTTCCAAAAAATTTTCTCTTTGAAAGGGCAAAAAGCATTACATGAATTTTAGAATAGAAAAAGCAAAACCACGTGCATAATAGTTTTTTATATGAATTTTAATGGTCGTTGTGAGATTTTTTCACGCTTGTGTAGGAATATTTACATACAGGTGATCAAGCCCCCAAAAAAACCTTTATTAGCACTTTTTTGTTGTTGTTCATGATCATGTTGCATGCATGATCATGAGCGTGTGCCACAGAGTCTACAGAAATGAAAACTTTGATCAAAGCAAATTTCTGAAACCAGCTAAAATGCAGACATATAGACAGCTTACCGCACCACAAAGAACAAGTGTTTCAACAAAAAAAATAAAAAATCTAATCAATAATATTACAAAATAATGAAAATTTTGTTAAAAAACATTTAAATTTTTTCTGCATGTGAAAAAATATGTTGCTGCTGTTTTAGGTTTTTTCCATTTATTTGCAACATGAACTTGAGTACATGTTAAACAACTAAAGATATCAAATAAATAGTATAAATATATATAAGGATCTTCCAATAAGAACTTTCGAACTTTGTCAGTTGATAGCGGTCATATTATTGAAACTTTACCTGTCGAATTGGGTGTAAATCCATCAGTCTGTTTTGCCAATTCATATGTCGTTCAACAACATGTGCAAATTGTGAAATTGTTTTATAAAAATGGTTGTTCTGTTCGACCATAATTTTCATCAAAAAAATTATCTTCAGCGAAAAAAGTCCATTAATAGATGAATGGGTACGTCAATGAACAAAATTGTCGAATTCGGAACGATACCAATCTTTATGAGATGCAAGAGCATCCAATGCATCCTGAAAATGCACTGTTTCTGCTGTGGACTTTTGTCCATATAGCGGCAAACGCTATATGTCGACGACTACCAACTTCTTTAGGCCTGAATTAGATGATAAGGACACTAATTGCATGTGGTTTCAACAGGATGGCTTTACGTGTCACTGGACTTTCAGCACGAGCGATGGCCATCTCACGTGGCGGTGATCTAAACTGACTACCAAGATTATGCGAATAAATTGCTTGAGGGGTTTTCTTAAGCCACAAGACACCATAAATCTCAAAGTCAACATAACTCATGCCATTTATGCAGCAGAGCCATGGGGAAATTGGATGCGCGCTAAACAGCGAAGCCGCGGCGGATATTTGTACAATATTATAATTAAGAAATAAAATGAAAATATGTGTAACATTTATTTCAAAATTCCTGAGCGGCTTAAACATAGAATACCCACAATGATTTCTTGAACAATTTATTTCTGATAGATAAATTGACACACCTGTGGTTTTCTATTCAAGCTGGCTATAGGATAAATTTTAGCATATGGAAGTGCTTTCGATTATAGCGGGCCTTAAACGTCCTACAGGAAGTCTTACCACTTGTTGTGTATTTTAATTCTGTTTCTTGTTTGTGAATAACACGCACTAAAATATATAGGCTTCAAGATCTTTAAGGACATAAATACCATACCCTGAATCTTTGTGTTAATATAAATTAGATTTCAAGTCTTCAAAATGTTTCTTTAAGTTATACAGGATATCAGAAACATCAAAATTTTCCGTAACATTAATATCCCCGGTAAACGAAGATTTTTTCCGTACACACTATTTCAGCAGGGGTGGCAAGTAAATCTACCTTAAGGTGGCTGAAACGGTTTCGAAAATGAACATTTACCACAAGTTGGCCAGACTTTCATCCATGTTTTCCTTTCTACTGATATATTTAGTGTTTATACTTTACGATTTCCTTCATTCTATAAAGATTTTTGGCAGATCTACATACTTGCGGTATAATTTAAAGCCACCTTTATGTATAGAGCGAATACTGTACAAAACAACTGGAAGCATATCAAACCAGTCCATTGTCTTAACCCTAGTTACTAAATCTGTGATTTGTCTATGAAATCTCTCGATCATGCCAGTGGAATAGGGTTAAATATGGAAAAGAATTTGTAATTCTAAAATTCTTCTCTTCAAATGCTTTTGAAGTAAATTGGTGGTAGTAGTTAGTGGCACCTCAAGGTGGAAGAAATAGTTGTTTCTTATTAATGAATCAATAGCATCAGGTGTCAGAGAGTATGCTTCGATAAATTATGAAGATATTTCTCTTTGTTTTTAATAATAGTTTTTCATCCGGCTCCCATAAATGTTCAAAGCTCTCGTTATGTTAGTTATTAAAATAAAGTAACGTGCGCATGTCTCAATGAGTTAATCGCAATAGTTCCTCTATAGGAATTTGTAATAATAAAAGTTCCTTAATATTTTTTAGTTCAATGTAAATCTTCAGATTGAAACACACAGGATCACCACCAATTTGTGGCAATAAAATTACGACTTTTATGTTTGTATTTTCTAAAAAATTATCTCAGTGCATATTGAACAAAATCGTAAAATATAAAGAAAACTATTAAAATCAAGGCCCATTTATAAGGATGTGTGTAAAGATAAATTTCGAAATTTATAATCCTAGACCCAAACCACTTTTGATTACCGGTTCTGTTAGACGGATAACATAAACATTACAAATCTAGGAGTATGTATTCGAAGTGGAGGTACGGAGACATTGTTGGATCAAGTGCTCCATATACTCTTTGCAACATGAACCCCTCATTGATAGACTACAAGAAACAGAAATTTCTCACATCAAAAATATTTGAATTTTTCAAAGTATCATTAAGGATTTCAAGAAAGGGGCGGATGAAAATTAATGTTATTTAAATATTTAATGATCACCATGATCCCCAGGGATCAGCGCTGATGATGACTTTTTCTAAATTTTTTCGCTGCTCAATATAAAAAATTTATTTATTAACTTTTTTTTGATTATTTGTTTATTTATTTTGATTACTTTGGAATATTTTCTTTGGCATTGTACTTTTATTCTGCTGTTTTTGACATTGATTAAATAAAAATAGTATTTCTTGTACTGCTAAGCTTCCCCCTTTGAATTTGTCTTCATATTCCACTATTAAAAATAAGAAGAATTTGAAAATGTGTGTACTTATATGGGTAACAAATAACTCTAAATTAAAAGTGGCTTAAGCATAGAGTAACTTCACACTATGTAGCATTAAATTGAGCGATCTCTGTTACAGTGGGAGAGAGATGCAAAGATAAAGAAATATCGTCCGTATTTCTAATGTGGGCGCGGTTGCGCCTGGCCACTGTTTTGATAGGGTACATTGTGAATTACTAAAACTTCTATGAAGTTCTTCTTTTCATTTTCACAGACGCACAAAGAACATATATTTTATTTTCAATATGAGACAGAAAATGTATAGTTGGCGACAAGTTTTGTTCATTCTTTGCACCCTTTAAAAACAGTTGCTCATACAACAGAATCAGCAGCAGCGGCAACAGCTGTCTGATATGACACATCTTGCATGGTGTGAAAAACCCAAGAAAATAAAAAAAATCATTTAGTGAAGTAAAATGTAAAATTGTGTGAAAAATTTCATGTTTGCAATGTTTCTAAAATTGTTGAGCCTTAAGAGCGCAATACAAACTTCAATAATATTGTTGTATATATCGTATACAAAATCATCTTGAAGTCATCTTGAACAAAAGTCGGCTTTATTATTACAACTCGTATATCTGAAATATCAAGTCATTGCATTTCGGAATTTTTGACTATATATAAAAATGTTGCAAACTCTCTTTGATGTTGTATACAAATTAGAACTAAAACACCTCTCGCAATTAGGCCTATTGATAGTTCTAAATCTAATTGGAAATAAGGTGCATATACATGAATCACACCAAATGCCAGTTTTGTAGAACCTTGATCGCTTGATCGTCGCTCATTATATGGTTTAACCAAAACTTATTGAGTTCCCCTCGTAAATGGCAAGGAAATGATATAATTCGAACTAGAGTTTTTGAAATAAGTATTTATTTTATTCGATTTTTGTGTGCCTCTGTTGCACTCACATAAATGTATGCAATTCATTTTCGCGTGTTGCTTTTCTCAAATATTCGTATGCGAGTATTTGTCTCTAAATTTTGTGAATGAAAAGAAAATGTCTACTTTTTTGAAATTATGGCAATATTTCGCATTTATTTACAGAAATGGATTACCAAGTGATTTATAGATGGCTTTAAATTAAAAAAAAATATTTATTTGTTTCCACCAAATAAATACACTTCATAATTTACCAGCGTTTGGGCTCTAACGCAAAAATATAGTGATTTATTTTATTTTGTAAGGAGCTGTTTTACAAATTTTTATTTTATAAATAAATACACGGTACATAGAATAATAAATCTATTTAAAAAATTTGTACATGTCCGTAAATCGCTTGAAATGGGGTGGTGTTTTGAATGCATCATCTTAGTTGCGTTTATAGTTGTTGTTGGAGCATTGTAAGCGATTCGATGGACCATAAAATGAAAACGATAATTGCAGCCGTTGCTGAATATCTATCAGCTGAATTGTGTGGGTGCGTAGTTGCCCGGTGTTTCTTTTCTATATCATTTCTGGGTTTTCTTCTTATTTTGGTCATGTGTTGCTACCTTAGTGACTTTTATTGGCTTATTGTTTTCCAGTCCTTAATTATTTACTTATTATTTTTCTGTCAAATATTTTCTGTTTGTATATTTCCATGTTTTCTAATACGTTCAGTCGTCGTTATTTATCTTATAAATGCAGGAATTTTCCTATTTTTCTTATGTGCCACTTATTGTTGAATATATGGTTTGAACATATCGAGTCCGGCGTTGATCCTTTTTTCCTAGTTTCTTATTTTAGTTCCTCATCTGTACACGAAATCTTGTTTGGATCTTCCGTTTTCTTTGTCCGATGTAACTGTTTCGGCATGTACAGGTTAATTTGTATACCGCCTGTTTGTCTACAGGGTATGTTTCATTTGTGATATTCTGTGGTACTCTATTCAAGTTGTTTTTTGTGTTTCATAAAAAATTTAGCTAGTTTGTATATTGTGTTGCCTATATTCTCGTAGGTTAATATAGCAAAAGTTCTCTTATCCTGTTCGTGTTCTTTGTTCCGCCTCTGATCTTGCGTACTAAGTCCTTTTTATATTCCTTATGACATACATATATTGTCTTAATTTCTTTTATAGAGGTCTAATTTAGTTAGGTCCATGTAATTTTCCTTTCTGTCCACTCCCACTTTCGTTGTAAATTTTATGGTCGTGTGTTTCTTTGCTCACGAGATATAGAATTTGTTCCAGTTTATCTGTTTTCAGTACACATGCTTTTTGTTTACCCTTCTTAGAAACAATGTCCTCTGTGCATTTGGTATAGTGGTGGGGAACCTTGCTAATCTTTGATTCCTACATTTTTTCCAGGGTGTTGGAGGTGGCTGCTGCCTGACCTTTGTCATGATGTGATCCTCTTTTCCAGGGAGAGATGAGGTCAGCTGCCTTCTTGGATGGATTTCTTGGAGGGGGCTGAAGCCAACTAATTCTAAAACTCGGTAAAACATTTTTGGACACCATGGCACCATCGTCCATGTAAATTGTAAATTCGTTCTTAGTTCCTCTACATATTCCTCTTTGAAATTTCTAATCTATTCCATGAGAATTTCTGATGCTGAAATGGCCATTCCTAGTCCCTTGGTCTGCCGATATATGCACATTGTTCTTTCAACTAATTTTGCTCCAGTGTCGCTTGAGTATTGTTTTATGTACAACGTTTATTGTCTCTGTATCTGGAATTGATGGATATAGGTCTAGTATATCAAATGTAAAAATTTTAACATTTACTCTCATTCTTACGCCCTCCAATTTATGAACTAGTTTTATGGTGTTATTTCATGATATATGTATGTAAGCTTGATATGAGCTCTAAAATATACACCACAATTACTTTTACTCGCAGGTACTCGTATTTGGAGAGTTTGTAGCTTGGAGCAGATTAGTAATTAGTTACGGGTCCCATCGGACAGTGCGTTTGACAGTGCGAAAGGTAGTGAGTATATGTCTGTTTTTGTTACTGTGGTTGCCCTTTTTTATTATATCCAAAATCTTTGTTTGGTATTCGTGTGTAGAATATTTCCTAATTTTCCTGCATTGTTTTTTTCATTATTTTCATTTCATAATATGGGAAATATTTTTTGCTCCCTTTCAAACTTTAATAATTTAGTTACATTTTATTATTTAGTAATGTCCGGAAAACAATTTGTTTATTTCGTCGAAGTCTCATGTGGCATTTAAAATAAACTAATAATTAAATTTAATTAAATTAAAATACTAATAAATCGCTTTACCAGACATCAGACTAATTTAATTAAGCGGCCAATAAATAAATATCTGCTGGTGTGTATTAGGCAGCAACAAAATTGTGTGAAATGCAATTAAGCAATAACAGAATTATGCATTCCAAATGCCACAAAATCAGTGTCAAGTAACACAAGTTCAAAATTAAGATAATATTACAAAAAATTTTTAATGACCAGGTTCAATTAGCTCATGGTAATATCATGACAATTATGCCTTGATTCCATCTATTTGTACAAAAAGCACTTGTCGTACTTGTTTACAATTCATACGATAACTGAAACCGCTGGCATTACAGAGTAAAGAAATACTTTGGATCTAAAAGTAAGAATCGGAATGGAATGAATATAACTTATTTTCAGAATTTAATTATAAACAATGTATACTGATATTAATTGAACACTTAACGTACTAAGGAGGTCCAATAACAATCCAATAAAATAATGCATATAGTATAACCGATTCCATCGAAATGTTGGTGAGAATACGGGAGCAAGAAAACACAGGTAAAAAAACTATAAGAATTATTTCATTATAATAGAATTATATAAATGTGAATCATGTGTATATATACGTTCCGCCAGTAAGGCTAGTCTAAGGTCCATGTCGCCTACACATTTGATATTTGATTCTATTAATGGATGATTTATTTCTTATATAAAGCTTTTTCAGATAGTGCTTAATGAGTGTTATTTTCAAACATTATTTGTAAACAAATTTATAATTCAGCTGTTTTTTTTCGGAATCTTTAGCAAATGCGATTTTGAGATGCCTAGAAAAGCTGAAAAAACTCCATATTTAAATCGAAGTCCATTATTGCAATTTTTGGCAGAATTAAATCGAACTAATGGCGGTTTCCTTTCTAAAAACAAAATGTATAAAGTTTTTTGGCCTTTCAAAACTAAAAAGGCACTCAGTGCCCTCTAATAAGTGCAAACTTAATAAAAGAGACCACGAAATCCTTTAAAGGGGTTGAGTTTTTTAAACCAGAGCGATAAATAAATTTGTTCAGAAAAAGCCATTCAATTTTCCATGATTTTATCAATATTTTTGGGTCATATATTGTTATAACTCACCTGAAAGGGATTATTTGAGTCAATTGCAGAACTTCGGATGAATGTCTTAAAAATTTAAAGTAAAAATTTAAACAATCACATCGAGTGTTTGAGTAGTTTATAAATTTTCACTGATAGTAAATATGTGTTGATGTTTCCAATATCTATGGAAATTGCATTCTAGACTTGTCGAAGAGTGGTTCTAGTAACTCCACAGTGTATGAGAAAAGCTTTCTTTCATATAAAGGACACCCAGAAATACCAGATAATTTGGTTTAACTTTACTACATAATTTTATTTAATCTTTCGATATATTATTGTGACGCCCACCTGCTTGCAGCAAAGCAGGTTTCTTTGTGGTATTCAAATATCTTCATGTAATTGCATTTTTGAGGATACGAGTTGAAAGGTCTTACGCTGCAAAGACTAAAGTATCATCTGAGGTATTTATATGCTGCGATATTATACTTTCTTCTTGGTCTTGGATCTGGGGTTGTGGATAGACTGGTAATGAGGTTGCAGTGATAGTGAGAGACACATTGATCTTACTTCCAGGTAAGATCACTATGAGACTCGTTCATTAAAACCTTTTATCTCTATGACGTCTTTCATCGCTACTTCGTTTGTAAGAGATGAAGAACATCTGGTCGTAAAGTAAAGTAAATAAATTTTCTGTCCCATTTATCTTGACTTAATCATATATTGCGAAATATGTTGGCATGTCAATAAGTCTATGACTTTTTGTATGAAACACAGGCTTTTTGATAAAAATATATTTTATTTTTCAGCTCTACACACTTTGTCTAACATTTTTAAAATTTTTTGATCTTCCAAAAAACTAGATTTTTCGAGGTCATCAATATAGGTATTTATTTAATTGTGAGATGACTTCGCCATTAGCGTTGAAATCTGTTTCCGGCGAGCCATTTCTTCAGGTTTGGAAACAAGAAATAGTCACCCAGGGTTGAATCCGCAGAAATGAATGTATGAGGGCGTATTTCTTAGTCTAATTCATGAAATTTCCCAATGGAAACTGCAGTTATGTGCACCCTTGCATTGTCCGGGTGAAAAAGAAAATTTTCCTTGGCTTAATGCGGTTGATTATTTCTTAAATCCTCATTGAGTCGACCCAATAAGTTGGCATAATATTTGCCATTGATTGTTTTACTCTTTTGAAAGTAGTCAATGTGGATTATACCACGTGCATAAAAAAATGGTCGCTATGGCTTTACTGGCTCACGAACTCAACTTGGCCATCTTTGTCGCTGATTCATGTCGCTGGTGTATGCTCTCTGGTGTGTTGGGGTGGATCTATAATTCGTCCACTCTTACGAAACGCAGCATAACTTCTCCATATGGTGGTTGAATAGTGTCAAAAACTCTTGCAAAAGTTGTCACATGATTGCGTGCGATCATTCAAAGTTGAAACCTTGCACTATGCCCATGGCTTTCACAATCGTCCGGATTTTCAATCTCTGATCGGTATTATTTTGTGAATTTTATCAATTGTTTCGGGTGTAGAGATAACGAGTTTCAGCATACCACTTTGATATGGAAATGGATGTTCCATAGAATTTATCAAGCATAACTTTGGCTTGAGTGATGGTTTTTTCCGCAAAAAAAATGCTTCATGAGCACACGAAATTCAGAAACTAAATGAGGCAGGTTATTCAAATATTGACAGAAGTAAAATGATAGATGTCAGTTAAGGGGCTGGAAATTCAAAAAGTCAAGTGCTTATTGACCCGCCCTGGTAGTAATCAGAAGGAGATTGAAAAAACTTCAATTATTATTTGCAAGAATAAATACATTCGTTCGTTTAAGTGATACTCTAAACTCTACAATGACTGGTTTAAGTGACACTTTAAACTTTCCAATGACTTTTATTAGAGCGTAAGGCAGAGAAATATACGGGGAAGTAAGTGTTGTGTTTTCGTCCAACTTCTTACTTTATTGGTTTCAGAAAACATTTCTTAAACGTGTTGTTTGCCTTGCTGTAGGGTCACTTTGAGTACAACTGTTTGCAATCTTTAAATATTTTCGTTGACCTAATTTATTCTTAAAGTATTAAGGATTTCAATATAAACTTTTTGATTTCTATGCACTTTGTCAATCACAGGTTATTGATGCAGACAGTCAAATTGTTTATATGTATTTAATATTATATACATGACTTATATTTTGTTATATATGAATTACAGAAAAAAAGAAAACTTGATCAAAAACATTTAATTTTTATCTTTCCTTGATTTCACTTCAGTTGCTAAACTGTCAACGGCCATTGACAAATTGTCATCATTTCTGTCTGTGTAAATCATTCTGATTTTCTTTATTTTATGCTGTAAATAGTAACAAATAACAGAAAAAGGAACAAAAGCCTTCAGATTTTTTTCAACTAGATTTTTCCTTGACTGCCTAGAGAGTAGTTTTTCAATACCCAAGAGCATAAATTGCAGATTATCAATGTCATCATTTTAATTCTAGTTTGAAATGTTGCCACATTCTTGATTATACTACGGCAGCCACGATACTTTAATTCCTCTTTCTTCTTCTTTTATTTTTGCTCTTGCAATTTGCTTTTTGCTGCTTTCCTGGAGCTTTAGGCTGCATTACGCACACTGTTGTCAATAAATTTAATTTGTCATTTAGTGATTGATTGATATAAATATATTGGCTCGCATGTCTGTCTGTTAGTAGTTGTACAGTGTACATATATTTTAATGTAAGAAATTGTGATTAGTAGCGGTCTTGAATCTGAATAAGTGATTGATTTTTTATGTCTGGTATATGAAATGATAATTTCATTTATTCCCATCACTTTCCTCCCAAAAAGAAAATCCCATCAGACACACACACTGCAATTAAAATCGAGTCATTTGTAATCAAAAGTAAATTAAATGAACACAAAAGTTTATGCAACAACACGTTGAAATGTAGACAACATCAACAGCAAACAACAGTGGTAGCAGCATTTTCCATCTGTTGATATTCGTAAAAGATCATTGTCCATTTCTTATCGTACGTACGCACAGCAAAAATGGTTTCTTAATTATCCTCAGAGCGCAAAACTACAAAGACTTTGTAGATGATTTCATTTTCAAACTTTTGCTACTCGGTCTCCAAAAAAAAAAAATTCTGAACGAAATTAAAAGTTATTAAGAAATGAGAAAAATATGAAACGAAATTAATAAGAAACCAGCAACAAGTAAATGAAACTGACACTACAGGCCATCAAAGAATGGTTACAAAGATGATGAAAGTCGAAGCGGTGGAGACACAATGCACAGTGGGATACAAAAATAAAATATTTGGAAACGAAATTGGCAAACTCATAATATGATGTCCACAAGTTATCTTTTCAAACGTTTATAATTAAATTTTTTTTAAGTGATCTCATATTGAATAAGCTGATAAGATCAATGAGTGATCTTGAATTCGCTGTGCCCATTTTATATTGAAGATGAACCGTCACAGTCAATACCCCTACATATTGAGATCATATCAAAGGCAACCAGCTCGGTAGAAGGTTACACTTACATCAATGTCATAGAGACAGGGAACATTTTATGCGTATGACCCTACGCTTAGGGATTACGAAATTAATCAGATGACATCTTGATGTTTTCGCGCTTTGTTATGCATCGACTTGATCTGCAATGAAGTGGGCTACACTTTGTTCCAGCAGAAGTGCTCGAATGCTATGTGAAGCCTGTGAAACGTATTAGAAGCTTTTTGTATTAGCCAGTCTATGTCATGATATGATATGACTTGTTATTTCATGAGTGACGCGCCAGTACGAGTAACTTCTAGTCATTAAAATCAAAGATTTCCATTTATTTTTGGCCCTCAGTGACTAGAAATCAGAATGGACGTAACATAACAAAACCGTATTTTGAAACCGTTGTTATGTTAATCAGATCAGCATTTATTTCTGTCCCACTGTGCACTATAGCCTGGCTAATGATGGCTGGCCATATGATGTAAATTTAATTTGATTTTTACAAACACGTAGCTTTTTAATTTCTATATACTCGTATGTATTTCATATAAAGTAATCATGAAGGGTTTCGTTAAAAAAATTTATGTGGCAGTTTTTCATAGATAAAAAATATATTTACTATTTATAAAAGATCAAAATGAATTTATGGCCACACTTGAAAATTTCCTAAGGCGTTACATGTTAATGCTACGTGCCACCTTCTGAATGTTTTTGTTTAATATTAAGATGAACGATTGCATAAGCAGCATTTAAATTGTAATAAATAGTTGTGTCATTCACATACAACTGAGTTTATTGGATGCGTTTGCAATTTCCTTTTTCAGGATGTCTTTGAGGTGATTCTGGAACACCTAAATACATAAGAGTGGACAAAAATTTCTCGGCGGACTTTAATTTGCGACGAACTAGGTTTATAATTTTTCTAATTTTTATTAACGATAGCATCTAATTCAGCGAATAGGCCTGAACAGGTCTTTGTTTATCTTACTGGAGATTATGCGATGGTTTTTGATAAAATTCGTTGTTCGTTGTTCGTCGTTCACAGTTTTATTGGTTACGATAGATACTTTCTACCACGAGTAAATGTTTCAATTCCAAAGAAAAAAATTTTGGAAAATGCTTCATTTTACAAACCCAATATCAATAGTTTTAGGAGCAGCAATAATTTTCAATTTGAAATCCATTCGAGTTGCCCAAACTCTTTAGGTTAGGGAAACGCTGATTTAGAGTTCCAGCCACTAAAATATCAAATGGACAATACTAATGGAAATTAAGGTTAATATAAGCGCTGGAAAATGCTGATATAGAAATTTTTTTTAGATAAATTTAAAAGAAAAAATAATGTAATGAATCATTTACTGTAATTAAGTCATACAATCCCCCTATTTTGAAATCATGTCAGTTCTCCAGAAATATGTACATACATGTCTATTTAAAATCTTTATAGATCATATCAAATTGGCTTATAACGCTTATAAATTCTTACAAAACGCCTTGAAAAGGGGCGAAAAACTCTACTTAAAATTTAATACTCGTATGGCAGATAAATGTGTGATTTTCACAAAATTCTACTATAAATCTTCGAGTTCTTCGAGCGCAGGAATCAAGTCAAAGAAAAATGTTTAACGTACAGTTTTACTATAAATTGCATACAAAAAAAGCTATAGATATACTTTCTTATTCATAAAAAAAGTTTTTTTTTTTGGCTTATGAAACGTCTGTTAATTGAATTTTGTATGGAAATTTTTTTAATAAGCATTGCTGCAGTTTGGCAGCAGGTAGTATTGTTTCTATGAAATAAATATAAAATGGGCATTATATTTCCAACTACTTTATAAACTTTTAAAATATCGAAAACTGTAAATGCTTTTGGAACCCATCCATCCATTAGTATCGGTTTTTAGAACCATGTTATTTTTTCTTTGTGCGTTGCACTTGTCAGTTGCAAACACCAAATTAATATTCTAGTTATAACTGTCGAATTTGCGAAGTAAGAATGGGTTATTGTAACTAAAAAAATTTCAGAAGGAAATAATTTCAGCAGCAATAAATATTTATTAGTGTTGTTTACTGTATTTGACATTAAATGGAATCTCATTTATACTCTGAAAATATGATCAGATTGGACAAAAACTTAGTAAAATAAGCATAACCATTAAATAACAATAGATAAATATTTCTTCATTTAAATTAATAGAAACTATATTTACCATCACCATTATATTCGCTCCCCTTTTTGGAGAACTAATTGAACTCAGGTGAGTGAGACAAATGGTTTTTGACCTATATGTGTGTCATGTAAGATTAAAAAAATATTAGTTAAAGTAGTTGAATGCAGAGCAATTTATGACTGATGACTTGGGTTCGACCCCTGTTCAGGCCAAAGACTTCGACATTTCGTACATTTTTCTGATGTGCATTAGTGTGGCACTAAGTCAGTTGTTGTTGGACTGTTTAAGTGATGAAGGAATATCACTGGTCACTGAACAGTACTGGCAGCGATTGATACTCTTCTATGCTGATGTACATCGCAGCGTCCTGCTTTGCCAGTAATATTAACAGAGTCGTCGGCGAAGTAAATCAGTTCAGAAAATGGCTGTACATATAGCTTAAGGCAGTCAATGCGAATACTTAAAACCAGAGGCGTTGCATATTGTATTTGATTCGTGTGGCAAAAACATCCGAGTTTGAATGTTTTCAAACTGTTTAAAGTTCACTGACGATTTGGTTTGACGACAAATAAAATGTCCGCATATGAACAGCTAAATCCACAACAAACAATGCATTTTGCAAAAACTCGTAATTGTTTTAACAATTAATTGGGGAGAATATCCCGATATAATAAATTTTAATATTAAATAAAAGCAAATGTACTAAATTTGAAAGTATTCCAATACATGTAGATTGTTACTTCACCTTTTAACCCAAATATATTTCTATATATATAATGTGTGTTATATACATAGAATTCGATTTAAGAATTTTATTAAAAAAATAACAATAAAACAAAACAATAGCTGGAATTTCAATATACTTCGCCCCTGCATCTACTGTTCACAAATTTTGTAAATAATACTTCAACCGATATAAAAACCTGGAGTGCCATGCCATCAACCATCATCAAATAACCAGAAAAAATTCTTGGGTACTTAACTGAATAGTACCCCTGGGAAATTTAGAAAATATATAAATAAAACAATCAAATATTGATACATAAAAACTAGCAGATATAAAAACCGAAAACCATAAATAAAATCTAAATGAAAAAATAAATAATAATAACAATATGAACGGAATAAAACCGATGTGCTCGTTAGATCAAGACCGCCATCATTACTTGCATCATTGTGTAAATTGGTATAAGGAAGTATATATTATAAAAAAAATTGCGATAATACTAACAAAACTTACGCCTGTTAACCGTATCAAACAGTTAAGAATCATTTTCAAGTGTGAAGAATCAATTCACAAGAGCAAGTGGGAGTAAAGGGTGGAAAATGAACGTCTTATTATATTATGCGCAGCGTACCACAAGGGATTCAATAACACAATTATGAATGCCCACTAACGATAAAAGTGTCAAAAATAATATTTTTATTTTGATATGTTTGCATCTCTGCATAAACGAAATATTATTTAGACAGTCAAGCAGTTCCTTAGACAGACAATTATGTGCGTTATTTTTATTGTTTTCTTTGTCTTAGAACGTCAACAATAATTTATTGATAGAAAAAAGAATATTGTCTGGTTAACGATTATTGCTGGGCATTACCAAATATACTCAATAATAATAATAATAATGGTGATGATAATGCCAATAACATTAATAATGTGGGTAATGATGGCGTTGATGCTGACCTAACAACCGCTGCATCGTTTTTTTCGTTAAAAAAAGATTGATTGCATGAATTTGAAGTTCTGCCCCTCAAATAAAATGATCAAATAAAGTAATAAAAATAAATCATTTTAGAAAAAATAAATAAAAGATTTAAACAATATTTATTAAAATTATTCGGGACATTTTTAAAATTGATTATTTTTTATATTGCTGTCTATATGACCGACATTTTATTGGAAGACTCATAATGAATCTGAGAGCTTGTTTATACGAATACAAACATACAATTTAAGTCTACTGATTAGTTGATTGGCACCAACGAAATATCATGTATATAGACAGCTAAACCCACAACACATAATATATATGTATGTAAGAGAATGAGTCTACAAGTCCTTGCCTTTTTGAATTTCCCAACTTTTAACGCAATCGTCAGTTGACTCGTGTCAAAATTTGAACAAAATGTGTCATTTAGTTTGTGTTTGAGAGCCGTTGATAGCAGAGTACAGAGTGATTATTGATTATTATTAAGCATTATTTGTTTTTGCGGAAATGAACCATCACTCAAACCAAGGCTAATCTATTTTATGGGAATTTTGCACCATCAATTTCAATGGTAAGAACGTGGTTTACTGAATTTCCTTGTGGCCGTACAAGCTTGGAAGTTGTCGAACGTTCTGGACGCCCACCTGAGATCTCTACAACCGAAACGATTTGAAAAATTTTCGATATGACATTGGCTGATCACAGATTGAAAGTGCGAGAGCTCGTAGAAACCATACCACATGACTCAGTGGTATCAATTTTGAAGGAGCACTTGGGTGTGAGAAAGCTTTCCGCACGATGGGTGCCAGACTTGCGTCGCAGGATTTTTTTTTTGGCGATGTTCAACCGTAATATGGACGTGTTTTCGTAACCGTGGACGAAGCATGGATCCATCGCAATATATCAGAAACCAAACAACAGTGAAAATAGAAAGTTTCTCGGCCGCCAAAGAAAATCAACGAGGATTTGTCATTAGCCAAAAAAGTTATGGCGACCGTTTTGTTTTGGAATGCACCAGAAATAATCCATCTTTATTTAGTAAAGATTCTAAAGAAAAAACCACCGCATTTGACCAAAAAAAATAATTTTCCACCAGGACAAGGCAAGGCTGCACACATGTGCTATGAATTGCTCCTTCATACACCCTTCTCTCCGGATTTAGCCACGATTAACTATTTCTTGTTTCTAATACCTGAAGGAATGGCTTGGCGGAAAGAAATTTGACTCCAAAGACTCCAAACAAGTACCTCTTTTTATGACCTCAACAAGATATCGAAGAAACGTTGGACTAAGTGTGTTAAGGTTTAAAAGCGGCTTTTCTAAAAAAACCTGTGTTTCATTATTGGTCCACCGTCATAAATAAACATATAAGTTGAGAAAAAATATATGAAAACATTCCGTTTCACGTATGTCCACAACGACAAAGAAAAAGATTTTGCAGAGCCTGTTGGTTTTTGTGTGGGGAAACATTTAGAGTCTGCCGCACGTCATCCGCTAATCTGCCAGATTATACTATATCTGAACTAATTTGCATAAATCTATTAGTTTTCATCTGACATGGTTTTTGTATACTTATGAGTATGTATATATGGCATCTAATAGTGTGTTTTATATTTTGAAATAACTCGTCAAAATCAACCCTTTGTTAACAAGAGATCGCTAGAAATGTGTTTGTCTTTAATTGCTGAAAGCAATCCATCAATTTGATATTTCCTTTTTGATCTTTTTCAAAATAAGAAGACATTTAAATTGCCGTAGGACACGAATCAGATGGGTGTTGGGTAAATATTTAGACGAATACGAACTCTCTTTCAGCTAATGATGGGGGAAACAATAATAATTTCTGACATTGATAAAGATTTATGAAGGAAAGATTGGAGCAGTTTTATAAATTTTTCTCTTTTATTTGTTTTAATTTTTATTTGTACTAAATATTCATGTGGTCTAAAGTTAAAATTGATGCGCTTAATAGTGTCTGCAGCGAAGTGAATTGTTATGCGTGTGGCATTGAATTTATTTAATTTTCTTAAGTATTTTATTTGTTAAATATTTTCTATTTGAAGACTTAAAGTCCCAAATTTATGTATTTTTTTAGCCAATTTTTTTTTACTTTCGGCACCACTAATTATCAGTTAGTGGCCGGATATTTAAGTCGTTATTGAGATTTCTTATAAAGTGTTTACAAGTGATGTTATTGAAACTTTAAAGCTTCTGTTTTCACGTTAAAGGGGTCCCACCGACTTGTCTAAGAAGCTGCTCAACAGCAGTGTAATTCAATATGATTTAAACCCATTTGAATTATTTAATATTCAAACGAAAATAAAAATATATTTTAAGCCTGTTTAAAATTTGATTCGTTTAAAAGATAAACTGCTGTATTCATAAAAATTATTGTATGTTTATTAAGGGTTTATTTGACAAATTTCTATGGGATATTTGTCAAATAACCCTTTAATAAACATACAATATTTTTTATGAATAAGGCCGAAAGACTTTAGAAAGGTATTTATAAATTCAATATTTAAAGTGGAAATGTGAATTTAAAAATTTAAATAGTGAGGAAGGAATGTGTGTGAAAATAAGCCTAAAATTTAATTAGTTGGGAAAAAACCAATATATTTAACTTTGCTCACTCTAAATCACTTAACCAGTCATAGTAAATTTTAGCAAATCAATAAAATCTAAGAGGTATGAAAAGATCCATATTAGACAACAACTGAAAAAGGTGCTACAAAATGTAGGTGTTGGACACAAAATGAAATTAAATGCAAACAAAGTTGAAAATAACGCAAAAAAGCATTAAGAAAAAAACATAAATTTTCTCGGAGAGTTAAGTAGTTTTTATGGAAAAACTAGCTGACACCGTCCGCGTTGCTGGCCCTAAGCAAACATTAGTGTTGTATTACCACACGATTTAAATTGAGCGTTTAACGAAATTTACGGCCTTTAAATAAAAATCCATGGAATACATATCATAAAGTTTTGGAGTCCATACGTTACATATATGTATATAGATATATCCTGTTTTATATATAGATCTTTATCTTATTGTACAATGTTGCACGTTAGTAAGCGCGGAATAGCTTGTGTTATCGAATGATAAAAATATTTTGTAAATAAACCAAAAAGTCTGTTTTTTTAATACAACATTTCGTAAGTTTTAAAATTTTGATATTGAATCATTATTAACATAGATTTTTTGTAAATATCTTCGGAACTACATAACCGATTTAAGAGTTTGATATCTCGTTTTGAAAAACATGATAACGGCTGTAAAAAAAGTAAAATAAAATAAAAAAAAGCACAAAAAATAAATATATGTACATATATGTCATTGGTGGTGCAATATGAAAATGGGATATTGCCACGCCCCATCAGACTACACAGTGTCACCCGCCCGAGTATTCGAAAGGTTCCCTGAAAATTTCGTCAAAATCGGCCTAGCCGCTTTGGAGTCATTACGTTACATATATACACACATCCTACATAAGGTGTTATTCTGAAATAATTTTTTAATTTTGAAGTGATATTTTTGAAAACTTTCTTGAGAATATTAGTGGAAATTAAGGAAAATTGCTGAGTTTTAGGTATATCCCACCTTATAGATATTGTACTCCAGGCGGACTTCTAAGTATTACATTAGGTGGTAATTCTGAAATATTTTTGGAACTTCAAAACATGATTTTTTTCAATTTGATATAATTAAAAATAGCAAAATTATTTAAGAAATACCATTTAATGTGCTCTATAAGTCCCACCTTGAGCACAATTTCTATTTGAAGGCATATACCATACAGCTTAAGAAACTTAATGCGTCCCCATAATACCAGAGACATAGAATTTAAGCTCCTCTCTCTATGTCTTCTCATTTCACCACTTGTCCTCTCTACAATATCCCTTTCACGAAAGAAGCAACACCTTGGGGAAGGCATTTGTTGCCTGAAAAACTCGCCGTTTTTCCATAAAGGCCACTTATCTTTACGAGAAGATTTTTGTATTGTTTTCTACGTTTTTTTGCATGTCCTTTTATATTGCAGCCAACGCTTAAATTTTAGAGCACCTTTTTATGTGTCTGGTCACGTTTCAAAGATTTTCTTAATGTCCTCAAATTTTCTATGACTCTTAACCGCTTAACATAATTCTCTTAACCAAAAAATTAGCAATGTTAAAGAAACTGGTTTTTGTCTATGCTACTTAAATTTAATTTCTCTTCACATATATTAGAACGCGTAGTATATAACCTCTCCTTCAAGATTGTGAAACCAGTACTTAATTTTTGATTTTACAGTGCTCTTATATCTTCTTGCAGGTATGAAAACCATGCTCTGCCTAATTCTTGCTTTCTCCCTTATTCTACTTAGGGTAGGGTCAACGATTATAAGATAAAACGCTTTGTTTGATTGCTCAGGAGTGTGCTCCTATGTAGAATGGGGAGTCTATAAACTTTTTTCAAAAAGCACAAATTGTATTAGGTACGGGTTTTTTGGGTCATCTATGCTAACAATTTTTGGCTCTTCCTTCATAACCTGAGTAGTAATTGGTAAGAATTTTTTTTCTCACACCAGAAGCTGTACGCCATTAGATTACCCAAGTAATTATTTAGTTTCATATGGCATTCCAAAAGAGATTTTTTAAATTACTTTGTTCATTTTTTAATTACTTTGTCCATTGATTTAGAGTCTGAAACATCTTCAGGTGACAAAGTAATATATTTATAATTGGTATTTGTAAAAACTGGCTACTCGATATTGAGTTAAAATCCTATTAGAATAAATAATAACTAATAATTAAGTAAATAAATAATTAAAAAGAAAATCATAATATACAATTTATTTCAATTGAGTGTCGAAGCACATCGGGCTTTGCGACTAGTTGTGATACATTTTTTATTTGTTGGTGTTATAATGAAAATTCTATGGAAATCGTTTATGAAAATAACCATCCAAATTGTTGCCTTGAAGCTTTTAACTAATTTATTTATTTCAATTTAAAATGATTTATGTAAATTCTAAATGAATTGCACTAAAAAGTCTCGATAGAAATCTAATTCATTAATGTTTTAGTCTTTTTAATTTATACTCATTTAAGTTTAATCACTTTGAACGATTTTTGTTGACCAGTAACTCAACAAAATTATGCAAATTTCTTGTTTTCACAATTCATCTGTAACAAGTTTGAAATTTGTGATATTAATCGAATTAAGAAAAAACAAGAAACGATAACCAATAACCAATGATATTAATTATTTAATGGCCGAATAATTTAAAATAAATTATTTACCAAAGAATTTGTACGTTCGCAAAAAAAAAAATTCAGTGGGGAGTGAGAACTTAAACGGAATGTGTTAAATTTTTTGTAAATTAAAATAAACAAAAATTTGTTGGCAGTTTGATATTCTATTTGTTAATAAAAATTTAAATGTATAAGCATTTAGTCATAATTTATGGCTGCTGTTGTTTGCTTTTCGTAAGTATCATGAATACGGGTAGGAAATTTGAATACAAGTTGGTGGAATTTCGTAGAGTGTTTGGAATTGCAACTGGTTTTTATTCTATTTGTTGAAATTTTTTTAAATTTTTTGTAAATTTATATGAGTTGTTGATGCTTTTGCTATTTAAATGTTAAAATATTTTATGTATTTGATATTTAGCATTTAACGTTAAGTTATGTTTGTTTTTTTAATAGCTTAATATTTATTTCAACAATTTACATATTTTATGGACTTTTAAAACATGTAGTTCCTATTATAGTTCTCTAAGCTATATTTTTATTATAAGCAAATCAAAATATTAGTTCAGATAATTTTATTAATTTAATAAATTTTTATGATATTTTTGCTGCTGGAAAATTTGCTTAATCTGAATATAAAAATAAAATAGAGCAGACGTGCTAATGAGTTTGAAAACTTAAGGGAGCTAAACATACTCTACAAGTAATAATAATTTTAAATGTGCCACTTGTACTTATTCCATATTTAAATTTTAATTTAAACTAGCAGAGAGCAATGCCCAGAGGGGCTGTTCTTTTGTTTATAATTAAGCGTGAACGGGCTTAATAATGACTAAAATTGAGAACTTAGAATTTAAGGTTCTCGGTTTGGTTTATTTAAGAAATTAGTTTCCCGAAACTTTCCAGCGATTCGTTCCAATTTCAGCCTATTGTTAGTGTAAGAAGGTGTAAGGAGTGAATTTAAGCATATCGCGAAGTTCTTAATTACAAGAAATATGATGCTTAAAGCAATAAGAAAGAATCTCTAGGATTATATTATCCTTAAGAAAATAAAATTTCAAGGTTTTTCTGCCAGCTTCACAGTTGTATATACGATATGATTTAAGATTTTTATTAATAAACTATTAAAAATAATTCAGACTGATAGGTAAACAAATTTAAATGAAACAACAGTGGAGTATTGAGCAAATGCTGACTTAACTATATGTATGATAATGTGTATGAAATAGAACATAATTCAAATGGCCACTGATTCGCTGGCAGTGCGAATCAAATTTTTGATGACTCGGTCCCATATGACTGGCATTATTCTGGCAACGATCTCTGCGATTTAGCGTCCAATTAGCGGACTTACGTCGCAGTTTATGGTCATCCTGTATTATGATTATTGTATCAGCATAACCGTTAAATCAGTTGTGGCGATTCTCTGACGATATCTAATTCAGATAATTTTGGCTGAATCAATACTTCTTTCGGCTCTCCGGGTACTGGGCACGCCAATCTTCTTTTGGTTGGTAAGCTTTTGGTCCAAAAGAATATACGCACGGTAAAACGGAGTGAATCGCCAGTGGAGTGGAGCTCTTAAGACAATGGAACAGGTGATGATATTCATATATTCATATAAATATAAATATAAATGCACATAAAGATTTAAATGCACATTGCATTTAAACAGCGACCTTTAAACACTTAAAAAAATGTGTAATGAAACATAAAATATGCGTTATCACACCGCTTATCCGATTGATATAAAACTTTGTGAACCTATTGTTTGCACCTACGGGAAGTTTAACAGCTTTATATGCATATATAGTTTTTTTATATCAACCAAATGTTAATAATTGAAAGCGTCACAAATGATTCTCTTAAACTAAGAAGATGTTTTTTGTGAAATTTGAAACATTGAAATTTCTTAATTTTGGAAAAATAGGGTATTTCTCTTCTCAAAATCAGGCTACTCTATTTAAATAAAATTTTAAACATGGAACATATCCACAGAGAGCGATAGTTCGTAGTGGTGTCATTCTTTGTCCATTTTCTTTCGAAAATGCAGCCGGGATCCGCATTTCAGTCAGCGGCTTCCACTATAGAACATATGATTATGGACTTCTTATGACCTGAAATTAAAGATACGATAATCAGTATAACGCACCATATTACACAGTTCATCAGACAGTCGATCTTTTGCGCACTAAGTTCAGTAAACGTATTATCAGCCGTGTTGGCGATGTCAATTGGACGCCTAGAACTGCGATTTGACCCCTACAGACTATTTATTCTGCGGTGACGTCAAAAACCGATGATACACGAATAGTTCAAAAACTGTCCACATGCTTAAGGATAATATTATCGGAGCCATTTTTGAGATGGAAATAGAAATCGTCAACAAAGTCCTGGAAAAATATACTGGGGGATAAGCTACCCCGGAGCTAGGCACAGCAGTCACATGAATGAAATAGTGTTCCATAAATAATGCCAGTGTTTAATATTTCTAATAAAGCCGCAGTATAACAACAGCAATAAAGTTTAGTTTATTTGATATAATTTTTAAAAAGATTTTTTTATTTGGACCACCCGCTATACAAATTTAGAACAATTGTCTTTAAGGAAATTTTTAAAAAGCGCCAACTAAAATGCACTACCGTTAATAAAAAAGATTGAAGCTGCAACTTAAACAAATTGCAAAATATAACTTTAGTAACAAATTCTATTACAATCTTTGTTTGTTATAATTTTTTTCTTTAATTTCTTAAAAAATGTTAAAATCCTGTTTCACCCATTAAAGACTATCTCACTGATAATTATAAACGAAAGCTTGACTAATTGCATCAACTTAAAATCTACTTCAAATTTATACTTATTTTGTTAAAACGCGGCACCATAATTAACAACTACATTTTTAGTACACAATCGCTGCAGACAGACAACATCAAGGACAGACGAACATGCCTAGTGACAAGTAACAAAATGGCCAATAGAGCATTGAGGTACCTCTTGCGACTACTGCAACATGTTTAAATAAATCATCGTGATGTTAATGCTGAAGATGGTGTTGCTTGTTGCCACTTAAAACTAATTTAATAAATAGAAATTTTGTTAAATAAATCAAATAGGAAAAAAATGTTAGCGAACAGTGGTTCCACGTCACACAGCCAATATTAATCGAAATCAAGGAGAAACTAAGGAGAAAGAAAAATATTTGAAAATTCTATACCCTACAATAAAGGTGGCAAATAAGCCTTTTCGGTAACGAGCTTTATTATTGTTTGCCATCATCAAGATATACATATTTATAAGCTTTTATCAATAATATATTTAGATCATTATGTTTGTCAAAAAATTTTGATATGAAATGACGATGCTACAATCATTCCAAAGATTTTATTCTACCACTTACGTTGAATAAGTTAAACGTTTTCGATTAGAAAGTTTTTAATATATTCAATTATTGCACGCTCTTCCTTAGTAAATGAACGCTCTTCTTTTGCAAACAACACTCAAGTCCCTTTTTCCGATTGAAAGGGGACTTTTTGATATAAAAGAAAACGCAAGAATAATCGCACCATGAGAGGTCCTTTAAACTTTCAATGGCTCGTCATAGTGAGCAATAGAAAACATTTTATAAAATTTTAATTTTGCTATAAAAATGAAGCTCCTACTTTTGGAAGTTTTACAAGGATCTCATTTATAAGTTGTGACATTAGTTTGGTTTATTTAAAAACGTTTATGGTTAGAAATGCTAAAATATCTTTAAAAACTAATGTAGAGTGTTAAAGCAGTCTTATATCTCTTAAGCATTCGTGTGCTTTGCATGTCATTTATGACTTAAGAAGAAATTGATTTTACATCTCAAAAAAGAAATTTATCTTTAAACACCAATGACTTTAATGATTATTTATACGTATATACGACTATATAATATGATGACTTAGATAAATTGATAAACACCTCAATATAAATATGTCTATGTTGCTATTAAATTTATATTTGATGTAATTGAAATTTGTCATCATTTCCTTTAATGGAAAATTTTAAGAAATTTGTGAAAATACCAATGAAATTTCACTTGAACTGATATTAACACGTAACGTGTTTTAAGTGAAAATTATGGAAGGAAGATGTATTTGAATTAGAGAAATTTCTATGTATATAAAATTCACTTGTTATTGAGAAAGTAAATACGACTTTTTTGGTCTAAATAATATTAGTCACAATTACACTGGAGCATATTTTTTAATAGCCCTCAACAAAGAGACACAAAGGCGGGTCAACAAGAACGTCACTTTTTTAATGAAACAAAGTTTTTTTGTTTGATAAATAATCATTTTAGTTTTCAGCATTGTCTTCCTTTAGCTCGTTACACTTTGGAGAAACGTTGCGTTCTCCAATTATTTCATCCTTGCAAAAAAAAAAAATATATATATATATATAATTTGTGGAGGTCATCAAATTAGAGATGTGGGATGATTTTGTCATTGAAGTCAAATCCCTTTCGACCGAACCATTTCTTCAGGTGTGGAAACATGAAATACTCAGTCGTGGCTAAATCCATATAACTATGGGGATTGGGAAAAAAATTCATAGTCTAGTTCATGGAATTTCGCTAAGGAAACTGTACATGTAATGTAATGTAATGTGATGGCGCCGATTCAGCCGATTCCCCGTTTACTAAATAGCGCTAAAAGTTCTACTTAAGTGAACGTGTTTGTGATCGCATATTAGCAAACACGGCACCCATGTTGCTGAAAGTTTTTTTAAAACCACTGACCCGTTTGATTTCCGTATGGGTTCCAAAATTTCTCGCACTATCAATCTCCGATCGGCCAACAATATATCGCGGGTGTAGAGACCTCAACTCGGCGTCTAGAGCATTTGGTATTTTCCGTGCTTGTACGAGCACAACGAAATTCAGCACACCTCTTGTTTATCATTGACATTGATAGTGCAGAATTCCCATAGTATTTATCTAGTGTAGCCTTGGTTTGAGTGATGGTTTTTTTTCGCAAAAAATAATATTTGATGAGCACTCGAAATTCACTTTTTTATATGTATATTCCCCTCAAATCACGAGACAGTCTGCTATCAAGGGCTGTCAAACACAAATTAAATGAGGCAGCTTATTCAAATATTGACACAAGTCAACTGACAGCTGCCTGTTGACTGGAGCACTGTTGCCTTTACAGGTAAGAGGTGAAAAACTATAACACAAAGGTCACGGACTTATTTAGTCCCCCTCGTATAAAATTTTCCTGGTGATCAGTGATATTGCCATTGCTTTGCAACCTGCTTTTTTAAATTTTTTTAACCATATTTCGATTGTAGTTTCGTTTGGGTTGGTAGAAGTTTCTTAACTCATATATTTATTTTTCATGTGTATCTCAGGCATTTATTAGACGATAGAATAAAATTCGGACAAATTGTCAGATTTTGTCTACTATTAAGACCTGTTGGTTGTCTAGGCTCTTAGGATTAATGCAAACAAGTAAAGATGTCATGCGTACGCAAACGTACAGTTTCACCGGTGGAAATGCGGTCATGCAGGTAGACGGTCAGAGCTAGATAGGCTATTCTATTTGTAAGGAACCAGAATGTATTTACATCATGGGGGCGCAATTGGAATTAGTAGAAATTACAAATGATAAATCGTTATATATCCTTTCCATTTTCCACGCTTGTTAACTGTTATCATTTAAAGTAAATTTCTCAGATAATCATTCTAAGATATTGCTTTGATATTGATGAAATCACGAACTTAATTAATGACGATAACGTAGTCTTTGATAATTTTATTAAGGAACCGAAGCCACAATTTTTTTCCGTACAAGGCACTAGTGGAGGCATTTTTGTTCTTTGACGCACCTGGAGGTAATGGCCAGACTATTGTGTTAAATTTACTGCTAGCATGAGTTGGAAAGGACCGTAATAGAGCTGTGGCTGTTTGCATTCCTTCGGAATAATTTCAACTCTGCTTGAAGGTGTCATTCAGGTTCAGCAGGTTGCAAAGCAATGGCTCCGATCATTCTTAGTTTAAATTGTCATTAAGTTTTAAAAGCAACCACATCCAAAATCAGAAAAAAGTAGCAGTCAGAGAGCTATTTTTCAACAATGTAAATTGAGTGTGTGACCACTATGTCGCATAACTGCACAGTATGGGCACTAAACTGTAGCCTGTGGAAGATTCGTTGAAATCAAGATCTGACGAGAGGTGTTCTAGTTTTGGCAGCTGGTCATTTTGGATAGACTCTTCCCATTATTTATGCGTGTCTCTAGTCATTGCTACTATAGTCAGGGGTAATAAAACTTAGTCTTAAAAATCTCAGCTTATGAGTCACAGCTCCTACAAATCAGAGAGGTTTTACTAGAAGCAGACATAAATGGTTAAACAGAACTTACACACAATATATAGAGATGGTGGTCCAGATATCCCACTGTTATATTATATTTAGTGTATGTGTAGTTCCAGTCCCTCTCCATTTTTTCAATATGACCACTAATCTTCTCAAGAAATTACAGTTTTTTAAACGAACTCTATTGTTGGTCTAACATGTATTTAGCCTTCCGCATTGTCACAGTTTCATTAAGAAATTCCTGGAGCAGATTGTCTGCTATACAGTTTTGTTTGGTCATTGTAGTAGTTCCTGTATTTCGCCTCCTAAATGAACATAATCCAATGTGGGATTTCTGTTAACTGGTTAACAGAGCTCTGTTAACTGTGAAATTGGCATTGCTAAAAAATTTGATTTTTGTCTGTAGTAGTTAAATTAGAATTTAACTTCACACACATTAATTTATTTGCTATATTTGATGGGCTCCTAATTATAAATATTCAGTTTGGCTCGATTTCAGTGTCATAACACTGGTTTCTCTATCATGTCGAGGAAAATTTAACCTCAATATCCATAAATAAGTGGCTCCCAAGTTATTTGAATTAAAATGAAATCAAGTCAAATATTTTCATTTCACTAAAAATTATCTCAGGTTGTGTTACTTCTTTTGTTCCCTGGTCCTTCTAGTCGAAAAAAGCGGCATTTAAAGAACGGAAAAACAAGCAGAATAAATGCTCATTGAATGCCGTTGTAAAAACTTCAAACACTTGAGGCTCATTTACGTACGAAGTTGCGGCTCCAAACAGTAGAAGTGTAATACTGTTTGTGTGTTCACGCAACATCATCCCCAGCAGGCGTTCACCCATGTAACAGCTTCTGTACAGTTGATGTGGCAAGATAATGTTCTTTAACTTTGTGGAATATTTTTTTTTATTCTTATTATTGTTGTTGCTGTTGATGTTGTTATTTATAATAAATGAGAGTCAGAGGATCGTTTGTAAAGGTCTAGTGGCATTATTATTTCTTCTTTTTTTCATGCACAATGTTAATTTCATTTTAGTTTAGATCTTAAAACTTGTTTCATCCAAACGATTGTTTATCTTTTAGATCTTGAATTTTATTTTCTTAGACTTCTGATTGTTTGTTTTTCTTTTTTCCTTTTCTTGTTTTTATTCAGTTTTTTTTTTGTTTTGTTTGTATAAATGCGTTGTTGATTTGGTTATTGAAAGACTTAATTAGAAAATTGATTTTTTATTTATTGTATGTCTAAGTATTGAGATAAAATTACGCTTGTTGAAGATCACAGAGATGAATACGATAAATTTAGTTTGTTGCATTTGGCTCCGAACTAAAGAGTAAAAAGGTTGTTATTTCTTTAGTTTCAGCCAAAGTGCCCGGTAAAGAACAGCCTTGTTTAGGAAAACACTTTCTTTGGAATTATTCAAATTTCCTTAAATTTTTTATTTGGTATTTTTAATTGTTAATGTCTTTTAAGGGTTCTGAGTTCCCAATGAATTTTTAAAATAAGTAGGATGTTAATTATGCTGTTTTCAAAAAGAAGAAAATTATTTTGTAATAAAAGAAAAACATTTCCAAGCGGCTGGTGAAAAGGCTTAAACTGAAACAGTTTTGTTGCCTCTTGGCAACTTTGAAAAACATGTCTAAAAAATTCTATAATAGGATTGTTTCAAATTTCTAAAAAAAAATATATAATTGAACATATGTATGTAAATTTACGACTACAGATGACATTCACGCATATATGTCGTAATATATCCCGGACTATCGTGAGTGTTAAGATAACTCACTCTCACGAAGTGTGTACAGAAATTTTTCATAGTAAAGATATTTATTCTAGATTAATTTATTAATATCATAGTATTTGTAACATTTTTGATTAAAAACAATTAAACCTAAGGTAATTGTTCCAAAGCGAATAAGAAAAATTTAACTTTGACTCCAACCTACACAGCATAAAATCTAGTCTGATGTACGGCTGAGCAGATTATTTACGTCACTAAAGAAGCATTCAAGTGTTCTTGTTTTTTTAAGACAGTAAAGAAGCTACTGATGATCACCTAACTATATACATATACCACCAATATCCGACGAAAATGGAATATCACTGGTATGGGGTGGCTTAGCCTCCCAAGCAGAAATTTAGCCGTTCTCTCAGACTTTTTGCTTAAGAAATTTCTAATTAATGACATGAACTTCCCTCTTATTTGAACGGTTGTAGCCCCCGTCTTCTTAAGAGAAATTTCTTATCGATTGCAGACTCCGCTAAAAAATGTCCAGCTACGTCCATGAAGCCAATGCTTCAAAGACAAATTTTGAATTTACTCGACGGAAACAGCGAAGAACCTAACCGCTGGTAGTAGTGTAGCCAAATCAACCGAGCATCGACGAAACGTAGGGAACGCTTCAACGTTTTATCGGTACTACAATGGAGTGTGATCTAATGAAATCAAGGAACCACTCTCTGGAACCCGGTTTTTCGTCGGCAAACATATTCTACATTAATAGTAAATTAATTTGTGATTGATATGCCAATGAATCGAACTTCGTAGAAAGTTTTCCAAAGTTTTGTCGGTGCCATAGCGGAAGGTGTTGCAATGAAGATAGGGAAATTGTCCGTGGCATATGTTTTTTGAAGGCCAACAGGTTTTACGTTAAGAGTACATTAATTTCTTTCGATTTTCTAATGAATTGCTCTTCGCGTTGCGTACAACTTTCTGCCGTTATCCGAACGATTCGTGTGTGGCATAAAGCCCCTGCTGAGGTCTTTTCTATCACGTTCATCCTGAAAAAGTTTAAATCGAATGTCCCGAAACTATATTTTCTCAATCGTCCTTCCCACAACCTACTTAATTAATCCCAAAACAATGAACTGCACAAGTAGGGAACATCCTCTTCTTGTATAAATCATGTAGAGAAATCGGATACGAGAATTTTTATGATCTCAATAGAATTGAATTGAGCCCTTTATTTTTATATTCATGATTATCCTCTAATCAACTCCATCTCAAGTTTAGATGTTTTCCTTCTTAATAATTTCATTATTTTTTAAAGAAAAATTTTACTTGAGCAAAAACACTTGTTAAGGCTACACTAGCCAATAGTTAGTTCTGTTCTAGTTAGTTCTGTTCTTAGTTAATTTAAACGATATGGCTGATGATGGCGTGTGCTAACAGCTGGAAGACACTACGCGCCATAGTGACCATTTTTAAAGTTTGATGCTAGAGTTTCTCTTATGGAGTTTTTCAAAGAATTAAGTCAATGATAATGCTGACCGGTGCTGTCAAATAGTTTTAAACTTAAACACTTTTTATTGCAACTTTTTTAAGATCCATTAAACATTCAAATTCAAATGAACACTTAAATGAGTGTGCAAAATTTTCAGCATTTTTTTAAACAAAATCCATAATTATTCATTCCCATTTAATAAAATTTTGTATTTAATGCTTCTCATTAATTGTTTGCTGTTGATATGACAAACTATATTGAGCACATGGCCCTTGTATTGTAGTATTTCAAAGCTGAAAAAATTTAAAGAAAACAAAATTCTTAAATTCAAATCATCAAATATTTAGATTAGCCGTAATGTTTATTTCACAGTCGAGGGGGCAAGATATTGAACAATAATAACAAACTCCAGAAAAATTTTAAGCAATTGTTTATATAAAATTTTGCTTCTTCTTCAAAAAGCCTTTTGTAGTTGATAACTTGCAACATCATGTTTGTTTATACAAGACGAGTATCAGTGAGAGTATATTTGCTTCTATTATTTGGGTATTTATTTGGGTATTATGCTTTGTTTTCTTTTTTTTCAAGGTTTCCATTTTTTTAACTCTTCTATTCGGATCATTTTGTTGAATGTTCACACATTTGAAAGAGATCGAATTGAAGACAATATTTCTTTCAAAAGATAAAGGGTGGGCATTTCAAGTATGAAGCATGTATTTACTTCAAGTGTTTATTTTAAATTATTCAATAATTTGCATAATGAAAGTGGTCGTGTCTATAACTGTCAGATTGTCAGGCGAATATTGTTGATTTGAAAATTTAGTCTCTCTTGTTTTAATTCGAAATTGTGAGAGTCGGATTCATTTAATCACTATCGACTGTTAATATTTCACTGTAATTTTATTTTTTAAGTACAAGTGTGATTGTTGCTCTATATAAGTAAAATGAAATATTTTCCTTCCAAATTGGAGTAAGATATATTAAGAAAAAATGTGAACTAATTCTTTATTAATTGGATCAGCACTCTGGATGAGATGAGATCTACTCATCCAATCAATCCACTGTGGTGGAGGTAGGATGACGGGTTGGTGGGGAGGAGGAGGAAGCAAGTAGTATCTGTTGACGTTTGCCAAATGGATGTGTAGTAACGAAAGAACAGCGATACAAACTCCTCAATGTAACGATAGTTAACAAGTTCTCTAATCTAATTAGAACACTCTCCTTTGAAGTAATGATGATAAAATAACACACCCCACACTGCGCCGATGGCCCAGTGAGTCAATAGTGTTGGCTGCTACTGCCGACGATGAAGCTCTTCTCGATCTGTTTTACGCGTTCAAGTAGCTTTAAAATAGGCTTTGAAGCATCATCCCCATAAATGAGAACTGTGTTCCATTTTGGGACAGATGTAGTAGGTGTTGTAAATAGTAACGAGATCGGAAGTAATGAAAAGAGACGCTTTTGTGCATGGTCCATCGGACATTCCACTGAAATTTAATGCCTAGATGTTCTGATTCCCTAATATTTATATCACCCATTATTACAGATGGAACTGCGTGCCCATATGACCCCATTTGGAGGTTTTTGCAAGATCATTATTAAGTGTATCCCATTTATAACAACTTGCATAGATGATGATCGATATATGCATATCGTCATATAAAAGACATTCCGACATCAAAAGCAATAAGTTTTAGCAGAAGTGCTTTTCAATGATAATTAATTGAAAATTCAATGAAAATTTTTATAGTGCTAAATAATTTATATGTCTGCATTTCGTTAATTCCTAACACATTTCATCAGGAGACTTTTAACCATGATCTTTGAGAAGCATTAAACTTTGCGTTGTTATATGAAATCCATTCAAGTTATAAATGGGAATTACAAAAGTGCAATCACGGCAGATTAATAAAACCTTTATACAAAAATATAACGAAGACATATTGGATGTGAATCCTGTTATTCCTAAGCTCATATGAATTTATTGAAAATTTTCCTGTGGGAAATAAGAATAAATTTTTTTTTTGATATTCATGAAATTTTTCAAAAGGAAAATTTATTCCAGTTTTTCTCGCCGATTTTTTTTATAACTTACCTGTAGGAACCTAAACCAAATATTGATATAAATATTGATATTATCACAATGGCAATGCCGGTTTGGAAATTTATTGAAATTTTCTCGTGGAAGAAAAATTTTCGTTGAAAAATTATTGACAATTTTCCAGCGATAAAATTTTTAAATCTCTGGTAATTCATCACAAAGTACGTACATCTATTGCGAATTTCCTTTAGTATTTCTTTGAAAACATCCTTAGCAAAATTTTTCGATATTTTTTGTGTGAAAATTTCTCGTTTGAAAAATCACTTAAACTTTTTTTTACAGATTTTGACTCTCAAAATTGAAAAAAAAAATCTAATATGCAAATCAATTGAAAATTTCCGTAGGAAAATTTATTGAAAAATTTTCTATGAGAATTTATTGAAAGTCTCGGAACGAAATTTTCGGATGGACATTAATTAGATTTTCCTCTGTGGAAAATTCGTACAATTTATCTCTGTTACACATTTAACTGTGGAAATTAAATGAAAATTTTCTTATGTAAATTTATTGAGAGTTTATCTATAGAAATTTATGTAATTTATTAAATTTTATTGATATATTTTCGTTGAAAAATTTCTTTAGACTTCTTTTTGAAACTTTTTTTGGAAATTTTAATTTGAAAATTTATTGAAACTTCTTTGATTTTTTGTGCTCAAATTTTTCTATGCAAATTAATTAGAAGTTTCCATAAGCAAATTCACTGAAAGTTACCCCTTGAATATTGTTGAAAATCTAATATATTGAAAATTTCCTAATACTATAATTTTTTGAAAACTTTCCAGTAAAAATTTCCTTGTAATAATTTTATAAAAATTTAGTTTTGACATTTTCATATATTTCAAACGGAACTTCAATGAAAATTTTTTTAGGTTGGGTGTAAATGTTGGAAAAAAGTCATATTATAAGGATATTTTATAAGACATGAAAATTTTAAATTGAAATTTTTCACAGATTTTTTTTGTAGAATTAAAATAAAATACAATTTTTTTAAACTTCCTTCTTATTAAATAATTATTGTAGCATTTTCAAACATCAAATTAATTCTTAAAAAAATCGAGTAATTAAAATTCCTTTCCTGTCTTACTTGGAACCATATGACTGTAAAAGAGCCGCCTGCATTGTTGGAAAAATAGTTTTTTTTTTTTTTTTTTTTTTTTAAGGAAAACGGAAGGTACTTGTATTTGATAAAATTTTATGAGTTTTTTTTAATAATATAACTAGACTAATGTTTAATTAATAAACTGTTAAAATGTTATTATTTGAATTGTGTCTATATGAACATACAACCACACAGGACGACAGGCCTGCCAAATGTCTGTGGTTGTAGCCCAACCTTCTTACCCAATAGATTTTCAAGTGGCCGTTAATTACTGTTGGTTTTATGTTCATCTTTATAAATTAACAAGAGGCAGATGTGTATGTACATTTTATTTTAAGGAAAAAATCCCTTTCTAAATTTTAAAATGTTCTTGAAATAGAAATAATAAAAAAAAGACGTAAAAGTAATTTAAACATGTCGATAAAATTGTCTTTTTTATGATCTTATTAACAAAATAGTGGAAAGAAAAGGATTGTCACACGAAGATGCGAGTGTAAGTAAACAAACGCAGATAAAGTTGTTGATGATCAAATCTATAAATGGCTTATTTTAAATTTAAAAATTATTTATTTATAGCATTTTTTAAGAAACTATATATTTCTGTGATAAAAAAGGAGTAAATAAATTCCAATTAAAACTGAAGCTAGAATTAAGAGAAAGAAAATCTGTTTTGTTAGAATTTTAAATGATGATTAGTTTATTTCAATTGATTTTGAACGAATATTTGTGGTTAATTTGTTTGTTAGTATTATTAATTATACGAAATGTGGTCAATAAGTAAGGAATTGCGGTATACCTCAGCTGCCGCAATCATTGTATTCGTATATCCAAAATTACAGAGGACCGATATTTGACAGCATCGCTAAAAGAACTCAAGGTTATGTCTGTAGTGCTTGTATGTTTTGAAAAAGCGTTGTCACAAGTGTAACTTTTCTGATGGGAATTAATTTCAAGCGGATATCATGAATCTTGATAAATAAATATTTAAATCAAAATATTACTTAATCTCAAAATCTTATTGTAACTTGTTTCTAACTGTTGATATTGCGATACTTTCTGATTATCATCTTCAGGAAATTGATCGAGCGATTTGAAGTCTATGCGAATTAGCTGGAAACACCTCAAAACCCTTAAAACCAACAGAACTTCAAGCAATCGGTCAAATTCGGCCTAATTTATGCGCACTTCGGATGCGCGCAAGCCAGCAAAGCCCCGGTAGACATTTGCACAATGTTATATTTTTTACATAATGGTTTTAACAGACCTTTTAAAAATGCTAATACTCGTAATATCTTACAGACACTTTGTTTATTTAAATCTTAAGATAAGAAATGCTTTATGAAATACTCTTTATATAACTTGGAAAACTTGGAAGACTTGGAAAACGTTTATTCAAACAATTTTTACATTTCTGATAAAATCTACCCCCCAGTTTATAATTTAAATTAAATAATGCTATTTATATTTATTTGAAAAAAGGTCAAATGAAATGTAGCATTTTAACATTCTTACTATTTTCCCATAACAGTATGGTATATATTTTATTATTTACTTTTGTATTGAATTTATATATTTTTAAAATATTTGTTCTAATTGTAAACTAAATTTCTCTTCCTTTATTTTTTTCAGGTGAGTCGAATATATGTTTATGATATCACATCCTGATCTCCTTAAATTCGTGTTTCAATTACTCAGGTGAGCTCGTATTTTTCTACCAGTTTACTTTGTCCAAATTCAGATAATTATGTTTAGTTTTAAATAAATGTGTTTCAAAATTTCAGTGGTATATAAATTTATTTATTTTATTTTTAATTTTTGTTAAATTAACAAAATGTATGTTTTGGGGAATATTTAGAATGGCTGCTGTGAAATATATTAGCCTGGTTCACAGTCTTTTGCAACTGAGGTAGCAAATCATTGCAACTATGAACATTTGTAACTAATTCTGGACCGCCATTTTTGTTTTTGACCGCTTGAGATTTTTACAACCTCTACTTGCGACGCTCATCGAAGATAATGTGATATATTCCTTTTTGAAGTCTAATTTCTTCTTATTTCATTTTTATATTTTGCTCTTGTCGCCACCATCTATCAGTTCGCAATTAAATATTACATATTCGTAGGTGAACGAAATACAAACGTTGGTTTCAAGTATTGCAAATATGCAAAGGTGTACCATGTTCAAACACGTATATTTTGTTATATAATATATATATTTTATAAAACCATTTTCACTAGGTTGTTAATTGAGTTATTGATTTGTTATAAATTTTATCTTATTATAAAGAAAACTATATATTAAGTTTAGTTTTTTTTATGTTTCTTACCATTGCAAAATATTTTTGTTTCATTTATAATCTTAAAAATTTTTATTGATGCCGGTGCATATAAAAAAATACGTAAACTATATAACATCCCTTTTTGTAATAAAATGTAACCAACTTTAAGAAAACGTTCAAAATATTTCATTTCTATCACTTGCAATTATTGTTTATTTAGATTTGAGTGTCATAAGCAAAATATAATAGTGGTAGTCGGCGTTTAGTGCAAATGGTCTTGTGAAAGTGCTACTGTAAAATATCGTAGCTCTTATTCGGACTCTCACAACAAAATGCAAGAATTTCCACTTTCAACACCATTGCATTTATATAACAGTAAAATTATGTATGTTTTTTGTAATGAATATCTTGGGATTTGTAAACGTTTGAAGCAAACCCCATGTTGACTTATATTAATAAAAAATTAAAAAAATTTTTTTTTTTTTAATTTAATTTCGGTAGAATTTTGAACAGTGGGTACAGTGACGTAAAATGAAAAAGCGTAGTTTTTCGGACTATATCTATTGATTAAATTAAAAGATATTTGATTTTAGAATGATTTTCCACCATTCCTTGTAAACTTTGTTTGGCAAACAGAACGCTTTCGTCTATGTGGCATCTCTTCAGTGTTCTTTTCTTTATGAAAATTTATTTTTCTTGTTTGAGTTCGGTTACTGAAATTATCAATTTAGATTTTTAACATTTTCAAATTCTTTTTATTCAGAAAGAAGGAAAAGATAATTATTACAAAAGCAGAACGGAATAGTATTGTTTTCGATGGTTGCCACACCATCATCATCCGTGCTCTTGTGTCTGGTTACTACTACTTTTTTGGTCGATGCTAGCACCGAGGAATATCAACTATTTAATACGCTTTAGTATGAAGAAGGTACACAAAAGCTAAATGCTTCTCGTATTTTTACCAGCAACATTTCAAAGCTTTTTCTCCTATTTTTTCTTATCGTCGATTTCATGATTTTTTCAAGCTTCGTTATTTGTTGTAAGTTTATAGCCATTTTTGTTTGTTGTTTTTTATATAACTATTCAACTAGCTTTGAGATAATAAACTGTTCCTTTTTGTTAGTGTAATAATTTGCTTCTCCTTCTTTCTTAATAAAAAATATTTTTTGTGGGACATTTCAGCACAAATTTTGAGTTTTTTCCTTCTCATACAATGACTTTTCATACGATAACTTTTTTTGTTTTTAAAATTCCTTAGAGTTTTGACAAAAAGTCACTGTCGTTTATATTACGTTTTTTTCCTCATGCTTTGTTTTCATATTATATCTAATGGATTTATGTTGTTTGTGGAAATCGGGGTTGGTAAACTGAATTTTAAAATTTTACCAGTAGGCTCGTGAAATTGTAATTTTTTAAATTTATTTGTGCCCAAACACGTTACTTAACACGCAAATTAATATTTATTTGTATTATTTAAAAAAATAAATGTAAATATATTTATAAATAAAT
This sequence comes from Germaria angustata, assembly GCA_963681545.1. NCBI lineage: Eukaryota > Metazoa > Arthropoda > Insecta > Diptera > Tachinidae > Germaria > Germaria angustata. The sequence goes on along the minus strand of OY813001.1, from coordinate 57,727,631 downwards.
AAACAAAAAGCAGGCAAAGCAACATTAAAAATAATGGGCAAGGTATTGCAACTTTTTAAATTTTATTAAATTAAAGACTTGGAGCAGTTGGCTCTGGGCTCGAGCACAAGTTCTGCATCAGCGTAGTTACTTCTTAACCGTCTAATTGTGTGTTTGTAGCTCAGTCTCTGAGAGTTTTACATCTAGCTGCTACAAGTTTTAATCCTTGAAGTATAGGTCCCTTAGCAGTTACTGCTAAATACTGTTTATACTTATTGCATTTTTATTCTTAAAGCCTTAAAGCTTTGCAAAATTGCTTGCCGAATCGCCTGCAAAGGGCAATCAACTGTTTAATATGTAAACTTACTAAAACCGGGAATATATATCAATACATGGTACTACATTTTTTGTTCCATCATTATACTTTCAAAATTGAAATGGTATTAAAATCAATACAGCTGTACTGACATTGCCATGTCTGGTGGCAAATATTACTGAAATTACGAAAAAGCAGTAAAGTTTAAAAAATCCCCTGAATTTTTGATTCGTGCCTTTTTTCCTACCCCGTAAGCCTTTTAACACTGAACACCCATAAACTCAAAAGTCAAACAAAAGAAGTGCCTCGTATGAATTGCATGTAAACACATTTTAAGTTTTGAATAATTTTCTGACATTTAAGTTAAATTTTGAGCTTTAGTGTATAAGAAGACTTATAAAAAAATACAATATGGCGAAAATTTTTGTAGAAAATTACAGAACGAAATAACGCTATTTTTGGGGAAGTTCTTACCCCATTTTATTGAATCGAAACTTGGTCCTCAATCTGATTAAAATTCTTAAATGGTCTTTTATAATTACTCAGTTTCTATATCCATTATTAGAAATGGTGGTCCAGTTGGGTACCACTAGTAAGAATTATAGAAACTGAGTGATTTGAAATCTGAGATTTAATATTTTAATGAGATTGAATATCATTATCGTATTTCGATTTTACCATAGATAAAAAATATAATTTTCATTCGTTGTGAAAGAATAAAATGTGTCACCACAAGAAACTAATTTCTCTCGCTTTTTTAAATTATTAAATGCTTATAAGTAGTTAATAACTGCATAAATACAAAATAAATACTTATTCCCTTACCTAATAATCTAAGAAAGCAATTTCCTTTCTTCTATAAAAGTTATAACACAGGCCTTTCAGTATTATTTTGTTTGATTATAAGATTGATTATAAGATTTCTAGTTTTGAAATACTAAACAGAAATTAGCTACTACATGTCAGTGATTTTTTTATATGTAAATTTCGATCTTTGTTTCTTTAAGTGATCAATTCTTAATAACAATTTAATATTAATTGCCACACACATGATATATTTTTTCTTAATACTAAATTTGTTTAATTTACATTTGCCTGTTCCATTGTAAATAATGAATAATGATGTTACAATAGAGACATTAAACAAACTGGTAGAAACGTTTCCTTAGAGTCTCAACCTAAACATTGAGGCACACAAGAAGTTGCAGGCGATCGTGTGATTGAACTTGGTTTCTAGAGTCATTGATTCCTATTCCGCTCTTTTACAACTAGACAAATAGATGTATGAATATAGTCTTCGCTTTAACGTTTAACAGATCCCCACCCATTTATGTTTTGATTTTATTGCTTCGATTGAGTAATTCTGTTCTTATAAAAAAATTTATCCAACAAATTTGTTAGACTTGACACATGGATGTGTGTGCGTGTGCGATTTCTCATCGAGAGCGTTATCTGCCTACATTTATTATGAACTATTGTCACATCCTTCATTTTAGTGCATTATAATTTTTATGTGCGCAAACTTGACTTGTTAAATTAACAACTATATTTTATTATTTCATAACGAAAAAGTGATTTTTCTACATCACTTGCATGACAGTTTGGCTGGAGTTAAATCCCCATTAAAACATCATAAATATTTATTTAAATAATTGCTGTAGAATTCTGTTTTTTGAATGCTTAAAAGCTATTGAAAATAAATTATTGTTGAAGTTAAAAATTTATATTTAAGGAACAATTTTGATGTACAGTGGTACAGTTGGGTTAAAATTCACTAAATAAGACTGGGCAGTTTAGTTCGTTATAGACGAACAAAATAAATGCCTATATTTTTTCCAATAAATAATAATAAGCGATATTAAAGTAGATTATTTTTGGAATGACTATGACAGGCATATTTCATATGTATTTGTTTTTATCTTGTCAAATATTGGTGAATAAATATATTAAGGGCTGAGAAAATTACTAAAATATTTTGTGATGAGTTCAGCATTTTTCCGTTGCCCCTCATGGGAGCATTTGGCTTCCGTAAAGCATCTCCATCTTTTACGAGTTGTTGCAGTTGTTTTGCGCATTGTTATTTTTTTGCCTTGTATCAGTTTCGTTAATGGCTTATTGGTCCAGCTAAGAAGATGTTTGGTCTGCTGTACAGATCTAGGGCCCCCGGGGGGCACGGTCAATACATCTTGTCTTGGTGGCTTGGTGTTGTGCTTCCTGGGGTATAGGGTTATCAGGTTTCCGGACCTAGGCCTTTTTGCTGATAACCCCTAAAAACTTGTATGTTGCTACCCAATCCCTGAATCAACAGGGCAACGGGCGCGCATGCAAGTAAACTAAAGGTAAAAGGGGGTTCGCTCGCTCGTCCGGAGGGGTAGTTGGTCTTTCCAGACCTTGACCTTTGGCCAATTGCCCTAAAACTTAATATGTTACTACCCAATCCCTGAAACACCAGGGTAACGGGCGTGCATATAAGTAATTAAGGAAGTAGCTTGCTACGCTAGTCTGGGTAGAGGTGTTACCGATGCCTCAGGTGTGCAAGGAACCTAAAATCGGAGGTGTTTTTAACACAAGGCCGACCAGAGTCCTATCTGGTGCCACGGGAACCAGTAGCCCTTAGGACTTGTCCTAGTCTGGTTGTTGGTGAGGCCCTTTCGGGGATCACGTGGTGGCTGTTGTTAAAACCCAAAGATACGCGGGGAGAGGTATGGGCTGGATGAGTGTGTCTTCAATCATGGGCTAGTGGCATGATGTAGATGTTCTCTTCAGGCCATATATCTCTAGGTGCTGTTGCAATAGTGCACCGTCAGGTTAGGCCTTCGGGCAGGTACTGACGTGAATCTTTTGCAACTATGTACAGATCTAGGATAAGGGTCTGTATATTTGGTGTAGCGGTGAGGAATCTTACTGATCTCTGATTCCTACCTTTTTTCACAGGGGTGGTGGCAGCCTGACCTTTGTCATGACGTTTTCCTCTTTTCCGGAGAGAGTGGTGGTCAGGGGCTTCTTGGATGGGTTTTTTTGAAAGGAGTTGAAGCCAATTAATTTTTATAATTAGAAAACCCGTAGTGAAATTTTTTTATACTCTGCCAGGGAACGAAACTGGGGTACTAGGTTTTTAACCACTACATCACGCCACCCGTTATCAGCTTAAAAGCTTACAAAAATTTGTATGTTTGTTGCTTATAAAATAGTTCATTAGTTCATTGTTCGCTATAATCTTAGTTCGTTATAACGGCAATAATTTGTATGAAATATTTGTAATCGAAGTTGTTCAGCATACGCGAATACGTTATACTCGCTATAAGTTATAGCCGAACTTCACTCTAGTTAAATAAAATGCTTACTGGTATGTGTTTTAATAATAATCGACTTTAGATTTGCACCAGTAAACGAATTGAAGATAACAATAAAAATGTTTTGTAGTTAAATTAAATGAAATATGTTTAATTGAGTCCAGTTCAAAGAAATGAAAGTCATTATTTAAAACTGGTATTTTCGTTACTTTAATACAGCCTTTTTTCAATTTCGTAGGATGTGAAAATGTGTTATAGTTTTTGAAATTACTATTTTTTATAAAAGAAAATCCTTAAATTAGCATGAAAGCCGTGACTGATAGAGTTAATTATAAATAAGTAAATTTTACCCTTCACCAGTGCTGGCAAACTTTACTATTTTCCATTAGTTGATAATACTCTATACTTTTTAAGCACTTGTTTATACTCGAAACTTTTTATTTAATTGTGACGTGTATTTTCTTATTATGTGTAAAGTTAATTAATAAGTGATAAAATCACTTCCACATAAGGAAAATAGAAGTCGTGACTAGTGCTAAATTTGATGCGCCATCTATATGTGAAGTTCAATCGCAGTAGTAAATAACCAGTTCTTAAATCATACTTTACTTTTCTCAACATCATAAAGATAAATTCTAAATCAGTAAATAGAAATTAAAAAAGAGAGCATCCCGCAATGACAACCATATGCCGACTTTTTAGATAGTTTTATTTTGCCCGGTACAGTTGAAGGGTGAAACTGCATTGTATTGCCCTAAAATATAAGATAACAAATAGTTTTTTTTTTTTGGTCTACTATCACTAACCACATTATTTCGGAATATTGAAATCTTACACTATCTTTATATCATACAATTATACATGTCATATAAAACCTAGAAAATATCCTGAATCAAAACCTTTGGCTAAATCCTTTGTAAATTGTTTAAATAACTTTTTTTTATGTCATTTATGACGCTATTGTGTTAAAATCAGGGACGTAACAGTTATAAGATAAACGATAAAAAAATCAGATTTAACAATTATTACTGATACATTTACGTAATGGTTATAGTCAACCATTAACAAGTAATATATTTTATTTTGGTTATTTTAACCAATTGAAATGAGATATATATTTTTTTGGTTATAAATAATCGTTATGTGAACCAAAAAAACTTTTGGTCGAAAATAACCATTATTTCAACATAAAAAATTTTTTGGTCGAAAATAACCATTATTTCAACCAAAAAAGTTTTTGGTTGAAAATAACCATTATAAAAAAAAAATTTTTTTTTTGTTACTACTTCAAAAAATCGACTTTTTTAGTGCCTTACGAATGAAGAAATTACACTGTGCAAGATCGAAACTCAGTATCACACTAAAATAATTCTAGGTCCTGAAACATGATTTAACGAACTCTTTTGACGTTAAAAAGTTACCAACCTAATGTGTACCAAATTAAAAGACAGTAAGTAACGGTTAGACGTGTGCCACACATCTAATTACTATATAGGAAAAATTTTTGTATATTTGAGTTTATGTATATATGTACGAACTTGGTGACAACAATAAATCATTGAAATTTTTGGAATTTTTTGATACATGATAACCAAAAAAAATAATTTTTTTTCTATAATGGTTAATTTCAACCAAAAATATTTTTTGGTTAATTTAATGGTTATTTTTAACCAAAAAAATTTTTTGGTTGATATAATGGTTATTTGTAACCAAAATTTTTATTTTCTCAATTAATTAGTTACGGTAACCAATATAATATAAAAGTCACGATAATGGTTAAAAATTCCCAAATGCAGATAAAGGGCATTTTTGCCTAACCTTTTTGCTCTGAAATAAAAATATAACAGTTATTTTCGGTCCCTGGTTAAAATATCTATAATTTGTTTAAATTTGCCAAACAATAGTTAAATTAACAGCCAGATAAGAACAAAATCTCTTACGAAAATTGCTAACATGCCCGGGACTATAGAAATGAAATCTGCAATGAGATACACATTTTTAAAACTATTAAAATATCTTTTGGTTGGTCGTTTAAAAACTACAAAGATGCCACAGATTCCAGGTACTTGCAGCAAGTTTTTAGCAAACAGCATGAGGTCTCACTCACCAGTGTTCTCATGCCGATTCAACTTGCTGCCACCAAACTACTCCTCATATTTGTATCTACTACTACTGTAAAGAAAAGAAGATTAAAAACGAAAAAAATTGCTACTCTTATTGAATAGAAGCGGTTCCTTTTCATTCTCAAATTGCAGCAAGTGTGACCAAGACGAATTGCGTGTTTGTATGTTCAAACGGAAGACAGATGTGTTTATTTTTTTTTCATACTTTTTCAATTTTAAACTTGTACACTTTTACATTGTTTAGTTTATTAATGCCTGAGATAAAAATCACAACTTAGTGTCCTTTTACTGGTATTTCAGTTATTCTTCTGTTGTGACATTCTTAAAATTTCGTTTTTTTTAATACAAGTCGTAAAACTTTTTCTGTTTTATTTATTTTTGAATTTAAAAATAAATGTTTTGTTGCTTTGTCTTTTTTTATTTGTTTTTGTTTTTTTTTAAGAGATGTCCAGATAATAGTTTTTTTGTACTGGTACTATATCAAGTGTGACCCAAGTACTTTGACCGCATTAAGTGTGTGAACGCTGAGTAACTGAATACAGGATTTCTGGTTTGTCATTGTGAAGGGTAAACTTAGATATTGCCAGTATCAGATTTTCATCATAAATATAATTTAGTTTACATCTGTGGTAAATGTAATATGAAAAACATCTCCAAAAATTCTGACGATATAATTTTACGGTTTAACAGCCAGTTCCTTTTTATAAATTCTATTCCTTCGTTTCAATATTTATATATAATGAAATCATCAATAAAAAACTGTTTTGTATTTGTTTTCAATATAAATATTTTAACGAACAAGTGAACAAAATGATACTTATTCATTAGTCAATATGTTTGCCATTCCAGTCTTAAAAATTTTAAAAAAGTTGTACAAGCGCAAAAGTAATGCCATAATTTGAACTGGCTGCAATTTTGTTGTAAATGACAAAAAGAGCTCTATTTTCATAAAAAGTTTATTTGAAAGTGTACAATTTATGACATTAATTTGAAAAAAAAATCACTCAAATGGCCACCTCCCGAGTTGATGTATAATTTTGCTCGTATTACGGCATTTTGAATTGTTACTCCCAAAACGGTTGACTACGAATGATCGGATATCAAAACTTGTAAAGTGCATGATTTGTTATGGTAAATGCGAGATTTAAAAAAAGTCCCAAATGAAGAAGTCTGGTGCTGTTAGATCTAAAACTGGATATCAAACGATCTGGAAGTTGGTGTCTCAAAATATTCATCGTTACCGCAGGTCTGTCATCGGTTGTTCCGACCTGTTGAAACCAAAAATCATCAAGACCCAATGCAGCTCTTTGTTGCAAAAAAAAAAAAAAACTCTTATCATATGTCTGTAAAGCTCACCATCACGATGGTGCTATCGGCATCTCCGAAAAAATAAGGTCCAATGACTTTTTCACTGCAAATGACATACGAAACAGTCACGTTGCGGAGATGCAATTGCGTTTCATACATTTCATGTGGATTCTCTATGCCGTAGAAACGCAACTTTCGCTTGTTAACATGACGTGGAAAATGACGACGTAATTCACGCTGCGTTAGTAGCGTTCATAAGACAAAAAAGAACAAAAATAAAAACTCTATGTGTCTGCATGCTACCGCTGTCGCGAACGATAATTTATCAGTGGACCTGCTACCATATTTTGAAAAGTTGAAAGAATTTTCCAATTATTAATGATAATTTTTATGGAATGCCAAAGAACATCATAGAATTTTTTTTGATATCATTGAATTTTTTTCTTACTTTAAATAAATAATTAGAAATAATTGGGAGAATAAAATTTTTATTGTTTGTTGTTGTCTTAGCTGAAATACAACATTGGCCCTGACCAAATCATCAATACTCCTTAGCTGGATCATGTTTGAAAGGTACTAAAACTCATATATTTATAAAAAAGATGCACAAATCTTAAATGAAAACTCTGTAGAATTCAAACATATTTTTCTACATGTGATTTACAAAAAATAAGTATAATAGTTTTGGAAAACACAAGAGACTTATTCTTTTTATATTGCTTAGATATAAACTTAGCTAAGACAATAGCAAAAAATAAAAAAATTTTAAATAATTATTTGGAGGAATATTTCGAATAATGAATTTTGAGAATATTTAAAAAAAAATTCTAAAGCAACATTTACTGATATAATAAAACACAAATTTCTATTTACATCAATATTAGTAATTTCACATTTCACATTATCCTCACATTCATATTGGAACTAACAAATATGCTTATATTGAATAAAAGTTCCCATTTATTCCTTTATTTCTTTTATATAAGCGTGTGAACTTTAACTGATATCAGAACGATTCAAACCAAACAAAAATTTGCCAGAGCCTAATATTTTTTTTAATTTTTTAAAATTTTTTTATCAAAGCTAACAAACACAGAGGCAACCGGAATCTTCGGCAGGAATCGAACCTGCGACCTTCCGAATGTTATGCTAGTACAGTACATAACAGTCTACGTAAACACTCAATCGATATATCAGTGGTTTTCCTTAGCATATGTGTGTGTGTTACTTATGAATTGTGACCAAAAGTGGTCCCCACACCGATTTTGAATGTCTCTTTTCAAACATCGGCTTTCGAAAGTTTTTTCACAATAGTTTGCAAATGACATCATGCAATTCTCAGACAGAATTAATTAATTTTTTAATATTGATTTAAGAAACTAAGTCAGTTTGAATACATTAGAGAGCAAATAATATGCTCCTTAAAAGATCATAGTGGGTCTATAAGTAAACAAGTTCAATAGCTATAATCATTAGCGCATTTCACTCACAGCAGCTGATAAATGTAAAGTAGCGTTGAAAGAAAACAAATAGTTTTTGGAAATAAAGTAAAGTTCTGACCCGAGTACAACGTGTCACCATGGAAACTAATCAATATGCAAGAAATGAACTAGACAGGCTGCTATTGATCAATATTTGAGAATAAGGTAATGGATTTCATTGTAACTTATACTGAGGTATGAGGGACATTAGAAGGGTTAACAATTTGGGGTCAGTGGTGGTCTCTTGCAGACCAAATTTCTCACTGAATGCTTTTACTTGTCAACAAACACTGACTCGGGCGATAAATGCGAAACAGTTCCACCTCTTCAGCAACGGGGTTTTTGGGTAGTCTATCCAGCCCTGTAAATGGGTTGCTCCATTGTCTAAGGACTACGTTGTGAAAACTAAATTCATGGCACAATTGAAATGTAGTCAAAAGTGTCTTTAATGGCCAGAGGCAAGTAGTAATTGAACAATGGCATAATGTTATAGTGGGCACTGTTTATGGTTTATGGGTTATGATTTGTTTTGGCTGTTGTGCGAGGCTTTCTATTAATATTGTCATATAGCATCAGTGGTGTCCGCACTAAGTTCACGAAGTAGTAGATTTGTAGCTAGGAGTGGCCGTCTTGGCCGGTACTCATGCTTATTGCAGTTAGTGCGCACATGTGTAGTTGTAATGATCACACATAGGATATTTCTCAGATTTAGCATTCAGCTATTATTTTTTTTAGTTTTCAAGCACATGTGCTATAAAAGATTTGGAATGAATAATTGAAGAGGAAATAGCAATTCGATGGACCGACTTTGTTAAGCTAAAATTATGATATTGGGTGGATTATAATATTTTTTATTAGAAGAGTATCGACTGAAGTGAACTTGTAAGTGCTGTTACACACTTCGTCAGTACTACTGATATTATCTTGCTTGACTCTTGCTTGAGTAAAATGAAACTTTAACTTTTAAAGTTTTTCACATAGTTTTCCAATTCTATTATATTCCAAATTAACTGAAATGTAGGTTTTGCTACAAATTCTGTTTGCATTCCCTTGTTAATATTGTGTCTTTGTGGTTTAAAAAGAGAGAAATAAAACATTTTAGTATTTTCTAATTCTCGTTTCTGCATTAAGTCAAATTTCTATGCTGCAACACACTTCGCCAGCATTGCTTGTGGCATCTAATGTTGGTATCGTAAATTAATGTTAACAAATTGCATTTATTTAAATCATTTAAGATATGCTTCTAGTTGGTGAAATGATTTTTATTATTAACAACTAAATACTGTCTTAGAATTTTCTTTAATAACTTTTCCTTTTCTTAAATTTTTCCACACAACGCCTAAAGCCTTTTGCTTAACAATAACTTGTTTTGTACAAAATTTATTTTCAAATATTCTCCCTAAAATAAATTATTTCCATATAAGAATTATGTTTTATTCATTTATCCTATTTCTCTAATGGAAATCGTTCAAGTATTTTCCCTTTAGCCAAAATATAAAAGTTTTAAAAATTGTTTATAGCCTTTTTTGCCTTAAGCTTAAAGTACATAAGAAACTTCTTAATTTAGTTAATGGTTTTTTTAAAGAACATAATTTTCTACGATTAACTAGTCACTTGATGTAAATAATATTTAAAAATTTTCCTTCCTACTCGCATTTTAACGATGCTGCTTAAAGGAAGTTTGTGGTATACAAACTGTTTGATTTAATTTTATTTAACTGAATAAGAATTCGAATAAGAGTAAAAACATTAAAATTGGTGGATTATAGCTGAAAGATTTTTAGGTAGATTGTTTTGTACTGAACCTTAAAATAATAGATTTTATTCGATTTGCTTAGGAAGGTATCCCATCGATATTTTACTTTTCCAAAGCATTTCAATTTTTGTGTATTTCATGTTAATCTTTTCTAAGCGTATGCTCTTTTTCCATAGTTATAAACAACATTTAAAATATCATTTATCTGAGATCTTTTACCACTGTAAAGGAAAACGCTACTTTAACAATTGCTTTGCATTTCCTACGACATTTTGGGAAACTTTTCAAACGTGATCTCATATCTGCTTATCAAATATCATCATAGTTGCAGTAATAATCATAGACAACCAAAACTTTAACAACAGTATGAGCACAAACAACAACAAATTTGGGAGAACTAAACTTTAACCTCTTCCTGCTGCTTTATAGGCGCTCAAGCAAAGACAGAAAGAACAATAGATTATTCTACAACCTCCCTCCTTGTATCACTTGTTAAATGGTGCACAACAAGTTGCTCCAGTGTTCTGCCAAATCTAGAATTCATTTTTGTTTAGAACATGACATCCTCTGCCGGAGGATGAGCCACAGCCAGTCGGCTAAAGAGGGAAAATATTTAATAACACTGCCATGAGAGAGATGGGCAACTAAAACCATAAATGGTAATTTTCATAAAACAATAAACATTTTATTTTGTTGCTTTTCTTAATATGCAAATTTGTTTAACATTAGACATGAAAAGTAACAAATGCATTTCATGTAGAATTGCTTTTTTCTTTTAAATCTTTTGTACTATTTTTGCAAAAAAAAGTTGCCAAATTAAATTGCAGCACAACTTTTTTTCTGGATTACGTGTACGTTCGGTTGCAGGAGCACCATTAAAATGTTTCCACAACGAAATTGACCTGCAGGGTGTATTAAAGCATTATTGTTTGACCCTTGTTATTATAACAATTCCATTTTGCTTTTGTTTGTTTAAAATTTACGTGATTTTAGTGCAATATTGATAATCGGAAATAAACAAAAGAAATTTGAAATAAAAGAAAAAAAATCAATAAAGGGATTTTCACATAGGAAAAGTCGAGTTGATTTTCCAGAATTTGGGAAATATCTTGGCTATTATTCGGAAATTGATGCAAAAACACCGTGCAAGGAATAATTGTGAGCAACAGGTTAAAGTGATGAAATGTACTGCTCGTTGGTGCAAATGTTTCACTCTATTTTATAGCAGAGGTGGATAGTCGACTGAATCTCTAGTACATCATCGGTAAAGAATGCATGTCATGCATATAACAGATCGATGAAAGTGTGTCGATAAAGTGAACAAGTCAAGTTCGAAGTTCTACAGGCCCTAAACTTTACTCAGATAAGACAATGTACGAGTACGCGTCAATATGACAACAATATGGCATACGATAAAATTTACTCATCAATTAGATCGTAAAGTTTAATAGCTTATTCAAGATTCAAAATAACAATTATTTTTTTCAACTTTAAGACTATTTTTTATATATTCTTTTATAAATTAAGTATTTAAACGTCACAGATAGGGCTGTTAGATGTGGCGATATCATAGCAAACATGGCGATTATTAAATATAAGTATTTGACGAACGAGTTTTCTGTATGGCGACGTGACCATAATTTTTTATTGCCATCTTTCAATAGACGATGGCTAAATATCTGTCGAATTTTTGAAAACTTGTTGGTTTGTGTGTGCGTCTACTCTTAGAAATTTTGGAACAGTGGGTTGAGCTTAAATCATTAATATCAACCACTGAGAAAATGATAAGAATGCTTAAAGTACTTACAACGAATTAAAGTATGTTACGAACTAAATCGCCTATTTTCTTATATTCGCAAAATTGAATGTAAAAATAATGCATGACTTAACCCCCCACTCCAGCCTGGTCATATGGACGTATATGTACAAATAATTATCCTCTACAATAATAATTTTGTCCTTAAAATTTTTTGAACCATCACATTTAAATGGTGTTGATACTCGTAGATAACTGGGGTGTTACTCTCTATTGCGATGCGTATGTGATGCGTAAGAAAAATTGTACATAATCGGATAATTGGTACCCTTTATTGAGTTTACGCGCATCTGATTTTTTCACTTTCGCAAATCTGGCATCAATGCACTCTGTAATTCTCAAAATCGTTCGTTAAAACCAAATATCTTGGCGCTAATAAAACATCAAACGCATCGAACCAGCTTACGCATCGCAATAGAGAGTAACCCCCTGATTGATCATGTTAGGTTAGGTTAGGTTAGGTTGATTGGAGGGGTGTGATAGCCCATGTCATACGACATACACTTAAGCCAGTGAAGGCTTGTTGTGCGCTCCCTTTTTAATTATCAGACACAAACTGCCAAAGTTCTGCGGCAGGATTCGAACCTGGGTCCTTCGCACTACCAGTCTAGTACACTACCTACTAGTCTACGTAGGTCAGTTTGATCATGTTAAGCTCAGCTATGTATGTACTATATACGTATTGGGTGATTTTTTTTGCAACTTTCTTTTTGGTAACTCAGCTGTTTTCGTGTAACATGTAACTGCCAAATGGCGACTTTTGGCGTGTTACGATTGCCATTTTGGCGTCGGAGGTAAAAAAAATCTGACAACCCTGGATACAAAAGTTTTTGTTTTGTGTTTCACTCTTGCCTTTATTTAACAGCTGTCATTTTAGATATTTTTCATGATGGCAATTATATTTCAGTACCCCATTCAACACTCGTATATACGCACAAACTGTTTAACTTAATAAAGTCATTATTTTCTTCATGTCTTTCTCTATGTTCCTCTTATTGTACTTCTTATAAATACAATAAATGACCATATTGTTGGAACTTAATCTGAAAATTTTAATCTCTCCTTTTATCATAAAAAATATTATAATATTGTTCAAAAGAACAATAAAACTCAACTGCAATAGTGGCTTCCTCCGTGGCAGTTCTTTTATTAGAAAAAGAAAAGTAAATTACCAGCATTTATTTTAGAAGTTTCACCAAATTATGTCAAAGTTAAAAGTTTGTTTAAATAAATCACTTTTTGGAGTTTTGAAATTTTTATGCCTTTCAGTTTTATACGCATGTCCGCTTATTGTTTTCCGACATTTATGTTGGTTTTAATATCACGTTGGACGTCATTGTCATTATTTTAAACATTTTAATTTTTTGCAATTTTGTCTTTATCTTTTTGCTGTAATTTGTGTAAAATTAAATAGTTAATCTATAATTTTCCAGTGATTTAAGTTGACTTTTTTTCCTTTACGGCAAATTATAGTATTTTGTTTAATCATTGGAAGTCATGTTGAGAGTTTAGTTTTTCCAAGCGATTTTTATTGCGAGTGCAGTTTTTATTGGTGGGCTCAGTTTAACTTGACTATTTTTGGCCAAGCCTGTTTTTTTCTTCTGTCTATAATAATTTGCTAATTTTTCTTGACAAGTTTCAAATCTGAAAATGATACTTGTTTTAAGTTTGATTGCTAAACGTTTTGCAGAGAATTTTACTATGGTTTTTTTTTTAACAAAGAAAATTTTATGGCAAAATGTTTCAATTGTAAAAAAAATGTTCAATAAAAAAGGAAAACAGGAATGCTGCAAAATACAAGATGGAATTTTTTTGAGGCATACACACCCTTGAATTGATGAAAAGAAAGTTAAATAATAGTAAATGATTGAATTGGTTAATGCCGGATGAGTAAAAATAATAATGTACACTGCGCTTCAAATGCAAAAGTGACTTACAGATTTTTAACATTATTTAAATTTTTTTATAAAAAGTGTGAGCGAAAGTGATAAGACCACATTTTATTGATTTTGTAAAAGTCATTGTACCAAAAAAAAAAAAAAAAAACGTTGCTTCTTACTGCCACCAAATTAGTTTTTGTTCAGTTCTTATTATTTTCTGGTGACTTTCAATTTAAAAGGCTGTATTTTCCCAAACTAATGTATATTGACAGGTTGTATTCTTAAAAAACTGCAATGCGCGAGCAATTCGAATGCTAAATGTCAGATCACATCAATCGTAAATGTCGCGAAAGGTTCGAAATACGATTTTCATTTTAACCCCATACACTTGGAGAAGCTTGAAATCCAATTAAAAGCCCTTTCAGTTGGAAATATATTTGGCATCTAGATGAATGTCGAATAATATTATTAATTTGTAACTGAATTTGCATTAGATATGATTTTCGTAATTAATTTTGAAATAAGTTCAAAGAGGAAATATAATAAATTCAATATTAGTTATTTATGTGTTCAAAAGATATTTTTATATTTAGAAGAAAGCAGGAGTCTAAGGGGTATTGTTTGCCCTGAAACGGCCTCCCTACGCCAATATTCACAGCCCAGGCTTGATCTGCGACTAAGCTTTAGTTATTAATAAAGAAAATGAAAATTTCTAATATTAAAGGCCTCGATGTCTGTGTTTTTGGCGTCATAGCTCCCATAGGGCTATTTATTATATATTTTTTTCAAATCATAATTGACCGCACTCTGGAGCGTGCCACCTTTCAATAATAACAAACTAAAAAAAAAAAAATTATAATCAGTCTAAATGCTTGTGATCGCCGATATCATATAGTATTCAGAGATTCCAGGAGACATCTTCTCTCCCTCTCCCACATTTGAGTAATATTCGTAACAATAAGTTAAATAAAATTTTCTCTTTCCTTTAATAGTGGAATCAGCAGAGCTTTTTGTTTTTCCTACGTTAAAATTTTTATATCTGTATACTTTGTAACGATTCTAAGAATGGACACTCAATCTTCTTTTCTACACACACTCCAATTAATCTTGTAATGTTTCTATTTCTCTTTCATTTAATTTATATTTTAGGAGGACTAATAAACAAGTCCAAAGTCCAAGGAGGACAAATAAGCAAGTGGTTAGTTAATTTTTTTTAGCAAAGTTTAATTTTTATAATTTTGTTTTACATAGTGGCATTGTCCACTCTTCTAATGCTGATATTGCCCTGTTGCCCTGTTGCACAATTTGAAATTTCTATAAAAATAAAGATGAGACAACTAAGTATTTCCAATTGTAAATAAAAACCAAAAGTTCGGGTTCACTACTCCAGATGGCCAACTTGAGTAGAAATTTTATATGAAAAGCTGTCAGTCGTTTGAGTGATTCCCATACATACCGTGGAAGCTATATTAAAACTTTTGTTAAATAATGGTAAATAACATTCTGAATAGTGAATGCAGGCGCATAGTTTTTTTCTTTTGACTTGTAATGTTTTTCTCCCATAATGCTGTCTTGAAGAACTATTAGTGGTGCTACCATCTATTAGTGGTACTACCATCAACATCAAAAATGAAGGTGTTAGTATTCACATCTAATCAGATTCATATCTGGTATCACGGAGTCAAAAAGTCTCAAAGAATTGGACCTTTTGGTAATCCAATTATCGCCGTGCCTTAAACGATGGAAGGAGCTAATGCTGATATCCTTTAGATATGTAAGTTCTATTAGAATTTCAGAAATCTGGATAGAACTTATTCACAACTGACCATGGTAACAGCTGTTGACACGCAACTCAAAGTATTATCTTGGAGCGGGAGTTACTAAGGTGCTCCTGGGTAAGGATCTTATACTAATGGTTGACCAGGAGTTCACTTGATGAATTAAGAATCATTTTGGTTTTATATTATATTACTGCAGCTCTTTGTACGTGATTGAAAACGCTTAAGGGCGGAAATTATCTTTATTAAAAGGTTTATATTTGTGGCCAATATTGTCTTCTCAAATAACCCGTCTAGTACTAAATAGAGACGCCTCGCCTCGAAATATGTACTAACAAGGACTATGTTCGTAGTATAAAGGACTGTGTTACTGGCACCCGCAACCTCTGTAATGTGTGAACATTTGATATCTCCAGTTGTTTAACGAAATGCAGCAATATCCACGTTCCATACAACCATGTTAAAGAATGAGTGAGAATGGCAGTGAGTGACAAAGTTACCATGGAATTGGGCCGACATGCTAAATACGCTACAAAAAGCCGAAAATGAAACGAATACTATTCTATACTGCCGGCAATAAGTTTTTGGATTTCAGTAGTTTTTATTGAGGCGCTTTCATAAAGCACGGAGTTTGAATATTTTAAAAGGCACGAACATCCCTTGTGACCAACTAGTTCCTCTAGATTTTACTGAGCTAATGGTTAAGGTTTTGGTGGTAAAAGTCAACGTTTTATACAATAAGCTTCACAAGGGTTTTAGATATTTGGCACATATTTATCATATTTGCAGTAAGACCACCATTATGTATGCGTAAGCTTGTCTGGTATTGGCTAAGTCAGGCCCGGAATATACTATTGCCCCCTCTAAAATTTTCTTCCTTTTCGAATTTTTAATCATCACACTGTTTTAGAAAAATTCTGTAGTTACGGCAATGGCAACCAATTTACCAACCGTGGTTAACACGTCCACTGAGGCTTTTCTGCCAAACACGATCCGTGCGACAAGTAAAATTTTTAACTTGAATATCCGATTTACCTATTGCTTCAAGAAGCTATTTGTATCGCTTCGGACATAATTTTTTCGAATGTGACAACTTATTGCCCGAAGTTCTTGCTAGAAGATTTTCAGGATTTTAAGCCAAATAGAGCGCTTGACAACTATAATAAAATACTAATGAAGTAGGAACTATTTTATTTTAAATCTAACACCAAATAATATGAGTAGAATGTTCCGAGGTATAAACATCATCAATAGGTGTTACCTCCCAACGTTGCATATACGTAACTAAATAAATTAATTATGATAAGATTTCTTTCCTATTACAAAAAATAATAATAATTGAATAGGGCTTTTTAAAAACACAATCTTTCACTTTGTCATCTTAAGTGGTCACTGTTACTGTTTGCCACATACATAATTCTGGGAATCACAGAGAGCATAATAAAATAATAGTTACTTTTACAGCCAAATAATATGGGAAATGAAAACTATTGATACTTTGCATACAAATATTATTTTTCGAACTAAATCTATTAGTTTATGGAGCAAAGGAAATAATTATAATAAAATCATGTTGGTTGAAAATCACTGTTGCATTCAGTAATAAAAATGTTTAAAGTCACATTTGCATAAGCATGTAGAGGGGGGAAAATGTGAGTAGCCTGGGTTTAAGTAACTTTCGTTACAACTTTAATTTTATGGCAATAGTTTTGCTACTAAATATTTCAATATGAATATTATACTTTTTCAAAGTTATGGCCATGTATTTTTTACATTTCGCAAAGCGTGCAATTTACATAAGCGCCGTCAGTTAAGCGAAAAATAAAATTTATGAATGCAAGTATTTTTGGGCTTAAAAGAAATCTCTACAAGTTAAATGTACTCGTAATAATGTTTTTATTTACAAATACTCAAGTTGCAACAAATAGTACGTGTACGTATGTAGTAAAAGTTTTCTTTTATTGTTTGCAATTTTGTGTTGTTGTTGCAGATATTGTCGTTTGTGTTTGACTTCAGGACATAATAATTTTGTTAATGTCACCCATATAGTACATGCAACATGCTACATTTTTTTTACGGTTTTACTTCATTTCTTTTCGAAGAATTCGTGCATTTATTGAATTTAAATTTGAAACGTTTTTTCTTTTATCTTTCTACTTCTAGTGGCTTCAGCTTTTTGAGTCGTGAGTCTTTTTCTTAAGAAATTTTTAGTGAACAGTAGTTACTTTTGTTATGGGGAAAGCTTTAGATATTTTGCTAAAGATTAATAGATTTTATAGACAGTTGAAAATTTTTAATAGTCACTGTTATGGTTGTTAAAGAAGTCCTGAAACCCATTATAAATACTAGGAACAATGAAGCCAAACATTGGCAGGATAGGAGACCAGACAAATGACAAACTGATAAAAGAGAGATCTAATGCGAAAAGGAACCAGTATTATCCTTTGAAGTGCAATTCTGCCCATATCTGTTGGCAAACTTTTAACCCAACACAATTTACAATAAACAATTTTTAAATTATCTTGTCTTATTTCTATTTCTCTTGTGTTTCTTTAGTTTTTTGTTTTATTCGAAAACATTTATTTCTACAATAAATTTCAAAATCTTGATAAAAAATAAATATTAAGAAAAACGCTCTTTAAATCATAAGACCACCTTTTGTTTGTCTCTTCTGCATTCATTCAATTCTTGAAATTCTCCATAAGGACGAAGTCCCTTGGCAATAATTTCGTACTTACAATAGAAAACAAAAAAACCTTTAGGAACAAAAAAAAAACACTTAATAATTTCCTGTATCTTTCATTTTCATTAAGTAAACGAAAATAGTATTTTGACCTTTTTATCTCATTTTATTTTATTCAGTTTTTTTTTATATTCGTATTGTTAATTCTTATGTTTGTTCATTTTCTGTTTACTTTTTTTGTCATTACTTGCCAGTTTCTTTTGCCATTGTTTTGTATCATCAAATGTTTATTATGCTGCAGCAAACTGTTTTCGCACTAAATTCCTACAACTTGGCCAAGGAATAAAATTGATATACAAAAATTAAGGGAATCCTAGGTAAATACATAAATTTTGTTCAGAAAAGGAAAAATATCAGATATGTGATAACAAAATTATTAAAAAGATATTGTAATACTCCCTTATTGGAATTTTTTCTTTGGCGGATTGTAAAAAATTTTAAACTTTGTAAAGAATTCTCAAGTCCAATAACAAAAACCTGTTTCATGTAACCATAATGTTAGCAATAATATATTTATAGATATACATATAATACTTGTACCAAAAACATACAACATTCTAAACACGTTTAAATTATTAGCACTATTTCATTTTTCGATAATATTATGTTCAAATGAAAACAAAGTATTGCCACACAGGATTCACGCTAATATATGTTTATTGTATTCTCAAAAACTGAACTAACAATAAGTATTAAAATCTTAAATATATACATATATAATTATTAGGCCCAACCAGTGTCGGACATAAACTTAGTGATAATAATTAATAATACATAAAATTCGTGTTACGCACAAAAAATATTTTCAAAGAATTTCATCTCGAGAGTTGCGTATTAATGCCGTAGTGTCCCTCTTTTTTAAGCGGATGTGTCCAGTAAAGTTCAAGATATTACGAGCAAGGGATTAGGATGGGACTCGAATTTTGTTAAATATTTGCCTGCATATTTTGCAATTTCAGCGGACACAAGTGGCATATTTAAATCACGATGTAAAATAGAATTTTTTATGTACCAAGGAGCCGATGTTATTAACCTTAAAATTTTGTTTTGCATTCGTTGTATTCTCTCTACATTGGAAGCTGAAGCAGTGCCCCATAGCTGATTTCCGTAATACCATATGGGTTTCAAAAGCGACTTGTATATTAAAAGTTTACAATCTAGACTGAGGGTAGAATTTCTAACAATCAGCCAATGTATCTGAGTTAATTTAAGCTTCATTTTTGTTAGCTTAGAGTCAATGTGGTGTTTCCATGTAAGCCGTCGGTCAAGGTGTATACCCAGGTATTTCACCTGTGAATGTTGAGGAACAACTTGGTTGTTGATTCGAATGGAGGAACAAGTGTCTCTTCGTAGAGTAAATGTGACATGAACACACTTTTGTTCATTTACTTTTATTCTCCATAAGTTCAACCACAGCTCCAACAGGTTAATATGTTCCTGGAGATAACGGGATGCCTCGTGAGGGTTTTCATGCATACTAAGGCAGGCTGTATCATCAGCAAGTGTAGAGGTGAGGATATTACTGCTCAAAGGCATATCACAGGTATAAATCAAATACAAAACTGGCCCCAGTATACTCCCCTGTGGCACATCGGATAAGATAGTTTCGGGCACACTCATGAAGTCTCTTCCACAAAGATTTACAGTGTTTATTGGTAGATATGTCTGAAATTTTAAAATTAGGCCTTCATGCCACACTTTATCAAATGCCTGAGAAACATCAATAAAGAGGGAAGAACAATACTTTCTTTCTTCAAATGTTCTTCTTATTAAATGGACCAATCTATGAGTTTGTTAAGTGGTGCTATGCTGACTTCTAAAACCAAATTGATGGTCCGGTATGCATCCATTATTAGTTAGAATTGGGGACAATTTTGTCATGAGCAGTTTTTCGAAGAGCTTTGAGAGCTTTATAATGTCAATCATAATTATCTTATTATGATCAAAATATATAATGACGATAAAAAATTTACTCAAACTGAAATTTTATTCCAATCACATAACTCACGTTCAAAGGCAGCCTGTTTATTCCGTGACTATTTTCTATTCGCAGAGCGGTAACCTTAAATGCAACACCCTGTTGCCGTTAACTATTATCCATTACTAGACTACTCTCGAATTTTGAAATAGCTGCTTCTATCAGCCATTGAAAACATACAATATCGTTATATTTAACTAAAATTTAAAACCTGAATTTCGTGTGCTGATTAAATAATATTTTTTGTAAAAAGAGCCATCACCGTAACTAAAAAAAGTCTTAATAAATACTATATGAACTCCACACCTTCAATTTCAATCGTTAAAAAGTGGATCATTGAGTTCCGTTGTAATCACGCCAACGGAGTCGTCAGAATAGTCGACAAAAATCTATGGAATGATATTGAACGACTCGTCGCATGAAAGGACGAGAGGTGGCTGAGTCTATAGGCATCTCAACTGAATGATTACATCACATTTTGCAGGAATATTCGGGTACGAAAAGGCACTCATTCCGGTAGGTGTTGCGATTGATCACACTCAAACCACTTCAAAGGAATATTTGGCGATGTTCAAACGCAGTCCGAACGAATTTTCGCGCCATTTTGTAATTACAGACTTGGAAACAAGGATCCATCACAATACAGCAGAGAGCAAAGGACAACCAAAACAGTGGATATATTCGGGTGAACGAGCACCGCAGAAACCTAAGGTGGATCTGTTCGCCAGCAATGTCATGTTTTCAGTCTTTTAGTATGTATTCGGTGTAATTCACTTTGTTAGACCCGAAAAAGATAAAATATTTACTTTCGAATATTATTCTGTGTTTTTTGATAGATTTTATACAAATTCGAAATAAAAACGACCTCATCAAGCGACGAACAGGTGTACGTACACATGTGTACTCAATATGACAAAAACTTATGAATTGAGCCACCTTATTGAGCTACCTTATCCAGCACCTTCTCTATGTTTAGGCCCTTGCGGCTGCTTGCTGTTTCCAGATTTGAAGGAATGTTATAAGTTTTGCTAAAATTTCGGCTTCAATATACAATTAATAATATTCGCTCTTATTATGATTGTCGCCTCGACGTCATATCAAGTCGACAGTAAAAAAAGACAGCAGTTCTGAACTCCTTGTAGGCAATAACTAACTAATATGGATGGCCAATTGTAACTTTATAAGCCATAATAGTAGTAATATACTATCAATAATATTTAATAGTTTTCGATAACGATCCCAGAATTGCCAATATATTGATGTCGACTTAGTGTGACGTCGACGTCGACAATCATAGTAAGGGCTATTGTGATTTTAAAAAATGCAAATAATTAAGTGATGAAATGTATATAAATAAAGTATTTAATGACAAAAGTTTTGTTACAAAACTTTTGTTCGCTTAGTACTACTATATATTGTTGCATGGAACATAATATAGTTGTAATATCTTTTTATAAACTATATCGAAAAATATATGACGGAAATTCATTGAAATTAAAAAATGATTTGTATAGATTGAAGAAGTATTATTTGTAAAGGAAAGTTCCTAGTTGTTAGGAAAAGTTCTGCCGCATTTTGAGTTGTGTGGCACCCAAACAGCAAGTATAGACACGAAACTAAGCATTTTAATGTGATTTTTAAAGTCTACTTCAGTGAATGTAAGTGTCGAATTTGTCCTAATATCATCATACTGGGTAGCAATTTGCCATTGACTTCTGATGCCTTCCTAATCTGGACTCTAAAAACTGTGACTAAAACTAAAAAAAATGTGTAGACCCAAATAATATCTGTCTGTTTGAAACAGTTTCAGATGGTTCGGAATTTTTGGTATAACAGTGCATGTGATCTAAAGCGACAATACTGTAACTTATACCCAATAAATTAACAAGTAATATTGACAGCATGCTCTTAACATAATTCTTTTATACATCTGCTGATGTTTTCAAGTATTCCTTCTCTTCTCGAAGAGGATATTTTTGGTTTTTGCAACAAAAAAAAAAAAAACTACAATAGAATGTTTATTTCATATTGTCTTCCTTGGGCAACAATAAATGAACCTTGAGCAAAATGATTACCCTTAGAGACTAATTTTCGTCTTTTGTTCATACGAATTTTAATTACACTTGGATTTTTTCATTTTTCTTAAATAAATATTTACTATAAACAGTTTATTTTCTTTTTATGGGAGCTCTAGTCTTTTGTTGATTTTTATTTAAAAAAATGATTTCAAACGAGCACAGTGTAGTGCAAAAATAAAGCAACTTAGGTAATTAAAATCTGGCAAAAAGTAATGAATCTACAATAATTACATTAGTGTTCAAAATGGGCTTCAAGTACTGGTTTGTTGGTGTTCAATACGATTTTTGATAAAGATTTACTTTGAAAACGTAACACTTCAACAACATCTCATTACGACACTTTTACTGACTTAAATTGTAATTGTAAAAAGTACTTTCAGAGTTTTAGAAATATGTGTTGCATTCTTTACCAATAAACTTCATTGGAAGTTGTTAATGTAGTCAGGATGCATTGATCCTTTGCAACTCGTGCTAAATCTGCAAAAAAAGCTTTTGAAATACTGATCACCATTCGTAGTAACGTAACGATATTACGTACATCAATACGTCTATACACAACTTATGAGAATAATTTTGCATTTACTAGCTTCGAAAAGAGAAGTGCATTTCCGGTTTTCATTAGTTTTTACAAACTGGCAAATTGTGATCATAAGTTACATCGCATGTATTTTTCATTTCCATATAATACATATTTATTTTCATAATATCATTTTCAAAAAAACTATTTCATATATATGTTGAGTGGGAAGAACTTTTTCTATTCTTCGATTATATGTGGCGCAGCTGTGTATGGCTCATATATAATGGGTAAATTTCTGTAAGTGGAAAAACAACAAATAATTTATCATTTATTTAGTTTTCTCTATTTGGTGATCGCAAATGTTTTCAAACATTTTTATTCGTACAAATTTTAAGTTAACAAAAGTCTCTGACCATATTTTAGTTTAAAAACATCTTGGTCAACATAAAAACATGAAGATTGAAAAATCACAGAAGGTACAGCGTAACAATCAGATTACTAATGCTAAATAGTACAACAAAAACAAATGTTTTTACAAAAAATTTAGTTACAAAAATCTTGAAATGTGCTCAATAAATGTTATTTGTAGGGGCAAAAAAAAACATCACTCAAAGCTAGGATATGCTTGATAAGTACCCAGGGACTTCCGCCGCATCAATTTTAATGGTAAAAGAGCTGTTTACTGAATTTCATAGCTGCCCTACAAGCACAGAAAATGCCGAACGTTCTGGATGACCAGTTGAGGTCTCTATACCCGAAACAATTGAAAAAAAAAACTCTCGATATGGTGTTGGCCGATCGGAGATTGAAAGTGCGAGAGATTGTGAAAGCCATAGACATATCACATGGCTCACTGGTTTTAATTTTTAATGATCACTTGGGTATGAGAACACTTTACGCAAGATGGTTGAAGCATTTCCTCACAGTCGACCACAAACGCAATCGCAAGAGTGTGACTACTTCGCAGGAGTGTTTGGCATTGTTCAACCGCAATGTGGACAAAGTTTGGTACCTTTTTGTAATTGTGGACGAAATGTGGATTATATATAGAGTGTACCAATTGTAGCACATGAAACATTGATTTGTATTGACTTCGCTTAGTTTAATTTCATACTTTGCAAAAACGAATACTTGTTAAAAAATTTACAATAATAAAAAATAACAATAATGACAACAATAATGTAAACTAAAATATTTTTCTGTATGTGTTCACGCTTTATTCGCATTTGACGGTAAATTTGTTCGCTGGGTTATAGTTTTACTTTTCCATAATCAGCTGTTTTGTGTACCCTTCAAAAATTTTTCCATGTTTGGTCAAATTTTTTTGTAAGTCCCATACATACTATTTTGTTCTCTTTAATAGAAATTTAACTTTCTATTCTATCTGTATATATTAATTTTGCTTTACTTGTTAATTTTATACCAATTTTCCTTGGGTTTCGTTTAATTATGCCAATTAAATCTTTTTCTTTGGCTTCTTGTCTTCCACTTCATATATTTTGACTTTTAAATTAATACGTTTTGCCAAGCTTAGCTTCCTTTTCTCTAGCTGCAGTTAATTGCTAAAATTAAAATAACATTTTATTTAAAAAAATTAAGAGGAAAATAATTTATTATGCGCAGACTAATTGGTACCTTTTACTTTTGTGAACATTTTTAATGAAAATTTTTTTGCCTTTCTCAAATTAATTTTATAGCGAAATAAGGTAATTGCTTGCAATAACTTTTGAAAGCTTTTATTTAAAAATAAATTTCAAAGTTGTAATTTTGCGCTAATGCTTAAATATCATATTCATATCTTCGCGAAGTTTTGACACTAAAAAATTTTCAACAAGGTAGTTCTTATATGAACCAAAATACCTTTATTGCCACATTATATGAAAAACTGTCATTTGACATGTATGTTGTAATGATCAAATGGAGAGTCTTCCAATAAGTTCCTCCAAAATTTGACAATTGATAGCGGCAATATTGTTAAAGTTACATCTGTCGAGTTGACTGTCAATTATTATGTCACACTGGACGTGTATAGCATTCAACAAAACGTAGAAATTCTAAAATTGTTTTTATCAAAATTCGTGTTCTGTTCGGACAGCGCAATGCGCCATTCGCCCCTTTTACGGTCGCCATGATCGTCCTACCAAGAGAAATATTCGCAATCGCATATATAAATTTGAGTCCACTGGCTCAGTAAACAATTGTGCAAAGCCCTTACGATGACCAAACGCAAAATCTGCTGAAAACAATGCTGCTGCACGTGAAAATGTGCAATTCGCATTTTTCGCAAAAACTCAGCTGTACTCTGACCACATCTTGGTGAATTTTACGTCGGGATTTGGGCCTGCACCCAAAGGTGCTGAAGGTAAATGGCAACGTGTCCTCAATTAAAGGGCTTTGGAATAGTTGGAAACTGACCCGAATTTTGTTCAGTGTTGATGCTATAATAAACAAAATTTTTGAATTTGAGATTATACTAATCAATATGAGATCCTAGACCGTCCAATGTATTTTGAAAAAGTCACTTTATGATGCTGATTTCCGGCTGGCGGCGTTATCTATACATATTTCTTTAACAATGATGTTTGTTAGTCCTTAACCGTTAACGGTCGTTGATTACCTACTTTCTTTGAAATGAATTGTATGATATGGACACAAATGACATGTGGTTTCGATTGGACGGCACTACATGTCACATTTGAGGGCATGGTCATCTCACATGGAGGTGATGTGAACTGGCCACCGTGATCGTGCGATTTGACTTTTGTTTGTGGGATTTTCTTTAGTTTTATGGCCATGCAACAGCGAATATAATCTATGCCATCGGTTAAATTCATTTTGATGTATGCTCCAGAATCACGGAAAATTGGATACTACGAATGCGAGTAGTCATTTGTTTGATGTTTTATTTCATACATGATATTTTATTTCATATATTATGGTATGTCTCTACACACCGCGTTTCATTTAAATGTAAATAAAGTCAGCGCTTAATGAAGGACTTTTTATGTCACTTTATAACTCACTTTAACTAAGGCCACCTCACACTATTGGTAACCTTAAGCCTTAAAGGTGAATTGTATTTATAGTTCTAAAGTTAAAATATTTAGTTTTTATATATTTCCTATGAAATGGTTGTAAAATAATGTCGCAGAAGTTATTGATATGTATCTAGCAACATTTAAGTAACCTTTATGGAACCTGTGGAATAATATGAATGACCTTTATTTCGTAAGAAATTTAAGATTAAAAACATAGTTTTGAATAGACGTATTTACTTACGCACGTAAAAAATATATTAATAAAATGACAAATGGATCGAAATAATAAATGTTTTTTTTTAACATTTTTCACAAATTTGAACAGAGCATTCATTAGTATTAAAGCGCTAATGCCACTGTGCTTTTAAGTGAGCAACAATATTTTACGTGAGTAGACATTTATATTAATGTTGTTTTTTTAATTAAAAATAATTAATAAAGTTTCACATAAAATAAGCGCCATTCATATTATTTCATAAGCTAAACAAATGTTGCTTGAATTGTGAATTTGTTCTTAACAACATTAACTGAGTGCAACTTGCGCGGCATTATTTTATAAGTGTTCCGTGAGAACATTTTTTATATGAATTTTGATACATCACATAAAATGTTGAACATGACATGTAATTTTGTACGAGTAATTTCATAGAATTTTATCTTATCACTGAAATGACTTCACGATGGTGTTATTGGTAATTTGACTCAATTTGTGGTGCAATTAAGAGTCGTCGTCAGGAAGCGCAACTGGGACCTTCGGACTACTAGTCTAGTACACTAGCTGCAAGTCTTTGAAGACACTCCCAATTTATTAGTTGCATTAACTGGGTTCGAATAAGGCTCTAATTGCGTAAATTTCTTATGCCTCGATTATGGTTTACAACAGTTGTTACTTCAATATTGTATTTTTAAAAATGCGATTATGGTTTACAACTGTTGTCAGTATGTGTTGTTCGCACTGTCAAAAATCTACAACAGCTCATTAGGTGTTGTTTTATTAACATTACAAGTTGAAAATTGAAAATAGATTTAAAATAATAAATATGCATATAAAATTTGTTATGCAAACATAGAGAATTATAAAAAATAAAAATGAAATAAATAAATATAAAATAATAAAATAACAAAATAAATATTTCTTAGCAAAATTACAAATAAAAAACAAATGACAAAGTTGGTTGAGCTGATGAAAATTAATCCAGATATTGGCCGAGCTAAGCTGCCATTTGCATGTAACAAAATACAGCTCAAGGGCAAATGGGATCATTTTACTGAATAATTAAATTGCTTGAGACAGCCAATTAGAAATATTAAAGAATGGCAAAGAGTTAATTTTTAGAAAAGTGCTCAGTTTTTTTTATGAAAAAAGGAAACCATTCTTGTTTATGCGGAAATTTTTTATAATTTTTTAATTTTATAATTTTTCCTAGCAAAATATACGCTTCTTTAATCTTTTTTTTAATAGTTTTTGGCGTGCAGGTATGTATTTTTACGGAAATATGTACTGCAAATAAAATGCTACTCTGTGACATAAACAACACCTAGATGTTGTAAACCATAGTCAAAAAATAAATTAATGTTGTATTGTAGCCAAAACAACACAACATTTAATTGTTGTAAACCATAATCGGGGCATTAATTGTGCAATTAACATAGTATTACTTTAATATCATTGATAAATAACACTGTGTGTAATTTTTTAAGTCGTGGCAAAATAACCATATACGGACACCACTACGTGATAAAAGCCTAAAAAAAAGACCCGTGTCTTCCCAAAGTCATGCGCTTTTTTTTATGGGCCGCCAAAGATTTGGGGCCTCGGTATCATTTTCGCAAAAAAGTGATCATTTTCTCGGGCTCATATCTTGCAAACCGTTCCGAATTTCGATTTACTCTCTGAGGCAAACTTGTAGCTCTTGTCATAAAGAACAAAAATTGCGAACATATAAAATCAAAAAAACTTCACCTTCCAGATAAAAATCGCAAAAAACTTAAAAAAATTCGATTTTTTTTACCTTTTTCTCTTGTTCAGGTCCATAGGTAGCAAACCGTTCAAAATTCAAGGAAACAATCAACTACAAAAATTTACCTAAGATCTCAATAAACAAATTTCTACAACATATAAACTTCCTGGGAATAATTCTGAACACCGTTTTTTAATTTTATTTGTTTTTCATTTACTTCAACATTGAGATACTATGCTATCAATTACTTTTTTATTTTTATTGGGCCGAGTCAAATTCTTTTGTTTTTTTCTGTTCCTATTCGTAATAAAGTTGATAAATCTACGCCTAGATGAGTTTTATATTCTGCAATTTGAAATTGCTTTCGTGCCCACACGATGAAATTTAGGTCTTGCAATTTTAGTTTTATTCATATGGAAAACTTATTGTGTGTAAAGTTCGTATAAGAAAGCAAAAGAGAATTGCAAGTGTACGCAACTTTGTACTACTCTATATTACTTTCTCCTCTGCCTCTCCAATAAACTCAAGAAATGCGGAACATAAAATTGTTTGTGTGGACAGGAAGTAATGAGAAGGTAGTGAATCACATAATCGTTGGTACAAACACTTCTTGTTGGTGTTACTGAATGGTACTTATGAACTGATTTCAACGACTTTCATTCTGATTACGTATTAGATATTCCATAGAAAGTACATGTTTGTAACCAAATTTTTTCTATAATAAAAATATATTAAAGCATTATGATCTGCAATAACCTTAATATACGAGACTTCAATCTTCATGTAATTTAATGCTTAGGGCGCTTCTCAGTTTGTAGATAATTATACAATTAAAGCTTTAATGAATAAGGAAATCGATGATTTACATAATCTTAACTACACAGAAGAGTTTCTGACATTTAAAATGCTAAATTTACACTTTGCCATTGATTTTCAATACAGAGTTTTATTAAAAAAAAAAAAATAATAAAAAACTCGCATAAATCATTAATCAAAATTTTTGTAACATTAAACATTCCATACGAAGAAATAAACATAATTTTATGAATTTTCTCATCAAGACTGTTAACAACCAAATGTCATTTTAATGATTATCAAATTTCAAATGAAAATGAAAATTTGGGAAACAACAAAAGAAAAAATCAAAATAAATCGTGAATTAGAGATATTTTTTGAATGATTATTAAAGAAGGAAAAATTTAATAACGTTCACACATACCGAAACTCATGCATGGATTTGATTATTTAGTGATTAAAGCAGACATAGAGTTTGGCCTCACAACCATCACAAATGACGGACCCTATTATTAAAAAGTTAGAAATATGTACATATGTATGTACATATATATGTGTTTATGGTATGTTTGTATGTATGTACATATGAGTGCTTATGGATTTTCTTTCTTGAAAATATTAATATTTTATTATGTTTCCTTAGATTATAAATTTAAGTTTTTTTCCTTCTATTCCTTCAAAGACCACACGCTTGACCCACATTTTTCCACAACAACCATTCATTCATTGACACCATCCAACCAAACACCATTTCAACAAGCAGACAGACACACAGTTAAATCTTTTGGGTGTTGTTGCCATTAAAGATTTTAGTTTGTTAAACACCTCCTATTGTTAATATTGTTGTTGTCAAGTATAAATTGTTGTAAGAGCACACTGCTGAGAATCATGTATAAAATTTCAACAACAACAGAAAAAAATGAATATAAACTATTGTTCTAAGTTCTGACAAGTCATTCTCTTAAGTATTTGAAGTGTTGCAAGATATTTTTTTTTGTTGCAAACTACTGTTACTAACCAGGGAAGGTTGCATACAGAGGCAAGTTGCAGTATTGAATCCATGCATTTGTGCACATCTTCTTTAGGGCTGAAGGTAAAGTTTATTAGATTTTTCAGAGTTTGGCTGGAATTATTCGCGTAGGCAGAATATCTTATGATGGTAGTAAACTATTTTTTAAAAATAAATTATAGAACATGCAGTAAAATTATGCAATTCTTGAGATTTTTTCTTATCAATAGCCATTTTCGAGTGGGTATTTCGGTTCCGTATTTGGGTTAAGAGAAATGTGGGTAGGATTTCTATAATAATTCGGTTCTTAATGTTTCCGGTTTACTGGTATAGTCATTTTCCTTATTCCCTCAATCATGAATATGTAGCAATACTTACTATTGACTTTAGTGATTTGAGTGGGTCACATTCAAGATGTATTTTTCTGCAGCCGTCATTCTGTTGCAGCAATGCTCTCGCCCCTATTACACCACCACAATTTCTTCTAGCTTCAGTCTACAAATTTCATTACGTTCGATCCTTATATTCCATATGGGATATTAGAAAATTCCTAATGCCTTTAGACAAAATTATATAGCTTAAAGTGCCTGGATGATACGCAGGCATCATCTATAATGTTCTGCATGGTTACCCTTTAAGAGTATTTGAGGTTGTCAATAGATGTGTTCAACTTATAAAGTTGTAAGCCGTGGTGTTTGACCTCGATGCATTGTTGGTGGCAAAATTTTCGGAGGAAATGGTAATATTTAAGAAATTGACTATGAACGTTTTTAAAAGAAAAAAAAAAATTAAAATTTATTAAGTCAGATAATAAATTTTATGTAAACGTAGAAAAACTATCACTCATACAACTAATGCGTTCGAATGAAGCTTTACAAAATGTAGTAAATTAATGGCAATGATGTGTGGTTCTTTAAAGGAAGAAATTGTAAACATAAAGATTTTTCTTCCTCAACTTTCAAAAACGAGTGAAATGAATACCTGGATACTATGAAAAATAAGATTGTTCTTATGTTTGGGACCAATAGCATACGAAAAAGAGTTAAAAGCAACTTTCAGCAAGTTTAGTTACAAATTTTTGCTAGTAAAGCGTTCATTTACTTCTTCCATTATTGATCATTTTGGCAGAGTAATTCTTTCAATTCATCAACTTAATTTTAAGCTTCTTCGAGTACTTTCGTCAGTATATTGTCTTCTTTTATATAAAATATAAAATAATAATTTTGTTAGTTAGTTAATGTTACAAGCTAAATGAACAAAAAGGATCCACAGGAAATGTCTATACTTTTTGCGGTTTTTTTTGTAAATTCAGAAATGTATGTGATCCAAGAGTGGAATTTAATTTCACTTGTTTGTAATAGACTTTATTCTTGATGCTGCAAGTACTATGCAGAATGTGTTTTAGTATAGTGGGAATGCTTCCTTTCACTAAGAGCTCTCCATCAACGCTTTTAATACCAAAGTACTTGGCCTATGTATATGGTTTTGGCTTAAATCATTGTTTTCAAATTTATTCTCCTTACTCGTATTTTTCTAAACTGATTTCAGATAAAACACATATCCAAACAACTTATAACACATACATACATACGTATATTAACATGAGGACTATAAAAATATTTAAAACAAACTCATTCATCTTGTTAAACATGCAGGAACAAGTTAAAAATCAAAACTAACAATAAGTTTAGTTTTGGTAACGAAAATGCACCCATTGACTTCAAAAGGAATTAAAACTTAACTAGCCACTACTTGGTTTAAACTTAAAAGGCATCATGATAAAATTAATAAAACAAATGAAGTAATAGAGATTCCTTTTTTGATTAAATTTCGACTCAAATGTGAAAATTTTAAAAAGCAAAATTCGCTTGATTACGTCCACAGAATAATGTCAATTGCTTCTTTTATTACTCCAGCGCATTTGTTGGTTGTGTGGTCTGCAAGTCATGTCGTTATATTCTATTATTTTAGCCATAATTCAGTTGTTTGTAGGTTACCTACATAAATTTTTTTCTAACAAAAACTAATTAGAAAAACAAAAGTGTAGAGTATATAGAAGTTTTCCTTGTATTTTTTTCCTAGTTTTAACACAATTATTTCTAACACAATTCCCAGAACAACAAGAGAAATGTGAATGAACATTAAAATGTAACAACACAAACCATAAGGTACAACATAAACATGTTGTTAATAAACAACAACAATGCCAAAGACCGCAAAAAATAGTAAGAATAATACAAGCAGTTGTTGCTTTTGTGTCTACATTAATTTGCTTAAATGCAAACTTTCTCTAACTCCTCATACAATTGAGTAGGAGAACTAATACGCACAGCAGGACATTTTACGCA
The DNA here is from genome assembly GCA_963681545.1 of Germaria angustata. Taxonomy (NCBI): domain Eukaryota; kingdom Metazoa; phylum Arthropoda; class Insecta; order Diptera; family Tachinidae; genus Germaria; species Germaria angustata. The sequence continues at coordinate 57,695,431 of OY813001.1, read as the reverse complement.
CAAACCTTTAGTAAATGTTTGTTTTAACTTTCAATCAAAAGGACTTTCTTTCATTATGCTTCGGGATATTTATGCATAAAAAATGCCGTCCTTCTTTATGCGTTTAAAGCAAATATGCCCTTTTTCAACTAAGAGACATAAAAAAGAAAAAGGTTCGCTGCAGTCGGTGCGGCGGAAAAGTGCACAAAACTGCAAATAACCATAATAAGGACACATTAATCTTTTTCTAAGCTCTTGTAAATAAGATGGAAGGCGCAAATGTGTTTAGCTATACTACTCAGAGGATGAGAGGACGGTAAACATCGTAAACAAAAAAATAAAAATAAAAAATAAGTTGTTTAAGTCAAACAAAAAAAAAAAATATGTGAATTAAATTTTTTTATTTAATTTAGGTCCTACAACATCATTTGAAAATTTAAGCTTAACAATTTGGTTGTAAAAAATCACAGATTTTTTCAATAAATATTAGTATATTCTTTCGATCAATTAAATTTTAACTAAATTTGAATGGAATATTAAATAATGTGGAAAAATACATGAATTGAAAAGGAGAGAAATGTCAGAACTTTTAAATCGTCATCAGCCGTTGGGTTCCAAATAAAATTCCAACAATATGTCAACTGAGAGAGTACAAACATTTGCCAAAGCGTTACAAAATTTTTTTTTAAAACAATTGTGCAATAATTTTTTTCTGTGTATAAATTCCTGAAAAGTTTTTCTATGTTTATTCCCTTGAATCAGGTGAATTTTGTCACTCTTAAAATCCTGTATAAAACTATGACCTACATGTCCAAACTTGTGCTTATTCAAGGCATGCCTTTCGGTTGGAATATATAGAACCGTCTATTGCCATTATTTATAGTAGCAGCGTCCAAGCGTTCTCACGTATGCTTTTTCCATTAAAACAAGCGATTTTTTCCTCTTCAATCCAGTTTTTGGACATTTGAATAGCAATCAAATGAATTTCGCAAGTGAAAATTTGTAAAACGCTTTCCCTATTTAATATTTTGCTTATTCAGTAGATTTTTTTTAATAAAAGATTGTCATTATTTTTTTATTTGAATAATTTTATTTCAATAAATGATTATATAAAATCTATGAAATTTACGTACGAGGATCCATTAATACCTTACGACTAGAATATTCATGTTCATATATCGTTATCCTAAAGGGTATATAATTAATGCATGGAAAAGGAAAAAAATTGCATTAAAAAACCTGCATTAAATGAGTGACATTAATTAAGAAAATGTTTGTTGGTCATTTCACTTGCGTTCAAACCAAATTAGCAGAAGCCGTCAATAAATTTAATAACGACTATTTTTACACATTTGAAAGTTTTGTAATATAATGGTTAAATATGTGTATATTATTTCTGAACGTCAAATAAAATATTGAAAACACTTCATTAGTTTGATCTCTATATATTATTTACTGTAGAAAATGCATGCAATTCAGAATTTCTTTACTTGGTTACGAAAATAATTAGAAAAAAAATAATTCATTGCCTAAAAAATGGTGCTTCAAATGAATCAGATTTTGCACTAGGAAAATTTAAAAGTTGCGTTTATAAAGCTGACTACAGGAGACATACTTTGCAGCACGTAAATTTTGTGTTTACCACTTCGAACTCAAGTCCTCAAGCAATTTGCTTCGTAGTTATTTATTACATTGCAGTAAGATTTGTTTTAAATTTTTTTGTTCTTAATTTTTTTTTGTCTCGAAAAATGTGTTTCTACTGGGTACTATCCCAAACATATTAGTAAACAAAATCGTTACTAATAAATGCCACAAAAAAAGGACTACTCAAAAAATCACGAAAACGCCGAGAGTAGGATCCGAAAGTGGTGCGAATTTTACGAATTCCAGTGATTATATCATAGGATTGTCATTGCAGAATGTTCTCTTGTTTGATTACCATTCACTGATTCAGAAGGCGTCTTCAGTATGTTGAAAATAGTTAACTTCCTTTTTTTTGGAAAGAAAGTAATTTTATATTAAATAAAAATTTACCGATTGGGAATAAACTCCACATTTGGAAGCCGCACTAAATTTTCCAGTAGTCACAATTTCTTTTATCTCATGTGAAAGTACTTTTTTTTATCTTATTGAATGAAGAAAAATTAGGTTTTTATATAGATTAAAATAAATAAGTACTTTCAAATTGAGTCTACCAGATTTGCAGAGTTATTTATATTTATATATTCTTTGATTAAAAATTTTGTCCTTTTGACTGCCTAGGAAGTTGACAAATACATTATTGGATTTTAGGAAGCAGTGAAAATGTCCTTCTTTTGAATGACTTAAATTTTTCACTGGTAATACGATAAATCCCATAAAACTAAAGTTATACATATATATGTATGTATTTTTCCATTATAGATGCTGGTGAGGTCTAAAATTTTAATAAATGAGAAATTTAGAATGACATATAAAACACATAGTGCTTTCGATATATTATCCAGTACTAAAGACCTTCTAAAAAGTCATAAAAATGTTGAGATTATGATCCAGAAGTAGTACGAATTCGGATTATTTCCAATAGTTTTAACAAATATTTTTCATTGGAGGATATTCCCTTTTTTGAGGCTTATTCACCCATTTGGAAGCAATATTCAATATATCGAGAAAAGCAATTTATTCCTGTTTTTTTTCGCAAAAATAGACCACATCTGGAAAGGATACAAGCAACGATTTCTTGTTACTCATATGTATTATATTAATTAATAATTGAAGAAAAATAATGCCTGCGTGCAACTTTTGGGGAAATAAGTATTTGTTTATATAAAAACATGACTTAAGAACCAAGAACAAATTTTCGCAGATTTGCAGATGTAATTCAGATTATCAATCAAAATTTTGTCAACTTGATAAAAAAATGCTCTAATGAATTATCAGAAGCAATGAAAATACCGATCCTTTGGAATGACTTCCATTTTTCTCATTGGTTTTAAGGAAAGATCACACTGAGGAACGATTTGGTTTAAATAATTTTATTTATGTACATCCTGAGTGGCTCTAAGTTCAAAGGTCACACCATCCCTCTAGAAGGTTGGAGGTGAAGACAACCTAATGAAATTTTGCACTGATCCCGTAATACGACTGTGTATGACAAATATTTTTCTGCAATTTAAAATTTTTAATTGAAATCAAATAAAAGAGGCTGGAGTAAATTTTTATAAAAAAAAACTCAAAGCTTAAAATTTAATAATTAAATTGTTCATAATATAAGTTAAAAATTACTTCAATTCATTAAATTTTCTATCAATTTGTTCGCTGGTGCAAATTAAATCATTTTTACAATTTATAAGATGAAGTTTTAATTGAAATCAAATTTGAATTTTTGTGTTTCTCAAAAATATACTTCTGCATTTCAGTACACATTATACATTTTTAGAGATCACCAACTATTGGGGGCATCCCGCTGATAGAGTGATAAATTTTTGGATAGAATACTGCGAATATAGTCTGCTTCAAAGGCATGGGTACTTTTCCTTCAAATCGGATATTTTTTACACGGTTTCATCACTGAGATGCCACCACTGTCAATATTATGAAACGATATGACAACTAATAACTGATTTGCAGTTTGTTCGTTTCCCCATTTCATAATAAAAATTATTGAAATCTATTAATTTATTAATTGATTGACATAAAAAACATGTGCATAACGGACAAATTCAGTCGAATTCGCTCCTATTAATTAATTGGCTGCTAATATTATGTGATCTAGCGTCGACCTTAGATGATTTTCTTGTGGGATATGTCAAGTACCTGGCTTTCGCCTATAAACCGGAGAAGACTGATCTTAATTATGGGAGAAATATGGCCGCAATTGTTACGAAAGCTGTATGAAAAAAATATACTCATTTTGTGACACCTGACCAAAGTCATATTTTAATATTAATGTCATAAAATTATCTTACCTTCATTGATATTGAAAATTTATTTCTCTTCATTGATATTAAAAATATATTTCTCTGCTATTTTAATTTTCTATTATGAATCTTTAGGAAATAGTGCCCTTTCTAATACGATAATCTTACAAAGATAATTTTACATATTTGACATTCAAGACAATACCCATACAAGGTCTGTTCACTTAGTAAAAGTGTTTACTAATTATTGCTGATTGTTACTGGAAATTGTGCACGTACTTGAAATTGTGCACGTATTTGAAAAGTTTTTAACAGCAGAGCGATAAAAGAGCGCAGAAAACTCAGAGAAACATTTCTAGTAATTGTTCTAGTAAAAATATTACTTGATTTCTGTTTATGAAATAAAAGATTGAAAAAATTTCATAATGTTGAAGAAAACAATTTTTTAGAAAAGAAGAATATATATTTTTTGAGAGAATAAAATAGTTTTAAACATACAAGAAACGTCATTCATCTACGAGTACAAGTAATATCACTGGCAAATCTTAGTTTGTGCCAATGTATTTAAATTGAGTTGTACAGAGTGTTGTGCCCTGGGGACAGTAGATGTTTCTTTAAAAGAAAGAATTGTCAATGGTACTTAATATCTTTGTGAATTAGAAAAAGGAGCATTTGCGCTGAAAAATAATATTTTTCTTAAAATTTGGGAACAACAACACACAAGGAAGGTTTTGAAAACGCCTGAATCAAATAGTGCAGTTTCTTTGGTTAAAAACGGTTACTGCTGAGCCTCCATATACTTTTTTCTACTTTTGAGAATTTGGCATAGTAATTTTGTAAATTTTCGCAGTAGTCCCTCGTTACAAATTCTTACTGGAAAAGTAAACGAACAGACTTATAGTGATCGCTTACACGTTTGCGTTCCATTGAAACTTTTTACAACACTTGAACTATTTTATAATGATTTCATCAATTGTTATCTGCATATAAAAAAAATAAAATTCTACAACTTGAACAACAAAAAACTCATGTTAAAAAAATATCTCATTTTGAACTTATCAGATCAATAAATTTATTTATATCCATTCTCTGTAAATTGAAATTAAAATGAACATGATGTTTCACAAGGTACAACAGCAGATAGACGTCAGCTTTACGTTATCACTAAGATCTTTGTGTTATTTATCCTGCACTACTAGAATACACATGAATAAGCTGAGCTTAACATGTGGATTAAGTCTCGCTGTTCTCTGCACAGCACACCTTTTAATTGTGGAACTGCTTAGAAACATTGTCCGTCGTATGCAGTGCATGATTAGTCGACCCTATGAAACAGCTTTTATTTGCTGCTATTTCTTTTGATAATCTCATTTCAGTTTATTAATAATGTTATTTGTATTTAATTAGATGCAGTTCATCAGATAATATTCCAAACACACACATACACATGTTTTGTTCGTTTCCACTCAATGAAACATTTAAATACTGAAATATTTAAAAAAAAGGTGTCTATTTGTCTGTCTATCTCTTATTAATTTTGAATGCTGCTTGTACTCATTTGAATTCTTTTCTTAACGAATTTAGGGAATTTATTACTTAAACAAAATTTAGAAATTATTGAAACTATATAATTAAATTACAAGATACCAGCTTTTTTTCCCTAAGCTTTTTATAGCTTAAAAGTGTGATAAAGTTGTAATATTTTTATTGGTTGTCGATAGAAACACATTTTAAAGCGGTCTTTTTTTAATTCTAGGAATATAAAGTCTTTATAAAATTAAAACATTTTCGATAATGGGTGACAATATCTAGATAAATTATTTAATAAAATTCTTTTGTTGTGAAAACAACAACAAAAAATATCCCAGCAAAAAAGCTGTTCGCTCATGAGTTCCAATTATGTGAAAAATCATTTTTTATGGTCTCAGTTTTTATTAAAAATCTGTGATTTTACCTCAGAAACGATTATTGCTAAATTGGTTTTTAACACGTCTGTTCCCAATAAAATTTTTTCATTAAATATTTCCAATGTCTCCGTAAACTTTTTGTTTGGATTTTATTTAGAACACTATTGGCAATTTAAAAATTCATACATTTCTCCATTTTTTTATAAGTATTTTTTTTATAATTTTTTAGTAAATTTTTTTAAATTGAATGAGACAATTTAATTGAACTATTTTTTTGAATTTGAGGTATTTTTTATAAAAAAAATTTATTTTTGATTTTTCGATATTTCTACACCCTGTGGGTGCCTTAATCAGGAAATTAAAAATATTAAAAAAATTAAATTTAATTTAATTAAATATTTTTAATTTCCTGATAAAGACATCCACAGTGTGTAGAAATATCGAAAAATCCAAAATAAATATATAAGCGGTTTTCATGATTGGTAGTACATTTAAAATCCTTTTAGGTATACTAGGATTTTTAACTACAAAGTGTGAGCGGTTTTGTGTGTGGGTATTGTAAACAAGTCAAAACAGCTTATGGTTGTTTTGTTTTTTCCGCCAATTTTTATTCTAAAAACAGCAAAAAAAAAGATTTTTTTCTCCAATTTGTATTGCTGAAATAATGTTTGATTAATTTATTTTGTTTATTTCAAATAACTTTAATAAACATTTCAGTCTATTTAACATATATAATTAAAAAAATATAAAATTGGGAATAAAAAACAAACAGAACAAGAAGTCAACAACCAAACAAAAATATGGTTAACTACCCATGATGTTGTTGATATTTATATTTCAGTTCCAATTCTCGCGGACGTTCTTTCTTTTCTATTTCTAACTTTTTAAATTCAAAATTTTCCTTTCTTTCTTTGATGCAAAATGAACAGCTGTTTGCGCACTTGTAAATAAATGTAAAATGCTAGTTTTTGGTATAGTACTTTAACAACTATTTGGCAAATTAAAGCTTAATGCATTTTGTTGTTGTGGTCTTGTCAAGAGTGGTATATGTACTATATTAACAACACCTGCTAGCTCTACAATGCTAGTTTACAACAATGCATGAAAACCGCCATTGTTTTTATATTGCCGTTTCCAAGTAGAATAATGGCGAATGTCTTCACTAAGCATCGAAGTTGTTTCTATTATGTCTGTGTTTCACTTTATATATTAATGAATCTGATATTTCCAATTTTATATTTTATTAATTGTTTATGTAAAATTTTCTAATTTTATTTACGCAACGTGATCATTTTTTTATTTCCACCCATTTAGATCAAATAAATTTTTGTTCTTAATAATTATTATATATTTATTGCCTAAATTTACAACCTTGTAAAGCTTGACAGTTTAATATCAGCGACTAAAAAGTGTCGTTTAATATTGAGAATATTTATGTCTTTATTATGTGAAAAAAGTTCCATGGAAAGATTTTGTTTTAAATTTATGATTATTTGAAGGACTCTTAAAAAAAAGTTTGTTATCATTCATATTGTCATAATGTTCTAATTTATTAAACTTGTGTTTGTTTTAATTTGAAAAGAAAAAAACGTTTGAACAAATTGCATGACATTATGATAACATGACAGATAGCATGCCTTATGAATACCCCAATTGTATTTAATTGAAAAAAAAAAAAACAAAAAAAACAAAAAAAAAAAAATACAAACAACATTTGCTGTACAAACAAGGTTTAGCTTTTAGAGAAGAAGGAATTTTTCATGTTCGATTGTTTTATTAAAAAAATTCATTCCCCAATAACCTTAACGGTTACTTACTTTGCTACCAATTAAGGTTGTTTTTAACAAGGCTAAATGATTTTATTTCCTAAAATTATTTAATAAAATTGTATTTGATTGGAACACTAAAGACATTTTATGACCATGTTAAATGTGACGGTTTGTTAAATGCCGCAGATTTTAAGGTAAAACGAGAACTATTTTCGGTCATGGCGTTCTTTTTATACAAATAACTTTTTATTAGCTGTTAAATTTTTCTCATTTTTTAAATTGTCAATTGGATACGTACATATATATGTAAAGAAGTTTTCGGATTTTTATTTTTTTTATTAGTTCAGGGAATAACTTTAGCCCTTTTTCTAGTTCCATGCTAGAACTATAAAATGTTTTTCAATTAATCTTAAAATTTTAAAAATATATTACAAAAGAACTACACGGTTTCTTGTGGGACTTTAGCATTTATTATCCACCCATTTGGGCAGATTTCGTTGGTAACATTTACGTTTCGCTCCTTAAATGCAACATAGACGTATCTCAAGAAACTACGAACTTGAGAGAAATATATCACATATATATTTAGCTTCCACATCCAAAAATTTTTGCATTATTTTGGGCTTAGCTTGAGATATAATTCTGGTTTTCTTATATGTACATACGACCGTAAAGCTGATATTGAGGAATAGTTTTTTTTCCTAATAATTTGAAAATTTTGAGTTTTTGAGATATGGCGATGTTAAATTTAAGAATTAATTAATTTAAAAGCCATATCGATACTCATTGGTATAACTTTGGTCTAGCTTCCGATATGAATATGACTTTTTTCTTCCTACATATAGAGAGTATATTGAACAAAAGTTTACTATCAATAGCTGAAAAATTTAAAATCGTTGTTGCATTGAAGGAACTATGTGTATTTAACTGAAGTATCATTAGTAATAGAACCGACAAATTCTTCATCTGAGAAACGTGTGCCATGTGACCATATTGGAATATGTTTCAAATATCACAGACAACATAAGCATCTGTTCATCCACCCGTTTGCCTGTAAGTGATTACAACCATCATAGGCGAGATATAATTAGATGGATCACGATGAAATACCGGCATGGAAAGAGACCTATTCATATCATAATTCCGGGTTGAATATCAAACTACGACTTCGACAGGGAATGCTCTGTCAGGGGGGTTATTCTCTATTGCGATGCGTTTGCGATGCGTAGGAAAAATGGTACCTAATCGGATAATTGGTACCCTTTATTGCGCCCTTTCGCATCTAATTTTTTCACTTTCGCAAAACTTTCGTCAGTGTACTCTGTAATACGAAAGCGTATGTTAAATTCGTTCGTTAAAATTAAATATCTTGCGCTAACAAAATATCAAACGCATCGAACTAGCTTACGCATCGCAATATAGAATAACCCCCCAGGTGTTTAGACAACATGACATAGATATGACGGAAATCTATAAACGAGATGACTACAAGTTCCACCCTAGATCTCTTCTAGATCTATTTGGCCTGACATGCTGGTGTTTCTGGTAACATAATTACGATTGAACTGGCCAAAGAAGGTAGCCTCTGTACACATTGACTGGCTAGTGGGTGCTACATATAGAGCACGAACTTAGGAGAAGCATAAAAATAGGAGAAAAGACAAAAAAATCTGTTTTTCAAAAAATTCGAAAACAGATTTTCACAACTCTATGCCCAAAGGCAAATCGAGCGTTAATTTTTAAGAGCAAAAAAATAAGTTAATTGTAATAAATTAAATTTCAATAAAAACTCAACAAGCATTTAGTTGTTATTCCCCTAAAGGTTTAAATTGAATAACATAACAGCCATAGTCCTGGCTCCCAGACGCTGTGAGGCTTTCAAATAAATATATTAGGAGCGTTAGTATGTCCTTATATGTACGTACATAAGTATGTGTGTATGTGCACAAATGTGCACACTAACGCACACTACTTGATTACTGTTTTGTTGTTGACAGTTTTTAAAAACCAAATTTTGCCACCTTCATTACCTGTCATCTAGTTGTTTGCCGCTGTTATCATTCATGATGGTTTGGGAAAATATTTTTGGAAAGAATTTATGATTTCTATTTTGAATAATAAATCAACATTAAAATTTGTACAATTTTTTCATCTACGTAAATTATACAGTGGGAAAATTTTTTAAGGCCCATTTAAATAATTTAAATTCGAAGTATGATTTTTTGCTATATTTTCGACACTAATGAGACTCCATTTGATAACATTTCATTGGCTTTGTCGGAGCTGCATTGTTGTTAATCCCTTTTCAAACCGCCTTTTCCTTTACTCCTAGTGTTGAGTAAAACATTTCGCATACTTGTACGCGGCTTTGAGGTACATATGTTGCAGATAATAGAAAATCGCCTAAGTTCGCCTGGAATTTAATGTGTTCTTTTCTCAGAATTACTTGTAAGTCTTGTCAAATAATTCTTCTTCTGTTTCCAGGATATTTTACAAAACGTAATTATTGTTTCATTTCTCGTTGTCTCATTCAAAGCTCAATAATTTCCCAATCGCTTTCTTATTTATTTATTTAATTTATTTGTATGTTCAAGTCCTGTACAACAATAATAATTATTATATTTAAAGTGTAGGAAAGTAGTATTGAAGAGTTAAGTTGAGAAATTTTTTTGCAAAATTGTGCCGAACATGTCTGTCCAAGTTGCCTAGAAGGTTTTTGACATACCCAAATATTGTTCACCTTTCAAGTGTTTGTTGTTGTTTGAATTTGGGACGATTTTCCGTCATCCCACGTCAAATTTGGTTTGAAAACAGACCGGTTTCGGCTTTGTGCCATCTTCAGTGTTCTCTTGTTGTTGTTGTGTGTTATTCAGCATTTGTTTCCATTCTAAATTGTTTACAACTTCGTTTTTGGGACGTCATCTAAATCTAAACTTCCCTTTGCAAAAGACATGTTATTAAGACTTTCAATATAAAACTATTTTCCCAAACACATACATAGAATACAATTTGAATTAATGCAGCACAAGAAATTGTGTTTATTTGTTTATTTATAGTCTAAACTTTAAGACATTTTCTTTTAAATAAACGTTAAAAAAAATAAAAAATTGTGTATGTCAAACTAATTTGGCCAAGTTCAAATCTAATTGCATTATGAAATGTTGCATTTTTCATAATCATATTCATACTTCAAATACATTCTTCTTTAAATTAAATACACAAAAAAAACTTAAATAATAATTAAACAATTTGGTTAAATTAATATTTAAGCTTGAGGTCTTTTATCGTTTAACAATTTTATTAAAAAATAATCGATATTTCGATACTCATTGAATATCATCTTCAGGAAAAAAAAGAGAATTGTCCTGAAGATGATACTCAATGAGTTTAGAAATATCGTTTATTTTTTAATAAAATTATTAAACGATAAAATACCTCAAGTTCAAACATTAAATTAACCAAATTATTATAAAAAAGGTCAAAAAATTTAGATATATTATAATAATTTAACTTTAAGGCTTTTTCCTTTAAGTACTCTTACATACAAATTACTTAAATCTTGCTTTAAGAAGCTATAAATACGTTATTTGAAAAGATGGATTAATTAATATTTTTAGGGCGGCGTTTTTGAAAGTTGACTACCAGAAAACGTTAAGAATGCAATTTTGATAAAAATCGCGATACGCACCCTTCTATACTAAGCCGACGATATGTGCATATTTTTCTTCGATCCACTTACGATTTCATTTATTAACTTAACTTTTATAAACGCTGAGTTTTCATGAACGCTTTGTGATGGCAGAGCAAAATATGAATTAGAATGTTAGTTCGATCCCTGTTCAAAATACGTGTAAGTAATCAACATTATGAATATACTTGATGTAAATTAGTTTGGCGATAAAGGCTTAGCAATGGTTTTTGAACAGTGCCAGCAGCGATTGAGACGAGGGCAGATCAATAATTACGTGACTTTTTAAATGAAACACAGGTTTTTGGATAAAAAATCATGTGATTTTTCAACATATAGCCCTTTGAACTGAATAGCTTCTCCAATGTTTCTTTAATTTGTGTATCCCTTCCAAAAAATAAGATTTGTCGAGATCATCAAAATAGGTATTTGTCAAATTCCTTTCCGCCGAGACATTTCTTCAGGTTTGGAAACAATAAACAGAATAGGGTGGATGAAAAGTTAATTTGTAGCCTAATTCATGGAATTTTGCCGTGGAAACGGCACATGGGTGTACCCTTGCATTGTCCTGGTGGGAAGGAACTTTTTTCGTGGCCAAATGCCGCATTTTTTTTCAAATCCTTATTAAATGGACCCAATAAGTTGGCATACCATTTGCAATTGATTGTTCTACGCTTTTAAAGGTAGTCAATTTGGATTATACCGCGTGCATCCAAAAAGAAAATAAAAACGGTCTGACAAACCCACCATGGTCTTGTTTGGCGCCAATTAATCTCAAGAAGCTCTTTGAGTGCTCTTTGGTCTCCCGTGTATTGTGGTGGTTCCACGGGCACAAAACGGTTCGAAAACTCGTCCATATTGCAGTTGAACAATGCCAAACACCCCGGTTGCTTTTGCAACCGATTGTAAGCAAATGCGGCAACCATCTTACGGAAATCTTTCTATCTCATACTCAAGCGACCATTCAAAATTGAAACAACTAAGCCATGCCTGATATGCCTAAGCCTTCCATAATCTCTCGTAGTTCTAATCTCTATTTAGCCAACACCATATCGTAATTTTTTTATAATTGTTTTGAGTGCACAGACCTCAACGTTCGACATCTTCAGCTGCTTGTGCGATCACAACGAAATTTAGCAAACCACATTTTCTACCAGTGAAATTGATGGTGCGTAATTCCCATGTATTTATCATTGATTTGAGTGATGGTTTTTATGCAAAAAATAAAGCTTAATAAAATACGAACTTTTTTCCATTTTCTCCTCATATCACGCGGTAATATGCTATTAATGGCTGTCAAGGACAATTTCAATGTCGCAGCTTGTTCAAATTTTTACAGGAGTCAACTGATAGATCCCTGTTGACAGGACTAGTATTGCCCTTTTAGTTAAGAGGAGGGAAATTCAAAAAGTACTGAGTAATTGACCTCTACTAGTTTTTGTTACAACCCTACGATGTTGAAAGCTCTTAAAAGATGATGGTTGCATGTCTACTGATGAGTGGGTATTAGTCAAGAAAATATCGGCTATAGAGTGTTAGTCTTAAAATTTTTTTTACTTTTTGTTCAGATATTCTGAAAGTTTTTAAATAAGCATCATACAATGTATTTAATCTTTCAAAATATGGTTGAAGGCTTATGAGATGGCTTAAGCACCAGCAGGATGGAAACAAAAATGTACATACATACATGTTAGAATTTTTAAACGTTTTTCTTCCTATTTTTATAATTTACATATGTATTCATTAAATTATTTGATATTTTTTAAAATTATTTTTAAATTGGCTAAGGAAAGGTGAAACAATTTTAATACTTATTTCTCTAGTGAAGCAGGTTCAACAGAAAATTTTCACCTTATTAATTCTTTTTTTCTTCTATATGCACACATGTATAATTTTATTCAAAGTAAAATACTTAATAGGCCAAATATATGTTTTTGACTGCCACTGTCGCCTTCAAGTGGCAAAAGTCACATAATATTTATGCTTATTACCTCCGCTCAAATTCTTTTGCTCGTAAATATTTTAAATTAATATATTCATGCGTATATTATGACATTCTTTGCCTAATGTTGTTTATTATATGTTTATTTGCTCGTAGGTGCTGTCATTTTTCAGATGGCTGTCATTTTTCCAAAACTAACATTAAAAAAGATGCTGACATCTAATTTTTTTTGTTAATTCTACTATACAAATATAAATAAATATTTGATGTTAAACATGTAATAAAACAAATTTTTTTACAACCGACACACGAGTACATTTTCGTAAACATATACATACATACATCTTTAATATACTCGTATGTAAATTATTATAATATAAATTCATTTGAAGATCTATTAAATAAATTATTTAGATTAGTGAGCGATAAAAATTTGTTTTATTTTTTAATGCCTCAAATTAAATTAGCATATCACAAGTGTAGGCATTTTATTTATTGGCTTGTATTTTAGATATAAAATAAAGATTTAAATTTAAAGTGACAACAAAAATTATGCAAATTGAATTATATTGAGTGTAAAACATGTGTAGGAATCTTATTACGCCAAGTTTCTCTTCAGTAACTACATATTATTCAAACATTTTATTTTTCCTTGAAACAAAATGTGGAAATATTCCCAAAAGTCGACTTAACAGCAAATATGTTTTTGCTGACTGTTGTTACCATTCTTTTTTCTAAGAGCACATGTCTCCCGGAAATTTAAGGCAACACATGTATATAACATTTATAAACTTGGTGCTTGATATATGTGAATCGCAGTTTTTTATGAACTTTTTTAAAAAGTTTAGCATTTTTTACCCCTTCAAAGGGAAAAAACATAAATTAAATATTACTTAGCAAGTACCAAATTCATAAGGATAGATTAAATATTCTTTTAAGAGCTTGTATTTTTTTGTAAAATGAAAATCTTTTAAATATTTTTGTTCTTCACTACCCCTCTTGAGAGCATTTGGCTACAAAGCATCGCCTTCTTCGTATTACTATTTTTGCCTTGTATCAGTTTCGTTAATCGGTTCTCTTGTTCCAGCTTAGTAGATGATTGGTCTGCTGTAGCAGGTCTAGGATAATGGAGCTGCCATCTGCCGTTGCCTAGAAACAACACCCCCTGTGTATTTGCTGTAGTGGTGAGGAACCTCGCTAATCTGACTAATAATCTTTGATTCCTATCTTTCTTTCCCCGAAGGTGGTGGCTCTGCTTGACCTTTGTCATGATGTTATCCTCTTTTCTATGGAGAGGGGGTGGTCAGGGGCCTCATTGGATGGATTTTTTAGGAGGGGGTTAAAGCCACTTAATTTTTAAAACTCGAAAAACTATGGTAAACAATTTTTGTCCTCTGCCAGAGAGCGAACCCGGGGTAGTTGGTTTTGTAGGCAAGTACCTTAACCACTACACCACGTCACCAGCAAAAATGAAATTATGAAACTGTGATTCGCAATTTAAGATAAAAATGTTGCACTTTTTTGAGATATGAAAATTGCATTAGTGTGAAATTCGTTTATATAATCTTTTTCTCACGCCTGAGAATCATATTTCAAAAGTTTGTAAACAATATTTAAACTGCTTGAACAATATGTTCAAGCCTCCATTTTGAATTACAGTCGAATTTGTATAAATGAAGCCTGGAAATTTTTAGCTGTTGTTTCTTGTTTAAGCAATACTTTCATTTAAACGGACTTCGGATAAGACCAAAAAACGTTTCTTTTAAATGAACTCAACCTTTTTCAATTGTTATGTAAAGTAAAACAAATGCATGCTTATCTTGAATACAGATTGATTTCTTGAACTAAGACTTTATCAGTGTTTCATAGACGGTATATGAATAATTTTTTCTCTTAAGCGAAGTTTGTTACATGTCCTTTGTGTACAGTCTGGAAAGAAGTAAAATAGATTCAGACCGAATATAAATTGTTTGCTGTGCAATTTGCATTCTAAGCCTACTATAATTATATATGACATAATTCTCATATGGTATGTGGTAGTTTTCATATAAACATACGAGCTTGTATGCTCATAAGGAAGATGATTTCGATGATTTGGTGAGCACCAAGGAGAAATATCGATATATATAATCCACAACAAATAAAAAAGAATTTAAACATAAATTAAGTTTTTACCAGACCAAAATGTGATGGCACTACAAAGTGTTAAACAACATTTGTTGCATATAGTGTTTCGCTAAACCGGAATTAATTTTAAGAGCAAAACAAAATGTTACGAAGTTGATAAGAATTAATAGTTGAGAAGTTTTCTTTTAATCGGCTAATTCGACACTATATTTTACTCTTTGAGCGGGAGAAGTATATTCAGGGTTACAATATCCCTCAAGGAATTCTTAGGTAAGAATTTATGCTAAAAAAGCGATAATCACGAATAAAAGGTGAACAAATCTTTCACGTAAATTATTTTCCTCAAAAAAAATCGTAATAAATTTAAAAATATGTTTTTTTTTTAATTTTCAAGCTTATGGTCTTTTATTTTTAATTAAATTGTTTAAAAAATAAAAGACCTTAAGCTTAGAAATTAAAAAAAAACAAATTATTATAAAAAAGGTCAAAAATATAGATACATTATTAAAAAATTTTTTTAAATATTTAACACAAAGTCAACAATATAAAATCGCCGATCAACGTTTTTGGAAAAAGCAACAAATTCTACCTCAAGTTTAAACACGGTAAGAATTATTTCTTTCGATATCGGAATTTTCGCTGATATGAGGAATATTTTAGTATTTTGATGAAATTTATGGTATTTTCTTTTCTCAAGAAAGTGTAACATTTTGCTAATAAATTTATAAAAAAATAGAAATAAAAAAGTTTTTTCTTTATCTTTGAAAGGGTAAAAAATGTTGCACTTTTTTAAAAAGAAAACGCACTTATATTATTTCAGTTTATATTTTTTTTCCATTTATGAATATTTCCTTTAATTAGTGGTACCCTGTATTACTTGTCTCAGCCGGTGATGGGTTAGTTACCTCCGCCTGCCCTTTCTGTCTAATTATGCCAATATTTATCATTAAGCTCTATTTCTGGAAAACAAATTTAATTAAAATTTCTCTCAGTGTGTTTTACTTTTTCTTTTTGCTAAATTTATTTGGTGGTTGTTTTAATTAAATTTAAAACGTTCGGGCAGAATACAGCTACAAGTTATAAAAATGTGGTGTAAAAGATTTTTCTAAGGATGACCTTAAAATAACAACAATTGCATCAAAAACCGAAAAACTAAATCAAAATAAAAATTAAATTTGTACGAATATTTTTCAAATTCGTTTTGGATTTATGTATATAACAAAAAATGGGGGTGGTATTAAGTGACACGTAAAAACAATTTAAACGGGGTGGTTGAATTCCTTAAATTATTCAAGTATTTGGAAGAAATAACATTAAAATAAATTAAAACAAAATAACTTAAAGGTTAAAAAATAACAAAATATTTCAAATGAAAGGTCTGATTAAAATAAATAGAGGGCGGGCGGTCGATACGTGCGACAAAATGATGCACGTGTTTTTTACACAGAAATTAAATTTGCTCCGATTTTTCTCTAGTTCAAAGGAAGAATATACTAGTATAATTTAAAGTAAAGCCTGATTGAAACTAAAAGAAAGTATGAAATTTGTGGTAATGATAAGCAATTTCATGAGTTATTTTTTTCAAATGAAATTGTACATAAAAAAAGAAACAGAAATTTATTGCAGTGTAACTTTCTGAAAACATAGAGCAAAAAAGTAAAATTTCGCTGAGAGGTACTTATGAAGTATCTTATAACAACGTTTGGCATGGCATTAATTTAGTTTGGCCTTAAGTCGATTTAAGCACTTATTTCTTTTTTTAAATAAAAATCGAAATTTAAAAAATTTAAGTTTTCATAATCAAAATCATTAACTAGTTAGAAAGTGTGTGTTTTTTTCCAATACATTCTATTGCTAATTAACAATTTAGCACTTTCTTATGATTGACTGTTAAATATTTACCTAAAATTAGTGCTAAATGCTCGATTCCCATACTTAGATGTTATAAAATACAAACATGCTTGGACATTTATTTGTTTTTACAGGAAATTCTCTAAAAGCATGACAATTAAATAATGACAAGTCTTAATAATAGCGAAAGCGATATGTTTAAAAACATTTACAAAAATTTAGAATAAGAAAATTTATCCAGAAAGTTTCATTTGGTTTTTTTAATTAGGATTCTCATAAGGTTTTTTGTGAATTTTCCTACAAGTACTTGCAAACAATGCAACGTGGAAATAATTCGATATTGCGTGAACCATTCCATTATTTTCAACTCTCCCCCGCAAACATAATGAAATCATCAAAGATCCCGTTTTTTAAATTTCTTATTCACTATAGAATAATTGTTTTAATAGGGGTTTACTTATTCCTTTTCTCCCCAATAGATTCCCTTGAATCAATAAGCCTCCATTGGGTGATATGTTTATACCACTCAATAAGAATATTATACCGTCCTTTCGATTCTGAAATTTATTTGCTTACAATAGAAATTGCATAAACTATTTTCGGTCGCGGTAAAACGCATTGATCGAGTGTCGTCTGTAATTTAATATAATCAGTTACACAAACACCTTTTTACTCATTTAAGTAAATGCTTAACAAAATCTTTGTTTGCTCTTATTTTCATACCTGATGTTATTGAATTCTGTATAATGAACGTATACGTCATAATGAACGTAGACTTTATGTTTGCGTAGAAATTAATTGGGCTGAAATTTTGCATGAATTGAAGTTCTGCTCTATTTCTCGTGTTTGAAAATCACTTTCTCCTCTTAATTTGAAATACTCTGAAATATCTTGCTCGCCGAAATATATTACATTATGCCTAGACAAGTTGATGTAGTAAATATCGCTGAGACTCAAGTGAAATTAACAAATAGATTTTGTATTAAACTATACCTCCGAAGAGTATGCCAAGGTAAAAGGATTTTTTAAGTCGTTTAAATAGGCGCACATTTTTTTTCTAAGTTTTGGCTAAGTTTTGCAACAAACAGAAAAATGCAGGAAAAGCTCTTTGTTATCAGCAGACTGAAAATGGCTTCCACCTTAGTTAATAGGCACCAAAAAAGAGCTTCTAACACATTCTAACTTCTCAGTTAAAATCGTCGGAAATAATTGTAATTTACTTTATTTCTGCATGTCTTTTTTTGAAACTCTTTTTTACTTTCATTCACAGACATGCCTAATTATTACTTGCTCTATTGTACATTTTCATTGCGTGTGCTGCAAGTCCCCAATGGAAATTTAAATGCGATATAAAGTCGTGTTAGACAAATGAAAATCATTTACATCTGGTATCTGAGAAAGAAAGACTTTTTATATTTTATAGTACATTTTTAATTTAATATTTGTTTATTAAATCTCTTAAATGTGAGCTGATTCTAATCAAATTGAAGTTAAACACACAAATACATCTTCTAAATATTCTCTGAAGGATACAATAATGGAATATTTTCTGTTCTAAAAAATTTTCTAATATTAAAATCCTCATCTCCGTGTCATCCCTTTGCCTTGATATATTTTAAATTTGAACAAAAATCTCCTGCTTAAGCAATCGAATTGAATGCACTCAAGTTGAAAAATTTTATTGTAACCAAAAAATTGCTGTACTTATTAAGTATAAATATTTGTTTTGAATTCATACTCCCCGGCATTCAATGAATTTTTTTTTTATTTAATTTTTATTTTTCGGGGTTGTTTTATGGATAGAAAAAAAAACAGAACATACAGACATACAGATATACATATTATTTTAAATATTCTTGAAATTTATATATTTATTTAAGGTTAATAAAAAAATATTTTAAATGAGTGTCTGTCTGCTGCTTGAATTGTTGCTCTTCTTCCTTCTTTTCTTGTTTTTCTTTTTGTAAGGACTTTTATTTTTACCTCAGCAGTGAGATCCTTTTTTACGCCACAATGCGTTAATACGTATATATTTTTCTTGACAAAATCATTATTTCATATTAAGCCAAAGAAAAAAGGTTAAAATTTGCTTATTGTTATGAATTTGATTTTGATTTTCTCCTTTTGTTAACCCCTTCCTTTTCAATATTTCTTTTTAAAGCACTTGCCACTTTCTTTTCGTTCGTAAAAACTTTCTTATTATAGGCGGTAAAAACAGTCGGTTTCTTTCTTCTTTTAATAATGAGAATATTATTCTTCTTTGAGGCGGATAAGGAAATAACGAATGGATACTCCCACTACTTAATTAGAATATAACAACCCAAATTATTATTATTATTTGTTAATAATTCTTCCAGAATGTTGCTTCTATGGGTGTTCTTTTTTCCAGTTTGCTTATGCGGAAATAAAAGTTAACAAGTAGAAAATTTTAATAAGGGCAACAGCATTAAAAAAACATTTATGGTAACTTTGGAGCTTTCTTCTTATAAAAGTTTACCAAGAAACTGAGATTTTTTTTCTTACTGCCAGAAGAACTACATTTTATGGGAAATAAAGGCAATGATTGCTTTGTAAATCAATCCTAAAGAAGGAAGTGCAAAGGATCCAGGAAAACTCTGTATACCTGCGCAGAGCGCAAATATTTCATTGCATTCTCTTACCGTCTTATTAAAATTTATACAGTCTTGTCTAAATCGGTCTACACAGAGATAACAAATGCAATTTGCATTTGAAAAAACTATTACAGTGCAACCATAAGAAATGTAGTGACAATAAGACCGATGAATATATCTGAGATACAAATTCGCTTCAATGTTTGCAGTGGGGTTACTCAGAAATCCCTAAATGTGGATGCTCCAAAGGATTATAACCTTTACCTACTTTTTGTTGCACAAGAGAGATTAGCTGAACAGCAAAAGCCCATGGCGGCATTAATTGATCGAAACGAAGATCATGTTTATCGATAACCAGTTGTCCACGAAAATTGCAGGCAATTTAGCCTCACTAGGTTCCAGTCGGTCTATCAGGTAATCCACCTGAATTTTGGCTGGTCATTCACTACCAACGGGACTACCAGTAAGTCACCAGCTGATTACAAGTCCATCTGTCGGTGACAACTGTTAGTAATTAACCAGCAGCAGAACGAAAATATTTCATGGCAAAGCGAATAGACTTAATGGTCATATACAAAGAAAGCGATACTTGGGCGCATAGCTCTTGTTTACAAACTAAGAGGATCCACTCCAAGCACACAATAAAATGAGGTAGAACTGAGGAATAGGAACTTGTTAAGAATTATTTCAAAAGTCTGAGAAAACGAAACTTGATTGAAGAGTAAAAACTATTTTTTCAATTTAAAATTTTGAAAAATTCAATAGCAAGCAGGCTGCTGTCGTAAAGCTAAGCCTCTAGAATACTAAATGATATTTTATTTGTTGTCCAAGTAAGAGTAATTAAAATATAGACTTAATTTTTTTTTTTTTTTTTTTTAAAAAAGATTACTCACGCAATATTAGCAACACTTACCTGAAAAGAAAAAAAAGTATTCAATTACTGATAATTTTCAATAAAATATATGTTACATGTATACTATTAGAATAATCGATATGAGGGAAATAAATTGGTATTCACAGGCATTGTTTATATAGTCACTTCTGGCCCACTGTCCAAAAGAAAATTCTAGTAGCATACAACAATCGTCAAGGATAATAAATCAACAATAACGATCGTAATGAAAAACCACACAAACAAATTACCAATAAACAAAAACAACACTATCATTTGGAAATGACAATGGTGCCACAAATATAGGCAAGCTTCAATAAGATTAAGTTCAAACAAAATAACTTCAACAGTGGATTGCCTGTTAAGAATGTAGTAAACCTTAGAAGTTAACGACCACATTCCATAACTTTCGAGTTGCATAGATGATTTCTATAAAAATTCCGATGTTAAGGAACCGTAAGTAATAAAGTTAACATCGTCATGACAGTCAGTATTGTGTAAATTGTCGTATAGTCAATATCCTAATAGAGATCAGTATTATATTGTCGTATTAAAAGCGCTTTGGTGTTCTATAGTTTCAGTCTATACATAAACAGAAATAGTGGTGTGATTGAAGCGGAATATCCTTATTGAATTGTTTATATTGTTTAAATTATTTTATATTTACTATATATTTTTTCCAAGGCATTAAAATAAAATTATTCGTACGATTACCGCGATTAGGTTGCGAAACATTGGCGCATATCTAGACTTTAGAATGGCTAAAACTATAATCCCAAAATAAACGTCAGTATATGTACATCATTTACCAAATCATCAGTTTATTTACACTGACGGATCCAAGGGTATAAATAATACCGCTTTCAGCATAACCACTGATAACTGCATCATAAGAAATTTCTTACTACCCCCATACAGTTCTATTTATTCCGCCGAAATAATAGCGATTTATGAAACTTTGTCCTACATTAAAGGAATGCCTGGCAAATTCGCCATTTGCACCGACTCTCTGTATGCTCTTGAATCGATGCGAAACATTTCTACTAGCAACTACTCTGCGAATAGTATACGAATCATTCTAGCTGGAAACTCCTCCATTACCTTGATATGGGTCCCTGGTTATTCTCAGATAAAATGAAACTAGGTTGCAGACCAAGCTGCAAAAAATGCTGTAAGTTCTCCACTTCAGATGGCAAATAACAACAATTTCAGAGACATAAACATAGCCATAGTAACCTTACATAATAATCATTTTAAAAATGAAATCTTAAATCAATGTTCATCATGGTATAAAAGAATAATATCATATAAGTCCTTATACAGCTGCAGTGGGATTTACCATACTCAAAAAATTACAAGGTTAGAACAAATAAAATTTATGCGACTACGTTTAGGCCACACAAGACTAAACTTTGCCTCTTTGTTCAATCCTAACTTTACATCTCCTTGTAACTGTAATACACATCCTAAAACCAATCCATATCATATCCTCTGTGAATGTCCTAACCATCAAACCATAAGACATATCTTATTTAAAAACACTAACCCATTAAAGCTCCTTGCCCACAACTCACCTCCAAACATCAAATTAATTAATGAATTTTTGAAAAGAACAAAATTGTGTAATGAAATATAATATTCTTATAACTGATTACTTAGTATATAGAACATATTAGATATAAATATAGTCACAATTTTAAGTTTATAAATATTGTAATGAAATATTGAGCTGAAAGCTCACGCTGCCATTGCCTCAACTATATTATCTTATAATTTTAATTATAAGTTAATTTGATAATAAATAAAATAAATAAATTAGTTGATTTTTAATTTGTTCGGCACTTCCCGGATTCCCGGGTGGAAAAATGTTTCCGATTCGCACTACAATCGAATTTTGACGCCAGCCTTCCATTGCGAAATTTTCAGTAACTTAATATGTAATAACATGGGCTCAGAAAACCTATCATAATTTCTGAGGTTGTTGTTATGGTTAAAACCATTTAAAAAAATTATTGCTTAATTTTTAACTTGAAATTTCATATCTAAATTTTCTTTCTTCTTTCTAAAAATATATTCAACACCTCTTTAATAACTTACTTAAATACTTGCAACTCCCTGCTGACCTCTAATAAGGCAGCTTAATAGCAGCATTAACGTGTGTAGTTGTGATATTTATTGCATAGTTTGCTTGCCACCAAAATAGTTACGAATTCTATTTCAGTCCTTTAGTGTCGCTAATGTCTTATTGTGGCTTTTTGAATTTATTACATCCGCTGGTAGCTTTTTCAAATTTCCGTTATTGTTGGCGAAGTTGCCTGTTGCACTCGCAATATATTTATGTTACCCCTTTGGTGAACTCAACTTGAACTTGAGCTGTTTGCTGTTTGTGCTGAAAATCCTTTTTCCATGCAATACATTAGGAAGTTATCAAAAGCTATAGTTAAACGTGGCATTTGAAACCAAAATAAACAAACAACGACAACGACAACACAAATCATAAATACCTTTCGTAATGTTCAAATACAGAGAAGTGTTCATGTGTGTTGCACACAATACGCTTTCGTCATTAACCATTTTGCACATGAATGTGTGTGAATGTGCTTGCAACACAATTCACAATTGTTTTGTTCAATGTTCTGTTGTGCTTAAATGTTGTGCAGCGCTGGTTTTGTCATTACAATAGTGTTTGTCATGACCGTCCCAAACATCCGTCCATCCGTCTGTCTGTCCTTCTATTTTAGTCAGACATGCAACAACCATTCGCATGTTTTTTTTCTGGTCCACATCTATGCAACACTCGCTATCAACCAAGCAACCACCATTGTTGCTGTTGATGCTTCTGTCTGCAGTAGTGCAGCAGACAAATGCATATTGTGGTATTTTACACTGTTTATTTTGGTTTCTATACAGTGATAACGTTGTTCCTGTTGTTTGTACCTTGGATGCTGGTGTGGGAGTACCATCAACAGTTGATAAAAGGCACATTATGTCAATCAATAGGGGTTTTTTTTAGCTCTTTGTCTGCTCTTATTTTTGTAAACAACAGAAGCTGTTGGAAATATTTTCTGCTTGTTGATTGCATTTATTTAAAATTTATTCTTTTTACAAATTTTATTTAAAATATTTTCTATTTGGAACCATATCAAGGAGGAATCAACAGACTGCTGAACTAACTGTGGAATGGTGAAATATAAGAATTTTTTCAATAAGTTAAGATAATACGATTTCAACAGTCAATCACTAAAGTCTCTGATGAAATCAGAAGGTTCGGGTAAACTACTTAACAAGTATCTTTCCTAGGAACTTCTTACGTGATATATATTGCCAACAAGCCCATCTAGGCGATTCATGCTTGTTAAAGCTGCTTGGCAGAACGTTGAGACTATTAACCAAAATAAGATCAATAGTGGCCAAAATTCGAATAAGTTACAGCTAGTGCTCTAATCGATAAGACTGATCGCCTTATTTGTATTTCGGTTAATGAGGCCTTGATAATCAGTTCGACATATGCCCTTATTCCTGCGCTAGATATTCGTTCTAGGATAATATTTGTAAAGTAGAATGCCGTAGAGAAGCATTTCGGCTGTAATACAGAGAACTACGAGGGCAAATCAGTCAGTCCGTGACAGGCTTGCGAATAAAAAAATCATATTATCTTTCAAAATAGTCTCGTATGGATCTATTTGTTCAACGTTGCTCCTAATTATTTATCCCTTTCAATAACTATAATTTTTTCGACATCATCAAAATAAGTATTTGTTTGTGAGATGATTTCATTGTTGGAGTCAAGTCTCAGATGTGGAGCAGTTCGTAGTCCTATTCACGGAATTTGCCATGGAAACTGCACATGAGTGCACCCTTGCATTGTGCTGATGGAAAATAACGTTTTTGTTATAAATGTGTGGCCGGTTTCTTTTGGAAATCCCCATTGAATCCACCTAAGAAGTTGATATATTATTCGCCATTGATTGTGTGCATCCCAAAAATCGTTATGACTTTATTGGCTGACAAACTTGCTTTGACCTTCTGTGGCGTCCATTTACCTCGAGAATCCAGGCTTTTGAGTGTTCTTTGGTGTCGTGTGTGTTGTTGTCTACCTAAATTTCGTCCATGGATACGAAACGGTGTAAAAACTCGCACATATTGGGGTTGAACAATGCCAAACACTTGCGTAGTTGTCACATGATTGCATTTGTAGTCGATTTTGACAAATGCGGCAAGCTTTCTCATGCCCAAGTGATCATTCAAAATAGAAACCATTGACCTATGTGATATGCCTATGACTTCCAAAATTTTTCGGCCAACAGTATATCGTGAATTTTTCTAATTGCTTGGGGTGTGTAGACCTCAAGTGGGCGTTCAGAACGTTGGGCATCTTCCGTGCTTGTAGGGCCACAACGAAATTCAGTAAACCTCTTTTTTACAATTCAAATTGATGGTATATAATTCCGTAGCATTTATCAAGCTTGGCCTTGGTTTGAGTTATTTTTTTCTGCAAAAAATAATGCTTAAGGAGCACATGAGGTTCCATTTTTAAATTTTTTCCATTTTCTTCAATAATTACTCGGAAGTCTGCTATCAATGGCTGTCAAACACTAATGCCTACAAACAGGAAATCCATGACATGGGATGTGATATATTTGGTTGTAATTATTAAAAAAACCGTTCTCCATCGTGATCTTCTAGACAGGAAAGTCGCACTTCCTCATCTTTGTTAGAGAATATTTGTGTAGAATAAAAAATAGCTCAAATACATAATTCTTTTTATTACGAATATGTACACTGTAATTTGGGAAAAATGCTGTGTTCATGTAAATTTTAAGAAATAGGTATTTTTTTTAATTTAAGCAATATATTATTAGCTTCACTTCCGGAGAAGTCGAAGACATGACCATGATGATAATTTGGAAGCAAAGAAAATGTCATTTCTCAAAAATAGTTTCCATTTTCTTTTCATTGGGAATGATAAGTAGTCATGCAATAAACGTTGATCCAAGTCTTAACGTCTTGCAAAGGTGGATCAGGAGAATTAAAGTTTTTTTAAATTTATTAACTATTTATATTTTTTCGTATCCTTAACGAAATCCTTACGTTTTTGTCTAAAATTAATTTTGTTTGTATGCGGCCTGATAATAAATAAAAATTAGAAATCTTAAAAAAACAATTATTTAATTATATTTTAATTACTTTTCCTCTTCTTGCAATGAATTCTTTGAAAAATACGTTTTCGTTTGATAATCTTCTAAGGACTCTCAAATATAAATTTCGTTACACTTACCCGAAATCAAATTACGGATTTAAAAAAATATGAAAACTCTCAAGTTCGAGTACATTTCGTTCGTGATCGACAGTGTTAATTAGTCCTTTTACCCACAATAAAATTTATAATAAAATTGCAAAAACAGAATTTCGGGTAATTTTAAAAAGAATATAAAAAATTTGTAAATAATAATATCAACCTTAGACCTGGTTTTAGG
This sequence comes from Germaria angustata, assembly GCA_963681545.1. NCBI lineage: Eukaryota > Metazoa > Arthropoda > Insecta > Diptera > Tachinidae > Germaria > Germaria angustata. The sequence continues at coordinate 57,669,288 of OY813001.1, read as the reverse complement.
AAGCCACTACATATAATCAATGTTGTCGTAGTTCTTTGATATTAAGAGTTTTGCATACTGACCCTTTCATGACTGTAAGCAAAGAATTATTGATTGCCCCTCGCACAACCATCAAATTTTCGAAGTCGTTTTGGGGAATATACATTTTTTGTTAAAATGATCGAAAAAAACTTTGTTTCTAAATTATTTATTATTTTTGAAAAATTTATTTTTCATTTGATTTATTTATTTGATCTCGTGTTCTTGAAATTCAACTCCTTCATAATGTGCTCGTTCTCGTGTCGTTTGTGATGTCTGACAACAAATGTAGCCCATTTTCGTAATAAATTCTTTCTTAAGAAAATAAATAAAGTGACACAGTGGCACAAGGAAAGAGGGGCTGGCTGGCTGGTTTGCTGGTGGCACAGTATTCTTTTTAGTATCCGTCATCAGTTGTGACTGGTTAATTGCTTATGAAAAGTGTGCTGTGTGTGCCACACTTTTTTGTTGTATTAGTTGTGGCATATAATACATATAGAGTATAAGTATGTAAAAAAAGATTACAATGTTTTTGTAACATTAAGCATAAAGGCACACAATACAATTTCTTTTAATCTTTCTTTGAATGATCTTTTTTGTTTACTCAAGTAAATAAAATCTTTTTTTACCAACATGTAAAATAATCTTATAAAACTGCTGATAGAAGGTGATAAATTGTTTTCGATTTCTTTTAGCCGGTAGAGGGGAGTGTGTTAAACTGTTTACCCAAATGGCTTATATTCCCTGACACATAAGCCGTAAATTGTGGGGAATGTGCCACTGCGGCATGGAAGCCTTTGAAATTGCAATTTAAACAAAATTTATGACTCAGTTTTTATTAAGATATGATTTAAATGTAATTGTTTTAGGTATTTATCTGAAAGCTGTTTATTTTGATTTCAAAGTTCTGGAATATTTTTTAAATTTCTATTTTCTGAGAATTAATTGGTTCTTAATTTTAATATGAAATTTATTTGAAAGCTCCCTCAATATTGAAGAGCTTATAGAATTTTCTTTATATTTAAGTGAAGCGCATGTTTTTGTATTGTGTTTGCTGTCATTATTTGAAATGTATTATAGTCAATAGATTTTCCAAAAAATATAGATTTCCAATTAGTCTAGTGGAAATATATTGCGTAGGCGTAAGGTAAAATTAATTTGTGACATATCCTCTTGAAAGGGTGACATTTAATATGTTATAGAAAATCGAATATTGTATAAAATACGAATATTCCAAATAGTTTTCCAAAAAGCAAAACTAAAAAGACAACACAAGTCTTGGTGACCTGATTATAAGACAAACATAATATAATTAAATTATATGGATGATCACAATATTATTATGATATTTGTGCTGCTAGTGCATTAGATTTTTAATCTCGAACCCACTAGGGTTCGATTCCAGTCAAAGAGTCGAGGTGTTTGTCAGACAAGCCAAGTGGCTTCTGAGTTTGCGTTTGTCAAATTTCATTGAAATTTTATACTAAAAGTCGGTCTATCTATTCATTTATTTTAGTAAATAATATTTATTAATATTTTAATGGTTCGCTCAAGTTTGATGTTTTTTAATCCATTTTCTTTTTTCTGAAGAAGATTTCTAAAAATAGCTAAAAGATGAAATTTTATTGAATATTATTTAACAAAATGAAAAGAAGGTTTTATTTAAATCCAATGAAAAAAAATGATACGATACAAATTAAAGTCAAATTGAGTGATAAATAAATAAAATAAATAAAAAATATATTAAAACTCCAGTCAATCCAACTTATTGTTTCCACGACAATACCCAAACGACTTTAAAGGACTTTGCAAACATTTCATTAATTTCCGATTTTAGTTCTAGTTATTAAAAAGTCTTTTAAAGTTTTCTACTTAAATCAAATTGCCGTCGTCAACGAAATCTTCTGCCTGCCCGGCTGTATTTAAATTAAGGATTTTAATAACAATGAGCAACAGAAAAGTTTTTACTTTTTTCCCATTGTTTTGTTTCATTTTTGTGGCGAGGCTTGTTAAACATCCTCTTCCACCCACTAGACCCTCTACACCAGCTCCTCAAGCGCACTTCTTGTCATTTATTTCGCTGTAGTTTTAATTGAGAGTTGAGGTCTGGTTGCGCTTTAGGTTGCCAAGTGATTATGAAATTGCAAAATAATAATAAAAAACCAGGCTAGAAAGCAGTCAGTTGGCAACTAAAGTGTTTTAACTTGTTTTAAATTTAATGTTAAATAAATATACATCCATACATAAACACGTAAATACGTAAATACATTACAATTAGACTGTTAAACACCAGCCTTGGAATAGTGTTTCGTTAAATGTCGGCTCAACCGCCTGTTTACTTTACGCTGTAATTTAATTTTCATAATAATTAGCAATTATTTACATAAATGGTTTTTTAATTTTACAAAAATGTTTGTAGGAAGGCTAAAAAGCCGCATCGAATATGGCAAATAGTATGTTATTTAAGGAAATGGGAAGGAAGTAAGTACAATCTGGAGGAGTTACGAATAACTAAGAAATTCTTTGCAAATATTAGAATTTTAAATACTAGAAAACTGTTGGTAATATTTTCCTAAACTTTGTTTAAAAGAAAACTTTCCCTAAAGCAGGATTGATAAATAATTCTGAATTTTAGCAGTTGATGGTGTCCATATTGTTGAAGAAGTTTCATAAGTCAAATTAGCTCCCTTTTATTCAGCATGTTTTAGCAAATCAGCATGGACGAACGTAGCGTTCAACAAGATGTGCAAATGATGAATATGTTTTAGCAAAATGGATGTTCTGCTCTGACAATAAACGTTTTATTGATAGGACTATTCACAGTTTGGAGGATAAACTTGAGTCCAGTGGCTCAGTAAACAATGAGTCAGCACTCGTATGAGCACGAACGCAAGATCCGCCGCTGTCCGCGAGAGTGAGGAGGACCTCCCGACAAGAACTCCGTCTCTCGTAGAGCAAACTTGACGAATTTTACGCTGGTACTTGGGCCTTCAACCCTACAAAATTAAACTGACCCAAGAGTTAAAGGTAAACGACCATGTGTAAACGACGTGTGTAAGACGAAAGGGCTCTAGAGCATCCAATGCATTCCATAAAAGTCACTATCTGGTGTTAATTTCAAGCTGGCGCCAGACCATCACAGTCATTACCAATTTTTTTTGGCATGAACTAGATGATATGTTTAACAGGAAGGCACCACAAACGATTTGTGGGCATGGCCACCTCACGTGCGGGAGATGTGAACTGTTCGCAGAGATTGTGGGATTTGAATCCGTTAGATTTTATCTTTCTTAAGTCGCAGAGGCGCTTAAAGCCCACACAACCCATGCGATCGATAAAATTTTGCCTGATTAATTCGCCATAATCATGGAAAATTGGATATTTCGGATATGCGCTACCCAGCGAAACCGAGACGGACATGTGCACGATATTATATTTCATACATCACGGAGTTGATAAAACATTGAATTTGAATTTACCTTTAAACGATGGAAGCGCTTAATGAAGGACCCTTTACAAGGCAGCAACGTTGGCTGTATGAAATAACGCCCAAAAACGCAAAAAGTTCTGAGCAAAGAAACTTTTTTTATACATTTTGAGAGTTGTATTGTGAATAGCTCTTAATTTTTCAGAATCTATTTCAAGTTAATTTTTTTTTCCTTTTGGAATTAGTTTACTAACCGACTTCAATTCGCACGTATTTTTTCATATTTCCTTTACCACGCAGAACTTTATCATTTGTGACCAGATTTTCAAATATTTGTTTGGCTTGCAGGTTGGTCCCATGATTTCTTTTCGAAAATCGGATGGGCCTTTTTGACCACTGAAAAGTTTATTATCGCATAACTTCTTTCAAAAATAATTTTTTTTATTGAAAGCGTTCGCTTCGAAAATCGGACGATTTCCCCCCAATAACTCCTGCATAACTCATTTATTTGAAAGTGTAGCTTGCAGATTAGTTCCAAATAGATTTAAGTGGAAGTCGGGAGGATAAATTGGTCCCCTGTCGACCTGTTATTAAAATTTGAAATTTGAAATAGAACCAAAAAAATTTTTTTTCTATTTTATCGGAAAAACATTTTTGACTTATTTCAGTTTCTAAATTTTTGTGATGGGTCTAAAGCCGTTCTTACGTGTTTTCATATTTTATAAAAAATTTTCCCATGAGAGTTAATTTATTGTGAAAAAAGGCCAACAAATTTTAGTTTTATTTTGCTTTCAGTTTCATTTCCTTTGCTATTTTTCTCATTAAATTCTGTTGGGATTTATTTAATTTTTTTAGTTCCCATTTCAGTGAGACTTATTTCTTTAGGCAATATTTCATCAAGGCAATCTTATGATTAACGTTTAATTAAATTATAACGTGAACAGTTTTTTATATTAAATAACACTCAACTATTCATACGGTTGAGAATATTTGTTTTTCTGCGAAACTAATGAGTCAAATCATAAAATGTTTTTAAGATTTTGTTTACACATTAAAAAGTTCATCAAAATTGGGTTGAGATTTTCTTTTCTATAATTTATAACACTTGCTCTGCTTTTTGTATTAGGAAAATTTATATATTAATTTCAAACAAGTATGTTCACCTCATGCGATTTTCATCGTAAAATTTAAAGGTGAAACTCATTAACACTTAGTGATTTTTTTTCACACATATTTTTATTTTTTGAGTTTAAAACTTATAAATTGAAGAAGAAAGTTTAAACAAATTTGTATGTAAAATATGTAACGTTTGGGAAAAAATTTTGAATAAAATGTAATGCGAACAAATGCTTATGGCGCAAACGATAAAAATATTTTGTAGTATAAAAAATTATTAAAATAAAACTTTATAGCATTTAACACCAATTCTGTTAAAGTAAAATTTTAAGAAATTGGGTATTCATATGAAATATGAATTTTGATTAAAATATTTCTAAAATCTTATTATTAAATAAATTATAAAAATAACTTTTGCCCGTCTAAACAAAACGATGATTGGAATTAATATCAGATGATGCAGTCAAGTGGAATATTTAATAATAAATAAAACAATTAAGTGAAGGAGAAGCTAACGCGATATATTTTATATGCTCCTCTACGACACAACTGAAATTGCCATTAAAAATTTTTAATTTTGATTTAAATTAAAATTTACAATCAAATGTTGTATATTTGCTTAGACAGGGTTTGCTTTAATTTGGAACAATTTTCCATCTTATTGAGTCAGTAGAAGATGGCACATTATTGAAACCGGTGTGTTTATAAAACAAATTTGATGTGGGATGTCGGAAAATCGTTCCAAAATTTACAATTCATTTCTGCAATTTTTTGTTAAAGAATACAGTAAAGGAAAATGAAATGCATTTTTCAGGACCACTGTACAAGTTTTCACACCATTCCCAATTAAGGGATAGTGTCACTCATTATTATTTGTTATTGTTTCTCAGTAAGGATTAAGAAGACGGTATTAGTAATCAGATTGATTGATGGTTTCTTTTCCGACAAATGTGCTACGTACATATACTCGTATTATGTCCTACAAAAAATGTGCAACAATAAACAAAAGAACATGTTCTTTCTAAGATATGTTGCAGCAAAAATACTGTGTACAAATTAAATACTGATCAGTACATCAATAATAATATTTATCACCTGCAGTTTCTTATCTGGTACTAACCATAGATGATTGAAATAAATATTTACTAGCACTATATAAAAATGCGAAAAAGGTTTAGTTTGCACTATTTTGCAATGGATTAAAGAAAAAATATTTCTGCGTTATCCTTATAAATTTTAGTTGTTGTGCTAATTTCACCACTATCAATTAATATAGATTTTGTACAAAAATCTGCACTGCACTCAATTAGTGCAACATTTGAATCATTACTAAACAAAAACCTTTATATAAACGTACTCTCATTTAAAAAATTAGTGGTAATGACTTATTGGAAGCCATATACGTTCAATCTTTTTAAACTTTACTGACGATTTGGTTTAGCGGCCAATGAAATGTTGGCATATGAGGAGCTAAAGCCACAACAAACAATGTATTTTGTAAAAACTCTAATTGTTTTTAACAATTAGTTGGGCAGAATATCCCGAATAACAAATTTCAATATTAAATTTAAAAAATTCGTATATATACATAAATACAATGGCAGGTCAATAAGTCCATGACGTTTTGAATGAAAACCAGGCTTTTAGATAAAAAAAGTCATTTTATTTTTCTACATAGTCTTCCTTGGCTCTAACCTTTTTATATCCCCTTCCAAAAAAAATTAAATTTGTAAAGGTTCATCGAAATGGGTATTTGTTTGCAAGATGACTTCAGTGTTTGAGTCAAATCTCTTTCCACCGAGCCATTACTTTAGGTTTGGCAACAAGAAGTAGTCACTCGATGCTTCATATAGAGAATGAGGGAACAGTTCGTAGTCTAGTTCATCGAATTTTGTGCACTCTTGCATTATCCTTTCTTTTGCCAAATGCAGTCGTTCTTTTTCAAATCCTCATTAAATCGGCCAAATAAGTTGGCATAATATACGCCGTTGATGATTTTAAAATTTTATAAAAAATGTTTCTAATGTACATATTAAGACCTTCAACACTGGTACAAAAGAATGAAAGAAAGCTGAGAATGGCTTCTGTTGTTTTAACAAATATCCAATAATTGAGCAAAGTTTTTTAAAACACTACACGCCTTTGACTTCTTCTGATCCAATGGGGCGTTTTATCTCTGATAGGAATGATAGACTCTATTCGAAGAAAGAAATTAAATGTTTGCAATTCTGAAATAAAATTTTTGCTTAAAGAAAAATAAATTTTAGGATTTTGTTTCTTTTTTGTTATTTTTGAATTGCTCCAAACTTTTATTTAATTTTGTTATTCCTAATGAAGTCTTAAGCCTTAAGTTTTTAATTATTTACAGAAATAAATTAATTCTTGCTTAAAATTTTGTGCAAAATTTCTATGTTGCATTCAAATTAGTGGAAAAAATGTAAATGAATTGAAAGTTAATAAATAGAAAATTACTTTTATTTGAAATAAACTAATTTAGTTTTAGGGAACAATTTTTTAACATAAGTGTTACTAATGTTCCGTGAGGCTGTTAATTTTCAATTCATCAATAGTGCAATAATTTGGCACTACCAAGCCACTGCAAATTTGTGAAAAACTCTCTTTATTTTTCTACATAATCTCCTTTTAGCTCGATACACTTTTTCCCAGTGGTATTCAATAGCTTCGTTATTATCCTGCGTTTATGATGTTAATCGCTTGAATAATTGCCCCGATTATGGTTTACAACAGTTGTTACTTTAATGTTGTATTTTTTAAAATTCGATTATGGTTTACAACTGTTGTCAGTATGTGTTGTTCGCTCTGTCAAAAATCTACAACAGCTCATTAGGTGTTGTGTGACTAACATTACAAGTTGAAAATCGAAAATAGATAAAAAAAAAATAATTAAGTATGCATATAAAATTTGTTTTGCAAAATATACAGAACTGTAAAAAATAAAAATAAAATAAATAAATAGTAAATAATAGAATAAAATATAATAATAAAATAAATATTTCTTAGCAAAATTACAAATAAACACAAATGGCAAAGCTGGTTGAGCTGATGAAAATTAATCCAGATATTGGCCGAGGCAAGCTGCCATTTGGATATAACAAAACACAGCTCAAGGACAAATGGGATCATTTTACTGAACAATTAAATGGCTTGGGACAGCCAATTAGAAATATTAAAGAATGGCAAAGAGTTACTTTTTAGAAAAGTGCTCAGTTTTTGTATCAAAAACCAAAAACTATCCTGGTTTATGCGGAATATTTTTATAAAACTATAAATTATGTTATTGTAATTAAGATATTGTGATAACCTTTGGTTTTATATAAATTATACATGTATACATGTACGCTTCTTTAATCTTTGTTTAATAGTTTTTGGCATGCGGGTATGTATTTTTACGGAAATATGTACTGCAAAAAACTGCAACTCTGTGACATAAACAACACCTAGATGTTGTAAACCATGATCAAAAAATAAATTAATGTTGTGTGGTAGCCGAAACAACACAACAATTAAGTGTTGTAAACCATAATAAAGACATATATAAATATTGCTAAAGAATTCATAACTTTAATTCTTTAATCGAATCCGTAAGTGTACATTACTGTTAAATGTAACATCTAGCAACCATTTTTGTTCTATTGTGAGCCTAAAAGGCAAAATACTATTTGGTTTCTCTCCCTTACATATGTATGTTGCGCCCTGTGTTTGGCATTAAACATTACTAAAACTGCTAGACTAAAAGTATCAACTATTGTATTCTAACTTCTATTAACTCTTACTCGTTCACTTGCTTTTTGTCTTTTGCCACAGATAGCCATAAGCCTGCGCAAGGTGTCGAAACTACAACATTTAAACTCATTAATAAAATTAAATTTTTTAAAGCAAAGATTAATTCCAATTGTGTTTGTATTCAAAACGAAATTGGTGATTGTCCAAGCCAATTACCAAATGCATATTAAAAACAATATTTCTTGCTGCGAATTTCTATAAATTATTTAGTTCGTTTGATTCTTACAATTCCAAATATTTCCCCCCAAAAGAAATCGTCTAATTCTTTCTTTATGTGAGAGATAGTCGTACTGGTAACAGCCACAAGGAAATAAAAACAGATGCTCATGCCATAAACCAAATGGCAGATAGTGAAATAAAACTGCAACAAATCCGAAGGTGTAAAAGAGGGAGTAGCTTTAATAACAAAAACATCACACGGCAGGCACACAATGAACAAACATTTAAACATTTAATTTGCATAGAGAATTCTAGTTACAGTGTAACGAATTGTGTAGTTTTATTTTTGTGTATGCGTAATTACATGCAGCAAGAACAGATTGCATATTTTCTTTTTGCAGACAGCTGTTTGTGGCAAAATGCGAAAACCAAAAGTATAGAATTTGAAGAGGAATCATCAATATGTTTACAAGTTAATTTTATTGTTAGCAAATTCTAATGCATAATTTTTTATTATATCTGTATTTGCATTAGAGTTGTTAACGAGAGTAACTTTTATTCTATTATCACAAAGTTCGAGATCAATTTTGGAATCTGGTCTCCATTTAGGTGACAATGTTTTCATCATTTTCCCACCGACTTATTTATATATAGAATTCTGTCATCGTTTGTAGCAAGTAACACAATACGGTGTGCCTCTCGATTCGAAAGTTTTACTTTTCAAATCGAAATACACGCCAGTTCCCACTTATTCGCGCATGTGGTCAAAATGCTCGACAACGTGTATGACTTGATTTCATAAGAATCACAGGGACATTTTCATAAGATTCAATCGCTACGCCTTTTGTTTAATATCAAACGTTATGAGTGTTTTGTCCGTTCTTCTGGGAAAACTTTTCCAGATATATTGATGATAAAAATATCAAAAATGTCTTTTCGATGCTGCATTAAAGGGATAATCATTCTTATACCAGCTGCAGCAATGAGTCGAATGGCTCCTTTTTAAACCTGTCTCTCTCTCACGTTATACGATGAAACAACTTAGATTCTATGGGAGTCACTTCTTCAGTTTCAGGTTGAACAATTCTTTTATCCCAGCGCAGTTAATGAAAGGAAACAATAATGAGAAAAAAACTGTTAATAAATTATATCATCTTTGCTAAAATGTAAACAATTGCAAAAGGTAATTAAATAATCTATTTATAAACACAACACTTTTAGACTAACGAAATTAATAAATATAGTATGACTAGTGCCGAGTATATAAAAATGGACTTAAGCAACTATTCTTGAAAGCGATAGCAATGTAATAAAAATTTCTGCTCAAAATACTTTGCCATGGGATTTGCGAATGCTGTTTACGGATGATGGATGTTGTTGTTTTTGCCTCAACAACTCCAGCTACTGCAGCAAAACAATCAACGAACAATTTTTTTTATCGGTTGTTGTTGAACGTTGTCGATTCCTGTTGATTATAAGTGTTTTGTTGTTGTCCATGTTAATGCTGTTGCTTTTGGTGTTACGGTCTTAATCTCTAGCTCGGAATAAATAGTGATCATGCGATTTAATATTTAAAGTTGTTTTTGTTTTATACGATATTCAACTCTTATTGCAAGAAAAGGCACTTGAATTTATTGGAAAAAAAAAAAACGGCCAGCTCAAAAGCAAGCCGCAAATGGAGCTTCCAAACAGCAATATGTAAAGAGTATTAAGTATATAAAGGTAATTCAATGTCTTAAACAAGTGTTTGTTTTTTTAAGTAGAGACTTCTTACATTGGGATCTTAAGTGCCGTTGCTAGTGTGACGGTATATTTAAATCCTACTTAAGGCATACAAACTTACTACCCTCTTAAACGCTCTTACTCATGCACCATTAACTAGAAGCATCGCATACAAGCCTAGATATACTACCACATTAACATTTGAATCGGTGTTTCTCGTTGCTTTTTTCGCGTAATTTTTTATTTGAATTATTGGCGACATGCAACATCGACAATGCCCATTTGCTTGTATACTGAATATTTGAACGTCGATTTGTGCAACTTCCCGTATTAAGACTGACAACATATTGTTTTTTTTGTTGGCTCTCTGTTGCATACATATGTGCCTGAATTGTGTTTCTTTTTTCTTTTTCCACTTGTTTTATTTGCTCATTTAAGCCACAACAGGTTGATTGCCATCTTAAGTATGAGCGTGTGCATGCATCTGTAAATGCTGTTTTTCAATCTCTTCTTAAAACTGATCTTAACTGAAGATCTTTGATTTATTAATTTGTTACTTGTAATAACGCTCTGTTGCTGCTGTTGTTGTTGCATCAATATGCTACAGCTTTACGTAAAAGCCGCCAAAATGCAAAAAAAAATACTGGCTACTAAAAATTAATGTTTGCGTATGAATGACAGTTGGGTTGCGGCTTGATTCAATTTGGATTGAATTTGGTTGGTCGGTCAGACGATTGCTTTGTTTCTTTCAATATCAATTATATAAATGGATTTTTATCTTAATCTCTAGTTTAAGTTATACATAAGAAAAGATACGTTAATATCTATATATCTTTCTGCAGTAATTGAGTAATATAATTGAAAATTCCCACGGTTTGAAAGAGGTTTCATTGATAACAATAACTCTAAGTTTGTCGTTCAAATCAAAAGATTTTCTCGTAAGGTTGGGTCATTTGTTGAAAGGAATAAAACGGTCTATATATTTAGGCTATTAATGAAATTTAAAAGGTCCAAGTATGCCATTGAATATGGGGTAAGACGACCCTCAAAGATCTTGTTGTGGCACTGATGCAAGAGGTCTTCCGAAAAGATATAGTTGAGTTATGTTAACTACAGAAGCATCGATCTGACTTATTGGCAAAGCAGAATTCTTACATTAACTATTAAAAATTTTAGAGGATCCCCATGCCGATATCATACGATTAATTCTTCTCAACAGCGCAAGAGATAAAAACACTCTAAAATCACTGACGCAAAAAGTCGTGGCGCCATTTGTATTAATGAAAGTTCAATTCGTAATTTAATAAATAAGTTAATTATAGAATCCTTGATTGTTACTGTTGGTCTCGCTGACAGGCGTCAACTAAAAACTTGCATTAACACATGGTGATCTTAGGGGAACCTCACACTGTGCTAAAATTTTTGGTCATTGCATCTACAATAACTGCTGCAACGAATAAGTCTGTGATAAAGAACACTCATTTTATTAATAATGTTTTATAATATAGATCCGCTATTCAATCGCGACAGTATCATTTTAGTAATTACATGATAAGAAATAAAGTACAAAATACTGCATTAGATTACATTAGTTTAATATGGTAAAATTATTGGCTGCAAGTATCAACTATTTATATCCACTAAGGGTCATTGTTTAAAATTCACTGAATGTGATAGCTCTGTAAAACAAATTGTCCCCCGGATCTTATCGCATATACTTATGTATTTCCTCCATCGTAGAAACAACATGAAACAACCCAAGTCACTTTTGGGTGCAAAAGGATAGATCTGTTCCCGTGGTTATTGCATTGTGCTTGTCTATAGGAAATTGTATTATCCGGATATCCAGACTTTTGCATTTTAGTGGCAACCAAAACTTGTCTGTTGCTATTCAAAACTTGGAATAATAACACAACGGGCATTCATATAAGAATTCTAAAAATACAATAGGCTTGTCCCTGCCTGATCGCCGAAGTACTATTGATACATCAGGTTGCATGGATTTTAGATTTCGAATATATGAATTTTTCCATAAATATTAGATGCTCTTAAATCACGGTTGAGCAGAAATCTATTTGGTACCATAGTACTAATAGCCTTGAAGACTTGCTGGTCCTCCGAAGGTCAGGTAATAGCTGTGCTTGATATACAAATCGAAGGAAGAAATTAGTTAGTTAAAATAGGTGTTCTAGGGTTAGTGTTAGTTGCTGGATTTTCGAACTATCCTACTACCAACAGTTGGGACTTCTAGATGCTGTTGCTAGGCCACAATAACCTCCTGGAAGGTGGTCCTGCAATGGTCCGACTGCTTATGCTGCAGTGGAGTTTATATATGCCCACCTTCTCAGCAAGGAATTATTGGTGTATGATCCGTAGCAGCAACTGTGCACAAATATTTCTACCTTTAAGTAGCTGTGGAGTTCGTTATACAGGGCTTGCGAAAGATGCTATAAATTCAGGCAGTGTTAAGACCTCTGGGTTGGCCGGCAATAGCCTACACTAGCTGCTAACAAAAAGCATTCAATACAAAACTTAAAAATCACCGAAAAATTTCGCTCTTTTCACATAATTTTTTTGACGAATTTTCCATGTAAACTAATTTCCCTATGGTAAAACATTCCTAATATAATGAATCATCTGAGCCTATTAAAAAGTCTTCCTAAATCTTTAAAGAAAATTATGTAAATTTTTTATTTGAAGACAATATCCTACAAATAAATATAAAAAAATCTCGCTAAGACCTTTAGGCCACAAAATTGTCTGTAAACAAATAATTTTGATTTTGACAAAAAATTATTATATAGTCTCAAGCATCCATTCACAAGTTAATGAAAGAAATTAAAAAAAAAAAAAATGAAAAAAACATAACAACGCAGCCACTTGAAATTGCCTATGAAAACCATGATGGTTAGAAAGCAACCGCAAGAATAAAAAAGATAATAAAAACAAAAATTGTGCAAAGAATTCGCAACACAAAAATTGAATAACGCCTGAATATGACAACCCTAATGGGTATCGTATCATCATGAATGAAACATCATGTCGTCATTATCGTCTTCATAATTGTTGTCGTATTTATCTCGTGTGCAACATCATACGATTATATAACGTTGTTAACTCGCTTTTTTATTTCTAAAAACATGTTCGATTATCCTTGCATAGGAATCCTTTTTGTTTCCAGTTCTTGCCAGCACAGAAAAAAACCATCTCCAAAATTGTGGTACATATTTGGTACTCTTTGCTATTGTTTATAATATTGTTTTTTCTTGCTCAACCATTTTTATTGTTGTTTTTTAAGAAATAATAAAAAAGAAAATTCTGCTTAAAAACTGAAATTGACAACAAAAAATGTCCTGAAGGCATTGGTTTATTACCACATGCACTTGTCTGCGTGTATGTGTGCAAGGTTTTACGAATAATACTCCTTCTTCCTTCATTTGATGGAATTATTACATTCTCGTTTTAATAAGGTTTTTTTTTGGTTTTCCTGTGCGTATGTGTGAGTGCATTTGTGTTGTTTTTTAGCCGTTATAACAAGTTTTAAAAATCTCATCTCTAAGCAAACTGCTGGTCCGCTGCTCTTGTCCATGTTTGTTTCCGTTGTCCTTGTAAAATTTTGTAATACATATTGTTTGTTGTTTATATGAACGTCCAGCTATTAATATCCTTTTTCAGTTGTATTTTCTGCGCTGCCCTAGAGCGATAATTTTGTATCTAAATGGGGTTTGTTTTTTTTAAGATTCTTTAATAAATATCTTTAGAGACTTTGGAATGCTTGTTTTAATTTTAATATAGAGAAGCCGTGTGCTGGGATTTATTGAATAAGGGGCTTCATGCATAAGGGTAAAAAGCGTTAATACGCAAATGTTCAATTTTTATAAATAAACATTCCACAAAGACTCACTAACATACACTATCAGCCAAATTTTAATAAATACTTCTGGGATCCATTTAGAAAAATTGCATGTAAAAAGACAAAACCCATCTGATAGTGTGTGTACTTTTATATAATTTTATATAAAAAATTTAATGGTAGGACTACCTACGAATTCACTCTTCCATAGATTTTATCATTTAATAGTACAAATACTATACGCTATATATTATAGAGCTGACTTGATTAGCCAAATTGGTATGACTATTTCAACCATTGTGTCAGCAAACATCCTTTTTTCAAAGTCCTACTTTCCATCAGATACGATAGAGAACCCTGAACGGTCGACTCTTTACCGGGGAACAGAGTTTAGATCGCAACTTGCCACTAAGTGAATGATAAGGCACAGCTACGTGGCAAATGGTGAACTTTCTGCATTAAAACTTGAAAGAAATATTAATATGTTGCCATTGAATGGGAAAATAAACGAGTTCAAGCTTTAGAAAAAAAGGATACAAAAAAAAAATTATAGTTTTGCATCTTTTTTTTTTTTGTAAAAGTCATACGTTATATTCTCAAACCTCATTGCCGCTATTAAAATCCTTAAACTGCTTTGAAAATTCTTTTTAAAGAAAATTTTCTTTAATTATTTGCATAAGAAATCTTCGGCGGCAAGCATTTCCTTCTTCATTCTTTCTTACGAAATGTTCACAAACGTTTCAAATTTAAAATAAATTTTTCAATAAATTAATACTTGTTCTAATAACAATTATTAAATTCTTTTAAACGACTTCATCCATATTTTCTTTCATTTTGTGACTGTAGAATTTCCTATAGTTTTCCAATAAAGACGGGTCACTATAAGAAATGTATAAAATTATGGTGATGTAAAAAAATGTATTGTTTGTTGTGGCTTTAGCTCTTCATATGCCGACATTTCATTGGTTGCTAAAACCAAATCGTCAGTGAGGTTTAAGCAGTTTGAAAACATTCAACCTCGGATGTTTATGCCTCATAAATCAAATCCAATATGAAATCTGTATAAAATTAAACAAAATTCTAATGTTTGCGATGCGATTTTGCATAATGCCATATAAGACTATAAATTGTAAATAACTCTGTCACATAGGTCTGGGGGCAAATTACGGCATTCGATATCGAACGAAATTTCAAACAAAATTTTCTTGAATTGTATTGAAATTTGGATCGATATCGAATGCCGTAATTTGCCCCCTGTTTATATTTGAACGATGACATATGCTACTGCAAACTTGAAGACATTAACAAAGTCATACAAAAAGTTTAGTGAGAACGACATTGGGCAAGTATCAACACTGTTTTACTGGGACCACATGTACTTTCGTTTTGATTAATTTAGTAGTCCGGCAAAATTTTGAAGTCACCTATTCACTTCCATATCGTTCAATCCGATTAAATTTAAAGTCCAAACTGTTGAGCTTAATGAGGGTTTGATATTGCCTGGGAGACCAGGAGAAGAAGTTATTTTCCGTGCCTCACTTAGAAGAAGAAAGATGTAGGTTTGGGGTGACTGTCCTCTGGCGCGGGGCCTCCAAGCTCGCTTTTGACTAACAGTTAAGATTTCCAGATGCTCTCGCCAAACAACGAAAACTGTTGCCCACAAAGCTGTGGAGATTATATAGATCTAGCTCCTCAGCAAGGGACTTGGGCATGGAGGGTAACAGCCGCGCATGATTTTGCCACTTACATTTTGGAACTACGTGGAGGCATGGAGGATCGCTGTTGTCGGGAACGGGATAGTTCCTATCAAAGTTGGTGAAAGGAGGAGAGGAACGGTTTTTACAAGAAACTGGTGCACCAAAAACAGTAGAGGGATACTAATTCGATAAAATTTTATTCGCACACAAATTTATCTTTTAAAAACCAATTTGGACATTTTTATTTTTTCATTTGAAAGCGTACATTTCTAGATTGGCTTCGTTTAAATATTTAGCTTACCTCAGCCTATAAAATTTTAATATTTCTTCCCACTTCTTCTACTAAACTAATTCCTATTAAACATTTCACACTAATCTAAAATGGGAAGTGTCACGCCCCCTACAACTTTAATAATTATAATACTACAGCCAAGAAAATTGTTAAATTTAACGCACATTTAGGGCAGTTCCAGGCCTACTTTTGGTAAATATTATTTTTAAATCACGTGATAGTATAAAATTATAGTTGAGCAGATCCACACCTTCATAAAGTAAATATTTGTTGTAATATAACACCAACACCAATACACCAATACCGGTACCAATACCGGCAAAATGACATCAACCCGCCCTTGTTGATAAGTCCATTTTCAGTAATTCTTTCAATATGATTCGTATGCTTAAATCTTTTTCTTTCCACCAAAATTAAAATGATAATGAATTTATTTCGTGACAGAAAAAATAAACAAATACAAAAAATATGTAGATAAATCTTCTCGATTTGAAAGAACAACAAAATTTTGACGGTTTTGATATAAATTGTCTTTGTTCAAGAATTCATATAATTAACTCGTTCTTGATTGTTTTGTATGATTAAAAATTTATTTATGGTTCATTTAAATAAATAATGAAAGCAACAACAAACATATAGAGAAGGAAATTCATTTATAATTGCGCACACAAAGTGATTTATCGTTCTAAATCACCCAATAACTTGCCAAATTTTTATAAAGGTCTACATAATTATTTTAATTTCTACAAAATAATTATTGTTGTTGTTTGTATATTCAAATAAGATTGCTTAAAATAATTATTCGTATATAATTAATTTTGATTTTGATGGGAAGCATTAATTTTTATTTCTCTATTTTCAGTGTTTATTAAGATAATCCAAGCTGCTTTAAGCATTTGCTTGTTTCTTTCAAGTTGCTTAGACAAGTGTCTCTTTAAATTTTTTTAATTTTTTTCCTTCATCCGACAAAAATATATTTTTTATGACTACTTGTGAAATATATCACTTGAATCAAGTCACAATATATTTTGTTGAGCGGCAACTTTTGAAGATATTTTCAATGCCAAACGTAATTAAAATATACCCATAATTCTGTTTATTTTGACAGTTACATACATGCATCAACATTCACTTAATCATCAACCTTCAAAAATTCTAAATTTGGTCAAGCGATTGGCAAGAATTTTTTTATAAGATTTGATTCGTCTCAAACTTTTTTGTATAAAAGCATTTGATATTTGTAGTGATTCCTACACAAACTTATTAAATGATGTGATTGTCTGGGTTACATAAACACCACTTAAATTACAATATTACCAGTATTATAGCAACTTTCTATTCTTAAAGGTATTTCAAAAAAGACGTCAAAACAATATCCTCTTGGAATTATTTTCCTTGCATACAGATATCTTCTCCAGACTGTACCGCATATTACATACGCGGATATACTCATCCTTACCGCCAGTATTTCAGTCTATAATGCACTACACTGAACCAGTAGTTTCAATCTCATCCATTTGTCGGAAAGGGGGAAAAAGGATTTCTCTTCCTACCCCTAAGTTCCATTTTGATTCGTCTATATGGGCAGAATTGGCTTATTAATTGATTGTGGCCATTTCATTCGATAACTTTACACTAAAACCTCTATATAATAGCGGCATAGACGAGCGATAATCATTTTTGAACGGCGCTATTAGCAAATATTCCAGAATCGGAAAATGGCATCCACACGCTTTCCTCCAAGCACCAGCAGCTTCCAGTGTAATCGCAGAATTCAAAGTAAGTTTCTTGACCATAAATTCATCTTGTAAGCAGAGTTACACTTTTGAGGATGTGGTGCAAATGCCCTGGTGAATATTAAAGCCGATAATTATGGGTGTTTTCCTATGACTTTGCGGAAGGCGGCTTTCCTTATAGTGAATCATGCTACACAATACACGTTGATACAAGATTAACCACGATATTGAAATGTAATTTTGTGTTACCAGGTCTTACTAGGCCATGATATCATGGAATGCATACTTCCTTTTAATTCTCATTTGGTTAATATAAAAATTATTATAATTGCTTATACAGGGTGGCCCAATATAATGTCAACAGACTGAAAATTTGTGAAATTACTACTGTTTTGAGGTGTATATCACCCCATGGCTTTGTTGAAAACTAATTCTCTATATATCTACATAGTAAATATCAAGGCATTACATGTCAAAGTCTTAACGTCACTACTTGTAATGTAAGTTAACCTGATAGAGCTCTTCGCTCTAAGCGTTCACCACCCTCCCTGTCATCCCTTCTAAAGACACACATGGGGTGAGGATCATCATGTGACTCAGATAGGACCAACATGGTAGCAATTTCCGCAGAGCCCTCTAAAGACACTTTGCTGAAGTGCTGGAGCTATCTAACCCAACCCAACTGCCCAGATAGTAAGAAGTTCCCCTGTCATTGACCATTTACCAACCGCAGCTGCAAGGCAGCTCCAGTCGAATAGCAACAGCACCTATAGATAGTACCTACAACACGATCACTAGCATCACATTGCAGATTCATTCATCCGACCCATAACTCTTCCCTTGTATCCCGTGGATTTAAACCGCAGCCATCACGTGATACCCGAAAGGGTCTCATCAACAACGTGGTCTAGGACAAGCCCTAGGCGCTATTGGTTCCTATGGTACCAGATAGGATCTCTGGTCGCCCATATGCTAAAACACCTCCGTTTTCAGGCCCCGTTCAAATCTGACGTATCGGTAGCACCTTTATTCAGACAAGCCTATTTCCGTAAATACTTATACACACGCCCGTTGCCTTCCTATTTCAAAGATTGGGTGGTAACATAACAAGTTTTATGAGTAACTGGCCAAAGGTCAAGATCCCATTCGGATGAGCGGGCGTACCAACTTTTACCTTTAATCTACTCTTGCATGCGCAACTTTTGGCCTGTTATTTCAGAGATTGGATAGCAATATGCAAAGTTTTAGGGTTTATCAGCAAAAAGGACTCTGGCCGGGAACCTGATAACCCTATACCCTAGGGTTAGCAGACAAGACGTCTAAAGTAAACGGAAATTTACATTCGTCAAGTCGACTGGGCTAGATCAGTCGCTTTTAAAATAAAATAAAATGTCTTGTGTAAAATCAATTTTGGGCTATAATTGATCACAATACAATAAAATCATTTTCAGCCTTTTGTAGCCGTAACATGATAAGATTTCATATATGTGTTTAATTTATTATAAAAATAACTTGATCAATCATTAAGTCATACATGCATACAAGGCTTACTTGCCACTGGAAATGTAATTCTTGTCACAAAAGTTGATAAATTTTTAAAATATCTATTTGCAGCTCTAAATAAATAAGTTTAACTGCCTTAAAAGATTCCGTGCTCTTTTTAATAGTCTTGCGCTTGTTAAACAAGACTAAATTTCCTTCTGTTTTCTTCTTTTTTATAGAAGAAAATGCACAAATCGGGAAAATTAAAAAAATGTAAATGAAAGAAATCTCAATAACACTAAAAAAAAAACAAATTCTTAAAGCATTTTCTTGAAATATATTTAATAGTTACTAACTTGATGGAGGGTATAGCCCACTCTGTCTTGCTCCTTTATATTTTATGAAACAGTTCTTGTGACTTGAGAATATTTTTAATTTTCATATATTTTGAATTTACTCATATATATCTACATTAACTTTCACTTTTGTTTATTTTTCTTTTCAATGAAATAAATAGAATAAAAATTAAAACTCAGAGTGTTTATCTTCATAGAGTTTTTTTTATCAAATCCTTATAACAAGTCCTCTTTTGGCACTGCTGGCAGGAGTACAGCAGAGTAAATAGTCATACAAAAAAGTTGGGCACTTATCCCTTTTTTATTTGAATTCTTTTTTCTAACTTGTACAACATAATCTCTGGTTGAAGGAGAGCAAAATATTCTTTTCATGCACATTTGTAAACATGCATCCTTTTTTTGACAAAAAAAAAATGGGAACCTCTTATCCTTTACCCCGTTTCTTATTTAGCTCAGGGCTTTGTAGAGTTGTTACGAATAGAGACCATATTGACTGGTTACTTCTTTTTTGCAGTAAAAAAGGACACGAGAAAGGAATGATTTATTTGTTTACTTTTATTTTCATTTTTTTACAACCTGAAGAGTTGTGCTTTTGGCGCTCTCTAGTGATTATGATTATAACAATTTCATTATTTATACAGTATATTTTTGTTATTTTTATTTGCAACATTATGAATATTGTCTCATAACTTTAATGGACAAAGATGGAAAAAGATTTATATTTGTTGTGATGCTTGGCAGCATGTGCAAATAAATCGTAAAAGGCAACAAAAGAAAATGGAAAAGATAGTACTTCAGACAGTCTAATATTTTACAAACATGTATAATGTGATAAAAATTAGTAGAATTTTATGTATGACAAAGTTCATAGGCCACTTGTATTGTTGTATCAGTTGTACTGTTGTATTTAGTAATTCACAGTAGTAGTTGGCAATTTTCAATAAAAAAATGTAATAAAATCATACAATTTCCATTCATATGATTTGAAAAAGAAATATCAAATTCTTGATTGGGACTAATTTATTTGTCTAATATTTTTATATTATTGCCATTTTAATTGCAAAAATCTGCAAATACCGAAAATTATCGAGAATGAAATTATTTTCAACTGATAGTATTCCCTATATTGAAGTATATAGTGTGCATTTCCATGCTTGTCCCAGGAACCCTGGCCAGACCCTTAACGGCCGAATTCATGGTGTATATTTTCTATTGGGGCAGATTGACTTAGTAAAATCAGCTAATTTCATTATTGTTAAATTTTTTACGTAAAAAACTGACACAGAGAAGAAAAGTTGAACTTATGCTGAAAATTGCGATTACACAATTTGCCACAGAATATTTGATTTGTCTCGAATTAAAACCTATTTTTGCAACATATTTGAAATTCATGTTTGTTAGAGTTTTGATAAAGGCGTCATATTTTCCTCCCGACAAGTTGGTAACAAAACTAACAATTTCTAGCTGTACCAATTTTTGCATTGTCCCACAAACACAAATGTCATTGAAATTTCTACTTTGTTTGCGGGTTGAGTGCCTCAAATCCTTTTTTTGCTGCATTAATCTTTTCGGCAGCATTGTTGTATCATATTTTGCATGCAGAATTATAGTCGTAGACCTTTTCGATATTTTCTGAAGCAACTACTCTATTGCAATAAAACTTTCCATACGAGATTAACTATTTTGGAATAAGCTGTTACTTTAAAAACACTTTTATAATGTCACGTTGCTGAAAGTGACTATTTCGTGTAATTTTTATCAGCCCAATTGACAAAGTTAACATTTTACAAATTATAATGAATTTTGTTATTATAATTTTTTTTCTAATTTTTAGGACATTTTACTTACTGAATCTACAAGTCCATTCAACTTACCTGAAAGAGTAAAAATAATAATACAATTAAATGATGTTTAAGTTATAAAAAGTTATTATGTATAAGATATTTTCCGTTTCTAACTAAGAAATAATAAATTTTTGTATTAGCAATGCTATTTTTAATTAAAACTCAAATAGTAAATTGCCAAGCATGAGAGGGTATCTAAATTTTTGAAATTATCTATTGTTATAAACTTATTTTCAGTATCACATCTCTATAGTAGCCTTCTCCTCCGTATCGTCTTTAATTCCTTATTTTTTCTATTTAAAAATGTTTTGTGCAAGATTTTATAAAAGCAAAAGTCATCCATCTGGCCTAAAGCTTAGAAAAAATTTAATTCCTTTTACTTGCTGTTCGAAATTTTTGTTATTACTTGTGGGTTTAGCTCCCTACAACATTTCATTTGTACTAACCAAACCACCAGTAGGCTATAGCCGATCATTTCAAAAGCATTCAACCTCTTATTCTCATATACATTCGCTCAAGTATGAAACGAGAATTTCGAAAAATCCAAATTTAGCCCGAAACGAACAACTTGTGGACGACTTTGGAATCATTTTCCGTTAATAAATCGTTTTTCTTTTGTTCGTTTTTTTTATATTTCTTCGGTTGTGTTTATCCGCTCGTGCATTGCGATATACCTCCTGATCTATTTTATTATTTGTTTTCTTACCCATGACAAATAACATTTTTTTGATTAATTGGCAGAATGACATCAATGACCTTAATAAATATTTAATTTTTTTTTACCCACTAAACACTATCATTGTCACCCCAAGGGCGACTATTTTGGTATAGAATTAATGAGAAAAATAAAAAGATGTAAATCGAATACAAATTTGTGTATTGTGTTGTCTGTGTAAAAGTTTTCTTAGACTTCTCTGGTCATATATTAATGTGATTGAACCTTTTAGACTTCTCATATTGTATTTGAGAGTTTCTGTATAAGCATATGAAGTTGAATGCTTTAGTTGGTTAGTCTAAGTCTATACAACGAAATTTTTCTAGCAGTAACTCTTAGTTAGTAGGAAGGAGGAAAGGAAGATAAGCTTAAAAGAATTGATTTTACTAATGCATTTACGTGAAGCTCAATTTGTTCTATCATTTGTTTTCTTCTCTTCTGAGTGCATAAATATAGGAGAATATCCGGAATAATTGTAATAAAAATTTTAACTTTTGATGTATATATTTGTTTAAGAAAAATGTAAAAGCTTCTTTGTATACCTTTATTCAATACCGTTCGTAATGAGAATAATAATAAAAATATATGCTATAACATAATTTTTATATAAAAGCCATCGTGTAAACTTCTTTGCAAAATTCTGAATTGATTGTTTATTATGTTTGCAGCAGTTCTCAAAGCCCTAGTTTCACATTCCTCCTTTTAAAAAATACAAGAAGTTTTATGCAACAATTCGTATTAAAAACTCCCAAAAAAATCATAAATCAAAATTATATCTGTTTCTTTTTTCATTTTTGTGAAATTCTTTAAGTCCCTTCTATTTTAAATTTATTTTCATATTACTCTTATTACAAAATGAAAAAGGTTTTTTGCAATAATTTTTATAAAAATTCATCATCTAAATATGTTCCTAATCTTTAGAAAATTCTCGTTACATTTGTAATTTTCAAAAATTCTAAAATCCCCTTTTGCAGTATTAAATAAACAAAATTTATATTTTAATTTAAAAAAAGACACTCATTTAAAATATTTCTTTGCTGTTAAATACTTAATATTATAATTGCTGCTTGGGGCAACTTTTCCTGTTTTTCTCAATCCAATTTTATTACAAAAACAGACTTTCTCTAAATGATTTCTGTTTACTTTTGCTGTCTTGTCGTTATGGCCTTTTACAACAATGACCAGCTACATATGATTTCATATAAACATGACCTCAAGGCCTTGCCCTGTCCCAACACGATCTAATAAAGGGATTATGTACTCCCACTTTTACTCGTATGTCTGTAGCAAAAAGTAATTGGAATCATACGAAAAGGGCTTTCCTTCCATTCACATGTGATGATAAGTCTGTGATTATGCGAAAGTGGGAGAAAACATCATAATGGCTTGTTGGTTGTTGTACTCGTACTCGGCTTGTTTATCTATTTCCTTTTTGTTGTATTTGACCTCTTTGCTGGCCCCTCATTTTTAAATAAAAAAATAAAGCTTTTGAAGCTTTTTTCCACTGTTTGTTTGCAAGTGTTTATTTATATTAAACACTTAATATTTTGTGTGAATATTTATGTATGTGTGCGTGTGTGTGAGTGAATTTATATTTAAATTTCCTTCCACTGGATTTGAAGTCATGTGAGTTTTGTAAAGATGGTGTTCTGGATATACCCAACATACACCAGGTTCAACAATTGAAACTATTACTTTTCTATATATTTGTTTTAATCTTGAAGACGTAAAATTTTATTCTGTTTGATTTTGGGTTAAGACATGTCCCCTAGCTTGAGATTTAGGAGTATTACCTGCGACACATTTCTAAAGAGGATACAAAAGGAGGATTTTAATTTTTTTAAAATGCACAAAACGGTATTATAAGAGAAAAATAGGATAATAAGAAAAATCAAAAATGTCATAACCAATGCTGTTTTAACACAAAATTGTATAGAGCACATCAAAGTATTTTGGTAAAAGATATAATAAGAACAATTTTATAACTTAAAAAAATCCAAATTTTCTTTTTTCGAACAAGTCTATTCACTTTATTTTAATTTA
The DNA here is from genome assembly GCA_963681545.1 of Germaria angustata. Taxonomy (NCBI): domain Eukaryota; kingdom Metazoa; phylum Arthropoda; class Insecta; order Diptera; family Tachinidae; genus Germaria; species Germaria angustata. Next base: position 57,645,024 of record OY813001.1, on the reverse strand, counting down.
TTTTAAAACATTATAGCTTGGCGAACGTGTACCTTTAACTAATTTCAGTACTCTGAAAATAAATTCATAGCTTTTGTTGTTTGCCCTTAATTCTAATAATTGAAATTATTATACGAGATCCTCTGTCTGATTCACCTTTTAAATTATTAAATTTGAAAAAAAATTTTTTCAAAATAGCAAATATCTTCATGCGATTTTATAAGTACTGGATCGAAATTCAAAGTTCGGGTCTAAATCTAGACAGCAAAAAAAAAAAAAAAATATAGAAAACAAACGTTAAATGTGTAATAGCGATTACTTTTCATATACTACGTTTATACGCACGTCTTATTTGCAAATAAAAAAGAAGAATGTTGCCGTATAACTTTTTTATTGTAACTTATTAGCTCACTTAACAAGTCGTGAATAACGACACTATTTGCAAATAAAAAGTAAGACGTTGCCACTTCATGAACGTTTTTTTTGTTTTACTTACCAAACAATCATATTTTCGTCACATGGCATCACTAATAATAACATAAGTTCTGTATGCAATTTCCCGTATAAACAGTGAATTAGTTATTTGCAAATAGTTCTATTTGCAAATAAGACGTGCGTATAAACGTAGTAATAGACTGTACAATATAAAATAAACTTTGGGACGAATAATATTTGAAGAACTTCATGAACTTGACTTCAGATCCAATGAACTGGATCCAAGAGAAAGGGAGATAGAGAGGACATTTTGCAATGACAAGCCTATATTAAAATTATTGGCAAAGATTCGACTTTTCATTTCCTTCGGATCACAAGCTGTGCGTCTTATTGACTGTACTGTCAATTAATTTTTCGCCATTGCCTATCATCTAACTTTTGCAGAATTGTGCCCTAAATTACAGACTTTTCTTGCTGAATATCTCAATCTTAGAAAAAAAGCTTGTCTTTGAGGTCAGCTCTAAAATGGTTGCTACTACCATATTTAATATATTCTTCAAATATTTCGACCTTTCTTAGTGTTTCAACGGGCTCCAAGCGGAAACTTACATCAATAGTATCGACATTCACAGTTTAGCTAAGTTAAGTTGCACAGGCCATTGGTAATGGTTATAAACGACTCACTTCGATCGAGTTTAATCTCTTTGTGTTTCCTGATTGTCGATATCTTGAATGATATTGGGACCTATAGATCCTAAATCTTTAATAAAATATCGTGTTACCATTGGCCTCGCAGTCCAAATGGTCTGTAAATTTGCATAATTGAGCTGTCCAAATGGATTATTGTACTGGAAAGAGACAGAGTAGGTGTTTTAGTGCTTTTTTCACTTACTCATTCCAGCAGAACGAAGGAAGTCATTAAATGGAATATCTAATATTCGGGCTTATGTACGTATAAGGCAATGTCCCATCAGTACTGCTACTACCGTTTTGTTCGTAGTTGCTCCCTAGGTAACTTGAGTGTGCCTAAAGATCTCGCATTCTCATACTTAAGGTAAATAAATCTCGCACCATCTTATCTGATCTTCCTGAGCTGTATAATTGATTTACAGATGTTTATTAGAACTCCCACCTATTGGTTGATGGACCCATTTTGTATTCTTTGGGTGGAGTGTCCGCGGTGATGTTACCGTATACGTCTGCTCTTCTTGGCTGGCACCAAAAAAATTTCTAGGTTAGAAGGAAAATTTCTAAGAATTGCATCCTTGTTTGAAAACGGGGGAATACTATTAACCCCCTTCTACCCCTCTTCGGGCTTTGATCCATCTGTGTACATAAGTACGTAGTACTTTCTTTTGGCGATAGTAGTTGATTATCGTAGGTGAAGTACCGGTAGTATCTACCCTAAATCTTTCAGTAAGCAACGGACCACAAGTAGATTGCCAGTCATCTATATTTTTAGGCATGCTAGAAGCGTAGTTCAGTATTGACACGCTGTCCGCACTTCCTGCTTTCCATACATCATTTATTGTCGTGGTAATTGCCAACTGTTTGATCATTAGATTGGTCGATACCATTGCGTAATAACAAAAAGGACCTGGTGGTGTGGTGTGTGGCGATATTGTTAATATTATGGTGGGCGTGCGTAAGATCTTTTCTATAATCACAGAGTAGTTGGTTTTTTCTAGATCAGTCTGCCTCAGAGATCAATGTGGGCCTAACATTGATGTCTGGCATTTTTACGCATTTAGAGAGCAATAGAGGAAATTTTTACTTTTACAATGTCCACAGATATTCCATCTGATGCTGAACAAACACTAGTTGTTTTCATGATATATAATTTTCAGAATATTATAGGTTTACACAAGATGTTCTTGGTACTGCGGATATTACATTAGGGAAAATGTGCTTTAGGGCTGACGTTTCAAACCTCAACTAAACTTTCAACATTTTGGCATCTTAGAAATTCCTGACAGATTTACATGATTGTTTCTCTCCACTCACCACACGGAGTTTAATGGAACACTAAATTGAAACTTATATCTGTGATACATGTTATCAGTGGCAACTTATGTGGTACAGAGAGTAATGTCCTATTTTCCACTATCTTCCACGAGAAAAGATAGAAAGTTTATAATTCTTGTATGGCCTTAACCGCATTTCTTTTCTTTAGAGGGTCTTTTGCGGTCGTAAAATGCCCCTCAGATGGTCCACCCACTGATATCAAACTAGCAGTCAAAGGCTTTGTAGCATTAACAATTGTCTTTAGAGAGTTCCAATCAGGTTGATTTTGTTTCGTTTAATACAAAGTGCGAATTGGGCCTTTGTGGTACTGACTTTTAGAATATTTTTTTTTTGAACTGGGTAGCCTGATTCTATGTGTTTATATATCGTTGATAGAAACTTCCAACATTTCAAAAAGTTTCATTGTTAAAAATAATTATAAGTAAATAATTTTATAATTAATTAAAAAGTCCCAAAATTAAATGTTTTATTAGTATTCCACGTTTTCGTAGAAATTAAGTAACAAACAAAAGCCCTTGACATTTGGAAAATATTTTTATGTAAACTTGTTGTTAATTTGTTTGCTGGGCTATTACTGCATTATGTCTATAATGCATTTGTTTGTTTGTCTGTAAATATATGTTTATTATCTCTTTGTATTTATTCATATGAAGCTAAATTTACAGTTGCCATTATTATTGTGATTGCTGTTGCAATTGCCGTTGTTTGATTGTTTGTTTGTCTGTTTGTCCATCTGTCTATTTACTTGGGCTGCATGTTTATTTGTTTGCTTGCTTAACTATAAGGCAGTTAATTGGATCAGAATTTTAAGTAGGAGAGTGTAAAAAATTTGTTGTAAGTATTTTCTATTATCCTTTGAAAGGTCTCTAATATAACAGAAACAATGAAATAATAGTATACGTTAAATACTACTATTGTTGACATACACGTTATGAATGATTCTAAAATCTAAAGAGTGAAAAATGTTTAAGATGAAATTTAAAAAAATTTATATCTTACTTTTTAATCATAATGCTGTTTGGATTGTGTTTGCTTTCAACTCTCTAAAAAAATTTTCTTCTGTTGCCAGTTCTTTTTTCTCACAAAACTGTCTCCCTGTTTCCATTATACACTTTCTTATTTACAGGAACCATATGATAATTGAACAAGGAAATTCACGATCATAAAACCTTAATAAGAAAAACATCAAATTGTTATGATTCACATATTTAGAGAGTCATCTTATAGAATATTTCAATTGACATAAAAAGATTTATGGTCGCTTTCTTAAAGGTCTACTGAAAGCATTAACTAATTTCGCATAAAAACAACACTTAACAGTAGCAGTTGTTATATTTTGTTGATTGCAACATACACATTCACTGCAACATTCACGCCACATTCCCTTCAAAGTGCATCATAAATATGTACATATGAATGTTTACATATAGTCTAACTCACATTGTAAATATTTGCCACTTTTGTATAAACAAAAGCAGAGTTAATTAAAATATTAACAATATTTTTACGACTTCCATAGTTTAATGGTAGAAGAAGACGAAATAAAATTGCAGAAACAAAATTTAAATCTAGCATAACATTTGATCCTATTTTGCCAGCCGTGCCGAATGGCGGCCTTTCACTGAAAGCATAATAAATTATGAAATTTATATCTGGCAAAGCAATGAAAAATTTTAAAGGATTAATAAAAAATAAATTGCATGCCGTAATTTCTCTTTAAGTTTGTACTTGGCGTTACCCAGAAAGCTTTAGTGGATTAAACTATAGACCAATTTTCATTTTTCTTTGAAACATAAACATGACGTGCGGCGCCTTCACTGATGCAATTTTGATGATACAAATCTGTAGCAACAGATGCTTCCAATAGCCAAAATGACACTGAATACTGCGCCTTGAATAGTACTGCCAACCACAATCCGACTCAAAGTTCCATTGAAAATTTAATTTATAATTAATTTATTATTTAATTTATAATTAGATGACAACGGGAGGTACTTCTGCATAATTATCGTTGCCTTTTTTAGTTTTAATTATCTCAATACAAATTTGGATTTTCAACATTTTCCATTGTTCAGGAAAGTCCCCCCGGGGGGCACGGTTTATACATCTTGTCATGGTGGCTCGGTGTTGTGCTTCCTGGGATATAGGGTTATCAGGTTTCCGGACCTAAGTCTTTTTGCTGATAGCCCGTAAAAACTTGTATGTTGCTACCCAATCCCTGAATCAACAGGGCAACGGGCGCGCATGCAAGTAAATTAAAGGTGAAAGTGGGTTCGCTCGCTCGTCCGGTAAGTGGGTAATATGGTATTTCCAGACCATGACCTTTGGCCAATTACCCCTTGAACTTAATATGTTACTACCCAATCCCTGAAATAACAGGGCAACGGGCGTGCATATAAGAAATTTAAGGAAGTAGCTCTGCCTATGCTTGTCTGGGTAGAGGTGGTACCGATACCTCAGGTTTGCATGAGACCTAAAATCGGAGGTGTTTTTAACACGGGGCTGACCAGAGTCCCATCTGGTGCCACGGAAACCAGTAGCTGCTAGGTGTTGTTGCTATTCGACAAAGCTACCCTTATGTTTTGCGGTTGGTGAAGCCTCAGGTAATATGGGGGGTGTGCACTATTTTGCTGCCGGGCCATTGGGGTAGTAGGAGGTTAGATAGCTCCAACACTCTAGCAAGGTGTCTGTACATGGTTCTGCAGCCTGTACAGAGTTTGCTACAATGTTCGTCCCTATTAGGGGCACATGTTGTACCTCAGCCCAGTATGTGCCTCTGGAAGGGACGACGGGACGGTGGTAAACGGCTTTATTCACCCAGTGCGAAGAGCACCGTCAGGTAAGGCCTTCGGGCAGGTACTGACGTAAAATCTTTGACATATTTGTTCAGGAAAGTGGCACTACGTCCCTGCAAACAAATGAAGGTTTATTTCTTTAAAGCAATAGTTTAACAATATCCCTAAATTATCTTTTAGAAGAAAAAGTAATCAAAGTAATATATTTATTTTTTTCTCTTATAATTTTTAACAAGTTCATGTATACGTATGATAATAATGTGCTTTAAAAGTTTCATTGCATTTATTGGTTTTTGCAAAGCTTAAGACCTTTAAGTTTAAATCTTTTTATAAATGTTTTTTTTAACTCAGTTGTTTCTTTACTAAAATTGTTAATGAAAGTGCACACTTTCGATAAAAATAGCGTGATATCGTTATTACAAATTTTTACTTTACATAAAACTGATATGCATTAATAAAATATAAGTGTTTTATTATTTAAAAAGGGTGACGGGCTCGATTATTTTTGATACGTATATCTCAACTATTTATAAGCTCATTTTGCTTATTAAAAACGATGTAATTCGGGACGCTTGTGATAATCTGTTCAATATTTACATCTTTAAGTTATCAAGCCTCTTAGGAATACAACCAAGATGGACACACATTTTGCCTGCGCAAATGTAAATTTTACTGGCAAGGGTAGACTGAAAGAAAATCAGCCTTAGGTCGACTTTCCTATCAATAACCTCTGTATAACCGTCCCACCTCTGTTGAAGGATATATAAATATATAATATCAATTGTAATAATAAATAAGTGGTTAAGACGACGTATGCATTAAAGAAGTTAATATCACCATTGTGACATGGGCCTTCAAAACTACCGAACGAATTTCTGCTTGTCTTTTTTTTGATGTATAAATTCATCATTCAAAAATAACTCATAGAATTACATGTAAAAGTCTATGAAATGTATAATAATTTATTCTTAATATACTCGTAATAGGTTACAGCACGGATATAATATCCTGCGATAAAGAGCTAAAATGCTCTCCTGTAAAACTTGAAAATCAATATTGATTACTTCTTCATTATTGGCACACAAATTTAAATGCGATTAGTTTCTAGCAAATTTATTTGAAATATGTAATTATGAATAGAATTTTTCAAAAACGAATGAACGAATTTACATCCCAGCAAAAAAAAACGAGCAGCCAAAAAGTAATAAGCACAAAAAGCTGTCAGAAGGATTAGGAGGTACTGCGAGTTCGGTTAATTTCCAATAAAAAGCTTGTCATTACAGCTTATTCTCTTTTTCGGTTCCTATTTACCGATTTGAAAGCTATCTTAATTATGTCGAAAATTTCCTCTTTTTATGATTTTCTTCTTTTTTTGGCATAGGAAATAATTTTATATTGAACAAGGATTGTTTATAGACCATTGGAAATAAAAAGCATCACCTCTAGAAAGCGTATAAATTCGCTGTTAGTCAAAATGTATTTTTCCCTATTTGATGATGATGCAAAATTAATTTTTTTTTGGGTTTAAAGAAATAAGACGTTGGCTTTTATAAAACAAGTATTTTCAATATCGAGTTAAGATGAATGGATTATATAGAGGACATCTTCCTTTAGATAACCTCATCTAATTAATTACGATTTTCATATATCGACTTTGATTTTTTTTTACTAGATCTAACAAAGCGGGAAAACTATTTTAAAAATTTTAATCTAGTTAAAAAGTGTCGAAGTTAAATTACGCCAATCGTAATTCGTCAGAATGAAACTAAAATTTTTGTCTAATAAACCAACTAGTAATATAAATGATAAAATGTGGCGCAAAAGTAATGTCATAATTTTAACTAGCTACCATTTTGTTATTATCGCAAAAAGGGCCCTATTTAAAAAAAGTTTATTTTAAAGGGTAAAATTGATGACATCAATGCGAAAAAAATTACATGACTCAAATGGCCACCTTTCAAGTTGATGGCTAATTGTGCTCGTTTTAGGGCTTTTTGAATTGTTGCTCCCAAAACATCTGGGTTCAAATTGGCAATTTCTTCTTCAATGTTAGCTTTCAAAACTTGCATGGTCTGTGGTTTGCTGTTGCAAACACGAGATTTTAAAAAGCCTCAAAGGGAGAAGTCTGGTGCTGTAAGATCTGGCGATCTGGACGGCTAGTTCAAATCTCAAAAATTGGAAATTAGTCGTCCTTGAAGTTGCTGTCTCATAATCTTCATCGTTTCAAGAGCGGCTGCTCCATCCTGTTGAAACCAACAAGTGTCGAGACTTAATGCAACAATCTGCGGGAAAAACTTGCTTAGAGTCTGTATGGAACGTTTGCTGCTGCCTACTTGTGTGCATCGTCGTCTTACTGATGTTTGTGAATTCTCTCTGAAGTCGCCGGAAACACCAGCGATGTTCTCGGTCGAACGAGCAATACAAGGTCGGTCTCAATGGTGGATCCGCTCAGCTAAACGCTTTATCATTCGAGCACATGGAACGCAACGACAAGGAGAATGATGACGAAATTCACGCTGCATGAAGAAAACAGGCCGAAAATGAATTCCACGCTCTTGAGGTGTGGCTTGTTGACTTCTAATTTTCTATATATCTACATCATAAATGGCAAAGCACAGTAACATTTGCCCCCATCAGCAAAATTGGCTGGCATTTCAAATTATGACGTTACCTTCGCACCACCTTGTTTATTCTATTAAACAAAACCTGGCAATATCATATTATTTTCCATTTGGCGATTGCTTATATAGCGTTATCTTAGATTTTTCTTACTAAAGTATTGCATTCGCGTTGCACAATTTCTCCTTAAGGGGCCCCTTTCACAATATTTACATGATGGTTGCCTCAATACTTTTTTGTAGGCAGTACGAATTCGTTTAATTTTCATCTTGCTTTGTTTGTAGTGATATCGTCTATGTATATGAATGTATATGTATGAAGAGGGAGGGATAGGATAATATTATAAATATAGAAAATAGCACTAGCTTTTCACCGAAAAATGTCTCGTTTTATATTTTAATATAAACAGTTATTACTTGATTGTCCATATTCTCTACTGAAGTAATAAACCAAATCAAAATGTTCGCAATATTGCACAAAACTTTAACTATCCCGTCTTGTATGTAATCATGTAATTGTACGAACTAATTAAAAATTTACTATGCTACACAAAATGGTTGATATGCTGGCCTGGCTGCCTGCCACATTGCTTGTCCAACTAATTTGCACGTTGCCATAACGGCTAAAACGTTTAACAAACCGTGACGAGAAATTTTCTGAAAAGGTAAGCGGAAATTTTCAAATTTATGGAAATTAATTGAATATATGTATGTGTATGTTTAAAAATTTGTTTTTGTGCAAATTAAGCAGAAAATTTTCTGCCACAAACATACAATTATGATTGCGATACCAAAATGAGCATATGGGGAAATGAAACTGAAATGGTGGAGTTAAAGTATGAGTTTTCATACACACACACACAACACATACTCAAAACTAACAAATACTGGGAAGCATATGCCAACTAATAATATTTAGTAAAAAAAAATTTTGGTTGGAAATTTTCATTGAAATTATACATAGACAAAATGTGTTGTGTGCGAGTATGTGAGTGCATCAGTTTTAAAAATGCCAAAATTAGGAGTAACAATGCACACTTTTTAAGAGTGTAAATGTGACATATGGAAATTGTCCTAATGCCTTTGTTGGTATTGTATCGTAGCTTTTGTTTTTCGTATTAGGACTAGTTTTATTCAGTCTTCTATTTTCGGCTGGAAAAATTTTCACACACGTACATAAACGAATATTGTGTCATGCATACGAAAATACCGAAATAATATTGCCTTTTAGTTTTAATAGAAGATGTAAATACTGAAAAAAAAACTAATAATAAAAATATAGATTCAATATTGCAAGCATTCCTTCTTATGACAGTGGGACCTACCACAACCGAAAAGGGAAAATTGTTTATTTAAAATTATAAGTTTTTTAAACTAGCAATATTCTACTCTGGACCCACTGTTTTGATTGCAATTCGCACATGTGTTTATTTTATTTTCTCTCTATTGGCTACACACACCATATTGTTGGAAAATAATAGAAAATTTTAATTAACATATGTGGTGCCAACATCTATGCGTGTAGATGCAATTTTATTTCGAAATCCAATAAACATTAATAGTGGTAATTGTTATTAAATCTGCTCATAAAGCAGAACGAAAAAAAAACGAAATCGAAAATAGCAACGTGCTGCATATACGAGTATATTGTGGAAGGGTGGCAAAAGTGTAAATCACTATTAATGGAAGAAATTATTATAAAATATGTAGGGTTAGTTTACATGGTTAAGCCAGATATAGAGCGGAATGTATGATCTTAGAATTATGTTACAGAAACTGCTAAAGTGGAGATTGCTACCCTTTATCTAATAACCCTAATGTAGTAGTTCATAAAATTCATATTCGACTGTGCTTCTGATGCAAAATGCGAAAGTTTAGGCGAAGTTTTTTTATCTGTAAACTTAGAGCAATTATTTCACACATAAATATTTAAAACAAATATCTACAATTTATCACTTATATCGAACGGGTAACAAGTGTCTCTCAAGCTTTTCAATTGTCGATTCTGTTTTCCTCTTCCAACTACAATGTCGCTGCCATCGCTTACATTTCTTTTTGAAATTAAAATAAGTTTTATTTTTCTTCTGCAATGATGTATCGAAAATTCATATTGCACCTCCGTCACTACAGATTTCTTCACACTGGAATATTTTGCCCATAAATACTGCCTTTTTATTTCATTCCGTATTTAACTGATGAAAAAATTTTTGCTGTGGCTTTAGCTCTTCATATGCCGACATTTTATTGGTTGCTAAAACCGAATCGTCAGTGAAGTTTAAGCAGTTTGAAAAAATTCAACCTCGGATGTTTATGCCACATAAATTAATTAACATGAGAATTTCAATATTGCATATGAATTACAACAAATACATAATCATAATAGGCTTATAATGTTTCTATACAAACAACACAACAAACAATTTACTCAACGTGAGTCTATTTTATTTTTCTCTCAACACCCATACGATTAGTTGGGGAGAATATCCCAAATAATAAATTTCAATATTAAGTATTTAAGTGATGTTAATATACGATATTACCACAGTATTAAATTTTTAATAATTTATTTTATTTATTACTTTTTTGACAAAATTACGTTTTTTTCTCTTCCTATTCCACACGTTTCATACAGAAGCTGCTGTTCTTTTTCTTTCGATTAAGTTCTTTTTTGCAGAATACCTTTTTTCGATCCGTGCGTAGCTGAAGGCGGGAACGTAATCGAAACCACAGAATATACACAGAATACCCAACTTTGACGTTTAAAAAGGGTCCGAATCATATTTTGCATATACTTTGTATAACGTGCATAAAGTTTTTGTAAAGAGATACCTATATAAAAACAACTAGATTAGCTCTCCCTTTCACACAAACTTTATGCACGTTTTCAAAGTTGTCGGGTCTATGTGTAGTTTATGATCGAAACGCAGAATAATGGTGATTATTGAAATAAATATACAACCATCTTTACTGAAGTCGCAGATGTCACAACCTCGCGTACGACTTGGAGCATGTTGGACGCAAGGTTGTCAGCGCGTTGCATCGTTCAGAGGCTGGTTGTATAAATTTGTGTCTTGATTATAGGTAGAGTTAAAATGTTTTGATTTTTTGGCTTATTCTATGAAGCGACTATAACGATTGCGTTTATATCACAATTGAAAAAAAAAAAAAAAAATTAGTATTATTAATAGTAATTATCAAAACATTTTAAAACAAAAATAAAAAAATGATCAGAATCAGTCTTACCAACTTTTGTTATCCAAAATAGTATATTGATAAAAAAAAATTTTACTTCTTTTAAAATAATTGTGTGACTTAATCCTATAATTATAAATATTATATCATTTCCGATAACATCTTTGTCCAAGAAGAATTGATAACAAAATGAAATTGCGTCAGAGATTGTATAGTTCATAGGCAAAATACACAACTTGATTGCCAGTCGAGTTTTATCAAAGGTTGCAACATGTGTGACATAAGTATGACATGTACCCTGTATACATATGCATATTGTTTACCTAAAGAGTGTTATAAAATTCATGAAACTTTTAAATATTTCCTAACTTCCCTAAATCTAAAATTGACTTTTAAATTGCTGTCAATTTTGGGACAGTAGAATGGAATGGAATTGCTGCTCAAAGAAACAAGGCAATATCTCTTCAATAGCAATAAAATTTAGCCCTCACTATTTTCTTACAAAACATGTTTGAAGAACTGCGATTTCTAGAAAATTGTTAAATACACTGCCCGCGGAAATGTATTTAAATAATAAAATCTAAATAAATTATGGAGTGTTGTTGGAAGTCTGGTGTAGAACACAATAATTGCTAAATATCGCTAAACGACAATTGAATTCTGCTTGCCTAATGCCACTGGCATGTTTTCAACAGGCCCACAGTGGCATAAAGCAATACAAAAATGTTATAAAAAGTCAACAGTTTTTAAACTACTCAGCCGATGTGTATAAAACAAACTGACGTCCATGGAAAAATACTTAAGTTTTTGATTGTTATATTCTGATTTGAACCGATTTCAATGATGTAAAGTAATCTACAATAAAATTTGATAAATAAATTTGACTTGCAAATTTTGTTTTGTTATTTTTTTTTTTCGGAAAAAAACATAATTTTTTGATTTTCTATCGATAATTTTTTTTTTCATATCCAGAAAAGAAGGACTTCGAAAAAAGTAATGAAAATGCTGACACTAGGATCCAGAAGTATTGAGAACTTAGTTCATATCCAATGATATTAACATAGAGTTGTCATTGCAGGATGTTCTGTTTGTTTATTCCTCTCCACCGATTTAAAATCTACTTTCATTATGTTGAGAAAAGGAAATCTATAAAAAATTGTTTGCAATAATATAAATTTATATTAAATTAGAATTTGTTTTTTACCATTGGCAATAAAGTTCACACCTGGAGGGTGTACAAATTTGCAAGTGTTCACAATTTCTTTTTCATATACGAAAGTATTATTAGTTGAGGAAAAATAATGTTTTCGTGTAGATTTATTGTAATAAGTGTTTTTTTCTTCATTGGAAAAGAAACTGACAATTTGACTTTGAAGGAAGTTTAAAAAATGCACAATCGGAATTTTTTGGAATCATTGAAAATGTCGTTCTGGAAAGTGACTTCCATTTTCCCTACGTAGTTTTGCAAACTCTGTATTACATGCAAAATAATACTCAATACATGTTTTTGATACCTCAAAAAATGTTGTAGAAAGAGCTTTAATTTTTATTTTTAGTTAATTATTTAAAAAACTGTAATATATATTGGAGCGTAGGTGCTCTCGGTTTCGGTAGTCCTTAAATTTTAAGACGAAGTAGCAGATTAGGCTTCTGCAGACGATCGATCGAAGGGTATACTTGTCTTCTTCCTACTACTTCCTGAGATGCCGATTAGGCTATTCAGGGCACTCTGTTGGTAGAAAAACAAAACTAAGTGTCAGAGATAGTTATCTCCTACAGACCTGAGACCTTATTTTAACCATCAGTCTACTTAGAGGCATTCTCACATTCCCTAGCTTTGTACAGGTGTTCAATAACCATTTCCTAAGAAATACCTGGCTTAAAGTTAGAGGTCGTGAGCTGTATAGACATCGCAACAAGGAAATCATTCCTGGCCATTCCCAAGTGAGTAGCAATCAAGAATTTTCCACTTTTACTTGCAATGCCCCTAAAAAAATTCGAATATTGTTTTATTATTATTATCTTTTAATTTATTTAACCCTTAATGAAAGTTTTAATTGTTTTCTAAAGATATGACTTAAAAAATTAAAAATGAAGCCTATATCTCCTATTAGTCGAAACTTAAGCGAGTTTGGCCGTATTAGGCATATGTAATGACTATGCATCTTGCCTATCAAAAACGAAAATTAATTCCATTGTTAGAAAAATTGTTATGGAAGCTCCCACAGCAAACAAAAAAAATTCCTGATGTGTTTTATTGATATAAATTTGATTTTGTTTGAATTTCGCAACATATTTCTAAATATTTTTAGTTCTAATTTTATGTTATGTGTTAACACAGTTATTAAAGTAGTAAATTCCTAATTTTAACGCACTTGAAAAAAAATACATGAAATTACATGTTTTCTACATCCATGATTTGCACAAAAAAAAATAAAACCTGGTATTACTCGCGTATTCGCAACGTATTGTTTGATCATCTATTCCAAGTTTTGTATTCACCACTAAATGACAGACAATATGACTGTGATTTCCCTTCCCATTTATTCCACTTTATTGTTTGTTGTTTCTTCCATAGCAAAAACAACAACATAAATTATGTCTGGTAATTTTTTTTTTTTTTTTTTTTTTTTTTTAATTAACACCGTGTTATAATTTGGGTAAACGCCTGCTGTTTTCTTTTTTCTTTTCACAAATCATTCGATAATAAAAAGAAAACAACATAAAGTCCTTTTTATCACAATGTTATACGAGTAGAAGGGGAACATAATGACTCAAAAGTGAATTATTTTAGTGGCTGAATGAGTGTGTGCGATCTTGCTGAGTTTTTGTGCACAGTGTAATGATAGGGGTGGGTTAATTTTCGTTTTTAAGCGTGTAGACGATCATTTGTAATTTGTTTTAGTTTTTCTGTTGATTATCGATTAGTTTTGAGAGGGAATAAATTGATTAGTATTGTGGGTCTTTAGAAAAAGGGAAAAATGCATAGCACTTTAAGCCTTTAAAAGGGACTTACACTGAAAAAATTGTTGCAAAATTATTTTTAAACAAACATTTGTTTAAAAAAAATGTTTTGATTTCACTGTCTCAATTAAATTTTTGTTTGAATTTTATGTAGAACAGATTCACTGGTGAAAACTTAAAAAATAACACATATTTTCACATTTTTTGATTTTTTTTCTCAAATTTAATAAACATTTTTTTGTTATATTTATTACAAAAATCAGATAAATATTTTATCAAACAAATTATTTTAAATTATTGAATATACATTTCCAAATCTCTCGGATGGACCTAAATTAAATAAAACAATATTTGATTTACAACATTTTGTCTTCGACTTAAAAAATTTATTATTTCTGTCGATTGCGTATTGACTTTGGATTTTGGTGTGGGTCTATTTGGTTTCACTAATTTATCAGCAAATCAATAGTCATAATAAATTATTGAAAATTTCCATGAGAAGAAAACAATGCGGAAAAAATATATAAATGTTGAATAAATAAATAAATTTTAATATGGAAGAGCATACCAAACGAAATTCCAAAAAAAGTGGAAGCAATAATTATAAAATTTCCTCTTGCTTTATAAATACATTCAGTGTCAATCAATGTTTGACCAAATGTAGGAAATGGCAAAGCAAAATAAATTCAGAAATAATGGTTGTGATTCTTAATTTGTTGCTGCATTTCTATATTGTCATTTAATCATTCACTTACTTATTACATGTATTGGTATAAAGACAAAACTTTCTACAATTTTTAAAATAGAAGTCTACTGATATGCTGACATAAGAGCGTCCCAATTATTCTACAAAATTTCGAATTTTTCAATCAATAATTGTAATTGTAATAATTGTAATATATTTTTTTTTTTACAAATTTTAATGCATATTTATTTTTATAAATTGATATGCAGTATCTAAAAACTTCTCTCTGGCGTTTAACACTTTCGAACGAGTGAACAAATTTTTTGACAAGTGTTTCGTTCTCATTAAAGCACGTATAGATATGGCCTGTGTTTTGAATCTAAATTTAAAAGCGGTTTTTCTTATTTTGCGAATTTAGTACTTGATAATATGTGGTTATCCATTTACTAATTTCAAAACCGCCGATCTGGCAAGGTTGTCAACTGTTAAATATCTGCCATCTAAAGTTTTATTTATTTAGTAAATGGTTTGCCATTTATGAATATGGATCATTTAACAATGTTTAAGAACGCATCAAAATAGTTAAATCTTACTACAAAAGTGGACACTTTTCGAGCATTACAAAGTGATTATGATCGTTATAATCGACCTACTGTGCAAGAAATTGTTAAGATTATAAAGACATTTAAAGAGACTCTAAGCATTACAGATGTGGTCAGGATTGTGCTTCATCGCAAGCTGCCGAAAATATCGCTTCTGCCATTGAAAGTGCAGCGTTCTTTGCAACTGGGCCTATCTTTCGAATCATATTTTATATTTGAATTTGTAACTTAATCCATATCAAGTCCAACCCACGCAATAATTAAAGCCAGCTGACTATTCATAACGGCTTAGATATGATGATTGGGTGCAAGAGTAACAGGATTTCACTGCTGATTTCTCAGCGATGAAGCTCATATCTCATTTGGCTGTTACGTCAACAAGCGAAATTGTCGCATATAGGGCTTGGAAAATCCAGAAGTGATTGTGAGAAAGGCATTGTATCCGAATGCTTTTGGTGCATGTATTTGTTCGAAAACGATGCTGGAAGAACCATTATCGTAACTTCACAGCGCTATGGCCGTATAATAACCGACTTTTTCCGGCTTGCATTTGCAGTTCATAAACTGGACGATATATGGTTTCAACAAGACTCGACTGATTTTAGTTCTATAGCATGCAAAGTTTCCAGAACGTATAATTTCACGTTTCAGCGACGTTGATTGCCCATCAAGATAATGTGCGGAAAAGTAGTCGAAAGCTACTTGAAAATGATACACCACTGTTGCAACCAATCTAAAGGCTGTGATTTAAATGGCACTGCATTTTGTGCATAATGGCAAGTTCCCAGCATAATAATATAATAAAAGCTTTCGCGAAATCATAGCTTTATGTGTGTTTTATTTGACATTACTTTTGAAACCGAAAAACAGACAACCCTGTATATTCGCATTACTTCATAAGAAACCAATTGACAGTGTATACAATGAGAGAATATGCTGGAGGTAATTACCATCTAAGAAATTATATAAATTATATAATAAGAAATATGGTCATAATATGTTTCATGATTATCATATTGTAATCAAATATACTCAGTTTAAATATAAATTGAAAACAAATTTGTGAATATTGTTTTGGTAATCGAAGTTTCGGCATGACATATTTGAAGAAGTAAATGCAAGTCCATCTTGTGACAATTCTTATTATCTGACTATAATAATATACATAAAATGGTCATAGTAAATTTTCCATTAACGATATGGGAATTTAATCCAGCGTTGATCGCGCCATAGAGTATATGTATGTGTATATAAACGCATAAAGAAACAGCTATAGGGTCAGAATTAAAGTCATCAGGAAAGTACACTTTAATAAGAGTTCTTAAGATAATTCTAATTAAAAGTTTTACTTTGGTCTAATATGGTTAAGAAAAATCGTACTTTAAATATTAAAGTCTTTCATACCAATTTAAAATGATCATCTGCTTTCGCCAGATTTAAGAAAAAAATCATATAAATTTTGCAAATAGTCAAATTAGAAAAATAAAATTATTTTCGAGGACTTTGCATAAGGAAGAAATCTTAAAAAAAATTTTTCTATTATATTTATTATAATAGCAATAGATTTTTTACCAGATTGCAAAAAATTTTTTCTACATTTGCTTATAAACTTTTGGCCTTATTTTAACAATGCGAACCTTGTTGACACATCATTTAATATCCGTTATGAACAAACATTGAATATTGGATATATTGATATGTAGAAACAATAATGCATGCACTTATCGTGAAAAAACAGGCATTAGATAAAAAAATGGAATATCCTGCAACCAAGGAAAAACAACTAAGAGTATATAAAACAATGCAAATATCCTGTTTCATGCAACTTTTAAACGGAATTACCACCGCTGGCACTCAAAGGCGACTTATGCGCGCTCACACACACTATGCCAAACGAGCTAAACAAATAAACCAATGAACACTAGGTTATATGTACATATGTATTCTTGCAAAAAGGATATATTAAATAACTAAAATGAAATAACCCCCAGAAATTAACCCAAAGAAATCTGCAAAAAAATATCCGTCAGTCTTGGAAGTTGTTAGATTAGATAAAAGTTTCTAATATTGTATTACACCCTAAAGAAAATCATTTTTTTTTTATTTTTAAATAATTTATTCTTGCAACAAAAATTAATGTAACAAAATAATCATCATAAACGATTTTTGAGTGCCATTGCAATGGAAAGAAATAATTGGGAATTATTATTTACGACTTCTTTAATTTTATTAAATTTCAATCAATCAATTAATTACTTCGTCGGTTACAGATTTTTCTATCATGACGGTATTCGTTCGAAATCAAAAAGTTTCCTGCCTTGAATATCTCGAATATTGAGTGATTACATTAAATAAACATTTTTCTACCACGGAATTTCTCTGGCTAAGCAAAAAAGCCATCCATCCATCTGTTTAAAACATGTAGGAAAAATACGTCGTAGAATTATTTCTTATATTTCTAGCCTTGTATCAATTGTCAATTTAAATCAAGAATTAGATCTTTTCATAAAAACAGAAAATAGTTTATTACATTCAATATTGCGACGCCTCTCTGAGCATATTCTTCAGGAAATTTTAAATATATATGTATATATACTCGTATTAGAATAACATTAGAAAAAATTAATTTTTTTTCGAATTTCCATCTCCTTTTTTTATTGCTTTAGGAAGTGTGATGTGTTATTTTACGATTTAATATCAAATTTTTTATGTGTAATGGAATGAATCAAATAATAATTTTGACTTAAAACTGAGGCACATTAGGGAATGAAAGTTTGTGAAAAAGCCTTCTCCTACTTTTTTATCTTGCATAAAATACTCTGGTCTATTTGTAATTATTTTGTAATGTTCTGCAAATAAAATAAAACAATTGTCTCTGCATATGCCATAATTATACTTCTGACTATTTGTATATAAATACATGTAGTTTTTTGAATTCCTGAGAAATCATCACTCCATTTTTTTATTTTATATATTTATTTGATCATTAAAAACTCGTAACACAACAAAACAGAGAGCAACAGAGATCTTTATCTTAAACTTTGATTAAAGATTTAAGTCTGTTGTAAGAAATATATTAAATACAAATTAATGTGAAGAAAAACGTAAAAATTTGTAACCCTAGACAACAACCTTCGCATTTAACAGAGTGATGTTATTGCGCTAACATTGCTCTGTTAAACATTCAAAAATCCTACATAGTTTCAGTGAAGGATTTTGGCCACAGTGGCCAATTGTAATGTTTTGCAAATAAAATAAAACAATTGTCTCTACATATGCCATAATTATACTTCTGACTATTTGTATATAAATACATGTAGTTTTTTGAATCCCTGAGAAATCATCACTCCATTTTTTTTTTATTTTATATATTTATTTGATCATTAAAAACTCGTAACACAACAAAACAGAGAGCAACAGAGATCTTTATCTTAAACTTTGATTAAAGATTTAAGTCTGTTATAAGAAATATATTAAATACAAATTAATGTGAAGAAAAATGTAAAAATTTGTAACCCTAGACAACAACCTTCGCTTTTAACAGAGTGATGTTATTATGCTAACATTGCTCTGTTAAACACTCAAAAATCCTACATAGTTTCAGTGAAGGATTTTGGCCACAGTGGCCAAACTGGTAGGTGGCATGCAATGACACTATGTACCTGACCGAAGGCGGACTTATTCACTATTAGAAGCTATAAGTGGAACTATCAAATTTAATTTCTAAGATTTAAAGAAGCGGTAGTAATACCATATTCATATTATAGCAACAGTTCATTGGAATTCGCTAGAATTTTTTCAATGTGTATGATAATGTAAACATTTTCATTCATTCTATTATAATTTTTATCATTTTTAATATAGTTTGAGTATCGCGTAGGATGTGTTTGCGGCTGCGATGCTGTGATTACCGGGATCGAATTGTACGTTGGACATCATTCGAGAACCGTTTTTTTTTCTATATGTTATTTGGTTAAAGTGTCTTTGTAAATAATAATATATGGGTGTTTAATTTTGTAAAAAAAAATAACATTGAAGTATTACTCTTCCACTAATTTGACACTTGTGATACTGCCTACAATACCGATAGTGTTAGACACGAATTCTAATAAGTAATGACGAACACTTTTAATCTATTTGATATAAATAAGTATGCCACCAGCCCGTTTGGTCACTATGGCCAAAATCCTTCAGAGAAACTATGTATGATTAAAGTTGAATTTTCAAAGCTTTTTAGGATTTTTTCCTATTTGTGATTTTTAAAAAAAGAGGTTATAAATAACATAAAAAACGTTACTATATAAATTTTGTTTAAAAATGTGGTTTTTGTTCAGAACATTAATTCTGAATGTTTAACAGAGATATGTTAGCGTAATAACATCACTCTGTTAAATGCGAAGATTGTTGTCTAGGGTTACAAATTTTAAAATTGATCTTAACACCCATTAAATACAATAATAATAATAATGTAAACAGTAATAACGCTAATAGAAATCGTATTAGTAATAATATCCATAGGGGAGGTAGAAATTTATAAACAATAATATAGAATAAAATAAATTAATAAATTTATGTGGAAACTACTAAAATATTTTCATTTGAATGGGGACTTAAAGTGGATTCTTAATGTGTTCACACATAGCCTATTAACCAATTCACTGTTTATACCTCACTTTAGGTCCGGCAAGTAATGTCATATGGTAAAAATATAAACATTTGGCAACTCTGTTAATGGAAAACATGTGTTTGATCTAAAAAGTAGTGGCTAAAAATATAAAGATTACAGCAGCCTCTTTTCACTTTTTCACTTTTAACATATTTACTTTCATAGATAAATAAATTGTGTTTATTTTGTAGTAATTATTATATAAATTCTTTGATTTATAATCTATGTAATCTATGAGTTCATGATCATATCCTTTTCTACTATTTTAATTAATGAAATATGTGTGTACACTACTATAATTAATTGGAGGGAAAATTTACCAAAAAAATACCTATTTGAAAATTCCTTTATATACCATATCCGGTAATACCACTCCAGTCGATTTCTGCTTAACATAATTTGACTTGACTAAGGTTTTTATTCTCAGGAGTGCTTGCACTGTGTTGTGTTGACAGTGGAAACCGATTTTGGTGAAACGGAATTATATTTTGGGTTTCTATAAAATTTTTTAATCTTCCCTTAATAACTTTTTCAAGTATATTGCTAATGGAGGATAGAAGACTTATTGGTCTTCATGAAGAAGGACTATCAGATGGTTTGTTAGGCTTTTTAATGGGAATAGCTTCGAACACCTTGAACTTGCTTGGAAAATGATATATACTTAAGTATGTGTCAATAAAGACAGATAGATATTTGATTCCCTGAGATAGGCTGAGATAGGCAATTTCCGAAACATTTATTGAACTATGACTTACAGAGCTAGTATCTAGCAATTGCAATGTACTGTTAACTTCGACATTGTATCAGGGTCACCAAGATTAGATGATATTTTTTCGCTATTTGTGTCATATCCAATATTATTTTGTTTTAAAATTGGATAATTTTTGACCCTCTTTCTCAAAATTTTTCGCTAGATTCTAGAACGGGGAAGAGCCTGTATCTAAAGTAGACAAAAGGTGATCTCACGATCTGTTTCTGAACTTATCTATTTCGTGCTTAATTGTTTTGTTAGGAATTTTCATTTGATATAAAGCTTCTAGATCTCTAAAGCGTTGTCAGTTTCTTCGCATACTATTCCTTTTGCCGTATTATATTCTTCACGTACGCAGGTAACGTTTCTCTTGGGTACGATTTACAGTATTTTTCATTTATAGTATTTTTGAAATGTTCTAGCATAGAACCAAATTGTTCTTCCAGAACAATATTACTTGCATACGGCAATATTAAATGTCTGTCAATGTATCTTGAAAAAAGTTTGCCATTTTCCTTTATTGAAGTCAAACTTCAATAAAGAAAAATCTATTCACATTACTTGTTATTACAAGTTTGACAGGCAAATTCGCTCATAACGATTGCTGGCGGTATCGTTTCGATTGCTGTAAGCTGTGGAAGATCAGTGTGGTCGCTTGGCTATATTATGTCTATTTCGTTTGAGCCTAACTTTTGTAGTAAAATATTACCTCCAACAGTCTCAAGATTGATGCCTACTGTTGAAATCTCCGCCGAGAATGTATTTATGATTGTTCTTAGTGGTTAACCCACGTATATTTGAGCCAAACAGTAATTTCCTATTGTTATCAACACCAGCTAGACCCCGGGAAATAACATGAATAACATATACATATATAACTTTATTTTTTAACTCAATTTCTTATAAAATAATTTATTTTTGCTCTGTCATATGGCAATATATTTGCCACATCGATGAAAACACCGAGAACGTTGTATTAACTGATAACGTTCTAAATCTCATTGGCAAATAATGTCGTTAATCAGGATTATTCTGCGAGTTAGATATTCGCATATAAAAAATTAGCTCGTCCCCTATACGGCAAACTTTTCTTTCTATAATATTTCTATTTGCGTATAAGTCGTGCATGTAAACGTATTTTATATCCACTACTTATTCAATAAAATAGCTAATTTGAGTAAAAATGCTTTCTGGGCTACAATTCTACCACCACTGCATACATATTCGTATATATTAGTACATGTGCACACACAGTTATAACAACATACTATTTGACGTGTGGCATTGTTATTGTGTTTTCCCAATAGGTTTATTAAGGGTAAATACTTGCACTCTAGTATTGTTAAAGGTTTTTGTTCCAAATATTATGAGGGAAATTTTTAAAAAATATGATTTTCTTGGAAATGTAAGCATATGCTTGTTGTAATAAAAAAAAGGAATTTGCAATTTTTGACATTTACGTAAAACATTTGCTTGTGTTTTTTTTTATCTCTTTCTCCCTCTCTCTCTCTGTTATAAATTTGGAAATCGAAAACTTGGTAGCGAATAAGAATTTGTGCCAAAATATTTGGATTTATTTAAAAATTTTTCCAAAAGAAATCCATATGTGTGTTTATATGTTACATACAGTTGGTAAATTAGATGTTTGCAGACTGTATAAATGTTAATAATTAAGTGCCTTATCCATAATAATTTGTCACAGACTTGTAAATGTCCAGTGAAAAGAAAACGAAAGTTGTTCTGCAACATTTTCTTTAAAAAACACTCCGCACATTAATTGCAAAACTGAATTATTTTAAAATAATTCATGCTCTTTTCTAATAAGTATGCGAAAAATAATGTGCACAATAAAATGTAAGCGATTTTTTTTAGAAAAGAAAACAGCATTAAAGTCGTGTTGCGTAATTTTTCAAATATCAAATATATATTTCTTTAAAAATGTTCTAATATTATATTTATGTTGAAAATATATTTACTTATAAATTCTAAATTTATGCAATACCTCAACTTATTTAAACTTAATTTATCGTTTCAGATTCTGTGCTGCAATAATATTTCAGTTTAAATCCCAGGTATTTATTATACTTTAAATACTTTTTTTACTTTTTTTGTGATACATAATATTAAAACCTTTTAAAAATTCATCTTAATCCTTCACCACCAGCCAAAAGTATGAAAAGGAATTCCTGACAAACCAGCAATATGTCTTAATCAAATATTCATAACTTTGTTAAAAGATTATTATTAAATGTTTATTTGCTATTATGAACACTATACAAGCATATGAGGTCTGTTCAATAGAATAGCTTAATGTTCATTTTTCATCAAAAATATTTATTGATTCGACAATTTCTCTTTTGTCCCCTTCAAAACATCCCCCCTTAGATATAATAGACATGTGCCACGTTTTTTTCCAATACTTCAAGCAAATCTCATATTAACTTTTGGGTATGGAATTGATTTCTCTTAGCGATTCGGGTTTTTATCTCTCTATCGTCGCAAAACGCCATCCTTTCATAGGTCTCTTCAATTTTGGGAACAGGAAAAAGTCCCAGGAAGCCAAATCTGCTAAAAGTGGCTGAGGCATGATTATGGTATTCTTTTTGGCCAAAAAATTACGACAAAGCAATGACAAGTGAGCAGGTGCATTATCGCTTCCGGACGTTTTTTTCCTATTTGCTTCTCGCAAGTGGCAAAACTTCTAGATAATACTCCTTATTAACTGTACGACCATGTGGCATGCATCATGAAGCATTACGTCACGGTAATTGATGAAAACAGTGAGCAAAACCTTGAAATTGATGGCTCTTCCATTGGGATGATTGGACTTTGGTTTCGATGTCACCAGTTATAATCCTTTTAGCAAATCTGGATCATCATTAACGTCATTGAACATTTACTGGGCTATTTCCATGCGACGGTTTTTGTGCTCGCTACCACACGCTTCACGCCCGAAATTTGCGAAAAAAGTATATGGTATGAGCCAACCGATAAGCCGACATCTTCTAGAACTTCTCTAATAGTTATTTCACGATTCCCCATAACAATTTTTGTTCACTTTCTCAACATTTTTATCGGTTTTTGATGTGATGGAGCTTCCAGGACGACCTTCTTTGAAAATCTTGTACCATTTTTAAACATTTCTCTTATTCAGAGCTCAATAACCATATTTCAAGTCCATTTGAGCACTTAATTCTATTTTTACATTTTTTACCACGTCTAACTGCTATGCCTCTCACAAAAAAACTCAACTAAAAGCATATGTTTGACACAAGTGGCTCAACATAAAATAAAAAAACTGCTAATCGAATGCACGTAGACCGGGATGTTTCAAAATTCACCTATACAACAGACCTCGTATAAACCAAAATATATTGTATGTTGATACACTTATACTGAAACATACAGGCAACAATCAATATCAAAAATAAAAATCCACCACCTTGTTAATAATTTCGAATGTTGTTGTTGTTGTTATTGTTAATATCAATTTAACATAAATAACTTTTCAATTCAAACTGCTCTTTTTGCTTTTATACTTTTTTTCCCCTTCTTCCACTAAATATACAATTGTTTGGCTATAAAACAAACACGTGCTGGGCACCAGACCAGAGCTCAGTAACAAGAAGATGAAAAAAATTAGAAAACATTTACACAAAGGATTAGGCTTATCCGTCATTGTATAATATTGGACACGTGTTGTTGTTACCAAAATTTCTCTAACTAGATATTGTTGGAGTTTTTGTTTCTAATCCCTGTTTTCTTATTATAATTTTTTTCTTTCATTAAATCAAAATTCAAATCTATCAATTTAAGCTTAAACGTGCAATCATTAGGTGCGTAATGAAAAAGTCTTTTATACTCATATCGAGGTCTTGGGAAATTGTTTAAATAAATTGTTATGTCGTAAAATTTTAGAAGAATTTATGATTTCAATTTTGTTTATTTGCTACTCTTGGTACGAGAAAGTCTCAGAGTTTTTCTATAAGTTGTTTATCCTTAAGGCGTTTTTGTTTCATTTAAAAAACACTCATGTCATATATTTGTGTGTCAATATATTTGAATGTAGACAAGCAGTACTGCCGCTTGTCAATCTTTTGATTTTGCCAAACTAATCATTATACTTGCGTGTGCAACTTTTGGTCCTTAGAGTCAGAACAGAGGTGAAAATTGCGTTTGCATACTTATATAATTGGAATTTGGGAAACTTTTTTCATTTAAATCAGTACTCAGGGGATGGCCTCTACTTATGCAATGCACTGGAAAATTATGCTATGCGCAGAGGAGGATAGGGGGAGGAGTATTTGCAGACATTCGACCTGAATTTCTCCACGCTAGAAGTGATAGGATATACATCAACAGAAAGCTCTTTCCACATACGAGGAGCTCATCGATTGAATGAATGAATTTTCTCTGCAATGCTTAGTGCGATTCACTGTCATATTGACTACAAGTGGATGTGTGCAACCGCATTGCGGTGTAGTCGTAGTGCCGTCAGAATTCTAAGCCGTCCAGTAAAAAGGAGCTTTTAATATGACATATGAATGATGAGATCATGATGCGGAAGCAGTGCAAATTCCAATCATAGCATTGGAGGATATTCTCCTTCCTCTGTATATAGTCCATGATTCTGAGCCTGTCCTCAATATGTTAAGAAAACCTTTTTTTGCAAAGTAAATTATATTTAATTATTTGCTAGTGAATTTGGAAGGCCTAAAGACTAGCCAATTGTCACAAAAAAAAAATTTAGCAAAAGAATTTTAGTAATAATTAATACATTTGTAGACGTATTTCAAATTTTTGATAGAAATATTATAAATTTGACTTCTTAGGAAAATGAATTTATGGACTCTTGGAAGCAGTAAAAACATTGTTCTTTGAGAGTAACTTCCTAACTTCGCTGGAGGGCAACAATCAGTAATTTTGATTGTATCAGAACAGAATTCAGAGCAGAAATATTTTCCACTACATAAAGATTCATACTCGTATATTATCTGTGCCGCAAACACTTTTTAGTCTACTTGCTATAAATCGCATGGACTTTCGTGTCCTTTAACTTAAATGACAGAAATAATATTTTTATTTAAATTTAAAATTAGAAAAAAATAATATTGAAAAGATATTTCACATTTAGAAGATATCCGTCTCTGAACTGACCACTATTTTATTCCAATTGACCCAAATAGGGTGAATTGTAATATAAAGTAGTCAAACGCGGGAAAATAAAGTCGGATTACGCACTATGCAATCGCTATGCATCCATTTTAAGTTTGTGAAACGAAAAATTTTTGAAACAAATACACTCCTGAAATACAATTTTACGGACGGCACGGCGAGGCATTTTACCCGCTTAGGACGAAGAGTGTTTTTTCTCGCCTGCTGAGGTGCAACCATAATTATTAACAAACGTATCTTTTTCATCAAATGAAGCAAAAAGTTTATCTTATACGCACGATTTTTCTCTGTTTCCTTCTATTTCTTAAAATTTGGTTCCCTCTGACCAAACTCATCATTTAGTTTTAATGTTAAAAGCATGAAAACTCTTTAATTTTATAACTTGTCTAATAGGCTAGTAAAATTCATTACCATTAGAAAAGAATATTATCTTTTTAGCAAAAAGAAAAAAAAACAGAGAGTTACACACATTAAAAAAAATAATAAACTTCCTCATGCATTTTGAACAGACAATCAGCCAGAATTTTTGTATTTTAAAAATCTGCACAAAATTTTGTTAGACATACAAAACAGCCAAAACTCAGATTATGAATTTACCGTCTTAGAATAAATGGTTAACGGCTTTTCGAATACAATTTTCTCAACACTATTTGAAGCCAACATGTGTCAAGCCGGAGGCCGGCCAGTCATTTTATTATACATTCAGTCAGTCAGTCAGGCCTACTGCTAGTCTGTGTTCATTGCCACAACTAAATAGAAATAATAAGATTTGTATATAGTTTTGTTTTCTCTGTTGAAAGTGGGGTTATATAGGAAGCAAATGAAATTGATTTCAATGCGAGTCTCTGTGTCTGGCCGTCCTCTAGAGTTACTTTATATACGAGTATGCAAGTGGCAAATTTAACAGCCAAGAAAATTCATTCTTAAATACTTTAAAGTAGTTTGGAGTTACATTTTTAGCATTGTATCTGTTTATCTTGTGTACACAAAACATTAGATAGATATTGTATCTGTGTGTGACTTTGACTTGTTTTATAAGCGTTTGACTTAAAGCCTTTTCCTATCTCTGCCTGTTGTTGGAGTGGCAGCTTAAAGCGTGTAAATGATGGTTTAATTAAATCATTTTTATTTTTCATTTTGCTTTTTATTATTTTTATAATATTCTTTGGTTTTTAAACGCGTAACTCGTTTACCCTGCCTTGTCATCGTCATCATCATCATCATCATCGTCGTCATCGTCTTTGTCAAAAATCGCTGGCAGCCTCATCTTTATAGTCATCATTATGTATTTTATAATGAGCTGTCATTTATCTATTAGAATAATTTTAATATCAAAAACCTCTCATGCTTACTTTGTTAATGATTTTTTAAATGTTTTGCTATTTATTTGGCTTAAGCATTTTCTAAGAATTCTTCTTCAATTGAGTTTTTATCGTTGATGGTGGTCACGATACAGTAAACAGCACAGCAGCGGCCGTGCTATTAACGGCTCTTGAAAAATGTTTTTGGCTTAAAGAACAAGTTTCTTACGCATTATTAATTACTTTTTCTATCATGGTTGCCTACCAATTGTCTCGTCCTAAAAGTTATTCTATTCATTGAACTCACATTTCATTAAATTACAAATAATAAGATTTGTTGTGCGAGTATTTATTATGTGCCCCATGATGTGATAAAATTTTTATTTAACAACCAAATTAAAGTCATAACAAATTAGCCACATCGTTATTTGGAATAATACAAATTGAAATTATATGGTCCTTGAGAATGGCATATTAAGTAAATATCTTCACAGTGGTACTATAGACAATAATTCAACAAGGCTCAGTATCAAAGACCTTTACTCATTATCATGGAGCAAACTAGAGTCACTGGTAGGAATTAAATCCACAGCATCCAGCCTCATAGTCTACCACAATAATCGCTAATCCAGCGTAGTACCCATTCCTAAAAGTAGATGAAAATTACAAAACGGGAAATGGAAGAGATGAGTCACTATTCATGCGATTGGTGCGCATAGATGGAACTGTCTGTGTCGTCATAGAACATTTTCCCCCAGAAGTAATTTAGCCCGCCAGAATTGTATAATCTCTAATAAATAATATAATTGTTATCTTTCTTATTCGTCCAAGAATAATTTTCAAGGGTTGTAGACCTCCTAGCAAATATTCTCCCTATTCACTCCAGCAACTGGGTTCATTGGCAGCCAGCATTGGTAACAAGCGGCCTTTTTTTTAACAACCAACAGTACCGGGTGGGAAAGGGGGAGTTGTTAGATCCAATTTTGAACAAGCAATGTTAACTTTTCAGTTAATGTATTTATGCTTCCTCTTTACATGAATTCTATTTCAACCGCAACGAACTTTTCATGCTTTAATCTCCTTTCTGACGGAAATTTTGATAATATATATGTCTTGACCATAAAACGTGCCGAAAATCTTAAGCTGAAAGTCTATACGACATTTTAAATATTTCATTTGCTATACGTGATCTACACTTTTATCTACATATTTGATGTTTCCTTAAAATTTAAAATAAAACATAAGTTGTCATCAAATGCCATCAAAATCTGCTGAATTGTCCGCACGCCACTAATGTAGGCCTGCTTTTTGAGTTGTACGCGTCAAAACAACCTACGCTTTTGTGTTGTGTAACTTGCAACATACAAGTACTCTGAATCTACTTTTTTTTTTGAGAAATGCGTGTAACGCGAAAAACCATATATATATATATATATATATATATATATATATATATATATATATATATATATATATATATATATATATATATATATATATATATATATATATATATATATATATATATATATATATATATATATATACATATATATATATATATATATATATATATATTGTTTTCTGATTTTTTTTAATTTTGGTATTATTCATACTCCGACGCATTTTTTTGTTGAACAGCTAATCTGAATAAATAGATATGATCAAAGAGCACGATCATCTTAGAAAGCACATTCAGTTAATGCGGCAATACTGCATGTAAATATCACCAATGTACTGTAGTTACCAGGGATCGGATTTTCATGTAAATTACAATTATTATTAAAAGTTTAAAAAGTGCTTAAAAATATGCATTTATCCACGAAATATGCTCCATTTATCATTTTGCAAATATTCATATTTTTTCTAGTTTCCAAAAAAAAATTTAAAAAAAAAATTAAAACAAACAAGTAAAATTTAAAATCTATTCTAACTTATTTGCAAGCAAATAAAGTCCACTTATAGAAACTTGAGTATTTCCAGGATCTAGGTTAGGTTAGGTTAGGTTAATTGGAGGGTTGTGATAGCCCATGTCATACGACATACACTTAAGCCAGTGAAGGCTTGCTGTGTGCTCCCTTTAATTATCAAACACAACTGCCAGAGTTCTGCGGCACGATTTGAACCTGGGACCTTCGCACTACGAATCTAGTACACTACCTACTAGTCTACGAAGGTCAGTCAGGATCTAGAACGCGAAACTCGTTCGCTTGTAAAGTGTGATAAAATAAAGAAATCTTACTTTTTTCCAGTTATTAACACTGTGTTTCGTGTAAAATGTAGCTTTTGTTGTTTCTAACATATAAGCAATAATTATAGTATCAAGAACGGTATAAAGTTTTCAACTCGTCTCCGGTTGCATCTTGAAAAGTTAAATTTGCTAATTTAAAGAAGACTTCTAAAAAATCGGTCTTTCATAACATCTCGAGCATGACTTCAAATCCAGTGAACAGGATCCAAAAAAGAGAACATCTTGCAATGAAAAGCCTATGAAGGTCGTTGTTTTAATTAACGTCTTAAGAAGAGAATTCTTGTTATATTTTACCTTTGATGTTAAGTTATATATCTCTATTCCAAGATGTCATCTGACTTTTTTACTATTTATAAATTAACTCCAGGCCTCCATGTACATATATCTTGATCTTCACTTTGAATTCTACATTAATATCCTTATTAATGCTTTCAGTGACAACCAATTAATACAAACACATGTTACTAACTGTCTACATATAACTTTCTTTGTCCTTGTTCAAATTCGACGATTTATTGAACTCAATGCCCCCTTGTAAAATATTATATCTATATAAATAATCCATTAAAATAAAGATATGGCTTAATAAAACTATTACAAACATTTTCCTTCAAACCTCTACACATGTTTCAAAAAAAAAAAAAAAAAAAAATAAGTTTAAACTACACTCCATTAAATTAATCAACTCAATGAAGCATTTAATGCAACACGTTTCAGTTGTTGTTCTTCTTCTGCTCCTGGCACATTTGCCAAATAAACTCTATACAACAAGTACAACAAACAAATAAACAAAAACAACCCTGAATGCTTAAGAACTTTGGCAAACGAAAAACTATTAATAAGACCTTTCCTCCAGCTAAAGCCAAAGTAGCTCATAAAATATCAAGCGTGAGTGATAGACGGAGAGGGTGAGAGAGAATTGAAAAAGGAGAACACGTGCTTGACAACAAACACAAATGGAAAATATGCATATATACAATAGTACTTAATAAATGTTGCAACAAAAGTTTAAAAAAATACTACTTACTTTTACATTCATTGGCATCACGTGTCGTGGCACGACCCCAGGGACGATCGAAATGAAATGGTTTGCAACGTTCACAATCGCGGCCGGCGGTATTGTGCTTACATTCGCAGGTCAATAAGCCATTATGATCTGTTATACACTTAGAGGCATGACCATTGCATTTGCAACGTCCGCCTACCGAGAAATCCGATACAGCATAGTGTAGGCCAGAACTGGCAGCCAATGCTGTTGACGAGCCTCCTATTATTGAGTTGGTTTGATCGAGGGCATTGATGTTTAGGGAATTCGGTTCACTGTATTTGCCTGACTTGGTGTCTGAAGACTTTTCGCTGGGATTATCTAAAGTGAGGAGAGCGTTTGAGTCGGGCATTTGTAAGCGGTGGAAAATTACTTTTATATCGGTGGCTGTTACCCAGTCCTGGAGAACTGGTGAAGCATCTAAATCTTTAGCTGAAGGTCTGCCCTCAAGGGTACTAAAGGCTATGCGAGATCCCTGCAAGCCACCCATTATGTCGCTTGTATGACGATGCGAGTCTGTACATCTGGCCTCTTGTTCGTTGTGTTTATTAATCGTTGCACGATTAGCACGGCCATATACTCTCCTGCATTGTGAGCTATAGAACTGGAAAGGTTGCCAGGTTTTGCCATAATCAGAACTCTTATATATGGCTATGGAGTCGGGCTTGGGGGCCTTGGGGCAAAACTGCAAACTAACATAAGTAAGTTCATATTTTTTGCCCAGCGGCAGAGTTAAGGTGACATTATCGGGCGGTGCATTTGGGTTTGTGACTGGAGCTACCGGTTCCGATCTCCAGCACGTGACATTATTGGGATTATTAAGATCGGTTAAGGCTACCGAAGAGAATCTTTTTTGTGGATTGGTGTTATCACATATACTGCAAGTCATATCCTGAGACATGCTGCCGGTTAATGTAGACGCTGCCATTTCGCAATATCTTTGTGGCTTATCCATGCCACAAGTACTAGTGACCATGACGGGGGCTCCATAGGCAGCATTTACAAAATCTGGTATACATTTGCGGGCCTTATCATCGTCGTAGCAGGGATCTGAAGGAGCCTGTGCAGCAAACATTTTCAAGTACACATCGCTAGGGATGGCTGCGACTAACGATAGACTTATTAGTGCCAGCCAAAGCACTAGCGAGGGATATATCAACTTTGGTATCATGGCGTTAGGCGGATTTAGTTTTAATTTGTGTTTCACTAAGAGGATCTTAGCAGATTTTTGATTTTTTTTTTTTCAATGAAATTGTCTTAAAAATTGGTTTTTGGAATTTTAGCCATTTTTCAATTTATGGTTGGTAAAAGTAAATTTAATTTAATTCTTAATATATGCAATTACATGGATTATATTTAAAAACTTTTTGTCATTTATATTCATATATATGTTATTTAAAATAGAGTACATATATTTATGTTTTTAAGCTTTTTATATGTATGTTTGTTTTTTATATTTGCATTCGATTATTTTCTAAACATTCTTTGTTGTAAGGTATTTGTGCAACTTTTTGGTGTCATTTTTTATTGCTTTTCACTATCGAGCGTCGTTGTTTTTTGAAATATTATTTTATAAATTTTAATAATGGACTTTTTATTTTAAACTGAATTCTTCGGCTGTTATTGTACAAAATAAATAGAATTGAAAAAGTTGTTATTATTGTTATTATCATCATTATAATCATATATCGACGTCGACGTCACACCAAGTCGACATGAATATATTGGCAATTGTGGGATCGTTATCGAGAACAATTAAATATTATAGATAGGATATTACTACTACTATGTCTTATAAAATTACAATTGGCCATCAATTTTAGTTAATTATTGCCTACAACGAGTTCAGAACTGCTGTCTTTTTTTACTGTCGAGTTGATGTGACGTCGACGCGATAATCATAATAATAGGGATTATGTTTTTATTGGATTGAGGTAAATATAGATTATTGCATTCACAGAGGGTCATCAAAATTTGTTATATGTCGGGCTCACCTTTTAAGTTCACCGACAAATAACCTCGTTTCACCGTTGGCAGCACTCGGGCGTGAAATCATTGCCCGGAGAAAAGAGGTTTCTTAGTCTGTATACGTACGAGTTTAAGGTGAGCCCGCCATATCGCTGATTGTGATGACCCTCAGTGAATGCAGTAATACATTTTTATCTCCTTCCAAAGAAAAAGAAATTATGATCATTATTAATATTATTTTTAATATTATTATTATTATTCTTGTGATTATGATTATTATTATTATTACTATTATTATTATTATTATTATTATTATTATTATTATTATTATTATTATTATTATTATTATTATTATTGTTAATTCTTTTGAGTTTTTTTTTATTCTTTATTCAAAAATAAAAACAACTCTCAATAGAATTAATAAGACTTGAACATAATCCGTACTTCTTTTTTACGTTCTTATTTTTCCCACATTTTGGCGTGAGAATTACCGCGTCTGCATAATTCGTAATACTTGAACAAAATCCGTACCTCTTTTTTACGTTCTTATTTAGGCGTGAGAATTACCGCGTTTGCATAATTCATAGCTAAATTAAAACAAAATTTTTATTTACACGTACTAAATCAAATAACTAGTCAGACGTTGGAGAAATTTGATATCTGTTTGGGCTTTACTGTCAGTGAGAAAATAATTTGTTTATTTAATTCACCAGCCAGACAGTTATGAAATCCAATCTCTGTTCTCTGCTAACGGTGGGAAAATAATTAGTGCATCAGAAGAATGAACGGTTTCCAGCCTGCTAAAAATTAAAATTTTTTACTTT
The DNA here is from genome assembly GCA_963681545.1 of Germaria angustata. NCBI lineage: Eukaryota > Metazoa > Arthropoda > Insecta > Diptera > Tachinidae > Germaria > Germaria angustata. Next base: position 57,611,748 of record OY813001.1, on the reverse strand, counting down.
TTTTTTTGTATTGTATTTCTATTTGTATTTGTATTTCGTTATTATTTGTGTTTGTAAATTTCTTCTTTAAATACCATAAGTTTTTAATAAAATTTGTGATTGCACGATTGTCATTCATTCAGCAAACATCTGAATTTCATTTTTTCCGACAAGTCAGTTTACGTTGTTCTTGTGTACCACTTGAACAACTGAACCGATAATAATCGCTTGAATTATCCTGGTGAACTACTAGGATAATAAACCCCTACGAACAGTAATAACTTGGTGAAGCACCAAGTTATACATCTCGATAAAGTTGAGCAAGGCAAACGAGCCTGCGCTTAACATTTTGGCGACCGTGACAGGACATCGGGTTTAGGAAAACCTAAAGTCCTTCAAGCGAACAATTTAAACCCAAAATATCAGCGGCCAACCACAAACTACAGGCGCTTAATCACAGACAACGTTGCATCACAACTAACAAGCAGCTTACTCCAACTCTCAATTAACCTCTATAGGGCATCAACAAAGCAATATGGAAACCGCAGAGCAGCTTCTTCACCAACTAAAGGAGATCGGCGAGCGTATCGCCACCATCATCCGCAACTTTACCAAGGACCCAGCTAGCCGCAAAACCCCAGCGTACTACAAAGAACGATTGGCCCGGCTGACTACAGCTTGGAAAGAATTCGATGAGGCAGATACCAAATTGCGGACTCTAAAGGATATTGATATGGAAGATGAATACTTCACTGCAGACCGCTATAGTCAAATCCAGTCAATGGCATCCAAATATATAGCGCTGATGGAACGCGAGCACACTAACCAAGGTAAGGGAGCAATCGCCAAAAACCCTATTGATCTACCGCCAAAAGGGGGCGACCAGTCCGAAATCATTAACAACCCCCCATCCACGAAACCTCAACCTACAAGTGGCCACGATGGTTTAATCAGCCGCTCCCTAGGAAAGATGGCAGCGCTGGATAGACAGCTAGAAGGCCTTCAGTTGCAATCAGGTCAGGATGGGCCTTATTACGATGTTAAAAAGGCCACCATCACCAAACTATGGCAACAGCTAGAACTACTTAATGATGAAGTATTAGATAAATATTTCGATCCAGACCTCGCCGGTTATGACACAAGCAGATACATCCACCTCGAACAAGCCGCTCAGTTAGCGATCATCCAGCTTACCGCGGCTAACAACAATCGCCTCTCATCCACAGAGACTATGGCTAGACCATCTACCCTACCATTACCCACAATCACTCTCTCGAAATTTGAAGGTGATTATATGAAATGGACATCGTTTTCTGACTTATTTAAGAAAACTATTCATGAGCAACAGATGTCAGACGCTCACAAAATGTTTTATCTAAAGACCAACGTTACTGGTGAAGCAGCGAAGCTTATTAATCATCTCGCTGTTACTGGAGACAATTACATAGCCGCTTGGCAGTTACTACAGGATCGATATGATAATAAACGACTACTAGTGGCAACAGCGGTTCAGAGACTGCTAGACCAACCATCCGGTGCATCGACGTTAATGGCCATTAAGCGATTGCACGATACAACGAGAGAATGTCTGGCTGCTCTTTCTAATATGGGGCTCGAAATCTCGACATGGGATCCACTCCTACTCCACCTTCTGGTAAAAAAGTTGGACAAAACTGTATACACTCAATATGAGCAATCGATACTCAACCCAAAGGAAATGCAACCAGTCAGCCAATTTCTTACCTTTCTGGAGAACTACTTCCACACTCTGGAGGCAATAGGACACAAAGATAAGACAGTTTCTCCTGCTAGCAAAACATGCACGCTTACGGCACATCCCCGCCATGAGAACCAACGATGCCTGGTTTGCAAGCAAGAATATCACCCATTGTATAGATGCAGAGAATTCATCCAGCTAAGCCCTGTAAATAGACTAAACTTGATACAGAAACATAAACTGTGTGTTAATTGTTTTGGTCACAATCATTTGACCAAACAGTGCACAATTTTAGGCCGCTGCCAAAAATGTGGAAAAATGCACAACACCCTTGTACACTTGGAACAAGCCCCACAAAAGAATTCAATATCCAGGAAGCGTAACAAATCAAAGGCGGAAACAGAGTCAGCCAATGAAACAGTTACAACGAATAACTCCACGACGCAACACGCGACATCTCTAGTCAGCACACCAACAGAAGCTGAAAGCATGGCGGGAAGTGACACTAACAAAAGACCATATGTTCTACTGGGAACAGCGTTGGTAAAGGTCAAGGCTAATGGTCTGAAAACTGAATGCAAGGCAATCCTTGATTCAGGATCACAAGTCAATTTGATCACAGAACGATTAGTCAACCGGCTTGGACTCCCAGCACGGACTACTTCTGTTTCAATCAACGGTATTGGAAAAAACCGTACCAAGGTTCAACACCGAGTCAACATTACGCTACAATCTCGGCTCAACAATTTTTCAACACGGCTTGAAGCATTCGTATTGCCGCAAATTATTTCCCCTCAACCCGCTCAATCGCTTACAATCGACAGGTGGTCAATTCCTAGCAACGTAGCATTAGCGGACCCAACCTTCAACCGTCCAGAAAAAATCGATATTTTGTTAGGGGCGGAATATTATCATCAACTACTCAAGATCGGACAACTCAAATTAGGCAAGGACCTTCCACTGCTACAAAATACAGCCTTTGGATGGATCGTATCGGGTAAAGTATCTGGTGAAAGGCTCTCATCAGGAATCTGCGGAGTCTTAACAGAAGAGGATAAAATGAATACAGCTATTGAGCGATTTTGGAAACTCGAGGAGGTTGAAGGAAGAGAGCAAAATTTATCACCTTTCGATGCACAGTGCGAAGCACATTTCAATCAGCATACCACACGTGACCATGAAGGTCGATTCATAGCACGACTGCCGTTTTGTGCTGAACCATCTTTATTAGGGTCCTCACATAGTATCGCATTCAACCGGTTCCTCGCACTAGAACGTCGATTATCAAAAGACGCTTCATTGAAGGAACAATATGCGCTATTTATGAAAGACTACGAAACAATGGGGCACATGTCGAAAATCAATATAGACGAAGTAAAGGGGCATACATACTTTATTCCTCACCACTGCGTTTTGCGACCCGAAAGTAGTACTACTAAACTCAGAGTAGTTTTCGATGCGTCAGCAAAAACGTCTACAGGAAAATCCTTAAATGATATTCTCCACACTGGACCACCGCTACAAAATGATCTATTTACGGTTCTATTGCGATTTCGGCTGCCCCGTTTCGTATTCACAACAGATATCGAAAAAATGTACCGCCAAATCTATATCCACCCCAAGGACCGACAGTACCAGATAATCCTCTGGCGAAATAATGCCTCTGAGCCTATTAGTTATTTCCAGTTAAATACCGTTACCTATGGTACTAGACCAGCACCATATCTGGCGATCAAATGTTTGAAGGAAATAATCCAGGATAATAAGATGCAAGCTCCTTTGGCAGCCAGTTTCTTGGAAAAGAACTTTTATGTCGATGACGGGCTGGGTGGAGCTGATAGCCTGAATACAGCCCTAGAAACTCAGCGCCAGCTGCAAGACGTCCTGGCCAAGTACGGATTCCATTTACGAAAATGGTGCGCTAATAATGCCCAGCTGCTCCGCAACATTCCCAGTTATGACCAAGAAGTCAGTCTTGACTTCTCAGACGAAACTGATTACACTAAAACACTGGGATTGGTATGGGTACCTAAAGATGACCTACTTAAGATCAAGGTCAACATTCAAACAATTAAAGCCGTGACTAAAAGAACAGTCACATCAGACTTGGCGCGAATCTTTGATCCACTAGGAATACTGTCGCCAGTAGTTGCCAGAGCAAAAATGTTTATCCAGGAATTATGGACCTTGAATCTCTCATGGGACGAGGCTGTTCCTTCAGAATTTGACTCACGCTGGCGAACCTTTCGAAGCAATCTAAGCGAACTTGAAAGCTTTCAAGTGCATCGGCATATCTATAAAGGAGTTCTTCCTAGCAAGACTCAACTTCACGTTTTTACCGATGCCTCCGAAAAGGCGTATGGCGCTGCAATATATGTGAGAACAATTCTACCAAACAAAACAATAAGAGTATATTTGTTATGTGCGAAATCACGGATAACTCCACTCAAACAGCAAACACTGCCTAGACTGGAACTATGTGCCGCACAATTGGGTGCTAACTTAGCTGCAAAAGTGAAATTAGACTTGGATATGAATACAACGCCAACATTCTATTGGTCCGACTCAAAAATAGTCTTATCGTGGATAAATTCAAGATCTTCTTCCTTTCATACATTTGTGGCTAATCGAATCGCTTCAATTCAAGAAAACACGCTACCTGAGCAATGGCGTCATGTAAGTTCTAAAGATAACCCAGCAGACATCATATCAAGAGGACTGGATCCACAACAGTTACAGCATACACCCCAATGGATGTATGGGCCATTTTTTCTTCATGGAGACGAGAAACATTGGCCTCCCAGTTTTGGCCTAGATCCTAATTTGCCGACCCCTGAACAAAAGCAAGGATCATACATCTCACTCATTGCTGTCAATAGTGAAAACCTTTTGCACAGCATCAATCACCGAAATTCACTAAAAAGGCTCCAACGTATCATAGGATACATTTTAAGATTCATTAAAAATGCCAGAACCCCCAAACCCGAGCGACAAACCCAACAAACTCTCACACCTATTGAACTTCACGATGCGCTTGCCATCATTGTTCGAACCACCCAACTATGCACATTCACAGAAGACATTCAACAGCTGCAACAGAAAAAGGACCTTAAAGGATCGAGTCAAATAAAAAGCTTATCCCCATTTTTAGACGAATATAACATTCTAAGAGTCGGAGGCAGATTAGAAGCATCCACGTTATCATTCAATGCCAAACATCCAATGTTGCTTCCTTATAACGACACAATAAGTAAACTAATATTTGAGTCAATACATAGGGAAAACAAACATTGTGGCCCTGGAGCACTTCTAGCAATCGTAAGACAACGTTTTTGGCCCATTAAAGGCAAACATTTGGCTCGGGAAACTGTGCATAAATGTGTGCAATGTGTACGAGCGAAGCCAAAACTTCTGCAGCAAATTATGGGAAACCTTCCAGAAGCAAGAGTAATACCAGCGAGACCCTTTATTAATGCAGGAGTTGACTACTGTGGTCCAATCTGGGTTCACTTCAAAACCCGAGGAAAGCGACCCCAAAAGGCGTATATTGCAGTATTCTGTTGCTTTTCCACTAAGGCGGTCCATCTGGAGCTTGTAACAGACCTTACAACCGACGCTTTCATTGGAGCACTCAAAAGATTCATCGGCCGAAGGGGTCACTGTCAGCATCTCTACAGTGACAACGCAACAAACTTTGTGGGAGCTCGCAATCAATTAGAAGAGTTGTCAACTGCTCTTTTCGCCACAGCTGCTCAAGAAAAAATTCAACAAGAGTGTGCCAGCAAAGGCATCAGTTTTCATTTCATACCTCCACGAGCCCCGCACTTCGGCGGACTATGGGAGGCTGCAGTCAAGTCCGCAAAAAAGTTACTTGTTAAAGAAATGGCAAACGCGTCTCTGACCTATGAAGAAATGGAAACCGTGATCATAGAAGTCGAAGCAATCCTTAATTCGAGACCGATTGCACCGTTGCCGAATAGTCCTAATGATGAGGCTGCACTAACACCAGGCCACTTTTTGATTGGTGAACCGCTTACAGCACAAGTAGATGCAACAGCCAGGTCAACTCCAACAACTCTTACAAAACGATGGGAGTTAGTGTCACAAATAAAGCATCAATTTTGGAAACGATGGTCGCAGGAATACCTCAGTGAACTCCAGCAGCGAAACAAGTGGCAAACCAAGGCTCAAAATTTGCAACGGGGTACCATAGTTATAATTAAAGACAACACACCAGTCATGAAATGGCGTCTTGGAAAAGTAACTGAAATTTACCCCGGTCCAGACGGACTTGTCAGAACAGCGGATGTAAAAACATCTGATGGTATCCTTAAGCGAGCAATTCACTTGCTGGCTCCTCTTCCTGTGGAGCCACCAGGAACCAATGTTAGCAATAACACAACAGATGAGAAACGAAAAAGAGACAGCTCACCCAAGAACAAAACCATAAATGAACCACCCTCAAAACGTTGTACTCTAAACGCAACAGGTCTGCTAGTACTCATAGCATTATTTCTCCCTCTAATCCTATGTCAACAAGTGACGTACACCCAAATCACCAGCAACCCTGGATTGCATTTCGAAAATATTGGCCAAGTTAAACCTGTCATCGCTGAATGGAAGCTCCTTATTTATTTTGAGCTGACACCGTTCTATAACGAATTAGAACTTTTAATGAACGGTACCTCTGCGCTGAAAAGGGCCTGCGATTACTCATCCCTTAATCATCAATGCAACGGACTTCTATCCCATTTTCAAGATCTCAAAAATGAAATGGAGCACGGTTTGGAAAATTTCATAAAAAGGAAGCGACGAGGAGCAATAGACATCGTTGGAAATATAGCAAGCTCCTTGTTTGGCGTTCTAGACTCCAAATATGCAGCAGAAATGACGGATACTATTAATAGTATAAAAACCAACGAAGCCCACTTGCAAAGCCTTCTTCGGAATCAAACATCGTTTATCGACTCGACTCTGAATCTCATGAAGCAATCGGAACAACGCACGCAAGATAACTTCGAAAAAATGAACGGTAAAATAAATAAACTACTCTACCTCACAACCAATGACAGTTACCATCGATCGGAAGTCATTTTATCACTGAGTGTCCAGTTACTTACAATTGCTAATAATTTACAAAAAATGCACACATCTATGATCACATTGTTAGCGGACACTTACCATGGTCGAATTAGTCCGGTTCTACTAACCCCACAACAATTTTCGGGTGAAATCGATAACATAAAGGCAAACCTTCCCGCAGATCTAGTACTTCCAGTTGCAGACATTATTCATTTATATGGTGTAGTCACGGCTCATGCAGCAATCTCAACTCAGCACATTATTTGCACCTTGTTCATCCCTCTAGCCCATCAAGGGCAATATGACCTATTTTATATTACTCCAGTACCACAGCTAATGAACAACTCTTTAGTGGCTATCATACCAACCACTAAAATGATGGCTCTCAACGCTCATCGTGACGAATATTTCCCTCTAGATGAATCGAAGCTAAGGACCTGCAATAAACTTGAGCATAACATTTTCTTATGCCCACACATTCAAGCTGCATATCATAAAGGCTCTCCTATTTGTCGCTGTGAGATACATTTATTCAACAATGAATCCGACTCAAGCTGCAACATAGAGTTGATAAACAGCAATAACGTATGGTACCAACTTTATAACAAGAACCAGTGGCTGCTCGCAACTCAACAGCAACTAAAACTAAGCACAGTATGCAAGGGTGAAAGCAGTTCACAATTGCTGGAAGGTACTGGGTTGCTCACGCTTCCCGCAGGGTGTGCAATGAAAAATGATGTTATTACCATATACGGGCATCGAACCATCTCATCAAACTTGCATTCATCATATACAAGCAATGGGATGTCATTCCTTCACCTCCAAGAAAGCGTAAACAACATGACACAACCCCTGTCATATGCTTCGACAATTGAAAAGATAACCCATCTGCAGAATGAGGTCAGGGCACAACGAAAAGAATTTCCTCTCGCAAGAACCCATAAAATACATAGCTTAACCATCAGCTATGTTGGACTAGCCTTGATTTTAGTTGTGATAGTGGCCCTGATAGCAAGGCAAAGGTTGAAGAGAAGACGTGAACCGATCCCCGAAGCACCACAACCGTCTCCACGATCCAACTGGAATGTTTCATTGGAACCAACAACGTAATCCACTTCAAAATATGTAAATTGCCGGAGATCGCTCATTCGCACTTTTCAATCCCCTTGGGGCCGCAATATGTTAATTCTTTTGAGTTTTTTTTTATTCTTTATTCAAAAATAAAAACAACTCTCAATAGAATTAATAAGACTTGAACATAATCCGTACTTCTTTTTTACGTTCTTATTTTTCCCACATTTTGGCGTGAGAATTACCGCGTCTGCATAATTCGTAATACTTGAACAAAATCCGTACCTCTTTTTTACGTTCTTATTTAGGCGTGAGAATTACCGCGTTTGCATAATTCATAGCTAAATTAAAACAAAATTTTTATTTACACGTACTAAATCAAATAACTAGTCAGACGTTGGAGAAATTTGATATCTGTTTGGGCTTTACTGTCAGTGAGAAAATAATTTGTTTATTTAATTCACCAGCCAGACAGTTATGAAATCCAATCTCTGTTCTCTGCTAACGGTGGGAAAATAATTAGTGCATCAGAAGAATGAACGGTTTCCAGCCTGCTAAAAATTAAAATTTTTTACTTTTTTTTTTGTATTGTATTTCTATTTGTATTTGTATTTCGTTATTATTTGTGTTTGTAAATTTCTTCTTTAAATACCATAAGTTTTTAATAAAATTTGTGATTGCACGATTGTCATTCATTCAGCAAACATCTGAATTTCATTTTTTCCGACAAGTCAGTTTACGTTGTTCTTGTGTACCACTTGAACAACTGAACCGATAATAATCGCTTGAATTATCCTGGTGAACTACTAGGATAATAAACCCCTACGAACAGTAATAACTTGGTGAAGCACCAAGTTATACATCTCGATAAAGTTGAGCAAGGCAAACGAGCCTGCGCTTAACAATTATTATTATTATTATTATTATTATTATTATTATTATTATTATTATTATTATTATTATTATTATTATTATTATTATTATTATTATTATAATTATTATTATTATGAAGTGTCCGTGTGGAGTTATTCCAGTCTCCCATCGGACGCGTCCCCAGGTGGCGGATAGGGGAACTCTCGGCTGATCTTCAAATCTGCAGGGAAGGTGGCAATTAAAATACCACCCGCGGACCAAAATCCTGGACAGCTGTTTCACCACGCCTGGTGCGGCTGAAGATGACGGAAAATGGAACGTTTGTGGCTTACGAATATGTCTCACGATCCTGATCCGACTGCCATGGGCTGACGGCTGCAGTATTCCATCACCTTATTATGTAGGAGTGACATCCGCTGAAACGGCTGGTGGGCTAATGCTGCAGTCGCCCCCGTCCCGTTAAAACTGTGGCGAGGCTCTGAGTACGTTCTACATGCGTCGCCGCCGAGGTGGCCGTACAGGTGCAGTTGAGAATGACTCCTGCTTTTTTGCGCCGAGATCCTGGCTCTGAACACAGGTACTCATAAGGCCCTGTGTCAACCCTTGCGTGGACCTCACTGATTTCAAAGGGACCCACGGGGATCGTTTGAGGCGACTGTACAAACGCGTAAGGATAGCGGCTCAGAGCGGGGACCCAACAAAGATGATTTCTAGCAATAATAACAACAGCAAATGTAAACGGACAATTGATAAAATGAATGAAAAGACGAACGAAAAAACGAATGAAGGGAAAAGCGAAGAGAAGATTAGGGAAATTAGCGAGCGCGGCGCGGCACCGGATGCAGCCTTCCGAAGAAGCAGCCTGCTGTCTAGATCGCCACCTGCAAAATGCGCAACGCCCACAGGCAATGCGACACGTGCTATTAGCATGGATGCTGCGATCTCACCCATTGCACCTGCTCGACTCCGGACGAACACTGGCACCAATAAGGGAAGTACTCCCAGTGCCAATTCCGGAGACCCCAAAGAGACGGTGCGAACCACACCGACTAGCACCTACGCATCACGAGCGGCTCTAACTTCTGTCACTCCGGCAGGTGAGGACACATTTCGCGCATCACGCGCAGTCCAAAAGGGGGCCGTTACAGGCAATTCAACAGGCGGCTCGCCTCGACTGGAGCTAATCCAGAAGATGCGAAAAATGGAGGAAGAAGCGATTATGCAATGCAAATCGCTAATAAGCAATATGCAACAGGTGTTTAACCGGCAAAAGAACATCAGCATTGATGTCAAGACCGGTGTTGCCAAAATGTCCGAGCTGCTGGACGTCACGTTAAACTATAGGCGCGCGTGGAAGGCGGCGGAAGGGGAAAGGTTGCTTTCGAATCGACACGAAGTGGGCGCTACGCGGCAGACTGAACGCGATTCAACCCCGGTGACGGCGAACCCCAAAAGAACGGCCACTAGCCCTGCAATGCCCGAAAAGAGCAAAAAGGCTAGGTCGAAAGAGCCCAGTGGGGACATAATTGAGCTCCCTCATGGGGGAGAAGAAAAATGGCGAACCGTCGCAAAAAAGGGGAAGAAAAATAAGAAAAAGAAAAAACCGGTCGAACGGAACAAAAAGAAGAACGAGCGGCAACAGCGCGCGAAGTCGGAAGCGGTAATAATTAAACCCGCGGCGGGTCATAGTTACGCGGAAGTTCTAAAAGATCTGCGTGACAAAATAAAGACGGACGACTCGGTTAGCATAAAGACAGTTAGGAAAACGCAGACCGGAGCCATCCTCCTTGAACTCGGAAAAGGGCAACAAGTTAGGCCGGATTTCGTTCAACAGTTGAGGAGTACCATAAAGGATACAGCCTCCGTCGCGGAACTAAAGCCAAAGGCGACTATCGAGATAAGAGATCTCGATTCGCTTACCCTTAAGGAGGAGGTAGAAACAGCAGCCCAGAAGCTGCTCGGAAACCCAGGGGAGCAGATCCATATAAGGATCACCGCACCGAATGTGAGAGAGCAGGTACGGGCCTTCCTCACCCTGTCAGCCGAAAGTGCTGCAAAACTCCTTGAGGTTGGCTATATAAAGATTGGGTGGGTCCGAGCAAGGATGCGATTGTGCGAGGACGTTAGGAGATGTTTCCGATGTCTAGGAACGGGGCACGTACAGGCAAAATGTTCAGGTTTAGACAGGAGGAACGCTTGTATTAGGTGTGGGGGGTCGGGACACAAAATGAAGGACTGTAACGAAACCCCCAAATGTGTCCACTGCGCGGATGCAAAACGCGACCGGACTGACCATCTTCCGGGATCGAAGAGATGCCCACTGGTCAGGAAACGATGAATGTGCTTCAAGCAAATATGCACAGAAGTCGGACGGCAGACGCTCTGATCGAGCAAATTGCCGCTGAAAATAGGGTAGACGCCGTCATTATTTGCGAACAATATAGACGAATACCCCGAGGGTCCTGGTACGAGGATGAAACAGGCACGGCTGCTCTGTGGCTACCTAGCGGCAGTAAGCTCGCGGTCACGCAGTTCGGGGGAGGCCACTGTTACACGTACGTTCGGACGAGACATTACACGCTAATGAGCTGCTACCTTACCCCTAGTGATAGCATAGGCCAGTTCAGGACAAAACTAGACCTGATCGAGGATAGGGTTAGGGAAATAGGCGGACCGTTTATAGTAGCGGGTGATTTCAATGCCAGGGCTGTAGAATGGGGGGACCGGACAACGAACTCACGCGGAAGAAACATTTTAGACATGGCTGCTAGGTTAGGTTTGATAGTGGCAAATACCGGTAATGCTACTACTTTCAGAAGACCGGGATGTGAAGACACCACCCCAGACATCACTTTGGTGTCCGAAAGCTTGGCTATAAGTGTTGAAGGGTGGAGAGTATTGGAAGACTTCACTGGTAGCGATCACCAGTATATTACCTTCCAGACCACGGAACGAACGGACTCTGACCGGACGCAAAGAAGGAGAGGCACACGCAAGTGGAATGCAACTAAGCTGAACCACGAAAGATTTCTAAGCAATTTCGACGGGGTCTCAGCTGCGCACACCATTAGTGATGCTGACTCCATGGCAACGGCATTGAAGCAGCGCATAGTTCAAAGCTGTGAGGCATCCATGCCCCGTGTAACGCAACATTCTAGAAGACAGGCTGCGTACTGGTGGACGCCAGAAATAGCTGAGCTCAGACGAATCTGCCTCCGCAACAGAAGGAGATACACCAGAGCCCGGCGAAATGGCGAGGCATCCATGGAGGCCGAAGAATTCAGACAATGCCGAAAAGCACTGAAATGGGCGATTATTAGAAGCAAGAAGTTGAAATGGGAAGAACTTCGGAACGATCTGAACAGCAACCCCTGGGGACTCGGCTATAAGATCGTTACGAGGAAGCTAAACGCTAACCATGCTGCTCCGCATATAGGGAACGATATCAACCACATCGTGGATAACTTGTTCCCCATGCACCCTCCACTGCACGATGAACGCGAAGTCCTTGCTGATGGGATACACACGCCCTTCACTGAAGAAGAGCTAAAAATCGCAGCTAGAAGCCTTAAGAGGGGTAAAGCCCCCGGGCCTGACGGAATACCAGCGGAGACACTCATACTTTTAGCCGAAAATCGGCCAGACGCTCTGCTCGAAGTGTATAACGCTTGTATTGCCCAAGGCACTTTTCCCAAAGAGTGGAAAAGACAAAAGCTCATACTGATTAGCAAGGGAAGAGGCGACCAAACGCAACCATCAGCTTACCGCCCTCTATGCATGTTAGATAGCACAGGCAAACTATTGGAGAAGCTTCTGCAACGCAGATTAGCAGAATCCATCGAGGCAGCCGGAGGACTATCGGAGAGGCAGCACGGCTTTCGACCTGGAAGATCGACTCTTGGTGCCATTGAGGATGTAGTGAGAAGTTTTGAAAACGCACAGAACGGACGCTCCTACCCGAAACGTATAATCGTCCTAGCTACACTTGATGTACGCAACGCTTTTAATAGCTTACGATGGGCAAATGTTATCAAGGCATTGCGGGAAAGATTCCGCATACCTAGATATCTTATGAGAATTCTCCAGAGCTATCTTAGGGATCGTAAACTTATATACGACACACCAGACGGCCAGATAGTTAGAACGATTACATCGGGGGCAGCCCAGGGATCCGTCCTGGGTCCTGACCTCTGGAATCTAAGCTATGACGAGATATTAGGAATAGATATGCCAGAAGACACACACCTTGTAGGGTACGCGGACGACATAGCGGCGGTCATTTCGGCACGGGACGCGGACGACGCTAGAAGAAAATTGAATCAGGTAATGATAAAGACTCGAGCATGGCTCGAGGACCATGGGCTCGAACTAGCGGTGAACAAAACTGAATTAATCATGATGACGCGAGGGCATATGCCACTAGAAATTAGCATGCAGATAGATGACATGCTCCTGGTGACAAAAAGGGCGATAAAATATCTGGGCGTAAAAATCGATAGTAGGCTCACTCATTGGGCCCAGATAAAACATGCGGCTGCAAAGGCAGCAAAAGTTTCAGGCATGTTGAGCAGGCTAATGGCAAACATTGGCGGGCCCACACAGAGCAAGAGGAGGCTGATTATGGCAACCACAAATTCTATACTGCTATATGGCAGCGAAATTTGGGGAAATGCACTGAGAGCAAAGTCTAAGCGTAAGGCTCTAGAAGAAGTCCAACGCACAGCGGCACTCAGAATCGCCTCAGCCTACCGTACAGTTTCAGGCGCGGCGGTCTTCGTAATAAGTGGAGAGATTCCGGTTGATCTCCTGGCGCGCGAACGGAAAGAGGCATGGGACTCTAGGGGGGCGGAAATTACTATTAGTGCTGCAGAGCGGAGATCTGAAACCATCCAGCGATGGCAAAACAGATGGAACGCAGAAACGTCCGGTAGATGGACGAAGAGGCTCATTCCTAACATAGAAAAGTGGACTCAAAGGAAATTTGGGGAGATTAACTACTTCCTGACCCAGTTCCTTTCAGGTCATGGATACTTCCGGAAGTATCTACATCGTATGGGTAAAACAAGTAATTCCAGTTGCATCTACTGCGATGCAACAAATGACGATGCAGAACACACTTTTTTCAACTGCATCAGATGGAATACTGAGCGAATCGCATTAAGAGAGCAGATTGGCGTTTTCACCCCTGCCAACATAGTTGACAGAATGCTCGAATGCGAAAACACATGGAATGCTGTGAGTAAATACATCGAGTATGTCTTAAGAAGAAAGAAAAGAGACCTCGATGCACGGCAAAATGAGTCCCCATCAACGGAGACTCAGCAAGAATGAGCCAGCAGCATGAAAATGACGGACCCAGACGTGGGTGTTACGAGCAAAGTCCTTCTTAGGAGGATGAAGTTTCTGGGCCTTCTTGAAGTAATGTAGAAAACAGTCCCGGGAGGGCATCCCACCAGAAACGGAGGAGGGAGTTTTTTAGTGGAAACACCACTCAACGCAGTCGACGACGGTCACTGTAAGTGCGAAGGCATTTTCAACCCTACCTCGCCCGTCAAAAAAAAAAAAAAAAAAAAAAAATTATTATGAAGTGTCATAGGAGAGCATTTTCATTTTATATAATTTCATTATATTCTATACTCATTTTTCAAAAATTCACAATCTATGAACATTGTTATTATACTGTGTAAAATGCATTGTTTGTGGTGTCTTTAGCTGTTCATATGCCGACATTTCATTGGTCGCTAAACCAAATCGTCAGTGAAGTTTAAGCAGTTTGAAAACATTCAATGTCGGATGTTTATATCATAGAAGTTAAATACAATACGAGAATTCAATATTGTATATGAATCATAATAAAATTCATAATCATAGTAGGCTTAGAATGCTTTTATACAAACAACACAACAAACAATTATTTTTAACATGAGTGTATTTTATTTTTCTTACAACAATGCATTTTGCAAAAATTCTAATTGTTTTTAAGAATTGGTTGGGGAGAATATTCCGAAATAATAAATTTAAATATTAAATATTTATTACACTATTACCACGTTTATACGCACGTCTTATTTGCAAATAGAACTATTTGCAAATAACTAATTCACTGTTTATACGGGAAATTGCATACAGAACTTATGTTATTATTAGTGATGCCATGTGACGAAAATATGATTGTTTGGTAAGTAAAACACAAAAAACGTTCATGAAGTGGCAACGTCTTACTTTTTATTTGCAAACAGTGTCGTTATTCACGACTTGTTAAGTGAGCTAATAAGTTACAATAAAAAAGTTATACGGCAACGTTCTTCTTTTTTATTTGCAAATAAGACGTGCGTATAAACGTAGTATATGTTCCAATTTATTATAACATCTTGTATTAATTTTAACCTGCCAACAAGACAGTCGCGGTTTAGCAAGGCTTTCATTAATATATGAAATGTACGATTTTGATATAAATGAATAAAAAATTTAATTTGTTTATAATTACTTTAATTGGTTAAGAGAATATTTTTGATAATTACTCGTGTAAATTTAAATAAAAAAATTTTAATATTAAAATTTATTATTTGGGATATTCTCCCCAACTAATCGTTTGAGCAGACTTTAAATTTTTTTGTTTATGTTGCTTTAGCTGTTTATATGTCCATATGTCATTGAATAGACTTAAAGAGTTTTTTTAATATATATTTTTTTTAATTTATTGTTTGTTGTGAGTTTGTTTGCTGTATGTATGTATATATCGAAATTTCAGTGGGTTTGGTCAGGGAACTTTAATTCTTAGAAGTTCGTAAAGCTTCATTGATAACTTGGTTGGCGCTAATGAAATATCGATTAATAAACATTTTAACAAACGCGCAACTAACAATAAGTTTTTGAAAAAAAAATTGAAAATAAATATAAAATAACTTTAATTGTTTAAAAAAATATTTCAAGTCTGACTAAAATCTCTTTTCCATGACAAATTTCGTATGATTTTCAAAATTTTAATATTAATAAAGATTTTGGTAATTTTTAATAATGATAAAAATTATATTTTAAAGATGACCTTAAATTTTTAATTGTTTTTTCATGTCTTGCTGTGAAATAATTTATACTTCGGTTAGTTCAATTGCAAACAATGATATTGGAGACGATAACAGGCAATTCCAAGCTCCGTTGAATACAAATTAAAAAAGTTATTTCTATATAGAAGGGAACTTTTACAAAACTATCTCGTGACTATTGACAACTAACCGCGCTCGAGTTTTTTAACACTTCTAACAAAGCTATGGGCTAATTTCGCTAATTTTTGCATACTCTACGCTTGGTATTAGATAAATTTATTGTCTCTTACATCAAATATATTTATTTATTTTATTCTCTTAATTTTGCTGCTATTATATGTGGCTTTTTGCATCACTTTACATTTCACAAGACATGATACGAATAATTAACATAAAATTTGGAGGGATTGTCGTTATTGATCGCTGATATTGGTGCGGTACATATGCATTGTCATATTTTACATATTTTCATTCGTATTGATAAATAAAGTCCACTTGTGCACCTACTCTGTAAATGAAATGGCTTTCATGATAGTAAAATTTTGTGGTAGTGATGCTAAAAATGTCTACATATATTTTCCAATTTTGTATAGAAAATTTAGGCAGATTTTTCTTAATTGAATGTCGTTCTCTTGAAAGAAAAAGCTACGGTTCCCTTTTGCAATGGTGTTAATTAGTTTGTACCACAAATACAGTTAGTGTGATTAATATTCGTCTTTTTACTATATCGATATTAGCAACCTGGTATTAGCGAAAAAGATGTTGCCATCCAAATCAGACAAAAGTGCTAAAAAAACGTTAACAGTGTGAGGGTTAAAAGATATGTATTAAGGGGATCAGAGTTAAGTCTCCAACGGACCGATATTTATTGATAAAAACGTATTAACCCTATTTTTTAAAGCTGTTTTTCCATTATTTCTTAAAATAATTGCAAAAATATTTTATTACAAAATTTTTTCTTTGATATAAGAATACATCTGAATAAAAATGTTTCTGTGTTGCCTGAAAAAATTCCATTTGGTTGCAAAATATAGAAATGGGAAGCGAACGAAAGAAACATCTGAAACATCAGACAGAGACACATAGTCAGAAGACATAAAATTAAAGAAAGAATACACTTATAGGCCACCCAAAAATATTGGCCGCGAAGAAAGAAAGCTCAACTGTGCGAAATATTAAACCTAACCCTAGCTTAAGTTCACCCAAATCAATCACTGAGGATTTTAGTGAGTTCCACAAAAAGACATATGTATCCATCATCCGAGATAGTTTGAGTTTTGCCAAGGAGTACCTTCATAAGCCTGAAACTGGGTGGACTTACGAGTTCAATAGAGGATCAATAACCAATGAAATTTAAGACCTACTGTAAAACATGGAAAATGACATATTAAGTTATTTGGTTGTTTAAGAGCTAAAAGGTTTGGAAAATTGTTTTTGTTGGTGGAATTATGAATAAGAAGTCATATTTAGACATTCTCAGCAAGATTTTAAAAGAAATGGAATGGAAATTAATTCAAGAATGGCTAATTCAGTGCTACCCTAAGGTTGTCCAACCACCTCGATCCCAATGAAAGTTTCTGGGATGAATTGGAACGGCTTATATGCCATCACATAATAACATCAATACCTGAGTTGAAATTGAAGCTGCAAGAATAATGGCATCGAATTCCCGTAGTTTATACAGGGAGCGTATTAAAATACATGCTAAATCATTTCAATGAAGTTATTAACAAAAAAATAATTATTCATCAAAATAAATTTAGTATTAAAGTATTCTTTTGGGCTTTATTTGTTAATGCGTTGTTTGTTGTGGCTTTAGCTCTTCATATGCCGATATTTCATCGGTGGCTAAACCAAATCGTCAGTGAAGTTTAAGCAGTTTGAAAGCATTCAACCTCGTATGTTTATGCCATATGAATCAAATACAATATGAGAATTCATTATTGTATATGAATCATAACAAAATACACAATCATAGTAGGCTTAGAATGCTTTTATACAAATTACACAACAAACAATTGCATTAACGATTAGTTGGGCAGAATATCCCGAATAATAATTTCAACATTAAATTTATTTGTTAATTTTAAATTAAAATCTAATATTATTGTCGCGCTAGTATACTGAGATACCTGAATTAATTCTTTTATTTTTTTTATAATATTGATATTGCTTTTTTTTATAAATACAAATGTGTGTTCCGAAATGCCTGAATATGTTATTAATAAAAAAATATTAAAAGTATGCAAATATGCCGATTCAGTTGAAAATATATGCTTAGTAACACCGAATATCAATGACACTAATTGTATGTGGTTTGAAATGTATTTAATTACACGGTTGGACAATGTGTATTTTATGAAAACTGGTACAGAATCTTACAGATCATAAGCATTTCAAATAGTAAAAACACGTGTGTCTTGCACATACGCAAAAATGCTACATAAACATATTTTTTGATTAAAAATATCTGCAAAATTTTGTGAGAGTTTCAACGTCTGGGCGACTACTAATGTGTTCTTATTAAGTAAAATAAAAAGTATCATTAATGGTAAAATTTTGCGCATAATATCACTCAGTAGAGTGCCTTCTTAGACCAGCAGCTAGTGTACTGCACTGGTAGTCCAAAGGTGGCAGATTGAACTCCTACCGCAGACTCCGGGTGCCTCTGCGGATAAGCCAAGTAGCTTCGCAGTTTGTTTATCAATTGATAAAAAACAATTTAAAAAAACTTCCCTCAAAATAGATTTAAAAAGTAAAATTAATTAAATTCATTCACATTGCCTCTTTAACGTATTCAAGGTTCACTAACAAAGTCTAAGTGAAATCAAACCAATTTGCCAACAATCTGAGTGCTAAACACCCGGTACAATAATTTCTGTGCAAGCGAATTCGTTTAAATACGTCAATGGTTATATTTTTATTAATTTATAACGTATTGTTTTGGAAATTTTGAATTTTTAAATTATTTGTATGAAATTGATATTTCGTTTGTACATATTTTGAAATTCAATGATTTATTTCCGCATACTTGATTTAATTAATTTAATAAAATCTTTTTCAACAATATCCATCATTGTACCATTTTTTTTTTTCATAAAAAACACAACTCGATCTTTTATATTTTGCACCTTATTTTAATTTTCAAATTTTTTTGGTATATCATAATATATATTTTTTTAAATTAATTAAATTTTATTTACAATATAGTTATGTTCATATGTATATTAATTAATAAATACGTTTCTTTGTGTTTTATTAAACAGCAAATATTTCCTATTGCTAATTTAGTTTCAAAATTATTTCACTTTGCATATTTTTTCACTTACACAAGATTTCTATTTAAAAAATATCATTCTTTTTGCCCAAATATATTACAAATATTTTTCTTTCCACAAAAAAAAATTTAAATATATTTAGCTTTAATTTACATGTAAAATCAGTTTCGTTTAGCAAACGTTAATTGAAACGCGCGCGCAACTGTTGACCATTGAAACGGTTAAAAATGGCGTATAGCATATTTACCGCTATTCGTTCGTACGTACGTAATATCAATCGTTTGCCAAAGCAAAAGCAAATTCTTCGTTAACCAAAAACAAGATGCAACAACGAAAACACGATATAATTTTTTACCCGCAGTTGGCGATATAATTGCTTGCGACGTAGCAAACGTCAAGTTCAGCTGCCTGTTCACAGTCAACTAAAAACATATTTTTTGGCCGCTATGACAAGATGATACACGCGCAAACACGTTCGCTCGCTACAGACGCTGTGTTTTTGTTTTGTTTATGTACTTACATATATTTTTTGTTTACATACCAACAGCAACATCCGAACGAAATGATCTAAAGGTATGGTGGAGGGCATAGAACATTTCGTGTGCACACACTCAAACACACGCACACAAAACGGATGCTGTGTTTACACGTTTGTCAACCAATCATGCAGTTAAATAGCCAGCCAGCCTACCAAATAAACAATAGGAGTTTTCCAAGTATTTGAATTTGCTTTGAATTTCTTATAGAAGGCAACGTTCCCTCGTCTTCAACCATCAAACCATAAACACAACTCATTAATCGAGCTTGCATGAAGCACACATGTTGCTTTACACAACGCAAAAATTGTTGCAAATGGGAAAACTACCTGATGCTAAAAATAAACCACCAGCAATTTTTAAAACGGAAAGGTTTGTGACTTGACTAAATAAAAAGTACTGTTATCTTTGTAATCTCTTACATGGAAGTTCTCTTAATTTAATCAAACACAATTTAATCTCTTTCTCTGTCCCGGCATTTTGTTTTTACTTTTCGTGGTGTATTTTTATGTTTTCTTATCTTGTGGGAGTTGCGCTGTTTGTACAGTTGTGGGGAATTTCTCTCATTCGCATTATTTCCATTTCAACTAGTGGTGATATATTTTTTTAGAGTGCCTGTCCTGCACTGCTTTTATTGCTTGTTTTTAATGTCTTTCTCCCATTCATGTTGTTTCCATTCAATGGCTCGGTTACAAAATCCTGGTTCTCTTTATTATGAATGGTTTTATATCTTTTGCTTGTGGACATTGTTTTTAAGTACATAATTTATGTAAGTCTTGTATGGTTTAACTCATTTGTGGGCAACACAATGTTATTACTGGCATTTGTTGCTTGGCGCATAATTGCGTTTTTTACAGTATTACTTTCTTTAAATGATTTTAATGTGCAGCTACAACACATTAAGTGAAAAGGATACTTTTCACTGCTTTTCACAGTATTGTCTCTCAAGGTCAAGAAAACAGTTCAATAGTTTAAATTGCACCCTTTTATTGCACTTGAAGAATAAGTGTTACAAGGAAATACAATCTTCAATAGAAGGTCACTATAAAAAAATTAATGAACAGTGGTTTAAAAGGGAGATGCACAGTGCATATAAATATTTATGTACATATACATATAATTTATTGAATTTGTATGACATATTTGTAGCTGTCACCAGAATTGTGGGTTTTAAATATATATTGATTTTTTTCTTTATTTTTGAAAGGTGTCTTCATTAGAAGGGATTGTGATTATCTCCCATTTAGGAGATACGATGTCCCAAACACAAAAGTTGCAATTTGTTAAAACAATAATTTGCATATGCTATAGATTCTGAAACTGTTTTGAATTGTAGTTAATTGAGAAGTCCGCACATATAATAACATTACTTGAAATTCGCCACGTTCGTTGTGATATACAAAGCACGATTTGTGCATCACATATCTTTAAAGAGCTCTGCTTATCATGGCTTGTAATGAACACTTTCAGCGAGTCGGTGGTACAGCCTTGTGACACTCCGACTCCTGGTCCCAGTTTCTTCTGATTTTGTAAACCTAATAGAAGGTGTCGAACTCCTCCAGAAATGTGTTGGTAATTTACATATGAAGAGCTTGGAATTTAGTCTTATGATCACATTTATGTTTTTATGCGCATACATATTAATACATAAGTATTTATTTTATATTACAACAAAAATTAATTGCATTGAAAAATAGGAGTTTTACACATTCGTGCCTGTGTTGCAAGAGAAAGTTTATGATAAATGGGAAGATAATTTTGAATAAAAAGTTTCACCCTCAACTTCTATTTCAACGTCAAAACTGATAAATGTTACAATTCTCACGTACTGAAATACACAGTGGAAATCAATTGCGAGATCTGTCTGAAATCGATACTAAATTATTTAACCTTCACAGCAAATCACGTCACATATTTTCCCGATATGGTATATTTTTTGGATAGAAGTAATATGTAAGCGATGAACCGATGTAGAACCACCGCCTTGCTACTTTTCCATAATATTAGGAACAACAGCAGTATATATTTAAAAATCTATTTGCTTTATTTCAAATCCTTTAGTCTGGGAACATACTGAATTAGACCTCAACACGGAAAAAAATCAATATTAAAGAAAATCGAAGGTTGACAAATGCTTTATGAGGACTTTAAATAAAACAGATATTTAAAAAACAATTATGTTTGTTGTGTAACAAATTAAATGGCTCACTACATTGAGCCATTTATATTAAGAAACCATACAGTCCTTGTGTTTCAAAATTATAAGTCATCCAAAAATATATGAAAATATATTCCGTGTTATTGCCGACTTGCAAAGTTCTAGTATTGAATTGCTTTCATTAAGAATGGTGGGGTGGTTTGATACAAAACACTTCATGATAAACGAGAACTCTTTTCAATCAATAATAAAACCTTAACTTTTATGGGACTAAATTTTAAAGTTATCTTTGCTACGCTTTTTTCATAACATCGATAAGGAATTTGTCTGTCATCTTAACAATTTTTGAATTCATTTCCAATTTTCTAAAATTTCAAATCGAATTTTTAATATAATTTTATGTTGCCTATAAAACCAGCTAATCATTTAAATATTAGCAGCATTTGTCAACTTCAAGCACCAAACTAATAATTAAATTAAAACAACTGCATTCACGAAAAAAGATTTGATTATTGCAAATTAAAGTATTTCAGGATGATATACCACCAGTAATAGTAAGGAAAATTTAGTTAAATTTTTGCTTATTCACTACTAGTGGAATAATTAATTATATTAAAAATATAATCCCCCTTATTATGATTCTCGACGTCGACGTCACACCAAGTCGACATCAATATATTGGCAATTGTGGGATCGTTATCGAGAACTATTAAACGTTATTGATAGGATATTACTACTACTATGTCTTATAAAATTACAATTGGCCATCAATTTTAGTTAATTATTGCCTACAAGGAGTTCAGAACTGCTGTCTTTTTTTACCGTCGACTTGATGTGACGACGACGTTGACAATCATAATAAGGGGGAATAATTTTCATAATTCTAACTATTTTCCTTATTTTTTTTTTGTATGTAGGAGTAGTTTTAAATGTTAGTATCAGCAATGCGTTTCAAAGGATCATAAATAAGTTGACATATTTTTTTTATTCCACTTTTATTTAATAATATATTTTACAATATTTAGCAAATTTGATGATTCCAATAAAAAGAATGTCACATGTGTTATTATACTACAATAAGTTTAATACGTGTGTTAGATATGCATAAAAAGTACAATTGAAAGTTCAAAGCTTAATTTTTGCTTCGTTTTCGATATTGGAGGTCTAATACATGAATCCTATTTGATATTCTAATTTCATTTGTTTCATCTAATAAAGACATCGCCAATGGATTTCGGTGGTTGCTTAGTCTATGGTACATACCTAGAACTAAATCTTTTTATTTCACTTAAAATAAATTGTCCTTTTCAGATGTGAATTTTAATGTTGGCCATAAAGCATGAAGCTGCTGGAAATATTCCTTAAAGTTTTGCACTGATAGCGTTGTTATATTTCAATATTGGAATTACTGGCCGTTCCGCACACTCAATGCCATATGTCCATATGGTTTTTAAAATACCTTTATATAATTTTAATTTGTTCTCTAGACTAAGTGTGGACTTGCTTCCAAGTAACCAGTTTATTTTTTGGTTTGCATATTAAGGTATTTTTTCTTATTTACGATGTGGTCTTTCCATGTGAGGCGTTTGTCTATGTATATTCCCAAATACTTCACGAAGTTAGACTTTGGTGGTTGCAAATTATTTATATATTAGAGGGCATTTTTCTTTACTTAAATTAAATGTAAACTGATTACATTTTTCTACATTAATAGTGATTCTAATTTCGTCTAACCATTAGTGACGGGTGTTCAACTCTCTTTGCATTACAGATGAAGCTTCAATGTGGCATTTGTTGGTGCAGATTATGTCGGTGTCGTCTACATAAGTAGGCATATTAGAAGTATATATAGTATAAAATATATGGCTTAAAACACTGAATTGTGGTACTCCGCTATATATATTTGATATATGCTTGATGCTTCGTCGTCGACTTTCATACAAAAAGTATGAATTTAATAAAGTATGGGGCAGGTAGAATTTTTTCATGCCATACTCCCTCAAATGCCTGCTTTATGCCAAGAAATACTGCAGCGTAATGCATTTTTTTCTCTAGTGAATCCGATATTGACTTTACTATTCTATTGACATTATGAAATTAACTTGTTCTTTCTGTGTGAGATAATGTGAGGAAGACTGATACTGAAATAATTGGCTTAATATTTCCATTGTCTTATATTCTTTGTGAACTTTTTAGATAAGGTTTATGAATATACTTTATGAAGAGATGTAAATAATAATCCTTTCTAAAAAGAGGATTAATGCCTTTCTTAATTTTCCGTAACTTCTGCATATGAAAATCCACATTTCGCTATTGTGTACCTCTAGTTGTTACTCTGTAATTCAATTTGAAAGGAAAACTGCTGGAGTTTCTTTCGTTTCGAATTAAAGAGAATCCCTCCTGGACAATATATCTGAAGGCATGAACTAATAAAGTCGGATCTATATATCACCCATTGTGAAATTAAAGTATCGTCAGGTATAAGTGCTAGCAGTTAATTTCATTTTCTTTTGTTTCGAATTACAAAATAAATCTCTTGGTATATGGAATCCAATAGCAAACGCCTTGGGATGATATATTTGAAGGCAGGTACTAATAAAGTCGGATCCATTGTGAGATTGTGCTATTTAAATATCCTTGGGTATAAGTGCGAGCAGTGAATATTTAATATTTTTTCGTTTCGAATTGCAAAGAAATCGCCCATGGTATATGGAATTCAATCATAAACTCCCTTAGATGATATCTCTCGAGGCTCGAACTAATTAATCAATACCGAGATGTGACCCTTTGTATAGGTGCCAGCAGAGAATATGTAATATTTGGCGTGCATTTGACTGTCGCCTGTAATCCCACGCAACTTGATATTAAAAATATTTTCATATCGGCGCTTCAAAAGACCTTTATAAATGGCAAAATATGAGCCTATAAGCATTTCTCGGAGGTCTTAGAGCCTTCGCCAGTTTTAATGTTTCAATGTGAGAAAAACTGGACATACAACCATTTGTAACGTGTTAGAAATATAAGCGTTGTTGTCATATATTGGCCAAAACAATTACTTTTCTCATCTATGTAAGTCTTACAGATTGAATTTTTCGCCACACAAAGAAAAGAAGCATCAATGGGAGTGGAAAAACTCCATTGTATTGCAAAGTATAAAGATCAGCTCTCTTATGAATATTTTCAAATGTTTGATCTCAATGTTTTGACTCCAGCATGTGCAAATTAGTAGGCTTAAATAAATCTTTTTTCTAAGCCACCCTGCCATTTTCTATTTTGTGTTGCCAATTATCTAACGTAGATATAAAATTTTTAATTGCCAGCATCTGCTTGTCATAAAATCATATAAGAAATGCATAATTGCCGATCAATCGATAAACTCTACCCATTTTTATAGGACTAAAAGGAGATGGAAATTATTCAATGCTTCCATCTCAATATAAATTTAAAGTTTCTAACCATCTGTTGGCCATAAAATTGCAATCTGAGAAAAAAATAATAAAAATATAAAATTTGTCTAAAATGTAATAAATATAAAAGCAATATTGATTTATTTTGTTGCTTAGAACCAGTTTTCCAAATGCATTATTAAACTAAATACGAGGGATGTTATTTGAAGAACAGCATCCAGAAACCATTTTGTAAAAGTCTTTCAGGGAAAGTGTAATAAGATGCTATAGCAAGTATTTAAACAATATAAATGAAAATGTTCAATATAAATCAAACAGTGTAAGTCAATGAGGCCTCTTAAGATTACCGCTTTCATATTAGATCCATTGCATAAATGTTTGCCTTCGTATGTGTATTTTTTTTTAACAAATAAGCTCCCGAAAAACGTGAGAAAATATTAATTTCTCAAATCAACAATCAAATAAGCTGCCGGTCATAAGCATAAAAAGAGTTAAATAACAGCGATTCTTAAACGTTTGTACAAATGTTTAAAAATATTTAACCCAACGAGATACGTTAAGATCCCTTTCCACAATAAATTGTAATTTATCTTATTAAATCTAATATATAGTTTCATTAGTTGCTCATTTTAACTCCTCTTAAGAATCTCTGTCTGTTGTAGTGATAAGCGTATGGAAGCAAAGAAAGTAAACAGCAAAAGAAAAAGTCTAAAACAATAATAAACACACATAAATTTTATAGTTGCAACATGTTATCTCTCAACTACCATTCACACATTCATATACAGTCGTCCTTGTCCTCTCATCATCTGCAAGATGAAACATACTGACATACAGATGAATTCAACAAAAATATGCGTGTTTGGCTGAAAGTAAGAACAATAAATTCTTACCAAAAAAAAGAAAAAATTATAATAATAATAAAAATAAAAAAAATAAACACGGAAAAAGAAAAAAAAAGCTATAAATACTATTATTAATATGTTGAAGCAGTACTTCAAAGGAATAAAATCGTTGAATTTTCTTCATGGTACTGAGATTGATATTAAGATAATAGTACGAGTATATAGATACGACGAAGAATAAAAAAAAAAAAAAAAAAAAAACAAAGATTGCCAAGACACAGATCGGACCAAAAACACAAAAATAATATTTTTTCGCCACAAAAAAAACCGCGTTGTTAACTCATTGTCGTTATCTGAATCGTTACCCCGACTTTGAGAAAACTATTTTAGATAAACAAAACAATTATAAACGTGGTCTTTTATTAGAAAATTATGATTATGTATTTTGTTATGATTCATATACAATATTGAATTCTCATATTGTATTTGATTCGTATGGCATAAACATCCGAGATTGAATGTTTTCAAATTGCTTAAATGAAATGCCGGCATATGAAGAGCAAAAGCCACAACAAACAATGCATTTCGCGATATTATATTGTTATATCCCTTAGCGTATGTTTATTTTAGTCCTGGCAATAACCAACTTCAATACAAAGGACCAATTGGACAGATTACAAAAGA
Organism: Germaria angustata; assembly: GCA_963681545.1. Taxonomy (NCBI): domain Eukaryota; kingdom Metazoa; phylum Arthropoda; class Insecta; order Diptera; family Tachinidae; genus Germaria; species Germaria angustata. The sequence goes on along the minus strand of OY813001.1, from coordinate 57,585,075 downwards.
GTTATATTTACAAATAAAGCGGATACTTTGTCCGTTCGATTTTCCTTAAATCTTTATGCGACAAACTGCAGGAATACGTATACATTCGAAGTCGGACAATTCGTCCTTCCGATTTTGTGGGAAGCAAACTCAAGCATGCAATTTCACAAATGATAGAATTTTTCGTATCCAAACATTAAAAAAATACATAGGAATTGATAGCTTCCTACTCCTTTAAAGTTGGATAAAAATGGTTTAAAGGTTCATTAGTAAGTGCTAATTTAGTAAAAGAGGAAATATGTAAAAAAAAAAAAAAAAAAAAAAAAAAAAAAAAAAAATTCAGCGAATTAATTACCGTCTACTCCTTTGAAGTTGGTTAAAAAAGGATGTGAATGTTCATTAGTAACTGCAAATTTTCCAAAAAGAGGGAGTATGTAAAAACAAAAAAAAAAAAAATAATAATAATAATAATAAGGCGTATTGGTAACTGCTACTCCTTTGAAGTTGGTTAAAAATGATTTAAGTGCCTATTAGTAAGTCCAAATTTTCTAAGAGATCTAAACAAGAAAAATATTGGGACCCGCCTGTAAAAAAAAAATTCTTCAATTTATACTAAATAAAACAATTAAGTGATTTAATTCTTTACATTTTTATTTTCCATAATCAATATCGACTAAAATCAGTGACATTAAGAGGCATAAATAAGTAACTTTAAATACAACAAGAAACCACAAAATACTAATTAACTAAAATGGACCCAAGGATAATGATAACAACGCCAACAAATTAAAAACAACAGTAATGGCAGGAATATGGAGCATTCAACACAAATGAGTTGAATTTAATGTTCACGTTACTGTGACACACGCTAAAGTAACGTGAATGGCAGGTTTAAGGCGTGTATTGAAATGTTCACAAACTTTTTTCAACTTCTTCTCTCAAAAGTAAAAGGAAATGAGGGGTACTGGGGAATAACGAGAAATATAATTAATATTAAATTTCTAATGATTCTAGAATATCCCTGCTAACTTAGGAAATAAGTCGTGTGTAGTTTCATAAAAAAACCCGAAGTGATTTGTAGGGAGGGCAGGTAGAGTAAAAGCCTCTTTTATTCTTAACCTTCGATTTCCTTCTATAAATTTGACAATTTACTTGGGAATAACGTCGGACAAGTCTATCGAATCCGTCGATTTGCATACATATAATTCTTATGTAGGGTACCGAAGTCAATATAAGCCAGATGTATGCAGCAGTGTGATTAAATTAAATACTGGCGCACTAACTGTCTTATAGATAAAATGCATCAATTAACAACTGACGAACGTATGTATGCGTGTTTGCGTGCTTAGCTGCCTTGCCCCATCAAACCACAAGAACAAACTATAAGAGTTAAAATTTAATATTTAGCAACAAACGAACAAACATATCCGCGCTCGCAACCACTTATCTACACTAACACCCAATAATTTTCTTTATGAAAAGTAATCGTCCTATAAATTTTTAATCTTGTTGGGTCTGTGCAAATATGATTGCTTTGACTTTAAACTGTATGGCTGGTTGTCTGTCCTCAGTAAACATGCAACATTCAAAGCGCAGTAGAGCTGCAGCGTCAACCAGTCAATGGGAACAAGCAGAGGGGCCATAAAGGAACACATTTACTTTAAGCTGGCAAAAATGAAGAAATTTCCTATCACTTTGCAAACCGCGATAAATTGATAATTGCCAAAATTGATGAGTTTCATTAACAATAACTTAATAATAAAATCCATGTTGCCGTCTTAACTGTGTGATTGTAGTTTGTGGTTGATGAAGAGGCGACCTCAGAATTGACAGAATTGGAAAAGGTGTTTTGAGATTTTCCTTACATATTGAGTAGGTGACTTTGAGTTGATTTATAATAAGGATAATTTTTTTATAATACAGAGTAATTAAAGTTAGTCAGCTGAGCGGATGTAAATATTGTATTTAATCGATTGAATTTGCTTGCAGCAACATCATATTTTGTGGGCAGCTTCAAAGAAAAGTTAAAGGCTTCCAAATGCTACAAATTTTGTTATTTTTTAATAAATTCTTAGTAAAATAGACTTCCAAGGAAGTCACTAAAAAAACAGAACTTGCGATTTGAAGAAGTCCGCCCGCATTCGTATCAATTTTTATGATTTTAAATTGTAATGTTTCTATGCCGCTTTCCTGAATTGTAAGCCATCTCAAGAGTTTTGTGTCCCTAAATTTTCGTTTACGTATTTAGTTTAATACAAAAACCTAGTAAATTTCAATGCATGGACATTAAGTATTTCCAGTAATTATTTTTGTTTTATTGTGGGCTTAAAAATTCCATAATATTTTGAGAAGATCGTGTAATATGAATACTTTTTTAGAACTTAATTATTTCTTATATCACATGCCAGTTATTATAGCATTTTTATGACGAATAAAAATAAAACATGATCACATAATCAACAGCTTATTAATCTACAAGATGGCGCAAAAATAGTGTCATAATTTCGGCTGTTATAAATGAAAAAAGAGTTATATTTTTAGAAATAGTTTATTTAAAATTGTAAAATTTTTGTCATTCTTTGAAAAAAAAAAAAGAATATTTCGCTCTAATGCCACCTTCACAGTTGATGCATAGTTGCGTTGTTTTTACATCATTTTGCATTATTGCTCGCTAAACATCTGGCTCCAAATTGGCGACTTCTTTATAAATATGGGATTTAAGGACTTGCAAGGTTCATGGTTTGTTGTGGTAAACACTATATTTTAAAAACCCTCAATGGACGAAGTCTGCAGCTGTTAGATCTGGTAATCTGGATGGATAGATCAAATTCCAAAAGAGGAGATCATTACATCTGAAAATTGTTTTCTCAAAGTCTTCATCGTTGCTAAGATCTGTGGGCGGCTGATTTGTTCTGTTGAAACTAACAATGATCGAGACCTAATGCAGTAACTTGATATAAAAAAAAAAACTCGTTTAAGTGCTAATCGCACTTTTTGACTGCAAATACCGCGTCAAGCGGTGTGCATTGCATGTGGATTCTCTTCACCCCAGAAACTCAATTTTCGTTTGTTAACATAACCACTTAAATGGAAACGGTCTTTGTGGCTCATTGTGATTTTTAATACGAAATCATCCTCTTCTTCCATCAATTTTAACAGATCAGGCCGGTAAGGTAACTTTGTCCCATGGTAAGTAGGCAGTGATTTTTGAACAGTTTGCGATTTGTAGGGAAAATTTTTTAAATCTTTCAGCAAAATTCGTTGGAACTAACCTCTGCTGATGCCTAATTGTGTCCATCGTCATATCGTATAAGTTGTCGACAACAGCAGCGATATTCTCGGTCTAACGAGCTAAAGAGAATAAGTTGTTTATGTGTGCTACAGTGAGTTAAATTATTTGCTTGTGAGAAACTATGTTTCTCTGAAGAATGCCTCGAATAAACTTTTTGACATCAAAACAGCTACAAACTTCATATTACATGATCTTAAACTGTTTTGCATTTTTAAAAATAATTTGTACTAACATTAAATATTCCAATTTTAAATCTAAACTCATTAATATGCTAGACGAATAGAGAGTTGGTTGCTATAATTACTTCTATCTGGTGGCTTAACCAGCCCACTATGGGAATTCCAGAATAATCAGGACCAGAATGAACGTGAACCCCACTCTCTTACGGTTCCAAGAAGACCATTTAAATGACTCAAGGGATAGGTCTCACATCAGACGATTTCAGTGGAAATTTTCTAAACAAAGAAAAGGAGGACATTATCCTCCACATTTGTCCTTCATTGATGATTCAGAGACTATTCTATTTTCTTCTGTAGATTTTTTCTGTTCTTCTGAGAACTTCAGCTATTCTTTAATTCGTTATATTTCACATGTATCCCAAAGGACCACACTAAGGATCCGAATAGGAGAAAGCTTCTTTTGTGTATCTCTTCCCGCTTCTCATGCTTGGACATGAATAAGAGTGTGCCTCTTTCTCAGCCGAGTATGGACTCTATATTATAAAACTTTGCTTTATATATTTTTTTGCCAAGTAGCGGCCGTTGCTGTACGTCGCCTTTGAATTTCTTCTATATTAGTTGCTGAGGCAATATCCCTTAACTGAATTGGGACTGAATTCTATAGTAGAAGTTTGAAAAGTTTTGAATTTCACCTGAATCAACTTAGCGTTTAAGTGCGATTTTCTTGTTAAAGGACGATCAAAATGAATACCTGGGTGTTGTGGCATTAACGGGTCATCATTAATATAAAAACAATGAATATGTACACATGTTTGCTTGTGCAATTTAATCCACCATTCTTGCGATGTATGGAATGCTCTTTGTGGCTTTTAATGGAAGCTTTTTAAAGCTATAACATCAGTAAATATTGATACTCGTATGTGAAAATCTTTCTTTGTTGGCTTTTCGGAGGCATAAGACTCAAAATGCTGCTTTGAAGAACGAACTCCTGCTGCTTGGACAATTACTTTCTCTAATCATAGTTTTCGAATAACTTGCTAGTAAATTTTGACTCAAACCACTAATTAGTTCTGGGTGCCATATTTTATAAACGCCTAGGAAATGAGAATCTTCAATTGAAAATAACTTTTAAGTCTGCCCATTGCTGCTTCCTCTGCGTCACATGCTTTTAAATATTGTTGCTTGTGTCTTGTGTTGTGTGATCCTTCCTTTGAAATTGTTCAATATATAGACGTATTTTATGTATCTTTATTCTATCTGCACCCATCATATTGTGTGCGTTTATCTGCCGTTTTATGATTATTATTGTATCAAGTTAAAACAAATAAACTGTTTAAACGTTCATATAGTGAGATTTTAAATTACAGATTCACTTGATTACACAGTTTGTATGTATGTGTGTATGTACAAGGTATATATTTATATATGTGTATGTTCCTACACATCTGTGTTATGATTCAAGCAACAATAAAGAGAAAAATAAGAATTGCTTATGATTTTCGCTTTCAGCCTTCTAGCAAGAGGAGTTCTTAAAAATTATGGTTTAATTTTAATATTAATAAGTAAATACCTACCAATTTAGTTAAATGGGCAATTGCTATTAATTTGGATAACAAAATCCGGAAATCATATTAAAAATATTTTGTCAATTGTATTACAATTAATTCTTTCAAATGCATCATTTATGACAAAACCAAGTTAAATCTTCATAACGAAAAAATTCGCACCTTAATAGCTGATATATAGCAAGGTCTTCTCGATGTATCCGTTTCTGCTCTAATTCCTTGTCAATTAATAATCCCAGTAAAAAAAGAGCTTCAAAAAAAGTCACAAAAATGCTAAGCTAATTTCATCACGTTCGAAAAAGTAAATTGTTTATGTTTTTTGCCAAGAAAATTATTTTGTATTAAATTAACCACTCCCGGGGTAAAGACTTCAAACACAGAAATCATACAAATTTGCCATTTGTCATGAAAATAATGTTATCAAGAAGATTTTATAAACAAAATTTTCTTAAAATCACGGACCTGTAATTCCAACATGATTGTGCCACTTGCCACCCACGCAACGAACTTTGGGCGTATTTAAAATAAAAAGAAGATTAAAGGAATACATTTGTATTTTATAAAGAAAATGTTCTTAAAATCATGGACCTGTAATTCCAACAGGATGGTGCCACTTGCCACCCAAGCAACGAACTTTGGGGTTTTTTAAAATAAAAAGTGTACGTCAATAAGCCAAGAAAAATTCAACAGCTAAAGGATGAAATAATACGGTACATTAACGACATTGAACCTCAATAATGTCTCAGAGTCATTGAAAATATGGACCATCGGGTAGAGGTATGCTACTGAAGCCGTGGCAAACATTTGGCTGATATTTTGTTTCACAGACAATTGTCATATGTGCGTCTATTATAAGATAATTCTCCAAAAACTTTTTGTTTTATTTACAAATAATATCGTGCATTTTGGTTGAACCACCTTTAAATTAATAATTGTTAAATCAAGTCTGTCCGACGATTGAAATTGGAAATATTCCCCCTTATTATGATTGTCGACGTCGACGTCACATCAAGTCGACATCAATATATTGGCAATTGTGGAATCGTTATCGAGAACGATTAATTATTATTGATAGGATATTACTACTACTATGGCTTATAAAATTACAATTGGTCATCAATATTAGTGAACTATTGCCTACAACGAGTTCAGAACTGATGTCTTTTTTTACTGTCGAGTTGATGTGACGTCGACGTTGACAACCATAATAAGGGGGTTATCTCACATGTTATAGATTAAAGTCAAGAAATCTAAATCTGACGTAAATCAAGTCCACTTATCTTGATCTAAGTTTTTTGCTGTAGCTTAAAAACTAATCGCGTAGGCATTCTTGGGTCAAACATTCCGTACTTTATTTAAGAAAATCTGTCATTATGATTCCACTTTGATTTGATTCGAATGCAAATGAATTGATTTTTTTTTTTTGAGCGCAAGCGTTTTTACCCATATCTTCCTCAGTTTTAAACCGATTACAAATATTTTGTTTAAAAAAGGCATACTCCTGAATTGTGTCTATTACGATTTGATTACTGCATCTTATAAAAATCTAGTAAATTCATTAAAAATAGAATTATTTAATATTTCAAATTTCACCATGTTTATTTTCACGAATTTTTTAAAATTTATTTGAGATATATTTCCAATTAAATTCTCAAAAAGTTGATATTTGTTTTAGGTTAAACTAGCCCTCTTGCCTACATTTCTTTGGTGTTAGTGCCAAGCCATAAGTAGACCTTCAACCAGTGTGTTTAAAAAATTTTCAACATTATATTCATATATAAAAATAATCTAAAAAATCAAAAAAGAAATAAAAAATTATATACAGTTTATTTTCGATACGAATCCTTTTGTTTCCTTTTATATCCTCTATGCGATTAGTTTCCTATTGGATGACAATGAATGCGATTGTACAGCAAAAAATGTAGTTCTCCTTTATAAAATTTAGAAAAACTACTTGAGACATTAAGGCAATGATTTTTTAAAATAATATTTGTCGTAGTTTAAACTAGTCCCTGTAACCGTATTTCGTATTTCTCCAATAAATAATTAAAGAATTTGAATAAAATTCCTTGCTAATGCAAAGTATTTGCTATTTTAATTAAATGTAAATATATACCAACAGTAGCTCTGGTGTTATATATATTTACTAAAAAAATCAAAATAATTTTATACATACTTATTAACAATACTGTATATCATACCTTTTATAATCACCTATATTTTTTAAGAAAATCTTATGAGCGAATGAATTCAAATTTAACTTTACAAGACGTGCGTTCTAAATACAATATCTGGGTATACAAATTTTATAAAAATCTTGCGCTTTAAAAATTAAAAATCATTTTTTTTTCTTAATTTTTGCAATAACAAAACTTGTGAAACAGGGAGTTGTTTAAGACAATATCACATTTAGTTACAAAGTCATTAAATAATAGAAAATAGCAGACGTCATTGTTTGATTATTGAGACAGTCCAAAACAATATTAGAAAACTCGAAATAAAAATATCCAGACAAAAGCAGAAATATTCCTAACAAAAGCAGAAATTAAAAAAAATCGAAGAATGAAAGGCAATACAAAGATAAGTTTCAGTTTGCTTAGAAGTGCCTAAATGGCAATATATGTTTTTTGCAACCACAAGCCTAAAGCTACCACCACCACCATCACCCAGATCCTCCAACCGACGACATGAGGAAATAATCAAAAACCAATAGAAATGCGAATATGGACTTTCACTAGAAGTAACTTCTGTATCAATTGTATTTATACAGTATCACGTCCAAGGACAATTTAAACGTAAATAGAACTGTTTTGAAATTAAAGCCACTCTCACCATTTCAGCTCTATGGTCATTCAACAAAACACAATCCATGTACACTTGTACAAACACAATCCATGTACACTTGTACAAAGCCAGCATCATACGTTTGTCAACAACGTAAGGCGAACTGGTCAATCATCTGTTGTGTGGCTCGTCATGAAATTTGCAATCTTTTCCAAGTCATATTGTCTTAAATCCATATACATACACACACGCTTTTACTTTATTGGACCCATCTTCATTTAAACCAAACATTTTCAATAACACCATCATCCTTTTCATGTGTTGAGTTTATGGTAAATATCATCTTCAGTTACTTTTTAATGTATAAACATCTTTACAATGGCAGTACCCCAATCTTAATGTTCATCATAACAGACGCCATTACCATCATCTCTGTCAACGCCATCGTCATCGTCATCGCCATCACCATCATCGACATCGCCATCGCCATCGCCATCACCATCGCCATCGCCATAGTCATTCTCATCGCCATTATCAATTCTTCTTATCTTTACTCTATTTTATAGACTTACAGGGAGCAATAATCCATAAATGCATCTTGTTTATGGCCATACACGGCCATATGCTTAAACGAATAGCCCTTAATGTAACATGTTGTAGGTTTTCTTTATCTTCCTGAAATATCTTATTGAAAATCCTTGTCTATTTAAAGGAAAATAAAATGAATTTCTCAGAATTTCGCAAATCTTTTAATTAACATTAATTTTCTCTTGCCAGTCAAGGAAGTTGATTGCTTTTGAAATGAACATTTCAAAGATGACAGAGAATGTTCATATCAAAAACTTTGCGTATGAGTGCGTTGAATTGCGTGTGCGTGTCTTAAATCTATATATATAAAATAGGATGTATGTATGTATGTATGTAACGTAATGGCTCCAAAACGGCTGGGCCGATTTTGACGAAATTTTCAGGAAACCTTCAGAATACACGGGCGGGTGACTAATTTTTGTCTGTGGGTGGAGGGGCGTGGCAAAATCCAATAATTCATAAAATGAGAACGGCTGAGCCGATTTCTGAAAACTTTTTGTCAGTTGTTCGTATTTCCGAGAAGAAGGTTTTTATGGAAGAAAATTTTGGAAAAATCCCTTCGAAAAAGTCGGAAAATAGGAAAAATCGAAAATCGAGTTTTTGTATGAAATTTTGTTTGAAATTATTCCTTAATGGCTTTTCACATGACAAAATAGAAAGTTTGTCTGAAGGCTTAAAATTGGGGCGAGGCGAAGTTCGCCTGGTCCGCTAGTGTTTTATAAATGCAGAAAAAATATATATATAAAATGATGGAAACTGCATTAAGAAAATCAAATTTTTTTAATGCAAATAAGTTACAATTTGCATGTTCTAGTTTGACAATCATAAAGAAATAATGATAAAAAATTTTAAGTAGAGCTAAATTTTTATATTTTTATGTTAGTTTGTTATTTTATTTAACTAATTTGGCCTAACGAGTTTTTTTATGACAATAAAAATGCAAATTTTTTTATTTCATTTTTCTCGACGCTGTGTTGTCCACTTTATTCAGGGACTCATAATTAATGTTTATTATGTCATATTAAAAAAATTTTTTGTTAACGAAATGTTTAATACTCAAAAAAAAAACTGACTAGTCAAAGAGCTAAACGAACAGATTATAAAATGGCCGCAATTATGAAAATCGGTCCATAAATGCTGATATTATGTGGCAATAAATATTTCGGGCAGAGAAATCGTCCATCCAATCCCAAATTTTGCCCTCTCAAGCAAAAATATAATTTTGAAAATCGGTTCCGTGTACAAATATTAAAAATATACAAGAATACCGACAAATTGATATCCTCTTCCTTTTTTGGAGTCGGGAAAGAAGCAGGAATTTTTTAATTATAACAATTTTGAAAATCGGCCTATATATGCTGGAATTATGTGACAATAAATATTTCGGGCAGACAAATCGTCCATCCAATCCCAAATTTTGCCCCCACCAAACAAAAATAGAATTTTTGTTTGGGAGACTAAAATAAACATTTTCTATAAACAAAAGCGCCAAGATGAAAAGGTATTCAATAAGATAGTATATAAAATAGATGTATAGATGAATTAATAACATCTTCCTTTTTTTTAAGTCGGGAAAGAACCAGGAATTTTTTAATTATAACAATTTTGAAAATCGGTCCATAAATGCTGAAATTATGTGACAATAAATATTTCGGGCAGACAAATCGTCCATCCAATCCCAAATTTTGCCCTCTCAAACAAAAATAGAATTTTAAAAATCGGTTCCTAAATAATTTTTATTTATGCATGTAAAAACATTAAATAAATAAAAGAATACAGACAAATTGATAACCTCTTCCTTTTTTGAAGTCGGGAAAAGGCCCAGGAACTTTCATTTATAGCAGTTTTTGGACGGCCTATATGATTTGTGAAAGAAACCGAGTCCAAACGTTAATTCAGTTAGAAACCTTGGCTCTTTTGGACAACAGAGCAGTCAACTCTTAAACAGAAAATTCAAGTGGCCCCTATATGCCGTACACGTTGACCTCATTCACAGAAATGTAAACGTTTTTGAAAAAAAAAAAAAAAACGAATCTGAATCCAATGACTAGAATTTGCAATAATATTTTTTAGTTGTTTTTAAAGAAATGTGCTTGCTACTGTCACCCTCTTTTAAATATTTCCACTTTAATTTACAAACTCTTGCTGTTTAATTTATCTACAGGTGTTTGCTAAGTTTTTTGTTGTTTTTTGGCATCTTTATAAATGACCCATTAGCTGTGCAATCCCTCCATAAAATCTACACTTTATTTTATATTTATGTAGTTAAAAAATATAAATTTTTCATATACTCATAGTGCTTTTATGCATTTTAAATAAAATATTATGATATAAAAAATAAGCTTTTATTATTTTCGGATGCTTTTTATGCTGTTCACATTGCTTTATATGTATTTTAAGTGTTGCGCCAAATGTGGCCAGAAACAATCAACAGATAACGAACGCAACATGTTAAAAATATCAGAAACGAAATGAAAGCAAAAGAAAAAACAAGCGAATTTAAAACACAAAAACTGATGGTCAAGCAAAAATAATGGTTGGTTGAATTAATAAAAACAAAAATACCAACAAAACCTTACAGCATGAATGGCCAACAAGTGAAGGCAACAAGCGAAATAAGCCACAAATCCGGCCATAAATCGCTTATTTTCATGCCTTTAACGAACCGAAAAAAGCAAAAAATAAACGGAATATTTTTATTTCATTTGTAGTGAATGTGTTTTAACGTAATATTCATTTACAGCTAGAGGATTGAGGCCATTTAAGGGATCCTTTACATGAAGGCTAAAGCCAAGAAATTAAACAAACAAATTTGACGAAAATTTAATAGTTTGAGGGGAGACTAAAATAAATATTTTCTATAAACAAAAGCACCAAGATGAAAAGGTATTCAATAAGATAGTATATAAAATAGATGTATGTACATGCAGCCTCATAACACTGACCTACACTTGCTACAAGTGTTTTAAATGTTGCAACATTCAGCCATTAATACTAGTATGATTTTATGAATGGTTAAGATAGGACCCACATACGTTTTATGTGCTTATTAAAGGATCGCACCAATGAAATGGTGTTGATTTATGGACTATGTACTTGATAGAAGAGAAACAGGAAAATATTTCATAAATGGGACAATTTGCAGCAGCGTTTGCTTAATAAAAAAAATTTCGCTAAAGCATAGACACGTTTACAAATGGCCGTTCTGTTGAAAGTACAGAGCCATAATCAGCAAAACAAAAACTAATTTTCGCTTTATGTGCAGAGGAATAATTTTGTGATATCGTCTTGTCCTTTGCAAATTGTTTATGAACACATTTTGTTGCAAACATCTAGATAAAAGTAACCAGAAACACTGACGGGTAACTTTGAAAGCATTTATTGTTTGTAAAATGAACATAATCTCAGCATTTTCATGCCATATTTTGGGAGCTCTTTTTTCCTGGGTAATTAATAATTTGAGATCTAGGGCTTGAATACTCATTGGTAGTTCAATTTTTAACAAAGGTTTAATAACTAAAAATAAATGGACGATTTCTTGGCGCTCATAAAATTTTATTTTTTTGTCTCCCAATTCCTTACGATAATTTTTCACTCTCTCTCTCTCTCTCTCTCTCGGAATTTCCTGCATACGTAAACACTTTTCAGTAATAAATAGTAACAATTACTACAAACTTTAATAGTAATTGTCCAGACCCAGAAATGATATTCAGAAAGTTTGTTCTCTCATGTAAATTAGTTTTATATTACGAAAATATTACGAAAATAACTTTTTTTTTTTAATTAACAAGCACAAACTGCGAAGGTACCTGGCTTGTCTGCACAAACACCCGGAATCTGCGGCAGGAGTCGAACCTACGATCTTTGGACTACTAACCCCGTACACGATAAGTTAAATTTTTTTAACATGTCGGCATAATAATATTCATTTATATATTGTTATAATGTCTTTTTAAGCCTAAATATATTTTTCTTGTGGCGTAAGAGCCATTTTCCATATCCCTGCATATTTTTTTACATCATAAATACATACATATTTAATGTGTCACTATTTATTTTGTGCGATCATAAATTGAAGTTTTTCGGTTTTGCAATTGCAACGTGTGGTTAGATTTCTATTTCTTATAATACAACAATACTATAATAGGAACTCCTCTTTCAGTTGTTTATTTGTCTTTGGTGTGTAATTGCATGTAGAAAAGTCTTTTTTTAAGTCCAAAAAAATGTTGTTGTTGCAATATTTTTATACTAGATTGCTATCAAGGGTCATAAATTTCATTATTGTAATGTACAGAAGAGTGTGAGTTATATGTATGTTTTTATATCTGTTAAGTTTCGCTTTTCTGCCATTTTATATCACACTGAAGCTAACAGGGCTTATTAAATATTTATGGCAGCAGAGAGTTGCATGCACAGTGGAACAACAACGAGAAAAAATGAGATATAAAATTTATTATCATTCTTTAATAGTTTATGTATATAAATGTGGGTGGTTGTTCAGATTGGAATGGTATTAGAAGCATAAAAATATTATGAGTCTATAATCTCATAAAGGATTTTTATAAATAATTTTTAGGGAAACGGCTGATGACTAAATAGTTTTATTTCATAGAAAATATATTTTTAATATTTCTTTTAGCGTTTTTAAGAGAAAAAAAATTTAATATTTTGTTCTTTCAAAATCATAAATTTGTTGGTAAAGGTCCCCAAACCTGTAAAAGAGTTAATTTTTTAAAAGTTAAAGGCGAAAATTTATTATTTTTAATAAACTGATCAGCAAACTGTTTCACTTTTTTCGGAAAAGAGTGTAATAACTCGGTGGTTATCAAAATATTTCAAAATATTAATTCATCAATATGTTAATAAACGGACTTAATTTTTATAAGGTACGACTACTTCAATATAAATTCTTTTTAACACAAAATAATGCAACGCAAATTAACACAAATATAATTATTAGTCCGTGGTCCAATAAGTTATCGCATAAGGATATAAAAAAATAACAAAGCAAATGGCAAAATGTACCATAGTTGCCAGCAGATATTAAATCCCTAATACAAGCCTAATAGACTGGTATACTCACAACTTATCTGGAGTGAATGGAACTCTCAGCGATCTTATTTACAAAGTGAAAATTTAAAAATATGAAAATGATTTCATAGCAGTTGATTTTAATATACAATATATAATATACAACGACTATGAATAATATTAGTATTGTAAAAAAGAACATATTATGATCAATAGTTGGCTTTACATAATCGCTATTGATTGTATTGATGATCATACGATTGAATCAAACAACGCCCTACGAAATAACTCACAGTGAAATAACTTTTAATAAATTTTTTTTCGCATGTATTATTCTTTATCGAACCTTTGATGTAAATTGAATACTCGCCTATATTCAAGTCTTAAACGTAATATTATTAATTATTTGAATTCATCCAATGCCAGAAAAATACTAATAATAACTTCACATCTGTTGCGTTCAGCTAAGAGCAAGCGTGTCCCTCCTTCCCAGCCGAGTACTTTTTGTGAATGTGGCGGATTAGTGAGTTTGAAGGGTTTTAAGTTGGTCTTGTATAAAAGCAGTTTGCAATCTAGACTTAGTGTTGAATTTTTCCCCATAAGCCTATTAGTTTGAGCAGCCTCTGATTTAATTTGCATAAATTTAGCGTCTATGCGCGATTTCCATGTTGAGCGACGTTCAAGGTGAATGCCGAGGTTTTTGACTTTATTGTATTGCGGTGTTGATTGATTTGAATGGCGGAACATATTTTCCTTTGTAATGTAAAAGAGATATGAACACATTAACATGCACACACATGAATACTTCTTCCTTATGGTGGTATTTTCTACAGCCATTCATCGATAAATGTATTTCTTTTTTACCAAATTTCAGTTCTTCTTCCAGACGATCTGAAATTTAGTAGATGAAAAAGCGTCATTTGCTACATGTTTAGTTTTTAGCTCCTCAAAGAGCTTGATTTTATACGGATGCAAGTCCGATTCGCTACGCAAAATTCGCCACATTGTAGTCTTTATATAAAATTCAAATAAAGAATTTCACGGATTGGAGTTTCTTCTTGATTCTTTTCGTTTTTTAATGTTTATTAAACCCACTATATCGAAGTTGGTCACCAAATATTAGACAGTGTATTTTAGTTTAACTGCATGTTTTTGGATGAAATTAATAAATCCCATCGACAACCGAGTGCAGCTTTTGGGCTAGGCAGGCTTTGGTCGAACATCAACAGCTGTATAAACTGGTAGAAGAGTCCGAGAAATTTCTATTCTTTATCATCTAATTGATTTTTAATTTAAAATGAAGTTTACAGTTTTTTTCGTCTGACGAGATTTCCATTCGATTCCGTAAAGAAATATTGTATTCATTTGCTTAACAATAATCTTTTCATTTATTTAGGTTTATTGAGTCTATCAATAACAGACGGAAAATTCGTCTCCCCAGATTCTTCAGTGGTTGTTTTCCAGTTTCTCGGGCTCGTTCTGAGTGTAGGGCACTATTCTTAGACATACACTTTCATGCGTTTTACTTATCAAACCTTTCTTTTTTTTATCAAATATTGTTTCGTGCGAAAAATAAAAATGTGTTGGTAGTTGTTTTCCACTGTTACTGATATTTTTTAATATGAATTTATGATACATACTTGTGTGTCTGTCTTTGTCTTTAAGTTTCTATATACGAATACAAATGTAGGTCGTTACTATTATTTTTTACGTTTACTTTTGCATTTTTGTCGTTTAGCGGTTTAAGGTTACTTTGACTGTGGGTGAGAAAGGATTTGGCATGATATATGAAGGCACCTTGGTATTCAAAGCTTAACTATTTTTTTCTAAAATATCATCATCATCATATTTTTAACATTGAATTCAACAAGCGATTAAAAACTAAATATTTATATTTTTGTTTAAATATTAAATATCATCATCATTGCCAATATTTTCATTTAGAAATATTAATTAAACTCGAAAACTTTTAAACCAACAGTCCATAAAATTCCCATTTTACTATTTAATTATCAATTTTCAAACGATTGTATTGACTAGTAGACAGGAAAAAAGGAAAAGGATGCAAAAACTAAGCAGCCTGCCTGGTATCACTATGAATACCTCCGGCTTTGGCTACGGCCAACAATAGCAGCCAGCAGCAGTAGCAGTAAAAAAGAAATTAGCAAAAGCAATCATCAATGTTGTTGGTGTTGTTGCTGCAGCTGAATTTTGTACGTGCTTAATTGTCGTTTGGCAGCATTATTTGTGCAACATCAACAGCCATGTAGCCCATCAAGCAGCTGTATTTGTTGTTGTCAAATTTTGGTAGATATTTTCCTTTGACAAAGCCAAAAAACAATTTAGCTTAACTACTCTTTTTGGCTCATCTTCTACTACATTGTTTCGTAAACATATACTCGTACTCAAGTTGAACTGACAATTGCCCATATTTATCCCTTTTGGCAGAGAAGTTATATTCGAATGTGTTAGAAGTAGATAAGTTCTTAAATGCCCTACGTGTTCTTTGGATTTTAGTTCATGCAAGCATTTTGATCATAAACATATTATGATCCCTAGAACAATTATAGTGACGTGAAATTGCTCACGTAAGCCTTGCGGCATGAGCTTTACTCCTATGTACCAGATTATATCATAAGTATATTCCTAAAAATTTTAATAATAACTTTATTTGGCCTTGACGTGTCCAATTTGTTAAATATTTAAATATTTCAGAGGTTGTTTTATGGATTTTGTTAAAAAGTAATTAAAATTTTGGGTAACTGGTTAAATCAGACAAATAACGAACTACTTTTCTTTTATAAATGATTTTTAAGCCTATTTTACATTTGCATTTGTGGTAAAGTTCCATCAGACCTGGTGAGTGCCACACCTGGGTGGCCCTTAAACTTAGAAGTTCGATTTCTCTTAGCGTCATCATATTTGTGAAAAATTAATGGTTATGAAGTTTTCCTAAATTTGAATAAACTTGCCTTCCTAAACCCCAAATATAAGTATACGAGTACATCCTGAAGACATGTGAATACAATGTGGGCAGGAAAATAGAGTTGACATTTCAATAGTCCTTCATGTTATTATCAGGAACAACTATGAATCAAATTATGGCAATAAGAACACTAAACATTCATTAAATGAACAAACGAAAGCTACAGTTGTCAAAGATTCGGGAGAATTGTTTTTGTTCACCAAAAACAATTCAGTTGACAACCGTTCGTTTCTAAAACGTCTACACTGGACCGGAATTTGTCAGCTGACTGCTCAATTCAGCTCAGCTCATTTCGTTGCGCTAGTTCGTTCAGTAGCTCAGTTGCTAAATTGTTTTAAAGAATAACACAGGCCTGCAAATTGATAATTTTTGATTTTCTTTTTCACCGTAATGGGTGATTCGTATGTATTTTGGTACACTGAGTCCAAATATGCCCTCAGTTTTTCTCCAGCACGTAGGAATTTTCCACAAAATATCAATGAAAGTTATGCAAAACCCGCAGTACATATAAGTAGATAAAAATGCATTTTGAAATAATATATATATATATATATATATATTTCCAGTGGTTTATTCACATTTTTAAATAGAATTTGATAAAAATAATATGTATATAAAATAAAGATTTATAATTCTTTATATCTAATTTTTTTCCCTCCAAATTCCGTTTTGAGCTTTTCCGTTTATGTGGGTTGTCTGCAAGTTCTCTATGAAGCATCCAACAGTAGTCTCCCATCATATTCACATCCCATCGTCCTTGGTACCTCCGTTCCATTTTTGAATTCTTACAAAAGATATTTATTTATTTATTTATTTAATTAATTAGCTTACAATTAAAATTATAAGACAATTTCAGAAGAGCTAGAGCATCATGGGCCATAAGCTCGATAAATTAAAAAAAAATATATATAATAAAATAAAAAAAATCGAGATACATATATATTCACAAAAATTCAAGTTAAAAACTATTATATAAAAACAAAAATACTAATAATAAAAATAAATAAAAAAGAAATTCATATATTAACAGAGATTGATGTTGGAAAAATTTTTTGTGTATAGCGATAAAAAATTATAAATAAGTTCTTATATTAAGTTATATATATTACTAATTTTAAGGAAATTTATATTTTTTTTTTATATTGTCCTTCGATGGCGTAGACAAACATTGTTTTGCGTTAATATCTCGAAAACTCTGTTCACGTTGATAAGAAAATTTTGATCATGATGTTAAAATATGGCCTAAATTATTCGGCTGTGCAATTTCACAGTTATACAAATTTTTTACAGGTATATTTAAAAGATGAGAGTGTGATATCTTTGTGTGGCCCAATCTTAGCCTCATGAATTTTATTAGATCCTTTCTCGAGATATTTTCCAAAACGTTTTTTAAATAATCAAAAATTGTGGTACGTGGTATGTTAATCTCTCTGTACCAGTCCGATGTTGTTAGTACTATTCCATTACGTGTCCAATAGGATCGATTCAAATATTTCACCAGATCCACTTTACTATAATTCGGTGTCATTAATAATGGGCTAATCGTAGTATTCTTTGCAGTTTTATCTGCCAATTCATTACCTTTGATGCCCGAGTGATTGGGAATCCATAGTAATTTAATTTTTGGATGTGTGTCCATCAAAATTTGTCTACTAGTTTTCACATAATAATCGTTATTGTTCATATTCAAGATTGCCTTTAAACAGGATAACGAATCAGTGCATATAATGAAATTTCCCTTCCTGCTTTTCAAAAGATTTATCTTACAAAAGATATGATAATGCTTATACTAATGTTTTAACTTAACAACCATCTTAGTCAGTAAGCAAGGCACCTTTCTGGGTTTCCATGATTCATACCCTGACTAATACTGTTATATAATATACTAATTTTTATCATATTTCTGATATAAAACTATGAAGCCGAATAGGAAAAACAACTTTTTCGGCATATTCATAAATATGTGCCTTAAGGTAGACAATCCGCAGAAAAATACATTTTGCGGAAAATCCCTACGTGCTGGAAAAAACTGAGGCCATTTCTGAACTCACCGCACCAAAATACATAAGAATTACCCATTATTTTAAAAATTTTGGTTGCAGACCTGTATAATCAAGTAGAAGAAGGAAAACGATTAATTAACATTATAAAGATGAAACCAATAATTTCTTTTATGTTACTGCTATTAGTGGCAGTTATTTTTTTATTTTTTTATGTTTACTGGAAGTTAGTTCGACTGTATTTTTCTTCTGAAATCTACTTTTGCTGAAATGCTATATACGATTATGATAATATTTCACATCTGCGAAATCTGGGCGTAAATTGTCCCGCTTATCTCCGAGCTGGCTCAATTGAACAATTCATTAAATTGAACGAAGTGAGCGTTCATTGAAATTGTCGATTTTAGCTCCCTACTGAACATTTTTTACTTTAACGCTGAACGCTGTTCAACTTTTCATTACACCTTATTGTTTCATTAGTCCTGCTACAAAAAAAAAAAAAAAAAAAAAAAAAAAAAACTCATAAATAAAGAAGAATAATTCAACACTTTTTAAATTAAATCTTATTTCATCATTTTATATTATTTTATTTTATATTAAACTAGCGGACCAGGCGAACTTCGCCTCGCCCCAATTTTAAGCCTTCAGACAAACTTTCTATTTTTTTTAATTTGAAAAGCCATTAAGGAATAATTTCAAACAAAATTTCATACAAAAACTCGATTTTCAATTTTTCCAATTTTCCGACTTTTCCGGAGGGATTTTCCAAAATTTTCTTTCATAAAAACCTTCTCCTCGAAAATACGAACAACTGACAAAAAGTTTTACAGAAATCGGGTAAGCCGTTCTCATTTTATGAATTATTGGATTTTGCCACGCCCCTCCGCCCACAGACCGAAAAAAATCGGACTTCACAGTGTCACCCGCCCGAGTATTCTGAAGGTTCCCTGAAAATTTCGTCAAAATCGGCGCAGCCGTTTTGGAGCCATTACGTTACATACATACATACATACATACATACATACATACATACATACATACATACATACACACATCCTATTTTATATATATAGATAAGCCCCGGAAGTGAAGCCATAATTTTTTTTCCTTTTCCTCTGTGTTAATTAATTATTTGGAACTAATTTCTGTAATTTCGATACTAGTACTAGTACTTATTTTGGTAGGGATTATACTTCATAGTTCCTAGTTTTCTTTTGTTGATGAAGATATTTCATGAGACCGTTTCCTACTTCTTTCATCCAAAACTTGATATACAGGCCCAACATCACCGTCAAATTGTACAAAAACTTACTGTATCGATGACACTGTTTGATGAATGCTGGAAAATGCTGATCGAAAACACCACAGTCACCATTTAAACTTGTGAAGTATCTTCCTATTGCACCCAAAAAAGACGTACCTGTACATAAACGTGCCTATCGAAATGAATATGAAAAATGCTGCACTTTGTCAAACACTTTTGGAATATCTAGAGCCTCAAACGGAAACAATAAGGGCGGTCGTTATTTTATTCGTTAGATGAAAATCAATCATAATTTCAAACACACCACAGGAAACTCACCAGCAATATAAAATTTACTGGAAAGATTGGCTAATGGAAGTGCTAGCGTTGAGCAACACTGTCTCAAGACCAAAGCATGTCCACCATCCATTTCAAGAGACTTATATATGCCCCTGAACAACATGACTATTGTCGTCAAAATTTTTACCTAAAATCAGATAATAGTGACATTAATTTGTTTAGGTAATATTAGGCTTATTGTCCAATTTATTTAAAAAATATCCTCTGAATGTGCCTAAAACATATTTTCTAAACATTTTGTTTAAGCTTATGTTGCAAATAATCTAATGGACTATTATTTACTAGTTGTGTGCACTATTTTTTGTTAGAGCGAAATAAGCAAACAGGAAAAAGAAAAGACCTCTAAGGGTTATTTTCTCTCATTAATAACGAATTATCCCTGTAAGGGCCACGTACATTTTGGCCAAATATCGAACAGCAGTCGCATGACAATTAGGATTCAATAATGAGTTCTATTGTAGTTTTTTTTGCTGGTGGTTTTGTTGAAAGCTTAATGTTTTTAATGTTTAAGAGGAGGAGTTTTGGAAAAAGTACATGACAGAATAACTTGGGTTTCAAATAAACTTATTTCAAGGATAATTATAATATGGAGTATATTATATATAAAAATTTATATAGTTTATTATTTTATACATTTATTTAAGACAAATAAGGTATTCAGTGGAAGGTACACACAACTTTCCTCGAGATAGTTTTTCCAAAAGTAAAGTAAAAACTTTGTTTTCACTTTTATAAGGCATTCCTTACTATCACAAAAAGAGCTCTTTACAATTTAATGTAAATGTATGCCTTGTCAGTAAAACATATAGATCTTGTCACCGCATGAGTGGTTTCTGAGGAGGAGTCTGACCCTCACAATATAATTTTTGCTGTATAAGTACTCGTAGCTTACAGATATTAAACAGGAATCCCACTTGTCAGTCGATGGACCCATTGACAGATTCCCTCTCAGGTTAGTTCATTCCCAGTGATGTTACCGGACATGTTTGCGTGTAATAACAAGCGGAATATATTTAACTTCGAAATATTCGCCGTTCTATTCAAAAATATGCGGAGTTTACGTATCAGCTTGGACGTTGTATGTAGAGCTTAGTCCTGGCTTGCTGTAGAATATTTTAAATAAATGCTCTGTAGCCTTTTGAAAGTTGTCTGCTCTCTCAGCTGCCGAAATTTAGGCTTAGAGTGGCTTTTGATGTACTACATTCCATAAATAGACTTGGATCTGTCCGCGTATACATCTCTTTATTCCTCTTCACTGTTTAGGCAATTAATTATTCACGAATTTTCATTAGTTCCAGTTCTTGCTTCCCATCAGGGCAGTAAAAGATTTTGGTCAGACGTTAAGAGTACAAGGGTTAATACTAGCTCATATTCATTGACCCGGTTGATAAAGCTAACCTTCTGGTAGAGTTATGTTTACATTGTTCTCGGTTATCGGAACGCAGTTAGTGACTGCCCAATATCAACTATTCCAAAATTATTCTTTTGATCGAGTCTCATCGTAAATAACTCTCTTTAATTGAATAGAGTACCACCACTGGTCTTGCAGCTCTGCATTTTTTAAAGCGATAGAAAGTGGACTTGCGCAAAGGATGCTTTATAGGTGGCCTGACTTTTTGGAGAAATAATATCATTCATCATTTTATCGAGAGTAAGGTGGTGGCTCTATATATTTCTAAGGTGTTTGACAGAGTACATCATGGTGCCCTTCTGTCAAAACGTTTGCTTCTGATGTCGCTAATGACTTCTCTCAATTTATATCCACCCCTTTCTTAGGGATTACACTATAGCAGTTATTATAGATGGGATCTCATCCATCAAGTTGGACATTAATTCAGATGTTCGTCAGCGATCCGTTGTTTCTTCTATCACCGTTCTTTATAATTTTTCTTAGAGACCTGCTCTGTCAGATTTTCAACCTTTTCTACTCTTTGGCGGATAACAGTGGCATTTGCTTATAATATTTGTTCAATAATATGCCAATCGTTATGAGGCTTGGAGCCACGAGTCAAAATATAATAGATACACCTAATCATGATCTTGTAAAATCTTTGATTAGGGTCATCCAAAGGACCCACTGTTGCATGCTTACGCATGAACAATTACACTGTACCATCTGCAATTGTGGATGACATAAATCATGTGTAATGAGAAACTCCTAATATTGTTGTCATGAAAATCAAGTATGAAATGCAATGGATTACGTATATTTCTCATATTGCTGAAGAACCCTTCAATTGCTTTGGCTTGTTAAGATGGTTTTAGAGATATTTCACTCCATATAATATCCTCATTATCCGTACCATCTACATCTATTCCGAAATGAGATACAACTCTCAATTTCTATTTTGAAGTTTCTCTACCGCGTAAACGAAGAGGGCGAAAAAGCTCCTCGCTGGTGGCTGAATGCTAGTATGTACTATTGACTCATTGAAGCATGAACGCTGTGTGCGTTTTTCAGTAAGAGACCATGCATGTGTGTGGAACAATTCCTTTGCAGAGGATTTTCTTGTCACTTTCAATGTGGGAAAGTTCAAGTAGGATGTCTATAGGATTGTCACTATTCCTTCTATTCTTCTTCTCTTAAACCATTTTGCTACTTCCAGCATAATGAATCCCAAGTGTAGGGGTCGTCCGCTGAGTGTTAGGACAATTGAAAAAAGTTATCGGCCCATAAAAAAACATCTGATATTGATAGGTACTTCTTGCGTCCATTTTGTAATGAATTATGGGGGAATTTATTTAATACAAGATCTTAATCAAATACTGTGATAATGCCTCTTCTATTCCTCATTTTTTTAAAATTCCCAATCAGTTTTTGATAGCAATTGCACTTACACTCTTATTTAATATTTCTACAATTCAAAGTCTTTCCAATATACGACGGGAATATTAAAAATCCAACTCTTTTTCCATACACATTTTTGCGGCGAACCTAAATTATTTCGCTTTTTGCGTTTTAAAAGTTCACGAGGCGTATCATATGGCGGCTGTAATAAAAAGGAAGTTGGCATTTACCCGCAATTGTTTTAATGTTTTTCCTGTTTTGTTTAGAAGTTTTCTTTTGCCATTGTTGCAGCAACATTGTGTGTGTTATGGAAAGCAAACAAGAAGGACTCAACAAAGGCATGGCAATGATTACAAAAACGCCATGACCGAACATTTTATAAACACGAGTAAAGGTTGAAAAAAAAAATAACTTTAAGGCCCTCTGAGATTTGTTTAAAAATCTCATTAAATCTAAATGCCATGACCCAGTAAAATGTTCATACTTCTTTAGAAATTTTAATTTTTCATCATTAATTGTTTCGTTGCAAAATTTTGTCATTATTCATAAGGATATTAAAATCTGAATAACAGGCAAAAGAACAAAAGTTCTTCTGGCGTTGTTGGCAATATTTTGTTGTGTTAAGAACTCAACTTTATAGATTGACAAAGTTTAGTCAATTATTCATAAATTTTTGGCATCGTAAATAAAGACTTTTACGTTAAACTAAAAACTTCATTTCCTGTTGTTAAAACACTAGAGCAACTTCTATGCGAGTATACTTCTTGCACACACACACACGCACACAAGTCCTGTCACATCTATAACAATGAATAGCTTTCAGTACAAAAAGCCCTGAGTTTCATTAAAAATCCCAATGCAAAGGACTTGCCGCCATTATTATTCATTCATAAACGAAATTTATGTGCTCTATACTAAAATAGGAGTATTTGTTCGGTTGCGAAACAAAAAGGAGGACAGACATCTTTAGTCAAATATTTAGTAAACATTTTAGAATCTCTTACCAAATTGCTAAATGATGTCCTTTTACATAATTTTTGCTTGGGATAATAAAATAAGCAAACATTAGAGAAATGCATTAAATTCTTCAGCAAGATGGATTTAAGGTCAATCGTATAATAATAAACAAGGTAAAAACTTTGATGAACTTAAATAAAATGTGTCTATAATAATGTGGATATAAATTATGGTTATGTACTCGATCCATGGTATCATATGTTTTATTCACGTTGCAAATAAAATTTTGTTCTTGGAATGAAAAAAAAAAAAAAAAATTGCATTAACTCATGTGGTTCATATTTGTAAATGTCTCTATGAGACACTTCAAGAATTGTGTTGCATTATTTTCAGTGTGCATATGTCTCTGTATGTTGCTGTAAACTCGTGTTCTAAACAGCATGTGTATCAGAGCAACAAGCAGCTAAAAGGACATACAAATCTCAAGTGTAGCCAAAAACATTGTTCCAGCTAAGTTGCCTTTTTGACAGTATGTGATGTGTTCAAAGAAGATTCATGACAATCCATGGCTGGCTTTAAGGAATCGCAGCACTAACATACTCATCTGTACATATGACTTTATGTTTTCATATGCATTGCTGCATGGAAGTGTCCTGTTTCAATGTGTTTTTGTGGAAGCAAAAGGCCTTAAAAGTAGAGAGATATTCATGTCATTTGTAATATGTGTTAAAAAGTACATCAGCATTATCCTACATCATCATACATCAAGTTCTTTTGACTTTTAAGTGTATGTTTGCATTTTCCTATGAGAATTGTTCACTTGGATGGCCATTCCATCCGGCATTATGTTCTTAGTAGAGCTTAAGTTTTGGCTGTGTTGTGTTCTCATGGAAAATTCATAAATTTTACACGAAAAGCAGAAATTTAATTTAAATTCAATGGCAAATGAATTTATTGGGTTTTTGTGTTTTTAGAGTTAAATTTAAGAAAAATTTTAAAACAAAAGGTTTGAATTGTATTATAATTCCGGGCTTAATGAATAAGAATTATATATTTCTATTTATAGTAAAGCGGTGTAAAGTGTTGGGAGAACATAACAATTAAATAAATGTAGAGGAGAAAAATTTCAGGCAACCCCTAAATTATTCTTTAAAATATTTATTGTTTGTTGTTGGTTTAGCTGGGCGTATTCCTGCATTTCATTGACTTTAGCCAAATAATCAGAGCTCTTTAGCCACATCATTTAAGTCCACAACCAACACGCAATAGATTTTTTGCTGAAGAATTTCTGCTAAAATTTCTATGTCTAACCCTCTGGTGTAGTATAGTAGAGTCACAAAAAAAGACACTTCATTATACAGTGGCTCAGAGTCGTTTTTTGCTTGCCAAGCTTTGTGGCCTTTGAATCTATTCAGATATTTTACTTATTATCTTCTTATATGGGCTTTCGGCTTTTAATTGCATTCATAGTTTCTTGAAGTTCCTCACGAACTTCGGAAGAAAGTTAAACTTTTTTTAAATATTTAAGTGTGAATTTTTTTATATTATATTTTAAACTTTACTACTTATTTAAAAAGGTGCCATATTTAGAAAAATAAACCATTCTAATAATGCCCAGAATAATCTTTTACACAGGCCCCTCGCCTAATACATCTCACAACAGCTTACATTGGAACCGATTACTTGAAACTATTTTGGAAATCTATTCTATGCAAATTGAATTTCAAAGTCAAAACTAGTTTTACAACGGATTCCAGGTGAATCGGTCCTTCTTTGGAGTAAAAGAAGCAGCATCTTTTTGGACAATTGCAAACAAAATTAATTATACATATTTTTTGCAATCCTGATCAATTTTTGTATACCCTTCACAGTAAGTATAAGGGGATATATATATATATATATATATATATATATATATATATATATATATGTATATATATATATATATATATATATATATATATATATATATATATATATATATATATATATATGTATATATATATATATATATATATATATATATATATATATATATATATATATATATATATATATATATATATATATATATATATATATATATATATATATATATATATATATATATATATATATATATATATATATAATTTTGGGCATATTTTTCGTCATACCATGTCAAATTTGATTTGTAAACAGCTCGATTTCGGCTACGTGCCATCTCCAGTGTAGTTCGTTATCCTTATATAATTCCTTCGGTTGTGTATGTCTACTATATGCCTTCTGATCTACTTCGAGTCACTCTCTCGCCGTTGTTTATTTGCTTCTCATGCCACATCATGTTTTTCCATATTTGTGGATATTGAAAATCATAATGTTTTTAATTCTTATATTCTCTTTAACTATAAAAGTTATAAAAATGCGAAATTAAATTAGTTTTTAGTATAATATTTATGATGTTCACATAAAATATTGCGGCCGGTACTCGTATATAAAATATACATCACCATAAAAATATGTAAATACTTTTGCGGAAAGATTTATTGAGAGTGTCGAAATTTAATTTAAATGTATTGTGGCAATTAAGTAAATTGCTTTTTAAGTAAAATATATATTGCTGCAAAAATAATAACTGTTGTAAATTTTAAGTGATAAATAATTTTGTTATAAATCTATTTTACAGATTCCAAAATAATTTATCTATTTGTAAATGACACTATTTAAAAGACTCTCATCGCTTGCCGTGCCAAATAGCATCGATTCAAATGAATTAGGAAGTAAAAAAGTTATACAACGAAAAGACACAATTACACGTGATATTGGTTGCATCCAAATACATTCTGGTGTCTAATTCATGGACACTTCTCGTGCGTGTGGTGATATTGGGGAGAACAAATTAACAAAGAAAAATTTAAATTACAAGGAGAAATACTAACACAACTGCACAATATGCTGATTTCCAAGGTCGTATTGCTCCTCTTCCTGGGTATCAGTTTTATACAAATACTTGATTTTATACCAAATTGGAAGAACATTTTAATGAAGTTCTAGTTATTACGAGGTTCATTCAATATTTTTAAAAATAGATTGTCTCAGTATGCTCGTGTTTGGTGCACTTGCTCATAAGTATGGAGGTTCGATTCCCACCTAAGAATGAAGGTCCTTGTTGCCATGCTCATTAAACCAAGTCTGTTTATTACATTTAAATAATTAAATAAAAATATTAATACATATTAAAAAATAATAAAGAAACAACCAAGGTTATATATATTGATTGCTAATAGTTTTCTAATGAGACTATCTTGCCAGTTGATTAGAGGATATGCGAACAGTAGTTAAACCAGCAACAACTTCAAAAAATTGAGCCCCGATTATGAATATATGAATTTTGCAAAGGCTTCAGGGATCTCAGTATGTAATGCATAACTAGTTGTGCACTTTAGTTAATTAAAATTTCTTAGAGCTTTTTCTTAAAGTCGGTTTCATATTGAAAATTATTATATAGAATATTCTTCTCAACTAATATTTATATGCCGAAATTTCATTGGCCGTTAAACCAAATCGCCTGTGAACTTTGAATGTTTTTAAACTATTCAAAGTTTACTGACGATTTGGTTTAGCGACCAATGGACTTGTTTAAACGATTGGTTGGGTAGAATATCCCAAAATTATAAATTTCAATATTAATTATTTAAAATAAGAATTTTATTGTTCGTTTTGCCTGATAAACATAATCATTAACGACCAACAAGTATTTAATTGCATACATGTTGCAAGAAAAACTAACTAGACTCATGTCGAGTATAAATTGTTTGTTGTGCTTAAGGCGAATTCATAACAGGTGGCCTGATTAGCCCATTTGATTATCAGCTCTTCTAAAGAAAATTAAGCAGTTCAAACCCCAAGTGTCAAAGATTGTTTATTTTTTCATGTTAACTTACATGCATTTGATTAACAACAGAAAGCAAAAAAAAAAAAAAACAACAAACAAAGAACGAATTTAGATCAAACATTTAATATTTTCTAAAATAGGACGTATTTTTTTAGATCTTATACAAGCTTTCAGATTCAAAACCAAGATATTCAAAGTACTTATGAACTTCTGCATAGTTGACTGCATAATGCTACGTCAAATGCAGTGGTTCCTACGCCTGGGACTGGTTTAGGTTAAGAAAAAGCATTGCTGTCTACACTATTTTCTTTTTCATTCAAATCCGGCTCATATCTACCATATCCGTAGCAGAATTAGCAATTATAGGAACACTTCTTTGTCCTATATTTTCATTTGCATTTAAGATTCTTATCTGATCCGATACACCTAGTAAACGATCATCAATATTGCACTGATATGCAGACTGTTTCTTAAAAAATACAATTCAAAATAGCCAATGTTTATTTTGTTACAATAATTTTTGGGAGTGATGATGGCTGAATTAATTAACGAATTGATTACAAAGTAATATATGACGGAGAATCTGGGTTCGACCCCCTTTGAGGACGAATCATCAACATCATGAGTTTTTCTGATTTGTGTTAGTGTGGCATTGTGTTATTTTTTAGGACTGTTTAAGTGATGAAGGCTGGTGATGAAGCACTGGTCACTGAGAAGTATCGGCAGGAATTGGATACTCTTCTACGCTAATGTACACTACTACACGGCTCCGTTCGTCGGTAATGTTATCGCCGGCGAAGAAAGACAATTAATAAAATGGTGATTAATAAAGTGCTATAAAAAAATGCAGAATAGTAAAGTTGCAATGGCGAATTTATGCGCTCTAATCTTTCTATATCTTCTGATTTCACCACCTGTCTCCTATATACTATCCCTTTGACATAAAAAGTAACACCTTAGTAACACTAGCGTTAATAGAATATGAGGGCGTATAATTAATATTCCATATTAATCATACGCCCTGGTCAGTAGTGAACATTTATAGTAATTATTTCTCGCTTAAGCCACCGTATGATGAATAATAATTATAAGCAAATATTCAGTTAAATGTTACTGCGGGGAGACTTTTCGACGGTTTAAACAAAATCCTGCTTATTCGTCCAAGTTTCATAAATGAAACATGAAAAGAAGGAAATATCAAGAATTATCTTTCTTTTTTGAAAGTGTGTTATTCTCATTTTTTACAAAACATATAACATGGTACTAAATCTTTGATTTTTTTACATTAAAAACAACTCTTGCTTATTACTTTTCAAAGGCACAATATTTCTTATATATTTTTCTTCAAGTTGAAAATATTCATCATGGATTTTGTAATACATCCAATATATCGTCAGAATAATCATTTCGAAAGAGTCACATTGATATGCCTCGGCGCCATTAACTGCTTCAGGAGATTGTTGTTTATTCTTTTGCTTAAAATAGAAATAAGAAAGCCACTTTACATTGCTTTTAAAAATTTTGACTGTAAACACCTCAATTTATATTGCGGAACTTTCGGTGTGATTGGAAATTTTGTAACCACATAGAATTAATAAACACACTACTTAAACTCTATAATGAATGGCACAAATAATTCTGTTAATAATTTTTTCTCTGTTCTGAAAATATTTATTTTATTTTTTTATTAACTGACTTGTCCTCTTATAATAGAAGAAGAATATCAGAGCAGATCTTATCTGCAGCATATCAATTACTACTTCTCCGCCTTTTTAGCGCCAACCTGTTACGGAATTGAAGAAAATGGGAAAAATCATTGCTAGAGCATGTTTACCTTCCACGTGTCCTTTATTTTAAAATTGATTTTAAGTCAAATTTCTGACCAGAAAGCAGCATAAAGTTATACTGAAGTCAATTGTTCTGTAACTGATGCAAGGCAAAATCTTGATCTAAAATTGTTTTGAAATAAACTTGAAGAATAATTATATTCAAAGGAAGGCAGAAATCGGTATCTATTTTTGGAATAAAGTTTTGAAGCTTATACAGATAGAAATAATTTTTCATTTTACTTGCAATAAAAATTTAAATACGAAAACATGTAAGCATAGCTAGAACTCTAAAATAAAGTACAAAAAATCTCGTACTTAGTCTCAGTTTAGACAAATATCAAACACTAAAAAAAATTAAATTAAAATATTACTAAATATTTTAAAATCCTGTAGTTCATAAATTGAAAAAGAAAAAAATCAACCTACTTGAAATCGCTTGCACTCTAAGACAAAAACTCTTTTCCAAAGACATTTTTGCCTGCAACATATCAGAGAGGAGCAGATGCAAATAAATTATTGGAGTGTGGAAAAAATCACCACAGTGGCTTGTAGTGATGACAGCCATTAATGAAAACGAAAATTTTCCACAGGTTGTGAACTTTATTAAGTCCACAGAGCCCTAGATATCATATAGGCAGTAAATGCGGAAGAGATAGGTGTCATATTCCTCAGTGAACAGCCTTTGATTTCATGTGATAACTTAACTATTTTGAAAGTCAACTGTGTCTATGGCTGTGACGTCTTTTCTGCACTATTGCGTCCTATCGTTCCTCTGCATACATTCATGCTTTAGAACCCAGACTTTTTTCTCCATTACCTCTCTTGGAAACATATGGATTTCACAAAGCATTTTGCCTTGTATCAGTTTCGTTAATCGATTGTTGTTCCAGATAAATAAATAATTGGTCTGCTGTAGCAGGTCCTAGGGTAATGGGGCTCTCATCTATTAATGGCTAGAAATGTATTTGGTGTAGCTGTGAGAAAAATTGCTAATCTTTGATTCCTAGTTTATTTTCTTCCCAGGGGGTAGCCTGACCTTTCTCATGATGTTATCCTCTTTTCCAGGTGGAGGGGTAGGTCAGAAGGCTTCTTGGATGGATTTTTTGGAGGGGAATTGGATGCCACTTAATTTTTTTTAAAACTCGAAAAACCATGGTGAAATTTTTATGCCTTCTGCCAGGGAGCGCAACTTAAGTACTTGGTTTTGTAGGCAAGCACTTTAATCACTGCCACACGCCGCTGAACAGGCTATTCTAGCATATTGTTGTTTCAAAATAATTGCACATTGACGACTCACTGATTTCGCTGATATCTCGACTGTCCACATAAATGTCGTTAGCACTTTTGTCACTGTTATGAGACTCTTTAAGTTATTTTGTTGATCCGTTAGCGGCATGAGATTCTGGGTGGGGACCTAGACTGCATAATTTCCAATTATGTCTTCTCCTTCAGTAGCTCAGAAATGAAAGTTTTTGGAAGTACATGTTTTGCAAAACGCTGACTTATAGACTACTATAAAGCCTTAAATCGCTTGGCTATTTTGGTCTATGTAAAAAAATTGCCATCTAGCCGCCGTACGCTGATTAATTGAAGTAAAAAGATTAAAAAAAAATCGCGTAATTTGAAGTCACAACTAAATCATAAATTAATTTCTAAATACTTTAATATGCTTAAAAGAAAACTCGCTTTAGTGAAAAACTGTTTTAGCAAAACACATTTTGTTTATAAAAGTGCAAGATTATATGAACCAACCATTCCTTAAGAAGAAAAGTTATTAATTTATTGCAGGCAAAGCAGCAAGGAGTGCCGTCTGAATGTAATCGACGAAATCTGAGCTCAAAACATATTCCTAAATCCAAAATCAGCATATATCTGTTTTATTTTAAATACGAATTATATTTTCTATCTTCAGTTCAAATTAAAATAGCAAAACGGATTCCACTTACTTGGGGGTTAGACGATCAAGTTTTGCCTTTCAAGTTTTAATACATTCATACCTTTTCTCCAATACACTCATACTTTTAAAAATTGAATTGCTTTCAAATTTCTCTTTGCCTTCAAGAAAATAGCTGAAGCAATTTTTTTAAAGTATTTTTCGTGTTTCTTTCTACATACATATTTTGCCGATATAAGTTTTTTTTTTTTATAAATATTTGCAGTATTTTAAAACCTCTAGTTGAAGTATCGTAAATAAATAAATAAAATCATATAGTGAAATATGTTTGTGCTTAAAGTACTAATGATGTGTTGCGATTCATGGAGCTGTACGGAAGCCATGAAACTCTGTTGCATATGCATTTTTCATCAAATATGCGAAACGATTTAGAGATTAAGAAAAATTGCTTTCAAGTTGCGTGCAGCCTACGTCACAGTTATCAATTGAAATGGGTTTTGATAAGCAGTATGTGTGAAACACTTGAAAGCAAAAGTTGATGGTGTGGCTGCAGGGTTAAATAAATAATGTACAATTAGTGTCCTCTTCCATTTTTGCTTAACCGAATTCGACTGTGTGTCCATATGATTTCGTTTCACTTTAAAATAAATTGAATACCTTCAATATAAATACAACTAACTCCCTTCAAACTTAAATTTATTCGTAATACCTTTAACTCAATTTGAAGTATAATTAATTCACTGAAATATACATTTGCAACCACAAAGGTAATTCGATGGATAAGCAAAAATTTCAAATGATATATTTACAATAAAAACATTAGTGTTTTCATATTACCATGACCCAACCGCATAATCTCTGCAAAATGGCAACACTTTAATAATGCAAAACCGAAAATTGTAATCGGCTTAAATCATGTCAAATGCTACTTTGGCTACTTAAATGCCAGCAAAACAACAATAAAGGGACAAAAACTAAACATATTATAACAGCAAATAGTATTATATAATATATAAAAATAATAAATGCACAAACATACACACATACACATATACACACATACACATATACACATATACACATATATGTAACCCCATTAGTTGCCATTGGAACTAAATGTAAAAATAAGGATCAAATAAATTAAACAGATACACAAACATATTCTTTCAGTTCAACTAAAACACATCCATATGCATTTTTTTCCATACGCAACTGTATTTTCACAAACAAGAAAATCAACCCATACATGTGTAAATGCTAAAACCGTTTAAATATTAATGTATGACATTTTTAGATATTAGATGTGGAAGCATAGAAAAGTCGCAGAATATATAGAAAGACATTGAGTGAGAGAAAATATGTGAAGTAATAAAAATGGCAACATTATGTTACATCCAAACCATCAAATATAAACCTTTTCACCAAATTGCGGAAGCAATAAACTAAATCATCATTTAAACGGAAACATACACAAACTCACACAAACTCACACTTAGATAGAGAAATAAAATTTCAAAAATGAAAGAAATTATCTAATGCTTAATACACTGAACAAAACGCATGTGTCTTAAGAAAATCTTAATATATAAATTTCATGGTATTGGTAGCATCTTTATACTACAGGATGCATTAACATCCAAAAGGAGGGAATCAGGTAACGTGTCTTTAACTTCTTAAGATGCTGGGATTTGGTGTGCATTTTCAATTAAACAATATTTACACATTGCAACAACTCGTGTCATTTTTGCATTTATGCTTCATTTAAAAAATTTATCTCTTCATATTTTTCATTAAATATTCTTTTACTATAAATAACGTATTATCAAGTCAATCCTTGTTGCCCTTTTCTGAGAACTTACAGTCTTGTTAGTGTCAAATTAAAAAGACTTAAACGGAGTGTTGCACACCAATTAAATATTTATTCTCTACGTCGGTACTACAACTAACTGATTTGCAATACATAATAAATATACAAATCCAAATAGACATAGATTATTGTGCTGAATGATGACAGTAATGATTGATAAGATAAGAATAAAGTGGTGGTATAGTGGTTAAAGTG
Source organism: Germaria angustata (assembly GCA_963681545.1). Classification (NCBI taxonomy): domain Eukaryota; kingdom Metazoa; phylum Arthropoda; class Insecta; order Diptera; family Tachinidae; genus Germaria; species Germaria angustata. The sequence goes on along the minus strand of OY813001.1, from coordinate 57,551,664 downwards.
CTTGTCTACAAAACCAAGTACCCCAGGCTTGGTTCCTGGCAGAGGTCAATAATTTTAAACCACAATTTTTGAGCTTTAAAAATTAAGTGGCTTCAACTCCCACAAAAAAAATCTATCCTTACAGCTTATGTGCTTGAACATTTTGTCAGTAAAGTATGAAGCATGGAACGCATTTTGTTATAAAGATACAGATTTGTTTCTAATTCCTTTAATTTGCTCCTGGCCATGTCTTTGATATTACCTTTACTCCAGCATCTTTAATTAGAGATCAACGAATTTCTTTTAGTGACAATTACTGATAACCAAAAATAATCATTATCTCTAAGAAAAAAATTTGCTACCATATCGGATGTGTTTAAAACTCACGTGGATAGCTTCCGAATAAACACATTTCATCACCCATCACACCCGTAAGAAGTAGCTACTCCGCACACCATGGGCGTAGCGAGGTGTGCGTATAATAATTTTTTTACATTCATACAATATAAAATTATTAAAAACTGCACAGGGTATTGTGGACATATTGCTTTTTTCTATTCAAGAAATCACAGCCAATTTAGGAATAGAGATGTCTGTTCCAATGATAGTCTCTCGTCAAACGCACCGTTCAAATCCCCTATTTTCATCACCTGCTGAACACTGGAAGCGATCTATATACATTCCTTATATAGATTCTTTAATTTCATTACTAACAGAAGATGTAATGAAGAGAATAGGCCAGCGTTTGCATTGTTTGCACCCGTCAAACATGCTTCCTTTGAAGCTGGAAGAGCTTAAAGATGCCACAAAAACGTTTGAGCATTTTTTGAGTTGGATGATTTGGAAGGAGAAATTGAGCTTTGGTATAATTCTTGACAACAAAATGGGTAAAGACTAATTAGCCGACTTAGAGCTGGCGAGTATTTTGAAAGACGCTCGATTATTTTATCCAAATATAAGGAAGGCGTTATAAATTTCATTGCCACAGCCGTGCACTACTGCAACTGTTGAGCTGTCATTTAGCACTTTAAGGCGAGTAAAAACATGGTTGCGCTCCACAATGACTGAAGCTCGTTTAAACGGTAAAATAATATGCAATTTTACTTATTATCAAAAAATAAGTATATTGTATATTGCAGGACTATGTATGCTAAGCGTCCACCGAAGATTGGTAATCGAGAAGAAGGACGAATTTTTGGAAAAAATTGTAGCAAAATTTTCAGAAGATCCACGCAGATTACTCCTCAAATATATCGAAATTGTAATAATCATAAAAAATCATAATCATAAAAAATCATAATTTTCGTGGCACCACCCCATTTCATATCCTGGCTACGCTCTTGCCGCACGCAGGTACGATTCTTGTAATTGACTCTCAGATCCATACAAAAGTCTCTTGCTAACCACCACCGCACTTAGGAAGCGACTCCTTTTGCTCAGCAACTGCATCTCATCTAGATAACTAACTGTTGGTAGCAGGAAAGCTCGGAAGGGAGCCCTGAGTGCTGATCTCGTGACCTGTGCCTTTACTCAACAAACCTCTTTCCACGATTTGGGTTTCAACTACAGCCACAACTTGATCCCCGAATGGGCCTCACCAATAAACAGTCAATGAGTGTTAGTTTTCACGGCTATTATTTCCCATTGTACACCAGATAGGTCTCTGGTAAGCCGTGATTCGAGAAGTCCTTAAAATATTTAGGAGAATTCAGTATTTTTCTATTATAGACCTCGAGCGAACTGTGCCCCTTCGGGAGGTGCAGTAAAAATAGGTGATTTTTAAAATATTTTTCTTATATTTTATGTTTAACACAGTTAACCAACACAAAATGTTTTGTTTGTTGTGGCTTTAGCTGTTCATATACCGACATTTTATTGTAATAATTATATACAATACTGATATTTCATATTGTATTTTATTATTTTGGCACCAACATACGAGGTTGAATGTTTTCAAACTGCTTGTAGTTCACTGATGATTTGGTCTAGCTACTAATGAAATATCGGCCTATGAACAACTAAAGCCACAACAAACACAAAATTTTATATTTCTTGCCTTTAGGTAAAACATATTTAACTTTAAATATGTCATGACGTAAACTTTTTACGTCGAAACACATTTAACTCGGAATGTCTTCCTTCACACACATGCTAAAATTAAATTATTGAAATTAAGGATATATTGGAGGTAGACATTTGCTACCGCTAAATGAAATGGAATTTAATATACTCGTAGATCTAGTAGCATAATTTTCGAAAATTTTTTTCCAACTTATTTCGTTTTTAATCACAATTGTACTCATATCTTAAATGTGGTTTCCGTAATTAAGGATATATGTGAGCTAGGAATGTTCTTTCACCGAATGATACACTTTTAGAACTGTGATTCGTTTGAGGAACATGTCACGAAACCTACAAAAGAGCACCTCATTTCTAGAATTAAGCTAAAAAAAATGGAATAATTGGAGCCTTTCAGCTCTGACTTTGAAATTGATGAATTTCATAGACATTTTGAAACGATTGTAGGGCTTTCAAAGATCACTATTTCAGGGCAGAAAGGAATGATCGTAGCTCAGTAACAGGATGCCAACACTATGGACATCATCTGATTAGATTAAAAATAGTAGGCTGTGGTATTTGCTGATTGGATTTAGATGAGACCGAGAGTTCACGACTGAAAATTATATGTCAATACGTGTAAGATATGGGTGCATGAGAACAAGGCAATCTAAAATTATGCAAACGGTTATTTAACTTTTAGTGTTGAGAATGTAAGCCGACATTTGGAAGCCGGAAACTCTTAAGCGATTGATGTGGGATCATTAAAATTGCCAAGTCTCAAAAAAATACTTCAAAAATTTTATGAAGTGAGTAATAGAAAAATATTTTCTCGAGAGAAGAGAAAAGTTTGACTTTGACTGTTTGTGAAACAGAATGGATCTCTTAAACTATGAAGAGAGTTGACTTCCCTATCGAGTTTTTGTCTCCAAATCTGATCTTAATTGTTGCAAAAGTATATCATCAAAATTGTGTATAAAAATTCTAAATTTTCTTACAAAGTTTGAATGGAAGAGCTCTAGCAATATTTCTTTTTTCCTGAAAAGCACTTGATTTTGCTCTTAATTTTTTAGATTATGGCATTTTAAAATTACTCTCTATCCATATTTGCGAAGCAAAATTGACACTCTTTCCCGAAGAATTTTTTAAGTGTAGCTTCACTACTACAGACACAAAAACACATGTTGTGATCAAAAAACTTATTCAACAAGGGCAGCGCAAAAGGATGTCACCGAAAATAGAAATAGTGGCAGAACCTCCCTCAAAGCAAACATGAATTTAATATTTGAGTTTCTTTGCAACTTTTTTGTTGCAATTTTAAAGTTAATGTTGATGTTATTATAGCCAGCTACTCGTTTATCTATATGGCATGTATAACATTTTGGGCGAAAAGTTTGATCTCGTTAGATGTGGCTGTGTCAGTGACTGACAGGAAGTAGAACGGACAGACTGTTACATATTTGTGTTGATTTGTACGTTGCTGCAGCTCTATTTACTAAATTTTTTTTTTGCACAAATACAAACTGTTTACTTTCAATCGTACACACATACACACACACAATCATACCCATATAAAATGAATGTTTCAAAGGGTATTTTAAAATGTTAAACACGTCTAATCCTTAGAGAGCTGTCAAAGCGAAAGTGTGCACACAATCAGAAATTGTAGCGATGTGCTGTTGTTGTTGGTTGAGTAAAAGGAGCCACATTTTTCGACAGCATCATCATCATCATTTTTTCTTTCATCTCAACTGTGAATAGAGAAAAGTGCATATTATTAAAACTGTTTTATCTCTACTTCAGAGCTAGTATTTACCAAATTTCAGAGCAATCGTAATTATTCAATTAATAATTTTAGTTAGACGTTCAAATGGGTTTCTCTATTTGCTGTTTTGAAAGCAGATAAATTTTTAATGAATTTGATAGTTCATATATAAGAATAGTTCCATAAGTTCAGAATATGCGAATTTCATAAACACAATGAGATCAAGTCTTGGAACGGTTGATTAAATTATACTAACGTCACTCGAATTACCGATATTGGGATTATTCTTTGGCAGAATGTAGTTTGCCACTAATTGCGTACCTAGAAAACCATAGCGAATTATTTGTTCCTCAGACAATGTTCTTTGGGGCGAACCTATTGGCTTTCTTTTAGGATAAGCATTCCGAAATTATAATGGAATTCTCATTGACATGATCATTCTTAAGTCAATGGCAGCAACTCTTTCAAGAGTTTCGATTAAAAGGTAGGCCAGATGGGTTGGACTGCCATTCTGCGGTAAGAATGAAGACAAACATGTTATCCGTGCCTTTGTAGGCTAGTAGCTTGTGAAGTAGACTAGTAGGCCGAAGGTTGTAGGTTCGATTCCTGCCAAAGAATCTGGGAGTTTCTGCAGACAAGCCAAGTATCTTTTCAGTTTGAAAAAAAGCCAAAATAAATAAATTCCTGGTCTAGTAAAATACTGATACATAAATTTCGTTACTACTTAATAACCTAATGTAGCTCTAACCAAGCAAATAGCCAATCATACAAAATAATTCGCAAACGCAAATCATAGAAATGGGTTTCTTTTTTGCATACAAAATTCAATAAAATATTGTTGTGAATTTTAATCAAAAAGGGTCCGTCGTTCTTATTCAAAAGACTGTCTCTACATCATCGTAAATAGAAGATAAACGTAACATTTCTACATACATGCTTTCTCTTGCAATATTTATTTATTTAATAGTCAAAACCTCAACTTCTAAAAGCAGCAATACAACAAGCTTAACCTTGAGCTGTAGTGACGCCGTCAAAGGCAACAAACAAAGGTAGCTAAAGCAGCAACACTAATAGGCAGAGGCAGCAACAAAACATCAAATAACAAATAATTTTGAAAATTTTTGTAAATGACAAACACATAAAAAAAAAATTTTAAAAGTGACATCTATTATTTATGCACAAATGGCGGTAACATTTGTTTCTATTGGAGACTCACAAACACAGACGATTACATTCATATAAATAAGCAGATTTATTTTTAAATAAAATGTAAAAATTGGTGCAATATCCTTTTTTCAATCAATACTTTTGGTTTGTTTCTAAATCAACATTAATGATGTCGCTCCTCAATTTAAATATTCGTTTTCTTACTCTATAAAAAATATTTTTCCGTCGACAATATTTTTCTATCTGAATATAAAGGTTTTTATATTTACTTTTTACATATGGTACAGTGGGATAGAAAAACAGTGTTCCAAAACAAACCGCAACATAAAAATATGCGTCATTTGCTACAGAATTTTACATGAGCGCAACAAAGGAGCTCTTTGTCTTAACCGTTTTTTTTTTTTTGTTTGTCATATCTCCATAACAAAGAACATCTCGGTGACAATATAAAGATATAAAAACAAAATATGACTTAAAATTCATAGTCAAGTATTTATATATGCATTTACATATAATTTGAACTGAACTCCTTTTAGAAATAAAAATTAAGAAAATGAAAAAAGAGATCTGTTTTCATAAAAAGTTTATTTGAAATTGTAAAATTATTGACATAAATTAGATAAAATTATATCTCTCAAATGGCCACCTTCTGATTTGATGAATAATTTCCAGCATTTTACTTCATTTTGAATGGTTGCTTCAAATTGGTAATTTCTTGTTGAAATCTAGGGTTTTTTATTTATTTAATTTAGGTCTATAGATGTAAATCCTTACAGACTAAAAATATAATATAATGTAATTAAATTAAGTATTTAAATAAATGTTCTATTTTTTCGACCGTTTTTGTTTAATTAACAAACTTTATTTTATTTTTTATTAAGCTTAAGGTCTTAAATTTTTATTTTAAATTATTTTCGATATTTCGGTACTCATTGAGTACCATCTTCAGGATATTTATTATTTGTTTGTTTTATATATAACAAACAATTTAAAATAAAAATTTAAGACCTTAAGCTTAATAAAAAATAAAATAAAGTTTGTTAATTAAGTATTTAAATGTAAAATAATTTTTCTTTTTACAACCTCATTGCTCTCAGAAATATTTATAATATGATAAAATTCATTGAAGTTTTCACATATGTATACGGCAAAAGCAGTCATTGCTGGCATAAACAGATCTATAGTATTTTAAACTTATCAGCTGAAAGTTACGAGTTGGTCTAGTTGGAATGCAAAAATTAATTTGAGCAAGCAGGAACTCAGAATCGACATACCCACGTATTAATCCAAATAGAAATGAAATACTCAGCATTACTCGACGAATTTTCAATGTTGGTAACTTAATAAGACCAAGTCTATTGACATATGGTGGTAGCACGTAGGAACTCGATCCAAGACCTCTTAAACAAAACATCAAAAATTGCTTATGGACTGATTCAATAGAGTTTATATGAATGTTATAGTAAGGATCCCATATAATTGATCCATATTCAAGAATAGGGCGAACTAAAGAAATATTTAGCTGTTTCGTGATATATGGATCGGAAAATTCTTTGCATCACCGTTTCGTAAATCCAAGAACGCCATCAGCTTTGGTTACAGTTAACGCAATGTGATCACGAGAATTAAGTCTGTGATCTAACAGAATACCAAGATCATTAATACTCTGAACTTTTTCCAGTGCAGCATCATTAACATAATAGATGGATAAATGTTGATAGTGTTGTTAGATCCACTGGTCTAGAAGGCCAGTTTAAATCTCCAAAACGGGAGATTACTCGACCTCAAAATCTACATCGTTTCCCAAGCTAACAATGATCGAGACCCAGTGCAGCAACTAGCTGCAAAAGCAACTCGTTTAGCATTTATCTGAAACGCTCACCATTCATGGTTACAGTGGTGTCATCGACGTCTTCAAAAAATATAACAGCCAATCACTTTTTCACCAGAAATGCCACACCAAACATGCACTTTGAGGGGATGTAATGGCTGTTCATGCATTTCATGTGGATTCCCTATGAACCTGAATCGAAAATTTTGTTTATTGACTTAGGTAAAAATGGGCTTTGTTGCACATTATTATTTTTGATTTGAAATCATCCTCTTCTTGCACTAAGTTTAACAGAGTATGACAGTAAGCTAGACTTGTCCTACGGTCACCGGGAAGAAATTCGTGAAGAGTTTGCACTTTGTGGGAGACCATTTTAAAGTCTTTAACCACAAAAATCGTTGCAACGAACGTCTGCCAATGTCTAATTGTGTGCATCGCCGTTTCGTTAATGTTCGTGGATATTATCGGCAGTCAGCGATGTTCTCGGCCAAATAAGCAGTGCGATGCCGGACACTTCTTGCGACATATGTAGTGGACGAGGAGCTCAACCAAATACTCAATTGATTTAGCAATGGAACAAGACGATGAGGAGAATGGCGACGAAATTAACGCTGCTTTAAAAAAAACATTCGGATAATTTGCCAAATAGGCAGTAACATAAATTCTACGTAGATGAGGTGTGTATCGCTCCATGAGTCATTGACAACTATTTCTCTATATATCTAAATCATCAATGTCAAAGCACAGTGGCATTTGGCATCGTCTGTAAAAATATTTGGCAATTGAATTTATGAAATTATTTTTTTTTTCGTTTTGCAAATTTGTCGTTAATGAAGGATATTTCAATAAAATATATGCAGTAACGAAGTTCATAAGTTAATTGCATTGTTATGTACATATAGTCATTAAGCTATAGAGATGTGGCAAAACAAGAGCCCGTTAAGGAACTCCTAGAACATATCCTTTTTACTATATGAGGTGCATCAAACTCCTGTGCAGAAGTAAGACGACGTTTTTTTCAGATTTCATCTTAGTTTATTTTTAATGTGGTACTATAGATTGAAGTTTTAGTTCAGCAATAAGCCTGCAATGCAAATTGAGACACACATGTAACAGTTTTCTGAACAGTAACAGTTTCAGAAGTAATAAATGAAGCCCGGCCACCAAGCAGTTCAATTATAATAACAGACAACCAGTCATAGATTGGCAACATATGTAAGATGCAATGATACGAGTCATTTTTGTTGAGATGCAACAGACTGCAGCTAGAAACATCTTTATGTGTTTGTCACAAGCACATGCAACAATAAAACACACTAAATTCAGATATTTATTTTTTACCATGCAACATGAGGAAGATTATCTTAATATCATGTGTTATCAAAACGAAAAGGACAACAATTTCTAAAGGATACAGAGCTTTCTTCCAAAATGGATGACAATACGTTCGACTATATTGTTCTCTTCCCTCGTCTTGAAAATAAAACAGAAGTTGAGTGATATTAAACGTAAATGTTCTTGACACACCTTTAGACACTTTATGTCGCAAGCGTTACTCAAACATGCCTCTTCTAATGGACTTACATGTGTGTGGAGACAATCATACAAAATTTACATAACGACTCATTTGTGAATATTAAATGTCATATTCGGGGTTATTGAGGATTTGCTTTTTGATTTGAATTTTAATGTTTTCCTTTTTTTATTTTTGGTAAAAAGCAATTAAAAACAAACGTTTTTTTACTCTAATATTGACCTTTAAATTGCTAGAAATATTAATTTCTCTCTTTTGAGACTAATTGTTTGAAATTAAAGGATATGAAAAGGATTAAAAATTATATTTTAGAAATGTTTTTAATTTTACTTTTGCAAGTCATAAGGTAAACGGAAAATGAATACGGATGAAGATGAACTATTTATTAATAATAATGCTTAATGCAACTGTCGTAGGCTACTAGCCAGTGTAGAGTCGCAGGATCGATTCCTGGCGAAGACTCTGGGATCTTCTGCGCACCGGCCAAAAGATTTCGCAGTTTTTGTTTGTTTGCAAAAAAACATGTATACAATCCGGTTATTTCTATAACCATAGATCCTCAACCATAGAGTTCCATTCTTGCATAGGCTTTTAACGCGTTCCACGATATATTGACTTTGAAAGGTACTGCGTCCACCTGTCGACGAGTTGTATCACTTAGGTGGCCCTTCACGGCTGACATGAGCATTCCATTATATTGAATTTATTGTGATGTCAAATTATGGTTTACGTAAAGCATCTTTCATCCATCGCTTTTTTCGTTTTCTAATGTAACATTTAACAGATGAATATTCGGCCTGTTTCCAAAACTCTTAAAGTATGTTAAAATGTCTTCTTTGGAGGTACAATCATTATTATTATGCTGCCCAAGTACTACAAAAAACTACGAGGGCTGGTCAATAATTCCCGGGACTTTTTGAATTTTCCGCCTCTTAAATGGAAGGGCTATATTGTTACAGTTGACTCCGGTGAAAATTTTAATTTTTTTTTACAGCCACTGACAGCAGACTACGTGAGTTAAGGAGAAAATGAAAAAAGGGAATTTAGTATGCTTATTACACATTATTTTCGTGGAAAAAACAATCACCTAAACAAAGGCTTGATAATAACTATGCGAACTGTGCATCATTAATTTATTGGTTTACACATTTTCGTTGTGGTTATACGGCCGCGTGAAGCTTACGAATTTTGAGGTCTCTACACCTGAAATAATTGAAAAAATTCACTATACGGTGTTAGCCGATAGAAGTTTGAAAGCACGAGAGATTGTAAAAGCCATAGGCATATCACATGTTTTAGTTGTTACAATGATCAATGATCACTTGGGTATGCGTGTCGCGTTGGCTCAAACAGTGTGGCAACATCGAAGAAGTGTTTGGCATTGTTCAACCGCAATATTGACGAGCTTATGTCTTGTATTATAAACGTGGACAAAACTTGGATCTACACAAAACACACCAAAAACCAAACAGCAATCAAAACAGTGCGTCCGAGTAAATCGGCGTCAAAGCAGGCCCACGTGTGTCTGTCAGCCAATGAAGACATAGCGACCATTTTTGGGATGCACGCGGTATAATCCAATTTGACTATCTTGTAAAGAATAAAACAATCAATGGCGAATATAATGCCAAATTATTGGGTCGTTTTAATGAGGATTTGCATCAAACGACCGCATTTGGCAAAAAAAACTTATTAACATCAGAACAATACAAGGGTGTTTAAATGTGAAGTTTTCATGAATTAGGCTACGAAATTGTTTGTGCAGTTTATATTTAGACATTCTCGTCCCACTATGTTTGAACATTTTGTAATTTTTATAAATGATAGAATTCTTATTTTTTATTTGAAGAACAACCGAAGTTGAATGGTTAAAGTTCACTGATGATTTAGTTGGCACCAACGAATTGTTGATATATAACAGGTCAAACCTCAACAAACAATGAAAAATTATCTATAATGCACAAAAATTACTTTTATTAAGTTTATACGATTTTTTATAGTTATATACTTTATAGTTATATACTTAGTTTCTGAATACTTAGTAACTGAACATTAAAAATGTTCACAAAATAATATAAAAAAAAAATACACAAGAGCTTATAAAAGCTTGATAACACAATTACATACGGTTTTGAAACCAATTTAACATTCAAAAGTATTATTTATATTGTTTTATGTACATGAAAATTCTATAATTGAAAATTATTATAATAATAGACAAGTTCATTCACTTTTTCCAAATATGGTTCAACGTCTACACATGAATTTGCTTAAACTCCCATGAAAACACACTTTTTGCCATGAAATATCGCATTTTTATGTTTTGAATATATACTCCTTAGTAAGATGACATTTTTTTTGTTAATTAAATTTTTTTAAATAATTTAGACATCTTAAAAATATATATTATTGTAAAATGTGATTTTAAACAAAAAATTTTTTCTTTAATTTTTTTTCAGGTGAGTTCAACAAAGATTCGTAATTCGCATTAAATCTATTTTCATATATTCGTATATCAATCACTCAGGTGAGTTTGTATTTTTCACACTTTCAATTTGCTCATATAGAGGTTATTATGTTTCGTTTGAAAAAGTTTTGTAGCTAAATTCAAATTAAATAAATTTTTTGTCGAAAATAACCAAAGAATGTTTTTACAATTAATCAGGATATTCTCTCAATTAATTGTAAAAAATATTTTATCTGTTATTTAGATGTTTGACAATTTTATTGGTGCTATTTAATTCATCAGTAGACCTTAACCCTATGTTTTAAAAATATTCCACCTTTTAATGCCTTTACACAAACTCTCAAATGCAATATAAGTATTCTGAAAATTAGAGAAATATATAACCATAGTAAGTTTAGAAATTTATTATACAAACAACTTATATTTATTTTAACCTAAAAAGCAACAAACTGCATAGAAGTTTTAAGAAAAATATGGTACACAAGTATAATATAAGCCAGTCTTTTTTGACTGAATTGCTTCCAAAAAAATTATGAAAATGCTGAGATCAAGCTCCTCCTTGTCACAGACTTGGATTTTATCTTTATTATGTTCAAAAAATTAAAATTGAATATTATTTTAGCAAAAATTGTCTAATCGATTTAGAGCGTGGGTGTTGAGCAAAATGGAGCTTAAGTGCTCAACGATGAATGACTACATGTAAAATATCCAAGACTCTATTGCCTACGATATTATCTCTGTTGGGAAAAGATCGCTAATTTTTCCGGTTTGCATTATTGCTGAAAAGTGTTCGATTGGTCGCAATCTCGCAATCTAGGATTTTCCTATGATGGCCAGTGCAGGTGCTGTTTCGACACAGAGGAGGAAGAGATAGTTTAATACTGGCACTGTGGTTTAACACTTTTTGCAGTAATGCAGGCTCAGATGACTGTTAAATTGCTTGTTTCGGGACATGGACTGTCTCAGGGAATTGACACTGATGTCTTTATTAGCAGGCTTGGGAAATTCCAGTTGGTTCTCGGGAGCTAGAAATTCGAAATTTCATAGGGAAACATAAAGTGAATTTTAGTCCTCTAGGCATCAAAATGGGTCGTAAGCAATAAATTTTACATCTGGAAAGTGTAGAAATCGGTCATTAGTTACGATTTCTTTTCAATAATGTGAACGTTATATTTTCACTAATTGTTTGAAGAAAAAATATGTTTTAATGAAGATTTTTTTTATTAAAAAACATTATGTTCAAACTGAGTTTCACAGATTTGAACATATAATTCATATTTGTAATCTCACTTTTGTCAACTGCACTACCTACAAAGTTGTGTGCACTATTGGATTTTTTGAAATAATGAGAATGCCATTGCTTGAGAATGACTTCCATTTTTTCACAGGGAAGTTGTTTGCCGTGTTGCTTGTATAAAAATTTAGAAAACTATGGTTGTATATTTTTATAATTTTCAAATATAATTGCATTTTTTATAGATTCCCTATATTGTATTTGGGATTTTATAAAAATATAAGCATAGGAGGATGAATACTTTTGAAACATGACGGCTGAAGTCTGCTTATGACACGGTTGGCAACAACGTAACTAAGCCCATAATAATTAAACTGAATTTTTTTCAGTGACTAGATCTATGTTTTGGGCCGTGTTTATAATGATTGTTTTTAAAAGAACTTTGATTTTATGTAAATTCTACTTTACTCTCTAAAGATAATATCATTTTAATTAGTCATGGGATTGTAATTGTTCCGATTATAATCGGTACATAATAAGTTTCGGTTATAATGATTGGTTTCCCAAATAAACATGAAGCAAAGTTTTGTTGGTTTTTTGGACATTTCATCTTCTATCGTTTATATAAAAAATGTAAATTATACTTACATATTTCTGATATGAATCAGCGACTCTCAGTAGCAGTGATAAATTATCTGGAAATGAATCTGCAAACTTGTAAGTTTTTTATACGTTGCTACTCAAGACTGAAAAGATATTTATTCAAATAATTGAAGTCAGTTAGAAATAATACTAGTGAAGTGTGAAGGGAAACAGAAAATGCTTGACGTTTCATTAGGCGTCTAAATATATTTCCAAGAATTTCTTTAGCGTTGAAGGGTCACTTTGATGTGCTAGTTTTCAACTCAGTGCTACAAACTACCCATATAAAGGATTATAGATGCAGGCATATAAAATTCAGGACACCGAAATTAATTTTTCTCTAGTTTTAAAAACATCGTGATATTTTTTAATATTTGCATTATTTGCAAAAAATTTTATATTACATTTTAGATCAAAAATTAAGCTGTATATTTAAGTAGCATCATGTCGGTATGTGTTTCAAATCGGCTTGCTCATGCTGCAAGGACATTCAAATTTTTTTTTCTAGTGTATCCCTTAAAAATTTTTTGGGAAAAAATATAAATCCAAGAAAGGGCTTCTAAAATATTTAGAAAATAATTTCACATTTTAAATAATTATCTTTATATGCGTTTGAAATAGTACTGAAAATGTTTATTTTCGCTTAAAAGTTAAATATATTTACACAATTGGCTTACAATGCTGTGTGAATATGTAATATGTATAAATACACCAGCTCCTCTCCGTTTTTCCATTGTGGCCACTAATCTTCTCTTGAAATTAAATTTCTCCAAAAGAAGATAATTCCGTATTTCACTGTATACAAAAATTTCAAAACATAAAATTTTGTTAAACAATAAAAATAAGTTGTCTTCTATTTAATGACTTTTAGCAAGTGGTCCTCTTTGTCTTGCTGACTTTTTTTCTTCTAATGCTTCATTAATTCTCAACACTCTGGCAAATTAATCACATTTTACACATCAGATTAAAGAATTAAAAGAGAAACTTAAGTTTGGCAATAAGATAAATTATTAACTGGTGTAGAAAGTCTAGCTGTGATTTTCATTTATTTCAAATAGTACCCTCAAGCAGCCAAAAATATTGTACATTTTAAATGCAATCGTCAATTTACTCGTAATTTCTACATTTTACTCAAGTTTTTGATCTTCTGTTTCTTTGCCTTTATTCTTCTAATAATAAAAATAAAAGCTTAAAAAGAATGTACATTAAAAAACTTTTTTCCAAATATTAAAATAAAAAGGTTAGAAGTGGTCGACATAACATCTAGAATTCACACCAATTTAAGTAACACTTAACAAGTACAAAAACTAAATTGTACCCAAATGCGAGAAAAAGTATAAAAATAAGTTTGCTAAAAGGTATACTCTACTTTGATTCTTTTATCCCTTCGGACTCATCGTCCTATTTTTTCTATTATTATTTTTCCAGCCAACAAAAATAGAAAGAAAGAAATGAAGTATATTTTTAAGTGCTTTTTTCCTGCAGTAAAAAGCAAGAGAAACTTTCAGTTTTACTCAGTAGCCTTTTCTTTTTCTTTAGTTGGTTGTTAAATTTACTTTTTTTTCTTATCTTTTATACCTTCTTAACAATTTTACTTCATTTTTCTATTTTCTTTATTTCTGCAGTTCATCAAAGAATAAGTAACTAGTTGTTTGCTTAAAACTGTTTAAATTAAAAAGAAACTACTCCGTTTGAATTATTGCACCAGAGAAAAAGTATGCTTTACTTTTTTTAATAATTTCAATGTTGCGAAGGCCAAATATAAGCATAGTTTAAGTTGTTTAACCACTAGCCATAAAACGTTGCCTACTTTTAGGTGTAGACGATATATTTTTGAGAAAAATATACATCTAGGTTTCAGTAAAGCTCATTAAAGTGGAGAAACATTTTTATTATTAATGAAAAATTTCCAGCCGAAATTTTGTGGATTTAGTTTATGGAGTTCAATGAGTCCAGATCAACTGAATTAACTTAATATTCTTAGCCCAATAAACACGAAATATTAATTTTAATTGAAATCATACTAAATTACTTTCTTGTATCCTGTTCTTTAAGCAAGTAAGCGCAATTCCATTGAAGCAGCTGGCTTTAGCTATCAAGTCCTCGTAATAAAATTTGTTAAATAGTACAATAGAAAAATATCATTTGAAATCACCTTGTAGTTATTTTAGAAATTTAGAAATTTATTACAGTCCCTAACTCTTTGGGACCTAGTGATTTATATCGAATTTCTATGACAGAGAATTTAAAATGGGTATAAAATATTGATATAATATATGACTATTCGTCGGTTTTAAAATATAATCTTGGACTGCTTTTTCGACATTGTGTTCCTCATACTGGCCACAGAGACTGTGAAACTTTTTGTTGATTGCATTCATTCCTTTATCGGTAAGATCAAGGCTCATTTTGATTTCACCTCCACACACTAGGTTAGGTAAGGTTTGTCAAGAGTGACAGTCAGAATTCCATGCGACTTAGATCTTTTGATACAGAAACACTGCCAGTAATAATTTATAATTTATAATTTTATAATTCTTTTTTTATAAAATTGAATTCCTTCTCTATGTTTCTCGTAACCAAGATGTTAACAATGAAAAATTATCTAGCATTTTTAAACATTTCCATTTAACCTATTTAAAACAGAATTTATTATCCATTTTATCCCAAATCATAAATACAATTAGTTTTAGCTCTTCTCATTGTCATTTCACTTCTCTATTAATTTATATCCATTTTGGACTTATCCTTTTAATTAAAATGAAATAATCCAGTGAAGCATGATGTATTTTTTATGTCGTCTTAAATAGCTTCCTTTAAAATGAGCCATTCGCATTTCAACATTATATTCCAACCATCTGCGAAAATAAGTGAATGGCAGCATTTAAAATTACGTAAACTTGTAATTCTCCCTCTATACTACATGTCACTTTTGATTTAAAGGATAATAAACCTTACGCAATGTTATCCTGCCAACAATTACAACAAAAGCGGTTGCTACATTGTCGTCATCCCTCGTTGAAATGTTTTAAGTGGGCTCAGTGTAATAAATATGTACGTACATGTGCTTGAACTTAAAATAACTTTCGCTAGAGTCGCTATAAACGGGCGTACGAGTATGTTCGTGGCAGCCATTTAAAATATTTTTGTACTAGCCTTGTTACAAGTTAATTATCATCTCAGGTATTATATCAATGACCGTATGCGGTCATGTCCAATTTGTGACCAGAGTGTAATTAAAATAGTAGTCACCTTAAGTACCCAGTGACGCCAGTTTTTACAGTTGTAATCATGCAATATGTACTTAAACGAAGGAGATGGATAAAGTTCAAGTTTGAAGAAGGAACCTATTCCTTGTTGGTATTTTCTTTTTACTGGTAAGCCTTTTCTCATTGAGGCATTAACGCTGGGGCAATTATTTTAAACAAGAATCATCTATTATTAACACTTTCGTAGTAGAAATACGAGGGACTGGCAAAATGGTTCGTTGTTTGAAAGGCTTAGCGACATTAAAATTTAAAAAGAAAGTTTTTTTTAGTCTTAACAAATAAAAAGCAATGCAAGGCAACATGGGAACTTCTGGAGCTTAAACCAGAGCACCGAACTTTCTTGTACAAGTTGGCGCAAAAGTAATATCATAATTTGAACTGGGTGTCATTTTGTTATAAATGAAAAAGAGAGCTTTATTTTACAATAATTATTTGAAAGTTTCAAAATGATGGCGTTAATTGAAAAGATATAACACTCAAATGGCCACCTCCCATATTGATCCGAAATTGGGCATTGTTACTCCCAAAAGTTTCTGGCTCCAAATTAACTATTTCTTCATTAATGTTAGATCTCAAGACTCGCAAGATACGTGGTTTGTTGGGGTAAACGCGAGATATTAAAAAAGTCCACAAGGAAGAAGGCTGCTATTGTTGGATCTGGTGGTCCGGACAGTCAGTTAAAACTTCAAAAACGGAGGATCACTCAAAGTTGACATTGTTGTCTCTCCATGATTGCCTGCGCTGTCTGAGCGATTGTTCCATTCTGTTGAAACCAACATTAATTGAGATCCAATGCACCGGCTTGCTGAAAAAAATCTTTCTGTCTGTAACGCTCATCATTTAAGGTTGCAGTGGCACCACTGCGATTTGGAAAAAAAGTCAAAGCGAATCACTTTTTCGCTGCAAATTACATATCAAGCAGTCACTTTAAGGGGAAGCATTCGCTCTTCATGCAATTCATGTATATTCTATGTGCCCTAAAAAATTATTAATTTTTCGAGCACATTGAACACGATAAGGAGGAAAACGATTACATTAAAACAACAAACTGGAAATTTTTCAAACACGTAATAACAATAATTCCACGTTCTTGAAATGTGTACCACTCTATGGCTTGTTGACAATTAATTCTCTACAACATAAACGTCAAAGCATAGTGTTATTTCGTATTTTCAAAAATGGCAGCCAAATCTAATTATAACAGTACTTTATGCCACATGTTATTACTAAAACTCTGAGTTACTTAGTGTAAAATGAAACATTACCGCTTAACAAAGTGGGCGTGGCAAAATTAAATAGTTACTGTAACTTTATTGTCAAAGATATTCAACTGTCAATTGAAGTTATTTAGCGACCGTCTTTTCACTTTTGAAACAAAAATAATATATACATTAGAAAAAGGAATGAATTCGTTCCTGCTTCTTCCACCTGTTTGTTGCAGATAATCTTTTTCATAATGATTGCAATGCATCACCAAAGTAACTCACTTAAGCCCACTTCACATTGTATATCTGTGCGTATATCTATGAAAAGCAACTCTTAGCAGTTGATTTTAAATGGCTCCACTTAGATGGATTCCAACTTATTGTATCGTAAAGTACTTGTATCATACTCTATGGCTTTATGGGCTATAGAAATCTACTCTGTACGTGATTGCTGCTCAGATGCAGTTAGAGGTGGTAATGAGTGACATGGGCAAGAAAATCTATGTTATTTATTTCAAGTAATTATTTGTAGTTTTCTTAACTTTAGTTTTATTATTATTTTTTTGCATGTATGTGAATAGGTAATGCTTAGATAGTTATTTAGTTAGTTAGGAAACTTAAGGAGTAATTATTTATTATACATAAGGGTACATACATACGCAATCGTTGGTTTTATGTTAAAATATTGATATTAATTATTGTGAATTTTTTCGACCTCTCACTCTCTTTTTTATATATTCATAATGAGCTTTAGTTACATTTTGTTATAAAGAATATAAAAAATTGCTGCTAATTATTTTTACAAAAAAGTCGGCAATAAAATAATTGATTATATGAATAATATGTTCTTATTTATTTTCAATATTTCTGCACTACTTTATGTGGCTTCGTTTTGAAAATTTTAGAATTAAATTAACTTAATAATATAAACATAAACTCTTAATAATATAAACATAAATAATAATATAAATAATAATATAATATAAACAATGATAATAATATAAATAATATATTTATAAAAAATTTTAATTAAAATATTATTTAAGCTCAAGGTCTTATGATGATGATGATACTTAATGAGTGTCCAAATTTCGATATTAATAAAATAAAATTGTTCAACCAATAAATAAGATCTTGAGCTTAAATAATATTTTAATTAAAATTATTTTTCTCTTTATGAAAATACTTTTATATTTATTTTGGCACTAAGGGGCTTTAATTTAAAGAAATATTTTTTTATTTTGTTTTATCAATATTTCACCTAAACTTCGACTGACATCGTCAGGAAAAAAATTAAAAAAAAATTTAAAATAAAATATCAAATTGACAAATTAGAAAAATATTAGAATTAAAACCAACTCGAATTCATACCAAGTAATCTCACCCGTTCGGCAAGTAAAACTTTCTCATTGCACAGTGTCAAAAAATAACGACGGAAAGCGAAGGAAAATATTAAAAAATAAAAAAAAGATCGATATAAATGACAAAAACTTGACACTGACTTTAACTCAAGCTCAATAAATAATTCAATAAATTAATTAAAATAAAGGTCGAAAAAGATCATCAATTTATTTTTTAATTACGAGTACCATATCCTTTATTCGGTATCATTATTCCTAATGAATTGTTAGCCTTAATTTATGAATTAGTGTACAAAAAAACATAAAATTAATTTGAGCTTAAAATTTGATGCAAAAGAAAAAAATGAAATGAACTGAAGATTTTTTTCAAATAAAATCATTTCCTTTTGGTACAAAATTCCTTAAAATAACTATCACTAATGTTTGTGAGGTTACTAATTTTATATTCACTACCCAAATTAAAAAAAATGGTTATATAATTTCGCACTATCGGTAAGTATAAGTGGATTTGCTAAATGAACCTCATCTGTAGATGAAGTGAATACATTACACATGTATGTACAGGCCTTCAAAATCTAAGTCGATCATATGTAATAGTAGTCCATGGAAGACTAATGAGGCTAAACCCATCTCCCCTTTATTTTCTTTGTCCTAGTCCTAGCACGATCCAATATACAACTTGGGTCGGTCAGTCCTTTATTGTTGATACGAATAATAAATCCAGAAATATAAAGAATTTGATATGTGTCAATAAAAAATACAATGATATGAATCCTATTATTTCGAAGAGAAAAAATAAACTTTAACCGTATAAAGCGACCGTTCTTAACAATGTAACAAAAACAAAAACTAATTTGTTATTTAGCATGAAAACGAAGGACTTGTAAAAATCTTTGACATTAGCCACTCGAACGTATGAGCAACATTGGCCTATTGAAGGACACGTGCGTATGAGTAATTCTGTTCTTTAAGAAAAAGCATTGCGTATACGCAAGACATTTTTTCTTCATAAAAGGTTTTGCTTTTTTAAGATTTTTCATTTTCGATTTGTTTTTGTTGCTAAATATAAACTCCAAAAATAATATGTATGCATAACAAATATTCGAAAATTCCTTCAATTAAAAAATAATAATAAAAATAAAGTACTCGTAATTTTAAGATGTTTTTAAACATTCCCATAAATTCACAAAAATCATTGTGCACTTCTACTTCCAAATGAACGTTTTGTTGCAGTATTTCAACTTACATTGACTGCAAAATTTAAATATGTTTAATTTTTGAGCGATCCAGGTAGCCAAAGTGAAATGGACAGTATGAAAAATAAGGATATTAAAAAAAATTATTTCACGACACATTCTTTTTGATTTCATACAAAAATTGGTCCCACAGGTCAAATATAACATTTTTGTTAATGCTTTTAGCATTTACGAAAATTGCAGGTCTTTAGAATAATATTTTGTGAAAATATTTATTTTTAGTTTTTTGTTGTTGGATCAATAAAATTTACCGGGAAGTAGATTTTTAGATTAAATATAAAATATTGAAATTCGCTTAAAATCTTAACAGCATAAGATGTTGCAAGGAATTTAAAAAATATTGCGGATAACAAAAGTTATCTAACAACCAGTGCTAACATGTTGTCGTCTTTTCAAAATAAAATTCCCTAAACGAGGAAAATATATTCCAAAAATACTTTTTTTTGCAAAATCTTTCTTAATGTTTTTCTCCCCACGATATTTAAATTATTTCTGTCGTATTTAGAAAAGAAATAAAGCATTTGAAAAAAAGTTTATATTAGTATTATTTAGAAAATTGCACTTTTAGAAAATTGGTAAACTTTTAATAGGGCCAAAAAGGAAACCATAACAAATTTTTACCAAATATTTTCCTTACAAGCATTTTCAATAAATTTTCTTTTTACAATTTTAAAAATTTTTGTTGACTTGAGAAATAATTTACAAATATGTACACTATTTCTCCCCCGTGATCCCCAGTGCTCAGAATATCCAACAGTGTGCTTTTTCACTAAAAAAACTCATGATTTTCCTGGAATTCATCTCTTAACGAAATTCCAAATTTGAAAAATCACTTAAACTAAAAAGTTTTAATTAAAAAAAAAACGCACTGTTGGACATTTTGACCATTGTGGATCATGGGGGAGCACTAAGTCTTTAAATGGCATAAATTTTTATCCCACCATGTTTCTGAAATCTTAATAATATATCGAAAAATTCAAACATTTTTGTATGTGAAAAATATTGGTTTCCTGTTGTGTTTCAATTAGGAGATCATGTCGCAAAAAATATATGGAGCAGGCAGCATGAGTGGTATATTTTTTGTCCACTGGGTCGAACGATATAATCATAATTCTACTTGGAATACGTCATGTAATATGTCATGTTTAACATTTCCATGTTAACCGCTTAACATAACCATGTAATTACAACTGGTTTGAGTCTAGGGTTATAAGTTTTTACATTTACCTTCACATACATAAAAATATTAACAATATCTCTATATTTTTTACTTTTTTATAACAATTTTGATTAACATATTATTAATTATTAAGGTCTTATTTAATGCTTAAACAATTTTATTTGTAATTATAATTATAAAAAGCAAATATTTGTAACCATAAATAATCCCCCTTATTGCACAGTCGATGTCGACGTCACACGAAGTCGACACCAATATTTTTACAAATGTAGGGTCGTTTTCGACAGTAATTATATATTATTTATTTTTTACTATTACTATTACTAAGGCTTATAAAATGGCAAGTGGCCGTCAATAATACTCAATGAGCACAGAACTAACTTCTATTTTAATGTCAATTTGATGTGACGTCCACGAAGATTATAATAAGGAGGAATATTTTATATATTTGATTTCTTGCATGTTCCATATGTCAACTTATACGTAATTTTTTTAACAAAAGATTTGTATAAGATTTGCATTTTATTCTAAATTTTAGTTTATTTAATATCGATATTTAAAAAAAAAAAAAAAAAAAAACTCTTCAACCGTTGGCTTGACCATGACATCAGATATAATTAATTAAGATCACGCGAAATTCAGAGGAAGAATATTCGAACGCAAATATTTCCCAAACCGAAATCGATACGAGTATTCCACATATGTAAGCATGCCTTTGGTAGATATTTAAATGGACTATATGTGAAGTGATCCATTTTTTTGGGGTAAGTCCTTGATCGTCCTTACTAGCTAAGTAGCCCTACAAAGCACATTACCTTAATTACAAAACACATCAACATACATATGTTTGTGAAATTCTATATGTTTTCTTAAAATATCAGTTATTTCTCTTTAAGAAATTTTATCCCATATTTCAACTTAAACTTTATTAAAGGACAAAGCCGTATGTAAGTATGTGTATGAACTATTTTTGTTTCCAAAAATATTTTCCATAATTTATGGCTTTTCTTAAATTACGAAAGTGTCTTTCTTGCTTGGACCGTAATAACCAACAACAAGTCATTAAATTCAAAATTTCAGTTGACTATAACCTTTCGCAACTAATGAAACTTGTTGTATATATAAATGTGTGTGTGTGTGTAGAGCTTTCTCTAGAATAACTAAAAGGACCCTCAAATTTAACACACATGAGTATTTGTGAATACATACAGAGATAACAACACTTTAAAATCGTTTACGACGTTGATAACTAATTGCAATGTAAATAAATTACCAGTATGCAAGTATTTAAGTTTGTTGTTATTAGTATCTATATACTCATATGGGCCTTTATTTAAGGGAATTTGGGTAAAGATGTTATTACGAAACGGACATGGAAACGGAAGGTTCTTGTAACAAAATCTACACTTCCGAATAACCATTGCAGCCAGGAAGCGACAATCGCAAATCATAATCATTTAAGAGAAATTAAGTTACATGCGATCATCATTTATGGAAAAGCTAAATCATTTTTAAATACTTTCTTTGCTACGAATGTTCAATAAATTCTCATATTTAAAGTCAAAATTATGCTGTTGGCCGTGCCTTGTGTTGCCCATTTGGCTTACCAGGCTATAAAAGTTTTTCTTTAAAATATGTGCAGCCTTTTAAGTTAAAATTGCAGACATGTTTCATTTTCTATTCACATATACATTATCCTTTGTAACAATTAGTGTTGCATGTTGGCATTGAGGAAATCCTTTTTTTCTCTCTCTAACTTTCTAACACTTTGTCTTTTCAGCCTGGGTGCCTACACAACACTTAAAGGCTGCCTTCGTCATTTTTCAAAGCTACTGCTGCTGCTGCTGTTGTTGTTGTTCAGTATTTTGCTTAAAGTATCTGTGGATGCTACAAATCCTTGTGTTTTTTTCTCTCGGTCTAGAGATGGTAATGAAAGTTTGTTAAAGTATTTTCAAAAAAGAATCACACATGCACACAAATTCCTTAGAAGCGTTTACATACTCGTATACAAACACGCAATTTTGGCAAATAAACTTTGTTTTACCAAAAAGAGAAAAAAAAGAATGTACAGTCAATGTCCTAGAGAGTTTAAATTTGAACTCTCTTAAGTGCACTAGTACTTAGAGGATTTAAATTTATCTTTCCTTTTTATTTTTTTTTTTAATTTTTCATTGGTGTTTTAGACTTTCATGCTTTATGTATGAAAATTTCTATGCTTAATTTATTATCATATTAAATTTTGCTAAATACATGCAAATGTATTTGTGCAATCATGGCACTTAAATTTTATAAGGAAAAAAGGAATATTATAGAGAAGAACATAATTCAATATTATATTATTCTATAAATAAAAACAAAAATACTATGGACAGATAAGATCATAATATAGTTCAAATAACTTTATTATGATGAAAATAAAAACAAATTATGGCCTAATGGGATAATCATGCAAATAATCTGGATTTTTCCAATTAATAAAATATTTTTTCATAACAAAGTTACTAAAGACAAACTGCGAAGCTTCTTGGATTGTGTGTAGTATCATGCAGAGTCTTTGGCAGGAGTCGAACCTGCGACCTTTGGACTACTAGTCAAGTACACTAGGCTCTAGTATACGAAGGCACTCTTCTTAGTAGTTCAGTAACTAAAATAAACAGTAACGTCTATTACTTTACTTTCGCAATATATCATCCGAAGTTGATCTGCTGTTAATCGCTGCGTGCGGAAACTGTAAGTGGGAGGCAGTATTTCCTTGCAATAATTAATTTGCACTTTATCAGAGCATTTACTTCTATATATTAAAAAATAACTCTTTTCTTCTATTGTACTTGCTCTGATAGTAATTGAACTTGAACTCTCTTGAACTCCTCTTGAATCCGGTAGACTATCTACGCCCAGTGGTATAAAACAAAAAAAAAAAAAAAGGAAAACGCCGGCAAATTTTACTTACCTGAAAAAAATGCTTTTGAGGGGAGTATTCGCAGAATTTTTTTCATTTTGTGTTTTGCGATATCCTGCCATAGCGCAAGGTAGTGTAGAAATATTTACAATTTTACTGACGAACTTGCAACTTCTGCAAATGTAAACCGATTTCAGTGATTCTCTTGTAAATTAATTTAGAAAAAGCAGTAACGCAAAGGTTAGGGCATAAAAATTAAAAATTTTATATATAAAAAATAAAAATTGTATATCTTTTATTTTATCAACGAGCTTAAGGTTTTTTTTATGAAAAAAAGAACAAGTTTATTTCATTCCAAAGTTTGACACCTTTTTGGACTTTTTTAGACTTCTTTTTAAAGAAAATAAAAAAAATTTATCCTGAAGAAGACGCCCAAAGAGGCGTCAAAATATTGAATTAAAACAAAAATTTTTTTTAAGACCTAAAGCTTAAAGATATGTTAAAAAAGGTCGAAAAATAGTATTAATCAATGAATAAAAATTTTATTTAAATCAAATTGGACTGACCTTCGTAGACGAGGAGGTAGTGTACTAGACTCGTAGTGCGAAGGTCCCAGGTTCGAATCCTGTCGCAGAACTCTGGCAGTTTGTTCTGATAATTAAAAGGGAGCGCACAACAAGCCTTCACTGGCTTAAGTGTATGTCGTATGACATGGGCTATCATACCCCTCCAATCAACGTAACCTAAATCAAATTGTATATTAATCAAGAGCATGACTTTTCATTTTATTTTTAAATATTTTAACATGAGATCATATTCACAGTGTTATTACAATATTTAAAAAGTTCAGGTAATAATTTAACCATATCTGCTTAGAAACGAAAATATTTAAGTAAATGTTAGTTATTAATATACTAATAATATAAAGATTAATGGAATTACAAAAACCATTGGGTTGATTTTTATTTTTTGATTATAAAATAAAACTTAAGACTTAACCTCTTAATATATTCAGATATTTTTCGCATCTATTGTTATAAATGTTCGTAAGTTTTGCTATTCTATTTTTGGCTGTATTGATATTCTCCTTATTTTATTTATTCTAATTGTCGTCATCGTCGTCATATCAAGTCAACATTGGAAAAATGTCAGTTTTGCACTCGTTGTAGACAATAATTGAGTGTTATTGACGGTTTTAAGCCCTAGTAATAGCAGTAGCCTACAAATAATGTATAGTTGTTGTCGACAACGATCCTACAGCTGCCAAAATTTTGGCGTTGGCTTCGGGTGACATCGATATTGACGAATAAAATAAGGAGAAGAATATAGACGTTTTGTATAAAAATGCCATTGTAGATTCTATATAATTTTAACAATTTGTTTTGACTAAACTTGAAGCCTTTTTTATGACGCTCAGTAATGTCCTTCCATACTGGCTCTCCAGAGTACACGAACATAAAAATTGCTTGAAAAATTATGATTTTTTTTATATTCGCTTAGAGATGACTTTCTATTTACGAAGGAGTACATTAGTCTAGTAACATTATTTGTATTTTTTTAATAGGAAATATACTCGCCAAAGATTATTTGCGAGTCAAGAATAAACCCAGGGGGTTACTCTCTGTTGCGATGCGTAAGAAAAATTGTACATAATCGGAGTTTACGCGCATCTGAATTTTTCACTTTCGCAAAACTGGCATTAATGCACTCTGTAATTGTCAGAATCGTTCGTTAAAAACAAATATCTTGCGCTAACAAAACATCAAACGCATCGAACTAGCTTACGCATCGCAATAGAGAGTAACAACAACCCCCCCCCCCCCAAGATAATTAACTTTAGATTCCCATTTAATATATATTTCTGTGTCGTTAAAAAAACAATCCCTTTGCGGAACAAAATTGCATATTTCCATTTATTATCATATTATATATAGAAATATTATTAAAATCGATTCAAGAAATTTAGGTTCTAAATTTTCAGCTCTTTTTAAAAGGATATTTAGAGCATAATGATTTTTCTTCTAAATAACATTTTATAAAATTTTTTTAATCTTTTTTATGTTCATAAACGATTACCTCGAAATTGGTTGCTTAAAAATTAATGTGTGTATCCTTTTATTTTAAGTCTACATCTGAAAAACTCAGACACAAAAATATAATTTTTGGTTGTGCATGCATAAAAGGGGAGGATGAACTGGCTTCACATCATTAAGGATTTTTAACCGAGTTCTAGAGCAGGAAAGAATTATATTTTTTCTATTACTTTTGTTTTATGTACAACGATTTTGGCCTTGAACAATATATTTCCATAGTAAAACTTTAATTTATTAAATGCGTTGCAAACAGAGTTTAAACAGATAGAAAGCAGAGCATATTTTGCTCTTATATATCACTTTAGCTGTAATTACAAATAAGACGATGCAAGAAAGCAAGTGAAAAATTTTTAATGAAACTTTTCCTTTAAAATAGATGATTTTTCTTACAGCATTTATTAGTTCGTCCTGCCAAAAGGAAAGATGAAAAGAAACTGGTGCATATATGTATGTACCTGATACTTATTTTACTCACATATTCGCTTTGTTCTATCGTGTTACCATGAATATAAAAAATTTCCTCCTATAGACGTAAATGTTTATTCAAAGACAGTAAGAACAAATCGCTTCCAGAGAAATTTCTGAGTGTAAAAGCAGTCTAATTTGTAAGGAATAACTTTAAAATGAGTGAAGTGTTTGTTCTCTATCTCGTGAAAAAAATGCACTATGACCAAGATTATCCAGGTTGCCAAAAACATAATACGGCGAAATTAGACATAATTCGGCGTTTCCGTTGTAAAGTATGCAACTGTGTGGTGCAAGAAAATTTATAATATTTAAGTTTTAATATGTGCTTCCTTGTAAAATACTTCTTGTCCAAATGAAAAATTCATTACGGGTATAAGTCTTTTTTTAAAGTGTACATAAAAATACTTCTCGTAGATATGCTGCATTTCAAATTAAATTTGTTTCATTATCTGTGTGGCCAGACCGTAAACCGCATCAAACAGTTAATCTTTGTGGATGCATCGGCTTTCCAACAATCGCTCGTTAGTTCTCATTCACCCAATTGCGGCAATTCTTCATGTTAACGAATTCACTGAAGTGCAAGTGTCCCTCCTCGCTGAAGATGATTGTCTTTGTTAAGTCACCATTCACTTCTATCTGTTCAATCAACCATTCGGCGTATTGATGGCGCTTGAAATGGTCATTAGACTTCAGCTCTTGGGTCAGTTCGACCTTGTGAGCGTGTAAATTCAAATATTTATTAAAAATTCGCATCAGTTATATTCGTGAGATGTTCAATTGTTGGACACGACGACGAGTCGAGGTTGGCTGCTCTTCTGCCGCACTATCGCGAACAATAGCGATGTTTTCCGGTGAGCGAACTTTGCGAGTGTTTTTACATTTCCCACAGACCCGGTTTACTGAAATCTGCGCGTCATTCTCCCGATTGTGGACACATTTGGTCAATTGTGCTGACCAAACAAATCACGAAGTGCACGAAATGCATTTTGATTTGCACGGACCTTTCCATAGTTGAATTTGTCAAACACTGAAACAAAGAAATTTCAAATTAAGTTGGGCAAAAAACTTAACGTTAAGGTGTGACTCATAATTAACAACGTGCATTAGGTTGGACCACCCTTTATCTTTAATACAGATTTTGGATTGCCATCACTGGTTCGTTATGTAAAATACCAAATAAGCATTCTTTGCAGCATACATTTTGGCGCTTAACAAACATGCTGCCACAACCACGAATATGTTCTCATTTTTAGGAACATCTTCGTGTATACATATCTATTTATGTGTGAATGTGTGTATATGAGTAATTTACAACTCGTTTGTAAAAATACATCAGTTCAAGATGCTTATTTATATGGATATGCGTTTGCATGTTTGTGTATTTATTTTTGTTGCAATATTTAGTGTTGTATGTCAAACTAATGTAGTTTTTTGTTGTATACCTACGAGTATTGAAAAGGACTTTGTTTTATTTGCAACCAACGAACATCAACATAAACAAATTTTCCTCTCAAATGCTTTTAGGATGTGTTGCTGCCTGCAAGTGTAAGAGTAAACACTGTGTATCGTGTACTGTGTAGTTTTTCATCATAAGCTGCTGCCTATAAGATAAGCAATGTATGACTTGTTGTTTACTATTTGGCTGCTCTGCTCCTTAGCCCATACTTGTTCATAAATGAACTTTTCTTAGGGGATGTATTGTTGCTCTTCATGAGTTCCACTCGGTATGTATGTACATTTATAATATTTGCCATGTTGTAAACAAACACATGAGCTGAGAGTTTTGCTTAGATTTGCTTTAATAATAATTTGATTTAAAATGTTTGTGGTCCATAATTTCTCATGAGTAAATAAACTAAGTAATAAATGTTTTTCAGCATTAATTTTTCGTGACACATTTAAGGCCATAATTTAGTGTAAGTGCTGAAAGTTAAACAAACAACATTTTGAATATTGTTTCCAATATTTACTTTAAGATAAATTTAAGAGAAACATCAATTTGTAGCTGAAAAGAATTTATTTGAATTTGATAAGAATATATATTTGTTTAGGAAACAAGTATTTTGAGATTTTTACCAAAGCTTAGAATATTGGAACTATTCTAATTCTAATTTGATATTTATTTTCTTAGTGATATTGATGTAGATCAATTTTACCAAAAATATGAGTACAAGTAGTCGAATTATATTACATTTTTGCTTCTTGGAAAATAATTTAGTGAAATAAGTTAGATAAACTAATAATTGGCCGTAGGAAAAAAATTTTTACATTAGTTAAAGGCTAACAGACGTTTGTTAAGAAATCGTATATAAAAACTTCATTAACTATTCAATGGTTTAAAAAATTTTTTTTTGGCAACGCAGTCATAGTTTATGGTTTATGATGTACAAAAACGATGACATTTTTCCAATCGGGAAGTGAAATATAAAAAAATGTTTTTATTTTGAAACAAAATTATTTATTTTCAAAAAACCCCGGTTCCTATCACTATCGCGAAATAAAATCAACAAATATGCTGTTGTCTGAAGTAGTTAATGGGCTGACTACAAAGGAATTTATGACTGAGAACCTCGATTCGATCCCTGTACAAGACAAGTCATATTTTTATTTATTCTTATAAATGCACTGTTTGTTGTGGCTTTAGCTCTTCATATGCCGACATTTCATTGGTCGCTAAACCAAATCGTCAGTGAAGTTTATATGTAATTAAATTGAGTAATTTATTTTTGCCATTAAATGATAGAAATAATAAACTCTAACCAATAAGAATGAATACTTCAAGCTTTAATTAAATTTGCAACATGAAAATCTATATTTTTAGCTTTTCAAGTATAAAATGATATTTTGAAAATATCAACTTAAAGTATGTTTAAAGTAGGTTTTTGCTGGCTTTACAATTTTCATATAATTTTTTTTAAATACATTATTATAGAAGAATAAAAATTAAAAAATCTTGTAAATTTTTTAATTTTTTTGCATGTGTCCACTAGTGTTTTTTTAGCTTTGAAGACAGTTTATATCTCTTTGCACATAATTATACCTAATGGAAATGGTGTATACAAGTCTTGTTTAGCATTTATATAGAAGAAGTAACTAAACTAATATCTCTAGCCAGGAGATACCATATCAGATCGGTTTTATTTACTAAAAGTTTTTAGTAATTTTTACCTATTGTTACTGGAAAGTGTTGATGTGCTTGAAAAATAAAGCTGTTACTGTTTGCTTGTAAAAATTATTTGAACATAGTCGTAAAACGTTCCATACATAATACTTAAGAAATCATAATTATTTGTTAATATTTAAAAGTTAAACTAAATACCTGTTTTGAAAAATAAACTATTCTTAATTATAAGGGCGGAAACAGCACCGCCAGATTGTGCCAATAGATTAGGTTAGGTTAGGTTGATTGGAGGGGTGTGATAGCCCATGTCATACGACATACACTTAAGCCAGTGAAGGCTTGTTGTGCGCTCCCTTGGGTTTAACCACATGCCAATGGATTAAGTTGTGCAGAATATTGTACCTTGGAGAGATTGGATAATTTCTAAAATGAAGGAATATAAAATTTTTAAAATCAAAAGAAGTGTTTTCGATAAGTAATAACTTATGCAAAAATTTACGAACAACAAGACACGCAATAATCTAAGATTGACGAGGGTACTTACCTTTCGGTTAAATCCTATGCAGCTCGCAACAATGGGTGACATGTGTCTAAGATTAACACGGGTACATCCTTTTCGGCTAAACGCTATGCAGCTCACAACACTGGATGAATTCAATGCCACCATCCTTATCCTCATGCGATCGCCGCATACAGATAAAAACTATTGTACACAACAAAACCACTTATTAAGGAGCTGGTGCTATATAACCTGCAAAAAACTTCTACCATCGATGACCAGTCTAGGTACGAGCTTGGTAGCTACTTTTTCCCGTCGTACTATATAAGTCTCTAGTACGCCGTGATCTTAGAACCATTAGATTTTAATGGGAGTAACTTTATACCTCCAATCTTAGACCCTGTACTGCCTGAGGTATTAGTAGAACCCCATTCCCAAATGAGCAAGTGTATCCTGCTATCACCTTAGCATTATTTCCTATGTGCTCACTGGCTGCCTCGGTATTTCAGGAGTTTTCAAGGTTTGGAAATCCGAGTAACTCTATCGAAATGGAATTTTCACGGGAAAGCCATGTATTTTCGCCACCAAATAGTAGCGCGTGGCTACCGATGGATGTTTCCAGTTGGTACCGCGATCGGTGGTAATGCATAAATACATGGGTGGGATCCATGCTTACCAACTGACCGTATTGCTATAGTGCGAGTTAGAAGAATATTAAAATTTTTGTCTTCTATTGCAAGACATAAATCTGACAGACTTATAGTTATGCAATTGACTCACTGAAAGAAACATCTAGTGAAGGGATATTTTCACGATTTTCTGCGAAAAATGCATAAAAATTGGAAACTGGAAATTGGCGACAACATATCTGAAGCCTAATTTGAAGTTTAATGCCATTAAAATATCTTTCAAATTCAATCAATGGACGTAAGTTTGAAGACGTTTCCTTTTATTCTGTTTCAATTTGAAATTTACGAAACTTAAAAAAAACAGCCAATAGTTATTTCATTTTATTCATGTATTGAAAATGTTTTTGTATTAAAATCGTATGAGCCAATAATTTTTATTAAACTAAGTTACTAACATCACGTGCTGCTTCTGTAGAATTCTTTTATGAATGTGTTTGTGTGTGCGTGTCAGAGGAAAAGATATTCACATCTAAGTAGGTTGAGCAAACAGTTGGCAGGATGTGTAAAGGATGTGTACAAATAAATGTAATGTAATTTCTGCTAGTGGACAACAATAACATGTAAGTACAAATGTACTATTTTTTTCAGTTTTTATAGTGGCATATAGTGATGGACTCGTGAGTAGTTCTCTGCTCACGTTGAAAATATAACAACAAAACAATCGTCATGCCGTCTTATACGTTGTTGTGTTTTGCAGTCACTAAACCACGTGAATATAATGTAATATCAATCACTATTTCAACAAAATTTTGTAGGAAAAACATTCAGAAAATGACTTATATATCATTTCTATTAAATTAAAAAATTCCCGAATTTGTTTTTACAAAATATAAATTCTATTTTGATACCCTCCAATCTAGACACTACCACTCAATTATTCACCTAATGCCCGATCTCTCATATCTAAATTTCTTACATTGCAGCTTAGACATGCGCAAGTGAGTAAAGTAGAAACAATATGCACGATTGTGAAAGATTTACTTTAACGAACTGGCCATCCCTTGTTTGAAAACTGAACTCGGAATAGTGCATGTGCAAGTAAGTTTTAAAAGTAATTGTTAATATATATTCGCACACATACACACACACATTCATAAATTGTTTTAGTTTTAAACTATTGTGTCCATGTCTCATAGAAGTGTGTTGTTGTGTGTGAGTGTTTTATGGCAGTGCAATTGTGTGCGTTTGCTTTTAAGTCAACATGTTAGTAGCTGTTACTTGATGCTTAACGGAAATACTCACTTAGCCAAAAACACCAAAAACTGAGGACCTTAAGTAACGAACAATATTAACAAAGAACTGCTACAAAACGCAACAAGACAGACCAGCAACAATAATATTGTTAAGTGTGTGTGTGTGTTGAGCAAAAAACAAACACAACTTTACTAAACTTTAATACAAACAAGCTTATGTAACACTAAAATGTTATTGTTGTTTTAAGTGTAGTTTCTATTTGTGTATAATGGCTTTGTTGTTTCTCATAAGATAATGCACGTGGCATTAGAATTCTATTGGTTGTATTTGGCTTAGTAATTACTAAGTACGACGGTAGTTTAAAAAAACAAGCATTCTATGGGCGAAGTTTTTTTATCTTATTTTATTTGTTAAATCTGAAAATATATAATTTAAGTCCGTCCATTGCCAGAGTTGAAAATTTAGTTCTTATTTGATACAGAGCAATAGTGTCCATTTTAAGGATGTGAGTAAATCTTTCACAAGAAAAGATCAAGCTTTCCAATAAGTACGAATTTTCCTAAACTAAATATGGTACGAGTGACACAATAACACCTTTAGGCTTTATTGAAAGCTTGGATTTTGTGGATTATAATCCATGCGTTACCATACGAAATAATATATTTCTTTAAGCCTGCAATCTTAGTGTGATATTGGTCTTCAATCCATAAGCAGAAGCCATAACAACATCTAAATTATCGGGAGCGCACACATAAAATAACTGTGACTTTTCCTATTTAATTTAAGGATTTCAAGATAGATCTGCAGTAGCGCTGAACACCGCGAGAAATGGGTTAGTAGTAGTGTTTATGTACATGTACAATACCACTAGTATTGTACTCAGCAAAATTTATGGCCGTAACACAATGTCGATATGCTTTTTTAAGTATTGGTGTATGAATGTTAATATAAATTCATTTATCGAAATCAAACAAAAGAAAAAATTACGATCTTCTTCCCTGATAAATACTTAATTTTCACTGAAATTCTATTTCAAAATAAAACAAATAATTGCGCTTGAATAAAACAAATAATTTGTAAATTTTCATACAATGAAACAAAATTATTGTTTATATCTTAAACTTGGTGAGGTTTTTTGTTTTCATTTGCCTGCACACGAAGTCTCTGGATCTCTACAAGAAAAATCAACTATTACCTCTTGAAACTGACAAATGAAAAATTTCAATTATATTTATATGGACTTTGACATGGCTGTTTGCATATATGAAGCTAATTAAATGTTGGCTCTTTGGTGGCGGTGTGAGCGGCTTTGGTCTAGAGTTGTTCATGGTTAAATTTCTTTAGCACGATTTTTGCTGGGTTCAAACATCTTGGTTGCTAACGCTTATAGTAATATTATGATTATTTCGAACATTATAAGCTACGGAAATCCCTAATAAAATAATTACATAAATAATAGCTACCCTTATATATTAAAAATTTAACTTATATATTTCTACGACGATTGATAAAAATTAAAAAAATATTATATACATGCATTAGGGAACAGAATGTATTGTAAAAATTTTAGGCACAACGTTTAGGAATCAATTTTAATGTATTACTGAAAAGCAACATGCATTTAGGAAAACACCCTTTATTTTGGCTATACTTGAAGCTGTTTGAAAGTTTTGTTAAAAAAACTTTTATTTTATATCATGAGTATTTTCAATTTGTTTTTGAACTTGTTTATGAAAGGCATCCTTCACCTGTTTTCACACGTTGTTCAAAAAGCAACCACTACTAAAGACCGCTTACCTTGAATAAATACTCTTACTTTTATAGTCAACCAGTTGTACGTTAATTGCATAGTAAATTGTATGGGCGGTACCATTGCCCCTACTACTGTCCAGTGAGCTTTTCCTGAAGTGGCTTGTATTGGCCCTACGGTACCCCAGGACAATTTTTTTTACAATCTCACTGTTAAATCCAGCCAGATGCGACACTAATAAAACTTACTTTGTATCTAAGCTACCCTTCTCTCTGCTCCTATCATATATTGTCTAAAATGCAAACGCCTTTGGGGCATACGATATCATATAAAAGCAGAATTGTGCATAAAAACATTTAATTTTTTGAAGTCGTTTAAAAATATCTGTGCCAATGATTTAATTATAAAAAATATTTCATTAAATTAAGACCTTCACAACAAGAAGCATAAAAGTTTTAACACTTTCTAATCTTAACAGTAACAACATTTCTTATATAACCCTCGTGCTTTACTTCAGTATAATCATAAAATTTTTATCATAAAGTTGCGACTTTCAAAATCGTTTACTGAACCTGTTACTTACTTTCCTCTAACAACAATTACTTTCATGTTAATCCGCAATCTGTGTATATGTACGTAAATGTAACCGTGTATAAATAGTCATCGACTTCATCACCGTCATCATCACTACCAATACAGACGACTGACTACTTAAACTACATTTGCATAGAAAGCTTTCAAGATATAAACAATAATTTTGTCGATATCAGCTGAATGAAATGAAATTATGTATAGTGTACATCACTCTATGCACGTAATATAGAACAACAAAAAATAAGATAAAACACACAATCAGACACACATGCATGTATACGAGTATATGTATGTAAAAGTATCACAAGATAGACAAATACGAGCACAAAACGTTGTTAAGAATGAAAGGTAAAGTAGTCACTAATTAAAGTCACTTAAGTAATAGTGTTTGTGGTACTTCAAACTAAGAACAACAACATAAAACAACGAAACAATAATGTAAGCAAAAGCAACCACAACAAAAACTACAATAAAAACTAATACTGCTAATACACTTAAATTACAACAATAACAGCAGCAACAATAGAAACAAACTAACAAGCCATGCAGTCAAGTCCTTAATGGCATGTGTGTATGGGTGTGTGTGTGTGTTTTTTTTCTGTGGAAGGATATTAATGTTGCTTGTTTGTTCCTAATTTAACATAAAGTACTTACATGACTAATAGTTTGTTAGAGATGATAATAAGTACATAAGTATAAGTAACTAAGCATGTGTCACATACATACCCTGAAGGAAACATGGGGACAAGTGTACCCAAGTCACCAGTTTTGTCAACTATTTTGGTGACTCATATGTAGACATCGTCAACGGAGTTGTCAACAAGTTTTTGTTTGATGAGCAGAGAAATTTCTGAGAGCACGCTTATGCCTCTTCATTTTTTAATTGCGTTTATTTGTTCTATGGTGAACTTTTAATCATTTATTTTAACTAAAACTGTAGGGATATATGTATATCAAAAATTGTTTACATGGACCCATTAGAACGACCTCTTCAGTAGTGGGTTTTCAATGATAAGTCCATCTTAAATTTCAATAGAAAGAAGTATTGTGTAGAGTATGTCAATAATACTGGTGACAATGTCTACAGGGAAGCACTAGTTCTACGGTCGTCATATGGTCCCATTGGAACTAGTTCGTCACTAGTTCCAACGTCACTAGTGGATTTTCAATGACAAGTGCATGTTAAATGTCAACAGAAAAAAGCATTGGCTGGGGTATAATTTGTCACTAGTACTGGTGACTTTGTCAATAGTGAATCACTAGTGAATCACTAGTGACATTTCCTTCAGGGTATTGACATACAACCTTCTGTATTTGTTAATGTTTGATAAACGGAAAAGTAAATTCTGAGGAGGTGATAATGCTAAAAGCAATTCGAAAGCAAAGGTTAATCGCATAATATGTTCACACGACGAAATAAAGCAACTGTGGATCGTACTGTGAAACACGACATATTTCTGCTTTATTTTGGCAGTACTTTTTGATGAACACAGATGTACCCGTTCTTTGGTTCTATTAATTTTTCTTTAAGTTCATTTTGTATATATTATTTTATATTTTTTGTTATTTTATTTGCATTGAAAGTGTATTCAGATAAACAGAGAAGACGAACCCCATTTCTAATTCGAAATCGAATCTAATTCGAAATCAAAATAAGATTCAATGTGCTTCTTTATCAAAATTTTGTAAGGCGAATTGAAGTGTTCGTGGGATTCAGAGGATTTTTATTCGACCTCTACAGAATATTGTGACACTATGATTTTGATTCCGCCAAAGAATTTAGCTTGTGGCTTCATCGTTATCGTGTTTACCTTTTTTCATTTAAACAGAGGAATCATTCATTTATCATTCATTTAAACAGAGACATCATCATATTAGAATTCAATAGAAAATACAGTTTTTTAAATCTTACATAGTTTTTTATTGCATCATAAAGTGCAAAGAATGGATGTGTTTTTTCCCTTGAATATTCCAAAACATACGAAGACATTATTTCGCGCTTTGTTGCCGCAAGGGAGATAATCTTTGCGTGCTTCAAGTTTCATTTAAACATATGGCCTCGCAAGTTTGGAAAAAAGACACGCCCTAGTTTTACTTCAAGATTAAGTAATTTATATGTTCAACATTTCATTAAAATCGGTTTCTTAAATTTTGAGTAGCATTGATGAAGATTTCGATTATTAATGTTTGTATGGAACATGCCAAAACTTCTTGAACTATTCAAGCAAAATATACCATATAACCTTTCCGCAAGTGCAAACAATAAGAATCCGAAGGCGGGCAGCAGGGCGGTATACGGTGCTTTGTAAGTAACAAAATTATTTAAGTAAAATTTGAAGCAAGGGAAGATCCTCTCCTTTATATATCATTTCTCTGCGGTAGCAAAGCGCAGGGTAATAGACAGTATAGTATATCTTAGAATCATTTAGATTCTGGTACGACTTTACTCTATATGATTGCATAAGCGTCTTTAGTTTACATAATCGCCATCCAAAAAGTTGTAAAATACACTAAGTACACATGTATATTGATGAGGGGTAGTAGCGGCCAACGAAAATAACGTTACGTTTTTGCCGCGTAAATTAGAATTAAATGCATTGCAATGATGAGATGTAACATTGTCTACTGTTTGGTGGAACTTACTGCAATGATGGCATGAACCAAATCAAAAATTATTCTGGGAATGAGATGAATGAAACAAAGATCTTGCAGTGGTGAAAGTTACATGGATGTAACCAAAGCGCACACAATCTTCACACTTCGTTTCATTAAGATGAAAATAGTGAGGTTGATTTTTGCAGGTTCCGCTTGAAAGATCCTAAGATTCCTACAAGGGAATAAATGTCGAGAATGAAAGCGTACTTCCAGAAATCAATAAAGTCTAAAGCAGTATTTGCTATTTGCTGCGAAGTTTCAGTCATTTATCTCACTATTCAGTTTCGATTCAAAGCCGCTATTTAAGTTTTGTGTCCAGTCTAATTCCAAAGAATGTAAGCTTTTACATCAAAATTTTCGTTGATATCCAATCTGTCCCATTTATAATAGATACGACTGAGTATTTTAACACTTTATGTCTCATTATGTACGAATGAACCTTGAATCAATTCGATTTCCGAAAAGATGAATTTGTTCTCTAGTTCAAGCAATAATATAATTCCGAAAGAAAGTTGCTCGTTGCTTACTAGAACTAGCTTGTGGTGAATGAAGTGAAACTCTGCTGTTCCTATTGTCAAACTAGCCGAAAAATAATATGAATCACAATATCACTTTCAGTTTGATGTTCTCAACTTCGAAGAAATCCTGACATTCACCTTCATTAGTTTCCTGCTAAATCAGAGTTTGCAAAGGATTATTGGCAAGCATGTGGAATCCAATTTCCATGAGGCTGTGAGGCAGTGCCGCCTGTTGCTAGCTCTTCAGCCTTAGCATTTAAAATATTAAACTCAACCATTTCTATTGTATAAGAGATGATTAGCTGACATGGATCCTTTTGGATTTCAGAAATGGCTACTACAGGTCAGTTATGGCGGTGCAATACATAACATTCGCTCTAAACCGGTCCGATTCCTTTATTACAGTCAGGATCTGTGCTTGAAAAACATTGCGGTGACCCAGTAGCCATTTCTTTATAACTCACGGCTTTAATAATAACCGTCTGAGTTCAAAGACTATTTTTACGAATTCACTTTTTCTCTTGTCAACAAAATTTTACCATGCACTTTTATAAAACTCCGACTCCTATTAACTCCAAGCATGCAATTATTTCTAAATTGTTTGGTGCCTGCTCTGCGATATTATGAAATTTTAATAGTTTTAGCTTCATATTCCAACACAACTTTAATTGTTCTATCTTAATTTTATTGCATACATTGTCTGTTCAACAGTATCACATTTTCAATAGAACAATTAAATAAACTGAATTGCTTTTAAACAGAAACTCATAATTACCCATTTTATTTCCTAAATGTATATTTTAAATTTTCTAAAGTTTTAATATTTCACTTCCATAAATATTTCGATATTCAAACTGTAACTAAAATGTTCAATCACTTTATTGCATTTTTATATTGTGTTTTATTTGTTTGAACAATTTTATTTTACTTTCCCAATATTATTTTATTTTTCCATGCCAAAAACAGAACATTCAATTTGCAACGCACGAACACGTTTCCCCAAAAGCGCACATTGCCTTTTCTGATTGCGCCCGGCCATAAAATATTATGTTATTTATACCTGGTTGTTAAAGTTTTTTTTTTAATTTTATTTCTAAAAATTTTCAATAAAAATCGCATTTTTATTTCTTATTTACCGTGTATTGTATTTGTAATGTTTTATTGTATTGGAGAGTTTTAGGCGTACTTTGCAAAAAAAAAAAAAAAAAAAATATTACATTTAAAATATTTTTGAAAGAAAATTACACCAAGAGATGTTATTTTTATACAGGGTTGTCACATATTTTTGTCGCCAAAATGGCAATCGAAAATCCCAAAAAAATTTATTAGGGTTTATAAAAGAAAAATCTTCAGAACAAATTTTATGCTTAAAATATGTGGTTAATATAATCCCAAAAAAGGCAATACGATTGCCTAAAAAAGCGCAAAAATCTAAACTTTAACTTTATACCGTGATTTAAAGCGTCGAGGAATTTTATTGTAAGCCATAATTTAAATTACTCTCGCAAGCGATGATCAACATAATAAGAGCGGCCGAATATATTTCTTTAAAATAAGGAGCCTGCTTCATCATTGCAGTTATAAATGCAAGGCCAAAAATCCAGTAAATTAGCTGGTGCTTCGTCTTTAAAATAGCCTTTCCAATTAATTTAGCACAGCGCTCACCATTGAAGGTAATATTAACACACCGAGTCTTTTTTCCCAAATTCTCAAGTACAGAAAATATCTCTTGCATTATGTTTTATAATATTTTTCTAAACATTGTCAGTAAACTTCAACCGGTTTGAAAGCATTCAACTCCACATGTTTATGCCAAAACAATTACAAACCATATGAGAATTCTCTATCGTATATGAATATTACAAAATAGAATATTCTATACAAACAGCACAACAACATTTTACACTCGATATGAGTCTATTTTATTTTCTTGCAACATGTATACAATTAGACACCTTTTGGCTGCCAATGATTGTATTTATTAGATTAATATTAACGAAAAATATTATTTAAATTCCACCGACTGCGACAAAATTTTTAATGACATTCCTATATGAGAACCAACCATTTTTTTTCAATGAGAACAACAATTTTTCAGCTTTTTCTTAAAGTCGTCTAAAAAAAATCGCCACGCTATCAAAAGTACCTAAAAATCGCAATGTTTGGTGAGAAATCACCACATCTGACAGCAATACTGTGTAGTACTTGTAACTTGAAAAAAATACTAGAGACGGTTTTTTAGGTCATTAAGGGCAAGATGTTATTCTCTGGCGTGTGTAACTACACAACTTCATGTCAGTGATTTCACCGTTGTTGGTATTTCATGGGAAACTTTAGTAATCCTGATAATGTGTCATAATAATATTTGGCCAAACGAATCTGGTTACAACACAAATTGTTTCTGACGGCCTTTTACTCTATACACTGCCATTTAGTCTCTATATATGTTTTCCTGAACAAGGACTTGCAGCATTTCGACAGGACTTCTACTCGACGTCGGTGGCCAATACTGCATACGATTTCCTTCATTAATTTTTGGCGGCATTCGGAAAACTCTAGGTTGCATTGTCTCGCTGTCTTATTGAAAAATGTTCGTCCTTAGTGTGCCCGCTCGGACGTCGTGTAAACACCTAAAAAATCGTTTATCCCAGATTTGCAGTGGGTATAAATACGATTGGAAAACTTGGACAAATATTCTATAGTATCTTAGCCAGTTTAATAGCCTCTTAACTGCCTATATATGGGCTTGAAATACTCGTATAATGCATTGGTATGAATTGGATCAATTAACCCGAAGTATTAGCCATTTGTATAATTGAAAACAAGGGAGAATTTATGTTTTTTTCCATGTCAGTCAGCCATACGGCCGCAACATGCCGAATGTGGATCAAGAGCCCGGATGACGTTTCTGGAACCTATGCCATATATCTACCCCAATGGCTTTCTTACAAATATAAAGTGCACCAGCGGCTTTGCACATCCTTGCTTGTACATTGTAGTTTCAATACCAAATACTTTCCACGATCGGACAATATTAGTGTGACCCTACTGAGAGCTGCTAGTAAGAAAAATTTAATCTTGCACATTTTTTTGTCTTATACTTTTTATAAAAAGGCTTAAAAGTAACGTTGAATGTTTTAATATGAATAGTTCATAGTGCGAGGTAGCTTCTTTCTGCCCGACAGCTTAATCCCATTGTGAGAACCCAGTAGCTGCCATAACATAATTGGTTTTTTCCTGCAATCTCCACGCCATATTAAATCATCTAAATGCGGTACTAGATCCGAGAATTTTCTCCCGCACAGTTGACATTAATATAGAAACTGAAATACAATCGGCCTCTTTTTTTAAGTTCCAAATTTTTTAATAATCGTTTTAAATTGGACCCCGGTAAATGCTAAAAAAAACATCCTTAAAATCTCACATGCCAAATTTCGGATAATCAATTTTAATTTTAGAGACGTGGCTTACACAACTAAATATAATTCACTCCGCTCTAATGTATATATTTCTGTATATGAATAGTACAATCTGTGCCGCATAATAAACTGCTACTTTGACTCTGTGAACTATTTATTTCTTCTCATGGCCATCCTTTTTTCCAGCTCCACACGTACCGGAATAAAAATACCAACACATTCCATATTTTTTATAGTCATTGTGGTAGTAATTGGAATTTTATAGACGATTGAACAGCATGTGGTAGAATGAATTGTCTTGTGGTGTGAATTGTTTTTTTTTTCTCCTTTTTTACTTATTTATTTTTTGTTTTGGCCGATTGGAAGCAGTATCAACAACAACAAAAATAAAATTAATTTGAACATTTATGTCCTTAGCATGACATATTTAACGATTTATGAACACTTTTACAACTTAAAAATTTTTCCTTTCCATATGATTATTACTTTCATTCATTTGGTTCTTTTCATTGATTAATTCCAAGCTTCATTTATGGATAATAAGAATCGGGGGGGCGGGGGGAGAGAATGAACCTCTAGGCGAATTTGCTGTCTCTGTGGGCAACTTCATTGCTGTATTTAAATTTTAATTGATACAGAAGTCATTTGTTTGCAATGTATTTTACGAGTATATAATATCATTTATTGGTATTTTCAAATGATTTTCCAGCCCTATAATTCGTACACCACGAATTTTTTTTAATTAAATGTTAAAGGCTGAATTTTTAATAAAATAAAATTAGCTATACAACCAATTTATACTTTGAAAATAAAATTATCTTTGAATGACATTGAAGTGGGATTGGGCTGTTTGGAATTTGTTTGGGCAGTTTGTAATTTCTAGTATTAAGTTAAAAATTTAAGCTATTACTAAATTGTGGTTACTTCCTAGGTACGCTCTCTGAAGGACCCTCACATTTTTCATTATTATACTTGATATTGTGGATTTTGTATCTGTAAAGAGCTAAGTATATTTATGATGATCTCTCTGGAGGAAATAAGATCCACCTATTCATAGTATGTAGTCTGCACAAGTCACCGGAAAGACTATAGGACTTATATTTTTTTTCTTTTGGACCACGTATGCCCATTAGTTTGTCAAAAATATTGCTTTCGCTTACCACTGCTTGCTCTGATATCATACACAAGACTTGTGATGTTGTTTCGGTTAATGTTTCTGAATGTTTAGTCGGGCGTTACTAATGCGTTTGATATTGCAGCCCTGATAATATGAATGTTACGAACTTTTTACTCTGATATGTTCTAACATACACGAACTCATGTATCCTCTTGATTGCACCGCTTAGAAAAGAGAACACGGTTGCCTTGTGAGTTGATAATGTCTTCACTACCAGGTAATTCCATCTTCCTGATTCCCATCACGGATATGTTTTGTCTATCGCGTTCTGTTGGTAGTTGGGTCGATATATACCATTGATAATGTGTGATTACTTTCCGAACGTACGTTGCATATCACATCCGAGCATGAGCGGGGGTCATCTTCA
Source organism: Germaria angustata (assembly GCA_963681545.1). Taxonomy (NCBI): domain Eukaryota; kingdom Metazoa; phylum Arthropoda; class Insecta; order Diptera; family Tachinidae; genus Germaria; species Germaria angustata. Next base: position 57,509,273 of record OY813001.1, on the reverse strand, counting down.
AAGTATCCAATAATATATTTTGTGTTGTGGTAGTTGTGGTACTTGTTATTTTTGGCTGCAGTGTGGAGGATCGATCATATTGTTAACATATAAGCTTGCCTAAGCTTTCCTTGCGGTTTTGTTTGACTGAGTACTTAGTGGAGAACAAAATGTAGACGGAGGCTATACTACCCTCCGTATGAATGTCATGGATTCATTTGAAGGAACGGGGTCTGACACAAGAAACCTGATGCTGACGTTTGTTTCTAAAAGACTGTATGTGACGCATTTAGAACCTCGAACCCCAAGTAGTCTAAACCACTTAAAATGAAGACGGTAGCAGGCCGTACGCCGATTTTAATGTTTGCATCATGAGATGTGGTCATATGTCTGTAAAGTATTTGCGGAATGTGCTTAATAGGATCATAAATTAGTGATAAATTAAGGGTATAGAAAAATCGTAAACGCAAGTGTGTCATGTCTGGGAATGATCACTATGAATAGGAAAACATGAATATTGTTGAATAAATAAATATAAAAGCAAAAGTCCTCTTAGTATTTGAACAGATTGAGAATTACAAATACAACTTCTACCACCTGCTGTGTTTTCGCTTTGGGACACAAACTTCATCATTGCCAGCAAAAGATTATTTTTGACATATTCATTCACACATTGATACTTGTTCAATTTGCTATGTAAATATACATATATGTAATATGTATTGAATATGTAAACTTGTAAACAATAATTTGTTGTACATTTTTATTGTTTATTAATTTTTTTTTGCAGATTTTTTATGAATATTTCCAAGTGAATATCAGTGGGTATGAAATTCACACGAATAACATTTCCACAAAAGTGTGCATGTAATTAACTACTCTACTATTCCCTATTTTTATTCTGCTTTGTAATTGTAATTGTAGTTGTTGCTGTTATTGTTTTATTTAATTGTTATATTTTTTTGTATGCATACGCATATTTTATTCGCCTTGTTTTTGCAGTTTTGCTCATAAATCAGGATTAATTGCGGTTAATTGGCAGCATTTGTGGTAATAAATGTTTTCAAGTCAATACATAAATGGAAGATTGCTTGTACCCTACGCTACTAATGACTAAATTTACATTTATTTACAAGAATGTATGTAAATATCGTTAAATGTAATAAATTCACAAAATACCAGAGCTTCAGAATGATTTCCTCGTTTCTTTAAATCAAGTCTAAGATCGCTGCAAATACCTTAGTCCGATAGTTAAAAAAAAACTTTATTATAAGACTTGTGAAATTAGCATGTGATAAATAATAAATAAAAATCACAGTCCTGTTTATAAAATGGCCAAGAGTCGGTTTGAGTAATTTTAAGATAAATGAGCTTGCGAAAAATATCAAAATTAATCATTTTCGACTTCAGTAAACTGTCTTGCATGCACTGATAATAAAGTATTACAAAAAGGCTAGAAACGAACACTTAGTAGGTTCTTGTGGCGTATCTTAAGAAAAGCTTTGTTCAGAATAAATACGCAGCTTCCTACTACGTGCAACATGTCAACCTGTAAAAATTGGAAGTGATATTGCTTCCACAATATCACATTGAAATATATATGGAGGTTGCCTAGTGGGTTTTCTATAAGTCTTTTTATGTTTACATTCGCTACATACGTAATATATATCGCCATCGAACCACTCACTGGTCCAATAAGTCTTCAAAATTTGAAACAAGGAACAAGTTCTCTGATTTCATCAGCAGATATTGTAGTAACGATAAGACAACGAGAACGAGACGAGTTTGTGATGGGTTTGGGCAACACATAAAATGTTGTACTTATTTTTGAGGTAAAATTTTTTTATAGAAATGGAAGTGCGGTAGCCCGGGTTTACCTCCGTTGAAACTCGACACGTGAACTACTTATGCGAGCAGAATAAATTATACACAAACACTTGATTGTGAGTAACCACTTCTGTCAACTAAGTGACCAAGTGTTCGAAAATTCCTAAATACAAAAGAAATTTGTACTATAATACTATCGCATAAACGTTGCAAATTCGTTCCCATAATGGCGTTGTACTTGCTTTTGCAATAAATTCTTTCTAAATGTTTTTTATATAAAATTTTGTTTCAACAAAGCTCTGTTCGTAAAAATTTTAACACTCTTCCTTGAAGCCACATTAATGTGGAATTGAAAACAAGATGTTGACATTATTTTGACATTTGGCTTATCTTTCCTTGGAACTTGCAACGACGCTTATATTCTATCTAAAATGACAACTTTAAAGATTATTTAGAACAACTTTTTAAGCAAAGTAAATAAAGGTATTATAAGCTATTTTGTGGTGAATTATTTATATTTTAGTTGCCTATAATATAAGTTTTTATTGAGAGCATTTTATTGACTTCCGTTCATCGATTCTTATTAGATGTAGGGTGCAAATTTTCTGAACTCAGTGTTCATTTTTTCCCTCACATAACTTTCTGCAGTTATCTTTTTTAAATCATATTGTTTAAATGTAACTGCGTGTGAATATCCATCTATATTTAAGCGTATGTGTGTACTTGCAACAATGTGTCTCGGTATTGAATAAAAAAAATTTATATTTTATAATTGGCCACATTTATAGAATATTAATTACTTTAATTTTGTGTTTTCTATTTTTTATTTATTGATATTATTCATTACTTTAATATAAATTGATATTTTTATTGCTTAAATTTGTATTTCATAGTTGGCCAATATAATTTTTTCCTATTATTTTCAAAATTGAGTTATTCATAATCAATAGTAATAAAAACATCGCTTCAACAAAAAAACAATTGCTGAAATTCTCTGTAAATTTGAATTTTACTGTATTACTCGTATTAGAAATCTATTTATAGAAAATATAAAAAATTGTCATGATTTCGATAATAAAAGCTTAGAAAAGTCCAATGGAAAACAAAATATATGTTTAATTTTTCTAGTTTTGCTGATACGAAAGTTTGATTTGGTTAGTTCAAAAAGCATGTAGAATAAAATATTATGGTCCTTCGAAAAGCTCTAGGTTTTCCGATCGCCTGAAATTTGTATATAAAAAAGTAGTTTTGTTTTGAAATTACTTAGAATAAGGAATTCTAATACAGATGTAAATATGTCTTAATAACCAATAAGTTTTTTATCCAATTAGTCTACAAAACATCTAACGTTCAGATTTCTAAAAAAGGGCAAAAGTTTTTCTCTTTTCAAATGTACAAGGGCGATTCAATAATTCCGTAACTTCTTGAATGAAACACAGGTTTTTGAATAAAAACTCATTTTATTTTTCAACATAGTCTCCCTTCACCTCTATACACTTTCTCCATCCTTTCCAAAAAAATACGATTTGTCGTAGTAATCAAAATAGGTGGACTCATCGCTGGAGTCAAATCTCTTGTCGTCGAACGACTTCTTCAGGCTTGAAAATAAAACATAGTGACTGTGTTCACCGTTGCATTGTGGAACAGAATTTTTTTTGTTGCGAAATGTTGCTTTTTGGAAATCCTTATTAAATGCACCCAATAAGTTGACAATATATTCGCCACTGACTGTTTCTTCATTTTGAAGGTAGTCAGTATGGATTATACTGCGTGCATTCCGAAACGCGGTCGCCATGCCTTTCTTGGCTGACAAACCCACTTTGGCTTTCTTTGAATCCAATTCACACCAAGAAATAAACTGTTTTGTATCTGTGAGGTTATTCTCTATCGTGATGCGTAAGATAGTTCAATGCGTTTGATATTTTGTTAGCGCATGATATTTGGTTTTAACGAACGATTTTGACATACGGCTCGATAGTGTTTATCAAGCCCTGGTTTCCGACCAAATATAATGCTTAATGAGCACTTGAAATTCACTTTTTTAAATTTTCTCCTCCAAGTACGCGGTAGTCTACTATGAATGGCTGTCAAACACAAACTAATTGACGCAGCTTGTTCAAATTTTTAGAGGATTTAACTGACAAATGCTTATTGGTAGGAGCAGTGTTGCCTTTTCATTTAGGAGGCGAGGAATTCAAAAATTCGCAGACTTATTAACCCACCCTTGATAAAAATCAAATTTTGTATTCTTTAATAAGCGCAAGCTTTTTAAGAAAGTTCACGCTATCCTGTTTGAGAATATTTTGTTCAGTTAGAGCTTTAAATATGATATTTGGACAAACAAGCAACTTAGCAAGAAATATTTATGATTTTTTTTGGAAATCCTTAATATGTTTGAAAAGAAAAAAATGTCATCATATTTTATATCTCACTTTGAGATTATTTTTTGATAATATTAATGAGAGGACATATTTCAGGATGTAGCCAGAAGTAATAAACTTAAAAGTTAATATTTTAACAAGTCACAAAAAGCCGGTACCCATAAAAACCTTTTTCTCCATTTTAATACGAGGGGAGAGCAAAACTGAACATATGATTTTTGTATATAACACAAACAAAAAGTACTCTGCTATAAAGATATTTAACAATTTATAAATTTTTAAATAAATTTCAAATCAGACTTGAAAGGTACTCCAAAGGAAGCTCGGCTGATGATGGCCAAGTAATTTCAAGTTCAAGCAAAATTGCGTTATTTAATTTTATGAGAACATCAAATTGTATCTTGAAGAAGTTGATAGAACTCATTTAAAAAAAGTGCAACATTTTACTGATCAATTTATTTAAAAAATTTATTTGTCGCTTCAATGTAAGAAATTTAACTCCCCTACAGAAATGCCTGTTCTTTCCAAATACGATTGCTCTTAAATGGAATTACTGAACTACAATATATTTTTAGGTTTTTTTAATGTTTTACTTAATTTAAATAATTTTATTTATTTATTTTACGCTTAAGGTTTCTCTCATATTATTTTATTTATCGATATTTCGAAACTCTTCAAGTACTCTCTTGAGGATATTTTAAAAGTAAATAAATTAAAGTGATAACATTTAACTACCTCTTTTGTCTTTGAAAGGGCAAGAAATGTAGCACTTTTTAAGCAAATATAGATTAGGTTATCTTCAAGAGGCAGAGGAGTAAAGTAGATCCTCTGACTAGTACTCTGAAATACAACCGCTAGTCTTCAAGGACACCCCAGGTTGATAAACTTTTGACTGAATTAACAAGCGTTGGAATAGCAAATGCTTCGATGGCCTTAGGAACTTTTTTACACTTTAAGAAAATTGTATAGCGGAATTACATTATTCAAAAAGTGTGAAAGTTAAAGGGAATTCAAAAGATTTATTTTACCGATATTTGGACGTCAGAAGGACATAAATTTTTTGGAAATCTAACCGATAAGAGGTGTAGCAGACTTAAAAGCAAAAGAATGATGAGTAGCGAATGCTTGTCTGCATAAATTTGTTAATTTTTTGGAATATTGTATTGTGAAGATAACGATTAAAATACTTCAAAATATGGACGGATAATGGCAATCCGTTCCAATTTGACTATCAAGGCAGTGGCTGAGAGTGTGAATGTAAGACGTGAGACATCACTTTTGCATTTTGGATAGCAAATGCGATTTGGTGATCGAAACTTTTCTTGTTGTAATTCTGTAATATTGATGCGGGCGACATGTTATTTAAATAATTTCATGCAACGATAAATTTTTTGGGTTCAGATATTTCCCAAAATCCTTGCGGTACTGAAACTGTATCCTACGGACAACGCGAGTTAAATCAAATATATTATTTTCTAGGAACGTATTTAAACTCAGCTGACAAATGAACACGCGCACATTTGCCGTGCGGTGTATAAGGGCACAAAGTGCTGCACTAGCAACCGTCAGCCATACTTTTTGCAAAATCGTCATGTAAGAATTTGACAGAAGAATGCTCTGATTCTTAATATAAAGTTGTTGTCCACTTATTATTGGCTAGAATCGTATCATGTTATTCCAGTATAAAATATTTACTATTTTCAACTCATACGAAAATGATAGAATTAGTCGGTTCAATGTGAATATTATTTTATTTTTGGTCAATGTTTCAATTTACTTTTAAAATTGTTAGAAATATGACAGTTATTCTTTTTATATTTTGTCATGTTTTCCGAATGAAAAATAAAAATTCAATCTCATTGACTTATTGCTTCACGTGAATTATTTACATTTCGCATTAAAGAAAACTCTCCTCGGCTCTTAACTTATGGTTTGCCAACACTTTACCAAAAAAATACTTTCAAAATTTTTTGCTTTTCAATTCACAATTCGTTTCAGATACGAAATAATGAATGTAACAAAATCATTTATATTGCTGTTAATCCCCTGAGATATATACAACATTTGACTTACGTTACGTGCCTCATTCCACTGCCATTGACTATTTCGTATTTTTTTCTTTGCAGAACGTCTCTGTAAATCATTTTCTTTTATTTTACTTTAAGTTGGTTTTATCTTTGTTCAAATTAAAATGATAAATCGTTACGTCTAAGTAGCACTTCTAGCAACATTTTCCAAATCCTGCCACAAATCCATAAAAGGTTTCAAACAAACAACAAACATTCCTCGCCTAACCACCGTCTAATGTGCTCTCTCGCATTTTGAACAATTTATAATTTTCGTTGGTGTTTCCTTTTAACTAAACAAACGGCAACCTGCTTATTTTAGTATTCGTTTGAAAACCCTCAAAAGAAAAATTAATCTTTTATTCATTGTTTCATCATTTATTTGCACTTGTGTTTTTCCTTTCTTTATTTTTTTGATGGTCGTGTGGCTTTTATTGTATGTATGTATTTGTTTGAATAAGTGGTTTGTTGTAAGTTGGAGTGCGGAGTTTTTGTGAGCAATCAAAAATATTACAATCTCTTTATTTCATTGTTAGCGAATTCATTGTTAGATTTTTTCAAATATTTAAATTAAGGATATTTGTAATAATATTGCCCGAAAAGACTTTTGCTTTTTCTTCTCTGACAGGTGTTTGTTATCTTTGTAATAATATGAAAAATGATTTGCTTGGATGTATTAACTTACTAACCTCTTGAAGATGTAGATTATTATTCCAGCAGAAGTACTATACACAGTGGTACTTCTGCTGGAATAATGTTCTTTTTTGTACTTTCTTGTGTATATTAAAAATATTATCAATATTTCGTAAATCATTCTAGAATTTAATCTAAGTCATGGTTGAAATGCAATCGCAATTACACAAAAACTTTTTTCTCTAAATTGTCCATCTCGATGTTTTAAAAACTACCCCGGAATATTTCTTTAGTGCATTACGTTTGCTTCAGGCGCATATGAGTTCCAAAATACTTTACTGATTTCAATATACATACAACATTCACCCTGGACTAGTTTTTTGAAAGCTCCTAAATGCAAAAAAAGGACGAGAAACGATTGATGAATAGAGCAGAAAATGAATTTGAACTGCCCATTAGATTTTTCAATTTCATACATATAAAAAATACTAAATGAATTGAAATCATATAAAATATTACCAGTTTATATTTTTGAAGAACATCTATACACGAGGGTAGGTCAATAAGTCAGCACTTTTTGAATTTCTCACGTCTTAAATGAAATGTTAACACTGCTCCTTTGAACAAGTTGCTCCCTTTAGTTTGTGTTTGACACCCATGCATAGCAGACTACCGCGTGATATGAGCAGAAAATGGAAAAAAATGAATTAAGCATTATTTTTTCGGAATTGCGCAGAGCACGGAAAGTGCCGAAAGTTTTGGATGCCAAGTTGATGCCTCACGACCTGGAACAAATGAAAATATTCACAAAATGGTATTGGTATTGGTAATCGGAGATTGAAAATATGAGAGATTGTGGAAGCCATAGGCATACCGCTCGGTCCAGTGGTTTAGTTTTTTAACGATCACTTGGATATGAGAAAGCTTCCCGCAAGATGGGTGACGTGTCTACTCACAATCAACTACAAACGCAATTTTTGACAACTTCGCAGGAGGTATTATTCAACCGCACGATAGAAGAGGTAACATTTTGTAAACCGGAATAAAACATTGATACACCATAGACCAAACACCTGTTAAAACAGTTGGTTTCTCTTGACGAATCGATGCCAAAGAAGGCCAATGTAGGTTTTTCAGCCAATAAAGTGATGTTGACCGTTTTTGGGATGCCCGCGGTGTAATCCACATTTAATACCTTCAAAATAATAAAAAAATCAATTGCGAATATTTTGACAACTTATTTGGTTAATGTAATGAAGATTTGATAAAATAAAAAACCCCATTTGGGCAAGAAAAAGTTATTTTCCACTAAGACGCACACATGTGCAGTTTCTATGGCGAAATTCCTTGAATTGGGCTACAAATTGCTGCATTATCTACCCTACTCTTCAAATTTGGCTTCGAGAGACTCCTTGAAGAAATGGCTCGGAAGAAAGAAATTTTATTCCAACGATGAAATTATCTCATATATATTTATCTATTTTGCTAGCCTCGACCAATCTTATTTTTTAGAAGGGATAACAAATCGGGGAAATGTTTGGCAAAGTGTATGCGGCACAAAGGTGGCTTTGTTAAACATTAAAATGATTTTATATTCCAAAAACTGTGTTGTATTCAAAACATCACGTACATATTGATTTGTCCCAGTAGATGAAGCTTTTTGTTTCATAAAAATGAAAAAAGCAAATAGTCGTTACTAACGTAGCATTTCGAATTTTAGAAATAATAAAAATTTTAATGTGAAAATAAAATTGTTGAGGGATTTTCGCTAAAATTTTGAAAAATTTTTAAATGAGTCTTCAATTAAAAAGTAAAATATTTCAAACGTAAGATAGTGCGGTTTGCATTTACATTGGCGATATTTATTTGGAAGATCAAGTAAGCAAGTAAGTAATGTAATGGGGGTTTGGACCAGGATGGCCCTTTGTACTGCGACCATTATTGATCTATTGTACTTCCCCTGTCCCTAGCAGTTTAATACGTTCGCAAATAGGATCAGCTCCTTCAGTGGGAGCCTAAGCAGATCCTCTTCACTCAGCGTATATGCATGTAGAGTCCTTTGTCTCCTGTGGCACAATGCCCTACAATTTGCTATCAAGTGTTCCATCGACTCCTCATCTTCACCGCAAAATCTGCAGATGTCCGTGTCAGATAAGCCCATTCTGTATAGGTGGGCTTTGCAGGTGTAATGGCCTGTGAGCGCCCCTACCAGCGTCCGTAGGCTTTTCCTGTCCAGTCTTAGAGCCAGATCCGCCCTTCCAGCGTCAAAATATGAGACGATCAATTAACTCTTCGCTCTTCGCCAAAAAAGGAGCAAAATACAATTAGGACCATACGAGTACCGCGTGTGGTGAATACCGAAGAACAGACTGTTTGCTGTTATCCTCACTGGAGCAAGCCACATCAAACAATATCGGTACCTTCAGTTGCAAAAGAAGCTATGTCCAATTTAATAAATATTAAAAGAGAGAGAAAAACTTCTTAAAATGATACGATATCAAATTATAATGAGGAGTCTTGATGAACCTTCGTAGTGAACAGACGTGTTAGCGGAGTTATTTTTACATACTAAACAAACAAAAATACAAAAAAAAAAAAAAATATTCGTAATAAGTACTGATTCGTAATAAGTACGGGTTTTTTGTGTAATTTGCTTTATTTGCACTAATAACATTTTTCATATAATCTGAAACAACAAAAAAAAAAAAACAACCGTAAACAAAGTGACTGAGGAATACTCTGCATGAGTACCTCAAAAACAAACAATTGTGAAGTGAGTTCTAACGGCAGAAATGCCTATTTTACTGTGAGTTCTGAAGCTCTTAATGCAAACAATAAAAATAAAAAAATTGATGATAGTCTTTTTCTAACGGCAAAGCCAATTTTACGTGAGCGATCAAATTCGCTTACTCCGATGCCAAGTAGTATTTCTCTAACATTACCGCTGCCTAGTACTTCTTTATTTAAATCAGCGCCATTATCCGCTCCGAGCTCGTGTTCATCACTTAACCAAGTTATCACTACAGACAACAGTAGTCAAAAACCTAAGGTGCCTGTCGGAATGGACAGATATATAACAGTGGTAAAGCGCGGGCGAAGCCCAAATTCTTCAAAGATATCATCTGTTCCCAAGATATCCAGGGATATCGACGCAGCTAACCGTCAAAACCGTTTCAAAATATTGCAAGATGACAGCGACAAACCCGAAGAATCCTTGAAAAAAACCCCGAAACCACCACCAATCTATCTTAGGCAAAAAAATTCTAACACACTTATAAAAAAACTAATCTCGGTCATTGGTGAAAAGGCATTTCACATTGTTCCAATAAAACGTGGTAACATTGACGAAACAAAAGTTCAAATATATAATGAAAAAGACTTCCGGAAAATGGTTACTGAATTTGAGAAAAATAATACAAGTTTTTACACATTCCAGCTCAAGAGCGCTAAAGGCTTACAGGTCGTACTGAAGGGCATAGATTCGTACGTTGTCCCTGCTGAAATAAAAGATGCTCTCACCCTCCAAGGATTCAAGGTAAAAAATGTATCCAACATAATAAACAGGGAGAAGATCCCCCAACCCCTATTTCGCGTTGAACTGGAGCCAAACGATGTAATATTGAAGAAAAATGAGACCCATCCAATTTATAATTTAAAATATCTGTTATACCGGAAAATTACAGTCGAAGAACCACACAAGCGCTCAGGACCCGTACAGTGCCATAATTGTCAAGAATATGGCCATACGAAAAGTTATTGTAAATTACCTACTGTTTGTGTTGTGTGTGGTGAATTACACAACACTGCTATTTGCAATAAGCCAAAGGATCAAAAGGAAAAAAAGTGCAGTAATTGTGGAGGTAATCACACTGCTAACTACAGAGGATGTCCTGTATTTTCTTTTGTTAAACAAGCTATGAACCAAAAGCCTAAAGTAACTCCAGCTCAAGCAAGAAATACGTTCTCCACAACTCACCCCCTAATGGTCCAACCAATCACTTCACATGTATCGTATGCTGACGCTGTGAAGATCAACTCCGTTCCCATGCAAAAAGTGTCACCACCAACTAATACAACAAATGCAAATGCAAGCTTTAATTTCAGTCGCCTTGAAAATACTATTGATAATTTGGTGCAAACTATAAACAACTTTACAACAAATATGACTAGTATGATGCAAGAAATGCTGCGAATGCAGAACACACTGCTTCAAGCATTAGTTAACAAGCCATGAACACGTTAAAAGTATGTTTCTGGAACGCAAACGGCATTCGCCAACACAAATATGAACTTGAGCACTTCCTCACGGTAAAAAATATTGATATAATGTTGGTATCTGAGACTCATTTGACTTCGAGAAGCCTTTTTAAAATGAGTGGCTACACCTTATATGATACAAAGGACCCGAGAGGAAGAGCATGCGGAGGATCAGCAATTCTAATAAAGTCAAGATTAAAGCACTATATTCTTGAGAACACTTGTGAAGACCATCTACAAGCAACAAATATTTGCATCGAAAATTTCTGTTCAAATCTCGTAATATCATCAGTTTACTCCCCTCCCAGATTTTCAATCACTGAGGATCAATACGAGGATTTTTACAAAACTCTTGGACCTTGTTTCGTAGCAGCTGGGGACTACAATGCAAAACATACGTTCTGGGGATCGCGTCTTATTACACCTAGAGGTCGAGCATTGTTCAACACAATTTCAAAAATGGGTTTGGATGTCATTTCTAGTTGGGAGCCCACTTACTGGCCTACTGATATACAAAAAATTCCGGATGTTATAGACTTTGGCGTCATGAAAAATATATCTAGGGATTTAATTCATGTTGAAGCTTCTCATGATCTCTCCTCTGATCACTCCCCCACGATCGTTACAATTTGTAGCCCACTAAGAAGTGACTTACCTCACCCATATGCGAAGTTGATAAATAAGGTTAATTGGCTGGGGTTCAAAAAATATCTCAGTAGTCATTGTACGGAGAACATCAGGCTTAGAACTCCCGATGATATCGAATTCAACATTGCCAATCTTACCGAGAATATTAAACAGGCTGCTAAACATGCCACTACCTCCCATCCGCAGACTGGGTTTAATAGAATCTATTCTGCGGATATTGAACGTCTCGTATGTGAAAAAAGAAGAGCTAGAAGGGAATGGCAACAGCACAGATCACCCCAACATAAAATCAGACTTAGAGAATGCACTAAACGACTCCAAGAGTTGCTTGCATCTGAAAAATCTGCTTCTCTTAAGAACTATCTGGAAGGTCTCGATGTCACAGCAGCATCTAATTACTCCTTGTGGCGCGCTGCTAAAAAACTTAAAACACCCGTTGAGTCTAAACCACCCTTGCGCACTTCTACCGGAGGTTGGGCAAGAACCAATACTGAAAAAGGTAACATATTTGCTGAGCATTTAAAACACGTATTTACCCCAAACTCATGTACTGGTGGTGTTGATTTGCCGAGTGTAGTTGCTCTACCCCCTCGACCCATAAAGTTTAAGATGCGTGATGTAAATAAACTAATTGCTGAAACCAACCCAAAGAAGGCCCCGGGTATTGATGGAATTAGTAACAAGATGCTGATGAAGTTGCCTCGTATTGCTATTAGAATCCTGTTGTTTATTTTTAATGGCATTTTGCGACTGGAGTATTATCCACACAGCTGGAAACTTGCCATGGTCAAAATGATTCCAAAGGCGGGCAAAGATCTTACTAAGGCTGAGTCATATAGGCCAATAAGTTTGCTGTCAACAATTTCAAAACTCTTCGAAAAACTGCTCATGACAAAATTGTCCCCAATTCTAGCTGATAATGGATGCATACCGGACCACCAATTTGGTTTTAGAAGTCAGCATAGCACCATTGAACAAACTCATAGATTGGTTCATTTCATAAGAAGAACATTTGAAGAAAAGAAGTATTGTTCTTCCCTCTTTATTGATGTTTCTCAGGCATTTGATAAAGTGTGGCATGAGGGCCTGATTTTGAAATTGAAGACATATCTACCAATGAACATTGTGAATCTATTGGAAAGTTACATTCTTGCCCGGAAGTTCACTGTCGTGGAAGGAGACTTCATGAGTGTGCCCGAAACTATCTCATCTGGGGTGCCACAGGGGAGTATACTGGGGCCACTTTTGTATTTAATTTATACCTGTGATATGCCTCTGAGCAGTAATATCCTCACCTCTACATTTGCCGATGATACAGCCTGCCTTAGTATGCATGAAAACCCTCACGAGGCATCCCGTTATCTTCAGGAACATATTAAGCTGTTGGAACTGTGGTTGAACTTATGGAGAATAAAAGTAAATGAACAAAAGTGTGTTCATGTCACATTTACCCTACGAAGAGACACTTGTTCCCCCATTCGAATCAACAATCAAGTTGTTCCTCAACATTCACAGGTGAAATACCTTGGTATGCATCTTGACCGACGGCTTACATGGAAACAGCACATTGACTCTAAGCTGACACAAATGAAGCTTAAATTAACCCAGATACGTTGGCTGATTGGTAGAAATTCAACCCTCAGTCTAGATTGTAAACTTTTAATATACAAGTCGCTTTTGAAACCCATATGGTGTTACGGAATTCAGCTATGGGGCACTGCTTCAGCTTCCAATGTAGAGAGAATACAACGAATGCAAAACAAAATTTTAAGGTTAATAACATCGGCTCCTTGGTACATGAAAAATTCAATTTTACATCGTGATTTAAATATGCCACTTGTGACCGCTGAAATTGCAAAATATGCAGGCAAATATTTAACGAAACTCGAGTTCCATCCTAATCCCCTTGCTCGTAACATCTTGAACTTTCCTGGACACATCCGCTTAAGAAAGAGGGATACTACGGCCTTAATACGCCACACTTCAGATTGAATTTTTTGAATATTTTTGTGCTTAACACATTTATGTATTATTAATTACTATCACTAAGTTTATGTCCGACACTGGTTGGGCCTAATTATAATATTTACACTTAAGATTTGAACACTTATTGTTAGTTCAGTTTGAAGATACTAGCAAAAAAAAAAAAAAAAAAAAAAAATTATAATGAAATATTCGTATTCTTTTCTGTGAATGAAGTTTTTTTTACAAGTCATATCACGATGCATTAAAGATCTAATATTAAAAAAATGGATTTATATCCTTTATAAATGAAATTAAGGATATTATATATTTCTTAAAATGGTTTTGCGATGTTTCTAAATTAAAAATGTATGCAATAATATAATCCGCCGAAACGCCGACGTTTGTGGATGGTGAATATTTGACTTTGGAATACTTTTCCGTCGTCCCACTTCAAATTTGGTTTGTAAACACACCGGTTTTTGTTAAGTGTCTTTTGGAACAAGGATACCCATGTGTCCCAAAATAAAATATCTTTAAATATTTACCCATTGTAAAACTTTGCATGAATTTGTTCATTTATTATTTATAATTTTCCGGATATTTCTACAAATTTCAGTCTTAAAATCATATTTATATATCTTGGCTTCACGTTGCCCTCTACTGCATAAAATCTTTTTTAAATAAATAAAAATTTTAAGAAACTCCTCAAGATACTTAAATCATAAAATAACTTACTGGCCTACTGATATACAAAAAATTCCGGATGTTATAGACTTTGGCGTCATGAAAAATATATCTAGGGATTTAATTCATGTTGAAGCTTCTCATGATCTCTCCTCTGATCACTCCCCCACGATCGTTACAATTTGTAGCCCACTAAGAAGTGACTTACCTCACCCATATGCGAAGTTGATAAATAAGGTTAATTGGCTGGGGTTCAAAAAATATCTCAGTAGTCATTGTACGGAGAACATCAGGCTTAGAACTCCCGATGATATCGAATTCAACATTGCCAATCTTACCGAGAATATTAAACAGGCTGCTAAACATGCCACTACCTCCCATCCGCAGACTGGGTTTAATAGAATCTATTCTGCGGATATTGAACGTCTCGTATGTGAAAAAAGAAGAGCTAGAAGGGAATGGCAACAGCACAGATCACCCCAACATAAAATCAGACTTAGAGAATGCACTAAACGACTCCAAGAGTTGCTTGCATCTGAAAAATCTGCTTCTCTTAAGAACTATCTGGAAGGTCTCGATGTCACAGCAGCATCTAATTACTCCTTGTGGCGCGCTGCTAAAAAACTTAAAACACCCGTTGAGTCTAAACCACCCTTGCGCACTTCTACCGGAGGTTGGGCAAGAACCAATACTGAAAAAGGTAACATATTTGCTGAGCATTTAAAACACGTATTTACCCCAAACTCATGTACTGGTGGTGTTGATTTGCCGAGTGTAGTTGCTCTACCCCCTCGACCCATAAAGTTTAAGATGCGTGATGTAAATAAACTAATTGCTGAAACCAACCCAAAGAAGGCCCCGGGTATTGATGGAATTAGTAACAAGATGCTGATGAAGTTGCCTCGTATTGCTATTAGAATCCTGTTGTTTATTTTTAATGGCATTTTGCGACTGGAGTATTATCCACACAGCTGGAAACTTGCCATGGTCAAAATGATTCCAAAGGCGGGCAAAGATCTTACTAAGGCTGAGTCATATAGGCCAATAAGTTTGCTGTCAACAATTTCAAAACTCTTCGAAAAACTGCTCATGACAAAATTGTCCCCAATTCTAGCTGATAATGGATGCATACCGGACCACCAATTTGGTTTTAGAAGTCAGCATAGCACCATTGAACAAACTCATAGATTGGTTCATTTCATAAGAAGAACATTTGAAGAAAAGAAGTATTGTTCTTCCCTCTTTATTGATGTTTCTCAGGCATTTGATAAAGTGTGGCATGAGGGCCTGATTTTGAAATTGAAGACATATCTACCAATGAACATTGTGAATCTATTGGAAAGTTACATTCTTGCCCGGAAGTTCACTGTCGTGGAAGGAGACTTCATGAGTGTGCCCGAAACTATCTCATCTGGGGTGCCACAGGGGAGTATACTGGGGCCACTTTTGTATTTAATTTATACCTGTGATATGCCTCTGAGCAGTAATATCCTCACCTCTACATTTGCCGATGATACAGCCTGCCTTAGTATGCATGAAAACCCTCACGAGGCATCCCGTTATCTTCAGGAACATATTAAGCTGTTGGAACTGTGGTTGAACTTATGGAGAATAAAAGTAAATGAACAAAAGTGTGTTCATGTCACATTTACCCTACGAAGAGACACTTGTTCCCCCATTCGAATCAACAATCAAGTTGTTCCTCAACATTCACAGGTGAAATACCTTGGTATGCATCTTGACCGACGGCTTACATGGAAACAGCACATTGACTCTAAGCTGACACAAATGAAGCTTAAATTAACCCAGATACGTTGGCTGATTGGTAGAAATTCAACCCTCAGTCTAGATTGTAAACTTTTAATATACAAGTCGCTTTTGAAACCCATATGGTGTTACGGAATTCAGCTATGGGGCACTGCTTCAGCTTCCAATGTAGAGAGAATACAACGAATGCAAAACAAAATTTTAAGGTTAATAACATCGGCTCCTTGGTACATGAAAAATTCAATTTTACATCGTGATTTAAATATGCCACTTGTGACCGCTGAAATTGCAAAATATGCAGGCAAATATTTAACGAAACTCGAGTTCCATCCTAATCCCCTTGCTCGTAACATCTTGAACTTTCCTGGACACATCCGCTTAAGAAAGAGGGATACTACGGCCTTAATACGCCACACTTCAGATTGAATTTTTTGAATATTTTTGTGCTTAACACATTTATGTATTATTAATTACTATCACTAAGTTTATGTCCGACACTGGTTGGGCCTAATTATAATATTTACACTTAAGATTTGAACACTTATTGTTAGTTCAGTTTGAAGATACTAGCAAAAAAAAAAAAAAAAAAAAAAATTATAATGAAATATTCGTATTCTTTTCTGTGAATGAAGTTTTTTTTACAAGTCATATCACGATGCATTAAAGATCTAATATTAAAAAAATGGATTTATATCCTTTATAAATGAAATTAAGGATATTATATATTTCTTAAAATGGTTTTGCGATGTTTCTAAATTAAAAATGTATGCAATAATATAATCCGCCGAAACGCCGACGTTTGTGGATGGTGAATATTTGACTTTGGAATACTTTTCCGTCGTCCCACTTCAAATTTGGTTTGTAAACACACCGGTTTTTGTTAAGTGTCTTTTGGAACAAGGATACCCATGTGTCCCAAAATAAAATATCTTTAAATATTTACCCATTGTAAAACTTTGCATGAATTTGTTCATTTATTATTTATAATTTTCCGGATATTTCTACAAATTTCAGTCTTAAAATCATATTTATATATCTTGGCTTCACGTTGCCCTCTACTGCATAAAATCTTTTTTAAATAAATAAAAATTTTAAGAAACTCCTCAAGATACTTAAATCATAAAATAATTTTAATATAATTTGCTCTTAAGTAAATGGCTTCTTTATATCAAGTAAGATATACCAACTCATGCTGTGTGCTTAAAAGTTAAAGAAGGAAAATATTAAAATATAAAAACATGTCCTGTTGTTTATTTTGTTATTGTACGCACACATCCTGAGAATACCTGTAAATAAATTCATTTATTTTTTCTATTAAAAAAAAAAATTAAGTCAAAAATAAACTTGTTATCTCATGCAAACAAATAAGACCCAAATATAATCCACCCCAAAAATAAAGTATCGTATGGCAAAAATCATCAAATTTCTTGCCTTGATGGACAAACTGACACAACAAATAAATAAAGATGAGGGTGATTCAATGACTTTAGATTTGTTCACGTGTAAAAGTTTAGAACTTTTTTATTCTTTAAATAAAAATTCGAAATAACTGCGAGGGCAGTGTTCTATACAAATGGGTTTTTTCAATGCATTTCCCCTCCTCTGTGAACATGATTATAAATATTTTAAAGAAAAGTTATTTCTTAATATTATTAAATATAAATTAATATTTATATTGACACATACTTATGTATAAAATATATAAATTCTATCAAATAAATCACACATGCCTGTAGTGAAGAGATTGATTTCTCCAAAAAAAAAAATTTCAATGCAGATGTAATTAAACTATCCCAAAAACTCCCAAGAAAACTAAATTTACACAGAAAATCAAGTTTTATACAAACTTTTTTATGTATATTAATAAATCGTAATAGCTCCTCCCAGTAAAAGAACAACTTCAAAAGCAGTTAAGTTTATCCGGAGGTAGTAAAAACTTGTATCATTCCCAATGAATTTAACCTTTGCTTAGGAGGGCAGTTCAACAAGTTCATGAATTTTTTAATACAACGCAGGCGTAGTCACCTTTGCTCTCTATAATACACTTTGTACAATGTTTCTTCAATTTTTAATTCCTTCCGAAAAATAGGATTTCTCGAGGTCATCAATTGTTTGTGAGATGATTTCATGGTTTGGAGACAAACCTCTTTCTTTCGAGCCATTTCTTCAGGTTTGGAAACAAGTAATAGTTACTCTGGAAAAAATCCGGAAAATACTAGTTGATGAGGAATCAATTTCAAGCCTCATTCTGGATATGTGTGCTCCCCTGCATTTTCATAGTGGAGAAGAACTTTTTAGTTGGCCAAATATGATCGTTTTTCTTTTAATGCCAATAATTTGGCACAACATTCGCCATTGATTGTTTTACCTTTTTCAAGGGAGTCCATGTGGATTATACCGCCTCTTTTTAAAAAAACGGTCGACATGACTTAACTGGCTGACAAATCTGCCTTGGCCTTCTTTGGCACTGATTTGTATCTGGGATGTTGTAATGGATCGGCAACATCCCAGATTACGAAACTGCAGCGAAAACACGTCCATATAGCTTTTGAACAAAGCGAAACACTCTTGCGAAATTGTTACACGATTGCGTTTGTGGTCTGTTGTGAGCAAATGCGACATTCATCTTGAGGAAAGCGTTCTCTTACCAAAGTGATCATTTAAAATTGAAACCACTGAGCCATGTGATATGCCCATGGGGTCCACCATCTCTTGCACTTTCAATCTCCGATCGGCCAACATCCTGTGTTTCGGGTGTATAGACCTCAATGTTCGTCATCTCCCTGCTTATATGGCCATAAGGAAATTCAATAAACCACTTTCTTTATCCATTGAAATTGATTTTGCAGAATTTCCATATTCTTTATTAAGCGTTGCCTTGGTTTGAGTGATGCTTTTTTTTTAAATATAATCTTTAATGAGCGCAAGATATTCACTGTTTTTCATTTTTTCCCCTAAAATTTCCGGTAGTCTGCTATCAATGGCTGTCAAACACAAAATAAATGACACAGCTTCCTAAAATTTTGACACAAGCCAACTGACAGGTATCTGTTGACAGTAGCGGCCTTGCCTTTCAGTTAAGAGGAGCGAAATCATACCATAAGAAACAAAGTGTATGCAATTAAAATCGGTTAAAGTTTTTTAAATAAGAATGTAATTGTAACTTTCCTATTTTAAGAAAAAAATTGTTTGCTAAATTTGCAATATTTTCAAATCCCCCCTCCAGACTACATTTATGAGCAGGACCTTAGGAGCAGATAAAAGAAGATAATCCTTAATAAAAATTTAAACTATGAGAAAACTACTGGTTACAACTGTTGATACACTCGAAAATTAATTTTTTTTGCTTAAAAAATATTGCCTTTCGATTAATGCTTGAAATAGAATGCATTTCCGAAACATGAAAAGAAATTTATACAGTAACTCTTGGATTCTTTCATGACCAATTGAATTATAAATTTAAAAAAATTTATGAAAAAAATGATAATTTTTTCCAAAAAAAAAAAAAAAAAAAAAAAATCAATTTTATTCATTTTCTTAAAATTTCAAATTTAATTGAAATTTATTTGTCTGGGTCGTGCTCGATTACTGATTTTTTCAACTCCTATGAGTATTTTTTTTCTAATCCCTATTATTAAGGAAGAAGGAGACGTCATTTACAGCGCTGGCGGAAGGTTCATCAGTAATCGAATTCGAGGCAGACTATTAAATTTAAATTTTTCCAATATAATATCTCTATATTTTTTGACCTTTTTTATAACAATTTGGTTTGCACATTACTTAAGCTTGAGGTCTTATTTTGTGGTTAAACAATTTTATTTAAAATTATCGATATTTCGATACTCATTAAGTATCATCTTCAGGACAATTCTATTTTTAGTAATAAAATTATTAATTATTAATTCTGTTTTTTAATAATAAAATTATTAATTAATAATTTTAGTATAAAAAACAGAATTGTTCTGAAGATGATACTCAATGAGTTATCGAAATATCGATAATTTTAAATAAAAAAATCACACTCAAATAGTAAAAGCTTAGAACATTTTTTATAACGAAAAATGACTCTAATTTTATGTTTTTTCAATGTAAAAAATACTACAAAATTCAATGAAAATTACATTTAGTTATAGATTTAAGCAGTTTATTGTGAAGTTTACACTTTAGAACCCAAAGAAATAAAAAAATTATATTAAATCAACTCGTATGAAATCATAAACTTAAAAAAATGGAGTCCAGGATACCCTTTATATATGAGATCGTTTTATAAAAATGTGATTTCCATTTTTATAGAACACGTTGCTTGAAACTTATTAATATGGATGTTACAACCAACTTTCGTATTCAGTTCATCATTGTTGTTATTAAAAATGCATGAACAAAAATCCTTTTTTAAAGCTTAAAAGTTAAAATTGAATGGAAACTTTTTATGTTCGAAATATGAACAAACAAAAATATTGAGTTCATGGCGTAGAACTTGTGGGTATAGCCATGAAACCTGCCTCTGCATATCCTTGACAAATTAAATACTTTAGAGAATGCAAAGGAAAAAATATCAAACAGAAACAATAGCAGGCAGGTTATAATTAAATTCTATGGAGGGAACTATTCCGTTTATAATCGTATATCTGCAACTCCCGTGAATATGATAAATGACAGGCAGCACACTTCTATTTATATGAATAGGAGTGTTATGTTGCCACACGTTTATGTATCATTTTGCATTTTTTTTTGTTTTTTTTTTTTTGTTTTGTTATTGTTGCTCTGTTTCGTTGTTTTCAGTTTAAAATGAATTAAAGTTTGTTAGAGCACTTCCGGTATATTATATCGCGTCTACAACATTTTTCCATAAATAGGCGAAAATGTGTGTGTATGTCTTTATGTGGAAATTAATAATGTTTGTGTATTGTATTGTATTTTACCACAAGTACTTTTTAGTATTGCTGGAATTATAAATGCACAGTGTCTCGGGCAGATATTTAAACCTGAGAAACCAATTCAAAGTGCGAAATTTTTTAAATGGCTTAAATTGGTTGACAATTTTTTTTTGAAGTTTCTGTGAAGTAGTAGCGTATGTATTTAACAAATAAAATTAAGCATTGAAGCAAAACTTATCTATATTTTACATTATTATTTATAGTCCTATATCACCGATCGACAAATAGGGAGATCTGATTAAACCAGAATTACTCCAGGGTCCACAATCCAGAAGGTAGATTTAAGTGGAAAATTTATACGAGAAGTATTCAGTTTTTTTTTAGCGATTTCCATACAAACGTTTAATTTATGGCACTAAACAAAACAAAATAAACATACAAAACACCAGGATTTATAATGATAGAAAAACATTAAAAATAAAAATGTTTATGTAAAAATCTCCCTATGGTACACGTCAGAAGCAATTCTTTGGTCCGGACCTGCAAGTTGAAAAAACTACACTTTGCAAAAATACCGGAATATTTTAAAAGTTGCAAACGTTATATATTGAAAATGTGAGTTATATGGTTTATTACAAAATCTGGGCGCAAGGTAGTGTTTATATGTACAAGAAACCAAATTTCTTAACTTTACCCTGGAATAATGGAACCTAAACCATAATGCGTGTATATATTTTTTTTGACGGGTGAGGTAAGGTTAAAAATGCCTTCGCACTTGCAGTGACTGTCGTCAGTTGTGTCGTGTGGTGTTTCCACTAAAACAATCCCTCCCCCTTTTCTGGTGTGACTGCCTTCCTGGGACTGCTATATATATTACTTCGGGAAGGCCCAGAATCATCCTCCTAAAAGGACTTTACTCTATGTACCCCCGTCGGGGTCCGTCATATCCGTAGCCAGTGATAGTAGCCCATCTTCTTGGGTATCTGTCAGTGGGATCTCATTATGCTGTTATGCATCAAGGCCTTTCTTCTTTATCTGTAAAACAAGTTCCATGTAATTTGCTACAGAACTCCAATTGTTATCGCACTCAAGCATTTTCTCAACTACATCAGTAATGGTAAACTCTCCAATCTGTGCGCTCAAATTGTTTCGCTCAGTATGCCATTGGGTGCAGTTGAAAAACGTGTGCTCAGCATCGTCGTTTATCTCGCTGCAATAAATGCAACCGGGGTTACCTGTCTTACCCATGCGGTATAGATATTTTTGGAAGTATCCATTACCGGAAATAAATTGGGTCACGAAGTAGTTCAGTTCCCCAAATTCTCTTTGCATCCACTTCTCTATATTGGTGATTAGCCTCGCCGTCCATCTGCCTCTAATGCGTGTATATTAACACGGCTAAACTATGGGTGAAGATTTTGTAAAGACAGGCTCAAGATTTATGAAGGTCTAGTTGTAATCATTGGCTCACTCAATCACATATTAGTCACTGTTGTTATAAATGATAGATCAGAATGTAGATTCCAGCATTACTGAATACTTATTGATTCAGAGCAGCTGCCAAGATGGAAAAGCGTTGACACAAAGATGTCAACGAATCTATCAAATAAATCTTTTTTTTTTTTTGTTGAGCTCGATGTCTAACCACAATTTTTCTCATGAAAAAAAATCTAATACTGAAAACTAAATATTGCGATGCGCTTAAACTTTGTTACCGTAAGAGCGAAAGCATCCTTAAATGATCACTTGGTATGGGTGTAGCGTCTGCTCACAATAGATCACCAATGCAATCGTGTAACAATTTTCCAGCACTGCTTTGCGTTGTTCAACCACTATATGGATTTCGTAATCGTTTATGAAACGTGGATCCACCGCAATACACCAGAACAGTGGGTTCCTTAGGGTGAATCGTTGCCAAGGAGGGTTTGTCAGTCAATGAAGTTATGGGGATCGTTTTTTGGAATACATACGGTGCAAACCACAATCCTTAAAAGGATGTTATGGCAATTTGTTGGGTCAATTTAATGAGGATATGAAAAAAGAAACGATCGCTTTTGGCCAAGAAAAAAGTTCTTTTTTACCATCGGGTTAATGCAAGGGTGCATACATGTGCAGTTTCTATGCAAACGTCCATGAATTAGGCTACGATTTGCTCCCTCATCCGCCCTATTCTCCGGATTCAACTCCGAGTTAATATTTTTTTTTTTTTTGCTTCCAAACCTGAAGAAAAGGTTCGACGGAAAGAGATTAGACTCTTAAGATGAAATCATCTCACAAACAAATGCCTATTTTGAGACCTTCGACAAATGCTTTTCTTTGGAAGGATTAAGGAAAAAATTGGAGAAACGTTCAAACGATATTATGTTGAAAAATGGAATGATTTTTTATCAACAAATTTGTGATTCATTCAAAAATTCACGTACTGACTAACCTGCTCTCGTATCTAGCAGATTTAATTTTTTATTGTATTTACAACTAAGACGAATTTACTTACCTAGTGTTCGCCCAGTGGTTGAAATTCAACCATTATTGCAATAATATAAAACCGCTCAGATACAATGTCATATTTTTCTTCATTTTTAATGAAATGTATTACCGTACTTACTCCGTTCTTTAATAGTTGTATCTATTAATGTGAGCTTTTCAACAATAACAATATTAAATTTTTTTATTAATTGAAGAAAAACTAAAAGTAAAAAAAATTTCATTTTATTCAAAATATTTAAAGTAGTTGTACGACTGGCATCTTTACTTAAGGAAAATTTCTTTATATACAATATTCTTAGTAAACACTCTATTGTCATTGAGTATGTTTCCTTGACCATTTTTATTTGAAATATAAAATTTTAGGCCGTCGAATGAACGAACTCTACTCGCAGCTACATATAATTGTCCATGGGCAAATACGAGTCGTCTCAAAAGGACACTTATCTTTTCAAATGTTTGCCCTTGTGTCTTGTTAATGGTCATAGCAAATGCGGGTATAGTTGGAAATTGTGTCCGCTCAAATTTAAATGGAAGAATTGTTCCAAAAAATGTTAAATTTATTCGTGGAATCAAAATTCTTTTATTGCGAACTACTCCCGTTAATACTTTGCAGTCTGTGGTGTTGCAGTGCAAGCATTTTACTCTCATTCGAGTTCTATTTAATATGGCTTAAGCCGTGTTCAAATTACGAATCAGCATTACAATGGAATTTACTTTCAATATCAATTTATGCGGTGACATTCCGCTTACGTTCAGTGAATTTAAAAATTATGAACGATATTCATTTACGTCATTGACATCATTAGAAACTTTATCAAAACTGTAATAAACCTTCTCCTCCGCTGAAAGACGATTAAGTATATCATTATTTATTGAAGCGCAATCTTCATTGGTAGGAGCTAAAATTACGGAATTAACAATTTGATCCGATAGTATATTTTCACGAATATTACCATAGATATCAGTAATTAAATTATGAAAACAACCAATTATTTGTTGTGGCAATTCAATAATGTCATCACCTAACTCTGGATAATTTCTTAGTTCACCATTACCAAGTTTATTTATGAATTTCGACAAATTCTACTTCTTCTGGTCTAGCTCTCGTATTTTGTGTTAAGGTAAAATTAAATTCGTTCCAACTAATGATGCAATTTTCAATTGAAGTAAATCGGGTCCCGTATGGAACAAGAGGTAAAATTTGCCTTAAATCGGCACTTAGTAGAATAGTTTTACCACCAAATGGTAGAATATAATGAACAAATAAAATAATTTTTTCCTTCTGAGTGCTTACGGAGTTGCCAAGCCAAATTTAATTTAGGTAATTTTGAGTTTTTTGTTGTAATTTTTTTTAGCAAATTAAGAGGGAAAGAGAGATCTTGGCTTTATGATTGGCTAATATTTTTAACTGTTTTTAACTATCTTAGGCACAAAAATGTAGAAGAAAAAATACATTCTGCACTGCTCCTATTGACAAACAAAACAAACAAAAAATCAAGGGAATATGTTCAGTTTAGGTCAGTTAAAATGGTTCTTAACTTTTTTCACTTGCCTATTTATATATAGATAATGGTAAAATGAATAGAATATAATTTGAAGTTGAAACTTAAGTAAATTCACATTTAAAGTGTGATTATGAATATGCGTCCATATTCTTAAGCACTACGTCATAAAATTGTATTTAATATTTTTGAAAGCTTGGTCTAGGTTCATTTAATAAGGCAGCCCAATATAACTTAAATAATACTTCAAGCACAAATTTCTATATAAGATTCTAATGTTTCGAAACTAAAACTACTGTGGTATGTGGTAAAAATTGTTACCAAAGTGTGAAACGCTATGAATGACTGAATGAATGAATGTTGAATTAGTCTAATGCACATGAGAAATAATATTTTGTATTCCCCCGGAGTAGCCTAATTATAGTGTATATTTTCACAACTTTGTTCTTTTACTGCATAATTTTTCTTTTTGCATAATACATACACACATTAATATTGTATGTCCATAAATGCATTGGGTACTATATTAGATCCTTTCTATTTCTTTTATACGAACAAAATATATACATACACGTACTAATGTAAGAGAGTCATTCACGCTTTGCGTGTTTGGAGTGAAGCCATTAACTGTAACGTTGTTCATTTTTTTATAATAATTTTCTTTGACCACGAATAAACGTAATGAATGAATGTCCATAGTCCTTCTAAATTTTAGAATTTTGTTCTTGGTTTAAAAAATTGTAGTGATATGTAGTTAAGAAGCTTATGATTAAAAATGTTTGTTATAGTTTTTTGAAAGCAAGGTACATATAACGTAATATATTTAAAAAAATAGCTTAATACTAATCTGGGAATTAGAGACATATTAGTGGGATAAGAGTCTTTGTTGTAATACTGCCCTTGTAGACTTTGTAGATCTAACAAGTCTAGGATGTATCAATTAGTTTTCTATTGTCGATATCGTATACATTTACAATAGGAATCAGGGATGGACAAGTATATTCTATTATAATTTTTTATATTCAAAATAATCATGGTGATATATTGAGTTAATTAATATTCTCAAATTGTTTAATATTACCTGGTCTTAGCAAGCGATATAAACACGGAATGTTATATTCAGATGTCTGATGGAAAATGATTTTAAAAACCAATCGATTTCAAACCGAAAAAAATTTTTTTTATATATTTCTATAATTTTTTTTTAATTGTCCATATCAAGTTTACAAGATGTGGAACTTCTTTATAAAAACTTAACAATTTGAAATTGTCTCAAATATAATTCACAAAATCTATGGAAGTTCATCACATATCATAAAAACGTACGTTTCGTAGCTCCTCAAACATTTGAATAAATTTGTATTTATTTGCCGCAAACATGTTAATCTAAAAGCATCGCGGCTGAACTGTGTAATTTTTTGTAATCAAACAATATTTTCTTTAAATATGTGTGAATAAACGTATATATTAAAAAAGCCTGCTATACGGATTATGTCTTTTTTGTATAAATAAAAATTAAATTTTATGAACAGAAAATCTGTAATAAGTAATCATCTATGTAGGAATTTTTAAATGAGTTCAATGCGAGAAGAAACATATTTTTAACCGACGAAAAATTTTTTAACGGCTTGACCTTTCACGATCTATTAAATTTTTTTCTCTTCATAATGCTACAGATATTGGTATTAATGGAAAAATAACATATTCTATAGATGACATCAATACAATTTATTCAATTGTTTGTCAGAATGTACTACGAAATTTTAGGGCGTTACTGTAAATGTCAGCGGTGGCCTTGAACTGATCAAATAAATATTTACGTTTAAAATAGTAAATAAGACCCCAATAATAGAATTAACTCACTAGAAATTTTATTGAAAAAGCAGATAATTCTAGCTCAGACTTTGTAAATATTATGGTCTCCGGCAAGGAATTTATTTTCAACGTGTATATTTGTGCAACGATATTTTTAAATAATTTTATTTCCACCTTAAAATATTTACAATTTTACTTAATAATTTTTTAATTTCGTTGAGGACCCATTTTCTAACACAAAAGCCACATATTCCAATAAAAAATGTAAATGTCTTAAACATTAAAGAAGTTTTTGCAGATTTCTTTTCTTAAAAGTTTTTGCACAAACACAAGCATAATTGAAGGTATTTTTATGGTAATTGTGATAGGGCCATAAGTTTAATAGCTGTTTTAATGCACCCAAACATATGTTACCAAAAAAAAAAAAAAAAAAAAACAGACAAACGAAGAAAAAACTCTCAAAATTTATATCCCTTTTAATGCCAAGAAATATATGAACAACATATTTAAACTTTGGCAACATACATCATTGTAAATAAACTATTAAAAGTTATACGATGATCGCTTGTCCAAAGACATGCCGTCCAACCACCCATCCATTCTCCCAGTAAGTCAGAACAACAGACAAATAATCCACCAACACTTTCAAGTACAAACTTATTATTGTAAGAATCGAGTATACAAAGGACAACAACTAAAACTGTTCGAACATTTAAAAACCTGTAGAGCAGACATCTGCAGCACAAGTACTTTTTGCAAAAGAAGCACAATCGAAAAAAAGGATCTAAGGATGCATAAGAAAATAAAAGCAATTGTACTTTCAGAACAAGTAACTGAAGGTTACTTATTTTTCAATAAGAAACGACTCCAAGTATTTTCCATACCAACTTATATATTTTTTTAATAAAAATTAAATTAAGAAAAAAAAAAACATCATGTCTTTCTTAATATTTTATTTGTTGGCCACACAGGTTGCATAAATCGTTTTTGGCAGCCAGAGTAGCATTATTATTTTTGCTCTTATTTTATAAAGATTTTTTGCACATCTTTCTCAAAAAACTCTCTATGGTGGCAGAAAAGTTATTCTTTTTTTCCTTATGTATCGATAGCGTGGTGCCAAAATATCGCAAGTGTCATTTAAGCTAAAAATTTAGTTAATCTCGCTTAAGTTCTTAAAAATATTGTTCACGGAGGCTGAAGTAAGTAGAAGCCAAAAATTTACACATGTAATAAATTTCAATATGTTTTTTATTAAGGAATAATTTTGTATGTCATTTCAATTCAGACAAAATTAAAAATTAACATGATTAACTTCTTGAATTATATTTGCCAGAAAGAAGAGAATTTTTTTGAATTTTTTCGAAAAATTTTGGTTGGCACGTGTACTGGGAACGTAGCAAGGCGTTTGCATATATACTAAAGTAATTTTTAATGAAAAAAATTAACGAAAAATTATTTTACAACTGCAAGTATATACGTATATATGTTAATATTTGTCTTAAAATCTATGTTTAAGCATATATGAATATATCGCTTTAAGGGATTGATGTGTTCTACTGCACCTTTTCTTAAAAGTTGAAACGTATAATGGCACTATTTTTGCAACAAGTTTCCTTTCAAAATTCTACTTCTTAGCTTTTTAGTGAGTCCATTTTGCTAAGCAGCCACTGTAGTCATTCATTGGCACTGTTGTAAAAGTTCGAAAATACAGATGTTTGTTGTAGCACAGTTGTATTGATAATGCAGACATTGAGAATATAAACTATAAAGCCAGACACTGCTACCAATTTATGTATAAGAAAAAAATAAATAATAATCATAAGGAAAATTATGTAATCGGTCAAAGATGGCGTCCATGTTCCTTAAAGCCATCAAACACACTCCCGCAAATGTGTAAATTTATTTTTATAATTACATTATAATTTTTTTGGCTCATGCTCAATTAGTAAAATAAGATTTTTTATCGTAATTTAGTGGTGCGAACTCCTCATGACCGATGGCAGCAAAAAAATGATATCTGAAGAAGCCAGTAAGATCTGCAAGTGAAAGATTTGGCTTATTTCTAATGAATTTTATATATCTATACAGTTATTCGATGAAACCTCATTAAATATCGAAAATAGCACAAATAATTTTAATAAAAATAATGGAGTGTGGATCGCATGATCTTAGTCATCAACTCTCGAAATATCTGTGAGTAATATCCCTTCCTGAATTTGGCTGATGCCATGGTCTTCTTAAAATCCTTTTTGTAGAAATAAAGTTTTTACTATCTTTTTTCCTTGAACCTGTAAATAGTAGTTATATAATTGTTTCCTCTAACTATTTTAAATGAAATTTATTTGTTGAAATACTTTTAAGTAAATTCTCAATATTATCTATATAAAAATTTTACTATATTTTAAAGTGCTCAATAAATAATAATAATAATCATTCCGTCCATATCATGATGATCTCTCAATGGTTTCACCACCTTTTTGGCATAACTATTTGTCTTGCATATGGATTTTTTTCATAGAGACTGAATGATTCTGAGTTTCCGATGATAATTAAAAAGAACTAATCACAATGGTAACATTTTTAGAACCGTAATTCTAATGCCGCATTCGGTAACATCTATTTAATACCAATACCATCTATAGGAATAATTGGTGGACTCAAGCTTAGTATTATATCTTGCTGTGAACTTGGTTTTAGGCAGAGCTATAAGAGATTACAAAATGGGCCTAACCACTAACCAGGAAAGTGCCGGAGACTAAATTTTTATCTTATTGCTATCAAGAACACAAATAACTCGAATAAATTATGATTAATCTTTCCCAATATGAGGCTTCCTAGAGCAATCATATTGTTTCATCTTAGTTAAATTATGCATGGTTGAACCGAGCGTTACTAATTGAATGCATCTTGCGAAATTCGATTTTTGACTGCAGTCAAAAGAGCTGATCGAAATAATTTTCCCTTCATATTCGAATTCGATTAAGAATAGCGTTAATGTACATTTTTCTCATTTAGATTATACACGATAGTATATATCAATCAGGAAATATGATTTGTTTTTAAATTCATTAAATGAAATTAGCCCCAATGGAGATATAGTTCTATGCCTCGTCTGCTGAAAATAAATCCTTGTTGCAACTGGCCAGAAGTAGCAAAAGTTTACAGATTTTCCTTCTGATATCTTTCTATTATTTTTTCCTGCCTGAAAATTTCCATTGCCAAAAGAGGATTTCGCTCCATTAGTAAATTAAGCTTTTCCAAATGCCGTTTGGCACTAGTGACTACAGGGTCACATGAAATTAACAAAAATAATTTAAAACGGGTATTCGGTCGTCCAAAAAAATACTTACATTTATTATAATTATTTTTTTTTTTTTTTTTGTAATTTAATATACAGTATCAACAGTGAATTTATGTTCGATAGAAAATTCGTTGCACAATGAAATTTTTTATAGTCGTGCCAACTCATAATAAAAATCTTACATTCCGTAGTCGATGTTCGGTAGCCAGCGAAAAACGTTTGTCGAATGCAGCTCATAATAATTACCTTAATATTTTATTTCTTTTGTTACAATTTAATGCATAATTTTAGTGAGACTAGCTAGAATAGAAAAAATTGTCAAGTCCTACCTAAAAATAATCATTTATATTAAAACTTTCTTTCATTTCTTATATAGAACTAGCCATACCTGGTGTGCTTCGGTAGCCACGTGGTCATAAAAAACATTCTTAACTTTTATTTTTAAAGATACCTACATGATAGTTTCTCTGTGAAAGCCAATCTTATCCCGCAAACCTTCCGCCGGACTATGTACCTTATCTTCAAAGTAACTCCCACAAAAAATGTATGACATAATTTTTTAGTTCCTCAAATATAGTATTACTAGTGTTCACTTTGTATAGGGGAACATGTCTCCCCTCCTATACATGCATGCTTTTGGCCGAGTGCTCTCATTATTGTCATAGTAACGTACACTAAATTGGGTGCTTCCCACTATTGTGGTTCCCTAGATGCGTCGAAAATTAATTATTGCTTTACACGAGCAAGATAGACTTTAAGCAAGAACTGACAGCCTTTTTCGTGTAATACTCTTATTTTTTTATTTGTAAAAATGTCATAATTTTATTATAAATAAAATTAAAATTTGCTTAAACAAGATTCAAATTAGAATAGTTCAAAAGGTCAAAAATATAGATCTATTATCATATAAATCATATGAATACAATAAAAAATTATATTACAACTTGGGGTAGCGAACATAGTAACAAAGGACGGCATTTTTCGCATTGGAGCAGACTAGAGACTTAGGTGCGAATCGAACCCACTACTTTTCCACTGTTAGTACACTACCCATTAGTGTATCGCGGCACTCCACTCGGTAATAGAAACCTCGTTCTGAGTAGAATTTTATATTTTTAAAGAGTTTTCTGGATATTTAATTTGGCATATATATATATATATATATATATATATATATATATATATATATATATATATATATATATATATATATATATACACTTGCTTCCTTAAGTGTCTCCTTCTTCATCATATTTTTTATATCTACTGTAGAGTACAGTTTGATAGATAGACAAGAACTAAAACTTTGTTTATTGGCTTAAGTCCAAGACAGTGTTTATGCTTCTTGCCAAATATTTTCTTCTTTTTTTATATAAATTTGCTTACATCCAAAGGAAGGCAAATGGAAAATAGAATAGTGTCATTTACAGGTGGAAAAACAAAGGAAGTCAGTTAACTTAAGCTGACGTCAAAAGGATTTTTTCCATCTCCTCAGCAAATTTCGATGCAAACAATATTTTATTTAAAAATTTATGTTCTTATGAAATATATAAAAATAGACGTAATATTTTCTCTAACATAAAAATAAATATTAAAGAAAACTTTAATCTAAGAAAAACGAAAATTCATTGACCCCTCAAAAAGTTCATAAATTGACTTTTAAGATACACAATTTAATATCAAAGGTACATAAAAAAATATTATGATGCAACAAAACTATTTAACATAAGCAAATGTTATGTAAATCAAACTATATACTTAAATTTTTTGTATAAACAAAATACAAAAAATATTTCCAAAATTCTAAATAAAAATGAATAAAATCTAACATGAAAAGTCAACAAAATAGTGTGGACAGAAGCAAAGGGACGGACAAATTTTTAATATTTAATCTTTCCGGCAGTGAAATACACTGTCACTTCACACACAATCACGCATATTCATTTCAAATTGCTGCAATAATAACAACTGCAATCAACAACGTAAAGGTGATCCATTACTGTTGTAGCAGCAACAAGAAAATCATCATCTGCATCAGGGGCAGGAGAATAAACATCTAATTGAATTTAATTTATGCCTAAGCATGTCTCAATTTTAAATTTAATCTAATTTTCAACAACACACGAAATTCATTAAGTGTTTGTTGGAAGTGTTGCAACAATAGAAGCTACAACACGATCCAACTATCAAAAGTAAGAAAAAAAATTAAAATTGACTTTATTGTATTGGAAGTGTTTTGTGTGATAATTGTGTGTTTCACTTTAACGACTACCGTTTAGTCTGATTTTTATTGAATGTGGCGCAAAAATAATTAGAAGCCAATTGGAAATTTCCAAAATCAATAAAAATTCTGGTGTTTGCGTTTATACGAATTTCAATAAAAATAATCAATTATTTTATGAGAAACACTTACATAACAAACTTTTCACAAAACTTATAACTTTCTTTTTAATATTAAATTAGAGTTAAAGATCTTTTTCTGCTTGTGTAGTTTCGATTCGTCTCCCTTGCTGACTGACCACTTTTTCAAATTTAGTAATTGTCCGTCAACTTCAATATTTTAGCATACAGCGAATATCACCTAAAGGCTTGTACCACCCTATATTAGAACTAAATGTACTGCTCAAAACTCGAAAGGTAGTAAACAAATTTCAATAATGAATAACCAGATTATAATAAGTTAAAGAAAATTGATTTGAATAATATCCATGCAAATAGTCATCCAAAAATTGATTCACCTTAACTGTTTTGAGAAATCGATTCCAATGGCAAGTAGAACAATGGCCTTCCCTGCAACACAAAAATAAACTTTCAAAACTCAAGAATTTAAAGAATGAACGTTCTAAAATCTATAGAAAATCTGGCTTAAGTGCAGATCAAGATCATTGTATAATTTAGCAAATAACAAATGTTATAAAAATTACTCATATCTCATAATAGTAAAATGAAACTTCAATAATAATGAAAATAATTCTATCAGGTTGCCTACTCCAAACGTTGAATTTCTGAATATCCATCCATTATGAAACTTCTAATCCCTCCAAAATTTACGCAATGCTTGTTGAATTACTTGATATTCATCCATGATGAAACTTGGAGAAATATCAGGTGTTCCAATATCAACTTCCCAGCTTTGACAGTTGATAGCGGCCGTATTGTTAAAGTTACATGTGCCTAATTGGCTGTCGTTTATTTAGTCTATTTTGCCAAATTACCAAGGATAGATATGGCATTCAAGTACAGGTGCAAATTACAATATTTTTTTATAAAAATTTGTGTTCTATTCAGACAACTTTCCGGTGCTTCGCCAGTATTATGGTCTTCAAAATCGTCTTACCGAGAGGAGAGTATTCATAGTGCATTGAATAAATATGGACCCACTGCTTCAGTTAATAATGAGCCAAACACCCGTACGATGACGAAACACAAAATCTGCCGAAACACCGCCGCTGTCCATGAGAGTGTGAAGTAGAATCTGAGGCAGTCGATTGCACGTCGCTCCCAAGAATTCGGCCTTTCGCGTTGTAACTTGGGCCTGCAACATTATACAATTCAATAAACACAGCAGCTAGATCTAAACGATCATACACAATGACATGTATTCATTGAATGCGCCCTGGTGCAGTTGGAAACTGTATCTAATTTTCATCAAAAAATCATCTTCAATCTATGAAGCTCATTTTCTCGGGAGACAACTACTTTCCTGCCAAGAGAAGTGCGGCCCTTGAGTGATTGCGAGTACAGAACTCGGAGTAGTCAAGAAATCGCTAAAGTCGCATAAGTTTCTCTTTTTGGTAGAAATTTGGTTACCGTTGTCATCCTTCATGACATCGGTCATATGAGCTTGTTTGCCTCTGAGCTTTACCATCAGCCTGCACCCTTTACCTGAGCTTGCCTTGGTCGTGGGCTTGGTGGTATTGGCCTGGTTAGTTTTGTTTTTTTAGTCTTTTCCACGTACCATAACTTTAAAAATCGACGGTTTGTGGCTACGTTTCAAAGATTTGTGAAGTGTTTTGGTAACATGCGTCCTAAACATTGGGCCAGAAGTGTTCTACTTGAGAGGGTTTGAATGAAAAGTCTCTAGAAGTACTCATAGCCTGCTGATGATAATATGATCAATTTGATTATGTGTATGACCAACCGCATTTAGGGATATTTTTATGAATGAATGTTATTCCGCAGGCTAACAAGTGAATCCTGTGACAATCACATCGACCAATCTGTCACCATTGTCGCACGTAGTTATATTTAAAGAGAAGTATCCTGATCCAACTCATCCACCTCAACCTGTAATTACAAGTTACTGAACGTTGTTAGAGGAGGCTGTCTTTGTTATACTATAGCAATTGAGAAAATTTAAAATATTTCAAATCTGTAATCAATAAAAGATCAATAGGCATTTGCTAAAGCAAACTAACACAGTCGCTAAGTTTTAAGAGTTTAATTCATTGGTCACCCAAGACAAAATAATATATGAAGAGAAATTAGTGAAAAAAATTTAAATAAAAGCTTCTAAGGCTTTATTAAAAAAAAATAATAAATTTCATGCCATGAAATATTCAGCTGTTGCTTTTACTTTAATTTGTCATAGTGAATCAGTTAAGAAAATATATTTGATCGAGGTATTAGACACATTGAAACATGTGCGGCTCACAGCCGCGAATATTAGAAGGAATTTTTCAACGTACATAAGTTTCTTTGGATGTAGATAAAGATGAGCATTCGTTAAATATCCATTAGTATCGTATTTTTACACATTATGCATATTGAAATGTAATTTGAGAGTGAATTAAAATGTCCTGTTTTAATAAAAATTAAAAATAAACTGCTTATTTTATTGTATTTAAGTTGATGTTTCCAGTTTTCTATGTCATGTTTTAGACGGGTAAAACTTCTTTTTTTAAGTATATAAAGTCCTTGTCCCTTGTCCTTGACTCTTATGAATTAATTACGAATAGAAAAATCCTCTTGTAAATAAGTATTTCATTTAATAGTACGCCCTGTTTATCTAAATTTCCTAGTGGGCATTTCTTGTAGCTATTAGTAAAAAGTACAATGGAGCAATAAGGGAGGTGTAAATTTTGTATTTTATTAAAATAAAAATGGAGTTAAGTTCAGGTTGCATAATTAGGTGCTATACATTTAATATGCGTATAATTTACAACCAGTAGCACAAAAGCCATAACAAACGTGGCAAGAGTACAACCATAAAATTGATTTATTAGCGAGCACGAGTACGTAAAATTGGACGGAAAGCTCACTAACAGGGGCCATTTGGGACGAATTGTTTAAAGTGGTCTACAAAATATGTTTATATTGTATATACTAATAAATAATAAAAACAAAGTGTTGTTTTTTCTCTGTCTCAGTTCAAACGTTCTGACATGGAGTTGATACAAATTGCTTATAACAAGACCATTTTGAATATAATTTTATAAGTATTCGCCATAAGTGTTTGTTTTTCATACATGACTTCGATGAAAGGTGTAAGAAGATATTTATTTACTTATCTTGCAGGCTATTTCTACACTATTTGACGTTAAAGGAGCAGTATG
This sequence comes from Germaria angustata, assembly GCA_963681545.1. Lineage (NCBI taxonomy): Eukaryota > Metazoa > Arthropoda > Insecta > Diptera > Tachinidae > Germaria > Germaria angustata. The sequence continues at coordinate 57,473,529 of OY813001.1, read as the reverse complement.
TGGGTATATTTTGAATGGGGTTTCAATACCAACACACACAAACATAATCAATGTCATGCTGAAATAATAAACATTCCAGCCAACGACACCAGTGGCGAGAAATTTTCTATTGTGTGGCGTAAAAAAGTTGTGTAGTTATTTGTCTGTACCCTTTATACATGTAAAGTTGACATCTTTATATAATTGAAAAGTACACATAAGCTTATATTTTTAGAAATTTGTCAGATATTATAAAGAAACTAGCTGACCCGGGCAAACCTTGTTTTGCCTTCAAATTTGCACTAAATCGACATAGCAATTATTGTTCAAATAAAGGTATCGGGCTAATTAACCCCACTACACGCTGGTTAAGGACCCAAGGCCTTCAGCAAAACGCAGCATAGGCTTATCGCGCTAATCTCTATTGGGCAAAACACAAAAAAAATATTGGGCCATCTGTCGGACGAACTTCAAACTACACAGAAACACTCCTCACGTCCCATAGAACATGTCTATGAATTTTGGTCAAAATCGGTGCAGTAGTTCTTGAGTTACGGTGCAAAAACACACACACAAAACTAAGTATTGCGCCATCTGTTGGACGAACTTCAAACTACACAGAAACACTCCTCACTTCCCATAGAACATGTCTATGAATTTTGGTCAAAATCGGTGCAGTAGTTCTTGAGTTACGGTGCAAAAACACACACACAAAACTAAGTATTGCGCCATCTGTTGGACGAACTTCAAACTACACAGAAACACTCCTCACGGCCCATAGAACATGTATATAAAATTTGGTCAAAATCGGTGCAGTAGTTCTTGAGTTACGGTGCAAAAACACACACACAAAAGTAAGTATTGCGCCATCTGTTGGACGAACTTCAAACTACACAGAAACACTCCTCACGTCCCATAGAACATGTCTATGAATTTTGGTCAAAATCGGTGCAGTAGTTCTTGAGTTACGGTGCAAAAACACACACACAAAACTAAGTATTGCGCCATCTGTCGGACGAACTTAAAACTACACAGAAACACTCCTCACAGCCCATAGAGCATGCATATCAAATTTGGTCAAAATCGGTCCATTAGTTTTTGAGTTTAGCGATCACGACCATACACGTAATTTTTATGTACATATATAGCTGACACCGTCAGCTCAAAATATCTTCGGAACTACATAACCGATTTAAGAGTTTGATATCTCGTTTAGAAGAACATGACAACGGCTTTCCAAAAAAAGTAAAATAAAATAAAAAAGCACAAAAAATAAATATATGTATATGTCATTGGTGGTGCAATATGAAAATTGCATTTTGCCACGCCCCTCTGCCCACAGACCGAAAATAAAAAATCGGACTTCACAGTGTCACCCGCCCGAGTATTCTGAAGGTTTCCTGAAAATTTCGTCAAAATCGGGCCAGCCGTTTTGGAGCCATTACGTTACATACATACATACATACATACATACATACATACACACATCCAATTTTATATATATATATATATATATAGATATGTCTGGTATTTTGGCTTAAGCGGTATCAGGTACACCAATTCATAACACATCTGAGGACTTTTACCTGTGCTATTTAAACGATTCGTTTCGTTGATTTGATTCGGTCATTGATTTGCTCTAAAACATTTCATCGAGGGTAAACTGAACTTTAAACTACTTTAGATTTCTTGACTGACCTTCGTAGACTAGTAGGTAGTGTACTAGACTCGTAGTGCGAAGGTCCCAAGTTCGAATCCTGCCGCAGAACTCTGGCAGTTTGTGTCTGATAATTAAAAGGGAGCGCACAACAAGCCTTCACTGCCTTAAGTGTATGTCGTATGACATGGGCTATCACACCCCTCCAATCAACCTAACCTAACCTAACCTAACCTTAGATTTCCTAAGCTTCCAAAAACTTTGTTTTCGTATAGCGAATTACATATAATAAACGTATACTCTGTACTAACTCCAACTTCTTTAGACTATAACTGCGAAAAGCGACTGGGCTAATTTTTATTAAATTTCATGATATATTTAATTTTTATGAAAGCTTTGCCTAGCTTTTCAGTCTTTCGAGGCTCATAATTAATGCAAGAAATTTGCAAAGGCACAATTTGTCTCTAAGAACTTAAAATTTCCAAGTGACTGCCTTCATCGAAGTGGTCCACTGTTAACTTAAAGTCATATAAAAGTTATAGTCATATATTGCAATGGCTGTTCTATTTAATAATAAAATGAAACTTTTTTAAAACTCCTGAATTTAAAACAATTGATCCATACGAATTTTTCTAACTCCTCAGATTTTATAGGTTTATATGGACCGTATAATACTGTATAGAATATTATATACGCAAAAAGAGTTCTGTTTGAGTACAGTGATCTGATGTGTCTTTAGAATATTTTATTTGTATTGCAAATATGTTTTTGGGTTTTAATTTTGTCTTAAAACACTGAAATCTTCTAAACTTTTTTTGTGCGTACTAAAGGTGTACAGAAACTTCAAATTTTAAAGGTTGCTAAAATCTTAGATAAGAAATTTATTTTTGTACAAATACTCTACATGTCAAAATAAATATAAATTTAAGATGCCAATTTTCTTGTATATCGTCTCCATTTCCTGTGCAAAGTTTCTTGTATAGTTTTTAACAGTCAAATCAAAATGGACTTTAAGGTACTCAGCATTTGTCTCTATTGTCTATATTTCAAGAACAAAATATGCAATGTATAATTTTCTTTCGATATCCGTAATGTCGATTAGACACTTTTTAATTAAAAATTCACCACAGATATATCAAAAAAAGCTAGAACAAATTTTGCAACATTAAGTGTCACATTAAAGTGTCAATAAAAATCGAGGCATTAGTCATATGCGAAGTTATATTTTAAATAATAATATAATATAAACTATGCAATTCTCATAAGTTGTTCGAAAGATTTTCTATAATCGTCCGAGGTTGAATGCTATTCACACATAATGGTTGAGGTTTACTTATGAGTGTTTATTAGCTCCAGCGACAAGTTAGCGTTCAAGGTTCAAAGTTTTTAATACAATGAGATGAGTGAAAATTAATCATTCATAGAAAAATAGAAATGTTTTGTTTTTTCGTAGTTTTATAATGCACTTCTGAATTTAATATATATTAAGAACATAAGACTTTTCCTCTCGGCACGATATAAGTAATATACCTTGTTAACTTTGCTTTGCAGCCCATAGTTCCGCCGTGCTGGAATCAATTAAGTTTTCAAAATTCTTATAGTCCGCTCCTGTCGAGTTAAAGTCTGAGACCTTAGGCATTGCGAGCATAAACTGTTCCAGGTTACGCTGTATACCTTCACAAAAACTAGTGGTGTTCTGGGCCAATATAGCTTCAACGTTTTGATGTTGTAGCTAATTGTGTTACCAAAATCTAGCAATTTTGACTTCAGAAGACTAGAGTGTATAAACTAATGATTACAAACTTTTTGTTATGCTGCTTAATAATGCACTTTCCTTGATGATTTGATAAACAAAGGATTTTACAGGCACTGAGGAAACAATATGTTTACATTCGCTCTCAACATTTACTAACTCTTATTACAAAACCTTTTGTATTCTTCTATGATTTTCTTAACAAATTTGTTTGTATGAATTTGTGAATTTTACATCAAAGAAAATTTTTGTACTCGTATATGTATGTATGTATATATGTAGTTGTTTATAGGTTAATTTGTGTGCACTTCCGCAGTTTATATTGATTAGAATAATAAAAGAGATTAACACTCGTTAATATAATGAAAAAATATAAATATGTATATGTGTATATGTATGTCTCTATTTAGTCATTAAAGTACATAATGTGAAAAGGACTGTATAGAGATTCTATAAATATACTTTGGTTATTTATGGAATATATATTTTTTTAGTGTCATCTTAAGTTACTTTTTTAATCTAAGATAGATTGCTTTTCACTTAATAGAGATACGACATGAAACTTAATCCTACAAGTATATGAGCATATAAATGAAAGAGAGAATTTATCTATTAGGTTACCAAAAATCTTTATAAAAGAGCTGAAGATTTTGCAATATTAATTAAGGAACCAAAATAAAATATTCCTATGGAAAATCAATATAAAAATTTATAAACATATATGACATCTCCAAATATAAGATTTAATTTCCAAGTTCTTGTGCTATATATAATAGGGGCGATAATGGCATTTTTCTGATAAAAGTTTCCCTTGCATATTGTCCTTTCCTGAGCACAAACTCTTCTAAAAAAAAAATGCAATATTGAAAAACGTGCATTTCTTTTTGAAATATGCTGCATAAGAAATATGTAAATTTGATATTTTCTTCTCAAGTATAAATTTGCAATCCTTTCTTATTTTGAACATTAATTAATGATGCATTACAGATTGTAATTTTATGTGGGTAACGATTACATTTCTGAGGTTTTAACTCTACAAAGTTGGACATATTGGCCATTTTTATAAAAATTTTGTAATATTAAATACTTCAGAATCTAGCATAGTAACATGCATCCTTGCTGCAAGGACCTTCTGTACGAGGAAATGTTTTTTCTTCCCAATATGATAAAAAAAAAATGATCTCTTGATGCTTTTCTTGTTTTTTAGTTTACAAAAAAAAAATTACAAAATTCATATTTTCGTTTGCTGAAAATTTCAACTTGAGTTTTGATTGGGTTCAAAAGTATATGAATATTTTTTATTCATAATTGACATTTTCATTTAAGCTGTTGAATTCAATATTTATCAAGAAATTTGGAGTGTAATATAAGTTTGGGACGCAGAAAAATATGTTCTAGCCATTTCGTACGGCGATGTTGGAAATCTAAAGTATTAGAAAATAATGTATATATATATATATATATATATATATATATATATATATATATATATATATATATATATATATATATATATATATATATATCAAATCTCCAAAACAAAAGATCATTTGACATGGAAATTGGTGTCTTAAAATTTCCATAATTGCCCGATCTGGGTGAGCGAGCGGTTGATCCATAATGTTGAAACCAATAATGTTCGATACTCAGTGCAGTAATTTACGTCAAAGGTGTTCCTTTAACAACTTCCTGTATCGGTCAATATTAACGGTGATAGTAGTGCCAGCAGCGTCTACAAAAAAATAAATAAAAAAAATTTTTAACGTTATAAATTTGTCATAAAAGTCCTTGAATATCCAATTTTGGAGGGCTGTAAGTACTATTGGACTGGTTTATGCATTATAAGATGCGCAGTTAAGGAACTCGAGTATGTCAAAATTCAGTCTGTGTCTAAGAATATTGGAAGTAAATAAATAAAATAATTGTAAGAAAGTAGGGATTTTTATTTAAAACTTGGGCTAAAAGCCTGCGTTGCTATTGCTCTCTATCTCTTTGTCTTGTAATTTTAATTATAAGATAAACAAATAAATAAATAAATATTTAAAACTGTTTCTAAGTGAATTAATTTATTTTTGATTTTAACAGTTTTACTAAAAAATTCATTTATTTTTTTTCTTTTCAGGTAAGTTCGCTTGATGTACATATAATTAACCATTTTCTGGGTTTTCATAAAACATGGTGTAAGATTTTTAAGTCCTTACTATTTAAAAAAAATCATTGTAAATGCTCTTTCTTTCTAATTTTAAATTGACAAAAAATATTTATAATAAATTTTAAAAGTACCAAAATGTTAGTGTTTAGACTTTTGCATTATCGTTACATTTGAATTTTTAATTAGTATCCACTCATCTGCTTTTATGGCAGCCGCCCTCATATCGAGAGTTTGCACTAGATTGAAGAGATTGAGCAACAATTTCTTTAATCAGGTACAACACGTCGAAATCGGGGGCTTAATTCGCCAACTGTATTTTCCACAACAAAATTATTCATTCAAATATCTTTTTAAAGTATTTAAATTTTTTTTATTTTATTATTTTTTTTTATTATTATTCATTTTATTTACAATCTATCCAAGGATAATAAGTAAATTTTATAAGATAAGGAATAAGAAAATAACATTCATTGTTGAACTCCAATAAGAACAACAATATACAAAAACAAAAATTGTTAAAGTTATTTCAAAAATATTATATTGTTTGTTGTTGGCTTAGCTAGGTATATGCCTGCATTTCATTGGCGCTAACCAAATCATCAGTACCCTTTAGCCAAATCATGATTGAGAATATCTCGAATAACGAATTTGATAAATATTGTTATTTCAAAAATTTATAATATATATATTATATACAAAAATTTTAAAGTTTTATCCACATATATTAATATTTACATATATGTACACAGAATTTTATTTATTTATAATTGATTAGGTTCTAAATGGCAAGTCTAATATGTGGTTCCTTTTCAGACTTCTTACTTCGTTTGTGTCATCTAATAGCATTATTGCCAATGGGTTACAATGGTTACTCAGCCTCTCCAAGTAATTTTCGCTATATTTTTTAACTTCTTCTTTAACCATCGGAATTGATAAGTCATCATGAATTGTTTTGTTTGATACAAACCATGGAGCGTTAACTAAGGACCTCAATGTTTTCGACTGAAACCTCTGTAGAATTTCAATGTTAGAATTGCTGGCCGTTCCCCTCAACTGTATACAATATATCCACACACGTTTTAACATTACTTTGTATAAAATTACCTTATTCTCGAGACTTAGTTTGGATTTGGTACCTAGTAACCAAAATAGGCGCTTGCATTTCAAGTTACGATGTTGCTTCTTAGCTTTAATGTAGTTTTTCCATGTAAGCCTGCGATGGATGTGCAGACCTAAATATTTGACTGTGTCAAATTGCGGAATATCACTGTTGTTAATTGAAACATGTGAGCAGTTTCCACGACGCAAAGTAAACGTCACGTGTAAAGATTTTTTTTTTATCTTCCATTTATTTAACAAAATTCCTATTTCATCAAGCTCTCTTTGAAGATATAGTGATGCAACATCCGAGGCTGCGTCAGCAGCTAACACCGCTGTATCATCAGCGTATTTAAAATAAAGATATTTTTTCGTTTTGTTTAATAAATACAATCATTGACACCCAAAGCCTGTCTAATTGTATACAGTTTGCACGGAAAATCAAGTATATTCACATTCTGATACTACTCTGATTACATTTTAATATTCATATACGATAGAGAATTCCCATATTGTATATGAAATGTTTTGCCATATATATATGCTTAAAGTTCACTGATGATTTGGCTTATCAGCACAGCTTAAACCGCAACAAACACGTTATATAAGTTCATTACATTCAGTTTAAACAAAAAATCTATTACTTTTTAATTTAATATTACTAAATTGGGGTCTCTTCTTACGAGTACTTTTACTAAATTTTCATTCAAATTAACAACTGCTAATTATTGTTGTTACGAAAGTCGCTCAATAAGTCTACGACTTTTTAAATGAAACCTAGATTTTTTTTATAAAAAACCATTAAATTTTCAACATATGAGGTCTATACACTTTGTGCAACATTCCTGCAATTTGTCGAAGTCATCATAATAGTTATATGATTCTGATATGTCTCAATTGTTGGAGTCAAATCCCTTCTCGTCGAGCCATTATTTCAGGTTTGGAAACAAAAAATAGTCACTTGGGGCTAAATCCGGAGAATAATTGATGGAATTTCGCCATGAAAATTACTATGTGTGCATTTTTGTGGTAGAAAAGAACTTTTGTCTTTGTCAAATGCGGTAATTTTTTTCAACTCCTGATTAAATTGGCCCAATAGCTCGTCATATTAGTCGCAATTGTCAATCTGGATTATACTGCGTGCATTCGAAAAACGGACTTTATTGATTGACAAACCCAACTTGCCTTTCTTTGTGCCAATTCAGACCAAGAAACCCACTGGTTGGTGTCTGGTGTACGGTGGTGTATCAATGTTTTGTTCACGATCTCGAAACGACATGAGATCATCATCAAGTGGACGCCCAGAGCATCTATTGTGATTGCACGGCCATTACGAAATTCAGTAATCCACTTTTTACGATTGAAATTGATGCTGCGGAGTTCCCATAGTGTTTTTCAAGCGTAGCTTTGGTGTGAGTCCGCAAAAAAATAATTTTTAATGAGCGTAAGAAGTTTACTTTTTCCACTCAAATGAGGCGGCAGTCTGCTATTAATGTCTGGCAAACAGTTCAAAATTTATAAAGCAGTCAATTGACCGATGCGGTGGTGTTGTCCTTTCAATCAAGAAGCGGGAAATTTAAAAATTCACGGACTTATTGATGACTGACTTATTGATTGATATTTAATAAGAAAACTTATTTAACTAAACAAACGGATTGGATAAATCAACTTCCTTTCGGGGTATTAATTTAACTATTTATAGCTGTTGTTATTCTTATTAAGGGTGACTGTTCTTTTACTACTATTTTACAATATTTTTTTATTAATTTTAAAGATTTTCAGTTCATTTCTTTACTAATTTATAATCAAATCAAGAAGTTGTATGAAAGTATAATTTAACAAAAATTATTGTGTTGATATGAAGAAAATTTATCTGGTTAAACAAATTTCATATTGATGTAAATGAAAATTCAGTTGATAACACTATTTCGTTAAGGATTAACTAAATATTGCATTAATATTACCGAAGGAATTTTTGATTCAGTGTTTCACCGCTCCTATGATGTCGAAGTTTGATAAATGCGATTACAGTTTTTCAGTTATAATTTAAAATTTTAATTTATTTTATGTCTATATAAAGGAAGTGAGTAACATCTTTTCCTCTGTAAGTCAAATATTAAAGGAGAAATGTAAGATTGATTCCGATATTATCTATTAATTATCTGCTTCAAAAAGGTCTTCTAATTTTTAATTCTAATTAAAATATTCAAGATTGATTGAATTCTATAACATTGTAATTAATATATGGAAGTTGTTTGTCTATTTCCTAAGGCAATGCGCTTATAGTCTGTCTATCTCAACGTTCATTTGTAATTCATTTGATGTAGTGCGCGACGAGAAGAAGACATTAAGCTGATGCAGCCAGTTGTCTCATTTTACCAAATTAAAAAACCATACGAGGAGTTTCCCCACATACACATAGTTTTGATGGATTAAGTTTTTCGATTGGCTGTGTGTCCGTGATTGTTTCTAGAATAGTGTTGCTTGTGTTGCAGCCATTTCCTATTGACCACGTACACAAACTACAACCGCAATTTGGTAAATAATGCCAACATCAACACTTTTTCGATCCGCTTTGTAAGATAAAATGAACAGGGTGAAGAGGAACGAGAGAAAAAAAGCATCATCATGTTTGTAACACCAACAGCAGTGGTATGGATTATTAGACGACTAAACTTTGGTTTTTTTTTCTTAATTTTTTCCTATATTCTTTTTTTCTTAATTTTGTGTCCATTATGAGACCATGAACAATTTCACTGCCAATAGAGACACTGATAAAATGCTAAATCTTGTACACTTCGGGCTTTTGTTGCTGCAACATGAGTTGTATTTTAAAAAGTATTTCCGCTCTTTTTCAATTGCTTGAAATTTTTTCTTTTTTATTATTTTTTCATAGTCTGCCAAAAATGTTTTTTAACTTGGGGAAAAATTCAATTTAAGTTTTTCTCCAAAAAACCATTTTCATTTTATATTTTCTAGTGGAAGAATTGCTTCAGGTTTGGGATATTTCTTTTACTTGCTAGTAATGTCTTGGTAAATATAAGCTTATTTCTTGAAAATTGTTTTGTTAACTAAGGCTTATTTGAAATGCATTTTAAGTAATACCGTCTAGGAATAAAGTGAGTTTTTAATTTTCCCTGGGTGTTGTTCGATTTTCTTTTTATTTCTTTCTGCACTTGTAAGAACGTGCTTACAAAAGTTTTCATTTAGTTTTCCATTGCGCAGAAATTGTTTTAAGTGAATTAAAATATTCTTTTTTTGTTAGCAAAGCAGCCAAATGAGGGGTCATTTTATGTAATTGAACACATTGCGGTGGTAATGGAATGGTTCTCGTATAAAAACAAAAAATATAGATTGTGTGATATTAATAAATTTAACAAAGTTTATCAATTAAATTTCTTTTTTAAATTAGGAGTACATCATTCAAATTTTTTACAATGCAGGGTTATTCATTTAGTGATTTCAAAAGCAAGGGTCTCAGCTGTTAAATATCTGTCACCTAAAATGTCGTTTATTTAGTAAAAAGTTTTCCATTCGGGAATATGGATCATTCAGCAACCGAAAATGCGCAAAAACAGTTAAAACTTACTACAGAAGTGGTAGTTTAAATGTTACCACTTTTTGAACTACTGTGCAAATATTTGGTAAAATTAGAAAGAAATTTTAAGAAAATGGAAGCGTTACAAATGCGGTGAGGTCTGCGCATCATCGCAATGCATTAATTTCGTTTCTGTTAGTGAAAGTGTGCCTCATAATCCAAATTTATCGATTTCACAGCCTTCTCTGCAATTGGGCCTTCTTTACGGCTCATTATGGCATAATTTATGGACTTGCACTTCCATCCGTATAAAGTCCAATTTAAGCAACAATAAAATCCGGCTGACCATTCACGACGCCGTGGATATGCGGATTGGGTAAAAGAGCAACAGGCTTTCGCTGCTGATTTTTCCACCAAAAGTTTCTTTAGTGATGAAGCTCATTTCTCAAGAAGCGTAATTGTCGAATATGGGGTTTGAAGAATTCTAAAGTGATTTGGAAAAGTCGTTGCATCTAGAAAAGAGACTGTTTGTTTGCCTGCAATTAAAGATTATAAATTGGACGATATGTGGTTTCAAGAAGATTGTGCATTGAGTCACACAGCACAACCGATATTGGCTTTATTGTATGGAAAGTTTCCAGTATGCGTACTTTTGCGCTCAGCTAGCCACAAGTCCTCCAAGCGCTGACACTCTGTTATGCTCCCTTACCGCTTTTCTACCTCTTGCCACTCAAGCTTTCATCTTCCATATACTTCCGCTTTTAATACCTACTTCTCTTGCCTGTGACCGTCATGACGATTATAAGCGTAAGGTACTCAGTGTTAGCACCACTCCCTATTTCGGAGTAACGATACTGTAAAAATTTTGAAATTAATATAATTTCATTATACGTCGGTACCAAGATGACTGAAATTATTAATAAAATATTGCTTTCGGTTGTCAACTTTGTTGGCATCGGGTCCTATGATTTTGAACTTTAAAAGATTATATTTGGTGGTGATTATTTTTTTTTTGCTCAAAATACGACCACCTTTAGAGTTTACCAATTTTAAATACTCACACTGTTATAATCATCCAAATATAAGATAAATTGGTGCTGATTTATATGGGAGGTATCACTTCCCTCACACCCAGCCAGTTACATTTGCATGGGACTGCGTGCATTGGCCTCAGAGCCAGTCCAAGCCAACTTTGAACAGACTGACTATTATATTAATCAAGATGTAACTTTATAAAAATTCGATTTGTATTGTAGGTCCCTTCCCTCTAAGCCTATCTAGCACATATTGGTTAAAACAACACCATGTCTGGAGGGAATTTTTTCATTGAATATATAACGTACTCCTTGTATTAAAGTTGGTTACAAAATTTAATTCCTGTGCACTGTCCTACAGTGCGAATGCTACTTGAAAGTAAAAATATTATGTACGATAATAAAAATAATAGCAAACAAGGATTATGAAAAAATATTGAAGAAAACAAAATAAAAACATTTGTAACTCTGTCTCTCCGAATAGATGAATATGGATGTGGATGACTTATTTGACCACAAAAAATACACATCATTTAGACTGTATTACTAACCTTCCCTCGCTTTCCTTAAAAATTATCATCTTAATTAAAAAATTAATTATTCATTATTAGAAATAAACGAAAATGAATTTGAACTTGACTAAAGTTATTCATTAAATTATGATTAAAAACTTGCGATTGTAATTAAAACAAAAATAAAAAAAGTTTTCAAATCCATCACGAATTTGCATAATCCAACAAAACCGAAAAGTATGCTACACTTTACTCACTTTTATTCATCATGAAAGTAAATAAATATCTATTAGAAATAAGTCCTAGATATTCATACACATACTAATACTAAATTAAATATTTTTTTCTTGGACTTTTTGCATAAAAAAATCAAATGGAGTCTGAAAACCATTACAACTCCAACAAGTGCTTGTCACAAAATGTTAATATTTTATTAAAAAAAATCTATATAATGATAAAACTTATTCAGAACTCAACTACTTGTAATAGTTTTTCTCATAAATCTCTAATAGAATTCATAAAACCATATACTATCTTTATATTCTTGTTGTTGTTGCTGCTGTTTCTGTTTGGTTTTTTTTTTTATTGCAGTTGCTACAACTTCTTAAATATATTCATCCATATAAGAATATCAGGCAGAAAAAAATTTTCAAGAATATTTTATACACAATTTTTTAAGAGTTTGAGCATTTCGGTATATTTTTATTTATTTATTCTACTACAAATATGGACAGCAAATAGACATTTTTGATGATTGTAAAAAAAAAGTTTCTTATATTTGTTTTTTGTGTTGCTAAACTGAAACTCTTAAACTGATGCATGCAACCAAAAGCTGCAGGCTGCAGGCTGCCTGTTGCCCGTTGCCTGTTGCCATTTAACATTTATGTGCACGTACGTATGTATTTCGTGTTTAAGTGTGTGTGTGTGTGTGTTATATGAAAGATTTAACTTTTAAGCTACACAGCATCTCAAACTTAAATATGCACGCTCTACAACGTTTGTGATGTTTCTACGTACAAATATGACCGATAACCAATTGATAGACAGACAACAACAGGCTGTTGATGTTAAAGTTATTTTTTATACGTACGTCTCGACTTAATGTCTCGTCGAGATGTCACACAATTTCAATGCTATTGAAAACAATCGAAATGCAACTGTAAAATTATTGCAGAGGCGTGCCTTCAATTGTCAGTCTAAAGTCTGAGCTGGCCTCCATTCGATTTTTTTTATATTAATTTTGCTAGTAAAGTAACTGACACGTTAATGGAAGCCATTTATTAAAACTCAATTGCGTACTATTTTTGATTTTAGGAACCCGTTTTTAATTTTTTTATTCGAAGATTTGTCCCATAATTTTTGTTTCAAAACTCCTACTGGCAATTACCCCTTCCATCATAGAATATTGAAAATCGTCTTGCTTTCTCATTTATGCACCGATTTTGTAGCTTGAAGGTGTTAAGAAGATATTTCCATTGTTCCTGTTAGCAAACTGTAATCTAGAAATGTTTGGTTTTGCAATCTGCTGTAGCAGGTCCTAGGATAATGGACTGCCATTTGTCGTAGTCTAGAAACAACGCCCTCTGTGTATTTTGGTGTAATGGTGAGGAACCTTGCTAATCCTTTATTCCAATCTTTATTCCCCAGCGAGTGGTGGCTGCATGACCTTTGTTGTTATGTTATCCTATTTTCCAGGGAGGGGTGAAGTCAGGGGGCTTCTTGGATGCATTTTTTGGAGAGGGGATAATAGCCACTTAATTTTAAAACTTCGAAAATCATCGTGAACAATTTTTGTCCTCTGCCAGGAAAGGAACCTGTTGTATTAGTTTTTTTTTTTATATTTTTTAATATTATTTTTTAATAATTTTTTAAACATACTTAAATCAAAAACACTATTTAAATAATTTCTAGTAAAAGAATTTAAGTCATTCGAAAAGAACTTTATTTTTTTTTGGCAGATTTATTGCAATTTTTCAACTTAATGGGAAATCTAATTTAATCGAAAAATAATAATATCTCATAAAAATCTATTAAATATTTTTCTAAATCTATTAAATATTATTCGTTTTGAATGAAATTATGTTTACATAAGAAAAAATAATTGGGACTACTGGCTAATATGTGCAATCTCTTTAGACGTAAAGTTCATTCCTAATCGCAAATTATCACCCCAAAATTTAATATCAATTGACATAGTTTCTTTGCAAACAAAAAACATCAACATTTTACGTTTCTCAATATAAATGTAAAAACATGTGAAGCTTCAATGGTATTTAAATCATGGCAATGCATCGACTTGAAAAAATCGTTAAACATAAATAATTTCGTATTTTTTCTAATCTTTTGCAGTCCTGAATATGCCCCACATCTTTTTTTATATGTTGTCTGGAATAAATGTTTTCGATGCCTGCTTTAAAGATTCTTCACAATATTTCAATAGGAATCGTAATGCGAAATCTTTAAATAAAAAACAACATAATATTAATTGAGGCGAACTTCATTATCATCATTGCGGAAAGTTTCGAAAAATTCTTATCAAATTGATTTTATACACTTGGTAATTTTTTCTAAATTTTTAATATTGTTCCGATTAATGGAAACTTGATGAAGATTGTTTTATTCTTGCAAGAGATATCTTCGTCCATGAAATTTTGAAAATGTTTGTTTCCAGGGACAAATAAACTATCATAATTTCATATAAAATTAGTTTCTATGAAAAACTAAAATCATATAAAGTTTACTATTCTGAACATAATTAAGAAACGTTTCAAATCGGTGAATAGGAATCAAAATAAAAGCATCCTACACTGACAAGCCCATGTTAAAACCAAGTTTTCACTACCTTCAGATCCTAATCTCAACATATTCATGACTTCTTTGGAAGGTCCCTTTTTACTAGGTGTATATGTTGTATATGTATCACCACAGTGGGTTTGCTAAATTTCGTTCCACACAAGACCTCGTCCAGCCCTAACTTTTTGCTCCTAATTGAAAACTAAACTGAACTTACTGACCTTCGTAGACTAGTAGGTAGTGTACTAGACTCGTAGTGCGAAGGTCCCAGGTTCGAATCCTGCCGCAGAACTCTGGAAGTTTGTGTCTGATAATTAAAAGGGAAGGCACAACAAGCCTTCACTGGCTTAAGCGTATGTCGTATGACATGGGCTATCACACCCCTCCAATCAACTAAACCTAACCTAACCTAATTGAAAACTTATAAATTATAATGACAGAAAGTTTATACTTTTCAGTTCCTTAGAGAGTCCTGAATGAAGCTAAGAGTGGGTTTATATTTCATACAATTTTGATTGAGTCCGCTTGAAAAGTCGTTACCAAAATTATCGTAATTAAACTCTTGACGATTACAGAGTAATGTTTCTTTGCTGAATGCTCCTCTTTATGTCAACACTAAAAAACAAACGCCTCTGTGTCCTAAAGCTTATAAGAAATAAATTCAAGTGTATAGTAAAATATTGATGACATAAGTTTACGGTATTTAGTATTGATTTTGATATGACAATATAAAATTTATTTGAAAAATTTAAATAAACTTGTAAATACGCCAACAAACACATGCGTCAGCACATTTGGACAAACTGCATATTCTACAAACTCTTATCGAACATTCATAAAAATAAAAATAAACTTTAAATCAAGAAAAATCCCAAGCTTTTGTAAAAGAAGAGTTTCATGAAAAGAACAAATACACTCTGCCGCATTAAAATTCTAAAAAAAGGACTACAATTGATGTTTAAAAGGGCGAACGTTAAGAATGTGTGAAATGAAAAACATTACAACAGTTGCAACAGATTCTCTACCACTTTCTTTAAAAGGATACAGAAATAATAAAAAAATCGACAATGAAAAAAAATTCCAATAAAAAAGAAACTTTTACTTACGAATGCCAACGAAATAAGAACAGTGGAGGGTAGAAGGGTAATGAAGATTTAAATCTGTAGATTTCTGAAAAGCTTTATCGATTTGGAGTTTAGATAACGAATAACTGGTTTTTATTAAGAACCAATACATTTATTTTTGCAAACAGTTTTCGGTGAAAATACTATATAATGACTATTCTGAAAAAAAATAATGCAATTTGTATTACCTGAATTTTTTTTTTTTTTTTTTTTTGTTATAAATATTTTCATTCTGAAAAATACCTGACAGTTGCTTCGAATTATTGTTCCTAATCATATTAGAAAAAGAAAATCCTCAAACCCAAAAAAGCACTTTCTATTCAAAATAAACGTACTATGTAGATCTCCTATTGAGGGTCATATTAAAAGTCACAGAATAGCCTTTCAAATTATATATAATATTAATTTTTTAATGACCGTTTATTCGCAGGCGAATAGTTGTATATCAGAAATTGGAGTTTTTGAAATTAAAAAAATAATTTATCTTGATGAGAAACTCCTCCTCTTTACTCCGGCCAACTATAATGCTGGGACCCACATTATTATTTGTTTATTTTGCTACGAAGTGTTAAGTGTGTAACATCAGCAAAATCTGTTTTGTTCTGGAATTAAAAAAATAGTAGAGTTTAAACAGGCTCCTAAAAATGTGTCCTCATAAAATATTGTTTTAGCCGATGCTTCTCGCACAATGTTTGATAATGAAGAAGTGATTCATATTTTCCATTTAGACACAATTCGTTCTTTGTTCGAACTGCTCGTATTTGGAACGAGATCCCTGCAGATGTCTTTCCTGCCATAGCCAACGTTGAGAAGTTCAAATCGAATGTCCACAAGCACTACCGCCTATTTATTCAGTTCCAACACAATGCAATGCATAAATAGTGTTATCCCCTGAGTACTGGTCCAATCGAATAAAGAAGGAAAACAGATGTTGGAATCATGATTCAAATTATTAACTAAATAGACAACAAATAATTTTTTACAAAAGTGGCGCATAAAACTAATTGTTCCGAAATTATAGCCCTTCAAATTTCGACATATCGAACTTGTTTGTATAAAATTTTTAACATTAGAAAAGATCAGTAAAAAATTTACTTTTTTTGTGACATAAATATACAAAACAACAATTTATTTACATACATACATATGTATATATGTATATTTTTTAAATAAACTCATTTCTATTTTGGTGCATGTTTGTCAAACACAAGATAAGTAAATTACAAAAATATTTGTTTCCAGTTCCAAAAATATTTATTAGCAATATTTGTAAAAGCACACAACTTCTTCAGTTTTCACAATAAGGCCTGCTGTTGAGCTAGGATAAGCACCAGTCGACTGGGGCTTTTTGCTCGGGCAATGTTCCGCGCGCGTTCATTGGAAAAAAATCTTCAGCGATAAAGCCCACTACTGGATAAATGGGTATGTCAACAAACAAAATTTTCGAATTGGAGGCAATACTAATTCACATGAGTTCCAAAATCGTCCAATGCATCCCAAAAAGGTTTGATGTGCGTCTTGGGCTGGCGGTGTCATCGGTGCATAATTCTTTGAGAACGACGTCGGCCCAACAAACACCGTTAATGGTAAGCAATCTAGATAAATGATAAACAGCTTGATTTGGCTTGAATTGTATGATACGGACATCAATAACATGTGGTTTCAACAGGACAGAGTTTCTGCATGAGCGATTCGAAGGTATGGTCTTCTCACGTGGAGCTGACGTAAACTGTCCAACGAAATTGTGCGATTTGATCTTCTTAGACTTTTTTTGTGAAGTTTCCTTAAGTCGCAGTTATCTGCGAATAAGACAGAAATCATAGCGCCGCTCAAGATCAACATACCCAATGCTTTTGATCAAATTTAGTCTGATTTATACGACGGAGTCATGGAAAATCACACATTTAGGCTGCGCGTCATCCAGCGAAACTGCGGCGAACATTTGCACGATGCTATATTCTTTAACTTGCAACAAATACTTATCAATATCATCAATCTTGTTTTGCTGCATAACTTTACATATTCAATCATTTTTAAGACGACGTTTTTCTGAACATGTCCGATCCACTGTGCATCGGAATGCCAAAATAACAAACAATTGAATATTTACCAAACCAGTCAGCCTTTGCTTTTCCCTTTTTATTATTTTTATTTTTTCTTTCGTTGGGTTGTGGTAGCATTCGGTTGCATTTCTTTTCAAAACTGAACCTTCAGGATTCAATGCCACAAGTTCTTCTGTTATTTTGCTTGCACCATAAAGAATTAAACTGTGCAAGAGCTGTTGTATTTTAACGCACAATTTTTGGTGATTTGCATCAAGTAAAGTGTATACTAATTGTGAAATTAATCATCTTCTGTTTTATTGAAATTTTATGTGAAAATTTTCCTTATAAAAATTTTCAAACTGCAGCAACAATTTTTATATTTTCATTTTGCAGTAAATTGCTGCTAAAGAAGAGAGGAATTTGCTATCAACCATTTATAAGGAAATTATTTCTATTTCCGTAAGTTTCGCGGCCAACGAATAATTTTTCGGTGAAGCACTGGACGCGAGATTGACACTACCGCTGCATACATTTGGGAAGTTTTAGTCTCAGAAAAAACTTCTGGTAAGAAGTGCAAAAGATCATATTATAATGAAAAATGTTTTACCTGCGACAACATATTTATTTAGAATAATTTGGGAAATAAGAAATTATTACCAAAAATTTTTTCTACATAAATTTTCTTTTACATCATTGGGCTTAAATAATTGACCTTTCCCTTAAATGCAAAATTTGTTCTTATTCTTAAAGATATTTTACACCAGGATTACGAATATTCCTTTCATTTCATACATACATACATCCTGCTACATAAGAAATCCTTTAGGTATTCATTACTTCAGTTGCCAGCTTAAAGATAAACCAATTATATAAACTGTCACTGTTATTTCGATATGACGATGAAGAGTTTAGCAAAATAAAATATTATAGTTCGGTTTGTCTATTGTCAATACTATCCCTGGTGAACATTGTTCAATGTCTATTTTCAAGTTTGATTTCTTTTCCAGAGTTTTTGTCAATGTTCTTGTGTGTGTGTGTGTGTGTTTTTAGAAAGTTTAATGTGAAGCTAGAAGTTTGAGCCATTTTTCTTTTGACTGCAATAATATTTTACTATTGAGCTTGACTGCCAGTGAACATTATTCTTGTCAATTGCTGCTTTTTGGGACCGAAAAATTATAAAAAAAATTTTAAACTACTTTTCAATTAGTTTATATATTTACTTAAATAATTCATTAAAGCTGACTTCGCGTAATTTCCATGAATAATTTTAAAATAACTTTATGATGGAAAGGAAACAAATTAATGTTTTAAAGTATCAAATCTAAAAAAATTTTTAAATACACAATCATACTTTATATTGGATGTATTTGAATAATATAAAATTTTTTCGATCCAGAAATATAATTAAAATTTCTTATAATATTGATTTTTTTAATTAAATTTGGTGTATGTCTGTGCTTATATGATGCATAAGCCAATCGTATGAGAAAAGTGATAAAAACGATCTCAACTTTTAGACTCATTAAAACTTCAATTCGAAAATTTTACAAAAAAAGATATGAAATTTCATAAAAAATTTAAAATTGAAAAATAAAAGCTGGGAATTCACCTTTTAATGGTCAAAGCAAAATTTTATGTTTCTATAAATAAGTTGATTTTAACAAAATGAATTTCTTCAGTGTTTGCATATTTAAACTTTTTGTTTATTTTAATTTCGTATTCAAAAAGACTATTCTTAGTCGTCATCGTTTAACACGGGGTGTCCTTATAAAAATTGTTTCTTCGGATTGCACGGTTTCATAAAGAACCTATCTTCCAGGTAAAGCGGGGATAGGTGTACTTTAAAACATATACATATAGATATATATGAACATATAAATATTAATAAATAAAGTACCTTTACATATTATGTAGTTATCTTTGAGCTGTATGCACTTTGTCTAACGTTTCTCCAGTTTTCTTATTACCTCAAAAAAAAAATTGAAATTATCAAATTAGGTATTTGTTTGTGAGATGGTTTTATCGCTGGAGTCAAATCTCTTTCCGCCGAGCCAATTCTTCTGATTGGGAAACAAAAATTATTAACTCGGAGCTAAATCCGGAGAATAGGGCGGATGAGGGAGCCATTCACACCCTAATTCGTAGGGCTATATCCTAGAAACTGCACATGCATGCACCCTTGCATTTTCCTGATGGAAAAGAATTTTTTCCTTGGCCAAATGCGGTTATTTTTTTTTTTCAAATCCCCATTAAATCGAGCCGATTAGTTGCTCTAATATTCGCCATTGATTGTTTTATTCTTATGAAGGTAGTCAATGTGGATTATACCGCGTGTATCTCACAAGAATGTCACCATGATTCTATTGGCTGACTGACCCACCTTGGCCTTCTTTGTTGCCTATTCGCGCCCAGAAACACACTGCTTTGATTGCTGTTTGATATCTGCTGTACTGTGGTTGATCTACATTTTGTCCATGACTACGAAACGGCGTAAAAACTCGTCTATATTCGCAGGAGTGTTTGGCACTCCAGCGAAGTTGTCACACGATTGCGTTTGTGGTCAACTGTGAACAAATGCGGCACTCATCTTGCGATCATTCGAAATTGAAACCTTTAATCATATCGCGAATTTTTTCAATTCTTTCGGTAGTAGAGAGTCAACTGGACGTTCGGCATCTTCTAACGCCACAACGAAATTCAGTAAACCACTTTCTTACCATTGAAATCGACGGTACAGAATTCCTAAAATATTTATCAAGCTTAGCCTTGGTTTGAGTGATGTTTTTTTCCGCAAAAAATAAGTTTTAATAATAATTAATAATCACTAGGTAGTCTGGCAAATTAGGTGACGCCTCTTGACGGGAGCAGTTTTGCTCTTTCAATTAAAAGACGGGATATTCATAAGGTCACATACTTTTTGATTCATCCTTGTCTTTATCGAGCTATAAGGATCGCCCACAAAATTTACTCAATTTTTTTTTAATTGGACAAGGCTCTGAGTTACGCTTTAGTTGTCAACATTTAGTAAAATAATACAAGTACAAAAGCGGCACATAAACTTCACGCTGCAAAAATTTGGAAATAGTACAAGCGTGGCAACATTTACAATAAAAAAAAGTAATGTGTTTATCTACTTCCTTCTCTTGAACTCGAGGATATTTTATCTGCTAAATAACTTTAGAAGTACATAAACGCCACAGCCGGTAGCACTATGAACAGCGTTATACCAGTTGCAGTAACATCATTTGAAATTCATTGATATGATATTTTCGAATCCGAAAACTAAAAAGAAAATCATTGTCCAATATTTCTGTTTGCTGCAATAAAATTGTTTTTCTCTCGTAAATCTTTTGGATTTGTAAACTACTCGTATGTATCATGATGTCAGAAATGTATTTGAGTTTGTTGTGCATGTCTATGTATGGATGTATATAAAATATGATGAACATTCTCCAGTAGAGTATCAACTTGACATATAAGTAAGTATATATAAATCGTTTAAGTTTGATTTGCTAAAATTGAAAAACTATGGGTTGTCTTTTGGCCTGTTTATGGAGTATCCAATAGTTGGAATTTAGTTTTGAATTTCTGCTTTATGTCTTTTATTTGTCCACCCGCTTGTCTATCCTTCTACTTGTCTGCAACTGTGCTGGTTGTTGTACACTGTGTATATTTCATTCCAACTCTATCAACAGTTGATAAAATATACTTTGTGAAGTCATTAATAAAGTTTTGGCCAAAAAGTTATTGAAGTATTTCTGTTTGCTATTTTCTTTTTATTAAACAGCAGCAGATATTTATTTTAAATAAATATTCAGACTTGTGCAAAATTGTTCAAATGTCTACGTGTATAATATTTATAGATGCAACAAAATGAAAACTTCTGCAAATGCCTCTTTTACTCATAAAACAATCAATACAATTTTATTTTGCAAATTCTTTTGGCATAACATGTTATTAGATAAATTGGCACAAAAATTTATGTTTTGAAACAGATGCTATTAAAATCAGAAGTCATTGAATTCGAACAAGTTTTATTCGAATTCGTCAAAATTTTTAAATTTTACTGTGTATTTATTGCTTTTAAATGTTGCAGGTAGAAATAAGGTTGCAAGATTAGGTTATCATTCTCATCCTGGTTGGCGTATTTAGATGAATTTTGTATTCGTTTTTGAATTTAAATTTTTTTTTGTCTAGACGACATTGTGGATTAAAAACTTGTTATTTCGGAAATAATTCAGTATCCTCTGAAAAATGCAAGTATTATTGGTAAAACTCAGCTGTGGTGTCTTTTTGGTTGATGTCCTTAGAACACATAATTTTTGCTCATATCAAACGGATCCTTTAAAACATGATGTCAGTGTCAAGGTTGAACGTAAGGTCAACATTTTTTTTAGATTCGCTGTAATAACGAGCATTAAAAATAGGTTAATGTTTTGGCCATTTCCAGTACTAAGATCAAAATGAGGGCCAAGTTCTTGCTTTGTTATAATTTTCTATAAAAATATAATGACTGTAAGCGAAAGAATCTTTTTTTTTTACCCCCAACCATCAGGGTGCCATCTTAATTCTAGGCAACCTCCTAAATTTTCAACAATTTTCCCATAATTCTTTTCCATATTACAAGGTTTTGAAGGTCATGTTAGCAGGTTGCATAAAAATACGAATTATATTTTTGAGACGACTGACTCCTTTTTGATTAGTTTTTTAGTGTTCGTAAAACTTCTTTTAAAAGTTGTGTTGCCCGGGTCCAAGAGTTCATGTCTCTGCTAAGGTCTCTACTAATAATGATAATGCAGAATATAAAAAAATAATTCAGAAGAAGAAAATCGGATAAAATAGCCTTCCAAATGATAACGCAGAACGCGTCTGGCAACTACAAATTTGTGGTTGCTGGATATCAAACTCCGGTTGCCATCCATAATTGATCCATTAAGTTACCAATCGGTTAGGATTATGTATTATAATGATGATTGTGTCAGCTCTTTCCGATAATATAAGGATATTTCTGATTGCTCCGGTTGCCATCCATAATTGATCCATTAAGTTACCAATCGGTTAGGATTATGTATTATAATGATGATTGTGTCAGCTCTTTCCGATAATATAAGGATATTTCTGATTGCTTAACACATGGACGTAGCTAAAGCTTAATTTTTTAAAAGTATTTTCAAACCCTGAGACTTTTTTCTGAGCGTGCTACAAACCTTTTATAAAGAGCAAAATATTAGAAATTCCATACGGAGGAAAAATCCTTTGAGGCGGTAGTTGAAAAAGTCATTGTTTGTTATGGATTATGGACTAGAGGCGTCATCGGCTCATATTTCTTTGAGAACTACATTGCCCATGCCATCACTATCAACGGCGAGCACTATGGGTTCATGATAGCCAGTTTTTAATATGAATTGTATAATAGGACCGTGCAGCTCGTGCCTTATTGGGCAATTTGCACGAACGATTTGAAGGCATGGTTATTTGCGATTTGGCCCTGCTAGATCCTTTCTTGTGGGCAATAATGACCTAAAACCACATACGCGAGACTATATGTGCTCAATTCCAAATTTTTTTTCACACTTTAATAATTTTTTAAATCTATTTGGGTTTTTGGCATAGCCAAATTAAACGATAATTATATGTCATACATTTGTTCCTTTAAACTCCTACAAGGAGCATAGGGCAGTCCGATAATTGATTTGGATTAATAGCCCATTCGGGCTGGCAAAAAACTTTGTACGAGTACTTTCTTGATGGCGGTCGAAATCAAGTTGAAATGAAGCAATTTGCCAAGCATTTCGACATTTGCCATAATAACCCATTTCACTGTTCTATTCTGTGGAAGCAAATATATATTTTTTCAACCATGATTACATTTACGACCCGAGAAGTAAATAAAAAGTGGAAAATTTTAGTTTTTTAAAAAATTTATATATAAAAGTTTAATAAAATAAAAAGTTGGACAGACATTTTTCATTTTTCCATTATTTTTTTTCGAAATATTCGATTGAAGTAATAATAAAATTTCAAAAAGGTAACAGTTGTGTGCGAAAACAACTTAAGGTCATTTAGTAGTAGAGTGAACATTCCTTAAACTCTTGTCACATAAGCGGCTCATAAGAGAATGATCCGAATTAAATTTCTTTCAGTTCTATGACTAGTTTTTTTTCTTTGTAAGTATAACTGGCACCAGTATTGTAAACATTGTACCAGACAAGCTCTTTTAAACTAGTTCAACGACCTATCGCCAGAAATCATAAAGGTATAAATTTCTCAATGACAAAGTGAAGTTAAACTAATAAGTAAATTTTATGCAGTGTCAGAACTGATTTTTTTTTTGTAAAGGACTAGTCACCTGATATATTCTGTGCCAGTTCCCTTCTCTCTAGGGTTATAAAACAAAAATTCTTATTTTGTTATAACAAAATCTTACAATTCTTGCCAAAGTTGCTCTATAGAAATTTTTTTCTTAAAATTTAATTTTCTTTCTTTTGTCATTAAAGTAGTACGAGTATTTTGTAAATGTCGCTGGTGAATCTCAAAATTTTTGCTTAAAATTCAAAATATTTATCTCTTAAATCTTAAACCAATCTTTGATATCAGTGACATCGTTTTTTAGGTTACAAACATGTCATTGCAACACAACAACTTCACTGTGGTCCATAAATATTTTGTTTTTGAGCCACACAAACTATAGCTAAGTTAACAACTTTTACTACTTTTCATAAAAAATAGTCTTTCAAACTTTTAAAAGATGTTGTATGATAGAATTTAATACGATCATAATGGATTTTGTTGGGGTGCGTGTTGATAATTGATTGCAATACGTTGATAACGTATGTAGCAAAGATGCAATATACTATACATATTCATGCACTTTCAGTATTTACAAGACCCCATTTCGCATAATCCTTTATTTATTTATGTTAAGGATCTACAAACAATGCCATTATTGTACCTTATAAAATGTAAACGACATACTTTAACACATGCGGAGTGTGATTGTGTGAGTGTATGTGTGTCGGATATTTTAACGCTCATACGCAGATGAACAGACAGTTATACAGTCGAGTGTAAAAATGTTGTTTAAAAAATTAGTGAAAGATATTTTATGAATTTACGACACATTACACTTATAGTCATCAGTATATAGTGGGGTAAAGGAAAGTGCGGGGTAAAATTCGATTGTCCTTTCACTGGCTGAACTCAATGAACATTTTATACTTAATTTGTAGATTTGGTGATTGGATACATAAAAAAGCTTAATTATTGTTAGACTAAGATAAAATCCAAGACGTTATCAACAAGCGCCAGAGCTTAATCTGCATAATCAATATAGGGTTATCCAGATATCGTTTGCAAAAACGTGTGCAAACACAATATATGCTGATCAAGTGAGATAAAGGTGTTGGTCAGTGTTTGCCCTACGGCATAAACTTACGATGGTATCATCAAGTGGTGAACAAAATTTGTCAGCCACTCGCAACCAAATAGAAACCTTTTTACGTAATTGAACAAATTCTTTGAAATTTTTCCAATGCATGAAAAGTTACTTTCGTTAAGATCGATTTAAATTAGTCCTGAAATAAAGACCAGTCCCAATACCAATATTTTTATTATCACTCACATATTCCATGTCAGGATCTCTTCAAGATTGAAATGAAATAATGTAAAAAATATACAGACGTACTCGTATGTTATATTATTTTTATATTATTTAATATTTGTAATTAATAAACCTCTCCTAAAGAAGATACCCAAAGATTATTAATTTATCACACAATACACAATTCTATAAATACCCCTAAAGTTTGATTAACTACAGATAATAAATTTAAAAACGTCTTGATAGAAACAGTAGAAAAAATAGCGAACAAATTCCCGCAAGAGCAACTTACGTACCTCTATTGTCAAAAGAAAAATCTAAACATCCGTAGTGAAATCAAGTCAGATTGTTGTCAAAAGTACAGCTAGAACGAAAAACTTGACACAATAAAGAATAAATGAGTGATTTAAAACAAAAACAAAACTTTGAAGGCAGAAATGGTCTGATTCTAGACAGAAGTGGTCTTAGACTTAAATAACTGACCTTCGTAGACTAGTAGGTAGTGTACTAGATTCGTAGTGCAAAGATCCCAGGTTCGAATCCTGCCGCAGAACTCTGGCAGTTTGTGTCTGATAATTATAAATGGAGCGCACAACAAGCCTTCACTGGCTTAAGTGTATGTCGTATGACATGGGCTATCACACCCCTCCAATCAAACTAACCTAACCTAACCTAACCTAGACTTAAATATCGGCTTATAATCCAAGCACTACTATGCGAGATAATTTATTCTATTCTAATCCTGGAACAGAGATTTGATTTAAAACTTTTAGTACATTTTCTTTCGTTTGTTTTTATTTCATGACAATATTTTAAACAACAATATTTTAAATGTCGGCAGATAAAGGTCCCTTTGTAATTAATTTAAAACTTTCAGGATAAATTTAAAGTTATTCGTATTTAGTTTTTTAAAGAACGATTTTTACTGAAAGCAGGAACAGAAAAATTTATTTGGAACCTCTACAGGTAGATTTATACAAAACTTCTCAACTCCACATATATTACCGGGTATAACTTCTAGATCTTTGATCTTGAAAAGCATCTCTCTATAGTAAAAGCTCATAATATCCTTACAACATAATCTCCCTCAAAAAAAAAAAAATCCTTGACTGAAATAAAAATGATATTAACAAGAATATTTTACTGTCATGCTATTTGAAATATTTTGAATCAAACTTCAGTCTCAAAATCAGAGTCAGTAATGAACGATTTTTAATCCCTGAAAAAGCGGAAACTCAGTTAAATCCTTACGATAAATAACTGAGTCTTGAATTCAAACACAAATTTCTTAGTTAACAAAATTTGTTTTAAGAATTAGTTTAATGAATATAAAAAGTAGAATATTTGAAATCGCGCGTTTTTTTGCACCACACTTTATTGCAGCCTTAAAATGAAGACGAATCTTCGAAACAATAATACCTCAATATGGGAAATCATTTTAATCTAGAACTTCTGTTGCTGTTGCTGTTATTGTTTTTATTGTTGTCAGTAGTATTTCTTTAGTCTGGGAGCAGCAGTTATTGCTTCAACATAAAACTTCATTGCATCAACTGAATGCAATAAAATGCAATGTGGTCTGAGGCACGCAGTATAATCAAAATATTCTCACAAGTCTCGTAAATGTGTATATATGGATGTTTGTCTTCAATGCATTGAATTAAATACATACACACACATTCGACATATATGTAGGCGAGTGTACGTATGTCATTCTTGGATACAATACGCGGCATAATGTAAACAAAGTGACTTCTTGATGATGATGATGCTGCTGCTGAAGTCATACGGACAACGGCAACATTTCCTTAAGAGTTTGTCTTTATATGGCAAATGCATTCCCGTGAAAGCAATAAAATTTATAAAAAAATATAAATAAATTTGTAACCATGTATGTGCTCATATGATGTGTGTATAGCGTATAAAATTACAAGGCTTTCATGAAAAAAGAGGCTTTTTAAGAAGTTCGTATTACCGGATTGCACGAGCTAGAAGGATCAGTTAGACGCCACAATGTAGGACTAATATGTTGAGGTTCTGAAGAAAGCCAAAAATTAAGTTCTCAAGTCATCGCCGACATAAGTACAGAATTTTTTGAAGAAGTTTTAAGCAAAATAGACGAGCAAACTATAATCTTTGAAGTTAAATTCCTCTAACTTCTGATTGGCGTCCCAAAATACTACATTCACCACATCTAACAAATATTAAAGACAACTTACCCTATCCTTGTGTCATTAAAGGAATATTTAACAGAAATGCTGATATACTGCACAACATAGTCATTATTAAATCTTAAATGACTTTTGTCAAAAAGTTCTTCCAAAGAAGACATGAAAATGTTGAGACTAGGCTCCACAAATACTGCACATTTAAATAATTTTTAATGAATTAAACTGGACTTGCCATTGCAGGATGTTCTCTTTTTCATTGTGTTTTGTGTGGATTTCATGATTTCTTCGCATAGAAACTAATTTTATATAGTGTGTATATCCCAGTGGCAAATAGCTTTGCGCAGTAGTCGCAATTTATTTTTTCCTATGTACTTTTTATCATTATTGGTCAAAAAGCAAAATTATGTTTCCTTTTATGTAGTTTTATTTAATAAAAAGGAATTTGTTTTCAATCGATTCTTACATATTTGTCGAAGTAAATGTTAAATTAAAATTTTGCCAATTCGGAGTCGAAAAAATGCTTTAACGGATCCTTTGGAAGTAATAAAAATGGCATTCTTTACGAAAACCTTCCATTTTTTTTACTGGTCGTGTTTATGGGGACTACTGAAAAGTTTCATTTTAAAATACCCCTTAAAAGTTTAAAATCTGGAGTTTCGCTAATGTGCCCTGGAGCGTAAAATACAATCGAATAAATTTTCTTGTCAATACTTTAATACAAATATGTGGCAGATGTTTTTTCGTGCTGGTCACATTTAATTATTCATTTCAAAGTAAAAAATTCTCGACTCGTACTCGTAAAACAATGACAGTCATGATAAAGTAGATGAAACGAGATGACTGATGAGACAAGTCAACATAAAAAATTTCTAGCCTTTATTATTGTATTTCCAAAACGAAATATTCATTTTTTTAACTTGTTTTCATGACGCTGCGAATAACTTACATAGTACTGAACTAAAAATAAATCAATTTATTAAATTAAAGAACCGTTGCTGCGTTTAATTTAATAGAGAAAAATAATTGTTAAATTTCAAAAAGAAGAGAATAAAAAAAATTGCAGAAAATAAAAAGAAAATAATTTTTATTACTTTGTTTTGGTTTGTCTCTTACAAGTGTTAATATTGGAATCTAAAATGTTTTTGACCAAATATGTTCGCCGGACCATAAATATTTCTGCAACAAATAAAACACAATTGTACAGCCATTGTTGGCTGACGTTAAACAGAGGCGAAATGCAAGAAAATCAAATAAATAAAAAAACCGACATACAAACAATATATTCGGAAAGCAATTGAAAAACCCGCGACAGAAGAAGCAACAGCAGCCCAGCTTGAAGCAACAAATTCCCAAGTTGTTGCAATAAAAATGCAACTCACATGTGACAACGATTTGTACTTTAGCTCCTTTTATGGTGGAGCCTGTAATACCCTCATCACATCAACCGCAATAAAAATATATAAAAATCGTAATTTTTTTTTTTAATCTTTTTTCATTAAAGGTTGCCAAATATTATTACAAGCAGAATATTGTTTTTGACTAGATTGTAATTTAGGGATAAAAATTTTGAATAATTATTGTATTTTGAAATCTAATTTGCAAATAAAATTCGTAGTTAATCTAAATGAGAAATGTAATTTCTGTCCAATGAAAAAAATGGTAGTTGTTCTTAATGACATTTTCATTCCGTAAGTCCATTTTTTCGACTTGCTAGGATCCAATTGACAGTTTTTATTTAAAATAGAAAAATGTGTAAGAATCGATCTGAAAGTAGTCGTTTTTTTTATTAAATGAAATACTTGTTTCTTGAAATAGAAAGAAAAACATTATTCCAAACAATATTGATAAAACATACTCGAAAGAAAAAAATAAGTTGTGACTACTGGCGGATTTGTATGCTTTACAGATGTAAAGCCTAGTTCCAGTTATAAACAAACAATTCAAGTTTATCATGAATTTATTTTCTATGCATAAAAAATCAGAAAAATTTTACTTTTCTCCACCTAATAAGGATGGCTTCCGAATCGGTGAATAGGAATAGAAAAATAAAACATGCTACAATGAAAAGCCTGAGTTGATGTCATTGGAGATGATTTAAATTTGCACTACTACTGCAGGTATTTTTAAGTTTAACGTGTTGAATCTGAATTCAGAAAATAGGCAGCAAGAAAAGGACTTCTAAAGAAGTACATAAAATCCAGCACGTGCGATCCAGAAGTGGCAAATTCCATATAAATATCTCTGAATTAAATTAACATAAGCTTGTCATTGCATGTTGTTCTATTTGCTGGATCTGAAGCTTTGTCAAAGATGCAGTTCGGAAGTAGTGCGAATTGAATCATTTCTAACACAGGTTTGTCAATGCAAGAAGTTATATTGACGCTTTTTCGTTGTCCTAGAGGATATAGTCAGTACAATGGTAATAGTACATAATCTGTTATTTTTTCTGTTTATATTAATTTGAATTTAAGCAATACCTATATAATTTTTTTATAAAAAATAATTGTTCTCAGCAAGTATAGAATAACACAAGCTTGAGATTTTAGTATATGATTGAGTTAAGAATTTCTTCATAATGATAACACAGTGCAACACGAAAAAAAATAACCATATACGGACACCACTACGTGATAAAAGACTAAAAAAAAGACCCGTGTCTCCCAATTTTTCCCAAAGTCATGCACTTTTTTTTATGGGCCGCCAAAGATTTGGGGCCTCGGTATCATTTTCGCAAAAAAGTGATCATATTCTCGGGCTCATATCTTGCAAACCGTTCCCAATTTCGATTTACTCTCTGAGGCAAACATGTAGCTCTTGTCATAAAGAACAAAAATTGCGAACATATAAAATCAAAAAAACTTCTCCTTCCAGATAAAAATCGCAAAAAACTAAAAAAAATTCGATTTTTTAACGTTAGCATGTTAACATTAACAAAGCTGTCAAAAATTTTGTTAACATGCTAATGTTAAAAAATCGAATTTTTTTAAGTTTTTTGCGTCAGTCAGTGAGTCAATGATCCATATGTAGAGCGGATTATTTTGACTATTTCTAATGATTTCAACATAACCGTCTCATTGACGAATGTTCTCTTTTTTGAAGCATAACAACTCAATGAGAGGCCAGATTTAGTACATTGAGAAGAAATTTTTTTTATTGATTTTTTTTACCTAGAAAATAATTTTGTTCTAAATTTCGCTGGTATTCTAATTTCCCAACACAAGTCACAATTTGCTTCTTCGTTATTTAAAAATTATAATATCAATTATCTAAAAGAACATAAATGTAAATACGAAGAAATATAATTAATAACAAAAGTATTTTAACAAAGATGAGAATAGATTTTAAGCCATTTATTAACATATTATCAACTTTGGTTCCTAAGAAATTGAAAAGTGCACTAACATGAGTATTAGTGTACTTTGGAATCAATGAAAATGTATTCTTTGAAATTATTTTTTTCATATACTTTTCGTTTATAGAGTCTTATATATAAATTTAACTATTAATAAATATTGATATCTTCAATGCAAAATTTTTCATATTTAATTCCAGTCAGTTAATATAGTCTCCGTGTTTGGCTAAGATTTTCTTAAGAATGATTTTAAATTTTTCCCCTAGAATGGGAACTTTCATAAGAGTTCCGAATAAATTGTATGAAGATAGGGTTCATTCTAGCACGGGGTCTTTTTAGTTTAAATTATAATTCATTTTAATCTAATTATTTTCAATATTTCGATTATACACAGAATGGCATCAGCCAGAAAAACTTTTATTAAAAAACAAATTTTCTACGATTTATTTAGTTTAATTTAGTTCTTTTCAATATTTTGCCACAATATGCAAAAAAAAATTTATAAAAAATCGCTTCTCGACTGTTAATTTATTTCAATATAATTCTTAGCAATATTTTGCCACGATATGGGGTGGCATCGTTAGAAAAAAAACGTTTACTGAAAAAAAGTGTATTAATCAATTGCTACTCTCTTCATAATCTTTCATGAAAAATAAATCGTTTATATAAATAATAAATAATAAAAATTAACAATATTCAATGGAACAAAAAAAAAAGATTTGTATTTAAATGTTATAACCTTGAGCCCTAAAACGGATCTGATACTTAAATAAATTAAAAAAATATATATTAAAAAATCCACATAATGCCACTCGGTGTTGCGCTGAAATATTATAAAGACTCAAATTAACATAAATAATTTTTTAAATTAAAAATGACCAAGTGCTAGAGTAAATAATTTTTTCAGTAAATTAGAAAGGGTTGAATAAAGGACAGTATGACAATAAGACTGTATGTTTATAATCGTAATTATTTATATGGTGCTCATACCACAAAAAAAAACGTAATCGACATAATCTTAAATTTTGCACTTTTTCTTCGCAATCGATAACGCTTCATGACAAAAATTAGTTAATGCGCTTTATGACTAAAATTAAAAAAGTGACTATTAAAAGTGGAAACAGCAACTTTTGCCACAATCAAATTAATAATAGACCTTCAACTTAATGTCGAGAGCTTCTCCTGTAAAATTTTGTTCTAGTCACTTACGTTTTTTGCGCAGTTAAGGCTCATAATTTCTCTACTGTAACAGACTTACATCCGTTTTATGTAAGTGAAATAAACATCAAATTCCTTAACTTCTGATGTAATTGAAAAATTATTTCTTTAAAATAGAATTCCGTTCTTCTTTCATCGGGATGACAACACCTTCATAACTTGGCAACTCTGCTTTCAACTCCTACTTGATGTGCCTCTATTCAATTCGAATTCTAACTCTGCAGCACTAAATGCGTTTGCGATTGTGTATTGAAATCGATGAAATTGTAATGCGGACGCTGACTAAAACTCTAAAGCTGGATTCGTAAAATCTCTTACCATCTTCTCGTCCTTTTGAAAGCCATAGGAAAATAAAACACGTAAAAAAGAGAGAAAACTTAACAATGATTAAATAACGTTACCAAAGATGTCTTCTTTTGTTTATTTTAACATTTGAAATAAAAAATAAACTTAAGATCTGTAATGTCAACTCAGATTTCTTGTTGCTGCTGTGATTGCTGCTTTTTTTTTAAATGGTTTATTTAGATTTCTATATTGAATTGTTCGTACAAGACTTTATTTGTGCCCGCTTTATTTGTTTGTTTTTTGTTCTTTCCCTTCTTTATTCTGGTATGGATTTCTCTCCCTTCTGTATTCCGCATTGCTCTGGTCAATTTGTGTTGGAATTTTGAAATTCTCATCTTGTAGAAATTTTGTATTGAAATCAATTGCAATAAAAATAAAATTCATGTTTGCTTTTGCTGCTGTTGTTGCGGTCAACAGCAAATACCCATTTTTGGTAACACAATTTTTATTGCTGCTAAATTGTACGCAATCGATTACATGGTAGAGATTCTTATACTTTCCTGTTTTGCTCTTACCATTTCTTTGGTTGATTGTGTGTGTGTGTGTGATTTTATTATTTTGTATATTGAGGTTTTTTTGGCAACAATCTTTATGTAGAACACAGGAGTTAATGAAAGAAATGTTTTCATTCTAGTGTGTGTGTATGTCCTTTTTTGAAGAAAATTAAATGGAACAATTTTCACTCTTTGGCAAATTAAATAAGAATTTCAATTAAAATTTTAATCTGTTTAAAAATAAAATGCATTTATGTAGAGTTTTAAAATTCATTAATTTCTTGTGTTTGGCTCCGCGAAAATTTAACAAAATATTTCCTTTGTATGTAAACAGTAAGAATTTAAAGATCATAGCCTGATTTTAAAAGAAGTAACGAAATTAATTTGAATTTTGTAAAATAGATATACATATCGAGCCTTTGGTGCAATACCGTAGTAACTCAAAATTTGAATTTTTTAAGGTTATATTACGAAATTATTCGCCTTGCCGTTTTTTATATTCTGTAAAAGTTTCATAAAAATATTTTGTATACTCAGCTCTTGAGAAAAGAAACAAATTTTCTTTGACCATTAAGTTGTGTGTAAATTCAAAACTTTAAACTCAATTTCTGCAAAACAAACAATATTTTTGGAATTATTGCGTTATTACAGCAAAGGCCCGATATGTATATATGCGTATGCGGGCCGTCAAACCCGATTTTTGGCAAAAATTCGACTTGAGCGACCTCTAAACCTTTTCCGAAAAATCTGAAAAAATCTCAAAAATACCTCACTCCATAAGCTTTCAAATTATGCTTGATCCCCAAAAAAATTTTGTTTTGGGACAACCTAATGTATATATGCGTATACATATGTACTAGTATGTATGTATGTGTATATATGAAAATATGAAACGATATTTTGTATGATATCACTGACTATGTATGCATAAAGATTGCATCAAATGTAACACAATATGGCAACAGTTTCCAGTATTTATCAATTCCAACATTAAAATCATAATGGAAGTCACAGATGTTACAACGCGAGGTTGCAAGGTGATTGTTTTATTTGTATGAAATTTCTTCTTAGTTGTATATAGAGATTGTAAGATTTGTGGTTATGTCGTTTAAGATTTTTTGCACATTATTTTCTTAATGAACTCATAGCGGGAAACATTAAGCGTGAATTTGATTTGTGGAAAATAAATTTTAAGAAATGGCAAATGAATTTGGGGTGTGTGCTTTCATTGAATTTTATAAAAGAATTTCACAAATCTGTATATTTATTGTTGAATTTATTGGAATAGATATTATAATCATTACTCAAGTTAGGCTCTAAAATAATTACTTCCAAAACTTATTATTTGTTGTTATTTTAGCCGGGTGTATGTCTGCATTTCAATGGCGCAAGCCAAATCATCAGTACTCATTGGTCGAATCTTGTTTGAAAAGCATTAAAACTCACAAACTTATACAAAAATCAACAGATATTATATGAGAATTCTACAGAATTCAATCATATTTTTCTACTAAGTTTCTACAGTTTGAGAAAACTTTTATTCAACACAACAAAAAATTATAATTGAGTTGAATAATTTAATTTTTTTCATACCGCCGTTTGAGTGATAATGAATGCGTCCATGAAGTAAAATGAAAAAACATAATTTTTAATAACAATATTCGTTAAATTCATTATTCAGAATATTCTCCAAAATAATTATTTAAAAATTATAATGGTGATATTCTCAGAAAAATAATTATATATCAGGTTGAATGCTGTGAATTCAGTTGATGATATCTGCTGATGATTTGGTTAGTCCCAATGAAATATCGATATATAGACATCTAAGCTCACAACTGATAATGAATGTTCGAAATACTAATTTTTTAAATGAACTTTATAAATAATATCTCTATATTTTTTAATCTTTTTGTAACAGTTTTGATTAAAATATTATTTAAGCTCAAGGTTTTACTTAGTGGTTAAAGAAATTTATTTGAAATTATCGATATTTCGACACTCATTGAAAAACAGCAATTATCGATATTTCAATACCCATTGATATTATCTGAAGGAAAAATTTAATTTTCCTGTAGATGATACTCAATGAAATTGTTTAACCACTAAATAAGACCTGGAGCTTAAATAATATTTCAATAAAAATTTAACTTTATAAACATTTTCATGACTAAAACCTCTATAAAAACAAAAGGATTCTAAATTATAATCGATAACACTTACTCAATTTTTTTTTTGCAAATGATAACAGTCGTATTTTCCGGTCTTAGGTATCAAAGTGATCATCGAAATCTTTCATTCTGCCGGATAGTGTTGAAGATGCAAGATAGCATTTTCTTTTCTATACTAGGCAATACTACGAGCATTTTATTTACTAATTTGACCAGCAGCTGGGGCCTTATTTAAGTTCAGGCTGGCAATAGAATTTTTTAATCCCACGATTATCAAATCATAATAGAATTTCCGTAAATGGTTAAGAAAAAGAAGGCTTTCTTTTGAGTCATCTGGTTGCCTGCCATAGTGAATAATCTCCTTGTGGTGCTTTATCTAGTTTCCGTAGGCATTGCCGAGCGATTCGATTTTCTTAAAAGTTTTTGAGCTCTTTAGCCTCGTTGAGGGGACCTCTATCTATTCTAGTCCTAATAAATATTAAATTTTTTATCACATAATACGAAATAATTTATTTAGTCCTTAAAATTTCTTGAACGAATTGTAACAAAATAAACCAACGCCTTTTTCTCCCTCTTAAATAATTCAATGAGATTATAATATCGTTGCTTAAAGATAAAAGTGCAATGTTCTTCTCTATCTTTCTTACGGCTGAATTAAAAGTTGTGCGGCAAATGTTTCCTTGTGTGAATCAGTTGTTAGAGTATTCTAAATTCGCTTTTCTTCTCTTTGCTATTTTCTAGGAAGAAGAAAACGCTATAAGATTAATAGAATTTTAGCGCACAGTTGACTAGGGTGTAATCTTGCACATGAGGA
Organism: Germaria angustata; assembly: GCA_963681545.1. Taxonomy (NCBI): domain Eukaryota; kingdom Metazoa; phylum Arthropoda; class Insecta; order Diptera; family Tachinidae; genus Germaria; species Germaria angustata. Next base: position 57,437,682 of record OY813001.1, on the reverse strand, counting down.
CTCCAAAGCCGCTAGGATAGTGGCTTAAATATCCCTCCGGGTATCACCTATTAATATCTTCGCACCAGATCGCTAGAAAAATATTACAAAAATGTATATAACTGACATTCGTAGACTAGTAGGTAGTGTACTAGACTCGTCGTGTGAAGATCCCAGGTTCGAATCCTGCCGCAGAACTCTGGCAGTTTATGTTTGATAATTAAAGCAGCACACAACAAGCCTTCACTGGCTTAAGTGTATGTCGTATGACATGGGCTATCACACCCCTCCAATCAACCTAACCTAACCTAACTAACCTAAGTGAAGGTTATGGTCCAGTGTGAGGTTTTGGTCAGTTTTAGCCATTTAATAGAGCCACTTGCCGTGTAGCTTGTTGAGAAACTTCGAGGTTCTGAGCTTATAGGGGCAAAATTTCTAGTGAGTGATTGGATTTCGGACATCAAACTGTCAACTGATAGGTGACGACTGAATTACTTTAGGGACAAATAGACCACTGGTGGTGGACCGGCTGGTTAGTAGTGCTGGGTAAGATTGCTGCTAATTAACTACGTAAACGACCGCTTATCATATGGGAAAGACTTCGATATAAAAGCAAGTTATCCAATGTATTGTTGATGAGTTATAAATAGTTTCATCATTTTAAAAAAGATGCCCTCCTCTATTGTGTCAAGGAACTAGTTTTAAAGCGTTAATTTGAATTACTCAGAATCAGTGAATGCTAAAGCTTTCAGTGCGTGGTTACTAAAAGTATCTAGTGACATTTTTTCAAGACAAGATAGAAAAAAGGGACATTGGTATTCATTCATAAGCGCAGGCGCATTAAACAGGATAAGAGTAGAGAGTGAGTGGCGATAGTTCCTGGCGTTTCAAGCTGGATTTGTAATTGTTTGAGGAAAGATTTAATCGTTCTAATTCTCATTAAATTGACCACCAGCCACCGAGCAACTACTCAACTAGGAGTGAAACTATTATCAAAAAAATCCGCCTGGGTGAAATACTCTTCAAGTAGAAAGCTACATGTTTTAATGAAACAAGTATCCTTTAAAATTATTCTCTCACCGACGACGAAATGTCATGGAGTGTCGGCATATATATGTTAATATACATTTTTGGAGGTCCTTGACGGCCTATATTTCTCTTTCTCTACAATGCAATAGTGCCATTTTCTCCACTCCTTTTAAACAAGATACAAAGAAAAGCAGTAGCAAGAAAAATATCAATCAGCAGTATAAATTTGAATTAAAAACATAATAAACATTTGTTTTTACTTCAAATTTATACTGTATATTACAACAAAAATCAAATATTCCAACACATTCTTCTCCTGACAGTGATGATGAAGAAAATGCCAAATAACGGCCTGTAGTAGCAAAAAAAAAAGATTACAAAATAACTGAAAGAAAATGTCACCCAAGCACAACTGTGTTAATGGAGAGAATTTTATTTCGTTTTTTTGTGATTTTTTGTGAGTCCTTTTTTGGCAACAAATTATCTGAAACTACACAACGGAAGAACGACACAGTGAGATGTGACAATAGAGAGACAACGTCTAACAGACTGATATGTTACAGTATTTTCTTGCTTGACGTATAGACTTACAAATTACTGTATATTTGTTTTAAATGCCATACAATTGTCCTGCAAAAAAGTTTAATTTCGGGATATTCAAATTATTTTATATCAGTCAAAATATCAGTCAAAATATTGTTTTCATATGAAGAAAATACAAGGGCGGTATATAATTCTGTTGCTTTTTTGTACTCCCAGCCCATTAACTTTAATTTTTACACAGCTCCTTTTTGAGCCAGATGAGTCTATTAATTTGCTTTTGGCAGCTATTAGGAGCAGACACCCTCAACAATTTTCACTAAAATGGCAAAAAGTGAATTTCATGTGCTGATCACACAATATATTTTTTAGGTAAACGAACCAACCAACTGTACAAGGCTCTGGTATGGTGGAGGAAGACTGTGCAACGGACAGCTATATCGAGACTGTGTAGGTTACAAAGACTTGCATACCTATGCGTCACAGTGGCCATGAAATCAACCCCAACGTTGGGTACAGTAGCTCTTTTGAACCTTGCACGGCTTGCTTGGCTATACAATAGGAGGCAGCTATAAGGACAATCTCTATCTACGGGAAGGAGGACCTTAGGGTGGGCAACCTTACTGATCATCTGGATATCCTCAGTGGAATTTGGGACATACTTGATATGTCTCAAGCGGGCGACCATATGGACCCGGTATACTGTTTCGACAGGAAATACAGGGTCCTCTTCCCTACAAGGGAAGAATGGTGCACAAACCCACGATGGCTAATAGATGGATCGCAAATGTGGTACACGGACGGTTCAAAGCCGCTCCAAGGATTTGGGGCGGGAATACTGGGGCCTAGCCTAGTTGAGCAGGGATGCGACAATTTTCCAGGCGAACTTTACGCGATACTGGAAACTGTGGGAATCCTGTCTGAGAGAGGACACAGGGGAATACGGGTTAAGTTATTCTCGGACAGCCAATCGGTTCTTAAGGCCCTGAGCGGCTGTACGTACAGGTCCAGATTATTACTGGAATGCCACAGCAGGCTCAATGAGCTGGTGACTCAAAATCGGATTACTCTGATATGGGTACCAGGACATCAGGGGCATGCCGGGAATGAGATGGCGCACATATGTGCGGAAAGAGGGGCTGAGGGGAACTTTATTGGACCCAACCCCTTTTTTGGGTTCAACAAAAGACTCCTTAAGTCCAGGATTGCACAACATTGGAATGCCATAAAAGGGTTAGGTCACTCCAAGAAATTTCTACGCTTTGACGCTGGGAGGGTGGATCTAGCTCTAAGACTGGACAGGAAAAGCCTACGGATGCTGGTAGAGGCGCTCACAGGCCATTACACCTGCAAAGCCAACCTATCTTATCTGACACGGACATCTGCAGATTTTGCGGTGAGGAGGGAGAGTCGATGGAAGACACAAATTGTAGGGCATTGTGCCACAGAAGACACAGGACTCTACGTGCATATACGCTGAGTGAAGAGGATCTGATAATGCTCCCATTTAAGGAGCTGATCCTATTTGCGAAAGTATTGAACGGCTAGGGACAGGGGAAGCACAATAGATCAACAATGATCGCAGTGGAAAAGGCCATCCTGGGCCAAACCTCCATTACATTACATTACATTACATTAAGTAAACGAAACCATTATCGAAATCAAAGGAAGGCTTGAGGAGTCTACACCATAAACTTCTGATGATTGAAAATTTATTTACTGAACCTTTTATCTATTCTGGTATTCTTTGGGCGTCTTCTTCAGGAAAAAAATTAAAAAGAATAATTAAATTAGTTAATTAAAAAATTAAAAATTTAAAAAATTAAATTAATTAATTTAAAAAAATTTCTTGAAGAAGCCAAAGAGGCGTCGAAGTATTGAAATAAAATAAATTTGTGTTTTACAAAAAGCTCTAAAGCTCGTTTATAAAATTAAAGTTAAACAATTATATTCTGTCTTCCGGAAATTTCACCAAAATTACAAGACAGACATTTTATCACATCAGAAGTACTGTGTTCTTACCACTGTGTCATCAATACTCCTTGCACAGTTTTGAAGGTCATATCTTGAAAGAATACCTTCTCATCTCCCGATAGTAACAATATCTCTAGACTTGGCGACTGGCAGGCATTGTTTGAACCTGAGGCTTTTCACGTAGCTTCTGGGAGGTACATAAGATACACATGGCTTTCCATATTCTCCGCAAATGCCCGGTAAGACATTTTTCGAAACAAAAAATTGTGGGCGAGCATATAATAGATGACCTCTCGGAGTGGTAAGAGAATGGTCTATCAGATATATCAATACTACGGTAGATTTAAGATTTATTGCCGTTTAAGAGATCCAGTCTTGGGTCCAATTAGTAGTATTTAATGAAAAAAAAAATCATTTGATTCTACTTAATCAATCTTCTTTTTTTTGAAAGCAGGCATGTAAAGCAACCAAAAAACCATGAATATTTTTATTTCCACAAAAATTCAGCCAAATTATTGTAAAACTTAAAAAGTTCTATATCTATTAATATTTTTTGATAAAACATCTCTTTGTTATTATACTCTGGATGTCTGGGCGTATAATTAATATTATAATATTATTTTTCATAGGACATCATACATATTTACTGCCTGGCCCACGATGTCGAACGACATCGTTCGCGTGCTTAAATACATTCAAACCAAAAACATTTTAAAATTTGTTGCTGTTTCAAACGTATTTATGTAAGCGAACGATGTCGTTCGACATCGTGGGCCAGGCAGTAAATTTATCATACTTCTTAATTTATTTTTAGTATAAACTTTTCTGCATTATATAAGTCTAGTTTCCATTGATCGTGTATAGGGTAATCATCTATAATACTAAAAACCTCGAACTAAAAATTCACTAAAATACAGTCTTCAACAGCCAACCTCCCATAAACAACATGCTGGAAGAGTTCAACTTATACATTGCAAGAATGCTTACTCACACACGCATACACATACGGGCTTTAATGCCAACATTTTATAATGTAGATATGGTACATGATGTAACTGCTTCTGCTTTTCATTTTGTTGCTGTTTGTTACTTTTTCCACACAAAAACAAAGAACAAAAAAATCAAATGTGATGCGTTGTAATGCGTTCTATGCACTATGAATGAAAATGTTTATGTATCCTTGTGATTTTTTCTTCCTTTCTTGTTTGTTTGCCAAAGAAGAGCAAGAAAACAAATTCTCTAAAAAAATAGAAAAAATAAGACAAATGAAAAAATTCCACAGCATACAATAATGTTGCACTGCGACATGTCTGGCAACGTGAAATAAGAAATGAAAGGAAACAAAAAATCCTGAGTAACGAAGAAAGCCTGTTAAAAGTGGAAAAATTAAAATAAAAAATAATATAGGAAAAAGAAAAACATTAACTTAAATGTTAACGTTGTGGAAACCTCGAATTATTACACGCGAATGCATTTTAGTTACGTTTCATACTGGTTTAAACACACTCCCACACACACACAAACACTAACACTTTCTGTAAATGTTTATACACACAATATATTTTCATTTGTTTCCACAACATATTTTTAGGACTTTCACAAGGTTTCACAAGGTGCTGAGTTAAATTTGATTAAAAAAACAGTGTAATAAAAAAAGGAATTCAAACTAAGGAAATCTAGACAACAAACAAACATGTTAATCACGTCCGTGAATGCTGTCACTCGTGGCCTTAAAACACGATGATTTATGAGGCCTATATATAAATTTGAGGAATTTGTTTTTTATCAGAGATTACAGATTTAAAATGGAAAAAATCGACTAATACATTTGCCTTTTGAAGGTAAACCTTGATACTTCATTTTTACTCTCATCTTATTTTTATTTCTTGAATGTTCAAGAGATGGCTTTTTGACGATAGCTTAAAGGGAAATTTTCTTAACATTTAGATCCTTATTTATTATCAAAGAAGGATCTATAAAATCTCTATATTTTACTAAAAATTTCTCATAATTTGAGCAATCTGCCCAATATGTATTTAATGTTTTATTATTAAAACACCTCACGAACGTGGAGTTATTGTTATTGCTGCTGATATCGCTGCTGTTGCCGAAAGGCTTCAGAATCCTCAAACATTAACGATACGACGATGCATATAATTTGGCCCAGCTGAAGTTCGTTGAGGTGAAGTATTTAAAAATGTTAAAAATTTTCACGAATTGTTACCTGCTGACCGTCATAAATGTCAATGCCCAGTAACATTTTGTGTCATCTGCAAAATTGGTTACCAATTCAAATTGTGATACTACTTTTGCGCCACCTTGTACTACTACAAATGATAAGTTATTTGCAATATTTTGACAGGGCCTTTGAAATTCAAAACTGAGTAAATGCTCTTACTAGGCCATACCATATACTCGAACGTTTAAATAGTTACGATTTACGTTACGTCTAATGGTTACGTCTAATGGTTACTTCCAAATGGATACGATATAATATAAGAAGTCATTGTCTTTTTATACATCCACTATTGCTTTTCAAAACATAAACTACTTTATATTCGAAAGCTCTTACAAACATGTTACCAATTAGAAAAATGTTCCTATAGTTAAAAAAATATTAACATTAATACTATATATTTTATAATTTTACAAAACTTATATATTTTAAATTTTCTAAATTCGCTTGCTAATTTATTGAGTTAAGAATATTCTAGAATGTGAGACTGAAATATTCGCACAGCAAATTTAGCCAAAATATACTTTGATGCGTGTGTGAACATACAGAAAGGCAGACGAATGGACAAACATACTAAACCTCCCAAAAGTTGTTATTGCTGCTCTAAATCGAATACCGTATACCACATTACAATATTTGAAAAATGAAATGTCCGAAGTAGCGAACTAGTCACTAGCTCGAATAAAAGTATTAACCTTTTAACCAACACTTTTCTTAAAGCGATTTCGGTTTGAACCGAATTCCCAAAGAACCTCTTATTGCCTTAGCACAAGATAAAACTCTGGTCAACTTTGAAAATAAAAATCTTACAAATATTGGTTTCGGTGTAGTTTAAAGCAGCAGCAAAATCAGATGGCTTTAAAGGACGCTATTCCATGCCTCAATACATTCACATACAAAAATCCTACCCCAAGCTGAATGTTTGTAATGTTTGGAATGTCACTTCTCTGGTTCTCATTAAATAAGACTTCGCTCTGGACATAAACAATAAGTTGGTTTCCATATTATCAAAGGAAGTAGAAAAAATTTTCGATAAAAAAATAGCATTACGTCTATGGTCACAATATTCTTCAGGACTACATTCCCGCCAAAATGGGATCATTTGATTCTATTGGATTGCTTTTCATGTCTATGAAGCGAGCAGCGAGCAACATCCATGACCATATTTAAGTTTTCCACGTAAAAGATTGTACGTTTTCATTGCTGCCTTCAAAAAAATCTTGCATTCTTGGGAAATACTTCTCCGATCAAAGTTCAAATTGGCCCATGGAAATGCCGCCCTTAATTGCTGCAATTCTCTTTTAATCATGTGTCGACATACATGATACAACATCTTAATAAAATTAAATAAAAAGTGGAAAAGGAACATGAAAAAGTACAAAGTTGTTTTATAATTAAATTTGCTAAGATTAAAATATGAGACCATTTAAAATTAAATTAATTAACGTCACTTCTTCTGTGTGTACGAGAATGGAATGGCTTTAGTTTTATTTCTATTAGACTTGAGGTTTTATCTGCTCCTCTCTAGCGTTGATGTGTTGTTTAAACGTTGAGGAAGAACTTTATTTCATTTTTTGCATTATATCCTCGTTGACATTTTCATGAGCAGTTGGTTTGTTGTAGTAGTTGTGGTTGTTAAGTGGGTTCGTTAACCCTATAAATATGTTACAATTTTTATAATCAATAAAATAATGTGTATTAAAATCTATTGCTTTTGCATGTAACGAGCGAGTACATAAACTCTCTGCCACTTCAGCTACAACACACTGACATTGTAACTCCTTTTGTCTAACCGACTGAATCACTGTAAGTCGTGTTCTTCTTTTTCTACTAACGTCGTCTAGCTGCCTGTCTGTCTGTCAATAGATGAAGAACAAAATGTAGAAAGACAGAGACTTGTGTAACGAACAATTTTCATTACTTGTGTACAATTTTCATCATCTACATAAGTACATATACAATTTTTTACTGTGTATTTATATAGATTTCTATGTACTCCATGTGGAAATGTGTTATATTGTATGTTGGTTTGCATATTACCGTTGTTTGTAATTTTAATATTTATTTAAATATATTTTTCATGATAATCGTTATCAAAGGAAATTTGTTGCGACGTATTATCATGAATTTTTTTTTTCTGGCCTTTTTCCCACAGTGCTTGCCACATTATTTTTTCGGCAGCGATTGTCAATTAAATTTGACATGTGAATTAAAGATTAGGGTTACCAGATAAAACTTTCGTCATTTTAAATGATATTATGGGCGGTCATGAAAAATTAAAAGAAAGTATTAGTAAAACTTTGATTTTATTACTATAAAAATTGCTTTAAAAAAATTTTTTAATAGATGAATATAGTTTGATATAAATCGCATCAAATTGCCAAGCATGGTCGTTATCCTTTTCTAGATTTTATGTTCTTAGTGTAATTATTAATGTTATTTCATTTGAAGAGATTCAGAAAGTAAAGACCTATAAAATAGTAAATATGAGAGATATTTTATTGTTAGTTTTTAATATCAAAATACTACAATTAATATTTTTCAAAAATAACAAGCTTGTGTCAACTGATTCTGGTAAAGGGGACAAAGAAAATATATATACTTGTGTCGGCCTTTCGAAAGCTCACTCCTGCTAAAGTTCTTCCTCTTGTGATTCGTGTTAAAAATATTGCAACATTTACATTTTAGGATAAGATATATTTAGGAATTTGATGCAAATCATAGAATATTTTTGTGAAACATTTTGGCTCTCTAATTCTTGGTGATATGTTGTTTTTATCGCTATTAAGCAGCGTACAGCGGGTGAATTCATCCTACAAAAGTATTTGTCATAAAGTTCTCCTCTGGGCCATTGAATACATCTGAACTCGAAATTCAAAACTTAAAATGTGTTTAGTGGTTAACATCCTAATTATTCGCAATTGTAAAATAAATTTTAAACTTTGCATTATAAGTATAAGGCTTATTCGTCAGTTTAATGTAAAACACTGCGAGGAACGTTTTTGTGGAACATTTTAACCCTCTAACCCTGAATTTTAAACCCCCAATTTTTCGCAGTGTGAGTATTTTTTTAACTCCTTTTGGAAAAAGGAGCAAGGAAATTAATATAGCGGGATAAAATATTCTAACACTAAGACTAAAATTTCAACTTTAAGGCCAAAACTAAATCAAATCTTTAAATGTTTTAAGGGTTAATTTCGTATTTAATAAAAGTTCCTCTGCATTATGGTTATAAGATGTGTTCAGCAATTGTATGTAAAACACTACAAGGAATGTTTTAATCCTCTAACCCTGCATTTTAATAACCAAGGAGTCCTCTACAAACCCTTTCGTGAACATGAGCAGGAAATGGAGCAAAAACTCCGCTTAAACAGAGATATAGCGGATCAAAAACATATTTCCTACGAAATTCTACTAGAAGTATTTAAGTACAAAAAAGCTTAAATTCAACTTGAAGTCCTGAAATAAGTGTGAACTTAAAATCAGTTTCTGACTAAAATTGGTGGTAAAATGCAACACAAAAGCGAGCTTTAGAAGGATGTTTGTATAAGAAAATTTTCTGAGCATAATTTTACCATAAATCATCATACAAAACAAATCTAAACGTATAATATTAATTAACAAAATCTTGTGAGCAAATTTATTAGTACTTTCAATAGCACTTCGGCAGTAGGTAGTTTCAAATAAATAATATTAGGTGTAACCAATAATGAAAAAGTAACGAAAAACTTAGTGGAACTCTAGAAAGCAACATTATCCATATGAAAAACTTATCCATCAATCTTTGATATTTGTGGGAAACTTTCAACATAAAAAGAAACCCTTAATAATAACAAAATACATGCTAGATATCTGAATACCATGTTGCTAATAGAGTATATTTTTTATATGAATAAAAGAAGTATTTTATTTTAAATCAGCTGAACGATTAATTTTTATTCGCTTGGTAACTCATAAATTCATGATACAAAGTCCATTCAGCTATATCGCATAAAATGCTGATATACTCATTTAAATAAACCAGCAACTACAAAATACTTCAATGATCTTTTAATAATCAGTCTCTTTAAAATTAAAAGCACTTAAGTGCGGTCCTCTTACTGAGCGTTAAGCGCTAAATACCAAAACATGTATACATAAGTCAACCTTCTAAGCCGGTGCTACAAAACCTAGACGCTACAAACAATCACTCAGTCTTAAAAAAATCAGCACAACTAAAGACAACTGATAACAACGACACACCTACAAATAAACATTTTAATACAAGACAAAGACAAAAAAATTTATAAAGAAAACTAAAAATGTTAACAAAAACCATAAAATATTTATTAAAAAATACTCGTAAAAACAATTCTATACAAAATATCTTTATATTGCTGAAACGCTCCATAAGCGCGTGTGTAGAAAATGATAAATTTGTTGTAGTTCAAGAGGAAAATGATGTGGATAAGAAGTTAAATCCATTAGGGGAATCATTAAAATTTCCCGCTGTTTGGCTACGTGATAATTGTTATTGCGAACAGTGCTTCCATTCCGTTTCCAAATCCCGTAAACACGACTGGAATAAATTTGATGTGAAGGTTAAAGTTGAAAAACTGCAAGTGAGTTGGAAATAATTGCGTCCTTTTACGGTATGGCCAGTGAATATGAATATTTGATGCAATAATCGTTACCACCAAATGGACATAAACACACTCTCCGTTTATTTCTATTCGCATTATTTCTCTAAATATCATCTTCTAAGATGTTTTCCAATATAGGGCAACTGGAAAATCTATTGTTTACTATTCATTAATTGAACGTTGCACCATGACTGAATAGGACACTTAAACAATAACACTCTTTTTCACAACGAGTGCTCAATGATACGAACATTTCATTCTTTGCTGCAAAGTTTTAGATAAAATTTTTTTCCATTTTGTGAGAAGACACCAACCCACGTGGTTAGAACTAAGAGGAGGTCATCCCTAACGCGAATAAAAGGTAAAAAAATTTTCTGTGTGAACTATTTTCCCACGAACCAATATTGTCAAAAATTCAACAAAATAGTACACAACGACAACAACAATACAAAATTGCCCATCGAAATTATGGGATCATTGCCGTGAACATGTAGTAAGCATTATTATTTATTTATTAATTTAAATTAGGAATTCCATTATTAACTCGGCTTAACGAATATAGCGACAAGGACCTTAATTTTATGTTTTAATGAAGCATACCAGAATCTTAGATGGGACTCGAACCCACAACCGCCGCACTGATAAGCTAGAACACCACCACATGCACAGAATGGCTCTGAAAATTACCAAAACTACTTTTAGGAACGAGTTGCCGGGCTCGAAACTCACAACATGTTTAAGATCTTCCACACTGCATTTCGGGTTAAAGCGACAGACAAAGCGTACTACCCGAAGTGGCATTACGAAAAAATTTTGTGCTGAAATTGCGTTGCGATAGATGGATATGACGCTAAAGATATATTAAGCTGCACCGACCACCGACTACAATTTATAATATAACCGACTCACTTGGGTCCACTTTGGTCTGTCGATTGATAAATAAAATAGTTTATTCCTTTGTACTCGTAGTTCGACATATCTGCCGACTCGGAGTTAATTTCGATGCACCTATGAGCAATTATTTTGATTAATTCAAATGGGTGGTAAGAGGGGAGGTGTTAAAATAAATTTTGCCCTTAGTAGAGTAATGATTCTAATCAACGAAAGCAAAATTTTTTATAGAAATTTTAAGTCGCTCGCAAGCCGACATACTTTGCCGCAGCATGTTTGGTAGACGATGGAGGCGTAAATAATATTTCTTTTAAGAATGAGTTCCCTTGTAGGATAGAAGTTAGTGTGCTAAACTAGTAGTCGGAGGGTCATATATTCGACTCTTGCCAAAGATTCTGGGTGTTAGCGAAGGTAAACTAAATAGCTTTGCAGTTTCTATTTATTTACCATTTTGTTTTTCAATTACACTCATACATAGACCTGTCAAAGGAGTGCCAAGATACCCCGCGAATAAATCTTTCTCGGGAAGTTTTTAAATCTTGGAAGTTCTCCTACACAACTTTCTTCATAGTTAAAGCGTTTCCTCTTACATACAAGCGACATCATACTATCAACTGATTACCAAAACGCACGACTTTGCCTTCCTTGTGTGATTAATTTAAGAATATGCCATTTATGTCATTATAAAAAAATTGGTTTGTCAATAACTCTTAACACAGATTATTTTTTTCCATCTCGGCGTGAAGCGCCCCCTATTAAAAAACTAAATTTGCATGTTCCATAAATAGTGATACCGTTTATTTCATTAAATATTTAATCAGACTGGCCTTAAATTATTTTAAATTTTCACGATTAAAATAATTTAATTTTTATTTGCATAGACAAATGACGAGACAAAACAGCTAATCATCGTTTGGAGTGATAAACATCATTCTGTATACGATTTGAAATGGTTACAGGAACGTTCTTTCAACGACAAGAGACGTGAACAATATTTAAACGAAATCTATCGCGCAAAGCCTACTCATTGGGAGGGCTCGAAATTCCCGGAAATTTGTGAAATTTTGGAATTTAAAGATGTTATAAATAATGATGGTGGTAATTACATGAAATATTTTCTTAGTTCCTTTTGAAAGTAAACCTTTTTGGACTCATTTGGCTAAAAATTATTATAGATTAAAAAAATTTTTTTTAATTATTCCATATCAGTAATTCTTGTCAATGACTGTTTTTTTTTTTGTAATTTTCCAAAAGTAATGTTTCCTTAATTCAATCAATTGTTAGTTTGACATTTCGATCACTTAGAAATAGTTCAAATTGGAGACCAGTTTCAATATGTTTTTACTAATTATTGGCTTTGCTTGGAAGAAATAGGAAAAAATAACCAAAGATTTTATTATTATTATTATTATTTTTTTTTTTTTCAAATTAACTCCAACTTATTCTGATAAGCGAATCATTTTCTGTTAATATGTTGTGTAGATACCATGTTAAAGAGTATCATGCACTAGCAACTATTTATAGGCATAATAAGGACCATCTGGCTGAGAGCCCTGTCTCTTGCAGATCTAACCACCCAAAAATTGTTCTTCATATGAAATTACAAAGAGTGAGGAGTAAATAATTCTCCATTACCGAAGTAGACATAACCGTAGGCTGGTTAGTAGCACCATATGAGAATTTAGAACAAAATCAGAACATGGACATGAACCCGGTTTGTGACTTGGTTTATATGCGCTTTGAAAAGGCGCGAAATTATAGCTTAATGGAAATCATATTGAGAACATTGTAGATATCAAAATCAAATAAACTCACATAATATTTTCCCCTATATATTTAAATAATACACATAAAAAATTGATGTGGATTGTAGTGGCGCCCGATAATAACGTTGAATGTGCTGATATTTAGATTGAAACTTAATTTCAATTATCTTTGTCTATGTTCTTCTTAATTGTTTTTCAATTAGACCAAAGAAAACAATACATTCAAAATAAATTAAAAACACCAAATCTGAAAATTCAGGCCGCAAAAAAATATATGTGGGCTTCTTAGAAGTTATGCGACAAAATAATAGATCAATTTCTTCAATTACAAAAAACTGTACAATTGATTAAAGTGATTCATAGCAATAAAAAGTTCACATTCATTTTATGGTATACTTCCTTGGGAAAGCGATAGGTAGAACAGATAGGATAGGTGGTGAGATAAGAGAGATTAATTTAATTTTATAAAACACATTTTAGTAAAAAATCAGTCCTTGGTCAAAAGTTCTAAGTTAAAGACTTCAATCTTTATATCTATAATAAGAAATTTACTTCCTGTCATACATAGTTTTCCTTTGAATTCTTCATAAAGAATTTTTATAACATTGTAGCCCTACAAAGATGGATCGAAGCATTAACAGTATATGGTGTGGTCATGATAAAGAATTCACCCATCGAAAAGTCTGTGGTACGTCAATTAGCAGAACGTGTTGGCTTCATACGACGAACAACTTATGGGTAATTACAAAATAAACAAAAAGCAATTTAAAAAATATTTCGCTATAAAATTCCTATAAATTCAAATTAATTTTTTCCATCTCCTATGCATCCCAGCGAGGAATTTATTGTTCAATCAAAACCGGGTGCAAAAAATGTCGCCTACCTTTCGGATCCTTTGCCACTACACACAGATTTACCTTATTATGAGTACAAGCCGAGTTGTAATATTTTACACTGCATGGTGCAATCAAAATCACAAGGTGGCAGCAATTTACTAGTTGATGCTTTTCACATTGCCGATCGTTTGAGACAAGAACATCCAGAGGATTATAAGATTTTGACACAAACGTTGGTGGACTGGAATGACATTGGCAGTGAAGATGGTAAACAGTTTCATAATATTTGGCGTGCTCCGGTTATATGGTAAGTGATACGAAATGATTGTAGGAGCACGAAAGGTAGTTAAGGGATTTATTAAAAAATATTATTGCCACAAAAGCTTTTGCCTGGTGGTAGGAAGAGGGCGTTTGCGTATTAAATATTGTGGAGGATGGTGTCGTTTTGGTATGAATATTTTTCTTGGTTGTTCATGTTGAAGTATTAAGAGGAACAGTGCTTTTTAAAGATAAAAATCACTAAAAAATCAGTCCATCTGTTATAAAGAAATTTCCGATTTATGACAGTGGGGCTGCTTATAGAATTTTGGAAAATTCTTACACCAGCATTTTCAAAGGACCCTAAGGTAGCCAAGGTCAAAGTTATGACATAGGTTGTGAACGTAGCACCATTTAAAGAGGGTTAATGCTTATTACTCAGATTACTCACTGAACATAGAGGTTCCAAAGAAGTTATGAAAATGCAGAGATTAGGAATTAGTACAAATTCGAATAGTTCCAATAGTTCAACTCGACTTCCCAGGTATTAAAAAAGATGTTTATTGAATTTTTCGAAGCAATAAAAATATGGTTCTTTGAAAATGACTTCCATTTTTTTGTGTGGATACATATAGTGAGGATTGGGAAATGTTTTAACATCAGGTGTCTGGGACGAATCCTTCCTAAACTCTTTGTACCATCTTTACTTGTGATTGTGAAAACCCTTTTAATTATTTTTTTCACTAACAAAAAATACATTTGGGGCAATACACAGAAAGAAAAAACTCAATCTCATTATAAGTTGTTTCTTTTAAATTTTAGTAAAAACTTTCCTTAAAGCTTTCAGCACAAATAACACTAAATTTATGCTGTAATTCTTAGCTCAAGTAGGATAAGTTTTAATTATTTAGTATTAGAATTCGGGTTAAAAATTTTTTCAAATTATAGGGATATTTTCTGTCGTTCTGGCTTTAATATGTTTGTAAAGCATTTAATTTTTAAGTCTATTAAGTAAAGCCGTCAGGATGTATGACACATTATGATCTGTAATATTATTATCATAAAATTGTACTTAATATTGAAATTTATTATTCGGGATATTCTCCCCAACTAATCATTGAAGCAATTAGAGTATAATTGAGTATAATTGCTTGTTGTGTTGTTTGTATAAAAGCATTCTAAGCCTACTATGATTATGTGTTTTGTTATAATCCATATGCAATATTGAATTCTCATATTGTATTTGATTTATGTGGCATAAACATCCGAGGTTGAATGTTTTCAAACTGCTTAAACTTCACTGACGATTTGGTTTATCGACCAATGAAATGTCGGTATCTATATGAAGAGCTAAAGTCACAACAAATAATGCATATTATAAAGTCATCAAATCCGCAATCGTTTTTTATAAAAAAAAAACTGGTATATCGATAGATTATATCGTGTGGCCTTAAGCTTGTACACACGGTTGTCAGATCTTACAATATTGTAAGACCTGGCAACATACTAACAATGTAGTGACAATGAAAAATTGTCACCCAGAAGTAAATTGTGTGTTCAGACGATCGTAAGAAAATCTTACAATTTCATTGTCAGTTAATTGTCTGACAATGAATTTATGTGCCAACAAAAATTGTCAGTTCACACGATTGTCATATTATTGGATGACAAAAATTGCCAGATCTGTTGTTAGGCATTGCCAGAAAATTCAAAGCATATGTCTGAAAATATTATCTGAATTTATGTATACATAACAGAAGTTAAATTATTAAAGTGTGATACATTATGGAAAAGAATATAGCAATTATGACAATTTTAAATGGATATTTGTTTGAAAGTAGTGAGGATGAAGATCCAATAGTAAAAAAAACGTCGCAAAGTTTGGGTAAAAGATTGGGTTCGTTACCGCCAGGAGGCGGGATTTTATTCCAAATTGCTCATCCAATTAAGAACTGACGAGCCGGATTTATATCACAACTTTCTACGAATGGATTCCGAGCAGTTTGATTATTTCCTTGGCTTAGTAACTCCACATATTAAAAGCGTACTTTTGTTGTTTCCAAAAACAGCATTGGTTTAAAGTAGCGCCAAGCAATTTGAAAATTGTCATCAGTGCCCTGGCCTGATTTTTTTTACGAAGCTTTTCGAGATTGCAATTGAAAGACGTACGCAGATTTGCCCATTTCGCTTTGCAATCATTTACACTAACAGATATGGTATCTGCCACTTCCTGCCACAAAACATCTTTGGGAAGTTTATATTCGGCGCAACCGGCGTCCCATAAACTTTGCCGTACTTCAACTTCCGAGATCAACTTTAGCTGATCTTCATGAGACCAAACGGTTTCAACTTTTTTACGATAGGATTTTTGTTTCGGCCTTGTTTTCTGGACTCCGTTTGTGGCTGAACTGAACATGGCAGTTCAATTGGCTGGAAACTTCTGACAATCATGTCTGTGCTATCATCAGAAGCCATATTCATTTTTATTTTTGGTATTTTATTTTTTTAGCTTTTTTAATTTTTATTTCTATAATTATTTCACAAATTTCACTTTTCACATATGCTTTTACAGCTTTGCCAATAGAAATATTTTTCTGACAATGGTGTTATTGTCAGGTGCATAAATTTTCTACATCTGCCAATAAAAAATTACCTTACAATGTCTGCCAATTATCTGACAATGCTTGCGATAGGTGTTCTCACGGTTGTCAGATGCCTGACAATATTGTCGTCTTACAATGGACTGACAATGGTTTTTCTGACAACGTTGTAAGTAAAAAATTGGCAGTTCACACGATTGTAATACATTTTCAGACAATTTTACTGGCAATGTTGTAAGATCTGCCAACCGTGTGTACGTAGCTTTACCGCGGAAGAAGCTTAACTGACATAATTTTTGATTTTCGATTTTTCATTACCAATCGATAATATACGATCAGGAATTTTACAAATTTAGAGCAAAATCAATTTCGCCCTGGCTGTACAACTTAGTACAAAGGAAGTTAATAAAAACCCTTCTTGTGTAAAATTGTGTGTATGTCCCTTAAGCTTTTTTTGGCATTTAAGGCACGATATATTAAAGTGGTAATCTCGAAATTTGGCACTAGAAGTTGAGAAGACCTTCAAACATCTAGAAGCATCAAGTGTCTGGAACAGTGTGCATATTTCCGAGAACAACTTACGACAATTTATGAGTCTTACTTACATACATATATTATTGAATACATACCTTTATTTTGGGTCATAGTTCAAAAAATTATTTTAACCGCGCTAAGACCCGAAATAAGTGGCAGCTTTTATTTCGTAAACGTTTTAATAAGAATTTTGAATTATATTAAAAATTTTTGAATTGTTTCTACAGTTTCCATTATATTTTTTAGTTCGTTCGAAACACAGTTGTATATTAAGCTTTCACCTTAATTGTTTACTATTTTTTTTTTAATTTAATGTCCTTTAAAAATATTGTATATAAATTAAATCGATATCAAAGTTTAGGGAGTATTTATAAATATAAAGAAATAATATATGATAACAACAACAACATATGGCAGTAAACAACAAATTATTTAAATACAATCAGTACCAGAAGAACAGAAACAACAAAACAAACATAAAAAATCAACAAGAACCCTTCACGTAGTTGCACTTGGTTACCCATGCAATCAAGAAAAATAAAAGAATAAAAATCAATATTCAATTTATTTATTGCAATTTTTAACATTCCGTACTTCCTTCCATTCCCTCTTACCATTATACGAATGCGAAGAGACAGAAAGTGAAAGAAACATACCAATACATTTTATCGCCTTGACACTTCATTTACTTTAACACCGCTTTAGTGCAAATTCCCAGGACAACCAGTCGAGTGTTGAGAGAACAGCATGGTATTTTGTTGACGACGGCACCGTCCCATTCTTTATGCCGAATGCTGAATGGTATTCCCTAGAAAAAGGAGTACAGCCTGGCTGCCTGTGAAGTTTTCGTAAAATATTCACTCCTCATTTATGTATTTTCCTTTCATATTTCATCTATTTGTATGTGTCTGGATAAGTACTTTACGCTGAAAAGCATTTCGTGGCAGTGGAATGTTGAGATTTTGTAAATGGTACGTAACGTTGTTTTTAAGGCGGTTAATTGCCAGTCAACAAGACTCCAATAGGAATATTTTACAGATTATTATTGAGTGGCTGAGTCAGAAATATATTTTACTCGTAATAACTGAATTCCTAGATACAAGGACAAATATTAAATTATTCGATAAGGTCAAAAATTCTATACATTTATTTTGAAGTAAATGAGGATATTACTATAAAACACTAATAAAGATAGAAATATCATGATAAACCATCATATTCAAACATTTCCTTCAATTTATAAGATTGATTTTGGAACCCTAAAGGAGTAGTTCATTGGATCAGGTACCATCAGAAACCAATCTATGTAGAAGCTGCATGATGCACTATCAAACAACAGAAACTATGCTTTTTGAATACAAAGCTCTTATATACAAAAGGATCAAATACAGATCTTCTGGCCTTATCAGTAGCTCAAATTTATCGCAATGTACTTTAATGTCACACGATAGATTTCACTTACAATTCTTTGACTTCGCAGCAGAACTATGTACTATTTATCAGCTTAGCCAATTTGCAAAGTATAAAAATAATTAGCTAAATATAGCATTCAACTTGTATGCATAATTTTTTAAAACACAGCAAGGATATTGTTACCTCTTTAGGGTTCGAGCAGCACAAACCAAAAATCCTTCTAACGTAAATGTAGTAGTTCATTTTTTTCGATTTAAATTTCCCCTGGGATTCTCATGGGTGCTGTACTGGAGAAAGTTTGGCTATATATCTTTCTGCACTCTATGAAACTTGCTGCAATACGCAATTCCATTCAATGCAATTTTGTTCGTTATAGCCGGAGAAAATATTATTTTCTTTCAATAAATAAAAGCTTGGGAAATTGCAATAGATTACATATATCATTTAAACTTTCCGTATGTTTATTCAGCATATTATATTTCCATTTAAAATTTTCAATTAGATTCAATTATTTAAATTGTTTATTCGTAATTACATGGTTGTTCCAATCGGAATGGGTGTAAAAGCGTCCTTTCGTTCCATATTCCCCTTCATGTCCGTTCTTTCATGCCAAAGTTCGTCAAATTATCCAGTTGTATTTCACTTTAATCATTTATTACGGTTTCATTAATCATTAATGATGTCTAGCGGATTGGGTTAAAGCTAGGGCTGCTAGTTAAGCCTACCAGACAGGCACGAAGAACATGCGAACACCATTTATAAAGCGAACCGATTGATACAAGAATAGCCGGTTGCGGACGTATGAAATCTGCGACACCCGGCAGTAGCCATTGGTTTTGAATGGTGGCAATGACTCGCCATTTCATTTCGAGTATCAATGACAATAGAATTTAGGTGAAGAGCGGTGCAAGCCAATATCCCTCTGAGACTTAACTCTCAAAACGGCCTTATGCTAATTATATCAATTAATATACACACACACATACACATACACATATATATATATATATATATATATATATATATATATATATATTCGTAATAACCGAACTCCGCTTTATATATATAATCCTTTTTTAGGATTTTTTTAGAATGTTTTTGACACTGGTATAAAAAAATTTTAGCTCCATATAATGTCCTTACGGCCTTTTTCAATTAAATAATTTTCCTTATCCTCAAAATTCGAATTACTTCACAAACACTTTGGGCTTAACAAAGGTTTGTTCAGAAATTGTATTAAAACAGTACTTTTTATGATTTAGAGTCTTGATTGGCAACATATACCCCACTTTGTAGCTTGAGATGTACGGACGCGATTATATTTTCATTCGAATAGTGAAATATGTAAATATTTATTTATTTCAATTAAAAAAATATATGTATATATTTCTGAAAACTATGAATTTAAATCATTAATTTAAATTAAAGAATACTTTACAAGATCCTTTTTATTCGAATGAAAAAAATATTGGAATAATGAGCGCTTTTATATTTGCTTTGATTGTTTAAACATCACTACCATAAGTTGCAACGCCAATCTGTATGTGTTGCATTAAAAGAGATGCTTTAGGAAAAATATGATTTTGTGAATATAGAAACTTAAAGTAGTTTTAAAGTATAATTGTTTTTGAATACAATTTTACCTAGTAATGGTTTGGAATGCTGTTTAAAGTTTGTTTGATATGAACGTTAATTTTCAACAATTATTTTATCTGCGCCAAAAATCCACATTCTTTAAATACGAAAGTTGTGTAAAATTTTCAGCTGTTAGAAAGATAGAAAACGTGTGTACTACCTTCACACAACTTCACAATTAAAAGTAACTTTTCGGTACAATCAAGTAAATGCCCCTCGTCTATTTTCTTTCTGCTCTCTGCAATAAATTCAGACTTGCCTCAAGAAAAACTAATGTGTAAAAGAGGTTGATTAAGACTTAACCTAAATCAACCGATTATAGACAAATTTTATATTTATATAGCCCAGGACTCAAAAGGAGTAGCTAGTCTGTTGACATTTGAACTTTTTCACATGGAAGGTGACGGGATATTCCGCCGCAATGAAACAGACTCCACACACATCTTTGGTTGCAGCAAACACTGCTGTCAATGCCATAAATTACATGACACTTGGACTGAATTTCCCAGTGGAAAAATATTAAAGTCATTCTCAAAGAACTATCTTTTTATTGCTTTTTAGAATTCAACTTTCCAGGAAGTCAAGTTAGCAAAATGTTCATTGAAAAACTGAATTAATTCTAAAAATTTGCAAGGATTTTTTTTCGAGAGTGGCTTCTGTAGTTTAGAATCTTGCGCGCTACAGGATTTCGAAGGTGTTCAGATTTCGCGTAGTATGCAGTCACATGGTTTGAAATTTTGGATAGAGGATTAGCAAAATGAACGCTCCATCAATTCATTGTTTATTTTTTTTTATCAACCTTTTTTGTATATTTTAAAGCTTTCAATAACATTTCAATTACCACCTTTTTTTATAGCATAGACAAGGACGAAAATTACACACGCATAAACCACAGTATACCTCAACGTGACAGTCATTTTTCGGTGCGATTGAATGAAGTTATTGGCTGGTATGAGGCCTACGAGAAATTTATACGGCTGGCTCATACAGATGCCTGCGCCTTTAAGACACAGCCAGGGGATGTTTTGACATTTAATAATATTCGATTATTGCATGGCCGTGAGGGTTACGACGACACCGAGAATAATGTGCGCTACATAGTGGGTGCTTATCTTGACTGGGATATAATCTATTCTAAATTAAGGGTACTAAAATACGCTGCTAAAGGAAATTAAAAACTTATAATCAGACATTCTCTGACACTCGTGCGATTGTCAAATCACCAAACATCTTCCAGCATGTTCTGAAATTCACGCATTTCGCTTGCGATTTGATATTTTTCGTAAACATGTGAATGGGTTTCTGTCTGAAATTCACGCTTCCATAAGAAAGGGTGAAATTCAGATTGTAAAAGTTTTCCAAAAAATTTTCTGTTCTACGCACCAGCAGTTGATAAAGAAAAGATCATGGAATTTTTAGTATTTATTGCCTATTACAAGGTTGTCACAGGTATTACTGGAGTGATGAGGAGTGAAGTCGAATGAAGTGAAACAAGAATTGATGTTCAGACAATTATTTGGTTTACGGAACTTTTCACTTTTTATCTTTACTGTCCCTAGTAATTGATTTTAAGTTAATTTTATTGTTCTTATTTAAAAATTAATAAATTTAATAAATAGAAAAAAGTGTAAAATTTTAAACGTGAAATTCTGGTGGAACTTTCGTACTTGGCTTTTGATTTGATTATTCAGCACATGCTCAACAGCACTAACAACAAAAATTTTGGTAGAGATCAATTAAATCAGCTGTTTATTCATTATAATTTCCAGTACATAAGAAAACAAAGGACAGACAAAATTACCGAAATTGAAGAAAATTTCAATACTTTATAATAATTTTAAGAAAATGTTACCAGTTTTGGTTCCAATTAAAAGAGCACCTATTTAATAAAATTTATTTATAATTTTATTGTTCTCTAGAGTTTGGTTTAGCCTAAATACATCAGTTCACTTCAGTATATTCTTGTGATTTGAATTCGCCAAGAGTCTTCCGATTGCGAGCTCAAAACATAATCGCAAATGTTATGCGAGAAGCGATTGTCAGAACATGCTGGAATATTGTTTCATTCTAATAAACAAATAGCCATGACGTGTATCATTATCATTTTTTATTATTTAAAAAAATACTTTTGTTATCATAATTTTTTCATTCATATTTATTTAAAAAAATGTTCTTAAGTTCAAGTTAAAAAAGAAACTTCATTGATTATCCTTTGAATCAGCTAATGTGAAAAAATTTTTAGTAAAAAAATATCGATGACATTAAATACGCTTCGTGAATTAATGTTCATATACATGTATGCCTTTTTCGCTCCATTTATAACTTTAAAGTTTCTTTTATTGCACCTTTCAATATGATATTTTCTTTTGTTAAAATTTTAACATTTTGCTAATTCGGCTCAAGTTAAGACAACATCAATGAATTCTTCCCAGCAAAAAAATTAGATTGCAAAATTAGTTTTTAAAATCTCATCTTAAATTGCTTGTGAAAATATGCAGCCGCACCGCAGCAAATGGCACCACGATATTTAAAGAAAAAATGCAACATGACTGATGGGGTTTTCTTTTCTATAAAAAAGAGCCATAATCATAGTAACTCATTAAAGTCATTTGATTTTAAAGACAGCTTTTAATTGAAAACGTATTTTAATTTATTTTGTCATTATAATTAAAAACTAATGCTTTTTATTGAATTACGTTTTAAGTGGGTGAGTAGTGAAAAGCATAAATAGTTTCCATACGATCTGGGAAGTGGTACCTCTGAAGAGCTGAACACTCGTTCGAGTATTACAAAAATTACCTGCTAATGAGATTGCGTGTTCTTTTCTAAAAAAAATCCCTTTTTTCTCTGTAAAATATAAAATGACAGAATATGTTACAGTTTTTTTAACAAAACATCATTAGTCATTAGCAGTTTATCCACAAACTCTAACGTATAAGTTTATTAAAGCTTTTTGATTTTAAAAGAAAGAGACGGCTTTACTCAAATTCCTGATGAAGAAAACCGATGGTGATCGAAATATTGAATAAAAAATAAAATTTAATGAAACAAAGGAGTTTTACTTAAATTAATATATGACCTAGAGCCTAAATAAAAATAACCATAAATTACATACCATAAGGTCGATAAAATTAATAAATATATAATTAATAAATATTCCTAAAAAGAATTTAGTTTTTCAAGTTATAAATGTACTAGAGTGCCCGAATACGGAACAGTGTATATGTATTAAATATTATAACATACTATTTGTTTATTGATGGTCTAAATTTTAAGACATTTTCTTTTAAATAAACGTTAAAAAACTCTAACGTGTTTGTTATCTACACATCGAATGAGTGACTCTAACATTAATATGGAATATATAAAATTGTAATTCAGAGGAAAACTTGTCCGTTCCTGCTAGAATGGTGGCTTAGTTATTTAGGCTTAGGCTAGCTTAGTTATTCTTCAGGACCTTGGAAGTGTCACTGTACGATCTATTAAGCTGTGTAAAAGTTTCTGATTGATTCTCAGGAACTCTTATTACTGAACTTGGTGTAAAGGGTGTAGTTAGTTCACAAGCCTTGTGGCCTTTAAGTGCACCTAACAGAGCTGACCTAACGGGCTGATCGTTTAAGCGAAGTTAATGGAATGAATATTAAAAAAAATGTCGCCTAAGCCAGTCGATGACCCTCTATCAGTGCATAGTGGTTTTCATATAAAATAACGACAGATAAATTATGTCGCTTTAAAATAAAATAGTGAGAGATAAACTTTGGCATTTCCTTGTTTAAAAAGCGTAATGTTTTGTTGATTAGTTTATGGAAAATGTCTTCAACTCCTATAGTAAAAATTAATCTCTTCATAGAATTAAGCGCTCTTTCCTAATAAGTTTTCATTTATTAAAGAATATTAAACTCCTTCTTTCTCTGTGAAAGATGTTGCACTTTCTTAGGTATAAAAATCACCATTATCATTCATAGATATTTTTTGATTTGTAAGACACTGCAGTGTACGTAAAGCTCCAATTAAAATTTCTCACATTAATAGTCATAGAATGGACGTGCAAACGCAACGTTAAAGTCTTCAAAATCAAGTCCTTATGTTTTCATGATTTTCTTTAACGATTTCAAAGAAGAAGGATACTTTCAATTCATTTTTGTTTGTTTGAAAGGACATGCTTGCAATTTGATCTCATGATTTTTTTTTTTTTTTTTTTTTGGAAATTGTACGTATACTTTGCTTGTATGAATTATTGAGTAACACATATTGACTGATTTTTAAAAATTTTCGATATGAAAGGACATGTGTGAGGTAGGGTGCTGTGAAAAATTTTCGTCTTATAATCGTATTCTCTTCGATAGACTTTTTATATTGGAGTCGACTTTTTTCAAGAATTACTCGTATCTTATTGACGTTCAAATTTCGCACTCTAATCGCTTTTTCATATGCAAAATATCACTTAATCTTACCTTTGTACTACTTACCAGTTGTCCCATTTTGTTGCCTTAAGTATGATACAAAAATGTCCATGTAAACTTTTCTAAAGAAAAGTTTATCATTTTGAGCATGAGACGAAAAAGGGACACCTTTTAGTTAAATTTGTTAAGTGGCCTAAATAAAACTTTATTATTATGAGCAAGTAACAAGCTCATGTTGAGTCTATTAACATTTCTTTTAAAAATAAATATTGTTCAGGGATTTGTAATGGTGTCTAGCTTGTTGTATTATCTTGTTGTTGTTTTTTTTTTCATATAAAAAGTAGTAAGAAAAGCATAATTTTTCAAGGTATAGAGTCAAAGTTTAATTTTACTTTTGTCGCTTTTTCTTGTATAAACATCCCAGAGGGAATGTTTATAAATAAATTTTTTTTTTTTAATATTTCAAAGTTCTATTTTATTCTTTACAAAACATTATTTCTTTTTATTGTTGTTGTAGTTCCCAAATTGGTTTGAAATGTTTAAAATTCAAATAGAAATAAAAAAGACAACAAATAATAATTTGTGCTTCCTTAAGAGCTTAAAGCGCAGGTAATAATCTGCAGCTTGATTTGTTTGTACAATTTTTTCCTTTTGAGAAGTACATCTAAACTTTGTGGTATTGCTCTTGATATCTTTACAACAAATTTGTCTTACAAACATTTTCAGATATTGTATTTCTTAAGAGCGTGTAAAAAACATTTCCTAAACTTAAAATAGAACCTAAAATCCTATTTGGGAAAATAAGTCGTTATATAAAAGAGTCCTGCAATTTTTATATAATGATGCTCTAAGAGCTATCAATTGACTTTATTTTGATACTCTGTGAATCTCACAAGTCCATAAATTTTCCAATGCCCACTGCCATTTTTACAATGTGTGTGAATACAAATTCGAAATGAACTAAATAGTAGGGCGGAAGCGAACCATAATTTTTACCAAATCCAATTTTACAGTTAATAGAGCACTGTTAATCAGTTAACATTAGTCACAAATTGGAGGATAGGGATAAAGTCAAAGTAATTTAGATATGGAACTTAAAAAATAGGATATAGTGGCTCCAAAAGCCAATTGGTAATATTGTACCTCCGTGATATAGGAAAGACGTTCCGAAGAACAGGTAAGAATTGGTTTAAAATGAACTGATTTTTTTTAATCAAATGCTTGTTTATGGAAAGCAGTAACACTCAGGAAATTGATGCCTACCACTTAAAGTGTCACTTCTTTCTGAAAGGGATAGTTGTAGAGAGAGAGAACAGGTGACGAAAAAAGATTAAGAGAGAGCTTAATTGTTATGCAAGTCTACTATTGAGCGTTTTAATAGGCGTCTCTGGTGTTTCTTCACTGTATGTGTAACCATTTTATTAATAGTTTTACTTCGCCGACGATTCTGCTGAAATTACCGACGAAGGAGGGCGCTGTTCTGTACATTATCATAGAAGAGTAGCGATCGCTACCGCTATTATTCAGTGACCAATGCCATGCCTTCATTACTTAAATAATCGAACAATAACTAACACTAACCATATTAAGTGCCAGTTTACATTCAACGATTTTTGTCGCTGCAATTTTTGTCTTCCTTTCTTTAAAATTGCATTTGCGTTTACATTGAACGATTTTTGTCGCAGATATTTTATGCATACATACATACATACGTATGTAATTTTTGATATTTTCTTTTTTAAGTATATTCTTACGGTAAACAAACAAGGAATTTACGTATTACGAATTGCGGGAAAAAGGAATTGCAAGAGTACATGCCTATGTGTACTCTTTTTAGTTTCTCTCTTCCCCTATTAGCTCTATTCCCCCTATTTACCTACAAACTAAGAATTGCAGCGACAAAAATCGTTCAATCTAAACAGGCACTAATGCACATCAGAGTAAATTTATAAGATGTTGGAGACTGTAATCTGAAAATGGGTCGAGTCGAGCCCATGCTCTCAGTCATAATTTGCTTCGTAGTCAACGCGCTAACTACTTCAACAAACATACGTATTATAGTATGTCGTAAAGGAATGGTAGTACAAGGGGTCCTTAATACAACACTATTAGTCATATGTTTGAAAAAAATTTTGGGAATTGATAAAATTGAATTTGAAAAATGTATATCTTAGTGAAATTTCTGAGAGGATTGGTGACTATTTTGGTCAACTGTGGAATTGCACACGTAATTCTACTACTATATGAAGATGGAAGTCAAAGTGGTCTTCTTGAGAAGACTGATGACCATTTTGGTCGAATGTGGAATTGGACACGTACTACTTTATGTAGCACCACACACTACACTATATGTAATACATAAATATAGTACATACAAACATATATATTTCAGTTACTTTTGGATAGCGATGAGCTCGGACGATGTATGCAATTTACCTCCTTTAATTTTTGAACTAAAACATCATAAACTCTGCTTTTTATATTTCATTACTGTAGTCTTTTAACTTTAACTTCCATAGCGACGAAAAATTCCATTAAAAATTTTTTTCTTCTTCCATTTTGATTTTTCGTTACTTCTGCACTGTGCAAAAATTTTGTGTTGAGAAAACAATTTGACAATGCACTATAAATGGTTTGAGAAAGATCCAATATGGCAGAAAAAGCATCAAAAATTTTTGATTTCCGCCAAGCAAGCTTCGAGCGGCTACACAGGCACAAAAATAGTACCACAAACCACACAAATGACTTGTGCAAATGTAAAATTTTTAACTGTTTGACAAACCATTTGTGTAGATAATTTGACCCTTAAAACTAAGCAAACAGATAGATTTAAAACAAAATTAAGTTCATATCATTAATCGTAGCTGCCCTCTTTAATCGACTTCTTGTTCTGTTAGTTGAAATTTTTTTATATGTTAAAAATATTTCTAAAACAGAAGCAAACTGAAAATAGTACAATGGCATGGAAAACAAAATGTCGAATGAAAATATTAAAAGGACAATCTGAAGGTAATATTCCATTATTTATTGAATCAATTTCATTGGGTGGACTTGGGTGCCAAAAGACAACTTGAATTGTTTAAATTAAGTGTTTTTAAATATATTCGATATGGGTTTTTATTTTTAATATCTAATAAATACAAGAATAAAAAATATTAATCAAAAATTTAATGTTTCTTAGCAGATTAGATAGAAAATATATATTCTTGTAGTTTTGACTTAAAGGCAATTAATTATTCAATTGCTACGATTGTGTGTCATAGAAGTCATATGAAGCATTGTGACAATAACAAGATAAAATAATCACTACATGAATAAGAAAATAAATTATAGACAAATTTTAATCAGATTGTACCATATTTGTTGATATTTAATTGAAATTAAAGGCTTTTAAATATATTGAAATAGTGAATGAAGGAATAACATTTATATAAAGTAATAAAAAGTTTGAATTTCAAAATAAATGAGATAAATTCAAATCGATGTATGCTTATGGCTATAAAATAATTAATATAGTTAAGGGTTCGTAAATGCAGTATGTTTGTTCACAATTGCGACAGATTTCGCTGCTCTACCGTGATCCGCAGTTATATTGCAAATGCTGTACTACATTTGCAAAAGTTTGCAATTTTGAACATATATACTGCTAAAATGCTAACCGCAACGGTGATAACAAATGTCATCGAAAATCTAGAAGTAAAAGTGACAATTTTTAAGAAAAGACAAAGATCGTAGTATTATACATTCCAATTTTGCATTTTATGTGGTCTTCACCTGGGAGCGCCTTAACTCATGCCAGGCGATATATAACACCCTCCCAGATTTTTATCCTTTAAATGGATTTTCTTTTGCAATTGGACCAGTACTCAGGGGATGACCCCTATTTATGTGCATTGTGCTGGAACTAAGAAAATAGGATATTGTGAGGAGGATAGTGGGAGTAGTGCTTATGGATATTCGATTTGAATCTCTCCACGCTGGGTATGGCAGGAAAGACATCTGCAGGGAGCTCGTTCCACATACGACATTATGTTAGCTCATGTTTTTTTCTGCTTTAAGTTGAACCTTATTTCAAAAGGTTATTATGTGTTATTTTCTTTCATATATAACTTTTTTAAACCTATTGGATAAAATTATTTTACTGAAGTCACTTTACGCCGCTGTTTTTCTTTTTGTTCGACCTTAATTATTTTATTTTGATTTTCTTTGCTGTACTTGAAGATTTTTATAGAAATTATGTCTTTAAGTTTCTTTTCTTACAACTTTGGAGAACTATTAGATAGTAATGTGGCCTGTAGCATCAAACATATATGACTACGTCTTATTCAAGTGAAATTATGATTCCAAAATACTGAAAGCTAATTTTTTTCTATTTTCTTTCTTCATGGACTTTAACATTTTTTTGTCGTATATTTTATAAATAGCAATTTATTAACATTAATATTATTAATATTAATATTTATGTAGACTAGGAATTTCTGGCAATCCTGCAGTACAAGTATGTGGCAAATATTGTGGGCGGAAGTTAAAGGAAGTGAAAGTGCGTTAATGTGTTGGTATATGAATACACTTAGCCTTACTTGTGACACTGTAAGGACACTTTGTAACTTTTGGTTAATGGCTTCTTTTTCTGAATGTTGTTGATACAAGTAATTGTGCGGAAAATTGTGATTTTCTTTAATCCATGTAACGCAAATTGAGGGGAATTTTAAAAAGGAAAATTATAAATATTTTTTTTACAGTTCAGAAACTTTTTAATAATTTTAATGATAATTGCATCTGGCAGAATAAAAAATATTGCGTGTTTTATATGAAAACATTTGCACAATTCACCACCCACTTACAATATTGTATCGGTTGTTTTATTGTATTTTTTTATAGTAGTATTTGCACGTTATTGGTAATTTCCAATGAAGCAGTGTGTTACGACTATACTTTTTCATTTCATATATTTTGTAAGACTTGTATTGAATATATACCTGGTACTAACTTATGTATGTGTCAACTAACCATGTGAAATCTTTTTGATGTAGACATCAGATTCATTGTTTGATTTGTCTGTAATGGTATTCATTTGTGCTAAAAAGTTTTCCAATTTTACTTTAAATGTATTGCAAGATAAAAATAATGTTTTAACATTTATAAGCAGAAAGTGCAATCAATAAATAAAAATTTACTAATGGCAAAGTGTTTTTGAAAATTATGTTTTAATTATCAATAATCCTTGGTCTTGTAAATAAAGCAAATTTTAAATTTAGGCTTTAAGCGTATCCGATTTCAACTCTTTTTGGTAGTTAAACTGTAATAGACTCATGGTATTAATATGTTTTTATTTGGCTAGAGTTTAAAACTCAATCAAACCCCATTATTTCCATGAAATGTTATCATTTCTTCGAATAAAATAAAGTGGTTATTTTATTTTGTATTGTCATTAATAAGAATTTTACATTTCAAATAAAAAATTTTCAGAAACTAAAATTTTTTTTTTCACAAAAATTCCGGAATGTTCTCTTTTTACCTGTTTTTTGTTTTCTTCTTTTTTTTTTGTATGGCTAATAAATTCATTATTTAAGTTCATCAAGTCTATTGTTCCACTTTTTGCAACAAGAAGAAATTTTTATTAAATTACTTTTAGAATTTCTTTATAACCCAAAATAATACTTCCCATATACACACTTGACAACAAAACTTTTAATTCACAATTTCCAAAACAGCCATTAACTTTTTTGTTGTGTGTTGCTTGGAGAGCTATTAAATTAAGGTCCTTGGTGTATGTGTGTGCAATAAATATTTTATAACATGGTTATTAAGTCTACTTATATGATGTAAAAGTTATAAAATAAACAAATTTTTAAAAGGTTGCCTACTAAATAAAAACCACAAACATCGATACACTCAGCGAGCAGAACGACACAATATATTAGAAAAAATTATACACACATCGACACCAATGTAAGTCCGCAAAATGAACTTTTAAGTTGAATAAATGTTTTTTATAGCACTTTTGTGTATGTACTGAGCAAATAGCTTTTTGTAGGATTTTTTCTTCTTTTTTTGGAAAAATAATAATCCCTTAACACTTTTGATATAAGATTTTTCGAACAAGAGGACTTCAAACATCAGCGGAAAAAGTAAAATCAAACAAAGTTCTTGTTGAAGCCTTTAAATCCAAATTGCAAATAATCTCAACAAAAGTTAAATAAATGTAATGAAAAGTTTATAGGATAACATAAATTCGCACAATATTGTTTTATAATCCTATTTTTTTGAGATAGAAGCAAAGTTGCACTGAGTTTTTGGTACATTTCACGAAAATACAAAATGAGTTTCTAGAAAATTAATGCATCGAGTAGGAATTGTTTCTAATAAAAATGACTGAAATTTTTAAAACAATTTTACCCATTCACCATTATCATGAATATTTTCATTGAACAAACAAATAGCTTACAACAACAACAAGAACAATACAAAATTGCTGATTTTAGGTAAAAAGGAAAATATTTCATGTGATATCTCATTCACGATAAGAGGAATGGATCGTGCAACATTGACTTGACTTGCTGTTAGTATTCGCAATCATATACACAGTTGAGGCTGTAGGCCGGGGCTTGCAAAACACCTCACCTGGGCGTTTGAATAAAACAAATAGGAGTAAATTTATCAGATATAGGCTTGCTTGGCAGCAATTATATAGTGCTGGCTACTATATATTTGTTGCAATTCACTTGCTGTGAAAGCATTTAAAACTAAGCAAATGTCTCAAACACACCAATGAGATATTATGTGTTTTATTACAAATAATTATCATTAGCAATCATGAAAAAAATAGGAAGTCGTTCTTATGAACAACATTATCATTGCTTCCAAAAATCCATTATTGCATATTTTTACATATGCTAAATTAAGTTGTCAAATCATGTTTAAAAATATAAAATACACACTCCCACAGAGCTGAAAAACTCTGCTCTGTTTTGTTCAAATACATATATTTTTTATTAAAAAAAAACTCTTAAGATCAATTTTCATAATACCTACTGTCGACCAGAGTAGAAAAATGTATTAAAAGCACAACATTTTTTTAGTGATTTCCATACAAATTTGTTCCTTAACTCGACCATCTAGACTACGAAACCCGCTCCCTAGACGCGCAATTAATTTTTCATAAGGAAGTAATAAATTTAGTCTATCGGCAGGATCGTAGCCTTTCCGTATGTAAATTCCATATCTAGTAGTAAATAAAAAATCCTTTTTTAATATTTAAAAAAAACCTGGAGTATGACATTTATTATTTGTTTGTCGTTTGTGTTCTTGAGGTTTATATACATTTTATATATTAGAAAACACATTCATTTGATACACATATCATATATATGCAATTTTGTTCCATCATATAGTGTTTAGAGTTCATATAAAAATAATAATCCGAGGATATAATGCGTCCACAATTTATTTATATATAAGCATATATATATTTATTATATATATATATATATATATATATATATATATATATATATATATATATATATATATATATATATATATATATATATATATATATATATATATATATGTGTGTGTGTGTGTGTGTGTGTGTGTGTGTGTGTGTGTGTGTGTGTGTGTGTAACTTGTATGTAGAACTCCAAGCAATGAAAAACTTGTATTAAAATTATTGGAAATGGTACGAAACTTTGGTACTTGCAGAAACTTGTTTAGAGACTTTTATTTATACTTGAAACGTAATTGGTTGCATACCTCAGCAATAGTTTTTTCTTTTGATTTGATATCGACTTTTAAATCATTTTTTGGATATTTACACAAATTTGTGGCTATCTTACGCATATGAGCATTTACATATACATATATTGGATATTTATAAAAGTGCGTGTAGAGCATATTTGAATAATTTTCGAGCATATTGCGCTCTTTATTATAATAAAGATAATAATAACAACTTAATAAAGTCTTATGAAAACAATTCCTGATAAAATTTGTTTAATAAGCATTTTATAATTTAGAGTATGGACAGAGGATATAATTAAAAACTAACAATATCGTCACTTCTTATATTCCACTTTTGGTAATAACTTTGCTGTGATTCCTGACAGAAGTTGCATTTTAATTTTTAAATAAATTATAAGACTATTAACTTAATTTATTATGTAAATCATCCAACCCACTGTGCTCCTTTAAGTGTTTGTGTTTGTGAACAAAAGTGGCGTACTCTGTCACAAGAGTTTGTGTAGACATCCTATAAAAAACACCAAAAAACAAAATGTATTTAAAAAAATATGCAACAATAGGGAAAAGGAAATATATAAATAAAAGAGGAAGAAAAACAAAAACAAATGCCCAAGCAAATATGTTGTTTCCTAAGAGCCAATATGCAAGATGAATTCCTTTATACTTGAATTAAAATCTTGTGCACAGCAGTGAATGTATTCTCTTCATTGCTACACACTTTGCTTAGCATACTTTCAGGCTGTGTAAGAAAACATATTGAGATTTATCTCTAATATCGTCAATGTATTCTTGCTTCTGCTTCACATGCGTAAAAAAGGGATAAGTATAAAAAAGGAAACAACAGCACTTAAAACCTTCAAGCA
This sequence comes from Germaria angustata, assembly GCA_963681545.1. Lineage (NCBI taxonomy): Eukaryota > Metazoa > Arthropoda > Insecta > Diptera > Tachinidae > Germaria > Germaria angustata. The sequence goes on along the minus strand of OY813001.1, from coordinate 57,404,360 downwards.
GATCCCTAAGGATATTGCTTTCTGCTGTAAGGCTTAGGAAACGTAACGTTTGATAAAAGAACACGCCACACACACGCTGACAAACAAACTGTGGAAGGAAACTAAAAAACAAACTAAAATGCTGTTTGAGGGGTTTTCTTTCATCTGGCCCTTTTTTTGGGTGATAAAGGCTTAATTCCCAGGAAAAGTTGCAAAAGTAAAATACATGAAAGTGATTTGGATAATAAATACTGTTCGTTCGCAATGGGAGTCTTAATGTTATATCTTATGTTGGTATATTTTCTTGTTGTTTTCATTATTTCTGCATCAGATGCACAGTCAATATTGTTGAAGACCACACCGTATAAACAACGTATTGGGGTTTTTGTACAAATTGTTTTGTTATCTTTTTCCAATACTACTTTCTCTCATTCAATGCATGCATGATGTTAGAAAAATTACAGAAAATTCAATGGGTTTATACAAGTCAATATCATAACTTTTCAAAGCTTCCACGAAAACTCCCAGGATGACTTTCAGTACCTAAAGGATCATGTATATTAGACAATGAAGTAGATAAATCGCAATTTTTCTTCTAAATATGGGTTTTATGGAAGTTTAAAACACTAGTAGTGAAATATGTTGTAGCATAAGAACCCAGTGGTAAAACACGAAAGTCATTATTAAAGAAATATATTTGCATTGCATCCAAATTATCAATTAAAGTTTTTTGCGACATCTTAGGAAATTAAATTGACAAAATCTGGGTTGAAAACTTGATTTAATTCTCCAAATCTGTGCAGCTAATTTTTAGGTTTTGAAGATGCGATTTCTACTAAAAAAAACTCTTATATCATTATATTTCCAAAAAGGCATTATTTGCTACTATAAATAAAAAACGAACTTGTGGCTATTGGAAAGACAAAAAAACAGAAATTTGAGGACTAGCTAGGGGAACTCAGGTGCTGATGAGGTTTGTAGCGGCACTGACAATGTGCGCATGTTCCCCCAGCTTGTAATAAAATTTACTTTTCTTCTCATTTGAAATCATTAAAAAACATATTACAAATAAGTAAATATAATTCTTTAATGGAGTCGGACTAGATTCAAACTCGAGCTTATAATTAAAAATCATAGTCCTTTGTAATGATTTGCTCCTGTCATTCATCTTCTCTCTTTCTTAAAAGATCCGTGAGCATATGAACTCACATGAGATGAACACTCTTGCCTTACCAGCAACTTTTAAACCAACATTTAATTCTTAATGCAAAATTTAAAATTAATTTAAACCACGATTTCTTAATGGTTTTTTTTTCTAAAGAAATATTGTAATATTTGTAGCCCATTGCAGCAGCAAAAAGGGAATCTAATGTTCCCTGGTGCAACCGCAATCTTATTAGGATTAAAAAAAACGGACTGTGGAGGGGGAGTTAAATGTTTAAAATTAACGCGATAATGAGAACTTTTTCGCCAAATTTATTAATAAATTATTATATTTTTTGCAGAAAATAAAGGATACTCAATTTTTACAGAATAGCATTTGTTACATATGAACAAAATGTCATTAAGACATAAGAAACTAAAGTATTTAATACTTTTACTTTTTGCGTAAATATTTAACTTATAAATAGTATTCTTAGGAATTTGTTTTTTTATTTCCTGATCATAGTCATAGTCATGGGAATTTTATTTTAAAAACTTTCTTACCTCTAAGAAAGTTTGAAGTTTGTTTTTATTGCATGAATTTCTTTTTAATAAATTTACTCAGATCCTTGTTAAAAATTGTCAAAACCATGAGCCTATTGGATTTTACTTGAGAAAATAAAAATGTAAATTTTTTTTTACTTTTCTTTTGAAAAATCTTAATCGGCATATAAAAAGTTTAAAACTTCCATTTTCGTTTTCTTTTTATCTCTAAGCATGAAATTTGTTAAGCAGTTTTTTAAGGACTCTTTTTTGCTTAACTGAAGGTAAAGGAGAAAAATAAAAGCCAAAATAATACGTAGAGGCGAATAAAGTTTATTGACTAAATGTCGATTTGAATTTTACTAAATGCGTTTTACAGCAAATTTGCTCAAACGTTTTATTGGCAAGTGTATTCAGTTTTACGGAAAGTTACAATATTTTGCTTTTGTTGTAGTTGACACCTTAAGTGGCTTCTATGTATAATAGAAAATGTTATTTATAGGAGTTGAGTTTTCTTTTATTGGAAGGGGAAAAAATCTTGTTTTTCTATTGATAAGGCAAGAATGTTCTTGTCAAACAATTTAAAAGTTGTTAAAAGTTAATAATAAGAAATAAAATTTATATGCATAAAACAAAATTAGAGACTGAAATGGCTTAAGCAGAGCCAGTTGGGAGATTATAAAAAAATATAAATCAAATGATATCACATGTTACGTTATTGGGATAAAAGCTTTAGAATTTATTTTCCCGTTATGGCGAAAAAAGTTTAATTGAAGCTTAAGAAACTTTCCATATTATACTTATATAAAATAGCAAGAAGTTAGAATGAAGTTGTTTGCAGAAGTTCAATACATAATTATTTTTTGATGACGAGACATATAAACATATTGGAACTTGTAGTCGTTGTTTGAAATTTTTAACTAGATTAAAGAAAAATTTTGCCGTATATCTGTAATATATTACAAATTGTCGAAAATCGATTTACTGCCATAATCGATCTATCTTCAGAGGCTTAAACTACTTTAATTTTGGTATTTTTTAAATTATCTTACCTTTTTCAAATTTACAAATAAATTTTCTTGCTTTCTATAACAAGAATGGGTATATAGTTGAAAGTCTAAGAACTATTGAATCAATAAATATTATATTTTCTCCAAATTACTGAAACTCCGAAGGTGATGTGGACTTTAAATGAATTTCGAACTGAGTAAAGCTCATTTACCTGATGATTGTAAAATTCTTCATCTATTTTATCGTTTTTAGAGTATATGATCTCATATAAATTCAGTCTAATAATAATTTTTTCCCATTACCCCTCTTGGGAGTATTTGGCTTCTACAAAGCATTTCCATCCCACGCGAGTTGTTGCAGTTGTGTTCGCATTGTTAAGGCTCCCTAACCTTTGTCAAGATGTTATCCTCTTTTCCAGGGAGAGGGGGGGTCAGGGGACTTCCTACATGAATTTTGGGGGGGTGAAGCCACTTAATTTTAAAACTCGAAAAACCATGTTGAAAAATGTTTGTTATTTGCCAGTGAACGAACCTGGGATACGTAGTTTTGTAGGCAAGCACTTTAATCACTATACCACGCCACCAGCTATAATTATAGATCGATCCAAATGCAAATACAGCTGGGATTAAGTTTTCTGCAAAAACGTGAAACATTTTTTTCCTTCAAAAATAAAATTAAAATTTAAAGCTGCTTAAGAAGCGGATACTTTTTTGGAAAATTAAATTTTTTTAAATCAGAGCGATTAATATGTATTTATAAATTGATTAACACAATATTACACTTTTTTCCAAACAAGAAAGCAGCCATGCAAAAAAATATGGTAGTTATTTTCAAAAAACAATATTTTCATTGCTTTCAAAATCCCATTGTGCATTCTTTTTATTTTATTTAATTAAATTTTTTTTTTGGTACACGTAAATGTTCCAGAAGAATAATCAAATGAAATCGAAGGATCTCATTTTAATATATAATCTTCATAGTAAGCCAAGTTGTTAAAATTTTTATTAAAAATATCTACTTTCACAATATTGTGCAACTCAATCTGAAAGAACTTTTTATAAAAAAATGATATATTTTTAAATTTACATTTCATTTGTCTTCAATAAATAAGTGATAAAATTACTTTCACATAAAGAAAAATAAATCCTGGCTAGTGGCAAATGTGTATCCTTTACATATATAATGTGTATTTCCAGTGGTAAATAACGAATCCTTATTTAATATAAAATTGTTTTTCTTTCTGATACGCCTTTGGAATCAATAACTTCGCATAACCGCAGTAAAAGAAATATATTCCCAGGGGCTCATTAAAATATTGAGCGTTGAATCTGGAAGGAGTGAAAACTTGGATAATTTTCAATGACTTTAATAAATGATTGTCATTGAAGGATGCTCTTTTTTTATTCAACATATTGGAAGCATTTTTCATTATTTTGATAAAAGTAAAATTTTTATTTGTTTTGCAAAGAAAATAGTTTCAAATTATTAACCATGATTGGCTGTTTACCAGAGGGAATAAACTTTACACCTTAAAGGCGTACACATATTTAAGTAGTCAAAAATATTTTTTTCTTATATGAAAGTAATTTCATCATAATTTATTATTGACTGAAAACAATCAATATTGTCATTTAAGGGTTCAAGGATATAAGTCTGTTTATAAAGAATATACATATTCACAGATTTGCATAAGCGAACAATATTTTTAATTAAAATTTTGTCAGCTTGACTTCCCTGGAAGTTGAAAAATGTGCTCCATTAGATTCTTGGAAGCAATGAAAATGTTGTTTGATAATAATTTCTATATATTCTTTTTTATTTCAAAAAAGTCCATCATATATTCTTGTTAGGAAATAACTTGCAAACCTTCAAGAGAGTTAAATGTCTTTGTTGCAAATTGGTCAACAAAATGTTGAACTTCCTTTAGAAAAATGCCATAAAAGAAATGACGGTGGTATCTTTTAGTTATGACACAAATATATTAAAATATGTAGTTGATCTTTGTAAAATATCGGTTTTTCAACAGCTGAAAGAGATTTTCTAAAGGTCATGGATTTTGCTACTGGTAAAATTTCAATGAAATAGCAGATGTTCAGTTATCCTGCTCTTAGAATAATTATTTGGATAGTATTATAGAAATTGCTGCTCTTTACAATTTTATCGCCCTAGTGCGACGTTATTTAATTTTTAGAAATTTATAAAACCCACAAAAATATTAAAAATCTTAGTAAAAATGTTTAAAATTTTTAAACTTTTTTCATGTTTCAGTTCTTATTTAAATGAATTTTTTTAATGTTTCGCCAAGTTGACCCCAACAGCTCTCCGGAATTATACTTATTAACTTTAAAGTAAAAAAACATTATAATTTTCTTGTTCACAAAACCACAAAAAATGCGTCATGTGAAGTCATTTGACTTTGGATTTCCGTTTCCTTTTTTGTTATACCTTTTATTTAATATTTTTACTTCTAATGTATCTCGGCATAATTTAGTTCCCTGCTGGTTATTACACTTTCACTTACTTCTTAATAATTTAACAAATTTTAAGGGTTACAGTTGTGTAAAGATTTTTTTTCACTCTATCCTGCAAGGATTTTTAAATTAAAAAAACTTTCGCTAAATAATGAACGAAAAACGCGACCAACCAACGGACAAACTGACAGCGAAACTCTGTTAAAATAACAGTCAACAACAAACACTTTTATTCCTTTTTAGGTTTGAAATCAAAATTAATAGAAAAGTATCCTTTTGTATCACAGCCCCACAAAGTGTATAAAAAATTGCGTTGCGTCTTACAACAATGAAAATATTAAATTGCCTTTGTGTGGTAATCGTTCAATAAAGGAGTGAAATATTAAAACTTGATTGATATAGAAGATATTGATAATTACATCCGATGCGTTTTCGTGCTAAACCGGGCAGTTATTGGGCTTATTTTTTAATCCACCTTACTGCCAAAGTGCGGTTCATAAAGTTCGTTAGTGTGGAAAATATTACTGAATTTAGTTTCAACTTTTTATTAATAAATGTTATATTTAATTATTATATTCGTATTTAATTAATCAAGCTAAAGTTTCTTATTAATGCCTTAGAAATATTTTTTATTAACCAAATATTTGAATACCCTTTTGGTATCTTCTTCAGGGGTTTTCAGTAAATATTTGTAAAACATTAATCAGAATCTTAACCTCGATTGATTCAATATAATAATTCCTCCTAACCTAATTGTCGTCATCACAGCAAGACGACAGTAAAGCGATGACAGCTCTGTTTACTTTATAGACAACAGTTGGCTATTATTAATGGCTACTTGCCGCTCTCTAGGCTCTAGCAATAGCCTATCAATAATAGTATCTAATTTTTGGTTACTTATTACCAATTTTCGACTACGATTAATAGAATTCACCACTGATGCCATCTTCTCTAATTGTCATAAATAAAATATGTTCAAAAGTCCAGCGAATGCAGAAGCCAAATGTCAAACTACATAAGTACATATACATACATACTTATGTATATAAATTTTCGATTAAATTTTGTACAAGGAGATTGACTGTTGCATTCTATGCCTTACTGCAATTAATTCGCTTTAAAAGACTTCATACAGATTCCTTGAATACACGCTTATGGGAATGCATTTTGTAAATAAATAATGACTAACAAGCTGGGATCAACAAAATTTTTGTCCGGTTATGAGAGATATTCGCTTATTTGTGCTGTGTGTTATGACAGCTTTTGTTGCATGTTAAATAAGTCGGATGGACTTATTTGATTTTAACATTTGTATTATATACGTATGTATTTTATATTTATAAATAATAACAAATGACATCAAATTTTGACGGGCATATGTAAGTATGTATGTACATATGTACATACATACTTAGTTCTTTCTTTTTTTCAATTTGATTTCATTTCAAAAACACAACGGCTAAGAGTGGGTTAGTTCATTCACTCTTACTTGAGTAATGCATCCCTTTGGTGGCCAATTTACATTCATATGCATATGAATGTAAATTTAAATTACATATGTATACTATATACCAGAAAATAACAATAAGTGTCTCATTATCATTCTCTGGTACATAAGTATATAAATACATACATACGTTTGTATGTATATATAATATTAGTTGAACCACGAATTTCTCTTAATTCTATATTTGTATTTTATTTTCCAATTGAATGCAAAAAATACAACAACAATAACAAAAGTAAAGGTCCGTCATGAAAAAATTTCTGTGAGTAGCTCATGTGAAAAATGAGAGTGAGAATATTAATCAATGCTTTTTGCAATGAACCGCTAGGTGCAGTAATGTCGCGACATATAAAATTACACCTAGGATAAGGTAAAATTACTTAATTTGTCACCGACTCACTATATACAGGTACTATATATATATATATATATATATATATATATATATATATATATATATATATATATATATATATATATATATCATTTAGAAACTAGTAGTAGTTTTATCTCAGTTAACTTCACTTTGACGTTGTAATAAAATATAATATTACGGCCTTTGATCCCTATAATACAACAATGGTTTACGCAAATTTTATATATAAGATTATATATACATAAGATTATACATAAAATGAATATATAATTCGTTTCATTAATTTCCCGCAGAAAGGAGATAATGAGCGCTCGATATATCATAAATCGTAACGACCCTCTTGGCATTCACAAATTTATTTTTATCTGCCTCCGAGAAATAATGATAATATTATATAAGTACATACATATAATTCCGAGTACTTTTGTTTCATTATCATTACACATAATAAGCGTAATTATTATCTACTATATTCTTAATTTACTATAATTTAGGTAGAAATCTAGAGTAACCTAAGGTGATCTATCTTAGTAACACATTTAAGAACTGACAAAAGCTTCTTTGCTTGCAAAAACTCATCCTTTTGGGTAATTTTTATGATTTGGCATCACTGACTGAGTAAGAAACAACCAATTTCATTTATGAGCCTAAAATAACGTGGAAGCCAGAAACTGCCAAACAAATAATCAGTCATAAAGACAAACTCAGCCTGTATTGTTCCTAATTTTTTAAGGAATTTATGGCTTTTTAAAATTCTTTGAAAATGTGATAGTCCTTAAAAGTGAAGATTTCGAATATTTCTGCAAAGTTGTGAGTTACTGACAAATAAGTTTGATTAGTTTTGGAATACATGTGTACATATTATATATTAAGTGAAAATGTGCTTTTTTTACTGAATATGCATAAGGTGCTATTATACAAAAATATAAACTTAAGTATGTACATATGTATTTATATACGTATGTGTATACATACATATGTACACATGTATGCAAGTATATATTTATACAGAGAGTAACAAATAGTATTTATTCTTCCTTGATATTTTAAGTGACAGCTTTAATTGCAATAGACATTGAATATTTGACTTATGTACATAACGCAGTGGAGACAGCTTGTATAAGTTAACGAACGTATCGAAATTTTAGTTATTCACTGTTAAAATTAATTATTATTGAGAGAGTCTTGAATGCAGTTATTCTTGAACAAACTCCTTTTGTAACATTCCCACATAGTGGCAAAATCAATTGGTGAGTAGTTGTTTAAGAATACTGGAGCAAGAAGCTTTGTTTTGTTTATCGTTTTATTTTGTGAATTCAATTTTTTAATTTTAATAAAATATCTTAAAAACTAGTGTAAAACAAAAATTTTAAATTTAATTAACTTAACATTTCTACATAGTAGAAAAAGCAAAATTTAAATAAAAGGATTACAAACAAGAAAAATGTTCATAAATAAAGAGAAATCTTAAAAACCTAAAATACAAAAGTTTTAGTTTTAGTTTAAGAAATAAAAATTAAAAAAACTGAATGTAAAGATCAGAGTTAGAAGTTTATGAAAAACATAAATAAAATAAATGAAACTAAATGAACTAAATAAACTAAAAATTGTTAACTGTACTTTTGATAAAATATAGTATAAATAAAAGTTTTATTAAAAATACGTACAATGAATAAAAATTTTAAGAAGTATATTAAAATAAATAAAACTCGTTTAAAATAAAATTAGAAAAAACAAGAAAATATTAACTTATACAAGGTAAATTTTAATTCTATTAATGTCACGATTTTATATGCTATGGCCTTGGAACTTTATGTGGAAAATTAAGTCAAAAAGTTGCGTAGTTGCAAAAAATACTTAAGTATTTGTATTTGCTTAATAGGACTGCTTCGTCCATACACATCTTTTTAAAGTTCATACATATGTGCTATGGATTTATTATATATGTATGTATATAAGTAGATATATAAGTATATATATATATATATATATATATATATATATATATATATATATATATATATATATATATATATATATATATACTTATATATATATATACATATGTATATATATGCATATTAAAATTTGGTTGCTTTTTCGATCGCGATAGAACTTTGTGAATACATTGTTTGCGTACAAAGGAATGTTATACCTCTTCTGTTCTCTCAGGGTGATGAGGTATATCCCTTCAGGTCAAATATTAGTAACATAAAGCGTCACTAATCTTCCTCTGATTTGCATGAAATTTAAAATGGAAACTTCCTAATCTCGAAAGCAAAGAGCATTTCTTTCTTATCAAAATCTGGGCGCGTAAGTGACAGCAGGGCAGCTCATGCGGGTCTGTGACAACTTATTTAAATGAAATTTTAAATATGCACGGATCCTCTCATTTGTGTATCGGTCATATGCCGCTGCAACACATAGGATATCACACGAAAAAACTAAATTTTATTTTAGTAACCAAAATCTTTGAAACAGTAAACCTTATCTTCGCTTGAAATCCGATTATTATAGATGTAGATTATGCCGAGTGATATTTTCTTATATTATTGTATACGTGTTGTACCATATTTGAAAAATGTTTTATTCAAAAAGAAAAAAACTGTTTATGCTTATTATTATAATTAACTTTTAATTATGCAATATATTTAAAGTTCATATGATAACATTTCACTCCTTTAACTTACTGCCTTCAACAATTGATTTAAAAAAAAAGTATCATCGTCATCGTCGTCAAACAATAAGCTTTATAAATGCTTCATAAGCGCAACGAATGAAAATTTTTAATTCAATTAAAGTGAAAAATTGAAAGGGGGAAAAAACGCTTCCGTTTGGTGTTTCGTTCACTTATCCACAATTTTTCGTTTCTAAAACGTGTGTATGTCCATTGAAATGCTTGAGGGTGGGGAAGGGCATTAATTCGAATTTGTTGCCAATCATGGCATTATTTTATAAAAAAGGGATCAGTGGCAGGATAGTCTGTATGTGTGTGTTCATTAAATGCACCAGTTGTTTGCCTTGTTGCCAAAGCAGAAAATGTTTGGCTATAAATTTGGCCAATAATTCTTCTTGTGTTGTTGGCATTCATTATTAAATTGACTTGCTTAAATTTTTTTATAAATATTAGAGATTTGAATAACACACATTGACTTACAAATGTGTATTTGTAGCACTTCTATGTACATTCGAGTACATTTTGAGTTGCAAATAATGGCGAGATTTGAGAAACAAATGATGATATTATTTAAGATTTGTATATGAAATATGCTGTTTGTGAAAAATGAAATATGTTGTAGACAATTTCTTTTTTAAATAAGTAGTGTGTATGTGCAGAATCTTTGCGTTGTATATTAAGATACAGTTTATAATAATTAAGAATTGTGCGAAAAGTGATTTAAGAATTTTCTTCTACATAAGCGTCACAACAGATTTTCCCCATGACTTTTTTCATAAAAAATTCTTCTTTACGGGGTACATTGAGCTGTATAAAATATAAGATATCCTTTAAATGTACTTACCTTCGCAAGCACCCTTCCACCTTGGTTTTGTTTGTACTTCAAACATGTGGGTATCAGTAAATTACGCTGTTGTACAAATTTTTCAATTAGTGCCTGCTATTGGGCCGTAGCAAATAAATTTCTGAAGTATCTTTCCATATTGTTATATTCTATTTTGGCTAAAATTGTAAACTATAATCATGGTGAAAATGGGACCAGGAGTTTTTCAATTCTGGTATATTTCTTTGCTTGTGAAAAATTGCCCTTTAACCTTTATTTTAATTTTAAACTCATTAAACTTTTGCTAAGCTGAAATTAAGTTACAATTTCAGATTAAATTTTTTTTCATAAATAATAATAAACTTAATTAACTGAAGTTGTTGTTTCTAATTAAAAATTGTGTAAAAACAATTATTCAAGGCCTATCAAAAAAATTTTTGTTTTTTATTTATTTATTAGAAATAGTGACCAGTACAATAAGACTAAATATGTTTTGAATTTAGCACTGGACATTAATATTGGCAACATAAACAGTGGGTGTAATAAGGCTGCAATTAGAATTAGCAGGAACAAACATCTTTTTTCGGACTTCAACCACTGTTTCATTGTACTTACGGCTTGCTGATTTTCATGTCATTTATTTTGGCTGTTTTAGTTGTTGTCGTGTAAATCCCACCTTGTAAAATTAACACGCCTTGCAAATAATTATAAATAAATGCGGTATTGCTTAAAATTGCCGCAATAAAAACTTTATTTGTTTATTTATTTATATATATTTCTTTATTTATTTATATATATATATATATATATATATATATATATATATATATATATATATATATATATATATATATATAGTAAATATGTACTTCAGGACATAATCTTATGTTTATATTATAAATACATATTATGTTATATGTAACTTAATATAAACAATAAAGAAAATATATTATATTTATAATAATAATTAACAAAAATGAAAAGAGGCAGAAGGATTTTTTTTAATTAACCAACTTCAAAAATAGTCTCTAAGAAGCTCTAAATAAATAAAAAATAATTTTATACATTTCCTACTAAAATCTTTGAAGAAGATGCCAACTGCGAATTAAATTCTGTTTAAATGGGCACTTTATCGACCGGAAAAGCATATAATAAAACGTTATATTTGTTTCAATTTCTTTTTGGGTCGATTAAAATTTTTTGCGAAAAAGTTTTTATTTTTAACGTTTTTGCAATAACAGTATTAAGCGCAAGATAAGGTAATTATGTAAGTATTACTTTGTATGGGTTATAAGGAGTACACTTGCTCCTTTTATATGTTAATCGAAATGGTTCTTTTTGTATAAAAAACAAGTTTAAAAATTTTTCCACAAATGAAGGAAAAGTCGTTGATAGTGTAAACATACAGAAGATATTAGCTCCGTTAAATAAAAATTTTATTGAACTAAAATATTTAATAGAGTTGTCAAATTTTTTCTTTAATTTTTTGATTTATAAATATTTAATAATGAATATTGAATAATTCCGGGATGAGAAAAAGCGCATGGTTAATTTTGAAATAAGTTTTTATATGATGTGATAGTTTAAAAAAAATTGCTGCTGCAGCAGTAGAAATTTTTGGACTATTTTTAGTGATGCAATATGTAATTAAAATAAAGAACAATAATAATTTAATGAATTAATAAGAAACTTATATTACACTATGGATACTACGAGGGCAAGTCAATAAGCCGTGAATGAAAAACAGATTTTTGAATAGAAAATGATTTGATTTTTCAACATACTCTCCTTTGAGCTCTATAAACTTTCTCCAATTTTTTTTATCCCCTCCTTCTCCAGGTAATCAAAATAGATATTTGTTTGTGAGATGACTTCATCATTGGAGTCAAATTTCAATCCGCGGAGCTATTTCTTCAGGCCTGGAAACAAACTCGTGGCTGAATCGCGAAAATAGGGCTAATGAAAAAGCAATTCGTAGTCTAGATCCTATTTGGCTTTGACAGTTTTACGATTTTGAAGGTAGTTAGTGGGGATTATACCGGTCGCCATGACTTTGTTGGCTGGAAAATTCATATTTGTGCACTGTTTTTAGTGCTGTTTGGTGTCGGGTGTATTGTAGTAGATCCATGTTTCGTCTACGACTACGAAACGGCGCAAAAACTCGTCTATGTTGCAGTTGAACAATACTAAACACTCTTGCGAGATTGTCACACGATTGCGTTTGTGATCGATTGTGAGCAAGAAAGGCAAAAATCTTTGCGGAAGGCTCTCTGATACCCAAGTTATCATTTCAAATTGAAACCACTGAGTCACATGTTAAGCCACCGGCTTTCATAATCTCTTGTACTTTTAATTTCTTCAAGGGCAACACCACGTCGTGAATTTTTTAATTTATTTCGCGTGCAGAAACCCAGAACTTTCGGGAACGTTTTTGCTTATACTGCCAAATCGAAATTCAGTGAACTGTTTTTTTTACCTTTGTTTATATGAAGCTTAGACTTCGCTTGTATGATAGCTTCTGTTTCCGCAAAAAATTAATGCTTAATGAGCACACGAATTTTATTTTTTTCTATGTTCTCCTCAAATCACACGTTAAAAGGCTGGAAATTCAAAAGGTACTGACTTATTGACTTGCTCTCGTATTTTAAATACCTTTCGACTTGTTATTATATCGTGGGAAAACTCTATTTTGTATATTTAGTTACATCGGAGATTCATGGTTATAATGGCCAAAAATGTGACCTTCTTACTGTAATGCTAGACAACATTTCTATTATTACTGTAATGATGTTTAAAATATATTAAAATCACCAAAAATTCGTGAAAATTTTTGTTGGCAACATTGTTTATAAACGAAATTTATAACAAACAACAGCTGATACTTAAAACTGTCGAGAAATTTAAACTTTAACAGGCTTGTCCGCAAAGCAACGTAATGTTTACGAAGGAATACTTATTTACATAAGTACAAGTTCGGTAAACAAAAGGGATCAGCTGATTCGTAACGAGTGCGTCTACGTAAGAGAAATGCATTATTTTATTCAAAATTATGAAAAATGTTGAATAACATTTATTATTTAAAGGCTGGTACTCTGTTCGAAGTTGTGAAAATTTTTCATCAACATTGATTATTTCGCGTGAAAAATTTGACACGTAAGAAGTGATGCCTATATTACTTTTTCTATAGAAAAAGTTGTCAGCTGTCAATATTCCGCGCGAAATAAATGCCAGTCACATTATTTCACAGATGGCAAGAAAATGTTGCCAGAAACATTTCATAAAATTTTCACGAGTTGAACAGAGTACAAGTTTTGCAACATTTTTTCATAAATATTTCACGTGAACTATTTTTATATGGATTATGTCAATATTTCGCGTGAAATTTTGAACAGAGTACCAAGCTTAAGCTGAAAAATTTTACATGCAACACGTTATACCTCTCTGGCGATTGGGTAATATATTTTTCATTTTTATTATTTTAAGTGTAAATTATGCTATACTATGTAAGAAAATAAATTTATTTATTTGTTTTAAAAACTAGTGCCTGCCATTCATACTGCAAAAATGTTGCCTTATTGTTGCCAGATACATTTCAAAACTTCTGCAACATTATTTAGCAACTATTTCATATGGCTTTTTAAAAGCAATTCGCATGAAATTCTTAATAGAATACCAGGCCTTAACCAAAATTTCTGTATAAAGTAGGCCATTCAAAAAATCAACCGTATGATTAAATCAAATTAAATGTATCACGCAATGACTTGTAACTTTGTTTTATTCTTGATGCAAAATAAATAAGCTCCAATAATATCCAATAATATTTAATGAGGTCTATTAAAAGAGTTCTATATTATATACTCATTGATTTCAAATCAAGGTAATAAGGAAATTTATTTATTTATTTCAAACTAGAACTAATCTCTCGCTAATTTTTTTCACTATAAATATGTTAATTTTTCTACATTAAATAAAGATTTCCAGAGAATAGTGCAGTGGGAACAAAAATCTTTTATAACTTTTTAATTACAATTAATGACTGCAAGGGACCATTATACTAATCCGCCCTGTATGGTTGGTAATAAAGTTGTGTTTATTTTTATTATTAAGATTCATTTTCTCCTTCTTTTAAATAATTTCGTTCATATTTCAGTTTCCGCTTTAATTGCATATTGCATACTTTAAGCCGAAAGTTCATTTATATTCCTAGAGGAAGTTGTTTAGAAGTAGCGCAGGAAAAATGGCGAAACACACACAAACACACACACGCTCACTGTTTACAGTTAGAGCAAAATAATTTATGTACTTCATATATATTTTTATTGTGTTGCTTCTTGAAGTTGTTCAACCACCCATACAATATTGTTGGCCCACCAGAGTTCATTTGTTTCAGCGGCATTTTGTAGTTAATAAATATTTGTGCTTTTGCTTTTTTACTTTTTTAAGATTTATGATTTGAATTTTGTTTTTAATTAAGCTCGCAGTCCTTTACTAATGTTTCTTTGATTAATATTGCTTAAGCATATGCATTTGTTTGTATGTAATATGAATAAAAATCCAATTAGCGAATTTATAAGGAACATTAAGTCTATTTTTGTTATTTATGACTTACAATGTGTGTATTTTTAAATAAACATAATATTACGGATTAGGCTTTTCAAAGACAAGAGTATATCTTATTTGAAGCACAAGTTTGAGTTTATTCGGAGAAGCTGTTTACACATACAATATGTAAATTTCCGTATGGGGAATTCTTTTATAAAAAATATTATTACGAACAAAGCGGTGCAGTCTTATAGTATAAATAAACAAATAATAGTTTGTGTTTAAACTACAATAAAAATATGTCGAGTATACGAAAATAACCTTGCTCCTGCCAACAGACGTTTGTCAGTTGACATTTATCAAAATTTGAACTAAATGCGACATTAAATTTGCGTTTGACAGCCATAGCAGACCACAGCGTGATTTGAAAAGAAAATGGAAAGAAACTAAATGTACTCATTAAGCAATAATTTTTTGCAAAAAAAACCAACACAGACAAATATTATGGGAATTCTATACCATCAATTTCCGAGGTTTACTGAATTTCATTGTGGCCATACGAACACGTGAGATACCGAAAGTTCTAGACGTCCAGTTGAGGTTTCTATACCCGAAACAGTTGAAAAAATTCACAGCCTGGTGTTGACCCATCGAAGAATGAAAGTGCCAGATACTGTGGAAGCCATAGGCATATCACATGGCTTAGTGGTTTTAATTTTGAATGCTCAGTTTGGTATGAGAGATCTTCTCACAAGATGGGTGCCGTGTTTGCACTTTGAAGCAGTGATTAGCATTGTTTAACTACAATATGGACGAGGTTTTGTGCCGTTTGATAATCGTGAACGAAACGTGGATCCACACTGTTGGATATTTGAAACCTAAATCTTTTAAAGATTGCAAGTCATATTTGAAAAACTGTAGGGAGAATCAATATCTATCCTCTTTATATATAAAAATGGTAAGGAGTCCGTAAAAAAATATTAAAGAGGACTTAAAAGTTCCACTAATCCTCTCAAAACAAAAAAAACAAAAAACACTTTCTCCCGCACATTTCAATTATGTACTACATGGACTATAGTGTATAGTACCAGCATCTCTCTTCTCCATTATGATCATTAATCTTCCCCAGAATTTACCTTTTCTATAACATTTATTGATGTTATAACATTCAGTTGGCGTCTTCTTTTATTATGACATGATTTAGTACCCCCAGAGGATTTTTCGCACTTAATAGTCTATATGGAGGTGGTCCTATATTTTGATTCCAAACAGCCAATTCTTGAGTTGGTATGTGAATGCCTTTTTATCTTTAAGTTCTATTTAAATGCAAAATTCTGTTTTGCGGTAAAAATTTTATTGAAAGTTACACTACTAAATGGTGTATTTAAAAATTGTACTATTTTCATGATTTGTTATTGTTTAACGAAAAAAAATTTTGTGATCATAGATAAATTTCCCGATGTCTCGCATAAGTCAAAATATAATCTTGTTGTTATAAGGAAAATTTTAAATATTTCAACATATTTAATTTCAAATTTTTATTTTGTTCCTAAAGTACAACCAAGTTCTTCTGGAAGCGTCATAATGCTGTTTTATTTTTAACGAATTTAAACAAAGCAAAACTGAAAGTGCATTCAACTTCGTATTCATACAATATTGGAATTCTAAAAACTTTAAGCATATTTGAAAATTAGAACAAAAAAATATAGAAACCACATAAGAAACAACTTTTATTAGATTTACTACTATAAAAGGTTTTTTACAACGTCTATATACTTATACAATTAATCGACCCTTGTGTGCTACTGATTGTATTTTTAAGGTAAAAAAAATAAAATTTTTCAAAAATATTTCTTTAAACTATTCTGGAAATTTTTCCAATTAATTATTAAAATTTTTTTTTGTTATATATTATGAGTTTTGCTGATGTCTGATATTTATAAAAAAAAAACTTTTTTAAATTAATTAACTTATTGTTAGAATATTCCTAATAACTTCAAGAAATAATTAACACATCTTCGGAGACATGAATGCAATAGAATGCGACCACTATGCAAAGTTGAGTTATCCTTCTATGCAAAACATTCTCAATTTGTGAGATTAATGCCTTTCAGTTTAGAGTTGATGCATGATAATAGTTCCAAGCACTCTGTTGGAATTGAGAAATCATCGATTCAAAGAAATAGTGTAATCGCACTGTATTTAAGTCCCGAGAAATAAAGTTCTCATAAAAAAGTAAAAGTAAAGTTCTCAACAAAAAAATTTTTTTTTTTAATTTTTATATTTGTGTTTTTATGAGTCCGATTTTTATTTCTACAAATACCTTTCCATGACAATATTCAATTCGCCAAATCTCAACTGTAAAATAGTTGAAAGGAATTAAAAAAAAATATCGTACATTCACTAACTCATTGTATACTGGTTAAGAAAATATCTCAAATAAAAAATAAAGATGTATTTGTTTGTAAGCAAATAAATAATTGTTTACACATTTTTCCTCGAAAATCAACTGATGAAAGATTATTGACTCGGTTTGATCGAACAAAGTAAATGCGCCAAAAATAATGAATACCATAGGAATGATTATTTTGTATAAAAATTCATAAAAATTAAACAAGTTATATTTGAGTAGGGAAAATTAATTAGATTTTCATTTTCTCATCATGCTAATAATATTTTTATATTGAGTAGAAAAAACATTTATTTTTATTAAAGGGTATTAAGTTACATGAAATTAAAAAGCAAAAAGGTTAAATGTTCATGGTCACAGTAGGTGTTAAATACAGGTTGATGTTATTTTATAATTTTTGCAGCTTTTTATGTAAGCCATCCTTCCTAATACTGCCATTATAATACTTTCATTCATTATGAATAATAAAAATGTTTGTACTCTATATATGTATATTCCCCTTCTTTTAGCTGCTGCTGTTTTACTTTCTTGCAGCAGCGTTGAGTTTACATGCCTGGCGGTAATATCATCCTTGCTAAATTGTTTTTTAATTAGTACAACGTACATATATAAAGTTAATTACGTATCAGCAGCTTCCTTAATAATATTTAGGTTCTAATGAACATCAACACCATAACGCGAATGCTGCATTTTGCTTTAACATTGTTCTCACTTGTACAGCATGTGGCCTTTATCAGGGATGTAATAACATCTAATGTAGCCCAGCACCCTTAAAATCATTTACCTTTAAACTTCCAAAATGATTTAAATTAATATTTTACTCTGGTGGTCGCGTACAGCGTACACATCATTTAGTATATGAAACAAGAAGCTGCCTTTGAATATTTTCTTAATAAAAAGTTTTGTTCTTAAGGCCAAAGACCCTCCCCCAAACCAAATTTATCTTGGCAAAGTTTTAGCTTCTATTCACTTTTGCCTTTATTTTGTGTCTTAGGAAAATAAATCTTTTTAATTACTTCAAACATTTAGGCATTGCCTTAATTAGATTTCACTATTTGTGATGATTTATTTTATCTAAGACAAAGTGTATGTCCTTTAATTCTTTTGTAAATGAATTTAATTTCCAGCTCCTTCTTTGTAAAGAAAGCTTTTGCTAACTTGGAGTTTTCCTAATAAATAAATCAAATTAATTAAATATTGTATTTTTCTTATAAATATTTACTAAGTATATATTTGAATTCACGTGCAAAAAATTAGCACTTTCGACAATACTTGACCACTATTGGGTGCCACTTGCCATTTTCTAGGCCTTAGAAAATAATTAGGGGCTAATAATTGTAAAAAATTTTAGTTAAAAATGAGTACTAGAATATGCAAAAAACCAAATTTTTTAAAAAGTCGGTTTTTAAATTATTCAAAAAAAACTCGGTTTTGAATACGATTTTGGGCAAAATGAACCCATTGGGTTTTATAAAACACTAGCGGACCAGGCGAACTTCGCCTCGCCCCAATTTTAAGCCTTCAGACAAACTTTCTATTTTTTCATTTAAAAAGCCATTAAGGAATAATTTCAAACAAAATTTCATACAAAAACTCGATTTTTGATTTTTCCTTCTCCTCGAAGATACGAACCACTGACAAAAAGTTTTACAGAAATCGGCCAAGCCGTTCTCATTTTATGAATTATTGGATTTTGCCACGCGCCTCCGCCCACAGGCCGAAAATTAAAAATTGGAATAACAGTATCACCCGCCCGAGTATTCTGAAGGTTCCCTGAAAATTTCGTCAAAATCGGCCCAGCCGTTTTGGAGCCATTACGTTACATACATACATACATACATACATACA
Organism: Germaria angustata; assembly: GCA_963681545.1. Taxonomy (NCBI): domain Eukaryota; kingdom Metazoa; phylum Arthropoda; class Insecta; order Diptera; family Tachinidae; genus Germaria; species Germaria angustata. Next base: position 57,385,030 of record OY813001.1, on the reverse strand, counting down.
TACATACACACATCCTATTTTATATATATAGATATGCAGTTGGGCAATATATATGTATACATTAATATATGTACATACATGCGTATTTATTTACATATCGGAGAATAATAACGAGTGACTCATTTTAATTCTCCGATACCTACATACACTAAACTTCTCTTACTTCCATATTTTTGTATTGGAAAAACAATAACAAAAGTAGAGGTCCATCAGCAAAAAATTTCTCTGAGTAGCCCATGTGAAAAATAAAAGTAAGAATACTAATCACTGCTTTTTGCAATTTACCGCTACGTGCACTGTTGTCGCCTCAAAAATCTAAAATTACACCTATGATAGGGTAAAATTACCTACATACATACATAATTTGTCACGGACTCATTATATATGATTTGAACATTTTTATATTTAATTTATGTTTATATTTATTCAGGCTCTATGTCATATAATGACATATCACATATGGTAAGGACCCTCTGAGAATGCAGAGATCTATTTTTACCTCCACCCCAAAAAAAATTAATATTATTATATATGATTCTGATATTTTTATCCATAAAAAGAATAAGCATAATTATTATCTTTATATTGATTATTTATATTATAATTTATGTAGAAATCTAGAGTACGTAAGATGATCTAGCTTGCCTAGTAACCCATTTGAGAATTGACAAACGCTTCTTTTCTGACAAAAACTCATCCTTTTGGGTGATTTTCTCATGATGATTCTGTAAATTATTTTTATGACGTGGCATCACTGACTGAGTAAGAAACAACCAATTTCATTTAAAAAAATAATGTGGGAGTCAGAAATTGCTAAAGAACTACTCAGTCTTATAGATGAATGGAGCCTGTATACTTCACAACTTTTGAAAAAATATGTACTATATCGAGTTTTAAAATCCTTTGAAATTCCGATTGTTCTTAAAAGTGTATATAAAGAGTGTAATAATTAGTCCCTATACTTTTTAGTACTCTATGTGAGAACCTCATTGCCAAAAATCTTGAATATTTGACTTGTTTGGTACGTGTGATGGCATTACGAGTGGCTTACGATAAATTGTGCTTATAAGTACATACATAAGTATGTACATAAATAAGTATGTAAATATATATGTATGTACGTACATATGTGAGTGCTTGCGTGTACGTAAAAACAGGTGAGATATCTTAAATACAAAGTAAATAGTAATTACACTATATCTAAAAAATTTATCTCTTATGGTCTTGGGAAATTAAGTTAGGAATTTGCGTTGTTACAAAAAATGTACACCGGGAAACCTGCATATTAGGACTGGTACTTCCCTTCTAAGTTTTATAAAGTTGTATATTAAAATTTGGTAGTTTGTTCATATTCTTACGCGATTAAATCCAATCGCATTGGAACCTTGTTAATCTACATATGTTTGTCACCGACTTACAGTGAAATTGATCCAAGATCTTTGAAAGCAAAAATTCTAAATAATTTAAATTAATTTCAAAATCATATATGTACATAGTTTAATTGGTTCGTCTATTGTCTGATTGTAATAAATATGTTAAAAAAGTTATTAACTCAGCTATAATGCAAACAAAAGTTAATGTTTTACAAAATAATACAATAATTCATCTCACAATGAAAATAGCCCCCTCAAACAACAGGCACATTAAAGGGCGATTAAGTAAAAGTTAATATACTTACATAGAATTAATATTTGTTGAACAACCTTTCTGGAACATTACAGATTATAGACGCTTATGACTAGACTAAGCCATTTTTTCTATATAGTCCGGGCTGATTTTATACCACTCCGTCCAAAGGACATTCTCCACATCGTTTTGGTTTGACATTTGGCGTTTTCTTATTTCGATTACAGTTTTTTTGCCATTAGTTTTCTGTAATGCTCTAATTCAGTGAGAGAGTAGAGTTTTGATTACTGCTGACGATAATATAAGAGCCACTCTTTCACCTCTCTATCCGTATGTTTGGAATCGTTATATTGGTTTAAAAGAAAATACCACATTATTCTGGGCTTATCAGCATTTTGTTTCTGATTAGTTATTTTTAAATAGTTAAATGATCCATTTTATCCATGTGTCCTTAAATAAAATGTAGGCTACCAACACCAGCAGCACATACCACTAGATATTATTAAAGTATGTGATCGCGAACAGTATTCATAATATAATTTTGTGTAAGACGATAGGAATGACCCGGTATTTCGTCAGCAGTAGAGGAATAATTTTTTCTCTTAAAAAATGCGTTCATTTTGCACTCATTTCAGCAAGATATAATTAATTAGTATAATTAAATAATTCGTATTAGAATAGTATTCGTACATTTATTTTTAACCTTGACGCTTTCAGCTTATGCTTTTATATCATTATGTTGTAATTACACTATTATACTGTTCAATAAAATTGAAACTAAAACTTTTATGACAATATATATGTACATATGTACATATGTATGTATATGTTTATTTCAAAATGCAAAACCTACACTGTAGTTTTTAATATAAAACAATTTTTAAACTGAATTTCTAAGCTCCTTATTCATTGTGGTAAATTGTAGACTATTGCGAAATTTAAATTTTAATATATTTAAGTATAGTTTTGATACTTTTAGGATAATTTTACTGAAATTCAGGAGTTTTTTTAAACTTTATTATATAAAACTGTTTTAACTAATTATTACTGTTTCTTCGACCTTGTTGTTTTAATATATAAATATATATGTATGTATCTTGTTAAGTAAAGGAGCTTTAAGATTTTTTGTAAAAAAAATTAATAAAATTTATCTTATTCAATATTTCGACGCCTATTTGAGTATCTCCTTCAAAACTTTTTTATACATGTGGACGTATTTAAAAAAAAATCCTAAAGAAGACGCTCAAAGCAGAGTCGAAATTTTGAATTAAATAAATGTGTTTGTTTTTTAATTAATACTCCTAAAGCTCGTTTACTAAATAAGATATATATATATATACATATATATATATATATATATATATATATATATATATATATATATATATATATATATATATATATATATATATATATACATATACATTGTTTGTTGTGGATTTTATCGATATTTCACTGGTGCTGATCAAATCATCATTGAACTTTAAGCGGTTTATAGACTAAACCCGGAATGATAGGTGTCAATATTAAGGAAAATGTTTTACTTTAAATTAATATTGCACTGTAGGCCCCGGTGGCTATTGTGCTTTGTAAATTAGGTTAATATTTTATATTACTCTAATAAATAATAGTAATAATAAATTAGTATTATACGTAATTTTTCCCGATTTATATACTCCTGGTATGTTTTTAATGTATTTGAATAATATTTATATAAATATCAATTTCTTTGTTATTAATTTTGCTTGCAACTAAATGTAAACGGAAGCAGATTGTGGATCCGCATAAATCTTTATTGACTGCATTTAGCTTTTAAATTCAATTAAAATAGAATTTTGTTTAATTTAATTTAACTGAGTTTCGCAAAGCACTATCCCATTACAAGTATTAAAAATTTAGTTAAATTTTAAGAGAAATCTTTATAATGAAATTTTGCTGTTTAATTTTTTTTGCGAAAAAATATTTAATATGCGCTACATAATTAAATTGATTTTAAAAGTGCTTTATTAATAAAAAGCATTATAAAATTGAATAAATTTAAAACAAACATAAATGCCACACAATGGAACATCAAAAATATTATAATTTTAATACAATAAATTTGTTGACAAGACCCTAGATTTTGTTGCTGGTGTTAATTTTTTTTGTAGTCGGTGGGGTAGGTGTACGTTCTCTGCTCATTTTTTTCAATGGAATCTGACACATGATGGTATTAAAAATTCATTAACATATTTTGCAGAATATTTTTGTTGTTAAAAAAAACACAACAAACACAAAAATCATTATAAAACATTAAATTGGGAATCATAATATACAAATATCAATTTATATGCAAATATTTATGAGTGGCAAAAAAATTTATATATGTATATTTATGTATGTATATAGATTTTTTTAAATAAAAGTCTTTTTTTCGTGTCAAATAAAGACATTAATACACACTAATAAAACAAACAAGAGCTTTAAATATGCTGCTTCTTTCGAACACCCTACATTATCATCGATTGTTTTTTAAATAATCATATACTAATTTTCCAATGTTATTGAAGAATACTTAATATGAAAATTTATTGCGATATTCTCCCCAACTAATCGTTTAAAACGATTCGAGTTTAAATTTTTGACTGTTTTCACTGACGATTTGGTTTAGCGACATATGAACAGCAATAAACGTTATTGGAGAATAATTAAAAAATTTTTGAAAATTTTATTTCCTTAACAACCCAGTGAAAAATGTAGAAATCATTCTTAAGAAATAACATTTTCAATAGTTTCAAAAATCTATAAGTGCACTAATAAGCTTTCTAGATAAACAACTTCGACTTATTTCGAATTACTTAAAGAGACTTATAAGATCTTCTTCTCGTTTTTAGAAGTAGGTTTTTATAATCGTGAAAAATAACTTGTTTCTTTAAATCTACATTATAATATTATTTGGCATTATTTCAAAATTTATATTTCTATCACATAGAAGAAAAGAAATCTATTTTTTTTTTAAAGAGAAGTTACACTCAGGTAATTAATGCCTACTACTTAAATTAAGGTGTTACTTCTTTTTGCGAAAGGGATAGGGTAGAGAGGATAGGTGGTGAACTTAGAATACAGAGAGAGAGAGAGGTTTTAATTTCTGTTACAACTCAGCTATTCCGCGTTGATTTATTTATTATTATATACATATATTTTAAAAAGAAAAGAAAAGAAATCTATTTTTATTGGCAAGTGGTGTTTACACGTGAGAAATGCGTTTCCAGCGGTAAATCAATTGTAATTTAATATGAAACTATTTTTAATATTTAAATTTATTTATTTTCGAGATATTCTTGATTCATATGCAATACTGAATTCTCATATTGTATTTAATTCGTATGGCATAAACATCCGCAATTTAATGTTTTCAAACTGCTTAAAATTCACTGACGATTTGGTTTAGCGACCAATGAAATACTGGCATATTAATAGCTAAAGCCGCAACAAACAATGCATTTTGCATAAAGCTATTTTCTTTAAAAAAAAAGTTATACCAAAATATTATTGAAAATAAACCAAAATTACATCACATCCGTATTGTAATATTAGCATTTAATGAGTTTTTTAACCTCTTTTTTACTTTAAATCAATATACAAACTTTCACTAATAATTCAAAAAAGGTGATTACGAAAAGGAACTGCAAACTATTATTGTTATAATTACAATCATTGATTGGCTAAATAGATTTTTCCCAATTTTAACTAAGAATATTCCTGATCAAATCACCTTCGAAGAAACTTGAATTGAAATCTGTCGAGTAGTTTGTGAGCAACGTTGCATTGCAGACTGGTAACATAAACTCATAATACTTTTCTATATTTTCCAATATACAAATTTTATAATATTTCTTCACTATATGCATACATAAGTATATATGCGAGCCGTGAGGTGTCTTTCGCTGTTTTGCAATGGAATGTGCTTTAATAGTGTTAGGTAACTTTTTCCCGCAACTAGCTCCGCTCCTATTTAAGAACTACACACTCTTGATGTTCTTGACATGTGTTGTTCCATAGTCTGAACACATTTTTTGTGCTGCTAAACAAGCATTCAAGTGCCTCAGTTTCTAAGACGGTGTAACAGATGCTCATTCTGATCTTCCTATTGTTTATGTCAGCTATAACCGATCAAATATGGAATGCGACACTCTCATGTATGGGCCGGTATTTGAAAATCTTCTTTGACTTTGATCGGCCACCTGCAGGACAGGGCGAAGAAGTTCGCTGGCGCCAGCGGTAAATCCAACTCTATTGACTTGAACATGGACGCAGTATGGAGTCTGTCTCGGTGTTCTATCATTAGAATGTGCTCTAATGAAATCAAGGAACATGTTTTCGAAATGATATCAATTGCTCTTTTGTAGGAGCACATCCATTTCTTGCCAATATGCCAGCAAACCAGCAATCATTATATAAAAGCATCGTGCTATCATCGAACAACTTGTATGTAAAATAATCCGCAGCAGACAGCTTTCCTGTAACTTTCAATGTGGAAATAATCAAATCGAATGATCACTTCTCCCATTTTCCTTTTCTAAGCATATTTCGTTACTTAAAGCGCAATGCATCGCACCAGTAGGGGCCATCCACTGAGTGCTGGCCCGCTTAAAAACCCCACTCAACTTTCTCCATCTGATTTTGCATTTTTTTTTTTTTGTCTTCGCAAGAAGACGTCCAGGATGTATTAGACGATTAAATTGAAAAATTATCATATCGAAGAGACGTCATTCAGATTCCTAATTTTTTTTAGCAGAATGCAGAGTTCCGAAGTAAAGAAAGAAAATCCAATGAAAGTCCATTATTTTCCAGCGGCTAATCATGGGCATACTCGTACATGTTAATGTATATTCTTCAGCATTATAGAGAAGAGAACTTTTATAGAAGATGTTTGTTGAATTTCTAAGACTATATGTACAGCTGAGCTTTATATAATTTACTGAACCGGTAATAAAGCACAAATATCGAATTTAAGTGCAACCATTTCTAATATATCTGTTGTTATATAACTATTCTTATTTAAACTTATTTGTTGCTGTTGCAAATTTTCGATATTTTTTGCAATTAAATTCTTTTAAAATATTAATTATTTTTCGCTCTTGTGATTCTTTGACATTCTGACCAACTCTGCAGCATTTGTTATTATTTGATTTTTGCGTAAAATATCCTTTCCTTGTAAATTTGCAATTTAATCCAAAAATAACAAATAAATGTAATTTATTCAAATGTCTATTTTATTTATTAAAAGAAACAGTGTTTATTATGTTTATAAACAACTAAATTGTCAGACTATTTGAAGTTCGTTTTAGCTAAATTTCACAGTAATAAGACTTGTTAATTTGCTGTGGCAGAGTTTAAAACATTTCAGTCTTACGAGGGATTTTAAAGCTGGTGTTTATATGCCTGCATTTCGGTAGATTTCTGTTCCAGCTTAACACTCGACTTTAAAGAATATTTTTAAAAATTTTAAAAATATTAATAAAAAGTCCTATAAAAAAGCAAAATACTAAAAATATAATTTGTTATTTTTATATCATTTCATTTTTTATACAATAAGTGAACCTTTAAAAATTAAGAGATGTTTAAAATGATTTTGGAGAATGGTTGGCTATAAATTTTATTTATAATTACATACAATCTATCTACATATATTGTCATTTGAAAATTTTTAAAATATTCTCAAAAGTCTTCTGGTGACTTGGCATAAGTTCCAAATGATATGCGGGCATGCAGACAAAAAATATTATATTCTTAAAACTTTTAGGATGTTTTAAAGAATTTTCAAATTTGAAATTTCTGGACAATCTTGAATAACTACAAAAAAAAAGTCTTAAATACGATGTTTAGAAAAGAATATTAAATAAAAAATTAATAAAAGAACTAATCTCTTAGACCGACAATTGTAGAGCCTAGATAAACAGTTTTATTGAAATAGTATTTAATAAAATTTTATTTGCTTTGTAAATATATTGTATTATATTTATAGTATTATTAGCAAACGTTTTAGGGAAGAAAAATATAAATTTTATTTGTGGTTAGTAGTCTTTTATTACACCTTCTGTGAAAGGCGTTAAGTCCGTCAGGTTAGAAAAACGCCAACACATATATTTTTATTCGTTTAGTAATAAAAAAAAGAAATTATTCAATTGAAGCAAGTGTTTGTGTTATTAATGTTCTTCGTCCATTTCAATCTTTAAATATAACCTACAAGTAATTTTCAGTTATACGAGGTCAGTTCAATAAGTCTGTGTCATTTTAAATAAAACACAGTTTTTGGACAAAAAAATATCATTTTATTTTTCAACATAGGCCTCTCTGAGCTCCATACATATTGTTCCACGTTTCTCAAATTATTTCTATCCCTTCCAAAAAAAAAGATATGTCGATGTCATCAAAATATGTATTTTTTTGTGAGATGATTTCATCGTTAGAGTCAAATTTCCTTTCGCAGAGCCATTTCTTTAGGTTTGGAAAGAAAAAAATAGTAACTCGGCTCTGCTGAAAAGGGGTCATGAGGGAGCAATTTGTAGCCTAATTCATGTCAGTTTGACATGAAAACGGCACATTTGTGCACCATTGCATTGTGGTGATAGTGAGGAACGTTCTTTTTGGCCAAATATATTCGTTTTTTTCAACTTCTTATTAAATCAAATCAATAAGTTGACATTATAGTCGCCATTAATTGTTTTACCCTTTTGAAAGTACGAGTAGTCAATGTAACTTTATTGGCGCCGATTCACTACGAACATTCCGCATCCGTTCAGCTTACGGAACAGCACAAAATCTCGTTCTCGGATGAAGTACGCTAAACACTTTTGCGACCAAAATCTCACACGATTGCGTTTACGGTGGACAAACGCGGCACCCATGTTTTCTCTTATCCAATTTATCATTTAAAATTTAAACCACTGAGCCATGCGACATCCTATGGCTTCCACAATTTATCGCACTTTTTATCTCCGATCGGCCAACACGATATCGAGATTTAAACTGGGCATACAGAAAGTTCGGTCATTGTAGGTCCCAACGGAATTCAGTAAAACACTTTTTTACCATTGAAGTTGATGGTGTAGAATTCCCGTTTTCTCCACAAATCAATGGCTCTCAAAACCCAAACCATATGATGCAGCTTCTTCAAATCTCGGCAGAAGTCAACTGAGAGATGTCTCTTGACAGGAGCAGTATTGCCACTTCAGTTTAGAAGCCGGAAATAAGAAAGGTATTATAAGGTATTATCAAAAAACTAAAACGAAAAAATATAAGTTTTTTAAAATATTACTTAGGGAAAACTACTACGCTAATACTACTATCGGTTCCACAGACCAATTGCTGCTGTTTACTCAGACATCTCATACTCCTACGAAATTTTTTCAGCGCGCAATATTTAAAGTTATAAAGAAATCGAAAATATTATTAGTCGGTCTCGCAGGCCAGTAGGAATGTCAATAAGTCAATGAGTCATTTCTACATTGTGATTTATATAGTTCTGTATTTTTCTCATGTTTTTTGATAAGAAATTTTCTAGAAGTATTTTTCTTACTCGTATGTCATCATGTTGCAAATGTTAAGATAAACTTAAATACATTTAAACCATAGTGATCCAATTTGAAGGCTGTAAAATTAACACACAAAAATGTGAACATTGATAAAACCGCAGTCACAATGTAATGAATTTAATGAAATAAATACTACAACACACTGTGAATTTGAATTTGTACCATGCGATTCTGTAACTTTATTTGGGGTCATTTTGATGAAATTTTTTCTTCACTTATATTCGTAACATACATCGGTTATAGCAAATTTTTAATTATAACAAAAAACTTTACCCAATAATGTGGCAAAATACATATATAGAGATTATTAAAGCTCGATTTTGGCGAATATTGGCTTATAGCGAACTCTTTTGTTTTAGCACCCAATACCAAAGAGTTTAACAATTTTGCGGTTTATAACGAAAAATCACTTAGTTTCACGCTATTATTCTTAGCCGTTAAAATAACTATTAATTATTCTTAATTATATAAAATGTTTTATATCGGAAAGCAGCAAATAAATGTGATCTATTCTGGTCTTGTAATACGAAATTCGATATAACCGATGTAATTAAAACAAATTAATAAAAAATAAATAAAATAATATTAAAAGAATATTTCCTTTTCTGAATTTATTTATTTATTGCTCCGGTAAATGCATAAATAAATTCATAAAATAGTATATTGAAGGGCCCTAACTATGTAAATTAAATATAAAAAATATTTATTTGTTTAGGGCTGTCTAAGTATATGTCTGTATTTTCTTTTCCCTAGCCTAATCGTTAGTAGACTTCAAACATATTTTAAAATCAATAAAACTCATATGCTTATAAAAAAATTCAACTATACAATATGAGATTTTGTGTTTTTATAAAAATACGATATTGAAGGCTTTTCAAACTTAATGGCTGAGGTCTGCTGACGATTTGGTTAGCACCCATGGAATGCAGGCATATAGACATCAAAGATCACAACAAATAATAAAACAAGCTTGTGATAAATTGGGAGCATATCCTGAATAATTTGCATAAACTTTATAAATTAAAAATATGTATGTATATGTGTGTATGTCTAAATTACCAAGATCTTCATAGGCCATTCCTACAAAATTTAACTCCTTGTAAATTTTACAGCCATAATTATTATTGCTGTTCATATACCATACATATGTCGAATTAAAAATGTGCATACGTATTTTAGTGAACAAAGTGAAAATTATTTCGGAAGAATAATATTTGGAAGCATCCACAATGTCTAAAATCTTCTATTCTCGGCTTCTTGAGAGTTTAGTAGTCGTCAACTAGATTAAGATTTAATTAATAAAATTTTTCGTAGTTCTCAGTTTTTGCAAAGTTTTTATTTGTTGTGGGCTTGATTGTATTCTATATGTCCAATATTTCTCTGGTGCTTATTGCCAGCTCATCACTACATATCTCAATATATTATCTTTCTAGTATATAAATCTAATAAAGTATTATTTACTTAAGATGTATGGATTATTGCTTTATTTGTTTTTATATAATCCATTTGATTATTAATCACTCTCTAAATAAACGAATGCAACGAATTAAGACGTTAAGCTGATACGCAACTGAATTTATACTGAGGTGAACTTGTTATTTAATTTAAATCGTTATTAATTAAATAAACATACTTATATTTTAATTGCTTATTGTAGCTTTAGCAGTTCATATAACGAAATTCCATTGGTCACTAAACCAAATCTTCAGTGAGCTTTAAGCAATTTGAAAACGTTCAACCTCGTATGTTAAGTTAAGGGAATCAAATAAAATATGAGAATTCTCTATCGCATATGATTGTTACAAAATACATAATCATAGTAGGATTAGAAGGCTTTTTTACAGACAACCCAACAAACAATTATACTCAACATGAATCTATATTATTTTTCTTGCAACATATAGACAAATAAACGTCCTTTTGTAATACGTGTAATTCTATACGACAGATAATTCTCATATTGTATTCGATTTGTTTGGCATAAGCATATGAATAAATAAATTTTAATATTAAATATTTAAAAATAAATTTAATAAAAATATCTTTAATTAAAATATACCAAAGCGATCATTGCTTTTTATGAATGTGACTAAGACAATCATTGGTAGAGTATCTTGTTCTGAGCAGACACAAAAAAATTAGGGCATGTTTAGCAGGCAATTAGATCAGTTTCTAAAAGCTGATGATATGAAATCTGAAACAAGGATGAAAGGAATTCTTTTAACGTCCTTATGCGAAATGTGTAAATTGTTAGATGTCAACTATAACTAATGAAACTATAAATGAATGAGTTATACGTGTCAGTTCAATAGCTGTGTATTGCGAGTTTGCAGTTAATTTGGAATTAGCGACTTATGATAAGTTTGTGGCGGGCTGGGAAAAGAATCCAGCACGACATAACATTTTTTCCGCTATCGGTGTACTGCTCTTTGTATAATATAATTGAAATTACCAATAATGTGGATTACACCAAACACCAATATGATATTGTCAAAGAACTTAAAGAAGAGAATCTGCAAATCGGAACAATTTACAGAACAAAAACTCTAGAAGCAGCATCGTAAGCCAACACAGGAATGCTGTCTGTGGATACAATAATCCCAGTGGTGAATTTATACTTCATATATATGGAGTTAATTTAGAATTTAGTGAATTTGTAAAGCCATGTAACTTCTTAAACTTTTCAAACTATGATTAGAGTTTTACTGATCAAACACCAAACATATAAACTTAATTAAGATCCGAACAAGAAAAGCAGTCCAGTTGTGCTTTCTAGTACATATTTATCGTAACACAAATAATATATTTTACATTTCCTTAAGGTATTTTGTGCAGGTGTCATCTATATACAATGAAAAAAAAACACTTCACAATATGAGATTGATTTACGTCAACGTTTGGGGATCTCTGGCTTATATTGTACTGGTTTATTTGGCTGTGTCTGTTTCAATGTTGTTCATATCACAACATCATGTCAACAACATAAACCATGTATTGTATGGTAACCAAACTGACACAGATGAAGGAAACATATACATACAAGCTTTTTTTAAAAAACATTCAGTAACAATTATAAGAGGGCGCTGGAAAATGTCACGGATTGTCCTAAAAACAAAGAAAATAGTGTATAAGTCAAATATGATTTCTTTTTGAAAAAATTACAAAAAAAAGTTTTTTCTTAATTTCGCAAAAAAAAAAAAGATTTCGAATGAAAGGCAATATGGTTTGCTGTCTAACGCAAAAGAAACCAAGTCGATATCTTGAAAACTAAGCAAGTTATGACTAAAATGACAACCAGTTCTACTAAAAAGTGGCTGGGAATAGGCAGTAGTAGAACTGGTTAACTTTTTGGTCATAACTTGCTTAGTTTTCAAGATATCGACTTGATTTCTTTTGCGTTCGATAGACAAACGCATTAGCTTCAATTCTAATCTTTGTTTTTTGCGGGTAGTGCGAAAAAAATTTTTTCCTCAAAAATTTTGCTTTTTTGATAAAAATGACAAAAAATTTTTTTTTCTTATTTTCGCAAAAAAAGAATACGAATGAAAGCCAATAAATTTATCTATCCAACGCAAAAGAAATCAAGTCGATATCTTGAAAACTAAGCAAGTTATGACCAAAAAGGTAAACAGTTCTACTACTGCCTCTTTCCGGCCACTTTTTAGTAGAACTGGTTACCATTTTGGTCATAACTTACTTAGTTTTCAAGATATCGACATGGTTTCTTTTGCGTTGGATAGATAAATTTATTGGCTTTCATTCGTATTTGCGAAAATAAGAAAAAAAATTTTTGTCATTTTTATCAAAAAAGCAAAGGGGTTAGGTCATCAAAATTTTTGAGGAAAAAATTTTTTTCGCACTACCCGCAAAAAACAAAGATTAGAATTGAAGCTAATGCGTTTGTCTATCGAACGCAAAAGAAATCAAGTCGATATCTTGAAAACTAAGCAAGTTATGACCAAAAAGGTAAACAGTTCTACTACTGCCTCTTTCCGGCCACTTTTTATTAGAACTGGTTACCATTTTGGTCATAACTTGCTTATTTTTCAAGATATCGACTTGGTTTCTTTTGCGTTGGATAGATAAATTTATTGGCTTTCATTCGTATTTGCGAAAATAAGAAAAAAAATTTTGTCATTTTTATCAAAAAAGCAAAGGGGTTAGGTCATCAAAATTTTTGAGGAAAAAATTTTTTTCGCACTACCCGCAAAAAACAAAGATTAGAATTGAAGCTAATGCGTTTGTCTATCGAACGCAAAAGAAATCAAGTCGATATCTTGAAAACTAAGCAAGTTATGACCAAAAAGGTAAACAGTTCTACTACTGCCTCCTTCCGGCCATTTTTGAGTAGAACTGGTTACCATTTTGGTCATAACTTGCTTATTTTTCAAGATATCGACTTGGTTTCTTTTGCGTTGGATAGATAAATTTATTGGCTTTCATTCGTATTCTTTTTTTTTTGCGAAAATAAGAAAAAATTTATTTTGTCATTTTTATCAAAAAACCTAAGGGGTTAGGTCATCATAATTTTTGAGGAAAAATTTTTTTCGCACTACCCGCAAAAAACAAAGATTGTAATTAAAGCCAATGCGTTTATCTATCGAACGCAAAAGAAACCAAGTCGATACCTTGAAAACTAAGCAAGTTATGACCAAAAAGGTAAACAGTTCTACTACTGCCTCTTTCCGGCCACTTTTTAGTAGAACTGGTTACTATTTTGGTCATAACTTGCTTAGTTTTCAAGATATCGACATGGTTTCTTTTGCGTTGGATAGATAAATTTATTGGCTTTCATTCGTACTCTTTTTTTGCGAAAATAAAAAAAAATTTTGTCATTTTTATCAAAAAAGCAAAGGGGTTAGGTCATCAAAATTTTTGAGGAAAAATTTTTTTTCGCACTACCCGCAAAAAACAAAGATTAGAATTGAAGCTAATGCGTTTGTCTATCGAACGCAAAAGAAATCAAGTCGATATCTTGAAAACTAAGCAAGTTATGACCAAAAAGGTAAACAGTTCTACTACTGCCTCTTTCCGGCCACTTTTTAGTAGAACTGGTTACTATTTTGGTCATAACTTACTTAGTTTTGAAGATATCGACATGGTTTCTTTTGCGTTCGATAGATAAACGCATTGGCTTTAATTACAATCTTTGTTTTTTGCGGGTAAGAAAAAAAAATAAGAAAATAAGAAAAAAAAATTTTGTCATTTTTATCAAAAAAGCAAAGGGGTTAGGTCATCAAAATTTTTGAGGAAAAAATTTTTTTCGCACTACCCGCAAAAAACAAAGATTAGAATTGAAGCTAATGCGTTTGTCTATCGAACGCAAAAGAAATCAAGTCGATATCTTGAAAACTAAGCAAGTTATGACCAAAAAGGTAAACAGTTCTACTACTGCCTCCTTCCGGCCATTTTTGAGTAGAACTGGTTACCATTTTGGTCATAACTTGCTTATTTTTCAAGATATCGACTTGGTTTCTTTTGCGTTGGATAGATAAATTTATTGGCTTTCATTCGTATTCTTTTTTTTTTTGCGAAAATAAGAAAAAATTTATTTTGTCATTTTTATCAAAAAACCAAAGGGGTTAGGTCATCATAATTTTTGAGGAAAAATTTTTTTCGCACTACCCGCAAAAAACAAAGATTGTAATTAAAGCCAATGCGTTTATCTATCGAACGCAAAAGAAACCAAGTCGATACCTTGAAAACTAAGCAAGTTATGACCAAAAAGGTAAACAGTTCTACTACTGCCTCTTTCCGGCCACTTTTTAGTAGAACTGGTTACTATTTTGGTCATAACTTGCTTAGTTTTCAAGATATCGACATGGTTTCTTTTGCGTTGGATAGATAAATTTATTGGCTTTCATTCGTACTCTTTTTTTGCGAAAATAAAAAAAAATTTTGTCATTTTTATCAAAAAAGCAAAGGGGTTAGGTCATCAAAATTTTTGAGGAAAAATTTTTTTTCGCACTACCCGCAAAAAACAAAGATTAGAATTGAAGCTAATGCGTTTGTCTATCGAACGCAAAAGAAATCAAGTCGATATCTTGAAAACTAAGCAAGTTATGACCAAAAAGGTAAACAGTTCTACTACTGCCTCTTTCCGGCCACTTTTTAGTAGAACTGGTTACCATTTTGGTCATAACTTGCTTAGTTTTCAAGATATCGACATGGTTTCTTTTGCGTTGGATAGATACATTTATTGGCTTTCATTCGTATTCTTTGTTTGCGAAAATAAGAAAAAAATTTTTTGTCATTTTTATCAAAAAAGCAAAGGGTCATCAAAATTTTTGAGGAAAAAATTTTTTTCGCACTACCCGCAAAAAACAAAGATTAGAATCGAAGCTAATGCGTTTGTCTATCGAACGCAAAAGAAATCAAGTCGATATCTTGAAAACTAAGCAAGTTATGACCAAAAAGGTAAACAGTTCTACTACTGCCTCTTTCCGGCCACTTTTTAGTAGAACTGGTTACTATTTTGGTCATAACTTGCTTAGTTTTCAAGATATCGACATGGTTTCTTTTGCGTTGGATAGATACGTTTATTGGCTTTCATTCGTATTCTTTGTTTGCGAAAATAAGAAAAAAATTTTTTGTCATTTTTATCAAAAAAGCAAAGGGTCATCAAAATTTTTGAGGAAAAAAATTTTTTCGCACTACCCGCAAAAAACAAAGATTAGAATTGAAGCTAATGCGTTTGTCTATCGAACGCAAAAGAAATCAAGTCGATATCTTGAAAACTAAGCAAGTTATGACCAAAAAGGTAAACAGTTCTACTACTGCCTCCTTCCGGCCATTTTTGAGTAGAACTGGTTACCATTTTGGTCATAACTTGCTTACTTTTCAAGATATCGACTTGGTTTCTTTTGCGTTGGATAGATAAATTTATTGGCTTTCATTCGTATTCTTTTTTTTTTGCGAAAATAAGAAAAAATTTATTTTGTCATTTTTATCAAAAAACCAAAGGGGTTAGGTCATCATAATTTTTGAGGAAAAAAATTTTTTCGCACTACCCGCAAAAAACAAAGATTAGAATTGAAGCTAATGCGTTTGTCTATCGAACGCAAAAGAAATCAAGTCGATATCTTGAAAACTAAGCAAGTTATGACCAAAAAGGTAAACAGTTCTACTACTGCCTCTTTCCGGCCACTTTTTATTAGAACTGGTTACCATTTTGGTCATAACTTGCTTATTTTTCAAGATATCGACTTGGTTTCTTTTGCGTTGGATAGATAAATTTATTGGCTTTCATTCGTATTTGCGAAAATAAGAAAAAAAAATTTTGTCATTTTTATCAAAAAAGCAAAGGGGTTAGGTCATCAAAATTTTTGAGGAAAAAATTTTTTTCGCACTACCCGCAAAAAACAAAGATTAGAATTGAAGCTAATGCGTTTCTCTATCGAACGCAAAAGAAATCAAGTCGATATCTTGAAAACTAAGCAAGTTATGACCAAAAAGGTAAACAGTTCTACTACTGCCTCCTTCCGGCCATTTTTGAGTAGAACTGGTTACCATTTTGGTCATAACTTGCTTATTTTTCAAGATATCGACTTGGTTTCTTTTGCGTTGGATAGATAAATTTATTGGCTTTCATTCGTATTCTTTTTTTTTGCGAAAATAAGAAAAAATTTATTTTGTCATTTTTATCAAAAAACCAAAGGGGTTAGGTCATCATAATTTTTGAGGAAAAAAATTTTTTCGCACTACCCGCAAAAAACAAAGATTAGAATTGAAGCTAATGCGTTTCTCTATCGAACGCAAAAGAAATCAAGTCGATATCTTGAAAACTAAGCAAGTTATGACCAAAAAGGTAAACAGTTCTACTACTGCCTCTTTCCGGCCACTTTTTAGTAGAACTGGTTACTATTTTGGTCATAACTTGCTTAGTTTTCAAGATATCGACATGGTTTCTTTTGCGTTGGATAGATAAATTTATTGGCTTTCATTCGTATTTGCGAAAATAAGAAAAAAAATTTTGTCATTTTTATCAAAAAAGCAAAGGGGTTAGGTCATCAAAATTTTTGAGGAAAAAATTTTTTTCGCACTACCCGCAAAAAACAAAGATTAGAATTGAAGCTAATGCGTTTGTCTATCGAACGCAAAAGAAATCAAGTCGATATCTTGAAAACTAAGCAAGTTATGACCAAAAAGGTAAACAGTTCTACTACTGCCTCTTTCCGGCCACTTTTTAGTAGAACTGGTTACTATTTTGGTCATAACTTGCTTAGTTTTCAAGATATCGACATGGTTTCTTTTGCGTTGGATAGATAAATTTATTGGCTTTCATTCGTATTTGCGAAAATAAGAAAAAAAATTTTTGTCATTTTTATCAAAAAAGCAAAGGGGTTAGGTCATCAAAATTTTTGAGGAAAAAATTTTTTTCGCACTACCCGCAAAAAACAAAGATTAGAATTGAAGCTAATGCGTTTGTCTATCGAACGCAAAAGAAATCAAGTCGATATCTTGAAAACTAAGCAAGTTATGACCAAAAAGGTAAACAGTTCTACTACTGCCTCTTTCCGGCCACTTTTTAGTAGAACTGGTTACTATTTTGGTCATAACTTGCTTAGTTTTCAAGACATCGACATGGTTTCTTTTGCGTTGGATAGATAAATTTATTGGCTTTCATTCGTATTTGCGAAAATAAGAAAAAAAATTTTTGTCATTTTTATCAAAAAAGCAAAGGAGTTAGGTCATCAAAATTTTTGAGGAAAAAATTTTTTTCGCACTACCCGCAAAAAACAAAGATTAGAATTGAAGCTAATGCGTTTGTCTATCGAACGCAAAAGAAATCAAGTCGATATCTTGAAAACTAAGCAAGTTATGACCAAAAAGGTAAACAGTTCTACTACTGCCTCTTTCCGGCCACTTTTTAGTAGAACTGGTTACTATTTTGGTCATAACTTGCTTAGTTTTCAAGATATCGACATGGTTTCTTTTGCGTTGGATAGATAAATTTATTGGCTTTCATTCGTATTTGCGAAAATAAGAAAAAAAATTTTTGTCATTTTTATCAAAAAAGCAAAGGGGTTAGGTCATCAAAATTTTTGAGGAAAAAATTTTTTTCGCACTACCCGCAAAAAACAAAGATTAGAATTGAAGCTAATGCGTTTGTCTATCGAACGCAAAAGAAATCAAGTCGATATCTTGAAAACTAAGCAAGTTATGACCAAAAAGGTAAACAGTTCTACTACTGCCTCTTTCCGGCCACTTTTTAGTAGAACTGGTTACTATTTTGGTCATAACTTGCTTAGTTTTCAAGATATCGACATGGTTTCTTTTGCGTTGGATAGATAAATTTATTGGCTTTCATTCGTATTTGCGAAAATAAGAAAAAAAAATTTTGTCATTTTTATCAAAAAAGCAAAGGGGTTAGGTCATCAAAATTTTTGAGGAAAAAATTTTTTTCGCACTACCCGCAAAAAACAAAGATTAGAATTGAAGCTAATGCGTTTGTCTATCGAACGCAAAAGAAATCAAGTCGATATCTTGAAAACTAAGCAAGTTATGACCAAAAAGGTAAACAGTTCTACTACTGCCTCTTTCCGGCCACTTTTTAGTAGAACTGGTTACTATTTTGGTCATAACTTGCTTAGTTTTCAAGATATCGACATGGTTTCTTTTGCGTTGGATAGATAAATTTATTGGCTTTCATTCGTATTTGCGAAAATAAGAAAAAAAATTTTTGTCATTTTTATCAAAAAAGCAAAGGGTCATCAAAATTTTTGAGGAAAAAATTTTTTTCGCACTACCCGCAAAAAACAAAGATTAGAATTGAAGCTAATGCGTTTGTCTATCGAACGCAAAAGAAATCAAGTCGATATCTTGAAAACTAAGCAAGTTATGACCAAAAAGGTAAACAGTTCTACTACTGCCTCTTTCCGGCCACTTTTTAGTAGAACTGGTTACTATTTTGGTCATAACTTGCTTAGTTTTCAAGATATCGACATGGTTTCTTTTGCGTTGGATAGATAAATTTATTGGCTTTCATTCGTATTTGCGAAAATAAGAAAAAAATTTTTGTCATTTTTATCAAAAAAGCAAAGGGGTTAGGTCATCAAAATTTTTGAGGAAAAAATTTTTTTCGCACTACCCGCAAAAAACAAAGATTAGAATTGAAGCTAATGCGTTTGTCTATCGAACGCAAAAGAAATCAAGTCGATATCTTGAAAACTAAGCAAGTTATGACCAAAAAGGTAAACAGTTCTACTACTGCCTCTTTCCGGCCACTTTTTAGTAGAACTGGTTACTATTTTGGTCATAACTTGCTTAGTTTTCAAGATATCGACATGGTTTCTTTTGCGTTGGATAGATAAATTTATTGGCTTTCATTCGTATTCTTTTTTTGCGAAAATAAAAAAATTTTTTGTCATTTTTATCAAAAAAGCAAAGGGGTTAGGTCATCAAAATTTTTGAGGAAAAAATTTTTTTCGCACTACCCGCAAAAAACAAAGATTAGAATTGAAGCTAATGCGTTTGTCTATCGAACGCAAAAGAAATCAAGTCGATATCTTGAAGACTAAGCAAGTTATGACCAAAAAGGTAAACAGTTCTACTACTGCCTCTTTCCGGCCACTTTTTATTAGAACTGGTTACTATTTTGGTCATAACTTGCTTAGTTTTCAAGATATCGACATGGTTTCTTTTGCGTTGGATAGATAAATTTATTGGCTTTCATTCGTATTCTTTTTTTGCGAAAATAAAAAAAAAATTTTTTTGTCATTTTTATCAAAAAAGCAAAGGGGTTAGGTCATCAAAATTTTTGAGGAAAAAATTTTTTCGCACTACCCGCAAAAAAAAAGATTAGAATTGAAGCTAATGCGTTTGTCTATCGAACGCAAAAGAAATCAAGTCGATATCTTGAAAACTAAGCAAGTTATGACCAAAAAGGTAAAAAGTTCTACTACTGCCTCTTTCCGGCCACTTTTTAGTAGAACTGGTTACTATTTTGGTCATGACTTGCTTAGTTTTCAAGATATCGACATGGTTTCTTTTGCGTTGGATAGATAAATTTATTGGCTTTCATTCGTATTCTTTTTTTGCGAAAATAAGAAAAAAAATTTTTTGTCATTTTTATCAAAAAAGCAAAGGGTCATAAAAATTTTTGAGGATAAAATTTTTTTCGCACTACCCGCAAAAAACAAAGATTAGAATTGAAGCTAATGCGTTTGTCTATCGAACGCAAAAGAAATCAAGTCGATATCTTGAAAACTAAGCAAGTTATGACCAAAAAGGTAAACAGTTCTACTACTGCCTCTTTCCGGCCACTTTTTATTAGAACTGGTTACCATTTTGGTCATAACTTGCTTATTTTTCAAGATATCGACTTGGTTTCTTTTGCGTTGGATAGATAAATTTATTGGCTTTCATTCGTATTTGCGAAAATAAGAAAAAAAAATTTTGTCATTTTTATCAAAAAAGCAAAGGGGTTAGGTCATCAAAATTTTTGAGGAAAAAATTTTTTTCGCACTACCCGCAAAAAACAAAGATTAGAATTGAAGCTAATGCGTTTGTCTATCGAACGCAAAAGAAATCAAGTCGATATCTTGAAAACTAAGCAAGTTATGACCAAAAAGGTAAACAGTTCTACTACTGCCTCCTTCCGGCCATTTTTGAGTAGAACTGGTTACCATTTTGGTCATAACTTGCTTATTTTTCAAGATATCGACTTGGTTTCTTTTGCGTTGGATAGATAAATTTATTGGCTTTCATTCGTATTCTTTTTTTTTTGCGAAAATAAGAAAAAATTTATTTTGTCATTTTTATCAAAAAACCAAAGGGGTTAGGTCATCATAATTTTTGAGGAAAAATTTTTTTCGCACTACCCGCAAAAAACAAAGATTGTAATTAAAGCCAATGCGTTTATCTATCGAACGCAAAAGAAACCAAGTCGATACCTTGAAAACTAAGCAAGTTATGACCAAAAAGGTAAACAGTTCTACTACTGCCTCTTTCCGGCCACTTTTTAGTAGAACTGGTTACTATTTTGGTCATAACTTGCTTAGTTTTCAAGATATCGACATGGTTTCTTTTGCGTTGGATAGATAAATTTATTGGCTTTCATTCGTACTCTTTTTTTGCGAAAATAAAAAAAAATTTTGTCATTTTTATCAAAAAAGCAAAGGGGTTAGGTCATCAAAATTTTTGAGGAAAAATTTTTTTTCGCACTACCCGCAAAAAACAAAGATTAGAATTGAAGCTAATGCGTTTGTCTATCGAACGCAAAAGAAATCAAGTCGATATCTTGAAAACTAAGCAAGTTATGACCAAAAAGGTAAACAGTTCTACTACTGCCTCTTTCCGGCCACTTTTTAGTAGAACTGGTTACCATTTTGGTCATAACTTGCTTAGTTTTCAAGATATCGACATGGTTTCTTTTGCGTTGGATAGATACATTTATTGGCTTTCATTCGTATTCTTTGTTTGCGAAAATAAGAAAAAAATTTTTTGTCATTTTTATCAAAAAAGCAAAGGGTCATCAAAATTTTTGAGGAAAAAAATTTTTTCGCACTACCCGCAAAAAACAAAGATTAGAATTGAAGCTAATGCGTTTGTCTATCGAACGCAAAAGAAATCAAGTCGATATCTTGAAAACTAAGCAAGTTATGACCAAAAAGGTAAACAGTTCTACTACTGCCTCCTTCCGGCCATTTTTGAGTAGAACTGGTTACCATTTTGGTCATAACTTGCTTATTTTTCAAGATATCGACTTGGTTTCTTTTGCGTTGGATAGATAAATTTATTGGCTTTCATTCGTATTCTTTTTTTTTTGCGAAAATAAGAAAAAATTTATTTTGTCATTTTTATCAAAAAAGCAAAGGGGTTAGGTCATCAAAATTTTTGAGGAAAAAATTTTTTTCGCACTACCCGCAAAAAACAAAGATTAGAATTGAAGCTAATGCGTTTCTCTATCGAACGCAAAAGAAATCAAGTCGATATCTTGAAAACTAAGCAAGTTATGACCAAAAAGGTAAACAGTTCTACTACTGCCTCCTTCCGGCCATTTTTGAGTAGAACTGGTTACCATTTTGGTCATAACTTGCTTATTTTTCAAGATATCGACTTGGTTTCTTCTGCGTTGGATAGATAAATTTATTGGCTTTCATTCGTATTCTTTTTTTTTGCGAAAATAAGAAAAAATTTATTTTGTCATTTTTATCAAAAAACCAAAGGGGTTAGGTCATCATAATTTTTGAGGAAAAAAATTTTTTCGCACTACCCGCAAAAAACAAAGATTAGAATTGAAGCTAATGCGTTTCTCTATCGAACGCAAAAGAAATCAAGTCGATATCTTGAAAACTAAGCAAGTTATGACCAAAAAGGTAAACAGTTCTACTACTGCCTCTTTCCGGCCACTTTTTAGTAGAACTGGTTACTATTTTGGTCATAACTTGCTTAGTTTTCAAGATATCGACATGGTTTCTTTTGCGTTGGATAGATAAATTTATTGGCTTTCATTCGTATTTGCGAAAATAAGAAAAAAAATTTTGTCATTTTTATCAAAAAAGCAAAGGGGTTAGGTCATCAAAATTTTTGAGGAAAAAATTTTTTTCGCACTACCCGCAAAAAACAAAGATTAGAATTGAAGCTAATGCGTTTGTCTATCGAACGCAAAAGAAATCAAGTCGATATCTTGAAAACTAAGCAAGTTATGACCAAAAAGGTAAACAGTTCTACTACTGCCTCTTTCCGGCCACTTTTTAGTAGAACTGGTTACTATTTTGGTCATAACTTGCTTAGTTTTCAAGATATCGACATGGTTTCTTTTGCGTTGGATAGATAAATTTATTGGCTTTCATTCGTATTTGCGAAAATAAGAAAAAAAATTTTTGTCATTTTTATCAAAAAAGCAAAGGGGTTAGGTCATCAAAATTTTTGAGGAAAAAATTTTTTTCGCACTACCCGCAAAAAACAAAGATTAGAATTGAAGCTAATGCGTTTGTCTATCGAACGCAAAAGAAATCAAGTCGATATCTTGAAAACTAAGCAAGTTATGACCAAAAAGGTAAACAGTTCTACTACTGCCTCTTTCCGGCCACTTTTTAGTAGAACTGGTTACTATTTTGGTCATAACTTGCTTAGTTTTCAAGATATCGACATGGTTTCTTTTGCGTTGGATAGATAAATTTATTGGCTTTCATTCGTATTTGCGAAAATAAGAAAAAAAATTTTTGTCATTTTTATCAAAAAAGCAAAGGGGTTAGGTCATCAAAATTTTTGAGGAAAAAATTTTTTTCGCACTACCCGCAAAAAACAAAGATTAGAATTGAAGCTAATGCGTTTGTCTATCGAACGCAAAAGAAATCAAGTCGATATCTTGAAAACTAAGCAAGTTATGACCAAAAAGGTAAACAGTTCTACTACTGCCTCTTTCCGGCCACTTTTTAGTAGAACTGGTTACTATTTTGGTCATAACTTGCTTATTTTTCAAGATATCGACTTGGTTTCTTTTGCGTTGGATAGATAAATTTATTGGCTTTCATTCGTATTCTTTTTTTTTTTTGCGAAAATAAGAAAAAATTTATTTTGTCATTTTTATCAAAAAACCAAAGGGGTTAGGTCATCATAATTTTTGAGGAAAAATTTTTTTCGCACTACCCGCAAAAAACAAAGATTGTAATTAAAGCCAATGCGTTTATCTATCGAACGCAAAAGAAACCAAGTCGATACCTTGAAAACTAAGCAAGTTATGACCAAAAAGGTAAACAGTTCTACTACTGCCTCTTTCCGGCCACTTTTTAGTAGAACTGGTTACTATTTTGGTCATAACTTGCTTAGTTTTCAAGATATCGACATGGTTTCTTTTGCGTTGGATAGATAAATTTATTGGCTTTCATTCGTACTCTTTTTTTGCGAAAATAAAAAAAAATTTTGTCATTTTTATCAAAAAAGCAAAGGGGTTAGGTCATCAAAATTTTTGAGGAAAAATTTTTTTTCGCACTACCCGCAAAAAACAAAGATTAGAATTGAAGCTAATGCGTTTGTCTATCGAACGCAAAAGAAATCAAGTCGATATCTTGAAAACTAAGCAAGTTATGACCAAAAAGGTAAACAGTTCTACTACTGCCTCTTTCCGGCCACTTTTTAGTAGAACTGGTTACCATTTTGGTCATAACTTGCTTAGTTTTCAAGATATCGACATGGTTTCTTTTGCGTTGGATAGATACATTTATTGGCTTTCATTCGTATTCTTTGTTTGCGAAAATAAGAAAAAAATTTTTTGTCATTTTTATCAAAAAAGCAAAGGGTCATCAAAATTTTTGAGGAAAAAAATTTTTTCGCACTACCCGCAAAAAACAAAGATTAGAATTGAAGCTAATGCGTTTGTCTATCGAACGCAAAAGAAATCAAGTCGATATCTTGAAAACTAAGCAAGTTATGACCAAAAAGGTAAACAGTTCTACTACTGCCTCCTTCCGGCCATTTTTGAGTAGAACTGGTTACCATTTTGGTCATAACTTGCTTATTTTTCAAGATATCGACTTGGTTTCTTTTGCGTTGGATAGATAAATTTATTGGCTTTCATTCGTATTCTTTTTTTTTTGCGAAAATAAGAAAAAATTTATTTTGTCATTTTTATCAAAAAAGCAAAGGGGTTAGGTCATCAAAATTTTTGAGGAAAAAATTTTTTTCGCACTACCCGCAAAAAACAAAGATTAGAATTGAAGCTAATGCGTTTCTCTATCGAACGCAAAAGAAATCAAGTCGATATCTTGAAAACTAAGCAAGTTATGACCAAAAAGGTAAACAGTTCTACTACTGCCTCCTTCCGGCCATTTTTGAGTAGAACTGGTTACCATTTTGGTCATAACTTGCTTATTTTTCAAGATATCGACTTGGTTTCTTCTGCGTTGGATAGATAAATTTATTGGCTTTCATTCGTATTCTTTTTTTTTTGCGAAAATAAGAAAAAATTTATTTTGTCATTTTTATCAAAAAACCAAAGGGGTTAGGTCATCATAATTTTTGAGGAAAAAAATTTTTTCGCACTACCCGCAAAAAACAAAGATTAGAATTGAAGCTAATGCGTTTCTCTATCGAACGCAAAAGAAATCAAGTCGATATCTTGAAAACTAAGCAAGTTATGACCAAAAAGGTAAACAGTTCTACTACTGCCTCTTTCCGGCCACTTTTTAGTAGAACTGGTTACTATTTTGGTCATAACTTGCTTAGTTTTCAAGATATCGACATGGTTTCTTTTGCGTTGGATAGATAAATTTATTGGCTTTCATTCGTATTTGCGAAAATAAGAAAAAAAATTTTGTCATTTTTATCAAAAAAGCAAAGGGGTTAGGTCATCAAAATTTTTGAGGAAAAAATTTTTTTCGCACTACCCGCAAAAAACAAAGATTAGAATTGAAGCTAATGCGTTTGTCTATCGAACGCAAAAGAAATCAAGTCGATATCTTGAAAACTAAGCAAGTTATGACCAAAAAGGTAAACAGTTCTACTACTGCCTCTTTCCGGCCACTTTTTAGTAGAACTGGTTACTATTTTGGTCATAACTTGCTTAGTTTTCAAGATATCGACATGGTTTCTTTTGCGTTGGATAGATAAATTTATTGGCTTTCATTCGTATTTGCGAAAATAAGAAAAAAAATTTTTGTCATTTTTATCAAAAAAGCAAAGGGGTTAGGTCATCAAAATTTTTGAGGAAAAAATTTTTTTCGCACTACCCGCAAAAAACAAAGATTAGAATTGAAGCTAATGCGTTTGTCTATCGAACGCAAAAGAAATCAAGTCGATATCTTGAAAACTAAGCAAGTTATGACCAAAAAGGTAAACAGTTCTACTACTGCCTCTTTCCGGCCACTTTTTAGTAGAACTGGTTACTATTTTGGTCATAACTTGCTTAGTTTTCAAGATATCGACATGGTTTCTTTTGCGTTGGATAGATAAATTTATTGGCTTTCATTCGTATTTGCGAAAATAAGAAAAAAAATTTTTGTCATTTTTATCAAAAAAGCAAAGGGGTTAGGTCATCAAAATTTTTGAGGAAAAAATTTTTTTCGCACTACCCGCAAAAAACAAAGATTAGAATTGAAGCTAATGCGTTTGTCTATCGAACGCAAAAGAAATCAAGTCGATATCTTGAAAACTAAGCAAGTTATGACCAAAAAGGTAAACAGTTCTACTACTGCCTCTTTCCGGCCACTTTTTAGTAGAACTGGTTACTATTTTGGTCATAACTTGCTTAGTTTTCAAGATATCGACATGGTTTCTTTTGCGTTGGATAGATAAATTTATTGGCTTTCATTCGTATTTGCGAAAATAAGAAAAAAAATTTTTGTCATTTTTATCAAAAAAGCAAAGGGGTTAGGTCATCAAAATTTTTGAGGAAAAAATTTTTTTCGCACTACCCGCAAAAAACAAAGATTAGAATTGAAGCTAATGCGTTTGTCTATCGAACGCAAAAGAAATCAAGTCGATATCTTGAAAACTAAGCAAGTTATGACCAAAAAGGTAAACAGTTCTACTACTGCCTCTTTCCGGCCACTTTTTAGTAGAACTGGTTACTATTTTGGTCATAACTTGCTTAGTTTTCAAGATATCGACATGGTTTCTTTTGCGTTGGATAGATAAATTTATTGGCTTTCATTCATATTTGCGAAAATAAGAAAAAAAATTTTTGTCATTTTTATCAAAAAAGCAAAGGGGTTAGGTCATCAAAATTTTTGAGGAAAAAATTTTTTTCGCACTACCCGCAAAAAACAAAGATTAGAATTGAAGCTAATGCGTTTGTCTATCGAACGCAAAAGAAATCAAGTCGATATCTTGAAAACTAAGCAAGTTATGACCAAAAAGGTAAACAGTTCTACTACTGCCTCTTTCCGGCCACTTTTTAGTAGAACTGGTTACTATTTTGGTCATAACTTGCTTAGTTTTCAAGATATCGACATGGTTTCTTTTGCGTTGGATAGATAAATTTATTGGCTTTCATTCGTATTTGCGAAAATAAGAAAAAAAATTTTTGTCATTTTTATCAAAAAAGCAAAGGGGTTAGGTCATCAAAATTTTTGAGGAAAAAATTTTTTTCGCACTACCCGCAAAAAACAAAGATTAGAATTGAAGCTAATGCGTTTGTCTATCGAACGCAAAAGAAATCAAGTCGATATCTTGAAAACTAAGCAAGTTATGACCAAAAAGGTAAACAGTTCTACTACTGCCTCTTTCCGGCCACTTTTTAGTAGAACTGGTTACTATTTTGGTCATAACTTGCTTAGTTTTCAAGATATCGACATGGTTTCTTTTGCGTTGGATAGATAAATTTATTGGCTTTCATTCATATTTGCGAAAATAAGAAAAAAAATTTTTGTCATTTTTATCAAAAAAGCAAAGGGGTTAGGTCATCAAAATTTTTGAGGAAAAAATTTTTTTCGCACTACCCGCAAAAAACAAAGATTAGAATTGAAGCTAATGCGTTTGTCTATCGAACGCAAAAGAAATCAAGTCGATATCTTGAAAACTAAGCAAGTTATGACCAAAAAGGTAAACAGTTCTACTACTGCCTCTTTCCGGCCACTTTTTAGTAGAACTGGTTACTATTTTGGTCATAACTTGCTTAGTTTTCAAGATATCGACATGGTTTCTTTTGCGTTGGATAGATAAATTTATTGGCTTTCATTCGTATTTGCGAAAATAAGAAAAAAAATTTTTGTCATTTTTATCAAAAAAGCAAAGGGTCATCAAAATTTTTGAGGAAAAAATTTTTTTCGCACTACCCGCAAAAAACAAAGATTAGAATTGAAGCTAATGCGTTTGTCTATCGAACGCAAAAGAAATCAAGTCGATATCTTGAAAAGTAAGCAAGTTATGACCAAAAAGGTAAAGAGTTCTACTACTGCCTCTTTCCGGCCACTTTTTAGTAGAACTGGTTACTATTTTGGTCATAACTTGCTTAGTTTTCAAGATATCGACATGGTTTCTTTTGCGTTGGATAGATAAATTTATTGGCTTTCATTCGTATTTGCGAAAATAAGAAAAAAATTTTTGTCATTTTTATCAAAAAAGCAAAGGGGTTAGGTCATCAAAATTTTTGAGGAAAAAATTTTTTTCGCACTACCCGCAAAAAACAAAGATTAGAATTGAAGCTAATGCGTTTGTCTATCGAACGCAAAAGAAATCAAGTCGATATCTTGAAAACTAAGCAAGTTATGACCAAAAAGGTAAACAGTTCTACTACTGCCTCTTTCCGGCCACTTTTTAGTAGAACTGGTTACTATTTTGGTCATAACTTGCTTAGTTTTCAAGATATCGACATGGTTTCTTTTGCGTTGGATAGATAAATTTATTGGCTTTCATTCGTATTCTTTTTTTGCGAAAATAAAAAAAATTTTTGTCATTTTTATCAAAAAAGCAAAGGGGTTAGGTCATCAAAATTTTTGAGGAAAAAATTTTTTCGCACTACCCGCAAAAAACAAAGATTAGAATTGAAGCTAATGCGTTTGTCTATCGAACGCAAAAGAAATCAAGTCGATATCTTGAAGACTAAGCAAGTTATGACCAAAAAGGTAAACAGTTCTACTACTGCCTCTTTCCGGCCACTTTTTATTAGAACTGGTTACTATTTTGGTCATAACTTGCTTAGTTTTCAAGATATCGACATGGTTTCTTTTGCGTTGGATAGATAAATTTATTGGCTTTCATTCGTATTCTTTTTTTGCGAAAATAAGAAAAAAATTTTTTTGTCATTTTTATCAAAAAAGCAAAGGGGTTAGGTCATCAAAATTTTTGAGGAAAAAATTTTTTCGCACTACCCGCAAAAAAAAAGATTAGAATTGAAGCTAATGCGTTTGTCTATCGAACGCAAAAGAAATCAAGTCGATATCTTGAAAACTAAGCAAGTTATGACCAAAAAGGTAAACAGTTCTACTACTGCCTCTTTCCGGCCACTTTTTAGTAGAACTGGTTACTATTTTGGTCATAACTTGCTTAGTTTTCAAGATATCGACATGGTTTCTTTTGCGTTGGATAGATAAATTTATTGGCTTTCATTCGTATTCTTTTTTTGCGAAAATTAAAAAAAAATTTTGTCATTTTTATCAAAAAAGCAAAGGGGTTAGGTCATCAAAATTTTTGAGGAAAAAATTTTTTTCGCACTACCCGCAAAAAACAAAGATTAGAATTGAAGCTAATGCGTTTGTCTATTGAACGCAAAAGAAATCAAGTCGATATCTTGAAAACTAAGCAAGTTATGACCAAAAAGGTAAAAAGTTCTACTACTGCCTCTTTCCGGCCACTTTTTAGTAGAACTGGTTACTATTTTGGTCATGACTTGCTTAGTTTTCAAGATATCGACATGGTTTCTTTTGCGTTGGATAGATAAATTTATTGGCTTTCATTCGTATTCTTTTTTTGCGAAAATAAGAAAAAAAATTTTTTGTCATTTTTATCAAAAAAGCAAAGGGTCATAAAAATTTTTGAGGATAAAATTTTTTTCGCACTACCCGCAAAAAACAAAGATTAGAATTGAAGCTAATGCGTTTGTCTATCGAACGCAAAAGAAATCAAGTCGATATCTTGAAAACTAAGCAAGTTATGACCAAAAAGGTAAACAGTTCTACTACTGCCTCTTTCCGGCCACTTTTTAGTAGAACTGGTTACTATTTTGGTCATAACTTGCTTAGTTTTCAAGATATCGACATGGTTTCTTTTGCGTTGGATAGATAAATTTATTGGCTTTCATTCGTATTCTTTTTTTGCGAAAATAAGAAAAAAATTTTTTTGTCATTTTTATCAAAAAAGCAAAGGGGTTAGGTCATCAAAATTTTTGAGGAAAAAATTTTTTTCGCACTACCCGCAAAAAACAAAGATTAGAATTGAAGCTAATGCGTTTGTCTATCGAACGCAAAAGAAATCAAGTCGATATCTTGAAAACTAAGCAAGTTATGACCAAAAAGGTAAACAGTTCTACTACTGCCTCCTTCCGGCCATTTTTGAGTAGAACTGGTTACCATTTTGGTCATAACTTGCTTATTTTTCAAGATATCGACTTGGTTTCTTTTGCGTTGGATAGATAAATTTATTGGCTTTCATTCGTATTCTTTTTTTTTTGCGAAAATAAGAAAAAATTTATTTTGTCATTTTTATCAAAAAACCAAAGGGGTTAGGTCATCATAATTTTTGAGGAAAAAATTTTTTTCGCACTACCCGCAAAAAACAAAGATTAGAATTGAAGCTAATGCGTTTGTCTATCGAACGCAAAAGAAATCAAGTCGATATCTTGAAAACTAAGCAAGTTATGACCAAAAAGGTAAACAGTTCTACTACTGCCTCTTTCCGGCCACTTTTTATTAGAACTGGTTACCATTTTGGTCATAACTTGCTTATTTTTCAAGATATCGACTTGGTTTCTTTTGCGTTGGATAGATAAATTTATTGGCTTTCATTCGTATTTGCGAAAATAAGAAAAAAAAAATTTTGTCATTTTTATCAAAAAAGCAAAGGGGTTAGGTCATCAAAATTTTTGAGGAAAAAATTTTTTTCGCACTACCCGCAAAAAACAAAGATTAGAATTGAAGCTAATGCGTTTGTCTATCGAACGCAAAAGAAATCAAGTCGATATCTTGAAAACTAAGCAAGTTATGACCAAAAAGGTAAACAGTTCTACTACTGCCTCCTTCCGGCCATTTTTGAGTAGAACTGGTTACCATTTTGGTCATAACTTGCTTATTTTTCAAGATATCGACTTGGTTTCTTTTGCGTTGGATAGATAAATTTATTGGCTTTCATTCGTATTCTTTTTTTTTTGCGAAAATAAGAAAAAATTTATTTTGTCATTTTTATCAAAAAACCAAAGGGGTTAGGTCATCATAATTTTTGAGGAAAAATTTTTTTCGCACTACCCGCAAAAAACAAAGATTGTAATTAAAGCCAATGCGTTTATCTATCGAACGCAAAAGAAACCAAGTCGATACCTTGAAAACTAAGCAAGTTATGACCAAAAAGGTAAACAGTTCTACTACTGCCTCTTTCCGGCCACTTTTTAGTAGAACTGGTTACTATTTTGGTCATAACTTGCTTAGTTTTCAAGATATCGACATGGTTTCTTTTGCGTTGGATAGATAAATTTATTGGATTTCATTCGTACTCTTTTTTTGCGAAAATAAAAAAAAATTTTGTCATTTTTATCAAAAAAGCAAAGGGATTAGGTCATCAAAATTTTTGAGGAAAAATTTTTTTCGCACTACCCGCAAAAAACAAAGATTAGAATTGAAGCTAATGCGTTTGTCTATCGAACGCAAAAGAAATCAAGTCGATATCTTGAAAACTAAGCAAGTTATGACCAAAAAGGTAAACAGTTCTACTACTGCCTCTTTCCGGCCACTTTTTAGTAGAACTGGTTACCATTTTGGTCATAACTTGCTTAGTTTTCAAGATATCGACATGGTTTCTTTTGCGTTGGATAGATACATTTATTGGCTTTCATTCGTATTCTTTGTTTGCGAAAATAAGAAAAAAATTTTTTGTCATTTTTATCAAAAAAGCAAAGGGTCATCAAAATTTTTGAGGAAAAAATTTTTTTCGCACTACCCGCAAAAAACAAAGATTAGAATCGAAGCTAATGCGTTTGTCTATCGAACGCAAAAGAAATCAAGTCGATATCTTGAAAACTAAGCAAGTTATGACCAAAAAGGTAAACAGTTCTACTACTGCCTCTTTCCGGCCACTTTTTAGTAGAACTGGTTACTATTTTGGTCATAACTTGCTTAGTTTTCAAGATATCGACATGGTTTCTTTTGCGTTGGATAGATACGTTTATTGGCTTTCATTCGTATTCTTTGTTTGCGAAAATAAGAAAAAAATTTTTTGTCATTTTTATCAAAAAAGCAAAGGGTCATCAAAATTTTTGAGGAAAAAAATTTTTTCGCACTACCCGCAAAAAACAAAGATTAGAATTGAAGCTAATGCGTTTGTCTATCGAACGCAAAAGAAATCAAGTCGATATCTTGAAAACTAAGCAAGTTATGACCAAAAAGGTAAACAGTTCTACTACTGCCTCCTTCCGGCCATTTTTGAGTAGAACTGGTTACCATTTTGGTCATAACTTGCTTATTTTTCAAGATATCGACTTGGTTTCTTTTGCGTTGGATAGATAAATTTATTGGCTTTCATTCGTATTCTTTTTTTTTTTGCGAAAATAAGAAAAAATTTATTTTGTCATTTTTATCAAAAAACCAAAGGGGTTAGGTCATCATAATTTTTGAGGAAAAAAATTTTTTCGCACTACCCGCAAAAAACAAAGATTAGAATTGAAGCTAATGCGTTTGTCTATCGAACGCAAAAGAAATCAAGTCGATATCTTGAAAACTAAGCAAGTTATGACCAAAAAGGTAAACAGTTCTACTACTGCCTCTTTCCGGCCACTTTTTATTAGAACTGGTTACCATTTTGGTCATAACTTGCTTATTTTTCAAGATATCGACTTGGTTTCTTTTGCGTTGGATAGATAAATTTATTGGCTTTCATTCGTATTTGCGAAAATAAGAAAAAAAAATTTTGTCATTTTTATCAAAAAAGCAAAGGGGTTAGGTCATCAAAATTTTTGAGGAAAAAATTTTTTTCGCACTACCCGCAAAAAACAAAGATTAGAATTGAAGCTAATGCGTTTCTCTATCGAACGCAAAAGAAATCAAGTCGATATCTTGAAAACTAAGCAAGTTATGACCAAAAAGGTAAACAGTTCTACTACTGCCTCCTTCCGGCCATTTTTGAGTAGAACTGGTTACCATTTTGGTCATAACTTGCTTATTTTTCAAGATATCGACTTGGTTTCTTTTGCGTTGGATAGATAAATTTATTGGCTTTCATTCGTATTCTTTTTTTTTGCGAAAATAAGAAAAAATTTATTTTGTCATTTTTATCAAAAAACCAAAGGGGTTAGGTCATCATAATTTTTGAGGAAAAAAATTTTTTCGCACTACCCGCAAAAAACAAAGATTAGAATTGAATCTAATGCGTTTGTCTATCGAACGCAAAAGAAATCAAGTCGATATCTTGAAAACTAAGCAAGTTATGACCAAAAAGGTAAACAGTTCTACTACTGCCTCTTTCCGGCCACTTTTTATTAGAACTGGTTACCATTTTGGTCATAACTTGCTTATTTTTCAAGATATCGACATGGTTTCTTTTGCGTTGGATAGATAAATTTATTGGCTTTCATTCGTATTTGCGAAAATAAGAAAAAAATTTTTGTCATTTTTATCAAAAAAGCAAAGGGGTTAGGTCATCAAAATTTTTGAGGAAAAAATTTTTTTCGCACTACCCGCAAAAAACAAAGATTAGAATTGAAGCTAATGCGTTTGTCTATCGAACGCAAAAGAAATCAAGTCGATATCTTGAAAACTAAGCAAGTTATGACCAAAAAGGTAAACAGTTCTACTACTGCCTCTTTCCGGCCACTTTTTAGTAGAACTGGTTACTATTTTGGTCATAACTTGCTTAGTTTTCAAGATATCGACATGGTTTCTTTTGCGTTGGATAGATAAATTTATTGGCTTTCATTCGTATTTGCGAAAATAAGAAAAAAAATTTTTGTCATTTTTATCAAAAAAGCAAAGGGGTTAGGTCATCAAAATTTTTGAGGAAAAAATTTTTTTCGCACTACCCGCAAAAAACAAAGATTAGAATTGAAGCTAATGCGTTTGTCTATCGAACGCAAAAGAAATCAAGTCGATATCTTGAAAACTAAGCAAGTTATGACCAAAAAGGTAAACAGTTCTACTACTGCCTCTTTCCGGCCACTTTTTAGTAGAACTGGTTACTATTTTGGTCATAACTTGCTTAGTTTTCAAGATATCGACATGGTTTCTTTTGCGTTGGATAGATAAATTTATTGGCTTTCATTCGTATTTGCGAAAATAAGAAAAAAAATTTTTGTCATTTTTATCAAAAAAGCAAAGGGGTTAGGTCATCAAAATTTTTGAGGAAAAAATTTTTTTCGCACTACCCGCAAAAAACAAAGATTAGAATTGAAGCTAATGCGTTTGTCTATCGAACGCAAAAGAAATCAAGTCGATATCTTGAAAACTAAGCAAGTTATGACCAAAAAGGTAAACAGTTCTACTACTGCCTCTTTCCGGCCACTTTTTAGTAGAACTGGTTACTATTTTGGTCATAACTTGCTTAGTTTTCAAGATATCGACATGGTTTCTTTTGCGTTGGATAGATAAATTTATTGGCTTTCATTCGTATTTGCGAAAATAAGAAAAAAAATTTTTGTCATTTTTATCAAAAAAGCAAAGGGTCATCAAAATTTTTGAGGAAAAAATTTTTTTCGCACTACCCGCAAAAAACAAAGATTAGAATTGAAGCTAATGCGTTTGTCTATCGAACGCAAAAGAAATCAAGTCGATATCTTGAAAACTAAGCAAGTTATGACCAAAAAGGTAAACAGTTCTACTACTGCCTCTTTCCGGCCACTTTTTAGTAGAACTGGTTACTATTTTGGTCATAACTTGCTTAGTTTTCAAGATATCGACATGGTTTCTTTTGCGTTGGATAGATAAATTTATTGGCTTTCATTCGTATTTGCGAAAATAAGAAAAAAATTTTTGTCATTTTTATCAAAAAAGCAAAGGGGTTAGGTCATCAAAATTTTTGAGGAAAAAATTTTTTTCGCACTACCCGCAAAAAACAAAGATTAGAATTGAAGCTAATGCGTTTGTCTATCGAACGCAAAAGAAATCAAGTCGATATCTTGAAAACTAAGCAAGTTATGACCAAAAAGGTAAACAGTTCTACTACTGCCTCTTTCCGGCCACTTTTTAGTAGAACTGGTTACTATTTTGGTTATAACTTGCTTAGTTTTCAAGATATCGACATGGTTTCTTTTGCGTTGGATAGATAAATTTATTGGCTTTCATTCGTATTCTTTTTTTGCGAAAATAAAAAAAATTTTTGTCATTTTTATCAAAAAAGCAAAGGGGTTAGGTCATCAAAATTTTTGAGGAAAACATTTTTTTCGCACTACCCGCAAAAAACAAAGATTAGAATTGAAGCTAATGCGTTTGTCTATCGAACGCAAAAGAAATCAAGTCGATATCTTGAAGACTAAGCAAGTTATGACCAAAAAGGTAAACAGTTCTACTACTGCCTCTTTCCGGCCACTTTTTATTAGAACTGGTTACTATTTTGGTCATAACTTGCTTAGTTTTCAAGATATCGACATGGTTTCTTTTGCGTTGGATAGATAAATTTATTGGCTTTCATTCGTATTCTTTTTTTGCGAAAATAAGAAAAAAATTTTTTTGTCATTTTTATCAAAAAAGCAAAGGGGTTAGGTCATCAAAATTTTTGAGGAAAAAATTTTTTTCGCACTACCCGCAAAAAAAAAGATTAGAATTGAAGCTAATGCGTTTGTCTATCGAACGCAAAAGAAATCAAGTCGATATCTTGAAAACTAAGCAAGTTATGACCAAAAAGGTAAACAGTTCTACTACTGCCTCTTTCCGGCCACTTTTTAGTAGAACTGGTTACTATTTTGGTCATAACTTGCTTAGTTTTCAAGATATCGACATGGTTTCTTTTGCGTTGGATAGATAAATTTATTGGCTTTCATTCGTATTCTTTTTTTGCGAAAATTAAAAAAAAATTTTGTCATTTTTATCAAAAAAGCAAAGGGGTTAGGTCATCAAAATTTTTGAGGAAAAAATTTTTTTCGCACTACCCGCAAAAAACAAAGATTAGAATTGAAGCTAATGCGTTTGTCTATCGAACGCAAAAGAAATCAAGTCGATATCTTGAAAACTAAGCAAGTTATGACCAAAAAGGTAAAAAGTTCTACTACTGCCTCTTTCCGGCCACTTTTTAGTAGAACTGGTTACTATTTTGGTCATGACTTGCTTAGTTTTCAAGATATCGACATGGTTTCTTTTGCGTTGGATAGATAAATTTATTGGCTTTCATTCGTATTCTTTTTTTGCGAAAATAAGAAAAAAAATTTTTTGTCATTTTTATCAAAAAAGCAAAGGGTCATAAAAATTTTTGAGGATAAAATTTTTTTCGCACTACCCGCAAAAAACAAAGATTAGAATTGAAGCTAATGCGTTTTTCTATCGAACGCAAAAGAAATCAAGTCGATATCTTGAAAACTAAGCAAGTTATGACCAAAAAGGTAAACAGTTCTACTACTGCCTCTTTCCGGCCACTTTTTAGTAGAACTGGTTACTATTTTGGTCATAACTTGCTTAGTTTTCAAGATATCGACATGGTTTCTTTTGCGTTGGATAGATAAATTTATTGGCTTTCATTCGTATTCTTTTTTTGCGAAAATAAGAAAAAAATTTTTTTGTCATTTTTATCAAAAAAGCAAAGGGGTTAGGTCATCAAAATTTTTGAGGAAAAAATTTTTTTCGCACTACCCGCAAAAAACAAAGATTAGAATTGAAGCTAATGCGTTTGTCTATCGAACGCAAAAGAAATCAAGTCGATATCTTGAAAACTAAGCAAGTTATGACCAAAAAGGTAAACAGTTCTACTACTGCCTCTTTCCGGCCACTTTTTAGTAGAACTGGTTACTATTTTGGTCATAACTTGCTTAGTTTTCAAGATATCGACATGGTTTCTTTTGCGTTGGATAGATAAATTTATTGGCTTTCATTCGTATTCTTTTTTTGCGAAAATAAAAAAAAATTTTTGTCATTTTTATCAAAAAAGCAAAGGGGTTAGGTCATCAAAATTTTTGAGGAAAAATTTTTTTTCGCACTACCCGCAAAAAACAAAGATTAGAATTGAAGCTAATGCGTTTGTCTATCGAACGCAAAAGAAATCAAGTCGATATCTTGAAAACTAAGCAAGTTATGACCAAAAAGGTAAACAGTTCTACTACTGCCTCTTTCCGGCCACTTTTTAGTAGAACTGGTTACTATTTTGGTCATAACTTGCTTAGTTTTCAAGATATCGACATGGTTTCTTTTGCGTTGGATAGATAAATTTATTGGCTTTCATTCGTATTCTTTTTTTGCGAAAATAAGAAAAAAATTTTTTGTCATTTTTATCAAAAAAGCAAAGGGGTTAGGTCATCAAAATTTTTGAGGAAAAAATTTTTTTCGCACTACCCGCAAAAAACAAAGATTAGAATTGAAGCTAATGCGTTTGTCTATCGAACGCAAAAGAAATCAAGTCGATATCTTGAAAACTAAGCAAGTTATGACCAAAAAGGTAAACAGTTCTACTACTGCCTCCTTCCGGCCATTTTTGAGTAGAACTGGTTACCATTTTGGTCATAACTTGCTTATTTTTCAAGATATCGACTTGGTTTCTTTTGCGTTCGATAGACAAACGCATTAGCTTCAATTCTAATCTTTGTTTTTTGCGGGTAGTGCGAAAAAAATTTTTTCCTCAAAAATTTTGATGACCTAACCCCTTTGCTTTTTTGATAAAAATGACAAAAAATTTTTTTCTTATTTTCGCAAAAAAAGAATACGAATGAAAGCCAATAAATTTATCTATCCAACGCAAAAGAAAGCATGTCGATATCTTGAAAACGAAGCAAGTTATGACCAAAATAGTAACCAGTTCTAATAAAAAGTGGCCGGAAAGAGGCAGTAGTAGAACTGTTTACCTTTTTGGTAATAACTTGCTTAGTTTTCAAGATATCGACTTGATTTCTTTTGCGTTCGATAGACAAACGCATTAGCTTCAATTCTAATCTTTGTTTTTTGCGGGTAGTGCGAAAAAAATTTTATCCTCAAAAATTTTGATGACCCTTTGCTTTTTTGATAAAAATGACAAAAAAAATTTTTTCTTATTTTCGCAAAAAAAGAATACGAATGAAAGCCAATAAACGTATCTATCCAACGCAAAAGAAACCATGTCGATATCTTGAAAACTAAGCAAGTTATGACCAAAATAGTAACCAGTGCTACTAAAAAGTGGCCGGAAAGAGGCAGTAGTAGAACTGTTTACCTTTTTGGTAATAACTTGCTTAGTTTTCAAGATATCGACTTGATTTCTTTTGCGTTCGATAGACAAACGCATTAGCTTCAATTCTAATCTTTGTTTTTTGCGGGTAGTGCGAAAAAAATTTTTTCCTCAAAAATTTTGATGACCCTTTGCTTTTTTGATAAAAATGACAAAAAAATTTTTCTTATTTTCGCAAACAAAGAATACGAATGAAAGCCAATAAATGTATCTATCCAACGCAAAAGAAACCATGTCGATATCTTGAAAACTAAGCAAGTTATGACCAAAATAGTAACCAGTTCTACTAAAAAGTGGCCGGAAAGAGGCAGTAGTAGAACTGTTTACCTTTTTGGTCATAACTTGCTTAGTTTTCAAGATATCGACTTGATTTCTTTTGCGTTCGATAGACAAACGCATTAGCTTCAATTCTAATCTTTGTTTTTTGCGGGTAGTGCGAAAAAAATTTTTTCCTCAAAAATTTTGATGACCTAACCCCTTTGCTTTTTTGATAAAAATGACAAAAAATTTTTTTTCTTATTTTCGCAAACAAAGAATACGAATGAAAGCCAATAAATGTATCTATCCAACGCAAAAGAAACCATGTCGATATCTTGAAAACTAAGCAAGTTATGACCAAAATAGTAACCAGTTCTACTAAAAAGTGGCCGGAAAGAGGCAGTAGGAGAACTGTTTACCTTTTTGGTCATAACTTGCTTAGTTTTCAAGATATCGACTTGATTTATTTTGCGTTCGATAGACAAACGCATTAGCTTCAATTCTAATCTTTGTTTTTTGCGGGTAGTGCGAAAAAAATTTTATCCTCAAAAATTTTGATGACCTAACCCCTTTGCTTTTTTGATAAAAATGACAAAAAATTTTTTTCTTATTTTCGCAAAAAAAGAATACGAATGAAAGCCAATAAATATATCTATCCAACGCAAAAGAAACCATGTCGATATCTTGAAAACTAAGCAAGTTATGACCAAAATAGTAACCAGTTCTACTAAAAAGTGGCCGGAAAGAGGCAGTAGTAGAACTGTTTACCTTTTTGGTAATAACTTGCTTAGTTTTCAAGATATCGACATGGTTTCTTTTGCGTTGGATAGATAAATTTATTGGCTTTCATTCGTATTCTTTTTTTGCGAAAATAAAAAAAAAAAAAATTTGTCATTTTTATCAAAAAAGCAAAGGGGTTAGGTCATCAAAATTTTTGAGGAAAAAATTTTTTTCGCACTACCCCCAAAAAACAAAGATTAGAATTGAAGCTAATGCGTTTGTCTATCGAACGCAAAAGAAATCAAGTCGATATCTTGAAAACTAAGCAAGTTATGACCAAAAAGGTAAACAGTTCTACTACTGCCTCTTTCCGATATCGACATAGTTTCTTTTGCGTTGGATAGATAAATTTATTGGCTTTCATTCGTATTCTTTTTTTGCGAAAATAAAAAAAAAAAAATTTGTCATTTTTATCAAAAAAGCAAAGGGGTTAGGTCATCAAAATTTTTGAGGAAAAAATTTTTTTCGCACTACCCCCAAAAAACAAAGATTAGAATTGAAGCTAATGCGTTTGTCTATCGAACGCAAAAGAAATCAAGTCGATATCTTGAAAACTAAGCAAGTTATGACCAAAAAGGTAAACAGTTCTACTACTGCCTCTTTCCGATATCGACATAGTTTCTTTTGCGTTGGATAGATAAATTTATTGGCTTTCATTCGTATTCTTTTTTTGCGAAAATAAAAAAAAAAAAAAATTTGTCATTTTTATCAAAAAAGCAAAGGGATTAGGTCATCAAAATTTTTGAGGAAAAAAT
Source organism: Germaria angustata (assembly GCA_963681545.1). Classification (NCBI taxonomy): domain Eukaryota; kingdom Metazoa; phylum Arthropoda; class Insecta; order Diptera; family Tachinidae; genus Germaria; species Germaria angustata. Next base: position 57,345,114 of record OY813001.1, on the reverse strand, counting down.
TTTTTTCGCACTACCCCCAAAAAACAAAGATTAGAATTGAAGCTAATGCGTTTGTCTATCGAACGCAAAAGAAATCAAGTCGATATCTTGAAAACTAAGCAAGTTATGACCAAAAAGGTAAACAGTTCTACTACTGCCTCTTTCCGATATCGACATAGTTTCTTTTGCGTTGGATAGATAAATTTATTGGCTTTCATTCGTATTCTTTTTTTGCGAAAATAAAAAAAAAAAAAATTTGTCATTTTTATCAAAAAAGCAAAGGGGTTAGGTCATCAAAATTTTTGAGGAAAAAATTTTTTTCGCACTACCCCCAAAAAACAAAGATTAGAATTGAAGCTAATGCGTTTGTCTATCGAACGCAAAAGAAATCAAGTCGATATCTTGAAAACTAAGCAAGTTATGACCAAAAAGGTAAACAGTTCTACTACTGCCTCTTTCCGATATCGACATAGTTTCTTTTGCGTTGGATAGATAAATTTATTGGCTTTCATTCGTATTCTTTTTTTGCGAAAATAAAAAAAAAAAAATTTGTCATTTTTATCAAAAAAGCAAAGGGGTTAGGTCATCAAAATTTTTGAGGAAAAAATTTTTTTCGCACTACCCCCAAAAAACAAAGATTAGAATTGAAGCTAATGCGTTTGTCTATCGAACGCAAAAGAAATCAAGTCGATATCTTGAAAACTAAGCAAGTTATGACCAAAAAGGTAAACAGTTCTACTACTGCCTCTTTCCGATATCGACATAGTTTCTTTTGCGTTGGATAGATAAATTTATTGGCTTTCATTCGTATTCTTTTTTTGCGAAAATAAAAAAAAAAAAAATTTGTCATTTTTATCAAAAAAGCAAAGGGGTTAGGTCATCAAAATTTTTGAGGAAAAAATTTTTTTCGCACTACCCCCAAAAAACAAAGATTAGAATTGAAGCTAATGCGTTTGTCTATCGAACGCAAAAGAAATCAAGTCGATATCTTGAAAACTAAGCAAGTTATGACCAAAAAGGTAAACAGTTCTACTACTGCCTCTTTCCGATATCGACATAGTTTCTTTTGCGTTGGATAGATAAATTTATTGGCTTTCATTCGTATTCTTTTTTTGCGAAAATAAAAAAAAAAAAATTTGTCATTTTTATCAAAAAAGCAAAGGGGTTAGGTCATCAAAATTTTTGAGGAAAAAATTTTTTTCGCACTACCCCCAAAAAACAAAGATTAGAATTGAAGCTAATGCGTTTGTCTATCGAACGCAAAAGAAATCAAGTCGATATCTTGAAAACTAAGCAAGTTATGACCAAAAAGGTAAACAGTTCTACTACTGCCTCTTTCCGGCCACTTTTTAGTAGAACTGGTTACCATTTTGGTCATAACTTGCTTAGTTTTCAAGATATCGACATGGTTTCTTTCGCGTTGGGTAGATAAATTTATTGGCTTTCATTCGTATTCTTTTTTTTGCGAAAATAAGAAAAAAAATTTTTGTCATTTTTATCAAAAAAGCAAAGGGTCATCAAAATTTTTGAGGAAAAAATTTTTTTCGCACTACCCGCAAAAAACAAAGATTAGAATTGAAGCTAATGCGTTTGTCTATCGAACGCAAAAGAAATCAAGTCGATATCTTGAAAACTAAGCAAGTTATGACCAAAAAGGTAAACAGTTCTACTACTGCCTCTTTCCGGCCACTTTTTAGTAGAACTGGTTACTATTTTGGTCATAACTTGCTTAGTTTTCAAGATATCGACATGGTTTCTTTTGCGTTGGATAAATAAATTTATTGGCTTTCATTCGTATTCTTTTTTTGCGAAAATAAGAAAAAAATTTTTTTGTCATTTTTATCAAAAAAGCAAAGGGGTTAGGTCATCAAAATTTTTGAGGAAAAAATTTTTTTCGCACTACCCGCAAAAAACAAAGATTAGAATTGAAGCTAATGCGTTTGTCTATCGAACGCAAAAGAAATCAAGTCGATATCTTGAAAACTAAGTAAGTTATGACCAAAAAGGTAAACAGTTCTACTACTGCCTCTTTCCGATATCGACATAGGTTCTTTTGCGTTGGATAGATAAATTTATTGGCTTTCATTCGTATTCTTTTTTTGCGAAAATAAGAAAAAAATTTTTTTGTCATTTTTATCAAAAAAGCAAAGGGTCATAAAAATTTTTGAGGATAAAATTTTTTTCGCACTACCCGCAAAAAACAAAGATTAGAATTGAAGCTAATGAGTTTGTCTATCGAACGCAAAAGAAATCAAGTCAATATCTTGAAAACTAAGCAAGTTATGACCAAAAAGGTAAACAGTTCTACTACTGCCTCTTTCCGGCCACTTTTTAGTAGAACTGGTTACTATTTTGGTTATAACTTGCTTAGTTTTCAAGATATCGACATGGTTTCTTTTGCGTTGGATAGATACATTTATTGGCTTTCATTCGTATTCTGTGTTTGCGAAAATAAGAAAAAAAATTTTTGTCATTTTTATCAAAAAAGCAAAGGGTCATCAAAATTTTTGAGGATAATATTTTTTTCGCACTACCCGCAAAAAACAAAGATCAGAATTGAAGCTAATGCGTTTGTCTATCGAACGCAAAAGAAATCAAGTCGATATCTTGAAAACTAAGCAAGTTATTACCAAAAAGGTAAGCAGTTCTACTACTGCCTCTTTCCGGCCACTTTTTAGTAGCACTGGTTACTATTTTGGTCATAACTTGCTTAGTTTTCAAGATATCGACATGGTTTCTTTTGCGTTGGATAGATACGTTTATTGGCTTTCATTCGTATTCTTTTTTTGCGAAAATAAGAAAAAATTTTTTTTGTCATTTTTATCAAAAAAGCAAAGGGTCATCAAAATTTTTGAGGATAAAATTTTTTTCGCACTACCCGCAAAAAACAAAGATTAGAATTGAAGCTAATGCGTTTGTCTATCGAACGCAAAAGAAATCAAGTCGATATCTTGAAAACTAAGCAAGTTATGACCAAAAAGGTAAACAGTTCTACTACTGCCTCTTTCCGGCCACTTTTTAGTAGAACTGGTTACTATTTTGGTCATAACTTGCTTAGTTTTCAAGATATCGACATGGTTTCTTTTGCGTTGGATAAATAAATTTATTGGCTTTCATTCGTATTCTCTTTTTGCGAAAATAAGAAAAAAAATTTTTTGTCATTTTTATCAAAAAAGCAAAGGGGTTAGGTCATTATAATTTTTGAGGAAAAATTTTTTTCGCACTACCCGCAAAAAACAAAGATTGTAATTAAAGCCAATGCGTTTATCTATCGAACGCAAAAGAAACCAAGTCGATACCTTGAAAACTAAGCAAGTTATGACCAAAAAGGTAAACAGTTCTACTACTTCCTCTTTCCGGCCACTTTTTAGTAGAACTGGTTACTATTTTGGTCATAACTTGCTTAGTTTTCAAGATATCGACATGGTTTCTTTTGCGTTGGATAAATAAATTTATTGGCTTTCATTCGTATTCTTTTTTTGCGAAAATAAGAAAAAAATTTTTTGTCATTTTTATCACAAAAGCAAAGGGGTTAGGTCATCAAAATTTTTGAGGATAAAATTTTTTTCGCACTACCCGCAAAAAACAAAGATTAGAATTGAAGCTAATGCATTTGTCTATCGAACGCAAAAGAAATCAAGTCGATATCTTGAAAACTAAGCAAGTTATTACCAAAAAGGTAAACAGTTCTACTACTGCCTCTTTCCGGCCACTTTTTATTAGAACTGGTTACTATTTTGGTCATAACTTGCTTAGTTTTCAAGATATCGACATGGTTTCTTTTGCGTTGGATAGATACGTTTATTGGCTTTCATTCGTATTCTTTGTTTGCGAAAATAAGAAAAAAATTTTTTGTCATTTTTATCAAAAAAGCAAAGGGTCATCAAAATTTTTGGGGAAAAATTTTTTTTCGCACTACCCGCAAAAGCAAAGATTAGAATTGAAGCTAATGCGTTTGTCTACCGAACGCAAAATAAATCAAGTCGATATCTTGAAAACTAAGCAAGTTATTACCAAAAAGGTAAACAGTTCTACTACTGCCTCTTTCCGGCCACTTTTTAGTAGAACTGGTTACTATTTTGGTCATAACTTGCTTAGTTTTCAAGATATCGACATGGTTTCTTTTGCGTTGGATAGATAAATTTATTGGCTTTCATTCGTATTCTTTTTTTGCGAAAATAAGAAAAAAAATTTTTTGTCATTTTTATCAAAAAAGCAAAGGGGTTAGGTCATCAAAATTTTTGAGGAAAAAATTTTTTTCGCACTACCCGCAAAAAACAAAGATTACAATTGAAGCTAATGCGTTTGTCTATCGAACGCAAAAGAAATCAAGTCGATATCTTGAAAACTAAGCAAGTTATGACCAAAAAGGTAAACAGTTCTACTACTGCCTCTTTCCGGCCACTTTTTAGTAGAACTGGTTACTATTTTGGTCATAACTTGCTTAGTTTTCGAGATATCGACATGGGTTCTTTTGCGTTGGATAGATACATTTATTGGCTTTCATTCGTATTCTTTGTTTGCGAAAATAAGAAAAAAATTTTTTGTCATTTTTATCAAAAAAGCAAAGGGTCATCAAAATTTTTGGGGAAAAAATTTTTTTCGCACTACCCGCAAAAAACAAAGATTAGAATTGAAGCTAATGCGTTTGTCTACCGAACGCAAAAGAAATCAAGTCGATATCTTGAAAACTAAGCAAGTTATGACCAAAAAGGTAAACAGTTCTACTACTGCCTCTTTCCGGCCACTTTTTATTAGAACTGGTTACTATTTTGGTCATAACTTGCTTAGTTTTCAAGATATCGACATGGTTTCTTTTGCGTTGGATAGATACGTTTATTGGCTTTCATTCGTATTCTTTGTTTGCGAAAATAAGAAAAAAATTGTTTGTCATTTTTATCAAAAAAGCAAAGGGTCATCAAAATTTTTGAGGAAAAAAATTTTTTCGCACTACCCGCAAAAAACAAAGACTAGAATTGAAGCTAATGCGTTTGTCTATCGAACGCTAAAGAAATCAAGTCGATATCTTGAAAACTAAGCAAGTTATGACCAAAAAGGTAAACAGTTCTACTACTGCCTCTTTCCGGCCACTTTTTAGTAGAACTGGTTACTATTTTGGTCATAACTTGCTTAGTTTTCAAGATATCGACATGGTTTCTTTTGCGTTGGATTAATAAATTTATTGGCTTTCATTCGTATTCTTTTTTTGCGAAAATAAGAAAAAAATGCCCCTATTGCGGTTCACAACTCAACTCAGTTTGGTCGTGTGAGAGTCAACTCAACTTATGCACAACCACACTCACTTTAGTTATTGCGATACAATGAGTTTGGTTGTGCATAAGTTGGGTTGACTCTACACGACCAAACTGAGTTGAGTTGTGAACCGCAATAGGGGCAAAAATTTTTGTCATTTTTATCAAAAAAGCAAAGGGTCATCATAATTTTTGAGGAAAAATTTTTTTCGAACTACCCGCAAAAAACAAAGATTGTAATTAAAGCCAATGCGTTTATCTATCGAACTCAAAAGAAATCAAGTCGATACCTTGAAAACTAAGCAAGTTATGACCAAAAAGGTAAACAGTTCTACTACTGCCTCTTTCCGGCCACTTTTTAGTAGAACTGGTTACTATTTTGGTCATAACTTGCTTAGTTTTCAAGATATCGACATGGTTTCTTTTGCGTTGGATAGATACATTTATTGGCTTTCATTCGTATTCTTTGTTTGCGAAAATAAGAAACAATTTTTTTTGTCATTTTTATCAAAAAAGCAAAGGGGTTAGGTCATCAAAATTTTTGAGGAAAAAATTTTTTTCGCACTACCCGCAAAAAACAAAGATTAGAATTGAAGCTAATGCATTTGTCTATCGAACGCAAAAGAAATCAAGTCGATATCTTGAAAACTAAGCAAGTTATGACGAAAAGGGTAAACAGTTCTACTACTGCCTCTTTCCGGCCACTTTTTAGTAGAACTGGTTACTATTTTGGTCATAACTTGCTTAGTTTTCAAGATATCGACATGGTTTCTTTTGCGTTGGATAGATAAATTTATTGGCTTTCATTCGTATTCTTTTTTTGCGAAAATAAGAAAAAAAATTTTTTGTCATTTTTATCAAAAAAGCAAAGGGGTTAGGTCATCAAAATTTTTGAAGATAAAATTTTTTTCGCACTACCCGCAAAAAACAAAGATTAGAATTGAAGCTAATGCGTTTGTCTATCGAACGCAAAAGAAATCAAGTCGATATCTTGAAAACTAAGCAAGTTATGACCAAAAAGGTAAACAGTTCTACTACTGCCTCTTTCCGGCCACTTTTTAGTAGAACTGGTTACTATTTTGGTCATAACTTGCTTAGTTTTCAAGATATCGACATGGTTTCTTTTGCGTTGGATAGATACATTTATTGGCTTTCATTCGTATTCTTTGTTTGCGAAAATAAGAAAAAAATTTTTTGTCATTTTTATCAAAAAAGCAAAGGGTCATCAAAATTTTTGAGGAAAAAATTTTTTTCGCACTACCCGCAACAAACAAAGATTCGAATTGAAGCTAATGCGTTTGTCTATCGAACGCAAAAGAAATCAAGTCGATATCTTGAAAACTAAGCAAGTTATGACCAAAAAGGTAAACAGTTCTACTACTGCCTCTTTCCGGCCACTTTTTAGTAGAACTGGCTACTATTTTGGTCATAACTTGCTTAGTTTTCAAGATATCGACATGGTTTCTTTTGCGTTGGATAGATAAATTTATTGGCTTTCATTCAGAAAAATTTTTTTTGTCATTTTTATCAAAAAACAAAGGGTTTAGGTCATCATAATTTTTAAGGAAAAATTTTTTTCCGCACTACCCGCAAAAAGCAAATATTGGAATTGAAGCCGATGCGTTTATCTATCGAACGCAAAAGAAATCAAGTCGATATCTTGAATACTAAGCAAGTTATGACCAAAAAGGTAAACAGTTCTACTACTGCCTCTTTCCGGCCACTTTTTAGTAGAACTGGTTACTATTTTGGTCATAACTTGCTTAGTTTTCAAGATATCGACATGGTTTCTTTTGCGTTGGATAGATACGTTTATTGGCTTTCATTCGTATTCTTTGTTTGCTAAAATAAGAAAAAAATTTTTGTCATTTTTATCAAAAAAGCAAAGGGGTCATCATAATTTTTAAGGAAAAATTTTTTTCCGCACTACCCGCAAAAAGCAAATATTGGAATTGAAGCCGATGCGTTTATCTATCGAACGCGAAAGAAATCAAGTCGATATCTTGAATACTAAGCAAGTTATGACCAAAAACGTAAACAGTTCTACTACTGCCTCTTTCCGGCCACTTTTTGGTAGAACTGGTTACCATTTTGATCATAGCTTGCTTATTTTTCAAGATATCGACCTGGTTTCTTTTGCGTAGGATAGATAAATTTACTGGATTTCATTCGTATTCTTTTTTTTGCGAAAATAAGAAAAAAAATTTTTGTCATTTTTATCAAAAAAGCAAAGGGGTTAGGTCATCATCTTTCCAGCCACTTTTTAGTAGAACTGGTTACCATTTTGGTCGTAACTTCCTTAGTTTTAAAGATATCGACTTGGTTTTTTTTGCGATGGATAGATTTATTGGGTTTCATTCCAACTTTTTTTTGCGAAAATAAGAAAAAAAATTTTTTGTCATTTTTATCAAAAAAGCAAAGGGGTTAGGTCATCATGATTTTTGAGGAAAAAATTTTTTCCGCACTACCCGCAAAAAGCAAAGATTGGAATTGATGCCGATGCGTTTATCTATCGAACGCAAAAGAAATCAAGTCGATATCTTGAATACTAAGCAAGTTATGACCAAAAAGGTAAACAGTTCTACTACTGCCTCTTTCCGGCCACTTTTTATTAGAACTGGTTACTATTTTGGTCATAACTTGCTTAGTTTTCAAGATATCGACATGGTTTCTTTTGCGTTGGATAGATAAATTTATTGGCTTTCATTCGCATTCTTTTTTTGCGAAAATAAGAAAAAAAAATTTTTTGTCATTTTTATCAAAAAAGCAAAGGGGTTAGGTCATCATAATTTTTGAGGAAAAAATTTTTTCCGCACTACCCGCAAAAAGCAAATATTGGAATTGAAGCCGATGCGTTTATCTATCGAACGCAAAAGAAATCAAGTCGATATCTTGAATACTAAGCAAGTTATGACCAAAAACGTAAACAGTTCTACTACTGCCTCTTTCCGGCCACTTTTTAGTAGAACTGGTTACTATTTTGGTCATAACTTGCTTAGTTTTCAAGATATCGACATGGTTTCTTTTGCGTTGGATAGATAAATTTATTGGCTTTCATTCGCATTCTTTTTTTGCGAAAATAAGAAAAAAAAATTTTTTGTCATTTTTATCAAAAAAGCAAAGGGTCATCAAAATTTTTGAGGAAAAAATTTTTTTCGCACTACCCGCAAAAAACAAAGATTAGAATCGAAGCTAATGCGTTTGTCTATCGAACGCAAAAGAAATCAAGTCGATATCTTGAAAACTAAGCAAGTTATGACCAAAAAGGTAAACAGTTCTACTACTGCCTCTTTCCGGCCACTTTTTAGTAGAACTGGTTACTATTTTGGTCATAACTTGCTTAGTTTTCAAGATATCGACATGGTTTCTTTTGCGTTGGATAGATAAATTTATTGGATTTCATTCGTATTCTTTTTTTTGCGAAAATAAGAAAAAAATTTTTTTGTCATTTTTATCAAAAAACAAAGGGGTTAGGTCATCAAAATTTTTGAGGAAAAAATTTTTTTCGCACTACCCGCAAAAAACAAAGATTGGAATTGAAACCAATGCGTTTATCTATCGAACGCAAAAGAAATCAAGTCGATATCTTGAAAACTAAGCAAGTTATGATCAAAAAGGTAAACAGTCCTACTACTGCCTCTTCCCGGCCACTTTTTAATTTTCCTTACAAAACTACCGATTGTAGATGGCATGTTTTTTACATCTGACTTTTATATTTTACGACCTTTGTGTAATTTTGCATGCCTTTCAAAAATGCCAGTTCATAGACGATTTATAATTTTTTACTTTCAAACGTACATACTTACATGTGTAATTACATCTGGCCTATTCTTTGAGTGGTTACAACTGCAGGTCTTATGCACAATTTTTTTAATTTTTTTTTATAATAAATAATTGATTTATTTATTTCTCATCTACCATTAGAAATTTATAATATTATCTGCTTACGTTTTTCCCACACATACTTGGTATGCGAAAACAGCTGATATCAGATGAACACTCCTTAAGTGAAAATTGTTCATCTTACTTTTCATCTGCCTTTTAAAGAAGTACGTTAATGTTAGTGTTAAATTTTCATATGCCATCTAAAGATCTTGCAGCGGGAAATTCCACAAATCAAATGTAATAAACCTGGCATGTAAGGAACACCATAAAGAATTATAAATTCACTGTTTTTTCTTTGAAAAGGGCAAAATAAAGTTGATACTTTTTTCTACAAAGGAACGATATTACAATTAGAAATTGTATGTTCAACATGAAAATGTAGCTTTACTATCTCAATAGTAAAGCTTGGGATAAAAATTACTTTTGGTTATTTTAGAGACACGGTTTTTCTGAATAAGAAGTGCTTCTTTTTCAACTCTATGTTGAATGTTTTCAAATTAAGAAAAAAATCTTTTTGCATTCCGTTAAGAATTGCAACATTGTGTTACGCTGATCTAAAATGATGCCACTTCACTCCAAAGTTGTTCCTTCTTAATAATCTGAAGTTGATATTTATGTTACCAATTCAACAACTAACCCACTGTGTTTTCTTATCTAAAAAAAATTTGCAGAATTCTTTCCCCCTTCAACGAGAAAAAAAGTGAGTTTAGTGTTCATTATTCAGTGCAATTCTATTAGGAAAGAGCACGCAATTGTGTAAGAGAGTTCAGTTTTTTACATTAAAGCTGTAATCAGAGCACTAATCCTATTTATCATTTTCAACTCTCCCTCTCGCAGGGAATAACATCATTCCTATATTTTTCATTTACAAATTTTTGTTAGTGTAATTTAAGCAACAAGCGACAACAGAACCTTCTTCTTGTTACGAGTACTTGTGAGAGGCTGACTTACATATTTTTTTGTTGTTTTTTACGTTCCTGCAAAACAATAAGAGATGAAATGCACGCATGCACCTGCTTGTCTTTCACAATAATAAAGAGACAAATATGTAAGTAGATATTTTATGAATTGAAAAAACAAAATTGTACGCTTTAACTGAAAATAACCTTAATAATAATTAAACCGTAGTAAAGTGGAACAGCTTTGGGCAGCTACTCCGTGAGTTTTTAAATTTTATGACGTCTTTCTTTTGTAAAGAATGCACGATTTTCTGACGATAAGATATTAAAACACCTGATCAACATTTATTAAATTTAAAACAATTAATAATTGTGGCAAAATAAATTGACATTAATAAAAAGGGCCAATCGAACAGATAAAAAAGTACACGTACATACATATTTTCTAAGTCTGCCCATGATGAAAGGTGGAGTTGAGCAATAATCAATATTTCGGAGGAGGAAAGGTCAGTTGCACCTCCGATTTCCTAACAAAAAAGGGGTTAAACTATAAGCAAACCCTTTCAAACAAAAATAATAATTTTGAAAATCAATATGAAAATTTTTTTTTGTTTGAAAATCGGATGTGCTTGTACAGACACTCCCTTTTTGAGGCCGGTTAAAAGAAAAAAAAAACATTGGTGCACAGTATAGTGAAGTTTTTGTTTGCTTTATCCACTACACGCACATACATATGTACATACATACATACATATGTAAGTAAGTATGTACATACATACATATGTACATATGTAAGTATACCCTCCATTACTTCTTTTGGCAATTCTCAAGATAAATTTTGTTGGACTTTGAACGATTGGGAATCCGATAATAAACGAAAAGCTAGAAAAATCTCCAAATCATAACAAAAATAAATAAATAATGAAACATATCATGAATTACATACATACATACATACTTATGTATGTATGTATGTACATACATATGTACATACGGTAATCCATTAAATATAATGAACATAGATTTCATGTGACATGTGTGGCTTTAGCATGAAATTAGTTGGAGCAATAGAAACAAAAATTCATAGAGGAATTGTTTTGAAATAATGTGCTTTAATGGTTATTCTTAGATTTAATAAATGCTGACATTTGCCCACAAATAAATATACCCCAAATAATACCAACAACAACATATTTATGTATGTATGTATGTACAAACACACAAGTATTGAAAATTAATCTATCAAATAGAAATTGATTCCAAGCTAGAATGATGTATAGAAATAAATGATAAACGTGGTAAAGCTTGAAGATTAATGAACAAAAAAAAAATTATGTCGAATTATAGAAATCGAAATGACCATTCGATATGGTTATTAAATGTTTAACATACAAATCAATTAAAGTTGAAATTTATTATGCGTTTGGAAATCAAACAAAAATAACAACAACAACAAAAAAGGAATGTGGTACGTTTGTATAGAGTAATTAGTAAAACTGATTTCAATAAACAATTTTCTATGTAATTATTAGTTTTGCTTAATCGAATAATAAAAAAGATATCAGGATTTCTTGCCGCTTATTTGTATGTATAATAAATATACACAGCCTTACAAGGGACAAAAAATATCACGTTTATTATGAAACAAATAAAACAACAACTAAACCGTGTTCCTCACATAAATATGTACATATTTACTTGTATTTTGTTGCAACAATAAAACAATAGAATAAAATTCTGTACTTGTTTGGATCAGCATATACTTAGACTACAATTTATTAAAGTAAAGTACTTGGTTTGATCAATACCATAATACTTAAATTTTGAAATGTTACCACAAGATCTAATCTAACAGGCCCAGCAAGTTGGAATGGAAATTGGAACAGAGATATACTTAACTTATTGCTTCATTGACACACGCACGATTCACACATTATCGGATATCCTTTATCATTTTTAAGTACTTGGGCCACTGTGCAATTGGAATTCCTTCATTCTACTCTCTTTTGTGCAAACAAAAAACAAGTCATGTACATAAGTACGTGCATAATATGCACAACAGTGACGTTATACCTACCGACAGCGACGCAAGTTTGTTTTTTTATTTTATTGTACATAAAATCAAAATTACATTGTGAAATTATTGCAATAGTTTTAAATGAATATTAATTTGACTATAACTTTGCAAAGCGAATTGTTGTGATAAAATCTCTGCGAATTTATGGCAAAGGACATTGTGTGATCGCTTAAGGACGAACACCATAATTCTAAAATTTGAAGTTCCTTCATTAAAAGCTGTAATGATTCAAATGAAATTTGAAAAACAGATGCTTTATAGTCTGGACTAACATACAGGATGATACATACATTTTTGATTGGATCACTTTCGGTGTAACGACATACTTACATAATTCTTTATTTGGATCAACATCATCAGGTAAAAATTGCTAAACTGATTTCAGTGAAATTCAGCAATTTTTGCACATGGAATACTTGTTGTCTCTGTAGATGACGTGACTTAAATCAGTTTTAGTCGCCACTACAAAGAAAGAATTTTATGACTTGTTATAATTTAAAGGGATATTTTTTGAACTCCAATCAAGAATATTTTTCACACAAAATATTGTGTTTACATGTCACTGATTAAATCGATAGATGAGATCGCCAGCGTGGTCAAATGTAGAAGAGCTTCACCTTACGTGCAACGTTCGTCATTAGTTTTTGAAGCTGCTTCAAATCGGTGTGGGTCTGCCAGAAATAGACATACACAGTAAAAATCATATTTACCCAGTGGCGGTAGAGAATGAGCCTGTTAATCCCTCGGAGCCTAAGTATTTTAATACGTTATGTTACATTGAAGAGGGGAAATGATTCATCACATCATCAATAGATGTGAATATAAGCCAATAAAGCCCTGTTGTCCGTTTCATCATGGACAAAACGAAATTCTATACCCTATAGAAACTCCGTGTGATGAAGGAAATAAGTACTTCAATTCATTTCTTTCTTGTCCTAATAAGTAGTCATTTATATAAAGGAGTGTGAGTTTTCAACTATCATTAAAAATAGTTCCATTGAGACATTTGGGCCATCTGCAAAATGGCAGCCAACCTATATTATGAAATTGCTTTTGCGCTGACCTTTATGTACATAAAAAATATTTTTCTAAAATCTACCTGACAGCAAAAAAATTACAAGAAATGTACATATAAAAAACTAATTTTTTCTTAAATTTCAGATGACCGATATCTTGTTGGATTTTGAAGTTATTTATGTATATGAAGCTATGAACTCAGATAGACAACATGATGAGGAATAATTATATTTGAAAAGTTGATACATACTTCCAAATGAATTTAAGCTGGAAACAAAATTAATTAATAATTATCAAATTGTAGTGACCTGTCCAAGTGGCGCACATTCTAAATCGAATACCCATCAATCTTACATGACGATGGTCGAGCAGAGGATCAACCGACAGTATTACTATACAACACCATGTTAAATGGAATATGTCAACCTTCATCTTTAATGAGTAACACATCTCATAGCCCTAGTAATAGTTAAATGGATTATTAAATGAAATTTATTTTATTTATTTATTTAAAAATAATTTAAGCAATTCATCTAAAAGTCCATTTTGATCAAAAATATGTTGTATATCAATTAATTAACACTAATTTTTTGATCCTTTTACTTTAATATTAACTATATTTCATAAACAAGTTTCATACAAAACAAATTTATTTTATTCAATATTTCCACACCTCTTTGGGCATATTTTTTACGTCCGGAGAGATGTTGAAATATTTATTATAAAATAAATCTGTTTGTTTTTTACATAAAGACATAAATCTCATTTGTAAAATAAGATATATATAAAAAAACCAAAATTAAATGATAATAATATACATATGTAAATACAAATTAAATTTAATAATTATATAAAATTTAGTTTTAAAATTCTCTCTTTAAGTTTAAGACTTTTTATTGTATATAAATATTAAATTAATTTTTACAATTAAAACCTAAAACTATTAGAAATATGCTTAAATTTAATTTGCTTCAAGCTTTTTTATATGCTTGCATTAGTCGGTATTATATCCTGAATAATTATGATAAATTTAAGAAATAAGATTTTTATTTATTATTTATTTCTGTATGTACGTCGCCCGGCAAGAATTAAGAAAAATATATAAAATGAATAAAATGATTAAAAAAATTGGTTTATTTTGTACTCCAAAGTTATTTACAAGAACACGAAACTTTATTGGTTTGTAGAACAAGGCAATAATATTTGTTTAAATACTTTATGTACTTTAGTTGGAAGATGCAAAGCATATCGATATATATCGCATTTTTATTATGAAGGGTGTTCACCTGGCGAACAGTCCACATTTCAATCTATCGTATGGTGAAAGAATCATTTAAATAGCTGCAACCGTTCGCGAGTTATTAAATTTTGAAAAAAAGAAAATTGTGCCATTAAAGTCCTGTAAAAATCAGAAAATTTCAAGTTCGTGTCTTAAGTCTTTCAAAATGCAAATGCAAACTCTAAACGAAAGACTCAAGGCACGAACTTGAAAAATTACAACGTTTTTTGCTCTTTATTTCTTTTAGTTTTTTGCAGCATACTTTCAGGGATAAGACTTTTTTTTATACATGAATATGGCAAGTTTCACAGTGTTTAGCATTTAAATTAAAATTTAAACAATTTCATGGTTTTTTAAATTTAAATGGACCATTTTTTAGCACATAAAGCAGGAGACCCCATATCTGTACTAGGATATTAACATAATATTATGAAAATTTGATTTCTTTAGTATATTTCGTACTACAAAAACCAGTGTTAAAATTTTTGATTTTTATAAGAGCAACCACAATAATCTTTATTCTGAGCTTTTAATGAGAATAAACAAATCAAAAAAATATAGCTTTTATTTAATAATGGAGATTTTGGGATGCGGCATTTGGAGTTAGGGGTTATTGTCAACCAACAATAGAGCCCCTGTTTCCGAGGAAACAATTTAAAAAATTGAAATATTTTAGGGTGCAGGTCATAATTTCAACTTTCAAATCAGTTGGCCTCTTACCATAAAAACAAAAAAAACACAAAAATATTTTTTTCTAATGAACGTCCAAACCTGTTAGTATAAAGCGAGTGCAATTTTTGTTTCGCATTATTAGAAGCTTTAAGCCACATTATCCTTTTATATTTTACGCATACATCATTAAAAATGGCTAATAAATTAACGATTGTATTTGACTTATATGGTATTTAAAAATTGATGAATAATTAGAAATTTTTGAAGATAGGAATATTAAATTTTAAGGATTTGTAAAATAAGACACTGGAGATTTGTTTATATTTTGTTTAAATTCCATGTATTCATTAGTAATTAGATGTAAATGTTATCGGTATTGATCGCATTTTTTACTATTAAATTGTGCCACTCGGTGGGCTAAAGGTAGATCACCGTATAGCCCATATCTCAACCTATCATACGGTGAAAAAAGCATTTAAATATCTGCAGCCGTTCGCGAGTTATAGCATTTTGAAGAAAAATTATTTGTGCCATTAAAGTCCTGTAAAAATCAGAAAATTTCAAGTTCGTGTCTTAAGTCTTTCAAAATGCAAATGCAAACTCCAAGTGAAAGACTCAAGGCACGAACTTGAAAAGTGAGAACATTTTTGTGTTCTCAAATTCTCTTACTTTTTTACAGCATACCTTAGGGGATAATATTTTTTATACATTAATATGGACAATTTTCACAGTGTTTGGCATAATTAAAAATTTAAGCAAAAAATTATTGATATAAATATAAATCATTTCGAATGCAAACGTTCCAAACTCACCATCTTATTTAAATAAAATACTGTGTGAGTCGTTTAAGTATTAATTAAAAATATTTTATTGTTAAATTAATTACAGACATAAATTAAACTGATCTTAAAATTAAAGTTAACGAATTTTTAATGAAATGAAAAAAACGTTAACACAGCCTAAAAGAAAATGTCAATGATATTTTGTGATTTAATATAATAATTTAATCCTTCATTTATTTGGTGATAAATTGCTACCATCATACGTTCCAGCATAATCTCTTTCTTCTAACACTCTATTTATTTCTAAGTATTTCTCAAATATGTATATTCATTATCAGCACTAATGTTATTTGTTTCTTTTTTAATATTTGCATAAAAATACATGGGAAAGTTAAAAAAATGGCAAATTCAAATAAATTAATATACAAAATAATAATATTTTCATAATTACGGGTAAAATTAAATTTAAAAACATCTTTCCGCATTCCCTTAAGGGATTTGCATTGAATATTTAATTAAGCATGAATTTGCACAGCGCTCTGAGACATGCATGAAAATGTTGTTCTTCCTCCAAAATCGTTCAGCTCTCGTCAGTTTTAAGTATAATTTGTTGTATGGAATTTTCACGTTTTTCCCTTTGTTTTGACCATAATTTCTATATATGTAAATAAAGAAAAGGGAGGGGGCAAGTATGCATATGTGTGCGTGTACGTTTAATATAATGCCGCTCTAATCTCAGTGTGTGTGTGTGTGTGTGTTTGTGTGCATTTGTGTATTTGTAAGTGTGTGAGTTTTTTTAAATTAATTAAGTAACTTGGCTGTAAATGTATTGAAAACTTAAAACTAAAAAATAAATTTAAATAAAAATTATTTTAAATGCTACAGTTTTTTTTTCTTTCTTTTAAATACATCTTTCTATTATTGTTGTATGTGTTAGTATTTATATGTTCTATATTATTTGTATTTGTTTATATATGTATGTTTGGGTGTGTTTTGCTTCTTCTAAGTATATTTTATATTAATTATTAGATATTATCGTTTTTCTATTTATAGCATTATGCCAAAGAAAGTTAAAAATTTGAGCAAACTGTACAATTTATACAAAAATCGATAACGTTCCAAGTGTACGAAATTAAAATCCGTTCTGACATATTCCGCTTCCGGTTCGATTCAACTACATTTACGCGCTCGCCGTTGAAAGCGTTTCATACGCAGTGACCATTCATCTTTCCATTCCAATACAACAGAACTGGGACCAATGGCCAAGTAGCCGGGTGCCGCTTCCGAATCACGTCCCAAAATTAAATATGATCTGGAATATATAGAAAATAAATTGTTTTTGGAATGGAAAAATATGAAAAATGTTCTATAAAAATTGATAAGACAATAAGACAATCAAAATATGGTGACATATTTCAATTATAGCAAAAACTGAAGAAGTAGCCATAATTCCTATATGTCCTTATTTAAAAAAATTCATTCAAATGACAGCACCGATCAGTGGGCAATAGCGGTGTTATAAATAATATTTTCTAAGCATTTGATTTCCCAAACGTTTAAGCTTGAAAATCTGTTTTGCATTTTGCTTTTAATAACTAATTTTTTTTCATTATATTCTTATGATATTTGCCGAAAGGCGTTCATAATAATAACTTCCTCCCATTTAAATGATCGAAATAGTTTTCTTCTGGACTCCGGCCACCTGCTAATTTGGCAAAAAAAATATCCTTCTTACGAGTATATGGGAAAGAACAATTGAAAAAATGTTAGCAAGTTAAAAGGTTGTCTATAAATGAAATGTCATCCTGACGGCGACATAATTAATTAACACCTTAGGATGTATACGAGGGTGAATTTTCCTTTTTCTCAAAAAAAAAATTATTAATTCATCAATTTCTATTTTGTCCCCTTCAAAGTATTCCCCCTTAGGTATCATACACTTGTGCCAGCGTTTTTTTTTTTATCCTCGGAGCAGTTCTGGTATTCCCTTCAATTCGGTCTTTATCTCCTCAATCGTCGCAAAACGCTGTTCAATTGCATGAATCTCTTCAATTTAGGGAACAGGGAAAAAGTCGCAGCGAGGACTCCCAATCTAGTGAATACAGCGGCTGAGGCTTGATTACGGTATGCTTTTCAGTAAAAAAATTACGAACAAGAAATGACGAGAAATGACGTATTGCTTCTCGCAAGGGGAGCATAACTTTAAGATAATACTCGGCAAAAAAACCTTTGAACAGGCAAAACAAATCTAACTCTTATGCCTCTCACAAAACAAACTGAACTAAGATCATATTTTCGAGACAAGTGTGCCAATATAAAAAGAAAATATTGCACGTAGACCGAGAAATTTCAAAATTCTTTTTTTCTATTGAACAGACCTCGTACAACAAGGACAATTTTCATAGACAAGGTAAAATATAAAATATAATGTCTCGAATTTGCATTTAGATCCAATGATCAGGATCAAAATAAGAGAACTTCTGGCAATGGCCAGCAAGCAAAAAAACAACTTCCTTGGAAGTGATTTTTTATTACTAGGATTGCACAATTTAATGTAGCCGTACAGTTCTATTATGAAATACATAGACTCGCTGCAAAGACCTCTTACGTTGCCCTTAATGTGAGGAAATTCCAAGTGAATGTTCAGAAGCACTAATGATGTATTAATTTTTAAAAACTATCTAAAAAATTTTAATCTTTCAAAGAGAAGGTTAACAAGCGTAAGCTTATATGGAAGGAGCAGGAAGTCCTTAAAGAAACATGTTTATTTTAATAGAGGGATTGAGAGGATTTTTTCTTACATTTTAACAGGAAAATAGCAGACTTTTTTTTTCTATAAAACGCTGTTTTTATTGCTCCTTTAAAACCTTTCACATTAATTTGAAATACTTTGCCAGATAAACAATAAAAAGAGACATTTGACTTGAATTATTCATTTAATAATAATAATAATAGAATAAGAAAATTGTTTAAAATCTGAGGAACTTTTTGCTAACGATGTGACAAAAAATAAAATGGATAATCGCATGAAAAAAAATCTCAGAATTTTTCTTATTGAATTTTTAATAAAAACACATCCATCACATCCATCACATCAGCAATGTCCAATTCACTAAGAAGCGGTTTTTATACAATAATTTAAACAAGTTAAATTTATTAATACTTACTTATTCAATTTAATTTTTGGACATTGACATTCCAAATTTTTACGCGGCACCAGCCACATCATGTGTCCCCTACTCAGCATAGAACTTGTGGTGCCAGACATGGCGTTTCGTTTGAATATCGTTTGTATATTTATTTCGTATTTGAAAATTTCATTTTGTCGTTCGATGGAGAATTTCTCAGTGCTTATATCCTGCGAGGCGCGATCATGGCCTATAACTTTGGCAAGAATGGCTGTAAGCAAAAGAAACGAAGACAGAAACAACATTAAATGCATTCAAATAGATTTCAAATAAATAATTAATTTTTTGTTCTGTTTGCCACAATTAAAAATCTTAAAGTGAAATGTTTGTAAACTTACCATAATCTTCCATGCAGAATTTATTTAAGTTTAATTTTTTCGGTGTTGCTTTGCATTTGCCACAATCTGTTGCATGTTGTTATGAAAAAAAAAGATATAAAAAAATCAGTCTTTCTCTCTGCCAGTTGAACAATTTTATATCATCAATGTTTAAAAAATCTTTTCATTTGACTTTTTGCAGACTTACATTTTTTCATTTCCTCGGCCTGGGTGGGTTCTCTATATTCACTGACCGCTGCACTTTCGGCTTGTATCATATTTGCATTTGTTGGCACTTCTGTTAATTGGGTCGTACGACAGCAAAGGCGGTGGCAGCAACAAGAACACACAAACACATCGGCAACAGCAGCAATTAAAACGTTTCATAAAATCAAATCATGATCAACATCATCATCATCATCGTCATCATCGTTATCGTCATTGGTGGCAGTGTTGAAGTGGATTTTTTTTTTATTTATTTATTTTAAGTTTAATAGTTGGTTGGTGTTGCCCCCAAATGAAATTAAAAGTATGGCATGTGCAGCAAAACAGCAATGAAAGCACAGATAAATAAAGTAAATCAAAAACACAAAAATTTTTTTATAAAAAAAAACAACAATATTAAACTGTTATAATTAAATTGCTTTTTATATGCAAGTGTCTGCTTAAATGACTTGAAGAAATTGACTGACTAAATGTCTGTTTCTGTCTGACTCTAGATTGAAGTGTGTTCACTTTCTTCACGAGTGTGTCTTTTGTTACTGAAACAATTACATTTCGCTTAAGCTTACTTATACAGGGTGCCACATGAGATCTGGTCTGTTGATAACCTCTAGCACAACGATTGCAAGTCAAACCAGTCACACCTTCCTTGCAGGGGCATTGGCCGCTCAAGTGATTACAAGTCTTGCCAGTGGAGCCAACAGGGTGGCAGTCGCATCCTGTAATTAAAAAGAAAGTAATTTGTAGTTGAAAAAAGGCTATAATTGTAATATGACATATTTTCCTCAATAAAGTTAAATACAGAAACACTGAGCAAGCAAATAAAGGTTATATTTTTGGCCTCTTCAAGATTATGAATGACACAATTCCCGCCATATCACCAACTTTAGGTTTCAGGTATTATTCATATCAAATCTGTCTGCCATAAAATTTTGTGTTTATGTGCGTTCGTTAAAAAAAATCGTAACAGGCATATATCGTGTGTAATATTGAAGAATAAAAAAATTTAAACAGTTTGACGTAGTGTGACACTGACATTGTCCATCTTGATTTTATTTTGTGTTTATGTGCGTTTGTTAAAAAAACGTAACACGTATATGTCGTGTGTAATATTGAAGAATATAAAAATTGAAACAGTTTGACGTAGTGTGACACTGACATTGTCAATCTTGATTTTATTTTGTCTAACTGGCAAATGAACAAAAATATTTCATAATATTTTACCGACGGGAAATCGTATGTGCCAAAAAAAAAACTTAAAATAGATAATTTATTATAAATTTTTTTTAATTTTCTTAAAAGCATTATTTTATTACTAAGTCCAATGCAATAACAGTGCAACTCTTTTCCTTTGCTACTCATCGTTTTTTATTTTTATATATCTGTTCATAAACAAAAGACATTTGCTGAAGGGAAATTTTATATCTTTACGCTTAAAAAATCACACAAAAGTTAAAATTGATGGGTAATATTGACATCGTCTGGCACAAAGCTTCAATGTTGTTTCTAACAAAAACTCAGAGATTGCAGCTGAAAATTGATGGTATTTAGCAGCCGCATTTAGGGAAATAATTTTTAAAAATTAGAGCGATAGACATAATTAAAATTTATTAATAAGCTGTTGCTTATTTTGTTTTAGAAAAGACGCGTTAAATAAGAAATAACAACATGTACATTTTTATTGACTCAGAATTAGTATATTGGAATCACTGACAGAAAATGAGGAAGTTCAAAAATTATTTTCTGAGCCAATAAATTCGCCAGTTATTCTGAGTTAAAGCGAGAAAAACTAAAGAAGGACGTATTAGGTTTAATATATTAATTAGAACACTGATATATATTTAACAGTAGAGTAAACAGCTTTTTCCACATTAGTACAGTTCACGAGAGTTGAAATAGCCTTGTTAAGCTAATTTGTCTTAAAAAATTTGTTTAGGTTATTGTGATGACTGAGTAAAGGGCTTTAAATTGAGAAACAAATTCTCTTCATAGAATCCCTAGGAGTAAAATTTTTTGATGCATTTCCTTTCATGGTTGAGTTACGGCTAAGCAGCTTTAGCTCATTTGGGTGTATATTTTGACCCCTTTGCATTACCTGTATAGATGGATGCAGAAAAGGGAAATAATAGCGTAACAAGGAATACAGTTAGATGGAGTTGTATTTAGGAATGACAGAAAGAATAGAAAGGGAGAAATAGAGTAAATGGCAACCTGTTTCCTTAAGCTTCTGCTACTCCTAATAAAGGGTTAAGCGCTTTGAGCTCTTCCGTTGACAACTCAATATAATTGACGTTCTAAGTAAATCTATCACTGAATCCTTAGTGAAGGACAAATGCACAGAAAGTGGAGAATCGTCTGTTTCATCCTCGTTCTCAATCAAAAAAAAAAATAATAACCTAAAATTTAGGAAAATCTCCTTTATTTGAGTTTAAAATGGTTGTTATGTGAGTATGGAGCCAAAGACTTTTTTTACTGGAATCCAGTAAAAAATCTTCGCTGCTTGTAAAAAATATTTTACTTAATGTCAATTAAAAATACCTTATTTCTTAGAAAATTTTGCTTGATTTTGATAAATGTTTTACAGAAATTTCGGAAATGTTTTGAAAATGTTTGCAGTTAAAATATTTTTTTTTTATTTTTTTTTTTTTTTTGATAAGATAATTTATGAATATGAACTCAAGCTTAATTGTTTTTCTAAACAATATTTTATGAATTTCCTTAATAATCTTATTGCATTTCCATGTAGGAAAAATGGATAGGGAAGCATGAGATCAGTGTTTTTTTTTCCTAGTCATCCTCATATCCATAATACAATGAAGACTTACATCAGAATTTTTTTCAACTTTCGACGACTTTCAGTTCATAATTTTCCTTAATTTTTTGTCATAGGAGGAAGAAAGAATCTATCACGGAAATAATATTTTTATACAACATTTTTTTTATCTACAATACCATATGGAATTAAAAACTTATTCTGAATTCGAGCCAGTTGACAGAGCAGCCTAATGTTTACTTATACTACTAAAAAGAAAATATTGTGAACTAAAATTTAATTAAATTTATGTATTTATTGGTACAACCTATTCATCTGACATTCTCACCAAATTTGCAATGTCCGGTCCTTTAATTTCGTATCCCACACATACTTCACAATAAATCTGTCTGCGTTTCAAAAGTACATCAAATTGTGTCAATCTGTAGAACAGATGATATAAATGTGATAAAATATTACGAATAATAGTTTATCAAAATGGAATCTCTAGATTATACTTGATTTCTCTATATCTCGTGAAGGCATTCATCTATACCACGAATAAAACAGGAGGGTCCTCTTCCTAAAGCTGGACTTTCGTTAAAAAACTATTTTATGTACAGAAGTTCTGTATTCTAAATTTATTAGGTATTCTATCAGTGTTCTCGTCCTCAGTTTCGCAGACAGATGTACACCGGACCATTTATCACACGAGAGCGGGACTTTGAATTAATGTGATCATTTTGGTGGACTGTGTGACAAGAAAATTTAATAACATCGTTTGATTTTTATGACAAATTTACGTTAATTAAAGGAAAAATGGCGGTACTTGAAAATTCTTAATGCAGAATATCCTTTGTGGCATACATTTTGTTCAAACAACCTGAAAGTATTTGGTTATGACTGAAAACGAACGTCCGCAGTTCACACTCGTGACTTTACCAACTTCGTTAACACAAAAAAAAGAAATACCCCCCGGGGCTAAATTTTTACTAAACAATTATTTACGAAACCCATTCAGTGCTCAATAGGCATTGCCTCTAATCATTGTCTCTAATTACTTTGAGCTCTGGGATCTGTTGAATCCTGTAGGAGGAAAGTAGGACTAATTAGTAACGAAAATTTAAAAAAATTCATTTGTTTTTGTGACGATAAGCCAACCAACTTTCTTGTTTCGCATATTTTGATGAGCAATAGCGACATTCCCGACAGATCTGGCATTTTTACAATCAAGAAGTTGCCTGAATTTTTCCATGGTTTGGGGTTGATAGTTGACATAAAAAAGGACAGAATTTACCTTTTAGCTTTTTATTTCTAATTACATATTTTTAATACATCTTAGCATTCAGTACTATCAATAAGAGTTTTATTAACAATAAATATTGTTAATCACTTTATGTTTCTAATGTCCTTATATGAAAACCTTCTCTACTGCAAATGATGAGCTGGTCATAAATAAACACAGTTCAACAATACTCGGGAGAAATGCATTTCAAGAATAATTCTTTAAAATGGTGAAAGAAATATAAAGTTTGATGAATCCTTATTTATAAGGAAATTAAAAGAAGCTTGCGTTTGATATATTTGCTTATCTAAAAAAATATTTCTTATTCACGAAATGTAACGCTCCCAAATTTTTTATACAACGATTTCGTATTCCATTGCTTGAGATTTAAAAATAAATGGAATATTTTTTCTTCAAAATTTTTCTTAATCAGCCTTCTAACACACTCTTCTAAATGACTGCTGGGAGCTTCACTTAAATAATTTGGTCGTTCATGCACCCACTTAATGATGAGAAAAAATTTATTTTATTTTTGTCAATAATAAAATCAAGTTTATTATTAAACACTTCCAAAAGCTTCCACAAAAAACCATAATAGAATTCAGCAAACAAAAAATTCTCATGCCTAAACTAAACTGAATCTAAATAGAAATGAATAGAAAAAATTTTCAAAATGTTTTCTTGTCTTTTGTATAGAGGAGCCTTTGTTTGGCAAAATCAATAGCACACTGGACAGCACAGTGTGGCCATATAAAAGACACATTAAAGTAGAAGAAGTGGGTGTATGAGAAGGTTTTCGGGGGGAATGAAAGAAAAGAAAAATCAATGAATTGATGAAGTATGAATATGGGCAAGTAGAGAACGTTTACGAGTAGTCAATAGAAAGAACAATGTCGCTGATAGTGAAGGGCAAATAAGTGCTGGTTTTTATTATCTTTTATTTTTGCGGGTGTCAGTAAGTGTATACATTCCTCTCTTTCATCTCTCTCTTGCCACATGGGTGCATTGTAATGCCAGGATTATATAAGTCCCTTAAAAATTTTGTTAGAGAATATTTTTTGTCTGAGTATTCGATCACAATGGAAAACTAAATATCTTTACAAAACTATATATTTTTAGTGATGGTGAAGTTCTGTCTGGATCCAAAATTATTACTTTGAGCAGAAATCCAAAGAGGAAAACTTTAGGTACATCGTTATTTAAACTGTATTTAATTGTGGTGGATTCAAGTTCAAATCTCATCCGATTCCATTATTTTATTGATGTTTTTTTTATTAGAAGGGGTAAGAAAGTAATAGACGATTGCACGATTTTGATGCCGCCTCATAAAACTTTCATCAGCATCCGAATCTATACACTTGGCTGTTAAGAAGAGACCTTCAGCAAAAGCCACTAAATGGCAACTGTACTAAATTTTAACAGTTCGAAGTTTTCAACTTATGTTCATCTCAATAGGAAAATAAAGTAATATTGTATTTTAAAGAGCTGAGTATTCAAAATGATGTTTTTAACGAATTTTTGTAAACAATATGGGAAGCGGTAGAATGATGTGTGTGAGGATAAATTTACAAAAACCATATTTTTTAGTAATGACAATTTCGCAGCTAAACGTATTGGCTTTCATTCTAAATTTTTTTTTGGCGAATATAAAAAATTTTTTTTGTAAATGTTTCAAAAATACGTTTATCTATCCAACGCAAAAAAATTAAGTCGATATCTCGAAAAGTAAGCAAGTTATGACCAAAAAGGTAACCAGTTCTACTACTGCCTCTTCCCGGCCACTTTTTGAAAAAATTACAAAATTTTTTTTTCTTATTTTTGCCCAAAAAAACCTTCGAATGAAAGCCAATACGTTTAATACTGCCTCTTCCCGACCACTTTTTAGTAGAAGCGGTTACCATTTTGGTCATAACTTGCTTACTTTTCAAGATATAGACTTCATTTTTTCTGCGTTGGATAGATAAACGTATTGGCTTTAATTCGAATTTTGTTTTTTGCGGGTAGTGCGAAAAAAATTTTTTTCCTCAACAATTATGATGATGTAACCCCTTTGCTATTTTGGAAAAATTACAAAAATTTTTTTTCTTCCTTACGCCCAAAAAAAAAAATATTTTGAATGAAAGCTAATTCGTTTAGCTATCCAACGCAAAAAAAAAACAAATCGATATCTTGAAAAGTAAGCAAGTTATGACCAAAAAGGTAACCAGTTCTACTACTGCCTCTTCCCTGGCACTTCTTAGTAGAAGCGGTACCATTTTGGTCATAACTTGCTTAGTTTTCAAGATATAGACTTCATTTTTTCTGCGTTGGATAGATAAACGTATTGGCTTTGATTCGAATTTTGTTTTTTGCGCATAGTGCGAAAAAAATTTTTTTCATCAAAAATTATGATGATCTAACCCCTTTGTTTTTTTGAAAAAAATGACAAAAAAATTTTTTCTTATTTTCGCCAAAAAAAACCTTCGAATGAAAGCCAATACGTTTAGCTATCCAACGCAAAAGAAACCAAGTCGATATCTTGAAAAGTAAGCAAGTTATGACCAAAAAGGTAACCAGTTCTACTACTGCCTCTTCCCAGCCACTTCTTAGTAGAAGCGGTTACCATTTTGGTCATAATTTGCTTAGTTTTCAAGATATAGACTTCATTTTTTCTGCGTTGGATAGATAAACGTATTGGCTTTGATTCGAATTTTGTTTTTTGCGCATAGTGCGAAAAAATTTTTTTTCCTCAAATATTATGATTATCTAACCCCTTTGTTTTTTTGAAAAAATGACAAAACATTTTTTTTCTTATTTTCGCCCAAAAAAAAAATCTTCAAATGAAAGCCAATACGTTTAGCTATCCAACGCAAAAGAAACCAAGTCGATATCTTGAAAAGTAAGCAAGTTATGGCCAAAAAGGTAACCAGTTCTACTACTGCCTCTTCCCAGCCACTTCTTAGTAGAAGCGGTTACCATTTTGGTCATAATTTGCTTAGTTTTCAAGATATAGACTTCATTTTTTCTGCGTTGGATAGATAAACGTATTGGCTTTGATTCGATTTTTTTTTTTGCGCGTAGTGCGAACAAAATTTTTTTCCTCAAATATTATGATGATCTAACCCCTTTGTTTTTTTGAAAAAAATGACAAAAAATTTTTTTCTTATTTTCGCCAAAAAAAACCTTCGAATGAAAGCCAATACGTTTAGCTATCCAACGCAAAAGAAACCAAATCGATATCTTGAAAAGTATTGCTATTTTGGAAAAATGACAAAATTTTTTTTTCTTCTTTACGCCCAAAAAAAATATTTTGAATGAAAGCTAATACGTTTAGCTATCCAACGCAAAAGAAACCAAGTCGATATCTTGAAAAGTAAGCAAGTTATGACCAAAAAGGTAACCAGTTCTGCTACTGCCTCTTCCCGGCCACTTCTTAGTAGAAGCGGTTACCATTTTGGTCATAACTTGCTTAGTTTTCAAGATATAGACTTCATTTTTTCTGCGTTGGATAGATAAACGTATTGGCTTTGATTCGAATTTTGTTTTTTGCGGGTAGTGCGAAAAAAATTTTTTTCCTCAACAATTATGATGATGTAACCCCTTTGCTATTTTGGAAAAATTACAAAAATTTTTTTTCTTCCTTACGCCCAAAAAAAAAAATATTTTGAATGAAAGCTAATTCGTTTAGCTATCCAACGCAAAAAAAAAACAAATCGATATCTTGAAAAGTAAGCAAGTTATGACCAAAAAGGTAACCAGTTCTACTACTGCCTCTTCCCTGGCACTTCTTAGTAGAAGCGGTACCATTTTGGTCATAACTTGCTTAGTTTTCAAGATATAGACTTCATTTTTTCTGCGTTGGATAGATAAACGTATTGGCTTTGATTCGAATTTTGTTTTTTGCGCATAGTGCGAAAAAAATTTTTTTCATCAAAAATTATGATGATCTAACCCCTTTGTTTTTTTGAAAAAAATGACAAAAAAATTTTTTCTTATTTTCGCCAAAAAAAACCTTCGAATGAAAGCCAATACGTTTAGCTATCCAACGCAAAAGAAACCAAGTCGATATCTTGAAAAGTAAGCAAGTTATGACCAAAAAGGTAACCAGTTCTACTACTGCCTCTTCCCAGCCACTTCTTAGTAGAAGCGGTTACCATTTTGGTCATAATTTGCTTAGTTTTCAAGATATAGACTTCATTTTTTCTGCGTTGGATAGATAAACGTATTGGCTTTGATTCGAATTTTGTTTTTTGCGCATAGTGCGAAAAAATTTTTTTTCCTCAAATATTATGATTATCTAACCCCTTTGTTTTTTTGAAAAAATGACAAAACATTTTTTTTCTTATTTTCGCCCAAAAAAAAAATCTTCAAATGAAAGCCAATACGTTTAGCTATCCAACGCAAAAGAAACCAAGTCGATATCTTGAAAAGTAAGCAAGTTATGGCCAAAAAGGTAACCAGTTCTACTACTGCCTCTTCCCAGCCACTTCTTAGTAGAAGCGGTTACCATTTTGGTCATAATTTGCTTAGTTTTCAAGATATAGACTTCATTTTTTCTGCGTTGGATAGATAAACGTATTGGCTTTGATTCGATTTTTTTTTTTGCGCGTAGTGCGAACAAAATTTTTTTCCTCAAATATTATGATGATCTAACCCCTTTGTTTTTTTGAAAAAAATGACAAAAAATTTTTTTCTTATTTTCGCCAAAAAAAACCTTCGAATGAAAGCCAATACGTTTAGCTATCCAACGCAAAAGAAACCAAATCGATATCTTGAAAAGTATTGCTATTTTGGAAAAATGACAAAATTTTTTTTTCTTCTTTACGCCCAAAAAAAATATTTTGAATGAAAGCTAATACGTTTAGCTATCCAACGCAAAAGAAACCAAGTCGATATCTTGAAAAGTAAGCAAGTTATGACCAAAAAGGTAACCAGTTCTGCTACTGCCTCTTCCCGGCCACTTCTTAGTAGAAGCGGTTACCATTTTGGTCATAACTTGCTTAGTTTTCAAGATATAGACTTCATTTTTTCTGCGTTGGATAGATAAACGTATTGGCTTTGAATCGAATTTTGTTTTTTGCGCGTAGTGCGAAAAAAATTTTTTTCATCAAAAATTATGATGACCTAACCCCTTTGTTTTTTTGAAAAAAATGACAAAAAATTTTTTTCTTATTTTCCCCAGAAAAAAATCTTCAAATGAAAGCCAATAAGTTTAGCTATCCAACGCAAAAGAAACCAAGTCGATATCCTGAAAAGTAAGCAAGTTATGGCCAAAAAGGTAACCAGTTCTACTACTGCCTCTTCCCAGCCACTTCTTAGTAGAAGCGGTTACCATTTTGGTCATAACTTGCTTAGTTTTCAAGATATAGACTTCATTTTTTCTGCGTTGGATAGATAAACGTATTGGCTTTGATTCGAATTTTGTTTTTTGCGCATAGTGCGAAAAAAATTTTTTCCTCAAAAATTATGATGACCTAACCCGTTTTTTTAAGAAATTAAAAAAAATTTTTTCTTATTTTTGCCCAAAAAAACCTTCGAATAAAAGCCAATACGTTTAGCTATCCCACGCAAAAGAAACCAAGTCGATATCTTGAAAAGTAAGCAAGTTATGACCAAAAAGGTAACCAGTTCTGCTACGTTT
This sequence comes from Germaria angustata, assembly GCA_963681545.1. NCBI lineage: Eukaryota > Metazoa > Arthropoda > Insecta > Diptera > Tachinidae > Germaria > Germaria angustata. The sequence goes on along the minus strand of OY813001.1, from coordinate 57,315,888 downwards.
AGCTATAAAACGCAAAAGAAACCAAGTCGATATCTTGAAGAGTATTGCTATTTTGGAAAAATGACAAATTTTTTTTTTCTTCTTTACGCCCAAAAAAAATATTTTGAATGAAAGCTAATACGTTTAGCTATCCAACGCAAAAGAAACCAAGTCGATATCCTGAAAAGTAAGCAAGTTATGGCCAAAAAGGTAACCAGTTCTACTACTGCCTCTTCCCAGCCACTTCTTAGTAGAAGCGGTTACCATTTTGGTCATAACTTGCTTAGTTTTCAAGATATAGACTTCATTTTTTCTGCGTTGGATAGATAAACGTATTGGCTTTGATTCGAATTTTGTTTTTTGCGCGTAGTGCGAAAAAAATTTTTTTCATCAAAAATTATGATGAAAAAAATGACAAAAAATTTTTTTCTTATTTTCGCCAAAAAAAAATCTTCAAATGAAAGCCAATACGTTTAGCTATCCAACGCAAAAGAAACCAAGTCGATATCTTGAAAAGTAAGCAAGTTATGGCCAAAAAGGTAACCAGTTCTACTACTGCCTCTTCTCAGCCACTTCTTAGTAGAAGCGGTTACCATTTTGGTCATAACTTGCTTAGTTTTCAAGATATAGACTTCATTTTTTCTGCGTTGGATAGATAAACGTATTGGCTTTGATTCGAATTTTGTTTTTTGCGCATAGTGCGAAAAAATTTTTTTTCCTCAAATATTATGATTATCTAACCCCTTTGTTTTTTTGAAAAAATGACAAAAAATTTTTTTTCTTATTTTCGCCCAAAAAAAAAACCTTCGAGTGAAAGCCAATACGTTTAGCTATCCAACGCAAAAGAAACCAAGTCGATATCTTGAAAAGTAAGCAAGTTATGACCAAAAAGGTAACCAGTTCTGCTACTGCCTCTTCCCGGCCACTTCTTAGTAGAAGCGGTTACCACTTTGGTCATAACTTGCTTAGTTTTCAAGATATAGACTTCATTTTTTCTGCGTTGGATAGATAAACGTATTGGCTTTGATTCGAATTTGTTTTTTGCGCGTAGTGCGAAAAAAATTTTTTCCTCAAAAATTATGATGACCTAACCCGTTTTTTTAAGAAATTAAAAAAAAATTTTTCTTATTTTTGCCCAAAAAAACCTTCGAATAAAAGCCAATACGTTTAGCTATCCCACGCAAAAGAAACCAAGTCGATATCTTGAAAAGTAAGCAAGTTATGACCAAAAAGGTAACCAGTTCTGCTACTGCCTCTTCCCGGCCACTTCTTAGTAGAAGCGGTTACCATTTTGGTCATAACTTGCTTAGTTTTCAAGATATAGATTTTTTCTGCGTTGGATAGATAAACGTATTGGCTTTGATTCCAATTTGTTTTTTGCGCGTAGTGCGAAAAAAATTTTTTCCTCAAAAATTATGATGATCTAACCCCTTTGTTTTTTGAAAAAAATGACAAAAATTTTTTTTCTTATTTTTGCCCAAAAAAAAACCTTCGAATAAAAGCCAATACGTTTAGCTATCCAACGCAAAAGAAACCAAGTCGATATCTTGAAAAGTAAGCAAGTTATGGCCAAAAAGGTAACCAGTTCTACTACTGCCTCTTCCCAGCCACTTCTTAGTAGAAGCGGTTACCATTTTGGTCATAACTTGCTTAGTTTTCAAGATATAGACTTCATTTTTTCTGGGTTGGATAGATAAACGTATTGGCTTAGATTCGAATTTTGTTTTTTGCGGGTAGTGCGAAAAAATTTTTTTCCTCAAAAATTATGATGATCTAACCCCTTTGTTTTTTTGAAAAAATGACAAAATTTTTTTTTCTTATTTTCGCCAAAAAAAACCTTCGAATGAAAGCCAATACGTTTAGCTATCCAACGCAAAAGAAACCAAGTCGATATCTTGAAAAGTAAGCAAGTTATGACCAAAAAGGTAACCAGTTCTACTACTGCCTCTTCCCGGCCACTTTTTAGTAGAAGTGGTTACCATTTTGGTCATAACTTGCTTAGTTTTCAAGATATAGACTTCATTTTTTTTGCGTTGGATAGATAAACGTATTGGCTTTGATTCGAATTTTGTTTTTTGCGCATAGTGCGAAAAAATTTTTTTTCCTCAAATATTATGATTATCTAACCCCTTTGTTTTTTTGAAAAAATGACAAAAAATTTTTTTTCTTATTTTCGCCCAAAAAAAACCTTCGAGTGAAAGCCAATACGTTTAGCTATCCAACGCAAAAGAAACCAAGTCGATATTTTGAAAAGTATTGCTATTTTGGAAAAATGACAAAATTTTTTTTTCTTCTTTACGCCCAAAAAAAATATTTTGAATGAAAGCTAATACGTTTAGCTATCCAACGCAAAAGAAACCAAGTCGATATCCTGAAAAGTAAGCAAGTTATGGCCAAAAAGGTAACCAGTTCTACTACTGCCTCTTCCCAGCCACTTCTTAGTAGAAGCGGTTACCATTTTGGTCATAACTTGCTTAGTTTTCAAGATATAGACTTCATTTTTTCTGCGTTGGATAGATAAACGTATTGGCTTTGATTCGAATTTTTTTTTTGCGCGTAGTGCGAACAAAATTTTTTTCCTCAAATATTATGATGATCTAACCCCTTTGTTTTTTTGAAAAAAATGACAAAAAATTTTTTTCTTATTTTCGCCAAAAAAAATCTTCGAATGAAAGCCAATACGTTTAGCTATCCAACGCAAAAGAAACCAAGTCGATATCTTGAAAAGTAAGCAAGTTATGACCAAAAAGGTAACCAGTTCTACTACTGCCTCTTCCCTGGCACTTCTTAGTAGAAGCGGTACCATTTTGGTCATAACTTGCTTAGTTTTCAAGATATAGACTTCATTTTTTCTGCGTTGGATAGATAAACGTATTGGCTTTGATTCGAATTTTGTTTTTTGCGCATAGTGCGAAAAAAATTTTTTTCATCAAAAATTATGATGATCTAACCCCTTTGTTTTTTTGAAAAAAATGACAAAAAAATTTTTTCTTATTTTCGCCAAAAAAAACCTTCGAATGAAAGCCAATACGTTTAGCTATCCAACGCAAAAGAAACCAAGTCGATATCTTGAAAAGTAAGCAAGTTATGACCAAAAAGGTAACCAGTTCTACTACTGCCTCTTCCCAGCCACTTCTTAGTAGAAGCGGTTACCATTTTGGTCATAATTTGCTTAGTTTTCAAGATATAGACTTCATTTTTTCTGCGTTGGATAGATAAACGTATTGGCTTTGATTCGAATTTTGTTTTTTGCGCATAGTGCGAAAAAATTTTTTTTCCTCAAATATTATGATTATCTAACCCCTTTGTTTTTTTGAAAAAATGACAAAACATTTTTTTTCTTATTTTCGCCCAAAAAAAAAATCTTCAAATGAAAGCCAATACGTTTAGCTATCCAACGCAAAAGAAACCAAGTCGATATCTTGAAAAGTAAGCAAGTTATGGCCAAAAAGGTAACCAGTTCTACTACTGCCTCTTCCCAGCCACTTCTTAGTAGAAGCGGTTACCATTTTGGTCATAATTTGCTTAGTTTTCAAGATATAGACTTCATTTTTTCTGCGTTGGATAGATAAACGTATTGGCTTTGATTCGATTTTTTTTTTTGCGCGTAGTGCGAACAAAATTTTTTTCCTCAAATATTATGATGATCTAACCCCTTTGTTTTTTTGAAAAAAATGACAAAAAATTTTTTTCTTATTTTCGCCAAAAAAAACCTTCGAATGAAAGCCAATACGTTTAGCTATCCAACGCAAAAGAAACCAAATCGATATCTTGAAAAGTATTGCTATTTTGGAAAAATGACAAAATTTTTTTTTCTTCTTTACGCCCAAAAAAAATATTTTGAATGAAAGCTAATACGTTTAGCTATCCAACGCAAAAGAAACCAAGTCGATATCTTGAAAAGTAAGCAAGTTATGACCAAAAAGGTAACCAGTTCTGCTACTGCCTCTTCCCGGCCACTTCTTAGTAGAAGCGGTTACCATTTTGGTCATAACTTGCTTAGTTTTCAAGATATAGACTTCATTTTTTCTGCGTTGGATAGATAAACGTATTGGCTTTGAATCGAATTTTGTTTTTTGCGCGTAGTGCGAAAAAAATTTTTTTCATCAAAAATTATGATGACCTAACCCCTTTGTTTTTTTGAAAAAAATGACAAAAAATTTTTTTCTTATTTTCCCCAGAAAAAAATCTTCAAATGAAAGCCAATAAGTTTAGCTATCCAACGCAAAAGAAACCAAGTCGATATCCTGAAAAGTAAGCAAGTTATGGCCAAAAAGGTAACCAGTTCTACTACTGCCTCTTCCCAGCCACTTCTTAGTAGAAGCGGTTACCATTTTGGTCATAACTTGCTTAGTTTTCAAGATATAGACTTCATTTTTTCTGCGTTGGATAGATAAACGTATTGGCTTTGATTCGAATTTTGTTTTTTGCGCATAGTGCGAAAAAAATTTTTTCCTCAAAAATTATGATGACCTAACCCGTTTTTTTAAGAAATTAAAAAAAATTTTTTCTTATTTTTGCCCAAAAAAACCTTCGAATAAAAGCCAATACGTTTAGCTATCCCACGCAAAAGAAACCAAGTCGATATCTTGAAAAGTAAGCAAGTTATGACCAAAAAGGTAACCAGTTCTGCTACGTTTAGCTATAAAACGCAAAAGAAACCAAGTCGATATCTTGAAGAGTATTGCTATTTTGGAAAAATGACAAATTTTTTTTTTCTTCTTTACGCCCAAAAAAAATATTTTGAATGAAAGCTAATACGTTTAGCTATCCAACGCAAAAGAAACCAAGTCGATATCCTGAAAAGTAAGCAAGTTATGGCCAAAAAGGTAACCAGTTCTACTACTGCCTCTTCCCAGCCACTTCTTAGTAGAAGCGGTTACCATTTTGGTCATAACTTGCTTAGTTTTCAAGATATAGACTTCATTTTTTCTGCGTTGGATAGATAAACGTATTGGCTTTGATTCGAATTTTGTTTTTTGCGCGTAGTGCGAAAAAAATTTTTTTCATCAAAAATTATGATGAAAAAAATGACAAAAAATTTTTTTCTTATTTTCGCCAAAAAAAAATCTTCAAATGAAAGCCAATACGTTTAGCTATCCAACGCAAAAGAAACCAAGTCGATATCTTGAAAAGTAAGCAAGTTATGGCCAAAAAGGTAACCAGTTCTACTACTGCCTCTTCTCAGCCACTTCTTAGTAGAAGCGGTTACCATTTTGGTCATAACTTGCTTAGTTTTCAAGATATAGACTTCATTTTTTCTGCGTTGGATAGATAAACGTATTGGCTTTGATTCGAATTTTGTTTTTTGCGCATAGTGCGAAAAAATTTTTTTTCCTCAAATATTATGATTATCTAACCCCTTTGTTTTTTTGAAAAAATGACAAAAAATTTTTTTTCTTATTTTCGCCCAAAAAAAAAACCTTCGAGTGAAAGCCAATACGTTTAGCTATCCAACGCAAAAGAAACCAAGTCGATATCTTGAAAAGTAAGCAAGTTATGACCAAAAAGGTAACCAGTTCTGCTACTGCCTCTTCCCGGCCACTTCTTAGTAGAAGCGGTTACCACTTTGGTCATAACTTGCTTAGTTTTCAAGATATAGACTTCATTTTTTCTGCGTTGGATAGATAAACGTATTGGCTTTGATTCGAATTTGTTTTTTGCGCGTAGTGCGAAAAAAATTTTTTCCTCAAAAATTATGATGACCTAACCCGTTTTTTTAAGAAATTAAAAAAAAATTTTTCTTATTTTTGCCCAAAAAAACCTTCGAATAAAAGCCAATACGTTTAGCTATCCCACGCAAAAGAAACCAAGTCGATATCTTGAAAAGTAAGCAAGTTATGACCAAAAAGGTAACCAGTTCTGCTACTGCCTCTTCCCGGCCACTTCTTAGTAGAAGCGGTTACCATTTTGGTCATAACTTGCTTAGTTTTCAAGATATAGATTTTTTCTGCGTTGGATAGATAAACGTATTGGCTTTGATTCCAATTTGTTTTTTGCGCGTAGTGCGAAAAAAATTTTTTCCTCAAAAATTATGATGATCTAACCCCTTTGTTTTTTGAAAAAAATGACAAAAATTTTTTTTCTTATTTTTGCCCAAAAAAAAACCTTCGAATAAAAGCCAATACGTTTAGCTATCCAACGCAAAAGAAACCAAGTCGATATCTTGAAAAGTAAGCAAGTTATGGCCAAAAAGGTAACCAGTTCTACTACTGCCTCTTCCCAGCCACTTCTTAGTAGAAGCGGTTACCATTTTGGTCATAACTTGCTTAGTTTTCAAGATATAGACTTCATTTTTTCTGGGTTGGATAGATAAACGTATTGGCTTAGATTCGAATTTTGTTTTTTGCGGGTAGTGCGAAAAAATTTTTTTCCTCAAAAATTATGATGATCTAACCCCTTTGTTTTTTTGAAAAAATGACAAAATTTTTTTTTCTTATTTTCGCCAAAAAAAACCTTCGAATGAAAGCCAATACGTTTAGCTATCCAACGCAAAAGAAACCAAGTCGATATCTTGAAAAGTAAGCAAGTTATGACCAAAAAGGTAACCAGTTCTACTACTGCCTCTTCCCGGCCACTTTTTAGTAGAAGTGGTTACCATTTTGGTCATAACTTGCTTAGTTTTCAAGATATAGACTTCATTTTTTTTGCGTTGGATAGATAAACGTATTGGCTTTGATTCGAATTTTGTTTTTTGCGCATAGTGCGAAAAAATTTTTTTTCCTCAAATATTATGATTATCTAACCCCTTTGTTTTTTTGAAAAAATGACAAAAAATTTTTTTTCTTATTTTCGCCCAAAAAAAACCTTCGAGTGAAAGCCAATACGTTTAGCTATCCAACGCAAAAGAAACCAAGTCGATATTTTGAAAAGTATTGCTATTTTGGAAAAATGACAAAATTTTTTTTTCTTCTTTACGCCCAAAAAAAATATTTTGAATGAAAGCTAATACGTTTAGCTATCCAACGCAAAAGAAACCAAGTCGATATCCTGAAAAGTAAGCAAGTTATGGCCAAAAAGGTAACCAGTTCTACTACTGCCTCTTCCCAGCCACTTCTTAGTAGAAGCGGTTACCATTTTGGTCATAACTTGCTTAGTTTTCAAGATATAGACTTCATTTTTTCTGCGTTGGATAGATAAACGTATTGGCTTTGATTCGAATTTTTTTTTTGCGCGTAGTGCGAACAAAATTTTTTTCCTCAAATATTATGATGATCTAACCCCTTTGTTTTTTTGAAAAAAATGACAAAAATTTTTTTTCTTATTTTCGCCAAAAAAAATCTTCGAATGAAAGCCAATACGTTTAGCTATCCAACGCAAAAGAAACCAAGTCGATATCTTGAAAAGTAAGCAAGTTATGACCAAAAAGGTAACCAGTTCTACTACTGCCTCTTCCCAGCCACTTCTTTGTAGAAGCGGTTACCATTTTGGTCATAACTTGCTTAGTTTTCAAGATATAGACTTCATTTTTTCTGCGTTGGATAGATAAACGTATTGGCTTTGATTCGAATTTTGTTTTTTGCGCATAGTGCGAAAAAAATTTTTTCCTCAAAAATTATGATGATCTAACCCCTTTGTTTTTTTGAAAAAAATGACAAAAAATTTTTTTCTTATTTTCGCCAAAAAAAACCAGTTCTACTACTGCCTCTTCCCAGCCACTTCTTAGTAGAAGCGGTTACCATTTTGGTCATAACTTGCTTAGTTTTCAAGATATAGACTTCATTTTTTCTGCGTTGGATAGATAAACGTATTGGCTTTGATTCGAATTTGTTTTTTGCGCGTAGTGCGAAAAAAATTTTTTCCTCAAAAATTATGATGATCTAACCCCTTTGTTTTTTGAAAAAATGACAAAAATTTTTTTTCTTATTTTTGCCCAAAAAAAACCTTCGAATAAAAGCCAATACGTTTAGCTATCCAACGCAAAAGAAACCAAGTCGATATCTTGAAAAGTAAGCAAGTTATGGCCAAAAAGGTAACCAGTTCTACTACTGCCTCTTCCCTGCCACTTCTTAGTAGAAGCGGTTACCATTTTGGTCATAACTTGCTTAGTTTTCAAGATATAGACTTTATTTTTTCTGCGTTGGATAGATAAACGTATTGGCTTTGATTCGAATTTTGTTTTTTGCGCGTAGTGCGAAAAAAATTTTTTTCATCAAAAATTATGATGAAAAAAATGACAAAAAATTTTTTTCTTATTTTCGCCAAAAAAAATCTTCAAATGAAAACCAATACGTTTAGCTATCCAACGCAAAAGAAACCAAGTCGATATCTTGAAAAGTAAGCAAGTTATGGCCAAAAAGGTAACCAGTTCTACTACTGCCTCTTCCCAGCCACTTCTTAGTAGAAGCGGTTACCATTTTGGTCATAACTTGCTTAGTTTTCAAGATATAGACTTCATTTTTTCTGCGTTGGATAGATAAACGTATTGGCTTTGATTCGAATTTTGTTTTTTGCGCATAGTGCGAAAAAATTTTTTTTCCTCAAATATTATGATTATCTAACCCCTTTGTTTTTTTGAAAAAATGACAAAAAATTTTTTTTCTTATTTTCGCCCAAAAAAAACCTTCGAGTGAAAGCCAATACGTTTAGCTATAAAACGCAAAAGAAACCAAGTCGATATCTTGAAAAGTATTGCTATTTTGGAAAAATGACAAAATTTTTTTTTTCTTCTTTACGCCCAAAAAAAATATTTTGAATGAAAGCTAATACGTTTAGCTATCCAACGCAAAAGAAACCAAGTCGATATCTTGAAAAGTAAGCAAGTTATGACCAAAAAGGTAACCAGTTCTGCTACTGCCTCTTCCCGGCCACTTCTTAGTAGAAGCGGTTACCACTTTGGTCATAACTTGCTTAGTTTTCAAGATATAGACTTCATTTTTTCTGCGTTGGATAGATAAACGTATTGGCTTTGATTCGAATTTGTTTTTTGCGCGTAGTGCGAAAAAAATTTTTTCCTCAAAAATTATGATGATCTAACCCCTTTGTTTTTTGAAAAAAAATGACAAAAATTTTTTTTCTTATTTTTGCCCAAAAAAAACCTTCGAATAAAAGCCAATACGTTTAGCTATCCAACGCAAAAGAAACCAAGTCGATATCTTGAAAAGTAAGCAAGTTATGGCCAAAAAGGTAACCAGTTCTACTACTGCCTCTTCCCTGCCACTTCTTAGTAGAAGCGGTTACCATTTTGGTCATAACTTGCTTAGTTTTCAAGATATAGACTTTATTTTTTCTGCGTTGGATAGATAAACGTATTGGCTTTGATTCGAATTTTGTTTTTTGCGTGTAGTGCGAAAAAAATTTTTTTCATCAAAAATTATGATGAAAAAAATGACAAAAAATTTTTTTCTTATTTTCGCCAAAAAAAAATCTTCAAATGAAAGCCAATACGTTTAGCTATCCAACGCAAAAGAAACCAAGTCGATATCTTGAAAAGTAAGCAAGTTATGGCCAAAAAGGTAACCAGTTCTACTACTGCCTCTTCCCAGCCACTTCTTAGTAGAAGCGGTTACCATTTTGGTCATAACTTGCTTAGTTTTCAAGATATAGACTTCATTTTTTCTGCGTTGGATAGATAAACGTATTGGCTTTGATTCGAATTTTGTTTTTTGCGCATAGTGCGAAAAAATTTTTTTTCCTCAAATATTATGATTATCTAACCCCTTTGTTTTTTTGAAAAAATGACAAAAATTTTTTTTTCTTATTTTCGCCCAAAAAAAAACCTTCGAATGAAAGCCAATACGTTTAGCTATCCAACGCAAAAGAAACCAAGTCGATATCTTGAAAAGTAAGCAAGTTATGACCAAAAAGGTAACCAGTTCTACTACTGCCTCTTCCCGGCCACTTTTTAGTAGCACTGGTTCCCATTTTGGTCATAACTTGCTTAGTTTTCAAGATATAGACTTCATTTTTTTTGCGTTGGATAGATAAATGTATTAGCTTTGATTCGAAGTTTGTTTTTTGGGGGTAGTGCGAAAAAAATATTTTTCCTCAAAAATTATGATGATCTAACCCCTTTGTTTTTTGAAAAAAATGACAAAAATTTTTTTTCTTATTTTCGCCAAAAAAACCTTCGAATGATAGCCAATACGTTTAGCTATCCAACGCAAAAGAAACCAAGTCGATATCTTGAAAAGTAAGCAAGTTATGACCAAAAAGGTAACCAGTTCTACTACTGCCTCTTCCCGGCCACTTTTTAGTAGCACTGGTTCCCATTTTGGTCATAACTTGCTTCGTTTTCAAGATATAGACTTAATTTTTTCTGCGTTGGATAGATAAATGTATTAGCTTTGATTCGAAATTTGTTTTTTGGGGGTAGTGCGAAAAAAATATTTTTCCTCAAAAATTATGATGATCTAACCCCTTTGTTTTTTTGAAAAAATGACAAAATTTTTTTTCTTATTTTCGCCAAAAAAAAAAAAAATTCGAATGAAAGCCAATACGTTTAGCTATCCCACGCAAAAGAAACCAAGTCGATATCTTGAAAAGTAAGCAAGTTATGACCAAAAAGGTAACCAGTTCTACTACTGCCTCTTCCCGGCCACTTCTTAGTAGAAGCGGTTACCATTTTGGTCATAACTTGCTTAGTTTTCAAGATATAGACTTCATTTTTTCTGCGTTGGATAGATAAACGTATTGGCTTTAATTCGAATTTTGTTTTTTGCGCGTAGTGCGAAAAAATTTTTTTCCTCAAAAATTATGATGACCTAACCCCTTTGTTTTTTTGAAAAAATGACAAAAAAATTTTTTCTTATTTTTGCCCAAAAAAAAACCCTTCGAATAAAAGCCAATACGTTTAGCTATCCCACGCAAAAGAAACCAAGTCGATATCTTGAAAAGTAAGCAAGTTATGACCAAAAAGGTAACCAGTTCTACTACTGCCTCTTCCCGGCCACTTCTTAGTAGAAGCGGTTACCATTTTGGTCATAACTTGCTTAGTTTTCATGATATAGACTTCATTTTTTCTGCGTTGGATATATAAATGTCTTGGCTTTGATTCGAAATTTGTTTTTTGGGGGTAGTGCGAAAAAAATTTTTTTCCTCAAAAATTATGATGATCTAACCCCTTTGTTTTTTTGAAAAAATTACAAAATTTTTTTTTCTTATTTTCGCCAAAAAAAAACCTTCGAATGAAAGCCAATACGTTTAGCTATCCCACGCAAAAGAAACCAAGTCGATATCTTGAAAAGTAAGCAAGTTATGACCAAAAAGGTAACCAGTTCTACTACTGCCTCTTCCCGGCCACTTCTTAGTAGAAGCGGTTACCATTTTGGTCATAACTTGCTTAGTTTTCAAGATATAGACTTCATTTTTTCTGCGTTGGATAGATAAACGTATTGGCTTAGATTCGAATTTTGTTTTTTGCGGGTAGTGCGAAAAAAATTTTTTTTCCTCAAAAATTATGATGACCTAACACCCCTTTGTTTTTTTGAAAAAATTACAAAAAATTTTTTTCTTATTTTCGCCAAAAAAAACCTTCGAATGAAAGCCAATACGTTTAGCTATCCCACGCAAAAGAAACCAAGTCGATATCTTGAAAAGTAAGCAAGTTATGACCAAAAAGGTAACCAGTTCTACTACTGCCTCTTCCCGGCCACTTCTTAGTAGAAGCGGTTACCATTTTGGTCATAACTTGCTTAGTTTTCATGATATAGACTTCATTTTTTCTGCGTTGGATAGATAAACGTATTGGCTTTAATTCGAATTTTGTTTTTTGCGGGTAGTGCGAAAAAAATTTTTTTCCTCAAAAATTATGATGACCTAATCCCTTTGTTTTTTTGAAAAAATGACAAAATTTTTTTTCTTGTTTTCGCCAAAAAAAAAACCTTCGAATGAAAGCCAATACGTTTAGCTTTACAACGCAAAAGAAACCAAGTCGATATCTTGAAAAGTAAGCAAGTTATGACCAAAAAGGTAACCAGTTCTACTACTGCCTCTTCCCGGCCACTTCTTAGTAGAAGCGGTTACCATTTTGGTCATAACTTGCTTAGTTTTCATGATATAGACTTCATTTTTTCTGCGTTGGATAGATAAACGTATTGGCTTTAATTCGAATTTTGTTTTTTGCGGGTAGTGCGAAAAAAATTTTTTTCCTCAAAAATTATGATGACCTAATCCCTTTGTTTTTTTGAAAAAATGACAAAATTTTTTTTCTTGTTTTCGCCAAAAAAAAACCTTCGAATGAAAGCCAATACGTTTAGCTTTACAACGCAAAAGAAACCAAGTCGATATCTTGAAAAGTAAGCAAGTTATGACCAAAAAGGTAACCAGTTCTACTACTGCCTCTTCCCGGCCACTTCTTAGTAGAAGCGGTTACCATTTTGGTCATAACTTGCTTAGTTTTCATGATATAGACTTCATTTTTTCTGCGTTGGATAGATAAACGTATTGGCTTTAATTCGAATTTTGTTTTTTGCGGGTAGTGCGAAAAAAATTTTTTTCCTCAAAAATTATGATGACCTAATCCCTTTGTTTTTTTGAAAAAATGACAAAAAATTTTTCTTATTTTAGCCAAAAAAAAAACCTTCGAATGAAAGCCAATACGTTTAGCTATCCAACGCAAAAGAAAACAAGTCGATATCTTGAAAAGTAAGCAAGTTATGACCAAAAAGGTAACCAGTTCTACTACTGCCTCTTCCCGGCCACTTTTTAGTAGCACTGGTTCCCATTTTGGTCATAACTTGCTTAGTTTTCAAGATATAGACTTCATTTTCTTTGTGTTGGATAGATAAACGTATTGGCTTTAATTCGAATTTTGTTTTTTGCGGGTAGTGCGAAAAAAAATTTTTTCCTCAAAAATTATGATGACCTAACCCCTTTCTTTTTTTGAAAAAATTACAAAATTTTTTTTCTTATTTTCGCCCAAAAAAAAACCTTCGAATAAAAGCCAATACGTTTAGCTATCCAACGCAAAAGAAACCAAGTCGATATCTTGAAAAGTAAGCAAGTTATGACCAAAAAGGTAACCAGTTCTACTACTGCCTCTTCCCGGCCACTTATTAGTAGAAGTGGTTACCATTTTGGTCATAACTTGCTTAGTTTTCAAGATATAGACTTCATTTTTTTTTTGCGTTGGATAGATAAATGTATTAGCTTTGATTCGAAATTTGTTTTTTGGGGGTAGTGCGAAAAAAATATTTTTCCTCAAAAATTATGATGATCTAACCCCTTTGTTTTTTGAAAAAAATGACAAAAATTTTTTTTCTTATTTTCGCCAAAAAAACCTTCGAATGATAGCCAATACGTTTAGCTATCCAACGCAAAAGAAACCAAGTCGATATCTTGAAAAGTAAGCAAGTTATGACCAAAAAGGTAACCAGTTCTACTACTGCCTCTTCCCGGCCACTTCTTAGTAGAAGCTGTTACCATTTTGGTCATAACTTGCTTAGTTTTCAAGATATAGACTTCATTTTTTCTGCGTTGGATAGATAAACGTATTGGCTTAGATTCGAATTTTGTTTTTTGCGGGTAGTGCGAAAAAAATTTTTTTTCCTCAAAAATTATGATGACCTAACACCCCTTTGTTTTTTTGAAAAAATTACAAAAAATTTTTTTCTTATTTTCGCCAAAAAAAACCTTCGAAAGAAAGCCAATACGTTTAGCTATCCCACGCAAAAGAAACCAAGTCGATATCTTGAAAAGTAAGCAAGTTATGGCCAAAAAGGTAACAAGTTCTACTACTGCCTCTTCCCGGCCACTTTTTAGTAGAAGTGGTTACCATTTTGGTCATAACTTGCTTAGTTTTCAAGATATAGACTTCATTTTCTTTGTGTTGGATAGATAGACGTATTGGCTTTGATTCGAATTTTGTTTTTTGCGGGTAGTGCGAAAAAAATTTTTTTTCTCAAAAATTATGATGATCTAACCCCTTTGTTTTTTTGAAAAAATGACAAAATTTTTTTTTCTTATTTTCGCCAAAAAAAACCTTCGAATGAAAGCCAATACGTTTAGCTATCCCACGCAAAAGAAACCAAGTCGATATCTTGAAAAGTAAGCAAGTTATGACCAAAAAGGTAACCAGTTCTACTACTGCCTCTTCCCGGCCACTTCTTAGTAGAAGCGGTTACCATTTTGGTCATAACTTGCTTAGTTTTCAAGATATAGACTTCATTTTTTCTGCGTTGGATAGATAAACGTATTGGCTTAGATTCGAATTTTGTTTTTTGCGGGTAGTGCGACAAAAATTTTTTTTCCTCAAAAATTATGATGACCTAACACCCCTTTGTTTTTTTGAAAAAATTACAAAAAATTTTTTTCTTATTTTCGCCAAAAAAAACCTTCGAAAGAAAGCCAATACGTTTAGCTATCCCACGCAAAAGAAACCAAGTCGATATCTTGAAAAGTAAGCAAGTTATGACCAAAAAGGTAACCAGTTCTACTACTGCCTCTTCCCGGCCACTTCTTAGTAGAAGCGGTTACCATTTTGGTCATAACTTGCTTAGTTTTCATGATATAGACTTCATTTTTTCTGCGTTGGATAGATAAACGTATTGGCTTTAATTCGAATTTTGTTTTTTGCGGGTAGTGCGAAAAAAAATTTTTTCCTCAAAAATTATGATGACCTAACACCCCTTTGTTTTTTTGAAAAAATTACAAAATTTTTTTTCTTATTTTCGCCCAAAAAAAAACCTTCGAATGAAAGCCAATACGTTTAGCTATCCCACGCAAAAGAAACCAAGTCGATATCTTGAAAAGTAAGCAAGTTATGACCAAAAAGGTAACCAGTTCTACTACTGCCTCTTCCCGGCCACTTTTTAGTAGCACTGGTTCCCATTTTGGTCATAACTTGCTTAGTTTTCAAGATATAGACTTCATTTTCTTTGTGTTGGATAGATAAACGTATTGGCTTTAATTCGAATTTTTTTTTTGCGCGTAGTGCGAAAAAAAATTTTTTCCTCAAAAATTATGATGACCTAACCCCTTTGTTTTTTTGAAAAAATTACAAAATTTTTTTTCTTATTTTCGCCCAAAAAAAAACCTTCGAATGAAAGCCAATACGTTTAGCTATCCAACGCAAAAGAAACCAAGTCGATATCTTGAAAAGTAAGCAAGTTATGACCAAAGGGGTAACCAGCTCTACTACTGCCTCTGCCCGGCCACTTCTTAGTAGAAGCGGTTACCATTTTGGTCATAACTTGCTTAGTTTTCAATATATAGACTTCATTTTTTCTGCGTTGGATATATAAATGTCTTGGCTTTGATTCGAAATTTGTTTTTTGGGGGTAGTGCGAAAAAAATTTTTTTCCTCAAAAATTATGATGATCTAACCCCTTTGTTTTTTTGAAAAAAATGACAAAATTTTTTTTCTTGTTTTCGCCAAAAAAAAACCTTCGAATGAAAGCCAATACGTTTAGCTTTACAACGCAAAAGAAACCAAGTCGATATCTTGAAAAGTAAGCAAGTTATGACCAAAAAGGTAACCAGTTCTACTACTGCCTCTTCCCGGCCACTTCTTAGTAGAAGCGGTTACCATTTTGGTCATAACTTGCTTAGTTTTCATGATATAGACTTCATTTTTTCTGCGTTGGATAGATAAACGTATTGGCTTTAATTCGAATTTTGTTTTTTGCGGGTAGTGCGAAAAAAATTTTTTTCCTCAAAAATTATGATGACCTAATCCCTTTGTTTTTTTTGAAAAAATGACAAAAAAAATTTTTCTTATTTTAGCCAAAAAAAAACCTTCGAATGAAAGCCAATACGTTTAGCTATCCAACGCAAAAGAAAACAAGTCGATATCTTGAAAAGTAAGCAAGTTATGGCCAAAAAGGTAACCAGTTCTACTACTGCCTCTTCCCTGCCACTTCTTAGTAGAAGCGGTTACCATTTTGGTCATAACTTGCTTAGTTTTCAAGATATAGACTTCATTTTCTTTGTGTTGGATAGATAAACGTATTGGCTTTAATTCGAATTTTGTTTTTTGCGGGTAGTGCGAAAAAAAATTTTTCCTCAAAAATTATGATGAAAAGTAAGCAAGTTATGGCCAAAAAGGTAACCAGTTCTACTACTGCCTCTTCCCGGCCACTTTTTAGTAGAAGTGGTTACCATTTTGGTCATAACTTGCTTAGTTTTCAAGATATAGACTTCATTTTTTCTGCGTTGGATAGATAAATGTCTTGGCTTTGATTCGAAATTTGTTTTTTGGGGGTAGTGCGAAAAAAACTTTTTTCCTCAAAAATTATGATGACCTAACCCCTTTGTTTTTTTGAAAAAATGACAAAAAAATTTTTTCTTATTTTTGCCCAAAAAAAAACCTTCGAATAAAAGCCAATACGTTTAGCTATCCCACGCAAAAGAAACCAAGTCGATATCTTGAAAAGTAAGCAAGTTATGACCAAAAAGGTAACCAGATCTACTACAGCCTCTTCCCGGCCACTTCTTAGTAGAAGCGGTTACCATTTTGGTCATAACTTGCTTAGTTTTCAAGATATAGACTTCATTTTTTATGTGTTGGATAGATAAACTTATTGGCTTTGATTCGAATTTTGTTTTTTGCGGGTAGTGCGAAAAAAAATTTTTTCCTCAAAAATTATGATGATCTAACCCCTTTGTTTTTTTAAAAAAATGACAAAAAATTTTTTCTTATTTTCGCCAAAAAAAACCTTCAAATGAAAGCCAATACGTTTAGCTATCCAACGCAAAAGAAACCAAGTCGATATCTTGAAAAGTAAGCAAGTTATGACCAAAAAGGTAACCAGATCTACTACTGCCTCTTCCCGGCCACTTCTTAGTAGAAGCGGTTACCATTTTGGTCATAACTTGCTTAGTTTTCAAGATATAGACTTCATTTTTTCTGTGTTGGATAGATAAACTTATTGACTTTGATTCGAATTTTGTTTTTTGCGGGTAGTGCGAAAAAAATTTTTTTCCTCAAAAATTATGATGATCTAACCCCTTTGTTTTTTTGAAAAAAATTACAAAATTTTTTTTTCTTATTTTCGCCAAAAAAAAACCTTCAAATGAAAGGCAATACGTTTAGCTATCCAACGCAAAAGAAACCAAGTCGATATCTTGAAAAGTAAGCAAGTTATGACCAAAAAGGTAACCGCTTCTACTAAGAAGTGGCCGGGAAGAGGCAGTAGTAGATCTGGTTACCTTTTTGGTCATAACTTGCTTAGTTTTCAAGATATAGACTTCATTTTTTCTGCGTTGGATAGATAAATGTATTGGCTTTGATTCGAAATTTGTTTTTTGCGGGTAGTGCGAAAAAAATTTTTTTTCTCAAAAATTATGATGATCAAACCCCTTTGTTTTTTTGAAAAAAATGACAAAATTTTTTTTCTTATTTTCGCCAAAAAAAAACCTTCGAATGAAAGCCAATACGTTTAGCTTTCCAACGCAAAAGAAACCAAATCGATATCTTGAAAAGTATTGCTATTTTGGAAAAATGACAAAAAAATTTTTTCTTCTTTACGCCCAAAAAAAATATTTTGAATGAAAGCTACTACGTTTAGCTATCCAATGCAAAAGAAACCAAGTCGATATCTTGAAAAGTAAGCAAGTTATGGCCAAAAAGGTAACCAGTTCTACTACTGCCTCTTCCCGGCCACTTTTTAGTAGAAGCGGTTACCATTTTGGTCATAACTTGCTTAGTTTTCAAGATATAGACTTCATTTTCTTTGTGTTGGATAGATAAACGTATTGGCTTTAATTCGAATTTTGTTTTTTGCGGGTAGTGCGAAAAAAATTTTTTTCCTCAAAAATTATGATGATCTAACCCTTTGTTTTTTTGAAAAAAAATGACAAAAATTTTTTTTCTTATTTTCGCCAAAAAAAAAACCTTCAAATGAAAGCCAATACGTTTAGCTATCCAACGCAAAAGAAACCAAGTCGATATCTTAAAAAGTAAGCAAGTTATGACCAAAAAGGTAACCAGTTCTACTACTGCCTCTTCCCGGCCACTTTTTAGTAGAAGTGGTTACCATTTTGGTCATAACTTGCTTAGTTTTCAAGATATAGACTTCATTTTTTCTGTGTTGGATAGATAAACTTATTGGCTTTGATTCGAATTTTGTTTTTTGCGGGTAGTGCGAAAAAAATTTTTTTCCTCAAAAATTATGATGATCTAACCCCTTTGGTTTTTTGAAAAAATGACAAAATTTTTTTTCTTATTTTCGCCAAAAAAAACCTTCGAATGAAAGCCAATACGTTTAGCTATCCAACGTAAAAGAAACCAAGTCGATATCTTGAAAAGTAAGCAAGTTATGACCAAAAAGGTAACCAGTTCTACTACTGCCTCTTCCCGGCCACTTTTTAGTAGAAGTGGTTACCATTTTGGTCATAACTTGCTTAGTTTTCAAGATATAGACTTCATTTTTTCTGTGTTGGATAGATAAACTTATTGGCTTTGATTCGAATTTTGTTTTTTGCGGGTAGTGCGAAAAAAATTTTTTTCCTCAAAAATTATGATGATCTAACCCCTTTGTTTTTTGAAAAAAATGACAAAAATTTTTTTTCTTATTTTCGCCAAAAAAAACCTTCAAATGAAAGCCAATACGTCTAGCTATCCAACGCAAAAGAAACCAAGTCGATATCTTGAAAAGTAAGCAAGTTATGACCAAAAAGGTAACCAGTTCTACTACTGCCTCTTCCCGGCCACTTTTTAGTAGAAGTGGTTACCATTTTGGTCATAACTTGCTTAGTTTTCAAGATATAGACTTCATTTTTTCTGCGTTGGATAGATAAACGTATTGGCTTAGATTCGAATTTTGTTTTTTGCGGGTAGTGCGAAAAAAATTTTTTTCCTCAAAAATTATGATGATCTAACCCCTTTGTTTTTTTGAAAAAATGACAAAAATTTTTTTTCTTATTTTCGCCAAAAAAAAACCTTCGAATGAAAGCCAATACGTTTAGCTATCCAACGCAAAAGAAACCAAGTCGATATCTTGAAAAGTAAGCAAGTTATGACCAAAAAGGTAACCAGTTCTACTACTGCCTCTTCCCGGCCACTTTTTAGTAGAAGTGGTTACCATTTTGGTCATAACTTGCTTAGTTTTCAAGATATAGACTTCATATTTTTTGCGTTGGATAGATAAATGTATTAGCTTTGATTCGAAATTTGTTTTTTGGGGGTAGTGCGAAAAAAATATTTTTCCTCAAAAATTATGATGACCTAATCCCTTTGTTTTTTTGAAAAAATGACAAAAAAAATTTTCTTATTTTAGCCAAAAAAAACCTTCGAATGAAAGCCAATACGTTTAGCTATCCAACGCAAAAGAAAACAAGTCGATATCTTGAAAAGTAAGCAAGTTATGACCAAAAAGGTAACCAGTTCTACTACTGCCTCTTCCCGGCCACTTTTTAGTAGCACTGGTTCCCATTTTGGTCATAACTTGCTTAGTTTTTAAGATATAGACTTCATTTTCTTTGTGTTGGATAGATAAACTTATTAACTTTGATTCGAATTTTGTTTTTTGCGGGTAGTGCGAAAAAAATTTTTTTCCTCAAAAATTATGATGATCTAACCCCTTTGTTTTTTGAAAAAAATGACAAAAATTTTTTTTCTTATTTTCGCCAAAAAAAACCTTCAAATGAAAGCCAATACGTCTAGCTATCCAACGCAAAAGAAACCAAGTCGATATCTTGAAAAGTAAGCAAGTTATGACCAAAAAGGTAACCAGTTCTACTACTGCCTCTTCCCGGCCACTTTTTAGTAGAAGTGGTTACCATTTTGGTCATAACTTGCTTAGTTTTCAAGATATAGACTTCATTTTCTTTGTGTTGGATAGATAAACGTATTGGCTTTAATTCGAATTTTGTTTTTTGCGGGTAGTGCGAAAAAAAATTTTTTCCTCAAAAATTATGATGACCTAACCCCTTTGTTTTTTTGAAAAAATTACAAAATTTTTTTTCTTATTTTCGCCCAAAAAAAAACCTTCGAATGAAAGCCAATACGTTTAGCTATCCAACGCAAAAGAAACCAAGTCGATATCTTGAAAAGTAAGCAAGTTATGACCAAAAAGGTAACCAGTTCTACTACTGCCTCTTCCCGGCCACTTCTTAGTAGAAGCGGTTACCAATTTGGTCATAACTTGCTTAGTTTTCAAGACATAGACTTCATTTTTTCTGTGTTGGATAGATAAACTTATTGGCTTTGATTCGAATTCTGTTTTTTGCGGGTAGTGCGAAAAAAATTTTTTTCCTCAAAAATTATGATGATCAAACCCCTTTGTTTTTTTGAAAAAATGACAAAAATTTTTTTTTCTTATTTTCGCAAAAAAAAACCTTCGAATGAAAGCCAATACGTTTAGCTATCCAACGCATAAGAAACCAAGTCGATATCTTGAAAAGTAAGCAAGTTATGACCAAAAAGGTAACCAGTTCTACTACTGCCTCTTTCCGGCCACTTTTTAGTAGCACTGGTTACCATTTTGGTCATAACTTGCTTAGTTTTCAAGATATAGACTTCATTTTTTCTGCGTTGGATAGATAAATGTATTGGCTTTGATTCGAAATTTGTTTTTTGCGGGTAGTGCGAAAAAAATTTTTTTCCTCAAAAATTATGATGATCTAACCCCTTTGTTTTTTGAAAAAAATGACAAAAATTTTTTTTCTTATTTTCGCCAAAAAAAAACCTTCAAATGAAAGCCAATACGTTTAGCTATCCAACGCAAAAGAAACCAAGTCGATATCTTGAGAAGTAAGCAAGTTATGACCAAAAAGGTAACCAGTTCTACTACTGCCTCTTCCCGGCCACTTTTTAGTAGAAGTGGTTACCATTTTGGTCATAACTTGCTTAGTTTTCAAGATATAGACTTCATTTTTTCTGCGTTGGATAGATAAGTGTCTTGGCTTTGATTCGAAATTTGTTTTTTGGGGGTAGTGCGAAAAAAATTTTTTTCCTCAAAAATTATGATGATCTAACCCCTTTGTTTTTTTGAAAAAAATGACAAAATTTTTTTTCTTGTTTTCGCCAAAAAAAACCCTTCGAATGAAAGCCAATACGTTTAGCTTTACAACGCAAAAGAAACCAAATCGATATCTTGAAAAGTATTGCTATTTTGGAAAAATGACAAAAAATTTTTTTTCTTCTTTACGCCCAAAAAAAATATTTTGAATGAAAGCTACTACGTTTAGCTATCCAACGCGAAAGAAACCAAGTCGATATCTTGAAAAGTAAGCAAGTTATGGCCAAAAAGGTAACCAGTTCTACTACTGCCTCTTCCCGGCCACTTTTTAGTAGAAGCGGTTACCATTTTGGTCATAACTTGCTTAGTTTTCAAGATATAGACTTCATTTTCTTTGTGTTGGATAGATAAACGTATTGGCTTTAATTCGAATTTTGTTTTTTGCGGGTAGTGCGAAAAAAATTTTTTTCCTCAAAAATTATGATGACCTAACCCCTTTGTTTTTTTGAAAAAATGACAAAAAAATTTTTTCTTATTTTTGCCCAAAAAAAACCCTTCGAATAAAAGCCAATACGTTTAGCTATCCCACGCAAAAGAAACCAAGTCGATATCTTGAAAAGTAAGCAAGTTATGACCAAAAAGGTAACCAGATCTACTACTGCCTCTTCCCGGCCACTTCTTAGTAGAAGCGGTTACCATTTTGGTCATAACTTGCTTAGTTTTCAAGATATAGACTTCATTTTTTCTGTGTTGGATAGATAAACTTATTGGCTTTGATTCGAATTTTGTTTTTTGCGGGTAGTGCGAAAAAAATTTTTTTCCTCAAAAATTATGATGATCTAACCCCTTTGTTTTTTTGAAAAAAATGACAAAAATTTTTTTTCTCATTTTCGCCAAAAAAAAACTTCAAATGAAAGCCAATACGTTTAGCTATCCAACGCAAAAGAAACCAAGTCGATATCTTGAAAAGTAAGCAAGTTATGATTAAAAAGGTAACCAGTTCTACTACTGCCTCTTCCCGGCCACTTTTTAGTAGAAGTGGTTACCATTTTGGTCATAACTTGCTTAGTTTTCAAGATATAGACTTCATTTTTTCTGCGTTGGATAGATAAATGTCTTGGCTTTGATTCGAAGTGCGAAAAAAATTTTTTTCCTCAAAAATTATGATGATCTAACCCTTTGTTTTTTTGAAAAAAATGACAAAAATTTTTTTTCTTATTTTCGCCAAAAAAAACCTTCAAATGAAAGCCAATACGTTTAGCTATCCAACGCAAAAGAAACCAAGTCGATATCTTGAAAAGTAAGCAAGTTATGACCAAAAAGGTAACCAGATCTACTACTGCCTCTTCCCGGCCACTTCTTAGTAGAAGCGGTTACCATTTTGGTCATAACTTGCTTAGTTTTCAAGATATAGACTTCATTTTTTCTTTGTTGGATAGATAAACTTATTGGCTTTGATTCGAATTTTGGTTTTTGCGGGTAGTGCGAAAAAAATTTTTTTCCTCAAAAATTATGATGATCTAACAACCCCTTTGTTTTTTTGAAAAAAATTACAAAATTTTTTTTCTTGTTTTCGCCAAAAAAAAACCTTCGAATGAAAGCCAATACGTTTAGCTTTCCAACGCAAAAGAAACCAAATCGATATCTTGAAAAGTATTGCTATTTTGGAAAAATGACAAAAAATTTTTTTTCTTCTTTACGCCCAAAAAAAATATTTTGAATGAAAGCTACTACGTTTAGCTATCCAACGCGAAAGAAACCAAGTCGATATCTTGAAAAGTAAGCAAGTTATGGCCAAAAAGGTAACCAGTTCTACTACTGCCTCTTCCCGGCCACTTTTTAGTAGAAGCGGTTACCATTTTGGTCATAACTTGCTTAGTTTTCAAGATATAGACTTCATTTTCTTTGTGTTGGATAGATAAACGTATTGGCTTTAATTCGAATTTTGTTTTTTGCGGGTAGTGCGAAAAAAATTTTTTTCCTCAAAAATTATGATGACCTAACCCCTTTGTTTTTTTGAAAAAATGACAAAAAAATTTTTTCTTATTTTTGCCCAAAAAAAACCCTTCGAATAAAAGCCAATACGTTTAGCTATCCCACGCAAAAGAAACCAAGTCGATATCTTGAAAAGTAAGCAAGTTATGACCAAAAAGGTAACCAGATCTACTACTGCCTCTTCCCGGCCACTTCTTAGTAGAAGCGGTTACCATTTTGGTCATAACTTGCTTAGTTTTCAAGATATAGACTTCATTTTTTCTGTGTTGGATAGATAAACTTATTGGCTTTGATTCGAATTTTGTTTTTTGCGGGTAGTGCGAAAAAAATTTTTTTCCTCAAAAATTATGATGATCTAACCCCTTTGTTTTTTTGAAAAAAATGAAAAAAATTTTTTTTCTCATTTTCGCCAAAAAAAAACTTCAAATGAAAGCCAATACGTTTAGCTATCCAACGCAAAAGAAACCAAGTCGATATCTTGAAAAGTAAGCAAGTTATGATTAAAAAGGTAACCAGTTCTACTACTGCCTCTTCCCGGCCACTTTTTAGTAGAAGTGGTTACCATTTTGGTCATAACTTGCTTAGTTTTCAAGATATAGACTTCATTTTTTCTGCGTTGGATAGATAAATGTCTTGGCTTTGATTCGAAGTGCGAAAAAAATTTTTTTCCTCAAAAATTATGATGATCTAACCCTTTGTTTTTTTGAAAAAAATGACAAAAATTTTTTTTCTTATTTTCGCCAAAAAAAAACCTTCAAATGAAAGCCAATACGTTTAGCTATCCAACGCAAAAGAAACCAAGTCGATATCTTGAAAAGTAAGCAAGTTATGACCAAAAAGGTAACCAGATCTACTACTGCCTCTTCCCGGCCACTTCTTAGTAGAAGCGGTTACCATTTTGGTCATAACTTGCTTAGTTTTCAAGATATAGACTTCATTTTTTCTTTGTTGGATAGATAAACTTATTGGCTTTGATTCGAATTTTGGTTTTTGCGGGTAGTGCGAAAAAAATTTTTTTCCTCAAAAATTATGATGATCTAACCCCTTTGTTTTTTGAAAAAAATGACAAAAATTTTTTTTCTTATTTTCGCCAAAAAAAACCTTCAAATGAAAGCCAATACGTTTAGCTATCCAACGCAAAAGAAACCAAGTCGATATCTTGAAAAGTAAGCAAGTTATGACCAAAAAGGTAACCAGTTCTACTACTGCCTCTTCCCGTACACTTTTTAGTAGAAGTGGTTACCATTTTGGTCATAACTTGCTTAGTTTTCAAGATATAGACTTCATTTTTTCTGCGTTGGATAGATAAATGTCTTGGCTTTGATTCGAAATTTGTTTTTTGGGGGTAGTGCGAAAAAAATATTTTTCCTCAAAAATTATGATGATCTAACCCCTTTGTTTTTTGAAAAAAATTACAAAAATTTTTTTTCTTATTTTCGCCAAAAAAAAAACCTTCGAATGATAGCCAATACGTTTAGCTATCCAACGCAAAAGAAACCAAGTCGATATCTTGAAAAGTAAGCAAGTTATGACCAAAAAGGTAACCAGTTCTACTACTGCCTCTTCCCGGCCACTTCTTAGTAGAAGCGGTTACCATTTTGGTCATAACTTGCTTAGTTTTCAAGATATAGACTTCATTTTTTCTGCGTTGGATAGATAAATGTATTGGCTTTGACTCGAAATTTGTTTTTTGGGGGTAGTGCGAAAAAAATTTTTTTCCTCAAAAATTATGATGATCTAACAACCCCTTTGTTTTTTTGAAAAAAATTACAAAATTTTTTTTCTTGTTTTCGCCAAAAAAAAAACCTTCGAATGAAAGCCAATACGTTTAGCTTTCCAACGCAAAAGAAACCAAATCGATATCTTGAAAAGTATTGCTATTTTGGAAAAATGACAAAAAATTTTTTTTCTTCTTTACGCCCAAAAAAAATATTTTGAATGAAAGCTACTACGTTTAGCTATCCAACGCAAAAGAAACCAAGTCGATATCTTGAAAAGTAAGCAAGTTATGACCAAAAAGGTAACCAGTTCTACTACTGCCTCTTCCCGGCCACTTTTTAGTAGAAGTGGTTACCATTTTGGTCATAACTTGTTTAGTTTTCAAGATATAGACTTCATTTTTTATGCGTTGGATAGATAAATGTCTTGGCTTTGATTCGAAGTGCGAAAAAAATTTTTTTCCTCAAAAATTATGATGACCTAACCCCTTTGTTTTTTTGAAAAAATGACAAAAAAATTTTTTCTTATTTTTGCCCAAAAAAAACCCTTCGAATAAAAGCCAATACGTTTAGCTATCCCACGCAAAAGAAACCAAGTCGATATCTTGAAAAGTAAGCAAGTTATGGCCAAAAAGGTAACCAGTTCTACTACTGCCTCTTCCCGGCCACTTTTTAGTAGAAGCGGTTACCATTTTGGTCATAACTTTTTTCTTATTTTTGCCCAAAAAAAACCCCTTCGAATAAAAGCCAATACGTTTAGCTATCCCACGCAAAAGAAACCAAGTCGATATCTTGAAAAGTAAGCAAGTTATGACCAAAAAGGTAACCAGATCTACTACTGCCTCTTCCCGGCCACTTTTTAGTAGAAGTGGTTACCATTTTGGTCATAAAATTTTTTTTCTTCTTTACGCCCAAAAAAAATATTTTGAATGAAAGCTACTACGTTTAGCTATCCAACGCAAAAGAAACCAAGTCGATATCTTGAAAAGTAAGCAAGTTATGACCAAAAAGGTAACCAGATCTACTACTGCCTCTTTCCGGCCACTTCTTAGTAGAAGCGGTTACCATTTTGGTCATAACTTGCTTAGTTTTCAAGATATAGACTTCATTTTTTCTGTGTTGGATAGATAAACTTATTGGCTTTGATTCGAATTTTGTTTTTTGCGGGTAGTGCGAAAAAAATTTTTTTCCTCAAAAATTATGATGATCTAACCCCTTTGTTTTTTTGAAAAAAATGACAAAAATTTTTTTTCTTATTTTCGCCAAAAAAAAAAACCTTCAAATGAAAGCCAATACGTTTAGCTATCCAACGCAAAAGAAACCAAGTCGATATCTTGAAAAGTAAGCAAGTTATGGCCAAAAAGGTAACCAGTTCTACTACTGCCTCTTCCCGGCCACTTTTTAGTAGAAGCGGTTACCATTTTGGTCATAACTTGCTTAGTTTTCAAGATATAGACTTCATTTTCTTTGTGTTGGATAGATAAACGTATTGGCTTTAATTCGAATTTTGTTTTTTGCGGGTAGTGCGAAAAAAATTTTTTTCCTCAAAAATTATGATGACCTAACCCCTTTGTTTTTTTGAAAAAATGACAAAAAAATTTTTTCTTATTTTTGCCCAAAAAAAACCCTTCGAATAAAAGCCAATACGTTTAGCTATCCCACGCAAAAGAAACCAAGTCGATATCTTGAAAAGTAAGCAAGTTATGGCCAAAAAGGTAACCAGTTCTACTACTGCCTCTTCCCGGCCACTTTTTAGTAGAAGCGGTTACCATTTTGGTCATAACTTTTTTCTTATTTTTGCCCAAAAAAACCCTTCGAATAAAAGCCAATACGTTTAGCTATCCCACGCAAAAGAAACCAAGTCGATATCTTGAAAAGTAAGCAAGTTATGACCAAAAAGGTAACCAGATCTACTACTGCCTCTTCCCGGCCACTTCTTAGTAGAAGCGGTTACCATTTTGGTCATAACTTGCTTAGTTTTCAAGATATAGACTTCATTTTTTCTGTGTTGGATAGATAAACTTATTGGCTTTGATTCGAATTTTGTTTTTTGCGGGTAGTGCGAAAAAAATTTTTTCCTCAAAAATTATGATGATCTAACCCCTTTGTTTTTTTGAAAAAAATGACAAAAATTTTTTTTCTTATTTTCGCCAAAAAAAAACCTTCAAATGAAAGCCAATACGTTTAGCTATCCAACGCAAAAGAAACCAAGTCGATATCTTGAAAAGTAAGCAAGTTATGACCAAAAAGGTAACCAGTTCTACTACTGCCTCTTCCCGGCCACTTTTTAGTAGAAGTGGTTACCATTTTGGTCATAACTTGCTTAGTTTTCAAGATATAGACTTCATTTTTTCTGCGTTGGATAGATAAATGTCTTGGCTTTGATTCGAAATTTGTTTTTTGGGGGTAGTGCGAAAAAAATATTTTTCCTCAAAAATTATGATGATCTAACCCCTTTGTTTTTTGAAAAAAATGACAAAAATTTTTTTCTTATTTTCGCCAAAAAAACCTTCGAATGATAGCCAATACGTTCAGCTATCCAACGCAAAAGAAACCAAGTCGATATCTTGAAAAGTAAGCAAGTTATGGCCAAAAAGGTAACCAGTTCTACTACTGCCTCTTCCCGGCCACTTTTTAGTAGAAGCGGTTACCATTTTGGTCATAACTTGCTTAGTTTTCAAGATATAGACTTCATTTTCTTTGTGCTGGATAGATAAACGTATTGGCTTTAATTCGAATTTTGTTTTTTGCGGGTAGTGCGAAAAAAATTTTTTTCCTCAAAAATTATGATGACCTAACCCCTTTGTTCTTTTTGAAAAAATGACAAAAAAATTTTTTCTTATTTTTGCCCAAAAAAAACCCTTCGAATAAAAGCCAATACGTTTAGCTATCCCACGCAAAAGAAACCAAGTCGATATCTTGAAAAGTAAGCAAGTTATGGCCAAAAAGGTAACCAGTTCTACTACTGCCTCTTCCCGGCCACTTTTTAGTAGAAGCGGTTACCATTTTGGTCATAAAATTTTTTTTCTTCTTTACGCCCAAAAAAAATATTTTGAATGAAAGCTACTACGTTTAGCTATCCAACGCAAAAGAAACCAAGTCGATATCTTGAAAAGTAAGCAAGTTATGGCCAAAAAGGTAACCAGTTCTACTACTGCCTCTTCCCGGCCACTTTTTAGTAGAAGCGGTTACCATTTTGGTCATAACTTTTTTCTTATTTTTGCCCAAAAAAAACCCTTCGAATAAAAGCCAATACGTTTAGCTATCCCACGCAAAAGAAACCAAGTCGATATCTTGAAAAGTAAGCAAGTTATGACCAAAAAGGTAACCAGATCTACTACTGCCTCTTCCCGGCCACTTCTTAGTAGAAGCGGTTACCATTTTGGTCATAACTTGCTTAGTTTTCAAGATATAGACTTCATTTTTTCTGCGTTGGATAGATAAACGTATTGGCTTAGATTCGAATTTTGTTTTTTGCGGGTAGTGCGAAAAAAATTTTTTTCCTCAAAAATTATGATGATCTAACCCCTTTGTTTTTTTGAAAAAATGACAAAAATTTTTTTTCTTATTTTCGCCAAAAAAAAACTTCGAATGAAAGCCAATACGTTTAGCTATCCAACGCAAAAGAAACCAAGTCGATATCTTGAAAAGTAAGCAAGTTATGACCAAAAAGGTAACCAGTTCTACTACTGCCTCTTCCCGGCCACTTTTTAGTAGAAGTGGTTACCATTTTGGTCATAACTTGCTTAGTTTTCAAGATATAGACTTCATTTTTTTGCGTTGGATAGATAAATGTATTAGCTTTGATTCGAAATTTGTTTTTTGGGGGTAGTGCGAAAAAAATTTTTTTCCTCAAAAATTATGATGATCTAACCCCTTTGTTTTTTGAAAAAAATTACAAAAATTTTTTTTCTTATTTTCGCCAAAAAAAAACCTTCGAATGATAGCCAATACGTTTAGCTATCCAACGCAAAAGAAACCAAGTCGATATCTTGAAAAGTAAGCAAGTTATGACCAAAAAGGTAACCAGTTCTACTACTGCCTCTTCCCGGCCACTTTTTAGTAGAAGTGGTTACCATTTTGGTCATAAAATTTTTTTTCTTCTTTACGCCCAAAAAAAATATTTTGAATGAAAGCTACTACGTTTAGCTATCCAACGCAAAAGAAACCAAGTCGATATCTTGAAAAGTAAGCAAGTTATGGCCAAAAAGGTAACCAGTTCTACTACTGCCTCTTCCCGGCCACTTTTTAGTAGAAGCGGTTACCATTTTGGTCATAACTTTTTTCTTATTTTTGCCCAAAAAAAACCCTTCGAATAAAAGCCAATACGTTTAGCTATCCCACGCAAAAGAAACCAAGTCGATATCTTGAAAAGTAAGCAAGTTATGACCAAAAAGGTAACCAGATCTACTACTGCCTCTTCCCGGCCACTTCTTAGTAGAAGCGGTTACCATTTTGGTCATAACTTGCTTAGTTTTCAAGATATAGACTTCATTTTTTCTGCGTTGGATAGATAAACGTATTGGCTTAGATTCGAATTTTGTTTTTTGCGGGTAGTGCGAAAAAAATTTTTTTCCTCAAAAATTATGATGATCTAACCCCTTTGTTTTTTTGAAAAAATGACAAAAATTTTTTTCTTATTTTCGCCAAAAAAAAACTTCGAATGAAAGCCAATACGTTTAGCTATCCAACGCAAAAGAAACCAAGTCGATATCTTGAAAAGTAAGCAAGTTATGACCAAAAAGGTAACCAGTTCTACTACTGCCTCTTCCCGGCCACTTTTTAGTAGAAGTGGTTACCATTTTGGTCATAACTTGCTTAGTTTTCAAGATATAGACTTCATTTTTTTGCGTTGGATAGATAAATGTATTAGCTTTGATTCGAAATTTGTTTTTTGGGGGTAGTGCGAAAAAAATTTTTTTCCTCAAAAATTATGATGATCTAACCCCTTTGTTTTTTGAAAAAAATGACAAAAATTTTTTTTCTTATTTTCGCCAAAAAAAAACCTTCGAATGATAGCCAATACGTTTAGCTATCCAACGCAAAAGAAACCAAGTCGATATCTTGAAAAGTAAGCAAGTTATGACCAAAAAGGTAACCAGTTCTACTACTGCCTCTTCCCGGCCACTTTTTAGTAGAAGTGGTTACCATTTTGGTCATAACTTGCTTAGTTTTCAAGATATAGACTTCATTTTTTTGCGTTGGATAGATAAATGTATTAGCTTTGATTCGAAATTTGTTTTTTGGGGGTAGTGCGAAAAAAATTTTTTTCCTCAAAAATTATGATGATCTAACCCCTTTGTTTTTTGAAAAAAATTACAAAAATTTTTTTTCTTATTTTCGCCAAAAAAAAAACCTTCGAATGATAGCCAATACGTTTAGCTATCCAACGCAAAAGAAACCAAGTCGATATCTTGAAAAGTAAGCAAGTTATGACCAAAAAGGTAACCAGTTCTACTACTGCCTCTTCCCAGGCACTTTTTAGTAGAAGTGGTTACCATTTTGGTCATAAAATTTTTTTTCTTCTTTACGCCCAAAAAAAATATTTTGAATGAAAGCTACTACGTTTAGCTATCCAACGCAAAAGAAACCAAGTCGATATCTTGAAAAGTAAGCAAGTTATGGCCAAAAAGGTAACCAGTTCTACTACTGCCTCTTCCCGGCCACTTTTTAGTAGAAGTGGTTACCATTTTGGTCATAACTTGCTTAGTTTTCAAGATATAGACTTCATTTTTTCTGCGTTGGATAGATAAATGTCTTGGCTTTGATTCGAAATTTGTTTTTTGGGGGTAGTGCGAAAAAAATATTTTTCCTCAAAAATTATGATGATCTAACCCCTTTGTTTTTTGAAAAAAATGACAAAAATTTTTTTCTTATTTTCGCCAAAAAAACCTTCGAATGATAGCCAATACGTTCAGCTATCCAACGCAAAAGAAACCAAGTCGATATCTTGAAAAGTAAGCAAGTTATGGCCAAAAAGGTAACCAGTTCTACTACTGCCTCTTCCCGGCCACTTTTTAGTAGAAGCGGTTACCATTTTGGTCATAACTTGCTTAGTTTTCAAGATATAGACTTCATTTTCTTTGTGCTGGATAGATAAACGTATTGGCTTTAATTCGAATTTTGTTTTTTGCGGGTAGTGCGAAAAAAATTTTTTTCCTCAAAAATTATGATGACCTAACCCCTTTGTTCTTTTTGAAAAAATGACAAAAAAATTTTTTCTTATTTTTGCCCAAAAAAAAACCCTTCGAATAAAAGCCAATACGTTTAGCTATCCCACGCAAAAGAAACCAAGTCGATATCTTGAAAAGTAAGCAAGTTATGGCCAAAAAGGTAACCAGTTCTACTACTGCCTCTTCCCGGCCACTTTTTAGTAGAAGCGGTTACCATTTTGGTCATAACTTTTTTCTTATTTTTGCCCAAAAAAAACCCTTCGAATAAAAGCCAATACGTTTAGCTATCCCACGCAAAAGAAACCAAGTCGATATCTTGAAAAGTAAGCAAGTTATGACCAAAAAGGTAACCAGATCTACTACTGCCTCTTCCCGGCCACTTCTTAGTAGAAGCGGTTACCATTTTGGTCATAACTTGCTTAGTTTTCAAGATATAGACTTCATTTTTTCTGTGTTGGATAGATAAACTTATTGGCTTTGATTCGAATTTTGTTTTTTGCGGGTAGTGCGAAAAAAATTTTTTTCCTCAAAAATTATGATGATCTAACCCCTTTGTTTTTTTGAAAAAAATTACAAAAATTTTTTTTCTTATTTTCGCCAAAAAAAACCTTCAAATGAAAGCCAATACGTTTAGCTATCCAACGCAAAAGAAACCAAGTCGATATCTTGAAAAGTAAGCAAGTTATGACCAAAAAGGTAACCAGTTCTACTACTGCCTCTTCCCGGCCACTTTTTAGTAGAAGTGGTTACCATTTTGGTCATAAAATTTTTTTTCTTCTTTACGCCCAAAAAAAATATTTTGAATGAAAGCTACTACGTTTAGCTATCCAACGCAAAAGAATCCAAGTCGATATCTTGAAAAGTAAGCAAGTTATGGCCAAAAAGGTAACCAGTTCTACTACTGCCTCTTCCCGGCCACTTTTTAGTAGAAGCGGTTACCATTTTGGTCATAACTTGCTTAGTTTTCAAGATATAGACTTCATTTTTTCTGCGTTGGATAGATAAACGTATTGGCTTAGATTCGAATTTTGTTTTTTGCGGGTAGTGCGAAAAAAATTTTTTTCCTCAAAAATTATGATGATCTAACCCCTTTGTTTTTTTGAAAAAATGACAAAAATTTTTTTTCTTATTTTCGCCAAAAAAAAACTTCGAATGAAAGCCAATACGTTTAGCTATCCAACGCAAAAGAAACCAAGTCGATATCTTGAAAAGTAAGCAAGTTATGACCAAAAAGGTAACCAGTTCTACTACTGCCTCTTCCCGGCCACTTTTTAGTAGAAGTGGTTACCATTTTGGTCATAACTTGCTTAGTTTTCAAGATATAGACTTCATTTTTTTGCGTTGGATAGATAAATGTATTAGCTTTGATTCGAAATTTGTTTTTTGGGGGTAGTGCGAAAAAAATTTTTTTCCTCAAAAATTATGATGATCTAACCCCTTTGTTTTTTGAAAAAAATTACAAAAATTTTTTTTCTTATTTTCGCCAAAAAAAAACCTTCGAATGATAGCCAATACGTTTAGCTATCCAACGCAAAAGAAACCAAGTCGATATCTTGAAAAGTAAGCAAGTTATGACCAAAAAGGTAACCAGTTCTAGTACTGCCTCTTCCCGGCCACTTTTTAGTAGAAGTGGTTACCATTTTGGTCATAAAATTTTTTTTCTTCTTTACGCCCAAAAAAAATATTTTGAATGAAAGCTACTACGTTTAGCTATCCAACGCAAAAGAAACCAAGTCGATATCTTGAAAAGTAAGCAAGTTATGGCCAAAAAGGTAACCAGTTCTACTACTGCCTCTTCCCGGCCACTTTTTAGTAGAAGCGGTTACCATTTTGGTCATAACTTTTTTCTTATTTTTGCCCAAAAAAAACCCTTCGAATAAAAGCCAATACGTTTAGCTATCCCACGCAAAAGAAACCAAGTCGATATCTTGAAAAGTAAGCAAGTTATGACCAAAAAGGTAACCAGATCTACTACTGCCTCTTCCCGGCCACTTCTTAGTAGAAGCGGTTACCATTTTGGTCATAACTTGCTTAGTTTTCAAGATATAGACTTCATTTTTTCTGCGTTGGATAGATAAACGTATTGGCTTAGATTCGAATTTTGTTTTTTGCGGGTAGTGCGAAAAAAATTTTTTTCCTCAAAAATTATGATGATCTAACCCCTTTGTTTTTTTGAAAAAATGACAAAAATTTTTTTCTTATTTTCGCCAAAAAAAAACTTCGAATGAAAGCCAATACGTTTAGCTATCCAACGCAAAAGAAACCAAGTCGATATCTTGAAAAGTAAGCAAGTTATGACCAAAAAGGTAACCAGTTCTACTACTGCCTCTTCCCGGCCACTTTTTAGTAGAAGTGGTTACCATTTTGGTCATAACTTGCTTAGTTTTCAAGATATAGACTTCATTTTTTTGCGTTGGATAGATAAATGTATTAGCTTTGATTCGAAATTTGTTTTTTGGGGGTAGTGCGAAAAAAATTTTTTTCCTCAAAAATTATGATGATCTAACCCCTTTGTTTTTTGAAAAAAATGACAAAAATTTTTTTTCTTATTTTCGCCAAAAAAAAACCTTCGAATGATAGCCAATACGTTTAGCTATCCAACGCAAAAGAAACCAAGTCGATATCTTGAAAAGTAAGCAAGTTATGACCAAAAAGGTAACCAGTTCTACTACTGCCTCTTCCCGGCCACTTCTTAGTAAAAGCGGTTACCATTTTGGTCATAACTTGCTTAGTTTTCAAGATATAGACTTCATTTTCTTTGTGTTGGATAGATAAACGTATTGGCTTTAATTCGAATTTTGTTTTTTGCGGGTAGTGCGAAAAAAATTTTTTTCCTCAAAAATTATGATGATCTAACCCCTTTGTTTTTTTGAAAAAATGACAAAAATTTTTTTTCTTATTTTCGCCAAAAAAAAAACCTTCGAATGAAAGCCAATACGTTTAGCTATCCAACGCAAAAGAAACCAAGTCGATATCTTGAAAAGTAAGCAAGTTATGACCAAAAAGGTAACCAGTTCTACTACTGCCTCTTCCCGGCCACTTCTTAGTAGAAGCGGTTACCAGTTTGGTCATAACTTGCTTAGTTTTCAAGATATAGACTTCATTTTTTCTGCGTTGGATAGATAAACGTATTGGCTTAGATTCGAATTTTGTTTTTTGCGGGTAGTGCGAAAAAAATTTTTTTCCTCAAAAATTATGATGATCTAACCCCTTTGTTTTTTTGAAAAAATGACAAAAATTTTTTTTCTTATTTTCGCCAAAAAAAAACTTCGAATGAAAGCCAATACGTTTAGCTATCCAACGCAAAAGAAACCAAGTCGATATCTTGAAAAGTAAGCAAGTTATGACCAAAAAGGTAACCAGTTCTACTACTGCCTCTTCCCGGCCACTTCTTAGTAGAAGCGGTTACCATTTTGGTCATAACTTGCTTAGTTTTCAAGATATAGACTTCATTTTCTTTGCGTTGGATAGATAAACGTATTGGCTTTAATTCGAATTTTGTTTTTTGCGGGTAGTGCGAAAAAAATTTTTTTCCTCAAAAATTATGATGACCTAACCCCTTTGTTTCTTTGAAAAAATGACAAAAAAATTTTTTCTTATTTTTGCCCAAAAAAACCCTTCGAATAAAAGCCAATACGTTTAGCTATCCCACGCAAAAGAAACCAAGTCGATATCTTGAAAAGTAAGCAAGTTATGACCAAAAAGGTAACCAGATCTACTACTGCCTCTTCCCGGCCACTTCTTAGTAGAAGCGGTTACCATTTTGGTCATAACTTGCTTAGTTTTCAAGATATAGACTTCATTTTTTCTGCGTTGGATAGATAAACGTATTGGCTTAGATTCGAATTTTGTTTTTTGCGGGTAGTGCGAAAAAAATTTTTTTCCTCAAAAATTATGATGATCTAACCCCTTTGTTTTTTTGAAAAAATGACAAAAATTTTTTTTCTTATTTTCGCCAAAAAAAAAAACCTTCGAATGAAAGCCAATACGTTTAGCTATCCAACGCAAAAGAAACCAAGTCGATATCTTGAAAAGTAAGCAAGTTATGACCAAAAAGGTAACCAGTTCTACTACTGCCTCTTCCCGGCCACTTTTTAGTAGAAGTGGTTACCATTTTGGTCATAACTTGCTTAGTTTTTAAGATATAGACTTCATTTTTTTTGCGTTGGATAGATAAATGTATTAGCTTTGATTCGAAATTTGTTTTTTGGGGGTAGTGCGAAAAAAATATTTTTCCTCAAAAATTATGATGATCTAACCCCTTTGTTTTTTGAAAAAAATGACAAAAATTTTTTTTCTTATTTTCGCCAAAAAACCTTCGAATGATAGCCAATACGTTTAGCTATCCAACGCAAAAGAAACCAAGTCGATATCTTGAAAAGTAAGCAAGTTATGACCAAAAAGGTAACCAGTTCTACTACTGCCTCTTCCCGGCCACTTCTTAGTAGAAGCGGTTACCAGTTTGGTCATAACTTGCTTAGTTTTCAAGATATAGACTTCATTTTTTCTGCGTTGGATAGATAAACGTATTGGCTTAGATTCGAATTTTGTTTTTTGCGGGTAGTGCGAAAAAAATTTTTTTCCTCAAAAATTATGATGATCTAACCCCTTTGTTTTTTTGAAAAAATGACAAAAATTTTTTTTCTTATTTTCGCCAAAAAAAAACTTCGAATGAAAGCCAATACGTTTAGCTATCCAACGCAAAAGAAACCAAGTCGATATCTTGAAAAGTAAGCAAGTTATGACCAAAAAGGTAACCAGTTCTACTACTGCCTCTTCCCGGCCACTTCTTAGTAGAAGCGGTTACCATTTTGGTCATAACTTGCTTAGTTTTCAAGATATAGACTTCATTTTCTTTGCGTTGGATAGATAAACGTATTGGCTTTAATTCGAATTTTGTTTTTTGCGGGTAGTGCGAAAAAAATTTTTTTTCTTAAAAAATTATGATGACCTAACCCCTTTGTTTTTTTGAAAAAATGACAAAAAAATTTTTTCTTATTTTTGCCCAAAAAAAACCTTCGAATAAAAGCCAATACGTTTAGCTATCCAACGCAAAAGAAACCAAGTCGATATCTTGAAAAGTAAGCAAGTTATGACCAAAAAGGTAACCAGTTCTACTACTGCCTCTTCCCGGCCACTTCTTAGTAGAAGCGGTTACCATTTTGGTCATAACTTGCTTAGTTTTCAAGATATAGACTTCATTTTCTTTGCGTTGGATAGATAAACGTATTGGCTTTAATTCGAATTTTGTTTTTTGCGGGTAGTGCGAAAAAAATTTTTTTTCTTAAAAAATTATGATGACCTAACCCCTTTGTTTTTTTGAAAAAATGACAAAAAAATTTTTTCTTATTTTTGCCCAAAAAAAACCTTCGAATAAAAGCCAATACGTTTAGCTATCCAACGCAAAAGAAACCAAGTCGATATCTTGAAAAGTAAGCAAGTTATGACCAAAAAGGTAACCAGTTCTACTACTGCCTCTTTCCGGCCACTTCTTAGTAGAAGCGGTTACCATTTTGGTCATAACTTGCTTAGTTTTCAAGATATAGACTTCATTTTCTTTGCGTTGGATAGATAAACGTATTGGCTTTAATTCGAATTTTGTTTTTTGCGGGTAGTGCGAAAAAAATTTTTTTTCTTAAAAAATTATGATGACCTAACCCCTTTGTTTTTTTGAAAAAATGACAAAAATTTTTTTCTTATTTTTGCCCAAAAAAACCTTCGAATAAAAGCCAATACGTTTAGCTATCCAACGCAAAAGAAACCAAGTCGATATCTTGAAAAGTAAGCAAGTTATGACCAAAAAGGTAACCAGTTCTACTACTGCCTCTTCCCGGCCACTTCCTAGTAGAAGCGGTTACCATTTTGGTCATAACTTGCTTAGTTTTCAAGATATCAACTTTATTTCTCTTGCGTTGGATAGATAAACGTATTGGCTTTAATTCGAATTTTGTTTTTTGCGGGTAGTGAGCCTTTTAAATGAACCTAGTCCATTTTGGGATTTCTGTTAACTGGTTAACAGATCTCTGTTAACTGCGAAATTGTCATTACTAAAAAATATGGTTCTTGTCTGTACTAGTTAAATTTAAATTTATCTTCACACTCATGAGTAATAATTTATTCGTTTAAAAAATTAGTATACAAGTATTTTTTAAGTCATTATGTTCTTGTAGCAGATTTTGTTATAAATAATTGAACATTGAAATTGTGTTCCATTATTCTTTATGACTGTTAAGATGCAGTGTATGCTGATAATAAACATCAACTAATTAGGAAAAAGAATGAGCTAATAAACAGCATTAAATAGCGAAGAAGTCATCTTTCATCTGTTATGTCTAGAAGGCATTAATACGATAGACATTTTGTTTTAGTAGAAATGCACCATATGCCATTCGAATATTTAAAATTACAGTATGGACGTGTTAACTGATCATCTAATCGGTAATTTGGAACCATTCAATTTAAGGCTTCTTACGACATACAAAGACGTATGTATATCTGTACCGACAAACCAGAAATATTAATGAATTATAAAACCAACGTTTTACGCTTGTGTACAAATGTCGTAACGAGTCAATAGTCTACCACAAACGTTGTTTAAACGAAAATCAGTTCATTAGAAATATTTTAGACTTTTATATAATACTAGCGGACCAGGCGAACTTCGCCTCGCCCCAATTTTAAGCCTTCAGGCAAACTTTCTATTTTTTCATTTGAAAAGCCATTAAGTAGTAATTTCAAACAAAATTTCATACAAAAACTCGATTTTCCATATTTCCAATTTTCCGACTTTTTCGGAGGGAAAATACGAACTGACAAAAAGTTTTACAGAAATCGGCCCAGCCGTTCTCATTTTATGAATTATTGGATTTTGCCACGCCCCTCCGCCCACAGACCGAAAATCAAAAATTAGACTTCACAGTGTCACCCGCCCGAGTATTCTGAAGGTTCCCTGAAAATTTTGTCGAAATCGGCCCAGTCGTTTTGGAGCCATTACGTTACATACATACATACATACATACATACATACATACATACATACATACACATATCCTATTTTATATATATAGATTATCAAATATAAATATTCCTATAAAAGAGTGGCCACAAAATCAGCTTTAAAATTTATCATGGACAGAAGTTTTTCCTTTCTTTTCTTCAATAGCCTGCTAAAGCTTGCACAATCACGGTCAAAATTAATACATACAATTAATTTTTTTCACATTCATTTTGCTTTGTGTCAAGTTTCATTAAAATCTTAAAGAAATCATTTGAAATCATTAAACTTACTTTTGCATACTTTACGATGATTGAGTGGTTTAGTGTTGTCTCTATAGAATCCTTCGCGACAATAATGACAGTATCTTCCTGTTGTATCATGTTGGCAATTATAGCAGACACCACCCGATACGCGTCCAGATAATTTATACAATTCCAAATTGAAACGACAGCGACGTGCATGACCATTACATTGACACACTGAAATGAAATTGAAAACAATGCAAATTAATTCAAGTGAAATGAGTTTGATAACAGAGAAATTTTCTAATTTTTCTTTCTATTAGAAACAGACATAAACATATACATAAAAATTAAGAGTTACCTAAAATGGAAAAGGACGTAACAACCAAATAATTAAGAATTTTCGTTTTTGATATGACAGTTGCACATCATCACTTTTGTTCCTAAAAACAACAGAATTTTTTATAGAATTTTATTTGAATTTACAAAACGAATAAAAATATTTATTAGGGGGTTCTCTCGATGGGTACTGAAAATTTTGCTAGTGATGCAAATACGTAGCGCCAAAATGCATCGTTTTCATCAACATGGCCAGGCAATAAGTAATAAATATTTGCAATAAACTTAACTTTATTCTATTTACCATAAAAAAAACATTAGTTGTTTGCTCTGTTGCAAATAAATATTAAAGTCCAAATCACAATATTATGAGTTGGAGGTATGGGATCCGTGTTAATCCAAATATTTGCAAATAATTGTGAACGGCCCTTTTTGGTTTGGTTTGAAATAAATGTTGCTTATAAGCCGCATGCGATTTAATTACCACTATTTTGGTGATTCTTAGGAAAAATTAAATACAATAATTTTTAAGTACCTCTCCTTTATTTATTTATAATTTTTTTTTAGTTTTCAATTAGGTGTTACATACATAGATCATATATAAACTATGATTTCAAGTGTTGCATATACACATATTTAAATGTGTAGAATGTGCAAATTCGTATATTTTGCAAAAAAATTATGCTGTAACTACCATTTTGTAATATTAATTTGCAAGATTCTTTGCACAAAATTGTGAACTGGACTTTTGAAATATCGACCGCCATGTTGTGAAATTATTTCTGATTTTAAGACAAAAAAAATCCATTAATAAAATATAGCGAATTTATTCAGCAGATGCTTTTGCGTGTTGTTGGATAAATTTTAACTTGTAAATATGCAAGCCTTAAAAGCAATATTAGAATATGTGAAATTGTAAAAATATGTCTTTACAAATTACAGTTTCAACAAAAATGCAAACAAAATGCCGTCTAGAATTGATGGGATATTTTTAAAGTCGAAAATGCATAAAATATCAGCAAAGCGGGCTTTCAGGAATGACATGAAATTAGGATCCTGGACTAAAAGGAAATTTTAATAATATCCAATAACTTTATCAGAGGCTTGTTATTGCAGAATGATCTCTTTTTATATTCCTATTCACCCATTATGTTCACTCATTATGTTCACTCATTATTCACTCATTATGTTGGGAAAAGTGATTTTTGTGGAAAAAGTCCAATTTTATATTAAATTATGGTTAGTTATTTACCACTGGTAATAAACTTAACAACCAGAGTGCGTACACGTATACGAGAAAGTAGTCATGATTTATTTTTCCTTATGTTAGAGAAATTTCATAGTTACTTATTGATTGAAAAATTAAATTATATTTTCAGACAGATTTAAAAAAATAAATAATTGTTTTTATATAAAAAAATATTCTCATATTTTACTTAAAATCATATTTTACTTAAAATTTTGTTAACTCGACCTCCTAAGAAGTTGAAAAAATGCACTATTGGATTTTTGGAATTAATGAAAATGTTGTCTTCGGAGAATTACAACCATGTTTTTTTTACTGAAATTGCGAGTGTGGGGCTATAAATTTGTAAATGAATAATTTATTGCCATATTTATTAAGAACACTTAGTAAATCAATTAATTTAATTTTATATATTTTTTTAAAGTAACACTTCGGCAATTAATATTTATTACTTAAGGTGTTACTTCTTTGTGAAAGCGATAGTGAGTAGTTTTAGTGCACCATCGTTGATTTTTTTATACAGAAACCATTTATGTTCTTGTTGATTATACTAGAATATTAATTCCTTACAGGCCTTCGATGTTTAAAGAAATTAAATAATATTTTTGATAGTCGATCATGTCACAGAACTCAATTTCGATAGAGAGTGGTTTTAATTCCACAAATCAAGTCTTTTCTTCCGAATGAAATGACATAGATTTTCTATTTTTCATGATCTAATAATGACAGAGATAAAAAAATCTAAATTAAATTGAAGATTGAACAGTGTGTTTTATGTTTATATTAAATTTTTAATTAGTTGATAATTTTATAAATTATTTGGAAAAAAGTACCTGATGTCTTTTTCAAATGCACTATTTTTGCACAATTTTGTTCTTGTTTGTAAGCCAATTGCTTTTTTATAAAACAAATTACAATAATCAAAACACTATATGCATATTGAATTTACTTTAATTTATGGCATATATATTTTAATTCGCTTGTTATAGTTTTTAGGAATAAACAAAACCGACCGGAATCTGGAAAACCTAAAACAAAATCGAAAGGGATTGCGAATACGGAATCAAAATTATTCACATCGGAAGGTGTGACATGACTGTGGATCAAATTTGTCTGAATGTAATGACGAATTCGGATAAGCAAACGTCATTTAAATGAAAAAATCGCTTGATTAAACACAAAGATCAATAACTATTGTTTTTGATTAATTTCATTAGGTTAGCTTGAGTTCAACAAGCAGCTCCCGCTCACTTGGGTCCATATTTTGGTCCCTTTGTTATACCCAAAATAGAAAGGGAATGGAAAATCGGAAACAGAATAATAAAGACGACAAAAATCAGAAGACATGTAAACTCCACGGCAGAAATTTAACATGCTACTAGTCTAGCCCTTTAATTTGTTTGAAATAAAATCCGCTGTCGCGAGGCACCATGCAGTGCAGACACACTTTAATCGTATTATCTGCAGCCGATGAAGTCAGTTTATTAAATAATTTAAGGCATATACGAATATTTGCTGACATTTTTGATTTTCGCTTATACGAATGTAACCATATTTAATTAATATTTATATGTAAATAAAATCAATTTGTTTAAATGTTTCAAACACAATCACAAATTATATTGCTCAACGGGTAACAAGGACCTTTATTCGTTTATAGTGATACAAACTATAGTTTTAGATGGGAATCGAACCCATAACCTTCACACTCATATAAATTATATAGTTTTTCAAATTAGTTGAAAAACCAGACTAACTGTTTTCCAGCGGGAGTTCTGTTGCACTATTTTTATCGCAAGCCACTTTTATTTACCACAAAGGAAGGACACTCTATTTCAAATGCTTTAATTTTATTTTCTTTGCGATTTTATGTGAAGATTTAAATCTGGCTTATGTTATTCACTTGAACTAGTTTCAACCAAAAGGAAATTATCTTCACTCAAATTATAAATGCTTTCCTGTCTAAAATGTTTTTTTAATATTAAAAACTCTTTCCAATCAACAAAAATTCCTTAAGAAACCACATGGAAATATTTAGGTAAATTTTAAAAAACAAATCTATATTCTTATGTTGTTTCATTAGCAAACAATTATTGAAATTAAAATCAAGAGAGAAACAAGACCAAAATGCAAATTTGTACAAAATAGCAAAGATGCATTGAAAAAAAATCTTTCAACAAATTGAGCAATAAACTTGAAATGTTTTTGAAAATACCGACAAATTCACACACTTTTAATTAAATGAATTCAATTTGTTTTCTTAGGTGGAAAATTGTTTAGTTTACGAGTCATTTTAAGTTTTATTTGAATGAAAACCAGACTTGAAATGCTTCAAAACAACATGCAACATGAAGCAGCAGTTGATATATTTGAAAGCAAATTATTCATTCATATTAGAGACATTTTCATTGCTGTTGAGTCCATTCAAATATTTGCACTTAAATAATTTTACCAAATGATTTTTTTGAAAAGCACTTTTAATCAGTTTTAGGTTGTGCTTGGATGTACTTTCATAAATTTTTGCCATAAAACTTCAATTAGAGTTTTTAGTAGTGAAATGTTGTACGAATTTACCACATGTAAAATTATTTTACAAATGCTTTAACAGCTGCCAAAGAATTTAACACGTATTTTACATTGTGAACGCAGTAAAACAAACCAACTGTGCAAGGGCTGTCTGAGGAGTTTAACAATGTGATGTTAGGATTTTACAACAATATAATAATTTTCTTCTTACCCATAATGAAAAAAGAGGTAAGAAAATACTTAAGCGGCTTATAAGCAAAGAGTATTAAAAGCCAAACCAAAAGTGGTAGTTCACAACTAATTTGGAAGATTTTGGAATCTTAAATGCACAAGATTGTGAATTTGGAATACTCTAAGGATATAAAACAAAAACTAAATGAACATTTCAGCTCCAACTGCTCACAAATCGACATTTCATTGGAAGTTAAACGAAATCGTTAGT
Source organism: Germaria angustata (assembly GCA_963681545.1). Taxonomy (NCBI): domain Eukaryota; kingdom Metazoa; phylum Arthropoda; class Insecta; order Diptera; family Tachinidae; genus Germaria; species Germaria angustata. The sequence continues at coordinate 57,273,391 of OY813001.1, read as the reverse complement.
GAACATCCAATCGGTTTGAAATCATCCAACCACGTGTTTATGCTACAACAATCATATACAATATGAGAATTCTCCATTGTATTTGAATATTACAAAATACATAATGATGCTAGACTTAGAATGCTTTTATATAAACAGCACAAAAAACAATTTGTGCTCAACATGAATCTATATTTATATTTCCTGCCTGCAACATGTGTACAATTAGACGCTCTTTGGATTCTCACATTGTATAAGTTTTTTAGTATAAACATATGAAGTTGAATGCTTTTCAACTGGAGACTTGGTATAACGACCAATGAAATGTCGATATATTAACGAATCTGTAAAGCCACAATAAACAAATTTTAATAGTTCAAATATTTTTTCGGTACAATACCGATGTTTCGATATCAAGTATAGAAACTTAATTTTAAAATTTGTTGGTCAGTTTTTCTTGCAATATCAGTGATGCCACAATAACGCGTTTAAGGGCATGTGTTCTGTAAATTGTATCCTGTGATAAGGATGAGTGCGAAAAATTGATTTGCTTAGATCATGTTATGAAACATCTCACAAAGAACTTGGTGACAAATATAATTCTTAACTTGTTTTGACGTGACAACTTGTTGCAAGTTACACGAACACCACAAATAAATAAATAATTGAGTGAAAAGGAGTTTGTATTCAATTGATTCGCATCAATTCTTTAATATCTAATACATTTTTTAAATTATTCTATGTCTGTGTAACTCTTTCGGAATCACATTCCCATTAAGGAATCTCACTTTCTTTAACATCCCTCGCATTATATTTACCCATAATCAAACCGTGTTGATGAATGAACATTTTGTTGGATAATCATGTTGATGTTTGAAATAAAAATGTAATTGTAAACGATTACAAATACATATGTAAATGTACAAACACGCATATGAAAATATTTGTATTTGCAACATGATTGCATTTGTATGTATTTTGGCATTTGTTAACATTTCTTTATGTGAGTGTGTGAATGGGTGTTCAAAGTATTTGCATGAATGCTTCAAAAGGTGTTGATGTTTTTGGTTTTCGATTGACTTTAGTCATCACTACCACCATTACAATGGCTATAACACTCTTCTGTATTGTCTGTGTATATGTGTGTTTGAGTATGTAAATGTGCATGTGCATGTAATTGCGTTTGAAATAGTGTGTTCGTATGGAATTTTAAACCATAGAATAGAAAATTATTCACATTGAAATAGTATTATTGCTTGCATTGAACCTTGTAATTAAATTTAAAACCACAATTTTATTGTCAACCAATGGTGTGTGCGTAAAAGTGCATACATGCATACATACTATGTACTCGTATGTATGTGTGTGCAAAATGTGTTTGTATAGCATGTGAACTTGTGTGGCAAGTGGTACTAGTATTTGGTATTTTTGGTTTTCTATGGAAATATTTTTCACAGTAATAATGGTAAATGATAAATGAATGTATGCATGTATGCGTGTATGTACATGAGGACGAATACTGCAAATGTATTTCAATAAAAAACAAACGATAAAGACTATTTTAAATTAAAAGAAAAATTTTACAATTTAAATGATTAAAAGCGTTTTGAGAGAATTTCAAAAGCGAATCAATGATGGAAGAATAAACTACTAATAGATAAATGATAATAAATGATTTATGTATATCAATGATATTATATCCCTAATGGTTGCAATAAAATAAAAATATATATCAACTATACTAAGGGCCATTGATCAGCGAATAATATAGCTATATGTACTACTGTCACCAATGAGCTACTTCGTCTTGACAGCATTTGGAATTTGTTACAAGATCTTGGATATATGTATCATTCATATTGTGTCTGATGGCCCCCCCGGGGGCACGGTTTATACATCTTGTCATGGTGGCTTGGTGTTGTGCTTCCTGGGGTATAGGGTTATCAGGTTTCCGGACCTAGGTCTTTTTGCTGATAACACCTAAAAACTTGTATGTTGCTACCCAATCCCTGAATCAACAGGGCAACGGGCGCGCATGCAAGTAAATTAAAGGTGAAAGTGGGTTCGCTCGCTCGTCCGGTAAGTGGGTAATATGGTCTTTCCAGACCATGACCTTTGGCCAATTACCCCTTGAACTTAATATGTTACTACCCAATCCCTGAAATAACAGGGCAACGGGCGTGCATATAAGAAATTTAAGGAAGTAGCTCTACCTATGCTTGTCTGGGTAGAGGTGGTACCGATACCTCAGGTTTGCATGAGACCTAAAATCGGAGGTGTTTTTAACACGGGGCTGACCAGAGTCCCATCTGGTGCCACGGCAACCAGTAGCCCCTAGGACTTGTCCTAGACTGGTTATTGGTGAGGCCCCTTAGGGGATCACGTGGTGGCTGTGGTTAAAACCCAAAGATACGCGGGAAGAGTTATGGGTCGTATGAGTGTGTCTGCAAAAGGTGCTAGTGACCGATTGTAGATGCTCTCTTCAGGCCATATATCTCTAAGTGTTGTTGCTATTCGACAAAGCGAAGCCTCAGGTAAGATGGGGGCAATATTTTGCTGCCGGGCCATTGGGGTAGTAGGAGGTTAGATAGCTCCAACACTCTAGCAAGGTGTCTGTACATGGTTCTGCAGCCTGTGCAGAATTTGCTATCATGTTCATCCCTATTAGAGGCACATGTTGTTGCCTCACCCGGTACGTGCCTCTGGAAGGGACGACGGGACGGTGGTGAACGGCTTTATTCACCCAGTGCGAAGAGCACCGTCAGGTTAAGTTTATGACAGGTACTGACGTAAAATCTTTGACATATTTGTATCTGATGGACAGAATTTTCGTGGGTGTACGAGATATTTTAGAACAAGATAAACCTTAAAACCATACTTCGCACAGTGGATGTAAAAGGCAGTGATTGCACTCATATACATCCACAGATCATTAGCCAGTTGGAGGGCAGTGTGTAAAGGTAACGCTGAACAAGCCGCCTAGGACACCTGCATACCTTGCAATTACTGGTGCAATAATGCGGGCAATACCTCAGGCCAGTCTTGAGACAACTCTTAGCTTATTACCCACTAATAGCTACATGAAATAGACCTCTGCCAGATCTATACTTCAATTCAGAATCACGATAATACTGGCTATGAGACCATCCTATGAAGATTAGTCATAAAGGTACAAACAAAATATATGACCCTTGTGGTAAACCTGGACAAATATTTCATTTTTTCTTAAGAAAGTATCACCATGAAGATTTTAAACGTTTTTTTTTTCATACCTTACCCCAGCATGGAATCGAACCAGCAACCTTCTATTAAATAGTTTAAAACTCTACCCAATTGTCTATCCTGACATTTTATAGGAGCGATGAAGTTATTTGTTTTAAGTAAAATAGTCATCATGATTACAAAATAATGAATATAACAGACATATTTCGAGCAACAACATCATCAATTTATGATTGCACGCAGTATGCACTTTGTTTTCCTTTTTGGGAATTAAGAAATTTTTACTAACCGCAAAACTGAACAACAATTTTTCGTCCTCGAAGGGAGTACCAATTTTTTTTTTTTATTGATTTTTTGCAAAAACATCTTCCAAATGTTGACTGATGGCACATTTGTATTGTTGTTAAAAATGAAAAATTCTTAAAAAAGGACCTCCAAATAACATACTCGTATCCTTGGCTACCAATACAATACAATAATCTAATACATACATACATACAAATACATACATATTTTGAAGCATAAATAACACTAATGCTATTTGATTTTGAAATATCTAGAAATGTCTTGTTGAAGGTATCTGTCACCAAGCTTTTTATTGCAAGACCATTAACAAATTGAATATTAGCAAGTAATTAATTAGATAATACCAACCAAATGTGTCATACACAAATCTTTTTGCTTTTTTCTTATGAAACAGCAATTTGTCAATTCACTTTTGTTTTTTGTCATTCACAATATTTTATAAACTTTTGAAAAATGATCCCTAATGGAACATTTTTAACACTTTTTTGACGCCTTTGCTTTCTATAAATCTAAAGTTAATTTGTCATTTTGCAGCAGTAAAACATCAATCATGATGGCAAAAACTTCCTTCAGTTCTTCTTTTTCTGCTTAAACTGAATTTGAAATTACAACTTTTTATATACACACGAGTACATAGAAGAACTTTAAGTTTAATATTTGACAAAATTAAAGAGTGAAAATTTACTAAAATGAAATAAAACTGTTAATGTTCCTTTCTTTCAATTCTAGCCCGGTCTAGTAAATTTAAATTAATCCCCCTCCCACATTTCACATTATAGCGGCCCATTTTATAAATTTACATCAAAAAAATAATTTCTGTTTTGAGAATACGACTATTGATGACTTTTTATAATATTTATAAATTTTTTCTGTTTGTTTTTACGCCAGCCTGAACAAAATATTGATGTGATGATGATGAGGGATTTCGATGATTTTATGCTGATTGGTTGGGGGGCAAGCAAAAAAGAATTATTTGATACATTTACTTAAATGGATTACATACATACATACTTATGTACATACTTATGTACATATACTTATGTACGTTATGGCATATTTCTTTTCAATTCAAACGCTTAAATATTCAGTAACACAAAAAGCAATTGGCAGAAGTAAATTACAGTATCGATGTGATGGCGGAATTTGAATATTCATAAGAGTTTTAAGGGATTAAAAGTAACAAAAGCATTATTATTGTTAAGGAATTAGCAAGATGTTGTTTGCTGGCATGAGAAGAAATTTTGTAGTAGACAGAGTGTTTTATATCTTATTAAAGTGTTTTGTGGTTTGAAGGAAAAAGAAAATTTCAAAAGAGGTTGTGTGTAATTTTGCACTAAGTCTTTCGTTTGACTCACTATCATTTGCTGACAAAAATTATACTCGTAAAATAACTTAAAATTTATTCTGGTGAAAAAGCAGTTGAAAGATTTTCTACTTACACTGGAGTTGGGGCTTCGAATATAAGTATATGTACGTACATATGTATGTAAGTATGTACATATGTACATAAATATCTTCTAGTTCATTGAAAAAGCGACTATATATAGAGAAACAATTTTTAATTTTACTTTATAAATTGTCATTTCGCAAATTAATATTACCATGATATTAGTACATACAAGTATGCAAGTATGTACATAAGTATGTACATTCTTAAGTATTTACATACTTATATTAAATGCATCTTCAAAATTTAATAGTTCTTGGCTTTATTCGAATTTTTGCACCATATTTTATTACACATGCCATAAAGAGAGTCAAATCATTATGCAGAAGTTGTTAGAAATCAAAAATTTTCAACTAAAAATTTTCTGTGAAGCCAATGAAGACAATTATTGTCTTAAAATTCATTTTATTTAAATCTTAAACAAATAATCGTCATATAGAGGAACATGAATGATTTAGTTCCGTTGCTCTGCTGACGTTTTGTTTTGCCTTGTCTTGTGCAAATCGAAAGCTGGCAGCTTTTATTTTCATGTAAAATGGAATTCTAAACCCATTATACATTTAAAAGTGTAAATTTTTCAATTTTTTCTATTATTCATAAGCAGGTTGTATGTAGCAGGTCCTGCTATGATTAGTTCAACCAGATGCCATAAACGATATTAATTGGCACAAAATATCCCATTGGCCGTATTCTTTAGCGAATAATAAAACAACATTTGGGGAACGTGCACCGAATATCAAAGAAGTGGGATCCATGTTGCTTAAAAACTATTTTTGATTACATAAATAAGTACATATTTTCTACAAAAAAGAGCTTTAGTTAAAACCTTAACGTGAAGGAATCATTTACATAAGTATATAATATGAAGAGCACGTGAAAATCTCATAGAGGATGTTCTCGACTGTTGCAATAAAATATAGTTATGAAATATTCTGCTAATTTGTAGGTTAGGTTAGGTTAGGTTAGGTTGAAAGGAGGGGTGTGATAGCCCATGTCATACGACATACACTTAAGCCAGTGAAGGCTTGTTGTGCGCTCTCTTTAATTATCAGCCAAAAACTGCCAGAGTTCTGCGGCAGGATTCGAACCTGGGACCTTCGCACTACAAGTCTAGTACACTACCTACTAGTCTACGAAGGTCAGTTTGCTAATTTGTAAAATACACTAATTGCTACCAATAGGGTATTATCCTATTTGAACCTAGTGTAAATTGTATTTTTGACGATTTTTTAGTCGATCTCTTGGGAGAAATATTAAATTATATTCAACTCTACCCGAGGAGGAGGATGAGCTATTCCTAAGCATTTATTTACTTTATTCTTATTACATACAATGTCCAATGTAGATAAAAATTTGTTGCAAATAGAACAGAAAACGTTTTAGATATGTAACTTCATTGTTCTGAGTTCAGATTGTGATCTTTATGGAATTCAGGTAAGGAATGTTATAACTGTAGTTGCAAACACAGTGTATTATTGAATCTTTTAGCAGATGTGTTTAAGATTTACCTTCATGACTGCATTTCATCCTGACACCACGGTGCCCTTAATACTGAATGAACTTATTGTATCCAATACCGTCAACGTATGCAGTCACCCCTACGCATACGATGGCTGCTCAGGTCCATGCGCTAACCCTTTGCTAAAGAGGTGGAGTTGTCTAATTTAAACTGCTTATAGGCAGCGGCTTCTGTTATTTAGCAACAACATCTAGTGGTCTAATTACTGACAGCAGGAGAGCTCGGACGGCAGCCACTAGCGCTGACCCAAGCTCTAGCCTTTAATCTACAAATTTCTTCCCGAGATTTGAGTTTAAATCGCAGCCACTATGTAATCCCAAAATGGGCCACAACAATAAGACGCGGTTGCCACTAGTTGGCGTGATGTCAGATAGGTTATTGTGATCACAGGCCATGATTTAAGAACCCGCGAAGGGATCTAACTGATAACCATTCTATATAGGTCTCTGGTTAGTCGTGATTTGAGAATTGCCCACAATTAATTAAAGGGAACTCTATTCCATCCATTTTAGACCCCATGAAGTTTTGAATATTGGCAGCACATCATTGTCGGACGATCAAGCCGAAAATTCATATAAGAATTTTCGGCTTGATCGTCCTACCGTTTCCTTGCCTAATCAGCGATTGAAAAGCATGCAACAGATGATTTTTAGGGGTTGTCAGCAAAAGTTCAAGTTACGGTAAGCTGAATTACCCATATACTTCAGAAGGCACAGCACCAAACTACCCAAACAAGATGGAAAGCTGTATCCTCCGTGGGGACGAATCTGTTTAGATCATTTGAAATTTTAGAGGCAAAATTATTTAAAAAAATTTTATACTTAGCCGAGCGTAAGGGAAATAATGGAACATTTGAGTCAACAATTAAACTAAATAAATAATTTTGTTATGGTTCATTATATGTATGAGAAATTATTTAAATTTCTTTCTGGAAGCTTATTAATAAGTAGAATAAAAAGTAGTTGATTTAGAAAAGCTTTAGAAAACGAAATTCGTAGAAAGAGTTAAAATCATTATTCCAAATAGATACACATACTCGTATATTAATAATATTATTAATGATAAAAGGCAATTAAACTAATGACAAAAATTTTAATAAAATGGTAATTGTTGAATATACTTAATTCATTCGTAAAACAATGAATAGTGCACAATCACACTCGAAGCAGACACTAATGAATAATTCATAAATAAAAACACAAATAAATAATTCATTAAAAACTGCAGAAGTACACTAACAATATGGACAATCAATAGGGCAAATTAAAACAAATATAGTCAAAGCCTAAAATATTCATAAACATACATACATACGTACGTGTATATACATAGATATTTTATAGATTTTCAAAGCCAATTGTTACAGTAAACATAACAAAAGCTATAGCAGTAATAATAATGAAAGTCAATATCAATTACGAATAATAATAGTGATAATAAAAATTAAGACAAATTCCGGACAGGCAATATAAAATTCATGTTTATTGCTGATATTGCCTGGAAATGAGGCCATAAAAGCTACACCTTTAATACAAAGACAAATATCATTATGCCCCAGACTTCAATACCCTTTCCACGCCCACACACACACACAACCATAGCAAAGCACCAACGCATTCACGCACCATAACGAAGTCAAAAAAGGACCTTTGTTGTGTAGTCGTTGTCGTAAATAGGAAATCATAATGATGACAATGACTTTAAGTCATAACAAGAAAACAATAAGAACACAAGAAACACGTTCATATAACACGACAGTACTCATAGAGTGTAACGCCTTCTGTTCCGTCATAAATATCAATACTTATTAAAATATAAATTAATTCTGTTACAATAGCGAATCAAATAAAATGCAAGGGAGAAATGAAATGAACATTAATTCCCTTAAGTATTGTACATCAAACATAAATATAAATAGACAAACGTAACTGGAACGAACGAACGACTTGGCTGGAGTAAGTCAGCAAATATTAATAACAAGTAAACACCATCTTTAGACGACTGTTTAGAAATAATTTTCCTTTAAAGAGTTGAAATTCGTTACGTACATTCAAGTGAATCGCAGTGATAAAAACCGGATAGTGATTACTTTAAGTGGGTGGCATGTTAGAATATTGGATTTTTATTTTTTAATCTTGAAGGAGAAGGATATAAAATTTCGTTCTCTATACAGTGTGACTTAACGTCATCATGGTATATTCGCTTAAAGGCATTTTAAATTGATTTCACTTTTTAATTAAGAAAAGGAATACAGACTATAAATATTTTTTCCTTGTACGAAGAAATCCACTCAAATAGAAAATCTGGCACATGATCGAGTAGCCTAAAGATTTCTAATGTATTTCAGCAAACAATATAATATAATATTGAAATTTATTCTTTCGAGACAGATCCCAAATAAGCGTTAGAACAATTAGTTTTTTTTGTTGTTGTGGTTTTAGCTGTTCATATACCAATATTTCATTGGTGATAACCAAATCATCAGTGAACTTCAATCGGCTTAAACATAAACTAAAATATAATTAATTTGAGAATTCAATGATATATCAAAATTACAAATATACAATCATAGTAGACTTAGATTAATATCGATTACAAAATGTTTGTTGTGCAGTTTGTACAAGGTGGTGCAACAGTAATGTCATTATATGAACTGGCAGTCATTTTTTATAAATGAAAAAAGAAAAACAGTTCTGTTGTCCCGAAAAGTTAATTTGAAAGTGTAAAATTTATGACATTAATTATAAAAATTTTATCCCCGAAATGGCCATCTCCAGAGTTGATGCATAATGGCGCTAGCTTAAAGGCATTTTGAATTGTTACTAGCAAAACATCTGGCTCTAATTTGGCGATTTCTTCTTCAACATTAACTTTAAAAATTCGCCAGAATCGTATGGTTTGTTGTAGTAAGCGCGAGATTTTAAAAAGCCACAAAGGAAGTAACCTGGTGCTGCTAGATATGGCGATCTGGATGGGTAGTTTAGATCTCCAAAACGTGCGAGCACTTGACCTCGAAATAGGTAGTAATTTCAACAGTAATCAGGCAGTAATTCCTAAACAGTTTGCACTTTGTAGGGGAAAATTTTGAAATCTTTCACCAAATTTCATTGCAATGAACTTCTGCTGATGCTTTATTGTGTACATCGTGGTCTCGTTGATGTTTGTGAATTCTCTCCGAAGACGTAGGCGACAGCAACAATGTTCTCGGTCGAATGAGCAGTACGAGGCCGGCCACTTCTTTTAACATCTGTGGTTTGAACGAGGTGATCAACCAAACGCTGAATTGTTCGAACACATGGAACATGACAATGACAAGGAAAGCGATGACGAAATTAGCGCTGCGTTAAAATAATAGATTGAAGATTTGCCAAATAAGCAGTAAAAATAATTTCATGTTCTTGAGGTGTGTTGACAATTAATTCTCTATATACATACGTATCGTATCTACATCATAAATCTCAAAGCACAGTGACGTTTATTACCATCTGCGACAATGACAAGGAATTCAATTTATGACACTGCTTTTGAGCCACATTGTGTTAAGACATTATAAGCCTACTATGAATATACATATATTTTATAATTTTTATTTGTTTGTTGTGTGACATTTCGTTGTCGTTAAGCAGGTAATAGAGGTAATTTTTATATATAACTAAATGCTCAATGATTAGGTAAAGGTTTCGATATAAACGAAGCAGTTCGCCTGCTTTGGACATGTTGGCTGAAGTCCACTGATGAGTTGGTTAGCGCTAACGAAATATCGTACATATGGTTAGTAAAGCCAGCACGCAAACATTTTCGAATATTGGCATTAAGTATATAAAAAAATTTAAATATTAAAAATGTTATTGACATTTTCTGTGCCACACGATGGTCGCATTTGAGGGGGTTTTATTAAATAAAATTTATAATTTAGAATATGGGTGAGAAAAGCACACTCTTGTAATGATTACAATTAAGTTTACCAGAAAATTTTTATACTTTTTCCTTTTATTTTAAACATAGTCGAAGTTAAAATTGATATTTTTAAATTTTGGATGTATTGGCATTATTTTCTTAAAATTTAAATAAAAAAAATTTTGACTTCCGTATTAGTCATTATCCTGCTATAATTCATATTATCTATAATAAGTTCTATAATTTTGTTTATTCGCCATTAAAGAACAGACCATTATAAATATATTATATTATTAAAAAGAAAGAACTTAATATATGATACAAAACTTATTATGAAATATTAACAAAAGACCTTTTGTAACAATTAAGACATGCAATAATTGCCAACTGGCATTGTTGCAACATAAAATATAATGAATATGATATTCAATACCAAACACTGCAGAGACCTTTAACTTTGCAACAATCTCAGCAACATTTGAAATAAAATAAGTAAAAAATATCAATAAAAATAATTATAAAAATGACAACAATGTGGGTAATGATAAATTTTTTTTTAAGAGGTACACTTATTACTACTATGGATAAATATTGATACAATATAAATTGACAACATGGTATTGTGCAACATAAAACACTCAGCCATCCATGGCAAACAGCAACAATGAGTTCATTCTTAAACTTCTTTTTTTAAGAAGGAGTGAATGATAAAGTTGAAGTGTCATAAGAGATGTATCAGACAAACATTTTTGCAACATAAAAAATATATATTTTATTTGTTGGTATTGAATGAGTGGGTGCTCTTTGAGTTTTTCCAGTGGATTTGGGTTGTTGTAGCAGTAGTATTACATTGTTGTTGAATAAGTGTTATTGCAATTATTTTCTTTTTTAAATCATAATACAAACATCAACAGATATAATAACTATAGCAACAACTGAGCTAAAGATAAATTGAGACTTACGGATAAGAGAATTAATGTGGCAAGCTTTAAAGCAGCAAACATTACTTAGCATCAATAAGTAAATAACAACATAAACACATTGATAAATATATATGTATATAAAAAAACTATAACTTGCTCTTTGTCTGCTTATTTGCTGAAGTAGAGGTGAGAGTTGTTATTAATAGGTCTTCGTTTGAGGCCACTATTATTAAAGGCCCTGAGCAATGCAACATCGAGATTACACTGTGAGTTCTACTGTTCATTAAAAAATAAGGCCAAGTGTAAAATCAATAACATAATTCGTTGTGATCAATACACACAGATTTCACCTGTAGTCATTAAAATATTTTTTGAGAATTTTTACTACTTGAAACATTATAGATCATAAGTTTGGCATGCAACTCAGGTAATGTGAATTGTTCAGACTAATCATGGTAAATTAGCTAGGGAGTAGACCGAAATCGTTCTTATCAAATGACTATAACACTTGAAGTTTATCCTGTTACAGCTAGTAAATGGTTTTTTTCCTTGAAGTCTGTTACCAAACAGAAATAAGTCTTCTGTTTAACTGTTGGCGGCAAGGTGCCTAACAACAGTTCCACTGGCCTTCTTGAGCCGCAGTAGATCACAATATTAAGATATTATATGTACCAACTTCATGACCCCTTCACACGAGACCAACTTCCTGTGCCTAGCTAAGGAGTCTTTTCCAAAAATAAGAAAAATTCCAACATCTTTCACTTTTCCTTACTATCAAAATGAAAATCATTGTTGAGTATTTATAATTAAAAAGGTTCTGATGACTTGTAGACCTACGCCTTTAAGGGTCATTTATCTCAATTAAATTTCCTACCATGATAAAGGACTTCTGGTTTCCCTTTCGTAAAGAAAGCGCAATTTCTCCTTAGCAGAATTAAAGACGAATTAAATGCTTAATAATAGGGAATATGAGGGACAAACTTTTATGAACCACATGATTGAGATGGCATTGCTAAAAGTTGGATCTAATTTTTGTATCGTCTTTTCTTCATTAATTGACCTCCCATAGTTAAATCATTTGAGCGTTAGTCCCAGATATTTCATCATTACTTTTAATTTCGGATGGATCTCACCGCATGTGGTCATGTCCTGGCTCCATCGTGGTCTTAAGTAGAAATATTGACTGTCCAACAGATTTATAGGTGCTGTTGATAAACAACAGAAAGCGGTTCAGAGCTTGACATGGCAGCTTATGCTACCCAGCAAGGGGCAACAGACATTTCTTTCCATGAAAACAATGCACAAAAATTAACACCTATATATTGGTATACAATCGTTAATATTAGACACAGCTTTCTAACCTAACCTGTATGTGTTTGATTTACTAAAATATTCCATTTCATCCTTTTCAAGTGTCCAAGTTGCTACCCGCCTCAACGCATTTTTAGAACGATATCCATAATCTTAATAAATTTTTCGTGTACATGTTGCATACCTCGTCAAAAAGATTTTTGACATTCAGCTTCATTCATGCACAAAAAAAACTGTCTTCTCTTTGAAACTCTTATCAAAAACGTAAAAATACAAGTGAGTAGGCCGACCATAATCTATTGCGAGTTGTTAAACTTCTAAAAGTAAAGGAAACGCTCCTGATGATTTCTTTTAACAAATTTCTGTACCATCACATTACAACGTATGTATCTTATCGACAAAATACTTGTTTTGTTCTTTTTTGCCCCATAGAAACAAAAACTGCAATGACAATAAATCTATTTTGATCAGTCATTCAGTGGTCAAGGCGTGCAATTACAACATCCAATGACAGCAAGAGAAACAAATACTGGCAACAAGAGAAGATAGATAAATAAATTTTAAATAAAAGGTGTTTTTCTACACAGACTCTTTGAAATACATGAAGTCATTTCATTGAAAATTTATGATTTCAAACCTGGTATGGCCCGCATATGATTCATATGAAGTGGTTGTTGTTATAAGGCAGCTGCAGGCATCAAAATGCAAAGAAATGCTAAAGAAAAATTTAACACTTGCTACAACTCTTTTAGCATCAATATTTCGGCATGGGTGGGTGCCGTTGAGCATAAAAGTGTGGGCTGTATGTATTTTCAACTCTATAGACTCGAATTGATGTATTGGCAAACTTCTCAGTCCTTGGAGAGTTTCGAGTTATTTTTTTCTTGTTCCTTAGCTACTGCCTAAAGTCTACAAGTATGATAATAAATAATATTTTAAGCGGATTATAAGCATTTATGATTACATTCAAGACACTCGTTAGACACAGAAACGTTTTCCTAATAGACTTTCATTAATAAAAAAAGATGGTAGGAAATTACGTACTGCATTTGAGAAATAATATATTTTCATTTATTTTTAACTAAATACTTATTTAGCCTTTATTAGTTACTCCTACACAATAACAAAACATTTTCCTGACAAATAAATCGTATAATTTTCTTTTACGACCACTTTGTACGCATTTGTGCGCATTACGCAGCCAATTAGTGTGTGTAGCGCTTCACTGTGCTTCTTCTCTTTGCAAATCCTTAAATATTGCGGTTTATGTTCAATTCCATATTTGTTAATAAAAAAATGTTTATCTCTAAATTATTGTTTGTTTGACAGTAGTAAATAAGATTATTAAAAAGGAAAGTTGCTGCTTGCTTGTGTGCTTCTGAAACCATATTAAACTGTCATCGGGGGGTTTTCTTTTCAAATTATTGTAGCAATGTATTTTTTTTCTTTGGAAATAGGTACACATACTATTTCTTACCATATTCGCGTATATAACTCCCCGTCTACATTGGCAATTTTGTTGCATGCAATTCTGCTGCAGAATTGCTTTAGTGTCCACATTAGAAAAAATCTAGTATTGCAATTCTTGTATAAAACGTATGTAAAACATCAAATACAACAACACCAAACATCAAGTTGAATAGTGAGGATAGCTAAGCAAAACAGAATTGCATAGAACATGAAACGCTCTACCCCTCCCCTACCTTCTTACCTCTCTCTCCTAAAACAACCAAGAATTGCTGCAACTAAATTGCAAGTGTGGACAGTGAGTAAGATAGAAATATATAAATAAATACAGATCGCGGAACAGTGGGGTGCTTTAAAATCTATAATTATTGATCAGAAATACCATAAACTAAATACGTCAATGTTGGGCTTTCAAAGTATCGTACATTGTGATTACAACGTAAGTACAGATTTTTTTAACTTACTTAAGGTGTTACTTCTTTGTGAAAGGGATAGGGTAGAGAGGACAAGCGGTGAAATTAGAAGACAGAGAAATAGAGAGAGAGAGAGTTTATTTTCAGTTTTTTAAAACTTAACTATTCCTGTTTATCACTATTTTTATAGCAGAGATGCAGCGTCTTTGGTGTTAAATAGACGCATTAAAGTCTTTTAAGCTGTATGTGTATAGTCATTTTGTTAATTGTTTTACTTCGTCGACGATTCTGCTAACATTACCGACGAAGGAGGGCCGCTTTGATGTAGTCAACATTAGCGTAGTAGAAGAGTATACAATCGATGATACTGTCAAGTGACCAGTGTTATGCCTTCATCACTTAAACAGTTGAACAACAACTAAGAAAACGCCACACTAAGTAAATCAGAAAAATTCAAGTCTTGAACAGGGATCGAACCCAGGTACTTTAGTCATAAATTGTTTTGTAGTCAACGAGCCTTACTTTCGACCACCTTGAATAGAAAACACTTTCCGCAACTGTTACTTTGGCAGTTACTAAAAGTCCTTTGCTATAGAAAATTAAATTAAGATAAAACATACTTTACTACTGCTCTATGTTATTTCGTATAGTTTAAGAGATATTTGACTTTTAACTTTTTAACTTTTAACTTTAACTTTTAACTTTTCTATTGAAAAAAGTAACGCTCATTATAAGGAGGATAGAGCATTTCGCTTTGAAAAGAAAATTAGAAGATTTCTGCATGAGACTTACTTTTGTGGTTCTAAACATATTGCCAAAGGTCTACATCATTCAATGTTACTCCAGGTAATGGCCACAACAATAAAAACGTATTTTCATTGTAAAATTAAAATAATATTTTTATAAACGGTTTATCGAAAAATTGGTTTGTGTTGAAAAAACAAAAGAAAAGTTAGTTTATCTTTCTTTCAGTTCAACAAAGTTCTCAATATATATTTTTCAATTTAACATACTGAATAAATTAAGATAATTTCTTTTATAAGAAACATTATTCAAACAAATAAATAAAAACACACTCTACGAATAACTAAGTATAATAATGAAATGACTTTTCAAGTTCAGATTTTTTAGGTGATTGATTTTTTGTAATTGAACCAGGTTTTCCAAGTATTTATTTTAAAAAGTTAGGAATTTTCAGTCACTGGTGGACGGACATGAACTAGGGCTGACATTATTTAAGTAAACTCAAAGACTGTTGCGTAAGAATGTAATACTCGTAGACTTGGGCTAAAGGGGACTGAGTCGAGCACGGGCTATTGAATCAACCCACAGTGTTCTCTTCAAATGAGATTAATTATAAGAATATTGGAAAAAAGTATTTTGGTATTTACGAATAATAGATGGGAATGAGTAATACAGCATTTATATAACTCATTCTCCACACCTTACCTTTTTTTATAGGTTTTCGTTTTGAACAGCACTTTGCTACTATTTTCGAAAGTTTGTATTCCATTTTCTAATGCATGATATACATAGCAGAGTTGTAAACGAATCATTCATTTTTGAATTAATTCGCGAATCATTCATGCACTGAATTGGTAAAATTTTGAATTAATTCTTTTCGTCAAAAAACGAATTGAATGAAATTTGAATCAATTCATTTGAATTTAGCAAACATGAATTGCAATTCATTTTTAATTCAAATGAATTGGTAAAATGAACTGCAATTCATTTGAATTGAATTGATTTTGAGTTAATTCAAATGAGTTAGAAAAAATGAATTGCAATTCATTTCCAATTCATTTGAATTGATTTTGAATTAATTCAAATAAGTTAGAAAAATGAATTATTGGTGGTTAAAAGCTTTGAACCCGAATTTTGATATTGGCACCGAAGCAGAATGATTATTAAACACATTTTTCATATGTTTTTCACACAATTTGATAACAAATATAAAAAAATGTTTAAAAGTTTTGTTTTAAGCAAATAAACAATTATTAATTAATGCTCATGCTGATAGGATTTTCGCAGCTCCCTACTAATTCAAGTCATATTCTGCCGTTGCATTCATTTTTCTAACTCATTTGAATTAATTCAAAATCAATTCAAATGAATTGGAAATGAATTGCAATTCATTTTTTCTAACTCATTTGAATTAACTCAAAGTCAATTCAATTCAAATGAATTGGAAATGAATTGCAATTCATTTTACCAATTCATTTGAATTAAAAATGAATTGCAATTCATATTTGCTAAATTCAAATAAATTGATTCAAATTTCATTCAATTCGTTTTTTGACGAAAAGAATTAATTCAAAATTTAGCTAATTCGTAATGAATTGAAATCAAAAAAGAATGATTCATTTACAACTCTGATACATAGTTGATTCAATCACATTTTATGGATCTGCCAATTAATTTAATGCTAAGCTTTCATCAATCTTTTGCATAATTTTGCATTGTTAAGTGTTAAGTTTTGTAGCCTTCTTAGAGAACTACCAAAACCACAAGGTCATTATCACCATTTTATTGCTCTTCAACGGCAAATGCACATAAATTAACTTTTCCTTATTTTGGCTCAAGAAACGAAACACAAGGCAACAGAAAGGAATTTCTTTTATAAAGTAGTTATTGCTGTTCTCCCAATTTTAAACTTCCTATAATTCGAGTCTGTTGTATAAAATTTTTGGAAATTTCCTAAGCTAAATGTTTCAGTAGCAACATTTTTCGATGATAGGGACTGCATTCACTAAATATTCGTGAAAAACTGTTTTTTTTTACCTTTAACCTGTAGCAACTCGAATCGGTGGGGACTTTTGGAATTTCTCTAAGAACTGCAAAACGGGAGTTGGAAACAAGTGCATAAACTTTCAAATTTATTACAGGTTGCTATTTTAAAAATTTTTTAACAAAATTTTTTCAATATATTTTTATATTCATTTAATTTTGTTTTAAATATTTTAAATACTTTTTATATTATTATTACTATTTTTTTCCAAAATTGTACCTTCAATACTATTTTAAATAAAACTAAATCGACAAATTTTTAATTTTTTTCTAAACACATGTGTTTAATTAAAAATTCGATTATGAGAAACGTTATTATGGATTATCGAACTTTCTTTGATACAATTAAGTCGTTGGAAGCTTTTCAAAAATTTAAGTTAATTAATCTGGCTCATATTTTTTTCAAGTTATTTTCTTATTATTGAAAATGTAAGGAGAAACCATTTATTACACCAGCAGAACGGAAGGCTGATGATAAATCATGGTGTAGCGATCATCCAAAATAGTGCTGCTGTTTCGTTCTGCTATTGTAATAATTCCCTTCTCCTAAATTTTTCTTTAATAAAATCAGTTTGAAAAAACTATTAAAATGAACTGACAAATTCAGTAAGCGAACTAAA
The DNA here is from genome assembly GCA_963681545.1 of Germaria angustata. NCBI lineage: Eukaryota > Metazoa > Arthropoda > Insecta > Diptera > Tachinidae > Germaria > Germaria angustata. Next base: position 57,255,500 of record OY813001.1, on the reverse strand, counting down.
GCCAGGCTAATTTTAATATAAATGTATAGAACCATTATAGTTTGGAGAATTACCCAAAATTTAATTACTCTTAAAATATATTTAAGCTTTATTCCTTTCCTTCATAAATTTTCAAAAAACAATTTACCATAAAAGGTTTTGTTTGACACTTTATTATTTTAAGCTACATGTCTTTTTTTCCCCCAACTTTAATCCTTTATTTCTCTAGTTTTGTCTTCCTTAAGCACTCTAGCAAAACATAAATAGTTTAAATACAACTACAGATAAGAAAGAGCATATGTTTATGACAATAATAATCTTTAAATATAACAAAACTGTTTATAACAACATAAAATGTATTGTATTCGCATGCACAATACACAACTTTTTTATTTATTTCTTAAATACACATGTTGTCTAAAAACTACAAATGTTTGTTTGAAAATAAATACACGGAAAATCCTTGAAAATCCTGTAGTAAATTTTTTTAAGTAAAATTATTAAAAAGTAAAAAGCAAGAGTGAGTGCAATTGTAGTTTTATGTAAAATGAATTTTATAAAAGAGTAAAACTGTTGTTCTTAATGCAACAACAATAGAACTGCTTACAATGATGACAGAGCAACTTAATAAAAATGAAATCCTTAAACTATAGTTACCAACAACAAAAGCAATAACAAAGAACTGAGAGAAACAATATTATATAACAAGTAAATAGTCAGATTATTTATTTTACAAAACTCATACGTTTATTGTAGGTGGTACATCTGTGGTAGCAACTCCTACACATGTGTGTGAGTGAGTTATACTCACAGATCTATGTTCGTTGGAAGGGTTTGTACTTAAAAATATTTACTCCAGCCGAATTCAGTTGTAAAGAAGATTTTTCTACAAATAATCACTTGCGAGAGTGGTTGCATAACGTATAAAAGTCACGCGAGTGATACACATATCAATTTTCAGCTTCAATTTTTGCATTTGCCTTTTTAACAACATTAAAGTATTGTGACAGACAATGTCAATATTATCCATCAATTTTAATTTTTATGTGCTTTTTAAACTGTTAAGTGATGAGTAACAAAATAAAAGAGTATTCGAATAAAGGACTATATAAGAAAAGGAAATTAGTTCTGTAAATTTTTCCAATAAAAAGTCATATTGCATACCTTTTTCTTTTTACTCTTTGTTTATCAGGTTCCGTAAAGAGTTACACAGCTATTAATTCATATTTAAAATTTCCTTGCTCCATCCGTGATGTTCACTTGACAGTCACACAAAATAATATAAAGATTGACAATAGGAGAGCAATACTGCGCGAAATTTGCTTAATTATTTTTACTTAAATCAAAACCATCCTTCAATATTATACGCGACGTTTACATTCGACAATTTTTTTGTTAGGAAACGCACACATACTTATAGAGAGACTAAAGCTGATAATTTATGTGTCTGGCAGTCGCGTAAGAATATTTCTACTCAAGAGTAAAAATGCCACTTAAAAGAAGAAAAGAAACTAAATTATTAATTTATATCTATATCTAACTGGGAGGATAATATCCATTTGATTTTTAATTAATAAATTTTTATAAGGCAAACATCTATAAGGTTCTCAGAAACCGAACCTGCAAACCCTAAAAAATACTTATTTACTGAAGAATAGGGAACGCTTGCAGGGTATCCAAAAGTCTTTGGCTTGTTCTAAAGGGTTATCCCACTTGTATATACTACTGGGTATTTAATGAAAGAGTGGGGCCTAGAATACTGAAAGTCTGTCTCTAATGACCATTAGAGGAGCTATTTTGGCTACTCAGCTGCGCAAAAAAAGAGTTTCAAATAACTAAACAACTACTTCCTGCTGGACCACAGTTGATTTATCCATTTCGATTTCTGTTTTAGGAACAAGAAAGAGTAGTAACTAATTGTATTGAAAATTGATTTCCATCATTTGGAAAACTATAAAGAGAACTTGCAATGTGGCTCGTCATTTCTCCAGTCATTTAAAATGGTCTCAATATTGCCATCACCCAATGTAATATCGAAGTTTTCTTAAAATATTCTGATTTAAGAAATATAATAATGAGCCCCTACTGTGAATAGAACATTTTGTGTGCTTCTGATAAAAGTCGAATAAGAGCAAGGGAAGGATTTTGCTGAAGCAGGATTCAGCTTAAAAAAATGGTTCTTACAACGTTTGCTAAGACTTTTATTATTCTCTTGTTCAAGCACTTGTCATATGTAAATGTGTCAATCATTTTGAAATTGTATTACTTGTTTTTCTATTTTACATTTTAGCAACAATTGCAAAGAATACAAATTGCGACTACCACAATAACCCAAAAACATACATTTCAAAAGAAATTTTATGAAATAAATCATTGCAAAAATCATGCAATGTAACGCAATTCTCATGTTATACAAACTTAACAATGCAAAAATGGAAACAACGAATATTTTCAATGTATGAAATTCAAATACATGCAGATTTACGTATGTATCTTAAAATGGGAATATTTGTTTAAAAAGAAACAGCTTTTTGGGAGAAAAAAAATTATACCAACATGTAATACATGTGTATTTTTTTCAAGAAATTATCCAATGTACATATGTATGTATACTATATACAATGAATATATCTACTTATATGGTATAAGTATGTATGTAGAATATTTTCGTAATAAACACGTTTTATTAAAAGACGATCTTTTCTAATGTCAAAAGAAAATCAAACTATTAACTTGCAAAATAAAACCCACTGTAAACTATTGAATAAAATATACACGTATGTTTATCTGCTGCTGCTATTGATAGAAAAGTGCACACAAATAAGCCCACATTGTAAGAAAAATTACAAATAACAAGAATTTCACCCAGTTACTAATCAGTTTGAGTTAAAAAATTAACACGACATTTATTTTTTTACTTAATATTGATATTTATCATTTCGGGGATATTCTCCTCAACTAATGGGTAAAACAATTAGAATTTTTGCAAAATGCATTGTTTGTTGTTTGATTATTTTCAAGCTGCTTAAAGTTCACTGACGTAGTAACCAATGAAATTTCGGTATATGAACAGCTATAACCACAACAAACAATGCATTTTGCATTGTTTAATTGTTTTTTTTTATTTACTTTAATTTAGAAATAAATTATTTCAAAAAGCTTTACACCAAAATCTTTGCAGGTTATTCCTTTTGCTTTCGGGAAAATGGAGTATATAGGAAGATTACGATAATATTTCATAAGCCTTTACACAGTGGGTAGAATTGATATATTTGGTGGGGATAAATAAGCAAAATAAATTTTATGACAAACCTAAATCCTAAACCTTTAAAAATAATTTCAAATTTTTTTGGGAAACGAAACTTATTCTAAAAGAAAATAAAATGCTCATAGATCTAGCCGCTGCCCACTTTTTAAACAATTTTAGTGTATTTAAATATATATATATATATATATATATATATATATATATATATATATATATATATATATATATATATATATATATATATATATATATATATATATATATATATACTAAAAACTGCTATTTGCTGCGAGTTCAGCTTTCTCTCCGACTGCATATCTTTAGATTCAGCCATCATGTTCCAAGAGCATTGAAACTCACAAGATTATATAATAACCCACAAATATAATACGAGAATTATAAAAACTCAATCATATTTTGCTTCATATTTTAAGTTAATACTCTTCTTAAGTCAATGTCAAAGTTTTGTTTTCCCCAATTGAGTATAAGTTTTTAAAGCTTGCTACTCCTTTGCCTGTGAAATTTATCAATGATCATTGCAATTAAATGAAATTTAATTAAATGAAAATTAAATGAAATTGCATGCTTTTAAATGTAATTTAATTTATCACTAAATTAACGAATGTTACTATATTAGATTTATATGTACAAAAAAATTATTATTCTTCAAAAATAAAGGATAGAAATTATTTGATAGTTTAAGAATTCTTGCTTTAATCCTTTCATTATTTGGTTAAATTTGCTCAGTTTTCAATTCAAGTTATGTTTGTAAAATTTTTAATAAAAATCGTTTTAATGGAAGTTGATAAGAAACATTGGATGGACATTGACTTGAAACTGAGCACAGAAAACAAGTATAAAGTATATCCTTTGAAATAAAACTTAATTCCAAAGCAAACAAATTCATAAGGACAAACGACTTTTTAGTTGCATAGTTTTTTTCCTATGTATAGTTTCAAACTAAATTTTTAATAATGAAAAAAATTCCCTAAAATTATTTTAAATACCCAAAATACCAGAAACTCATAGATACCTATACCAAATTCAAGATGGGCGTCTTGAGAAATAAAAAAGAAGAAACCAACGCAAACAAATTTTTCCAAACAAGTTAAACCATTAATAAATTTAAATATTACCAGTAACTTGCATAAAAGGAAATTATTAATAGTTTATATATATATATATATATATATATATATATATATATATATATATATATATATATATATATATATATATATATATATATATATATATATATATATATATATATATATATATATATATATATATATATATATATACATAAATTTTTTTAATTTATAAACAAGGTCTTAAACAAATCATTGAATATATTTACGAGCAAACTGTTACATATTTAGGGAGCGTCTCTTAGAGTAAAACAAATAGTTTTCTTAATCTTAATACCAGCCAACAGACGCGGCACGAGACAACCGCAACTGCCACTCAATATAATAGCAGCAGGCAACAATGTTAATAGTGAAAATTTATTATTTTTCCTCTACAATTTGCATGGTTGAGTGAAAATTGCATACGAATACAAATACAAATAATAAGAAAATAAATTTCTACAAATTTATTTATTTATATTGGAAATGCAGCAACGTCTTGATTTTTTTTTCTTGATTAAGTTCAACTCTTTTAGGTGAAAATTTGTGACTATGCCTGGGCGTATGATTTGTATGACTTTGTAAAACTCGTAATCAAACTGTTCGGTGTTTAAAAAACAAAGGTGTATGAAAAAAAAAAACAAATTCAAATTAACTAACATTTATATAAGAATAAAAAAAACACATGGTGAGATGGTCTTAATGCGTGTGTGCGGTTTGATTTTTTATTGAATATTTATGCGTTTTATTGTGGTTTCCAACTGTATGCGTATTGAAAGAGATAAATGTCTAGATAATAAGATATTTATGGTTACTTTTAAATATTTTCATTTAAATTTTATAAGACATTTTAATGGGGAAGTAATAAAATTAATAGTAAAATTTTCCATAAACATTAACAGCGTGTGTAAAAGTGTCAATAGAGCCGCATTTTACAAACGATTATGAGCGAAAGACTTAAACTAAAATAAATTGATCGTTTATTTAATGGATAAAATGAAGAAAAAAAACATAAATAAACATCAAGCTCAGCCTTAGCTTGCTTTTAGCCTTAAAACAGGAATATTGTGCTTTTCGTATTTTATGGGGGAAAAAAGGGTTATTTGAAAGGTAAAGTTTTGTCAATAGATGGAATGCTGAGTAGTTTTTTACCCATAATCATGATCACTTAAGGGAAGAAGTAGTCACTCATGCGCAACAGCTTAAAAAAACAATTACTCACGATTAAGAAAACTTACTTTCACTAAATATTTGAGATGAGAGTGGCAAAAAAATGAAATGCGATCCTTAGGAAAGTTTTTCAAAAATTCTCTCATTATTTTATAACAAATTCAAATAATATTTATCAAATTCGTTATTCGAGATATTCTCCAAAATAAAAATTTTAATATTATATTGTTTGTTGTTAGCTTAGCTAGGTATATGCCTGCATTTCATTGGCGTAAAAAGAAAAAAAAAACAAAAAGACGCAAGTCAATTATAATTGTTTGTTGTGTTGTGGTTGTACAAAAGCATTCTAAAGCTATTTATACTTTTGTGTTTTTGTTGATTACAAATAGAAAAATATGATTGAGTTCTGTTTGAATTCTCATATAGTGTTTGTAGTCTGTTGCATAAGTATACGAGGTTTGAATGTTTTTAATCATGATTTGGCTAAAAGGGTACTGATGATTTGGTTAGCGCCAATGAAATGCAGGCATATACCTAGCTAAGCCAACCACAAACAATATAATATTAAAATTTCAAGTAATAAATTAAAAAAAAACAACCCTAATGGTCTAAAAAACATATAAAACCAATCAATAAATGTTCCTTATACCTTAAGATGCCATTTTCTGACGTGTAATAGCACTCCGCAATGGAACATCTAGTACAAGTTCTTTAACATCTAAACTTGCTTTAATACACACGATTTAATATATTTTTAGTGAATTTTCCCATTTTTAATTAGACATATTCCGCGAGCGAAATTTTTTCACTAAAATTGGCTAAAGATCAGAAAGGCTAAGATCAAAATTCTTATTTTTGTTGGTTGTTGTTTACAATATATATAAAATATATATTTGTGCCAATGCGGAAAAGTGCTTAAATCTGATTATGTAGTTTTACAGATTTCGATTTTGAAATTTTGAAGTTAATTTTTGAAATCAAATTCGCTTTTTAACGCGGGCTCTTATATACTCGCAATGGTTCTTCCAAGAAGGACTTCGTAAGTGTAACAGTTCATAACGGCCATATTGTTGAAACTACATCTGCCGAACTAGCTTTCATTTATTCAATCTATTTGGCCGAATCACCACAGACGAACATGTCATTCAATAACGTTTGTAAATGATAAAATTGTTTCATCAAAATGGGTGACCTATTCGGACAATGTTCTCCTCGCTTACAACATATTACGATCGCCATAGTCGTTCTTTATTTCTAGATGGAAACAAAATTGTCGAATTTAACACGATACCAATCCTGTTAATTGTGGATTTTTGACTGGCGGCTTCATCCGTTAATTTTTTCTTGGAGAAAGACGTTGGCTAAGCCATCACCGTCATCGGGGAGCTCTATAGGGCGATAAATAAAGGACATGTTGTTTCAACAGGATGGCAATATGTGTCACTAATTAGACATTTGATCGCGAGGAAATGATGTGAACTGGTCAACAGTTGGATCTGATGTTAAAATTCCTACATGAGGCCTTTAAAATAACTTTAAATAACTTTGCTCTCTTGAAATTTAAAGATAGGAAGGGCTTAAAGAAAGGCGCGTTATGTTCTATGGGCTCTTATAATAGGAATTCATTGTTCTACATTTCATCGTCTATCATACCAAATTTTAAGAGTTATTGTTCCAAATGAACTTGTTCATTAAAAAAGACGAGCGAAAATTCATTCCACTGTAACTTCCTTGAAAGTTGGACAAAATTTGTGAAATTTCGCGGAGGGAAACTTTTCAAGCTTTTTTATATCTACGTATAAAGAGGTTATTGAAAAATAATTTTCCTGAGAAACTTAAAATTTAGCCGAAAGTCGATTGTTGCTATTGATTTTCTATTTAGTTTATTATAATTTTAATTGAAAAAATTTTAATTATTTTGTTAATGCTATAACAAAGGATACAAAAAGGATTCGACTAAATGTTTTCATCGCTATAACGTGTCAAACAACGCTTTAGGGTATTTTAAGAATTTTAAAATCTACAGTGTGAACTGAGTATTTCTCAAAAGTATAAGCTGAGTATTCCCGACTTTTATAGCGGTGGTACACTTATTGCTACAGTATCATTTTTAGCATTGAAGGTTCTATAGTTGCAACCACTGCCAAAAAAAAAAAAAAAAAACAATGGCTGTATGTATTCTCGTGACTTTTATTTATTTATTGTTTACTAGGGCAACAAAATATATTTAATGGCTTGAATGCTACGCTACGCATTTGTAATGCTCACGAAAAAATTTTCATTTAATTTTTGGTGACATTTTATAGAACTTTTTTTGTTTTATTTTTTCACTCATTTTGTTTTATCAGTTTATTCATGCCTGCTGAATTTGTAGAACACTTTTTAAATATGATAAAAGCACACAGCTTAAATCTCATTAGCAATGAAAAATTAAATATTAAAAGAATTTAAGGTGGAGATTCCATAAAATCAATTTGCATAAATTATCAGTTGCATAAGTCTTCAGTGAAGCCCATAAAAATCAGTTCATTAAAATGTAAACTTTGTAGCAAATATGGGGCTTAAAAATATATTATTTGTAACAATTACATGCATACATATTTTTCAATCTAATTTTGCGTTCGATAACTTCAAAAGGACGGTTTCCGCAACATCTTTCTTTTTAATCAATTACAAGCGTCTACAACACATCATTGTAAAGTTTAGTCTCAAGAGCCATTTAATGTTACGGCCCCAGGGACCAGTGAGTTTTCCGTCTAGCTCGCTATCCTAAGAGCAACTCTCAGCGGGTTCCAACCCTTCTCACTGGGTGCACCGTACACCAAAAAAATACATAAGCTGAAAATTAAACCTAAAATAAAACTAAATCAAATTTATAAATGACGAAGCACCATACACTTTATACAAGTAACATTCCTGTTAGTTTGTTGAAGCTGATGTACTGCTTCCATAGTGCCCGCCTAACCGTGTCACCATTTATTTCCTCTGATACTTCTGTTGGTGACCCATCATATTTGTTTCATTACTAATATGAAGGTATCGGATGAACAGACGGGTTCCTCATATCAAGTAATTATCAATCACTCTATAGCTGGAGAACTGGAAAAGCGAGACTCTACGTTTCACGTGAATTACCATGGGACTGAAGTATTTACCAGAGGAAAAAAAAAACGTGGAGTTATTGAAGGGGAGGGAAGCGGATGCTCCCTTTCAAGGCAATCATTATGCTATATTTGGAGAACTAAAATAACAAGGTTTTCTAATTTTTATATATGTCATTAAGTGAAAGCATAAAAGTGTCGGACGTGGAATACGGGTACCATCATACAAAGTAATTATTATTTACTCTATATTTGCAGAATTGCAATAATGCGATTCTATGATGTATGTTACAAACGTAATAAAGCAAAAGCCTGGATGCATAAGAGGGGGAGACGTGTAGTCCTCATCCAAAATAGTTATTAATTATCACAGTAATGCTCTTTAATTTTTATGTAAGTTTCTATAAGAATAAGAAGCGTTTTAGAGCAAAAGCCTGGAAATATTGAAGAGCGTATCCCACTAACAAACAAAAAATATTAAATGAAAAACATTTTTTTTGTTTCGTTACAGGTTGAAAGAAAAATAAGTAGATTCATATTAAATATAAATTATTTATTATGATCTTTGTATTAGAGTATTTAGTGTCTACTACAATGATATATTTTGCAACTTTCATATATAAGAGAATTCTCATAGTGTATTTATTTTTTTACAAACAAACGAGGTTGAATATTTGCAAAACAGGTTAAAGTCTACTGATGAGTATTCTGATGTCGGCATATAGATAGGCTAAGCGGGGGAAAAATATAATAAGTTTTTCATATACTAAAGTATTTAATTTTTGTGTTACTAATAACCTTTTTGGCATTTTAAACATGTAGAATATCATAAAGAATTTGTACTTTTTTCTAATAAATAGCTCGTTCGAATGTCTAGTGTCTGTGTCTATATTGAAAATTAAAAAAAAAATTATTATTTTAAGGACTAAACAACGAAAAACAATTTTGAGTATTTTTGCAATAAATGTTTGCAATCTGATATGACTCCCTTTATATAAAAGAAAATTTTGTGTAGATTTAAAAGTATTTTATTTAAGTATTTTAATAATGTAAAGTATTTTAAGGTCCAGAAGCTCTCTAGTAAAATAGCAGCTAAATAATAGAAAGAATGCTGTAGGTTAGGTTAGGTTAGGTTGATTGGAGGGTTGTGATAGCCCATGTCATACGACATACACTTAAGCCAGTGAAGGCTTGTTGTGCGCTCCCTTTAATTATCAGACACAACCTGCCACAGTTCAGCGGCAGGATTCGAACATGGGATCTTCGCACTACGAGTCTAGTACACTACCTACTAGTCTACGAAGGTCGAAGGAATGCTGTAAATTAAACAAATATTAAATTCAGTATATGTACCTTTAAAAATAGAGCCGCTAGAAAAAAATGCCATCCTAATTACCCAAAAACATTTAAAAAAGTCTATAAAATTTTTCAGCATTGTACTGGTTAATAACATAACAATTTTCTTGCAACTAAAAAAAATTATTCGTAAATGGTTACAAGTTGACAAAACGTGTTTTTACTCATATGATCGCACTAAAAGCTCGATATTAGATAAATATTTTGAGATTTTGAATAGTTCGTAAATGTTGTTACACCAAAAATAAATTGGAAAGCAAATGCACAACAGCCTTAAAAGAAGAACTAAAAAAAGGGAATAAGATTACTTAAATTTATCTTTTTAAATTTATTTCGATTTAATAGACAAATATTATTTTTTCTTTTGCAACTCAAATGAATTTTCAGAAATATTTACTCCTAATTTGCCAATTTGTCATATAAAATGTTTTTGTATGTTGTTTTATTTAATTAAATACCTGTATTTCGCTTTACATTCCAATCAATTTGTTAGATAGAAATATTCGTTTCCTTAAAGTCTTTTCTTATTTGTACTGATGTCCAAATGACAAATAGTTTTCTTAACGCAAGAATTGAAGGATCGTTTTTCTTTATTAGAAAAAGCCGAATTATATGTACGGTACACTTTTGGTTTTAGTACAACAATGAAATATTAATATATGTAAATCGGAAAGGATTTATTGTCTTGAGGATGAAAGATGAAAATATTTTTGAATTCGAATACCTGCCTAGTAAATTATGAGACATAATTCATGATATTTGCAGCATGTTCCTATAGCAGCAAAAGCTTAAAATTATTTTAAATATAATTTTCGAAGATTGTAACTCAAACGTGTTGTTGCTGAGAGTGTTTTATTCACCAGATTCTGTATCCTGGTATATAGTTGTACTCCACTATCAGCCCAAAAATCACCGATTCGATTTGCCAAATCTCATAACAAATGAAATTGATTGATATGCAATTAGAAAAGATTAGACATTGTCTATTTTCTAGTTGCAGAATAGCTGATAAACTCTAATACACTCTTGCAAAAGAAATAGTGTTAGAAGGAATCAAAAATCTAAAACTTGACACATTTCGCACTCACAGTTATTTCGCATAGAAAATTTTTTAAATAATTTCTTTTTTAACGAAATTTCTGGCGCCACTAAAAGTTTTTATTTGTTGTGACATTTAACAACTTAAAAATCGACAAAGAGAACAAAGTTAAAAATCCTTTAACAATAAAGCAAACAAAAATCTATAAAAGAGTATATATATGTATGCATTTGTGTGTGTATGTATGTATGTATTTTGAATCAATACAACATATTCATACATAAGTATGTACTCGTACAACAGAACAACGTCAACGAAACAATTAAACTACTAATGATGCTGTGGGATTTAATTGTTGGCAATAAAAGGCAGGCACTGCACTAAGTTACAACAACAACAACAACAACAACAGCAATATTAACTAAATGAATAATTGCAATAGCATATTGAAAGAAACCACAACAAAAAATTAACTCCCTGAGTACTGCAACTGTACAGACATACAATTTAATAGAATTTGTCTCTTGTTTGTTGTTATTTCTGGGGTCTAGTGAAAACGCTAACAAGCAACATACACTCGTGTGTATGTTCATATTCACATACAACAAGTTCAAGTTTGAAAATTTACAAAAATTTACTCGTAGACGCAATTTTCATTTTCTTTTTGTTCCTTCAGACATTTAATGTCATGTTAACTAAACAGAATATGTTGTTATATTGCAACAAAAAACAACAAAAAAACAAACAAAAAATAAGATTTATCTGAGAGAAGAAAAAATAACGCAGCCATTTACTATATAAATAACATGACATCGAACAAATATATACTTTTGGAAAAACTTATACAATTAGACAGCGCAAAAGCAACCTAGCAAACATTTTGCATTGACATGAAATCATGCTTTTATTGCATTACAAAAAACAATGTTCTGCAGGCAGGACATATTTAAAGTATATATAATTTCTTTTCTTCAGTTGAAGGAAAAATATTGTCCCAAGACAAAAGAAAAGTTGCTTTATATTAGTAGCTTTTTTCAGGCAATTTTTTTTTAAGTTGCAATGTAAACTGAACTAACAATAAGTTCACAAAACTTAAATCTAAAAATCTAATACTATTAATTATTTAAGTCATTTGCCAGATAAAAAAACTAGATTTCGCGAGTTGTATTTGTAGGTGTGATTAGCAATTTATATTTGTTACTTAAACTTTACAAATGCTTTTCTTATGGTAGAGTATTCATGCACAAATAAAAATACATAAATATAGATTTATATATACCATACATATGTAGTACTCGTATATACTTTGTTAACATAAAGATGTGTGACAAGGGAATACAAATCCTCTGCCTTAAATTTAATATGCAAAATTCAATTAATAAGTTGTTCTTTCTGCTTGCGTTTGTGCAAAAAAATTATATAAACTTCACATAAAGTTAAAGCTTTGAGTTTTTTTTCATAATGCGAGGTATGCTATGCAACTATTCGCAACTCTAAACTTACATCTGCGAAATGAAATTCCATTGTTGCACAGTGGGTCAATCTGTGAGAAGAAAGCAAAATATTATATCTAGATAGAATTTTTTATATTTTAAATAAATATCCAGAAAATATTTGATTATATGATTGATACAATCATAATTTGAAACTATAATATTTGAATATCAAATTAAATATTAATTTCATCATAACTATGTAAAATATCCTCATATACATATTGTAATGTACTCGTATGTCTGCACAAACTATTTTAATTATATTCATTTCAACAATATAAAGAAACATATTTTTTTGTTTCTATAACGAATTATTGCATATAACGGACACATTAATCAGTTTCAATATTTTTGTGCAAGTATTTTATATATATTTTTTTAAATTTTTACCCTTATAACGAACCAAAGAAATTATAAAAAAATTCTAGGTTCGTTATAGTTGAGCTCTACAAAATACAATTGTGTATATAAATAGTTACATATATAATAAATACACATGTATTTAAACATTTGTACCTTTTGACACCTCTACTCGCGAAAACGTAAGCAGTCGAACGCATATTTTTTTTAACAGACCGCCATAAAACTTGAACAAAGACTAAAAACTATTAAATGTGAAAAGAACATTTCTAAAAATTTTAATATTGCGAGTTCCTTCTTTAGTATGATAATTCATAATTTACACAGAACAATATCTAATATTAATTTACCAAGATGTTAACCTCTTCCCGTAAGAGGCTAAAAATCAAACATCTTTCTACATGCATAAAATATGTTGCATTTTGTTCTTATCAACATCTCTTGATAATTTTTAAAGCAACATGCGATAAAAATTTTTCTTCTACTCATTTTTATCAACTGACAATTAATATAAAATTATTGTTTCAAAAATTTCTTGTTTGTTGTGGCTTTAGCTGTTCATCTGCTGACATTTCCTTGGTAGCTAAACGAAATCGTCAGTGAACTTTAAGCAGATTGACAACAAATTCTAAATGCCAAACAAATCAAATACCTCATGAGAATTTTCTATCGTGTATTATATGGGGAGAATATCCCAAATAATAAATCTCAATATTAAGGACATAAGATTATTAATGCCCCACTTAAGTTTTACAACAGTTGTTACTTTAATGTTGTATTTTTTAAAATGAGACTATAATTTACAACTGTTATCAGTATATGTTGTTCGCACTATAAAAAATCTACAAAAGCTCATTAGGTGTTGTTTTATTAACATTACAAATTAAAAATCGAAATTAAATATAAAAAAATGTATGTATGCATATAAATTTGTTTGGAAAACATACAGAACTGTAAAAAATAAAATAAATAAATATAAGATAATACAAAAAAAAACAAATGGCAAAGCTGGTTGACCTGACGAAAATTAATCCAGATATTGGCCGAGGCAAGCCGCCATTTGGATATAACAAAATACAGCTGAAGGACAAATGGGATCATTTTACTGAACAATTAAATGGCTTGGGACAGCCAATTATAAATATTAAAGAATGGCAAAGAGTTACTTTTTATAAAAGTGCTCAGTTTTTGTATCAAAAACAAGAAACCATCCTTTTTATGCGGAAAATTTTTATAAAACTATAAATAATGTTATTGTAATTAAGACATTGTTATAACTTTTGGTTTTATAAAAATTATACATGCTTATTCTATATAGACAGAATTCGAAACAGTTCCAATGGATTTGAACTGTCTCGAATTCTTTTCCGGATACGTGCCATTTGTGGGTGTTTTTTTGTTGTTCTTTTATTTATTTTGAACAAAATGTACTCTTCTTTAATCTTTCTTTAACAGTTTTTGGCCGGCAGGTATGTATTTTTACGGAAATATGTACTGCGAAAAAATGCAACTCTGTGACAAAAACAACACCTAGATGTTGTAAATCATAATCAAAAAATAAATTAATGTTGTGTTGTAGTCGAAAGAACACAACATTTAAGTGTTGTAAACCCTAAACGGGGCATAATTTTTTTTATTCAAATGTCATTTTTATTATGAAAAAAAATAATTATGTTTGTATTGACATGAGCAACAAAATTTATTTCGAATTAAATTAAATGAAATAGTGTTTCTTTAGACCATAGATAGAACTAATTGAATTATACGTTAACAATTGGTTTTGAAAAAATCTATTTAACTAAAGGGTTATCCATTTAGTGGTTTAAAAGTTACAAAAATGTTAAGAGCACACTCCAGAGTATACTTCAAATGTACAAAGCAAAGGGATTATTTATTGCCATTGTCTATCCCAGGATTTTATTTAGAACAAATGGAGGTTTTATGTAGAATCCATTGTGCTTTATTTCAGCCACTTGTAAGAATTTATCTGCCTGTCCCACGATGTCATTCGACATCGATCGCTCGCATAAATACATTCAAACCAAAAACAACATTTTAAAATTTGTTGCTGTTTCAAACGTATTTATGATCGCTCGCATGTCGAATGACATCGTGGGACAGGCAGCATGTCTGCTTTGGAGTTGGCATAAAAATTAAAATAAAATATTAAATGAACTTGCACCTGATCTCAGTTAAATATTTATTAAAAATTATAATGCAAATACAATGACGACAACGTCTAGTCGTCAACATCAGGTACGATTAAGCTAAAAATAAAATTCAATATGAAAGGCTTTAATGTTTTTATTAATGCCTACCAAAAAAAATTACTTTTTTGTCTATGTAGTTTGTCGTTACCATATTTATTGTGATGGACTGATGCCTTCGTAACTTCGAGATTGAAGACACAGCCAAATGTGGGTTTTGTAAGTTGGGACTTACATTTTAATAATCTGAGATTCGACCATATTTAGACCGGGCAATTTTACTTGCTCAAGTTTCTATTCAGCTGAGAGATAGAGATATATAAATTTTTCTCATCTGAAACAAAATTTGCACAAGCGAAATTTCCCTGTGTTAATGGGGTCGCACGCCTTTTGTGTCTTTTAACTGTTTAAATTTGTTATGATTTGTTTAAAGAAGATCTTAATTGCATTACACCTCAATAATTTTAAAACTAACACCCAATTTAGCTAAACAAAGCCAAAAAAAAAAAACATTAAGAACACCCACCACAACTTAATAAATTTAGTTTCAGCAAATTAAAATTTGCTTAAAAACAAAACACTTCACACGAAAATAAGAAAAATTATTTCCTTGAAAAAACATTAAAAAAGAATCTTATAGCAGACTGTAATACAAATGGAAATTAGTAAGTACGAGTATGTGCAAAATAATTCACAGACACCTAGGGATTGCCACGAGAAGCCGCACAGTCGCAACTGACAATAATAAAAAAGAACAGTCAGCAACGCAAAAAGGAGCAGACAAACAAATCCATTCGCTTTAATGACAGTATGCAACAAATGTTGCAAGTTGCTCTTATTACGGCCGCTCACACTTTTATGCTTCCATTTCATTTATTTATTTTTTGTTTTTTTGTTTTTTAAAGAAAATATCCAGAGCAAAAAAAGGAAAAGTTATATAAAGTTTCCACTCGTACTTTGGTAAGTTTGTGTCTGTTTTATTCATATTTTGGCGTTAAATTATAAACCATAGAAAAAAAGCAGCAGCATCATTTGAACTAAGTACAAGAAAAAAAAAAATAGATGAAGAGTGAAGAAGAAAAGGCAACAAAACTTTCAAACAACAAACAGCTAAAAGAAAATTAAACACCACCGCATAAAGAATTGCGGTTGCAATGTATAGCAGCAACAGCCGCAATATTGAAAAAGTTTCAGTTTGTTTTTTTTTCACGTCGCTACATTGCAGCCTTTATGTTTGTTTTCTTGTACCCTACATTGGGCTTTAGTGAACCCTAACACCATTATATAATTGCATTCTGGAGTAGAGAAGTGCTTTGTATACGAAGCGTAAGTTTTTAATTCGCGGCAGCCTCCATCGATTGATCTTGAGTCAGAGTAATCAGTAACACCATGCAACACAGACGACTTGGACTGCAGCCACTAAATCGCGGCAATGGGAACTTAAATATTAAAGAGACTGTTATCTTGGTTAGTGGAAAATGTCGCCCTAAAAATTTATACTTATAGACAGAGTTGTCAACTGTTAGACATTTTCCATAAGTCGCTTCGAACAAGCGGTTCTTCGGGTTTTTTTCTTTACTAACAAAAAGTACTACATAAATACATTTTATCTTTATATAATATATATTTTTATAGTTACATTAATTTTTGTATTTATATTACATTATATTTTAAGCTACAAAAAATACTTGAATCTGCACAAATTTCTGTCTCAACATTAAAATGGATTATATTCAAAAATTGAACCTTCACTAAAAAGCACATGTGTGAAGCCGAACTTAAAAAATATATTAGTTAATAACATTAAATATTAATTATTGTTAACCCTAGAAACCTATGATAGTCGATACGACTAATATCACTTACATTTACGTGAGCAGTTCTATAGCTGATTGCACGATCACTTTGATCGTTTGTGTATTCTAAAGGCTTTGTTACTGTTTTCTAAATGTTGCAGCTTTAACGCTTATATAAGCAGTGTTGTCAATATTACCTAATAAATAGGAAATTTAATTGAAAAGCCGAATAAAGCCGCCAGTTATTTTCTTTCAGTTACTTGCTTCAGGTCATTTCACACTATAGTTATTAAAAGTCTTGAGATTTTCATTGGATTTTGTATGATAGAAATCAAATGAAACTTGTTGCGATCGTTGAAAAATCTAACGTGGTGATCACAAAGTTTTTTCACTATCACAGTTCAAGTTACATGAAAAATACAAGCAGAATACAAATAGTTGTTTCGAATAAAAAAAAACTTGCTTCAAGGCATACTTTTTCCTTTTGTATTCGAAAATGCCGAGCGCATCGACACTGAAAAACAGGGTTTTCGAATAACCCGAAAACCGGCCAAGAAAACCTTGAAAATGTTGTCGACATTTAGTTGAACTCAAATTCTAGTAGAGTGTCACCAACCTATAGAAGCAGCTGTAGCTGTCAACTACAATCCAACTTGAAGGACTTTGAAGTATAGTTATAATTCGTCGCAACTGGTCATTTTTAATTTGATAGTGCCCCAAGATCTATTTTTATATGAATTAAATATCCCATTTCAATGGCTTTTAGTTGCAGAGGCAGGAGGCTGTAAAGCAAAATTGCTTTCAACACCCTTGTATGAAAATACAACATGAACTGGGATATTGGGTAAGGAGATGTAAGATTGTTATTTTGTTGTTGCTTGCTGCTGTTGGAAAATCTGTTTTAATCACAGTGTTTGTTTTTCCTACTTTCTTATATTTATTTATTTTTCTACTCTTATCTTTATTTAAGCGGCTGCATTGTGCAACAGCAGAAATTAAATGCATTCAAGATTCTAAAGATTTTACAGCAATTTGTTTACAAATTTGCACTGAGTTTGGTAACTTCTTTTTTCCTGCCCCTTGCTCCAGCTACAACTTCAACACTACACAGTTAAACATGTTAATATTATTGTTTTTTTAGTTGATTTGTTTTTGGAATATTATTAAGAGTAAAAAAAATATTATAATGACTGGCAACAACAACACAAAAATCGTGTCTATAAATGACAACATTAAAAATGTGAAGGGGAAACATAAACACCAAACAACACATAGCGGCTGATTCCATGTTTGTTGCAGCTAGAGGAAGCAGGCTTGTAGCAGACAAAAACATGCAACAATATTTAGATGATGGTTTTTGATTGTTCGAGAAGATTGATTGATTGTAGGTTGACTCATTGCTAATTTTTCATTTCTTTTATGGGGTGACAATAT
Source organism: Germaria angustata (assembly GCA_963681545.1). Lineage (NCBI taxonomy): Eukaryota > Metazoa > Arthropoda > Insecta > Diptera > Tachinidae > Germaria > Germaria angustata. The sequence continues at coordinate 57,237,164 of OY813001.1, read as the reverse complement.
ATTGTGCATAACAGTTTGCGTATCGATTTATGTATTTCCTTTTTTTTTTTTAATTTATAAAAATTAGAAACGATAAATAATGACAAATCGTGTTTGAAAGGCGCCAACAATAATTTATGCAAGAGGCAAGTGATTGCTATAATGATTACATACATACATACATATGTACGCTCATAAGCAATTTGTGAAAATATTTATTAGGAAATTGCTTACAAATTGATGTCACATATGAGACTAGCAGTATTAGAATTGTTGTTGCAAACTTTAAACGAAATAAATAAGAATTCCCTTGGTGTTTTGCGTCTATTTCAGGGTGAGGGTCCATTAAACTTTCAGAAAAGTTTCATTTAAACAAAACAAAATTATATAGAGTGGCAAAAATAAAAAATATTAAAGGTGAATAAAAAAAATTTGAAATAATAGGTGTGTTTCTGTACAATTGTGGAATTAGTCACTAAAACTTTGCCAAATCTTTTCCATCTACAAGTACACAAAATGCTGTAATGAGGGAGTATATGATGAGGGAGATATGATATGTAAAATGCATTGAAAAATTGCTAAATTTAAGCAGAAAATGGCTAAAATGGCCTCACTGATTGTGTTATCAATAGTGAAGCAGGTCGGTGTCAATGATTCATAGATAATGAAGTCACAGTGTTGCAGGCAGCTCTGCATTCAATATTCGATCCTGTTTGATGACCAATGTATTAGGAATCCCAATAATCGATCACTTGCGGAGCATACAAATAACCGAAGCAAACTATTGCCAAATGTGCAGATTTTTATGAATTTTTTCACCTAAACATCAAAAGGCAGATTTGAAGATTACAAAAATATCAAATTTTTTTAAAACATTTCACATGCAGAAACTATTTACTTTGAGACTTATTTTGGTACTATTATGAGCCGTAGCGTTAATTTTAGGTTACCTCTTCCATCTAATTTTTCTTATTGGTATTATTATAATAATATATAATAATAAATAATTATTTATACCAATTAGATGTACGCCTATTTCCATGTACTATCCCGAACAAATCCCTGATTCCCAATATCGTTAAAATATCGTTAAAACGGGATACATGAATTTTTCGGGACTAAGAATTCCCGGATTTTTAACTCTATTGATAATACCAAAGTCTGAGAAAAAGAAAAACTTTATTACATTAATTATTACACATGTAAAATCTGATACATCTCTTTTTGCTTACAAAGATAATTTTTTCATTGGCATAAACTTTCAAATGATATTTATGCCCCGATTATGGTTTGCAACACTTGTTACCTTAATGTTGTATTATGGTTTTCAACTGTTATCAGTATGTGTTGTTCTCATTGTCAAAAATCTACAACAGATCATTAGGTGTTCTTTTATTAACATTACAAGTTGAAAAACTAAATATAAAAAAATTTAAGTATGCATATAAAATTTGTTTTGCAAAACATACAGAACTGTAAAAAATAAAATAAATAAATATAAAATAATAAAATAAAATAATAAAAAAAACAAATGGCATAGCTGGTTGAGCTGATGAAAATTAATCCAGATATTAGCCGAGCCTAGCTGCCATTTGGATATAACAAAATACAGCTGAAGGACGAATTGGATCATTTTACTGAACAATTAAATGACTTGGGACAGTTAATTAGAAATGTTCAAGAATGGCAGAGTTAATTTTTAGAAAAGTGCTCAGTTTTTGTATAAAAAAAGAAACCATCCTTGTTTATGCGGAAAATTTTTACAAGACTATAAATTATGTTATTTTAATTAAGATATTGTAATAAACATACTTATTCTATATACACAGAATTCGAGACAGTTCCAATGGATTTAAACTGTCTCGAATTCTTTTCCGGATAAGTGCCATTTTTCTGTGTTTTTTTTTTGTTCTTTTATTTATTTCTAGCAAAATATATGCTTCTTTAATCTTTTTGGCATGCAGGTACGTATTTTTACGGAATTATGTACTACAAATAAAATGCAACTCTGTGACACAAACAACACACAGATGTTGTAAACCATAATCAAAAAATAAATTAATGTTGTGTTGTAAACGACAATCGTGGCATAAATATCTGTATGGACATTAATTTTCTTCAATTAAAAAGTGATAATGTTACTGACTGGTACTGACAAATTTGTATGCCTTCCAGTTGGAAAGTTTATTGCCAGTGGTAAATAACCAATCCCAATTTAATATCAAATATAATCAACGCAACCGCCAAATCGGTGAAAAAGAATTAAAAAAGAGAACATCCTGCAATGACAATTATATATTAAAAACATTAGAAATTTTCAATACTTTCTGATTCTATTCTCAGCATTTTCTCGACTTTTTTAAGACACTTTTTCTAAAGGTGTACTGTCTTTATTAGAGTATGATTGGGAACACCACATATTTGAAAGTATTTAAGTATATTTGCAAGCACTTTACCATATAAACTCACAACGATTCAGCGCAAGCAGCTGATTACTGTCCAGTGTTAACTTTTTGTCTAACTAATCAATAAGTGCCCGCAATGAATGCAACTGTTTTATTTACAAATTTATGCTGAGCATTTTACCATCTTTATTTTTTGTGTTCATTTACATTTTTAATATATATTAGAAATTAGAATACTTATATCCTCGCCTGTAGAAAATTCTTTTGACCTTGACACAGAACTGACATAAATCACAAATAATATTTTTCTTCCACTTTTGTTGTTCGATCTTTCATTTCAAAAATCTTTCATTGAGCAGACAGTTGCATGTACTGTGGGCGTTATTGGACATTGTCCAAAGTCATAATTCAATTTCATTTGCATTTTAAGCAATAAACATTGCAAAATACACTTTAATGCTTGAGTCAACAATAATTTTTCGCTCGTGCATATGCAACAAATGCATTCGTTTTATAACATTCAGTGAATTCAACAAGTTTTAATAGCAAGTGCCAAAGCTGAAACGCAAATCAAAATTATTTGTTTGTACAAAACTGTTAGATAAATTAACAAAATGCTTAACATTAAATACCCACATGACCTCTTTTTCTTTGGCTTTTAGTCAGTCATAATCTTAGCCATCTTTTATATAAAGATGTTTTAATGACAATAATTCGAACATCTGCTCATTATTGCCTTAAGCTTTAAAGCTGGTGCGATAAAAAAGCTTGAGCAGAAAATAAATGTAGGGAAACCTTAAAAACAAAGAGACTCTCTGAAGTACCCTAATATTTGCTTTAATTTTGAAACTTAATCCGTCAGCGTAAATATTTTTTTACAAATAAAACTAATCAGCTTAATCATATAAAAATAACTCTACACTCAAGATATGAATATAAATGTATGTTCTATTAAATATTCAACTTAATAATTTGCACTTTTATTTGATTCCTTCCATTCATACATTTACTTTCATATCCCAAGTGCAAAAATAACAACTTAAACCATTGAGGAAAGCCTTAAGAAAACAAACATTCAGTCATCATCTTGCAGAGAAAATAAAAAAGAAACCACATCAAATGAAAGATAAATATATAAAAATCAGCAAAGAGATCTATTTAAATCCATTTCAAATATTGTGTAAATATTGAAAAATATTTAAAAAAAACTACTCATACTCGTATATTCCACTTTAAATAAGAGCAGTTAAAGGTAAAATGTTTTTATTAGATTGGATTTGATAATACGTAGAATATAAGAAATGAACAAAATTCTTTTTTGTTCTTGTTGCAATAAACCGAAAATTGTATTATTTCATATAAAGAAATCTTCAAACGTAGCACAGTGGTCGCAACAAGTTTTCGTACAGTATATGTACCATTCTAAGCATTCACAGGCAAAAAAAAGCTGTAAGCGATATAATTTCAAAGTTTTCACTTTCTCGTGACACACAGTCAAATGAAATCAAGTAAAAATTTACAACCAAATCAATTTCGCAGTAGTACTTGCTACAACTTAATGTCTTGAAAACTAAATAACGACTTTTTGCTGCAAATAATTAAACAAAACGTTACTGTCCCAGAGAGAATATTGAACCAGCCTAAGCAATGAAAAGAACCCATTGGACTTCCGTCGACAATAGAGAACAATACGGCCGGAGGTTAGATTCGGCTAAGGGAAAAATGCTGGCAGCGATTAAAAGCTGGCTTTGGACGATATTTAATAAACAAGAATATAAACAAGAAAATATTTTCCTTCAGCAAACAGTTTTGTTTTTCTAATAGCAGTTAATTATTATAAGTAAATTAAGTAAATCTTATAAGGAAAATAATCAAAGCAACACCACATTTTCTTACAACTTATTTTTGAAAACTATTAACGTATTGATGTCGCCTGTAGGACCTACCGAAAGAATGAATTGTACAGCCGAAAACATTTAATACTGAGGGACAATTAAATTTATAACATTTCTTTTTAAATTAAACAATAAAAAGAGACTCACATTATAGTTGGAAGCGAGGATCTTAGTTGTCTTCGGGCAAGAATGAAATTTTTAGTTTCTTCCACCTCATCAAAAGATAAAAATGCTCAGCATTTAACATGTTAAAAAGTTATAATTATTTTACTGACAGATATTTAAGTGGCTTCAGCCCATCCAAAACAAAAAACCCATCCAAGAACCCTCCTGACCTCCCTTCTTCCCGGGAAAGAGGATAACATCATGACAAAGCCCAGGCAGCTGCCAATCACTCCCTGGGAAAAAAGGAAGGAATCACAGAAGTTTCCTCACCACTACACAAAGCATACAGGAGGTGTTGTTTCTAGCCAACGACAGATATCAGCACCATTATCCTAAGACCTGCTATAGTACACCAACCATCCACTTAGCTGCAACAACCGATTAACGAAACTGATACAGGGCAAAAATAATAATACATACGAATACAACCGCAACAACATTTGTAAGATGGAGATGCCTTGTGGAAGCCAAATGCTCCCAAGAGTTATAATTGAGAAAAAAAAACTGACAGATATTTACTATTAAAAACTCCTAAACTTGTTGTAACAATTATTATTATTATATTTTTGACTCTGTTACAAAAACAATCACGTCAAAAATGTTACATGATACCAACGATATTTAAATACGAATTCGAGTGTGACAATTTTTCGTATTTGGCTGCGACGTACACAATACGGTTGATTATATAAATACTGGCCTTGTGTGTACTTAGCAAGAAAAATTTATTTAATTTAACACATTTTTTGTATTGTTGCACCGTGTGTGCTCAGCTTTAGTTTATGATCAGCATAATCAAGTTTATTTCTTGGCGCGTAATAAGCCTTCTGACATCAAAGGCCAAAGAGATCACACACATTTCGCAGCAAGAGTCTACGTTTAATGAAAGAAAGACATATAGTTTTAAATTTTGCAGAACTTAAATAGACTAGACCACGACAGCTGTAATGACATACACACGTGTTGCGACTCTAATATGTTCAACAAATTCGTTTATTTAACACATGCTCGAGTAGACGAGTATGCATGAATGTTAAATTGAAATTATATTTGAAATTGCTTTAATGGCAATTTGTGTGGGATCTTTTGCAGTTTGTGGTTTATTTTCATGTTTTCTTGTTTGTTCATTTTTAATTTCATTTCCAACCACATTTCATAGATGAAGATTATGTTGGATCAACATGGTTGCGTTTACCATCCGTTCTTTTTCTCCACGTTTTCCTATGTCTCTTTTTATTATTATTATTATTTAATTTTTCTATAATTTATTAATGAATTTTTGTTGTTGTTTGTTAAGCGAATTGTTCACACCATCTACTTAATCACAGAGTTTATGAAATGCAGGCTTGTGCCACGCTTTGCAACGCATCATGCTGCACGTTCGCTCTGTTCCACAACATTCCTACATTCAACCATACCAAAGTCATTATGTTGCGCTTTTACGGTTGTCATAAGTGGTGTGGGGCACAAAAAAAACAATATTAATAAATAAACAAATTTGTTAATGGAATTTATTATAGAGTTGAGTAATAAAAAATGAAAATTACTCATACACTCGAGTGCATTTAAAACATATTTTACGTCAATGCAACTCGAATGAAAACATCTGCATGTCTGTCTGTCTCCCTGGCTGTTATTGAGTGCGCCTTGGGATGCCAAGGAAGTGTTAATTTGTGAAGGCGTTGAAATGCAAAATTTTAATAAATTTTCAAATACTCAATAATTATTTATTTATTTATTTCTGTTATTGTTTTTGTATTTAATATTTGAAAATACTGCAATTAAAGCAATTGACTGATTAAAGATTTTTTTTATTAATATTAATAATGTGGTGAAGGCTGCATAAATTTAAACCAAACAGATTATCACAAAATTAAAATTCGTTTATTGTTTTTATTATAATTTTGAATTCTTTTGTACTTATTGATAAAAAAAAAAAAATTGTGTGTATTTTTAATCATCAAGTTTGCGATTTATATTTTTTTGTTGTAATTTTTTGCAATCTAAAGGGAAAGTAGGTGAGTTAAGGAACCCTCTAATTGAAGTTGAAAAGATAGTGAAAGTTTTATTAATTAACCTATTCATGTAATATATATAAAATCAAACCTGCACTTATGAGAGGAAACAACTATCTTCATTAAAGTTCATTTCATTAGATGTTGCAAATTGTTGCAAGTTCCAACAGAAGTCAAAAGCGACAAGGAAAAAATAAGACATAAGTAATATGAACACAAAGTTTTTAAATGCCAGTGATTCCAAATATTTATGCACATTGTAGATAATATATTATTTAACGTGTTAATTTTAAAGGATGGCCTGCTCGAAGTGTTAGAGAAATTGATATAAATATTTATTGCTATGGAAATGTATGCCAGTATACTAACGTATTCAATTCTGTCAAAAACCCTGTCTAAATACCTCATACCCTGTCTAAATATCACAAAAGGCTGTCATTTCGTACCAGTGATTTAAAATTCGACTTAAGCGTTAATTTCTTTCCAAGCCACAATTTAGAAAAAACTTGTCGCTCTTTCTCTCAACAACCAGCCACTAAATTTTTAAAAATATATTCTTTCATTCCAAAGAATGCGTTAATGAGGCTTTCGTTCCAAATGTACACATACACCTAAAATGATAGATTTTTGTATTTCAAAATTATTACCACCATAGAGAAATATTTTCCAAAAAAAAAAAAAAATTAACTTGTCATCGCAATCAGACGCATGATCAGGTAGGGCTTGTCGTAGCTCGGCAAAACCGAGCTACGACAAACGCTATTCAAACACTTTTTGTTAAGTAACTTTCGTGAGGCAATAAATGGTAAATTTAAATGGTAACTTTATCCATTTACTGCCTTCCCAGATATTCACCCACTGGAAGCCAGTAGACCAATTTTAGCAAATCAATAGGCTCACCGTTTTTGCAGCTGACGACTACAATACAAAAAATACGTTCTGTAAATATGATAAATAATTACCGATGTTTTGTTTGATACAATTTCTAAATGTTTTTAAATGTAATCTCAAGTGGACAACCAACATATTGATTAAATCTCTGATGTTATTAATTTTGGAGTAGTGAAGGCTGCACCAAGGGTATTGCGAACGGGCACATATCGAAGGTACTAACCGAGTGTACTAAAAGTGAGATGATTTTTAAATCGAATTATGGCTTTTCAAACAATGTTATGTGAATGGAATTTCATTCTTTGTGGATTCTAAAAGTATAAGAGGTCTTATGAAGCAATCCAAAATCGGCGAATGTGGTTAGCGGTGGATTTCTGGTCCTAACCGAGGAGTTTTTTTCACATGAGCAAGTCCAACGGCTTTTCAGTAGTTGCTTCAGGGGACTTCCTGGTGCGTTTGAATTTTAAGCATTTTAAGGTAATTGTAAGTGGCTCATCAGATCGACCGAAAACTCCACTTGCAATTAATTTTTCGCATACCCATCGATGTCTGGATATGAAGCTTTACTTGTAATATTTTCAGAGCACTAATCCATTGTCATTTGAAGCTCCCAAGAAACTGCTTGATTTAAAAAGGTATCTCAGCGTCCACTAGATGGACAATATGATGCTCCACTTAGACGCATGCAAATGCTGATGACTTCCTCAGAAAGCAATACTGTGATATACTAGAATTTCCTATGCTAATGTGGAATGTCTATTATCTGCAAAAAAGAGGATAATTCGGAGAGTTTCAACATTACAGATCACCTCAAATAACAGCTAAGAAAAATTCTAGAATATAATATACCAATAGCTAGAAGGATATCAACACACAACTTCACAAAAAGATTCAGTATAGATAGTATGGCCAGGACTATTAAATAAGCCCACATGAGTCACTTGGAAAAAGTATTCATGCCAAACATAAACTTAGTAATGAGATCCTTTCAGAGACACAAAAAAAGTAGATTATTCTCTTAATTGTCACTGCTTTTTTACTCTTTCTTGGACACTATCCCTTACAGTGGGAGTTATTGATGATCACTATGATCCCTAAACCATGCAAAAATCATAGTATATTGAAGTCATAGAGGCCTATAAGTCTGTTATATAAAATCTAAAGCTGAACCCTGTACCAAACCAGACTGAGTGTATACCGAATAAACAAACATATGTATGTACAATGGAAGAGATATTGTTCTTCTCTTCTCACTGACATTTCCCAGACTTTTGATAAAGTATGGCTTGTAGGATTAATTAATCAAATAAAGCGAAAGTTACTTGAAAACTCTCACAAGCTATTAGTAGCCTGGGCGCAAATGAAGGGTAAGAGAAGGCGATTTTCTAACCACATCTCAGCCAACAGAAGCAGGAGTACCTCAAGATAGAGGTCCCTTTATATATTTGGAACGATTTTCCGTCATCCCACGTCAAATTTGGTTTATGAACAGACCGGTTTCGGCTTTGTGCCATCTTCAGTGTTCTCGAATACTCTATATATGCCTCCGATATGAATTTCAAAGCATCCATAAAAAGCCACAAAAAGCATCTCACAAATACATTTCACTTGTTGGAAATATGGCTAAAATCATGGAAGATCAAGGTGAACGAACAAAAATGTGTAGATATTATTCTTGCATTGTGAAGGGGAACATATCCCCATCCCCCCCAAATTAATAAATAATTTATATCCTCACGAAAGTTACCAAAATATCTCGCTATTCACTGGAGCGTGCTTTGGCATCGAGACCGCACATTGAAATTTAAAGCTGTCCAAATTAATTGCCTTAATAGAATATATTCGACACAGATCATTAAATTGCGTACTTCGTCTATGCAACTCGAACCCCAAATCGATATGGTGCTATGGAATTCAGTTATGGGTCACCTGTTCATTATCGAATATAAACAAATTTTAAAGGATCTAAAATAAACTCTACCATGCGATATCAGCTGCCCTTTGGTATGTAAAAAATTCGCACTTTCATAGAGATCTATAAATTTCATAAGTTAAAACTATGCTTTAGAAATACATGAGAACATACATAATGAAACTTGGGGAATATTCAAATCCACTAGCCAACTATATCTTAAACTTTAAGAGGTCATATTCGGACGCAGTTGCTCTTAGTCGAACTTTTGAGATGTGAAGTCATCGCAGAAGATTAGACTGGCTGGACTTGAATAACTAATAATTTCAGAATTCAGATTTGACTACTTATTGTTAGTTCATTTTAAATTTAATTTAAAATATTCACGGGAATATATGTACATGAATCATCCATGTATATTTATTTCCACTGAAAATTTTTATTTGAAAAACTCTGAGCAATTCGCTGAATTGAATTTTTTTTTTTATGAATTGTTTTCTTTTTGCCATGATGGAACACATTTCCATGAATTCTTGAAAAAACATCAGAGCCGTTGTATATATAGTACATTTTGTTAAATTTATTGTAATTAATATTCATCAAATTGTAAGGAATACATTAATTTTATTTACATAAATACCAAAGGCAGCGCCTCGCCTCATACGAATTTTTCATTCGAATAAAATGTGTACGTCTATGCAGCTGAAATTAAAAAGCTAGTGTTGTATGTGTCTATGTATGTATGTGTTAACTAACAAAAATTTTTAAACAAAAGGGGAATTAAGAATTTCATTAAACGACAAAAAAGCTAAACAAGGAAGGAAGCATTCACATTTCAGCCAGAAAGCATCATAAACAGGCAGTCATGAGGCATTACATAGATCTTAATTTTTTTTTTCTAGTAACTCACGTTCATACATGCATCACAAAAAAATTCTCATACATTTAATTACACAGATTTATAAGAAGATACTCGTATACAAGCCCATATAATTGTGTGTGTATTATGGTACAACACATGTGAAATTTGTACATATTAATGACAATAATGGCATCGGCAGTGGCAGCATTAGCAGTTTTGTCCTTTCTTTCTCTCACAAACGGAATAGAATACATATTTACATATGTTTGTCTATAAGTGTGTATATGTATTCAGTTTAATGTTTATAACTTGCTATCGGTTGCAAAGATGCCATAACTAATTCATCATTTTGAAAAAAAAGTTTTTCCATAGATTTTTTTCTTTCATTTTTCGTTTGTTAGACCTTCTGATGCTCCGTTAGCTGTTGCTGGTTGCGCTATGAGGCTTAAAATGTTAACTTCCGTAGAGATTTTGTTGTTGTTGTTGTTGTTTGGCTATGTAACTAAGATTATATCGAATAACATTCCGCACAACTGGATATTTCTAAGACACTGATTTCAAGTTTTGAAATGATTTAAAGATTAATTAAAAACAAGTAAGAGGACAAGGATGCGGATTCATGGAGTGTTGTACCTTTCGTAAATGTGTTGAGTAATAAAATTATATGAAATATAAGAAAATCATTATTTTTATTCTTGGAGAAGGCGGGTATTTGTATTTTTGTTTTAATGAAACAATTTTACAAGGGTTAAACATTAAAAAAGACTGAAAAATAAAAACATATTTGCTTTTAGAAATTGATTTTGTCTATTTAAAATTTCCAAGATTTTACTTTATCTTACGACCAACCGATAGTCGACTTATATGTAAATGGTAGCAAGATATGTGTAGGTATCTATTGCAGCTGCAGCTGATAGTGGTCAAAAGTTAATTGAAACTATTTAATGAAATAGGAGTTTCCAAAAAGGTCTTAAATATATTGAGGCTTTAATTCGAATGTTGAACAAATTGTTGTAATTTCCAATAATTTTTAACACAGGATTGTAATTAAACCATGCTCTCTTTTTAGATGTATATTCAACGATTTAGAAGCTTTCATCAATATGTTTACAACAGTGGTTTTATGCTTTTTTTGCAAAGAAAATAAATTTATACTATACAATGTCTGTTTATTCACCACTGAATATAAGTAGATCTCAAGGCCGGGTATAAAGTATACAAAGTTGCCAATATTCACATCATATATGAAAGAAATTGATTGTTCAGCATTGATTCATGGCTCCGTTCTTCCTCCTACTCTATTTTGTGTTCCTCCCCTATGAAAACTCCACTCCTACGAGTATCTACTCATCTAGATCAATGAGACAAAACCCAATTGATACACTTAATAACCATCTTGCAACAATATCTGAATGTTGTCACGTCGACTTGAATGCCCAAAGTTGTATGCTTACGCATAAGCGTATGACCGAACATGCACCTTCTCTGTAATTATGGGTGATATAATGATCGTAAAACCACTATGGACTGAAAATATTTGTCGCTGTAGGAGCATTTCAGTGACTCGTTATTTTATGACGTTGTAAGAGATACTCCTATTCCTCTTATATCCTTATATATGAGTCGACGTTTCAATTTATATTTTAAAGTTACTCTACCATGAGAGGAGAGGACGAATAATCTACTCGCTGATAGTAGAGCAGTCAATACTATTGAGTCACTGGAGCATTGACGCAGTGTGGAATGTGTGGCGTTGTTTTATTGCTCCTACATTGAATTGTACTCCAATCAGATGTTAAAACATGTAAATTTTTTCGAAAGATTCGATCTTCCGGTAAAACCACACCAACTTGTGGTTAATGCGCCAGCAAATCGCATATCGCATTATAGAGAAAATTCCTGGTTTAGCCGAACTGTTCCTATGAGGAATAATCTGCCTGCAAAGGTCTTGAGTATGACTTTAAACTTCAAGCCGAAATGACCACAGACATTTTAACCAGTTTCAACAAAGTACATTCGGAAGTGGGAATTGTCCGCTGACTGCTGGTCATAAATTTTCAAATATTCATAATATATTTGAGACCTTATTTAAGGTTCTTGCAAGTTTTAATCAATAAACTTGAGCTTTTACCTGATTTCAACGATTTTTTACAAGAATACTTTTGAGGCATATATTTGATTTGTTTTCACTTAAAGTTCCTTCCAGTGTTTTTTATTTGCATTTTTTTAATATTCCCTTCTGTATAAGCGTGATGCAATAGTATAGAAAAATAAATGTTTACGGATTACTAAGCATTAGCTATTCTAAAGACTTTAACTTAAACAGCAACAGAAACCTCACATGAAACCTCACATCAACAAACATTCACCATTTAGATATGCTCCTTCCCAAATGCTCTTTCTTTTGGCTTAATAGCTGCAAGGATTTCTAGCTGCTACGTAATGGCTTCAACCAACAGATTCTTTTTTCGTTAATTTATTTTCTTTTTTTTTTACTCAGTTTCAGTCTACCAGCATCAGCACTCGTATTTATGATGTTGAGCTCGAGAAAAAAAGATTCTCAACCATGTTTTACAAATAGGGAATTTCAATATTTTTAACAAATATATGTATGTATATATGTGTGTACGTGCCAAATACAAATCACAAGCAGAAACATGTGCATGCTGGTATATATACGTTCACATATTTACATGGATTCTGCATATATACGAGCATGTACATACATATTTAACTTTTTTGTATGTATAACTAATACTGTGACAGAGACATTTGTAAACAAATAAGAAAAATGTGTTGAGGAATGTCACATTTAATGTACAAGAAATTTAAACATAAACTTGAATGCATATTGAAAATTAAATAAAATGATTTTTGATGTTACTTAAGGGTTTAAACACACTTTCTTTCTTTGATAGGACTAGTACTCAAGGGAAATAAGATAATCTGTTGCAGAAATAAGAAAATATGTTGCAGGAAGGATTTTATGAGAGTTTTCCTAAATTTAAAGTGATAAGAAAGACTAAGAAGTTTTTGCCACAGATGATCTATAAGGCTAAGAATAAATTTTTGGTATAAATCATTATCAAGTTTATTGGCCACAAAAGGTTTTGCAGGTTTGGAATCAACTGCCTTGATTTTAGTTGAGCGCATTCTATTTCTATAAGAATTGAAATGTTACCGACGATGGTACAAAAAGCCTATAGAACTGTAGGTCCAACTGCTAATCCTGAGCTCCTGCGGCATCTCCTGTACGCTGGAGAAGAGCCTAAAAATATAATTCGAATCACAAGCCATAACATCAGAGCTGTACGACAAAAATCTGGGAGCTGTAAGGTACAAAAACCGAGAAGGTTACAGTGAGGGTAGGCAGGGCGTAAGCCACCCGCTGCTCCTGATAGAGGAATTTATTTCACATTGTGCCTTTTTGCAGTTCAAATAGACCACTGAAATTGCTGTTGTATAGATGCAGTAGCCCGAGTTTCTCTAATGCGAGACAGATGCATTGGAGATTTTATAATGTATTATATCATGACAACTTATTCAATGGTCATTATATGGGAGGCCTTATTTAAATGCCGGAATTACTATATCGGATGACTTAAGCCACGAGGGCTTTAGTGTACGTTTTAAAAAAGTTCAGATATTACTTAAGCATTTTTAAAACGCAGCCAGAGTATTATAGACTTTAAGACAGAAAGACTCAGCATTCAATCTTATATCATCTATTTGCATAATAGCATTGTCAATACATAAACAGCAAGATGGGAAGGAAAGGAAAGGCCATTAAGCTTGTAGATTGTAACACCTTGCAGCATAGTTCCTATCTTTGCTACGTCATCTGCGTTTTGCTTAAGTTTTTAGTCCCATGTTCATGCGCCCATCTGAGGGTGATTACTGAACACTGCGCCATCTCTTTTAGAGCTGTCCGTTATTCATAGGCCAAGCTTACAGCTTTAGTATCGGTTACAATTTGGATATCTCATGAAAGCCGAGCTGAACATTTGATGACAGAGAGTTCTGCAGGGTGGATGCTACACTCCCTAAACTGTTCGTTGTGTTTGATTATAAAACTCTTCTACTTCGAGCTGATAGCCTTGGCAGCTATGCTCGTTACAATTTTCGATTTAATCTTAGAATTTATTCATAAGATTGAAATAATAAATAAATAAATAAATAAATAAAATAAAAACTCTTCCAAATAAGTCTGTGGATTATTCCATTGATAATGTTTCCCATGAGCTGTTTTTGTGGATGCAATAGAATATATATTTTTCCATTATGTCCCACGACATCAGGCTTAAAGCAATAAAACTTACTACAAGTAACAGTGTCGTATATGAAAAAGACGAATTAAATATCAATTAATATTACAAATGTTTAATGAACTACAAACTTTCATCTGTTACATTAATTTTTTTTCTGGCTATGTACGCATACATTCTATTACATGAAATCATCTATCACACGCATCAGTAGTCCCGTATATCACATACGCATAAATTATTATAACTCATTGAAATTCTTATTCTATTTCATTTGCTTGCGGCAACCAGTTTGTTTCTTAGTTTGAATTATTATTTGTTAGCAATAGAAATATGAGCCAATGAGGTGAAGTCCTGTGTATTACAATAGGCCTCCTACATTTTGACATATTAAATAAGCTTAGCAACTTCCTTAATAATAAATATTTAATAACGATACATGAAAGCAACATCTTGAAATTGTAAGTGCATATCTATTACCAATATGAAAATAAAGTAATTCTATTTAAATGCAAAAGTGGACGTAGTGTGTAAAACAAATATTAATTAAAATATTCCGGAGGGAGTATATCAGCTGTGAAAATAAACTTTTTTTTTAAATTCTATAATTAAGATGCGTATCAATAATATGATAATAAAGACATTCAAATTGTTTGGGTAAAACGTTAAAATTAATAATTTATACAATAGAGCTAATAAAGCCTTCAGAAAGAAACTTCACAACAAAAAAATTAAAAAAGGGCCCTAAGAAAAGCACAGAGGAAAAACAGCGATTTTAAAGGGTTGATTTCATTTATTAAAGTTTTTTTTTCCATTTTTGTTATCGGAGTCTTATTTTGTATGAAAAAACCATCCCGAAATAGTATAGGGAAACAAAACTCCCGATAATGGTTGGAGGGTTAATAAATTTTCAAAATCAAAATGTTTATAATTAAATGGCGATTTAAAATATATATTTTTCAAAACTTTGAATTATTATTTTATTTAACTTTTGTTTGATTTCTTTGGAACCTTCTTTTATACTAACGATGGAAGCATTATTGCACATGAAGTATGTAAAGAATTTATTTCATATTTCTCATGTAATTATTTAAAAAATAACAATAAAAATTACATATTTCCCATATATTTTCATATCTTACAAAATAACTTTCATTTTTTTAAATTTGTTTAATTTTTTTGCGAAGATTTTATCCTTAATTTTCCTTTCATTTTTTTGTGTTATGAAAATTATTACAACAGAACGAAGGACGGTATGTTTGCATTGCAAGACTTCGGCCGAACACAAGATCTATTTCTTGTATGGCATGTTTGAAGTCGCTTTCTTCTTTAAAATATTTCTGCATTTCCGGTCTTGGGCGGGCCGCTAGGACTTACTCCCATGTGATATAAAGCGAAAACGTTATTGGATATATCACACAGAAAGGAGTAAATTTTTTAACCTCGCTGAAGGCCGGCAATGTACAGATGCTTTAGAAATAGAAGTCGTTCTTTAACATATTTTTTCTCTATAAAAAATTAATGAATTAAAAAAAGCGAAAGAAATATTTCTGAACTGGCAACCTTCGGCAGGGTGCAAGGTTTTTATCCCATGAGGCATGTAAACCTTTAGCTTAAATTTCTAAAGCATTTTTCGGTTTCGAAATTACTTTGTGTTTTTTTTTATTTTTACTTCATTGAAACTATTTAGGTTAGGTTAGGTTAGGTTGATTGGAGGGGTGTGATAGCCCATGTCATACGACATACACTTAAGCCGGTGAAGGCTTGTTGTGCGCTCCCTTTAATTATCAAACACGAACTGCCAGAGTTCTGCGGCAGGATTCGAACCTGCGACCTTCGCACTACGAGTCTAGTACACTACCTACTAGTCTACGAAGGTCAGTTTTGAAACTATTTAATTTATTAATTGAATTACTTTATTGAGTTTAAGGTCTGCCTTTTTAATAAACAATATATTTTTTAAGTTATAGGCATTTAATTTATAAATGCAAATACGGACACTAAAAAGAAAAATATTTTATTAATTTCTGTAACTTAATAAAATATTATAATTTATTATGTATGAAATTTAAAAATGTTTATTAATTTCCTCAATTGTCAATATTTTGTATTGAAAATATTTAAACTTTTTTCTTTTGTTTTTGTTTCAAATTTTATAAAATATTTTTTCCTGACGAAGACACCCACAGGGTGTTGAAATATTGAAAAATCAAAAACAAAAAAAATAAAAAAAAATATTGTTTATTAAAAATAAGACATTAAACTCAACAAAATATTTCAATTAATTTAAAATAAAAAAGGTCGAATAATTTCATCAATTTACTAATTAATTTATTACATTAGAAGGAAATTTTTAGATTATTAATTTAGTCCAATTCAGTATATTTAGCTTCTATTTACGATGTATTTTAATCAGTTAGCAATATGTAAGTATATTTTTGAAAACTATAGAGGAAATTTGTTTGGCAGTAGCTACAGTTTAAGTAGAAAAAGGAGTGAGCAGTTGGATCTTTGCAACTCGGCACAGATAATACATTTTTGTTTGTGTTTGTTTATCTGATATATATCACATCACCTAATTTTTGTTAATATAAAATAAGGTTATGAAAAACTCTTTTATTTAGTACTATGGCTTCTCTTGTTTACCAAACGGAGGATATATTTTACCCTGCGCTCACTCCATTCTTTTGTGGTCGCCATCCACCGATTATCTTGATTACAGTTTACAAATATACTACTCGACTACTTCATCTAACACCTACAAATTAAAATATTTTAAATAGATTTTCATGTTCAAAAGGAAATTTTAAGCAGATTTAAGCAATTTAACATAAAGTTGTCTTAATATTATACTCATTGAGAAAACAAAATTTCATATTTAAATTCAATTTACACATCAAAAATATTTTGTATCATGCATATCCCCCAGCCGTATGATTGATATGTTTTTCTTAATTAAATGTCTTTCATACGCAGTGGAACATAAAAAAGACATGAATCAGAAATATTTACAAATTACATTTATTTGAGAAAATATTTTATCTTTGAAAGACATTTTTGATAATTTGTTCAAATTAAATGGAAATATGAAAATAATTTTCTCATTGTCTTTGTTTATGTTTGAAAAATAGTTCTTTGAATTGAATCAATTCGAAAGAGAAACTTCTAAATTAAGTAACTTAAACGACATATAATTATAACTGGATTAATACAAAGCCACACTAAGTAAATGGGGAAAATTCATATTAATTTTTTTAATGACTTGTCTTGAACAGGGATCGAACCCAGGTTCTCGGTCATAAATTGCTTTGTAGTCAACGCGCTAGCTACTTCAGCCAACAGCCGAAATCTGTGTACATTCTCTCTCTGTGGTGGATATTAGAGGATGATTGAAAAGAAATATTCAGTTCTTTACCATTTCCAAGACAGAAAAATTAAACTAAAGTGAAATTGCAACAAATATATATCATGGCTAGACTTGAAATGACAACGTTATTACCGGATTTAATCCGAATTGTTTGCAGAAATCGCATCATATGATGTCTTTCAGATGGATCTTTTCACTTTAGGGAACTATCATTCTCTCTCTCTCCTTCTATCTCTCCGTCTTTATTTAAAAAAACGATTATTTAGTAGACTTAAGTTAAAATTTTAAATTTTATTTACTAGAAATAACCTTAGACTGTTATATTAAGTCTATGAGGACTAAAGGAAATAATTCTCTTAGTTACAATATAGTAGCAATGTACGAATAGTGTAGATTTTCTTCTCGTAAGACCCAATAACGCTTGTTGGCGCATGTACTCGCATGGGAGCCAATAATTCTGCCTCATTCGTAAATACGAGAGTTATAAGTATTTGAAAATCGGAAGCTTTTGATGTTCTGGGCATTAATGTCCGTTGGACAATTTTCAAAACTTAAAATAAATGTTTAAAGCAGTTAGAGTATCGCTATTAGAGATACTCGTTATTAATTTAAACGTATTATTTATATGACATTTATCTGATTTGAAATTTATTTTTATTACTTTCATGAATGGACCGGAGCTTTATGGCCGCTTTGGTCATCGTTTCTAAATTGGAATTGCCATTCAAAACAAGGCAACTGATTTACTGTTCTTCAACTAAATGTAATTTTGATTAATAAAAACATTAGAGGTAGATTGTTGATTCAGTTTGAATTTTGTTGTAGTGTTTATTTTGATATAAAAGTAGAAAGATTTGTTGTACCTAATATTAGGTTTTTTCGACTTTTGCTTTATTTGAAGAAGTTTCAAAATTCAAGAAGTACATAAATAACAAGCTTATAATTTTACTGCCATAAGCCTTTTTTTAAATTGGGTTTTCAATATCACAGGTCTGTGTTCTTGGTAATGGTAAACAAAAAATGTGTAATACAATTTTTGACGAAGCCTCTAAGTAGTCATTAATCCAAAGTAGAATAAATATTTTGTGAAGACCCTGACTGATTTAAAATACGCCCTTTTTTACAACTCTCTTAAGAAATTCAAATGAAAAATTTTGCATAAATGAGAAACTTCATTAAACTTATTTTATTAACAGCAAATTGTTCAATGGGAATTTTCAAATATAAATGTTTTTTCGTACAAAATTCCCAAACTGATGAAGATATTTACTCAATAACCTTTTTATTATAAAATTGATTCTTTTTGCCAACACTATCAATTATTCAATTTTATTTAATTAAATATATGAATTTAGATGTGTTGCAATTTCATGGCAATCAAATTATAACATAAAGATATTTATATAGTATCATCATGAGCTTCTCTTTAATCGAATTAGAACATAAATTTATTTGTTAAGCAAATACCTTTTTTGGCATGACACACACGCACACATTCGTTAATATGTTTGAATTGTATTTAAATTGAAGTGAGTAAAACTTACCTAAAAAGAAATAGAAAGAAAACGTTTATATTAAAACAGAGCCAGTAATGAAATTAATTTTTATCAATATGTATAATTTTAGTTACAAATATGTACATTGATAAATAAGACATACTAGTTTTTATATCTTGAAGCTGTAGGAAATTATTTAGTACGATAAATGTTTTTTTTATATTTTAAAACTACAAGCGAATCACCAAACTGAATTATAAGGCCGCTGAAAGTCTAAAACAAAATACATATATACTTATAGATATGGTATATAAACGTAATATATAAAAAATTTTATTTAAAAATGCAGAAAATGTTCTTCAGAATTTGATTAAAGCTCTACAGTAGGTACAAATTATATTATTAAATATTTTTTACATACACGTAAAATACAGAAAGATCACATTATCCCGACTCCGAACTTCGAATATAGTAAATTCTCCAGTAAATAAAAAAAAATTGTATGAACTTTCTAAATAGTGAACAAAGTAGGTCTAAGTAGTAAACAATGTGAAAAATACCTGACCAAATTCAGAATTATATCTAAAGCTAAGCCGAAGTTATACCATATGGAAGCTGATACTTTACAAACTGTGCCACGTTTTATTTTTTATTTATTTTTTTTTTATATTTGTTAATTCACAGAAGTGCTGTGATGACGATATATCATTTGTGCCATTGGATTTGTCGTTAAACTGAAATCAAGCAACATGTTGTAATACCGTAATACCAGAATATTGGATATTTTCTATACAGAACTGATAATCGATAGATTTTATTATTGCATTTCTTAGCCTTCTGAACATTTTGTATATTCGCCATTATTAAAATTGTTTGCATTTGTTTTTTCCCCTGATTTGGTTTTGCTTTTTAAGCACTTCTTTTGATTTCATAAAATTCTCGGACATAACAGTCTAAAGACCTCTAAGATTTAAATAACACCACCAGAGTTGAAGACAACTGCAGAAACGTGTGTAGTCAAAACTTAAAGAATCTCCATATATGAAGAAAAATTCTTAAAAGTCAAATATAGCAATTTTAAAGTTAAAAAACGTTAAAAAGTCGGGAAATTTGCAAATAGTTGAAAATCGCTTAAGAAATAATAGAAAATAAAAATGTTGAAAAGGAAGTGATCAAAATGTTTAGAAAATACTCTATGAATCATTGGTTACATTTAAGCGCCTGAAAACTATTATTGGTTCATAAATTCCCAGCTTATGCTTAAAGGCTGGAACACAATGTGCGTGAGGCGAGAAGTATACTTCTCTCTGTTAAAAGTAAAATCCATTGCTTCAAATGTATGCCAGCACAATGTGAATCTGAGACTGACGCTGAGGCAAAACCTGAGGCGCAGTTCGAACATTTTAACTTTTTACAGCGCCTCACATTAACAGCGCTTCTTTAACATATTATATTCATTTGTACATAAAATTTTGATTAAGTACAATTGGCAACAATGAACGCACGCCTCATCATTGTGTTCGTACTTCAACCTCCGCCTCAGCCACAACTTCAGCTATTGCCTCAACTTCAGCTTCAGCTGCACATTGTGTTCCAGCCTATAATGAGGCGTGAGTTCATTGTTGCCAATTTCTTTGGAACCTTCTTTTATACTAACGATGGAAGCATTATTGCACATGAAGTATGTAAAGAATTTATTTCATATTTCTCATGTAATTATTTAAAAAATAACAATAAAAATTACATATTTCCCATATATTTTCATATCTTACAAAATAACTTTCATTTTTTTAAATTTGTTTAATTTTTTTGCGAAGATTTTATCCTTAATTTTCCTTTCATTTTTTTGTGTTATGAAAATTATTACAACAGAACGAAGGACGGTATGTTTGCATTGCAAGACTTCGGCCGAACACAAGATCTATTTCTTGTATGGCATGTTTGAAGTCGCTTTCTTCTTTAAAATATTTCTGCATTTCCGGTCTTGGGCGGGCCGCTAGGACTTACTCCCATGTGATATAAAGCGAAAACGTTATTGGATATATCACACAGAAAGGAGTAAATTTTTTAACCTCGCTGAAGGCCGGCAATGTACAGATGCTTTAGAAATAGAAGTCGTTCTTTAACATATTTTTTCTCTATAAAAAATTAATGAATTAAAAAAAGCGAAAGAAATATTTCTGAACTGGCAACCTTCGGCAGGGTGCAAGGTTTTTATCCCATGAGGCATGTAAACCTTTAGCTTAAATTTCTAAAGCATTTTTCGGTTTCGAAATTACTTTGTGTTTTTTTTTATTTTTACTTCATTGAAACTATTTAGGTTAGGTTAGGTTAGGTTGATTGGAGGGGTGTGATAGCCCATGTCATACGACATACACTTAAGCCGGTGAAGGCTTGTTGTGCGCTCCCTTTAATTATCAAACACGAACTGCCAGAGTTCTGCGGCAGGATTCGAACCTGCGACCTTCGCACTACGAGTCTAGTACACTACCTACTAGTCTACGAAGGTCAGTTTTGAAACTATTTAATTTATTAATTGAATTACTTTATTGAGTTTAAGGTCTGCCTTTTTAATAAACAATATATTTTTTAAGTTATAGGCATTTAATTTATAAATGCAAATACGGACACTAAAAAGAAAAATATTTTATTAATTTCTGTAACTTAATAAAATATTATAATTTATTATGTATGAAATTTAAAAATGTTTATTCATTTCCTCAATTGTCAATATTTTGTATTGAAAATATTTAAACTTTTTTCTTTTGTTTTTGTTTCAAATTTTATAAAATATTTTTTCCTGACGAAGACACCCACAGGGTGTTGAAATATTGAAAAATCAAAAACAAAAAAAATAAAAAAAAATATTGTTTATTAAAAATAAGACATTAAACTCAACAAAATATTTCAATTAATTTAAAATAAAAAAGGTCGAATAATTTCATCAATTTACTAATTAATTTATTACATTAGAAGGAAATTTTTAGATTATTAATTTAGTCCAATTCAGTATATTTAGCTTCTATTTACGATGTATTTTAATCAGTTAGCAATATGTAAGTATATTTTTGAAAACTATAGAGGAAATTTGTTTGGCAGTAGCTACAGTTTAAGTAGAAAAAGGAGTGAGCAGTTGGATCTTTGCAACTCGGCACAGATAATACATTTTTGTTTGTGTTTGTTTATCTGATATATATCACATCACCTAATTTTTGTTAATATAAAATAAGGTTATGAAAAACTCTTTTATTTAGTACTATGGCTTCTCTTGTTTACCAAACGGAGGATATATTTTACCCTGCGCTCACTCCATTCTTTTGTGGTCGCCATCCACCGATTATCTTGATTACAGTTTACAAATATACTACTCGACTACTTCATCTAACACCTACAAATTAAAATATTTTAAATAGATTTTCATGTTCAAAAGGAAATTTTAAGCAGATTTAAGCAATTTAACATAAAGTTGTCTTAATATTATACTCATTGAGAAAACAAAATTTCATATTTAAATTCAATTTACACATCAAAAATATTTTGTATCATGCATATCCCCCAGCCGTATGATTGATATGTTTTTCTTAATTAAATGTCTTTCATACGCAGTGGAACATAAAAAAGACATGAATCAGAAATATTTACAAATTACATTTATTTGAGAAAATATTTTATCTTTGAAAGACATTTTTGATAATTTGTTCAAATTAAATGGAAATATGAAAATAATTTTCTCATTGTCTTTGTTTATGTTTGAAAAATAGTTCTTTGAATTGAATCAATTCGAAAGAGAAACTTCTAAATTAAGTAACTTAAACGACATATAATTATAACTGGATTAATACAAAGCCACACTAAGTAAATGGGGAAAATTCATATTAATTTTTTTAATGACTTGTCTTGAACAGGGATCGAACCCAGGTTCTCGGTCATAAATTGCTTTGTAGTCAACGCGCTAGCTACTTCAGCCAACAGCCGAAATCTGTGTACATTCTCTCTCTGTGGTGGATATTAGAGGATGATTGAAAAGAAATATTCAGTTCTTTACCATTTCCAAGACAGAAAAATTAAACTAAAGTGAAATTGCAACAAATATATATCATGGCTAGACTTGAAATGACAACGTTATTACCGGATTTAATCCGAATTGTTTGCAGAAATCGCATCATATGATGTCTTTCAGATGGATCTTTTCACTTTAGGGAACTATCATTCTCTCTCTCTCCTTCTATCTCTCCGTCTTTATTTAAAAAAACGATTATTTAGTAGACTTAAGTTAAAATTTTAAATTTTATTTACTAGAAATAACCTTAGACTGTTATATTAAGTCTATGAGGACTAAAGGAAATAATTCTCTTAGTTACAATATAGTAGCAATGTACGAATAGTGTAGATTTTCTTCTCGTAAGACCCAATAACGCTTGTTGGCGCATGTACTCGCATGGGAGCCAATAATTCTGCCTCATTCGTAAATACGAGAGTTATAAGTATTTGAAAATCGGAAGCTTTTGATGTTCTGGGCATTAATGTCCGTTGGACAATTTTCAAAACTTAAAATAAATGTTTAAAGCAGTTAGAGTATCGCTATTAGAGATACTCGTTATTAATTTAAACGTATTATTTATATGACATTTATCTGATTTGAAATTTATTTTTATTACTTTCATGAATGGACCGGAGCTTTATGGCCGCTTTGGTCATCGTTTCTAAATTGGAATTGCCATTCAAAACAAGGCAACTGATTTACTGTTCTTCAACTAAATGTAATTTTGATTAATAAAAACATTAGAGGTAGATTGTTGATTCAGTTTGAATTTTGTTGTAGTGTTTATTTTGATATAAAAGTAGAAAGATTTGTTGTACCTAATATTAGGTTTTTTCGACTTTTGCTTTATTTGAAGAAGTTTCAAAATTCAAGAAGTACATAAATAACAAGCTTATAATTTTACTGCCATAAGCCTTTTTTTAAATTGGGTTTTCAATATCACAGGTCTGTGTTCTTGGTAATGGTAAACAAAAAATGTGTAATACAATTTTTGACGAAGCCTCTAAGTAGTCATTAATCCAAAGTAGAATAAATATTTTGTGAAGACCCTGACTGATTTAAAATACGCCCTTTTTTACAACTCTCTTAAGAAATTCAAATGAAAAATTTTGCATAAATGAGAAACTTCATTAAACTTATTTTATTAACAGCAAATTGTTCAATGGGAATTTTCAAATATAAATGTTTTTTCGTACAAAATTCCCAAACTGATGAAGATATTTACTCAATAACCTTTTTATTATAAAATTGATTCTTTTTGCCAACACTATCAATTATTCAATTTTATTTAATTAAATATATGAATTTAGATGTGTTGCAATTTCATGGCAATCAAATTATAACATAAAGATATTTATATAGTATCATCATGAGCTTCTCTTTAATCGAATTAGAACATAAATTTATTTGTTAAGCAAATACCTTTTTTGGCATGACACACACGCACACATTCGTTAATATGTTTGAATTGTATTTAAATTGAAGTGAGTAAAACTTACCTAAAAAGAAATAGAAAGAAAACGTTTATATTAAAACAGAGCCAGTAATGAAATTAATTTTTATCAATATGTATAATTTTAGTTACAAATATGTACATTGATAAATAAGACATACTAGTTTTTATATCTTGAAGCTGTAGGAAATTATTTAGTACGATAAATGTTTTTTTTATATTTTAAAACTACAAGCGAATCACCAAACTGAATTATAAGGCCGCTGAAAGTCTAAAACAAAATACATATATACTTATAGATATGGTATATAAACGTAATATATAAAAAATTTTATTTAAAAATGCAGAAAATGTTCTTCAGAATTTGATTAAAGCTCTACAGTAGGTACAAATTATATTATTAAATATTTTTTACATACACGTAAAATACAGAAAGATCACATTATCCCGACTCCGAACTTCGAATATAGTAAATTCTCCAGTAAATAAAAAAAATTGTATGAACTTTCTAAATAGTGAACAAAGTAGGTCTAAGTAGTAAACAATGTGAAAAATACCTGACCAAATTCAGAATTATATCTAAAGCTAAGCCGAAGTTATACCATATGGAAGCTGATACTTTACAAACTGTGCCACGTTTTATTTTTTATTTATTTTTTTTTTATATTTGTTAATTCACAGAAGTGCTGTGATGACGATATATCATTTGTGCCATTGGATTTGTCGTTAAACTGAAATCAAGCAACATGTTGTAATACCGTAATACCAGAATATTGGATATTTTCTATACAGAACTGATAATCGATAGATTTTATTATTGCATTTCTTAGCCTTCTGAACATTTTGTATATTCGCCATTATTAAAATTGTTTGCATTTGTTTTTTCCCCTGATTTGGTTTTGCTTTTTAAGCACTTCTTTTGATTTCATAAAATTCTCGGACATAACAGTCTAAAGACCTCTAAGATTTAAATAACACCACCAGAGTTGAAGACAACTGCAGAAACGTGTGTAGTCAAAACTTAAAGAATCTCCATATATGAAGAAAAATTCTTAAAAGTCAAATATAGCAATTTTAAAGTTAAAAAACGTTAAAAAGTCGGGAAATTTGCAAATAGTTGAAAATCGCTTAAGAAATAATAGAAAATAAAAATGTTGAAAAGGAAGTGATCAAAATGTTTAGAAAATACTCTATGAATCATTGGTTACATTTAAGCGCCTGAAAACTATTATTGGTTCATAAATTCCCAGCTTATGCTTAAAGGCTGGAACACAATGTGCGTGAGGCGAGAAGTATACTTCTCTCTGTTAAAAGTAAAATCCATTGCTTCAAATGTATGCCAGCACAATGTGAATCTGAGACTGACGCTGAGGCAAAACCTGAGGCGCAGTTCGAACATTTTAACTTTTTACAGCGCCTCACATTAACAGCGCTTCTTTAACATATTATATTCATTTGTACATAAAATTTTGATTAAGTACAATTGGCAACAATGAACGCACGCCTCATCATTGTGTTCGTACTTCAACCTCCGCCTCAGCCACAACTTCAGCTATTGCCTCAACTTCAGCTTCAGCTGCACATTGTGTTCCAGCCTATAATGAGGCGTGAGTTCATTGTTGCCAATTGTACTTAATAAAAATTTTATGTACAAATGTATTGAATTTGCATAAAAATAAAAATATTGTTTTGTGGAAAAATAAAAATATTCGGTAAAAAAATGTAAACGAATATAATATGTTAATGAAGCGCTGTTAATGTGAGGCGCTGTAAAAATTTAAAATGTTCGAACTTTGCGCCTCAGGCTTTGCCTCAGCGTCAGACTCAGATTCACATTGTGCTGGCATACATTTGAAGCAATGTATTTTACTTTTAACAGCGAGAAGTATACTTCTCGCCTCACGCCTCAGCTGCACATTGTGTTCCAGCCTTACTGTGTTCGTACTTCAACCTCCGCCTCAGCCTCACCTTCAGCCACAGCAGCACATTGTGTTCCGGCCTTAAGACTGAAGTTAAAATCAATTTATTTACTCTAAGTTCATGTCGCTTTAAGTTTTAATTTACTTTTATTTACATTTGCTACAAATCAATAGATACTCTATATTTCTATTTTAAACACAAATAAATTGTATTTTACACAAATTTTATTGGCATCAATTTAAAAATAAAAGTACCTTCTGCCTGCTAGAAATAGAAAGAGAACTAAAAATAAATATAAAAAAAATAATAGAAATGTTCTAAAACACACAGTTGTTCTTCGGAGGAGAAATAAACGAAAATGGGTTAAATATCTGACCAACAATAAATATTAAATGTTGCCAGTTTGCCACCTGGCCGCAAGTTGTGGTAAAAACTAAATGCATGAGAGCATACAAGCAATTCTAATGTATTTTCTCACATATTTATACGATTATTTAAAACACTATTTGCTAATGTTCTACAATTTCAGGGCATTTTTTTACTTTTCATTTAAGTAAGTGAAGAATTTATTACGACTTTCGTGTGTTGCCTTCAAGAAACAGGTAAACTTTCATACATTTTGCTCTAAAGGAGGTTATATTTTGTGTTGATTTTATGCTGTAAATTAATATTTATTTCAATTCATTTGTTTTAGTGGCCCACAAAAACTATTTACAAAAAATTGAAATAAACGCATATTTCCTGCTGTGAAACTAAAGTGAAAATATGTGAGCTTATTCTTGCTAAGAAGGAATAGGGTTAAAAACAAGGGAAGGTATGCCAACAAGAAGAGTATTACAATATTTGTGCATTTTTCTGCTAGTCACTTGACCAAACTTCAATTATATTTTAAAAAGTTAAACACGAGTAGTTTTGTTTGCATACAAATAAAAACATCAACAACAAAACATCAACTTTCTGAAGTAGGGAATCTGAATTATGGCGTGTTCTTTTCTAAAATTATATGCTTTACAAATGGGGATCAGGTTTAAAATGTTACCCATACACCTGCAGGATGTTGCCTTCTTAACGGTACGCTCCAAATCATGATCACAACTATAGATTGAGACAGTAGAGCACTTTCTCTGTAATTGCCCAACTCTTGCATAGTTGAGAAGGCGATTTTTTTCGGATGGCTACATACTAGACATTACTTAGCCAAGGGTTATTGACAGGAGGCAATTGAGGAATTACTTTCATGGCACAGAGTTCCTATAGCATATCCATTTGTGGAGGCACACCATGGGCCGTTTTTGTCATGAGCATCATTCTTCTCGCGTCGATCTAAGCTAGCCAGCCTAACCCTAATATTTTCTTTCTCTTTAAAAGTAATTTTCGTTTATTTCCAAGGAGTCCTTCCTGGCATTTCAGACCCTAAACAAATAAATATTCACACTAAATTTTAGTTAAAATCGTTCAACAATTTTATGTTTACTTTTTGGCTTAACATTACAATTTATTTCGTTGCTATTTAGCCTGGTTAATATTCCTGTTGCTTGTATGAATCCCTTCTACTCTTGCTTTTGCTGCTCTTACTATCGCCGACATACAAGAATATATTGCAGCTGTTGTTAAGCATTAAGTTGGCAACATTCACACGTTTTATTTGGCTGGTTGGTGGGTAATAAATTTTAATGTACCAATGAAATCCTGAGACAAATATAAAAATTATTAAAACAAAGTTTAAGTAAAATGCCAACGTAACAACTAAACTGGCAACAACCTACTCAACTGCGTGGGTGGTGATTTTCTTTCCTTTAATTTTGGTTCATCAATTTTGCTGCACTGTTGGTCATGAGCACAGCCAACAGAAAATGTTGCAAAATTCCAAGTCTAAGGAGAACCTTTAATTTATTGTTATTATATAAATTTTATGCATGATGTTGTTTATAGATTTAATTAAATTTTATGACTTTCTGCAAATTTGTTATTGTAGAACAATATATTCTTGATTTTATTAAAGGAATTTTCACAGGGTCAATTTAATCAATTGAAGAGATTAGTTTTCAAAGGAAAAAACGAGTTGCAATTAAATAAAAGTTACAGTCGAGTTCGATTATGCGAAAATTTAAATTAAAGGAGTTATCTTTCGCGTATGCAAGATTTTCAATTAAGGGCACTTCGGTTGAGTGGCAATGCAATACAAACTTGGTTCGTAACTTAAAAACACGAGTGATAGAGAATAGAAATTCTCGTATTCTTCTTTCACTGAACGTTAGTTTAACTAATAATGATATTTGAAGAAAATTTTTTTAAGTCGTTAAGACTCGGGTGATGATGGGGTGTGAAGAGGGGACAAGTTTCCCTCAACTAATAGTAAAATTAATTTTACTGCCATTTTGAACCATCATTCTCTAACGTAGTCTGGTGAGATGTGAACTCATTTGGTATTATCAATACGGTTGAAGTAAAATTACACTAGATAACAAATAATGTTTTTTTAACGCCTTCAGCACTTTAAAAAACGTTTAAAGTTAAAAAATATAAAATATGATGCATGATAAAAATATAACAGATGTACGGATATTTTATACACATATTTTTGTTTTATAAATTGACATTTTATTAATTCATTCATTATTCATTATAATTCATTAGTATAACCAACTCTATCGAGTCACTGGAGGTATTGACGCTACGTCAAGTGATTTTCACTGTTTCATTGCAACTACAAAAGAATGTGATCTAGTGAAAACAGGAAACTTATTTACAAAAACAAATATTTTTCTATGAACAACGCACACTTCATTAAGAGGAAATCAGTGTACCAGTCAATTACACTACACATTACAAGGACAATTCCATCTATAGTCGGACAGCTCTTATGCGGAATAAACTCCAAGCGGAGCTCTTTACTTTCACTCCCAACAAAGAGAGGTTTAAGGTGAATATCCAAAAACACTACTTCTTCTACCCTTCCCTCAAAAACCTATTTTCCTAGTACCAGTGCAATACATTGCATGAGTATTGATCTAAAGAATATATAAAAAATTGTTCACTTAACCTACATTTCGTTAAGGCCAATTTCCTTGTTACAGAAGTGAAATACTTTTGAATTAAATAAAAATAATGGTTGAGAAAATTTAATACCAATTAAACGATTTATTTAAATTAAAAGTAAAGTGCCGGTCTAGATTACATAATTACAAGATCATTAATAAAATTAAAATAAACTAAAACTTAATATTGAAGAAGAAAACTTTAAACTGTTTTTTAACTTAAATTACTACTTACTAGACAATATTCCTTTTCATAACGAAATGACCTGCCACTAAGTCTTAATAAATGAACTTTTTCTTAGTAAATAAAATTCAATGTCTGTGTAAAATAACAGAATTACAAAAAGCCAGTTGTTGTTAAAATGAAAACAACTTTTGTCAGTTTTTTGTTTTTCTAGTTCAACTGAAAAACTTTTGTCATGATACATTTTATAAACTGTAATTTTTTTATTATTATTTTTTGTGAAACTTACACTCTCCAACGTTCATTAAAATAAACAACAAAAGGATGTGCCGCAAACGGACTTAAATAATTTCATAGACAGGAATATAATGGAGTCACTTGGCATATCATAAGATCATGATTACGATTACTGAAGGAGAACTTCTAAGATTAAGAAATCTCTTACACCCCAATTGAATTGTTATACACAGT
Organism: Germaria angustata; assembly: GCA_963681545.1. Lineage (NCBI taxonomy): Eukaryota > Metazoa > Arthropoda > Insecta > Diptera > Tachinidae > Germaria > Germaria angustata. Next base: position 57,206,804 of record OY813001.1, on the reverse strand, counting down.
TATGATGAACACAATAACATGTTTGATAGAATCATGAAGGCAAAAAATGTATGATAGTTTGCACTCATCATTGTATTGACCACGGTTTTTCCTTTGCGTGTAGGAGAAAATAAAAGCTCAAATAAAAAGAAGTTGCGATATAAAAACGATTATTTGCTCTCAGTGGTAATTCAAGTGAAATTACAATTTAAAAATTTTATTTCCATTATTAAACTCTAACAGCACTAACTCCTAATATGACTAGAAGAAAAACATTAAAAAATGTTATTCTCCATGAGATTTGAGCTCACAAATATGTTCATTGCTCACTACAACGATTTATAAGCTTTTAATTACCAAAATAACAAACTGGTCAAAAAGCAAAATATTCCCATTATGAAGACAATCCTAATCTTATATCACCATTTTTAAAATTAAATAAAAATTTTAGATTTTCGATTATTTTTTTATAAATTACTTTTCCAAAGAAGATTTTCAGTTATTTAGTAAAATTTTTGTTTTTATAAAGTCAAGCCCCCATAACCGATCTATCCAATGGGTGGGTATATTAATAAATAATAAATATATGCCGATTTATTTTCTAAACAGGAGTGTAACATTTTTTAGATCAAATCATTCTGAAAGTCTGTTATGGCTACAATTTTAGAAATTTTACTCCTTTGTAGGGTTGCGGACTCTTTCGTAAAAGAATTTGTGATTATAAAGAACATACAGTTCTCTTTTTGAAGGGGTAAAAAATACCACAGTTTTTTTTTTTAGCAAGGAAAGGGCCAATAGATGTGGGTATTAGAGCGACAACTTAAGGGCGAAAATTTTAATATTACCAAAATACTAGCATAAAACCGGCTTTATTTTAGGGCTCTAAAACTTGGAAAATTAACGGGCGTCAAATTCAGCGAACTCCACGTATTCATCAATAAATGCCTGCGACGAATATACGGTATATATTGGCCTTCCACGCTATCAAATGTGGACTTGCTAAGAATCTGTGGCAGTAAACTCATAAAAAATCGAAATAAATCAACGGAAGTGACGCTTCGCACACCCAAAAAAAAAAAACATAGCGAGAATGGCGTTTGAGTGGAACCCGCAGGATTCGCGACGTCTAGGTAGACCTAATAGTACATGGTTAAGATCTGTTCACGCAGAATGCAAGCATAAAGGAGCATTGCAGCAAATTAAACAACTGGCTCAATACAGACAGCAGTAACCTATGTTCACTTCCGCCCTATGCTCCGGCTGGGAGCTGCAATTTACGACTTATGTACATACAAACATATAATAGTACGAGTATTTTGCTCTTAAATATATAATGTGTGCATATACATTAAAATTACGAAAGGAATAAAAAAACATAGTTCATTATAAAAAAAAGGGACTTGAAATCATAATAGATGGTAGAGGTGTTCATACTAATACCAAATTTTTATTATAGTACTTATTTGAGAACTTTTTTCTAAGAAAAATTTGGTATTTTAATGTTTATACTGATTATTAATTTAAATATTGACGAAATTATTTCATACCGCAAGTTCGGTATTTATTAGCAGTTTTCAAAAAATCTATGCCAATTTACACATAGACACACAGACGATTCGACTACAGTCAAAATATTGTGTACGTAAAATTAACTGATTTTGTAATTTAAATAAAATTAAAATTCACTTGCAGACAGTCTACTCATCTTTCATTTAAATTCAACGAAAAGTTCATTTAATTGTTGGTACTAAAAATTAACTAAATTAACACCGTAAAAATATATTTTTTTTCCAATTTATTTCATTTCAACTTACAAATAATCACCGCCAAATTCAGCCCAAAACTTGTAACATTAAAACGGACAATATTAAATGCAATCGTAAATTCTTATGAATGTGAACTTAGTTTTTTTTAATAAACACTGGAATCAATTGGATATAGGATTATTTAAAATTTTAATGTTTATGCATTTAAAAATTACTGTTCGTTACTGTAATAATATTATGAGTGTAGAATACTGACCCACAGTGCAAACGATATGATAAACATAACTTTGTCTCTATGCTGAAGTTGATCAGGATAATTTAGTTCATTTTTATAGTTTTACTAATCATGTTGCCTTAAAGTTTTCAACATTTAACAAATTGAAGTTTATTTCTTTTATGTGTGGTGTTTTTTTTTTCATCATAAACACATCCCATACATTCATGCTCTTGCATACAAGGATACTCTCATAGATACGCTTTAAAGTGTTAGTGTGTCAACACAAATATGTATAATATTCATGACTTTGAAAGCCGTATATATTGTTTTTCATACAATCATAGACATTCCTGTACATTCCACACACATCTGCATACACAAACTCTCATACATGGGTTTAAGTTGGAACACATACACACATTTCTCTATGACTCTTTTTTGAAATAATCTCCCAGGTATGCAAACGTTTTTTTTATTCCCATTTTATTTTTATGATCATAAAATGCAAATGAAACGTGGCTTTTAAACAGGTGCAAAATACTTGACTTTTTTCTTGTTCACATGTATGTTGTTGTTGTAAGGTAGTCAGCTTATTGATATGTATGCACACACACACACTTACATGTATTCACACATTCACGCGAATGAATTTTGTAGAGTTTCTGACTTTCTAGGAGGCATTTCAGCGTGGAAATATATCTACTGCATGAATATGTCGCCCTTGCGGGTTCGTGTGTGTGTGCGTGTGTGTTAAGGTGTGCATATTTGAGAAAACGATAAAACTTCAGAATGACTGTGAGTATGTGGATGAGTGTGTTATTATCATAAAAGGTCACAAACACATAGACTTGTGCTGTAATAAAAATTCATACACAGATGGTGTTGGTTATTCAAATATGCTTTATTGCTTTCTATGAATACACACATACACACAGCCACATAAAAATAATTTAATTTATTTATATGCACACATGCATATAGCACTATATGTGTGTTAATATAAAAGTGTAGGGGAGGAGGGGTATATTTTATTCCTACAAATAAATATTTCCGTTAATGACTGAAAGTAAAGAAAAATATGCAGATTTTTATGACTTCAAATCTTTTTGATGACTATATGTATTTATTGATGTGAAAAGGGCTTTTTGAAACGATATCATGAGTATAAGCGACCTTTTTCAATTGAAAAAGTACACTCGAAAGGGTTTTACATTTGGTGATTGAAAGGTTTTCTATAAAATAAAAAAAATAAATACAGATATAGTTATTTAAATTTAATATATAATTTTTAGCTTTTTATATACGAGTATGTTGCTAAGAAACATTATAAATAAATTCGGTTATTTGTATTTCGCTATAGTTTTTTTTTATGAAAACAAAGAAATTAAAAAAAATATATAGTTTATTGAAAATAAAAAATGTCGAATGTTTCCCAAGACAATATAAATGATTAAATTCAAGCTGGTACGTATTGTGCGATATTAGAATGGATATTACTGAAAATTAATTTAATGTGTTCAGGTAAAATAATACAATGTGGATTTCATAAATAATCTGGATTTAATGATCTAAGATTTGACTTGTCTGATGAAAATGTGGATATCCTTTCTTTCTAATGTCCACAAAAAGATTCAAATGTATAAGATAAATATTAATTTTTTATATCTATGAAGGCACAGGAAATGAGGCAAAAAATTGTGTATCTGCGTTTAGAATGGAATGTCCTGAGCGGCTAGATTGATTGTGCTTCTAATTAAATATTGGTTTGGTCAGCAAAATCTCAAATCAAAATTTGTTAGGACCTACGATGACGAGCCATACATATGTATGTATTTGTTGTTATGGGTGGATTCTTGCACCATATAATGCGACAACTCATCAGAAGAACTTTTAAAATTTTATAAAATTTTTTGGCTTTCCGATTCTAAACCTCTTCTCAAGAGCCTGAAATCGTAAAGGCTTTTATTTAAGATACAATTACAAATAGTATGAATTGATGTATGTTTGTATGTACATAATCAAAATCAAATTTTTAAATTAAAATCTGTATTTGATTAGAAAAAATTAAAATCAATGACATAAATGATAGAATCAATTAAAAAAAAAACTTAAAAAAATGTTTAATCTAGTTCATTGACATTTGGAAAAATAATTAAAGGAAAAAAACAACAGAAAAGAAACTAAAAGCAAAGAGAAAATCCGCAATTTTTACGAATGGATTAATTTTTTTTTAGAGATAAAAAATAATAATTAAAGCAAATATTAGTAATTTTTATTAAACATAGTCAGCTAATTTTTCCACAAGTAAAATTTCAGAACATTTTCTTTTGATTTTATTGAAAAATGGAGATAGACCAGTTTTTAATTGATTTTTCGTTTATTTTATATTTAGTTTTCAGCTCTTTTTACTCACTTAATATTTTGAGTGTAAAAACAAAAATTTTTTTGGTGAAACAGAAATTACGATTATAAAAATTTTAGTTTTGTTAAAATAGTTAACAGTTGAACTTTTTTTTAAAAAAATTTTCTCTAAAAGGAACTTAAAATTAACACCAAAAGTAAAAGTAAAAGTAAAATCTAAGATTTTTGTTTAAATTCAGTTGTCTACAGATACGTTGTCTACAGATAGTCAAAGGATCAAATAAAAGTTCAGACAACCAAGAATTTAATATGTTTGATTGAAATTCTTAATAATTTGTAAGACGCTTTGCGTTCCTTGAAGGTGTTTCTGCGGTAAAAGTAATCGGTGCTCGGGATTCTGTTACTCAACATTTATTTTTGTGGACTACTGGGATAAAAAATAAACACAATTATTTCAATATTTTTCTTGATAGATTGACCTGTATTAACCATTTACCAATTGAATATAAAACAGAAATTCATAAGGACGATTTGTGGGCTTTGAAAGAAGCTCCTTTGCCCTTAGGATGTGGATTCTGGCAATTACAACGTGTATTTACATTCAGTTAAATAATGGCTGTGAAGACGTGCATATAATTTCAATTCCCTCATTTCATAAGAATTCTGATGTCAGCTATAAGAAATAAAGGCTTTCATTCACGAAATATCTGGCCGACAATTAACATCAATACAACCATATAGAGGAAGAATTTTTCAGGCGAGCTCGTCTACTTCCCTTATGGGACATGCCTACTTGCGTAACACAAATTGGTCCTCGGTGAAGTCATTATTTAAAAAAACACGCATTTTGAGTGCTAACGAGGATTAGGAAGATTTTTCCGGCTCGATTAAGGATGAAGGAATTATATAATCTAACAGGAATTACCATCGCTTGTTTGCTGGTTTTCTATCTGGTTAGTTTCTGCTGAACTATTGTTTGTGGGGGCATAACAGATATCCTTTACTTTATTAAAGGATGAAGAAGATCTACAGGAATAGCAAGCGAGTGGTATTAGTAGTTTTTTTACGCATAGTTCTTTCATTATTTTGCAGATTAAAATCAGCATTTGCTATTAATATCCATTGAACAATTCTTATGAGGGAGATTTTGATCAAGAGGCAGAACTGATCACAGTCTTAAAAGAATATCTGAATGGGGGTATGCGAATGCCACTTCATCTGTAATTATGCAAGAAGATCCAACGGACTGAACGCACTTTTAATTTCGCTAAAGAAGCATTAAGTTGTTTATTTTTTTAGACGATGTGTTCCTCATCTCCTCACATATAGGCCACCATTTTAATTTCTATTTTGAAGTACCTCGACCGTATTCAGGAAGGTGTGAAGAAATTTTCCGACGACAATGGCATAATTAAATCTATTGACTTAATGAAACATCGGCGAAGCGTTGGATTGTGTATCGCTACTTATTCGTTGCAATAATAGAAATCAGAAAAAACTTACTTAATTTCTAAACGAACACCCAATTTCAGTTGACGTGACAGCGAATCGCACTTCGCATTACAGAGAAAATGAATTCCGATTTCTAACAAGTCGCAACTTCCTAAAGAGGTAGAAACGAGCAATATCCTCCTGTCCATAGCCTACATTCTTAGTTCCAACACAATGCATTGCACAAGTATAGGCGGTCAACTCCTAGTACTTTTGCAGTTTAAAAAAAAATTAGTGTTCAGATGCGAGGCTTTTACAATCTTTGTACCAACTGGCTTTCGGAATATTACATCTTGAGTTAATTAAGGATATGTGCTATAAAAGATCCTTTGAAGTCAAAAACAAGATAATGAGAAAAATATATTTTTATTGCAAATAAAAATACTAACTTTTCAATAAATTTCGAAGACTATGAAAGTGCGTTTTCCTTGCCATAATTTATTTAAAAACCTGTGCAGCTCGTAACGATTCAGTCAGATAATTAGTTCGTATTAATATTTAATAAAATTGCTTTTACATTGATCACCCAAAAATTCTTGATCATTTTATAAAGTTTTTATTTTTGTGTTATTCTCGTTATTATTATTTTTGTGTTATTTTGTTGTTGCTTATTTTTCACACTTAAAATGTTGGCGAACAATTGTTGATGCTTCTGATGCTTCCCATGCAGCAAGAACATCAACAATAACAAAAGCTTTGCAAAACAAACAAAAAGGAAATTTAAAAAAACAAAGTACAAAAGAAAAATTTATTAAATGAGAAAGAAATCTATTAAATGAAACATTTTTGCATAACCAGCGACAAAAATTAAACTTTAGGGTGATTTTTTTGAAGATTGCGCTAAAAAATCCTTAGAAAGTCATAAAAACTCATTGGAAATGAAAATATAATTAATGCAACTGATAAATTCGGACTACCGCAAAAGAAATACGCCTCGAATTACTACCTTGTTATCAGTAACAAAGTAAAGACAACTTCGTTAACCAGTTTACCAATGGATTTCGAGAGATATTTTTATTATATGTATGTTTAAATTTTAATTGATAAATTTTCAATTAAAAAAGTATTTTTAATGTTTAATAAAATAAATAAAATTCCATCAATTTCAAATGCAAATATAAATTACTGCAGGTAATTTAATGACTTTAGAACTTTGTAATTTTTTCCGCTTTTTTTGTTTTACTTGAATTATTTACTTCTTTTTCCTTGACAGAATTTTTTTTCTTACTTTTAGTTTTTATTTTTACTAGAACTATTTTTCAAGTTATTGTTGTAGTTATAGAACATCTGTTGTAAGTTTTCTATTTTGTTTTTATTTGTTTTAGTTTGCCAGCAACAAACGTTGAATTTTAGTTTATTGCTGTTAATGCAGGCAGCTGCATGTTTTTCAGCTTTTTTGTGAATTTTCAAAAACATTGAATTAAAAAAAAAAAAATAAGAAAGTTTTACTTGTTGTTTGCTGAAAAATACTAATAGAACAAAATTAAATTTTATAGTTTTCTCTTTTGGCTTCTTTGCAATTGGGAAAGCAGTTGAACAAAATTTTCATTCATTTTTCTATATTCATAGTTGTTGCGTGTCAAGTTTTTTTTTTTTTTTTAATTTGTGCAGCATATTTTTAATATTCTGAGCTACACGAAAATACTGCAGATAAGTATACAAATTTTTTTGTTGACTTAGTTAAGAAATCTTATAAAAATATATTTTTCTAAATAAAACTTAAATAATAATGTAATAAATTGAAAAATATACTTGAATCAGTTCGAAAATATTTTTGCTCTTTGAATGTAACAAAATTGTGCTTAAAGTTTTTAAAATATTATTTTTTGGTATAACTTCGCTTTAGTTTCAGATGGAATTCAGATTTCTTTTGTTACATATGGGAAGTATATGGATGAACACTTTTTTCCAAACTAAACAATTTTCATTTGGTATTATATGAACGATATGATTACCTTAAAAAAAAGTAAAATATAACGAAATATAATAAAAGAAACTGAAGTAAAATTTAGTAAATTATAAGGCATAATATTAATATATAACTATATAAAAAAATCCAAATATATAAAAGTAGTGAAAAAAATGTGAGTCGTTTTCAAGCAACATTTTCATTGCTTCCAAAAGCCCACTGTTTCAACTTTCAAGAAAATAAAATTGCAAATATTTTGATAAATAATATGAATTATTTCTAAAAATCAATTAAATTTAATTTTAATATATTTTTTTATAGAAAAGCAAGTAACTATTTATTTAAACCTATATGAATACAATATTTTTCTTCCATCAAAAAGTGATAAAATTAGCTTCACTTCAGAAACTATTACATATGATAAATTTTTACACCTTCAAGAAGTGAACATTATTTCAAGTGGTAAAAAACCAATACTCATTAAATGTAAAATAATTCTCTGTGCGAAAGAAACATAGGAAGTTCTTTATTTTTGGAAGATAGCTTCAGAGCCGCTGAATAGGAAATAAAAAAGGAGGACATTCCGCAATGACAACCCTACGTTAATATCATTAGAAATGATTGAAGTTCGCACTACTGCCTGATATCAATATTTTCGTGGCTTTTTTTTTTGAGAACCTGAAAATTTGTTCTTTACTGGGAAGTAATATAAAATAAAATACGTTAGAAGAAAAAGCCAAACAAAATAATATAGGAAATAAAGTGAAAGAAAGCAAAATTAAATTAAAAATAAAGTAAACGGGAATAAAGTAAAAAAATATTAAAAAATATATAAATAATTAAATGAAATCAAATAAAAAGTTACATAAAAAATAAAATAATGTGATATCAAAAATAAATAAAATATGATAAAATAAACTGATAATTAAAAATTACTGATGTTTTAAAAAGTAACTTATTTCAGCAAATCATACAATTACAGGGGGTATTGAACCAAGCGTCGTTAATTTACATTCCGGAAAATTTTAAAAACTAACATTTTTTCCGGTGGAAGAATTTTGGCGTTAATTTTTTTATTTAAAATTTCAAAATTAATAATTGCTCATACCTTGAAAAAGTTTTGATGCCAGAAAATCGTCAAATTACATTGATTTATTGAGCTGAAAATTTTAAAAACTCAAAATGGGGTAAAATGGTTACTCATGACACCAAAAATTCTTTGACATAAACTTTTTGACTACTACAGAAGGAAAAAGCAGCATGTAAGTAGAATTTTACTAAATTATTTAAAATTATAAGCTTGTCAATCAACTAACAATACTTTCTTCTTATGTACTATACATTTCTTAAAATAATGTTCCATATATTTTTTGTTTATAGATATTTCTATTCAAAAGAGAAAATAGCATACAGAACACAATTCAGGTTCCTAAATATTGCAGACGACAACTGCTCTATTGTACGCGAATGCTTGTGCCATTCAGCAAATTCTTTAACATTTCCAACTATTTCCATAAGTTTTGATGTGATTTAAATTACAGACGCTTTTGTTTTACGCTCTTATTAACAAATACTCTTAAAAAGAAATGCAAATAAGCAAAAAAAAAAAACAAATTGCTTCCTTTTTTCTGTTAAATGTCACTCACTTTTTAAGTCAGTCATTTACAGACAGAAGGAAAAATCCAGAGACTAAAATTTAAATCTTTTTTATGAACAAGGTTTCAGAAGAAAACTAAAGTTTTTAATTTAATGAGTTTGACAAATTTTAACACAGATTGTTACTAATTACTTTGAAAGCCATGACCAGGCTGCTATGAAGAAAAAAAATTGCGCAGTGCCTTTAAAGTTAGAGGAAAAAAATTAAGGAAATGAAATATCAAAAATATCAAAAGAACTCAAAACACGAACCAATTGTAAAAAACAAAACTATTTACGTATGTATGCATACATATGTATGTACGTTATGTACATACTTATATATGTATTTGCTTTAAAAATATTGGAAGTGATTTGTTAAGTTTACGAGCGTATACTTAATATTAATTAAATGATTTCTATTTATTACGTATACGCCGTGGTGGTTATTTAAGGCATTTACAATGCTGCACATTAGATTGTAAATTAATGTGTAGCATTGCAAATGGTAATTATCATATGATAATTATCATATGAGCTGTGTGTGCTCTTCTAGATCAAAAAATTTTCTTATGAACTTAAGTCTTTAATCACATCTGTGGCTGACTATGTCACGTGGTGTCCAAGAAATGTATACAATTATTTATATAAATTACAATTATTTATATAAATTTAAAACCCAAAAAAGGAGGGTATCATGTATAATGTATGTACATAAAAATACAAATTCATTTAACCGAAAACTTAGGTTTTTGATAATAAAAGTATTATTTCTAATACAAGCTTCATATCTAGCGGGCGTACTGTTCCAAAGGGCAATGCAGACATTCTTTGATATATTGCACCAATATAGTGCTAAAATTAATATACAATTTAGTGACCTGGACAATTAAATTAAATGTATAATTACTATTTATTAGAGCTCTATGATCTCTATGTCATTATCATGATGAGAGTTACTTAAACAACGTGTTTTTCTCTGCACACATATATTTTTTAAACGTACCGATCCATACACATATCAATTTAGTGCCCAAAAAATCGAGACACAAGCCATATTTCCGCCTCAAAGATTTATTGTTCTTTGGTTTTGGATGTTTTGCAATTGAAGCAAACAGAAAAAAATTTTATATGTCTATACGGAGAACATTTTTAGCAAAACTCAGCGGATTTCCTAATTACTCACGGGTATGGCATATAAAATTTAAATTTTTAATTTACCTTTAGTTTTTTTTTCCTTTTTGTATAATATAGACTTTCAAATTTAATTTCTTTGCTCACCTACTAATTATTCTCCATGTCACACAACCCACTAAGTTTTGTAATAATGTTATCAGCCATCTTCGCGAAGTCAACTGACCGCTTCGGATTTTTTCATGTAGGGTGCCATTAAGGAATCATGGTATGTAAATAATTCAGAAACAATACAAATCCTTACAGCTAATATAGTGCGACCCATTCGTCAGACACCGTCAACAAAGTCTTAGAAATTGGTATGAAAAGATAAGCTACTACGAAACCAGCCACGGCGGTCACATGAATAAAATGGTATTTCATAAATAATGAGAATATTTTTTACTTCTAATAAATACATAATACCCCAAATATTTTATAATGGACTACCACAAGTGAAATCCATACTTCTGGAACTAGAAAAATAGGTTATTGTAAGGGGGAGAGAGGAAATCGGTGGACGTTCTATTTCAACCTCTACAAGCTGTGGCAGAAAGGGGACCTTGGCAAACAGCGTGTTCTATAAAAGAATTGTACGGCTAAAGAACGAATTATCTATATAATGGGCCCTGCGATTAGCTGGCACATCGGTAACACACTGCAAAGATGCTAAAATTATCCAATAAAGTTGTCTACACTTTTGTCACCGATGAGCTTCTTCGCCTGTCCTGTACACTATCGAGTTACTTCAAGACAGAATTTGAAATACCGCCGCAAATAAAAGAGTTGAATTTGATTTTGGGACGTATGTAGATGATATAAATAGTCTGCAGATCAGATGGAGTGAAGGATCTCTTACACTGTTCTAAAAAGAAACATAAGGCACGGGAATGCATATTTAGCGACATGATATATATGCTCAGTCCATATGATCTTCATGACAGGATTATAAAGAGCTTGCGATTAATCAATATTTATGTTGCACACAATAACAGATAGAGCGTCATTACCGGTCACACGTGCATGCGTAGGTATACAACACAAACACTTAAGTCAACTCTATGCGCATAACCCCATTAAAAAATTGTTACGAGATCGTAATAAAGTGTAGTAATTGGGTTTTGACTAATGGGTCGAAATTTTCGACACACTTGTCCTATTGTTGCATGAATATGGGTGGTAAAGTCTGCCGTCATCCACAAACGACATGTTTGAGAAAGAAGGTCATTAAGAATAATAAGAAAAAGAGTAGGAGAGGGAAAAGAAACTTATAGTATCCCGGAATTTATCTTGGGCTCATCTGATAAGGAGGCTCGCTATAAACCAAGAGAACTCAACAGCAAAAGGCAGTACGTTTTGATAAAAGTGCGCCATTCCACACTCTATCAAATGCTTTGTAAATATCTAGAGCCACCACCTAACTTTCACCAAAATGGTGAATGGAATGAAACCCGAGAGGGGTGCTAAATATCTGGAAACTAACCAATATGGTATATTTAACTGATAAGTTTAGGTAATGGAAGGGATAGCGTCGAAAAACACCAATGCTAGAATTACATTTAGTTCAGTTAATTCAAATTTAGTGTGTACAGAAAACGCTACTAACTTTCGGTTGTTTAAGACCCATTTGAAATTCACCTTCACTCTTTTAGCTCACCAAGTTAATAACCTTTAACACAAATATTAAATCCACGCTGCTCTACGGTTGCAAGACATGGAACACTGTACCTCAAGATATACAGAAGGTCCAGTTGTTTGTGAAGCAATGACTTCTGGCCTAGAGTGGTGTCCTACAACAGGCTTTGGGAACAATCTAGCCAAGAACTCATGGCCACAGAAATAAAAAGGCGTAAATCGATGTAGAAGTGGCCGGAATGGTTAAAACCTGGGGCGAAGTGAGAGCGTTGTCACAGAGCAGGAATATGTTCAACCAATTTATGGAGGCCCTATGCTCTTTATAGGATCGATGGGAACAAATACATATATAAAAATATATATAAGTATATACGTTTCTATTTATCATTATAGATAAAGTGTGCTAATCTAATGTTCAACACTGTATTTATTTTTAGTTTTGGCAAATACGAACAATATGAATTATTATTTTAATGAAACGTTAAATTTCCAAGCCTTGAAAAAGCAGCTGACACAAACTTATTTTATGTACGAGTATAACCAAAGGCAAATAAATTGCCAGTTATATTGCCATTCACATAATATTTCTAAGTGCACTAAAATAAACTTTTTAATGGCTCTTCTGTTGAAGCACCACTACCTTCTTTTCTATTGCCATAAATTTTGCACATTTTTCTTGTGCACTTTTAAGAAACAAATGTTGCACCTCAAATGACATGTTCATTTCTTTCTTGCCATTTTCTTACTTTTCTTCTTCTACTTTTCTTTGCTGAGTTCATTTCCGGTTTGACTGTAACTGTAGCAACGTATTCAAGAATGTGTTGGAATTCTTTTCATTCTATCAAATAAAATATACAGAAATGTAGGTAGCAGAAGTTTAGTGACAAACTTTAAAGTAAAAGTTTGGCACATGAATTTATTTTGTTAAGAATCTTAAACAGAAACCTCTTCAGTTATCGCGAACTTTGTTGAAATAAAACTCATAAAAAATTATAAATATTTTATGAATTCATGTCGAATAAAACGGTGGATTTGGTGTTGAACAATTCAAGAGATTTACTTGATATATTCATTAGTTATTTAATAAATGTTCGATAAAAGAGGTAAGACAGTAGGAGTACTTTTAGAAAAAATGCTAATTTTTTTAGTACCTAAAAGTTCATATTAGTACGCTGTATATATTATTAGGGATATTTCTACCTCTGGGGAATATGTTCCCTAGTCTCCCATACACATAAGAATTCAATGCTCGTAGTCACAAGGTTGATAGTCTGCGAAAGTTTTCGCTCGATCGTTTGTGTGTGTTGCAATGTTTTGCGTGAATTTTTTTTTTACAAACAAATGGCAGTAGATTCACAATTCTTTATAGAAAATTATCTTTAAAATAAGTGTAAAAAATGTTGTTGATAAAATATGAAACTCATCAATCAAAATCGATTAAGGGCAGACGAGTGACTCGTTAAAAATAGGTGCCAGTTGAAAAGAATATAGAAGTACTATGTTCAGAGCTGTAAGGGAATGATTATTATTATTATTATTAATTTTTTTTTTTTTGAGTGAAACTGCAATAAATTATAATTCTCGTATTTTAAATGCATTCATTGTGACAAAAAAAAGCGATTTGAACTAAAATATGTAAAATCTAAATACATTCATAATAAACTATTAAATCCTGAATGCATTCATTTTGTGATGAAAATTAGTTGAATGGAATGAATCAAGAAAGTTTTTAGCCATTAATTTTACACCAAAAAATGTTTAGCTTAAAATTTTAATTAATTAATTACACATCCAAAAGGCAAAAAATATTCGAAAATTAAACAAAATCTTTTTGCTTCTCATATAATATTTTCAGCGAACAAATGTATAAAAATTCAAGTGTTGTTTTGTCTTTGAAAGTATCTAGAATTTATATGAGAAACAAAACCAACTTTTAAAATTAAAAATTTGTTTTTGCCTTCAAAAATTTTCATGCATAATGAATTAATTCAAGCTTCAATTCAATCCATATTTTTTATCAAATGAGTGATTAATTTTTTTTTTTTTTTTTTTTTTTTTTGTAATTTTTCATCAACTCAGTGAAATTTTAATTGAGTTCATTTTATTCACCAAATCACTGCATTCAAGGACTGTTAATACATCATGGAGAATGCCTTAAAACTTTTACTATTCATAGAAAATACAAATCATTATTTTACAGGTCTGATTTACGCTCGCGCAATATTTTTATTAAAAAAACTTCTATTCAAAACTTTCAAGCGAAAGTATCCAATTAAAACATTTAATAAAAATACAACATCAATTGCTAGAATATCGTACAATTTGACCGGAATTAACAGATTCTTGCAACTACGAAATGTATTTTACAGCTCACACTATTGAAGGAAATGTGTCTATCAGGAAAACCAACTTTACAGCTCTGATGTTATGTGGAACTGAGCCACAGCATGGCTGTGTACATTTACTTAAACCAAATTGTTTGCAAGTGAATAAGCCCAAATCGGCGTCAAATAAACGGTAAGTATGGATATTTTTAAGTTTGACTCAAGAACGGATTTTGGCTGAAAAGCAAAAATGGTTTTTAATTGGATTTTTTTTCAATCCTGGATGTGGCTGGCTTAAGCACTTATTAATGCTTAAATTTTTACAGTTACACACTATGTTTAGATAGTCTTTGTAAAATATGACTACGATATTTAACACTTCCAGTTGCGCCCACATGAAATCCGTGCCAACTTTGCAAGTATAGTGTCACTAACTCACCACAATTGTTTCCAAAGAGTCCACAATTAATTTTGGGTCCTCTCTGAGTTATGTTGCTATATTCGTCGAGTATTACATATCACCCACGGCGGACAAAAGTCTTATTTATTACTTCGGAATCTAGAGGTAAGGATGATCCTCAAATCACATGATGACTGTCATTTAAACCCATGTCATAGAAACATGCTAATGCTAATTACAACTTCTGGAGCTGCTAAACAATGTCTCCAGATCTTTAGAATGAAATATTTTGAAGTAATATTTACTTAACCAACTTTTTAGCAAAATCTTTTCATTCATTTTAATTCTAAAATTATAAAACAAATACATCAAATATAAATTTAAAATGAAAATAAATCCTCCATGACAGGATATTTTAATGAAACCGAAAATATTTTTTCCTAACAAGGAAAACATGTTGAATATTCATATTTCAATTTGTATTCATACATATTTACCTTTTTAAGGTTTTCCACACACACGCACACACACACAAAATTAAAAAAAAAGTAAATAAAGGTAATATATACAAAAACAATGAATGATTATGTAATACAATACACATGTAGTTATTTACATACATATGCAAATAATATTTACATTTTTTACATTCATTACATTTCAACTCACATGTTGAATTTCAAGCCATAGAACCAAAAAAAAAATTCTTTTTGCAGGAATATTGTGCCTTAAGGCTAAAAAAATGCAAATATAAAAAAATATGTTTAAGAATTTGTAGGTAAATTTATCAGCATGAAATTTAAATATTTTTCTGGATCCAGCACAAAAATATGCTAAATGCTTGAGAAATATTTCTACAAAACGAAATTATATTTAATAAAAAATATATATACATTCTTCAGTTTTCCGTATTTCATTTAGAAGGAGAAGTTTAACTAACAACCTGTGCATTAAAAGAGTACAAGTATTGTGAATTTTAAGGTTGTTAAATCATTTTGAAGTTTAAACTTTCTATTTAAAGACGTTTGGGAAAGGGTAAATCATAGACGAGTACTTCTGTTGAACGGTTTTCAAGTATAGGATATAGTACATGAAAATGTTGAATAGATATATCAGACAGCCACTTTGTCCATGCGATTTCCAATAAAATTTGTGTGGACCAAACTCAAATTTAAAAAAGAAATATATATATATATATATATATATATATATATATATATATATATATATATATATATATATATATATATATATATATATATATATTATATCCATTTGTATGTCGACGTTGCAATAGGAGCACCCAAATCAGCAGTAGATTTTAGCCGAAATTATAGCATTCAGCCTCGTATAGTTATACAATAACTAACATATACAATATGAGAATTCAATCATATCCCAGATGAAGCAAACGTAATGTCACAAGTCTAATTGGCTGCCATTTTTGCCGATGGCGCGATGTGACACTGTGATATTTATGATGTCACGAAGCCACGGACCGATACACACTTCAAGATCGTGAAATCATTGTTGTTGCTCATTTGACAATTGTTCAGTCTGTTGTTTTAAAACAGCGTGAATTGCGTTTCGTTTTCCTCGTCGTCGTGTTCCACGTACTGGAACAAATAAGCGTTTGACTAAGCGCCTCGTAATGTATGTAGTGCCCCTAAAAGTGCCTGTTTGACGCCACATTCGCAGTGAAAAAGTAATTGTGTCTTATATTTTTGAAGACGCCGTATATAGTGAGCATTACAGGCAGATGCAAAACCAGTTTTTTTGCCGCAAATTGTTGCATTAGAATTCTATCATTGTTTGCTTTAACAGGCCGAAGCAACCGCTCACACAGCTTGGACAACGATGAAGATTTTGAAACACCAATTTCCAGGTCGAATGATCTCTCTTTTGGGAGAATTAAACTAGACGTCCAGATCACCAGACCGAACTGAACTAGACTTCTGCCTTTGTGACTTTTAAAATCTCGCGTTATCACAACTACGAATCTTTCAAGTCTTGAATGAATATATCGCTAATTTGTAGTCAGTTGTTTTGCGACAAACTGCCACAAATTGAGCGCAATTATGCATCAACTCGGGAGGTTACGATTTGAGCGATATAATTTTTTTAATTACTGTCATCAATTTTACACTTTCAAATAAACTATTTATGAAAACTTGCTGTCATTTTATGTACATTAAAATGACAGCCAGTAGGACATTAGTATTGCGCCGCTTTGTGCTCGTATAAAAATTACAAAATATATAATCATTTACTACAAATAGCTCAACAAACATGAGGATTGTATGCCATTTTCGTTCCCGGATGTAAGCAATATAAATGTTAAAGAGATCAGGGGGAATAAAGCCCACGCACTCGAAAGCTTCATTAGCGACATGAAAAATTTGATCGGTTCATTGGATATCACACACTGGGTTTTATTGCCAAGAAAATCAAGAACTTCTGATTCCTTAATATTAATATCACCCCATACCGTTTGATGAATACAAATTTTTATGTCCAAAATTGAAGAACTGGACTTGGCTGACATGTGGTTTCAATAAGACGGTGCCACATGCCACAAAGCAAGCGAAACAATTTCACAATTGAGAGACGAGTTCCCTGAAGAATTAGTTTCACGTTTGGGGCCGATCAATTGGCCACCTATATCGTGCGATTTAACGACTTTAGACTATTTTTGTAGGACTATGTTAAGGCTCTTGGAGCACTGGAAGCCAATATTAAAGAATTTATTAGCGAGATACCGGCCGATATGTTGGAGAGAGTATGTCAAAATTATACCCAGCGTATGAGTCATTTGAAGCGTAGCCGCGGTCAACATTTACATGAAATCATCTTTAAACATTGAATTATGTAGATCGTCCTATCGACTCAAATAAAAAATATTTCATACATTTCTCTAACTTTTGTTTTTTTTTTGTTTTCATCAAATCCAAAAGCTCTTAAAAACTCACACTTTACTAATAATTATAACACAATAAAAGTTTCCAGTCGTGGGAGGCTTATTCCTGCTAGTCTTATTATACTAAAAATTACGGAAAGAATCATGGCCAAACTTCAAATATTATTAAATCATGCAATCAGTTTGTGTTACTTGCTACTTTATGTATTATTCAAAAGATTTTTATTTTAGTACTTAAAAAAAATTGAGAAAACCTTCTACAATGTGTTAGTAATTTAAACAATACGGCATGCAAATACAAAGAATTTACAACATCCTCCTTTGATCCTTAAAATGAGAAGAAGAAAAAGTAATGTTTGTTTTATTCGTTTTGAATAGTTATTCAAATTGCACTCACAAAAACTTTTTCATTTCTCCCTACAATAAACAAGCAAACTACGGAAATGGCACAAACAGCAATAACAAGTCTTATTTATAAACATACACACACATACTCCTATATATTTACCATATATGTATAGCTATTTGTCACATACATATACAAACATGCGTAAGTATATTTATTTGGAATAGTTATTCATTTATCAGTCTTATTTTTTTTATTGGCAGGAGAAGAAAAAAAGTTTTACTTGGGTTAAATTTTTATCCTTAATGTGTGTCAGGATAAAAATTATACATTCATAAAGGACTGATGTGTTTATGTGAGGGCGCATGTGTGTGTGTATGTTTCCTTCTATATGTGTTCATTTGCCAACCAAATAAGCCTTGTGCTTCTTAAACAAATACAAATAAAGTAAGTAGTTCTATTTTTGTGTTGGTTGGTATGACAGTCTGTTTGTTTCCTTGTTTGCTTACGATGTGCGCCTGTGTATGTTTGTTTATTAGCATTCAACATTTCAATTTGATGAAAAAGTTTCCACATCACAATCACGCATACGCTC
This sequence comes from Germaria angustata, assembly GCA_963681545.1. Lineage (NCBI taxonomy): Eukaryota > Metazoa > Arthropoda > Insecta > Diptera > Tachinidae > Germaria > Germaria angustata. The sequence goes on along the minus strand of OY813001.1, from coordinate 57,188,056 downwards.
GCACATACAAACTTATTTGTATAGGAATCCTTATGCATATAATCCCATACTAAGGACATGTTTACTATTATGTGTGAGCAATGGTTTTATTTAGTTTGAGGTTTATTTATACCCTACAATATGCAAGTCAGATCTTCACTCCATTACACTACTCATGTCATTCGACCGAATATAGAATACAACTCTCATGTATGAGCCTTTGGTTTAAATTGAATATTAAAATTACTCGGCCGCGTGAACAAGAGGTTAAAGAAGCTCATCGATAATAACAGTGTGGCGAGCTCTATTGTTTCACTTGAGAACTTTTTTATCGCTCTAAAATGAAATAAGTTTTAATTAAATCGGGCAGCGTATTTGCGACCTCCATTCCTTCTTTTGCCCATACCATGTTCCTTATAAAAGACAAATTCAATTGTGGTCGAGCTGCCCGTAAACCCCACTTTGTATTACAGAAGCAATTCGTTCTTGCATCGAACAAATTGTATGCAAGGTCTTTGCTGTCACTTTCAACGCGTGAAAGTTCAAATCAAACGTTCACAAGCATTTAAGGTTCTTTTCATAACCTGCTTTTCCAGTTTTAACACAGTGCATAACAGGAGCAGAAGACATCCTCTGAGCACATCAAAAAATAATATTTTGGCAGTGACTTGTTTCCACGGCACCTGCTTCGCTCTCTATTCTTGCTTCACACCCCAATCATTAGCGAATCAACTTGCTTCGCCATACAAAATTTTGAAGCGAAGCAGGTAGATTCATATTGAATCTACTTGCGAATCACGAAAAAATCCTCTCTTCTCAAATTTTTATCGTAAGTTTATCTGCACTAGTTGTCAAAATTAAATATTTTTGTAAACAAAGCAAAATTAAAAGTGAAAAGTTAAAAATATAATTGTTTTTTTGTGTGTTTCCTAGGCGTAAAAATAAATTTGAATTGAATGAAAAGTTAATTTATTTAAATTTGATAAAAATTAAAAACAATGGAAAGAATCAATGGAAAGAAATCGAAGCGGATAGATGGGCCGTGTAAACAGCATGATTCATAAACTTGCTTGAGAAAGCGAAACAGGAGATTCAAATTGTCGTGGAAACAAGCTATAAGGTCATATTGTAACTAATGTATTTAATTCAATAGAATTTCACAATGTTGCAAATTTATTAACCCAGAACACAAGGTTCAAGAAGAACCTACAACACTTAAATTGAGATCACAACCCATTCCCATCTAGATTTTATTGGTATCTCGATTAGAGGCTGGAAGAATTTGGGCAAGTGGACGCCGGTCACAGAATAAATTGTGGAAACATGTTGCTCACGCTGGATACATGAGCAACCCAGATGTACCCGTTTGGACCAGCCACTACGCATGTAAGTGACAATACGGTACCTGCATACCTTGTGAAATTTAATCTTTGGCACAATTTTCTAGTATAGAAACTACGTATGTACTCAAATATAAAACAAATACCAAAAAAGGGTTTGACTTTCTTCAATTTATTAATTTTCGGAAGGATACGTAGTCGCTAATTTGACTACGTGTTTTAATTATTCAACTTTATTATAAATATCTACCACAATTTTGAAATTATTGCATGGCTCTTCACACAATGTAACTGTGCAAGCGCTAAAGGCTGTTTCACACTATAATTAATAAAGTTTTATTTATTTTCAATCTTGAAAATAAATAAAACGAAGTGTGGTTGAGATATCATTGAAATTTGTTTATTCATTTAAAAGGACTATCGATGCCATTATGTGTGGAATGTAACATCGTCCATCCGAAATGAATTTGGCCAATGGCATGGACTTTAATGCCATTATGTGTAACATCATCTAGATGTTAACGCTGGTGTATAAATCAGGCTAAATTTGACATAAGCAGTGGCTTTGACATATGATGTGGCTTGTGACTTATTCGCACGGACCTGAGACTTAAAAAAACTCAACGGCGTCATATCGCACAATCTCGGCGTCCAGTTCACATCACCTCGCACGTGAGATTATCATGCCTTCAAATCGCTCGTGCAGAATGTCTAATATGTCATGAGGTGTGGCGCAAATAGCGCCGTCCTATCATCCAATTCAGGACAAAAGAAGTTGGCAATCATCAACCTAGAGAACCCGCCGTTGACGTTGATAGGCCGATCAACGTCGTTGTCAATGCACCGATGATGCCACCAACCCAAAATCTACACTAAACCATGACTTTTTCGGAATTTATTGGATGCTCTTGGATATCGTGGGGACTGGTATCTTCCCAAATTCGACAATTTTGTTTGTTGACGTACTCAATCAAGCAGAAATGAGCCTCATCGCTGAAAATGACTTTTTTTTAATTTTTCATTATTTTAATTTTTACTAGAAACATTATTTCTACAAGGAGGCTCTTTATACGAGTACATACTCCCAATTATTTATATATATTTTTTTTGTCATACAGGGTGTTTAAGAGTTCTACAATTCCACCTGCTATTTTCTAGCTTTCATTTCATCATTTGGAAATAAAAGTCCTTTTGTACATTTAAAGTTTTATTATGTTAAACATGTCCCAAACATAGACAGTTAATATAAGTTTTTAGGCAAGTAAAACTAAATCTAAACAAGGGTCCTTTGCCTTTAGAAATAATTTTTGGCCAATTTCCTTGCCGTCTTCCATCAAGAAAGTAAATAATTTATAAATATGTTCATAAATTAGTTTGACCTTGGGCCAAAAGCTCTTTAACTAAAACTTAAGATAGTTAATTAAAGTAAAGCAAGTGCTAATTGATGTTTTCTAGCCTCTTATTCTAATGCAAATTTTTTTCATTCTAATATTGTAAGAAATCTCTAGTTAAGTTATTATTTTAACGAATATACGTTGAATTTTCATTGCTAAAACACACAAAAAAAACTAAAACTACAATATCCGCTTCCATTTTTATTAGTATTGCCTTACTTCCGCCCGTTGCATTATATTTTTTCTTTAATTTTACTTGTAAATTTCTTTAATAAAATTTCGGTCAGATCGTGAAGTTTCGTTTTACATTTTTAACTTAATTTTTTTTTTCTTCTCCAAAAACAATTTATAGTTCATGAATTTCATTACGACGACGACACAGATTTTCGACAGTATGAAAAGAAATAATAGAGACAAAATTATACAAGGATCCAATGATCAGAAGGGCTTAATGTGTGTTTTTCGAACCGATGCAGAGTTAGTGAAAGTGGACCTTAAGTAAACACCGTTTGGATCTTTTGTCCCAAATACTCGTCCTACAGGGGTAGTATAAACTCACTTATATCATTTGTTTTTAGTTCAATTCGTACTACCAGCCGTTATAACTGTGGGTAGAGCATCGTTGGCACAGTTAAGGATTTCAAGAATTATTAATTTCCATATACCTGGTATTTAAAATTTCGACTAAACAAAAATTGAATCGAAATTTTCATAGCATAACAACGATATATAATATTACACCTATCTCCTGTTTTACACGCTACTAGTTTTACACATTTTTTGATATTAGACGGTTTTTAAAATCAAAAATTAAAAAAACGAAATTATAGAAAATGATTACTTTGAATTCACCACACAAATTGGAAATCCCTCTTTTAATTGTTAATGAAATTTTTATATTTCCTGTTATCCCACGTCAAATCAGGTTTGTAAACATATTCAGGGTCCTTTTTCTCACTACAACTTTAAGACAACTTTACACGAAGTTAAGCACAGTTAGGAACGGCAGCACGGACATCTTTTATAATTTCCATGACAAAAGGAAATATGACAAGTACATGTAAAATGTGATTGCAAACCAGTGAGCGAAGAAGCAATCGATTAAAGGTCACTTGCAATTTTTTCTGGAACTTTATCTCAAACTTCATAATAAATTGCTTTAATTCTAAAGTGTGTGTGTGTGTACAATAAAAAATATAGGCATCTTTAATTGTAAGAAATATTATTATAATTATCCTTTCCACCAAGTGATTCGCTTAAGTAGCATTGATTTACATATCATCATCGCACCAATGAACTGGTAAAAACACGATGTACGAGGTCTGTTCAACATACTTCCAAAAAATATTTATTTATTCATCAATTTCTATTTTGTCTTGTGACAACCAATATGCTGACATCCTCTGCAACTTATCTAATAGTGATTCGATGATTCTCCATACTAACTTTCCTCCCTTTCTTAACATTTTCATCGGTTTCAGGACGAGCATCGTCATTCACATCTTCTCGATCTGCTTTGAAAAGGTTGTATTACTTGTAGACATTTTTGTGACTCAGAGTACAATCGCCATATGCCACTCTTAATATTTCAAATGCTTTTGAGCACTTAATTCCATTTTTTACACAAAATTGTATGCGAATTCTTTCATCCATTTTTTCCACACAGCAGAAAATCGCCGAACAAGCAAAACACGTCTAAATGTTATGTCTCTCACAAACATACTAAACTAAGAACATATGTTCGAGACAAATGTGTCAACATAAAATAAAAAACAAATCGTTAATCAAATGTACGTACCCCGTTAATCAAATGTACGTACTCGCATTATGTGGGAACTCAGCTCAATTCAATTCAATCTGACAGTTGTTAGAACAATATAATTTCTTCTTTCACAAGACAACAGGAATAGCAGATTCGAGCAAATGAAAGTTAGTAACTAAGGTGAACAGTTTATAAGGCATAGATTCATTGTAACAATTATTGGAGACTTTTAGGGTGTTTTCTTTTCTAAAATAAAGAAAGTGTAAAATTTTGTTTTTAAATTGCAAACTATGGAAAAAATGTTTTTCTCCCTTGCAGAATTGTGTGGTCTTTCCTTATCAGTTTTCACTTGTAAACGAACACTAAATTCCCCTTTTTATGTCTAAAAAGGTAAAAAATGCTACACTTCTTTTAGAATAGAAAACGACATTTGTTCAACCTTTTCGATTACTTTAATATTATTTCAGTTTAGATTTTATCACAATTCTCGAGAAGACGTGAATGTAAAGGTGAATGAACGATATCGATATTGATGTTTAAACAGCTGTTTAAACTCGTAAGAAGCGAAGCGACGTATTAAGTTTGCGATATGAAAACCATCTACAAAACGGGTGAATAAAAAATATCCAAAATGATTTTTCAACATCTGTTTATATCCATCTGTCGGTCGATTGACCGACAGGTTTTTTCTTTACTAAAAGATTTTTTCAAGTAGGTTAATAATTAAGAGGTACAGAGGGGCGGTTGCGCACACTTCGACTCGAAAACAAATATAATGTGGAACAACAACGGCGTCAAACTGAAAGCATATCCTTTAAAACCGATCTATAAATGGCTTCGATTAAAAGAAACAAACCAACAAATTACAAACGCATTAATGAGCTTTTAAGTTTTCTTGTCGATTTGGATTCCAAGAACTGTCATTAGTTCTACGTGGATCAGTACAGATTCAATTTCAATAGACAGAGGCAGTCGTTATTATGAGTTAAATCATTGTAACATTTAATAACAACAATTTTGATTCTTCAAATTTATTATCTGTCACCCTGTTCCAATAGATATTTCTCTTCTGATTTTCTATTGATTTCATGTTGCTCTGAGCTGTGAGCACTGAGCTTCCCCTATATAATTTTTTTTATGCATACTTATCTTTTTACTTCAAATACTTAAGAAGTCATAATATTGTTTTCCTACTTGGCTTAAACAAAATCCGTTTATATTTTAAATATGGTATATAGATATTTTTTTTATTTGGATCAAATATAAAAGAATATTTCTTCATTTTATTCATCTTTTAATTTAGTTTAAGGTTTTTATTTCAGAAATAATTCATTTTATGTCTTTATTGTTTGGCAGCAGTGCAATTTAATCAAAGTCTTTTAGGGGAATTACATTCTAATGAAGATAACAAATCGCGTGTAAGATGAATATGAAGTTTAAAGTTAAATTTATAGAAGCTAAGTTGTAAAGAATTTTTTATTCATTCATCGCATCAGCTGTCGTGTTTAAAGATTTTTCTTTTGTACAAGTTTTCACTTGTCTTTATTTTAAGATTATGCAAATGGCTTTGTGAATAGAACAAAATGAGCTGATGAAACTTAAATCTCTCTCTTTCAAAATGATTCAAATTGAATAGTCCCTTGATTTTATTTTTAATATAATTTATTTTGCAATAAGATCCAAGTGTTAGGAATCACACAGACACTTAAACAGACAACGTAAAAGGTGTGTATTTTAAACCGCTAAGTCATATTATTGGACCCTGTTCATAGATTGACAGAATCAGATCAGTGTGATTTCCACACCCCCGCCGAATGCAATTACAGAGCACGGGCTTGGATTGGCCTATCTGGAGGGCCAAGTAGCGCTCAGAAGAAATTCAACATTTCCTAAAAATGTTTCTTCTTGTAGATTTCTAATAAATGACATAATTTTTCTCTACGTTGAAAGGCTGTAGACCCCCGAAATTTCTCAGGACTCTAGATAGTCCTAAAATAAATTCTAGCTACGTCTATGCTGAAAGAACTGTTTTTCGATTACACTTCTGTTTTTTATGTGCCCAATTACTTCGGGATGGGCTGTTTTTGCACAGCGACTTAAGCTGACTGTTTCAGCACAGCTGCTTCGTTGGATTGTTTTGCACAGTGGCTTGGGCTATCTGATGTTTAGCTTAAGAACTGTTTGTGATATTGTACGAAGTAGAACTAAAAATTAGCCTTTTACTTGTATATATAAAACCCGAAAACTACAACAACTTGCACGAATCTGCTGCAATAGAAGCTGTAATATATGAATGTGCCATCAAACGATACTGTGTTGAATATACACGAACACCCCTGCTCACTAGTTGTTTCAATAACAGTTTTCATAACTATTAACAAAAAGTTTAAATAAGTATAGGCTTTACTTAAGGTTTGTGGCACTATAAGTAGACCCGTAGTAGACCGCGACTGAACCATCTCAGCTGACGACAAAGACACATTATATTTTCTCAGTCTCTCAGTCATGTCAAAAATAACACTTCATATTCTAGGAACTACAGGTGTTTATTCCTTTTCCGTTACAAAAAACATAAACTTTTTTTCTTCTTTCCTAACTAAAACTCTAACAGCTCAAGCTCTGAGAACTTGAAAAACTCATTTGTAAAAAAATGTAGAATATATATGTCCTTATAGACATATATTATTAACAATGTCTTCATAGAAATAATCTTACTATGAAAATCATAATTTCCAATAAAGCAATTATTTCAATATTAATGTTAAAAACAGAAAACATTTCCACATTTCCATTAAAATTTGCTTTTGCAATAAAAAACACGTTAATAAAACTTTTTTATGAATTTTCCTTGGGCGTCTTATTTACCTATTCATTCAGATTTCTATCACAATTTTGTTATAAAAACTTTAACCTACATTTCGTTTGCTTTTAACCTTTAACCTACATTTATGTTACTTTTTCTCCATTTCGCAATCAATAGGAACAATTTACAGGCATTTACATGGAAATTTTCACCTCATAAAGCAAGCAAATACCGACATATAGACATTTATCTTTGAAGTGAATGTATGGGTATTGTACACATACACCCACACACACATACACACACTTTTGAAAGAAGGAAAGTAGAATTTGTTTGTAGTTTAACCCCGTATATTTAAAAATTTTCTTTGATTGCTCAAACGGCATTAGATTTATGTTTGTGTGCATAACATATACAAAGTACACTAAGAAAATTTATATTTTAAAATAAAAAAGGGATAATTTTAAATTAGAACAATATCGATATTTATTTAACTTCAATAAAAATACAAAAAAAAAACATTCTAAGCTGAAGTAAAAAAAAAAATTTCATACAAAATAGTTTGAAAAATTCCTTAATTTCTTCAGTAAAATTTCCATGAAACTAGGAAAATATATTCAAATCTATTAAAAATTTAATTAAAATATACTTTAAAACTAATCAAAAAGAATTTTTTATATTTTAATAAAAATTTATTCATAGTCGAGCACTAAACTCGGTGATTAAAAGTCAAATATTAAAATTACACAGGGTAAACCAATGCGAATGTTTATTCAGCATCTTTCAGTTCGGCTTTCGAAATGTTTATTAATTTAAAATATTAAAATGTCTATCAAAGATTAGTCTGTGATCGAAATTTGAAAAACAATAACTTTTCTTTCACTGTATTCAAAAAGAAAATACACCGGCTGCAACATTATCACACACAAGTAAAATAAGATTGAAACGATACAAAGCTTAAATGTCAAACAACTGCAACATTTTTTTATACAATTTGTATTTTACTTCAGTTTATCATAACATGATTGTATAAAAAAGGGGAATAATAAAAGGAATTGAGTAACTTTATGCTAAATTATGTACAACAGCAAAATTACTCAATGCAAGTCATATTACAGGTGAATTCATGTGGGCAAAAGTACAATATAAAAAAGCAGACGTAAGGGCGTGATACGTTGTCAAAGATAAAAAGAAATAAAAACGCTGCCATGGCAACAGGAAAGTAAAAAACACACACATACATACAAAATACACCTCAACACACTATGAAATTTTTATATACATACATATTTCCGAATTGTTCTCTTAAGTAGCTAGAGTCGACGCACAGTAGTGTCGATCGCTAAAATGTGGCTAAAAATAGCTCTTAAGCTATTCATATGCTTGGAAAATGATCCTAATAAAAATCACAGAAAGGGGGCATTCGATTTTGGCAAACTAATCGTACTTAATCATTTCGTTGCAGTATAGAAAATCGGATTTTATGAAAACGATTTAAATTTTAGCAAATTTGTATTATAGTTAAATTGTTAATTTGGTAGCCAGGGGTGTAATGATAAGACAAAACTTCTGATTGGTTCTACTTGGTGAATTCAGAGTGATCCTTATCAATTACACTTCAAGTCGACCTACAAACTTCCATGTAGTGGTACCTGGGCGATGTTCCTGACACCCGTCAAACATCGGCGAATTGTGAGAGGCGTCTGCAACGTCTGTGCTCCTAGGGCGGTTGCAAGCGGATGTCTGTTCTTGTACTAAGCGGTTCGCTATATAAATGTGTTTTACACTCAGCTAGTCTGTTGGCTTAAATGGCAGCCCCATCATCAGACTAGGATGCAGTAGATTAATCATTTGCTCATCCGAGATAGAATGATTAACTACACCTCAAACAATATAAATAAACTATCCGATCTATCGATAAGACCCTATGCTCCTTATAGGATCGATGTGAACATAAATAAGTAAGTAAATTTTTAATTTAAGAAAACTACTCAAAAATTACCAGTGACATAAGACTTTAAAAGGAAGTCATGAAAAGGTTGAGATTATGATCCGGAAGTAGTGCAAACTTGGATCATTTACAATGATTTTAAGATACAGAGGCTGGTCATTGCAGGATGTTCTCTTTTGTATTCCTTGCTAGGAAACTATGGGGAAGTTGGTAGTAAAATAGAGAAGAAACAAATATGAATTGAACTCTGAATGCATTTATTTCGTTAAAAATATTTATTTTAATTAAAATATTACTTAAGCTCAAGGTCTGGGTAAACAATCTTAATTTTAACAATAAATATTTCGATACTCAGAATTTTCTGAAGATGACACTCAATGAGTATCGAAATATATGAAATTGGACGTCCGATTTTGAAAAAAAATCATCGATAAGGTTAAGGGTGTAAAAACATTAAACAAAAATTTTTTTAATACACATGAATAGGTAACCTCCTCGTTTTTTGAAGCCGTTTAAAATTTTAAGTTCAGAATAAAAAATAATCATAATTTTGGAACCAATCACAAACAAAATTTAAAATTTGCCTATTTTCAATAAAATTTTTTAAAACAAGAGATCCCTTTACAAAATATAAAGAGAATAAAGTATACTTTCTGATTTAAGAATTCTTGGAAACAAGAAGGTCGGTTATTAAAATTAACCATTTAACCATCATTTGCTCTTTCTAACCAAATTTATTTAAAACCGATGACGCGCTCTAAAGTTATGAAGTGTTTAATGTAACTAATCTTTCACAAAAATTTCCGATATGTCCAATTTCGGACAGTTACAACGTTGGAAGCATTAGCGGTTTCCAACGGGCATATGCATCATATAGCACAGACATCATATTAGCTCCGTGACCATAAGATGTACCAAACTGATTTGTGTATCATATAATGCACAGACCAGAACAGTATTTACATACGAATTTAGTACTTTAGTAAAAATTAGAAATCCACGAACATTCAAACCGCATTTATGGGTCGAACAAAATTTCAAATTACCCAAATGTTTACCATTTACTTTGATTTTGTTCCAGTGATTTTCTTAAAATGAAAAAAGGAACTTTTTCAAGTTTATTTAAATGTTTAAGTTTAATTTGCATATAATTTTTGTTTTCTTTTTTTTTTATTCCTTTTGCCTCTTGTCAGAATCTCTTATTTATGTAAAATTTCAAGCACATGCACTAGTCTTGTAGCTCTTGTTTCTTACGATTTTATGCAGATTGTTCGTTCTTGAATGGGTGTTGTTGTTTGTGTGCATAAAATAGACTACTTTTGTATATGAATTAATGTCTAGTGTTTCAAGGGCGTCAATTGAAAAACTGTCGGAAATTGCCAGGCATCTCTTGAGCTAAATTTTACATTTTGTAGATACAAGAATTAGTTGTTACGTTAGGGATTCTACTTAAAAGTGAAGGCCAATTTGAATGACGCTCTTCTAGGGTTTTTAATTTTGCTTAATTTTTATATTAAAACATGCTGATATCAGGTGCATATAGGAGCCTCAATTACATTCTTGAGCATAGCTCTATTTTCTGCCAAATCCTTCACTTCTCCCCAACTCTTGGCACTGCGGTTTACTACCGCCTCAATCTGTCGCCTCCATGTATGAGCTGGCCGACCCCTTTTTCTGTTCCCTTGCAAGTGTCAATCTATGGCAATTCTATTGATGTCGTCAGTCTGCCTTCTAAGCGTGTGGCCAATCTAGCGCCATTTGCTCCTCCTAATTTCAATGGACAGTGCTTGTCGCGCCGCTTTACAGGATTAAAAATGTAATGATTTAGATCCTTTCACACGAGTGTTTAAATGCATTAAATATGTGTATTTCACTATTTAAGCATATGAATTTAAATACTTTATAAAAATATTTGTTCACTTTCAGCTTCAATCAATAATATTCCAAATGAAGTATTGAAATGTCCTCACAGCAATGCTAATATTAATATTTCCTTATTTTATTCTTCCCTAAATTGTCATATTTTTGTTGTTGTTTATGTTACTATTTTAGTATTTTATTTAAATATCCGCTCCTTAGTAAATATTTTTACATCCAAATGTGTCGGCAAGTATTGTTTCTTATTCCAGGATCTATTTATTTTCATCATTGACATTGTTTGTAGTCAAGTATATTTGAAGTGAAAAGCATTTCTTTATCCCTGCCAACTTGTTGGTTTGTGTATGTGTGTGTGTGTGTGTGTGTGTGTGTTTGTGTGTGTGTGTGTGTGTGTGTGTGTATGTGTTTGTGCTGGAAACAATGCCAAAGTGAAATGTTTAAATTTCCTCTCCTTCACACTCGACGTTGTTTTAAGCCAAAATGTATAACGGAAACTATTTGTTGTTGTTTTATATCAAAACAAGGATATACTTTAATATTTTTCTAAGATATTAAATATTTCGGTTTAAAGTTTTCAAGCTATTTCTGTTAACAAGGAATGTTTCAATAGACAACTGTTAAGGAATGCTGGATGTCTATTGCTTGAGAGTTGGAGAATATTTGTAAACATTTTTTTGTCATTTAGTAACTGGAAAATAGATAATTTCCGCATGCATAAAATTTCTTATGTCTTTGGTTTATCGTATTTTATTTTTAAAGAAAAAAGGACCGACCAATAGATTTTTTTTATTTTACAAGGAGTCTAAGACATTTTTGTATAAATTGAAATCTACCACAGTGTATCGAATATTTATGTATGCGCTCAAGATTAAAAAATTGCTCTTGATATTTGTTTTACATTACGATATATTTTTAGTTTTGATTTAATATGTATAATATTGAAATTTTTCCCTCCCCCACTTTTTGGCATTATTTTTTTAATGAAAACGCTATAACTGAGCAAGATCACAATTCTAAGCTTTCAACTTCAACTTTTTTTGAAAATGAAATATGAAGTAAAATACTTTGTATACTGATGTTGTAACTGTAAGGCTTGTATTCTACCAAAACTCTCTGAGAAATCGACTTAACACTTGGATATTGCACTCGTACATTAAAAAAAAACTCTTATACATGAATGTATGTAAATAACGGCTTCCATTACATAATGTTTATGTTTATTTCATTTCATTATGCCAATCAGTGAAAACTATAACAGGAACTGCATTGACATTTATATTGAGAAAGCCGCTCGCTACATTATCTTCTGTCCGGCAACGCATTGTACTTCAGAGCAAAAGTAAAGAGCAAAAAGATCCATTGAACTTAAATACTAACCGAGAAAAATTAATTAAAATTACCGGTTACTAAAAATAAAGATTTAGTCCCAGTCTAGTTGACACAGTTTTGTTGAAACGAAACTAATGTCATAGATATGCCATCAGGATATGTTATGTAGGGACTTAGTTCAATAAAATGTCACAGGATGCATGATCAGTTCTCTAGATTTGCTTGGTAATTGAGACCAAAACAGAACGAAAAAAGGAATTCCGCATTTTTTTATTTTATTTATTTATTTATTTATTTATATATTTATTGATTTATTTGTATAGTTCCATACACAAGTTTTTTTCTTGTTACTTTTAGCGAAAATCGTTCGCACGAAAAGTTACAAATCTATAATGGAATGATTAAATCAAGTACGAGAGGTCTAAAATATTTTAGTTGTATATCGACTACCGTCGATATTTTAAATGTTGTAGCTGAGGTGATAAAAGGTTTTGGCTACGAACATGCGATGACCGGCGAGGTCTGGACCCAAGGCCGATATCTGCTGATAAAATGTAAAATCCGAAAATGATGGCAAATTGACAAATAAAATAAATCGAATATAAACATTTTGGTACATATTAAACATTTCCAAATCAAGTCTTTTTCATAATATAATTTGGAGAAAAAAAAAATCATTCCGCATGGTATTGCATGGATCACAAGCTAAAAATCCAGTCCAAAGCCATTTTTGCCTTAATGCCAGTCTATATTTTTCAAGATTTCCATATTGTTGTTTTTGCTTAAAAACAAATGCGAATCCGTTCTTAAATCAAGCGTTCTACTATCGGTTTAAAAAATCCGTACTAAACGTGACCAGTTCGGCTTAATTCAACTAGGAATGGCTTAATTTTTGTTTAGAGTTTAAGAATCATTATATAGAAATATCAAATATACGTTAGAGAGTCAATAAGTACATGAATTTTTAATGAAACTTTTTTATTATTCAACATGGTCTCTTTGGAGCTCTATACACTTTGTCCAACGTTTCTCCAGTTTGTTTATCTTTTCCAAAAAATAAAATTTGTCGTGGTCATACCTATTTGTTTATGATATGATTTCATCGTTGGGTCAAACCTCTTTCCACCGATCCATTTCTACAGGTTTGGAAACAATAAATTGTCAATCGGGGCTAAATTTGTAGATTAATTCATGGAATTTTGCCATGAAAACTGGCATTGTTCTGGTGGAAATGAACTTTTTTTCTTGGACAAATAAGGTTGTTTTTTTTTAATCCGCATTAAATTGGCCCAATTGTGTTACCCTTCTGAAGTTAGTCATACCAAAAAACGGTTGCCAGGACTTTATTAGCTAACGCTTTGACCTTCTTTGGAGACGAAAAAAATCATTGTTTTTACTGCTGTTTAATCTCTAGTGTGTTGTGGTGGATCCACATTTTGTCTACGACTTCGAAACGGCATAAAAACTCGTCCATTTCGCGATTAACAACTGCAAACACTCCTGCGAAGTTGTCACGCGGTTCTCGTACCCAAGCGACCACTCAAAAGAGGAATCACTGACCTTTCACCCTTTCTGTCTCCAATCGACCAACACCATAACGTGAGTTTTTTAAATTGTTTCGAGTGTAGAGACTTCAACTGCACGTCCACCATGTTCGTCATCTTCCATGCTTGTCCGCCCACAACGAAATTTATTAAACAACTTTTTTACCATTGAAATTGATGATGAAGAATTCCCATTGCATTTGTCAAGCTTGGCCTGGGTTGCAGGATGCTTTATGCATTTTCTCCTTAAATTAAGCAGTTTTCTGCTATCAATGGCTGTCAAACAGAAACTAAATGAAGCATCCTGTTAAAAATTGGACAGGAGTCAACTTACAGACTTGCCAGGAGCAGTGTTGCCCTTTCAGTTAAGAGGCGGGATATACAGAATCACGGAGTTATTAACCTAACCCGGCCTCGTGTATTTCCTCCAACTTAAGCAAATTTAACTATATGTAATTTAGTTGCAAAATTGTCAAGATAATGAAATTAAAAATCACATTTCTGTATGCGTATGCGTTTGCAAACATTCCTTTCATTCATGAATATAAATATGTACTACTGAGTGTATTTTTTTACAATTATTCGCTGGCTTTCATTTAAATTCAGGTGAGGGTTAAATATACACTTTTTTTACTTCTGACTGAATATCTGACCCAGATTTACGGTGGATAATTTTACATAAATTTTAACTTAAGCTCTCATACCCGTACGATACAAAAAAGTTTTGTTTGTAAAGAATAAATGGTTAAATGACTAGGAGTGATTTTGATGTAATATTTAGCTACAGCGATACCTTTAAGTTGGTTTTAAGTAACAAATAAAATAAACATACAAAGATACAAGTAACATAGCATTCTATGAATCTGAATAGATTCCATGACACCTTGTAAACATAAAAATATATGCGAATATAATCATAAAGCCTAACAAATTCAAATTGTTCCTTATTCCTTAGTTAAAAGCTCATTGAAGAGTAAACAAAATTTAATTTACATGACAATTTAGTATCATCATAAAAATTGTAAAAATAACAAAGAAGAGGGTGGCTTTAGTTTCCTGCTCTCGCACAAGAAAAAACTTTCATATTCGTTTGAATTTTTTAAATCCTTAGCAAAAAGTAAGCATGACAAAAATATATACCGGAGTGCGTAAAATTGGTGTTTGTAGTGCCTGCTGAGAAAAGTCTACTGTTTTTCTTTTACCTCGATTAGGTAAATGACATAAATGAAAACATTATATTTTCACTTTTCTTATAGTATTTGATGTAAATGATTTAGACAGACCTTATGAAATGTGTGACAAGTTCTTTTGACAAAAAAAAAAAAAAAAAAAAAAAAAAAAAAAAAAAAAAAATCCAAGCTCACTGTCAAACACAATAGTTCGAAATATCCCAAGATATAGAAAGACTCTTTAAAACATTCGCATGTTAAATAAACTTATTTCCCGATTATGGCTGACAACACTTAAATATTGTGTTGTTTCGGCTGCAACACAACATTAATTTATTTTTTGATTATGGTTTACAACATCTAGGTGTTGTTTATGTCACAGTGGTGCATTTTATTTGTAGTAAATATTTCCGTAAAAATAAATACCTGCATGCCAAAAACTGTTAAAGAAAGATTAAAAAAGAGTACATTTTGTTCAAAATAAATAAAAGAACATCAAAAAAACACCCACAAATGGCACGTATCCGGAAAAGAATTCGAGACAGTTCAAATCCATTGGAACTGTTTCGAATTCTGTCTATATAGAATAAGCATGTATAATTTTTATAAAAACAAAAATGATTACAATATCTTAATTAAAATAACATAATTTATAGTTTTATAAAAATTTTCCGCATAAACAGGATGGTTTCTTTTTTTTTTGGATACAAGAACTGAGCACTTTTCTAAAAACTAACTCTTTGCCATTCTTTAATATTTCTAATTGGCTGTCCCAAGACATTTAATTGTTCAATAAAATGATCCCATTTGTCCTTGAGCTGTGTTTTGTTATATGCAAATGGCAGCTTGCTTCGGCCAATATCTGGATTAATTTTCATCATCTCAACCAGCTTTGTCATTCGTTTTTTTTTATTATTTTATTTTATTATTATTTTATATTTATTTATTTTATTTTTACTTTTTACAGTTCTGCATGTTTTGCAAAACAAATTTTATATGCATACTTAAATTTTGTTTAATCTATTTTCGATTTTTAACTTGTATTGTTAATAAAACAACACCTAATGAGCTGTTGTAGATCTTTGACAGTGCGAGCAAAACATACTGACAACAGTTGTACACCATAATTGCATTTTAAAAAATACCACATTAACCTAACAACTGTTGTAAACCATAATCGGGGCATTAATATAAAACACTTTTATGGATTTTAGTTTAATCCATTTGGATTTTATCCTCTGCTAAATTTTGGTTCTATCCTTCTAAACAATAAATTATTGAGTTGAGAAACTAAGAGAAGGTTAGACGACTTGCTTGTTGGACATACTATGACAAAAGTTTTTATACATAATAAAATTGAAATTTATTATTTGGCGATATTCTCCCCAACTACTATAATTGTTAAAACAATTAAGAGTTTTCATACAAAATCGTACGTAAGTTTATTTTTCATTTCATTAGGAGCCGGCTTATTTCGGCAGGCTCTACTTACTGAATCAACTTGGTGTTTTTATAAAACAAACTTCTTAAGGATATGAAGGTGTAGGCAAGACATAAACTAATGTATAAACAGGCTGTTAATTATAATAACTACAGTGAATAATTATAATAAGTATATATATATATATATATATATATATGAGGAAAAAACTAAATAATTACGTGCCCTTAAACGAAAAAAGCTCAAGTTACATCATTTTTTATTTTCACTATTCGATTGTGACCGATAATTTATGATCACTGAAATTGAATTTTGAAATTTTGTAATCGTTAGAAGTGGCACCATAAATTTAAAGCAAATTTTGTAGTAACCATTCATACAACTTAGTCCTAAAGCAGTTAATAAAAACACTTCTCCTGTACAATTTTGTGTTTGTGCCTTAAGCGGTTAAAGAAAGAAAAAATTCATTCTAAGCTTTCAATTTTCAACCCAAATAGTTCTTGAATATTGAAATATGAATAATGGTAAATCTATCCTGCATCCTTGCTTTAGAAGCAAATATGAACAGTCTGTTATTTTATGTGTGTACTGACCCTGTGCTTCTTATATGCAATGAATAGCATGGCCTGGATTTAAAAGAGAAGTTTTATATTATAAAATATAAAGGATAAATGAAAGAACATTCAAATGTTTAAATCAATTTTGTTCCAGCACTAAAATAAAACAAATCATACCGCATGGTATTATTTGGATTATAGTTCAAATAGCAAGCCCAAATACATTTTTGCCTCAATTTAATCCCATTATAATTTTTTTTTTAAATTTAAATTAAAAATTTTGTTTAAAAACAATACAAATCCGTTCATAAGTTAAGATCTTCGTACTAGCTTAAAGTAAATCCGTAGTAGCCGTAATTTGGGCACTTCTTTGGCTTGATTTGAATGATTAGATTTTTGTCTTGAATGTAATAAAAATATGTCCGTTTTGTGGCAAATGGACAAGTATATGAGAAACTAATTTTTTTTTTTAATACACAATGAAAATAGAAGATTTCAAATAAACTTTTTTTTAACTAAATGAACGTTATATTTCTCTATGGGGACGATTCCAAAATTCCCAAGACTTCACTAGAGAATGATGTTTATCTATTTCCATTGCATTCAGTGAATAGATGTGACAAGGAAAGTAAATTTGACTAACAGCTGATCGAGCTTGCATATGTTTCCAATGGAGCCACACACCAAAATATCATGTGGCAGATTTTGCTCAGAAATTATTACTATTTAAATATAGAATAACAGGAAGAAGAATACTATAATAAATTTTTATTCTTCATCAATCATATTTTTAGCAATGAATGAACACCACATCGACGAGAGGGAAAATAATGCTAACATATGCTGATCGATCTCCATAAGACGCATTGCTTCAAAATAGAGGCTCCAATATCAAAATATCGTGTCTACTCTACAGAAGTGTAAAGCGACCAAAATAATAATAATCCTGCCGGGCTGTATGATGGAAAAAAACGGAGAGAAAGTGTAATAAAAAGATATTGAAGAGGATTCAGCATATTTGCTGTCGTGATATTGTCGGCGCTATGAGAACCACTTCCAACAAGGCCCTTAGAACTATTCTATATATAATATATATATGGTACGTAGATATAAGTTATGAAGCGTCACTCGTGGCGAAACGTCTACAAGCAATGGATGAACGGTTCCAACGTGACTACATACTCGTATTAGGATATCGGGACATATTGAAAAACCCGAATCGGTGTACTCAAACGTTGTATATGCCCAACCGAACACCTAGAAACTGTGTAAAACTATCTGCATCAACTGGACCATCGGAATGGTTCTAAGCTAGTAGACAGGACCTCCTCAGACTCAGTGTAAGCTTTATGTATACGTGAGTCAAAATTTTCGCGGACAGTCAATCAACATTTGGGCCTGAGAGGGTAAATTCTGGGACCATTTTGAATGGCAAATACGTAATTAAAGCTTATGCTTTTCGGGAGCACCAACGTAATCGGGAATGAGCGTTCTAAGCACCAGGCGATCAGTCCCAAAGCATTGCCAACAGTAACCCAATTCAACACGAATCGTTTTGAGGCTGCAAAAACCGACTAACAAAGCTGAGCGAACACTGTGGATCAGTAGAACTGTAGGTAATACGACCAAAGTCACAAGGGTAATCCAGACGATGGTCTTGTTCAAGCAAAGAAAGCCCAAATTAGGTAAGTAATTTGGAATCCTGTCGCGACATTTTAACTTATAAACATAACTGCACTGGATCGGCGTTGCTGAACACTAATTCAAGGAAGATGCTGAGGCATTGGGTTACTACCTCTGTCGTTGTTTAGCAGGCAATATCCCAAGTTGTTTCCGATGGCACCTCAGCGAAGAAACAAACTACTATATACAAACTACTTGTATCTGTGGGGAAGTACAACATGCCTTTTTTTGTCTTGATTATCATTCTCCTCTCATCAATCTAATCCATACTTATTCGGATGCTTATAAGGTGTGTGACGACTTTGAAAACGTGCACATGTTGGTCCAGCTGGTAATCGAATTAAATTTTAATGTCAATCCTGTCATATTTGAATATTTTACGCCAGAGAACTTACTGTTGTAGCTATTTTAAAATTTTAATGAGTCTATGTTGGACATTCCCTGCTGTCATTTGTTTTCTAGCGCTATACGCTGCTCAAATTTGTATACTTTCTATTAGACGTTGTAGATCCTTTTCCACTATTGAAGTTTTGCTTTTTAATATAAAGAAGGAAAGCATAACGCTTAAAGACCCAATAACCCAAAAAGCCAAACTACAGAAGCTGTCGTTGGCAAAAACATTGACATTACATTCATCTCATTAAAAGAGAAAAGACTTTAAACTTAAACTTTAATGGGGAAATAAATTTTGTAGCTTATGGCCTACTTAAAATATTCAATTTAATTTCTCTCCTAACGGCCGCACTCTAAAGTGATTCGCTTGTTAATAAAGATTTGCATATTGAAAGCTTAAAGAATATTAAAAGAAAAATAAGATTTTCTCAAAAATTTACATTTGCTGGAGAAGGCAATAAAATTTTACATAAAATTAAAGCAGTAAATGCAACTGAATTCTAATCCAAACTACAATTAATGCTCTGTTTGCAAATACACACACGCAAACACATAAATTTTTCAGTATTTAAATGTGCGAGTGTGACTGAAGGACTAGGCAAAGTTAAGAAAAATATGGCAGCTAAACGGCTTAAAGTCAATATACAAATGGATACTTAAGGTGAGCGGCACACATTAATTTTTTTTCTTTAAGTCAATGCAGGGATTGCTGATGGTTCAATTTCTCTTTTAAAACAGTATAAGGAAACTAAAAACGATTCCTTTAAACCTTCTACTGGTTTCAAATAAGAAAAATGGCAGTTTTATATAGAAAATTTTGTTGAAAGAATGTCAAGGCGTTACCAGTATCCAAAGGAGGAATCTAGATATACGGAGAAGGAATACTGGCAAAATAAAGTGTTAAAGCTTATGTTTACGATAATCGCCTAAAGCAAAACTAAATAATTTTCTTTTATTTGATTTTTTGTTTTATTTTTGCTAAGACTAGAAGACGTAGCTGCCACCATCAACAGCTACACAATATTAAAAAAGTATCTAGTGTTACGAGTTGATGGTGCGAATAATACGGCAAAGCCAAAGCGCCCAAATGTCTATATATTTCTAAGGAAAAAAAATCATGTTTCTCGTTGGTTTGCTCCTATGCAGCTGTATTTATTTCTGCCAAGTTTTCAAGTGATTAGTGTAATTTATTAAAGGCCATAATTTACAATATAATAGCGACAACAACAACTGCAACTTTAAATACGAAAAATATAATTTAAAATCATAAATTTTCACTTTTAGTTAAAAGCTGAGCTAAATAACACCAACTAGATGGGGCATCGGAAGACCTTTTTTTTTGTTAATAAGAGATGAAAATTGTTCATGCGAGGATTCTTAACATAGTGCAGATTGCATAGATTATTCAACTTTAACCAGTCGAAACCTATATATAGAAAAATCTACCTGTCAGTCGTCCACGAAAGACTGCAGTCTTAATTGTCAAAAATCTAAGCAAAAGTAAAGCACATGTAAAATCAACCATCAAATCCGCTATTTCAATTTAAAGCAAATGTGATTGTATAGTCGAATGTCCTAAAGATATTCATACCAATATTAATATCGTGCATCCTACTTTTTATCATGGTAACAGGTCACCAATGGAATTAGTGCTATAATTCTAATAATTGGAAATTAGACATAAATTGCTGAACGGAATGGAATAAAGTTTGTCAGAGAAATACATTCGACCGCTATTGTCATAATTGTTATATATTTGCATGTTTGCGATTTAATCACGCATAAGTGTGGTGGTGACGTGGTGTAATGGTTAAAGTGATTGCCTACAAAACCAAGTACAACAGTTGTCGTTCCCTGGCAGTGGGCAAAAATTTTCGCCACAATTTTTTGAGTTTTAAAATTCAGTAGCTTCAATCCCCGTCCAAAAAACCCATCCAAGAAGCTCTTGACCTCCCGTCTCTCTGAAAAAGAGGATAACATCATTACAAATGCCAAGCAGCCACTACCCCCTGGGAAAAAAAGTATGAATCAAAGAGTAGCAAGGTTTCTCACCACTACAGCAAATACACAGAGGGAGCTGTTTCTAGGCAACGACAGATGGCAGCCCCATTATCCTGTTACAGAAGACCAATCATCTACTTCAATGGAACAAGAACCGATTGACGAAACTGATACAAGGCAAAAAAAAAACAATGCGAAAACAACTGAAACAAATCGTGTAAGACAAAGATCGTTTGTGTGAAGCCAAATGCTCCCAAGAGGGGTAACGGAAAAAACACATTTTTGAACACAATCAGGATATTTTTGGAGACAAATTTTTGTTGTTGTGTGAAATTGTTGAAAATTCGGTCACTGGTGTACATCGGCAGATGAAAATGAATACATGTCTGAATGCATCATCAATGTGGTCAAAGCTTGGAAAGTTCCATGTGCTACACGCGTATTTAGCTTTCCAAGGATTTGGAATCGCAACTCTTTCAAATCGGATAGAGGCTACTAGGAATACACATACGTGTAAAGGGTAAAACTGAATTCACCAGTGATTTGGGCCATAGGAAACAAGCGTTTGGCTCCCGAATATTAATTATCCTCACAAATCTGCCAATGAAGTTTTATATTATTGCCATTGAAAAAGTGGCAAATTGATTATATGTTATCAATTTAGTTATAAAATATTCGTTTTAAGATGAATCAAAGTTTTTTACATGAATACTATTTAAGTTGATTTGGTTTTCGAAAATATTTAATGCATTTTAAAAGAAATCTAAAAGGATTCAAGTCTAGTCTATTATCAATATTATTCGCTGTAGTATCCATGGATAGAATCTCGAAACTATAAAGTTATATGCCAAATAAGATGTTAATAAAGATGAATTTAAATAAAAAAAAATAAAAAATAAAAAAAAGATTCTAAGCAAATTAGACTACCTTTTTTAATTTTAAAATGTCACATGTCCTACAGTTTATTATAATAATGCAAAATTATGCTGGTTCCATTCATCT
Source organism: Germaria angustata (assembly GCA_963681545.1). NCBI lineage: Eukaryota > Metazoa > Arthropoda > Insecta > Diptera > Tachinidae > Germaria > Germaria angustata. The sequence continues at coordinate 57,165,830 of OY813001.1, read as the reverse complement.
TTATGATCATGTTGAAAATGAAATTGCCTTAAGACCTCTCCACACGATGCAGTAGCTGCAGGGGAAGCAGCCATAAATGCAAATGTGCTACAAATGAATGAATTGAAATGAAGACATTAACATTAATAATGACAAAACATCATGCATGCACTTTTGAATGTGGAGTAACTACAGCTTCATATGCAGCCAGCCAATGTACAAAATAGACGTGGCATAGAAGCTTGAACTAAATGATAATGACGATGATGATTATTAGCAAGATAATGCTGATAATTGTTGCAAGTTTAATGCACATTGGATCTGGTAGTAAAATCCACAACAAAAAATGCTAAGAAATTTGTTATGCAGTGCAACGAGCTGATTAACACTCAGAAAAACGTTTACAATAGCTTGTGTTTTAGGCTGCATGTGTAGCTTGGTCGTGAGTTTCATCATGAAACTTCCTAATATACAATTGTAACGTGTATGGAAACTAAAACAAAGTATTTGCAGTTGAAGCAGAATCAACTTCAAAGTGGCAGGCTTATGATTTCAAACTTGCAATAACGAGCGAATCCTGCTGCCTTTGTTGAACGCATTAAGATTTATGAATAAAATTTTTTATGGCCCAGCAACAATCCACCAACCGACAACAACAACAAACTATACTACTGGAAAGTAGTATAAACGACATTTTTCTACGTTTTGCTTGTTTGTTTGTTGGTTGCAACAAACAAAAAGCCATAAACTGAAATTCATACAACTTGTGCGACATTTATCACAAGTGTCAAACTAATGCAGCGAAGTTCACTTCAGTCTGGCATCGCCATCACACATCTACATCTCTACTAAATGCTTTCGGAGCAATTTTTATTCCTGGATGTTATTTTTGCAGCAAGTTTCGGCTACTGTTTGTTTGAAAAACTGCTTACAAAATTAAATAAATGAATGTTTGTTATAAAAACACACTACTCAACTACCATCTACAATTTTGTAAATAATAGTTGGAAGCGAGTGAATTGTTGGCCAACATGGAATGGAATTGTTTTGCAGTTGTTCGAAAAGAAAAATGACTAAAATTGGTCAAACAATAGCAACAGTTGCACTTAAGTGCAGTTAAGTATGGAGAGAAAAAAATAAACAAAATTACATTTAAAAATGTTTTGCCATTTTCGTCATTTTTTTCACTCGGTTTAAGAGTTAGAAAAATTATATTCATAAAACTTGAAAATCATTTGGGTGCTTTATGTCCCATGATTTGTTAGAGAAAATTTGTTTGGATTAACTAACTCATTATTTTATGTTGTTAAGTAGAGTTTGTGGCTTTTTCACTCATGGAAAACTTAATGGAGTGCATTAACAAAAAAAATAAAAATAATAATAATAATGAAAAATTTTGCTAATATACAGCCAAAACAGGGGTCTTTGTTAGAGGTAATAAGGATTTAAAAAGCTTACAATATTAAGTTTCATGAAAATCCGGCAAAAAGTTTAAAATTTCGATCATCAACAAACTCACCTGAAAAGATAAGAAAAAATAAAATAAAAATATTTTATTAAAACTTTAATAATCATTTAAACTAAAGCAACAAGACTAGTTTTTAATAAAAGATCAAGAGCTCAAACAGCTTAAATTTAAACTCTCTCTTGTGTATACAAATAAGCTTATTAAAAATATCCCAATTGGCCATATAAGCGGGGGAGTTATTTTCATACATTATTTTGCGATTCATCGCCTGCGAAATACGAGTAACGATGCTGCTAGACTCATAAATTTGTAGCTTCAACATTTGAATTTGTGACAGACGATGTCAATATTATCCATCAATTTTAATTCTTATCTAGTTTTGAAAAAGATATGAATTTTCTCGTCATCAAAATATTTTATTTTTTCTATATATACAACTCTCATGTATGGGCCAGTGCTTCAAAGTCTATTTTGAAGCTACGAACCAAGTAACGGAGAAGACGAAAAGACTCATTGGTGACAATGAGCATCGTCGCTAGGTGGGATGTGTTACGCTGTTACAACAATGGATTGTGCTCTAATGTAGTAAAAGAATATATTCCCGAAACTCGCTCCTATTTGCAAAGAACACGTTCTTCATTAAAAGCGAATCTGTTTGTGGTCAATATATCAGCGAATCGCACTATGCATTGCAGAAACAATTCGTTCTTCGGTCAAACGTCTCGTATGTGGAACAAGCTCCCTACAGATGTAGTTCCTTTTATACCGAACGTGGTGAGGTTCAAATCAAAAGCGCTACTTCCTCTATCCTCCATATAATATCTTATTTTCCTAGTTGAAACACAATGCGCTGCATAAATAGCGGTCATCCCGTAAGTACTGATCCAATCGAGAAAAAATATATTCAAAATTTTCAAATGAAATGCTATATATATATTTTTTTTTTAATTTTTGTTACTATACTATTTGCCTCCACATTTCATCCAGCCTGTAACGATTGATACGCTTCTATTCATGCAATTATAAATATTATTTGTTCCATTATTCATTACATAAAATTTTCTTTTATCAAAATATTTTCTATTCACGATGTGTACGAGTAATTGACAGTTACACAAAATAACACGAATATTGACAATAATGGTGTCAAACTGCTTAAATTTTTCTAAGGCAATCAAAACCATTTTAATATTCTTCAGTATTATACGCGATGTTTGTGTAAGATAATTTTTTAATAAACGCACACAAACACAAAAAAGTGTATGTCTTAAGAACCATTTTTTAATCAGATCTTGAATAAACTCATATTTCCATTGATACTCGTATTTCTTTATGATAAGTTATGTGGTAATATCTTCTGCTTGCCGCTACTCTATGCACTTTCAAGAACATAACGAGCAACAGTTGTATTAGTATGCACGTTATCATGTTTGGAATTATATTGACGAACAATCGAGCAACATAACAACGTTTTCAAACTCTCCTTGTTCATAATTGTATAATTTTTCCATTTAATAAATAGTTATTTAAATTTTCATAAAATTTAAACATCAGAATTATACCGTATTTGCTACTAATTGGATATATGATTGGTAATAAAATTTCCGAGGACAATTTGGACGAATTTGCCAATGAAACTATGATTGTCATGCGTGCTTCTTTTAAGTAACTACTCGTATTATATTTAATGTATCTGTGCCTTACGACCGTCTCTAGACAATGTGGTCCACTGGGACATTGAACTAATAAAAATTTCCTTGCAACTTAATTTAATCATAATAAAAACAAAGAAAAACAAAGTAAGACAGACTAGGCTATTAGACCTGTACACTGTTAGCTGTACAGCAACGTCCTTATTGAAAATATATACATTTGTTCAAAATTGAAAGTTTTTTTATATGAACATATACATATATATAAATACAAATATGTATTAGTCAAATTTCATTTCATATGATGTCTTCTTTGACGAAAGTTGTTATTTGGAAATTTTTTCGTCTTCTAATAGGCGCGATAGAGAGAAATATATTACAAAAACGGGCAGGAGTAAATTATTACAGTATTAAAAAATGTTTATCTTAGTCGAAAAGTATAAAAGTTCATGCAACAAATTTTAAAGTCATCATGATTTTTGTAAATTTACGATATTGATGATTTTTTTTGAAGTTTAAATTTTGAATGGTTACAAATAACTTTAATTATGTGCTGTTCTGCATTATTAAAATTATTAAATAATGGCAATCAAAGGAATATAATTTTTGGTGGGCTCGTGTTCAAATCATAAGACCCCATTAGTCAATGGTGATTATTTCTTAAATAAAGCCATCCAGTTCTATTTCAAAATTGAATCAAATTGTTTTATTCTTTATTTTCCAGATTTGCGCTATAAAGATATTTTATTTTTTAAATTTCGTACATCCAAATTAATTCGCTAATAAAAATTTATGTTTGTACTTCTATATATTTTTTTATTTTCATAATTTATAAATAAAAACGTATACAAAAGAAAAAACATTATTGAACCACCAAAATTCAGCCAACCAGACGTCAGACAAACTGAATGTGAACCGAAATAATAATGACGTTGATAATAAAAACCACACGTACTTGAACTGTTATTTATAATTAAGAAAGTAAAAATAAAAAAATTTTTATACAAAAGGAGCAATTGAAACTACCAAATGAAGAAAAGATGAGAGAAAAACGCATACCAAAAGGAAACGTAACGAACGAAATCCATCCATGACAAAAGGAAGCCACTAGTGGTGGCATGTGTATTTAGTACATTGTTTATGGCTGTGGCATCTGTGTAGTAGATTGAAATGCAAACGATTTTTTCCACTTATTTATTTTAGTTCGCTTGTCGTGTTTTATTAAACATAAAAAATACATACAATAAGAAATGAATATAAAATTGTGCGTGTGAATAAATCTCAAGTGGTTTAATTCATTTGTGAACTGTGAAATGTTTGACGCTTCATTTATGTTCATTCATACAATGAAGCACGTTGGCTACAAATACATCACACTTGTATAATTATGTGGATTATGACAGCATTGTTTGTGTGCAATGTGCTGCTTTTATGCTGCACGATATCTTGATTGTGTTATTTTTTATGTTTTGTGGATGTGGGGTCAATAGGAAATTTAGGGAAGATAGCAAAGACGTACTAAATTTATGAAGATGTTGTTGTACGTCCGCATCGATTTATTTCATTTTGATAATTTATATAAACAAAATGCGATAGATAAATATTTTCTTATGATTTTTTTCTGGCTGCATTTTGTCAGTCCTTATGACAGCTACTTAGTAGACGTTATATATTCAAAATAAAAGGCATATCGAAGCCACTTTGGAACACAGCCCAAAATTATGAGAAAAAGGATTACAAATATTCCACCCTTAATATATTAGGACAAAGCCTTTGTCTAATATAAAGACATAACTTTTCAGAAAATCACCGAATTTCATATAGTCTTAGATGTCCTATAGCAGCAGAAAGTGTTTGTTCAAATTTTATTATGAATAATGTCACAAGTTCGTCATATACTGAAGGTTTTTTAATGCAATTTTTCTTCTTCATGCATTAATTAAATGCCCCTCTAGAATAACAATATAAAAATATTAATATTTTGGTTATAAGGTATTAAACAATCCTGGGTATTTAAATTGTATAGACTTTAAAGAAAAATTTTTTGGGTATTGTGGTCCGCCATTGTGGGGCGTTCGCCATATTATGTTTAGGGTTATTCCATTTAATTTTGATTTTTCTTCTCAGAAGTTCCTTTCATTTGTTACCCATATCATTGAGGTGCCGATTTGTCGACAATCTTGGGGCCATTATGCATATGAAATAATTCAAATTTATTTTAAGCTCCCTACAAAGATTGATTTTTAGTTAAGTGAGCATTCACAAATAATCGGCAATTAAGTGGCGGATGGGGTCTTTTGTAAAACCACTTCTGAAGACTTATATGAGTTTGTCGCCTAGGGCTACCGTTCACAACTACATGTTTATTATGACCATTAAGCCATTGTCTCTCGTTTTGCCTCGAACGCTTTTTGCCAAGCCTTTTCTAAAAATCTTCCAGCGATTTCCTTCTAGCGTCCTCTGTTTATCGAAGAGAATTTGACATTGTGACATTGTCATGTACCCATCTTTAGGAATGTCTTGAAGACATTCCAAACTGGGATGTCTCATCCTTTTCACTCCAATTTTCCATTTGGTTATTTGATTTAAGTATAAGTGTTAGTGCAGTTGCGATGGTGTATGTTCATTGTTATTTTTATCACTCATTCATTCGCTCGTTCATTCATTCATGTTTTGTATTTAATTTTCCTTCATGTTGTTGTAAGTGTTTAGTTATGTGGATAATTTGTTTTGAAGTTCGTTTATATGAATGTACATACGTATACATCCACTTGTATGCATGTGTACATAAGAATTATCATGCTGTGATATAAAATAAATAAAAATGAAACTTGTCTACGTGTCGTTTCATTTATTATATTAAAAAATAAACAAATAAAACAAACAAAAAAAAAAAACTAAAGAAAAATAAAAATGTAAAAAAATATAAATTTACTACTGTCCTCCCACTAATACATAAATCTCGGCATACAAACACGCATGCACACATTTCCACATTCTCTAAGAATGTTTCCTTTCAGGCCGCCATACAATTTCTGTTTCATGGCCTTCTGCACTTTTTAAATTGTGTGCTTGGATTTGTGTATATAAGTATTTCTGATTATAATCATGATTTCGTATTCATTTTTCTTTTTATTTTTTAATTTTATTTTTTATTTGCCATAAAAACGTGTGTATGTTCTTACTTGCCTGTTGTTGTTTTTCCCCAATCACATTTCATGGGAGATAAAGTGTGAAAATTATTGTTCCTCTACTTTTTTTGTATTCATTCCTTTTTAAAAAACAAAGTCTTTTTTTTCGTAGAATATGCAAGAAAGAAAAGTCTGTTTATTTTCTATTAATTTATTTTTTTTAAGAAAATAATATTTTAACTCAAGAAGGCGGCTGCACAATGGGGTGATGTAAAAAAATTGTGAAAACTTTTAAGAAACACAAGAAAACGTAAATTGGGCCATCAGCATACCAGAATGAAAATTGTTTATACCGCCTTAAGGATATCAGCCACCATCGTTTAACAAATAATCTAAGCATTTTTTTCGAAATTGCGTTATGCATTTTTGTATCTCATGTCACATCTTTGTAACATATACTATTTTTGCTTATTTTTAGGATAAACAAATATTGATCTTTTCTTTCTATTTCGCCCCTTCATGTACGCGTGTGTTCTTTAATACGAAAAAAGTGCAATGGTGCAAGAAAATCATGTTCATTTCTAAATACAGTCGACTCCTCTTTACTGGAAATAACCAAAATCCAATTTTCTTTTCAGTTATCCGATTTTTTTTCTCTAAAACGTAGTTCGGATTATTGAAATTTGTTACAGTTAAGCGTACTGCTTAAAATCTGTAAAACAATATTTTTTTATATCTGGGTGTATATTTTTTTACGTCATAAAAATTTTATTTAAGAAAATTATTCATAGAAACATATTCATATTTTTTAAATATTTTTAAAACAAAAAATAAAATTTTAAAATATAAATTAAAATAATTCAGTTTCACAATTACTACGTTTATACGCACGTCTTATTTGCAAATAAAAAAGAAGAATGTTGCCGTATAACTTTTTTATTGTAACTTATTAACTCACTTCACAAGTCGTGAATAACGACACTATTTGCAAATAAAAAGTAAGACGTTGCCACTTCATGAACGTTTTTTGTGTTTTACTTACCAAACAATCATATTTTCGTCACATGGCATCACTAATAATAACATAAGTTCTGTATGCAATTTCCCGTATAAACAGTGAATTAGTTATTTGCAAATAGTTCTATTTGCAAATAAGGCGTGCGTATAAACGTAGTAAATGTTGTGCGTTGAGTATTTACATTTGTATGCTGAAGTTAAAAAAAACATAAATTAATAAGAATTCAGTCTCAGAATACAACGCATTAAATATGTACTTACTTAACATAACAGTCAATGATCAGAAACATGTATTGCTTTTAAAATAGCTTTAAATATGACTTTGAGTCATTATTTTTAAATTCGTATGCAATCGATTTCTAATAAATAAATTTGTCATTGTTTATTTTTTCACTAAAGCGAAGTAAGTTTCATACAAAACGTAGTTGTGGGCTTGCTTTTGGTTTTCAGTAATACGATATTTTCAGTAAAGCGTGTTGCGTTAAAGCGGATTCGACTGTATAACTTTAACTATGTTTTATGGTTAGATGCCACACTTTGTTAACTACTTTGCTTATACACAAATATGAGGTTAGTTTTTTTCTCGTTAACGTCTTCTGTTTTGAATGCTTATTTTATAATAATTTAATAAAATTTAAAAAAGGACACCAATAAACGAATTATTCCAAAAATATCCGTCAACGGATGTAGATAAATATTTTATTTTATTATACATAAATGATGAGTGACGTTAAAATTTCCCTCAAAATTTATATTATATGTTGTAAACCGATTCAACGCATCATAGGAATTTTTATCATTTACCATCCAAATATGATGTCTTTATTTTAAATTTTTAATATTGAAATTTATGGGAATTTTAGGCATAAAATACTTAATTTTTACAAACATTTTTTTGTAGCAGCAATTCTAAAGAAGGTTTTCAGTAGTCCAACCAAAGCTGTCATACTAGAATGATAGTTTCTTTTGTGCAGTAGAACAATTTTTTTTACAGAAAAGAACAAAAAAGTGTAAGAAAGGTTTGCAACATTTTTGTTAGTAAAGAAAATGCCATTAGTTTAGTTATTCGTAAACTACTTCTATTGAATTCTTAAGTGCAATATATAAGCAAATTTTTGAATTGCGTATCGAAGTAAAGGTAATGAAATTTTCCACGAAATTCTATATGCTAAAATATGTACTTTAAATACTAAAATTTCCATTCAAAATATTACTCAATTTAAAAATTTTTTCAAACGCTTTCTCTATATGCAACTTGAACAAAAATTAAAAATATTTTTTTCATTACCATACCCCATAGTGCAAAAAACGCATATCTATTGGCTACATTTGGTCTATGGGCCTAAAGTTTTAGCAAATTTCTAAAAATTTATATACGACTGAGTGACCGTGTTTCTTGTTGGATTGTTTGCATCAAATGAACATGTATTTACTGTTGCTCGCTGTTGTCTGTCTGTCTGTCTCTCTGTGTCTGTCTAACTGCCAGCTTGGATTTTTCCTTAAATGCTGTTTGCAATTTCTCTGATTTCAATCGCTTGCAGTTATAGACAATAACAAATGTTCGCTTGCAATTTGCCATTGTTGACAGTTGCCATTAGTTATTTGTTTAAGTTTTTCCTTTATTTAATATTTGCTTACTACTATTAACTTGCCTTAAGGGGTTATAATAAGTTGAATTTTTAATGCTGTTGTTTCACTAACAAATGAAGAAAAATTATTAGAAAATATGAAATTTTTTTTTATTTACTATTTCGCACACAACCTAATTATTTTGTTAAAGTGACAGTTTGACCTCCTTGCAGTAGAAAGATTCTTATCAGGATTTTGATTAATGTTAGAGAAAAATTTTCTTATTTTTTAGAATAGACTCTGAGTGAGGAAAATATAGGGTGCTGAAGATGGGATCCAGTATAAAAGCATACCTTGATTACTATAAACTTAAGCAACTAGAGTTAATTATTTATAAAAGTTTTATGAAATGGTTAGAAATCAATTTCCATGGAAAATTTAGTTTATGAAGACTTTGTAAACGAATCTAGTCCATAAGACCCTGTGAAATTCCAGAAGAAAAAACAGATAAGGTACTTGTACTGAAAATAGAGAAAGTAAATAAAAGAGCCTAATGAAATTGCAAAAATTCCACCTAAATAAATTATGTGCATGATTACATTTCGAATTCAGGATTACAGATTAATCTCCATGTTACGACTAGCGTTTAAATATAAGTATGTACATATTTTATAAAATTTTCTTTAAAAAACCTGTTCGACATTTTTAAGAATCTATACAGTACTGACATTGTCATGGCGAAAGCTCAATTTCATTTTAAACGCTAGAAAAGCTAATTAAGCACAGAACGAAGTCTCAGATTGGTAAAAACATGTGAAAACTCTCTGTGCCATCATTCCAAGGCGTCTCAAAAAGCAAGATGATTTTTTTTAATTTCGTGGAATGAAAGTGCAATTGTTTAGAATGTATCACTACTGTAATGCAACAACGAGGGCGAGTCAATAAGTCAGTATTTTTTTAATTCCCCCCCCCCCCCTTCTTAAATGAAATGGCAAAACACCTCTTGTCAGTTGACTCCAATCAAAATTTTCACAAACTGCATTTGACAGCCATTGATAGCAGAATGCCGTGTGATTTGAGGAGAAATTGGAGCAAAGTCAATTTCATGTGCTGATTAAGCATTATTTCTTGTGGAAAAAAACCATCACTTTAACCAAGGCCAAGTTGGGGATTCAACATTATCTATTTCAATACCAAAAAAGTAATTTTGTAAATTTCGTTTCGTTTTGAGTGATCACTTAGATATGAAAAAGCTTTCTTCAACATGGGTGCCGCATTTGCTAACACGATCGTGCGACAACTTCGCAGGAGAGTTCGCCATTTTTTTTCCGGAGTAAGCACGAGTCGTTGTACTGTTTCGTAATGGAGAATGAAACCTGGATTAACCACAATAAACTAGAGCCCAACAGCAGTCAAAACATTGGGTTTTTCGGGCTCAATTGCGGCTAAAAGTGGCCAAGGTGGGTGGGCGGAACTCATTATAATTCGTATTTACTACCTTCAGAAGAGTAAAATAATCAATGACAAATATTATGACAAGTCATTGGATCGATTTAATGAGGATTATAAAAAATGACCGTAATTGGCAAAGAAAAAAATTCTTTCCACCAGAACAGTGCATGGGTGCACACTTGTGCAATTTCCGTGGCAAAAATCCATGAATTAGGCTACAAATTGGTCTCTCATCCACACTATTCTCTAGATTTAAACACGAGCGAGCATTCCTTGCTTCAAACATGAAGAAATGGCTCGGTGAAGAGACTTGACTCCAAACAAATAACTATTTTGGTAACCTTGCCATATATTATTTTTTGGAAGGGATAAAAAAATTTGAGAAACGTTGCACAAAGCGTATAGAGCTCCAAGGATACTATGTTCAAAAATAAAATTATATTTTATAAAAAAAAACCTGTGCCCCCGCAGTTATAACATCTCATGTGTAGTTAAACGACGACCATATACAAATGCTTAATTCATGCAAATTATATAAACTCTATTATCAAAAGTTAAAACCCTTTCCTATCACAAAGTCTAAGCCTCGAAAGGATTGGAGTTGCCTTGTGTTTGATAAGCTAAAAGAAATATGAAGCAAAATTCGGGAAAATTGCAGCTCAAAATGTTATGAACCTATTAAAATTATTCATATTGATATTAAACATTCAGTGACCAGTCTCCCTTGCAGCTTTTGAAACTTCTTTCATTTCATTTTTGACAAACAAAAAACAAACGTCTTCACTTTTCTTAACATTTCACAGAACAAGGACATTTTCAACACTTTAAACTTAAAACCAGTCATAAAGAATGTTCAAACTTGCTTCAAAATTACACCAAAACTACGAGACCAGTTACCAAGAATTGAAAACAGCAGCAACAGAGGACACAATTGTTTACATACAGACCAGTCCATAATACGAAAAACGTTGGTCATAAACGCATTTATAGAAGCAAAAAAATAAGAAAAATAATACAAACATGTATGAAATGGAATAAAATGTAATTTCAATTGTTAAAATGCAATTCCATAAGATGTTATTGCTGCTTCTGGTGCTGGTGCTGCAGATGATGTCGTATGTTTAAATGTCGTTATTGCATTGAGAAATAGAATAAGAAGTGCTTTCAAACCACAACAATAATGGTAAATATATATTTATTTGTATGTTTAGTTACAGACACACAATACTATTATTCGCATGCTATTCTATTGTGTATTTTAAGAATATTAAAAATATTTTCTTCTCTCTATATATTGAGATATACACCTAGAACTTAATAGAAGGGAGCTAAATGATTAACGAATACGCCGAGATTTTCATTTAAAAAGAAAAGGAACTTTTGAGCTTTTTGGAATGATAAATTTACCCGAAACAATATCAGAGATTTAATGTTTTTAATTTATTATTGAATCTTCAATAGAAGTTAAACCAAGAGACCGTTTCAATTATTGTAACACAAAAAAAAACTCACATTCTGCAACTTCTGTTTGTCTTCAAGTCTCTCAAGTTCCGCTAAAGACGCGAATGTCCCTCATTCTCAACAGAGTGTGGCCTCCAAAATTGATTTCGATTTATTTTGCATCTATATGACTGTTCCATGTTAAACGGCGAGCAACATACTTATATATCAGGATACTTCACCTTAACGTGTTGCGGCATAATCTGCTTATTGACATACTCGTGCATGTTTCCTTGTGCAGCATAAAAGCAATATGTACACATTTGTACTCATTCACCTTTATATGCAACACCTCTAGCAGTGATAAATATTCATGCAGCTTGCGGGATGCTTTTAGATTGGAAAAGTTGTATCACTAGCGAATATTTAAGTCTGAATATCCTTTCTTTTCGGCATGTCCAATGCACATACAAAATATAATACAGGAGCTAAGATTCTGCCTTGAGGAACTCTAGCTTCAATCCGATGCGGTGTTCTCAGTAAAATATCCTCTTTAATGATGAATTTGCATCCTGTTTCCTGCTTTCAAATTGCTGATGACTATATGAAGAAACTTTTTGTTTTAGTTCCCGAATTAATCCCTTATGCTAAACTTTACCAAAAGCCTGAGAAATGCCAACAAAGGGCGCAGAACAATATTTCTTATCTTCAAAAGCCTTTCTAATCACTTCCAAAGTTTATATGTTTTTTTGAAAGTGCTGTGTTGTTGTCTTAAGATAAACTGATAAACTGGGATACATCCAAGACTTACTGTAAAGAAGCTTTTTAAACAATTTTGCCATGTTAAACCAGAGCCTTATGGGTACTATTTGTGGGTTTGGTTATCATACTATTCAATAATATGCTCTAAACGTAAAATGCTATTATAAATGAAAATCATTAATCTTTTTGCTGACTTTATCAGCACCTGAAACTTTCTTCGGATTTAAGCATTTTCAATTTCCCCAATATTAATTCTTAGGGACGCGGCTGGTTCAGGGAAAGCTGCTGGGAATGCTACTGTACTACCCGTTGTATTTGGTGGAAACACTTTCTGTAAGTAGTTTACAAACAGGGATGTGTGTGAAGATAAATATGTCGATTTAAATGTGTTTCGACGTAAGGACTTATGTTGTAACATATTCACTTATGTGCTGCTTTTTCTGAAAAAAGGCCGCGATTCTCTTTGCAAACTTATTTTCTGTAAAGGATGCCAACCATAATGGGCCAAATGGAGAGAATGGCAAAATGATGAGGGCACAAGCCAATATTTTAAATAAATTTAGGAGATTTTTAATAAATCCTGAAAGATCAACTTCAACTTCCGTGGGCAAAATCCTGCCTATAGTGGAAAAATGGAGAGGTGGCACACAATGCCCTTGCGTATAAAATGAAAAGAGCATAACGAGAGCCTCTATCTTAAAAAACGTAGTTTTTCAGGGGAGCAAAAAAACCGTTTATTTTCGTTATTTCGAAGAAAATGAAAATTGTATATTCTAAGATATTTATTTAAACTGACTAATTTAATTACTTGACAAGCAATTTGTTTATATCTGCATCACCGGCCATTTTATGGAAGATAGAGGATTTTCTTATTTGAAAATACTTAACGTGTATAAAAAGATAGCGGGTTTTGCATAGTAAAATAAAATATTTATTAATGAATTCAAAGTTCTTATTGATATACATATTTATATATTAGTAAAATAACCTCCAAATCCAAAAATCTTAATAATATAAGCAAGTAGTTATACATATTTGTACATTAAGGATATAACTTTTTTTTAGAATATCAAAACAAAAAATAGCTCAAATATGAAATTTCATTATTATTTAGAGATGGTAAGAGATTTTTACGCAATATATTATAATGGAATAAAAATTTAAGTGATAAAAAGTTCGAATATTGTGAAATAATTTATGTTCTAAGTTTTTCAATCAATTTTCAAATTATTATAGAAATAATGGTATTCTTGTGGAATCACAGTTTTCAAGTCTTGTAAATTTTTCCATTTGTTTGAAGATATTGCAAGTGGAGTAGAATATAAAGGTTTTGGTTCTATATGGAAAGAGTATGGTTTAATGCGACTAGGTAGATTAACATGGTTTTGATCAAAGTTTACTTTATATTTAACACTGCCATTTAGAAGATATAACAGGGATCTTAAGTCAGATACTGTATGATCATTTCTAACACGACCTGGTCTTATAGATGAAAAATGTAGAATCTTATAATCTTTATAGTTTTTAAAAAAATCATAATTTAAATATACAGCATCAAATGGCTTTTTAATAACTTTATTTTTGACTTTAACAGTTTTTCTGGCCTCTTTAGTAACTCGAATGTAATCATGTGGCAAGTAAATTGATTGATTTTTCAATCTGATCTCAATTTTGGCATGGGCACTATCACACTCCATTTGTGTATGACCTTTTTCCAAAAATTTTTGTTCAACGACTTTTTGATATTTAACTGCAAAATTTGATAAGGCGTTTGACAAATAATGGTTCCGGTTTTGATACCCACAACCGTCTGAATAGATTGTTATCGGCAATGAATCGAACAAACAAAACGTTTCTAAATGGTTTATTATGCAGGAAACAAACACTGAGGCTGATAAATCTCCATTGACTTCACTCCACCAATAATTTGTACATTGATGAGTACCTATATTATATATGGTAAAATTGTGCACTTGCAAGCGTTGTTTGAAGTAAATTGCTGAAGCATTAATGTCGGGACACAATTTTACAGTCTGTGCATCCATTGTGAACACATGGCGTTTGCCTTCTTCAGCTTCAGTTTTGTCTAATCTTTTTTCGTACTGTGCTCGATTTTTATTCAAGACATGCACCTTAAAGTCATCAGCAGTAATCTGATTAGCCTTAAATCTAAAACAAATATCACACTGATCTTTGCGAGGCATATATAAAGCCAAATTCTCTTTCTCGAAAGTTTAAGAAAATGTGAATATCGAGACTGGTTGAACCTGGTTTTGTGAGCAATAATTGCAATAATGCCTGTAAACATCAGCCTTGGTTCTAAAAGCTGCTCCGATGTATAATTTATTAGTGTCCTTGCGACAATAATGACTCTCCATTTTCTCTAATTTGTCCAAATATTCCTTTAAATGAGCCTTATTTTCAGAAATTTTCCCTTTAGTAACTGGAGGTTGTTTTGCTTTTAACCAACCTTTAACCATATCCGCGTTTATAGACAAAGTGGAGAGAAATGTAAAACGACATACCTGAAATGGTTCCTGGTTGTAAGGTAGGTCGTATACAAAGCTTTTTTGCTTTCTTGAATTCACAACTGTGGGTTTTTGCTTCGTTTTTTCTATGACATGACTTTTTACAAACACTTTTGTGGCTTCCCACGACATATTCCAAAACATTCTAAATATATTGGTTCTGGTTTCTTTATCAAATTTAAGGCAGTGTCTTAAATTACTTTTCATGCAAAAATTTGATGCACATTCTAATCCCATTTTTCTTTTTGGCCTTTTAGAATTTTGTTTGGATTTTCCCTTTGTTGTAGAAAACCCTAAATATTGTTGACCCTTCATTCTTTTTACCGAGTTCTCTCTTCGAGTATTTGAAATAGAATTATGTTTCCGCTTATTTCTTCTGCGATATAAGACATTAGAATTTATTTCGTCTTCAGAGTCTATGATAAAAGGTAATTAGCTTAATTTTTGTCTATAGGTATATGTTACAAATAAGTTACATACCTGTAATACACATGTTATTCGAGTCTTCATTTGATGACGCGTAATCATATGCTATACGCTGCAAGGAATTGCAATTTACTTTGCTTGGAACACAGTTATTTTTTCAAGTTCAGACATTTTTAAAACTTTTTTAATAATTGTTAAAATTATATTCTAAAAGTACTTATTAGCCCTACCGACGATTATATGAGTATTTATCACAACTAAATATTATTATTCGATATGCAATTCTTTCTCAACAAAAAATAATTTTTTTCTTTGTCTACTATTTATTTAAATTCATAGAATTAAAATTGCAAGTAGTTTCCTGAAAAAAATAGTAAATTCATTGGAGAGATAGAGGGTTTTGTTTTCAAAAAAAACTACGTGTGTAAGATAGAGAAAAGAACAAATGGCAATAAAATGTCAAATTTAATTTTTTTTTAATTCTTGATTGGTACCATAGATGAGTCTGGTTTTACAGAATATTTTACCATCAAAAAGCCATTTTCGTAAAAATTGAAGATAGAGGGTTTTGAATATAAGCTCTCGATAAGTCAATATTACAAACTGTGAATGGAATAGCCGAAATGAATTCAGGCGCATTTTTAAAAAAATCTTGAAAACTCAGGTCATATATAGTTTCTGTGGTACATGCAATCACGAACATATGCATGTAGACTTAAATGTTCTCAAGACTTTCTTCTGAAAATAGCAGCAGAGAATATAGTTATTAGTCACTATTTAAATAACCTTATTTCTTTAAGTTGCAATACTGTTTGTTTGTTGCTTAGGAACCTAAGCTGCCTAAGTGAGATCGAAAGTTTGATATTACAAAAAAAAGGAAATCTGAATCAGCACTTACTGAAACAGCTTCTTGACACTAGAATCTAATATAATCTAATACTATACGAGTAGAGGTAAGATGAACAGAGATTAAAGCGTAAGAATACATGCGCGGATTTCACCATTTTGTAATTCGTCGCCACGATAAGTCAACATACAAATCAAAAGTAGTCGTCGTTGGTACATTGATGCCTCCTCTATTTTAGTTACAGATAAGAATAAGATTTAATTACGAGAGTTGATCGCAGGCTCTATATACTACAGATCATTTCGCCAGAAACTGGGGGAAAAAAGTGCACCCCAGTATCTAAATCAAAACGAAAGCATAATAATCATTACTGAAAAAAGAAATTCTTTAATCCTAAAATTCAAAGGAACAGAAAAAATTAAATATTTTTTTTTTACATTTTAAGCTAAAGGACATAATAACGAGGACATAAACATGTTGTGCCATAGACTTATCATGTCTCTGTACAAAGCATGTTACAACGACATATCTATGAGACATTCATAAAGTATACTTTTACACCGTTTCTCGAGTGGTAGGTGTATTTCTTAAGAACGCACTTTACAATTTTAATGCAGTTCTTGTGTATACGCAAAATAAAATCATAAGTGCGATTTATTGCTTCTCGAATAGTTTCTTTCCATCTTCCTTTCAAACTGTCTGTCCCACATTTTGCCATTCATTGTGACCATTCGTAGTCGTTTTGGTTGAATGTTTTGTGGCCTTTAATAAGATGTCGAAGTGAATCAACATACAGACGGACTGCCTGCCACTTTGGGCAAGTTGCAGTCAGACGTGCCATATACTCGTAACATAAAAAAGTAACCTGAGAAATCCAACTCCATAAATTTTTTTAAGTCAAAAAAATTAAAAAAAAACAATGTGGTAGAATTATTGTTAAGCAGCAGCTATAGCCGTAACTACGGGTACATAAGAAAAAAATAATTAAAATAAAAATATTACTGAAGGGCAGTCAGTCAGTAGTTCATATTACTCATGTAAATTGTTTGTGCGCTTTTTATGATTCTTTGATGAATTTTAAGTAATAAAACATGTTGCGGAGGCATTATAAAAATTTCAGCGTAGAGAAGGATGAATAAGATCCTTTTATGTTTTAAGATTTTATTTTGCATTAATTGGAGGATATTTTTTGTGCCAAATACAAGTTAATGAAAGGACTTAAGATTTGTACAACCTGCGGTGCTTGTTAACTGGGTCTTTAGAGATAAAAGGAAAAATTATTTTATTATTTAAATACATTTTTAATTTAATTTAAGCAAAAATTTATAAAAATAAATATAAATAAAACACAAAGTTCCTGCCTTAAACAGTACCGCACTGCGGTGATAGTTTAAAAATGTAAGGACATTTTTTCAATTTCGAAATAAGATGAAGTATTTTGATGACACAGAATTTTTATTGGTAATTGAAGTGTTTTAGGACCTCTTGAAAAATATTGTGAAGCCAAAATCGGTATAAAAAATACAGTATTTAACAGTCATAACATTTGAGTTACAGCGTCACTGGGATCTCGTAGAGACGCCGCCCATATTTGCAACATTATATCTCCCATGTTCTACGAGGCGAAAGTCCGTAGCAAAAAATTCAGCTTTCTTGCACACTTTTCCGGCCTTTTGCGTTATTGCTTATTGAAGCGGAAATCCCGACTTAGACCGCAAACAATTTTTAAATTCAGTTGACTTTAAGACGACATTATAATCGCCGGACAGTATCGAGAACCAAAGTGGTTCAATTTCATAGATTACAAATTATGGACTGGATGAGTTGGGAAATACTCCCTAAAAAAAATCTGATACTAGCAATTTACAAGATCCTTGTAGTCTAATCATGAGACCTTCACTAGTGATATCCTCAAGTCCTTCATCCAATATAACGATGGTGTTGTTTATTATGCGGCATATAACGTCCTCTTATGGTGATAGCTTGCCAAATTTCCCTTCAAAGAAAAGCACAACAATGATGCCGCCGAACAAAAAATCACATCAAAAAGTTAATAGCGGCCGCAAACTTTGACACTTTTCCTTTTAGGAAATATTTATGGGTTTTTAATTTTTTATTTTAATATTCATCTTAATAGAAATAAGACATTTTTTCAATATAAAAATAAATTCCTTAAGGTATTAGACTGTGATATAGTAGTCGGGAACGTTCCACAAAAATATTTGCCTTGAAAATTCTGCTATAAGTCCTCGAATGCTCGCTCAAAAGCTCAAAATTAAACTTGGACAGCGGAAATAATTCAAATTTAAAATTTGTGGGAGAATTAATTTTGTGCTTATTCAGAATTTTGGTATGAATGACAATTATGAAATCCCGATGACTAAAAATTCTGAATTGAATTTTCTGAATTGATAAAACTTGAATGCCAGGACTCGTTATCTCACAGGATTTCGGAAATTTTCAGGGTCAACAGATCGCGAATTTTCAACTCTATTTTTCAAAGAATGAATTACACATAATTCATAATGAATCAAAAAAAAAATCAAAGACCGAGAAAAAAAACTATTTTTATTAGATTTATTAGATTTTGCTCGACTAGATTTTTTTATTGCCATTAACTTTACAAAGAGACTAAATTTATTCGTATATCCTAGTATTATGAATTACGTTTATATCAGTATTAAGAAACTGTTATGAATTTTTTATATATGTAAGTCATGTTCACAATCTTGTGCAAATAATATTGCAACATTGACACTTGAAATCTGGTATAATATTTTTTTACTTTTAATTTGCAAAATATAGAGATTTCCTCTTACAATGCCTTGCAACACTTAAGCCAAAAGCATTTATGTATTTTGAGTATGCAACATTTCGTTGCACAGTGAAAGCTAAAAAGAAAAACATCTAAAATTGTCTATTTATATTATTGTCACCAATAATATTTATTTCATATTTTGATTAAATGAAGGAGCTTCAATTTTGATTTATTATTGCAATAAAGTTCCGAAAAATCCCAGAATAAGACATTTTAAAATTCCAAGTGGTGGAATTTGCAAGACCCAGTCTCGTTTGGTATGATCATAATTGAGGCTAAAATATTCCACAACATCGTAGTTCAGGTTTATTTGAAAAAATTATTTCGGTAACCATTAAATCCTAAAATATTTAAATCAATTTGACCTTTAGTAAACAATTACCTTCATATCAATTAATACGAATTGTTAAAACTCTCAGTGCTTTATGCCAGATGCAATTAAAGAGATTGTAAAAAAAATTTTATTACTTAATATTGAAATTTATTATTTGGAATATTCTCCCCAACTAATCGTTAAAACAATTACGGCTTTTGCAAAATGCATTATTTGTAGTGGCCTTAGCTCTTCATATGCCGACATTTCATTGGTCGCTAAACCAAATCGTCACCATTCCCAACAATATCTAAGGAAACATCTGTTATTCTTATTGCGTTGTTTTAAGGAATTTTGTCGTTTCACTTATAATGAAGTGCCAACATTTTAAGCCTGATCAGCGCCTGCCATTTTAAAATCCTTCTTAATTACTTCCTTGAACTGCCACCTACTGAAATCGTACAATTAATTTTCGTTACACTAAAAATATTTTTTGCCATAATTATTTTACACTTTTGGAATGAATTATTGTAAACACAGCAACAAATTTACATCCGTAATTTCAATTAAGCCATCTTCGACTCTCTGAAGAAAGAAGTCGTTGAAAGAAAATAACAACAACTACATTTAACAAAATATTTTAAAGTTAAATACAATTTATAAGGCTGTAAGGAAATATTAAAAGGGCCATGCTGCTTTTCTCTGTCCTCGGGGTTTTGGAAAACACATTAAATTATTTTTATTTACAATCAGCTACATGCTGCTGGTAAGTACTTTCATTTTGATTATTTCATAAACATAGAAGAATATAATCAAATGACTGAGAAGGCCATTAAGAGGGCTGTTAGCTTCAGATTTCCCATTTAACTCAATATAGTCATTTATTGAAGAAAATATCGCAGTATTCCTCAATATCCTCATTTTATGTGTAGAAGGCAACAATCAGAATCATAACTGAATCTAAGCCGAAGTTATACAAAAACTGTCGTCATCATGGTCTTTTAATTAATATCGAGAGAATTCGAAATTTTCAAATTGCACTAAAGAAAATCATATTTAAATATGAAAAAAATCAGAATGGTATCTGAAGCAAAAGCACAGTTGTACCAAAAAAAGTTCGTTATGGATACTAACACTTTGAAAATTTTACTCGCATTTTGTAAAGTTCTATTTATTTTTGAAATGTTGCATTAAGGAGGCAACATTTATTTATGACCATTTAACTGGACATTGCAATGTGGCGGCAAAATTAATTTTGTCATGGAGCAAAATTAATGTCATAATTTGAAATGGCTGCCAGTTTTACAAAAATTTTCGTATGAAAAGGCACCTAGAAAATTATGTTATAAGCACAATTCCAACGAACAACCAATTTGTCGTTGCGAATATTCGTTATTGGAAATACAAAAATATGAATAGAATAAAAAATTAATAATTCATAAAATAATTCATAAACAAGTGACTTATGTGCTGCTCTTTCTGTAAACAAAAGGACGCGGTTCTCTTTGCAAACTCATTTTCAACTATAATGATCCAAATGGAGCGAATGGCAAAATGATAAGAGCACAAGTCAATATTTGAAATAAATTTGGGCGTATTTTTAATAAATCTTGAAAGCTCAACTTCACTCACATATGGCTTCTGTGAAGGATTTTGCCCAAGGTTGCACACAATGCCCCTGCATATAAAATGAAAAGAGCATAAGTCAATATTACAAACTGTGAATGGAATAACCGAAATAAATTTACGCGAATTTTTAATAAATCTTGAAAGCTCAACTTCAGTCACATATGGTTTCTGTGAAGGATTTTACCCATAGTGGCCAAATGGAGACAGTGCGTATATGCAAATGCGAACATATAAATATAAGTAGACTTCAAGACTCAATGCGAATAATCGGTGCATTGGACGAAATTCCTCGTATGTAACGAGCTCTTGCGATAGGCTTATTTCTATTTCTTGTACCGAAAAGCGACAACTGAATGTGAACCGTGCGACAGTTTCCCTTTTAGTTTTTATAATGTTTTAGTAAACAAGATTACTTTAAACTTAAATTATATTATTAACTAAATGATCTCCAGTTACAATAATATAATTTTCTTTTATATTGGTTTTTGTTATTATTTCGCTTCCATTAATTAACGCATATTTTTTGGTATAATATTATGAATAGACGACATTGCATTTGGGTCTAGTAAGACTTTCAAGGATTGTTTATATTAGTGTCAAGAGAAAAAAGAACAGAGATTTGGAAAGCAAAAATTTAATCAAGTCATACAAAAAATGTTGGTGAAAATTCGTGCAACTCATAAAGAGAATAATCGGCCTGTTCAATTTTCCTTCAGTGTTGGCGCTGTCTTCTTTTAAGAATATGTCAAGCTGAGTCCTGACATGGCCGCCATTCTAGTTATATTAAACAACAGCGTCTCATTTTTTTGTCCTTAAATGGGACAAATAAATCGGCCCTAAACCAAAGAATTTATGTATCAAATCGCTGAAGCAGAATTCGTCATGCTATACGAAATTCGTTATTCGTTCCAGTTGAGTTTATAGTTTGAATTGAACAAAAAATCGATCATAAATTTTATTTGTACAGTGGTTATGCCCATGGCCTTACTTTTTGCACTTTTTGGTATAACTTTGGCTTAACTTCATCTAACCTTTTTTTGATATATCAAAGTATTCAACTTTTTCCTCAGTATCTAAAAAATTCTAATTTGTTTGAGACATGATTGTTGCATTAAAAACATTGTTTCACTGGCATTAATTGAGGTATTGATAATATATAAATATTTCACATTGTATTGAAATTTGTTTGCCAATAAAAAAAACTATATCTAGTGTCTAATAAGAGAAGATGATCGTGCCACTGTCTCGGAAAAATTTCATAGAAAACTTTAAACGTTTCTGATCTTAGAGAAAAGATTCTGCATTTCCCAATATTAAATGCAATTTTTTACCTATTCATTAACTTCGAGGTATGTAAAATATTCATAAAGCAAATTGAAGGCATCCTTGGTATCCTACAAGAACGATAAAAGCTAAGGAAACTTTAGAATTCTAGAAAAAAATTCTCTACCAATTCACTCTTAAGATATATGCTAAAAAAAATAGTAACAATCTAAAGCCTAATGTAATCAACATGAAATTTATTTATTTAAAGACGTTTTGTTGAATTTTAAAGGCCCTTTAAATCAGAAGCCATGATTTGTTTCACTTATTTAAGCACTCAGCGTTTTTGTTTGTTTACAAATTTTCACTATAAAAATAACAGGCAACAATGTTTGTCTATAAAATCAAAATCAAAACCTACAAGAAATCGAATAGACAGAAGTGGTGTAATGGTGGGGGGAACAGGGAGACAGGGAGGACAGAATAGCAAACTCTAATTTGATTTTAATTGAATTGTTTATGCCAAAATTGCTTTGGCATGTTGAAAATAACTCGGCAAGTTCTTTTTTGTTTTCCTGCACTTCAGGCACTGACTGAAAGAAGACATTAAGGACTGAATGTGAATTTGATTGTTGCTTTCTGACTGACTGTCTTTCAACTCATGCGTGAATGTATGAATGTGAAATATGTATATGTAAGTATGTATGTACCATATTTGTTTTAATGGTCAAAATGAAATGAAAATTTATAGAATTTCATATCTGAAGAATTTTTTTTTGTGAGTGCTTTGAAATGCCTCGTCTCTTGTCTGTTTAATGAACGCAATCTTTCTGTCTGCATGTCTGTCTGTCCATCTTACTTTGATGTATTTATTCAATAACTTCTTGTGGTCTGGTGCGGTCGTGCGACCGTTTGACTGTGAAAGTTTATTTGTTTGAAGGAATAACTAAACAGAAATATGTATATTTTTGTTTTCGATTACTTGATTTATGATAAACATTTTTAATAATTTACAAATTTTAATTAAAAGTGTTGTTATTAAGTCAATGTTTCACATATTGTTTCTGTAACACATAAACTCTACATAAAAATTAATTTATTTAATTTTTAATAAAAGATTGCAGACGAAAGTCTAGTCCTTTTGGAAAATTTTTTATATCAAAGTACAAATCAGTCATTTAAAGCCTCTAAAGTTTTAAGCTTCATTTTAAATGAGAAAACTTCCTTAACTAATCAATCTTTCTTTGGCTAATAACTAGTTTTAAATTGCCTCAGATCAAAATCTTAATATATTATTTAGTAATTATATATTTTAAGCAATAAACTGTACAACAATACACTCCCATTTTAAATGCAGACAAGTCCTTTATTAAACCCTTAATTAATATTCCACAGGGCGCACTCAATTCGATTTTCTTGTTTGCAGCAAAAACAAACCAAAACAACAAAAATGTTATGCTTTCATAAATATCAACCTTAATATATTAATTTTTAATAAATAATAAAATGCATAAAATTTATTTCAACCATATAAAGAGAGATACGACAACACCGACAAATAGTTGACTATATGCATAGACCTGTAGACTGAATGGCTGTCAGACGGATGGACGGACACGATTAACAATTGACAGTAGCTCCCAGAATAAACAACACACATGTAAACTGCTTTAACAGGTACATACACACGTGCATACACATACTCGTAGAGACAAAAAAGTGAAACACCCAACCGCACACATCTAAATAGAGAAGTTTTAATGAATATTTTCCGCTTGAACACCTTGCTTAATGATTTATGTCTTACAACATATTTATTGCTGTCTGATATTAAAAAAAAAACAAAATAAAAAATTATAATAAATACATAATAAAATTTTTTAGTAAGAATAAAGTCTAATTCAGATGATTTATATCAGCGTTTATAAATACAGTTCTGATGAAATAAATAGCATATTGCCAAATGCAAAAAGAGGTGGTAGGAAGTTTTTTAACCTACTGCTCAGATTCACTTGGAAAACAAGAAAGGCTTGACCTTCAGCACAGAGACTAGCAAATATTATGTCACAGTGGGCAAAATTGGTGATTTGACTTTCGAATTTTAGGACGAAGACACTTTCTTAAATTACACCGGAAAAAAATTATTAACTTATGCTAGAATATAAAGAAAAATGGATTCGAGAATTCTATTATTGGTTTTAGCCAAAGGTAAAACTATATAAATAAGACGATTATATTCTTAACTCTTGCAAAATTGCTACTTGCCACTGCATTTACACATGCAAGCAATAGTTTGCAAGTAGAGCATACGACGAATTTGTTGCAAAAATATTCGAATATCTTGCTAGTTACTTAAATTATTACACAGTCAAATAAAAGTTTATTTTCCAAAATTACATCAAAAATCGCTTTTAAAACACTATTTGTTATGGGTCATTCTATTATATGAGAACGATAAAATTTTAACAACTTTGCAATATTTTTGTGGTAATAATTTTGGTTCCATTTTCCTTGCTTTATTTACTTCACACTCGTAAATTAGGGTTACCAAGAACATTACACCGATATATTTATAGGGAAAAGGTTGGCATTAATTATTATTATTGCTCTTTAGAAAGATTTATAATCGAATATGATACCAACTGTTATCTTTAACTACATTTGATACATATAAAGAAAATTAAATTCTTTCATAGGACCTTTTAGGTTGTTTGAGCTTTCGTTAACCATTCTATCTCAGATGAGCAGATATAAGTACAGACGTCCGCTTGAAACCGCACCAATTACATGAACAGACACTGCGATTTTTGAGGGTCTTTCAAAGTATACTCGTACATAAATAAGTTTAAACTATAATTATTATTTTACCGTAATTTAATAAGTTTTTATAAAACTTTTTATTGGACAAATCTGTTTATTGATCGCTATTTTACTTGCTGCAAGTACTAAAAAGTCACTGTCCTCTGAAATGTCTTGCAAGTTGACCTGCAAGTAAGGAAAGTGTAAATGTACTGCAAAAAAGTGTGAGTGTAATGACTATATCGACCATGTACTTGCATGTATAAGTGCTGAGTTTTCCACGTTTATTTAATATTTAAATATTGGAACTAAAGAAAATTTTTTATTTTATCTTTTTATTTTTATTAGATCATGTTCTTGACATTTTTCAAATCTTTTAATATATGCAATAAAAGTGATTGTTTTTTATTTCTATAGAGATGTGACAATGTGGGGTGGAGAAATATGGAAAATTCGCAACTAAAACTAATTTGTATTAAATCATATTTAAGGTGCAATTATTAAATAAGTGATTAAGTATTTATATTAAAAATATTGTGGATAATATATTGCAAATGAATACAGTTCGCAATTTGAGCAAAAATATTCTTTACAACGATTCAGGACCACACCATTGTGTTTGCTGGGAAACAAAAGCTATGACAATCACAATGAACAGCATAATCAAGGAAAATAATAATACCAGCATCAAGCTGCCACCAACAGAGCAAGAAAATCAACATATTTTCAATTAAGACTTGATTAAATTTTATTAATTAAATTAAATTTACAAAAAATACGACAGATAGGACGACACACACACCACCACCATTTAATCTCACGGACTGTAAAAGTTTATGATGACGATGAAACTTGTTGAACGTTCGAAAATTACTCGCATCGTTGGCGAAAGGAGATCCATGATATTAAAGGTGCGTCAGTTAAAAACTTTGTTTTAATTTCTGTAGCTGCACTTTTTTGTAGGTTGATTTGGTTTCTACTGACTATACGCGTTCAGACGCAAACAATATAATAATGTCAGTAATATGTCAACAACAGATTGTCAGGTATCAAGACAGAAAAGCGAGTAAAAATAAAATTCGTACGAGTATGAATTGATATGAACATCAAGCTCAATTTTGTTGAAGGAAATATTTAAATGAAATTTGTATGCAGTCAGAGTTAAAATGCAAAAAAAATTGTTATACGAGAACATCGTTTTTGATTGGATTGCAAGTTGTTTATTGGTTGATGTTGTTGGTTAAGCTATAACTGTTATTTTAAGAATGATGGGTTTTAAGCTGGTGTAAGGCTTACACTTAATGAAACGGGGAAAATCTAATTTATAAAAGATTTCATTTCTGAATTCAGCTGTGCTTTTTTTGAGTTTTTCAAATGGGCGGTTGTTTAGTCTTTTAATGAAATATGCAATAATTTTTTGGACATTCGCATCTTTGAGTTGGTTGCAATAGTTTGTTTGACAACCGATTTGACAACTGTGCTTTGTTTAGTTTGGTTTGCTATTTCACAATAAATAAATTTCACAACACAGCAGCACTTTCAGTAATTGGTCCTGTTAATTGAGAGCTATTGTTACCCAGATTATCTTTCCAATAGAGCTGGATATTTTTTTTTCTATGCTTTAATTTCATTTGATTCTTTTTAACAAACACCCTTCAAGACACAAATACGCGTATATACTAAAATTCGAAATAACAACGCGGCAAACAGTTCCTCCCGTTAGAGGCTTAATATGACTAAAGGACAATTTTTCGATAATATATGCAAAATTTAAATTACAAATTCATCAAATATATTAGCAGTCACGCTTTTATGAAAAATAGACTTTCCGCGAAGATATTAAAAAAATATGAACAAAAATTTATAAAAGTTTCATACACATAGTGGATTTAATCCTTTTTAATACGCAACTAAAAAAATAGGGAAGACAACGTTTTTATTCGTTTTGAAAGTATCCACTAATATTTTTTTTAATTCTTGGAAAGTTAAGCTTAGATAATCTTGTCTAAATCAAAAAGATTACTTACATATTTCTCCAAATGTATATGACAAAAAGTTTAATAAAAAAATTAATTAAATTTTAAAAAATATAAAAAAAATCGTGGCATTGCTTGATTTTTATGTTGATTTAAAAAAATTATAATTTTTTTATAAAAAGGATATACTTTCGAATCGATTTTCACACATTTGTATAAGAAATGCCTTTTACAAATTAAAATTTTGTCAATTGTAACCTGGGAAGTCTAAAAAATGCAAAAACGGATCCTTTAAATTCGATGAAGGTGTCTCTCCTCCAAACAACACTGAGAAGTCATAAATAAGTCTTCAAGCCTTGACGAAACAATCGAGGAATTTTTGAATAGGATGCGGGGAGGTAGGAAAATTAAATGTATTTCGGCGCTGGTAAATTCTTTGCCAGCATTCATTGTGTCATTTGTTTTTGTGAGGGATCGTAACGGTTATAAAAAAAACTACTATATATTGAATACGAGGGTGGCTCAATAAATCCGTAACTTTTGGAATAAAGTACAGTTTTTCCAATAAAACGAAAATAACAATTTATTTTTCAACATAGTCACCTTTGAGCCCTATACAGTTTGTCCAACGTTTCTCCAATTTTTTATCCCTTCCAAGAAATTAGATTTGTCGAGGTCTTCAAAATATGTATTTATTTGTTAGACGATTTTATAGTTTTGGAGTCATATCTATTTCTGCCAAGCAATTTCTTCAGGTTCAGTTTGATACGGCGGATGAAGAAGCGATTCGTAGCCTAATTCATGGAATTTTGCCATGGAAACGGCAGATGCACACTCTTACATTGTCCTTATAGAAAAGAACTTTTTTATTGGTAGAATGTGGCCGTTTTTTCAAATCCTCATTAAAACAACCCAAAAAGTTGGCATAATATTTGCCATTGCTTGTTTCACCCTTTTGAAGATAGTCTATGTAGATTATGCCTTGTGCTTTCTAAAAAAAAAAAAAACACGGTCGCCATGATTTTATTGGCTGGCAAGCCCACCTTGGCGCTCTTTGTCACTGTTGTTCGCTATCTGATGCATTGATGTGAATCCACATTTTGTCCGCGATTATTAAACGGCGCAAAAACTCGTCCATATTGTGATTGACCAACTCTAAACTTTCCTGCGAAGTTGTTACACGATTGCATTTGAGGTCGATTGTGAGCAAACACCGCACCCATATTGAGAAAAGTATTCTTATACCCAAGTAATCATTCAAATTGAAAACTCTGAGCCATGCAATGTGCCCATGGCTTCCACAATCTCTTTCAATCTCTCTCTGATTAGCCAACACTATATCGTGAACGTCCAGAGCGTTTGCCGTTTTTACATATTTTTCTTTACATTTATACATATATAGTATGCTGTGGGACGAATAAAATTTTAAATGGTTCAAAAAGTCGTTTTTCCCACCATCTTAAATATGACTTCATATTCAGTGAGTAGGACCCAAAAAAGAAAACATCTTGCAATAGCTTGTCTTTGTTTAAATCATTGGGGAGGATACGGAGTTTCCCAACTTCCGGATCCAAAATTTTAGATCTTGACTTCTTTTGAAGTTGTGGTGATAGTATACATTCGTCAGAATTTCGTACATCACGTTTTCTTATAGTATTCCAGCTTCAAATCGATGATGGAAAACTGTAAGATTCAGATTCGAATATACAAGGTCTCCCACAAGTATGTAACTTATCGTTGCTGTTCATTAAACACAACTTCGACATATCTGGGAGTCCTCCTTTAGATGTATATTCAATAGACCACCCTTCTATTTCTTCACCTATTTTTATACATACGTTCAAAGAGCACATGATTTGTTACAATTTTTCGTAAAACAAATTTGATAAAACATTTATTTTCGATTATCCTTATCAAGGTCTACAAAATGTTTATAGTTCAGTATACGTTTCTCTCAATGTAAATTCGTTTTCCTGTATGCCAAGCTGTCTAAAATTTTGTTGCATGTATTTTAAGATGTGGTATCAACTTTAAGGCACGTGTATGTCAATCATATATTTTCTTTATATTGTTTCATTTTATCTGATAAACATTTTAACTATTTCATACATTTTTATTAACAAATGTTGGCATTTACAAGTCGGCATTATCGACAAAAATAACAAACGTACAAAAAGCTAAATTTAAGGTGTATATCTCATAAAAATTTAGAGACTGAAAAAGGAGCAAAATATTCCCTTTGATTAGATTTCATTTCATTAAGAAAGTAAAACACACCCTGCTAATTTAATTCAATGACTTTTGATTTCTCTGTTTATGACACAAATTTAAGCCTTGAACATTTTTCTTTGTGGCAGCTTTTTAAAGCAAAATTTTTTTTTATTAAAAAGGATTGAATTTAGTTGACAGTAGCGAAGGAAAACTTTTAATTCCATTGATACAATCGTTGGTGGTTTTAAAAATAAACATACATACGTACATATATATAAACACATTCGTTGCAATAATATCATTCTTTTTTTTATTATTTTCTCTCCAAAATTGTTATGACAGCACGAACACTCGTTGTGTGTGACTCGATAATCATATTTTTTCTTCACAAAATTCAAATTGCTGATTTTTTCCATTTAATTAATCTTAACACGCTTTTCGTTTACGCTTATTACTTGTATGTTCAATGTATAAATCTTTTATGGTTTATGAAAAGTTTCCGAAAAATCAAATTATTAGCCTTAAAATTTCGGTTGTAACCTCATGTTGAACATTAATGGCAGTAGAAAAATGTTTTATACGAATATAAATGTTGTAATGTAACGAAATGTGTCACGCGATTGCGTGTTGTTTTTGGTGGCAAATAATACAAAGTTTTGTTAAATATTTTTATTTTATTTATGGACTATTTTTCAACAGTCAATGCATTAAGGCACTGCCTCTGCATGTTGCAACATCAAAAATTTTTAAAAGAAAAAATATATATGTATGACGTTATCATCTAGACACTTAATGTTATTAGCGTGGAATTTTGAAGATAGTATTCACATGTACAGTGGGGCAATTACCATATGAAACGCTTTCGGAAATAAAATTTTAATGATTTCTTCTTACCATCCCACCCTTTTCGTACACAATTATAAAACTCCATCACAATACAATTCTCTGCCGTAGCTCGTACTCAGCACAAAGTCGACGTTAAAAATATGGAGTATGGAGTAATATTGTCCCCCTTTGAAATTGTCAAAAGAAAAAAATAAGTTTATTTAATTCTCATTTGTAGTCGGCATTCAATAAAGAATACCATTTTATACTCCAACCAGCACGTGGGCCGCGGGTTCGATTCCAGCCAGATTCTTGGTATTTCTACAGGCAATCCCAAATATCTTCAGAGTTTCAGTTTGTTTATTAAAAAAAACCGGATGTGTATTGTAAAGGATATCAGGCGACGAATTACAACATTCAATATCGATTGAAATCTCAAACAAAATGTTTTTGATCGATATTGAATGCTATAATTTGCCCTCAGATTTTTTTGTAAAAATTGATTTTTTTTAAACGGACCAGTTACTAGTGCAATGTATTGTGCTGGATCTAGGAAAATATTCTATGGAAAGGATGATAGAGGTAGTAGTGAATTTACTAACGGAGCCCAGTGATGCATTTACGAAAAGGCTGGGTACCTCTACAGTGAAGTTATTCCCCGTACAAATCCTTCGACTAAAATACCCCGTAATGCAAAATGAGATTAATTAACACATCGATCGGATGTGTATGTGCTCTTAATGAAGAACGAGTTGTTTATAAAAAGAGTAAGTTAGACTACTGTCACTGATGAGTTTCTTTGCACTCCCCAGCGCGTGGTCGAGTAACTTCAAAACAGACCTTGAAAATCTGGTCCATGCTTTCGACTTATATTTAATTTCAGTATATTCATATTCTTATATTGTTATCCTAAAAGCCATTTAATTAATGCACGGAAAAGGAAATTACGCGTTAAAAAACCTTCATTATACGATAGACTTGTGGCATTATTCATAATACAATTTACAAATTTTGACAAGGTCCGTAAAAGAGATTTCCATGGAATGCTTTCTACATTTACATAAGAAGTCGAATATTGTGTTGTGTTCGACCTTCGGTCTGATATAAGTAACGTAAATAGTGAAAAGATCAAATGGAATGAACTATCTATCTCCAGTGAACTATATACCTCAGAGCTTCATTATTGACATGAAACATATATGCAGTCCAAGAACATATATGTATGCCAAGAACATCAAGAGCTTCTAATTTCTCAATATTTGTATCACACATAATTATAGATGGAGCATAAAAACTTGACACCCAGAGATTGTTACAAGATCGTGATAACAACAGGGTTTGCTAATTGCTTAATGAATATGAATGGCAAATGCTGTTAAACATGAATTACCTCTCTGCTCGGTGACAAAGATGACATATAACAAGCTTGTCAAACTTTATAGCACCACAAAGAGCGACATTTATAGCTTGCACTCTCATGAAATTGCCTTAAACATTGGGCAATTATTTTCTAGTAACACAATGACTGAGAACTATATTACATTTCTATTTTTCTTCTTATTATTGTCCTCACTGTGCAAGTTTTTAGATTAATGAGCATTAAAAGCGTGGGGAAATTAGATTTGATAAAAAATTTAATAATGTAAGAGGTACTAATAAAAATAATTTTAAATAATTGACAAAATAAATATTTTGATTTTTTTTTTAATTTGGACCCCAAAAAGTTAGTTCAAAGAGCTTCAACAAAAATATTACCAAAGTTGGAAAAACCTTCTCCAAACTTGTTGCGGATTTACCTGCAGCTCTAATATGTATAATACAGTAATTTAGTTGCTTCCAATTTTCTGTGGTACAACTAAAATTCTAAGTAATAAAAATTTTCACACTTTAATTGACACCACCATCATATGAATTTATTTAATTCAAATAAAAATGACTTCTTACTCACGTTTATGCCACATACGAGTTATAGTAAAAGCAAATTTCTGTAATAACTTAATGCAAACTTCAAAATAAATTTTGCTAGCAAAAGCTCATTAACCTTAACACAAAAAATCATATTCAATACTGAAAAAAGAACATGCCCCAGAAGCTGTGGAAAGCAATATTTTCCGCTACGTTATACGAATATTTAAAAATGAATTGTTTTATGCCTCAAGTCGTATTTTTTTATTCTTCTCTACTCCCGTGGTTTCCTAGAGAACTCAAACGAAACTCTTTAACAATCTGAAGAAGAAAAAAATGTACAGGATAAAGTAGAGAAAAAATAATTCCAGTCACTGTAATACCTTTACAGTTAGTTCCGGATTTTTGAACACAGACGCAATTTTAGATTTTTTTAGACGCAAACACACACACACACACAAATACTCAAAAGCGTATTGAATTTTTTCCGCATAAATGTCACCAGGTAATACGAAGAAAATTGTATGTGTTAGAAAAACTAAATTCTATAGTATACGTTCTGTAGCTTCAAGCTTCAGCGCTTCACTAATGGCGTTTACATGTCAACTCAGCTCCTTGCTTAAATGAAAAGATGGTAAACATGCACACATTAACACACACACACACACACACATGTTAGTCATGCACATTGTTAGAAGGACATTGATGTCATCATTATTTAAGGTTTAGAAAATCATCCCCTACAATGAGAAAAAACTGACATGATTTCTATTTTATTGATCTAAAATTGAGTTTTTCTTACAGATCGGAGTCAAGTGGTCTTTTATATAAAAAAAGCTAGGAATGAGGAGTTTGCTCGGTGCATTACAGTTACACAGGGAGTATTAAATATATCATAGTAGTGGAATGTATTACCAAAAGCTATGACACATATATTTGCGAAGAGTATACAAACTTCGATAACGACTAAAATTTATCACTGACAGAGAATAGAAATTCTTGAATTCTTCTTTCACTGAACGTTAATTTAACCAGCGTAATGACGTAATGACGTATAAAGAAAATCTGATCAAGTGGTTGGATCGGGTGGCGGCAGTGTAAGTTCATGAATGTTTTTCCAGCTATTAAATCAATCCATGGTTCCTATACTTTATAATCAACTTAAGGATATAAAGAACATTCTCTATTCGAATTTTGACAGTGGCATATGGTGATTATACTCTGAGTCAGAAAAATGTTTACAAGTGCTACAACCATTTCAAAGAATGTCGATAAGATGTGAATGACGACGCTCGTCCTGGAAGTTCCATCACATCAAATCCGATGAAAATATTGAGAAAGTGAAGAAAATTGTTATGGAAAATAGTCCAATCACTATTAGACAAGTTGCAGAGGAAGTCGGCATAAAGGTTGGCTCATACCATAAATTTTTTTTGCAAATTTTGGGCATGCAGCGTGTGGCAGCGAAGCTCGTTCAAAAATTTCCTGAATTTGGAACAAGAAAAAACTTCGCATGGAAAATGTTGAATGAGGTTAACAGCGATCCAGATTTGCTTAAAAGTGTCACAACTGTCATAAAATGTCAAGGTTTTGCTCAATGTTTTCTTCGATTACCGTGGAGTAGTGCATTATGAGTTCTTGCCACATGGTCGTACGGTATCAACTTGAATTTATGCGCCACGAGAACCAATACGAAAAAAACGTCTGGCATTGTGGAAAAAAACTCCTGGCATTTGTATCACTATAATGCACCAGCTCACTAGTCATTGCTTGTGCGTAGCTTTTTGGGCGAAAAGAATACCGTAATCATACCCCAGCTACCGTATTCACCAGATTTCGAACCCTGCCACTTTTTCCTGTTTCCAAAATTTAAGAAATTGAGGAGATAAAAACCGAATCGCTGAGAGAGTTTAAGGCCGTACTAAATAGCGAATGTAAGAACTATGTCTAGGATTGGAAAAACGTTGGCACAAGTGTGTTTCACCAAAGGGGGAATACTTTGAAGGCGACAAAATAAATGAATAAATAAATATTTTTTTGATAGAAATAAAAATTCGACCTTTTCTATTGAAATGACTTCTTATATAAAATGCAAATTAAACTCGAAGAGGTTTTTCTTATATTTCATCCTCATATCATCTTCCATGTGTGTAATATACTCGTAGTATTTATTCTAATTTGAAAACAATTGTTATGTTGTTAGAGATCTATGAAATGGTAGTCATCACCTCTTCTTATATATTTTTGTAAACGTAACTAAGTATCTAAAAATATTATAGATATTTATAAACTTAATAACTTAATTTTTAATTTTTTCAACAGTAATGGCGATCGGATTATGGCTTCATAAAACTTTTTCCCAAATTTTCATTTCAACAAGTGATCAGTTGTTTAATATTGTAGAAACCCTTTCTGGTCAATTACAAAAAAATGATTTCAATATTATGCACCTTCTACGTAAGGATCACAGCTTATGATTATATTCTTAAAATCATATTATTACAGCTGATCTCACAATTTGACTGATGCACAAATGTATGTGTTGGTGGTAAAAGTTTAATGTAAATGCAAGATTAACCCAAAAAAAACAATATTAGGGTCTAAAATAAGTACTTACTATTATGATTTTTATATAATTTTTAACAGTCAGCAACACTTACCTGGAAGAAAAAGAAAAATAATGATATTGTTAAAAATATGACAAATATTTCACAAGTGAAGAGTTTACAAGTGAAGAGTTTACAATAACTTTTTAGCATGAAATCATCTAGAATGAGATGACAGCCTGACGGCGACAAAAGAAAATTTAGCACCTTAGAATGTTTTAGATTGGTAATAGATATCTCGTAGTGAGAGCTTTCCTTATGTATGAAATATGTAACTTGTATTTGTAAAAACAAAGGCTCTTTCCCTAATGACATTAATAAGATTCCTCAAGAGATACGAAGAGAGTTTTACAAATCTATGATTTTTTGTACTCGTATTTTCAAGGCATTAGCATCTTTGCTCTCGTCAGCCGTTACCTATTACTAGATCTAATGTCGAATTTTGAGCGAACAGCATTTAGTGGCTTGTTTTTGACAGCCCTTGACCAGCCCAGACAACTCTGTCAATTTTAACTAAAATAAAAATAAGGCTTGACAAAGGGTACAAATGGGGCTTTTGCATCACCGATATCAACGGTTAAAAAATGTTTTAAAAGAGTTTCGTTGTGGCCGTACCAGCGCAAATAACGCCAAGTGTTTAGGTCCCAAAATAGACGCCATGCCATCATGCCACAAATAGTCGTATGGACTATAATCCATGAAATTATATTGAACGATAAGGGTATGAAATTGCGTGGGGTGGCTGTTGCTGTTTGCATTTCAACTATATTCCTTTAGTACTTCGATATGAAAAGACTATCCGCTCAATGGGTGCAATGACTGCTCACATTCTACTATAAGCGCAACCGTATGAGCACTTAAAAAGTGTGTTTGGCGATGTTCAGGCCCAATCCGAACGAACAACTTCCATTTACAACATACCAGACACCAAAGAACAATAAAATCAGTGTTAAGATAGCTCTGTCGGCCAAAAATGTCATGGGCACAAGTTCTTTGGAAGCACTTGGTGTCACTCACATTGATTACCTTAAAAAGAGTGAAACGATTGGGAGTTGTGTTTAAATTAGGAATGATTTTCCGCAAAACTTGGGTACACCGATTGCCGGCGAATATTATTCAGGTATTTTGGGCAGACTCCATATTGTTTTAGAGCATAACCGATCTCATCTAGCAAAGGCAAAAGTATTGTTCCATAAAGATAACGCAAGGAAACGGCACTAGTGGAAAAATTCATGAATTGGATTACCCCATACAGCATGCTCTACATATTTAACCCATTGCGAATATTTTTGTTTTCAAATTTAAACAAATGGCTGGATGGTAAGAGATTTGGCTCAAACGAAGAGGGTCATCAGAAACGCCCATTTTAAGGGCCTTATGCTAGCAACCGCATATGTAGCTGAACAGTTCCATTTTGCAAACTGAATTGTCTAATTTATAAATCGAAAGTTCGAAAAATTATATTAAATTAATTCCTCTTCCCGGATAGTAACAAACCAATAGTTCTCAGGATATTTTCTAAGGTAACACCGACTTCTATTGTTTTTGTTATAACAAAAACAAATATTTTTTTATAAAGTGATAAATTTTCCACCCTAGTGTATATTTTATACTATATTTTTAGTTTCCTATGCTTTACTCCTTCAGCAGCTATTTAATAAATAAAAAAAGGATATAAACATTTGTCTCAAATTTGCCGCAACGAATGAATTCTTCAATATTGTCTTCCAGTACGTCAACCGTTACGCTCTTCTATTTTGGGCAACAAAAAAAATTGTAATAATCACACGGTAGCGCTCGTCATTCACAGTAACGTTCCTGCCTTTGACGTCTTTAAAAAAGTACGGTCCAATGATGCCACAGGCCCACACCGGCAAGCAGTGCTTCTGGCTTCTATTGACACCAAATACGGAAATTTCAATCAAAAATAAACTTCATCGATGAACACAATTTTCCAATAAAAAAAATAGACGATGCACTTTCTTAACTGAGCTGTCCAAAAAATAAAGTAGCCAAAAAATCACCCTTTATTTTGAACAAAATTTCTTAACAAACGCTTGTTAGCCTTAAATTGTGTAGTTAACTGGCTTGAACTTTAAAGCTAATGTAAAGTATTTCTTTGAATAAGGCCGTCTGACTTTAATGTTCTCGGATGGCAAAATCTTTATAAATAGTGTGATTTATGATGATGTTACTTATCTTTCTAGTGCTTATAATAATTTCTCAATTCAATACATTTCTCTATGTGTATAAATCAAATGAAGTTTTTTATTGCCTCAACTACTTCTGCTATTCCACTTTAGCATTTTATGCCATCGTAGTCATACATTCTGCATACACTGTGCTAATGAGTTTCCGTTTTTTAGAATTGCTCTCAATAGTAGGTTTCTTTTTGAGTTGTCATTTCAAGCTGTGAGCGTATGTGTGGCATGAATAAGAAAAAAATTAAGTTGCTAGTTCCGTTTAACTTTTTAGTACTT
Source organism: Germaria angustata (assembly GCA_963681545.1). NCBI lineage: Eukaryota > Metazoa > Arthropoda > Insecta > Diptera > Tachinidae > Germaria > Germaria angustata. The sequence goes on along the minus strand of OY813001.1, from coordinate 57,128,734 downwards.
TGTCCCCAAAAGGGTTGTAGGAAGTTACAGTTCGTATTTGTGTTTGAGTAAATGTGTGGTAAACAGCAAAGGCTTTTATTCATATATTTTTTTTTTTTTAGAAAACAAGGTCAACAGGATAAATTTTTTTTGTACCTTTAAAAAATTTCTAGGATAGGCACTTGTCTTTGATGCAATTGGAAAGATTTTTTTTGCAACAATTTTGCATAAAGACACATTGACTTCAATTATAACATATAATTAAAGATTTTGACAGAAAAAAATATGTTGGACTTTTTGAAGCCATTAACTCTTTCCTATTGTCCGGAATAACTGCCTGTTGGAATTGATTAAGTGTTTAGGTAAATTAGCCATATTGCAGTTGGCGTAGAGTAAATATTTTCAAAATATATGTTGTGTACTATGCAAAGAATAGAAAGGGGAAAATAGTAATGGATGAGTTTTAGCCGGAGATGTCAACCATATGACATTTTTTGAAAACCTATTTTACAATTTTTCAGAAACCGGTTTTCTTTATATAGAAACCGGTTCGAATAACCGGTTTTTTTTTCTTTTCTTATTAATAACATTTATACATTTTCTATTTTTTGAAGTTGCTTTATCATTTTACCAACGAAACAATAAAATATGCAAATATTTCAGCGTCAATATTCAAATAGATTGGAATCAAAATTTAGTTCATTATCAATTTAGTTCATTATCATTCGTATTAATATATAGATACATAAATGAAACCATACATTTAAAAAATAATTGTAGAAGAATAAGTTTTAAACATTTTAATTATTTTTGCTAGAATAGTATTTTAAAAATACAACATATTTCAAAAATTTTGATGACGTACAATTTCGATTTTTTTTTTTTTTTTTTTTTTTGTAGAGGTTACCGTAAAAGCAGTTCAACTATTGTGAGATTGATTTTTTGAGCTTTCATTATTGAGCTCCTCTTCTAAATTTTGGCCGCAATTTTCAAAACCTTGCAAGTCCCCAGTCCAAAAAAAAAAACACCTGATAACAAATAATTTCAGCCAAATTTCGAAAAACAATTTACTATTTTTCACACTGAAAATCTACTGATAATAATTTAATTAATAAAACTTTGAAAAACTTTGTATTGATTTCATTAATATTATCTTTTATATAGTGAAGACAAACTAAAGTTATTCTATTAGAAGGTTTTGGCCCAAAATTGAAATTTAACCGAGATTTTTCTTTCGGTGCCAAACTCTTTTTAAATAGTCTAAATCAGATTCTATGACCTCATATTTTTGCCTATTCCTTCTTTTAAAGCTTATATCTATTGTTTAACTTCAAAACTAAATAAAATCAACAATAACGCTTTGAGACAATGGAGTCAGAATGGGGATAATTACCGTCACATACAAAGTTTTTATTCTTTTGTTCTACTTTTGCAAAATTTTAATTTTTTTTTATATTTTTTTTCTCTGTTTATGTTGACTTCCCTGGCTTATCAAATAAACTGGTACTCATCACTAGTGTCAACAACATCATCACTATCACAAACATCAACATCATTATAACTACAACTACAACTACTTCTACCAACTCAACTACAGCTGTCTTCAGTTCAACTAATGCTACCGCACGTAGTACTTCCCCCGTGCAAATGCAGTTGCAACTAAGTATTGTCACAGTCATCAGTTCATAGAAGATTGCACAGTGGGATCAGTTGTGAAATAAATGCTGGGAGTTATTTGAAATTCGGAATATTAGTAGGAAAATATTCATGGAGGAAATGTAATTGCATTCGCCGCTAAAGTGAACTCAAATAAGATTTGGCGCCACTTCACTTTCATGAGTTTTAAGCAATTTTATAGTTTTGTATTAAATATTTAAAAAATAAAATAAAACTTAGAAGAGTGGCTTCTACAGTATTGTTCTTTTAGAATTGAAATTAAATTTCGCATGCTCTCTCTTAAATCAAGACCGTTATGAACAAGAAATCAAGATGCCATATAAATCAGTTAAAACGTGTGATTTATGTCAGAAAGTAACTGTCCAGTAAGTAATCATTGGTCTAATAGTAGTCGACTGGTAGTTAAACGAGCGCCAGCATATTGTTATCGGCCATTAGACAGCCACTAGTCGTAAAATAGGTAGCTAGAACTTGGCCAATAGTCAGACAATATTTGGTCACTGTTCGGTGGCTAATCAGCACTTTGATAATCTTAGAAGTAAGTCAGACTGCAGATGATTAATTGTAAGCGATATATCGACAATTAGTTGTCCACTACTAGGCCAGTAGCCGGTCAGCTATCAGTTAGCAATCGAGCACCAGTAGGTCAGTCGTTTTCCAGTTGTTAGCTGCTTGCAGATCAGTAGACGGCCAACATTCTGCCAGTGTGCGGTACTTCGACACGTAGTACAGCCGTCTGATAATTGAACAATACAAATTTTAAACCATTTGAATGACACTAGTACGCCAGTAAATATATAGTATTCAATAAAAAAATTCATCAGCAGTTCATTTATATTTACCAAAGTTAACATACTTGGCTTGTCTGCAGAAATACCCAGACTTTTGGGCAGGAATCGAACCTGTGACCTTTGGACTACTAGTCTAGTAAACTAGCTACTAGTCTACGAAGGTGGTTTAACATTGTACCACAACTAATACGATTTTGTAAAAGCCAAATAAAACTAAATTCTGATCAAAAGTTTGTTGTAAGTTTTTTTTTTATCATATTTACACTATTAGTGTAAAATTCAATCACCGTGGGATGGTGTAGCATTTCTACAACATGAATCTTTCTTGACTCGTCCTAGACAAGCTAAAATAAATTATATGTTGTTTTGTAATTGAAAGTGCCACCACCTTCAATATATGATACACTGAAAATGCTCATAATGTACACTTTAGAATTTATCTCTGATGTGATGAGATCCAGTAATTTCCGGAAATAGCTTAGAAAATCAAATCTTGTCGGATTTTCATTCGTATGTTTTCTTCCACTGAAACTGCACGAATTTCTTCATTCTACAGAAATTTTTGACAGGTGTAAATACTTGTGGTGCAATGTAAATTTTTAGTTCACATTTACTGAACTAAAAATTCGACTTTTCACAACATATAAAAAATATTAAGTATAACTTTCTCATATGACTAGGGAATTCTAAATTATTTTAAAAATAATGAAATCTCTCGGTTTATAAATCTGTTCTTTTTTTTTAAACGGAAAATATAGTGAGAGTTGCATAACATCAAATCCCATAAAAAAATTTTCCAAGTATAATTAAAAATTATTTGCCTTTAATTGAAAAGCTATTACTGATATCACACAAGGTACAGCGAGATATGTTTAACGGACAACAAAATTGATGTCCTAGATATATGTATATCGGGTAACATTTTTCCATTTGCTAGTGGCCAGCTAATATCCATGAAATTTACTATGGCACCTATAAATTTAGGCATCAGCTACAATTCTATATCGCAAGAATCTGTTTAATTGGCAAAATTTGTAGCATTTTTGAGGACATAGAAAATATGATATCCTAATAAATAAATACTACTAGAATTTTCCATTTATTATGCCATATAAAGCTTAAAGCTAGTTAACTTAACCCATTGTGCATTGCAAACAAACAAAATAGACATGTAACATGATAATTATCACTGTGATGATGATATTAAGCTTTGTGACGATGTCAGTGATAATGAGAGAGGTAATAATGGAGGATAATTATAAGGATTCTATGTTAGTGGCGCTTACAGTTTGTCAAGTATGTACTACAGTTCATTGCAGTTATTTTATTGTTGCAAAATTTAAATTGCACTCCAACTTACACATGAAACAGAGTTTCAGTAACCAACAAACAGTTTCTATAGCTCTTTAAAGCTGGAACAAATACTTTAAATTATTTCACTACATACGAACAGTTTAGCTTAACCAGTGGTTCTACATTAGCCACGTTAATAAAGCCATAGCATGCAATAACAACAACAATGAGAGCGACAAAGTCAGTCAGTTAGTCAGTAATTTTATTTTGTATTTGTGACTGTGTGTGTACAAGTACTTATATACTATGCTGTTAATTTCTTTGTCTTATATACTAAGCCATATATTTTTTAATGCTTTCTTTACGAGCTGAGCTCCATTTTTATGTGGCATTGCCTGTTCTATGTTTAATAGTTTTTCCTGCAACTACTACTCCGCTGCTCTTTATTATTGCCGTAGGCTGGGAAAGGGTTCTTTCTAAATTAGGTTGATGGGTAGCAACTCATTTTGTATTTAAGGTTAATAACATTATCACATTATTTACTTCGTTTTATATCTATTCTATCCAGTTCTTTCATTTGTTTATTGCATTTATTACGATGATTTCGTTTGGGGAAAAAATACATTTTCTTTGTATTATAAAAATACTTTTTCAACAATTAAAAGAATTTCATTTAAAAAGAAAACTTATTACATTTAAATTGGTTTGTGTTAAAATTAACACGATTTACTCTTATTATAGTAAATATTTAGTTATTTAAATCAAGATGTCAAAAGTAAATAAATCATGTGAACAAATGGAAATCTTGTCCCATATTGTAGAATTTGTGAAGACCTCAACTCGCTGTTCTGGGTTCATTGACTCATGTAAGCCTTGGGATGTTATAAAAATGCATTGCAACAAGTTCATTTAAACTGGCCGATATTTGTTCTAACATTTTTATTTAATGCCCTAACAATATGTAATGATTTTTCCATAGACTGAATAAATAAATATAAGCAAATATGTACGCACTTCTTATCCTAATTACTATTATAATTATTTGAAGGACTATCAAGTGTTATATATAGAACATTTAAGGACAAAGAAGTTCTTCATTTAATGGAGCAAATTAAAAAGTTTTAAAGTGATTAGCATTAATTAAAACATGTCACCAATTTATTTCAAAACTAAAAAATAAAAATATTTTACTTACGACTAAATGCGATATGCTCAAGTTAATGATATTTAATTTAATGATATTTAATGCCTAGAAAATACTTTTGTATTTACTTCAGTCTGATACCGTAACTACAGAAATATCCAATTGACAAATTTCATTGAAGGATACACCAAAAAGTTCAAAACTCAAATTATTTTTTAGCCACTTTCACATAACTTTTTTGATTTGCCTGTGAGTTTCAGCTGTACGAAAGTTTTGGTAAAAGGCAAACTCATCTGCTTGTTTACCGATGTTTAAAGAATCATTTTTTTAGCAAAATTACTCGTACATTTGGTGGCATGGTGTAGTGGTTAAAGTGTTTGTCTACAAAACGAAGTACCCTAGGTTCGATGCATGGCAGGGGACAAAAATTTTCACTAAGATTTTTCAAGTTTTAAAATTATGTGGCTTTATAAACCCCACCTCCAAAAAAATTCATCCAAGAAGACCCCTGACCACCCCTCTCCGGGGAAAAGAGGATAACATCGTGACAAAGTTCAGGCAGCCACTAACCCCTGGGGAATAAAGCTAGGTTCTTCACCACCACACCAAATACACAGAGAGCGTTGTTTCTAGGCAACGACAGATGGTAGTCTCATTATCCTAGACCTGCTATAGCACCCCAATCATTTACTTGGCTGCAACAACAACCGATTAACGAGACTGATACAAGGCAAAAAAAGAACAACTGCTATAAGTCGTATAAGATGGAGATGTTTGTGGAAGCCAAATGTTCCCAAGAGAGGTAATGGAGAAAAAAACAAATCATACATTTATAACGAAAATTATTATTTTTTATTTTGAGTTTGTTGTAAATGTACATTGTAGCACAAAAGTAATGTTATAATTTTAATTGCCTGACATTTTTTTATGATTTAAAAATAGGAAATTTCATAAAAGAAAGTACAAAATTGATGATATTAATTGGAAAAAAAATTATATCGCTCAAATGGCCACCTCCCGTTTTACGACATTTTGAATTGTTACACGCAAAATATCTGCCTCCAAATTGGCGATTTATTCTTATAAGACCTGCAGGGCTCACAGTTTGTTGTGGTAAACACGATATTTTAAAAATCCTCAAATTTCGTTTGTTTTAAATGGATTTGAATAGTCCATTTGATTAGAAACCTTTTGTCACATTTTTTCGCTTCCTGGTTCTATAACAGGGTTTCCTAAAGAAGAAAAGATGAAGACTTATTCTCTAAAATTAAATTTATTTCATGCAAATCGGTTAAGTAGTTTAAAAGTGGTCGTCTTCTTAGCAGTTTTGTATGTGTTGGGGTCCGCAGTTTCAGCTTGCAAGTATGTCTGGGACTCTTTGGCCCCACACTAAATAGAGATTCGTATTTAATGTTTTATCATTTGAGGACACAACGCACAACTGGGGGGTTAATCGCTATTGCGATTCATAAGAAAAATGGTACCTAACCGGATAATTTGCACCCTTTATTGCGTTTTCGCATTTTCCTTTCGCATTTAACTTTTTCACTTTCGCAAATCTGGTATCAGTGCACGCTAACAAAATATCAAACGCATCGAACTAGCTTATACATCGCAATAGAGAGTAACCCTCCTGCATTATGCCAACATTTGCGACGTACGAGTATATGGGGCGGGTAAGATTCGTATATTTTAAGTTTATTTTTTTTTCTTATTTTTAAGTTTAAAACAGCACTCGCATGCAATTCATCATATCTAATTGCTGGTTAATTTCCACAGATAAAGATTTTAAATAGATTATCAAAGTTATTGTTAATTATTATCAAATCCTTAAATCTACACGTATGTATGTTTCTAATATGTTTAATAACAGTTTAAAGTGTGTGTAAGACCTGTTCGTATTTGACTTGTACAAATGAAAAATTTAATTTGCATTTCATATGTTTTTCTCTGCAACACTCCTGGTTCCCCTTTGCAACAACCGATTTCTATCTTTTAGCCAGAGAAACATATCAGCATATGAATATAAAAAAAAATTATATTGTGTCGCATGCCGTGTCTTACTTCATTATTATTATTATTATTACTTTTTTTTTTGCTGATTTGAATTCGATTGTTTTTTTTTTAATTTTTGTTTTTTGTGCACTCAGTTGTCAGTAAGAACAGAGATTTTCATTTATTTCCAACTTTTCAAAATTTGATGGTAAAATCTTGTTCTGGTAATTTTTTTCTGTAACTTATTTCCTTGCTTTTTTTTATATCAATATAATATATTTTTGTGCAGTATAATCATGGTTTCTTTCTTGAATACTATTCAGCCTAAAATGTCATATGGAGTATTAAAATGCAGTGGAGTTCGCTTTTAACGTACAACGTTTATAACAAAAGCATCTGTGGTCACAGTACATATATTTCTAATATATTATAATGGTTATAAAGAACTGCGGTTATGGCGAACTTCTGTATGCAATGAACTATTTTCAAACTAAAAATTATCAAAATGCTCGTATATATGTACGTTTATAAGGGAAAAAAATGTTCCACTAATTTTCCAAGCCATTAAACAATTGTTTCAAAGTTTTTAACAGAGTGATAAAAAATACAAAATAAATTAATTTCTGAATAATATATAATGGATGATTTTTTTAATCATTTGGATTTTAAAAAAAGAAACAGAAAATTTGCAAAACTGAAAGAAATATTTATTTGGACGATAAATAATTTCCTGCCATTTACTTAATTTGTTGCGGTAAATGATGCCCGCAGTTAATCCGTAGGTGGTCCGTCCCAGAGCTCTAATTCGACATACTTTTCGAATTAGACCAACATTTCGTCCGGTATCTCACCAATGGTAACTGTAATTCTGTCCTCCAGGGCTGCAATTATGTATGGTCTCACCTTAAACACGAGACACATCACGCATCCCCACAAAAATTAGTCTAGTTGGTTCAAATCGCATGATCTTGGCTTAATTGTTCACCAAACCCGCCTCTCAATAACTTCATAATATCGAGTTCCGCGTGCAATGTGGTAGCGTCATATTGAAACCAAATGTCAACCAAGTCCAAATGTTCCAAAAGCCGGCAATCATCGCACAGTATCTTGCTCCATTGAATGCAATGTTGCGATTTTTACCGATCTTGAAGAGGTATAGTTCAGTGATGTTGCCAGTCCACTAACCTCAACAAATAGTTCAACTTTCAGAGTGCATTGACAGCTCTTGAACTGCCTCTGGCTCTTCTGCACACCAAATTCGGCAATACTGTTTGTTGATGTATTCGTTGAGCTAAAAATGAGCTTCGCTGCTGAAAACAATTTTTCGATAGAAACACATTTCTCACACAGCACGCATTTTGGTAATAAAATTCAATAATTTGCAAGCATTATTCGTTTGTTAGTGAAATGGCAAACCTTAATGAGCATTTATGGCATTGTCACGAATCATTTTTGACACCAACAAAAAGTATACATTGAAAAACAAATAGCAAAAAATCACCCGTTACATGTCTTATAAACATATTAAAAAATAAAATCAGAAACAAATTTTAATGTGTTTCAATGTTGCTTACACTTAATTATCAGATGAATAATATGTGTATTTAATCCGCTTGTATCAAACTAAATTACCTCATCCCATTTAGTTCGTTATAACCTAACTGCACTGTATTAGGAATTTCAAACAGCTTTTAGGCTGTCATATAGACTTTCTGGGAGGGAGAATAATCAAAAACTGACTTCAGTGCATAAGAAAAGCAAATGCATGTTCTTATTGTCTTATGATGGCATGTCTTTATGCAAAAATTTATCCAACTGAAACTCTGTCAGTCTTTCCATCTGTTCTTATATAAGAAAGTTTTACTACTTGCCTGTCTGTTTGTCTGTCTTTATGCTTTATTGACGGCAATTTTTTTTTTTTTCTTTTAAACTTGAGCCAACATTCAGCTGCTTGTCATTTACACTCATGTTGCTGGCTGCAGCACTTTTATAATTTTTTGGCAGTTCTGCAAAAGTCTGTAATGTTTTTTCTTTTTTTTTAGTTTAAATACTCGTATGACAAACATTTTGTCATTTGCTGTTCAATTGAATGCTGAGTGATTGTTTTTTTTTTTAAGAATTTAGTCATATCAAAAAAATTTCATTCCAATGTATAGTCGTACATAATTTTAAATTCAAATCCGTAACATTGTCGTCACTTGAGCATTTTATTACAGTAAAAAATAAATTATCGTTTATTACAAACACTTTATTCAGATTTAAAAAAAATATTTTTATTTTAAATTAATGATTTTGTAGGTCAATGACTTTTGCCTTCCACTGCTGATTGTTCTTTTTTGTGCAAAAAAAAATATCTGTACGAGAGTATAATTTATCAATTTTCGCTAAATTTAAAGCTGATCTCTGTAGTTCTTTTGTAATTATTTTTATTTATTTTTTTAATCAGCATGTGTAATTATTACTCGTAATTTTTTAACAATGAAATTCACAGAGCATAACGATTTTGTTCCGTTTTTCGATATACGATTTAAAAAAAAAACAACAAAAAGCCGGTAGTGAAAATAAAAATAAAAAGATTTATCAATTTGTTGAAATCATTATTTGTTTGTTGTTGTTGTTGTCAATTCGTGACCAAGCTGTCACTTTTAATTAATACCAGATTAAATAGATTAATTTAGTTTTGCAGCAACAACAAAATATCTGTGTATATCAAATTAAATTTGCCAACTTGAACATTTTTAACAAAATTTCCCTTTATACGAGGGTTACTGTTTTTGTAGTGAGTCTTGCTATTTCTAATAATTGTTAAATGAGAAATAATGTTTTCTACGAAAAAAAAAAATTTACTATAAGTCCGCACTGATATTTTTATTTCATGTGAAAAATATATGCTCTTGTTTTGAGTTCTGTGACCAAATGAAATCCATTAAATGAGTTTGAATTAATATGTACCTACGAAAAATTTTCAAATACGAGTATGATTTATTTCATTTATTAATCAAATAAAACCAAATGTGTGTGGGATATCACAAAAATAATTATTCATTTGAAAAGCCAATTAATGCCATTATTTAGGGCCCATAATGTCGTGAAAATTTTGAATTTTCCACAAACGGCACATAAATCACGCCGAATTTGACCGATGGCACAAGTTATGTTGGCTTTGAGGGCCGCCGAGATTTGTGACTTGCTTGCATATACCTGCGACGAAAGAAAAGTCCACAAGAAAAAGTCTAATGGGACTAATTCGCATGATCTCAGTGGTGAGATGACCATGCCCTCAATCCACTCATGCAAAACATTCAACGTGGCATGAGCTGTGTGGCACGTAACCCCGCTCTATTAGAATCAAATATCGTTGGTTTCCATAACATTTAATCGACCAACACTGCTCGCGGTTGACGTTCTCAAAAAAAAATGGACCGATGACACCGCCAGCCTTTTTGGAATGCATTAGACGCTCTTGGATCTCATACGGATTGCTGTCATACCAAAATTCGATAATTTTGTTTTTTGACGTACAAATTCATCCAAAAATGGGCTTCATCGCTGAAAGTGATTTATTGATGAAAATTAGGGCTATTTCCAAATGCTCCAGGGTCCACTTCAGCTAATACTCATCGTTGTTTCTGGTCGTTGTTTTTTATGGTCAGCGTCTAGGTCATTTGAATTTTAAAGAGTTTAGAATTATATCAACCTAGTGCATAAAGTACCATATTATTATACATACACATTAGGCACATAAGTGCCCTTAAAATAACATTATCTGCAAAAAAAATCATCTAAGAGCAGTTAAATCAAAAGTACTGTGTTGTTGTTCCAAAATACCTTCTCTTCCTTGTTTGGGGCAAACAAATTTACACCTATCCCCCTTTTTAGATAGTACTCGTGTTACACGTTTTCGATTTGATTTTTAAAATGAAAAAATAAAAATTTAGCAAATTAAGTATATATTTGTTAATTTCATCGACCTTATATGGTTTGTAATTTATTTATGTATGTTTATTTTTATTCTGGCTCTAGGTCATATATTAATTTAAGTAAAACTCCTTTGTTTTATTAAATTTTATTCTTCATTTTTTTTTTATTTTTTATTCAATATTTCGATCACCATCGCTTTTCTTCATCAGGAAATTAACATTGTAATAATTATCTTACTGCGAGTAAAGCTGTCTCTTTTTACTCTAAGCTTTGGGAATTTAAAAGAAAAAGACAGCTTTACTCAAAGTAAGATAATGATTAAAATGTTAATTTAATGATGAAGAAAACCCATGCTGATCGAAGTACTGAATAAAAAATAAAACTAAATTAAGAATAAAATTTAAAAAAACAAAGGTTATTTTATTTAAATTAATATATGACCTAGTGCCTGAATAAAAATAAACATAAATAATTTAGAAAATTATTAACTTAAGCTTTACTCTTAATTATAATCTTGGTAACATTTCAGATGAATACATACCATACTGTACTGTAAGATTTCTAATGGTCATTTACCTTTTAATTCAACATAAAAATTTATATTTCTATGAATTAGTTGATTTTAAGCCACAGAACGAATTCCATAGCTGTTTACGCACAAATTTAGTTCAAGTTTTTCAGTTATCAAAAATTCGTATAAAACAAACTTGTTTGAAGTCGTATTCGCTTTATGCGAAATTAATTTTTCGGATGGCAAGACTTTGTGAAGAACTTAACTTCTGTGTAAAGCTGGGGAGAGGTGTATTGAAATTTATCGGGATTGTAGCATAAAAAATATAATAAATGAATTTTAAAATTGTATCTATTAATGAATTTTTATTTAAAAAATTAATAATTAATGTTTATTTTTATTCAGGTTCTAGGTCAGACCTGGAGCTTGAAAAAGAATAAGAAAAAAAATAAAGATAAATTACATACCATAGGGTCGATAAAATTAATAAATATATACTTAAAAATTTATAATAATCCCCCTTATTATGGTTGTCGACGTCGGCGTCACACCAAGTCAACATCAATATATTGGCAATTGTGGGATAGTTATCGAGAACTATTAAATATTACTGATAGGATATTACTACTACTATGGCTTATAAAATTACAATTGGCCATCAATTTTAGTTAATTATGCCTACAAGGAGTTCTGGAACTGCTGTCTTTTTACTGTCGACTGTCGGGGAATAAAAACGAAACCGAAATTTCTTTATTATTCCAAAAAATAGTTGTCCTTTTTTCACACAAATATTTCAAACTTTTTGCTTATGATTTCGTATTGAAAATGCTTGATTCGTTTTACATATAAAAATCAATTCTTCGGTTTGCATGGCTTTATGAAGAGTCTATCTTCCGTGTAAATTGCGGGATAGGTATACGAGCATTGACGAGCGTTTGCTATTTCAAAAGAAACTTTGCAAAAGTTAAGTGCAATAATTTGTTACGCCAAAATATTTATAATAATCTACGTTCTAGTTTTTTGACCGTTTTATTTCAATCAATACACTTAATTTATGTCTTAAGCCTAAAGTTTTTTTAAGTTTTATCGATATTTCGGTACTCATCTATAAAAATTAAATGACTTTAAGCTTAAAAATAAATTAAGTTTATTAATTTATAATAATCGATTGCAGGAAAAAACTAATTTGTTGTTTAAACCTGTATCAATATTTAATCGTATGTGTTTGCAACTGTTAACAATTCTCATTTAGTCAGCGAGAAATGTAACATAAGTTCTATGCGAAAATTTTGAATATTCCTACAACCTACATAGTTGAGGGCACGAACTTCTGATTATTTCGTGTATTCGTAAGACGAGTTGAAGCGAGTGTACCAATAATTCTTGCATTCCTATGCATTAGTTATTCGATTGCACGAAGCTCCGCATAATCGTAGTTATCGGAAATCGAATTCTTCGGATGTTCATTTATTAAAAAAAAATTGTAAATAATAAGTCCTCATTTTTTAATAACAGTTTAAAATTATTCTGAGAAAAATCTGTTCAAACAATATTATTCATACTATATAAAGCATTTAAAGTACGTATTTTTATAGCATATGTATACTCATAAAGTAAATAATTGTATTTAAGAAAACTGAAAGGTACATAATAATTAATCAAATTGTGTGAGTATTTATAATCATTTAAACCATTAATCAAATTATAAATTGCCATGATGAAGTGAATAGCTCCTCTTAAATTAAGAGGCTTTAAGCCCAAAGACAAACATCGAGCCTAATGCCAGGTAGACGACAGAATGATATGATTATCACAAAGTGCAAATTGACAAAAATATCTCATTCAATTCTATACATATGGATGCCATATACGAAGAGTATTCTTATTTAAAGCGAACAATATTTTCCATTTTATGCGATCTAAAACATATTTAAAGTTTTCTCTTATAAGAATAAGCTTCCGGTATTACTCGTCAAGATGGGCATTAAAATTTCACTTACAAATCAAGAGCAATGCCAAGATCTAACATTTGGTTGACAACTTTCAAATTTTAATCATATAAATTGTACAGGAAAGACTTATGGTTACGAATATTAGGTATACAAAAAGTCCTTTGGTAACATTTATTTATGTTTAAAAATAAATTATTAATAATATTAAAGTAAAAACGTCTTGTATATTTAAAATAATAGAGTGTCCCACGTTATGTTGCGCAAATTATAGTTTTGTTTTCAATTGAATATTGAAACACCGAAAATTTTCGTGTTTTCATTTGCCGAGGAAGCAGAACTGTTGGCAGTTTCTGGAACACGTACCCAAACAGAAAAACTGCATTACATTCTCAGACACATGTATTTCCCCTTTTATAATAGAATAGAAAGATTTAATATTGAAAATTTAATATGTTGGATTATTCTCTGTTACTAATTGTTAAAACAATTAAGGTGAATTCGCCCTTTCGTTCTGAACGAAATTTTTGTTGTTGTTCCGCACTAAATTTACTCTCTTTCTCAAAATTCGATTTTTTAACATTAGCATGTTAACAACATTTTTGACAGCTTTGTTAATGTTAACATGCTAATGTTAAAAAATCGAATTTTTTTTAGTTTTTTTTGCGATTTTTATCTAGAAGGAGAAGTTTTTTTGATTTTATATGTTCGCAATTTTTGTTCTTTATGACAAGAGCTACAAGTTTGCCTCAGAGAGTAAATCGAAATTCGGAACGGTTTGCAAGATATGAGCCCGAGAAAATGATCACTTTTTTGCGAAAATGATACCGAGGCCCCAAATCTTTGGCGGCCCATAAAAGAAAGTGCATGACTTTGGGAAAAATTGGGAGACACGGGTCGTTTTTTTAGTCTTTTATCACGTAGTGGTGTCCGTATATGGTTATTTTTTTTTTCGTGTTGCACTGTGATATCAACAAACATTTATTTAAAGTTGAAGGCGTTTAATCTTTATTAAAGTTTTTTAATTATTATATACAAATTAAAATTGTGATGTTTTTATACAGGCCTAAATATTTTAAAATACTTTCAAATTTATATAAAAGTTAATATGTTTAATAAACTAATTAAAACAATATTAATAAAAATATTAATAATTTATTTATGTAGGATTTTTATATACCAATTACCAAGAGAAAATCACATTTAGCTATTTGAATAAATATTAATTGAAAAATATATTCCGCCTTGAAAAAAATCTCATTCCAAGGCAACGGCATTAATAACAATAAACGTTTAAATAATTTAAATGTAAAGGGTGTTCAAAAACTCAGGCATGATTTAAATTGGCCATCGATTTAGCTATGCCATATCAAAAAAAAAGGAACTATGCAAAACTAAAGTGAGTTTTCATTGTGAAAGTTTTAATTCGCAACACAATGGGGAACAATTCAGATTCCGATAGTACAGGGCGACACATAATACTTTCAGTAATCAACGTGGCCAACTTTAAACTAACTATTTCCCAACCAGAGATGTTTGATGCCTGGATGGATGACTACTTTTAATGGAACCAACTCACCATTTTAACATGGCGATGTCTTTGGCCATATTCAATTGTTTGATTCTGCATTAATTTTAAAAATTATGTACTTAACAGTCAGTTAAAAGTCACCAGCGAAAATAAATTTTTGCTGAATTATGAAATTCTCCTCAAATTCTCTCATAGAGTATAACTCAAAAGTCGGTTAATTTACTTGGAGTTATAATGTAGAAAGGTAGCCCAAATCTTCCACAAGATTGAATAATTTATTTATTTCGAATGTACTTTTGATTTCTTAACCTATACAAGGAGGATAAAGTTCGAACGTAATTTAGTTGAGAAAGATTAAACGTAAGGGGCAATATTTCAAAGTCAACAAGGAAAAAGTATTCCTACCAAACCGAAAGGGGTTCACAAAAATTCAGAATAATTTTGACCATATTTTTTCAATTTCAGTTTTACTTCGAAAATTTTTATGTATTGTGTGTTAAGCGGCCCATGTGTCTAAATTTCAAGGAAAGTTTCGAACAAATAACTGAGAGAATATTTTAAATAATTTTGATATATTTAGGAAATAAATTTTTCTGTAATATCAGAAAAAATTTAGACAAAAGCGCAAAATCGAAATTTTCATAACATTATTGTTGCGAATATTTATGCTCGCATAAATCATTATATGACAATCCTCACAATCCGCACATCAATATTATATATCGCACAAGGAAGGGACCAGTACATATATCGGTTTTTCTAATCTATATATATAAAAAAGGATGTGTGTATGTATGTATGTATGTATGTATGTAACGTAATGGCTCCAAAACGGCTGGGTCGATTTTGACGAAATTTTCAGGAAACCTTCAGAATAATCAGGCGGGTGACACTGTGAAGTCTGTAGTTGGAGGGGCGTGGCAAAATCCAATAATTCATAACATGAGAACGGCTGGGCCGATTTCTGTAAAAACTTTTTGTCAGTTGTTCGTATTTTCCAGGAGGTTTTTATGGAATAACATTTTGGAAAATCCCTCCGGAAAAGTCGGAAAATTGGAAAAATCGAAAATCGAGTTTTTGTATGAAATTTTGTTTGAAAATAGAAAGTTTGTCTGAAGGCTTACAATTGGGGCGAGGCGAAGTTCGCCTGGTCCGCTAGTTATTTATAAAATTTTACAAAGGCAATTAAATATTATGCTAAATCTTGCTCAAATAAGTGATAAAAAAGAACTTCACTTAGTTATAGTGTAGCAGCTCAGCGATCCAAATGGGTTATGGATTCACCATCTCCAGCATATACCTTATAGATATATTCATATACACTTTTAGTTTTGTAACATGAGTCATCAAGCCAGAGTATTCTTTAAAATACTATATGAGATAAAAAGATGTTCCCTATTATGGGAGTATAACTATTAAGGAACTTAAAAAATGTTTTATTAGCCACGTTTTGATCCCGAGAGCTATTGCAAGTTAAGCATTAAAATATATAACAGAATATTCCTTACTACTTTCAGTTATTTCTCTTCTTTTAATATGGAGAACCCTTTATATATTGCACATTTATTAGAAAATTAATTTTATTCTGGGCCGATCTCAGTTGTTTCTGATAAATCGTCACAAAACATTTCAACGATATACCACCAAAGTTGTAAAATAATTTATTTAAAGTACTTTATAAATTTATCAACTACAGAAAAATTAAATATAAAAAGTAATCAATCTTTGGTAATTTCGGGCTACCCTTTATGTACATCATATAAAAAATATTAAAATTTTTTCGATTTCATATTAAAGCCCTCATTCATAACGCTTTCAGTATTTTTTTAATTTTATTTCATTATTTATATTTTTTTAATAAAACGCGCCTTCTCAGAATTCATGCAGCTTAAAATATAAACAGACTCAACAATAAAAAGGGCAACGTTTTTTTTCTGTACTAATTAGCCAAAGTATTTAACATTTTTCATTCATGATGATGATGATGGTGTTACGCCCCATTGTTAAAGGTGGCTTTAATTTGAAGAGGGATCAAAACAGCAACGAATATTTAAACAAGAAAAAAAATGAACAAGCAAGACCGCTGTATTCGGCTGTGCCGAATCTCATACATCCTTCAACAACTCGTGATATTAAGAAAATTAAAATTTTTATCTCATTTGAAAATAAAATTTTTTTTTGGTCAAAGTTTTTTTTTAAATATTTTTTCTTAACATTCAGTTTTTTCTTCTTTATTTTCATTTCCCAATGCCTTTGCTTAATTTAACTTCATATCATTCGATTATTTATAGTCCGATTTCTTATATCACATAGATATTTAAAGTTTGTTCTTTTTAAAAAAAATTTAATATATACAAAGTGGCGCAAAATTAATGACACAATCACCAATTTGGAGCCAGATATTTTGCTGCCAACAACTCAAAACAAGAGCAGTTTCACATCAACACGGGAGGTGGTCATGTGAGCGCTATAATTTTGTCCGATTAATGTCATATATGTTACATTTTCAAATAAACTTTTTCTGAAAACGGAGCTATTTTTTCATTTATAAAAAATGGCAGCTCGTTTAAAAAAGTAAAATATTAGTCCTTATCCCTTGTCAGAATTTTGTTTTTAAAAAGGGCAATGAACTTTAGGTTTCAATAAACCCCATTAGTTGAAAGTTTATCGGCCAGACATACCATGGATATGGTACACACAAATATACTAAAAGTAACAAAATAAAGTTTAGGTATATTGCAAAATGCATCCATTGGTCAAACAATGGTCGTTTAATTGTATACATGTTGCAAAAAAACATGACTCATGTTGTTTGCATAAAAGCATTCTAAGTCTAATATAATGATGTATTTTGTTATGATTCATATACAACATTGAATTCTCATATTGTGTTTGATTTGTATGGCATAAATATCCGAGGTTGAATGTTTTCAAATAGCTTGAAGTTCACTGACGATTTGGTTTAGCGACCAATGAAATGTCGGCATACGAACAGCTAAAACCACAACAAACAATGCATTTTGCAAAAACTCTAAACGTATTAACAATTAGTTATGGAGAATATCCCGAAATAACAAATTTCTATATTAATTGTTTAGGTATATTATGAAATAATTAAATAAATTTAATATTTTCATATATTTATGCAGAAAAATGCTTGTAATTGTTATTAACCCAAAACGAATAGGCAATAAGTAAAGAATATACATGGCTATAAACCATGAATCTTGGTTCGTGTCCTAACTCATGCGAAAAAAGTAAGTATGTATTATATATATACAAATTTATTATTATATATACAAATTTGTTATGTTGGCATATACAGTTTATATTTTGAATTATACATTTTGATATTTAATCACAATTGAATTCAGATAAATTGTAACATTCGGTCTAATATTTAGATCTGTGAGTTATCTAGCCCCTTATGTCTAATGCAAATGAATACAGGCATCTTGCAGACGGACGGCACGCATGAGATCGACTTTCCTATATATAGGGAACCAGAATATATACACTTGGTTAGATCACAAACGGAATTATAAGCCACGAACCTTGTGTAAATATAAAATGTTTCAGAAATGCTAAATTATATACTTATGTATTTATTATGTATACATTGACAATACTTAGTGTTAGTAATTACCAACCATCTGAACAAGCCATCGTGACTGGTATAGAAGTGTAGTTGGTGTATTGATACTATCAGCCATGGTTCGATTCAAGTCTCTTTTAAAAGTTTGCAAATACTTTTAAATATATTTCGATTTTTTGTATATTCATATTTAATATTTAGGTCTGTGAGTAATCTGTGCTCTTAGGATTATTACAAACGCGTACAAAAGATCCTAAGGATACACGAAACGCATTAGATCACCTCTCTTATCTATAAGGAATCAGAGTATATACACAATATTCACATGTATAGAGTCACAAATGGATATTATGGAAATTACAAACGGTATGACAAGCTTATGCATTTCAACTGCGGTGAAGGGTATATAAAAGAATATTATGTGACAAATGCCAAGGCATTTTTGTTTTTAATTTTTTTTTTTTTTTTTTTTTGCTTTTTAGCTAATAAGATAAAATATTATAAAACCATAAACAAAAAAGTGTCCGCTGGAAAGAAATAATAAAACTGAATTTTTTAAAAGCCCACAGACTACAAAGCAAGATAAATCATAATTTGTCAGCAGGCAGTCTGTTGTGAATTTCTCACTCTCAGTATAAATGTAGACAATCGGACGGACGTGTTAATAGCCGGAACATATGTATTAAAAGGTATGTATGTATGTATGTTTGGATATGTCATTGTATAAAATCTGTATCTGTGTTGCAAACAGTCATACAGATATTTTTGCAATAAAATTAAAACAAAAAACTTGTAGCAGTTGTAATTTCTTAGTTGTATATAAATAAAATTTCGTTTATAAGAAAACAGACTCTAAAAAAAGTGAACTGGTGTTTTATACAAAAATGCAAAACATTATTCTTCATTAGATTTGCATTTTATAACCCCGTTTTTATCATCATCTGTGGCACCAGCAACAGCACTCAGCTGCAGCATTTAGTATCATCTTCATTAAACTGTTGTAAGAAAAAAAGAGACGGTTGAAATCGCATTTATGAACAAAAAATAACGAAATAATCTTATATGACTTTGTTTTCTTTTTTAAGGAGTCCTTCGTTCTCTGTCACTATCACCCTCCTTCTTAAATCTAGTCCTGACTAATGCCAAAGAAAAGGTACAGTGTGCCGTATATAAAATTTTTCAGCAAGATTGCTCGAATTTTCATCGGGACGAATATTTTTTGTTTTGATAAAGTTTTTAATTTTTTAAGTCCGTAAATATTTGTATGAATTTAACAAATAAATATAAAAAGTTTTTACGTTTTTAAAAATATGACTGGCCAATTTCAGAATAATTTATATTTCTAAATTGAGCCAATATGCAGTTAAAAACTTAGCACTGAAGAGATTTTTTACTTTCGTAAGGCGGCCCAAATACAGAGCCTATAAGACGCATTGTAGTCTTGAGAAAAGTAAATAAACCTTCTAAATTGTGGAAAAATAACGAGTAATAAAATTTTTAAATTTTATGAAATTTATCAACACCGCCAAACCAGCAAATCTTTGAATTTTAATGTTTTTGAAAAATAAAAGAATGTACTCGTACAAAAATTGTAATTATATTTTGAACAGGTTATTTCTTTTTTTAAATTATTTGTGCTTCATAATTTTAGAAAAAAAATTATATAAGAAAAATAATGTTCAACAATAATTTCAGAAACTAATATAAAAAAAATTAAATATTTACAGCTGCTTTTGGAAAAAGTCCTTACATCTGCTCATGCTTAAGTCAAAAAACATATTTTTGTATTAATTTATTTAAGTTAAATGTCACTTTGTTCTGAACATTTGTCGTATTTAAAACTTTCGTCACCTTTTCCTTGAGTATCAACAAATGCAGGCTTAATATTATTGTTAGGCATTGTAACTATTGAATTACCCTTTTTGAATCTTAAAGCATTTTTAGAATTTCTCTCAATAATTTGGTGAGGTACTTCAAATGGAGGATGTAGAAAATACTTTTGATTGATCTTAAGAAAAACGTATTTAAAACTAATTGAATTGCGGATTTGTAGGGGAAAAAATTGGAATTCGCGTTTGTCCGTAAACCATTGACCCTGACGAATAGTCACGATCCTTTTTGACTGAATTTCTCAAGTTAAGAAAACGTCCTTTGTGGTACAAGGATTAGTAAATTCGTGACTTGAATTTCCCACATTTTAACTGTGTTTAACAGCCATTAATAGCAGACTACCGCGTGATTTATGACGAAAATGGGGAAAATTGAATTTTGTGCACTAATAAAGCATTATCTTTTGGGGAAAGAACCATCACTCACACCAAGCTTGATAAATACTATGGGAATTCTGCGCCATCAACTTCAATTGTAAAGAAGTGCTTTGCACGTTCTGCACGATCGGTTGAGTCTCTACATCGGAAACAGTTGAAAACATTCACGATAGATATCGTGTTGACCGAACTAAGATTAAGATTGGCATAGCACATGTCTCAGTGGTTTAAATTTTTAATAATCACTTGGAAATGGGAAAGCTTTCTGCAGGATGGGTGCCGACCACAAACGCCATCGTGTGTCACTTCGCACCAGTATTTGGTGTTGTTCAACCGCAATGTGGACTACGTTTTGCGCCGTTTCGTATTCGTAGACGACACGTGGGTCCACCATAACATATTAGGGACCAAACAGCAATCAAAACAGTGGGATTCTCGTGAATCGGCACCAAAAATTCCCAATGTTGGTTTGTCAGCCAATACAGTTACGGCAACTTCTTTTTTTGAATTCACGCCGATTTAATACGTAAATTAATTTCGAAGCTGTTGAGCCCTGTTAAGCCGGATAATTCTCAATGCGTGCAGCCATCTAGAAAACTGAGTCAATTTTAACGCCTTTGGTGTGTGTGTGTGTTTTTACATCAAATCCGAAATCTCTTCTAAAAAAATCACCCTTTATATACGAGTATGGCTGTGCCGGTATACTATACGGTCTTTTTAGGTCTGCTTCATTACAAACTAATGAAGGTCTTTGATACTTTGATGTTCGTTCAGCCCAGGATATAATATAATTTAAAAATTTTATTCATAATAATTAAATAAATAAAAATAAATATAAATTGATGATATTATTCGACCTTTATTTTAAATTAATTGAATTATTTTATTGAGTTTGAGGTCTTTTTTTAAACAATATATTTATTTTGTTTTGATTTATCAATATTTCAATACCTTGTGGGTGTCTCCTTCAGGAAAAAATATTGAAAAATCAAAACAAAATTAAAAAAAGAAGACCTCAAACTCAATAAAATAATTAAATTAATTTAAAAATAAATATTTGATATTCGTATTGAAACTGTTAGTATTATTGGTTTTTTATGATCACACTAATCGTCTGTTGGAACTTCATAATTACTTTTTATTTTCAAACATTCCCACTGTGCGCAACAAAACTCATAATAACGCAGAGATATAATGAAAGTTTATAGCAGAATTAATAGTTAAAACTATGAAACCAAGTGTCACTGGTGACACCATTTGTTGTTTAATTAGTTTTGTGTCCCAGCTAGTGGTGGCTACTGCAGCAGTTGCTTCTGTTTTCTTGACTGATGATGAAGATGACAAAGTTAAAGCAACCAACCAGTTACTGCTGGTGCTAATGGTGGCAACGATGATGGCTTTAATGTTACTTTTAAACACTTTAAAGCCACTGAGAACAGATTTTATATACATACATATTTTTTCGTAACCTTTTTTGTTCGTGTTACCTACAGTAAGCGGCGCCTCATGTTTTTCGCTGTGCCTTCTTGCTATAATGTATTTCTATTAATCTTTTCATATTTATTACAACACTTTGTTTTATTTTCTCTGATATGTTTCTGCTGTTTTTTTTTTTGCCTACTTAAAGCCATAAATTTAAGAAAAAAAGTTTTTATTTTTTTCTGCTGCCATAAATGTGTCTTTATTTGAATTTTTCCTTTATTCATATGCATGTGTATTAGCCTTGTTATTAACAGAAGAAGAAAAAGAAATATTTAAGCAAAAAGGCGATAATAATGAAATATCGGTCATTACCAAGTTGATTGGTTTGTTGAAGGCATGAATGCATGTCTTGGCTGTAAGTTTAAGTGTTGACATCCATCCGACTGTTATGGTCTGACATGGTTTTACTATACGAGTACACTGCTGACGGTATAATGGAAAGAATATAAATTTATATTATTTCAATAAGCAGTCATAAATTTTCTATATCTGTGTCTTTTTTTTCCACAAAGAGGGATTTTTCAAGTGTTTGGTTAGATAATAGATAATT
Source organism: Germaria angustata (assembly GCA_963681545.1). NCBI lineage: Eukaryota > Metazoa > Arthropoda > Insecta > Diptera > Tachinidae > Germaria > Germaria angustata. The sequence goes on along the minus strand of OY813001.1, from coordinate 57,106,049 downwards.
AAAAAAAATTATAAATGAAATGAAGGTAAAAAAAAGTGCTAATAATCAAACGAGTCTTTTATTTTGCGGCCGTTTTGATACAAATTCACACCTGCCACCATCTGACTTCAAACGTAGTATATTAGTCACAAGGACACCCTTCAAGTAAGGGAACTAACAATAATACAAAAGTTCTTAAAATTAACTTTATAAACTTTGCCGGTATTGGAATGCTAAGATTTACGTGGGCAGTTTGGTAGCCCCGTGACTTTTTAGATTAAGAGATATTTTTTCCGAAAAATATCAATATATCAATATATCATTTATGCTCCATACACTAAGTATTGTATTTTTTTCTTCCGACCAAATATTAAAGCATCTCAAGGCCCTAAAAATAATGGTTCGTTTCAATAATGACCTCTTCATTTGACCCAAATCTCTTGCCATACAGACATTTGTCAAATTTGACAACAATAAGTATTAGCGAGGGGCTTAATGGGGAGGAGAGTGTGTTGGATGGTGCAGCAGTTCGTAGCCAAAATCATAGATTTATGTATGTAATAGTGTCTACACACGTGATTATCCGTGCATTGTTTTAAGAAAACATCGTCCTGATCCAACATCTTCGATAGATCAGATCGTATCTGCTTCAAAACAATATTGATTTGATCACCTGTGGTAATCATTTTACGATCTTCAAGTTAATCGATGTGAATGACACCGCGTGCATTTCAAGAAAAAAACTGTGACCATGACTTTCATGTTCATATCCACCTTAACCTACCTCGAAGCACATTCACCACAAAAAAAACATCTGATTTGATTTCCTTTGGTGTCTGGTATGTTGTGATGTGATTCCAAGCATCATCCGCAGTTACGAAACGTCACAAGAACTTGTTCTTCGTTTCTTACGTAAAAAATGTTGCATCGCCAAACGAATTCATTCATTTTTTTCCGCATTCCCTAAAATTAACGAGGCTCTTAAGAACAAAGTAATAGACGCAGTTTGTTCGAAACTCGTGAATACCTTTTAAACGTAAAAATTCTTCCTCATAATTTTGCGAATATAAATTTCGATAGCCGGTACCATTTCCTCAATTAAACAAACGTTTCAATAAAAAAATCACCATATATTTCCTTCTTTCGCCTTTTCGTTAATTTTCCATTTCATCATTTAGTAACATGAAACCTTAATTGTTTGACATTTTTATGACACATGTTTGCCTCATTGGTTGTCTTAGATGTCTTGCTTCGGTTGTTTAACAGTTGGAAGAAATGGAAGTTGCAAGTTAAATGTTGAGTTGTTCAGATAAGCAACAACTACAACAGCAACAAATAAACAACATCTAAGCAAATAAAACTATCAACACTGATTTATTTAAATCATACACGACTAAATTTATGAATGTTTCTTCTCCCGTTTGTCCGTCTGTCCGTCTCCCTGTCTTTCTATTTATCTTTTCTTATCTTTGTCTTCCGTTCGATTTTGTGTGTCAGCATGAGATTTATCAATAGCGTATAATACGTACTTTTGTTTGATATACTAAATAATAACACAAATATAATAGTAAAATTAGTGGTAATAATTTGTTTACTAATTGCTTCTAATCAGTTGGAAAATTTCAAATGTCGTAAATTTATGGTGAGTCCATTTGACTATGAGAGACCTGTCTTTGAATGGTGTAATTAATACGTTTGAATTAATCTCTTGTATTGATGATTTTATCTAAAGAAATTTGTCATAAATTGAAAATCCATAATTTATAGACAAATTTTGTAAGAAGGTAGAAAGAAACTGTTTCATAAATTATACTCAAAAGTATATTTTATATTAAACTATTCAACTAAACTTACATGACTTCAGAGATTGAATTTAAAAGTTATTTTCAGGCACTTACCTAAAACGAAAAAGAAACAGATTTTGTATTGATTAAAATGGCTTGTGTAAGACATGCATTACATAATATACTTTAAAATATTGTTTATCAATTAAAATTATAACTTTTAAGTTGAATTATGGCTTCCGCCAATTTTAGCTTAAATGATATGACAACATGAAGTAAACCAATTTATGTAAATCCAAAACTAGGTTTTGAGTGATAAAGCTGTGTTTTCTTTTTAATAATCCAGTCTTATCAATTTCATATTTAAAAAAAATCGTTTATATTTTTATGGAAAGAAATTATTTAAAAAAGGACCAAAAAGTTTAAAACACGTCTACTGGAGTTGACAATACTATGGTAGTCTTTGATAGGACTAATAAGCAGACTTTTGGGATTTAATGTCCTTTAACCAAAGCCATATATATTTACGTACTCTCGCCCTGATGGAATTCTATACTGTCTAAGTTACGAAAAGAGGCTAGTGGGGGCTTTCAATACCTGCTACAAGACAAAAATGTCACAAATTTACTGCAACAAGCTAAAAGCTTAAAACAAAGCTATAAAAAAGATGCCAAAAGAAACTCACGAAAAAGTGTGAGCTTCAGTAGACTACACCAAGGACTTTGAAAGATTCAGCACGGTTTTTACCACAATTCATTCATTTATCAAGAAGACTTATCGGTCGTGGTCGGAGTCTTTGGAGGAAACATTTAATATAGTTCTGAATGCCCATTACCCTGGCTGTACGGACTCAACTAGGATAGAAAATTTGCATAGGGTACATCCATATGCTGTAAGTGAGGACACAATTCCGGATGCAGGATCTCACAGGCATTTATTGATCATCTTCATATATAACAGAGCACAGCGTAAAAAGCTGTACTATTCAATGGCTCATGAGAACACACAAACTATGCCTTTCTCTCAGCTACATTCAGCTAGTAACTAGAGGAAATTTAGCATAACATAGGGTAAGTCTTCCTCCCATGCAGAATTTCTTCTTTAATGTACCGGATTTACAGACTTACAAGTTAGGCAACGATTTGTGGAATTTTCTAGACTTTCAGAAAATCATCATGGCAGTGATGCTCTATAGAGACTCCACTACATGAGGTAGTATGACACATAGAGAAATCTTGATCGTAAACAGTATACTTTAGCTGCCTCGAAAGACATAGAAGGCGCTTTTCAACACTGTAGCAGTGGTAACCATTAAACATGCTTTTCAGAATGATGGCGTCGAGCAAGACACATCACTGAAAGTCTCGGCAACAGCGTTATCAACTTCCTGTTAAGTTTGAGGAGGATCCTCGTTATAACGTGGGAGTCAAAGCCATTGAATATGAGGACGATGTGCTATTAATGGTATCAGAAATATTTATAAACATGACAAATGCCATCACGAGCAATGCTCCGCGTGTGCACTCAATAGCTGGGCAACAATCTGTGATTTAGAAGTACACCCAAGCAAAGCACAGCTGATGGGTGCTAATTACCACAAAAGCCCAAGATTAACGGAATTATAATCAGGAAAATAGAGGAAAATATCCCTACAGGACTGCACGAGATACATAGATGTTATCCTGGGCCCAAATCAACCATGGAAACTAAACGTATAATACAGCGTCAACAAAGGTGTTTAGTGCAAAATCGCGTTTAAGACCAAAAATATTGAAATACATATGGTTATACATCTAATCGTAACCTACGGATCAGTGGTTTAGTAGACTGCTAAAAGAAATATATATGTGGTGGATCAATTATATAGAATCCAGAGATCTGTTTCTGTGCCCCTCATAGACTCTGAATGTTTTACTGGACTTATTTCTGTTTTGGCCGCATCTAGCTGGAGGAGATCAAGAACATATGGCCGCACTGGCATCTTAGATCGACAATCACCAAACGTAGGAAATTACTTCGATTATATGGTATCTCGACTTGACTTCAATAGTTGTTGCAAGATTTTATTCACAACTAGGCAGCATTTGAAGAGTATAAAGAGCGAGTATGAGTCCGAGTCTTTTACTGATAGATTAGGAACGACTTGCAATATCGGCTGTGGTGTTAAACAGGATCTTGTCTTAAGACCCTCCTGTCAATGAAGCAAATGTATTTCAGATAAAAATTCTGGCTGTAAGTAAAGAAGGTAGGGTACTTGCGGACAGTAATACCAGCTAGAAAATCAGCTATTTGTCGGCCATACAGCAACTTTGTCACTAATATGTACTGCCTGGCCCACGATGTCATTCGACATCGATCGCTCGCATAAATACGTTTGAAACAGCAACAAATTTTAAAATGTTGTTTTTGGTTTGAATGTATTTAAGCGAGAGAGTGATGTCGAGTAGCATCGTGGGCCAGGCAGGTAATTCGGTTTCCTCAATCACTGTTAGATAATGGCGTCATTCTTATCTGGATTTCCATATACTTATGTATAATGACTTCCTTGGCAATAAAAGAGCTGATGAACTAAGCAGGTTTGGAGCAGCTCTAAACGCACCCAATTCTGTAAGTCAATTACATTTCTTAACTAGAGCTATGGATTGATTTTTTTATAAATTTTTCGACAAAATCTTAACACTTTTCTCGGAAAGAAAAACGCCATTATATTATATATTTTTAAGGTATTGATACTAATTGACTGCTTTTATATTATGATTGAAATTTTCCATTCATAAAAATTTTAATTTTTTAATATATAAAAATGCTACATAACCAATCCGTTTCCGTTTTATCTATAGAATTTTGTTTGTTCCCAAATTTTTTTTATTAAATAAGGGTTAGTTTTATTTAAAATAAAACTAATAGAACACTATCACTTTTAGAGCGAAAAAAGCGTCCATTAATTTTTTTATTTTTCTTTTTCCCTATTTCGATATTTTGTTTCCATTTTCAATAGATTTGAAAAATTCATTTATTTCATATTAAATTTACCACATATTCAAGCAAATAAAACCAATGGAAAAACGAACAACCAGCGCTCCTGAGAATAATTTAAAACAAAAACGAAATGGAACAATGCAAAATAGTATTTAAAAAAAATAAATGTGTATTTTGAAAAACAATCGAGCAACAAATACAATTATTAAGAGCAGTAAAATAACACAAACAACAGCTCCATATAAAAAAAATTAAAATAAAAAAAAAGAAATTAAACAAAATGAAGGCCAAGCCTATAAGCCCAACTTGTATACCGTTATACGTATTTACTGTTATTTTTTTCTCGCCCGTTCGTTTTTCGTTTTGCCTGCCAACACAGTTACAGACAAGCACACTTCAATTTGTCTGGCATCTACATGCAGCCTGTAGCACGGTGTACGATTATAGTCCTTGAAACAATGTTACAAAACATTTTCATTTGAACAAGTTGCTAAAACTGAAATCAAGGTGAGAGCGGGGGCGTAGTGATGGTCAAGAACGAATTAGAGGTATGAGCTATATTAGTGGTACTTGACAATTACGTACATATATAAAAGCTTTAGGAAAACGTGTGTGGCAAGAATCGTGACAAAGAGCTTTAAATGTGCCAATCTTTGTATAATAAACATATACACATACATAAATAAACGAATTAAGATGGATAATTTTAATTATATTTTCTATCTGTAGTATTTGCTGAACAGTGACTTTTTTAATTGATGAAAGCAAATCATTGAAAGACTCTGACACTCACACTGCAAGGACTACGGAGCTTTAACCACGCTAAAAAATATTTCGATAGAGCGAATCACACATTCCTGTAACTACTGCAGGGATTATATTGACAGATTGGAAAACGTACATATATAAAACGTATGGAAAATGTATATCTATAAAGTTTGTGGAGGTCTTCATCACAGAATTCACATGTGTCTCCAGCTTCACAGGGAGGACTACGGAACATGTTCTATGTTTTTTGGCTGTTAATATGCCCCATCACAATTTCTAAATTTGTCCTTTCGTTGGCTAAACGCAGGCAAATTAAAAACACTTGTCGTCGTTACCACCAGCGATATACATAGATATGAAATAAAGCAACGGAGGATATCAGATAAAAGTTGAAATCACTATGGACTCTTTCAGACCATACTTCTTGCAATATTTGGTAGTAGGATGTATATCCACATCCATGCTTAGAAGAAGTAGACCACCCTTCCGCCATAAGGTCATATTCGCACAGCCTGTGGATATATGGATATCGTTCTGGCAATGAGAATGACCGCTTCTTCATACATCGTCCAGAATGCGCTGGATACTCGAATCAGGGGAAAAAATTTCTCCTATAGCTTTGGGATTTTAAAAATCGTGTCAAAATTTGTATTTTAACCACGTATTCAGTATTGTACTTATCAAATTATAAAAAAAGGCAAGGTTTTGTAAAAAAAACCCATTCAAGGATATTGGTACCATACCATACATTCTTCTTAGAAAATTTTATTTAAACTAAGCAACCAAGAATAACAATAATTTGGGTAATTATAGATTATAATTTGTGTCCAATATTTTTTTCAGATAGCTGCAGGAATAAATGCAACTCCCGTATATGAGTATGTTTTTTTTAATATTTGCTTTGATGCAAACTAAGCAGCAAAGACTAGCAAAAATATTCTAAAAGTCGCTAAATATATGACGATTTTGTTATTAAAATAATATGTTGACTTAAAAAAGGCGAATATGATTTACATGTTACCGATACTGTCGCAAAATGATGCCTTTTTCATGTTCATAATAGAACAAAAACAGCTGCTACTTAAAATATTTAATGTCCATATACGAGTATTAAAATTGATTAATTATTTTATAGATTTTCACACACAAAAATAAAATAATGCAGAGCCCTAATTTAGTAAAAAAAAGGGAAGTATTCTTTGTACAAGTTTATATGTTTTATACGCAACATATTCAGAAAAGAATATGTCCTTTTTTTGCTACTGCTTGTTTTTTTAGAAAAAAATAAAAGAATGCCTTAAAAATTTTTTTAAAATCACACTCATGATTAGGCACCTCTCATATATCCTTTATTGAAAATGTTCGATACTTCATATTAAAATTTATCATTTAAGATATTCTCACGAAAATGATACAGATTCATTTTTGACAACAAATTCTCACTACAAAATGTTACACGAGCATATCATGCGAAATTGTAGGAGCACATGCGGCCTAAGACTTCAAACAAAATTATTTCAAGGCAGACAAGCTAAAGCTCAAAAAGTAGAATCAATCATTAACTTGTTACATATATTTATACACATATATTATATTATGTATATTTGTTACATATATTTACGGTTATCCCTAGATTATCTGACATCAGCTACAAGATCACACGATTTGGCAAAGTTCTATGGAGAAGCAGATGCGGTTTAATATTGCACAACCAACGGTTTCAATTCCGACATATTTCAGGCTTTCAATAAAATATATCAGGATTCATACGACAGGATCCCTCAAGCACGTACTAGAAAAACATCATAATATGTCAATGGTCTTACTACAACTTGTACTCAATTGTCCGTGAACGTCAACTATGTATATATTTAGATGTACAATTGAAAATTCCTGTACATGACGGTATTTGAAAGCCCCTCACTATTACTACGTTTATACGCACGTCTTATTTGCAAATAAAAAAGAAGAATGTTGCCGTATAACCTTTTTATTGTAACTTATTAACTCACTTAACAAGTCGTGAATAACGACACTATTTGCAAGTAAAAAGTAAGACGTTGCCACTTCATGAACGTTTTTTGTGTTTTACTTACCAAACAATCATATTTTCGTCACATGGCATCACTAATAATAACACAAGTTCTGTATGCAATGTCCCGTATAAACAGTGAATTTGTTATTTGCAAATAGTTCTATTTGCAAATAAGACGTGCGTATAAACGTGGTATATGACTCCCGATCTATTAAACCTTTATGAAGAGCAACATTTCGAAACGATGGTATCAGTATTTTCACAAACATATTTAAGTTCCCCATTCCAACAGTTTAACTTTAAAGCACAACGGAAACACGACGCCTGAAGGTGCCTTACAAATTTTTCCGCAAAATGTAATATCAGGGTGCTAAACTTCGCATAGACTGTTTGTGTTTTAAGAAAGAAAGTACATAAAAATCTTCAGAAGTTGGCTTTTTTATGAAAGTGTCTGCCGACAGTAGTAGAAAATAGGACATTTTTAATTCAAATATAAAAAATGAAGCCCATAAAGCGAATTCCTTACACCTAGAACTATTATGTACAAGAAAGTGTGTAAGGTTAACTGAAGTAGAAAGCAAAGGCCTGAGAAAGAAAAAAACATGGTGATGAACCAGGTGTTTGACTCGGATAAATAAACATTGATTAAAATGGTGTAAAATAACGCTTATAAATAACATATTATTTTCTAAATGGTTCATATAATTTACAAGCAACCATCTCCACCTAAAAACTGGCGACAAGATTGAAGATGGGGTAGCAGCGGCTTCCAAAAACAAAGTTTTAAGTTGTGCTGTGTACTCGTAAATTGCAATAAAAGTTGAATTTTTCTTGTTGACTTCAGAAAATAATCTCTTTTTTAATTCATTTTTGATCAAATATATTATGAACATTTCCCTATTAATCTGAACTATACAATTAGACAGAAGTTCTATCGCGGAGAGTTTGGAGACGAAATTGAACTCTTTAGGGAAATTTAAAGCAGATTTTGTCTTAAACAGAAAGATTTCTGACATACTGGAGTTGTTACGGAATCCTCTAGAAAATGCGTGAGGAAAGTTTTTATTGCCTCCAGAATCTTATTGTCTCCTTGGAACTCATACAACACAGAATGTTTTTGGCAGTTTTTTCCCTGAAAAAAAGGATAACATTTTGTCCATCAATTTAAAAAAAAATTTATTTAACGCCCTTACAGGAGATTGCGTTCTATTGCTTAATGTGCTTGCCCTTATTAAAGTAGTCTAAGTTCGATATTTTTACTCTTAGAAAGGCCACCATTAGATTGTGGAAACCGTAAGAATAAAAGAGCAAAAGTCTCTCTATTTGAAAGAGATTTCTAACTCTAATAAAAAAGTTAAGCCCAAAACTGGAATTCTCGGATATAAAATTATTACGGTTAAGGAAAAGTTTCGTCGTTTTTTTTTATATTTCCTGTGACAGCCAAGCAGAGAGTTTGGACTCTAAACGAAACCTTTAAATATGATTTAAGGCAGCAATTTGTTGAATTCCAAACTTGGAGCCCACTTTTGTTTGTTGTCCTGATCATTCCGCATACACATGGCCTGTCATTGACTTCTGATCAAGATTAAAGATATTTCATTAGCCATACTTTGCAAGCTTCAGTTGTTGTTGCGTCCTTTCCAAATACGCCGCAGAGGTCTCCTTTGCCCCCGTCGAGTTATTGCCTTTTTGGGAACTTATACAATATATAAGGCCAAGTGCGAGTTTTCATCACTCTTACTGAAGGCTTTACAAGTTGGAAACACCTTAATTTTGGACAATTTTTTTATATCAAACGTATATATGACACAATATCTTTGGATTCTCAAAACGCCAATGTAGGGCAACGAAAACAAAATAAATGTTAAACAAAACCCTGGTAAATCAACCAGGTGGAGAAGTGTGGAAAACCTTTTGGTCAAAAAACTTTGGCCAAACAAACAATGATTGAGATTGAAAAGAGCACATGCACAAACGCATACACCCTCAGAAAGCAGCCCGCAAAAGTATAACACAGGATTGGAAAAACAAAAACAAAAACTACATCTCTATAATAGCAATGTTAAATTGATGTTGCTTTTGTTGCATGCTACAGCCGTGTGGTTAAAATATGGACTCATGAGAGACAGAGTACATATTGCAACAGGACATTGCAAAAGAGTATAAAAGGAGTTGAAAAAATTCAAACTGAGGAGATTTTTTTTTTGTATAACCAGAGTGTTGAGTAGAGGAGGAAGAAACGTTACAGGATTTAAAAGCAACAAGAGGGTGTACATGTATGTAATCAAAATACAAGCCATTGTAACAACATGGTCAAGTTTTAAACAATGACTTTTTCCCAGCAATAACAGTAACAAAAACATGAGAAAAGTTAATGCTTTTTAATATGAAGAGCAGCAAAAAAAGTTGAAATGGAAAAATAAAGTCCTTTAGGCTAATAACAACACAAATGCAATCAAATAGAGACAAACATACGATAACTTACTCCCAGCCATTAAAATAGACCTGATTTCAATAGGCCAATATGAAAAATAAAAACGTTGAAATGGAATGGAAATTAAAAAAAGTGAAATTACATTAAAGGTAAAACTTTTCATAATAACAAAAGTTCAATATTTTACCAGTCCTTACCGCTTTACGTTGGACGTTATACTTTTTTGTTGTTATACTCTTTTGCGATTTCAATTTTTAAAGGAAATATGTATTTGCCTTGTAAGGTAAGAAAAACTTTAAATGTTTAGTTTTTTTTTTGCAATTCAATATAAAAAGTTTATGGTAAAAGCGGATGTTGGTAATTGCATGAACGGAAAGAGTAATATAAACTTAAGTTGAGAATTAAATGTTTTATGGATAGAGCTTGGATATGTTAGATTGGGCCCTTAGAGGGCAGGAACTTTGACGAAAATATTTATAACACATGTCACAATATGAACAAAACATTTGATGGAGGATGAACATATCATTATGATATTAATAATTATCATATTCTACTAATTGCCAAGTTGAATAGATATATGGCTGCTAATGATGTGCGAGACGCTACTGAAAAATTATATTTTTATTTTATCATACTACTCCTAATAATAACTTGTCTTTTAGAATTATTTCATACACACATAAGGATGAAGGCGGCGCATCTAGATATTTCGATGGCGTTTTATAAAAAGCAAAGGCAAGCTGCAACTTTATTTACAAAAAATACGCCTTTAATGTCTGTGACGATTTTCAGGAGTTACTTCCGTTGGGGAGGGGTAATTCAAGGCTTCGCTTCTATATTTTTATAAATTATCTATGTCTGTGTGTAACTTTCCATCGCTCTCTGTCAGTAATAGTGATCGAGAACCGAATAGCATACTTAATCGCGATCTTCTTTCTAGCAGCCCCTGTATTACGTCGTGCCGATGAAATCAAATTTGTTACTTCCAAGATCTAATAAGTGATGAATAAAGATGCTTCATCTGTATACATACATATATATTTAGAAAATGAAAACTCTTGATATTTTTAGCACTGGTAAGGGTGAAAGGAGGTTACGCTTGCTTGTCCAGAAATGAAATGTTGTCAATACCTCAGGCTGCACAGAGTCTAAAATTGGAAGAATTGAGTTCCCGCAGTTAATTATGAGGGTTCTCGATTTTCGGCTGATCACAGTCCTCTCTGGTACCATTGTGGCAGCGCTACCAGCACCTAGACCTCTTTCTGATAGCTCCATCTCCTTAGCAAGGGGTTTATGCATTGCATGTGACTGTGATGTACACAAATTGCCAGCTGTGCACAGAGTGACAACTGCATAAGGGGTGAGAGGAGAGGTAGTGGAGGGGTCGCTATACGGATTAGGTTCAATGTTAAAAACACCGTGAATTTGGACCACACGTTAATCCTACATACATCTGTACCGGACAGGTGGTTCTTGTGTGTTCTGTTATATTCGTTTATCTTTCATACCCTCTAGACCTTTAATTGCAATGTATAATGCCCTTTATAATAAACACCAACTTGTTAGACTGAGAATTTTTAGCAGAGTTTCCCAAGTATTATCATGGACCAAAAGTTCTAAGTGAGTATGATGGAATTATCACTTTATCCAAAATAATCTAATATAGACATTAATTTGATTCTTAAGTTTTTAACTGATATAAATCATCATCATAAATGATATGAATCTTAGTGCTTCTGTTGGGAAGTAAATCCTTTTTATACTGTTGTAATCAGGAGTTTTTACTCTATCCAAATAACTTAGTGCTCCTAAGTCCTATCTGAGGTAATTTTGGTCTTGTAAAAATAGAAAACGACACCAAGTCCAAAGTGGTTATAAGTAATGAAATCCAAGCGACCAAATTTTCTTTAGCACAAAACTTAATGACACTTGTGACTACCTTTTAAGTACCCGTAATGGATCACGAAATTGTATAGTTGTTGAGGTTTAGTTTCACGACGCTGGTTTGTATTGCTTTTACCTTCTAAAAGCAGAAATTCGGTCTCACGTTCTAAACGCTCGAGCTCCGGCGAGCTAGTAGCAAGATCTTCAGACGCTGACGCTCTCTTATGTCCTAGAGTAGCATTACTACATCTTGCCTTTCACACTTCCGTCATCCCTTGTGTTTCCGTTTGCGATATCAGCTGCTCTTTCTTATGACTCTCATGACGACCATATCCCTACGCTACACGGTGGAAGGCTCACTATCGAAACTGCTTTTATTTGCTTCTCTGGCGCCTTGCAACCTCTTTGTAAAAGACAAATCCTATCGCAGTTCTACCATATCGACCGTGTTTTGGTATGCCTCTATAATTTCGTTGATCACATTGCTTTCTTTATCGGCAATAACTATTTTACTTCGCACCATGCGTGTTTGTGGCTTAGAAATGTTCTTGGCTATATATCTGCACCTGTACAAAATATGCCATCTATTGTTTTTGGGCAATGTCAGATCTTTGTATTCTTGGACTTGTTGTGTTTTTTTTTTTTTTTTTTTTTTTTTTTTTTTTTTGAAGACGTGGTACTACTTAGAACCAACGTAAGAGGCAAGCAACCTGCCAGGTTGTTTCCTATAAGTAACCGCAACATTATACGATATTATTTATTAAGGACATGGTGGATATAAAAAATTATATTAGAGTTATATAATATATTTACTTCTGTAACATTTCCAATACTTGGTCTAATGCAGTTTACTTCCCGCCAACAGAGTTGGAAAATTTATAAAAATGTTACAGAGGCCGTAATGTAACGTCAATAAAGGCTTTTTACAGTGGATATTTCAATACCTCAACATCAACGATTTTTCATTACAACAATAAGCTGACATCAGTCTTTTTTCTTTGTACCAAAAGGAAATAAAATGAAAGTAGCTTTCAGGAAGGCATTAAACATAAAAATGTCTTTTACAAAAAAAAAATGAGAATTGCAATTAATAATACCTTAATGACATAAAAACATTAAATATTCTTTTCATACTTCATTCATAAAGACTTCAACACATGTTTGACTAGACTTGCAAAAAACATGCAGCAGATGAATGAATGAAAGCCTGCTTGCAACAAAACAACAATGCATTGCAGTACATAAGCACCATTGGCAGTAGCGAGACACATTAGTGCAATTAATTTCTCATTAAAACAAAACAATTTAAAAAAATATATGTATGTATATATATTTATAAATATCTCCAGTGAACATGAAAGTAATCATAAAACGAATGATGATATAGGATAAAAATACATACATACTCGTATAAAAATATTTGCAGCATGACAAATGAAGAATGTATTACTAAACAAATTTACAAAAATAAAAGCAGAAAAACACACACCCGGCAATGATGTGAATACAAAACAAATTTGGACAGAAATATCTTTTTGTATATAGAGTGGCATATGTATACAGGGTTGTGAGGAAAAAATTTAAACAAAAACATGCCACAAAATCAACGCCATCATTATCAGCACTAGCAGCATCAGCAGTAGTAGGATAGTTGTGGCAGGAAAGCATTAGCCTGAACAGCATGTACAGAAATATCACTCTTATCGAGCATTGGAAGATTCAAATGGAATAACAGCACGTTAATTGAATTGTTGACACGCTGTGTCATGCCAGTGCAGACGCCACAAAAACGTCATTTATATACCTATACAGAAGAGTCATGCAAAGGACCACAGCCAGAACTAATACTGCACCACCACATACAACTACAACTACATCAAGTCTTCAATTCATAAGAGTAAAGGATTGAATTTGTTTTCCCATCTAGTTTTTGTTGGTTGAGAGTGCCAGTTTGAGAAAAAAGAAATTTGGTGTGATGGTAAATCATTTATTTGATGCAACAGCAGGAACTGAGTGCTAAAGAAAAGTATATCAGATACTCAGAGATAATACGAGTGAAACAAAAATTTTATAAATAAAAATGAACATGCCACATATACTCGATATCGATCCAGTTTCAATGAAACTCTTTATCGTTACCGAATGCCATTCATGCATTCTTAGGAATTGAATGTCGTTAAAACGTTCGGGGGCTCTAATACACTTAAGCCAGTGAAGGCTTGTTGTGCGCTCCCTTTTAATTATCAGACACAAACTGCCAGAGTTCTGCGGCAGGATTCGAACCTGGGACCTTCGCACTACGAGTCTAGTACACTACCTACTAGTCTACGAAGGTCAGTTCCCAGGACCATTAAGGACTGAATACAAGGAAATAATGGTATGAAAAACAGAAAAAAGAGTTTCCCACACTTATATGTCCTTTGGTAGTCACACTTTCAACACACGATAGAACAAAAACAGATTTCGAAAACTTGTTTGTGTTTTTTATAGCCCCTATAATACGATTATATTATTTATACGAGTATATGCAATTTCACTGGAGCTCTCGTGATAAAATACTCGAAAACTTTTATATGACTTAAAGGGATCTACTTGTCAGGTGCGCATAAAATAAAAGAGAAGTTCCGTACTACTGATTGGGAGGCCAAATCGACATTGAATGGACAGGCAGAGCTATTGGTTGGTATGCTCATTTAATCGGTAGTCGGTTTATTTAAACATCAAGAAGCTCTCTCTCTCTCTCTCTCTCTCTAGCCACCAGAAATGATATTTGTAGGATGAAATTGAGCCATTCTGCAGCAACTGCGAGCCAAAGTTATATTCGCCCCTAAGGTTTTCCAAGTTTTTTAAAGCAACTACGATCAAAAACATCTCCAACTGTTTACACCCTTTCGTTTAATCATTTATACGCCTGCAAACAGTTTGTAGCCATTTGCTTTTCTGGGGCAAAAATTTTAATCAAATTGAATTTCAAGCACAACAAACACATCATCGAATGAAAAACCCATACTTTCGAAAAAGGTGTCAATGCGAGAGTGTATGTGTGTGTGTCTGCATCTTCAACCAGAGATCCAGCATGTCTGTGGCTGCGTGCCCCTCATACATTTCCATGTATGGAATTGTTTATGAATTTGGTTTTCATAAACGATTTGAGCGTAATTAATGAAAATTCATTGCATTTTGAATTTTAATTAAAAACAAAAGCATTTTCTCATTTTATTTTACACATTGGCTAATGTTTATTGCATTTATATGCACATGTATGAATTTGTTAGTTGCTGTACAAGGAGTTTGCCAATAAGGGCATATCGATGTTAAAATATCATAAGGAAAGTAAGTGCATTTAAGGTTAGATAGCTCTAACCGTAGTGTTCACACCGTTAAGTGTTAAGTAGCCATGCGGTAGTGGTATTGAGCGATCACGGGAGGTGTTCACGTTAATCAGATCTAAATGCACCCATCGCCGTTTAGGGTTGCTGTCTCACCAAATGCCTTTTCAAAGAAGTTCAGCGAGATGACGCCGCAGAAAAACAGAATTTGGCATATACGTGGTCACCTCTTGAAAATTACTTTCATACATATATATTTACCCTTATTCTATTTGACGTCGGCAATTTTAAGACAACATCAATTTAACACAACTACAATGTAAGACAGCACCAAAAATACCGACGACAAAATCAACGTCAAAGTTTGCTTCCAGAATACCAAACATATGGTAAAAGTTATTGATAAATGGCAATATTGCCAACTAGAATACCGATTTGCAACAAAGAAGAAATAAACGACAATGTCTTCTATTGCCGTTGCGAAGTAGAATAAGGGTGATTATTGTCGTCCTATACATTCCAGAGGTTTGTCAAAAGTACGGAAAGTGTGAATTTTTAAGCCAAGTATGGAATATTTCACTAAAGAACAGGTTCTGAATTGATTTTTCGCATGAAATAAAAAACTAATTTCAAGAAAAGTTTACTGTATTTAAAGAAACAAATGGCCTTGAAATAAATTTTGGCTTATAATCCAACTGACACCATGTAGTATTTTTTAATAGAATCCTGAAACGGGAATTTTTTAACACTTTTTAATAATTAAATTTTCATAGCCCCCCTTTTTTTCTTTATATTTTAATTATAGATTTTATTGTTTGATACCGGTCATAAAACTCAAGCCTCCCCGTTTATAGCATGTCCGTAAATAAAACCCTTTACTACGAGTACCTCAGCAACAGCACTAAGTCATCTTAAAACTACAGAGCCTTTTCCTAATTGATTTAAGAATTTCTGGGTTAATTAAGTGTTATTCATACTTAAATCTTTCGAGGCCCTATGCTCCTTATTGGAACTAAAGGAATTAATAATTATAATGAAATACTCAAATCTTTAAGAACGACTTCTACTTAAATTACACATAAAAATTATTGGGGAAATTAAAAAAAAATATTTTTCCTAAAGTAAATTTTATTTTCAATTAAACTTTTTTATTGCCTGCATTATTTATTAGTTTTTAGTTTTTAGAATACAAGTAAAAATAATTTTTTCATTTAAATTTGTATAAAAAGATTATCTGAATATTCAAAATTTTTTGTAGGTCCATATTCACACAGACTCGTAACACTCATAACACGGACTCATAACATCAGCCATACGTTATTAGAAGAGCCTTTTCAAGAGTAAATATTTTCTTGTTATAAAATCATATTTGATTTGTTATGTCATAATTAAATAAACATTCTCTTATTTGCATTTATTTTTCGAAAAAGTTGGTTTGCATTTTTTATTGTTTAGAGATTAATTTATGTTTAAACAAAAATCCGGATATTAAAATATTCACAGGGATATAGAGAATTTTGTTTAGCTTTTGTTAAAAACATTATTGGGTTATTTGTTGTGGGTTTCAAAGCTAATCTATATGTCTACTAACAATACAATTCTAAAAATAGAATAACGCGGACGAAGACGTTATGAAGACTTTAACGAAATTCCCCAAGAATAATTTTCCAAAGCCAGCTTTGCTCGAGATCAAATCTTAAATCACACTCCATTAGCGAAGAATGTCTATTTTTTAAATTTTTCACGATTAGGAAAAGGAAAATGCGCCCGTTCTCGGTTCCGCCATACACCTCATCAGCAGTGGGTCTAACCACGTCAGATTTTGTTCAAACATCATTACTTTTTGAACGAGAATAAGAGAATTTTTATTCTACAGCAAGCACATGTTTTTTAATTATAAACGAACTTTGGGTAATTGGTCAAAGCTGGTTTTAGATTACCTTATTTTGTTTGTTACGAAATGGTATTTTTTGTCAAAATTGAATGAATTAATTTTAAAAACCATACTACTATTACTGGTTCCATTTCAGATCACCGCACCTGGACGGCTTAGTTCAGTATTTTTATTATTAATATTTCCCTGCTGTGATAGTCTTGTTGGCAGCATTAGATTTGCATATAGATTTATTAAAAAAATTTTTTAATAATTTCAGTACCCACTAGTGTAACGAATATTCGTATTTATTTCATTTATTTCATGACATTCGGATTGGTATTGGTAGTTGCCAAATATATCGAATATTTTCGACCCAAAAAATACATAGTTTTGAAAAAATTAATGCTACGACACACAAAAAATTATTTGTAATATTTTTAATAAAAAAAAACAATATTTATCAAGATATTCTCCAAAATAACTATTTAATATTTTATTGTTTGTTGTTGGCTTAGCTGAGTATATGCCAGCATTTCATTGGCGCTAACCAAATCATCATCATAACTTGGCTAAAAGGGTACTGATGATTTGGTTAGCGCCAAAGAAATGCTGGCATATACTCAGCTAAGCCATTAACAAACAATAAAATTTAAAAAAAAAACTTTATTTGGAACTTTATATAATAATTTTCTTAAAGTAAATTAAAAAGCGCACAAAATATTAACGTCTCGGTAAAAAAAAAAACAATGAAAATGCTGAAATCTGCATCCGGAAGTAGTGCGAATTGGGATCATTCCAAATGATTTGAACAGAAGTTTGTAATTGCAGGATATGCTTCTTTTGATACCTATTCACTCCTTTGGAAGCTGTCATTTCACAATGTTGAGAAAAGTAAAGTTTCTATGTCTTTTGAAGTGAAGAAACCAATTTTATATTAAATTGCGATTTGTTATTTACTACTGGAAGTAAACTGCACATCTAGAAGGCACATACATTTGCCATTAATACCTCTTATTTGAAAGAAATTGTGTCGCTTATTGATTGAAAAAATTACGTTATTTTTATAAAGAAAGTCTTTGCAATACGAGTTTCACAGACTTTAAACTGACTTCCTAGGAAGTAGAAAACCAGCACTATTAGATTTTTCGAAGCAATGAAAATGTCGTTCCCTGAAAATGACTTAAATTTTTTTGCTGGATACTTTTAAAACTAAAATTAAAAATGTTTAAAAGTGCTTTTTTCACATCATGTTAAATTAATAAACCAGTCTCAATGAAAATTTGCTAATGAGTTGCGACTTCTGTGCCACCGATTGTTTGATCGAATGAGTCCAAATCATGAAGAATTTTTCCCAAACTTGTGATTAATGCAATTAATGAAGTAATTTTATGAAAGGAATTTTTATTTTTTATAGTTTTTCCATATTATAACATTCGCCAGCCAGAGTATTGCTGGCGTATATATCGAGCCAAAGACGAATATTTCCACATTTCAAACTTTATATACGTAATCCTAACGGTGTTCACGAATATTACCTGAGCTATTCGTATTCGGAAATATCTAAAAATTGCGTGCTTGCTTCTTAAGGTACCCAAACACTTGCAACATTATTATACAATAAAGTTGCCTGTGTGTTTATTAGTCATTTGATTTATATTGCCCAAAACGAATGATGGCAATGATTTCCCACCAAAATGAATTTAATTTTATTGTTTAATTATTTAATGCAAACCTTTTCAATTTCTTTTATTTTACGAAAAATTAATTTTACAACTTGCTTGAGCATCTCATTGGGTAGTGTAGAGCCAAACGATAGTAAATGCGATAAATAAAATACTCAATAATATTGTGTAGTCTATGGGTACCTTTATAGCACGCCAAACGAAAAGACTGATTTTTTAGTAATTTCGCAAACGCTTTACTGGCGTTTGGAAATTTAAAATAAAGGTAAACTTATATTTTGGACAGAGCGGCTGAAGGTGGTGCCTTCCATACAAAGTAACTATTAATTTAATTTAGTGTAATTTACTACGAATATAAAATGTGCATTTGAGCAAAAGAATGAAGAGTAAAAAATTATTGTCAAAAAAAAATTTTCAATCAAACATTTTGCCTAAAGTATATATTATTTTCAGACAAACTTTCTCATTGCCCTTGTTAATTAATATTTTTTGTCTTTAAAATACATAAAATTCTTTTTTTTTTTTTCAGTTAAATTGTTGTCTGAATTTACGAAAAAATTTGTAACTCCGCATTCACACGAAATATTTTCTAATTCAATGAATTTGGTTACTGAAAACTAATTTGGTTTCTTTTTTGTGGAGGTCTATAACGGAGAAGATGTATAACCCAAATTAAAGCAATCAAAAATTATTCTGTATCCAGAGAACTACAATAGAAAAACTCCCCAATATTTGTGTACGTAACTACGAAAATAATGACCCTATTCGAGTAAAAATTTAGAACAGGAGGTGATAATAACTACTCGTATACTATATCTAGAGAACCACAATAAATAGGCTCTTAAGGCTTTATATTAAATTACTTTGAGAATAAAGAGCTCTTCCAAGCAAAAGTCTAGAGGCATAGGTGGGTCACGGATCCCCCATATAATGTGGATGTTGATTATCCTATAATCGAGGAGCTACAAAACTGAGTCACCAAGTTTTGTTAGGGTTACTTTGAAAATTAAAAGTATAGTCGTCAAGTAGAAAATTTGGCATATGGGAGGAGAGAAAAGTTTACCCTATTACAAGAAAGTTATTTAGTTTCTTTTATCAGCAGAGCTACAATGCTGAGATAGAATGTCATGTTGATTTCATTGAAAATCTTAGATTTATATGTACCTTTACCCACAAATCTGTATTTCATTTTGCATTGATGAGGGTAGCGAAGCACACCGGGTATCGCTAGTACAGCTATACAATAAAATGTTAAACAATAATACTATATAAATTGCTCTTGGCTTATGGTCATTTCAGAATTTCGCATGTGTGTAAGAAAACATGGAGGCACCATAATTCACAATTAGGACGTGCTGCTCCATCCTGCTGCATTTAGCCAGACGACACCAGACGACTACAGAATGTCAAAAACTTCTGGCTTGCATTGAGAAACTGCTAAAAAGGAACAAATATTATTTTCTCTTGATGTAAAATAGTTTTTTATGATTAACTATTCAGATATTGATATGTATATAGATAGCGTTATGTTGCATGCTGTAATGATTTGGCTTATATATTGAATAGCCTTTTTATGGATAATACCAATTAATATGTCAGTAATATTATATAATCATAATCATACAATGTGACACAATAAATGTTGCTTTCAACTTGTGGACATTTTAACAATAATTCTCCTTTTTTTATTTGCAATAACCAGAGTTTAAAACATCGGAATCTTTCTCCATATTTGAAAGCTTAAGAAATTTATCTATTTAAACATATTTTGAACAAATTTATAACAGAATTAAAGATTCTCCTCCTGGTGGTTAAATTTAATATTTAATGGGCTCGTCTTTCGTGGAAAAATTTCGCATTGTGTCGTTAAATATATAAATATCTTAATTTTACTACTTGAGCTTCATTTAATGACAAAAAAAATATTTCTTTACAACTTTTTTATATCTCAAATACTTAAAATGACAACATGCACATTCCAGTTCTTTAAGATTCAAATAAAATTCAATTTTATTTCAGAGTTTAAGCAATAAAACTACGACGAAATACGTGTTAATTATAAAGATCTTTATGTTTGAAACTATAAAAATATTATACAGAAGCATTATGAGATGTTGTATTATTGGAACGTACTTTTTTATTTTTGAGCAAAATGAGTTTTACATATTTAATTTTTTTTTCAACCTTGGTGGACATGGAAATGCTTATAAAGTATTTCGTTTAAGAATATGCGGAAATTAGTGCGAATAAATCTTGTTTCAGTAAATTTCACAACAATATATGTATTCATAATAAAAAATAACATTTTGAAGCACATTCCAAATGTTCCAAGAAAAAAATTTACAATTAATTAACACAATTTTTTCATACATATTTTATTTCATAAACGAGGTTTTATTTCATAAACGGGGCCTGTTTTTCAGGAAGTTTTTTTAATAAAAAATTTTTTTCCTAAAGACGCCCAGGGGCGTCGAAATATTCAAATAAAATAAACTAGTTTTTTATTGTTTTGAATATTCTAACAATTTCCAAAATTTTTATTAAATTTATAGTAATTTTTCGAACTATATTGTCTAAATAGAAATTAATTAGTTTGACGCAAGTTCGAATACTGACTTTTTCAATTCTCATAAATAATTTTTCCAAAATATTTTTTAAGGAGAAGTCCAGTATACTCGCTCAATACTAGTCACATAAAAAGTGGTAAGAAAAAACAGATACATGAACGCTGGTAATGACGGTGTGGCGACCATGGAAAACAGCGCTATTCCTTATAGCAGTGTAACTGATTTCTCTTTTTTTCTCTTTTAATCTTAATTGATAAATTCAGTAATTTCTAAATATAATTTCTTTTTATTTGCTTGACATATTTTGATGGTACTTATGTCAGTTCATCAATAGTTTTAAATGCTAAAATGCTGTTTCGCTTATAAACATTTTTGAATATATATAAATTTGTTTAAATTAAAAAAAAGGAAATAATCCAAAAATATTTCAACGCAACTACTTCTGAAGCAAACACGTACTATTCTAGTCAGCCAGATGTACGACAATTAGGCACCAATTTGTATGGAAGGTAGAGCTCCACTTGCTGCTATTCAATCAGGTTTTCTTGAGACTACGTGCATTGGTTGCAGAGTAACCAATGCCATGAACACCGACGCTATAATAATCAGCCACTTAAATATAAGACAATTAAGTATCATTTTGTAAGACAGGTAACCTGCTCCCTGGTCCTGTCATATACGATTTTTGGTTAAAAAGGGAACATTTCTGGAGCATACGCTTTCATATAACAAAAGAATTTTTTAAGTCGTTTCAATTGGAAATTTTTACAAAATAATTTTTTTACTAAAAATTTAAGAGGTCCATTTTTTAAAAAAATTTTATTTTTAAATATAAGGGTCACTCTAATGTAATCTAATGCACAAGAAAAAATAAATCTGAAAAAAAATTTGCGACAGGATAATACAATTTTAAGATAATACAGTAGAATCTTAATAAAGTTAACCAAAATGTCCCAAGGGGTCTTAACTTTTTCGAACTTTTAACTTTTCTAAGCGGTTTTTTTAAGTCGAAAAAAGGAATAAATAAAGAATGTATGTAATATGTAAACAATTTTTTTAGATACCAAATGTTACATTTTTATTAAAAGACTTACATATATAATAGTTTTCATTATTACAAAAAAGAAACTTAGGTTTAGTTTGTACTGGGTGTTCAATTTCACAGTCCCGCTCAGTTTTTTTGTTCGCATAAAAATAGTTTATAGAGGTTTAAAGAAGCAGCCAAGGCTTGTTTGTTTCTTTTCTTTTGTATAATAGCTCTTGATCATTTTCGTGCGCATATTAATTAGGTCTGAAACATGATTTGCATCATTGTTGCTCTCAAACCATTTTAAAACGCTATTGATGCTTTCAACTGCTTTCGAGAAACCGTCTTTAGATGTATACGCTCTAAAAAGTTAAAGGAAAAGTTAACTTTTTAGAGCTGCACGTGGATTATGAACAACTGTTAACTTATCCGCGTGTTTAACTTTTATGAGAGTTAACTTTTCTAAGATTTTGCTGTAATATGAAATTCTAGCCAGTTTTTATTTAATTTTTTTTTAACATATAATCTATAGTTTTTTTTGGGGTTTTCATAAATCTGACATAAGAAAGAATATTGTTTGTTACCAAGCGTCAGTGATGTAGCTAGAGAATTTTCTAGGCTGTCTACCATACGTCAGAAATATTCTAAGGAATAAGAAGTGGTCTAGAATCCTTCGAAGATGAATATTACGTCTTATATAAAAAATTAAACAAGAAGAAAAAATTCTGGCGACGATAACTGCGCCTATACTATGGAAAACGATTCACAGCTTTTGCTAAATTTATTAAGTTATTAACTCTTCCGTAGCTGTAGAGTTCGAAAAAATTGGCGTGACGCCAACAACATCATAGTTGTTGACTGACTAACTCCATTAAATGTATGCGCAAAATGCGCTTCAAACGTATCCCAATTGTATTTTTCACATTGAAATCTGGGCTTAAATAATCTTTTTAAAACACCTTTGTCAAGCCTTCATAAATTCTTAACTTTGGCATTTAAGAAGAATAAAGCGTTTTTTTACGTTTGCTAGATACGAAAAATTGAGACTGAACGCGTAGCAAAAACTAACATTAATAAAATAAATACTAGTGAAAACAATAACAACAAAAAAATTAATTCATCCACTAGTTGATGTTTCTTTTATTTAAATTAAAACTGTTCAAACTAAATAAATGCAACATTAAATATTTCAGATTTGAGAGGAAAACCAAGCAAATTTTAATTTTTATTTAAAATTTAAGAGCATTCACTCTATTCAAAATACAGATTCTTATTTCCGGAAATTTTTATTACTGAGAGTTCTAATTTGTGAGCGTCTATTGTATTTAAAGAATTCACTTAACATCTTTTATTATTTGATCAGTTAGTCAAATAATAACAATTACAGTACAACCTCTATAATATGGACACTCTCTAACACAGACAATCCAATAACCCGTTAAAGCAAGTATATAAAAACAGTTTGTTATAGATGGAAAACTGGCTACTTTAGAAGTTCTTGGTAACCGTAATATTTCTGCAAAACTCTTGGAACCGTTGAATTTTTTTATGATAATGCGACAATTCCACTGTACGAGTATAAAGCAAATGATATCAAAATTTAAATAAATATCACTGAATTTAGTTTTTTATTCATTTATTTAAGTGCAGAAACTTAATTCCATTTCATTTTTCGAATATAAAGCAGTTTTTTGCAACAAGACCACATACTTACAAAACTGTCATGTAACTGTAGCATCAATCAAAAATCTTTTACATTTGCCATAATTATATTCAATATTTAATTAAGCGACATGCTATTAATATTCATAAAACGAGCAAAAGCTTTAAATGAAGCTAATGCTAGAAATGTTGCAGTATGGAGGAGCAAACAACTCTTCTACACATGTTTTTTTCTTTTTAATGTTCTACAGATTTCTCAGGGAAGCAAAAATTAACTGAAACTGAAATGGATGTTGCGATTTTGTTGCTGATGACGAAGTTACTGTTAGTAGTAAATATTATATCGTAAAAGCTCTTCTAGACGTACTCGTATTTACCGCACATGCTATTATTTTGCCACTGAAAAGAAATGTTTAAAGGACCAACTAAGAGAATGTGAATGCCGCACGTAACAGTATATAAAAAGACACACGGAGAGACAGACAGGATATTACTAAATGATTTAATATTTTTTAATTCAGAATTTTTACTATCTATATAAAGTATGTGCATTAATACACATATAAAAATTTTGCACTTCTTTTAAGGTACAAGAGGAAGATTATTAATGAATATTAGAGGCTTGCTTTAAATATGTTTAATGTGAAAACCAAGATCAATGTGTTAATGATGCATATGAACCTTTTCTCGTGAAGCGGACAACCCGATAAAAAAGCACCGAAATTCCTTGATATTTGGCATGTCAAAATTGGCACCAAGACAAACAGATATTGGAACTCTAAGTGAACATTTCCGGCTTCGCAGTGCGACATGCATGTATTTAAATTTATATAACTTTTAAACTAATGCACATTCCACTTCCAAACTTTGACAGTATTAGAAATACTCGTTACCATGAAAATAAAAGTAGAGGCTGAGCCAGAAAAACAAAATTCTTAAATGCCCATTTCAATCCAAAACTTCTAGAGCATTAGGCTAATTTCGATTTTTTTTTTAAATATGAAAAAATTGGACTAAGGAGAAAAATTTCAATTTAAAATGATCAGTTTCGGTTTTGCAGTGCGACATACATGGTCGTAAACTTATATATCTGTTAGACTAATACATAGCGCACTACAAAATTTCTGCAATATTATAAATTACCATACGCTAGTTTTGTATTTCCAAAAAGAAAAGAGAATTAATTGAAGGCGAAGTTGGAATTTTTTATTAAAATGCAAATTTCCAGTTTCCCAGTGCGACATGTAAAAACATAAATTTACATTGCTTTCATAATAAAGCACGTTCCAATTCAAAACTTTTACTATATTAAACTAATTTCGAATTTACAAAAAAACGGGCTTAAGTTAGAAAAAAAATTTATGTTAAAATGGGCATTTCCGGTTTCGAAGTGCAACATACATGTGCTTAAATTTATATAGCTTTTATACTATTTGCTGTTGCAATTCAAGACTTTTACAACATTAGGCTAATTTCGAAAAAAAATTGGGCTTAACTTTAAAAAGATTGGAATTTAAAATGGGCATTTTCGCTTTCATTAACTTTTAAGCGATTGCGTATCGCATTTAAAAACTTTTAGCGTATCATAAGTACACGCTAGACTAAAAAAATTTGAATTGAAATTTTCATTACAAATTATTTCCAACAAGAAGCGCTCACTCAAAAAAAAATTTTAATTTTTTTTTTATTTCCGGAAAAAAAATTAAAAAAATAAATTTTAAAAACTAGTATCCCGTATTCTCGATAAATAACCATCAAAAAATATTTTGTACACATTTTCATATCTACTAGAAGTACATTCGTGCCGAATATCAAGGAATTTCGAAAGGAATAAAAAATTATAATCTTTTTTACCAAATACGTGTAACAAATGTTTTTGTAGTTGCAATAGCGAGGCTTTCGCCATTTTTCGGGTGCTGATATTTATCACTTGAAACCATTTCAAACCTTGGATTTAAGATCTCAACATTCAAATGTTCAACTCAGACTTTAGCATTTCCCAAATGCTCTAGAAGCAAATCTCTAAGAAATTCCCAAAGGGCTTTTTATTTTAACATACCAACAACTCATGTGAGCCTTGGCATATGCACGTTTCATAACCCACAAAAAAATATAATTTTCTTTCTATGTGTGCATCTAAAAACTGTTTGTGTGTTCTCATAGATAATTAACCATGCTTCGTTGGCTGGGTTCTACATAAAAATGTCTGGTCTGAATTTAAGGCCAGACTCTTTGCTTCATTTCATCTCTACTAAATTATGATGGCAGGATTGCCGTAAGAAATTTAACATTTCATAAGAAATAACAATAAGCAACAACATAAAACAAAAATAATATGCACTAACAAATGTTTATACAAAATAATGATGAAAATTATGTCTTCCCAAAGAAGGAAACGGGAATGGACAACCTTTGAAATAATTAATGAAACAAAATCTTTTAAGGAAAAAGTTAATAAAGAAAGAGAAAAATATATGTAGCAAGAAAACTGTTATATAGTATATCAAAGGTACACGATTAGCAGGCAGAAGAGAATCCACCAAACACTGGGATTGATGTCAAATCAAGAATTATTTTCAAGTCACAATTGGACTTTGGTATTCCTCCAATTTATTTCCAAACGTTGTTTTCAAATAATTTTTAAATGATGATTGTAAATTGGAACATAGAAGTGGTACTATTTTTTCATCATAGTCATTGTTTCCTATAATTTTGTATAGTACAACGTTTTTGTTATTCAACTACGATACGTACAGCGCTGTACTACACATAAATTTTTAATAATCTTTAATAAACTTAAACAAAAATTATGATTTGCAAAAATAATCCATACGCTAAGTACACACGATGCTGTAATTGATAACACAGCCAATTTTGTTTGTTCTGTATGCAATAGGCAACTGCATAGAGAACCCAACATTATGGATAGAAAAAACACCTTTCTTGTATGTTTGTTTTTAATGACAAAGAAATGAGAAACCACTGTACAACCAATACCCGTGAGAAAAGCCGAGGAGGTAGACAAAACACACCAAAATACTCGTACAGTAGAACCTCACACATCAGAACTTTCCAGAAATTATAACCTCCCAATTCAATGTATTCGTATTTCTTGCTTATATATGTATTCCTTGTACTCCTGCAAGGAGCATATGGGCGAAGCAATTCTTGCTTAAGACTTTATTTTAATATGATATCAAGCAGCATCTCTGTCAAAATGATGACGCCAGTCGAAATTCTATCGAAATATTGAATAAACTTAAAAATATTTCTTTAAATTTAATTAACCTGCATTTTCCGTTAAGAAAATTTAGTAAAAGAACCGTCGTATAGATCCAATTCTTTTTTAGTCCTGCTTAATGGATGTTGCTCTTCAAAATTGTGCTGACCAGATGGACAAGCTTAAAACCATGACAAGTGAAATTTTAAATTGTCTCACCTCCATCAAATTATTTAGGGATTCTTAATACGTAGTGATATTCAATACATTATATTTTTATTAAAATTGGAAATTACATTAAGACAAAAAACAAAATTAAGAAATGAAATGTGATCTACAGGAGGTGATTTGCTGATTTGATCAAGCAAGGAGTTGATAAATTTAGTCCCCAATGCAGCTTTTATATTTCCAACTATTCCCAATAACAATTAAGTGGAGTCCGCGACATAAAAGCAAAAAAGAAATGTCCATATGTTCACCTAGATTGATCATTTTTACCTTTTTGCATAGGTTAAATTTGGAGGGTAACGATTTTGAGCGTCGGGTGTTGGGATGGGGAGGATGCTTATAATATAAGAAATGTATTTTACGTTGTCTATGGGCAGATCTGCCTACAGGATGCTAGTTTAAGGGATCATAAAAAAGACTTCCTAAAGACAGTATAAGTTACTAAAGTGTTGTCCTGCTATTATATTAATTTTAAAAGCTATATTGATTTATCTTTTCAGTAAAAACGTAGTTTTACTCTCTTCTTCCCAAATAAGGTTTAAAATTTTCTGCATTAATTCAAATTTTTCTTGTTCATTTCCGTGCCTAATGATCTCCCTTTCAGCTCACTGTGTATTTTTATTTTTATAATTTCATGAAATTATTTCAAATTCTAATACATCTAACAACATGCACATTATAAATAATGCTTGTAAATGAAATTATGCCTTGAAGGCAAACAAGCAACATTTGAAAATGTTGTTTGGGCGTTTGTGAATAATGTTGCTGTTATGAATGTGTGGAAACAGTGAACAAGAGAAGGAAAACAATTTCACACAAACAAAATCATTGTCTGCTAATGACTTCTGCAAGATTTTAATGCTTCTTTAAGGAAAGGGTTTCAAGTAAATTAACAAAGGCCCATCCATGGAAGGCATAAGAAAAGAAATAATTTTTAAATATTTAAGTTAAACACAAAATATTTTAAATTCAAAAGAATAAAATTTAACTTGTCTTGGAAATACTTGGGGGAAAATTAATGCCCTTCGTCCACTAAAGTAATTTAAGCTGATTCTTTATTGATCATAATTCAATGAACATTTCCTGAGCAACATTAAAATAAGCACATATATGTATGTACTTATGAGTCTGAATACTCAAATAATAATATTACACCACTTATGGAGGAGTAGGCCTTCTTTAGAAGCTATCTGCACGGCCACATACACATAGCATTTCGCTTCATCAAATTTTACTGACTTAATAGATGCTTCATTTCCTTTTTATCACATACTAAAAAATTAGCAGCAACAGCAGTAAATCTTTTACCACCAACATAGAAGGAACGAAGACTATCTGTCTATTTGTCTATCCAAGCAACAATAAAGCATAAATAAATGTATATTTTACAACGCCAGCGGGACTTTCAAGCGAACATCATCAGCAGCAATAATACAATGTCATAAACAACATTAGCAAGAATAAGAATTTTTTTTGTTTTTTGCTGATCCTTCACTTTCGTTACAATTTACTCTTACTCTTATCAACTCGAAAAGCATCATACAGCAAACACATAACAATCATAAATTCAAGCAACATTCGTAATAATTTGATGTTGTTTCTATTTATTCACACAACATTAAGATACATAATACAATGGAGGCCAAAACACTTCCAAGTTGTATTAACACTCACTTGTTACAATTCTTTGTTTAGCCACTACTCTATGGTAATAAGTAGCACTTGATCAAAGATTTTGGGATCGATAATTTCGAAACCATCAGGCAAATTCAGCCAGATCATATTAAACGGAACAGTAGTGCGATGCAATAATACGAAAATAAAACTATGAAAGAACTTTTTAAATAAATTAATGTCAGATACAAAGGGTTATGAGACCTGGCCTAATTTCTCCTACTTATTAGCGACTTACTTGTCAAGCTAATCTGAGACACATTTCATTATACAAGGTAGATCAAAATTATTATCGTAATTTGAACAGGCCGCCATTTTGCTGTAAACGAAAGAAAAGGAGGTCTCTTTTCATAAATAGTGTTAAATTGGTGAGGCTCTATAGGTGACAATAATCGAAAAACATCAATCGCTCCAATGTCCACCTCCCGACTTGATGTATAATTGCGCCCATGCAAAGCACCGTGATATATGCCACCATCTGCAATAATGACAGCCAATCTAATTTATGCCATTATTATTGCGCCACCTTGTATTATATTTAAAAATCAACTCTCCCCTTACCGGGAGATCCTTTTCCTTCTCTAAACTAATAAATTACTGTTTTACAATTTTTTCAGAATTAAGTATTAAGTGTGAGCATAAGTACAAAAAGGGCTTACATCAAGCGCTTCTTATCTTTATATCGAAACCTAAATTAGTATGTAAGATATCATTTAAATTTTGTATTAATTCAAAATGCCCATCGTTGGCACTATGAGTGCAAATGTCCGCAGCGCCTTCGTTGGATAGCGTTCCATAACTCTACCGCATAAATCATGCTGAATTTGACCGATGGCTTGCGTTGTGTTGACTATGAAAGCCACTGTGGTTTGTAGTCTTTCCGCATTAACCTATGACATAAGAAAACCCCACAAGAAAAAATCAAACAGAGTAAAAACGCAAGATCCCGATGGCCAGTTCACATCACCTATACGTGAAATAACCGTGGCAGCATGTACTATATGGCACTTAGCGCCATCTTGTCAAAACCACATGTCCTTGGTTTCCATTTCAAGCAATTCAGGCAACAAACAAAATTTAATCATTGACCTATAGCGCTCCCCGTTGACGGTGATAGCCTGGCCAATATCGATCGTTCTCAAAGATATATGGACCGATGACGATGCCAGCCTAAAATCCGCACAAAATAAAGCCTTTATCGGATTGAATTGGACGCTCTGGGATCTGATGTTTACTTAACCAAAGGACTCAAATTTATCTACAATGCAACAACACATGACCAAGAAAAACCAAAAGACAAACGAATACAGATTACTACCCATCTATGGTAACTACGCGGCCACACAATTAACAAATATATTAAAAGATATAGGGATGGTAAAAAAAGACACAGCTGGATGGAGTGACACAAAGCCGATCGAGAGGAATACCAAGACACATGAGTGGACAAACACAACCGAAAATATTGAAACGATTTGGTAAGAAAAGAAACACTGGATAGCACACGTAGCCGAAACAGAATCTAACGAAGAATGACGGAATATCGTTCCAAATGGAAGCAAATTACATTTTTTAATTTTTTAATTAATTAACAAACACAAACTGCGAAGCTACTTGGCTTATCTGCAGAGACACCCGGAGTCTGCGGCAGGAGTCGAACCTGCGACCTTCGGACTACCAGTCTAGTACACTAGCTACTAGTCTACGAAGGCACTCAAATGACTTAATTTACCTTCCTAGGACAAGGTTTTCACTAACAATTACATAAAATTTTATTATTACAAAACCGGAGGTGCTTTAAGACCTTTGTTTTTTTATCTATCTTTGTTTATCAAATTCATTTTATTTTGTCTTGTTGATACTTGCCTTTCATCACTTACTGGACTCAAATGTTGAGTACACCCTTGACGTATTTTTCTTTGAGCTCATATTTTAAGCTTAATTTCTCCCCTATATTATACGCTTCTTTATAAGATTTATAACACCAAATTTTAAACATTAAAGATGGATGGAAAAAATTGCATAAGAGTCCATCTTAGCCATCCATGATTTATGGCTGCACAAATGAGCATTCCAGAAATTACAAGGATAATGGTCGACATTAAATTTTCTGGGCTTATTTGAAAAATATCTTAAAACCATTTACCAATAAAATTTCATTATTGATCATGATAAATATTTTATTGTTTTACATACTTAAGAGTGTATACAAGAGTACTACAGCCTTAAAAGAAATATATAAAATACAATTAAATATATGTACAAGTATTTGTTTTCGTAGTTTTAAATTTATATACGAGTATTTACGTATTCTACAAAAAAATTAAATGTTTTCGCCACTACTGTACATTCACACGAACACACCAATTGGAACACCTACACCCATTTAATAAGATGTTTCAAGACCCACCTTTGCCTTGCATCCCCAATGACTATTAACAACACATTTAAACGCACACACACACACATACATTAACACCTCACTCATCATTGCCTTTATTTGCAAATGGGGCGCTGTATGTGTACGAGTATATATTTCATAGAAGGTATTCTTTCGTCGGTGCTTTTGTTGCAAGTGTTTTTCGTTTCTCCTTGTTTTATTCTACTAATGAGCAAACAAAAATCTTTACATGACCTTTACATTTTTTTATTATTCTTACTACTGTTTGCCTTGGCAGGTGAGAGATGTTGACCCTCCCTTCCCTGCATGTGTTATAAACAACTCACTTTTATTTTCCATCTTACTCGTTTCGTTTAATAACACTTTATTAACAGTTTCATGTCTATACATTAACTGAGCAATTTAGGCAAGAGGAAAAGGAAATGCTTGTCAAGAAGTTAATGGAAGGGTTAAAATAGTAAATATAAAACTGTATAAGTATAATGATGATTGAAGATACAAAAGGTTTAGATTTTATTTAAAGACAAAAATTAAGAACAAGTTGCTAGTCCGTATGGCTTTAATAATTCGAACACCTAAAAATTTGGACATCGAACACTTAAATTTTCCGCAAATTAGTCAAATTACTGCAAACTATTTTTTGGTGCTCATGAATTGGATTTGGTCGACAGTTTTGTAGACTTAGGTATCTTACTAGACCCTAAGCTGAATATCATTTCTCATATAACATTTACAATAAATAAGGCTAGAGGTACACTTGGCTATATTAAACGCTGGGCTTAAGAGTTTAACGACCCGTACATTGGGAAAGCATTATATACATGTTACTGATACGTCCGATTTTGGAATATGGATAAATAATGTGGGACCCTATTTACCGAATTCTCTCTGATGGTATTGAATCGGTGCAAAAGCAATTCCTGTTATTTTGTCTTCGAGGATTATGTTTTAACCCACTTAACTTGCCGTCTCACTCTGCTCGACTTGCCCTTATTAAGTTGCCTACTCTAGCAAGCCGTAGAACTATGCTGAACGTATCATTTGTCCTCAATATTATTCTGGATTTTTGATAAACGAAATTTCGTTTAACATTCCTCTATGCATATCCCGAAATTTCATTCCTCTATTAGTAAAAGTATATAGAACTAATTATGCTGATGCCGATCTCCTTAGAAGAATGTGTGACACATTTAACCAGTTTTATAGATTAATAGACTTTTCATTATATGCTTGTGTAGTAAAAAATGCTATTATAAATTCCCTAAACTCATAACAAATTGTTGTTGAATTTTTTATGTGTTTTGTAATTTATTTAATTTTGTTAAATGTTAATTAATATTAGTAATTGTCTGTAAGGAATTCAATTCCCATAGATAAATAATAAATAATAATATTTAGACTCTATAATGCGAAGAGTGCCTCATTAATTAGTTTTCTCATTAATTAGTTTTCTCATTAATTAGCTTTCTCATTAATTAGTTTTTTAATAACCTGCCCATCGAATTTTCGTGACGCATTTTCTAAATTTCTAAAAAAATTGTAGGGAAATTTTCAAGCCAGCCTCCTGCAGTTCATCGCTTTATTTGAAATGCTGTATGCCAAAATGTCAGAGACAGGAACCAACTTTTCACTAAATATACAATGCGGATGAAAGCGTAAGCTTCTAGAGAAAACGCATGCGTTACATACTCATACAGAAAGATTAGTAAGGAAAGAGTCACCTTTCAGGTTTTCTGTAATGCAACTGGTAAACACAAGTTCTCAATCCAAAAATGATAGAAAAAACCAAAACAAAACGGAAATTTTTTAAAAGGAAAATTTATCTTGGGAAAACGCACCAAGCAATAACACAGGAATGACCAAAATAATTTTCTAAAGCTCATTCGAATAGGTATAATAAATTAGGTAAATCAATTAATTAATATCAAGCGGTTTAATTAGTCTAAAAGCTTAAATAATTTTTCCTATGTATGTTTGGAATAATTCCTTAATTACCAAATATTTAATATTCAGATATTAAACTTCATTTTTCATTTATTATAGACTTTTTAGGCAAAAGCAAATGTAGCGAAAAATATAACAAAACCTCTGTTTATATAAACAAAGTTGAAATAATTCTAACAAAAAACCGATTTCAATACAAAGAGCCCATAGGAAATATTACAAAACGGAAGCAACTATGGATTAGTTTATTCTCGGACAGCCAATCGGTTCTTAAGGCCCTGAGCAGCTGTACGTACAGGTCCACATCAGGATCAATGACATGGCGATTCAAAATCACATTACTCTGATATGGGTACCAGGACATCAGGAGAATGCCAGGAATGAGATGGCGAACATCTGTGCGAGAAGATTGGCTGAGGGGAACTTCATTGGACCCAGAATTTAGATTTAGAAATGGATATCGTCCAGAATTGCACAACACTGGAATGACATCAATGGGTTAGGTCACTCCAAGAAATTGCTACGCTTTGATGCTGGGAGGGCGGATCTGGCTCTAAGACTGGACAGAAAAAGCCTACGGATGCTGATAGGAGCGCTCACAGGCCATTAAACCCGCAAAGCCCACCTATACAGAATGGGCTTATCTGACACGAACATCTGCAGATTTTGCGGTGAGGAGGAGGAGTCGATGGAACACTTGATAGCAAATTGTGGGGCATTGTGCCATAGAAGACACATGCTAATGCTCTCATTGAAGGTGTTGATCCTATTTGCGAACGTATTGGACCGCTAGGGACAGGGAAAGCACAATAAATCAACAATGGTCACAGTGCAAAAGGGCATCCTGGGCCAAACCCATATTACATTACATTACATTACATGGGTTAGTTTAAAGCCCGATATAATCTAGTTTGAATTTTACTCCTTCTAAAATAAAAAATTTGAAAATATGTCCATTAATGGCAGAGTTATGCTATGAAACCAAGCTGCAAGTTACACTTTCACTGATTTTCTAAAAAAAAAAAATTATAGGATTAAATTGCAAGCAGAGCCATTCAAACAATACAATAATTCTGAAAATCGGTCCATAAATGGAAAAGTTATACGATAATCAATTTAAAAAAATCATGCCACCAAACTACAAGCAAACCCCTGCAGGCAAAGAAAAAAGGGTTGAAAATCTATCCATAAATGGAGGAGTTATGCGTATACAAGCATATAAAAAAAGTTAATCAACGAATTAACAACCAGCTTTTTTTTTTTAATTCACTTAAAAATGATATTATTTAAGCTTAAAACACAATTGGAGGCGAATCATGTTTCTTATTTAAATGTTTTTCATGCAACGTATTTAGAAAACAACATGGTCTCTTTTTGCAAAAGGAAAATCAGAGATAAAAAGAAGTAAATAATAACAAACATAAGTTATACGATATTAAGTGGTCAATCAGTCCACTCCAGTCCAGTCCCAATGCGTTACATAGAAATTTTAAATCAGTGGTAATTTTTCTTTCTAAAAATGTGTTTCATAG
This sequence comes from Germaria angustata, assembly GCA_963681545.1. NCBI lineage: Eukaryota > Metazoa > Arthropoda > Insecta > Diptera > Tachinidae > Germaria > Germaria angustata. The sequence continues at coordinate 57,071,041 of OY813001.1, read as the reverse complement.
AAGTCCCAAATACTAGTAGTGAAGTGTGATGAAGTGGAAAATAAACGAAAGTATTTTATTAAGGAAAAGATTTGTCAATTAAAACTTTTTGAAACATCAGGAACATTAGGAAAATAAAGGTGACAAAATCTTCTTATCTTAGTTCTCTAAATCTTTCCTGTAAGTTTTTAGTTTTTGAAAATACGTTTTCTATTAAAAAAATACTTATTTCGTGATATTTCCATGAAAACATTATTTAAGACTTTAATAAAAAAAAAACGAGAATATAACAAATTTATGACTATGGAAAGAAAATTTCTATCCTCTAAAGACGTAAGATGATCGCACTATTTGCATTAAAAAAAATATTTTTTTAGGTTAAATACGATAATATACGTCGCCCCTTAAAACATAGTGATTCGCTCAAAAAATATATTTAAAAAATTTGTCAAAATGTTAATAAAGTTTCTGCCATTAAAAACTTAATAAAATGCATACAATTGCTGGTAACAATGATTGAAAGATTGAATTAAAATAAAATCATATCTAAGGACTCCAGTTCAAATATTATCAGAATCTAGTAGAGTTGGCTTAACATACGCAAGCTTTAGGTGCCACCATACAGCTCATCAGCAACCCATTCCACGGTTTCTTATCTCTTATTGACAAGAAAAAAAAATTAAGTTCTTACAAGACGTTTTGACGTGATAATATACCACATAAATTAAAATGGAAATAAAATAACAGACGAAATATAAGAAAATTCGTTTATAACTACAACACTTGACGGATAAAGAGTAAAGGCTTCTCGTATTCTTCTTCAGCAAATTTTACTTTAAATAACATTGCTGTTTGGACAAATCTTGTGGTCTACTCGTTTGACTCCGAGGTGTAAGGTGATACTAAAAAATGCCACGTGCCCCAGGTAGTAGTAAAATTTAAATTTTCTGCACTTTCTAATCATGAAAAAAACATAAAAAAATTAATTAACATTATTCTTTTAGAGAATTTGATGACATAAAGGAATCTTCTGTCCATTTGGTTGACATTACGCTGAGTTCAGATAATAATATCTGCAACAATTTGAAATAAAATCAAATTCATAACATAACATGGTTTAAGTCAACTACCAACTTTATCTCCCTAGTCGCGAGTGGGTTAACGTAGCACTGAAATTAACTGCGGGTTAACGGAGCACTGAAATTAACTGCAAGGTATTTTCTTTTAAAAAAAGAACGACAATTTAATCTTTAACTTAAATTAACAAATTCTTATATTGAAGAAGGAAAGAAAGGAGAAAAACACAAACTGCAGCATACTATTTACAACGATAATATGCAACAACAAAAATTTCAAATAAAAATAAGAGAAAAAAATAAAATTAAAATTATTTTCGACTGCTGCTCACCAGAGTATACACATGTAATGGAAACTTAAACGGAAACTGAAAAGCGACCTAAGACAAACTGCGCTGCTTTAGGCAAATATTGCTCTAGCAATCTAAGCCAAATGTGTAAAGAAGTATAATGTCGATTTTACCTAAAACTAAGATGGAAAAAAATATACTCTTATACGTGCACTGGTGTTTTTTGTAATGTTTTTTTTTTACCCAAAGTAATTTTAATGTATATTAAAGATTAAGAGATTGCAGGCAAGGACGTACTGTTAAGAGCTGTCTGTCTGTCTACCTTTTGGCAAACAGCCAGCCCGCCAATACAAGAGAGAAGAAAGAAAACAACGACAAAAGTAAACTGCATTGCTTGGCAGTAGCTTTACCTTTATACGCTGTTAACTGAAGATAGCAATATAAATAAGCTAATGTTAAATAGATCACAAGGCGGTGAAATAATATGGTATAAATTTTTTTTAAACTAAACATATAGAAGTACTTTAAGAATTTACAAATGACTACAACTGTCAAGGAAAATAGTTCTTTCAAAGAAATCAAATTTCAATATTAAATAAAAATGTTTTAATATATAAGTCTTAATGTCATTAGGGACTATGACGGTAAAATTATCGAATATTGACAACGATAAATCAATAAAATAAAAAAAATTTCGTAATAACACAGTCTGTTTTTGGTGTAATAAAATAAATTTTTAAAAGAAATTAAATTTAAAAATTAAATATTATATACTATATCAATGGCTACTCCCTATGACAGTAACCTTGCCGTTGTATTATAATAGTGATATATATGCTCCCATCGATCCTATAAGGAGCATAGGGCTTCCAGGGGTATAATGATAAGGCAAAACTTCTTGTATGTACTTGGTAAATCCAGAGTGATCCTTATCAATTACACTTTAGGCCGACTCACAAACCTGTCAAGAACTTCACATACGTCAAGTATCGGCGAATTGTGATTGGCGTCTGCAGCATCTATTCTCCTAGTGGGGGCAGCTGTTCTCTGTTCTTATACTAAGCGGTTCGCTATATGAAATGTGTTTTGCACTCACCAAGTCTGTTGGCTTATATGGTAATCCCATCATCAGACTAGGATGCAGTAAACTACTCATTTGTTCATCCGAGATAGAATGATTAGCGAAACCTCAAAGAACATAAATAATAGTGATAAATCAATAAAATTAAAAATGACTTTTAAATCATATACTACGTTTATACGCACGTCTTATTTGCAAATAAAAAAGAAGAATGTTGCCGTATAACTTTTTTGTTGTAACTTATTAACTCACTTAACAAGTCGTGAATAACGACACTATTTGCAAATAAAAAGGAAGACGTTGCCACTTCATGAACGTTTTTTTGTGTTTTACTTACCAAACAATCATATTTTCGTCACATGGCATCACTAATAATAACACAAGTTCTGTATGCGATTTCCCGTATAAACAGTGAATTAGTTATTTGCAAATAGTTCTATTTGTAAATAAGACGTGCGTATAAACGTAGTAATAGTATGTTTGAAACATAAAAATATAATTAGTTCACGATTGAAAGGCTCAAGGACAGAAATATCTTAAAACATATATAACTATATTTAATCCGTACATATACAAGTATAAAAAATCCAATCCCTAATAAAATATTCTTTGAAGGACTTGGCATCCCAGAAGAAAGGCATTTTTACGCCGATGGCAGCAATTGCACCAATGACAATCAATTTAAAAATGACAATGTCCATGCCATAAACTATACTACAGATTACGAAAATTACATATGTAGATCAAAGTGAGGGTTTGATATTAACAACGACTAAATTGGATGACTGGATCTTGACTACGCTGATGACACATGTCATTTAACCCACCTGCAGTCCAGCATGCAGCATAAGCTAAACCAAGTCCAAGAGTAAACGAAAAGAACTGGTCTTGCAATCAATAGCTCCAAAACCAAATTCATGTGGAAATTCAACATTTCTATCCTTAGACAACACAGCACTGGAAGAAGTGAGACAAACATTTGCAGTCTGGAAATCATCATATATTAAATGTAGCATCAAAATACGTACATTGACGCGAAACATGGATTACATCTGCAAGTGCCATTGACCGAATCCAGGCATTTGTAAACAGATGCCTTAGGAGAATCTTGCGAATCCATGAAGACGACAAGTTCAAGACGAAATAAAGGAGGAATGAAAAAAACTTTTGTGACCCTATGGTTACATCTAGCAACTTGGATATTTATAACAAAAAACAAATATTATAACCGCTACAACTATGATTATGATTAAATTATGCCATTTTTTATAACACTAATACATTGATCATGAATAAATGACCGATATTATTTAATTTGAATTTCCTTTAACAGGAAAGGCAGTGACTACGACTTAGACAAATATTAGAAAATTTAATCTAAATAAACTTTTTTATCATATCTGAGGTTATAAGTTTATGGCTTTTCAGAACTTCTATGATAATGTCACGAAAAATAGCTATGACAATGACAATGAAATCATGGTGTCAATGAAAACTATTTCTTTTGAAGATACTTATGACATTGATTACAATTATGACAGTGACAAAATTTACTATATCAACATGAATTCACTTCAGCAATTTTTACTGCGATTCTTCTTCAACACGATTCATTTATTTATAACAAATCTTCCAGAAGATCACAGTTACCATATTTTATATGTAAGTGAATGAAAATTATTTGTGTATTTTTTGCCGTTTTCCAGGGATACGGTCATAACTCTTAAAATATATATAACATTTATAATATGGCTCAGACATATATCAACCCTGTATAATAAATAGCCTTCTACTTGTTTATAAATTCTCCAAATATTTTATCCTATTACGAAGCACAAGCAAATTTTAAAATGTTCGTCCTAACTGTTTATAGAAGAAAAAATCATCTTAGGAGCTTATGGACTTGACGATGTGCAGATTTTACAATCCAGGCGGTCGATATGAGCAGAAAATTTATATGAAAAGTGATTTCACCAAAAATAAATTTAAAAAAATTACTCCAGATAATGTGAAAAGCGCTCTAATGTCCATAATTTTATGAAGAGCTTTTCTAGAATATAATATTCGTATGAAATAAATTTTTAGGCGCAATAGGCTTATATACATGGATATATACAATAACAGCTTGAATAACTGTTTGATAAGTTATCTATAAGGCATCTTTTTAGATACTCGTAGGAATGCTTTTGCACGAAAAGTTCCGTCAAAATTTGTGAAATAGAATTTGGCCATTAGAAAGGTATAATAGAACATTTTAAGAGCATTTCCATGTCCTTGACATCCGTACCATTTTACAAATTAAATATCAAGCTTTCGATCTCGTTAACTGCAGAACTAAGAGTGTTTGTGGCCACTAAAGCCTAAAATATAATATATTTAAAAAAAATAAAAAACAAATAAAAAAAACTAATGGTGTTACAACTCAGTTCAGGTAACTCCGGAAATTTATACTAATTCAATTTATGCTGCGAACTGCTCGAACAATATAATTTTTCTTTGTTATTTAGAGAGACGTCATACTGCCAGTGAAATATATTTTTTCAGACAAAAATGTTATCCGAAACAAATGGGTGAATTCACATTTAATCCAAATAAAGAATTATTTTCCCAATGTCGAATGGAATACTATGAAAATTACTGCATTAATTTCAGTGACAATTGCAAAGGCTTATGGTTGTGACAATAACTATAGAGTAAAATACGTTTGAAACGCATTCTATACTGAAAAAGTATTTTATTATAATGGCTGCTAATATCATTCGAATTAATATTTAAAGTCCTGTGACAATTGCAATTCAAATAATGATTTAGAAAATTTATAACCGCCCTTGGCAACGCTTGGTAACGACAATAGAAGACAAAAGCGTCTTTTATATTTTGTTGCAAATCAGTATTCCAGTTGGCAATATTGCCATTTATTGAAAATTTTTTAACAGATGTTTGGTATTCTGGAAGCAAAATTGACGTTAGTTGCCTTTGATTTTGTCGTCGGCAGTTTTGATGTTGTCATGCGTTGCTTGTGTTATTTTAAAAAATTTGAAAAAATCAAGGCTAAAGTTGGCATTTATTCTGGGTTTTTGATATTTTTATATATTTGTGTTGATTTTTCGGCACATTTGTGTTGTGGTCTTATTTTATTTAAAATAATGGAAAAATAAAATAAGAAATAATTACCAATCCGAGAAGCTTGTGAAAAAACTTGAAAGGAATCCATCACTAGCCAGAGGATTTGGCAATAGCATTGCTCCTGCTAATTTTTAATTCGAACTGGTGATGGATGGCAAAAACTAAGATAATCCATTACTTGGGAAATTATTGCTTGAAATTTGTTACTTACTTCTCATCGGGCAAGTTAAAAATACAAGATTTCTATCTAAGCAGTCTTCTTTCCACTATATTTTTTTCTTCGTCACAGTATTCCCAATAAGAATGGTAAAATATTTCTATTTAAATTTGATTCTTTGGAGAAACTTAGCACAGAACTTTTTTATCAAAAGCAATAAAAAAAATGAATCAGCAGATTCAAACATTAGAGATGTGTACTGTATTTTATTAACATTATCGATAAACAGTCAACATCGCCACATGTCTTGAAATTGCCGATTAAATCGCCGACGCCAAATAGAATAAGTGTGAATAAGACTACGATAATGACAATAATAAAATCAGTTAATGACAGTAACAGCCACAGTCCTCGACATTAGGAATAATTATGATAAATTCAGTGAAGATCAATACAATAAAGGAACAATAGCGGTAAGGAGGTTAAAGACAGCGACAATAACAGTCACAGTGCTGGGCGACTTTGGCCTTAAAAATAATTCCGACAAGAGTTATAAAAGTCAATATAAAAAATTTCAGCAGAAGTGTGATTCATATTAAAAAGCTGGAGGATTTTTAAAAACTCACGATCAGTCGTTTTTCTCGATAACTTTCACAAAATCAATAACAAAGCCTTTCATATAATATATACATACATATATAACACAGGAAGCCTTTGCATGGGCTTAAAGTATAAAATTAAAATAATGTATAAAAGTAAAAAATTACGCTAAGCTTTGAATACTTTTAAGCCATTTGTTGTGTGGCTGTCAAAAAGGCTTAAATTTCAGACTTGAAAGCCTAAAGAAAAAAACGATCTTAGAACTAAAAGATCTTAAACTATTGAAAAGAACATAAAATAAATTCAACAGCATCATACGTTTTAAATAAACTACTGTCTCCGTTCTGGCACTCATATTTCTTTTAGCAAATACCAAACTCTATGTTAAATATGAGAAAATTTCAATGAAAAAAGCCCGAACTACTTTAAATAAGAATAAGCTGACGACAAAATAAGCACATATACACAAAAAAAAGGCTTAAATCCTTTTCTTTTTATTCTTTGTATTTGTTTTCACAAGGAATTAAAGGTATGTCATGCATGCAGTCAAACTTAAAACAGAATTTTAAATTTTGCGCAACAATCAGGAAAATATACCCATACAACTACACACACACATCAAATTGAAAGAATGAATGAATGAATGAATGGAGAAGAAGCACAAATGTTGCAGGTAAAAATGCTTAACAATAACCTTAAAGTTTATCTAGGTATTTAAGGAAAAGAATAAAATTCAAAAAATAAAATACTGTAAACAAAAACTAACAATATCTTGTAGACAACAAGATAAAAAAAAATAAAAATAAAAACTCCAGAAAAAAAATCTAATAATAAAAACATCATGTACCCATAAGAGTGCGAAGCGAAGTCGAAAATTGTGTTATGGAGCTACAATAAACAATAAAAATTTACATTTGTGAAAGAAGAACTTTTGCTACGGCTCTCGTTTGTAAACACATAATTGTATGAAAGCTTCCAACCGTATTTTGAAGAAATTGTGATACACACAATTTCGTATAAAATATGGAAATGGAAACATACATCAATATCAGAGTCAGGTTCTAGTGGTTCTCATTTAAGTAATAACCCAGCAGACATTTTCGTTCTAACCAGCTTACTTGTGGCACAAATAATCATCACAAGCTGCTGCTTTTGTATCCGATGTCAGTCCGATAAAAATCAAAGTCACATGAGTGGTTTTCAATTTTTTTTCTTGCCGTCTATCGGCAAGAAAAACTTGGGCTTTTTGAAAAAATTCTAAAGGAATGAAAGTCTATTTAGGGTAAATCTCACACGCAAAAAGGATATTTCATAGAAATCTGAACTCTTTGATCCTTTCCCAAAAGGTCTTTCCATTTTCTTTCATGCAGGGCCCCCTTCTTTAATGTTTACACAGATGGCACCAGATGGGGGAACTAAGCGACGGCGGCTGGTTTACTTTGAGTGCAGAAATTTATAAAATCGAAAATTTGTATTCGATAAAAGAAATATGAGTGCCAGAACGGAGACAGTAGATTATTTAAATCGTATGATTGAATTTATGTTCTTTTCAATAGCTTAAATTTAGCTCTGAGACCTTTTTTTACTGTAGGCTTTCAAGTCTGTAATTATATTAAAAAATTCTAATTAAAATTTTCAGCACGTATTCTTATTATAAGCGACAGTGTTATATTCAAGCAACCAGCGTCTGAGTATAAAATGGTGATTTCGTCGATTTATTCTCCAAGATATTCAATTACTGAAAGTCACTACAGTGGATTTAATAAATTAATAGGCCTTTGTTTTCTGTCAACTGGCGACTACTTTGCTAAGCATACGATTTAGAGATCACGACTCACTACACGAAGGGAAGTGTCTTGTTTAATACAACTTCGAAAATGGTTTCAAATGTAATTTCGAGTGGGCAGCCAACCTACTGGCCAATAGGTCGACAAAAAATCTTTGATGTTATTGATTTATGAAATTAAATTATTCAAGTTGAACCTTCTTTAGATTCATCTTTAGACCATTCACCCATACTATTGTTACTACATACTTATGTGAAACTTCATCACCTACCCACGGTCGCTTTAGCGTTGGCAACCATAAGTACCAACTGGCTAAAATATAAAAAATTTCTGTGTCCATTGCACGATCGATATACCTTTTAGGACGCCTGTAAATGATTGATGACATTCTTAGAAACCTTAAGGCGATTTTCAACAATGTTGCTCAACATACAACTTGTACCGGTCAACAGGTTAGAGTTTACTCTGTATACTCGTATGACAAAAGGATTTTATAAAAAAAAAGTTGAAGTTACGGATCCCTCAACTGAAAATGAGGTTTAAAGAATATACAAAACAGCTTAAGACATTATTGAAACGTCAGAAAACTGCTTCTCTACAAAAAACTTTTTCCTAGATCTGGATGCAGCTGCGTGATGTCGCTATGGGGAGCAGCTAGAGGCATTGAAAAATCTCCACTGCTATGTTCAAACGGGCCATAGGCAAGAACTGATGCAGCAAATGAGACTCAGTTATCGCTGAACCAGCCGCTTTCCTAAGATTTAATATTCAGAAGGCAGAAAATACGATTGCTGACTTAAATTCGAAGAACGTCCCAAGTGCTGATAAATTGGCAACAATATACTTTTGGAGTTACACCATATAACTGAAAGGATAATATTTTTAATGTTCAACGACATATTTCCGCAGGAATTAGAAATATACCCAAATCCGAAAAAGATCCTACGAAATTAGAATCATATAGACCTATAAGTCTGTTGTCTTATATGTCAAAACTATTTCAAAAACTACCTCTGATTAAGTTGACAGCCATATTAAATAAGAGAGGTTGTATCCTAGATCATTAATATGGCTTTAGACAACAACATAGCACTACGGAACAATCACACAGATTTGCGAAGTGGTTAGAAACGTTTTCGAAAAAATATTGCACTGCACTCTTCACTGACGTTGTGGGGCAACGTCTCGGCATCTACTTGCTCAACATACAACTTGTACCGGTCAACAGGTTAGAGTTTACTCTGTATACTCGTATAACAAAAGGATTTTATAAAAAAAAGTTGAAGTTACGGATCCCTCAACTGAAAATGAGGTTGAAAGAATATACAAAACAGCTTAAGACATTATTGAAACGTCAGAAAACTGCTTCTCTACAAAAAACTTTTTCCTAGATCTGGATGCAGCTGCGTGATGTCGCTATGGGGAGCAGCTAGAGGCATTGAGAAATCTCCACTGCTATGTTCAAACGGGCCATAGGCAAGAACTGATGCAGCAAATGAGACTCAGTTATCGCTGAACCAGCCGCTTTCCTAAGATTTAATATTCAGAAGGCAGAAAATACGATTGCTGACTTAAATTCGAAGAACGTCCCAAGTGCTGATAAAATTGGCAACAATATACTTTTGGAGTTACACCATATAACTGAAAGGATAATATTTTTAATGTTCAACGACATATTTCCGCTGGAATTAGAAATATACCCAAATCCGAAAAAGATCCTACGAAATTAGAATCATATAGACCTATAAGTCTGTTGTCTTATATGTCAAAACTATTTCAAAAACTACCTCTGATTAAGTTGACAGCCATATTAAATAAGAGAGGTTGTATCCTAGATCATTAATATGGCTTTAGACAACAACATAGCACTACGGAACAATCACACAGGTTTGCGAAGTGGTTAGAAACGTTTTCGAAAAAATATTGCACTGCACTCTTCACTGACGTTGTGGGGCACCGTCTCGGCATCTACTTGCTCAACATACAACTTGTACCGGTCAACAGGTTAGAGTTTACTCTGTATACTCGTATAACAAAAGGATTTTATAAAAAAAAGTTGAAGTTACGGATCCCTCAACTGAAAATGAGGTTGAAAGAATATACAAAACAGCTTAAGACAATATTGAAACGTCAGAAAACTACTTCTCTACAAAAAACTTTTTCCTAGATCTGGATGCAGATCTAGGAATGCCTAACTCCTGCAAGGAGTTAGGCATTCTGTCTTTGTTCTGAAAATTATACTCTTATTTGCCAACATAAAGTTCTCCGTTGTAGCCAACAAGGGCTTTTATAAAAACTCATACAAGGTGCTCTCTTGTAGCGCCCTCTTCGGTTTATGGCGTTCTCTACGACTAATAATATTACCCTCATTCTATTACTATTTATTTTCTCTTTCTTAAGTGGCACGAAAGAACACCATGTGTAGATCCAAAAGAGCTGGATCATTTCTTACGCAGTCAGCAAGGAAAATAAAAACCAACGCGAAAAATACATAATAACATATAATTTCAAAAATGATTAGAAGCAATAAAGCAGACAAGTCTGTAGGAGATATCGGACAAGTCCTTTAATATATTCTATGTTTTATCCAACATATCGGCAAGAAAATGTTCCCTGGGAACATTCACATAACAAATATGTTTGAGTGGTTGTGTGCACGTGCTTAATAGAGAAATACCTATACATACATATATACTACGAACCAGCAAGCCCACAACTAAATGATACTCAGAGGCAGGCATCCTTCCTTAGTTTTGTTTCGTATTACAGTGTATGTATTTTCAACTTGTACCGTTCACAACTCCAAGTCAAGTATATTGTACTTTCAAGTATCATTTGCACGTTGTAGACATGAGATGCTCTTTGAAAAGATGTATCGGTACCTTGGCAGGAAAGAAGGCAGGCAGGCTGGCAGGCAGTCAGTCAGTCCATCAGGCAGCCAACCAACCAGCCGTTGAGGTAGTCATGGCATGCCATGCCATGCCATTTACCTTCTGCCATGGCTGACATCATCCCCGACAATCTATCATGCAAACATACGTTCAAGGAAAGCAAAAAACAAAGAAGTAGTCATACTCGTATATACAAAATTCAACCACGAGTAACTCTTTAGTTGGATTTATAATAAAAACAATTCAGGAAAATAAAAGAAGTTTTCATTTATTCTCCTCTTTTCTTTGGGTTTTTCTATTTTCCTTGTTCGTTAGTCTATAAGGGGAAAAATATAGTCACAGTCTTGTGACTTTTATTGTTTTTGTGCAAAAATTAGAGAGATTAAATGAAAAAAAAATATTATTAGAATTTTAATTAATAACAGGTTTAAGTTCATTATCATCCTTATGTATGTAGTTAAAATAAAAAAAATGGATTAATTAAATAAATTTATGGCTTCTACAAGTGAAAATTACTAATTTGGGGAACCTCCCAAGATCAGTGTTTGTAGCTTTTAAATAGAAATAATACTCGTAAGAATCTATTAAAATCATTCTTACTTGGCGAATGATAAAAAAGAGTATTGGAGGAAAATAGTGGTGAGGATCTAACAACTCGGCGGGGAAAAAGTGAGGGAACGGATGTAAGAATCGGGTATATGCCGATTACATGTCACAAACGGTCAACAGATTGACGAGTGACACAACTTTTTACCATAAGAGTCGTTCGAGTTATTTTAGGATGACGGTGCAGTATTATTTCAGCTAAGGAAGAGGTACAGTTCTGCTTTGCATATCATGTAGTTTAGTGAGCAACATTCTAACGTGGTTGCTAAAATCAATTCTACGACGAAGATTTGGTGTTGATATGAATAACGCGTAAACATTAAAATCTGAATCAAATTCAGCTTAAGGAAAGAAACGATCAAACATAAGATGATGAAAGGAATTCTTATCTATGTTAACTTAGTTCAAGTGTGGGTCCTGCGACAACTAGCAATTGGCGCGGATAACATGCAAACTTGAGGAGCTGAGAGGAAAGGGAAAAAATTTAAGTGCCTCATTATATTCTACAATTGTTCTCCTATATTTTTGCTTTTATGTTTGAGTGTCCTACTACAGCAAACATTATATTAAATGTTGTCGAAGCCCATATCTCTATAAAACTTTTTTAATTATTCTAAATGCTGTCAAGGATAGTAACATCCTAAAGTATCCTGCGAATGAGCAACTCTCGCCTCTGCATGAAGTAAGATTTTGTTTAACAACGCACGTCAGATATAAAACACATTAAAAGAAGACAACTTCATTGAAGATAATTTAATAATTTAATAATAATAATTTATAATAAATATAATTTCAATATTTATTAAATTTATTATTCGAGATATTCTTCAAAATAATTGTATAAATAATTTAAGAAAAATTAACAGACACAATTGTTCGGTGTGTTTGTATAAAAGGGTGCTAAAATTATTTTACTTATACTTTGTAAGTCACATGTAAAAATATATAATTGAATTCTATTGAATTCTCATATAATATTTGTTGATTTTTGTATAATTATATGAATGGTTTTCAAAACTGATTTGGCTGAAGAGTACCGATGATAGGGTTAGCGCCATTGAATTGCAGTCATATATTAAGCTAAGGCATGAACAAATAATAAATTATTTATATTATAACTCCATATAAAAAATCGCTTTACACGGTGTTTCAATATAAAAATTAATTTTTCGGTTTGCACGGTTTTATCAGGAACCTATCTTCCGTGTAAAGAGGAGGATAAGTGTATTACCTTTGTTAAAAAAAGAAAACGTCATAAGCTATTTTTGATATTTTTCCCATAGCATTTTTGATTAATATAATAATGTATTATAATTATTTTTTACTCAATTTAGCCAGATTAACATGTTTAAAGAGAAGATTCTTGTACCCATAAACATTTACGAGCTGTCAAAATGTTTATATATTAAATTAAATATTTTTTATAAGAAATCTAAATTGTGGCCGATAACAATTTCATTTTGTGATAAGAATATCATAAAAAAATCTTTAGGCGCAAATTGTTTAGAGACGAAGTGGAATAATTAAAATTATTGTCTGTTAGAAAATTTAGAACGTTTTCAACGAGGTTTTGGTAATATGAGTAGGAAATCGTTTTTAATTTAATATCTAAATATATCTAAATCTAAATAAATTTCTGGCTACATTTTATGGGTTTCAGTTTTTACGACCACATTAGTAGCGGTCGACCTAGAGGCACGGAATCCAAATGGAATTCAGGTTTTTTATTATTAAAATTTCTTATTAAGCTACAAGTAATTGTGTAGATATGTGCGTATAAACATACATAGTTTAAACATAAAAAAACTAACAATAACTATTTTCATAAAAAATATACCAACGAGTTGAAAAAAAACTATATGTATGTAAATATTCTTCTATAAAAGTCTCCATGTAGAATTTTTGTTTTTTAAATCATTTATTACTGAATAATAAAAAATCGTTGCAGCTACAAGAGAAAAAATTACTGCACCTCGAACAGAGCGTATTACGTTTCTCATATGTGGCGCAGTAACATCAAATCCGATCAACCGGTTCGAGTACAGCTTAAATTTTTTTCATGGTGCTTAGGTTCGGGATGAATCTTTGATTTTTTTCAATTTAATGACATATTTGATTTCAAGCCCTCAAGTTTTCAAAATATTAATTTTTTTCCATGTTTTGTGACCAACTTGGTATAACAGAGACACACTTTTGCCAACTATTTTTGTAATTTCATTTAATCAAATCAGTTCTATTCATTACTTATAAGTTTTGATAAATATGCATTTATTTATTTATTTAAAGTACCTAAAGTAATATTATATCTTTTGTTCAGACATGCAACTTAATTGAGTCAACAAAATTATTAATTGAGTTATCAACTTTAGTGTTCACACATACGAGTATACGTATTAAAGCTTACTCAATTAGGATATGGAAGCTGAAAGTGTTTTAAATAAAAAAAGTTCGCCTCAATATTTTTAAATAAAAAATAAAACTTAGAGAAAATATATTTTAGCAATTCTTTATAGAAATGCTGAGCACTCATTACAGGCAGATGCTAAGCGAATTTTTTTTTTTTTTTGCTGTATTGGGTCTCTATCATTGTTGGTTGCAATAGGACGGGGTAACCGCTCCCACAGCTCGGATAGCTATTGAGCCACCAATTTCCAGTTCCGAGTGTTCTCCCATTCCGAAAATTTGAACTGCCCGTCCATATCGCCATATCTAACACCACCAGACTTCTTCCTTTAGGATTTGTTAAAATCTTTGGTTTATCACAACAAACGACGAACTTTTCAAGTCTTGAAAGCTGCTCTTAAAGAAGAAATCGCGCGATGTTTTGCTGGCAACGATTCTAAAGGTGAATTCACCCATTCGTTTTCAACGTTCAGAACGCTTTTTTATATGTAGTTTGAACAATTTTTGCTTGAATTGGTTTTTACTCTTTTTTTCTCTCTCTCTCTCTCAATAATAGAGACTTCAACTACATATAGAAAAAAGCGTTCGGAACGTTAAAAACGAATGGGTGAATTCAACTTAAAAGACGCAATTATGCATCAACTGGCGATATAATTTTGTCCAATTACTGTCATCAATTTTACATTTTTAGATAAACTTTTCATGAAAACAGAGCTCTTTTATTTTCATTTTAAACAATATGGCACCCAGTTCAAATTACTTAATATTGAAATTTATTATTTGGGATATTCTCCCCGACTAATCGTTTAAAACAATTAAGAGTTTCAAAAATATTTTTGTTCATAATGGTTGTATGGAGAAATGAATTCAATTTATTAAACAATCGCTCAATTTTTTAATTACGCTCTTGTATGGTAAACTGAGATCACTTAAGCCCTCAATTACGTAAATCAACTAATTGCGCAATTAAAATGCATATGTGGACATAGTATAAAACTAATAATACAGAGAACTTTCACTTTTTCCAAGCATATGTAGTTGGCATCAATTATTGATTAGCAAATGTTCAACACAAGCCCCCTGTCATCGTTACAAAAAGTGTGAATCTTTCATTAGTGTTATGAGTATAATTTGCGATTGCCTAGTGAAGGGTGGTCCAACCCTAATGCACGATGTTAATTGTGAGTCACACCTTAACGTCAAGTTTTTTGCCCAACTTAATTTGACATTTCTTTGTTTCAGTTTTTGACAAATTCAACCATGTAAGGGTACACGATTCAGCAGCGCGTTAAGATTGTTGAAGCCTTTTACGAAAGTGGGCGTTAAAAAATGCATTTCGTGCACTTCGTGATTTTTTTTTTTTGGTCATCATAATCGAATTGTGCGCAAATTTCAGCTAACCCAGTCCGTAGGAAATGTGAAAACACCTGCGCATGTTCGCACAGTTCGTTCTCCGGAAAACATTGTTGTTGTTCGCGATAGTGTGGCAAAAGAGCCATCAACCTCGACTCGTCGTCGTGCTCAGCAATTGAACATATCACGAACATCACTGATGCGAATTTTGAATAAAGATTTGAATTTACACGCTTACAAGGTTCAATTGACTCAAGAGTGAAGTCGAATGACAGACAGAAGTGAATCATCTTCATCTTGAAAGAAAATCATCTTAAGCGATGAGGCACACTTTCACCTCAGTGGACTGACGGCCAAATGAGGTCGACGGCACAGCCAACGAAACAATTGCTCTTTTGGGCGTGTTATCTCACGTGGTGCCGTTCTTAATTGTGATTTGACACCGTTGGAATTGTTTCTTCGGCGCTATTTAAAAGCAAAAGTGTACGTTATTAAGCCAAGAATAATTCAAGAGCTAAAGGATGAGATAATTCGTCACATTAACGTCATTGAACTTCAATTATGTCTCAGAGCCATTGAAAATATGGACCATCGGATAGATGTATGACACAGAAGCATAATATTTTGTTTCACATATAATTGTCATAGATACTGCTATCATAATAAAAAAATGAAAACTTTTTGTTTTATTTACAATTAACAACGCGCGTTTCGTTTGGACCACCCTTTACTCTTACTACTTGCTCCTGCTATTGGTAGGCTACTCATTGTGGCAGGAATTGATTTATTTCTTAAAAAGTTTTCATTTTAATTATTATTTACCTGCCATGTAAATGTTTATTGTTTAATGGGAAAATAAATTTATACTCTCATTTAAAACAGTTATTTTAACCCACTAATAATGTTGTACAGAAGAATTGATTGATTGTTCATTTTCAATATAATTTACTTTAATTACCGTTAAGTGTAAACAATAAATAAAATTCAATACACTACGAACTCACACCCTCATAAATATATATGTATGTGTGTATGTGTGTGCATGGCTGTGTTTGGCTGTGTATTTTGCTGCTCTTACTACTTTCCTGCACCTTTTAAATGCATAAACCAGCAACAAATTAATCATGTTGTAGACAAGATTATGAAACAAGACGTTTTATTATATTCATTATATGGCTGGGTTTATGTATGTATGTATGTGTGCATAAATGATGTACGCTTGTATATATAGTACTGGAAATTTTAATATACATACATAACTTTTGTCTATTATTACTACGTTTATACGCACGTCTTATTTGCAAATAAAAAAGAATGTTGCCGTATAACTTTTTTATTGTAACTTATTAACTCACCTAACAAGTCGTGAATAACGACACTATTTGCAAATAAAAAGTAAGACGTTGCCACTTCATGAACGTTTTTTGTGTTTTACTTACCAAACAATCATATTTTCGTCACATGGCATCACTAATAATAACACAAGTTCTATATGCGATTTCCCGTATAAACAGTGAATTAGTTATTTGCAAATAGTTCTATTTGCAAATAAGACGTGCGTATAAACGTAGTATATAATTCTTTCAATTTTTATTTACCCTACAATAAATAAAAGTGGGAATAGGTGATGAACAGCAATTTTAATAGAAAGATTAAGAGTTCATTTTATTTTGACTTTTAAACTTAAAGATGATCAAACTTGATTTTTGACAACAAAATTTCGAATATAATATATACGAGTATAAGAAAAGAATTTAAAAAATACTCTTACCGTACATACTGTCAAAGGCTGTTAATCCAAGCTTTCCCAAAAAATATATACTGAGAGCAAACACAAACCTGAAGTTTTGTTACTGTTCCCAACACAAAAACATTAAATCGAAATTCATTTGGTAATGAGAGTGTTTTAATCCGAAGAATATCCAAGCAAGAAGTCTAAACGCGATCATTTAACCCTGCATTCAAACAATTGCATTGTATCCAGACACCAAAACAACAGCAGTGCGATTGAAATATACAAAAAATATTGCGTACTGAAAAACAATGTAACATCTTCACCGGAAAGCAAGAAACAAATGTCAATAATTCACTAATTTTTTTTTAATTTCCCTAAACTGAACGAGCAACAAAGCTCCTGTAAACAGGCAACTGTCGGTTGACCCCTGCCAACATTTGGACAAACTGAGTAATTTAGTTTGAATTTGACAGCCATTGGTAACAGACTATCGAGTGATTTGAGGAGAAAATGGGGAAAGTGAACTTCGTGTGCTCATTAAACATTATTTTTTTGCGGAAAAAATCATCATTTATCTAAAAGCTTTACAAATACAATGCTAATTCTGCATCATCAATTTCAAAGGTAAAAAAGTTGATTGCTAAATTTTGCTAAATTTCGTTGTGACCGTACAAGCTGAACTTTCTGGACTCCTAGCAATTGATCTGTTAAAAAAAACAGATAGGAGACTGACAGTGCGAGAGATTGTGAAAGCCATAGGCATATTACATGGCCTCAGGGTTTCAATTTCGAATGATCATTTGGGCATGAGAAAGCTTTTTGAAAGATGGGTGTCGCTTTGGATCACAATCGACCACAAAAGCATTCGTAAGACAACTTCATCCGCGATATTTGGGCGTTTTCATAATCGTCAGCTAAACGTGGATCCACCACAATAAACATCAGTACTAAAAAAAACAGTTCGTTTTTCGGGATAAAGGCGAAAAATAAAATACAAACCCACGATCTGGGTTTGTCAGACAATAACGTCATGGCTCAAAAGGTAAAACAGTCAATGTCGAATGTTATACCAACATATAGGTTTGATTTAAACAGAATTTGAAAAAAAACAAGCACATTTAGCCATGGCGAAATTTATGATTTAACCGCTCTATTGCCTATTTATTGTTTTCAAACCTGAGGAATCGCTCGGCGGAAGGAGATATGACGTTAACGATGAAATCATCTCACAAACAAATACCTATTTTTTTAACCATTTTCCTAAGGGATAAAAAAAATTCGAGAAACGTTGAACAAAGTGTAGGGAGGCCAAAGGAGACTATCTGAAAAATTAAAATTATTTTTTATTTAAAAACCTGTCTCATTCAAAAAGTCAGGCGCTTATTGAGCCACAGTCGTAGATTTATATTTTCGGAAGAAGAAAATGCTCTAAAAAGGATATTGAGTACTAAAATCACGGTTCTAAGAATCTCTTAATGAATTCGATTCTAATAATAAATACTTATACTTATATATTGTATAGAATCAGTTGCAAAAAAATATATATAAAATTAGATGTCTTAAATTTACAAATAAGGCCGATATGTGCGATAAATTTCAAGAAATTTTCTATTCGTTCTTAATGAACTTCTGTGATAATTTTGTAAGGAAGAAATATCATTATATAGAGTAACAATAATATCCTTAATACATATTAGTATCCTTTTGAAATTTTATGAAACAATTTTACGGAAATATATCAAACACCCTTTTGCATTTTCCAGGCATTCATTCAAATGTTCTAATATTTAATAGTATTTGACAGAAACAAAGATATTGTTAAGATATTGTTTTTAGACAATTTCATTGTTTTTAACTAAATACATTTTGAGTTTTATAATAATTTAGTACCCGATTTGTTTTTTTTTTTTTTTTTTAATTTACTGCTGGAGTTTGACTGCAAAGCAATTCATGACTGAGAACCTGGGTTCGATCCCTGTTCAGGACAAGTCATCAACATCATGAGTTTTTCTGATTTACGTTAGTGTGGCATTATGTTAATTGTTGTTGGACTATTTAAGTGAGCACTGGTCACTGAACAGTACCGGAAGCGATTGATACACTTCTACGCTAATGTATACTACATCACGGCGCCGTCCTTCGTCGGTAATATTAATAAAAATCATTGGCAAAGTAAAACAATTATTAAATTGGCCATACAATTATGAAAGATCATCCATCACTTTCCCATTTAAAGTCTTCAAAATACACACAAACTCATGTCCATACAAACTTTATTTACATACAAACATATTTTTTGTAATTCTCTCAAGTTTCATAGATTCTGTATAAACTCTAAGCCATAAATATTTTTGTTAAGGAATTTTCTTCCAATAAATTTTTGCATAAAGAAAAATTTATTATAAATTTCATTTTCCCATCAAACTCTTGTTTAATTGAATAATAAACATTTGAGAGTTGTACATATCAAATTGCAGAAATTGATTCTACGAGTATGAAAAACTAAAAATAATAACTTCATCTTGATATGTGTGATTGACAAATAAATAAAATGTCATTTTGCTACTGACTATGAGTACAAGCATGTGAAGTTGTATATAAATGATTTATTCCCTACAAAATTGTTCAATGCAAAAAATACAAAAGTTTGATGACTTCTCTGTCGTCATTATCGTCGTCATTATGATGTTGTTGCTATTGCTATTGATGATGATTGCTTTTTCATTGCTTGATTTATATATTGATTGTCAATGTTTGATGGCATCATGATGCATGTTCAATTGGTAGTTTAACTTTATTTCTCTTTTTTTTTGTTGTTGTTGTTGTTGCGTTCTTGTTCTAAATTCTGTTGAAGTATTGAATGTCAATGTTTATGCAGCCAATTATCCAATAATAAATTTTATTTTACTACATTTATTATTTGTAAAGCAGTTGTATGATCGTTTAACTTTTACAGGAAATTATTGTTTTAATATAGTGTGCATTTGTAATAATAAAGTATGACATTCATACTTTAATTGGCAAATAAATCTAGAAATTCATTTAACCCAGCAAAAGTATGAAGTGTAAGTATTTTTTATTTTAATTTGCAATTATGATTACAAATTTTCTTTAATTTGAGACTATCCCTAAGGATGCAATGAATTGTACTTAAAGCGAACAAAGTTGTTGTTAATGACAGTAAGATTTCAATTTGCTTTGCCCATTTTTATTTATTTAGCAGCATGTCCTTTCAATTTAAAGAAATAGTTTTACTTAATATTGAAATTTATTATTTCGGGGTATTCTCCCCAAACTAAATGTTAAAACAATTAGAGATTTTGCAAAATGCAAAAGCATTTTAAGCCTACTATGATTATATATTTTATTATGATTCATATACAAGACTGAATTCTCATAGTGTATGTAATTTGTATGGCATAAACATCCGAATTATTTAAAAAATAATATTTGTAAAATTTTTTTTTAAATATAAAGAAAATGCTGCTAGAATAAATATATTTTTATTAATGGCAGTGTCGACAGTGTTTTATTTAAAAGTAGAACTTGGGGAGTGCTGAAAAATATATAGTAGTTCGTAACACGATGGAGGCACAATAAAGGCTTTTTAATTCTTCCGTTTCTTAACTTGAAGGACAACATTGATCCTGTCAACAGGCATCTGTCAGTTGGCTCCTGTGAAAATTTGAACAAGCTGCCTCATTTAGCTTGCATTTAACAGCAATTGGTAACAGACTACTGCGGGAGTTGAGGAGCAATTGCAATAAAGTGTATTTCTTGAGCTCATTAAGCATTATTTTTTGCAGAACAAAACCATCACTCAAACCAAGCCCAACCAAGCCTGGTTTAAATTTTGAATAGTCACTTGGATAGGGAAAGCTTTCCGCAAATGTCGGTTCCGAATTTTCTCACAATCGACCACGAACGCAATCGTGCAACAAATTCGCAGGAGTGTTTGGCGTTGTTCAACTGCAATATCGATGAGTTTTTGAAATGTTTCGTAGCCATGGCCGTGTTTACTTACAATCGACCACACACCCAATCGTATTATAACTTCGCAGAAGTATTTAGAGTTCTTCAACCGCAATATAAACGTGGATCCACCACAACATACCAGAGAGCGAACAGCAGTCAAAACGTGTGTTTCTTGAGGTAAATCGACGCCAAAGAAGGCCAAGGTGTCACCCAATAATGTTACGGATAGGGTTTTGTGGAATACACGTCGTATAAGTCACATTGACTACCTTCAAAAGAGTAAAACAATCAAATGTGAATATTAGCTCAACTTATTGGACGAATTTAATGGGAATTTGAAGGAACCGACTGCAATTGCCTCATAAAAAAGGGAATGACCCCGAATCACCCCGAGTGAAAATTTCTCGGCAGAGAGATTTGACAAAAAAATACGTATTTTCATGACCTCCACAAATCTTACTTTTTGGAGGAGATAAAACTCAATTATCCAATTTGAACTAGTCAAGCCGCACGAGATATTGATTATCGCAAAACCTTTCCAATTATATATAGATATTTTTAAAATACTTCATTTATTTAAGAATGTATGTCCCATGGAAATTTAAGGGGAAATCTGACAGACAAAGTGGCCTCTTGAAATATTTATTATCACATAACTCTGCTATTTATTGACCGATTTCGATAGATTTTTATTCAAAAAGATAATGGAATCTTCCTTGGGTTTTGTTGAACAATTCGCTCACCAGGATCCTAATTGCTCTATTTATGTTACCAGATGAGAGGGCAGGTAGCTAAGGAGGAAGTAGATCCGTTACTAATTCACAGTGACACCCGTATAAAATAATTTACGCCTCTGATAAATCGGTCCTGGTAAAAAAATTTCCATAAACTGGAAATGGATTATATCGGATTTTAAACACATCAAAAATTGTGTCCGCTGTGTATTCGGTTCAATTGTCTCTTTCTATTGAAGTTGGTTTGTTTTACCAGTATTATTAAGAAGTACAATTATTTACAAATTATTGTAAAGTAAACGTATTTTTTTTTTATTTTCGTGCCTGTTCGTGGGATACAGTCCCTCAGATTTTTTTATTGAAAATTATTAAAACTTTAGGTGGTATATGGATTCAATTGATTTTGACTTTTAAGGCTAAAAATTATCGGTTGCTCGTTGGCAAATGAAAGTTATTTTTAAAATACTGACTATATTTTCCTGCTTAAAAATTTTTAACATTTAAAAATTTCCTATTTTTATGAGGTCGGCAACTCAAAGTTAACAATAAAATTTAATAGTTTATAATAACACGAAAAAATGTAAATGTGACAAGGCGTGAACGCATTCTTTTGTTGCCGTTTGGATCACATCTAACCAAATTTGGTTACATTCTTCTCCTAATTTGAAGTGTACATTTTTTTCATTTTGGTTACTCGTCTTTAGTAAAAGAGGAAAACTTGATCTAAGCAGATTTTATTTTAAAGGTTTGCTTTATTAAGCTCGCATCAACGAATTCACTTAAAAAAGAAAAAATTTTCTAAGGAAAAGATTGTAAGACCGCAAAAAATAATTAATTAATCAAAATGCGAAAAATAAATTAAAACGGGCGTAAGCTCCTTTGAGAAAACATCGAATATCAGAAGAAAATTAAAAGATCCGAATCACTAGTTTACAATACCTTTAAAAAAATTAAGCTAAACTCCTGTTGGAGGAAAACTAAAGTTAACAAAAAAATTAAGTCCAAAACTGAGTTAAAGTTCACTTCAATTTCAATTCTTAATTCGAATCGTCCGATCGCCAAAGATCAATTATATTGGAAGTGTAAGCTAAGAAAAATCAATATACAAAAATTTTTGAATCTTTATGGGAACATGTACCCGTATAAGCGCTAGAGATCGCAGGAGAAATAGGTCACAGAAATAATCCAATAATATTTTATGTATATCATGTTAATGTCGTTTGTATGCAAAGTTATAATTAGTTAAATATGCTTACGCATTTACTTTCTAATACATATAGCAAAAAAATTAGTTAAAAATGCAAGAAAAGGTACGAAACTAAAGACGTGCGTCTCGAAAAAAAAACTCCCAAATATGTAACATAACTTTAAGTTTCGAGAAATACTTTATCTAAAAAAACAACATAAAAACAATTTTAAACTTATGTTACAAATTTTAGTAATAACTCCGTTTTGGTCTTGGCAATACTCCTCGTACTCTAATACTTGTAAATTTAAAATACTTAATATGCTACGGTTGATGGTCTTGCATATTTATTTTAAATATGCAAATATATTTCAATGTATTTTTTATTGTGGTATTGTAATCTAGTCGTAGTATTATTTAGGAGGGCTTTTAATTTTACAAGGGTATTTTAATACGAAGCGTGAAACCCCTCTATAAATGTATTAGAAAGTAAATGTGTAAGCATAATCGATTAATTATAACTTTGCATATAAACGATATTGACATGATACACATAAAATGTTATTGGGTTATTTCTGTGACCTATTTCTCCTGCGATCTCTAGCGCTTATACGGGTACATGTCCCCATAAAGATTCAAAAATTATATTAAATGGTATAAAATACTCGTATCATGTTCAAACTTACATAAAACATACACATACATATATTATAAACAAACATGTGTACATACTCGTATGTATATGTTGGTATATATCGGCATATTTTTAATCGAAATTTAATTTGCATATCAATACAAATTATGACATTTATATCTGCTCGTAAACGTACAACAAATGTAACCATTCGTACTAACTTGACAAGAGTTGTTGCTTTTGTGACTTGTTGTGTGTGTGTGAGTTTAAGTGAAGTGAGTGACAAAAATTCATTAAAAGTTTCGAGGCTGTGTGTGTTATTTAAATATAATTTTACAATAATTTACATTATTTATGTATGATATCTACAAAAAAAAAAAAAAAAAAAAAACAAACAAAGAGAACAACAACTGATTTGTTTGTTAGATAAAATATATGTCTAAAAATATATATTTTCCAAACATATTTGTAAATGTAAATTTTTTCATTTTTATGTTGCAGTGTTTTTTGTTATTTCTTATTAAAATTAATATACAGATACTGACACTCCTTGCTAATGGAATGTCACAATGGTACAGGTACTATCTGATCAGACGGACAGATAAAGTAACGGTTTGTTGCCACAAAACAAAATAATAAAGTTAATTAAGTTTTTGAACATTTAATTTTAAGATTGTAGTCTTTAACTTAAAGTGTAAGATCGTATATTTTGATTTGAACTTTAACAAATATTAAATATTCATTTACGACATTTGCCTTATTCGTATTGAAAATCGGCAAAAGTTTTAAAGTTAAAATATTTTTCAAGATTTTAATAATTAATATTAATCATACGTTCAGGTGTTCAAAATAAATTAAATTTAAATTAAGTTGTGTAAATCAAGTTTAATTATTTTACTATTACAAAAAACATTATGTACTTACTCATATATAGAAAAAATTATGACACTTACCTAGAAAGAAACAAAAAAAAGATATTTATATAAATTATTTATTTTAAAAAATTATAAATTAAAATATCTTTTAAACAATATGCAAACGGATTTCTTTTACACACTTAATAGCCATTAATCAAATTGCTTTAAACTTTTCTAATGCCTATTTAAAACAGATTTGTTTTGGTTTTTCTCTTATTCAATAAGCAGACTTAGTTTTTAATGCTGGCATATTGAAATAAATTAATTTATTCATTGCTTAAATGAGCTTAAATTAAGTCCTTTTTTCGTTGCTCACTAATAACCCACTTTACGTAATTAATGAATCTAATTAAAATTTTATACATATTTTTATATATCAGCAACCAAATACTTAAGAAGAGAGAAAGGACGTACAAAATGTATTTATTTTAAGAGATTAATAAAAAGCAGTTGGTTGTGTGGTTCATGTTTAGATTTAAGTGATTCCGTTTGGACAAATGCCACCAAACGACTGTGTCAACTTATCAGTGTACAGATCCACATCCTTGATCTGCAGGGCTTTGTTTCATAAACAAAGTGGAAAAAAATTTCATATTATGTCAAAAAAGTGTATTAGATTTGTTTGTAATTAAGCCATTTTTATAACAAATTTATTTTGCCCTCACAAGAGATGGCTAAAATCGATTTTTGTTTCATAATTTTTAAATAAAAATAATGTGTTGTTTTTTATCTCAGATCAAATAACTGCTAAAATCTAAAGAAATTTACCCAATTCCTTTTCCTTTGGACAACTGAGTATACGACTATAAGCGACTATATAAACCTAAAACTTTTTATATGTCTGTCCCAGACATATTTGTAAAAAAAAATCTCCTAAACAGAGGATTAAACAAGAGTAAAAGAGCTTATTGTACAAGCTTTCAGAAACCATAAATTTAATCTAAGAGCATCAAAATATTAGCAACGTATGACCAAATATATCGTGTCCTTAAAAGGATAAAAGTCTCAGTACATAAATTTTCATTTTTATTTTTTTTATCCCAATCCATATTAAACGATCATTAAAATTAAAGTTTTTACAATCTTAGTGCAAAGTCAGTCATTTATAATTTCTGAACTGACTCGAGATGTCATAAATCTCTCAATTTACACGAAAACCAAAATAATCGTGTAAAAGTGAAATCGTGTGAAAAAAGTAACGTGTAAATCGAGGGATAAGTGTAGGAGGTATTCATATCCTTGCTGCGATTGCAAAAAAATATTCTACACAAAATATAAGCTAAATTTTGACAAAGTATTATTGTTTTTTGTTGCCTAATTTACCAAATATAATAATTTGTCAGAAAAGGACACATGGGAGCTACCCATATCCTTGTTTTATTCTGCTACTTACGACAATTTTTTTATTCTTGGCTGCTAAAATCGAGCTTAAATCATAATTTTTCATTACGCACAAACTATTATTTATATTTTGTAAATTTTCACAAATTGTTGTTATTTTTGGTTGCTTAGTTTAGCTTTAATCATTAATTTTCTTAAAAGGTTATATGGCAGGTGATATCCAATACACTTGAGAGGATTTTTTTAAAGCTCGTGTTTTTCCATTAGATGTTCTTCTAGTTTTGTGCGACGTTAAAGCATTCTGATAAGATCACCTAGACTAGTCTCTAATACAACCGAAAGGTCATCTAGTATAAGTCAGCCCATATGTCTTTGTCATTTGACTAGAGAAAATTTAAACCCGTCTTTTCCTTATATTCCGTACACCACCTTCTGGAACAACTGTCAATCGCCCATAGACACTTCAATAATGCGATAAGTTGTCGTTGTCATTTGTGTTGGAAGCTTTTCATTTGTATTGAGCTTGAGCTCATTTTCTTTACGAGCTTAGAATTACCCAACTAACGAAATCTGTCTTGAGCTCTCTAAAGGAAGAACCTGAAAATATTGCCTCCAATAGAGTTAAAAGGCATTGCGATCGATACTTTAACGGCAAAGTTTAGAGCGTGAATTGAACCGTGGCTAGTTCACATGGTAATTCGTAACCAAGAAAGTTACGTGTGGAGGGATCCAAAAAAGTAACGTTCTAATCGGAATAGACTTCTTATAAAAACATAAGTCTTAAATAAAATTTAAAATAGTTCCAATTATGAGAAGCATTCATGACTGAGCTTAGACGCATGGTAATGCGCCAGACAAAGTTCAGGCCTACTTTTTACGCCCTCATAATTAATGACTTTACTGATTTGTTACTCACGTAGCTCTAAATTTATACCAAATAAGATGACTACCTGAAGGTGGCAAAAGAAAATTTAGCACCTTAGAGTGCATAGTTGGCTTTAGATGTGTTCTAGTGAATATCAAGTTAAGGTTTGATAAGAAACGAATGTCCTTGGATTTGTACACATAAAGGCTCTTTTATTCAGATCGTTTGAGCAATATATATGATCTATTTAAAAGAAATTATAACGATAGTTATGGTAAAAAACAAAAACATGTCCCCCCTTTTTGATCTGGAAGGACCTTATTTTTATATTTATGATTTTGTGACGATAATCATTTCCCATTTCCCTGTGGCTAGACTTAGTGCATTAAATATTTACACAATACGGCTATAACTTTTTTATAGATAACTAAAAGAAATTTTGCAGGTTTACATGACCATCATATAAATTTTCGTGCAACTCTAATATTTCTTAATCAAAGTTTTAATTATTTCTACTTCAATAGAAGAGGAATTAAAGGAAATACTTGAAATTTCCATAAATGTCAATTATAAACACTTTATTAAAGAGAGAAAAAAATATTTTAACAGGAAAAGAATAATATTTTTAGTCCCATTTTGGAAAAGAATAATACAAAAGCCAAGAAGGGAAATAATATTTATGCAAAACAATATAAATTAAAAATACAATACAAAATAAGGGGAAATAACTAAATCGCATAAAAAATAAATTGTTTGACA
The DNA here is from genome assembly GCA_963681545.1 of Germaria angustata. Lineage (NCBI taxonomy): Eukaryota > Metazoa > Arthropoda > Insecta > Diptera > Tachinidae > Germaria > Germaria angustata. The sequence continues at coordinate 57,043,546 of OY813001.1, read as the reverse complement.
TTTTTTTTATTATTATTGTTATGGGTCCTTTTTAACTTTCAAAATAATGACTGAACAAAACTTACCACCATTTGCACACTTAATGTACGCTTGCCACCTTGAAAACGGAAACGGAAAAAGGAAATACACTCATACAGACAAACAATGAACACAAAAAATGCCAACGCATAAAAATAATAAGAAACGAAGTCCGCAGCAAGGAAAATGCAAACAATTTAATGGAAAAATATAAATATTTGTACATAAAAATAATTTTTTCCGAAAATTTCATTTTCAAAAGCATTTCAATTACAATCAAAAAAGTCCATCTTTTCAATATATAAGGAAAAAAAGTAAAATACCTGGCTTTTATTTGGAAAAGCCAGGTGCCACAAATAAATCAAAAGTTCATTTCAAACAAATAGAAATGGTTTCCATTTAATATTCATAATTTTTTTTTTAATGCAAGCACAAATATAAATAAGTAAATGTACCCAAAATTGCTTAAATACATACATACATACACATATATTTGCTTATTTGTAATTATGAAAATGTAAAATAAAATTTTATGGTTTTTGCTTGCCTCATACTACAACTGTTTTGAATTTGCGAATGGCATCCATGATGTGCCTCATTTTATTTTTGTAACTTCAAAAATAAAATTTTGACTCAAGGTAATGAGTTTTTTTTAATGGCAATATAAATATATAAAAGGTAACCTGATAAACAAAATCATATAAAGGAAGTCACTCATACAAGAACTAAGAACTAAGTGTTTTAAAATTTTCCGAAATGCCAACGAACAAACATAAAAAAAATTATATCAAAATGCAGTAGAAAGTTTTCGAACAAAGAATTCGAAATCGCGTAAAAAAATAAAAAAAAATCAAAGATGTATGAGGCTTACAGTGTACAAATAGAGAAAAATTTATCACAAAAAGAAGAAAAATTAAGTTTTTTTCATCTTACTTTTAGTAAAAGAAAATCGATCATAAGAGTTTAAGCACGAATAATTTTAAATCTATCCTGGAATTCTTAAATCAAGTAGGACAAGTCTCAGTCATTTTAGGTGTACATCGACTTTGGGCTACCGCTATTTAAACTATTTGTATGGCTTAAGTAAAAAAACCTTTTTTTTATTTTCAACAAAGTTAACACCCACAAACTACGAAGCTACTTGACTTGTCTGCCAAAACATCCCGAGTCTTTGACAGGAGTCGGAAATGCCATCTTCTTACTACTAGCCTACTAAGGAATGCTATTATGAACTGGTGATGAGTGGAAATGCCTGTGTTCGAGACCGATATCAAACAGTAATAAAATATGAAAGAGATTCCGTGACTTTTTAATATCCCACCTCTCAACAGAAAGGAAAATACTGTCAACAAGCATCTGCAAGTCGACTCCTGCCAAAATATGAAAATTTTGTGATTTACAGCCATTAGACGTGATAAACTGGAGAAAGTGAATTTCATATGCTCATTAAGCATTATTTTTTGCGGAAAAAATCAAAACTCACTCTGCACCATCAATTTCAATGGTAAAAAAGTGGCTTACTGAATTTTGTTGAGGTTGCACAAGCACGGAAGATGCCGAACGTTTTGAACGCCAAGTTCAGGTCGTCACACCAGAAATAATTGAAAACATTCACGATAACGTATTGGCCGATCATAGATTGGAGGCGAAAGGCATAGCACATGCTCAGTGGTTTAAATTTTGAATAATCACTTGGGTATGAAAAAGCTTTCAGCAAGATGACTGACACATTTACTTACAATCGACCACAAACGCTATCATGAACAACGTCAAACACAATGTGGATGAAGTTTTGTTCCGTTTCGTAACCGTTGACGAAACGTGGATCCACCACAACACAGAGACCAAACAGCACTCAAAACATTGGGTTTCTCGGGGTGAAGTCGCGCCAAGGAGAACCAAGGTGGGTTTGTCAACCAATAAAGTCATGGCGATTTTTTTTTTTTTTTTTTTTTTTTTTGCTCACGGCATAATCCACATTGGCCAATTTCAAAAGGGTAAAACAATCCATGGCAATTATTATACCAACTTATTGAGTCGGTTTAATGAGTATTTAAAAAATTACTGCATTTGGCCAAGAAAAATGTTCTTTACCACCAGGAGAATTGAAGCGTACATACATGTGACATTTCCATGGCAAATTTCCATGAATTTGACTCCAAAATGATAAAATCGTCTGACAACTAAATACATATTTTGATGATATTGACAAATCTTATTTTTGGAAAGGATAAGAAAATTTAAGAAACGGTAGAAAAGTCAAAAACTTATTGATCTGCTCCCGTATGTTAGTATCTCTTAATAGATTTTTCCTTTATCACAGAATGCATGTCTAAAAATTCCAGTTGATTCTAGTTCTTTTTACTCAAAGTTATCCGTTGTTTGTTTACCTATTGCTCCGATTAGTGTTAATTCATATACCAAGAATATTTTTTTAGCTTTCTAAATGTTTAGCTCTTGTGACCCTTTCTGCCCCTGCTTTGTTTCTTCATATATGATGTGCACCCTTGCCGATCTTGGTATGATAAGTTTGGTTTATATTTAGATTGGAGTTTCACAGATGTCTGAAGTCAAAAGTCAACATACTACCCGTAACATTCCTCTGACCCAGTAACCGATAGAAGTTTTATAGTTCTCCACATACTTCAATGCTTCACATTCCTTCTCTCTGCTCTTTTCTTTCCCATGACGAGAAGAAAACTTAATTTTTACCAATGCATCATCCTGTCACACCATAACCGCTGGCAACAGTTACAATTTTAGGAGAATCAACGCTTTATAATCGTATTCTATGGGAAGTGCGATTGAAGCTAATGGTGTGCCGTCATGAGCTTTACTGATGTTGCTGCCATACTTCTAGGTCCTTTAAGGTGTTACTTTCATTCAACGTATTCAGATGTATCCCGAATACTAACACTTTGAGATCTCATAAGACTGATAACACTCCACTTTTTTCATACTTGTAGTAAATATTATTTAAATTTCCCGACGTATGAGCAACATGGCCGCATAGTTCCCATTTTAGGTACTGATTTTGTATAGCAAAATGTTAAAATTGTAATCATTAATATATTAGCTTTTGTAGGCCATACAAATTATTTTAACATGATGCAAACAAGTTATTGTTTAAGGCCAAGAACTTAATATTCACGCCTCTTATACTCCATGTAACTTTACAAGCTCATTTTATTACTTTATGCGCTTTTCGCATAAGCCACATCAATAAACCAACTATTGATCAAAGTCAATAAATCTTAAGAATTTGTAATTTAGTAAGTTAATCAGATTTAAATGAAATTAATGCATAAATAAATAAGAGAATCCCAACAAATAAATGTTGTTAACTTCAATTGCAACAAAAAAATTTATATATTTAAATATAAATGAAATAAAAAGAGGAATAAACAAGACATCCAACAGCCATCTAGCCAACCAACCACTTCAACTTAAATTAATGGCAGAGACGCCACAAAAAAGACATGGCGATACAGAAAATAAACAACAACTGCACTGACAATAAAAATCATATCGAGAGTTGTTCGCCCTCCAAGGGTCAAAATGTTTCAATGCAGATGCAATAATAAAATGAAATAAACTCTGTGCAGAAGACACAACAGCGACAGCAACAAATGGTGACGGTGTATAATAAAATCTGGCTGGAAATGCAACGCAAAAACAAATTTCAAAGCGAAAAACAAGGTGAGAAATGAAAGCAAGAAAAAAATATATAAATAAAATGTATGCACAATAAAAGAATGAGATTCGATTACTTTTGAAAAGTTTCCTTTATTTTCGTTTTTTGTTTGCAATAGACAATAGCGCCAACTAAATGCACTGTTTTAAATGTAACACCATCGACTAAAGAAGAGCTCATTACCATCATCACCACTATGGATAGAAACTACTGCTGGTAGAAAAAAATGGATTAAATAAGTGAACTATAGAAGAGGAGATGATGAACGAATAAAACACACTGTTAGAATTAATTAAGGTAAAAGTGCCTAAGTGCACTTGAACTTCTTTTTAAGGGCAAAGCTTAAAAAGTTAAACAATTGATTTAAATCGAAATCTTTGTATTTCCGGCGCACAACATGACACAATTTTCAAGAAAGCAACTAAATGTAGCAAAAGGCTTTAAAGAATCTTACCAGCCAACAATTTAATGTAAGTTTTTGTTTGAAAAACTGCATGGAGAAAGAATTTGTCTAAATACTAATTTCTCTTTCAGTGGAAAGAAAATTGCAAAGGACATTCGCTTTAATGACCATTCATTATAAAAATGTAAGTCTGATACGAACAAAAGGAACGATTTGGTATAAAAATGGATCTGCAGAAAAAAAAACAATAGATCATTTGCATTATTGGTACGTAGATTCGTAGGATACAAATAATGAAATATAGTCGTAGTACAGAGCTTGTTAAAGCCAGCCTTGTATATTCTAGAAGTTGAAAAATCGCTTCCTGCTAGAACTCGTATGTAAAACAATATGAGGTAATTGGTGTTTGTTAAGCCTTTCTCCACACATAAACGAAATAAGGTTGAATATACACACTCCTCCGCAAAAAAAAAATTAGGAAAACAAGTGACTACTTGTAAGCCACTCTTTTAAAATTGTATGATTCCTTTATAAAAACAAGATACCATGATTGATGCAGTCCACCTTATATCCAGTTAATTACGCGTAAGCTCCTTAACGCTTCATCATTCTTTATTACCGTTTTCACCACCAACAAGATCTCGATCATATCGCCATGCAAGAATTTAAGGCACTTTGCCACCAACGTTGTGATTATGAAACTTCCTATATGGATTTTGATAAAATGTTTAAGATTCTAGTTGCCTCCGGAAGAGAGCGGGTAGGAAAATTCATAGAAAATTATGATGCAAGGATTTATACTGACGGCTCAGAGATGAAGTGTAGAGTTAGATCCAGCATATTCACTGATGATCGCCTACTCGATGAATTCAGTGCATTTCGAGCTGATACATACACCATCTAAATAGCAAGCAGTTTACTTCATGACAGAAATATTTAAGGAAATATTAGAATTTTGTCGACAGCCAGGCAGCACTTATGTCTCTGAAATCCTTCACTACCACGTCTTTATTGGTCAGGCAATGGCTAACAAAGCTAGGTAAATTTTCTGACATTACCTTAGTTTGGATCCCTGCTCACAGAGATCACTTTGATAAGGAACATTCTTGATTGGGATCTGCTTTGAACATTTCTAATGCGGTGTCTATTGGAACTATTAAAAGCAAAATCTTTAAACACTTCCTGCTAAAGGCCTTTCTACAATATAAATCGCACAATGCAACTCGCATAGCGATAGTCGTGAGGATATATCGAGACTAGTGTCAATATTAACGGGTCACTGGATGTTAGGAATACATGAAAACCGACTCGGGCTTCCCTTTAGCGATCACTGCTGTTGCCGCAAGGATATAGAAAATGAAAACACAGTATTTCAATGTTCAAGAAAAATATTGCTGTCAATTTTTACAAAGTGTATTTAAAATTCGCTGCACTTAACGAAAAAGCATTCATTTTTGTTATCATCCTTTTATATTTTGCACCATTCAAATAACTAACTTTCCGTTTAAAGATATGTCACTCAATCCAATACTAATTTAAATTGGCATACAAATACAGTTTATTAAATAAATTTGTCTTTTTATCCGTTTGTCTGTCATCGTGTTCACCCAGCGGTCATTTTTCATACACCAAATCAAATCGAAAATAAATGGCCGTTTTATTTGGACATGATAAATATTTGGATTTGAAATTTGTATGTTGCATATGCCTGTACATTCGCCACTCCTGCTATTTAAATTTATCTGTCTGTCGACCAGCTGTCTCTTTAAGCGGTACATTGTTAGAGTAATTTGTCTGTTTGTCGGCTTGTGTGCTTTCATGTTCACCAAATGACCAGCGTTTGTATAAAATATCAAATCGCAATATTAATTGTTAAATTCACGTTGAATTTTTGGAATAACATTCATTAATTACAGTTGGTTGGGCGATTTTAAAACCATTTCATTTCACTAGCATTCACATGTCGGTAGTCAATTTTTTTCTTAGTTGTCTGTCTGTTTTAACTCAGCGCTCTCAGACGGCATTCATAAGATTAAATCGGAGTACAGATATATATGTTATTTGGTATGTTTAACATAATATTTGCCCGCTTCTATATGCCTCCTTTAGTTTGTTTTCCCGTCTGTTCCTTTTGCCAGATTATCCAATCAAATTTCTTCACCTTATTTCTCTCAGCGTATTAAACACTTTTTTTTAAACTTTTTCACTTAAACAGAGTTACAATTACAACAACAATGACCTAAAAAAAAAAATCTGAAGAGAGAAATAATACTCGGCACACTGTGATACCGCAGGCTAGATGGGAAGACATACAGCAACTACAATAAAATTACATGAAACAATTGTTTAATGTAAAAGTATAGATACGATACTAGTGCAACAACGACAACAATTATAAAAGAAAAAAGAAGTTATAGTAGACATATAGATGGATACAATTACATTTAAACAACTTCTTACCCACCAACCAACGCCTGAACGCAATTTAATCGAAATAAAAACGCTGCATTAAAAAGTTTCATCATACAAAAAACTTCATACAACAACAAACAACAACTACAAATACTTGAGTATTTTGTAGAATCACATCAAACCAAAAGGAAAACGCATATGAAAAAAAAAACAATTGAAATTGGAAAGAAATTAAACGAAACCATAGACAACAAATCAGACAACAATAGACAAGGAAGTACATACACGTTTATACTTGCGAGTATATGGAGAAGCAATAAAACTGGTAAAACTATGCCAGCCTTATAAAAGAGGTGAAAGGGTATCCATCCCAAGTGGATTTAGATGGGATAAATTTTTTTTAATTCTCCTACTTAACGTGTTAAAACAAAAAATACAGTGAGGCAGCATCAGCAGCAGCTGCTGCAGCAACAACGCCGTCATCAGCGGTGGCAGGAGTAGAGTATCTGCATTGATATGAATATCTTTTTGTATGTTTCAAGACACAATCATGCTGTTAAATACATGCGGCACTTGCTGTGCCTGTTTATTTTATTTCATCTTTTTATTACAGTGTCATGTAAAACAGCGTTAAAAATTTACAAGATTTTCCACAATAATAAACAACGACGTTTTTAAACACTATAGTGAGGGTGGAGGAAGAATTTTAGTAAAGGGGAATAAGTTGCTGTGAACAAATGAAGTGTTCATATAATAACAATAAAGCGTAGGGGGGTCAATTGCATTGTAAAGTATAATGGAAATAAAACTTTTTATTACTAATTTGATTGAAGCGAAATTGGCAAATAAAGTGAGAAATTAAATTGGGGAGAAATGCTTAAGAAAAATAAAAAAAAATTAAAAAATTTAATAAAAACGTTTTCGTTGCAATATTCTAGTCATATTAAGCGAAGGACCATAAGCATCAGAATAGAGAAAAGGATTTAAGCTCCGACACATTAAAGCGAGGTCTTCTGGAATCAAGAACACAGAAATTAAATGGGAAAAGTTTTTACAAAAAACTTTAAATGGAACTAGATAAAAGACCGTGACTACAAAACCTGACTACAAAACCTGGCAGAGGACAAAAAATTTCACCACGATTTTTTGAGTTTTAAAATTAAGTGGCTTCAATCCACATCAAAAAAATACATCCACATCAAAAGGATAACATCATAACAAATGTCAGGCAGCCACCACCCCTGGGGATAAAAGGTAGGAATCAAAAAATATCAAGATATCTCGCCACTACACAAAATGCACGGAGGGCGTTGCAAACGACAGATGGCAGCTTCTTTATCTTAGGACCTGCTACAGTAGACCAATCATCTTCTTAGCTGCAACAACAACCGATTAACGAAACTGATACAAAGCAAAAATAACAATGCGAAAACAACTGCAAAAACTCGTAAAAGATTTGGGGTTGCTGTGTGGAAGCCAAATGTTTCCAAGAGGGGTAATGGGAGAAAAAAGACCATAAAAGTGTGGATTTAATATCCGACGCAGAGGAACGAGGTCTTCTGGAATCAAAAAAAAAAAAATTAAATGGAACCACATGAAAGACAATACACAACAGAGTAGAAAGACAATACACATCAGAGTAGAAAAGTGGAGTTAAGATCCGACACAGTAGAACGAGGTCTGAGGTCTAATTATTTACTGTAGTCGCGAACGAAATACTTTCGATAGTTTGAATTTTTCTAATAATCGAAAAAATCGAAATCTCCTATAACTGGATATCTCCATAACCAGACACGGATAATAGATCTTCAAAAAATGCATTTCTGAAAAACACACATGTTTTTACCAACTCCGATTCATGTCTGCTGCAATATGAAACCCTCTTGGAATTGGGTTGAAGCTGCAACAATAAAAAAGCTGCTTTACTGACCTTCGTAGACTAGTACTGACCTTCGTAGACAAGTAGGTAGTGTACTAGACTAGTAGTGCGAAGGTCCCAGGTTCGAATCCTGCCGCAGAACTCTGGCAGTTTGTGTTTGATAATTAAAGGGAGCACACAACAAGCCTTCACTGGCTTAAGTGTATGTCGTATGACATGAGCTATCACACCCCTCCAATCAACCTAACCTAACCTAACCTAAGGCTGAATTATCAGGAGTAATTTACGATCTTCCGATTTACGATGACACAAATAATATTCGACTGGTAACGTATGCCAATTTACAAGTGGTATTCAATCAAATAATGGATCTTTGATGAATTTCAAGGTCAACGAAAGTGTCTACACTGAAGACGACAATATTGACATATCGAAATTAAGGACTATTGTGGAAAGAAGTGGCGACACATTGAAATAAATTGTACGTTTGAAGTATTTTGTAACTAATGGTTTTGCAATATTTCAGTACATCAAAAACATAGTAAGTCATTTTGAAAACCAGCAGATCATGCCAAGTTGCATACATAATAATAGTCCAGTTCATAATCTTGGGCAAATGGTCTTGCATCATAGCATTTCCATAACAGTATAGCATATTTTTACCCTACACTAACAAATATATGAGTTTGTACTACACCTTTGCATATATGCGACACTTGAAACCAGAGTTTATATTGTATTTTAAAATGGCAGCTGGTAATTACAAAAGAAAAATAAGAAAAGAAAAAAGGGGAAAAATCTATTGAATACAAACAAATCAAAAAAGAGGATTGATTAACTATATGAAAAGTGGACCAAGGAGGACTTAAAAAATGATATATATAAAAAATAAGAAAAATCACAAGGGTCTTATAATGAACAATTATTTCAAACCCAACTATGAAGGCATGTTCGCGATTATTTTTAAATAACGGGTAGTCCTTTGAGTCATATGTTATTTTGATGTTGATAGATTTTTTTTTTTTGTCCATAATATCGGTTTTCAGCCAGTATCATGCCTCCGCGGACCAAAATTAGTCGATTTACGCTTGAACAACGTTGGGATATATTGCAAAATAGCCACACATCGAATTTAAATTTTTAGCGAGGCTACTTCTTTGGGATTTGAAGATACCCACGTCATTGTCGAGATGCTAATGCATCTACAGAGTTCAACAGTTTGTTAAGGTGAAATCATTGGCCAACTTTTCTTTTTCAAAGATGCTGGCAAAGCGTCGACTGAAATGGCGACGGTGAGCTCTACAAAATCATGACTACGGCCTTTTTACGGCCAAAAATGGAAGATATGAACTTGAATAATGGTTGGTTTCTGTAGATGCCATCACACTTCATTTAATAACCAAAAAGACACATATATTTCGACCACCCGTTGTTTACAATTGTACAGATTTCCTATCTCAAATGATGCACAAGCTCGCAAATTTGGCTAATGAATTTTAAATAAAATATATAAAAAAATATGTGGCAACCAAAAGCAGACCAAATACCGATTACGAAAGTTTTCACTGTAAATGTCATAAAAGCATCTTATACTTTGTTATTGTGAACTAGTTCTATTCATATAACATAATGACACATTTTGCTGTACAGTCAATAGTTTTACCTACGAGTAACTTTGTCTATCACTTTTTTTTCTTTCTTAAAATATATGTACTCGTGGTATTAAATTAACTCAAGTACTTTAGACTTCTAAAACAAACCGCTAACAATTCTTGCGAGTCATTTGAAATTTGTTGTTGAAGCCGAACATAAACATGAACATTTAAATGGAAACAAACTCCACAGAAAACCAGAAAAACAACTACAGGCAATTGAATAGTACTGGCAGGCAAAAAAAAGAAAAATATTAAACAAATATATCACAACGATTGTCAAACGTTGGGCGAAAAGGAGAGAAATCTTTTTTTTAAGATAAAAAAAAATATAAATAAAAATTTAACAAACAAATTAAAATCATAAAAAAGTTACAACAAACAATTTTACAGGGGAAATATTTATAATTTTCAGTAGAGGATGCTAAATAGGATACATGTAAAGCATGTGTTAAACAGCAGGAATTCAAATTTGAAAATTACACAAACGGCACGAGTCTCTCTTGTTGAACACAACAAAACCGAACGTCCAACCGACGAACATTCATTCCACCTCATTAATAGCAGCCATAAACTTTAATAATTTTAGCAGTCGGCAATCTGCAGTCGGCCGTAGTGACAGTAGTTGTGTTTCGACCACAAGCTGCCATTAGAAGCCTGTTCGAATATTTTTCATTTCTTTTGTCATTCATACGAGTACGTACATATTTATTAGAAAATATTGGTTTGAGGCCTTTGGCTCATTTGTGCTCGTATGTGTTTTAATATCGCGCTTAGTTTACACATTAACTTAAAAATCGTTAAATACTTATAAATGTATTTTTTAGCTTTAGCATTTAATGACAATAAATATATTTAGTCACTCTGTGGCCATACGATATCCCACCGTTAATGAGTAAAATATGCATTGATTACAGTCTTTGTGTATGGAAGTTGGGCTTCGGACACACCACCGAGTTCGCGTTTGAAAACTATTTCTGTTAAAAGCTTTTCGAAAAAGTAATTATAAAATTGTTGTTAATTCTGTTTTTTTTCTTTCGTTCTTTTTCACTGGCAGCTCTGGCTGCTGTTCAGCCAAGAGCTACAGACTAGATATTTGTTAGTATTATTAACAATCATTAGACACGTAAAGATTTCTTAATTGAAATTCCATTTATCAATTAAATCACAAGTCGCTGCTGTGTCTAGGAGTGATTATTCTTTTTTTTTATATAAACATGTATTTACATATGCATATTTTTTTTAATCTTAAATAGTGTGTTTATATAAAAATATCTTAATTTATTAGATTTATAAATTTATGCATAAATTATTTATGACTGTACGTCGTTAAGGAACAAAAAATATTTATATTCTATGAATATTTATTTATAAAGAATGTTTGTTTGTAAAAAGAATTCAAAACTTATTATCATATTTATCTATTTCGAAATAGTTCTAATAAAACATATTAATTAAATGAGTTAGTTAAGCTACAGATCGCAATTACTTTTGCTTATTGAATTAATTAAATAAAAAGTAGCCAACATGGCTAAGAAAACTATATTTCAATTGAAACTGGGAATTTTAAATAGTCACAACATTGCATATGTATAGGAAAAACACATTATTAAACAATTAATGATGGAAATCTAACATGTTCTAATAAACAAGATCTTGTAAAAATTACAATAATTCTTTGTCAAGGCGGATACATGCAACAAGGTAAACTCGTTATACCAGCTAATTATACACCCACTATCAAAGGACATATAAAAAATTATGCATCCATCTATTTGTTTATAAAATTTGACAGATTCATAGGTCATGTAATAAACGCTGTTGTAACACCCGCCTCTTAACTGAAAGAGAAACACTGGATGTTCACTTTTTACATTCCAATTCAACGATTTGGAAGCTGTCTTCATTATTGTTGAGAACAGTACATTTTTTTTTTTTTTTTTTGCATGGAAAATATTTGTTTATTCAATAAGGATTAGTTATTTACAACTGAGAATAAACTTATAACATATAAAACGCTTAAAAAATTTTGCCAGTTGCCATAGATTACTTTTTCTTTTGTGTAAAAAAGTTTCGTCTCTTACTGATTTAATAAAAAATATTATTTTTCATATGATTTAAAGAAAGAAATACTCGTATTTGTTTTTGTTAAAAAAAAAACAATATTTTCAAATTAAACTTAACAGACTTGTGAAAATAGTTCACACTTTTATCAAAACGTTTTCAACTGGAATTCCTAGGAAGTTGAAAAAATATTCTCTACAAAAAGTTTTGGAAGCAATGAAAATGTTGTTCCTTGAGAATGACCTCCGTTATTATGTACGAGTGAAATTGAGCTCAAAATCACCCACATTCCCTTCCATTTATTTTTTAAAATAAATATGTACATAACCTTTATGAGCAAATTCGGTCCCAATATATTTAATGTGATAAATGGGGTTTTTCTGCACTTTTTATTTTCCGAAAAAGCGGAAAAAAGAATTCTCTTGAATTTTAGTATAGAATAAGGTAATAAAATTGTTTACTATACTCGATAGGCTAGTTAGCCTATCAGTGTGGAGGTTGTGGGTCTGCTTAACTACAAACGAATGCGGGCCTTTGGTTACTAAATTCGTTAAACTAAAGTTGTAATACAATTTGTATTTCTATTCATAACATTTAAATAAATTAAAAGGAAAATAATATTTACAAAAAAATCGTTAGATATTCGAGATGTTCTCCAAAATAACTATTTCAGAATTTATTGTTTGTTGTTGTCTTAGCTGAGTACATGCCTGCATTTCTTTGGCTCTAACCAAATCAAATCAAATCTATTGAATTCTCATATTGTATATTTGACTTTTAATATAAGTATATGAGTTTGAAAGATTTGCAAACATAATTTCGGTAAAAAGTACTGATGATTTGGTTAGTGTCAATGACAAAAATGAATTGTTAAGAGGAAAATGTTTATTATATGCGCAAAATTTTCTGAGTTTGTTGAATTTAATTTGAAGCTTTTACTAAAAGAATTATTCCTTCGAAGCACAGCAATTTAAAAGCAAAATAATTAAAGAACAACATTTGCATTTCTTCCAAAGAGAAGGGATGACCCCTTTATATGCATACATTGTGCTGGAACTAGGAAAATAGGATATGGTAAAGAAGAAGGAGGGAGTACTGTATGGCAGATAACACTACTGAAGGGAGTTCGTTCCACATACGAGCCGTTCGATCAAAGAAGGAATTGTTTCTGTAATATTTATATGAAATGTTATTTGTTGTGGATTAAACTGTCTATATACATCCCATGATAACTTACTTTAAAAACGCAAAGCTAATGACTATAAGTAACATTTGTTGTTCTTGGAGAAGAGGAGATCAGGAATTTGGGAGAAAAATAAAGGTAAAGAAGAATTTTTCGTTGAATACATTTTGTAAATTTTAAAAGCATCTAATTTGCTACCAAATGTGTTGTAACTTCAGTTAGAGAGCACAGCAACGAAAACCCTCAGCCGGTCTAGTGGAAGACTGATTTAGATTCGCAGACTGCCATTGATTATTTGATCATATTTTCACATACATATAAATAAATATAAAGTCATATTCCAACTTCATAATTTGTATTTATTTATTTTAATTTTGATAAGATTTACACAATAACTTCAATATTGCAGAAAATGTTGTTAAAAGCTGATATTTACAAACAGATTAGATCGATTAAATAGAAAGCCCCACCTCTAAATATAACAAGTTTGAGAAATATTTTTAAACAAGTACAATTAAGTTGTTACAATCATATATTATTACAAGGAACATGACATGTATTTGTGATCATAATTATGTTGATGTATGTATGAATTGAGAAAAATGAAAAAAAGAGAATTTTAATTTCGCTTAACAAAAACCGTCTGTCTCTGTTGAAGGGCATGATATTTTATTTTGCTGTTTATTACTGCGCATTTGTTTCCTTATCCCAAAATGTAGCTTCAGTTCTGTAAAAAAAAAATCTCTTGATGGCAAATTTACAAACAACTTCCTTAATGCTTTTACAACGCCTGTCGACACTTGTAATGGCAAATCAACTTGAATAACTTCATTTACTGGAGTTCCTTTAAGACTCTTATTGACTTAAAAGCTTTTGTTGTTTTTCCTCTTGTTGCAATTTTGCTGATTTCTTTTATTATTTCTCCCTCAATTAATTACATCTGTGTTTAAATACATTTGCGCTTTTAGTTGAAGTTGATTTTTTGCTTTGCGAAAAAAACATTAAAGAACAAATTACGCTCATTAAATGTACATTAAAGACATTCGAAGGGAAACACTAAGAAACAAAGCAAAACAAAATACATCAATACTCGTATAGGATTTGGAAAAGAACAACACAAATGGAAAAAAATTTACCACAACAACAAAAAACGCCAACTAATTACACATATTTACAAACAGTCCGGTTTGAATACTCTCTGCCCTTTTTTGAAACAATTTTATTTTAACCGCAAGATATGGGGAGAAAAAAAACTAATTTCTAAATGAAGCAAGGAAATAGCAGGCAGATTACTTGCAACAATTCTGGCAACTCGAAATGTTTTCGCTAAATGTAATAACAACAACAATAACAAATAAGTAAATAACACCAGCAAAAAATTAGCCGTACTTACAATATGCCACATAAAACCAACATGCAACACCAATTGCTGCAACAGAATGCATAAACAGTACTAAAGTACGAGTAATTAACGACAGCCGGAATTCTGGCAAAGAATTATAAAAATAATATAAAAAATTTCTTTTAATAAGTATGAGCATGAATGAATTTGGATTTTTGGCATTTTTTAATATAAAATATGTAATTAACAGTAGTGCAGAAAAGTGGTCAACCAAGTAACGTATATTATTGGTTTTTCGGAAATATCTGTATATAAATTACAGAAACTCCAAGACCGTTTGGATATTTGTTTTAGCATAAAAAATTAATAAGTTTTAATATATAGAAATTGAAATGTTCCAACAATAATTATTGTTCTACTGAGAGCATAAAAATTATTTGGTGAGGGTGTCGGTAACATGTAAAATATTTTCTCCGTTTTTTTTTAATGTGAAAAGGTTAATTTTCCAGAAAAAAAAATTAACTTCCAAGGAAGTCAATAAGATTTTGCAAGTTCTAAGTAGAAAAAAAATTCCGAGAAAGCCAGAAGAACCACAACTCAATATAAGTAATTAGTGAAAATTCGGATCCTTTTCAGCCATTTTAACATTAGTTTACAACTGTCCTTTTATGGATCATGTTTATTGAATCGGAAATCATCTTTAAGATGTTGTGAAAAATTTATTTTCTGGAATAACTTCAAATGCTGCCTAACTCGCAGTATATTTTACATTATACTAAAACTCGTATCTCTATATTTTTGAACTTTTTGAATAATTTTAACTTAAATATTACATAAGCATGTTTTATTAAACGCTTGAAAAAAATTATATGTTATAGTCGATATTACAAATTATGTTTGAAGATGATATTCAAAGAGTATCGAAGTATTGATTATTGCAAACAAATTTGTTACCCGTTTATGGTTAAATAATGTTTCAGTCAGAATTTTACATTGCACTGTATATAAAAATCATCAGTATGGCACATTTAATTTTCGATCACATATTTCTGAATTGATTCTTTTAGTGGATTTCAACTCGACCATCAAAACATGTTTGATAGTCGAGACGATGGGCACATCTCAGCCACATGAGCATATAACAAAGCAATGACATTAAGAGCAACTGTGAGAGTAAAAGATTTTGGAAGAGAAGTGAGTAAAATGTAGAGATTTTTTATGCAGGAAGAATTCAAACTAAAATCATTTCCTAATGTCATTACAGAAATCTCTTTTAAATGCCTTTAACTTAATTACAAGCCATTTTTAAGAAGGGGATATCTTTTTGTAAGGATATAATTGCATACTACATACTATAACATATAAGTTATATGCTACTCAAGTTTTGAAAGGACTAAAGCTTGCAAATAGTCACAGTAATGGTTTGACTAACAAATTTAAGAAAATTACTATTTTTTTTAATTTATTCAAAATCTTCTCAGAAATCGAAAAAAATGCACTAACGTATAATTTATATGTAATGAAAGTGTCATTCTTTGCAAACAACTTCCATTATTTTCACTAGAAACTATTTGCTTTATCGTAAATATGTGTGAAACTGAATGAAGATCTATTGATAATGTCTCTAACTGCACAATAGGTGTTTAAAATTTTATTTCTTAAAACGAAATTTTTTGAGATCGGCTTTCATAGTAAAAATTTTCTCTGTTTTGGTTCAAAAACGTTTGTTTTAATCGCATGTTATGGAACTCTTATCTTTCTAAGCAATTCAATTATGTGGACCACTGTAATCACAGTATTAACCGTGAAGTGATGATGATTTTCATTGCAAACCATAGAAGAAAAAAATATTTAAAGTATTCAATTAAATGAACCGTAGTTAATTGCAAAATCTCGAACATATAGAATTTAGTAAAGATATAAAGAAATATATAAGTATATACATATTTACAACTTCATATTGAAACCAAAATATAAGTATTTCAGCCAAAATATAAAAAGCAAAATATTAACTTGTCGATTTGCAGACAGTTGTATGAGAATTATTGTGTATGTATTCATTTTTCAAATCATACAACAAAAAAAATCTTTGCCAAAATTAGAAACTCATCATCAACATTATTTTCAAACCGTTATAAAGTATTTAAGACTACCAAAGGAGTGATTGTGGAAGTGATGGGATGGAGAGGGTTCGTTCATGGAAATAAAAAAAATTTATGCATGAACAGCTGAATGCTAAATGTGTAAAATTGTGTGCTTGTTTGGTGAGCCAAGTGGGTGGGATTTGTAGATGATAATTTTTTTGACGAGTATATTGGCGTCTGGTCATAACCAAAAACACTGAGGATGGTGCTCCTGTACGTATTATTAATAACAAAAATTTAAGTTTTTTTATTACAACTCTAGGAAAATATTTTCATTTTCAATTACATTTTCAATTTTTCTACTTAACACTGCTTAGTTCTTCTATTCACTAACATTATAACGTTCTCGTAAATTGGGAAGGAAACCTAAATTTAACAAATGTACATATTTAACAAAACTTCGGCTAACGATATTCGAGAAAAGCTTTAGAGCTTGTTTAAGTTCAAAATGTTTTGATATAAGTTTTTACTTATATAACCAATATGTTTAACTACAACTTATTAACTGAACAAAGATCGATCTGTATAAATTTGCTGTCATTATATTTTGAGTTTTAGTGTGATCTCAAGGAGTTCGGAGTACGTTAACCTAAAGCAAAATATTAGTTATACCAGCACTTGACCCTGATAGAAGCTTAAGCCACTATCTGCAGACTAAGCCATAGACTTCTAAAAGATTTCTGGCGAAATACGTAAGATTTCTTTCAACTTTCCGCAAAATGGTAAAACATTCAATGGTGGATATTATGCCAACTTATTTGGTCGATTTAATGAGGATTTGATTTAAAAAAACGACCCATTCGGGTAGGAAAAAAGATCTTTTCCACCAGGGCGCTGCTGGCTACAAAGAAATTTATGACTAAGAACCTGAGTTCGATCCCTATTCAAGACAAGTCATCACGAAATTTTCTGATTTACTTAGTATGACGTTTTGTTAGTTGTTGTTCAACTGTTTAAATGATGAAGGCATAGCACTGCTCACTTAATAGTAACAGCGATTGGACACTCTTCTACGCTAATGTTTACTACAACAAAGTGACCTTCTTCGGTGGTGTTAGCAGAATCGTTGACGAAGTAAAACAATTAATAAAAAGAGACTTAATGCGTCAACTTAACACCAGAGACGCTGCAACTCTGCTATAAAAATAATAATAAACAACGCGCAATAGTAGAGTTGTAAAACGGAAATTAAGCTCTCTCTCCTCTTTCTGTCTTGTAATTTCACTGCCTGTCCTCCCCACCCTATCCCTTTCACAAAAGAAGTAACACCTTAACTAAGTAGTAGGCATTAACAGCCTGAGTGTAACTTTTCTTTAAAAAAAATGACGGCAATGCAAATACAAATGATTTGTTGCACAAAAAACTGCGTTTCATCCAAATTGCCACGGATTTATTGACTCACTCCCGTAAACCATAAGGTATAAGGGAACTTTCCCTATGTAATACCATGTGTCTTTCAAAGTATTCCATTTTACTTTTTGGTTCACATACGATTTTTCTAACTGCATTTAACTTCATGCGTTTGGCTTTAAGTTGAACCAACCAAAAGAAAAACCATTTAAAGAGTTAGACAAAGAATTTTTTTCTATCTTTTTAAATTATTTTCTCCTTCGGCTTAATATGTGCTCGCATCAACATGTTGGTTTCAATGTTCATTCTCATTTTACCCAAAAAAGATTTTGTAATTGTAAATGTAACGGTAAGAGTATCTGTGTAAGTTCAATGAAGTTTTTATATTTTTCCGTATTTGCTTAGAATTTCCCATTGTAATTGCGTGTGTATTTAAGTGAAGTGTTTAAAGTTCAAAATATTTTTGAAACAGTTTTATTTTTATTTTTCTTTCGTTTAATCTTCGTTTTCAAGCGTCTAAAATGTTCATTCATGACCAGTCAGTGCAACTTTACTTGTACTTACAAGAATGTGTACAAATCTATTTTCTATTTACACATGTTCTATTTGAAATTTTTTCTACTTCATTTTTCTAATTTCTAACCATTTCGCCTTTCTATATGGGTACTAGACGTTCGTTGGATTTTTGTATCGAGTCAGGGAAAAAAGAAGGAACAAAAATCGTTAAAATTGATTTTAAATTGCTTTGTAATTGATTTGCCAACACGAAATAATTTATGGCTTTTTGTTAAGACTGATGATGAGATAGTACAGTTAAAAATAGCTGCAGCAGATTAGAACACAAGAATCGATTAAGTACATTTGAAGATTTGGTTGAAATTGAATGATTTGAAAGTGGGATTAATTTTATTTTTTAGAGCTGCCACATACAAATTTGTTTTCATTTCACTAAGAAGTGGAAAATGCAGGTGTTGCTGTAAACCGTATTAGTCGTTAATTGTTATTTTATCTTGTTTTCCCGCATAAAATTTGATTAAAGAATCATAACAAGCATTAAATGGAAATCGTTTCTAACACTTTTAAAAAAGAAGCAGAGGGGGGTTTATAAAAATGTAGGACAACATGTATTATTTTGTTTGAAAAATTTGACATGCAACATGTAGTATCAATTTGGCGATTTTTATTTTTCGCTTTTATTACTTTTAAGCGCAGACTGTGCTGTGCTTTTGAGTATGCAACATTGTTTTACGTACATAAGAATATACATTTATTGGCTTTTTTCTCATTTTAATTTCCAGCGAAATAACTATCATTGTACCAACATAACTCTCCCATGCAATGGCTATTGCTTCAACTACAGTATAAAGAGGAGAAGTAGATGATGTATGTAAATACCTCCTTATATGTATAGGTCTCGCACTAAAAATACTTTGATTACTTCAGTACGCAATCCAAACTGTCGGAAGGTCAGTCGGACACGGGACTGTGTGAAATAAGCTACTTCATCAGGAGTAGCAGGTGGCTTGCGGTCTGACTCCGTTTAAGCCATCCAAAGTTTTCACTATCTCCGCTCGACTGCTATATTCCCAATTATGTATCGATCATCTATTTCATACACTTCAAATCTACATCTACCAGTCTGTTTGTTTATCATCTCGACTTTCTTATTCTGACCTGTAAACTTTACCTAATCTATACGTAAATAAAAGTTCAATTTGTAGCGAATTGACTGCAACAGTATATTATATTAAAATTATTTCTCTTCAAATGGATCAATCAGTGTATTTTCTTAGCAAGTAGAGCTGACAATATCTAAATTAAAATTTTGTCTCACTTCTGGAACCCTTTGTACCTCTGCGATAGTTCCCGAAAATGATGTTTCAGTTAAAAAATAATCTTTTATTTTCTAATTTTACTTGAAACCGTAATTATAACCATGAGCAAGTTTGCGCACATTTTACACACAAGTCGATTCGTAATGAGCAAGTAATTTATCGTAATTCATTATAAACTTTAGATAAAGCAAAAAAACAACAAACAAAGGTATCCTGGAGACATCCAGTTAGAATAAAATCGTAATTATTAGCGACAATGTTTTACAATCTCTAACAAACTCTGCGTAAGTGAAATGTCAATTGCGTGTAATTTGCAGCAGGTTATGCATTTTAAGCTGAGCAGCAAATCTTTTGACTTGTATGTTATGATTATTAGCACACTGTAATTAACGGGTGGTCCAAATACAAGAATCTTTTTAAAAACTAAACGAGCTATGCATGAATCACACAACTCATTAGAATGCGAAATGTTGCTGAAAGCAAAAGTTACTCAAATTTACATCTTCCATTTTAATCCCAAAAAAGTCCTTAATTATGGCTCTGTTGACTGAGACATGCTGTTTCTAACATTATTTACGAAAATAATGGGCCAATGATGAAAATGGCATATAATGTTACTTAAGCTTTATCTGAGGTAAGGGCACAACATGTTTCTCATAACTTTCTAAATAGATCTTATACATTTAGTAAATGTTCGATATAAACATTTGACGGAAACATTAATGGTAGTATGAGTTCGAGATCGAATAAATTTTTTTTTCATTCCGTGCAAAGAATTTTAAAACAAATTTCAACTGACAAAAAATGTTTATTGCATTTTGCTTTTTACAAAAATTTATTAAGTATATAATATCATTCTAGTTTCGAAAGTGGCACTTTCATGTTGTTCGCTATATTAGTAAAAAAATATTTTAAGAAACATTTTCTATTGTGCGTAAGAATATTTATTCTTCTCATTTTATTTCTTCAGTGTCGAATTTTTATAAAATTTAAAATTTATATATCATATGAGATGTCAGATTTACAAAATACTATAGCATTTTCCAAATTTTTCCATAATCTTAATATCATAATTTACAACTTATTTTAAAATTTTATATACGAGGGACACCTAATACAGTCTTTGCATAATATTGAGTCTCAAATGTGTTATACGAGTAATTTTGAAGGAGTTGGGAAAAGTTGAATTAGGCCAGTGGATATTCCTTGCCGCCACTTATTTCATCACGTGAATAATGGTTTATTAATTAATTTAATTAATTTATTTTATTTTAAATTTAAATTATTGGCTGTGTCCTGTACTTCACGTGAAATTAAATTATTCTTGCAAAAAATTATTTATAACAACAAGGATGTCTGCGACGATTCCGAGTGGATCCATTTCACGTTGAATACAGAGCAGGAGGTACGAGTACATTCGAAATAATTATCTCTCGTATTTAGTCGACTATAAATAAGCAAAAAAAGTGCAAATGTGTAGCATAATATATTCGGTTGGAAATGCTCTGTCTAATTATAAGAAATAGATTGGAAATAAATGTCAATCACCGGAATCTGTATGACAAAATTATTAACACGCCTGTGAAAGTCTGTACTAGATTAAAGAAATATGGATCATTGTGAATAAGTTCTTTTTTACAGAATAGAAAATAAAAGACCTTTTGGCCTCCTGTTATCGTTCAACATAATCCATAGAGCCCCCTACCTCCACCCTTATTCTTTTCAACCTTTTTCTACTCAGCCAATTCTTTATAATTAGAAGCAGTAGAAGTTGCTAAGTTTCATATCTAATGAATGATATTTGTCACCATAAACCTTAATATTAATTTTGTGGCAGATCCACTTACATTGAATCGAAAAGATCTTGTCCTGTGATCAGCATTGCGTTCCTTAGATCTTCAATTAGTCAAAATTCCGTAGGACTCTCTTAATGAAAGTAAGTACTGAAGAGCTCTCTCTTGCCTATACAGAGTTATATAGACTTGCGTTGTTGCGGCAAAAAAAAAATAATAATCCTCTAATATTTGATTACCATATTTTTCCGGGCGAATTCGGCAGATTAAAGCTATTGTTTTTGTCGTTTAACTTACAACTATTTATTGAGAAAGTAAAATTGGAAAAAAAAATTCTTAACCAGCTACGGCCACCAGCCACGCGCATCATGTGATTTTCCCTTGGCCTGAATTGGTTCATGAAATTTTTCTAATGAGTCACTGAATACGAAATCATCCTTCCCAAAGGTTCTGCTTTAACTGGTTGTCAAGGAAAAACATTTGATTTCATTTACATAATTTTAAATGATCGCACAGGTTGGCCATACATACTTAGACTTATTCTTAATAAAATTATGATCATGGCAATTTTTTCCCATTTTTTTTTTAATTAATAAATCCATTTGGATTAGAAAAAAATAGAGACAGACTTTTCCTAAAATATGCCAGTACTCGCATTTTATGGCAACATGACACTTCAGAAGAAGAGAATAAAACTATTTGGTTTAAAATTTTATATACTCCTGATCTAAATCTACAAAGACTTTACGATCTTCCCTCCTACACTTTTAAATACATTTGCAGCGTTCAAACTTATTATAGATTTTATATCCGTGTGGCCGTTACAATAATTCAAATGAAATCATTTCCAAATTTCTTGCCATCGTGCAATATTTATGAAGAACTTAAAACATTTCAAACAATTAAAACCTTCAAAAAACAGCAATAAAAATCATATATTAAGGGGAAATATTTTTATTTCAAGTAGAAATCTGCCGTTTAAAATTTAATTTATTTGCAAAAGGTGCTCACAACGAAACTAGGAAAGAGACAATAAAAAAACTATAATAAAATATTTAAATCACATTTGAAGAGACCAAAGTTAAAGCAGTTTAGCTTTTTCACAAATTCATTTATTACTAGTGGCTGCTACATCAATTAAAAAAAATTCTCCGCCAAGAACAACAAACGAAAAGGGGGAACGAACAAAATTAATGAAATTTATGTTTGTCCGTAAACGGGTGGTGTTGTAGTTTATTGGTTTTTATCTCACACTTAAATACACATTTAAATACACATTCAGATACAAGATACAAACGGAGGGCAGGCAGGCAGCTAAACACCGAGGAGTCTCTCTTACAGCAAAGACACTTGAAACACCTTTTGCGGCAAATTGTTTAATGTATGTTTTCTTGCTGTTGTCGTCTAATTTAATGAGCTGCCAGCCACAATTTAACTGTAAGTTTTCTAATGTGACGCGTTTTCTTTTTTTTAATGTTGTCGCCCGTCTTAATTTCTTTCCGATGTTTCAAAGAAAGATGCAGAGATGAAATGGAAATGGTAAGGAAAATGGTTTAGGAAAATATATTGATGTTTTCAAAATAAATGCGTGAAAATTTGTTAAGTCATTTAAAATGAAGAAAGAAGTCTACTTAAGTAACATGATGACAATTTCAAACGTTTTTGTTTTCATTTCTGCTCAGAAACTTAATGTGATGTATTTTTTTAGGAGGGAAATGTTTGCAGCAGCAAAAACATCAACACAACAATAAAACTGTTTGATGAGTGACAGAGGAGAAAGTGCTGGTGGCATTAGTTGGTGGTTTGTTATGATGCTGACAGGAGAAGGTGTAAAGTTTCATTGGGCTGTAGGGAAAATGTTTCAAATTATTTATTAACTACATAGACGTGATCGGGAGCTCTTGGGTAAAGGGGTAAGACGATAAAACAAAAAATTAAAAAAGGGTTAAAATAAGAAACTACTAGCAAAACTATTTTATATATAAAAATGTAAATGATTTACAACATTATGTACTTTCTAAAAATAAATAAATAAAAAATAATAATAAAAAGTTCGCCAAGTCCTTTGTTGCAAATTCATATAAAAAGCTGTAAAAACTTAATAATATATAATGTTGTTTTCTCAGAAATCTCAACTTGTAATAAAAGGCCAAGAATACAAGCCACAGTAAAAACCTGTGTCTTAGAGCCTATAGCCGCACTCCCTCTAGAACAAATCGTTCATTTTATGCAACATAGACGTATCTCTAAAAACAGTGATATTTGCAAAATGCGGTTAAATATTGTAAAGTTCCAGCAAACACATCGAAGCTTTTTGATTTGAATTCAGCTTAATATTGATTATGGTTTCTTTCCCCACATATCCGGAGGATATTAATATTGAGGAATGCTGTTTCATCAATAAATCGAAAATTTTTGATTTTTAAGGTACATTGTTGCTGCCTTAAAGGAGGAAAATTGTCCAGCTCTGATGCATTAAGAAATTAATTATTTAAGACTTTGAGAAAGAAATCTAGGTTAGGTTGATTGGAGGGGTGTGATAGACCATGTCATATGACATACACTTAAGCCAGTGAAGGCTTGTTGTGCGCTCCCTTTAATTATCAAACATAACTGCCAGAGTTCTCCGGCAGGATTCGAACCTGGGACCTTCGCACTACGAGTCTAGTACACTACCTACTAGTCTATGAAGGTCAGTTATACCCCAAGAAGAAAGCAAAAAGAAGTTGGAAGAAGATCGCAACATGCAATTTAACACATGAAGTTAAATAATGTGGATATTAAACAGTAAAAATCCACGATACATATTTGAGTGTCCGACGTGAAAGGGTGTGAAAACTTGTCACTCCAATCAGTGATTTCAATTTACTTTAAAAAAAATGGGTGTGAAAAAATTTAGCGCGGAAAAAACATGACTTCATACAATCGTGTGACTGATACTGAAGCTGGTTTACAGCCTCACCATCACGATAATAATGAACTTCTTTAAGGAGTTACATGTCCTGTTGAGGCGTACTTCTAGCAAAATACATCAGAATGAAACAACATTTCAAGCAATAGATTTCGCTCCGGGTAAGTTTGCACCACATAAACCAAAAACATTAAAGTTTTTTTTTTATTATTGACGTGATTAGAGTTCTAGAAATGGGTATGGGTAAAGCGCTAAATGAAGGATTTTGATGGTAAATTTTTCACCAATTAAGCAAAGGGAAAACAATTTCTTTTAATGTGATCTTTCGTCGATTAACGAGGAATGACCGTGACCATACTTGTGCAGCTCCGATGATATAGAGAAAAAATATTGAAATCTAATATCTCTATACCAAAAGCAATTTTTTTTTTTTGATGTTTCGGAAAAGTAATTCCCTCAATGTTAATACCGTGAAATCATAAGATATTGAGATGGAAAAGGAACTATTATTAAAATAGTAAGATGTAAAGAAGATAACAGATTCTTGAGGGGCTGAGGTAATAAAAGATGGTACCCTCCATCACAAGAAATACGAGTTCTGTTCCATAGAAAAGGTGAATTTTTAAAATTCTCGGGGTAAGTGCATTCGATTAGCGATTTTTTATGTTTTAGGTGTCCATGTTACCTAAATTTCTCCCGTCGGATTTATTTCTCCTTCCTATAGTTGATTAAACAGGGGAACAATGAATTCGCAATAGGAGAAAAAGGAAAAACCTCGTATGAAACTTTTGTTTATAATTGGCTTAAATTATTTCGAATGCAACAGTCTCGTGATCAAATGTAAACACAAAACTGTTTGTCTAGGCAGTAAATATTTCAAAACAACTATAACTGCTTTACAAAGAACAGAATATAGTTGGTGTGATCACACACAGTTATCATGTGCCCTTCCACAGCCAGACTTATAAAATTCCACTGATCGTTATACTTGAATCTTTTCTAAAATCTATAAGAAATTATTTTAGATAATTTTAAAGCCAATTCAAGCAAAATACATGCAATTTCAAATACATTCATCCAAATTGAAAGAACAAACAAAATTTCTTCAAATTGTGTATAGTTCTCCATTTTCGAAAGCACCTTTTATAAAATTAAAAAAACAAAAATCTTAAAACCTCAAATTGCTTTACTCTTCTCGGCTTGCTTTAGTTGTTATTATTTTTAGAAGCACATACATACATACGAATGCACACTTACATATTTATAATCTTTTCTAAAAACTAACGTAAAAGTCTATGTTTGCATAATGTTTCTTTTTTTATTCGTACACAACACAACTACTTTGACTTTAGCTTTAGGTTGGCTTAACTCGTTTTTCTTTTGCAATTTTTTTCTCTACATAAAAGTCAACACTAATTGCAATTTGTAACACAGTTGCAAACACAAAATATCCTTTTACTACTAACACAAGCAAACAGACATATTCGTACTTCTAGTCATCGGAGAATGTGTGTGTGTTTAAATGTAAATTTTCAAATACTTGCAAAATAATACTTATACACATTTAGAAAGTTCACAACAGCAT
The DNA here is from genome assembly GCA_963681545.1 of Germaria angustata. Taxonomy (NCBI): domain Eukaryota; kingdom Metazoa; phylum Arthropoda; class Insecta; order Diptera; family Tachinidae; genus Germaria; species Germaria angustata. The sequence goes on along the minus strand of OY813001.1, from coordinate 57,017,281 downwards.
AGAAAAGAAAAACTTGGAAATACAGAATATTTTCAATTTTGAGAAAAGAAGTCCTCAAACCGCCATACAAACAAACCAATTCAGCATGGCAGCAGTGATATGAAATTAAATGTTATAGATATTTGTATTGAATGGATACGAAAAAAGTTTGCGTGAAGCTTTCAATAATATTAAGACAATCTTGACAATTTTGAAAGCTACAAATTTTATTCAAGAGAGACAAAGGGAAGAAACAACACAAGCTGCACTAGAATTAAAACAGAAGAGTTGCCAAGGTCAGCTCACTACTTCAAAGGAATGTTTTCTATTCGAATTCAGATCAAAGTGGGGTAGAGGGGGGACTGATAATAAATTTTATATGAAATAATTTTAGTGGAAAGGTTGCTTGAACTGCACGACACTCTGATATGTCATGGGACAATTTATAACTAAAAGTTACCATCGCGATTTATTCCTTACGTCCACTATGCTGTTAACTTCCTTGGCATAAAGTTTGCGAGTATTTATGTCAAACTTTTACTAATCTGCTAAAGTTTAAAATTCAGTTTTTCAAACTCAAGCATGACATTTGTGTATAGCTTGCTACGAACAATTTTATTTACTCATTTTTGTCATACAAATTTTCTCTCTGAGATGCGTTTTGGTGCATCATTTTCCCACTAATTGTCAATATTTGCGAAGTTAATTCCAAAACAAATTTTAAGTTTCGATTTATTTCTGGCATTCAAGTTGAATTTTGAGTTTTAGTGTATTTAGTGGGACATACGAGGTCTGTTCAATAGAAAGGATCAATTTTGAAATTTATCGAGCTGAGTTTGCTTGTGTTTAGTTTAGTTTGTTGGCGAGAGGCATAACAGTTAGACGTGTTCTGCTTGTTCGGTGATTTTCTGCTTTGAAAGAAAGTGGATAAAAGAATTTGAAACAAATTTTGTGTAAAAAATGCAATTGAATGCTCAAAAGCACTTGAAATGTTGTTGGCATATGGCGATTGCACTCTGAGTCAGAGAAATGTTTACAAGTGGTACAGGCTTTTCAAGGAATGTCGAGGAGATGTAAATGATGACGCTCGTCCTGGAAGCTTCATCACATCAAAAACCGATGAAAATGGTAAGAAAGTGAGCAAAATTGTTATCTGAATTTTAAACAAAAAAGACATCGCATGGGAGTCGCTCAGGAAGTATTTAATAATAGATTTGCTTAAAAGGGTCATAACTGGTGACGAATCATAGGTATATGGCTCTGAAATCGAAACCAAAGGCCAATCATCCCAATGGAAGAGCCAAGACCAAAAAAAGCACGCCAAGTTCGATAAAATGTAAAGGTTTTGCTTTTTGTTTTCTTCGATTCTAGTATTATCTTGAAGTTATGCGCCGCTTGTGAGAAGCAATACGAAAAAAGTACGGAATTGTGAAAAAACAATTCAAGGCTTTTGTATCACGATCATTTTTTTTCGTAATTTTTTGGCCGAAAAGAATACAGTGATCATGCTTCGGCCACCATATTCACCAGATTGGCCCCCTGTGACTTTTTTCTGTTCCCAAAATTGAAGAGAGGACGGCGCTTTGTGGCGATTGAGGAGATAAAAACCGAATCGCTGAGAGAGCTCAAGGCCATACCAGAAAATGAATATCAGAATGGCTTCGAGGATTTGAAAAAACGCTGGCACACGTATATTATATCTAAGGGGCAATACTTCAAAGGGGATAAAATAGAAATTGGTGAATAAATAAATATATTTTTTTTTTAATTGAAATTCATTTGTTCTATTGAACAGACCTCGTATAGTATAATTTTGTGACAAATTTTGTTACAGGATATTTTACTCCGCTTATCGCTGTTTAAGATGATTTAGAGTGTTAAAATGAGAAGTAAGAGGATTAGAATGTTCTACAATAATGTTCCCCGTAGCGTTTTACATAAAAAAAGTTGAACGTTACGTTACTTACACTTAAATTCAAGGGTTACAATGGGTACTACAATCGCGAATAAATACCAAATTACACAGTTTAGGTATTGCCTTTTTTCAAGTTGAATTTCGAGCTATGGGGCGTATTCGGGGACCCACAGTAGATAATAAGAAGAAATGTTTTTTTTTTTTTTTTTTTTTTTTTGAAACGGTTCAGTACGATATATTATTATTTAAGAGACAGGCGCATCACTAAACTGTTCGACAAAAATTTTACGTTTTACATAAAACTGCCTTCCAATTCCTAAAGTACAAACATCAGCGAAACATTATAAAAACAAATAACATAAGAGAGGAACTTTAACTCCCACAAGAATAGAGAACTCTGATACAAAAACATTCTTACCATATACCAGATTCAGTGCTTGTAACCCTCCGTCATTTTGGAAAAACTTTGATTTTGTTATACAGTGCAATGGTAATGATATGATCGGCGGAGGGGAGCTTTTTTCGCCATTTGTACAAAGTCTACTGCTAAATTGGTTAAAAATGCAGTATTGATTGTGAACAAATAAATAAAAGTAGGAGCAAAGCATCATGAAGATGTTTTAAGCCTGTTATAACAATAGATGTACATACACATACTTGATACCACTGAAAAAGTAATTAGATCTAATATTCAAATATATATTTTATATATTTTAAAAGAAAACAAAAAAAGGAATAAGTAGAAAATTCGTATTACAAGTTTAGTTAAAATTCTATTTATATAAAATATAACATTATAATAATAAAATATAATAATATAATTATTTTAAGTGGATCTCTGAAAGGATTCTAAGAGGAAAGTAAAGAAACCTTTTTTGGCAATGACAACGAAGATAATGTAAAGGAATAAAATGAGTGAAAGAAAAACATTATTATGGAATACACAGAAAAAAGGACTTTGATATAAGATAACCGAAAAACTCGCCCTATTCCGCCATTGCGGGAAAGAGACAAATACATCTTATTTACTATTACGCATAGTGGAATATAACTTTCATATCAAAAAAAAAATAATCTTGACATCCCTGCATACTTTGTGGCTTTTAAGCTTCTCAACAAGGCCTTATAACAAAAGGCCTATTTATTTCAGCAATAATACCCAATCCACTTATACACACATGCCCGTCCTAAGACCGTCCTCTTTGGTATCTATCGTAAGGTAACATGAACGTTTGCATCTTTAAAATTTTATGTGTATAAAAGTAACGATGATACTCAGACCACAACGATGATACTGCAGTAATACGCTGCTACAGCAACAGAACGCAAAGGAGTACTAGATGCAATAGAATTATCCTTTACATGAAAAATTCGTACGTACGTATGTGCGAGTATATTATTTTCATACAGACTCCTCCAATCAGAAAAATAGATTTTTGTTACGAAAACAACTGCAAAAGCAACAACAAAAATTAATACTGTAACTATGCAAACCATAAGCTTCACTAACACATGCATGAAAATTAATACTAAAAAAATGTGTTAGACAAACAAACATTCCAAGTGTGTTTGGGTCCTTATGCCTTGTTGCTGTGTTGGTCGGATTTAAAACAAATGGAAGGAGGAAAACAGAGTGAGTGCATGATTCAGGAAATCCTGGAGTATTTATGTTAAATTTCATTCTTGTATTGTGATTGTAATTTTGCGTGTAAAATTTTTCCTGCATTTTTTTTTTGTCGTTGCTTGCATGTGCTTTGCCGTTTTTCCTTCTTCATTGCTTTTTAACACTGAGTGTCAGGCCTTAATTAATGATATTCCAAATGCAAAGAGAGTGCAATGGAAAAAGTGATTAGCAGAAAATATGTAGAGCTTTAATCAATGTCAGACTTGAATAAAAGCAGGCAGACATTAGGTTGGAACGTAGAATTCTTAGGGCTTTTAATCTTTCAAGCTGATTTCATTATTAATCACTCTTTAAAGCGTTTAAAGATTTTTTCAGATATTAGTTTTTGTCTTTTCCAATCTTGGCCATTACTTTTTTTTTCTTATTGAATTTTCAATAGATAAAAAGACAGCGATAAAAAGAGAAACAATTAAACTTCATAAATTACAAAAAACTAACTTTGTGTGTTTTTTACATCTTCAACACTCGCTCAACAATAAAAATTACAAGTGTGAGGATATTAATCAAAGAAAAGACCAAAATACCCCGAAAAACAAACACTTTTACACACAATAGAATACTCTGCTCCCACTACTTTCCACAATTATTTTCAGCTGAACACAATAGAAAGTCTGTGGTAAATGAAACACACCTCGTTTATAAAACCTAAACTGAAATTAAAACAGCCCAGTCTCAAATAAACAGAAATAATAGTGTTCAATGATGGTGTGGGGTACGAAGCAAGCATCCTGCCCCAGCATAAAGTTTACAAATATTTGTTTATTTTGGTGGAAGGTAAACAATGAAAGGACACAATGGCTATTGAAGAGTACAGGTTTACGCCACAAAAGGTACCCTTCGAAAGACAAAAAGGTAAATGTGATGATGAGAAATTGAATTTTGGTCAAAATATTTTTCCTTTATATTTTTAAAAGGTGGGGTTTAAAATTTTCAGACACAAAGATATTTGCTGGCTAAGAAGAACGAAAATTTAAAGTTAATTATTTTTCGATGTTCATAAAAAAATGCTCTGTAGAGAGTGATTACTGGAATTGCATTCAAATATAAACGGCCTATTTCTTAATACATACTTATGAAAGATTTATAAATAAAGGGTAATTTTTTAAGAGCTATCGGATTTGATTAAAAAAATATGAAATTTAAAGAAATGTATGAAATCTTTACTTAAGTCGATAGAACGATTTATATATTTCAATGTTTAAAGATGACTTCATGTAAATGTTGACCGCTGCCCATTCCACACCAAACACTGCATTTTACGAAATGCAATGCATCTGGCTGCTCTTCACACCAAATACGACAATTTTGCTTGTTCACGTACATACATATTTATTCAACCAGAAATGGGGTTCGTCGCTGAACACAATTTTCCGATTAAAAAAAGTGGGCGATGCACTTTCTTAACCGAGCATGAATTTTGATAATAAAATTCAACAATCTGCAAGCGTTGTTCGTTTGTAAATCGATTCATGGTTAAATTATATAGACAAAACTGAACATGTTTAACAGTAACATGCTGAGCAGCCAAAAACGGTGTTGCCAAAAAGAAAATTGCTATTAAAAAATCACCCGTTATCCGTAGTATGTAATTTTTTGTAAGTCTTTTATAAGGCTTTGAAAAGCTTTTATGAATAAGGGTGTTAAAATTTACTTTCTGGTAATACAAAAGCTTAAGATTATTGAATAACATGAGTTGAATTGAAAGAGGTTGGAAGAAACATTGGCAATAGGACCTACCGGATCTGCTAATTTTCGCCTTTAAAAATGCAAACTCCTTATATTTTCAGGAGCCATCTGCTCATCCATGAGAAGTTCTGGCTAATTTCCATCTCTCACATATCCCAAGAAAATGTACAGATAGAAATTACCCAACACTGACATTTTGCTCATAGAGCTCTTCAGCCCACACTTTGGTCTTTGAAATATTTCGATTTAAGTGTTTTTTTTTTCTTCTGGTAGCTTGGCTTATCTTATATGTTTGTTTCGCTAAAAAGGATATACGATAAGTAGCCATATCCTTTCCCGGATTTAAGAAAAATATTGTACACAGATTATAAGCCATATTTTTCGACTTTTAATAGGCTTGTATCATTCTTTGTTTTCTACAATTTTTTACAATTTATCGAGAAAGTTATACAAAAAGTCCTCATGTCCTTTCTGCAGTTAAAAAAATACACAAATTGTAAACAATTATTTACTACAATTTGTTGGTAAGTTTAACATAAGACATAATTTTTAAAAAAGGGTATAGTTTCTTTTTAAAGATACAAAAGGGAATGTGTGTGAAGATAAATTTAAATTTAAGTAGCAGAGACAAGAACCGATTTCTCTAACAGAGCTCATTTTTCGGTTAACAGAGCGCTGTTAGCTACTTAACAGTAGTGGGTAATTTCAAGAAATGTGGATAATCTAGGAACTGGGGCCGGAACCGTACAAGACAACATATGGAACAGGTGCTCCAGAGTATTCGTGCTGGACGCAAGATAAAAGGACATGCAAAAAACGTTCAAAACAATCCAAAAAAGCAATTATAAAAAAAGACATTTTCCCGGAGAGATAATGGGTCTTTACGGAAAAATAGGGACTTATAGGTATATCCCACTATATAGAAATGGTGCTCCAGACAGTCCTCTAAGGAGCAGATTAGGTGGTATTTCTGAAATAATTTTGAGATTTCAGAAAAATGAATTTGAAAAAAAGTCATATTTTTGAAGAATTTCTTGAAAAGATTCGTGACCATTTTGGAAAAATGGGGACTTATAGGTATATCCCACTATATAGAAATGGTGCTCCAGACGGTCCTCTAAGGAGCAGATTAGGTGGTATTTCTGAAATAATTTTGAGATTTCAGAAAAATGAATTTGAAAAAAGTCATATTTTTGAAGAATTTCTTGAGAAGATTCGTGGCCATTTAGGAAAAATGGAGACTTATAGGTATATCCCACTATATAGAAATGGTGCTCCAGACGGTCCTCTAAGGAGCAGATTAGGTGGTATTTCTGAAATAATTTTGAGATTTCAGAAAAATGAATTTGAAAAAAGTCATATTTTTGAAGAATTTCTTGAGAAGATTCGTGACCATTTAGGAAAAATGGGGACTTATAGGTATATCCCACTATATAGAAATGGTGCTCCAGACGGTCCTCTAGGGAGCAGATTAGGTGGTATTTCTAAAATAATTTTGAGATTTCAGAAAAATGAATTTGAAAAAAGTCATATTTATTCAAATCAAGTCAAATTCACTTACGTGATTCACTAGGGCGCCCTATTGTTATGCTATGCCTTTGGCGCCATATTGCACCACGATGACTCGGACACCGGCTAACTGTCCCACGGAATCTCATTGGGTGTGAATCCCTCCCATCATCGTGGCCTTGTGAATCTTAACAATAAAAAAAAATAATTAATATTCAAACCTCATTCCTTACTCTATCCAATACACGCTCATACACACATCTTGAATTCTCAAGAAAAAGAAAAATGGGGACTTATAGGTATATCCCACTATATAGAAATGGTGCTCCAGACGGTCCTCTAAGGAGCAGATTAGGTGGTATTTCTGAAATAATTTTGAGATTTCAGAAAAATGAATTTGAAAAAAGTCATATTTTTGAAGAATTTCTTGAGAAGATTCGTGGCCATTTAGGAAAAATGGAGACTTATAGGTATATCCCACTATATAGAAATGGTGCTCCAGACGGTCCTCTAAGGAGCAGATTAGGTGGTATTTCTGAAATAATTTTGAGATTTCAGAAAAATGAATTTGAAAAAAGTCATATTTTTGAAGAATTTCTTGAGAAGATTCGTGACCATTTAGGAAAAATGGGGACTTATAGGTATATCCCACTATATAGAAATGGTGCTCCAGACGGTCCTCTAAGGAGCAGATTAGGTGGTATTTCTGAGATAATTTTGAGATTTCAGAAAAATGAATTTGAAAAAAGTCATATTTTTGAAGAATTTCTTGAGAAGATTCGTGACCATTTAGGAAAAATGGAGACTTATAGGTATATCCCACTATATAGAAATGGTGCTCCAGACGGTCCTCTAAGGAGCAGATTAGGTGGTATTTCTGAAATAATTTTGAGATTTCAGAAAAATGAATTTGAAAAAAGTCATATTTTTGAAGAATTTCTTGAGAAGATTCGTGACCATTTAGGAAAAATGGGGACTTATAGGTATATCCCACTATATAGAAATGGTGCTCCAGACGGTCCTCTAGGGAGCAGATTAGGTGGTATTTCTGAAATAATTTTGAGATTTCAGAAAAATGAATTTGAAAAAAGTCATATTTATTCATCCATTTCTATATAGTGGGATATACCTATAAGTCCCCATTTTTCTTTTTCTTGAGAATTCAGAAAAATGAATTTGACTTGATTTGAATAAATATGACTTTTTTCAAATTCATTTTTCTGAAATCTCAAAATTATTTCAGAAATACCACCTAATCTGCTCCCTAGAGGACCGTCTGGAGCACCATTTCTATATAGTGGGATATACCTATAAGTCCCCATTTTTCCTAAATGGTCACGAATCTTCTCAAGAAATTCTTCACAAAATATGACTTTTTTCAAATTCATTTTTCTGAAATCTCAAAATTATTTCAGAAATACCACCTAATCTGCTCCTTAGAGGACCGTCTGGAGCACCATTTCTATATAGTGGGATATACCTATAAGTCTCCATTTTTCCTAAATGGTCACGAATCTTCTCAAGAAATTCTTCAAAAATATGACTTTTTTTCAAATTCATTTTTCTGAAATCTCAAAATTATTTCAGAAATACCACCTAATCTGCTCCTTAGAGGACCGTCTGGAGCACCATTTCTATATAGTGGGATATACCTATAAGTCCCCATTTTTCTTTTTCTTGAGAATTCAGAAAAATGAATTTGACTTGATTTGAATAAATATGACTTTTTTCAAATTCATTTTTCTGAAATCTCAAAATTATTTCAGAAATACCACCTAATCTGCTCCCTAGAGGACCGTCTGGAGCACCATTTCTATATAGTGGGATATACCTATAAGTCCCCATTTTTCCTAAATGGTCACGAATCTTCTCAAGAAATTCTTCAAAAATATGACTTTTTTCAAATTCATTTTTCTGAAATCTCAAAATTATTTCAGAAATACCACCTAATCTGCTCCTTAGAGGACCGTCTGGAGCACCATTTCTATATAGTGGGATATACCTATAAGTCTCCATTTTTCCTAAATGGCCACGAATCTTCTCAAGAAATTCTTCAAAAATATGACTTTTTTCAAATTCATTTTTCTGAAATCTCAAAATTATTTCAGAAATACCACCTAATCTGCTCCTTAGAGGACCGTCTGGAGCACCATTTCTATATAGTGGGATATACCTATAAGTCCCCATTTTTCCAAAATGGTCACGAATCTTTTCAAGAAATTCTTCAAAAATATGACTTTTTTCAAATTCATTTTTCTGAAATCTCAAAATTATTTCAGAAATACCACCTAATCTGCTCCTTAGAGGACCGTCTGGAGCACCATTTCTATATAGTGGGATATACCTATAAGTCCCCATTTTTCCAAAATGGTCACGAATCTTCTCAAGAAATTCTTCAAAAATATGACTTTTTTTCAAATTCATTTTTCTGAAATCTCAAAATTATTTCAGAAATACCACCTAATCTGCTCCTTAGAGGACCGTCTGGAGCACCATTTCTATATAGTGGGATATACCTATAAGTCCCTATTTTTCCGTAAAGAACCATTATCTCTCCGGGAAAATGTCTTTTTTTATAATTGCTTTTTTGGATTGTTTTGAACGTTTTTTGCATGTCCTTTTATCTTGCGTCCAACACGAATACTCTGGAGCACCTGTTCCATATGTTGTCTTGTACGTTTCCGGCCCCAGTTCCTAGATTATCCACATTTCTTGAAATTACCCACTACTGTTAAGTGGCTAACAGCGCTCTGTTAACCGAAAAATGAGCTCTGTTAGAGAAATCGGTTCTTGTCTCTGCTACTTAAATTTAAATTTATCTTCACACACATCAAAAGGGATACATATCTAATTTATATTTTGCGACTTTGCACAAAGTTTTTGTTATTATTTGTTGCTAAGTGTACTTTAGATAATATTTAAAAAGCTACACGGTTTTTTTTTTAAAGAATCAAAACCGTATATTTTTATCCAATGTCTTACGACGCTACAACATTCACTGACACTTTATACCAATTAAATATGTAAGGAGTTGAACAAAAAAGTTTGTGGTGAGATATTGACGGCATTTAAAGTAGTAGAAGGAGAAAGATGTTTCGGAGGCATCTGTATGTCGTGATGTCAAATCAGCATGAATGTGGGTGGCATGCTGATCGAAAAAAATAATATGTTTGTCAGTATATCAACGTCGATTTTCCCAGGAATTATAATGAGTGTTCGAAAAGAACACCGATTTCTGCCGAAAAATCATCTTAATCAACCGAAAAGATTTTTGAGTGAACGTAGCAGTTGGCAAAACATTTCGTTTGGACCTTGATTTTATGTCTTATACAAAGTTTGAATTGTGGCTTGTTTTGGCAATTTTGTCATCGTAACGCCCTTATAGAAAAATCCTCTGTCTATATCCACATTATATATGTATGTCTGTATCATTTTGCTTTAATTTTTTACCCTAATAAATTTTCAATCATTTATCATAAATTGCAATTTATCATTATTAGTTTATTTAAAATTTTGTTTAAAATTTAACACGATTTATCATAAGCAAAAAAAAACAAATAAAAAATAAAACAAATGTCTCTTTCCATTTGTCAGCAAATGACAATGTCTATTAAAGCAATTGAAATAGTTGGAGCTCGCTCAATCAGTTTTTTAAAGGTTCTATAAATAAGGAAAGACAGACTGAAAGTAGTCATTAAAATAAATGATCACAAAGTGACCAGTTGGTATGTTCCAGCAAACAAGTCCACAGCAAGTTCCACCACCTTGTGTATATGTGTGTTGTTTTATGTGTGTTTGTTCGTATGCAGGCCACGTTCAATCTTGTAAAGTCATCATCATCGTCATCATAGTCGACATCATTTATTCAATCACTTCATTTGGAAAATAGTTGTTCAACAAATTCCAAATCATTGGCATTGAAATTTTCCAATAAAACAATAAAATTGTAAGCATTTCACTGTAATTTACAATCACAGTTCTTGTCGTGATGACGAAACGTTCTACGTATAAAATTAATTCTATGAAATACTTGCAATGAAAAAACAAAAAAACAAAACATCAACAGATGTCTTTGATTAACTTTTACTCTGCTAAACAATTTGCATCAGCAGCACAATAATATTAATAATAATAATAATAAAATCAAGAAGAATCCACAGCAACGAGCGACATTGAATGGCAAACAACCCCGCGTTGTAATGTAATTTGAAATTTATATTGCAAAATGCATCCAGTGGGGGGGAGGAAACAAATAAGCAAATTTGTACTTTGTGCAATAGAAATCTGGGGGAGGAAAATATTGCTGCCAGGTTAATAGGGAAATTCAAGCGCTCGAAATTAAATTGTTTTCGGAATGACAAATGGACAAAGAAATCTGTCAGGCTAAAAAAAAACTTTTCAGCCATTAAGAGTCCTTGTTGAACCTGTTAGCCGAGCTTTAGACTGTAAGAAATCCTAATAATGCCTATTTGAGGATTTTATTCGATCTCAAGAAATGTTACCCGCCTTTCGAGCGCGCACTCGTCTAGTATTCTGTGAAGCGGAGTGTGCTGAAGCCATCAGAGCAGAACAACCAAATATCCTTCGTCTCAATACATTCCAAATAATTACTTTGCATAAAATGTGAGTCCACTATACGAAATATACTCTTCATATTTAAATGGATATAATGAAATGAAATTTATGTATGTGAAGATCAATATCCCTAAAAATTTAAAAATATCGTAAGCAATTTATGCTTAATTGTATTATCCACTGAAGTTTAAAGACTCTAGAATATTACTTGGATTTAAAATTTGTCACTATTGAGTTTCTCTGAAGATGTGAATCAAACCCATTGGTATATGAACATGATAGAGGGGCCTGATTAGCCGCGCTCACAATTTGTCTCAATAGAAGAAATATAAAGGCAGTTTACAGACTGGATCTATACAAACTATTTAAATAAGTGAAAGTTGATCATCTCCAACAAAGTATTAGCCACCACTGAATGAATTTATTTCATTCGAATGAATTTATTTTAGCTTCTAAGTTATTATTAAAGGTGAAAAAGAAAATTATTTAGAAAGAGGTTTGTCTGGCCTTTAAACTTTCCAAAGCAATTTTCGATCCGGACACTAAAAACCACTGTTTTTTATAATTTCTTTTTTTACATTCTTCTACAAAGCTCTCACCCACCACACGACGATAGCAATAAAGGAACCACTTGGTGGCTTTATTATGCTTGTGACACATAGTATATGGGTTTAAACACTATGGTCACCAGTTGATCCATGAAGAGATGCCGCCAATAGGCGTTCCACGCTAAGATCCTAAGGCTTATTTGATTTCAGTCTACTATATGGAACTGCGATCACTAATCAGCAGAAACACTTGAAGCAGCTACAACAAGAAGCTCGAGAGAAACAGGTTCTACTTGAGGAATGACGTTCTTATTGCTTCCGAATACCCGTTGGTGCATTTTTTTCGACTTCTTAGGAAGTTAAGTTGAGAAAATCTTAATTAAATTATATTTATACAAAATTAAATTTGTTTAAATTTACATGAAAACAAAATATTTCTTCAATTCCTGACAACACTTTCTCATAAGAAACTAGAAGGTATGATCACTTACAAGATGTTGTGCTTTCAAAACTTTTTATTCTTCGTTATTAATTTTATTTTCTTAAAAAAATAATAATGAAAACGACGTTAAAGGCATCTATAGATACGTTTTCATAATGCAAAGCCATTTTTAAAGTCATTTGTAGACAGTTGCATTTTTTGTATCAAAATATCTGCTTTTTTATGGCTTCTTTGGAAGTTCTTTTTAACCGTGTCCCTCTGACAACTTTTACTCTCACATCGACATCCTGCACTCTCTGCTAATTTAGAGCCGTTACTATATTTTATGTGGTTGAGGTGGTAAACGCGTTGACTGTTAAACATGCCACGATGAAGTAATACTTTCAGATGCAAGTTTAAATCCAATGGACAAAAATATCAAGAATAATAATAAATCATGTATTGTAAGCAGTATGATTTTCATATGCACTACAATATATAATATTCAGTGGGATGAATAACAATCGAAAAAATTGTTTTTTCCATGGCATCTTTAAAATGACTTCAAATCCAGTCAACAGGATCCATGAAAGAGAACATATTGCTGTGACAAGTCCATATTAAAATTATTGGAAAAGATCTAAATTTTCACTATTTCCATATCACAAGTTGGTACCTTTAATGATTTCTTTTTTCACTAGGAGCAGAATATAATAAAATACACATTAAAATTTTAATCCTGAGTCTTGAGAGAAACGCACGTTTAAAGTCCCAACGGTTTTCTTTTTTTTTTTGCGAAACGACCACCCCATAGACATCTTGAAATAATTCTTATCCATAAGCTTAGAAACCAAGTCCAATTGTTTAGCACCAGATAAATAAAATACACAATTTCAAATTATGCCATAAAATCATAACTATTCAAAAAATCACTTCATTCCAACTCAACTAAAACTTCACAAATCCAGCGCAGTATATATTAGATGAAACCAATGAATTGGAAATGACATTAATTTATACAACCTGCAGTGTAATAAAAATTATATAATTCAACTATTATTGAACGGCTACAACTCTGGCACATTCAGACAAACGTCCGCTCAGTTCAAAAGTAGCAACAGTTGATGAAAACGTATAATGACGACGGTAAAGGAAATAAATGCCAAAGGAAATTAAAATTATTTTCGAAATATGAAAATAACAACTAAATGCATTTTATAGTAAATTAGACATTTACATTTATTTTTATTTTCCTTTACAATTTGAACCTGTATTAAAAATATTAACTCCCACTAACAAAAATGTGTGTTGAATTGGGAAATTACCAAACACGCCTCTATTGTCTTGTGCAATAAATCAAAATAAACCACACATTAGATAATAAAAAGAAATAACAAGGGTAAAAGGGATACTATAAGGATTATTTAGGTAGAAGGATAATATATACATACACGAGCCAAAAGTAAAAAAGAGATATTTTAAGCACACACATACACGTACACGTGCACACATCGCCTTACAGATATCCATGCAGACATTATGGGTTATTTGTTATTTTTTTGTCTGAAGGACGGACAGACAACAGTTCTTTTGTCTGGTTAATACAACTACAAATCTTAACACAAACATTTGATGAGCATCCCTTGAATTAGAAAAACATTCATTGTTCAAACACATCTGGACAGAGACGTTGAAATAGATTATAAAATAGTACTTTTTCGATGCAGTTTGGCTACTTTATGTTTACTAATGGTGTTTTCTTTCTAAAAAAAGGGTCTAAATTTATTTAAAAAAAAATCAATTTAACTTTAAAAAAACAACTCCTTTACTTACAGCATTGTCTGCTCTTTCCTAATAAGTTTGCTCTTATTAAAATACACTAAACTTCATTTTCTTCTCTTTGAAAGTGGAAGAAATGTTACACTTTTGTTTAGAAAGGAAAATGTCATTTTAATTTTAAAAATTCAATTATATGATATTAGCGCCATGTATTGAAAATTTGATGTGTTATTGCAAACGTTAATAATGTATTGTTTCAACTATAATTTAAGTTCATTATCTATTAAGTGCTACTATTAATTAATTTTCACTTTCGCTTTAATATTGAACAGTTCCTGTAAAAAAAAACTTCCACAGATTTTAATGGCCATCAAAATAGATACTTGTTTATGAGATGATTTCATCCCTGGAGTCAAATCTTCTTCTGCCGAGCAATTTCGAAGAATAGAGCGAATGAGGGAGCAGTCCTTGAAGAAAAAATATTTTTCTTTGCTAAATCTTCACTAAATCCACCCAACAACTTGGCATAAAATTCGATATTGATAATGGATTATACCGCTTGCATCCCAAGAAACGGTCGTCAATCCGTTAAACTTACTGTTTTGAAAGCTGTTTGCTATCTGGTATATTGTGGTGGATCCATGTTTCGTCCACAGTTATGAAAAGGCGCAAACACTCGTCCATATTGAAGTAGTGCTATACCAAACACTTCTGCAAAGCTGCCACACGGTTCCGAGCAAACGCAACACCCATCTTGCGGAAAGTTTTGTCATACCCAAGTGATGACTCAAAATTAAAACCACTGAGCCATATCATGTATACCTATGGCTTCCATAATTTCTTCCATTTTCATTATCCGATCGGCCAACACCATATCGTGGATTTCTTTAATTGTTTCGGGTGTATATCAACTTGGCGTCCAGAACGTGCGGCATCTTCCGTGATTGTACGAAATAATGCAAAGGACTTCTTTACAATTGAAACTGAATGGTGCAGAATTTAAATAGTATTTATTAAACTTAGCCTTAGTGTGGGTAATGGTTTTTGTCGCGTTTTGAGAACACGAAATTAACTTTTAAAAATTTTTCCTCAAATTACGCCGTGGTCTCCTATAAATGGCTATCAAATAAAAACTAAATGATACAGCTTTTTCAACTTTTAACAGAAGTCAACGGACAAATGCCAGGAGCAATGTTGCCCTTTCAGTTAAAAGGCGGAATATTACAAAATTAAAATCAAGCACTTATTGAGCCACCCTCGCATAAAATAAACAATTTTAACTTTAACAAATAGCCAAAATTGCCTCCGACACAATAGTTTAGTTATTTTGCCTCTTGCATGAAAAGCGATATGTTCCATAGATTTGGTACACTCCACAAAACGAAACTCTTATCGCTTAAACGAACCCTCACAGTGGCATGGATGTTTCCAAGTATACGAAAATATATCAAATCGTTATTCATAGGCTGTAGTGGACACATTAAACTCGCCCGGAGGGATTACATCGTTATGTTGATCCTGACCGTTATATAAAGTCATTAATACTTTTCAAATGTTGTTAATAATATGAACTAGTTCATCCCCGAAACGTTCAAGAAACAAACGCACACGTATAAATCTTTGAACACACACTGAGACAAGCAATAATGAAAACTGACATTCAATTGGTATTTCTTTTGACACACATAATTTTGTCGGATTTTTTTTTTGTTTTATTTTTCGGTGTTCCATAAGTGTGCGTGACTCTTGTTTCTGTTAGTCTTTCACTACTAATTTCAACGTGAGTATATATTTGTAGTCTCTTTTACAAGTCTCCAGTTTGTGTTGGTTTTGTAACTCCGTAGACAATAAGGTGCCAACTCAGTCTGCCAATCAGCCAGTCAGCCAACAGTCGGTCTATCTATACACGTACGTAAGAGTTTACTTATTCACTGTACTCGTGTTTGTACTTTTTTATTGCAAAATATGTATTTTCGCTTATAAATTTGTTAAGGTATTCACTTTTATTTCCATATGAAAATGTTATTTAATTCTGTTTTTTATTGCGAATTCCCCAAAGTGTTATAAAAATGACATTTTATGTTTTGGAGAAAATCTAATTCCGTTTTTACGATAATTAAAGTACCGGAAAAATTTTTTAAATATAATTTTGATGGTTTCATGGTAGTAAGAATTTTACAGCCAGTTTTTTTTTTTTTTTTTTTGCTTAATGTTGTGAAAAAAGGTTTTAGTCATTTCCTACCAACAATTTTTAGCATTATAGACCGTATGGTTGTATGTTAGCAACTGAATTAGGAAGGAAAGGCCATAAAATCCTGAAAGAAAGGCACTACGACTGAGGAGTGGAGTAGTTTTCCTAGGGTGACCGGGAAGATTGAAGGAAATTCTTCATAATTTTCAATAATTGTTTATCTGAAATGCATTTCGTTGCTTAAGCATAAATTATCATTTTGTCAAAGTTTATAACGTAAATCGAAATTCCAATTAGCAGCTCGTTATACAAAGATTATAAACTAGAGATAACAAGTCTTTTGATTACCTTTCGATTCTACTTGATTGCTCTTCTGTAGTGGGAGTAGCCACTAATTTTGTTCATATTTATTATTAACAAATGATTTTTTGCTTAAAGTTTTACATTTTTAAAATATTTTAAAAATATTAAAAAAAAACTTTGTTTGCAGAATAAAAGGTGATTTTTTAAGAGCTTTCGTATTTGATTAAAAAAACATAAAATTTAGAGAAATATATGAAATCGAATCGATAGAATGATCTATATAATTCAATCTTTATGTAAATGTTGACCGCTACTACGCCTCAAATGGTTCATACGCCGGCTTCGATTTTGGCATACTCTCTCCAACATAACTGCCGATATCTTACGAATAAATTCTTCAATATTGACTCCCAGTGCGTCAACCATTGTAAGCTTTTTGCTATAGCTCCACAAAAAATGGAATAAACTGTTTACCATCTTTTCGCGTGTTGCGTGTCATGTGGCACTGTCTTGTTGAAAACACCTGTCAGCCAAGGCCAGCTCTTCTATTTTATCCAAAAATAATAATAATAATAAAATAAAAAATAAAAATTCTAAACACGGTAGCGATCGCCATTCTTGTCTTCTTTGAAAAAGTACGGTCCAATGATGCCACCGGCTCATAATCCACAGCAATATCGCTTGTTCACGCATCTCTTCAACCAAAAATAGGCTGCGTCGCTGAGCACAATTTTCCGACAAACAAGTGAACGATGCACTTTCTTAATCGAGCGTGAATTTTGATAATGAAATTAAATAATCTACAAGCGTTGTTCGTTTGTAAGTCGATTCAAATTGTAGACCAAACTGAACATGTTTAACAGTAACATGTTACACGAAAACAGCTGAGCTGCCAAAAACAGCATTTCCAAAAAGAAAGTTGCTAAGAAAAATCACCCTTTATATTTAAAATATTTTCTAAAAAATTTAACAAAAAATTGTTTTTTTTTGCAAAAAGTTTTACATGCAAAATATTTACACATACATATTTTTAAAATATTTTGCTAATTAAAACTACTTCAGAAGCTTAAAATGACATTTTAAAAAAACTTCAGAAGAAGAGCTTTTTTACATAATTCCATGAAAGCAAAATTTTCTATTGAAAAAATATTAGAAGAAAAAAATCACACAAATTTATGGCCCTCTTAAATGCAATACAAAATTCTGCCTGACTGCATTGATAATCTATCTATCTATCTGTTCTTTACATGTTGTTCTTGGTATTGGTGTCGTTTATTTAAAAGTCATATTGGGAAAAAATATTCCTTCAGTTATTGGTTAAATTTATGATGTACATGAGCATCGCCAGCAACCCGAACACATGAATAGTAACTAGTTTGTATAAGTAAGAGAAAATATATGGGTTCATCTTTTTATTCATAACTATGAATATGCCTTTGACGGCACACGACAGACGACGACTATGACTATGATTGTGATGTTGATGACGATGACGATGATGATGATGGTAAACCAATATTGTGGCTTTATTTTGTGGTTAAACCGTTAAAAAATTTTCCAATATCTATGAAAGCAGCAGCATGCATGTCATGATTATTGAGCTTCTAAAAGTTTTCATTGAAATGTGGTCATTTAACAGCATTTACAAAAATTTTACAAAAACTGAGAATACTTAGGGAAATGCTGTTGGGTTAGTAAAGAAAATTAAAATGTTAGAAATTTTTTTTTGGAAAATGACAAGTAATTGTGTTCGATTTTGTTTTCTTTTAGAAAACAGCTGCATTTTGCAAAAAGGAAACACAACATTATTCTTCAAACACAATCATTGATACGGTCGATATTTCTATTACGGCCTTTTTCCTTTTGTTACGTTTTGATAAAAAAAATATTTGAACAAGCTCTATTATTTTGTTTGTTTTTATTAAATTACCATATAAATTTTGTTGCAAGTCCATGCAATTAGTTTTTGCAGCTGTTAGAAATTTTATTTCAAAATGCACTTAAAATTTGGGATTTATGGCAAAAATGGCATCAACGCCACCGCCACCACCACCACCACCAATAGCAGCACCACCACACCCTCAGTAAAACAGCAGCAACACATATAAGCTATTCAATTCAAGTCAATTAGAAATTTCAAATCCCTGCAATTTCAAAATCCACTCGTCTTAATAACATCATACATTTAAGTGTTTTAGCAATTTAAATATTAAAATTTGCCTTCTTGGGATATTGACGATAACTGTAGTCAGATGTTTCAATTAATTTACGAGATACACATGTGTTTAAGAACAAAATGCAACCAACAAACAAAATAAAAAACAAATAAAAAATTAAATAAATTTTGAAGATTTTTATGGGAATCGTCATAGATAAAAACAAATTAAATCTAATTGCAGAACAATTAATCAATAAATGGTTGGGGCTTAAATAAAATGCAAAAACCATGTACCGATAATAATGAGAAAGAAATGGTGCCAAATTACAAAATACACCCACATAATGCTTGTTACATGGCCATTTAGGAGTGTAAAATTTCTGACAATCAGAAAATTTTATATCGCTCAAATGGCCAACTCCCGAGTGGATGCGTAATTGTGCTCGTTTTACGGCATTGAATTGTTGCTCGCAAAGCATCTGGCTCCAAATGTCCGATTTATTCTTCAATATCAGCTTTCAGTACTTGCAAGGTCCCAGGTTTGTTGTTGTACACGTGAGATTTTAAAAAGCCCCAAAGAAATAAATCTGCTGAAATCTCCAAAACGGGACAAAACGCGACCTCATAATTGGCGTTTTAAAATCTCCTTCGTTGCCGGAGCTATACGAGCGATTGCCCCATCCTGTTGCAACAATGATCGAGACTCAAAGCAGCAACTTGCGGCAAAAAAGACATCTTTAAATGACACACCAGTCACTTTGAGGGGTTGGAATGGCTCTCCCATGCTTTCACGTGGATTCTCTGTGCTCTAGGAAACCGAATTTTGTTTGTTAACAGTTCGAGCACATGTCACATGACGACGAGAAAAATGAAGACGAAATTCACGCTGTGCTAAAACAACAGACTGAAAATTGACGCTTAATGGGTTGTTGATAACTAGTTCTCTACATTACTACATCATAAATGTCAAAGCACAGTGACATTTGGCAACATCTGCAAAACTGGCACCCAATTCAAATTATGACAATAATTTTGCACCACCTTGTAGTAGCTAATTTAAGATCTAGTTTATCTACAGAACCTGTTAAATTAAGAATAATTAAAATAAGTAAAACTTAATAATTAATCATTGTTTTCGAAGCGAAAAATATTCGCGAAAAAGTGATTTTTTGAATAAAACTTATAGCCGTTACGGTTACTCTCAAAAACAGGTGACGTAATGATTGCTGGCAATGAAGTTAGCAGCATGAAAATACATTTAATTTTCCTAGTTTCTGGCATCCTATTCACGAATTTCGAGTTTTGTCGCTACAAAAGCTATTTTTAAAATCGCATAAGAAAATAGAAAAAGTTGTCCTTAAGGAATGACATTTTCGTTGCTTATAAAGGATGTGTTGTGCATTTTTTCGTCTTCCCAAGACAAAATTTGACAAAATTTTAAATTAAAATTTAAATTTCTTCTAAAAGTTTAACAATAATTCTGTTTTTTTTATAGAGGAAATACATACTTTTTTCATTAAATCAACATGAAAACATTATTTTTCTTGCACCAATACTGACAAAATTACTTAAAAATTTCTTAGTTCAGCTGAATTTATGCCTGTATTTCGTTGGTGCTATCCTATTTTTCTACTTGTGATTCACAAAACATATAAGTATTAATAGTTTTAGCAGACTTTTATACGAACACAACACAAACAATTATAATCGACTGGAGTCTTTTTATTTTTCTTACACCTTTATGCAATTAATCGTTGGACAAATTTCCGCAAATAAATTTAACTGCAAGCGAAAAACAATATACAGCAAAATCCGGTTAATAACCTCGTCCAAATTATTGGGTAATTATGTGGGAAAGCATTTGAACTCTTAGGTTTTTATACTCCCAATCATGTATGAGGACGTACATAATATATACCTACATATTTATGAACTACATATGTATGTATATCTGTAATGACGTCAAGGAACTATTAAGAGAAAGCAAAAAAATTAAAACAGGATTATTAACTTAAACTAATTATAGTTCAATTAAGATTTCAAAAAATAAACAAGAAACGTAACTCAAAAATATATGCCGGGTGCTTTAGGTAAATAAATAATTAAGTAATAAAATTTGAAAGAAATTTTATTTTCAGTATAAAATATTTCAGGTAATTACAGAATTTGGGTAATTAAGTGAAAGTTAACTAACCGGAGACCCTCGTTAGAAAAACGTGGCTTTGAAAAGCGAGGCAAGTGAGCATGAAAGTTAATTAAGCGAGGGGTAACTAAGCGGGTTACACGGTATGTAAATATGGTACATATTTACATTATGTTGGCCAATAATGTAAGGATTTAATTACATCAAATGGCTGCTAAATTAATATTTATGAAAGTTTAATACTCTGAGTAACACAATCAACTCAGTTCATTAAATATAAACTCCAACTGAGATTGGCAAGCGATCGAATGAATATTCATAGAAGAATATGTACGTATATGACTAAAATTGAATTTAAAAATCAAAAGAAAAACCAATCTCTACTGTCTCCACATGTCGTCTCCTTGGACATCTGACAAATCATTTATTTGGAAATATGCATGTTAAAGGTGGTCCAAATACAAGTACTTCTTAAATAGCATGTTATTTTGACAATTATACATTTCTTCACACCTCCGCGGACCAAAATGAATCGCTTTACGCTTGATGAATGTTGGGAAATATTTCAAAATTTGCCGGAAAAATAGATTTTTTTTTCTGAGGCAATGTACACAAACAAAATTGGCGGGATAGGAATATGAGAGAAAAGCCAATATATTAACAGAGAGTGACATTTTAGTGAGGCTGTGGGATTGGTGGCATCATTGGCCAATTTTTTTTAATACTGGAAACACTATTTCAGCAAACGAAGAGCGCTACGAAGCCACGATTACAAATTTTTATGACCTGAAGTAGAAGAACACTGAAGATGGCACAAGGCCGAAACCGGTCTGTTCATAAACCAAATTTGACGTGGGATGACGGAAAATCGTTCCAAATTCAAACAAACCCCGTCCGAAGAATATCACAAAATATCACAAAAATAGAAGACATCAGTTTGCGTTATCTCGGTTTTCAGCAGGATGGCCCAGTTTTTCACAATGTTCATTACCACATCATCATAGCTGATTTAATTTTTTTAAATATACTTGTATTTGGACCACCTTTTATGTGTATGTACTTTCCAGTTAAATACTATTTAATGGTCTGCTTTATGTATTATATATCTGCCACTACCAGCAACATATTTACATACGTAATCACCAATTTCAACTGCATGTTAAAGTGAGTGAAGTGAGTTGTAAGACAGACACACTTTTCGCCATGGGTGATACATGTTTTTATATGGAAAAAAATCACAATAAAAAATAGACAAGATAAAAAAAGTTTTAAAAGAATTGTTTTAAAGAGCAAATTGTAAATGCTAAAGGGCACAATATTGTATTCCAACATTAAACATAAATGTAGTCGTAGTTAAAATAAAACTACAGAAGTATTCCTGACGACAATACTGTACGGCGATACTGCTGCTATTATTCTTGATGATGAAGATAATGATGATGAAGATAACAATGACAATGACAATGAATATAAAAACCATTTTAGATACACACATACATACATATACATACATAATAAAGTATGTACTTACATTTAACAGTTTAGAAAAATTTGTGTGTGAATTTACAAGGAAATTCTAATTCAAAATTAAGTGCTAGATTTGTTTAATGAGAAACTTTGTAATGTATGTTTAACGATCTATATCTTTGAAGTCTTTTTCTACTCTGTTTATAATGAACTTTTTCATTTTGGTAAACTATGCCTTAGGAAAAAATTTTCAAGAAATTTGAGTACATTAAACAGAAATTGCATAATGATTTCCAACTGCCATGTGTTTGGGAAATGTGTATTTAATTATAAGGTATTTTTAGCCCTTTTACGGCAAATTTAATTTCACCAGACCGAAATGCTTAAGGTGCTTTTTACAAATAATATTAATCATTTGCTTTGATATAAAAAAACAAATGAATTAGACAGTAAAAAATTTAATTATAATTTTTCTATAAATAGACAAACGAAAATGATTTGAAAAATAAATGAAGAAGACATAAGGCTACTGCTGCGGTAACATGCCCATTTTTCGATGCAACCGCACTGAACTACAAGGTGGGGCCAGCGTAATGTCATAATTTGAATTAGTTGCCATTTACGAAGATGGCGCCGAATGAAACTGTGCTTTGACATTTATTTTGTAGATATGTATGTATATAGAAAATTATTTTTCAACAAGCCGTAAAGCGATACACATTGTTGTTTTAACGCATCGTCAATTTGCGCGAACAATTAAGCATTTGGCTGAAATCCTCGTGCAAACTAGGTCCAATACAGATGTTGCAAGAAGCGCCCGTCCTATACTATTCACGAATTGCTGCTTGCTGACCGTCGGACTAGGTTAACTCACTGTCATACTGTGTTAAACTTGGTATAAGAAAAGGATGATTTCGTATTAAAAATCATAATAAACGACGAAAACCATTTCTAGTTATGTGGTTTAACAAACGAAATTTGCGTTTCTGGGTCACAGAGTATCAATATGAAATATGAAAGAGCCATAGCATTCCCCAAAAGTGACTTTATGGTGCGTCATTTACAGTGTTGTTTTTTTTTTAAGACACCGATAGCACCACTGTAGCCGTAAATGGCGAACTTTAAAGGCAGATGCTAAACAAGTTTTTTTTCCACGCCAGAAGTTGTTGCATTGGGACTCGATTATTATTTTTTTCAAAATTTGTTTATTGGTATTTCTTTTTGCTACTTTGGATCACATTAATAGTATTTTAAAAGGTAAGCAAAAAGGCTAGTTACGATCTGCGATAACTTCAAAGAGATTTTAATGCTGGATTGACGCAAAAATTTATTTTAAATATACGTACATATATTCAGTGAATTAATAGAATTTTAAAAATTATTAAATAACATTTTTAGACAAGCACTGTAAAAGTCCAAGACTTGGGAGGAAGACACCGTAAAACTACGCAGAAACAGGATAAATTAATAGCAAGAGTTTAAAAAAAGTTCCGAAAATTACATAGCGGGAGGAATTTTCGAACTACAATAAAATATGTGTGAGTATTTGTAAATTTTTCCATTGTATTGTCACTCACTGTCTGTAGATCAATGTGAGTCGTCTAGTTAAATAATTTAGCTATTGCTGTAGACAGACCATTTATCATGAAAATGAAACTTTTATTTAATTACCCAATTATTTGATTTTCCAGAATATATGTACAACTCATTGACGAACTCCTGGGGACTAAAATGTTCGCCTCTTATTCACAAATATTTGTGATTTTTTTCTTTTTGCATTTTATAATAGAAAATTTTCCAGAATTACAATTTTGTTTTTTTTTTTTTTAATTTATATGTAAATTTTTGTCTAAATGTGGCTTGAAGATTTTTGGAATATCTCTTACAATCAGAAGCAGACTTGGCAGACCTGTATCAACAAATTTAAGATTCTTGTGACATTCTGGATCAAGATCTATAAAATGATCATTCTTTTTAAAAAAGATGCTAAAGCTAAAATCAGTTAGTATTAATTATTATAATATGAAAAACCATAAAAGTAATTTACTTCGGATACTAATATAATCGTTAATGCTATTACGGATTTTTTCTCATAATCACTGAGATTTTCAAGACTCTTGATTGATAAACCTATAGCTTTTGGTAAAATTAGACAAATTAAACAACTATTTTATAAATACTAAGTCGAAAAAATTTCAGATCCTGAAGAAATCTTATTCCCTATTGAACATTATGAGCCTTATTTTGTATTTCAACCATGTAGATGAGGCCGGTGTAAATTGTAAATTCTTTTGACAAAAAACAAAATCAATTGTATTAAAATAACGCAACACATTACCTGGATGTATATAAAATAAGGCGCCGATATGTGTCCTTACAATTAATTATAAAGGACTAAGTGCAAATTAAAAACTTTCTAAAATCATATGCCTTCAATATATTCTAAAACTTCAGAATTGTATTTTTTTGCGATTGATATGTGTTTTTCTAATTACATCGTACTGTATCAAAAAATCAATTTTCAATATATGAATATAACTGAAGGTAACGTTATGTATGTTATGTATGCCGCTTTAATAAAAACTATCTGCCGACACCTAAAGTTCTGTTAGTGGTTTCCAATTATAATCTAGAAATAACTTGAACAAATTTCCAACACAGTGAAAACAATGTCCTTATGACATTTTTTAGCCCCAAAGAACTTTATCAACAAAACTACTACTGCATCAATGACTTAAATGATAACAGTAAAAAAATAAAACTAAATTGCAGTCTCCTAAAACAATGCAACTACCACGTACTAAATATCCAGAAAATAATTCTAAAACTAACAAATGGAATGAAAACATATTGACTTAAAGCACCATCATCATCATCGCAGTTCTTCAACAGACCAAACAAACAAAGAAATTCATACATGGAGCTATTTCAGTTGATATTTTTGAAATTTTTATGTTGCTTCTGCACATGACATCACACTGATAACGTGGCAAGAACATAAAAGGAAGAAGGAGAAAAAAGCAGGAAACAAAGCAAATATTACATTGACTTACTTTTACATTCATTAGCATCGGTATCGGTAGCACGTCCCCATGGTCGATCAAAGTAAAAAGGTTTACATCTTTCACATTCCGGTCCAGCTGTGTTGTGTTTACAAGCGCATGTCATTGTTAATTTGGCACTTATGGCCAGGTTTGTATTCGCTGCCACTGCTGCCATAGATGAGGAACGACCAAAATTTGTAGCATCATCAGAGGAATCACCTAAATTGCCTAAACCAGTGCCACCACCATCGTCGTCCTCGTTATTAAAAAGATTAGCCTCATTCGAACTAACATGAGCCACACATTCTGAGGCATGACCGTTGCATTTACATCTGCCACCTACAGCAAAATCTGATACGGCATAGTGCTGAGAGTTGGCCAAGAGATCACGTATGGAAGGTACTGGAGTTGGTTTGTCCAATGACGAGCTTTTCTGTGCATATTTGGATGAAGTGGAAGAAAACGAGTTTTTATTGGTGGAGGAAGGCTGGACTGTTGTAGTAGTCGTTGAGGTACTGGTGCTGGTTATGGCCATTACCAAATTGGCAGCTTTATTTTTGTAGAGCTTTTCATAGTTCAACGACTTTGGCTTGTAAGCATTTAGAGGTTTTGGTTTTACAGCCATAATGTTAATACCGTCATTGGCGTAATCTAAATCCAAATCATCATCCAGCTCTAAATGCTTTTTGGGTTCAGCATAGTCTTCCAAGTCATCTTCATAGGGCATGCTGTCATTTTCATTCAGATTATAATCGTAATCTTCTTCGGCAGTGTCCTCATCGTCCTCTTCCTGGCTGCTTCCCATTTCATCACTGAAACTATTGGCATCAGGTTTGTTGTCTAATTTCGACTGTATGTTGGTCAACTCTTTAGGCAATTCCAAACGATGGAAGACAACTCTTATATCAGTGGCCGTAACCCAATCCTGTAAAACGAGTGATGAGTCCAAATCATTCGCTGAGGGTCTACCTTCTAGGGTATTGAATGCAAAACGATTGGTATTGCCATCATGATGTGAGTTCATACATCTAGCTTCTTGCTCGTTAAATTTACTTATTTTAGCTCGATCAGGGCGTCCGTAAAATTTTTGGCATTGCGAACTGTAGAACTGGAATGGCTGCCACGTTTGCCCATAATCGGAACTCTTATAAATAGCCATAGAATCTGGTTTTGGTGACTTGGGACAAAACGATAAACTCACATAAGTAAGTTCATATTTCTTGCCCAGTGACAAAGTTAAGGTGACATTATCTGGTGGAGCAGTATCCGGATCTGACGGTACCAGAACTGTAGACGAACGCCAGCAAGTAACATTGTTGGGATTATTTAAATCAGTTAGAGATTGTGGTGGAAACCGCATATCTGGCCTTGAATTATCGCACATGCGACACTCGTCCATCAAGCCGTCACGTTTCAATTCGCAAAATCTCTCGGGCTGGTGGGTACCACAAGTACTAGATGCCTGCACTGGATTACCATAAGCAGCATTTACAAAGCTTGGCAAACATTTGCGTGGTTTTCCTTCAAAATAGCAAGGATCATTATTATGGCCGCCTGTAGACAATGGAGATTTCGCTAAACTTATAGCGGCAATGCAACAAAACACTAAAAGGCTGCTAAGCCACAAAAACGGATTTAGAACATACATTTTTTGTTAAAGCGCTAATATTTTTTCTTTTCTTTTGTAATTAAAATTCTTAGCAGTCGTCTTACAATTTAACACTGTTTCTATGATTTAAAGCACGCACGTGCATGTACAAACACGTTTAGTAATTGCTAATTACGTTTGTTAATGCGTGCGTTTTTATGTTTACGTTGTCTAAAAAAATTTCCCAAGCATGTGGCGGAATTTCCTTATTATTTTTTAAATGTAATTTATTATATGAAAATTTTTTAATTGCTTTTTGAAGAGCGAAACTAGTCAAACAAGATTAAACATGTTTTTGTTTGTTTTTTTTATAAATAGATTTAACACCTTTTTCTTATTCTGACAGAAAAACACACATTAGGCATTAAGAAATTTCAATGATAAGAGTCCATAAAATGATGAAGATTATTTCATGTTCATGTCACGGTTGTGGCTGCACTTTAGCACCTCTTTGATGTTGTGGCAAACGTATACAAAATGTAAAAACTTCTTGTTTAGATAAACACAAAAGCAACAAACACTTGCTAACCAAAGTAAAACCGGTAAAAATAAAATTTACACCAATTTACATATGTATGATGGTTATGGTTTTAAACAAAATTTAACAATTAAAGTGAAGGGACAGCAGAGGAAAAAATGCATGGTAGAGCAATGCGATTTCCAAACACTTATTTAGCTTTTCACACTAACAACACTATTTCGCATTCAAACAGAGTCTTTTTCAAATAGTGCAAATCAAAACACCACAGTCGCCTTGAAGTCTATCACGAATTGTAAGCAAATTGTTTTAGAAAAACGTTAAGCTATTTTTAGAGATAATGTAAAAATAATTTTGCTTTTGACGGCCAGCATCCGTTAGTAATGGTCCTTAACCATCAGCTGCTGCCGTTGTTCTGTTTTAATAATAATTTTCACAAAAACCGAATATATTATAGTCAAACACAAAATCGTCGTCACACTTTATAAACAGCATCCTTTCATTTTCTCTCACTCTACCCTCCAGTTAGTTCATCATTATACTGCTTTATCAAACTAACGTAATTATAATCAACACTTTTGTATGTAAACTTTCTTTTTTATTTACTACATAATATCATTCTGGGACTTTTTCAACTTCTGTTTGCTGGCAACTATGTTGAGTTTCTATTGTGATGTAAACTACGAGTATTCACCACACTTCCGTAAAACTCATTAAGCTTTTAAGCGCGCACACACACACACATTCAACAAGGCATTTAATGATAAAACAAAAACTTCCTTTAATTTAATTTTTGCACAACCGTTTCATTCGTATGCCATCGTTTTTATTTGTACTCCGTTATTCTTGTTTTGCTTATTTTATAGCCTTTCACACACTTTACCGTATAATACTCTCCCGTACCGTATGATGCTTACCAAACGAGTGCTCAATTATTACTGATGCTAAAGAAAATTCAACACTAAGAAATCAATCGTTTGCTTCCTACAAATCAGTAAAAACCCCACAACATTTACACACGCACCCACGTGGTGAAATGATGTTTTATACTCTCTGACTCTCTTTTCAAAAACAAAACAACATATGGGAGCTAAATTTGCATGTTTGAACATGTGCGTGTGTGATAGCGCTTGGTTTTTGTTTTGCTTTGTTTTGTGTGGGCTTGCTTGCGTATTTAGCCAAGCGGGCCAATTGGTTTGTTTGTTTACATTTTATTACAACTCACCGCTAGTAGTTAGTTTTTTATAACATTCTCTCTCTCTCTCACCTTTTCTCTTTCCTATTGCAAGCAATATACATATAATAAAAGAATTGTCTGCTCTTTTATAAACTTAATCGCTCTTCGTTTTTACAAAGTGGATGGTATTTTAACAGAAAAATATTTAAGAGTGGCACAGTTAACAGTATGAAAAGCAAAATTGTTAAATATATTAACCCACCTTTAAGAGACTACTTTGTGGAACGCATAATGTTAATGTAATTTCCTATGTAAGTACATCTACTTGCTACCAAATGTACAAATGTATGCAAAATTAGTCGTAAGTCTGTTTATCTGAATTATCCTTTGAAATTGTTATGCTTTCTGTAAGTGTTAATTAAATCTTGCATGCTGATTACATACGTCTAAGGAATTGCCGCTTGTCAAATTTTTCATAAAATTCAGTGGATATTAAAACTTTCTTCTTAATGACGCAGAAGCACACATGCATATTTGTACGTTAACATATCCATGCTTACATACACATTTATGGATTTATGCAATGTCCACAATGCAGAACGATTTAAGTTTCCTCTTGACATTGATCGATGGATTTGTCAAATGGTTAACGCTAATTAATTCATTTTTTTATATACTTATGTATTATGTAGATATTTAAGTACATACATACGTGTATGTACATATGTATGTATAGTACATAAATTTAATTAATTAATCGTGTATCATGCACGTAAGCATGGCTAAAAAGTTATGTAGTTCAAATTGAACATGTGCAAGGTCTAACAGGTTACTGTTTCATACCACGAGTCTGCAGTTTTCTCTACATGACTTCCCTAGAAGCTGTCCTAATGAAAAGGAGGAGCCCTTAGCTGATATACTTACATACATACAAGTATGTTGCCCGTTTTACTTTCGACCTCAAAAATATGTATATAAATGGATGAGATACATACACACACATGTACCAGAGCTAGAAAACTTGTACTCGTTTTATCATCCCCGTCACAAAATAGACTATCTCTATAGAAATAAATCACACTAAGTCCCATTATTGCAAGCTGCCCTTAAAGTTTCCTAGGAGAGAAGTGACTTTAGTAAAATGAGTTATTAAATGACCTTTAAGTACTTTTCGTTAGTATAACATAAAGGTAATATCGGGTTATCCATTTATTGGTTTTAAAACCGACAGTCTGGCAGGGCTGTCAGCTGTTAAATATCTGTCATCTAATATGTCATTTATTTAGTGAGAGCAATTTACGTACATATGTAAGTATATGAATCGTTTAACAACCGGTAAACGCGAACCACAAAAGTGGTGCAAAGGATTGGCAAGATTATAAAGAAAGAGCCTGGTCAGGCCTGTGCATCACCTGCCTTAGGTTAGGTTAGGTTAGGTTGATTGGAGGGGTGTGATAGCCCATGTCATACGACATACACTTAAGCCAGTGAAGGCTTGTTGTGCGCTCCCTTTAATTATCACACAAAAACTGCCAGAGTTCTGCGGCAGGATTCGAACCTGGGACCTTCGCACTACGAGTCTAGTACACTACCTACTAGTCTACGAAGGTCATCTGCCTTAAATATCGCTTCTATTAGTGATAGTGTGCGGATAGTCGAATTTTTCGATTCCGCTGCGTTCTCTGCAATTGTACCCATTTTACGGCTCATTATGGCGTCTTTTACATTGGATTTGTACCTTCATACAAATGAAGTCCAACTAACGCAACAATTAAAACCGACTGACCATTCACAATGTCGTTGATACGTTGATTGCGTGCTAGAGCAACAGGCTTTCAGTGCTGATTTTTCTGATTTCTCCGATACCGAACCGATACCGTCAATTCAAAGTGCTACGGCTGCATGACAACCGACTTTTCTTTAGCCTGCAATTGAAGATTATGAACTGCTACACAACACGGTCCATTTTGGCTTTATTGCGTAATTTCACGTTTTAAGACATCAATTGGCTCCAAGATCACGCGGATTACCGTGGGCTTATGCAACCTCTCACTGGTGCGCCATGTTCTACAGTTGCACATATGATCATAATAACTTTGTTAATTACGATCATTTATTTCATCTACAATTTTGGCAACATTTTCAAAATCCTTTCGATTGAAAGCATCTAAACATTGCCACACACCACATTTATGCATATCATTTTTTATATTGACCAAATCTTTCAAACTGTCATCCAATAGAAGCAGTGGGTGTCTCTGCCCCCTACTGATACCACTCAAGAAATTCAATAAAATATTTTCTTATCTTAGAGATACTTTTTCCAAGATTTTTATATATTTTTTTTATTTTTTTTTTGATCACACGTATGAATTTTAATCCACTTCAAGAGAGTAGAATCATAAATCATCGAAAAGATTAAATCAGAATGTGTAAGAAATACAATAAATTTAAACCAATTTAGTATTTGCAGCACAAACTGTAAATTCTAACACCCTCTACAAGAAAGAGTAAAAAAAAGGAAAAATAAAATGTGCCGCAAGGAAACTTAACACTTTTACCCACACCCATTGCTAAATCAAGTTGAAATCAAGAAAGTTTATTTCCTTTTTAATGCAGCCAACAGCAATATGGGTGTTTTACTTTCGCCGAAACATTTTGATTTTATTTACTTTTTTACTTACAATTTTTTTTTTTGCTTTTTCATCAAAATGGAAAAAATATATATAATATTTTTTTCTTTATTCATATAGTAATATTTGTGGAAGCATAAGCCATAAATTCATATGCATGTCGCATATTTTCATAAGATAAACACCGAAAGACACACGGGGATACAGACGGTCGGACAATCAAGACAAAAACTCCATAGGAAGCTGTGAATTGTAGATGATGCTGTTGATTTTCTTTCTGCCTTTAATAGAGAGTACTTGAGATACCCAAAGCCAAGACACATTCTTACATGGATTTTGTTTTGTTAAATCAAGAAGACATACGAAGGAAACGTAATAAGAAGATGAAAAACTTTGTGTTCTTGTAATGGATGAAGTCTACACTTTAACAAAAAATAAAACTAAATAAAAAATAATAAATATTGCGTGTGTCAGTGCATCACATGTACGAATTTGAACTTTTTGAAACTGAAAAATTCAACAATTCATAGGTTCCACAACGATATTTTTGGTTCGGTTGTCTATAAAGATCGCCATCGAGATGAGTTCTTTTTATGAATAATAATGTTAAAGTGAATAATGTGGCCAAGGAAAAAACATTTTCCTATGACTGTAATTGGGTAGAATTTCCACAAGAGAAAACTGTTTGCAGTCCTCACATTCTGATGGATAGTTTTAGCCTGATGGAAAAATATCATCACCTGCATTCAGCTGGTCTTATCTAATTCCTTAAAAATT
Source organism: Germaria angustata (assembly GCA_963681545.1). NCBI lineage: Eukaryota > Metazoa > Arthropoda > Insecta > Diptera > Tachinidae > Germaria > Germaria angustata. Next base: position 56,985,166 of record OY813001.1, on the reverse strand, counting down.
CCACATATAATTCAAAAACAACTTCATTTCTAATAGAGCAATTAACAGCAAATTTGAATCAGACTGAAATCCTTTTGGGTCAACTCAAAAGCAGTTTGTCTTTAATGATTCAAACGTAAAAAGTAAAATTACTCAAAATACAGAGAGATATATTTTTTACCAGCAACAGTCCGACATTTAGTCCCCTCCAATTTTTAAGGATTAATACATTTATTCTCCAATTATCTGAGCATTATAACATGCATAAGCTAGTGCGATATGTATCATATATATCTGAAAATCAGTTCACAAGTGTAGAATTATGATCGTACAGCCTCTTTTATTGAGTCGCTTAAAATTGGAAGCAAAACTAATGGAGTTTTCTTTTTTGTCATTCAGAGAGAGCTTTTTAATAAACGCAAACTTACAAAGAAAGAACACGCAATGCTTTGAGGTATCAAGTTTTTGAAATTAAACCAATAGATTTCTTTTTTATAAATTGATCAAGAAAATGTTACAAATTTTTAAGAAAAGCAAACGTCATAAGTCAGGAAGATATAACTATTGTAATTAATTTATATGGTCCCATCCTGTTTTGTGGGCTGTACCGATTTCTCTCCAAACAATGCGATTTTCAAGTTTCTTTGCCGATCAAATTTTCAATTTGGTGATGTGGCGGTTTAGAGAGAACGTGGCGAAACATTTGAAGCATTTTTATTCTCATTGAAATGAAATAGTTGGGATTGCAATTAGAGATTTTGAAGCAGTGGGTGGAGATCTAATATAGTTTCTGAAAATGATAAATATAGTCAAAACATTTACAATTATGTGACGAAAAACGTCACTGATCGGTCACTTATTAAGATTTTATTTTAGCTGCACTTTTAGGCAGATAAGTGCATTTTTAACTTATCTGCACAAAAGACTATGAAAGAATTGATTGAGCAAGCAATTCAAAATTACTGGGCAATTCCCTGCGATTATTTTAATCTTTTAATTTTTGTAAGTAAAACCAAATAAAGTATATAACTTTTCCAAGTTCTTGTGTTGGTGATTAAATAATATAAATTGTTATTATGGTAAAATAGTTCAACTCGGCGCAACAATATCTTGTGACGCAACAATATCTTATGAAATAATATAATAAATTATAAAAAAAATTTTTTTTAATATATAATGTAACTTTTGCTCCCACCTAATAACATGGCATTCTTAGAGTAACTTTCGGTCTACTCTATAATGATAATATATACAATATTTTTTTTGATATTAATACTTTATAAGTGGCATAAAGACATGTTTGGTCCAGATCTTCGATATGACTGCCATTATTATTATAATTTCTGTTGTTGCCTGCTGCTGCTGCCGTTATCATACAGTCTTTGTTTAACCAAATCTAAAAATGAAGCTTCCTTGCATAAGCTGAATATGCGAGCCAAGAATTGTTTAAATTGTTGTTGTTACACTTGTAAAGTGACTGGATATTGATAGCGATAGATGAGTTACAAAAACATTTTTATATTGTTTCTACCTCTGCATCGCGGACACAAACAAATACGTAAACTCGTACATCATGAAGATTTTACTTAGAATGTCTGACTTGTAAGCTCTTCTTCCTCTTTTAAGACAAAAAATCGTAAAGAACATATTAAAGAATAAAAATAAGCTTAATAAGAGTATAATATTACATTACTTGACCGCATTTTATTGAATCCACTGACTGTCTGTTTTCTGTTTCAAATGTGAAATAACACCAAATACTCGTATAAAAAAAGCAGCATTGTGTCCCACAATGTTTGATTGTCATAAAGAGGTATTTTTATTTATTCCAGAGCGTTGTCTTTTTTACAAATTCTGTGAATTAATTTAAATGTATTTTCGGATTTCTTTCTTTCATTCTTTCCAATTCATAGTATGCGTATGTGAGGGATTGAATGGAGTTTTGCAGTTACACTATCAACGCTTAAGTATACGAGTATGTCAGTGTATCACTGAGCCGTGTGCCCTCTGCGTGTCTCCAGCTAGTGCCTACCAATTTGTAACGCTTATTTTGTTATATGTAATATAAATTTTCGTGTCAAAAAGCCCCAGTAACACGGCCAGGCAACAATATGAGCAGCAACCAACAGTATTATTTGTCTTGGACACAAAAATTGTATTGTTTTTTTTTGTTATTGTTGCTTTTTTTCCAAAACATGTCAAAAACAAAGTAAAAAATAATTTTAACGAGGGTTGAATGCGGCTTGGCTACGGATCAAATTTTATTAACCAACTTTCATCAGAAATTGTTCCATTTGAATTCTTAAGGAAATAAAAGAGTCAGGTAAAATTTTAACATATTTTCTCTAAAAAGTTAATTTTTGTTGTTGTCAAATTTATAGAATTATACACATCGGCATAATTAGGAATAGAAGGATCAACATGGTGTTCGTTTTTGCCATAAGTTTTATATTAACATTCGGTATTCTTTTTAAGGGCGGGCAATCTTAAACTAAAACACTTCTACCAAATAAACATGTTTATGAAATCTATATTAAGAAAATGTTTTTTTTTTCATAATTTGTTTCATATGAAGAAAGTTTTATTGCTGATTATTGGTAAACTGGAATAAAGAGGTTGCCAATTCTTCGGTTCCCACATGATCCGACTCGGAGGAAAACTGGTAATAAGCCCCTAAGAATGGGCTGAAATGAGTTCGACATTTTATAGACCCCTATTTGGCACGTCTTCTGGCTGATATACTTTGGACATCAACCAGACTGCGTTACGGTGTGAAAGACGCACAGACGGACATCGCTAATTCGATTCACACATCTGTAAGAAACCAGAACATGTGTGTGGTCGCAAATGAATATTATAGAAATTGCAAACGTAATAATAATCCTTTGTCAAATCACGTAATCATGTGCTTGTTTACACACGTTTATATATTCGCCTGCTCATGTGACACACATTTCAGGAACTGATACATTTAAAGAGCGTCACACAAAATTTGCCTCAACAATTTATGCATTTGATACAACTTCGAGCCAAATATGTCTTGACGTAAGCTTTCAGTAGCAATCAGACTACAAATTTGCTAGTGAGTTTTCAGCGCATGTGCCTTAATTTGTACACATGCGCATGAATAAGAGAAAATTGATGCGGAAAATTTTGTTAGAGAGGCTTTATAACTCATTCGGCATTCGTATGGAAAATGAAGTCAAGGGCCTGCGTTATTCCTCAATATACATACGTGTCATTTCTCTATTAAAAATTTTGTAATTTTGATTTTCAAACTCATACAGAAAAGTTCACAAATACAATTGAGAAATGGCACTCATAATGTATGTATTTGATATTAAATATGTTGCATTTTTTAATTTCAATTAAATACTCGCATGTTATGACGTCAGCTTCTGCGCAGAAATATATGTTGTTTTAACCAAGGCATTTAGAGGCCAAGACGTTCCTTGGCCGATCAGCAACATCATAATATATATCAGGACAAACTTAACTCGCATATAACACCACCATGTATCAATGCCGCTTGGTCCTACTTTCAACGTGGTACCAACTTGTAACAACAGCCATTCACCATCTGTGACTGTGAATTTCGCATTCTGGTCCTTTTGCTGATAAGACATAAATCTCGTATGTTACCCAAACCTTGTAATAACAGGTTAACCCGGGTGAACATAAGAATCTTAAAGGTTGGTAGTAGGTTTGTAGTCATCCCTCAAATATACTAAGCCTTATATCGGGGCAATTGAATTTTCCCAATTCACTATGAGAGCTCGAAATACCTCACCGATAAGGATCATGTAGCGCACTTGCGCACTTGTTTTTGATAAAAAACCCTTCGAGAATCACATGGTTGATGCAGCTAAAACATAAACCATGGATGGAAATTCATGTCTGCTCTAGTAGCTGATTTTCAAGCTCCACTGCTACCAATATTTAAGTTTTCTAGGTGCCTTTACTAAATGGCAGAAACACCTTTTGAGGTTGCCCGGCAAAATTAGCCGGGCTTACCTCCTATTATGGAGGTAAGATACAACTCTTAGCAAGGGACTAATGACCATGTACGAACATTGCCATCTGTGTGATCGTGTTGAGTTCGGTCATTAGGTGTGAAAGATGCAACAAGCACCCTAGAAACTTTCGAGAATATCTACAGACGTCATACATATTTTAAAAAAATATTTATGTTTGCGTTTATTCCGTAAAGAAGTTAAATAATTGTTTAATTATTGACATAATTTGCGACTAAACCTATAATTAATATGTTTAAGAGCAATCATAATATATAATTGCCATAATAATGCAACTTCTTTGTATGTGCGCATATTCCACAGTATTTGCAAATTATAAACGAACCTCGTCTAAATATCTGTCAGTCATATGAAAAATACTTTAAAATTAAAATTATTTTAATCGTTGCCTTAGGGCTTCTCTACATGTTCATACATTTCATTATTTATTTGTCGTTGGAGCTGTTTCTGTTCCTCCTTTAAAAGATGATGGGCTTTTGTTACTGTGCCGAATTTAAGTTGCTGATTTATTGTTTGTGACAACTCAGGTTTGTTTATCAACTTTTAGTTTTTATAAATCGTTTTAGCATTAATATCCGCTTGTTGTACTTATACAACTCGCAGTGACATTTGCAGTGAACGGCAAAGGAGACAGTGAAGAGGGATGTATTTTGTCAATAAAGAAATTTTATTCTTTCCTTGACCCAAATAAAAATAACGTTTGATAAAACATTAAAAAAGCAGCTTAAAATTACTATTTGAGCAGAAGTAAAATATTTTGCTCGCAAAGCATAAAATAAAAATCTTGCAAATCGGTAAGAAATATTTTTGAAGTTTGAAATTAAAAGAAATTCTACAATTCTATACGAATATTTTTCGTCATTAAGAGATTTTCCTTGAAAAGGACATAATTTGAAAAAGCTTAATTTCAAGATTATCGTGCCTAAGTATGAGTAATTATTAAGAAATAAACGAAAATATGTAAATGAAACTTTATTTTAAAAAATACAATACCAATAAAGAGTTGTGAATGAAATCCGAATAAAGAAGCATACACAGCTTCAGAAACAAAAAATTCGCTTGTCACATTTCCACATGAAAGTAAAAATAACAAGCAAAATCCTCCAAACAACACAATTTAAAGATGTATATGACTTTTTAAATACATGAGCATCCTGCTTTTAATTTTACCAACAAATTTAAACAGATTAACGATTTATAAAAAAAAAATCATTTTCAATAACGTCACGAAATTGTGTACGTACATATATGGCCAACGAAATATTCAAACAGCCGCCCCATCAACTTTATTAAACATTAAGCTGCATCACTCTTTAGAAGCATCACAGCAGCCAACATTGGTTGCATGGGAGGAATATCCGCCAAACAACTTCAAAACTTAAAATCGCTTCTTGGTGCATACGATTTTTTTTTAATGTTTATGTGAAAAAGTCAAAAGATTTGAACATAAAAATCGTTTAAAAAAACTTAATGGAATAAATATTTATGTTAAGGAGAAAAAATGAAAACATTGAAAATTTGTAAACGATAAAATTAAGTTATAAATAAAACATAATGTGCCCGGAGCAGGACAATAAAAGCTGGCAAAGCAATGATACGCCAAAAAAATAAAAAAATCAAAATTTTTTACTTTTCTATATTAAAATATTAAAAAATAAAACAAATAAAAAAGTGTAAAATTTTCTTGCCCTTTCAAAGACAAAACAAGGGAACTAGTGTTCTTTAAAAAGTGCAAGCAAACTTGTTAGATTATGAGAAAATGTTACGCAGTCCTGTTAGGGAATTACATTTTGTAATTACATAGATTTTTTTTATAAATTGATCACCACAATGTTACACTTTTTTTAGGTAAGAAAATGCCACTATTTTTTATGTTTACGATAACTTACGCACTTTAAAAATAAAATTGAAATCATAATTTTTAATCCTTTCCTACAAAAACTCCTTAGCCAAAATTGAATCGACTTCATGTATAAACCCTTTGATCCCTTTCCAGCTTTCACTCATTAGTCGAAACGTGACCACCTCTCGAGCACATTAACTTTTCACAGCATAATAGATAAAGGTTTAATCAAGATATTAGAGTGTAACGGCTTGCATTGGCCACATACATACGTATAATAATCCACGTCAACCTCTATGTCTCACTATTATATTAAACGTGATATAAAACTACTGACCTTCGTACACTAGTAGGTAGTGTACTAGACTCGTAGTGCGAAGGTCCCAGGTTCGAATCCTGCCGCAGAACTCTGGCAGTTTGTGTCTGATAATTAAAGGGAGCGCACAACAAGCCTTCACTGGCTTAAGTGTATGTCGTATGACATGGGCTATCACACCCCTCCAATCAACCTAACCTAACCTAACCTAACCTGATATAAAACTATTTAATAAAACCTTCACCCTGGTCCAATCATATACTGGTTAAAATGGGAACACTTTCCAAGGCATAGCCTTTCATATAAAGGGTACAAATGACAAAAATATTTAAAAAACCATCTTCCAATAAGGACATCCGAAATCTGACAGCTGATAGTCGTCCTATTGTAGAAGCTACTGACTATCGTAATAATATCGATTCTTCCAATAGGGGCTTTGGAACTGTGACAGTTTATAGCGGCCATATTGATGAAGTTACATCTGTCAGATTGATTTTCATTTATTCAATTTGTTTTTTTTTAATCACCGTGGACGGATATAGCGTTCAACAATACATGTAAATGATGAAATTGTTTTATCAAAATGGGTGCACCGGACAAAACTGTCCAAATTGGGACGATACTAATTCACATGGGATCCAAGAGCGTCCAATGCATTCTGAAAAAGTCAGTCTATGGTATGGATTTAGGGCTGGCGACGCCATCTGTCCATATTTCTTTGAGAACGATATTGATCAGGCTATCGCCTTCAACGGCGAGCGGCCGTCATTGAGTAGCGAATTCTTTTGGCCTGAATTGGATGATATGGACACCAAAGACTTTTTAAGACAGGAAGATTTCAATGAAAGACACATTATAACCTCCTCCTCTTTAAGTAGGTTAAAAAATTAGAATTTTAAGAATTTTGCGTCTCTTTTCTTTTCTTTAATTTAGAAAAGTTAAAAAGTCTCCTAGATGTAAACGGACTATAATCTGCGAAGAGAATTATAAAGCTAGTAACAAAGATAAGTGAGGTGGCAAATTTTTCCAGAATGATCCGTTTTGTCGGCTACCGCCCCTGAAATCCACTCTGACAGTCGTGCCGCCATGACGGCCCTGGTATCTCCGTTTCTGAAATCAAAAACAGCCATCGATTGAAGATCAAGTCTAAGTGAAATGGCGGGGAAATTTGATATTGAAAAGATGTGGGCCAAGGGCATAGATACGAAGAGGCATAGAGATGAATTAGCCGGCGCTATTGAGTCAACTAGACAAGGCACAACCTCACAGGTTCCAACGGTATTGGAACGCATGCATGACGTCTTAGAAACGCATATTTTGGCGCAGAACTGAGGAGGAAGCAAACAGAAATAAGACCATAAGAAGTGACTGCAGAAGCGACAGGAAAGCACAGTATCTCTACTGTATGGAAACAGAAGACAAGTATAAAAAATGGGTATGTAATAACTGGAAATTGCCCTATTGCTATGAATGCCCGGAGGCTATGCTAAGTGTTGAATGCTATAACTTTTGGCGCAACTGCTACGATATACTCGTATATGAAAGGGAGAGTATAGAATATTTTAGAAAAAATAAATTTGTTAGATTTATGGGATAATTTATATCACAAATTTCCTTAGAAAAGAAAATCATTTTGAATTGACTGCCAAACAAAGACAATTGCTTTAATAGCATCACTTTAATATACGAGTAATACCCATTGCTTCTTAACGAGTACATTAATTAATCATTTATCTCGCCATAAAATTTTCATTTTCATCTACTTAAGCCGAAAAAAATTATATATTTATGTGTTATACATACGGTGACCATCCGTTCACTATTATAGTGGACAGTACACTATTTGAACCTCTTGTACACTATTTTTTTCATGTACACTATTTGTACATTTTTTTTGTCAATTGCCCCATTTTTTAAAACATATTTTCTTTCATGTGTACACTTTTGTTCACTTTTCTGTTCTATTTACTATTCTTGGTCATTAATAAATATTCTTGGAAACTCTACGTTTCATTCTCATTTATTATGAAAAATAATCTGGCCACTATGTACATATGTTATGAGAAAAGAAGAGAATTTGTCAGTTCTTCAGCTGTTCATACACATGCATACATACATACATATACACACACGTATATTTTGTTTTTTTTTTCATCCAGTTTGAATAACTGTTAAATTTTTCTGTGGAGGGAAATAAAACTAATAACAGCGAAATATTTGTGGTGAAAATATTCCTTATAAAAATATTTTAAAATTAGTGGATTTTGCATTTTCTTTGGCTGCATCAAATGCACCAACAGAAAGGGTTTTTTCTATGTCTAATAATATATGGACTTCGGAGAAATCTCAAATGAAATTGGAAACACTAGAATCTCTCTTAATTATAAAATGCAATTTTGAAATGGATTGCACTGAATTTAAATCATTTCTATCGAATAGAGCTGATGTTTTGCAGAAAATACTTACATTCTGTAGAGAAATATCAAAAGTAAAGTATGTATATTTTTACATTCGTTTGTATGTGTGTATGCATTTTTAGTTTAGTTTCCTTTTTTATGTATGTATGTACATACATATATGTGTACACTATTTCTTTATGGGTTTAATGGTCACCGTAGTTATACACCAACTGCTTTAAGCACAATTTTTAAATCTAATGAAGCGATAATTTTCATAAGAATTTCCACTAGCTAATGATTATATTTAAGATTCTTTGAGCATTTATTACAAATATGGGTGGCTTTCGTCCAAAACGTATCAACATGATGATCATCTAACGAATCACAACGGTTTTATGATGGAAACCTAAATACTTCAGCAGCTTTTCTAACTCGCAATGAATGGGAAGACAGAATGGCTTATAAAACCGTAAAGTGAAGAACAAACTCCAGCTGGTTGTGTTTTGAAATGATGAAAAATACCAGATTAAAAGAGGAGTTTTGTAATTCAGACAACGTTTGTGGCATGAAATTATGCATGCGTAAATTTTTGCTGTATCAGGTGGTGGTAAATACATGTTGGAAATCACACCAAAAGACCAAAAGAATAACAAATTACTTACCTTCTTGATTTTGGAGAGCGGCGTGTTGCTTTCTTTGTGATAATCATCATTAATAACCGAAAAAAAATTCTGGCATATTGGCGTATGAGTTTGTGGCAAGTACAAGAAATAAAGTAACGATTTGTGCCCAAAGGGCACAATAATTATGTCAAAATGAAAATGATAAACGTCCCACTTTTTTGGCCACAAAGTTTATTAACAAAATATAGGCTGGAAGAGAGAAACAAACACAATTTCAATTAGATATGTTGGATTTGACTTCTAAAAATATAAATATCAGATAAATAAATATAATTTTTTATTTATTTTAAAGACAAGATCTAAAATGTGTTGATATATAAAATTTGTATGACAGAATTTTTAAGCAGAAATATAAAATTGGAAAATTTATCACAAATATTTAGAGGCAGTTTTAGTATTATCATAAACAAGTACCGGCGACCTCGTCCGCATACGAAGAAAAATGGACACTGAGTAATTAAAGTGAAATAAGGATAGGAAATGTACAGTGCCTTTTTGCGTCGGCGATCATAAATAAACACACTGTTGAATATATAGTATAACCTCGTACTTTTTTGAAGAGAATTAATAAAAAAAAGGCCACTACTTCTTCAAAAGCAGCGATGCTATTAGTATGAAATTTATTAAAATATCGGAACACTCAATGCCTAAGATCTGAAGATCCATGCAAAAGGTCCCATCAGGAAAAAGTAAAAAAAATGTGGTTTGTTTGCACTAGTTTTTGTGGCACGAGCCTTGCTTTCACAATATGCTGTGCCACGAACTTCGTTTTTACTGGTCGCTGTATCCCAAGCTTGAGGCCTTATACAGAAATAAATATAAACACATTGAGAATTATAAAAATTAGCAAATCTTTTAACAAAATGCGAAGGATATATACCTGTTTATGAGTGCTTGTGATTTTATCTTAGTTTAAGTTGTGGGAAAATATTGGTTGAAAATGTACCTAAACAATACATACATACATATATGTATGTACATATGTACACAAGTATGCATGTATTGTATGTACGAATTCAATTTTGAAATTTCCTTAACTAACAGGTAGAATTGTACTTTTTGAATCTTCAAACAAAACAGATGTTTTCCATTCTATATCATCAATATACATATGTACTCATATATGTATGTAGGTGCATTGACATTGTAAATGTTATTGTACTATTTCAACATCTATTAGTTTTTATTTTAGTTTATTAAACAAAGGGTAATTTTTTACCAACTACCTTTTTGGCAAAACTGCCCTATTTGGAGTGAAGAGCAGCCAGAAGCATTCCAAGAACTGCCAATGAATCCCGAAAAATATACTGTTTGGTGTCGATTATGGGCTGGTGGCATCATCGGACCGTACTTTTTCAAAGACGACGAAGACAGGAATGTTACTGTAAATGGCGAGCGCTACAGTGCGATGATTACAAATTTTTTATTTTTTTTTTTTTTTGCCCAAATCAGAAGAGCTGGACTTAGCTGACATTTGCTTTCAACAATACGGTGCTACATGCCACACAGCACGCGAAACAATAGCCCAATTAAGAGACGAGTTCGGTGAACAGAGTATTCCACGATTGGGGCCGGTCAACTTGCCTCCTAGATTGAGCGATTTAACGCCTTTAGACTATTTTTTGTGGGGCTATGTTGAGGGGCTCTTAAAGAATTTATTCGTGAGATACTTGCCGATATGTGGGAGAGAGTATGTCATAATTAGACCCAGCGTATGAACCATTTAAGGTGTAGTCTCGGTCAACATTTACATGAAATCATCTTATTGAATCATATAGATGCTTCTATCGACTCAAATAAAGATTTTATACATTTCTCTCAATTTTATGTGATTTTTTAAAATCAAAACCGAAAGCTCTTAAAAAAAATACCGTTTATAAAAATTTATTAAGATTATAAGCACAATAACTGATATCTTCACTTTTTTTCTAAAAAAATCATTTTTCTCTTATTTTTTCATTAAAACTGTGTTTTAGGTTTTAAAAATATGGGAACCGATCGATTTTAGCTTTAAAACAGTTCAGATCAGTGATGTTTAATGTTTAATGGTTTTAAATAATAATAAATATTTTATTTCTATTAAATTCAGCTCCTTTTATTACAAAAAGTAAAAAAATGTATAAGACTTATACGAAGTATTTTAAATTAAGAAGTCATATGAGGTTTTAATATCCAAGCAATGAAATTCCAGAAAGGTTCAGGCATTCACTGAAGAATCATTAATACGAGATCTTAGTTTTGTAGACATTCGCAGTTTGCATGCATACGTTTTTTTTTTAATTTAGTAGCATCTACAGTGGGTATAATTATGATATTCAAATTGTAACAGTTTCAGGCCAATGAGGCCGAGGCCACGCAGTGACCGGCAAAGCGGTGAGCGGCTGAACGGTGAGCGGCAAAGCGGCAATTGGCTTATTACTGAGCGTCATTTCTGAGCGTTTAGTGCGGTTAGTTGTTAAAATGCCATTATCAAGAGAGGTTTGTTTAATGCTTTTACGCGAAAATAGTATTCATATTTATAAGAATTTAATGTGTTTAAGAAAAAAGGAAGATTTAGTGTTCATCCTATAAATCAAGCAAATTTAACCATTTCTATACAAATCTAGGCAAATTTCCAGACAGATTTTGGCAATACTTCCGTATGTTTTTATCGGTTATATTTTTATTTTTAAAATTTGGTAATCTGTCTTGCCATAATAGCGGTCGGCTTTGTACAGATGAACTCATAAGCTCCGCATTCACTTTTGCCATGTTTATACTTTGCCGCTCAGATATCAACTAAAAATTAGAACAAGTCCTATTCCTGAGCGGCGCCGCTTAGCCGCTCAGAAATGCCGCTTAGCCGCTCAGAAATGCCGCTCATTGCGTGGCCACTTCAGTAGTATTCCATATGTTTTAATTTTTTGCCGCTCACCGCTTTACCGCTCATTGTGTGGCCTCGGCCTAACACTTCTTTTAGCACTTTATATTTCTAATTGATGATAGAAACTTTTGTCTCGGTACTCAGGCTCAACAAATACTAAGTCTACGTTCAGACGCATCATGTCTTATTGAAATGATTGCTATTTTATAGGCGAGATCGACGAGGGGAAAAGAAACGAGTACGCAAGTTTATGTACTCTGCCAGTACGTTTTGCTTTCTCATTCGTAATGTCAAAATTGCTCAAACAACGTTTTTTATGTACACATACATAAAAACAACTCGTCAACAAGACATGACTTGTGTGAACGCCAAAGAAAGTTCAAGGAATAAAAAGTAAGAATCATGTCAATAAGACATGATGCGTCTGAACGTAGACTAAGAAGAGTAGATATTTTATTTTTCAACAAATAATTTCCCATCAAGTATCGAATAAACTATTTAATATCAGATATAAAAGTCTTCAAAGGATGAAAATGACCAATAGTAACAATTTGTTTCTTGTTAATTAAAACATTATTTTCTGGTAAATCCAAATATGCAGTTCAATGTAATCAGGACTAACTCATTTTAAGTTCGCAGGAAGTCGAAAAAATGCACTAGGGGATAATTTGGAAGCAATGAAAATATCATTCCTCAAAAACAACTTCCATTTTATCACTGAACATTTAAAAAAAAATCATTTTCCATCCCCTCAGACCACAATTTAGAAATTTTTTAAATTAGATTTCTATGAAGTTTTATTTCGAAATTTATAATCCTAGACACAAACTAGTTGTCATTACAGGGTTCTGTTAACCTGACAACAAAGCGCTGTTAAACATGAGATATCGAGGAAAACGTATTCTAAGTGGAATTGCGCCGATATTGATGGACCAAGTGGACGAATACTTTACACATGCTTTGTGTTCCATATAACATAATTAAACACCGAATTGAAACACAAAAGGAAATGAAACCTTCAATTTTTCACATTTAAAATTATTTTGAGAAAAATAAAAAATTTATTTCATTTAAAGATTACCCAACAAAGCTTTTTTTAATGAATAATATCAGTTTTTTTTTTTTTTAATTTTAAAATTTTGTAATTTCTCTAGAAGATGAATTCCAGGAAAATGCACTACAGGTCTAAAAGGCGGAATTTTTTTTATCAGTTTTCGACAATTCATTTCGACAATTCTTTCTGGATTATTCAATAAAACGAGCAAATACAAATTCCTGTACAGACACAAGTATGTACATATATGAGAAATCACTTTCGAGTTTATGGTGTTCTAATTAATATTATGTACAAACAAACCTGTGTTGGGAATTTTCAATTTCACATTTAGCTGGCACTCTTACCGCCTTTGATTTCTTAAAATCATTTTTGCACGTTTTATTACGGAAGAAGCAAAAAGAATCTGAGAAATGTGATTACAAACATTTCTAAATGTATCGTTTTTGTTGGTAAAACTTACATTATGATTTGGTTTTGTTGTTACCAGCGAACAAAATTGTTGAAGCTGTTGTGTCCTGTTGTGTCAAATACACACTTCAAAAATGGATATTGGTGGAGGTAGAGTTTAATGTTTGAATTTTACTTGATGCTTATGAGCAAAAAAGAAATGAAAACATAAAGATTCCTTGAAAATTTTTATACGCCTTGATACAACTTTTAAGGGACCCGCCCTTTATGAAAAATATTGGTGTATGAACAAATGGCTTAAGGGGTGTTAAATTATGTTGTAAGTTTAATAAGATAACAAATATAAATTCAAAATTGAAAAAAGACTAAATGGTGTCCTTGGAAAGCACTGAAAAATGGTATTTGATCAATATCGTTAAAAAATATAATTTAATTTAGTTAAAAAAAATTAATTTTTATATAGATTTGCATTTAATTGCTTTTTCCAAGCATAAGTACATAATAGTTTGTGAAAAATTAAAATATCACCAATAATTTTACGAAAAATTTCATCAAAAATCCAAATTTCACAATAACAGAGATATCAGCTCGGAAGTAAAGCAAGTTCAGAGCTTTCGCAAACAGAAAGAAATTCTGTTTCTACGTTGAAGAAACTGAGTTTCTTACTTTTTATTTGAAAAGAACATTGTTATAAAGGGTGATTTTTTTGTAAATTTCTTTTTATCAACACTGTTTTCGGCAGCTCAAATGTTTTCGTTTGACATGTTACTGTTCAGTTTGGTGTATAATTTAACGAAGAATCGACTTACCAACGAACAACTCTTGTAGATTATTGAATCAAAATATCAAAATTTATGCTCGTTTAAGAAAGTACATCGTCCACTTTTTTATCGGAATATTGTGTTCCGCGACGAAGCTTATTTCAGGTTGAATGGCGAAACAATGGCCCAGTTGAGAGGCGAGTTCGGTGTGAACTCACGTTTGGGGCCGGTCAATTGGCCGCCTAGGTCGTGCGATTTAACGCCTTTAGACTGCTATGTCGATAGGGACAAGCCCGCAGTGGTTGACACACTGGAAGCCAATATGGAAGGATTTATTGCTGAGATACCGGCCGATATATTGGAGATAGTATGTCGAAATTGGACCCAGCGTAGACATTTGCCTCAGTGAATGTCTTATTAACATGATATGATTATGTCTATTTGAAAGTTATAGTCTCCATTACAAATTGGTGAAAAACAATGTTTTTATCTAAATTTAAATATAGAATATATATAGTTCAATTGTAACAAATTAAATGGGACCAGGCAATTTTGTTCATTAAGAAGATGAAGTTCATTATAACCGGAGTAAATATTTATATTTTATCCCAATTAATAAAAGCGAAATTTCGATGTGTTTATATCTAATCACGAATTTCATTTATTTTATTTTATCCCTTTTATCAAATACCAATAAATAATTATTTGGACGGCCAAGAAAGTTTGTGAAAAAAATTGGCGATTTTTTTTCCGCAATGAACATAAAAATTTGCAAGCTTCGTAGTTCGTTTCAATCGTAATGATTTCTACGTAGGTTAGGTTAGGTTGATTGGAGGGGTGTGATAGCCCATGTCATACGACATACATTTAAGCCAGTGAAGGCTTGTTGTGCGCTCCCTTATCAAACACAAACCTTCAGAGTTCTGCGGCAGGATTCGAACCTGCGACCTTCGCACTACGAGTCTAGTACACTACTTACTAGTCTACGAAGGCCAGTCTACGTAACAGTTGTAGAAAACTGTTGGGGCCGGAAAAGTTTTTCATAATAATTCGTTATAGTCCAACTCCACTGTAAATAACTTTAGTTAAATTAAAATTTAAATCGTGATATTGCTTTTCCAAATTAACTTCTTAAGAAGATGCACTATTTTACACTGCAGAAGCAGTAAAAATATAGTTCTTTATGTTAGATTGAAAAGGGAAGCTTTCGTATACTTGAGCCACATTTTAGGCCGTTTGTGTTTTCTATAAAGATAGGGAGTAGCGAAGAGGTAACAGAAAGAAATATAAGTAAAGCAAAAAATGTCAACCCTATGCCCTTGGACATTCAGTCTTAAACCATCTTTTCTAATGTTGCAAACTCAATCAATTGACGTGCTAAGTGCGTCTGTGTGTGAGAAAATGGAAGATCATCTCCTCTTCCTCATCGTTCAGGGAATCTCTGCAGAAGTTATTTGATACGAGACTCTGGCTAATAAAACAGGCTGAATTTGACCGATGTCTTGGGTTATCTAATGCACTTATTTCATAGCATATCAGCAAAAAGATTCAATATGTTTACAACAAAACGTACTCCGAAAACTATTTAGCATGTTTGCATGAGGCAATTATGGATGTTCTATTCAAGTTATCTATGGTTTCATGCAACAGCTTCTTCATGATTTGGAATTTGTTCCAAAAAAAGGTGCAATATACTATTTTTTTAACTTTTTCGGTCTTCGGAATTGATTCCGAAAATTAATATATCCGGTATAGTCAAAGCTTAGCTCGTAAATCAGAGCAAATTTCTAAAGACTAATCGGTGAGTGCCAAAATATTACCTTCAAGGATCGTGCAGAATAAATATTTTGTTATCATTTAAGTAGATTTTTTAGCTTCATGCACCATTCGATTAAGTTCGTCCATCACAATAAGTTTTGAGAAGTTAAATATTCTTTTAAAGAAAATGGTGCACTTTAAAGTGTTAATAAATTTTTCTCTGATATAGTAGAAAAAAACCATAAAATCAAACTTACCCCAATACAAATATCTTTCACATTTTGCACGAGGCACGAAGCCAACAACAAAAAATAATGCAAAATGAAACCACAACCTTGATACCAATATTTAAAAAGAAAAACCACAAAATAATTCTCCTTTTTCTCAAGTTTGTGATGAAAAACCTCAAGGCAACATAAATTATATGTTCAACATTCAGTTTTCAATATTTTTGTTCATCGAATGGAAGTGATGATGGCGATAGTGTTCCTACTTGTGGCTGGAGCGGTGGAATTATAAAGCTGAAATGAAATTTTAAAGCATCATTTGTACTAAAATGTTTTGCTACCGCATTTAACCACAATTCAGCAGCAACAAAAAATTCCTAAAATATGACAAACAGATGGGTGGAGGGATGGACAGGCGGTGGAGAAGGCAGTTACAGTTAAAATGGCCAAACACACAAAGAAAAACGGCTAAAATGTCTTAAATCATGGCAATGAAGCGTGAAGAAAACCAAAAATCACCACCTTCTGTTTATTTCCAAAACATAATAAAATGTACAATAACATGAACTAAAACTGAAGCAACATCATCACCATCACCATCATGATCATCATGTTCTCCATCATCATCAAATCACAGCCAAAAGGCTTTTTGTTCTTTGTAATACGGACGCTCATAAATACCGAAACGCAAAGCAATTGGTAACGAAATGGCAGTGGCAGAGAATAGTTCATTGCTCGGTCTGGTTAAATTGAGTTGTTTCTTAGATTTTGTTTTTTGCAACATTTTCAAGGTGCAAGACTTTCAAAGTATTTTCGGTTGATGGTGCTCATCTGTGTTTAATAGTGTTGAAGATGGGGAGGGGGGAAGAGCCAACAAAAACAAATCGCTCCGAGAATAAAGGAAATGTGTTGCAAAACAAAAAAGAACAAGTTGTTAATTTAATAGCAGACATTTTTACAAATCAATATATTATTATGATGAAGATGTCGATGATGAGTTAAACAAACGTCAAAACAGTAAATATTACAGTTAATGTATCCTCAAATATATAAATATTAAGTTGAGAGCATGCCTTTGCAACTACCATAAAGACGCAATATAGAAAGATGCAAGAATTAGGGGGAATACAGCATTTTTGTGACATTCACATTAATAGTGTAACATTTCTCTTTTGCTCCTAGTGTTCTCATCTGGGTTTTACACAACTACAACCTGTTAAATACAGTTTTTAACTAATTGCATGCAACATGCAATTTTACTAATTCAGATTTCGATTACAAAACGCGTTAAAAGTACTGAAGCTTCTGGTTTTTACCCAATAATAATTTAGTTTCAGTTGCTCGCAGATAAAATGGCTTTAATATTTTCTAAGAAGTTATTTAATTTTTAATGGATTATTTATTTCCAAATTAATTTATATAAATATTGCTAAAGTCTATCTATGAGACATTTTGTAAGTCATTATCTTTGATGGCTTTCATCAGCAGGATATGCTGACCGAACGATAAATCGTTTAGACGTAAATTGTTCAATATTGGCGCCGGTTCACTTACAATGAATTTCTTAAAACGTATTGCTATCTGATTAAAAACGCATGAGTGCACATTGTACAGTATTTTAAGAAGTTTTTATGTTAGAAATAGTCCGGTATCTCGTATAGCATTCAAGGAATTTTGATGAAATTTATTCATACTTATTGCTGATTATACATATTGCTGATTACCTTAAAAATTCATCAAAAATACAACTCCCAGCTGGGGATAAATTTTGCGGGCGGAGTTTGGGTCCTCAGCTAAACGCACTAACACTAAAAAAGGAATCTTCACTGTCTATAATAAAGTAGATCTGAGTCCGAATTGACTCTGGGACCCCAGTTGATAACAAGATGATAAAACTTGACGACTGTATTGGAGAGAGACAAATCTAACCTTAGTGATCATTTCCAGTGATAGTTACCATAATTTCAGGTCCTAGACTATTTTTGGATATTTTTAAGATTTTAACTTTCACGATTTGTATCGCTTTTCAAAACAATTATCACAAGGTTTTTTTGTAGCATCGCCAGTCAAGTTATTTTTAGGAAATATGGTCTTATATTTTATATAAATTAATCAACAAAATTTGATTTTTTTGCAGAAAAGAAAATGCCTTTAGATTTAACTAAAGCCTCAACCGCAAAATATTGCAAAGTCTATAGTGCAGAAAAAACGCATTTTTAAACTACTTGTGGTTTAACTTTTTTATACATTTTTCATTCATCTTTTTAATAAAATCTTCGAAGCTAAACACACATTTTCAAGATTTTATTTAAAATATTTATTCACAAAATGAAACCTTTCACAAAAACAAATGTACCTCAATGTTTGATTTAAATCATTAGAATTAGTACATATGTTTTAATATTTTTAAAGCATATTTGTGACTATAGAAACATTCTCACAATATGCAATTTAAAATTTATATCACAAATACGATTTAATCTACTACAAAAATTACTGTTGAGAGGGTACTTTTTAATTTGCCCTTGTATTAATTAAGAAGAACAAAAAAAAAACAACAAATAATGAGAAAACAAAGCACAACATGTTTGTGCATGTCTGCAATTTTTATTACAGACATATTGAGCCATATGAAATCATTAGAAGAACACAAAAATGTGTATTAAAAATAAATAAACTGCACTTCTATTCTATTGATTTTGTGCACGGACAAACCAACTTGTTTAAACATTAGGAACTAGAAAAAAAAATAAACTTTTAAAAGAATAAATAAACAAAACTTTAACAATCCCAAAAACGGGGGAGGAGAAGGACGAAATGAAAACTAACTTCCTAATGGTTGTTGGAAAGAAATCCGGAACTTAAGAAAAAATATCTGCAATATTTACTAAAAACCCATTAAGCACCGTATATATGTTTAGACGTGGATTGTCAGCAAAGTTTAAGGCTAAAATAAGGATATGTATGTGGCTAAAGACAGCAAATATATAAATTACAGCCAAGTAATTATCGTTAATGTTTCGGTTCTAAGGCAGAGCTAATAAATTTCATATATTTAGTATAAAATTGAGGGGCAGTTTTCAAACTGCTTGAAGTTCACTGACGATTTGGTTTAGCGACCAATGAAATGTTGGCATATGCTAAACAGCGAAAGCCACAACAAAATATTTTAATCAGTTTTAAAAAGGATATTGTGTAAAAGAAATTCGTTATATACTTATAATGCAGTGATGGCCAGACTTTCATTGTGTGCATAGGACTTATGCACAGAGAGTCAATTTAGAGTCTGTGCACCACTGTTCTATAGGTTGTTTAGGTGTTTTTTGGCGTGATATCGTTTCAAAATATTTTCAATTGATTTTTTTTTTGTTGTGTGACTGAAATATTTCTTTTTATGATATTAAAAAAAAAAAAAACAAAACAAAAGGAAAAATGTTCTTAAATCTTAAGCCTAAATAAAACTTTTCCATTTGATTCAAATTTTTTTGTTCCAAGTTATTTTAAAAATTCTCATTTACTTTTTCGAAGAGGCCACAGCGCTAGTCTTTTGGAGCAGCTTAGAATGACTAATTCGGGTAGTAAAGTTTACTTTATGATTGGTGTTTAAAATTATGATTGGTGATTTTAAGCAGAATTTTAAAATGATAATTAAACACCCAAATAACGGAGTGAGTATTGCTATCCATCATCAAAATTCAGTATCATTTGTATTTATAATCGAATTTGTGGAGATGTAAACAATAACGAAAATTTTAATTTGATTATCATTAGTTAATATATAATATTGATATCAAATATTTCAAATTATACTATAACTTTTGCTGCTTTAAACTTCATAATATATAAGAATTTTCATGCTTGAATTAGGACATCTTCTCATACAAGATTGTTGATTATCAGATTGTCAGATTGATTAGAATTACCTCCAGCCAAATATCATTTAGTTGTTTCTGCAGGCAAGCTCCAGCGATCCCACTTTTCTTTAATAATTTCATTTTTATTGCAAAGACGTCTCCAGCACTTCTGCAACAACCCAATTTGCTGAGACAAACTAAACATGTTCTACAATTTTCTTCGAACTTAACAAATGATCAAAATATTGTATAGCACTAAAGAGTAAATTTACTTCAACATAAAAATTCATTGCAAGTTATTAAGGATTAAATTTGTGGTAAAAAGTCGTTCACAGTTGTTTTGGATTCTGAATAGATGTGCTTAGAATTTGTAATTGGACATAAAAGATTGATTAAATTCATTTTTCCAATATGTTCTTGCAAAAATGTAAACCTTAAATTTTATTTACTATTAAATTTATTTTTTGTTTCATTGTATAAATAAAATAAAATAATAAAAAAAATTTCAAAGTCAACGGCAGGGAGCATAACAGTGTGGGAAGCCATAGCCTACGATGGAAATGAAAGGCTTTGATTAGAATGGCAGGCTATTCACTATTCACGAGTATGTATATTCAAATGGTTAAAGAGAATCGTCTGCATGAGACTTTTTATTTTAAACTTTCTTATTCATTATTGACTTCATTTGAAAATAAATTTTTTACCGGGTATCGATCTTAGCAAAATTAAACTCTTGCCTATTGCACGAGGTATCACGAACACTATTACCAAGAGGAGCTAATCTACACTTTTTTTAAATAATGCAATCTAGACAAAATTCTGCTTCATTTTTACTATGTGCCGAACCCTACATCTGCGGTACTGGTGAAGTCTAAGTCTTTTGAAAACGCTAAAAAATGTGTGACAAATTTGCACGTGTCAATATTACCAGTACCCAAATATCTATTTGGCAGACAAGAATTCTATGACCATAATGATGGTCTAATTATTCGAGTAAACACTGATGACAGACATGACATGAATTTGGTTCCCACTCATATTTGTCTACCAATAATAAAATCGTTTCACGTGAGCAAAATTTTTGCACCATGTGTTTAGCAGCAGAACAGCGTCGGAGCCGTCAAAACTCTAGTTTTATATGTAAATATTTTGAATCTTAAATGTTTTTTTACTTATGATGCAACTGACATATGACAATCAAGAAAAAACAAAAACGAAAATGGTTAAGGTGATGAAAAGTACAGTGGTAGGGACGTTAAGTAGTTTTTATTCCGATGAGTAATTTTTCCGGCGCATTAAGGATGGTTCGTAAAGTACATATGATATTTGCTCCGAAAACTATTTAATTTTTGATTTTATTATTTAAGAAATCCAACAGTAAGCCATTTTATAAGCTGAAGTATTTCCCAAAACCTGACTTGTTGCATTTTTGAGTCATGAGCATACAAATTTAATACACTTTTTCTACCACAACTCCCCAAGTCTATAAATAGGGAACTACTGTGTTATATGGAGACGTTTGCGGATCAACACAGCAGTTGCTAACAATCCAACTTGAAGCATCTGCAGGGACTACTTAGAAAAGTGATTCAAATCCGTTCATAGTATATGAAATAATATATCACAAGTATAAGTAGGTGTGGCACGAATAGTACTAGACATATTAGCGGGAGAAATCCTTATATATTTTGTAACAAGTCAGTTTGCTTAACACAGGCAGACTTTCAAGGTAATCGAACGATATAGTGGGCTATACACATATAAAAAGAAGAGTATCCCTAGATGTTTTTAGAAGCTCCCTTAAGCTTGAGCTGTATTCCTTTCACCACTACAAGTAAAGTTGCCCAACCATCATTGAAAATTGTTTAAACTTCTCTTTAATAATATGACGAAATTGAAATTCTCTTCAATGAAATGATTTCCTTAAGCAAACAATGCTTGTATGTATTTGTTAATTGGTTTCTCGAAAATGGCTCTAACGATTTCGACGAGATCGTGGGGTTTTCAATCTAACTTAGTGACGTTTCCGCGAAAATGCATTTTCTCTGAGTTTTTACCTGTTTCGGGATCTGTGTGTTTAACAATTTTTTGGAAGCGCTAAGATATTAATATCAAACGAAAAATAAAATGGACTCAACATAAAATGGAGTCATTCTCGATGATTCTCGATGGATCATTTTTGGTGCACCTCAATTTTATAGGTATCAAATGAAAGGACTTTCTGACAGGAGAAATAAAAATCAAATGGAATTACTCTAAATACAATATACCCGACCAAAAAAAAAAAACTCATGAACTCCGACTTAAGTCCGGTCAACCGGGTACCAATGTTAATGTAATAATAATTAAATATTTAAAACGTCTTGTATACATGCAGTCTGTAAATAAATATGCTTAAACATTATTTTGTCACTTTTATTCTAAAAAATATTCTGATAAAAAATTTTGAATTTTTTTAATATTTTTTATCTAAACTTCATGATATTAAGAAAATAAACGAAAATATTAAAAACACTATAATGAAAAAGCTTTTTGACTTCATGTCATAAAACTTAGTCGACCATATTTTCATTTTAAAATCCAACGAGTACGTGCGTGGGTACAAATAAAGGAAATTGAAATTCTTACAAATTAAACCCAAAATCCATTAATGCTTAACCATGCAAAAAGCAAACCTTTCATCAAAGGTCCAATATATTCAAAAGAATAATAAATTTAAAACAGAAACACAAACAACAACTAAATTAAAATGAAAACAAATTGTAAATGAAATCCAAAGAAAAAAACATCTTTAACTCAAGTGGGTTTGAAATAAACAATTACGCTGCGATATCATGATCTAACGAAAAGCAACAACTTCGAGTCAATCATGCGAGAAAATTATTCCTTCGTCATACGTACAAAGACACAACAACGACTCTTCAAATCATCTATACAGACCGATAGACAATCAGTAAGTCAGTCAGTCATTCATTTATTCATTCAATAATACAGGCAAATCAATAGACAACAAAAATTGTAATAACAAAAACACCATACAACAACATCTTAATAATAACAATAACACTATAGGCACGTAGAAATAATGTTATTCATTTTCATCTCCATCACTCTCTTGCAACGTCCTAGAATGTTGGAAAAATGGAACAGCAGTGATTTTATTTAAAAGGTAGGAAAAGTATTCGACTGATCGGAAGTAATTCAGATTTATTACAAGCTGCTAATTTAGTATCCTTAGTAAAAGGTGTTGAGCTTTTATAAATGTATTGCAGTTTTTCCCAATTTGCATTTCAATAGAGTATATTTTTCTGAAAAGTGCAACGTTAAAAAAAATATATAAGTCCCGCAAGAGGTTGTCTATTATCTAATAAGAAGTTTGTGCGTGTTTTAGAACTACGAATTAGATTTTTATTCCTTTCTTTGAAACAGTAATCTTTTTTTTTAAGAAAATGCCACAAGTTTATTACAGACAACTTTATCAAAGACTCAAACGTTGATGTATCTTGCAATAATAACATACAGTTCACTTGATATCAGAGATATTTTGTATTAATGTAAATTTTTCAACGAAGCCTTCGGGTTAGAAACGAATAGGTTGTTTCTAACCCGAAGGCTTCGTTGAGAAAAAGTCTAACGGAGTCAAAACGCGAGGTTTTGATAACACACTCTACGAAAAATATTAATACTCGTACTTTGAAATCGTTCATAGTATTCTCTGTGATGCACTTTGATCTACCATCTTGGGGCCACCTGTTGCCAATGTTCAGTTGATCCAAAAAATATCCGCTATTACAGATTTATAATGATATCTGTAGTATAAACGATTTTTTCTAACAAGTACGAACAAATGAAACCATCAGCTTAAAATCCCATCAAGGTTTTTCCCAACTTTTTCCGGTCAGTTTCATGCCGGGCAATCTTTAAGAAATGCAAGTCGTTTGTTACGATTGAATAGTCTTCCAGTTAGATCTTAGTTCTGAGACATAAAAAGCTTATCTCCACGGGTTCATTCCTCAGAGAGGCGATGACATTCCCATCTTCCTCTTCTTTTTGCTAGCTTCTACAAAAATCTTCATAAGGGAGGTTCCATTCATTTACATGGAAACCTATATTAGCAGTCAAAACTGTTACAAGTGTTACACACACTAACTCCGAAGGGTCCCTTATAGAGTTATAATTCTATAAGGGACTAATTAGAGATCTTCTGTAGTCATATCGTGGCGAAGCATACCATACCATCAGGGCTGTATCCAGATTATTCGATCGGGATCCAGCCTTAGCTATTTCGTCCGCGCTAATACTTCCAGACACACTGCTGTGTCGTTTAGAGATGTTCGTGGATTATATACCCAATTGGAAGCCGTATAGATATCCGATAGTGATTTTTTCGGATATACTCACTGCATACCTCAACTTGTTAGCTGTTCTTTTAATGGCCTGTTCTTTTTAAACCTGTAGCATATGAGATAGATCCAGTACTTTGAACTTGAAAATTTATTTAAGACTGGAGGTAAAGATACCATCTTCCATCCCTATGTCTGATTTAGATCCGTCCGCACCAGATAACTCTACATCAAATATTTTATCGAGGAGCGGTGTGGACGAGGGGTAATCAATTTCGACAAGTGTCCAGAAATTGCGGCATGAATTGCGGCAGCCTTCTGTATTGAGTCTTAAGATCAAATGATTGTCAGCGTATCATGGTGAGTAACAGCCATGTCTCAGTAAGGTATTGTGCACAATAAATAATAAACTGGTTGTATTGTAGACTTTTCAAGAAATCGGCAATTTTCATGACGATCTGATATCATATTGAAGAAGGAATTAAGGCTTGAGAGCTTTGAGATTATGAAATTTACACTCATAATTAAAAAAATTATGTAGAAGTAAGTTTAAATAATAATCGAATAAGTACTCTTCAATGAAATATTGAAGATCACATCAACACGTTTTGTTAGCTAAGAACGGTATAAGAAAAGTTTCAAGTTATTTCTGTGCATTAGAAGATGGTTTCAGAACCGATAAGATTCACGAGAACTTTCATTCAGAGCCATCTTTACCTATGAATAGTTGGATAGAGGGATGGCATTGTATATGAGGTTGTATACTCTTAACAAATAACAAAGTCTAATAGGTCGTGTTATTACGTGGAGAAATACACTTATAGTGAGCGTGTTTTCTCTGGAGTTAAGAGTACCTTCTACAGATATTAACGTACAAGTACAATTTAATTTATGAAACACCAATCGACGTCCCAAACAACATCGAATAGATATGGTGCCCCTGAAGCAATATACAATAAAGTGCACTGCAGCACACACATACATAAACTACGAAGGGCGTAATCTGGAATTTACACTTGTAAAATATCAATATAAGACGCTTTGGTCCTTGCTTAGAGAGTATGTCGAATAAAAGCAATAGTGTATATTAAAAAAACATTTTGAACGACGAGATGTCTATTTACATATCGGTTCCTTCAAAACCTGAATAGTGTCACCGACTAACTTGCTAGACATTGTAACAAGTCCTGAATAGCTTACAGGACAAAGATTTTTCTAAAACTTTTAAAAATTAGCTGTGGGAAATCGTTTCCCGGATTATCATAATGGAGCAACTGCCCTTTAGTGGTTTTCACATTAAGAACTCTTTCCAAATTTCAATTTCTTACAATTTCAAAAATTTAAATTACTTCAGATTTTTTTTTTCAATTTTTAAAATAGTCTGGATAACATCTGAATGTTAAGAATAGTGATGCTATTCATCTTTTTATCGATTCCCGGAATTCGTTACAATGCTGGCAAATTTTTCTTAAAACATTTTCCGTTTTTGCATTCAGATCTTGTTTGTTAATTGTATTTTTTAGCTTCCTCTCAAATTTCAAGTGGAAAAATGCCACCAACTATCGCCAAGAACCTAAAACTGTCACCGTGACTGTAGTTACCTTTGCAATCCATTTTCTAAATGTAGAAAGACATAAATTAATATTTATAGCTTTATGACTTTATTAATTTCCATTAATAAAACGCATTTTTATTAAACATTTCCTTGTGCCCTAATTCTCCTATTTTTCCCCCAAATCTTTATTAGTTTTTAAAGGAAAATAATATCTATTTTTGGCGTAGCTTCTAAGAGGAAAACAAACAAACAACAAAAATAACAAAAAGTTTATAAATAAGATCCCCAAAAAGAAGAAACATGAATGAAACAAACCCAAATCTCAATTGATTTTATTTTTATTGATTATATCGCATGAATGTCTATTGAAACTCTATTTTTGTTTTCTTTCTCAAACTCTTCTCACATTCTAAAAACACTTGTTCTTATCGGCATCAATTTCTATTTCTGTTGTCAATCTATGGGTGGCATTAGCTATTAAAGTGTGAGTGTATGACTTTGTTTGTAATGCATTTGTATCTTCTGTAAACTTTGTGATGTTTAAAGAAGATTGTTTAACATCATCCATTTCAGTTGTTAGATGATATACTCCATTGAACTCACCGTAGGTGGTAGAAAAATTATAAGAAAAAAAATGTCAAGCGATTGTGTCCAATCCAATTGTAATTGAAATTTTCATGTAGGTTTAACTAATATCGTAAATTAGAAAACCAAAGCAAAAAATTATGGAAAAGTTTGAATGTTGTTTTTTTTTTTTTTTGGTATTTAATATCGCATTTAAATGTAAATGGGCGTAATAAATTTTGAGAAATAAATTAATTAATAAACTGTAAAATTTGTCAGAGAAAGGTAATTTGATAACTCATATTAAATAATTAATGAGTTAATGGGAATTTAAAAGTTCATTTTGCTTTAATTTTGGCTTTTCCAGATCATGAAATTTAATATTTTCATCGCATGAATTAGATTTGAGAATTTCATTTACTGAGAATTTGAAAAGAAATGTTTAGAAATTTTACCACTAAAAGCACATAATATAAAGAAACTGATTTCACTGGAACAGTGCCTATGAATTGTTTTTGATAGTTTGTCATGAATGTAGAGAAATATTAATCATCATGAAGAAAAATTACAGTCACCAAAATTCTCTTTGATAAATTATCTTTGAAATATAAATACAGAATATTTATATTATTTCCAGTAACATGACACTTCATAGGAGAGGTACAAGTGACATTAATATAGGCTGCCTTCCCACACGGATGTTGCTTTGCAGTATGACAATGTCAGAAATTTCTAAAAGCAAGCATTTAAACTTGGACAACACGCGGCATTCCTGAAATCTTCCGTTTCGTAGCTCTCAAGAAAGATTGAAATAACTTAATAAAAAAAACATTTTGATAATAGGTCCATGTATGGCGGAGTTGTGTAATAATCATTATTTCGGGCAGCCACTCGGTCCGCTCTGATTGAAACCAAACTGCAAGCTACACTTTCAAATAATTTTTTTTTTCAAAATCGGCTCAGAAATGGGGAGTTATGCAATAGTCAATATGCCGGGTGATAGGGGGAGCGAATTACCCAGCCGATTTCGAAAGAAAAAAACTACAAACAAACCCTTTCAAATAAAAAAATAATTTTTAAAATTGATCCATAAATAGAAATGCCGTTGCAAAGCAAACAAATTTTCATAGACGTCAACAGTATTGCGCAATTTACATTGACAACGCATTTGTTTCGCAATTTGTAAAATATCAGTGCTTTAAACACTGTTTAGATGTTGCATACAGATCTTTGGGATGTGGCTGCCAAGCTTACAATCCAGAACGAGTTTAATTTGTGACAGGTCCCCGGTCTTAGCTAATAAGCATTTATCAGACTCCATATTATTGTGAGGATTTCTCATTGGTATTGGCCTTTAAACAATTGTCACAATGTTGCAAGCAGCACACTGTAGGATACATAGCAAAAATTAGAATATATTGAAGTGCATTTTAAAAATTGGTAATTTCTTTGACGGAATGAATTTTATACGTCAATCGGCTGATTTTTTGAGGATTTTCGAGTTTTTTTTACAAACACTAAATGCAAAGCCATTTGACTTGTCTGCAGAAACACCGAGAGTCTTCGACTAGTTCCTTCTTATATTGCAATTGTATTTTAAAGAAAATTCCTAAGAGACCCTATTTATGTTGGCAGCATTGGTAGAGCTATAAGTGTTGTGTATGGGAGCAAGAATGGAAGTTTGACTTTAAATTATAGGAAATAAAATAAAATATTTGGATTCTTAGGAATTCAAAGAGGCAAGAACCGGCCTATCCATGCAATGCTCGTCAGCTACTCGTAGACATTTTTGCAAGTAAATATAGTCTCACCGAAAAACTTCATTACCAAAATGAATGCAATTGTTGCGATAATTATACAGCACATGCGATCAATTCGGTAAACAGTCAAAAAAGATCCAATTAATCATTGAAACGAATTACATTAGCAGAAAACTCTGACGAGGGCGTCGGCGTGGGCGTGGACCTGCAACTGAATAAAATGAAGTATTTTACAGCATTTTGTTCATCTACAACAGTGTTGCGCATTTTTATATGATAGGAGGTTCGCCACACGCAATTGTTTTCACGAACATTTTTGAACGTCTTTGCCGGCGCCATCACCATCAGCAGCAATACTACAAATTAAAGCCCCAAGCGATTCATGTCCCCAATGTCGAAACTTTTAGGCAATTCCCAGATTTATATCCGTATAAAGATATAAAGCACTACCTTTCCCCACTCTTCTCAAGAGAGGTATGAATCGAGTTTAATAATCAATTTATAATTCGTAGTACTATTTATCTTGCATTTAATTACATTACTTTTTACCGCTAAGGATCTATTTGCAACAGCGATAGGCAAAAATACATATAAACATTTTGTTTGCCCTCACAAACACACATAAAGAATCACTATTGCCAGATCTGACATTTTCATGTCATACCTAAATTTGAAATCTTAAATCCCCATTTTCTCATAAAAATTTTGTTCATAAGAACTAGTATTTCCTCAGGTTAATTTCATATGAATTTCTGGGGATCTCACTTTTTGCATATGGCAACGCTAATTTCTAACAACAAGCGTAACACGTCCATCGTGTTTTAGTGCTCGAGTGAGACTGATTTATGTTTTTTATTTCTCTGCAATACGTGTGCACATGTACGCAAAAAAAGAGCGTAAGAATTGGCGCGGCGCCCTTGTTTTGCGTATCCCTGATTTGTAAGAACCAGTTCTATTGCTGCACTTCTCTCACTCTCTATTTCTTCATTTATCTCTCTATCTTTCACTTTCTCTCTCTCTCCCTTTCTATTTTACGTTTTAATTTTTTCATATCTCTTTCTCCAGTTTCAAATTTGTGACGAGCTTTTAAATTTCTCTGTCTCTTCCACTGTCCCTCTCCCTCTCCTCTCCTCACCCTTTCTCACCTACCCTATCAATTCCTCCTTTTATATCAGCGTAGGCAAAAATACATATAAACATTTTGTTTGCCCTCACAAACACACATAAAGAATCACTATTGCCAGATCTGACATTTTCATGTCATACCTAAATTTGAAATCTTAAATCTCCATTTTCTCATAAAAATTTTGTTCATAAGAACTAGTATTTCCTCAGGTTAATTTCATATGAATTTCTGGGGATCTCACTTTTTGCATATGGCAACGCTAATTTCTAACAAGAAGCGTAACACGTCCATCGTGTTTAAGCGCTCGAGTGAGACTGATTTATGTTTTTTATTTCTCTGCAATACCTGTGCACACAGCGTGACCGTTAAGAAATTTGGAAAAGTGGCACAAAAAGGGGATTTAAAATAAAAAAGTGGCACCAAAAGGGGATTTTTTTTTGCAAAAAGGGGCAACGACTTAAGAAACGGTAATTTGAGACAAAAACACGGTTTTAAATTTATTTATAAAACAAATAAAATTTTATTTGAAATAATTTAAAAACAGTAAAAACAAAAACACAACAATAATGCAAAATATGTATATTAATACAATAGTACACTAGGTGTTCCTGAGCATATAAACATAAAATATATTTAATACAAGATACATAAAAAAAGATTTTGTAACTCAAGAAAATAGGGTATAGTAAAACTATATTTTTGTTCTTTTAATTCAATATTTTTTTGTGACCATTGTGTAAAATTTCCTGAAGTTTTAGTTTTTTGGAGTTTTGGAAATATATTTTTTGGCAAGATCTTCAGTCGGACACCAATCTTCCAAATCAACTTCTAATAACTTTATTGCCGAAAGCATATCTTCACAAGTATTAACCTTTATTCTATTTGACAATTTATCTTTCATTAGCGTTAATTTTGAAAAAATACGTTCGGCACAAGCACTACTATGCGGCAAAGTAAATACATATGATGAAAATTTATATAAATTCGAAAATAAATGTTCACCAAATGTATTTTTTAGCTTTCCTATTTCGTACCAAAAACTTTCCGGATTTGAATTTATGAAGATATGCTCATAGCTTTTGTCATTTATTTTACTCTCTAGTAATTTAAATTCATTAATAAACTCTTCTGGGTCAGGTATTATATGTGGGAACTCTGATACTATTTCGAAATAATTTATGTCTTCATTTGTCTTTAAAAATATGAATCTAAATATCTAAATGCACTAAGTTTTTTGTCATATATGTCAATTTTTGATATTATTTCACTATACAATTTTTGGTAAAATTTTAATAAATTGCATTTAATATCAAGTACACAATCTGTTATAGCCTGCGAGTGTTTTCGAATTAGAACTCGGATAGCCAGATTATATAATTAAGCTTTATTAATAATTAGAGCACGAATGCTTCTTAACACAATAAAATGAATATGAAAACTATTATATGGAAAAATTACAATGACATAGAAAACAATGGAATATATGTACATATGTATATTTAATCACTACTTCAGCTAAGCCTGCTCAAACTATAAATTGTTAACACAATCCTTGGAAAGTTTTAAATCACATAAGAAAAGTATGTTTACACAAGCAGATTGCTGCGAAAACTTACTAGTGATGATTTTCCTAAAAAAGGGGCAAAAAGGGGCAGAGTATTGCAAAAAGTAGCAGATTTAGTTAATTTTAAAAAAGTGGTATCAAAAGTGGCAGACGGCTAGAAAAGTGGCAAATTGATACTTTAGTGGCAAAAACGGTCACGCTGTGTGCACATGTACACGATGTAAGAGCGTAAGCATTGGCGCCGCGCCCTTGTTTTGCCTATCGCTGTTTTATATCTATTTCTTTCTCCCGTTTTAGATTATGATACTGGTAGTCTTGTTTTAAATAATTATCAGGAATTTTAATCTTTAGGAAGGTGAGAGAGGCTTGTCTGTAACGCTTAAGTCACTGTCTTCGAAGTCCCTACAGGATTTAGCAACCGGAGCGTTTAGGAATAGGACTAGCCAGTTTGTATAAAATGAACATCATTTATCCAATATTTTGTACCATCTGAAACAAGCCCGTAAATAATAGTTTAAATACATTATAATAAACTGTTGTTTTGTCTTACACATTAGCCTTAACAATTAATAAAGATTAATTAGTCATGAACTTAATCCTGCCTGATAGATGCGTAAGAGATGTACTATAATTGCCATGCTAAAAACCTAAAGTTGAATACTAAACACTCGACAACAATACAAACTATTCCATTAAATCGAATCTATTGAAATACAGTTCTCCAGATGATTTTACTACAGCATTATCAACCATAAGACACGTTGTCGTCAGAGTCAAGTGGCATCATATTGTCTGCATTAAGTGCTTCAATATTTATCCATCTCATCCATCCTTTTGCAGTCTGTTGTCTATACAAAATAAACTAATAAATATTTGTAGACGTAATGAGCTTTCTTTCCGTCTTTATTTCAATATAATCCGCTCACTGACGCTCATCGTCATCGATGTTTTCTGCAACACAATTCATTATGAATCACTCGCATTTAGTTCGATTCTCTAAATGCAGATGTCTGTAAGTGTGTGTGTGTGTGTGCGTGTGTATTTATTAATTTTAATGCCATGTTATATCATGGATTATCCAACCTACAAACTATTTACAACAATTTCTAATTCCTCTTGATTTATTGCAGGTAAATTGGTAAGTCTTATAACCAATTTACACACACGGATACTTTGTTAAATGTACCATAGTTTGTACATTTATGATTGATTCGTTTGTGTAGCAAATGTAACAATTAGTGGACATTTTAATAAATCACCTTTTATTTCTTGAGAGGAAACATTTAGTTTCCTATAGGAAAATTTTAAAGAATTTCTTTTTCGTTTGTGATTAATATTAAAATTAATTTTCATCTTAAAAGTAACAGAAAGAGAAAGTTAATGGGGGAATAGAATTTATATTATGTCAAATCTATGTTCAAGAACAATTTACAAGGTTGGCTTTAAGATATGTGAATTAATTAATCTTAATCCCCTTATAAAGAAAACTTAAAACATTAATAAGATTAAAAAAGAATGAGGAAATTAGTGCAGTGCATTGGCATGGATAGAACGGCAATGCAGCGGGTTAGAGTTGTCTTGTAAATTAATTTAGCAGTCTTTTGTTCAAATATTTGAGGTATGTGCACTTTTTTATAGGAGACTGTATACCCTCTTTTATAGGGGACTGTAGTATGCCCTCTTGATAAAATAGTGAATTTAGGTCTTCCATTTACCAAATTAGTAGGACTTAAGTGCTCTCTTTATAAGAACAAAAAAGCCATACCAAAGCAAAACAGACATTTTCAAGAAATTTTGGGAGGAATGATAAAATGAGTTCCGAAAACATTGTTTACTCTGCGCTTATCTAATAATGTTTCATTATATTCCTAGTAAAATCCTCCTTTTAAATAGTTTTTTTAATTATAATTAAAATCAATCTGGTCAAGCGATCGGCACTGTGGCGTTTTATGATGAATCTAATGTAGCGAAGACATAAAAAATCATTGCAAAAATAATTTTGGACAAACATTTTGTCTAAAATAATTTTTACTTTTAGTCAACCGTTTTATTGCCGCAATTAGAAAATGTATTTTTTTCACTTAAATTTTGTCTGAATTTTCAAAATTCTTTGTAAGTCCGCAGTCATACAAAATATTTACTGGTTCTACGTGTACGTATTTGGTTCCTAAAATCGAAATGTAGTTTTTTTTCGCCTTCGAGTAGTACGAATACCAGTAAACGTGCTCCTTGAGTTAACAATCAATAATAATTTGCCGAATTGCCAAGACTGTATGGACAAATATGAATGAGACGAGAAGGTAAGGATCACTAACTTTCGGCAATAATCCAGTAAGCATTATTAAAGGGATCCTCATTAGATACTGCGCGACTACTACAGAAATTGTTGATAAAAAATAGTGGAGCAACATACTTTGTTTCTTAAGGTACGGTCATCGCCATCGTATTCCAGGCGCAAATGAAAATACTCTGCGACAGAAGGTTTAGTCGATATAAAATCAGTAACAACTTGTTTATTATTCCTAGGTCAAGATATAAATAAGTGAGAAAAGATTGAAGCAATAATTTGGTCTGCCTCATCCTAAGCTTAATACGGAGTCAACAGTTTCTCATGTCTTCATTAATAATGCGACCACTGACCTCCTATCAACTCAGAAATTTGTGTGTTGTACAAAAAAGTTTATCCATTTTATCGCTATATTCCTAAGTGAATCAAAGCAATTCAGAGTAAGTACGGGTGGAAGTTCCAGTAAAAGAATGTTGTATGGGCACTCTTTAAAACCTTATGTATGAGCTTTTACAGCCTTTTGCATGGATTTCTTTTCCATATCGTGAAGGTTTCACTTTTACTATAACATTCGAAATGTTTTTAATTACAATTCAATAAATGTGATTGGATCCTTCTGCAATAGCGAGGCAGACC
The DNA here is from genome assembly GCA_963681545.1 of Germaria angustata. Classification (NCBI taxonomy): domain Eukaryota; kingdom Metazoa; phylum Arthropoda; class Insecta; order Diptera; family Tachinidae; genus Germaria; species Germaria angustata. The sequence goes on along the minus strand of OY813001.1, from coordinate 56,951,149 downwards.
TGCCCCTTTAAAATTAAATTTGATAATACTATGATCTATAGTCGGAGAGTGAGAAATACTATTTACATATAAGGTCAGCAAACCTTTAAAATGGTGTCTGCCCTTTCTAATGAACATGAGAGACTTATAATAATAGAGAACATCATAAATTAATAAGTCAACCTTCAGAAACAAGGGCCTAAAATCACTCACAATTATTTACTATACGTAAATTTTTATACTAATGCATATATCACGTCAAAACTTTTACAACATAATGTATGTAGATACCTTAGGGTAGTTTCGTTTTAAATATACATAATTAAAAAATATTGTGTCTAAGTAGAAAAAATTTTGAATTCAAATTTTCATATCCGATTTTAATTAAATTTTTTTTCTTATAGATGAATCGCTACTTTTAAAACATTTTTTTATTTTTTTTAGTTCTTAAGAATTATAATCCAAATATTATTTCAGCACAAGGTTTTATTAAGTGGTCAAAAAGTTTTATTTATAATTGTCGATAATTCGATACTCTTTAAATATCATCTTCAGGAAATTGTTTTTGCTATTATTAATTAAACGCAATTTCCTGAAGATGATGCTCAAAGAAATCGATAATTATAAATAAAACTCTTTTAACCACTTAATGAGACCTTGTGCTTAAATAATATTTTAATTAGAGTTTAAAAAGCCAAAAACGACAACACTTTATTACCCCATAACTCGACAAATAATCATTCTACAAAAAAATATTTTTATTGTTCGCTTCAGGTGAAATGCCCAACATAAAAAACATTCTGCTTTTGTAGAAGTAAATCAGACTTTCAATCAATAGCTTATGAACTTGACTTCTTAACATGGACGTAAATAAGCCTGCCTTAAGGTGGCTAAATACTACCAGAAGAAATTAGACACCCAAAATAATTATTTCCTTCTTGCGGAAATTCTTATAAAGCGGCACAATGTTCCTCATCGTTAAAGGTTGTAGCCCCTTGAAAAGGCTGTAGCCCCCTCTGGGGCATAGAACCTCCTAGAAAATTCTCTAGTCACGCCTGCGGTTTCTAAGAAGTTAAGAAAATGCAAAAAATTTAACTTTTTTCAATTAAATGTCATTTCTTTGAAAGCACTAAGATATTTGATTGCCCTCTTAAAATTCCGCCGGATGTGGATCATGGAATATGTACGTCAACAGTAAGTAATATTATTTCAAAATTACTATATTATATAAAAGCCATTACTATCATATCATTTTGAAAGGTAACACCTATTGAGTGTTCGGTCAAAAAAATAGATGGATATTTGTAAGCATTACTTTACTAATGCACCTCAACTGGCCTAATTTTAAATTATCACAAACCGCCTTTAAAAAGTCTTACATTGACATATACACTTCTACTACCAAATTGGAAAATAGACGTGATCTTGGTCGAAACTAATGGATTATAATCACGAATGAAAGCAATTGCCGTCCGTAATATTTAGTCCCATTAATTTCTCAGAATAAAAATCAATAAGTTTTCCTAAATCCTATTCCAACAGCTAAGAACTTTGTAGACAAATATGAGGGTAAAATTGTTAAACATTTCATTTATATTTATCACTTGTATTTTTTTTACTTGAGCTTATAAGCCAAGTTAATAAAATATTTGTTACACTTGCATGCACACATGTGTTCAATATGTTCTTGTATGCACACAAGGTCCTGGTTTTTTTTAAAGGAATTCATTCGTGTTCTTTTTTTCTTTTTAATGGGCTTTATTTGCTTTAACTGTTTGGATACTTTTGTATGTATTTGATAACAATAAATCTCAAACAATTAATTAAAATTCATTTGCTGGTCTATTGCACAACAAAAGGAACAACATCACATTCATCATCATTGTTGGAAGAAAAAAAAAGGAACAATATCGGCAAATGAGCAAAAATAGACCTCATCAACGACAACTATCCTAATCGGGAACAATATATTAAATAACAACAACACATACTCGTAAAGCTAATACAAGGAAAAGCAAAGTCAAATAAAATAACTGAACCTTAGCAAGTAAATGCACTTAAGGCCGTTCGGGGTTCGGGTTTAAACAAAATTTCCAATGATTTTTCAATTGAAACAAAAGCTGAAAAATTATTATTTTTCCTAAATAGGATTACCGATAAATTTGTATTTTCCTAAAGTATCAGTCCCATTATCATCTGTGGTGCACAAGCCCGTCAGAGGACATCAAATACATGAATCCGCTGTTCCAAATAACTATATGAAATACATTGTTGGCATATAGAAGCTTATGCCCAGAAAGTGGGACTAATAGAGGAAATATCGCATTCGTGCCATTCTACGACTAATCGGTTTGATAAAATCTTCGTAATAAGTGGCCGAATATGTACGACAGGAACAGACCATTTTTCGTACGTTTATATAGATATAAAACTGATCGCTGATGGTGGAAGGAGATAACTGGTAGGCCCGATCCTTCGCGATTTTATTCAGCATATTCCACGCACGTTTTGTAAAGTCGTAAATAGTCTTATTGCAATCAGGGACCTTGATTCAAAGGTGATTAAGACGAACACATAATATCTTAAGCTTGCATTTTCCAAAGCCTACATTGTCCAAATGAACAATGTCCTTTCCTTATAATTAAGATAAAGGATATGTAGCTATCCAACGGAAGCCAATCATGTAGGACTTGTTCTTACATGTAACCCACTCATAAAGAAATAGACCCATTTATTCCTTTCATTAAGTTATAAAATGTGCAGGGGCCTTAAGAAGACATCGTAATGATGAACACCCATGCCTTGTACATCTACATATGACTTCCCAGGTACCTTCGCTCCTTTACGATAAAATAGAGGAAAGGAACTCCAAAATAGAAATATTTTGTGCATAGAGATTCAGTTCAAGATCTTGTCTGCTCATAATACCACCAAGATATACATAAATATTGCCTCACCTCAAATCACAATTATCTGAATTATCGAAATCCCAACTTCTATTTAAAACTCTTCCAAATTCAGACTTCCGGCGCTAACTGAAAAATATGAATTTTATATTATAAAGCAGATAACGCGTAAAATTTTAAAAAAATTTTCATATAACTGATAAATATTGCGAATCATATCGTACAATGTAATCCCACTTAAATGTATTGATATGTTTAATGCTAATTAATTAATTCTCGCCCTCCGATTTTTTATATAACGGAATATATTTCACAATATTGAAATTAATTAGTCTGGCTTGAGAACGATTACTGGACCTTTTTATGGACCAGCACTCAGGGATATGGCTCCTTCTCAATTACTGGATTTTTCAATTCACATTAATAATGTTTTTCAGATCAAATTTCTTTTATTAAGGAAGAAGGGAGGAAAAGTCATTTTTTATACTAGCGGAACGGAAACAGTACTGATTTCTTCGTTTTCTTTACAGTCTCTTTCTTGATTACATCTTTAAACCCGTCGTTGTCGCGTTAAAAGATATTTATCTCAATTTTTTGTGCATTATCTCATTATTACTCGATCTGAGGCATCAGTTAATAAACTAAGACAGTAGGTTAGGTTGAGTTGTACAAGCCACCAGTAAGTTCAAGGCATAAATGGCCCACTTGAGACCTGATAGGAAGTTCCTTGTGTTGCCCGCGCAGTGGTACATGGCTAACGCCCCCTCAATGGACCGGTATAAAGTCAAAATGAGTTTATACTCCACTTTTAACGTAGTCCGATGTCGCGCAGAGGTTGACAATAATATCAGCTGGTAACCAGTAACTTACGACAGTATTTACACAATGAAATCCTTAGTTAACAAGAGAGGAGTATAAATTTACCTGAAATTCGTTTAAAGACTCAAATAAAATAATTTTTTAAAAAGTACATTATTACAACTTTTCAATGAGCGATAAACTGACTTTTAACAATTTTTCATTACTACAACTACCCTGTAAAAAAATTTATCTTTTTCAAAGTACGGTTAGACCGACTGCCTTTGAATGGTTGAATAAATTCTTTAAAAATGCAATAACAATGTCGTTCAATATGTACTTTTTTCCTTCTTATAAAAAAATATATTTAATGTTTTCAAACTGCTTGAAGTTGAGGTTTTGCGACCAATGAAATGTCGGCATATGAAGAGCTAAAACCACAACAAACAAAACATTTGCACAAAAATATTTTTTGATAAATTTATACTTCTTGTACATAAGAAAATGTCAATTATCATCTTCCAAGGAAATTTTAACTCAAAATATTATACGTCTGTAATTAATTAAAGGAGAAAGTATAGCAACTTAGGAAAATTTACAACTTCAAATGACTAAACCTCGCCATAAAAGTTACAGGTAAGATGAACTTGCCTTTTAATTATCGCTCACTTTTAGGTTTAATTAGTGTTGTTATACTGAATCCGTAAGACAAATTCTACCTGTAACTAACTCCAAGTCATAATAATGGGCCTTAATCTAGTAACATGCGGAGCATTTACTTTCGAAACTTTTAGTTGACTTATTGTTGGTGCAACTTGTCCCGAGTAATCATTGCTAATCCATAGAGTTGAGAGCATATATTCCTTTATGTTTGCATGCAGTCTAATACAATTAAATTTATGTGAACACCCCTAATAGACCTGAAAACAATGCCAACAATAAATCTATTGACTTTAGCATGAAATTAAGTAAAAAAGCCAATTTGTCGTAACCAATATACGAAGCTTATTTATTATTTTATACGTTTATTGTTGTTGTTAATGTTCATGTTGTTTTCCCCATTTTTCTTTTAGTCTCAAATAAAGGGTCACAGATTTTAAGGGAAACTCGACATGTGCAACAAAAAAATCATTTGCCTATAAGTATTGAGTGGAAGAGAAAGTATTGCCACGAAAGAAAAGAAAAATAGAACAACAAAACCATACTAATATGATTTTATCAATAACAACATAAATTATTAGATTTTTTTGCATCTTTAACATAAATTACAATAATAACAAAAGTTTGACTATCAATAAAATAAATGGGGAGACGTTGAAATATTGCAAATAGTACTTCAAAACTAAACAGAATTTGTAGACGTATGTATAGTGTTTCTTTTTATAAAGAAATTAAATCGGAAAATCAGGGATAAATAAACAACAACTTTTACGCTTAACGATGGGAATAGTATAATAAATATTGAATTCAATAAAATAAAAAAGTCTCAAGTTTAATAATTTCTTTCGAGTAGAAATTTTCTATAGATAATTATCAGTGCAAAGGAGAAAATTTCTATGGTTAAACTGTTACTCCTTTAGTTTGAGTTTAGAGTTTGTTTGTTTGTGCTGCAAGGATATTTATTGTACTTTGAAATTACGAGTATAAGCTTTACATCATGTATTTTACGTACGAGGTGTTGTTAATCTTCTGACAGCATTTGAAAGCATTTGTAGACAATAATCTTTAACCTTTATCCCTATAAATTGGAATTGCTGTATTTTGTATTAGAAAATAAGTCAATCTATTTGATGATAAATCTCTGCTCAGCATATTCAAGTCAAAGGCAAAATTTATTTCCATTTCCTTAAATGCCAACATTATTTTCATACAACAGAAAGAAAAGAAAACACTCTCTCGAGTCCATTAAATGTTCTTGGCAAATTCTTGCAACGGAAATTAGTTTTTTCTTTATGGTCTTTACTTTGCAAATTGCTGACTGTTTTCAGTCAAGAATAAATGTATTTGACCATTTGTTAACGACAACATACTCGTATTAAGGCGTAAGCTCTTGCTTAGTTTGGGAAAGACTTTTCGGCCAACGTACGAGTAAAGCGTTTTATTACACAAAATCATTTCAAAACAAATAAGACACAGTGTATTAGAATATAAAAAATTCCCAGGTTAAAGTTTTTAACATTAGGCCTGCTTGTTTACCATTAACACCCTAATAGACTTTTTTTGATTTTTGCTCCACATCTAAAACTTTTGGTGTGTCAAACACTCAAAAAAACAAATATATTCGAAAGGGTTCCTTATTATATTAATTACAAACCCAATAACTAAATTAAGTTGGGAAAATTTTCAAAATTTCTGCAATAAACATTCTCACATTTAAGTCATCATTTGCCAAATCAAAAGAAAGAAAATCTCAGGAAGAGTTTATAACATATCACAAGAACTCCTCTATGTAATTGATCCTGATAAATTTTCGCCCGGTATTGAAGACATTCATACATGCGGGACAACTCAAACTCATTCGTGTGCGATACAGGAGTAACGAAATGTACAAATTACTATAGATGAACTTGTCGAATCTCAGCTATTTAAAATTAAATTTTTTCAAATTGTTCCTTCTTGAATCTGGTATATATTGACATTTATGAACGTTTTGTAATTCTAATGGTGTTATCGTTTCTGACAAAAAAAGTTACATGCCTAGTAGTCCGAAGGTCACAGGTTCGATTCCTGTCAAAGCTTCTGGGTGTTTCTGCAGGCAATTCGAGTAGCTCTGAGATTTTGTTTATTAGCTACGTTAAAAAGGAAAATAAAAATAGTAATTTGAAAAAAAAATTACATATTTGCCCCACCTGCATGTTTGTGTTCTGTTCTAGAAGAAACCAACAGTAGTACAATAAAAAAACACGTTCTTTTAAAAATATTTATGTTGCACATAAAACATTTTACAAATTTTACACTGAACTCTATTTTAACTCAGTTATGGAAATGTTTTGTTTTGTTTAATTTTCGTTAAAAAAAAATTAATAAATTTAAATATATGGATATTAAATATTTTAGGCTTGAAAAGGTCAGTACTTTACGATGGTGTCGCTAATATATAAAACGTGTTTCCTCTTTCTATAACAATACTTTTTCATTCAGAAATGAAAACGTCACAAATTTTGTCTATTCTATTTATATTAAATAGACGAAAAGGGTACAGATGCCGTTTTGTATTTTTGTATGTGTATGTGTATGTGTAATGTATATTCACAAGCATACATTTGCCGATGATACAGCCTGCCTTAGTATGCATGAAAACCCTCACGAGGCATCCCGATATCTGCAGGAACATATTAACCTGTTGGAGCTGTGGTTGAACTTATGGAGAATAAAAGTAAATGAACAAAAGTGTGTTCATGTCACATTTACCCTACGAAGAGACACTTGTTCCCCCATTCGAATCAACAATCAGGTTGTTCCTCAACATTCACAGGTGAAATACCTTGGTATACACCTTGACCGACGGCTTACATGGAATCACCACATCGACTCTAAGCTGACACAAATGAAGCTTAAATTAACTCAGATACGTTGGCTGATTGGTAGAAATTCTACCCTCAGTCTAGATTGTAAACTTTTAATAAACAAGTCGCTTTTGAAACCCATATGGTGTTACGGAATTCAGCTATGGGGCACTGCTTCAGCTTCCAATGTAGAGAGAATACAACGAATGCAAAACAAAATTTTAAGGTTAATAACATCGGCTCCTTGGTACATGAAAAATTCAATTTTACATCGTGATTTAAATATGCCACTTGTGACGGCTGAAATTGCAAAATATGCAGGCAAATATTTAACAAAACTCGAGTCCCATCCTAATCCCCTTGCTCGTAACATCTTGAACTTTCCTGCACTTATCCATTTAAAAAAGAGGAACACTACGGCTTTAATACGGCACACTCCAGATGAAACTTTTTGAAAATATTTTTGTGCTTAACACGTCATTTATGTATTTTTAATTACTATCACTAAGTTTATGTCCGACACTGGTTGGTCCTAATGATTATATCTATACTTAAGATTTATTATTATTTATTTATGATCTAATTACACAATACAATTAATGTAACTAAAAAAAAAGTATAGGGTACTAGCGCGATAAGGCCTTCGACCCGACTTAAGATTTGAATACTTGTTGTTAGTTCAGTTTTGAAGATACAATAAATAAATATAAACGTGAAAAAAAGCATGGATCATTCCATTTTAACACAGGCTTATCACTGCAGGATCTTCTCTTTTTCGATTCTTATTCACCGATGTGGAAGCTGTCTTTATTATATTGCGAAAATATAACTTTTTGTGTTGTGATTTTACAAAGAAAATAGTTTTATATTAAATTGAAAGTAATGAACTTTACATTTGACAGTAGTTAGGATCTCATTTTTTTTTATGTGAAAGTATATTTAAGCGATATTATATTCCATAAGGACCACATATGGATCTCTTCAATAACAAATGTATTGAATAACACTAACTTTAACATCGATCAGAAATAGTCTGGGTTTAACTTCATGCACACTTCATAGCAAAATATTGTATATCATTGAAATTGTGTGGTATATCAGTGAAATCGAGAGCCTATGTCTGGAATTTTGAAAAACTATTGATGTCTAAATGAGCATGAATGTATTCCAATTTATTAACTTGTATTCAACGGGCATATTACGGCATTGGATATCCAACGAAATTTCAAACATATGTTGCATATGTTGCCACAAAAAATATTTAAAATAAAGATCTACACAGAAAGCTAAACAAATACTATATCACCCTATATATTTCCCTTTCTGAATTATCGTTTAAGTCATAATTTGTCTTTAAGGAAATCAAATTTGATTTCATTATTTATACACAAGTCGTTTTATCATTTTCCCTAATTTAAAAGAAAACATCTTCTTTCTCTTTACTTGGCTTTGTTTTTTCTTATTATTTTTATTTATAATGACCCACATAAAATTTGCTTGTAGCCTTTTTGCTACCACCCAAAATGATCACACCCCGCCCAGTCCCCTTGAACATTAAGGACATAATCAAATGAGAATTTCTGAATTGAACATATGAAAGTATGAATGTGTGCATAAATATATGAATTTGTTTGTATGCACGAGTATGCGTGTGGGGGATTTTACATATTGTACATAGAGCGGTCATTTTTATGATAATTGCTTTTAGTTGTTAGAAAAAACACACATACTTATCTAGCTTTTATTTGATAAAAGGTGGTTACCAACACATGTTTCAAATTGTCCTTACAAATGCCGTACTCGTGTGTGTGTGTGTGAACATATATGTGTTTGCGGTCTAATACATTTTGTTCTCATTTAATAAAATTATTCCTGTTTCCTTGTTCTTATTAGTTTCCTCTGCCGCTGCTTTTACTTGTTGTTGTATGTTGTATTCATTTCGTTGTAAATTTGGTCATTTTTTGTTCTAATTATTTTAACGATGCATGAAATTGTGTGCCTTTGTATTAATATTTTCTTTATTCCGAATAATATTGTTGTAGTCTTTTGTTTATATGTTCATCAAAATTCAGTTTATCCTTTTTTATGACTTTTATTACAGTTAGAAGGGATAAAATATGTAAGTTTGTTATTCTGTTCCTAATTGCACATTCATATGACACCCCATAAAGTAGATGTGACGAAGAGTTGAGTGAGTATCTGGCACGGTAGTGATTTAGTGAACTCAACACATACATATATGTAGCAATTATAGTGCACCGTACTCAAGCCCCTGGTTGAGAAAAGAAGATGTTTAACTATCATCGCTGTAGATATGACAAATACCAGAGTACGATTAGAAATTAGAAAGATATTCGATCGGAATGTATATGTAGTCTTAAACTTTATTATCGTAATTGTCGCTGAAAAAAATTTTAAGGCGATAGTATCCAAAAGAAAATATAAAAGAAATGCATGTTGCATAAAAAGTGTTTTAAAACAATTTTAGCAAAATTTTGTAATTCCAGAAAATTACTTGGTTGCACAAAAAAGCAAGAAAAGCGCTGTGAAAAATTGCAAAAATACACCTTAAATAGCCGCTTTATAAAAAAATTTGTATTTAACAAAAATTCGCATTGCGAAGAAGACGCAACTAAATGGCATCAAACGCTGCCAGTAGTGCGGATTTGTCCAAAAACGTGGGTATTTTTTGCAAGTGCTTTGAGGATATTGAAATGTCGGCATATGAACAGCTAAAGCCACAACAAACAGTACATTTTGTAAAAACTCCAATTGTTTTTAACAATAATAAATTTCAATATTAAGTATTTATTTACCAAATTTACATATTTTCGTAATTAGATCTTTATTTGGTAATTTTGCTGAATCGTTTAGACAAATCAGCACAACTAAACTTTATATTTGAAATTTTTCCTCTTTTTTACTTTGAAGAGGGACACGTTTGTATGACAACCTACGAGTACAGATTTTAACTAGACAATTGTACAAAGCAAAGGAATATCATTACCATCAAAAGGGCATATGTACTAGTCAGTACGTCGAGTTAACTTTGTTCCTAAATAACAATTGTTTGCCACTAAATAAAAATTTTCAATTTCTATGCAATTCGATTCAAGCGTAATTGAAACGTTTAATAAAAATTAAAAAAAAAACAATGCCCAGGACATAAAATCGAAAAGTTAACTAAAGTTAACAAAACAAAACTGTCTTGAATGTTTTTTTTTTTTTTTGGGTCATGAATGATTTTTCTTCAGTCTGAGTGTAACCTTTTTAAAACGTTTCTATCTAAAACTTCTTACAACTTGATTTGAAGTAACAAAAGTACTAGATATTTTGCTACGATCTCGTGCGTACTTTTTTGTGGACTTCCTTTTAACTTAAGCCTTGAAACATTTCTTACCTACAGGCTTAATATTTTTCATTTATTTAAGATTTTAAAGCTTGACATAACGAATCCCCCGGCCCCTGGGAGTAGACCAATCAGTAACAGCAATTTATATACACTATTTTAGTACTTAAAGTTAATATGACTAAGCTACTGCTCAAAAACTAATTAATTTCAAACCATATACTTCATATTGACTTATCTTGTTAGTCCAATTGAAGGCAAAACATGGTAGAAGCACTGCTGTCTTAAAAAAAAAATCACACTCATGTATGCAAATTAAGATAAATCTGTGGTGTGATTTAACAAACAATTTAGTTTTTAAATGTGGCTAAATATATGACCTTTTAACCAGTAATTACATCACACTTTCAATCTAAATACTTCATTAAAACAACTTTTGTTAACAAATTTAACGTGTAATTTTCCTGACCCACTTTCATCTCACAAACGTATCACTTTATTATATATTTCGAAGATTTAATTGATAAACCAACAAAAAAAGAATGTGTGGAAAACTGTCGAACAGCGATGTTTATCTTAAACGACTTTTCAGTCTACGATTTTCTTAAAACACATTCGTATAATGACTTTATTTTCTTTTGAAATTCAGTAGATAAAAAACCAATCAATAAAATAAAAAACAATTTCAAGTCAATAAACAAATATAATACATATCTATGTATGAATCTACTCAATAAGTATTGCTATAGATATTACACATACATACACATACACACTCTCGCTCACTCGTATGTGTACGTTTATCAATGGCATCGGCGTCCATTGCCGTATGTCTAGATAATTGGCGGCGCTATGTCTATGAAAACGTTTCTAATTACATGCTCTGTAAAATAGAGTTAAAACCAATTTACAACAATACTTAATAAACATGTACAAACACATTTACATTGCGATACCAGGTATCTAGTTGTACACCATGTACATGCAGTATGTCGTACGGCGTAACATTTAGAGATCAAAATTAAAGTAAACTTGTACGTACGAGTGAGTATCTAAGTGGGTAATTTTTTGTTGAACTCGAAAACCAATAACAAATAATAGTAATAACAACAACTTACTTGTTGGTTAACTCTCTGCATGGTCATTTGTTTGGAGAGGGTGTTTCAAAACGATGATGATATGGAAAATATGAAAGTCAAACTTTCTTCAAATTATGCCCATATCGCCCCATTTAAATAGAATGGACACGGCTCCGGTTTCACGGTCTTAGGTTTCAAAATCAAAATATTTTGGTATGACCTCAATTCGGCTATAGATACAATTATGATTATGACATAAAGAGAATATTGAAGAGTTATTTTTCCTAAAAGACTTGTTGCATTTAGGTATAGCTTAATTTAAAGGCCAGAGCGAAACTTTTCGGTATGACTTTGGTTAGGCTCCCGATGTGATTTAGATTTTTTTCTTGCATATTAAAGAGGATATTGGGGAATACTTTTTCATCAGTCAAAATTTTTGAGACACATACGCCTGTGTGGCACAAAAGGAGGCTCTTCTCTTAATAATGTATTGTTCTTTTAGAGAGAAAATAAAGAAATTTTGTATTCTTTAATGAGCGCAAAGTTATAAAGAAAGAGCTGGCAATCCTGTAATTGAGCTTAATGTTTTTGATTAAAGGGATAAATAGATTTTTTTTTATAAATTAATCAACAATCTATTTTCAGGGGGGAAAAACCAATAGAGAATATTAATTGATGTACGAGTATCCTTAAAAGTTTGAAAATTTTAATGTATGACCTTTTCATTTGTCGAAATTGATAACGTTTTCTTTTCTAACAAAAAAAATACTGCACATATTTTTCCTACCGTAATGTTGTGCTGTTTGAATGTAGAAAAGTTTATAGAACATTTTTTTCTGCAGAATCATAATATGTTGCAAAAGAGTTTGACAATTTTCAAGCAGCTTTACTGGATATATCCCCGGAACCCTCCGTAGCGGCGCTTTTAGGCCCTTAAGTAACACCTGAATAATATATAAACATTTTATAGTGACAAGAAAGAAAATTTAGCTCTTGTTCTGTTAAATTTTTCTCGCATAAAAAATAGGGGGCTACTGATTTCACGTCGATTTTCTTAAATCGAGTTTTTATCGGATATCAACGTTTCGAGGTCCCAGCAAACTATTCCAACTATATTTGGAGAAGTTAAGTATGAATGTATGGATGAGAACGACTGTACCGATGAAGATTTTGAACAATTTTCTCACTTAGTAAGTTTCCTGCTCGTTGTTAAAATATCAATTCACCCTCAAAATCGGAAGATTCTCATACGAACAATATTTTTTTTTTTTGGTCTGCATTGATTAAAAAGATTTAAACTTAGTAATTTCTGCAACGATTTAAAATTTTTAAACGACTTTGGGGAGAAGTAGAAAATTTGTCATTAAGATATATTCAAAAAAAGTTTTGGTTTCTATTTTTTCCTTCTTTTTTTGCATTTTGTCGAATTTTTACAAATTTGTTTTAAAATTTTTAAACGACTTTGAGGAGAAGTAGAAAATTTGTCATAAAGATATATTAAAAAAAGTTTTGGTTTCTATTTTTTCCTTCTTTTTTCCATTTTGTCGACTTTTTACAAATTTGTTTTGAAAACGCATTTAGTACTGATAAAACTGATGTAGTTTTCATTTTACTGCAAAATGTTGGTACAATTGATGTCAATTTGGTACAATTTTACCATTTAAAAATTGTTTATATCCCAATTTTCTCACTTAGTAAGTTTCCTGCTCGTTGTTAAAATATCAATTCACCCTCAAAATCGGAAGATTCTCATACGAACAATATTTTTTTTTTTGGTCTGCATTGATTAAAAAGATTTAAACTTAGTAATTTCTGCAACGATTTAAAATTTTTAAACGACTTTGGGGAGAAGTAGAAAATTTGTCATTAAGATATATTCAAAAAAAGTTTTGGTTTCTATTTTTTCCTTCTTTTTTTGCATTTTGTCGAATTTTTACAAATTTGTTTTAAAATTTTTAAACGACTTTGAGGAGAAGTAGAAAATTTGTCATAAAGATATATTAAAAAAAGTTTTGGTTTCTATTTTTTCCTTCTTTTTTCCATTTTGTCGACTTTTTACAAATTTGTTTTGAAAACGCATTTAGTACTGATAAAACTGATGTAGTTTTCATTTTACTGCAAAATGTTGGTACAATTGATGTCAATTTGGTACAATTTTACCATTTACAGTGTATATTTTAACTACTAATCTAGTGTAACTATAGAACCTCAAACTAAAAAAAAATTAAGTCAACCGCAGGTATTTGGGCGAATAACAAAAAAAAACTAAATAAACAAAATGATGCCTATGAAAATGTAATCTTTCTACTCGTACACAATGGACTGACTACAACGGTTAAATGGTGGCTATTTAGTGTATTGTTGCTGTTTTTATTATATTGTTGCTGCTGTTGTTGCTGATATTATTATTGTTTTTTTTTTTATTTTAACCATTTTTCCATTGGAGATCATTTGATAACAAAACGCAACCTGTATTTAACTCAAACGATTGAGTTGCTCATGTTACTGATAATTGGCATTTATGTCGCCTGCTTTTATAGACACAACTACAGCAACATACAGAGTAGAGGATACAAACAAACACAATTTATTTAAACATACCCACCCATAGATACGAGTTGATGCTGCTTGGTCGTTAGTATCGGTTTACCAAGTATCCAGGAAAACTTATTTAACAGAAAATACCAATTTCAGTGATAGACAATCAATTGGTCAGACAGGAGTACAAAAGTGGGAGAAAAATTAAGTACACATAAAAAAAAGAATGAGCAGCCGGCAGTTTAGCAAAGTGCACTTGGCCTAAAAAATTTGCAAAAACTTTCGATTCACTTCCGTAATTAGCAGAAACCTATAGTTCAGATTTATCATAGCGATTAGTCGAGCGATAAGATTGAAGTCAATTTTCTTTTTAATTAAAAATACATAAAGCAAGTACAGATTTCAAAATAACAAAATTTGCTGTTCATAAAGTCGATAGGAAATATTTTATTTTTTTAATTAATAAAACTATGCAGAAGATACAATACACTTATACCACATTTTACACCGAAAATAGTCTTTTCATATGACAGTGCAACAGGGGTTTCCCTGTAAAAGGAAAACGGCTATGAACAAGCTTTTTTAATATGAAATTATGATAAATAAAAATGTTAAAATTTTCATTTATTCCGTTGCTTAAAATCAAGTAATTCATAGACACATGATTTTTTTCTTTGAACATTAAAAGGTGAATTAATATTTTTTTTATATTTTTACAAATTACGCGCATATAGAGGTCTAACTGCCAAAAAATAAACCAACCGAGATAATTTTAATTGTTTCATAATTGATCATCATTAGCATTAATTCTGAAAAAATTTTAGCCAATAAAATTGGAATCATAAACTTACATCCAAAACCAAATTCAGAGTAGTCCCACAAAGGGATAACTACCCCTGCTACTCCTGTAAAATCATGTGTTTCTCAATAGACACTTTGCAGTATAGTTTGTATACATCTTAAGTGTTACAAGAAATTTTAATTTTGTAGACATAAATTTGAGTGAAGTCAATGCCTTCTACAAAACAAATTTTATTTATTATTCTAGATATTCTTCAAAATAACTATTTAATATTTTATTGTTTGTTGTTGTCTTAGCTAGGTATGTGCCTGCATTTCATTGGCGGTAACCAAATCATCAGTACCCTTTTAAGCCAACAACAAACAATAAAATATAAAATCAAAAAATGTTTGTTATGGCTTTAGCCCTTCATATGCCGGCATTTCATTGGTTGCTAAAACCAGTCCATCCTCAAACCCTTCCTTCAGATATTGTAGCACCAAGTTACGACTAGAAGCCAACACGCTAACAAACCTCACGGGATTCGGGTTATGCCCAGTTATCATCACTGATTTTTTCTATGCATTTTGCAAAAACTCCAATTGTTTCTAAGCATTAGTTGGGGAGAATATCCCAAATAATAAATTTCAATATTAGGTAATAAAATATAAAATAAATTTTAGTATTTGATTTTACAATGCGTCGTGTAAGGTTAAAAATGTGTAAAAGTAGCGTGTACGTATACACCTATCTCCCGCTTTACACGAGAGATAGATTCTTCATAGAACCGTGCAAACGGCAAAATTAATTATAATTAAGCAGAAGTAAATTTTCTAAAATTTTCTACTGAATTTTTGATTTTAAAATCCGTGTTTTATCGTAAACGTTTTAAGCGTGTACAACGAGGTATAGCTGCAGTTATTTTTAAATAAAAAGTTCATTTTATTCTCTAAATTGCAGTTCATTAGTTTCCACTTCATAAAGTAAAATAATAAAATTTCGAAGAAAAAAATATCTCTACTCAATACAAGTACCAACGAAGTAAGAGTTCTTTCAGTGTATTCGTATACATTTCAACAGAAACAAATTTTAAATAAAACCAACTCTGGGGTATCGTTTATCTTTTCAAATACAACGACTAAAATGGATAAACATGATATATCAGCCATCCAATGGATGGCTTTCCAACGAAAGATGTATGAGCACGGGTAAGTCAAGGAGTGTAGAGAAGACACAAAACAGAATATAAAAACTGCAACTAAACATTTATTTACTGACAAATAAGAATAGCAGCAACAACAACAACAAATACAAGAGGAACCGCAGTTTAAATGTTTATAACACGACACAACGTCAAGTGCATTTTGTGGCAGCACCCAAATCGTATCAATATCAACAGCAACATTTACAAAAACTGTTTCAACTCTCTTCTACACAAAGCAGGTCCAACAAAAATGCATGCGAGTACTATCAAAGAAAGGCAATAACAATATGGTAAAAGCACTATTACGAGTAAAACGGCTATTAAAGAAAAAATTCAAAACAACAACCAGCAAGTACTTGTACACAAAAAGCATGACAATGTTGCTGTGTTTTTTTGCCTCTTTTTTCATTTTCATTACAAATATTTATGTTGATTTTTTGCATGAGTTTTCATTAAAACACCCGGCAACGCCTGCGAACAACATGGAACATCAATACTTAATTAGTTTTTTTATTAACTTATTTTTTTAAGCTTTTAGGCCTCATCTGGCTAAAATATATATCTATGCATATAGTTTATTTTTTTATTAAAGTTTATAATAAATATGTACATATATTGATTAAAATATTAGTGTTGACATAAGTCGACGAAATGTAATTACGCTTCTATGTGTAGGGAATTAAACCGAAATTCTCTCATTTAAAATATTGCTAGTGTGAAAATGCATTTATACATATATTCACTGAATTGCATATTTATTCCCAAGAGTTGGGTTAACCAAAACTACTTTTATTAACTCAATTTGCTTCACAAGACAGTAAGTACAACTTAAAAAAAATTATGTTGTCACTTGTTGTAGGTTCCTCAGCTAATCTTTAAGCTTTGTGTTTGGTGCTTATGCCAGATCATCAGTAGATCTTTAATCATATTTTGAAAAGTTTGAAATATTGAATGCTTATACAAATATTATCCAAAAATTTAGAAATAAGATATCGTATATCCCTTTATTTTTTATTTTTAATTTTAGTGCTTAGTGGCTCAATTAAACCGCAATTTTTTTTAATTCCCCGCCTCTTAACTAAAAGGGCAACACGGCTCCTGCCAGCTGACTCCGGACAAAATTTGAACAAGCTGCATCATTTAGTTTGTGTTTGACAGCCATTCAGCCATTGAAAGCATAAAGGCATGGCCATAAAGGCATGGAAGATGCCGAAAGTTTTGAACTTCCACTTGAGGGGTTTCAATTTTGAATGATTATTTTGATATAAGAAAGCTTTCGGCAAGGTGGCTGACTCATTTGCTTACAATCGACAACAAACGTAATCGTCCGACAACTTCGCAGTAGTGTTTGGAGTTGGATGAGTTTTTGCGCGGTTTCATAATTTTGAATGAAACATGGGGCCAGCACAACACACCAGGCACCAAATATTAGTCAAAACAGTGTGTTTCTCGCAGTGAATCGTTACCAAGGCGGTTTTGTCAGCCAATGGCGACCTTTTTTTAAATAATGCATGCCCACATCTACTACCTTCAAAATGGTAAGACAATCAATGACCAACTTATTAGGCCGATAGAATGAGGATTTGAAAAAACGATCGCAGTTGGCCAAGAAAAACGTCTTTTTCCACCAGGACAATGCAATGATGTAAACGTTTGTAAATTCCATTTCGAAATTCTATCAATTGGGCTACGAATTACTTCCTCATCCGCTTTATTCTATGTATTTAGTCCAGAGTGACTATTTCTTGTTCCTAAATCTGAAGAAATGGCTCTGCGGAAAGAGATTTGACTCGAACGATGACATCATCATATTTCTTATTTTATAAAAAAAAATTACAAAACAGTTGGTAAAGAGCTCAAAGGAGACTATGTTGAAAAATAAAATGACTTTTATCATTCATAAAGTCACGGACTTTTTGAGCCACCCTCATGTCTCAGATCATTAAACTAATATGAGACTTCCTTCCAAGCTATTAGAAACTGAATATTATGGTATTTCAGATTTTGAAATTATGCCTGTTTTATTTTTGCCAAAATATGCGCCATAATTTCAAATTAAATGGCACCGTAACGTAAATCGTTGTCAATTATGTGCGAGTTCTAAAACGTCATTTGCAATGCAACTGGACAAAGAATAAATATTCCTAAACACAACCGCATTGACAATGTCATATGTCTCACGATAATTAATACAAAATTATCGATGCGCATACAAAAAGCAAACTGTGCATAATTAATTTTGTTGATGATTTGTGGACAATTTGTACAAAATGAATTTCAAATTATTATTTTAACCAAGTTTATATTTTCAGGGAAATAATGGAGGTTCAAAGGAAACAGCAGGCCTACAAAGTGAAAACAATTTTGCGTTTGAATATATTTTTATACAATTTTATATTTTTTTGATACTGACATCGACATTTTTAAAGCAACTGCTTTGACGTTACAGAACTCACCCAATGTCGCAGTTTTAAAAGACTTTTCAATCCGACACTAACATCTGGAAGTCACTTCTGACATCTCCATGCGCTTCCCGTTCAATATTTAATTAAGTGAAAATATAAGAAAATCGTCATAATATTATACAATATAATCTTTGATATATTTTTGTAGCAAAATAACACTAATTTGAAGATAACAAGTTGCTATATATAAAATATTTTCTTAATATTAAAATGATACATAAATATTTGCTAAGCTTTTCTGATCTTAAACTTAAACGTATATATTTTGGGTGACAAAAAAATATTTTGAAACTTGGAATTACATAGTAAACCCACTTTTCATATGGCATTGGAAACTTTAACTCTAAGGGTGAAGGATCTAGAATGTCTGAAGCGAAATTTGGAATTTGAAACCAGAATAAAAAATCATGGTCGATAATATTGGGTGTTTTTTATTGAGGTATAGAACTTTAAGTTGGCATTACTTTTTTAACTGGCGGCCATTTTGTCAGCTGTCAAGTGATTAATATTTAGTTTGGTTTGCCATTTCATCATGAACAGGTTGACAAAAGAACAACGCTTGCAAATCGTGCAAATTTATTTCGAAAATAATGGTTCAGTTCGCGAAGTTTACCGCAAGCTCCGTCCATTTTATGGTCGACATAATCGTCCATCAGAGCAATTAATTCGGTTAACCATGGATCGTTTTGGCACTACGTTTACTCTATGTGATAATACGCATCCGCAGAGACGTCGAACAGTGCGCACCGAAGAAACAATTGCCGCTGTAGAGCAAAGTGTTGAAGAGGACCCGAATGAATCGATTCGCCACCGTGCACAGCAATTGGAGCTTTGTCCATCAACTTTATGGAAGGAATTGGATGGCATGAATGTGGATGAGTTGTGGTTCCAACAAGACGGCGCTACATGCCACACAGCGCACGTCACAATCGATTTATTGAAGGAAACATTCGATGAGCGCATAATTTCGCGGAATGGACCTGTCAATTGGCCACCAAGATCGTGTGATTTGACACCATTGGATTATTTTCTTTGGGGATATGTGAAGTCGCTCGTCTACGCCAACAAACCAGAAACGTTAGGGGACTTGGAAGCCAACATTCGTGGCGTTATTGCCAACATACGGCCCCATATGCTCGAAAAAGTGGTTGAAAATTGGACCTGTAGAATTGGCTTTATTCGAGCCAGCCGCGGCGGCCACATGCCCGAAATCATATTTAAACGTTAATGGCATAAAATTATCCTTCCAATAAAGCCAAATTGATGGACATTAAAAAGATTTTCTTGTGTTTTATTTCAATTCGAAGTTCTATACCTCTAAAAAAACACCCTTTACAATATATTAAGATGGGAATTAAAATGACAAAGCAGTTCTTAAACAACAAAACGTGCTGAATTTTTATGCATGACAATTTTTTTCTTTGCAATTTAAAATAATTATTAAAATATAATAATAAATTGATGATTTTATTCGACCTTTATTTTTATAAATTAATTGAATTATTTTTTCGAGTTTGAGGTCATTTTTTATAAACAACTAGCAGGCCCGTTGCCTGCTTCGCACGGCAAAACAAAATAAGAAAAGAAACACAATTGTTTTTAATAAAGTTGGTTTTGTTCCCAAACACACACTCACTTCACATACGCACCGCACACACATGCGTTATCGGATTTTAACCAAACTTCATATAAACCATATATGGGCCACTGCCTACGTAGTGTATAAGTTTGGTTGAAATCGCTCGACGCGTTTATGATTAGTTCGGCGACGTACATATACGGACTTATTTTTATATATATAGATATACATATTTGTTTTACTTTTTCATCTTAAAAACGAATTCAGATCCAATAAAAAGGATCCAAAATTTGAGAATATCTCGGAATGACAAAACTATACCAAAATCATTGGAAAATACCAAAATTTTCACTGCTTCCTGATCATAAATTGTGGTCTGATTGATTTCTTTTGAGATCCTATCTAGCCGGGAATATATAACTGTCATTTTTTATTATTTACATAGATATTTCTTTTTAAATTCAGATACTGACTGCTGATAATTTGAGCACATTAACCCCATACATTTGAAATCAATTAGTAGAATCTTTTTCAAATTGATAATTAAAATGTCCAATTTAAGAAAGTGTACTATTTGAAATTCCATACACAACCATGGCCACTACATTAAAGAGCATATCAAAGGAGTAACTCAATAAGCTTTCAACATTTGGGAAGCAGATAAAATAATAACAGGTTGTTTATTCATTTAACAATATCCATGTACAACGCACAATTTATTTAAATTAATATAGCTTATGAAAAGAGTAACATAAGATATTACAAGGAAAACAACGATGTTGGTGGCTATTTTATATTTTTTCTCTTCTTACTTTTTGTTAACAAATTAAAGATTAAGTTATAAAAAATTTCTTTAACATGTACCAGCGTATATGCGTATGTCTTTCTATAATTGCACGAAAATTAAATTTAGGGGGAATATTATTTGAAATATTATAGTTACCAAAAAGTTATATAAAAAGTTGAAATCCCCGCAGCCGGTAGGATTCGAACCTACGCTCCCAGAGGGAATCTGATTTCGAGTCAGACGCCTTAACCACTCGGCCACGACTGCCTGTGCAGTCGGCCAGTCTAAATACCTATTTGAAGATGTTGTAATGTAGTAGTGTTAACAGCATTATCTGTTAACATTTATTTTTCAATAACTCTTTCCATGTTAACCTATAGGGATATGTTCATATAATAACAGAACAGTTCTAAAATAAGTTTATTGAAGTAACTGGGCTGGAATTACATTGGAATGCTTACATTAAGTAATATTGAGATGTTGTGTGAAATATTTGTGCACAGCGTTGAAAAAAGTTATAGTGAATCGGATACTATCCTTTTTTATATTTCTTTTAGTTTTAATTTTACCTTCATACATATTGACATTTGTACGATTGTTTGAATACATGTATCATATATGGGCATTTCCGTCAAAAGGTCCACCGTGAGCCAAAAATTGAAAGTTATTAAAACGTGATAATTTTACGATAATGCTATAGAGAAATATTTATATTGTACTAATTTTATAAATTTACCCATAAATTCTTTCACTAACATGAACAAGCAGTTTTAAAACGAAAAATTTGGCAAATTATCAAATCTAAAAATATAGTTTTACCTGATGCTTTTTCATTTTTCTAATGTGCTCGGCATAATGTTCATGGGATAGATATTTATTACATCTCGTCTGACCAAATAGAAGAGTTTTCTCTTCAATTATTTAATAAATGGAAGAAAGTAAAAAAAATTCCTGGTATCCAAAAACTGCACTCATTATCATGCGATGGTGATCAAATAAAAGCAGCTCGGACTGCATATTCGCTCAAGATATTAATTTAATTTATGTTGCTAATATCTATTTTCTTCTATTAATAATAAATTTGTTTGAAAGTTACTAGTCGTTTATCAGATCAATTATTGTGGAAAAAATGTCACGTTCGAAATGTCACGTATCGAACCAGAGTATGGCTTTAAAAAAAAAAATACGGAAAATTTTTGAATCAAACCAAATCCATTTTAAAGTACCATTGTTACGTAAAATTCTAAAAGAAGTTTGACTAAAAAATTGTGTCAGGATTCGCTGAATTACGCCTTTTTATACATGGCCACGAAAAATACTTCTATTTTTGTCACGTTCGAACCGATACTTTTTTTGCCATTATCTTCGACTTGGAATTGCGCCTGGTATCAACTTTAGCGTGGATTACAGTGCTTCCTAATCGGTATAATTTAATGTCGAAAGAAACCTAAAAATAGTTGTTTATTAAATATTTTTTGCATTTTTATCGCGTACGACTGTCACGTTCGACACCGTGGAAGTACCGATATGTATATTTGAATATCCTTTAGAATAGGATTGTCCCATATTCTACAGAAGAAATGCTGTTGAGTTGGTATTTTATACAGCACAATGGGAAAAATAGCCAATAACTTTCAATACTAACAACGCACATTTTGTCAAAACTAAATTTATATTCTTGAGTCTTCCTATTAGTAACAGTTTAAATTTTTATTATTTTCTTCATGCAAAACGCAACAACGGCTTCCTTATATTATTTCAAGTTATATTTAATAATCTAAAGTATCGATGTGTATATTTTAATACTGAGTAATAAAACTATTTGAAATTTTCCAGCAAAAATTTCAGCACGGGATATACCTAATCGTATTAGTATTTTTGAAGTCCTCAACAAAATATTTCAATGTAGGTACATTTATAATAAATAATTTATATCATAATTTTATAGATTTTTTTTTAATTTTAAAAAATTTAAGCTCTAAAATGTTTTCGTTATTTAGTTTCAATATTTTTCAAACTTATTATGTATAAAAAAATTAAAATAATGATATTAACAAAACATATTATATACAAGGACAAAACTCGAAGATAAAATTAAGACACTGGCTGCTTTACACTCAGTAATAAATATTACATGATTTAAGCACAAAAAAATTATAATTTCCTTCAAGAAGCTGCAGAAAAAGAAAATACTTTACTTTAAACGAAGTTAACACCCAAAAAAAATTTTTGCGCCGAAAATAGAAAATATACTAATTGTTTAAATGAAATCAAATGTAGTCCGATTGTAAATTAAAATTTATTTTGGAAACTGAAATTTTATCTCTTTAGTATGATGCGATTCAAATAAACCATTCACTACTTCATAATGTTTTGCCAGTGGTAAACAATTAAATTTTTTTTAAATTTTTTGATATTTCCTTTTACAAACAAAATGTGTTTCGGTTAAACGATTTTTGGTTTGACAGATTCTCTTTGAATTTACATAAAATAAGAGATAATAATTTTAGTTTTTTTTTCTCTTAAACAGCATTCTTTTATTCGAATTCTCTAGTGAAATTTTATTTTTGTGATATTCATGTAGAAAAGTTGCGTATAATTCGAACTTTATAACTCAAACCGAGTTCAAACATGTTTGATTGCCCAGTGACCTGTGGTTATTCTTTGGTATAAATAGATACTTATACATATATAGAGTAAATATACACATCCATACATATATGTACATATACATATATTTAAATATATGTATGGATCTATGCAATTCTTTATTTTATAATTTGGTACATACCAGAGACCTGCAACCGGTGATTAAAAAAAAATCAGATTAATCAAACACTCGAAAAACATGTCATTTTCGCTCAAACGTTCAAATATGCCTTTATCAACATTGTGTCTATTCTATTTTATGCTAAGCAAAATAAGGGTTGTTTGCGAACATGTAAATTTAATCTGTTGCCGCATGCCAGCTATTCAGTTTGAGTGTTTAAAAACTGTGTGTGCATGAATTTTTGGACAACTCTTCAAAGCACACATTTTTATTTAATCACATTCATGATCGAAATCAAAAACTTAAGGTAGAATTAACCAAACGTAAATGTAGAAACGTAAATGTTGTTGCATCAGCTAATCGTTTCTGTCATATATACATTCTCATATGACAGAAACGATTAGCTGATGCAACAACATTTACGTTTCTACATTTACGTTTGGTTAATTCTACCTTTAGAGGCATTAATGCAAAAAGCATTAATGTGAAAAAGGCAAAAAATCAACAATTGTACATTTATGCACAAGGTGCTGTGTGTTTATAGAATGGTTAGGCAACACGGTTGCCAGACTTAACAGTTTAATAGCATTTTTACGACGATACGCTGAAACAGATAATTAATCAAGTAATATATTTTTAAAATTATCCCGATTTTTACAATTATCATTTTGTAATTATATAGACATGTGTGTATATGTGTATACATGAAGGAGGTTATATTATAAGCAATGCGTTTTGTATTCTTATTTTTTGTTAAATACAGTAAAGTATTTTAAGCACTTATATATTAAACACTCTCACTGTCGCTCACAAAAATATAAATTAGCCTAAATCTACCACAGCTACAACGGTGGTCGTGTAGCCATGTAGCCGTGTTGTCGTGAAAATAATCATTTTCATATAAACGTGTAAAAATTTTGCGCTGTTGAATAAAATAATGTTGAAACGGGTGTATTTTATTGTACAAAGATTTTTTTCTCACACTGAAACAAATAGATTTGTTGAATTTGCTTCGGTGCCGCCAAAAATTAAAAAAAGCACCGAAATTTAAAAAAAAGCGCACCGCGCTCAGAAAAATACACTTAAAGACCCTTCTTTTTAAGTAATCTATGTACCAAACCAATAAAGCGGTATTCTTCTTGGGAGTTAAAAACGACTTTAATTTCAGTAAAATTCAATAAAACAAACAAATTTGGCAAGGTTGAAGTATTTCTTAT
This sequence comes from Germaria angustata, assembly GCA_963681545.1. Lineage (NCBI taxonomy): Eukaryota > Metazoa > Arthropoda > Insecta > Diptera > Tachinidae > Germaria > Germaria angustata. The sequence goes on along the minus strand of OY813001.1, from coordinate 56,926,191 downwards.
AAAAATAACAAGTTTTTTTGAATGAGTAAAAAATAATCCGATCTTTAAACGATTTTAAACCGAAAATTGCGATTTTTAAAGTTTATTGTAAAACCGACGTTTTTTGGTAACTTCGTATGGCATCCTTATTTCTCAACCACAATGTTTAACAACATACATACCTACACACTCAAGATTATGTGCCAGCATATATCATTGCATGATTTTTCTTAATATTCTTTGCAAAGAAAAGGCATGTTGAATAAATGCCATTCGTTTTTGTGTTTAATCAATGCAAACGCTCAAAATAGCTTCTGTGTTAAAATCTTGCTTGAAAAATTCATATAGGCATTTTTGTATTTGCCTTCCTAATGATTAACACAAATAAAGATTATGAGCGTACGCGCATGCTTGCTTATGTGTTTGTGAATAATTGGACACAAAAAAGTTATGCATGAGTGAAGGCATAAAAAACGTGATTTTTGCCGGTCTCTGGTACATACCTTACAGTGGCCCTACAAAATTGAACCCTGAAAAAGCTGTTTTAATCAAACAACTTGACTTATCTCCGCTCTTTTGACAATCAAACATAATAAACAAACTCACTCACTACAACACTTTTTATTGCTACCGTTTTGTTTTTGTCTCTTTTCAAAATTGAGTCGACATTGAATGAAATTAAAAGACACTCTCGATTTCAACATACCAACCTACAAATTTGTATAAGCAGTTCACAAACCAATTACGAGAACGATGACAACTTTGTTGTTCTTCATAAATAAAAAAAACTAATAACTCTAATTGTTGTTGTAAAAGTCTTGTATTTATAGCTGCCTCAATCTCGTAGGCCATAATTGCTAAAATCAAAGAAAATAATCTTCAATTGTCAACCCGACAATAGTTTTTTGCATTCATAAAAAGTCTTATTAATAAGCATGTACATACATACATACATATGTACATATGTATGTATGTGTGTAAGTATATACATGCATGTGCATACACATTACACGTATAAAATGTTCTTTTGTTTTGCTAATTTTTTTAGTATTTTCTAGTTATGTAACTTTTATTATACACTATTTAAATAACACTTTTTATTAACTTTTTTTACTAAAGTCAATAACTTTATGAGATTAATTACACAATTACCCGTTTTCCACGCTTCAAGATGCAATCAAAATGAACTCTAGATACCTACTGAAAAGGTCGGCACGATTATAAAACGCCAACGCCGGCGTTGACATAAAAGAGCCGAATTTGTTTTTGGTTTCTTGCAAAAATTAAGTCAAGTGTAGACTTATCTGCATACTCACATACTTCTATGCTTGTACATATGTATGTATGTATGTTTCAAGTTAGAATTTAAAGTAGCGTTACCAGTGCGGGAAGACTTTTTAGGAATAATAATATGTAGTATTGTACAATTTTATTGAAACACATTGAAGAGCAATATAACAAACGATATATTTCAAACGTATTTACTTAGAGTAAAACAAGAGAAAATTTATGAAATAAAAAATATTTTATACCGTATATATATATATATATATATATATATATATATATATATATATATATATATATATATATATATATATATATATATATATATATGTTCTATTTTTTGACCGTTTTTGTTTATATAAAACAAACAAATAATAAATATCCTGAAGATGGTACTCGATGAGTACCGAAATATAGATAATAATTTAAAATAAAAATTTAGGACCTTAAGCTTAATAAAAAATAAAATAGAGTTTATTATATATATATATATATATATATATATATATATATATATATATATATATATATATATATATATATATATATATATATATATATATATACATATATATACATACTAATACTTTTCTCAACATTATTACATCCAAATCACCCAATAAGTAGGCATATAACATCATTCAATACAAGCCTATGTTAAAATTATTGTAAATTTCTAACATTGCAATGCTTCCAGATCATTAAATCCGTCTTTTCATTACTTTTATGGAAGTTCTATATGCTCTGGGATATTTTAAGTTAGTTGGGATAATTAGAAAATGGGACCTTAAAGTGTTAGTAAGGCAATGCTCACAAAATGAACAGTACGCATGGGCGTAGCTAGGTATGGGCCTAGAGGGCCGTGGCACCCACCTAATTCTATAAAGAAATTTTTTACATGCATACAATATAAAATTACTAAAAAATGCACAGCGTATTGTGGACGGATTGCTTTTTTCTATTCAAGAAAACACAGCCAATTTAGGAATAGAGATGTCTGTTGCAAGGATAGTCTCTCGTCAAACGCACCGTTCAAATCCCCCATTTTCATCACCTGCTGAATACTGGAAGTGATCTACTTATATACATTCCTTATATAGATTCTTTAATTTCATCACTGGACAGAAGATTTAATAAAGAGAATAGGCCAGCGTTTGCAATTCATTGTTTGCACCCATCAAACATGCGTTCTTTGAAGCTGGAAGAGCTTAAAGATGCCACAAAAACGTTTGAGCAGTTTTATGAGTTGGATGATTTGGAAGGAGAAAATGAGCTTTGGTATAATTCTTGGCAACAAAAAAAAAAAATGGGTAAAGACGAATTAGCCGACTTAGAGCTGGCGAGTAGTTTGAAAGACATTGTCACAGCCGTGCACTACTGCAACTGTTGAGCGGTCATTTAGCACCGTAAGGCGAGTAAAAACATGATTGCGCTCCACAATGACTGAAGCTCGTTTAAACGGTAAAAAATTATGCAATTTTACTTATTATCACAAAATAAGTATATTGTATACTGCAGGACTATGTATGCTAAGCGTCCATCGAAGATTGGTAACCGAGAAGAAGGACGAATTTTTGGAACAAATTCTAGCAAAATTTTCACAAGATCCACAAATAGATCGAAATTGTAATAATCATAAAAAATCGTAATCATAAAAATTATAATTTTCGTGGCACCACCCTATTTCATATCCTGGCTACGCCCTTGACAGTACGTTTTGTATATATGCATGTACGATGTAGAAATACATATGTATATACTTATACATACTTATATTTAATATGAGTGTGGGCAAATGCACGATATAAAAGAAGGAAGAATACCACAACAACACAAATCTCTCCCAATTCCCATGATATACATATGTATGTAAATTGCTTTGTCATTCATATTGCAAAACTTACTAATACGTCCCATGTTAAAATTGTACTCAACACTTCGAATGCCGATTATGGCACAATTGTACTAATTTTCGTGCAATATTAAGTACAATGCTCATAGGGACATATTATTGCATTATTGGTACATTTTTTAATAATTAATAAAAAATATTTTTAGCAAGCATAGTGGGAACGGCATGGTAATTTTTCTATTATTTTCTAATATTCTAAGTAATAACGAAAATATTACAATGGTAACATAATATTTGTATATACTACATGCATATGTAAGTACATACATACTTAAATATTATGATATAATAGGTATAATGGTTTTGCCAAACTTTCATATTGTAAGTATGTATGTATACTTATGTATGCACATGTACATGCATATGTATGTACATATGTATGTATGTACATACAAATAAACTGGAAAATCTAAAGTGTTATTTAATAATTTGCTCCCTACTAGTAATATGGCGAAATAAATGATTTAAGCATACTTACCCTGAAGGAAACATGGGGACAAGTGTACCCAAGTCACCAGTTTTGTCGACTATTTTGGTGACTCATATGTAGACATCGTCAACGGAGTTGTCAACAAGTTTTTGTTTGATGAGCAAAGAAATTTCTGAGAGCACGCTTATGCCTCTTCATTTTTTAACTGCGTTTATTTGTTCTATGGTGAACCTTTAATCATTTATTTTAACTAAAACTGTAGAGATATATGTATATCAAAAATTGTTTACATGGACCCATTAGAACGACCTCTTCAGTAGTGGGTTTTCAATGATAAGTCCATCTTAAATTTCAATAGAAACAAGTATTGTGTAGAGTATGTCAATAATACTGGTGACAATGTCTACAGGGAAACACTAGTTCTACGGTCGTCATATGGTCCCATTGGAACTAGTTCGTCACTAGTTCCAACGTCAGTAGTGGATTTTCAATGACAAGTGCATGTTAAATGTCAACAGAAAAAAGCATTGGCTGGGGTATAATTTGTCACTAGTACTGGTGACTTTGTCAATAGTGAATCACTATTGAATCACTAGTGACATTTCCTTCAGGGTACATACATACATACATACATACATACATATGTACATAAGTATGAAGAACTCCGGAATCAATTTTTCATCGCATAGGTACCTATCTATTATTTAACTTTATAACATACTTACATACTTTGGTATGTTGGAAGAGCACCATTTACAGACCATTAAATTATGTATTTTAATATTAAATAAAAAGAACACTACTTTATGCTACTCCTGGAGATGACAGGAGTAGATTAACTCAGACTCATATTCAGTTTCCGAAGTGTTCGCATACTTATGTTGCATCATTAAGGTTAAATTTACCTTGTTGCAATATCCATTTTATATACCCTTTAATTTCTATTGCAAAAAAAAATATTGAAGAATAATTAAAACAAATAAGCAGATAATTAAAAGAAATGCAAAAACTTGGACAATGAGTCAATTTCAACTGCTTTGATTCTGCTGCTTCACTATTTTTAATTCATGCTCTCTTTTGTTCTTTTTCCAAGTCTGATATCCCAACAAACAGAAAGTCATTCGTTTGAAATATGAAAGCAAACCTTTTTAAAAGCAAAGCAGAGGTTTGAGTTTAACTTTTGAATTTAAGTTGAAACTGATTTAAATAGGTAAAAGGTGTTTGTAAATACAATTTGGTATAAAGTGTTATTCTCAAACACAAGCACTTTTAAGGAGGATATGTTATATACTACATACATATGAACAATATGGTGATCAAGGTTAATTGGTACTACTGAAGATATATTATATAGTGTAATGTGTTATTGAGAAAAATAACCTTGATTATATTATTATTATATTACATTAAGTAATATAACTAAATATGGATTAATAAGAATTAATTAAAAATATAAAAATATATGTGCAACACATACTTATGTTCCACATCAAATAGCCAATCACATTTGAGAACATGTTTCTTGATATAAGAAAACTTTCTGGTTTTTTTGACAACATTTCCAAACGTTTATCTTTTGAGGAAGAGTTTGATTTGTAAACATTCGCAATTTGAAATGAAACCTGCGTGTTTGTTGGGATGGTTATCGCAGATCTGTGTTCATGTTCTTAAGTAAGCACTTGTACATCCATACTTACATATGTTTATTCTACTACTCTACAATATATGGATATGTACTTATGTATGTACATACATATATAAATACTTACTTCATGCAGGTCCCACAATATTTAATGATGAGTGGTGGTAGTTTGGCAAACAACCTGATTTATTGTCACTCTTTTGTCTTTCATACATCTTCAAATAAACTCTACTGAAAAGATCGGCACGATTATAAAACGCCAACTCCGGCGTTGACATAAAAGAGCCGAATTTGTTTTTGGTTTCTGGCAAAAATTAAGTCAAGTGTAGACTTATCTGCATACTCACATACTCCCATGCATGTATGTATGCATGTATGTTTAGAGTTTAAAGTAGCGTTACCAGTGTGGGAAGACTTTTTAGGAATAATAGTTGTACAGTTTTATTGAAACACATTAATGAGCACTATAACAAACGATATTAATTAAAGGTCAAGCAATTACGAGTATAAAAATTTAACAAGAAACGCACTAAAATTTTTGATTTCTTAAGTTTGCTTTTTATAGAAAATTTAAAAATTACTGCTTGAAACTTTTATTAAATATTCTGAAACTACCATCCCAAAATATTTTCAGTTTTTAAACAAAATTCTATACTTCTGATATATTTATACATATCTAAATAATGGTAGTGTTATTAAAAAATTTGTTTCGGTGACGAACAATGTATTTGATTTTTAGTTATTAAATTTTTCAATGTAATAAACACAAAACTTTCAGGAAGTTCAAAGGTCAGAAAAAAATCTCTCTTAATGCATCGTAAATGCATTGGTAAGAGGTTTTTATCTAAAACCAAAACGTAACCTGGCACATAATCAAACTACAGTAAAATATTCGTATGTACATAGGTATATATTGAGGTTTTAAAACCAAACGTAGAGTATAAAAGAAATCCACCAAAACTGATACTAATAAAGGTATTGAGGACTATAAAAGCATTCAGGATTTCTCTGAAATACATAAATTAATGAAACTACGAAAAAGTATATTTGTAAAAAAATTTATACCAACATTGGCGCAATAAAGCCAAATTTTAAAAGAGAAGATTCATGAACCAAAAAATATTTTATATGGAATAAAAATTTATAAAATATATACTTTTCTCAACAACATTACATCAAAATCGGTATCTAAGCAGATAACATCATTCAATAACAAGCCTATGTTAAAATTATTGGAAGTTTCTAACATTTCACTGCTTCTGGATCATTAAATCCGTCTTTTAATAATTTTTATGGAAGCTCTATTTGTTACTGGGATATTTTAAGTTATTTGGGATAATTAGAAAATGGGGACCTTGAAGTATTAGTATGGCAATGCTCACAAAATGAACAGTACTTTTTGTATATACATAAGTATGTAAGTATGTGGATATACATATATACATATGGGTATGTATTTAATATGAGTGTGGGCAAATGCATGATATAAAAGAAGGAAGATTACAACAACAACACTCTACCAATTCCCATGAAATAAATTGCTTAGCCATTCTTATTGCTAACTTGACAAATATTGTTAAAATTGTACTCAACACTTGGAGTGCCGATTATGATACAATTGTACTAAATTTCGTGCAACATTAAGCAGAAGAGTGGTAGGGACATTCTATTGTAATATTGATACATTTTTTAATAATTAAATGAGAAATATTTTTAGCAAGCACTGTGGAAATGTCATGTTAACATTTTTTTGTTCTAAAAATTTAAGCTGCCATGTACAAACGTATACATACATAAATACATCCATATAAGAAAAATTAAAAGGGAAATAAATTAAGAACTCCAAATCGAAGGTATTGCTTTTAAGTAATAACGAAAATATTACAATATTAAAGTAATAGTTTTGTTTATAATATAATATAATAGTTTACCTAAACTTCCATATACATATGTACATACTTATATGTACATATGTATGTATACACATGTACATGCATATGTATATATGTATGTACATACAAATAAGCTGGAAAATCTAAAGTGTTATTGCATATTTGCTCCCTACTACTAATATGGCAAACGAAATGATTTAAGCATACATACTTATAAAAAACTCCGGAATCGATTTTTCATCGTATATTTTTTAGCTTCCCAACATAAGTATGTATTTTGGCATACGAAAATTAGGACATTGTATTATTTTTACATTAAATAGCAAGAGCACTACTACTCAAGATCAGCCTGATTTATATGCCAGATTCATTGGGGGCATCATGTTATACTCCTTACACGATGCTATATTCCATATATGTATGTATATAGATATGTAAGTATGTATATGATAGTACGAAACTTCCTTTTAAATGTGTAACACAGGTTGTTACAATGGCAAAAAGCTAGTCAGAAGATTCGCACTGTGCTTGCTGAAAATGCTATTTCGTTAATAAAAAAATATACCTAGTGATCATTACATGTACCTATGGCCCCAATTCCCACTATTGTACAGAAGTTGGTACTATTGTACCTGCCATCAGTAGTGTCCAAAATTTTAATGGGAATATAATGGGAGAGATTTGCAATGTTGTCAACCTTGTAATTTCAAAAAGCACCAAAGTTGGGGAAAAATCGCGTATTTGATCGAAACAACCAGCAAATTTAAAATTTTGCATTCGGTTCGATTTTTAAGCTTTCTGTTTTAATTACATATTCTTTTATTACAAATTCATATATATTTATTATATAAAATTAAGAACAGATAATTGAAGTTCGCAAGAAGTACTAGCTGATTAAACATAAAAAATTTAACAAGTCCGAGTTAGATGTTCCTAATTTTAATTTTCTATCGAAAGTTTTCAATATTTCATAATCATTATGCATGTGTGTAAATGTTTAAGAATAAGAGAATGAAATGTAGCGACATGCATACATTTACTGAATTCTCTTCGTCTTTCCTCATTGACTAGACTCTAAAAATTGATTCAACAGAAGCTAACAGATGTAATAACACAGTATATACAAACAATACCTATGTACATAATTAAAATTGATAAACATGGACATGATAAAAGCTCATTTAATAGTCCTTAATTATATTCTTATTTATAATTATCTGGTGTCATAGAAAAAATATTTATGCGTAAAAACACCTCTTCGAAAAAATTTAAAAGCGCTAAAAGTATCACAAAAATCATCGAATTGACCGGGTTGGAGACTTGCATTGTTGTTGTTAACTCTTTTTTCTAACGTAGGCTTTTGCACGTATTCACACAAAGTGCAATGCTCATAAACATAATTATACAGTTGGCTTCGGCTATAAAGAGTGTGTGATACATCAAAGATCATAACATGCCATAAAAATTTTATTTTGGGGATATTAAAATGATAAAGAGTGTTAACTATTCTTTTTATTGTTATTTTTTTTTTTTAATTGTGGAGTGTATACATAAATTAAGAACTTGATATGTTACAAAATCAAAATATATTTGATATAAATTTTAGGCATAATAAACCTGCGACGATTTATGTGAATGAAATTTAAATACTGGTAGATTAAAAAAAAAACAACAAATAAGCGAAATCAGTGTAACAACAGTAGTCTTTCATCTACAAAATATTTTATGTGCACAAAAGATTTCCAATTTACATTTGGTGAAAATCATCTAATTAAACCCTCCTGCAAAACTATGACAAAATGAAAGAGATGCACAAACACAAAATGATATAATATACATACATATATAATTTTTATGTTGGTAGTTTCTTTGAGTAGGTTTATAATATTCTATATTCATTTATTTGTCCTGATAATATTTTTAGTTTCAAAAAAAAATTTGTAAAGCTTAGCATAATATCTCATATCTTTGTTACACTGATGCCAATCCAAAATCTGTCTTAGTGGTAGAAATAATATGAAAAGCGTTTAGTTTTTAACAAAACTTATTTTAAAAAGTAGTAAATATAACACTTTTATCGTTTGGGCATTTTAAACACCTCAGAAGAAGAATTCTGTAACTATAGTTTATGTTTCGTTTGGCTAAGAAACTTATTATAACACATTTTTATGACTTCAATATTTAAGAGAATTTTCAGATACTATTCAATGCTCCTATATGGGTGTAGATTTATAGAGCAGCATTTTTTTATAGTATAAGAGCATTATGTAAATATTTACCAGTTTTTAAATGTTGTAATCGTCGCAGCGTTTGGAGCCTTGTTTGCATGCAGTTTAAAAAAAATTTAACTAGTTTAATTTCCCGATTTCGTTTTAATCCCAGAAATTTGCTTAACGTATTCGTTTGATTGCTCTCAGGGATGTTTTTATTATACCGAGAATTCGCATAAAGCGAACTTCACTGTGTTTTAATTTTGCAATCGCTGCCAGACTGATATACTTATGCAGCGCGTATTCCATGCGTTTGGAACGATTAAACAACAATGGATGAATGCATATGATATATAATTTTGATAACATCATTACCAGTTAGATTAGTACCGTTATAAGTCTAGTTAGCATATGTAGGCATAACAGATTTTATAATACTTTGAAAAAAGTTTTTACACATCTGGTTCGTTTATTATCTTTACCTTCTCTGTTTCACAGATATGGTTGTTTATGTTATGGGTTTTACTTATTCGAAGTTCTTTTTATTGAAAACTTTTGTGTAGACGAATCGCAGTAACTGCAGTTTTTTATTTTCCTTTAACATATTCAAGTGCATATCTGCTACTCTCTAAATTTTATTTTTCCCTAACTTAATTTCACACATTTTTTTTTTTAATTCCAAGCAATTGTATTATATATGTCGTAAAATAAAAAAGTTTATATATATATATATATATATATATATATATATATATATATATATATATATATATATATATATATATATATATATATATATATATATATGTACGAGTATATTATAAATATATATTACTGTTTACGGGTTGACGATTTTCCTCCAAACCTGATGGCAACGCCAATTTTCATGTTTCTTTTGAGTGTATAAAGTGGGTTAAGTCTACATTGATTAATTTTTGCAAAGCAAAAACAATAAGTTCGGCTCCTTTTATGTCAACGCCGGCGATAACGTTTTACATATAATCGTGGGATCTTTTTAGTAGGTATCTAAAGTTCATTATGATTGCGTCTTGAAGTGTAAGGAAACGCGTAAATGTGTAATTAATCTCATAAAGTTATTGATTATAGTAAAAAAGTCAATTAAAAGTATTATTTAAATAGTGTGTAATAAAAGTTAATTAAAATTTTGTAAGAAAATATCAAATAAATGGTGAAAATTAGCAGAACACAAGAACATTTCCTAAGTGTGAATGGGTATCCATATGTACATCCATATGTACATATGTATGTGTGCATGTATGGATCGTGTGTAGACTTGTATGTACAACACAAACTTACATACATACATACTTACATAAGTACATACATACATATGTACTTACATATTAATAAGACTTTTTGTGAATGCAAAAACCTATGTAGTGTCGTTTTGATATGAAGAAAATTGAAGATTATTTCCTTGATTTCCCAATTGCCCACTAGAAGAGTATGGCAATTGTACAAAACTATTACAATAACAACTGGAATTAATAGAATTTTAAAGAACAACAAAGGTGTCATTGGTTTTGTAATATTTTTGTTCTACATACTGCATATCTCATGTGGGATTGTTTGTTGAAATCAACAGTGTCTTCCAATTTGATTCATTTCGGCACAACTTGAAAAGAGAGACACAGACAAAACGGTAACTGTATACTCAGAAAAAAACTGAACAGTGAGTTTATTTGAAGATGTATGAAAGACAAAAGAGTGACAATAAATCAGGTTGTTTGCCAAACTACCACCACTCATCATTAAATATTGTGGGACCTGCATGAAGTAAGTATTTATATATGTATGTACATACATAAGTACATATCCATATATTGTAGAGTAGTAGAATAAACATATGTAAGTATGGATGTACAAGTGCTTACTTAAGAACATGAACACAGATCTGCGATAACCATCCCAACAAACACGCAGGTTTCATTTCAAATTGCGAATGTTTACAAATCAAACTCTTCCTCAAAAGATAAACGTTTGGAAATGTTGTCAAAAAAACCAGAAAGTTTTCTTATATCAAGAAACATGTTCTCAAATGTGATTGGCTATTTGATGTGGAACATAAGTATGTGTTGCACATATATTTTTATATTTTTAATTAATTCTTATTAATCCATATTTAGTTATATTACTTAATGTAATATAATAATAATATAATCAAGGTTATTTTTCTCAATAACACATTACACTATATAATATATCTTCAGTAGTACCAATTAACCTTGATCACCATATTGTTCATATGTATGTAGTATATAACATATCCTCCTTAAAAGTGCTTGTGTTTGAGAATAACACTTTATACCAAATTGTATTTACAAACACCTTTTACCTATTTAAATCAGTTTCAACTTAAATTCAAAAGTTAAACTCAAACCTCTGCTTTGCTTTTAAAAAGGTTTGCTTTCATATTTCAAACGAATGACTTTCTGTTTGTTGGGATATCAGACTTGGAAAAAGAACAAAAGAGAGCATGAATTAAAAATAGTGAAGCAGCAGAATCAAAGCAGTTGAAATTGACTCATTGTCCAAGTTTTTGCATTTCTTTTAATTATCTGCTTATTTGTTTTAATTATTCTTCAATATTTTTTTTTGCAATAGAAATTAAAGGGTATATAAAATGGATATTGCAACAAGGTAAATTTAACCTTAATGATGCAACATAAGTATGCGAACACTTCGGAAACTGAATATGAGTCTGAGTTAATCTACTCCTGTCATCTCCAGGAGTAGCATAAAGTAGTGTTCTTTTTATTTAATATTAAAATACATAATTTAATGGTCTGTAAATGGTGCTCTTCCAACATACCAAAGTATGTAAGTATGTTATAAAGTTAAATAATAGATAGGTACCTATGCGATGAAAAATTGATTCCGGAGTTCTTCATACTTATGTACATATGTATGTATGTATGTATGTATGTATGTACCCTGAAGGAAATGTCACTAGTGATTCAATAGTGATTCACTATTGACAAAGTCACCAGTACTAGTGACAAATTATACCCCAGCCAATGCTTTTTTCTGTTGACATTTAACATGCACTTGTCATTGAAAATCCACTACTGACGTTGGAACTAGTGACGAACTAGTTCCAATGGGACCATATGACGACCGTAGAACTAGTGTTTCCCTGTAGACATTGTCACCAGTATTATTGACATACTCTACACAATACTTGTTTCTATTGAAATTTAAGATGGACTTATCATTGAAAACCCACTACTGAAGAGGTCGTTCTAATGGGTCCATGTAAACAATTTTTGATATACATATATCTCTACAGTTTTAGTTAAAATAAATGATTAAAGGTTCACCATAGAACAAATAAACGCAGTTAAAAAATGAAGAGGCATAAGCGTGCTCTCAGAAATTTCTTTGCTCATCAAACAAAAACTTGTTGACAACTCCGTTGACGATGTCTACATATGAGTCACCAAAATAGTCGACAAAACTGGTGACTTGGGTACACTTGTCCCCATGTTTCCTTCAGGGTAAGTATGCTTAAATCATTTATTTCGCCATATTACTAGTAGGGAGCAAATTATTAAATAACACTTTAGATTTTCCAGTTTATTTGTATGTACATACATACATATGTACATACATATGCATGTACATGTGCATACATAAGTATACATACATACTTACAATATGAAAGTTTGGCAAAACCATTATACCTATTATATCATAATATTTAAGTATGTATGTACTTACATATGCATGTAGTATATACAAATATTATGTTACCATTGTAATATTTTCGTTATTACTTAGAATATTAGAAAATAATAGAAAAATTACCATGCCGTTCCCACTATGCTTGCTAAAAATATTTTTTATTAATTATTAAAAAATGTACCAATAATGCAATAATATGTCCCTATGAGCATTGTACTTAATATTGCACGAAAATTAGTACAATTGTGCCATAATCGGCATTCGAAGTGTTGAGTACAATTTTAACATGGGACGTATTAGTAAGTTTTGCAATATGAATGACAAAGCAATTTACATACATATGTATATCATGGGAATTGGGAGAGATTTGTGTTGTTGTGGTATTCTTCCTTCTTTTATATCGTGCATTTGCCCACACTCATATTAAATATAAGTATGTATAAGTATATACATATGTATTTCTACATCGTACATGCATATATACAAAACGTACTGTCAAGGGCGTAGCCAGGATATGAAATAGGGTGGTGCCACGAAAATTATAATTTTTATGATTACGATTTTTTATGATTATTACAATTTCGATCTATTTGTGGATCTTGTGAAAATTTTGCTAGAATTTGTTCCAAAAATTCGTCCTTCTTCTCGGTTACCAATCTTCGATGGACGCTTAGCATACATAGTCCTGCAGTATACAATATACTTATTTTGTGATAATAAGTAAAATTGCATAATTTTTTACCGTTTAAACGAGCTTCAGTCATTGTGGAGCGCAATCATGTTTTTACTCGCCTTACGGTGCTAAATGACCGCTCAACAGTTGCAGTAGTGCACGGCTGTGACAATGTCTTTCAAACTACTCGCCAGCTCTAAGTCGGCTAATTCGTCTTTACCCATTTTTTTTTTTTGTTGCCAAGAATTATACCAAAGCTCATTTTCTCCTTCCAAATCATCCAACTCATAAAACTGCTCAAACGTTTTTGTGGCATCTTTAAGCTCTTCCAGCTTCAAAGAACGCATGTTTGATGGGTGCAAACAATGAATTGCAAACGCTGGCCTATTCTCTTTATTAAATCTTCTGTCCAGTGATGAAATTAAAGAATCTATATAAGGAATGTATATAAGTAGATCACTTCCAGTATTCAGCAGGTGATGAAAATGGGGGATTTGAACGGTGCGTTTGACGAGAGACTATCCTTGCAACAGACATCTCTATTCCTAAATTGGCTGTGTTTTCTTGAATAGAAAAAAGCAATCCGTCCACAATACGCTGTGCATTTTTTAGTAATTTTATATTGTATGCATGTAAAAAATTTCTTTATAGAATTAGGTGGGTGCCACGGCCCTCTAGGCCCATACCTAGCTACGCCCATGCGTACTGTTCATTTTGTGAGCATTGCCTTACTAACACTTTAAGGTCCCATTTTCTAATTATCCCAACTAACTTAAAATATCCCAGAGCATATAGAACTTCCATAAAAGTAATGAAAAGACGGATTTAATGATCTGGAAGCATTGCAATGTTAGAAATTTACAATAATTTTAACATAGGCTTGTATTGAATGATGTTATATGCCTACTTATTGGGTGATTTGGATGTAATAATGTTGAGAAAAGTATTAGTATGTATATATATGTATATATATATATATATATATATATATATATATATATATATATATATATATATATATATATATATATATATATATATATATATATATAATAAACTCTATTTTATTTTTTATTAAGCTTAAGGTCCTAAATTTTTATTTTAAATTATTATCTATATTTCGGTACTCATCGAGTACCATCTTCAGGATATTTATTATTTGTTTGTTTTATATAAACAAAAACGGTCAAAAAATAGAACATATATATATATATATATATATATATATATATATATATATATATATATATATATATATATATATATATATATATATATATATACGGTATAAAATATTTTTTATTTCATAAATTTTCTCTTGTTTTACTCTAAGTAAATACGTTTGAAATATATCGTTTGTTATATTGCTCTTCAATGTGTTTCAATAAAATTGTACAATACTACATATTATTATTCCTAAAAAGTCTTCCCGCACTGGTAACGCTACTTTAAATTCTAACTTGAAACATACATACATACATATGTACAAGCATAGAAGTATGTGAGTATGCAGATAAGTCTACACTTGACTTAATTTTTGCAAGAAACCAAAAACAAATTCGGCTCTTTTATGTCAACGCCGGCGTTGGCGTTTTATAATCGTGCCGACCTTTTCAGTAGGTATCTAGAGTTCATTTTGATTGCATCTTGAAGCGTGGAAAACGGGTAATTGTGTAATTAATCTCATAAAGTTATTGACTTTAGTAAAAAAAGTTAATAAAAAGTGTTATTTAAATAGTGTATAATAAAAGTTACATAACTAGAAAATACTAAAAAAATTAGCAAAACAAAAGAACATTTTATACGTGTAATGTGTATGCACATGCATGTATATACTTACACACATACATACATATGTACATATGTATGTATGTATGTACATGCTTATTAATAAGACTTTTTATGAATGCAAAAAACTATTGTCGGGTTGACAATTGAAGATTATTTTCTTTGATTTTAGCAATTATGGCCTACGAGATTGAGGCAGCTATAAATACAAGACTTTTACAACAACAATTAGAGTTATTAGTTTTTTTTATTTATGAAGAACAACAAAGTTGTCATCGTTCTCGTAATTGGTTTGTGAACTGCTTATACAAATTTGTAGGTTGGTATGTTGAAATCGAGAGTGTCTTTTAATTTCATTCAATGTCGACTCAATTTTGAAAAGAGACAAAAACAAAACGGTAGCAATAAAAAGTGTTGTAGTGAGTGAGTTTGTTTATTATGTTTGATTGTCAAAAGAGCGGAGATAAGTCAAGTTGTTTGATTAAAACAGCTTTTTCAGGGTTCAATTTTGTAGGGCCACTGTAAGGTATGTACCAGAGACCGGCAAAAATCACGTTTTTTATGCCTTCACTCATGCATAACTTTTTTGTGTCCAATTATTCACAAACACATAAGCAAGCATGCGCGTACGCTCATAATCTTTATTTGTGTTAATCATTAGGAAGGCAAATACAAAAATGCCTATATGAATTTTTCAAGCAAGATTTTAACACAGAAGCTATTTTGAGCGTTTGCATTGATTAAACACAAAAACGAATGGCATTTATTCAACATGCCTTTTCTTTGCAAAGAATATTAAGAAAAATCATGCAATGATATATGCTGGCACATAATCTTGAGTGTGTAGGTATGTATGTTGTTAAACATTGTGGTTGAGAAATAAGGATGCCATACGAAGTTACCAAAAAACGTCGGTTTTACAATAAACTTTAAAAATCGCAATTTTCGGTTTAAAATCGTTTAAAGATCGGATTATTTTTTACTCATTCAAAAAAACTTGTTATTTTTATAAGAAATACTTCAACCTTGCCAAATTTAATTAGATGATTTTCACCAAATGTAAATTGGAAATCTTTTGTGCACATAAAATATTTTGTAGATGAAAGACTACTGTTGTTACACTGATTTCGCTTATTTGTTGTTTTTTTTTTAATCTACCAGTATTTAAATTTCATTCACATAAATCGTCGCAGGTTTATTATGCCTAAAATTTATATCAAATATATTTTGATTTTGTAACATATCAAGTTCTTAATTTATGTATACACTCCACAATTAAAAAAAAAAAATAACAATAAAAAGAATAGTTAACACTCTTTATCATTTTAATATCCCCAAAATAAAATTTTTATGGCATGTTATGATCTTTGATGTATCACACACTCTTTATAGCCGAAGCCAACTGTATAATTATGTTTATGAGCATTGCACTTTGTGTGAATACGTGCAAAAGCCTACGTTAGAAAAAAGAGTTAACAACAACAATGCAAGTCTCCAACCCGGTCAATTCGATGATTTTTGTGATACTTTTAGCGCTTTTAAATTTTTTCGAAGAGGTGTTTTTACGCATAAATATTTTTTCTATGACACCAGATAATTATAAATAAGAATATAATTAAGGACTATTAAATGAGCTTTTATCATGTCCATGTTTATCAATTTTAATTATGTACATAGGTATTGTTTGTATATACTGTGTTATTACATCTGTTAGCTTCTGTTGAATCAATTTTTAGAGTCTAGTCAATGAGGAAAGACGAAGAGAATTCAGTAAATGTATGCATGTCGCTACATTTCATTCTCTTATTCTTAAACATTTACACACATGCATAATGATTATGAAATATTGAAAACTTTCGATAGAAAATTAAAATTAGGAACATCTAACTCGGACTTGTTAAATTTTTTATGTTTAATCAGCTAGTACTTCTTGCGAACTTCAATTATCTGTTCTTAATTTTATATAATAAATATATATGAATTTGTAATAAAAGAATATGTAATTAAAACAGAAAGCTTAAAAATCGAACCGAATGCAAAATTTTAAATTTGCTGGTTGTTTCGATCAAATACGCGATTTTTCCCCAACTTTGGTGCTTTTTGAAATTACAAGGTTGACAACATTGCAAATCTCTCCCATTATATTCCCATTAAAATTTTGGACACTACTGATGGCAGGTACAATAGTACCAACTTCTGTACAATAGTGGGAATTGGGGCCATAGGTACATGTAATGATCACTAGGTATATTTTTTTATTAACGAAATAGCATTTTCAGCAAGCACAGTGCGAATCTTCTGACTAGCTTTTTGCCATTGTAACAACCTGTGTTACACATTTAAAAGGAAGTTTCGTACTATCATATACATACTTACATATCTATATACATACATATATGGAATATAGCATCGTGTAAGGAGTATAACATGATGCCCCCAATGAATCTGGCATATAAATCAGGCTGATCTTGAGTAGTAGTGCTCTTGCTATTTAATGTAAAAATAATACAATGTCCTAATTTTCGTATGCCAAAATACATACTTATGTTGGGAAGCTAAAAAATATACGATGAAAAATCGATTCCGGAGTTTTTTATAAGTATGTATGCTTAAATCATTTCGTTTGCCATATTAGTAGTAGGGAGCAAATATGCAATAACACTTTAGATTTTCCAGCTTATTTGTATGTACATACATATATACATATGCATGTACATGTGTATACATACATATGTACATATAAGTATGTACATATGTATATGGAAGTTTAGGTAAACTATTATATTATATTATAAACAAAACTATTACTTTAATATTGTAATATTTTCGTTATTACTTAAAAGCAATACCTTCGATTTGGAGTTCTTAATTTATTTCCCTTTTAATTTTTCTTATATGGATGTATTTATGTATGTATACGTTTGTACATGGCAGCTTAAATTTTTAGAACAAAAAAATGTTAACATGACATTTCCACAGTGCTTGCTAAAAATATTTCTCATTTAATTATTAAAAAATGTATCAATATTACAATAGAATGTCCCTACCACTCTTCTGCTTAATGTTGCACGAAATTTAGTACAATTGTATCATAATCGGCACTCCAAGTGTTGAGTACAATTTTAACAATATTTGTCAAGTTAGCAATAAGAATGGCTAAGCAATTTATTTCATGGGAATTGGTAGAGTGTTGTTGTTGTAATCTTCCTTCTTTTATATCATGCATTTGCCCACACTCATATTAAATACATACCCATATGTATATATGTATATCCACATACTTACATACTTATGTATATACAAAAAGTACTGTTCATTTTGTGAGCATTGCCATACTAATACTTCAAGGTCCCCATTTTCTAATTATCCCAAATAACTTAAAATATCCCAGTAACAAATAGAGCTTCCATAAAAATTATTAAAAGACGGATTTAATGATCCAGAAGCAGTGAAATGTTAGAAACTTCCAATAATTTTAACATAGGCTTGTTATTGAATGATGTTATCTGCTTAGATACCGATTTTGATGTAATGTTGTTGAGAAAAGTATATATTTTATAAATTTTTATTCCATATAAAATATTTTTTGGTTCATGAATCTTCTCTTTTAAAATTTGGCTTTATTGCGCCAATGTTGGTATAAATTTTTTTACAAATATACTTTTTCGTAGTTTCATTAATTTATGTATTTCAGAGAAATCCTGAATGCTTTTATAGTCCTCAATACCTTTATTAGTATCAGTTTTGGTGGATTTCTTTTATACTCTACGTTTGGTTTTAAAACCTCAATATATACCTATGTACATACGAATATTTTACTGTAGTTTGATTATGTGCCAGGTTACGTTTTGGTTTTAGATAAAAACCTCTTACCAATGCATTTACGATGCATTAAGAGAGATTTTTTTCTGACCTTTGAACTTCCTGAAAGTTTTGTGTTTATTACATTGAAAAATTTAATAACTAAAAATCAAATACATTGTTCGTCACCGAAACAAATTTTTTAATAACACTACCATTATTTAGATATGTATAAATATATCAGAAGTATAGAATTTTGTTTAAAAACTGAAAATATTTTGGGATGGTAGTTTCAGAATATTTAATAAAAGTTTCAAGCAGTAATTTTTAAATTTTCTATAAAAAGCAAACTTAAGAAATCAAAAATTTTAGTGCGTTTCTTGTTAAATTTTTATACTCGTAATTGCTTGACCTTTAATTAATATCGTTTGTTATAGTGCTCATTAATGTGTTTCAATAAAACTGTACAACTATTATTCCTAAAAAGTCTTCCCACACTGGTAACGCTACTTTAAACTCTAAACATACATGCATACATACATGCATGGGAGTATGTGAGTATGCAGATAAGTCTACACTTGACTTAATTTTTGCCAGAAACCAAAAACAAATTCGGCTCTTTTATGTCAACGCCGGAGTTGGCGTTTTATAATCGTGCCGATCTTTTCAGTAGGTATCTAGAGTTCATTTTGATTGCATCCTGAAGCGTGGAGAACGGGTAATTGTGTAATTAATCTCATAAAGTTATTGGTTGTAGTAAAAAAGCTAATAAAAAGTGTTATTTAAATAGTGTATAATAAAAGTTAACTAAAATTTTTTAAGAAAATACCAAATAAATAGTGAAAATTAGCAAAACAAAAGAACATTTCATACGTGCAAAGTGTGTACACATGGATGTATGCATGTACATACATACATACATATATACATAAGTATGTATGTACATTCATATGTAAGTATGTACTGTGTGCAACACAATCATACATACATACATACATACATAAGTACATGTTTGTACATATTAATAAGACTTTGTGAATGCAAAAAACTAGTGTCGGGTCATATGAACAAAATTGAAAATTATTTAATTTGATTTTAGCAAATTGTCCACTATAAGATTGCGGCAGTTGTACAAAACTGTTACAATAACAACTGGAATTGTTAGCATACATATAAAGAACAACAAAAGTGTCATTGGTATTGTAATTTTTTTGTTCACTGCATATCTGATATGGGATTGTTTGTTGAAATCAACAGTGTCTCTCAATTTGATTCATTTTCCACTCAATTTTAAAAGAGAGACAGAGACAAAACGGTAACTGTATACTCAGAGAAAACTGAACAATGAGTTTATTTGAAGATGTATGAAATACAAAAGACTGGGAAAATCAACTTACATATTTGATCAAACTATCTACTCTCATGTTTACATATTGTGGGACCTCTGTGAAGTAAGTAATTATGAATGTATGTATGTATGTATATATTTTAGATTAGTAGAATTAACACTTGTCACGTGCTGAGGTATGAACATGAATACCTAGATGTGAACATGTGTATATGTACTACACAACCCACCAAACACGTAGATTTGATTTCAAATTGAGAATGTTTACAAACGAAGGATTAAACGATAAACGTTTGAAAATATTAATAAAACTTATGTATTTTCAAAAATTTTATCAAATTTGAAATGCTTTTTCATGTAAAACATAAGTGATATATTTTAATGTTATTAATTTATTTTAATTAATCCATATATAGATAATGATAATACCCAATTTATTTATTGCCAAAATTTTTATAATACATAATCCCTTTTATAAGTGCTTGAGTTTAAAAATAACACTTGATAACAAATTGAGCATTTGCCTATTGAAATCATTATCAACTTGAAAAATCTTTAAAAAAGGTTTGAGAATTGCTCTTGACGTTAAATAATAAAGCTTATTCCAAACGTATGACTTTCTGTTTGTTGCGATATCAAACAGGGAAAAAGAAAAATAGAGAGCATCGACCAAGTTTCCAAAAAATTAAAAATATTGATGAGGTCTTGTTTTTAAAAAAATTTTCGTTGCTCTTTGAATTTTTTTTTAATTTATTGATTGTTTGCTTATTTGTTTTGCTTACTTCCGGATAATTTCCTTTGCTCTCGAGTTTTATTCTGACATTGACATTGTGCAATGAAAGAGTTCTGGCCTTGATAGTGAAAAAATTTAAATTGTTTGACAAAATACCTACATATCTACGAAATTGTTATGCAAAATCAATATTCGTACGCGTTCAATTTCTTTAAATAGAAAAAAACTAAAAAATAACGGAATTCACTATTGTCAAAATGTAAAATCCTTATAAGCATAAACTATAACTCTGTACTCTGTGCTCTGTGCTTATAAGTATGTACTCGTAGATATTAATAACAGAAAAAAACATTATTTTTAATACATGGTTGGATAGTTTTTTGTTTGGTTTTTGCATTTAGAGGTGTTGACATGTTTAATTAGTGTTTTGTTTAGTGTGGGACAGCACCTGAGCAAAAATACCGGCGGCGGCTTATAGTCAGCTGAAACTGATATTTCCCTCAATGGGTTTATAAATATACATAAATAAGAAAATTTTAGAACAAAATATTGGTAATAGACATTTATTTTTCTATTTTGCTTCTACTAGTTATTAATTATGTATACATACATATGTATATACATGTATCATTTAGAATTCATAACAGAAATTAATTAAAACAAAGCCAAATACCTCTGAAGACAGGGGCAATTACGGCATTCGATTTCGATCAATACATTTCAAGAATTTTTTTTTTTTGAAACTTCGTTCTATGTATGCCGTAATTTGCCCCTACATATATCTTTGACCTCTGTGTTTATTGTAAATCTAATTTCCCATGAATAAATTACTAAATAAAATATATAAGAGCTGTACGTTCTGCTTAAAAAAGTTTATATGTACGTAATTATATTTTTGCTGTCAAAACTCCTACCAGGTTTTGTCAGACTTTTCTTACTTCCATCACCAAAACGGCAATCGAAAATTGCTAAAAAATTTCTTGATGTATTTCAAGAGGAGAAAATCGCTAGAAAAATTCCTTGCTTAGCTGTTTGATTAAATATGCGCAATATTATGTTTAAAGTTTATTTAATAAAGATCATTATAAATATCAATATTTCATTTATTCATAAATTTTAAATAATATTTGTAATAATTATAAATGAAAATCTAAGAAGGTATAAACGTCAGTCTTGGCCGTTTAATTTCCGATATTTTTATAACAACACATAATAAATAAATTTTTCGCCATGTTGTTG
Source organism: Germaria angustata (assembly GCA_963681545.1). Taxonomy (NCBI): domain Eukaryota; kingdom Metazoa; phylum Arthropoda; class Insecta; order Diptera; family Tachinidae; genus Germaria; species Germaria angustata. Next base: position 56,903,552 of record OY813001.1, on the reverse strand, counting down.
GCTCAGACGTATTTACATTCATATTAATTATTCTAGCTAAAACATCTTAAATTTGTTGGTGTTTCGTTCTTAGTATTTGCAATCAATGTACCACCGAAGCTAATATTTAACCACCGAGACATTGGTGCTCATAAACGATTTTAACATAAAATTTGTCTGGCATTTTGTTATATATTTTTTTATAGATTTAAAAAAAGTCATATTTTCTGCTTAAAGATTAAATATTTCTTTTTAAATTATTCCTCCAAAATGTGCATGTAAACTGATGTTATATATACATTTCTTAGTTCACTTTAAATAATTATTCGTAATTCCTGAATCCATGTGATCAAGATGGAACTTCGTGCTTAATTGAAGCATTTGGTTAACAGCCGGTTTTGGAAACATCAAAGAGACGATTTTTTCGTCACATAATCATTTTCAGCGTTGGTATTAATAAAAAATAATGTTTAAACTCCACCAACTGCTCCAAAACATTTAATTGCACACCCATTTGACAACCAATAAGTTCATTTGATGAGAACGAAAATTCGCCAAATATTTCGCCACAAATTAAATACTTTAGCACGAATTTTTGAGAACAATTTGCATTTTTAAACTTTTGCATGAAAAGCACGGAGGTTTTCCCATAGAATGTTATAATTTGAATTGTTTTATATCTCGCCATGTCGAAAACCGGACAGTTTTCTGAAAAAAAAAAATTAGGGAAACAAAAAAAATATCCAATGATTTTGTCGATGAACAATTTTAATTGAAATTATCGATATTTCGATAGTAATTGAATATCATTTTCAGGAAAAAAAACAGAGTTTACCTGAAGATGATACTCATGAGTATCTCAATGAGTATCGAAATATAGATAATTTCAAATGAAATTGAAAATAACACCTTGAGCTGAAATAATATTATAATCGTTGCATTAAAGGAGCGATATGTATTTTATTAATTGTGACGAAATTTTTTTTTTATTTTTTTAAACAAGTCCTTATGAAAAGATTTCTAAATCCTTGTGCAACAGTTTGGCACAACTATTGGTGGAATATAAATTCTCCTTATTTTTTAAATATTTAATTTTTTTCTCGCGATTTTGAGTTAACAATAAGAATATTTTAAATAAAATTTAAGGCAAACATTAGATTTAGAAAAACTTATTAAAAACTATGATGATTGAAATGACTTCATATAAACAATTTTGTAAATAACAATTGTCACTTGTAGGAACAATTTACTCGTTTGCATTTACAACACATTCTAGGAAATAATTCTTAATAAAGATAAATTTTTAATATAATTTTGTAAACTGTCTACATATACAATTTATTGTACACATATGAGTACTTTTATTGTTATAATTTTTTTTATTAACAAAAACACAAACTGCGATGATACCTGGTTTGTCTGCAGAAATACCTGGATTCTGGGGCAGGAATCGAAACTGCGACCTACTAGTCTAGTACACTGGCTAGTAAGCTAGTCTACGAAGTCACCCTAATGGTAACAATTAGCAGAACTGTTAACTGGTTTTTCCAATTTTTGAATACAGTTTGTGCCACCTTGCACATTAAGAATGAAATTATTTATTTCTAATAAAATAGTGAGGATGTAACAGGTTTTAGTTCATATACTCGTATTCTTTTAAAATAGCAAAACTTTACCATTTCAGTAAGTCATGAACTAGAAAATACATTTTCGAATTTTTTTTTAATTCTAGGAAAGTTTTATTAAATTAAGGTAAATTATGCAGTCAAATTCAGAGCGAACATTTGCAGCTTTTAAGTTTGTAATATTTTATGACTATTCGCTGGTAAATAAATCATTTGGCTAAACTAAATTTTTTTTACTAAAATAAAAGTTTCTTAGTTTTGTGATGCAAATGTTTCAAGTTCAATAGAGACTCACTAAATTTTAGAAAATATGTTTTCAAAATAAAATAATTTTTAAAAATCAAAAAATGTTTGTTGTGGATTTAGCTCTTCATATGCCGACATATGATATTTATGTGGCATAAACATCCGAGGTTGAATGTTTTCAAACTACTTAAACTTCACTGACGATTTGGTTTTAGCAACCAATGAAATGTCGGCATATGAAGAGCTAAATCCACAACAAACATTTTTTGATTTTTTGTATGCATTTTGCAAAAACTCTAATTATTTCTAACGATTAGTTGGGGAGAATATCCCAAATAATAAAATAATTTTTCGTTAAATGTAGGAAATATTCTGTGGGAAGCTATGGACTATTTTTAAGACCGTTTGTTTTTAAACTTAAGTATATTTTTTCTTGGTTTCAGGAAAATTTTGCTTAAATTAACGAACCTTTTAAACTAATATTTAAGAATTTTTGTTTTATTGAATTTAGTATCTTTTTTTTTCAGCGAATAATAATTCAAAATATGTGGATTGTGATTGTAGTGGTATAATATTATTTTAATGCCCATCCTTAGGAATCTACAGTTAAAGGAATAAAATTTCACCTGCTAATTTTGTGAGCGTGTGTGTGTAAAAAGATTCGGTCATAAAATTAATCGCTAATTTATTAAACTTTAACATATTATTTTTCTATAAACAAATTTTATATAATAAAAAACAATACTTGTATCACTTTTACATTTCGTTTCTATGAATGTTGCACATAGAGAAATAGAAAAAAACCTTAACATTACAAATGCGTATTATTTTCCGGCTTCACGTCCCCATTATCCAGCACATCTGGCATATAAGCTTTATTGTCTAGACCGTTGTTGCTCACTCGCATACAATTGTCTGCCTGACAGTTGTGATCGCAAACATGTTCGTGCAAAGAGTTCGTAACTATACCATTTATATGGGCCTTTGCCTCCGAGGCCATGGCAATTGCGTCGATGGTACTTATATTGCCGTTGGTATCTTTAGGCTTCTCTTGATCGGTTTGTTGAAGTTTACGCGTAAGTTGACGTTGGAAATTATACATCCAACTAGCAAGAAAATTCAGATAGAAAATTGTTTAAAATTTTTCAATACATCTTTATTTCTGATACTTACAAGAATATTAATACAGCCAATACAGTTATGCCACCACCCAGTATATAAAATGCTCCCGGAAATACTTTTATAGTGGCAGCGTACAAGGTACTATACATGGGTGCATAAACCACTGGCATCAAGGCTTCGGCAACACCAAATAAAGAATTTACTTTGCCCAGTTCATCTTTCGATACCAATTTTGTGGCCATAGATCGCATGGCTATGAAAGAGGTGCCATTGAAAATCTCCACAATAGCGCCCACATACATATGCCAAGGCAGGGTGGCAAAAGCATAAACGAATCCCGACAAAATCTTAGAAGTGCTGGACAACACGCCAATAAGAGCATCGTCAATTTTAAGTTTGTGTGATAAAATTCCCACACAAAACATAACGCCTGAAAGGATTTAAAAAAAATTTATTTGAATAACCAAAGACTTCAACGCAAACTTACCGACTAAACCGGTCACCACAGCAAAGGTGTTAAAGACACTGAAATCTACTTCGTTCCAATTGAAACGATAGCGAGTGAATAAATACATGACATTCATTTCACCTGTTTGGAAGCGATTAAAAGAATTTCAAACATGTTCATTTCTTAGTATATGGAACATTTTTTTTTACCATAAATAGGTCCTATGACAACCATCACTACAATCATGAGCAAAATGACACGCTCTCGCCGCTTATTTTCTCCTTTCTTGAAAGCCACACGGAAAGTTTCAACTACATGTTCTCTGTCGAAAAAGTCTGCCAATAAGCTTTTGGGCTTTTCCTTTGTAACAGGTTGTATACATTTGGGACGAGGTTCGGGTAGAAAGAAAAATCCATAAACCAAAGAAAATATATATAGACTGGCCGAAATAGAGAAAACACCGTAAAATCCGATTTTTCTGTAAAAGAAAATACATTTTTGCATATCAAAGAATATTAAAAAAATTTAAAAAACTAAAACTCACTTGAGTAACACCCCACTTAGGGCGGTGCCTATGGGCACACCCACCGAAAAGCATACATTCAGAATACCAATTCTTAGGGTTCTCTCTTCTTCGGTAGTAATGTCTGCTATATAACTGAAAACACCCATTAGCATAACAAACCAGCCTCCACTAAGCGAGGGAAAGATGGCCTCAGTCAAGCCTGCCACTTCCATGGGAGTTCTTTTAAAAAATACGCACAGCATTAGACCAACAGTTCCTAGAAATTCTCCCACTATGGGTATCATTATACAAGGTTTTCGACGATGATGTCTGTCACTCCACGAGCCCCAAAACAATATCAGCAAGCAGGGGAACAAAGATTGTATCACAGTCTTCCAGGCCACCATATGGGCTACCATTTTCTGGATGGTTTCTTCTTCCCTGAAATGGAATAAATCAAGGTTAGCATTTTTATTTTTAGTAATTTATTAAATCCTAAAATTAGAGTATTTTGGTAAGGGAAAACAACGTTTGGATTCACCGAAAATTTCTTTAAGCGATAAACAATTGGGCTAGAAATCGGTAGGAACGAACAATTACAACCTTGTATCTTTAAAACTTATTTTTCAAACTAAACGCGTATCCGTTGGACGGACCTTCTAGCAGTTGTAATCGTTCAGCGGAATTTCTAGCAATTACAGTCGTGTCGTTCCACGAACGACTATTGATCTATTGTGGAGTCGTTTATGCATAAGTGGCCAGAGCTGTAATAGAATGCAGTAGAGTTCAAAATGTCATAGATTTCATTGTTGTAAAATGCACTAGAGTTCAAAATGTAACGAATTTCAAAGGAACTCAAGGGAATAATTATTTTCCCGCTAAGAGGTTGAATCTGATTTTTGGTCTGTGGGCGGAGGGGCGTGGCAAAATCCAATTTTCATATTGCACCACCAATGACATATACATATATATAATTTTTGTGCTTTTTTTATTTTATTTTACTTTTTTTTTTGAAGGCTATTGTCGTGTTCTTCAAAACGAGATATCAAACTCTTAAATCGGTTATGTAGTTCCGAGGATATTTACAAAAAATCTATGTTAATAATGATTCAATATCAAAACTTTAAAACTTTCGAAATGTTGCATTAAAAAATCCGAGTTTTCGGTTTATTTATAAAATATTTACATCATTCGATAACACAAGATATTCCGCGCTTACGAAGGTGCAACATTGTACAATAAGTTAAAGATCTATACATATAAAACAGGATATATATATATATATATATATATATATATATATATATATATATATATATATATATATATATATATATATATATATATGTAACGTATGGACTCCAAAACTTTATGATAGGTATTCAATGGATTTTTATTTAAAGGCCGTAAATTTCGTTAAAAGCTCAATTTAAATCGGGTGGTAATATAACACTAAAGTTTGCTTAGGGGCAGCAACGCGGACCGGGTCAGCTAGTTAACATATAAATGTTCTGCGTAATGTACTTCTTCTGTGGTATGCCAGCTAAGATTGCAATAGTTATCCTTCTGTGAGACAATGTCCTGCTGTTAGCAATATTGATTTTTCTCTTTACTCTTCTAAGCAGTTTAGCAATATTTCAATAATTTTTTGCCGGCTATCCTCACTTAGATTCCTCTTTGCTTGCTTCCGCAAATTAGTTTTTTTTTTGCGAGAAGACATTATGGAATTGATTTCACTTAAGATATTTTAGGCAATTAATGCCTACTACTTAAAATGTTAATTCTTTGTCAAAGGGAAATTTGTATTAAAAGTTCAACAATAAAATTAAAATGTGTGTAAAGTGAAGTAGGAGAACTCCCTTGTTTGCTTCCGATATTTTTTGTATGAGTTCAAAATTCAAGCACTGCGAACTGTTATCGTATAATTTGAGAATAAACGATAAGGATGTTCCTTCAATTCCTCCAATTGCGTCCGATGAAGAAATTATACGTATGACAAGTCACAGAAGTGACCTCTCAGGAATCTAATGATGATGGAAGATGCCATAAATGTATTAAGCACCTTAATAGAACTCGTGGGAATTTCAGCCAAGATAAAATACAGGTCTACGGTATGTAAGAGTAGCTTTTAGCTGAAGAGATGAAAGTTAAGAAGTAGGAGCAAACGAAATTAAATTAATATTTTAGTTTCTTAAAATGTTATGCTTTTGAAACGTATACGAGTATATTGAGTAAATAAAACAAACGTTTTTCCTAGAACGCTTCCGGTCCCGACCGTCCCGGACAATCGATGGCCTTATATACGTGGACAAACAAACTTCGCGGATACACATAATTGCTGATGCAGAATTCCTATTAGTATTTAGCAAACTTAGCCTTGGCTTGAGTGATGTTTTCCCGCAAAAAATAATGCTCAATGAGCACACGAAATTCACTTTTGTCCATTTTCTGATCAAATCACACGGTAGTCTGCTATCATTGACTGTCAAACATAAATTAGATGAAGCAGCTTGTTAAAATTTTTGACAAGAGTCAATTGATAGATTCCTGTTTACAGTAGCAGTGTTGTCCTTACAGCTGAGAGGCGGAAATTTTTAAAAGTTTTGGACTTATTGACCTGCGCGCCGTCGTGTTTGCAAATTTCACTTATTTTCAATGATTTTAATCGGTTTGTCAAATAATGATAAATGATTATTCTACCGCCGTAGAAAATTAACGAAAAGATTTTGCAGCATTTTGTTGTTATAGGCGTAAAAACCTAAAAGCATTTTTGTATTGGGTACTTTAAAAAGAGTAAATTTTAAGCGAAAATTCGCTATAAACAAAGTTCCTTACAACCGTAATAATATGTATGAATTATATGTACAAAATTGTCGGTACGATAATTCGTTTTAACATGTGTACGTGTATGTAATAACATTGATAAATAATATTGGTATCTAATATAATGTAATATGTAATACGTCTTATTATCTCTAACACTGTAGGCGCTTTAAGTAATTCTAGCATCTCCAATATACTTATAATGACATCTGTAGTTATTTTCCATAACAATCACTATCCGATTCACAAAGTATTTTGTCATTCATATTGTTATCATGTTTTAAAATTTCTGTTGTTTTTGTTTTAAAAAAATTTTACCCCATTATGAGAGACAGTACGACTGATAGCATATTTTGTGAATGGATCAAATGTTATAATTATTCCAGAAGTCTTAATTGCGCGTGACATACAGCAGAAGCGAAACAATTCAAAGTTAAAGCAGATCTACGAGTAAATAAAAGATCTCGGTTTCTAAAATATGAAAAGTTTAACCTGCCAATTATTATTGTAATTATTATTATTTCCAAACTATTCCAAATATTACTCAAAATATTTTAATTGAACATTTTGTTTTAACTCACATCGTATAGTTACTTGTCTCTCTCCTCGTTAGTGCATCACACACCTCATCGCCATAGTTCATATTAACTCGGCACGCCTTTTCCAAATTTAAATTTTGCGTTGCCAGGTTAGACAATACACTTGGCATAATATATGCTGCCACAACTGGCTCCACAGTAACATTTTTAATGACTTTGTCCAATTTTTCCCGCCATGTTAGTAGAGGTTTTTCTTCTAATTTTGTTTTCGACAGCGCCATGGCCTTAGAGGGCTCATTAGAGGCACCCATTTTTAGATCTGCAATAAAGAAATAAAAAGAATATATTTTTTTAATAGAAGAGCTATTTTATTTGATGGGTCCATTTTGGATGGCAACTGTAGCTGAAAATAATACTCGTAACCAACTGGCAGCTAAGAATTAGCTACTAACACATGGAATGCTGTGAGTAAATACATCGAGTATGTCTTAAGAAGAAAGAAAAGAGACCTCGATGCACGGCAAAATGAGTCCCCATCAACGGAGACTCAGCAAGAATGAGCCAGCAGCATGAAAATGACGGACCCAGACGTGGGTGTTACGAGCAAAGTCCTTCTTAGGAGGATGAAGTTTCTGGGCCTTCTTGAAGTAATGTAGAAAACAGTCCCGGGAGGGCATCCCACCAGAAACGGAGGAGGGAGTTTTTTAGTGGAAACACCACTCAACGCAGACGACGACGGTCACTGTAAGTGCGAAGGCATTTTCAACCCTACCTCGCCCGTCAAAAAAAAAAAAAAAAAAAAAAAAAAAAAAAAAAAAAAAAAAAAAAAAAAAGAATTAGCTACTAGTGCATCTGTGGCAACTGAAGTTCGGTTTGAATGTAAATGAAGTTCGATTCGGTTGCAAATGAAGTTCGGCTCGGTTGCAACTTTACTTGGGTTCTGTTGCCATCTATAAGTTATTAAAACTGATTTATTTAAAAACAGATTTATTTCTCTATAATTTGGTGACAAATTTTCTATTTTTGTCGTTTGATTCCCATAATTTTTTTGTGCAGTAATTGAAAAAAATTTTTATTGTACAATCTAATTTCAAACACAAAAATAAAGTAGAAATGATGAATACGAATGTATGAGTGAATAAATAGTTTTCACTCATACATGCACACATATGTATTTATTTACGGACACAAAATCAATTAGAAGAATTGCGCTTCGGCTGAAGTAATTTACTCCCACTTGTCGTTAAGTCAATTTTAATTAAAATTTTTTCCCAAAAACAAAAATGCATTAAAATTTTAACTTATATATAGAGAGAGGAAGACCGCAGTACTTAGAGGTGTAAAAACAATGAGCTGCTAAAATTTATAAAAAAAAATCAAATGGCTGTAAATGACGCCACACTGGTAATTACCATGCTTCAATGATTTCTGAATAAGCAATTGGATATTCACCAATATTTTCATGGGATTTCTGGATTTTTTAAATTAATTTTATTTTCCAAATAGTTTAGAATACCATGCAACAAGTAACGTTTCCTATTACGAACTCCTACGCTATTAATTTTACTACAAGTATTGTATTTTTAAATTTACTTTAACCACGAGAAGATTTACAATTTTTTATTTATTATTAGAAAACACAAAAAAATGTTCTAATTTAAGCGAGGAGAAAGGTATGACCAATTAATTTCGTTTGATTAAGTTCTTATTTTGCTAAAATCGTACACTTGAAAAAAATTTAAGGGTTAAAGTAAAAGGTTTTCCAGTAATTGTGTCCTATTAGAGATAGTCTAATGCGGTCATTTCGTTTTGATTGAGCCTGCAAAGTTTGTTTTTTATTATTTATTGACTGGTAACAAATTTATATGGCAAAATGTATGATTGTGAAGTATATTCAATTGATAAAACGTGTAAAGTTTTTTCTTTTCGAAGTAAAAATGTTGCCTTAAATTGTGTAACACGTTTTACAAAATGATGCCTTCTTTTAGTATTATAATAGAGAAAGAATATTTGCGTAATATTACATATAACTTTCAATAAATTCGCAAAATGTTCGACATTTTCCACAATTTCATAAACCAGTTTTCGATTTTAGTATAAAACCCGGTTGAAATAATCGGTTTTTCGTTTTTTCTCTTTTAATAAAAGTTTATATAATTTTATTATTATGTATATATATTTTATATAATACTTTAACCAAAAATCAAATGTGAATTTGCACATATTTCATTGTCAACCTTAAATTGAGATTTATTCAAATTTAAATCATTATGAATATTAAATTGCGATTAATTCAAAACTCAAACTATTATTAAAAGGTATAATTTGTATTAATATGTAATTAGATATACATGTATATGGTTGCCCGAACTTAATTCGGACTCTTTGAAGTTTTCGTATTTATTCAAGTGACGCATTCACTGTATTGTGTCCAGAGTGTTTTTATTTTTAGTTTTCTTCTCGGAAACTCTTTTCATTTGATACCCACAACCGTTAGAGTGCATAAGAAATAATTATTCGCTACCTTAGGTCGTCCGCGATTTCTGCTTGGACATTTGGAATTTAGAGTTGTTTCAGTTTTATTTTTGAGCTGGAAAAACCCATCCTATTTTTCCTTGTCTGGCTCGCCCTATAGGTCTCTGGTTGTTAACGACGATCTAGATTTAATTAAAAGGGTCATAACTGGTGAAGAATCTTGGGTATATGATTATGACATCGAAACCAAAGTCCAATCATCCTAATGGAAGAGCCAAGGAGAGCCCAGACCAAAAAAAGCACTCCAAGTTCGGTCAGATAACAAGTTTTTGCTCACTGTTCTTCGATTGCCGTGGCGTAGAGCATCATGAGTTCTTACCACATGGTCGTACGGTTAATACACGTAAGGAGTATTATCTTGATGTTATGCGCCGCTGGCGAGAAGCAATATGAAAAAAATCATCCGGAATTGAGAAAAAACAATTCATAGATTTTGCATTACGATAATGCACCTGTTCACTCGTCATTGCTTGTTCGTAATTTTTTGGACCCGTTCGACTTTTTCCTGTTCCCAAAATTGGAGAGACCCATGAAAGGATGTCGTTTTGTTACGATTGAGAAGATAAAAACTGAATTGCTGAGAGAGCTCAAGGCCATACCAAAAAATGAATATCAGAATATCAGGACCTCGTACATATGATGTACGTAAGAATGTGTTGTATATATAGAAAATTTCTTTTGTATTTCATTTCAAGTTCTGTGCAGTTTTGTAGTTGAAAAAAAATTTACTTTATATTTTTTATAAAAATTATCTGATAGGAATTTCGACTAAATTATTTTATAAACGTACTTCTATTTCAATTCCATATATGTACATACATCTTTCAGTTTTCAACAAATGTTAATTTTTGATTTCCTTTCAAGAAACTTTCGGAAATACTACTAAGAATACTACAGTATTCTAATTAAACGATATGCTCAGTAAATGCCATTAAAATTTATGAAAATTTAGTCAAATCAATTAATTATCACTTAAATTATTTTCACACTTGGTAATTAAAACTGTCAAAGAATCATCAAGTAAGAGATTTATTTCAGAGCGATGATAAAAAGAGATTTTTTATTCTTTAATATTTGATTTTGTGTTTTTAGTTGGCGCCTAGACACATGCTTTTAATTTATGTGGTTATAAAATTGTACATGTATTAATTGTTTTTCTTGTATAAGTATAAATGAAACAACAACTAAAATTGCTTGTGAAGCATGAACAAGATTTAAAATTTCACTTTGTATTTGTTTTAGGGTATTCGCTATGATTTTAATTAATAGATTAATCGAAAAATCATATAAAATAGAAGAGAATATATAAAAGAAACTAAAGAAATATGAATGGTACAATGAAATATAAAAATTTGTAGAAAAGATAATTTATAAAGTCATTATTCGGGTTATTATTATTTAACATTCTTTTTGTTGTTGGTTCAGCTGAGCATATACCTGCATTTCCTTTTGCGCTAGACAAATCATGAGTCCTTTTTAGCCCAATCAAGTTTGAAAAGCATTCAAACTCCTATAATATTTGTTGATTTTTGTATAAGTATATGACTTTAAATGCTTAACAAATATAATTCGTTTAAGCAGTACTGATGATTCGGCTAATGCCATATTCAGCTAAGCAAACAACAAAAATTAAATATGTTTAATTTATTTGTAGAAAACTTCATACTGTGTTCCTAAAAATAAGATATACTTGCGATTTCTCTACTTAAAATAGTTTTCATAAATATTTTGGAATATAAAATTCTCACATATAAATTAATCAACCGACCTCCAATCACATAGACTCTTGGGTTTTTTAAGCAAAAATTGGTAGTCCACTGTAAGTTGATACTAACGAAGTATTTTTGTGAAACTTAAAATGCATCATATTGAGTTCTCATGACAAAAGAGTATCACGTCTCTAAAAATTGGTTATTATGCTGGGCAAAAAAAATATTGATTTATTTAAATTAAACTCGGCATAAACAAAAAAGTTTCAATGTATTATAATTTAAAAAGAAGTGGGCAGTGAACCTTTGTACACACCGTGAGTTATTAGAAAGTTGAGCGATGTCACGTCTATACGAAGTAAATATTAAAGATAATATGTCTAAATTGATATACTAGCAATTCTTATGAACTTCCTCACATACGATATGATAATACATTATTATGGTTACAAAAGTGGTAAAAATTTGAATACTTGTAAAAATAAATTATATTACGATTATTTTTTAGAAGCTTAAATTGTTTTTTATATAAATATTTCTTATATTTTCTATATATCGCTAAGCTGTGGCATGCGTCGCCATGAAAGGGAAACAATTTTAACGAATTTTTACGAATATTGAAATATTAATGAAGTCTGAAATATCGAAAACATTTATTTCATTTAAATGTTACGAATATAATTCCAAATCATATTTATAACTTGTGCTTGACGAACATACAAGGTGGCGCAAAAGTAATGCCATAATTTGAATTGGGTGCCATTTAGTTATAAGTGGAATGAACAGAGTTCTGTTCTCATAGAAAGTTTATTTGAAAGTATAAAATCGATGACCTTGTAGTAACAAACACCTTCATTCGTTTGCAACGAAGCAGGCCAGAGTTTTAGGTGGGAATCGAACTCACGATCTCTGCACTGAGAGATAGTCTAGTATCGAATGTAAAATAAATATGTGAAGAAAAAAATTAATCCTAAGCTTGCAAAAATACTTCTGATATAATTAAATAGAACTAAATAAATGAAAAGAAATAATTAAATCAACATTGTGCTATTATCCGAAAAATTTTAATGGCTATAAAATGTATACACGTGTACATACATATGTATTTTTCTATATCCCAAAGTTAATAAAGTTTAAAAAAAAATATTAAGAATATCATCAGTATATAAATAATAGGCTGAGTTCCAGTAATAATGCATATTTATATGCTTGTGGGAGTAATGTTGTATGTAGCATTGAGAAAAATATGCAAAATTATCGTTACTAAAATTCTTATATAAATATTCAATCAGTGGCTTCGTATTTCATGTAGGAAAATATGCGTTTCATAAAATAGAATTCCCGGATTATAACTAACGCAGTTCGTTAGAATTAAGTAAATAAGAAATTTGACATTCTTCAGCTCTTTAAAGTATCAAATTAAGCACTGATCTATAGAAATGCAACTGAATGGAGGAGTAAATTTTATTTGATTTTTTTGTTGCATAAAGTTATACACTGATTAGAAATATTTTATTATTATTAATAATAATTTTGCATAGTAAAAAAATTTCGCTTGTAGTCTACATACATATGTTATAATTTTTATAACCCAAGAAGTCATTAGAATGTTTGATTGATTGATAGAAGTGGCCAACACCACTCGATTCATCCATATCAATCTGAGAGTGTCCGGATCCAATGTACAAGACGTACACGAAACATCTCACCACATTGAGATATCTAATAAGATCACCTGGAATAGATTCTGATAACTCTATTAAACTTCTCTATTTGATCAAAAATTTGAGCTCTGAAGAATGCAGAGATAAATGTCTTTTTAAACATATTTTCCTTGTCACAAGCAAACGATTGTTACAAAACTCAAATAAAGTAGTTGCGGCAAACACACATATATCTAATAGTATTTAGCTATTTGACCTACGATATAATATTGATTTAAATCTATATTAAATTATTTAACACACAATAAATTTAGAAATGTAACGAAAATTTCCACAAGGAAAAAATACTCTAACAATCAAGTTGTTGATCAAATTTAATACCCTAATTTGTTATGTAGGTGTATGTGTATGTTTGCCCTGTATTTGTAGGAATGAGGTTGTAAATTAAAATAATTGTTCATAAACTTGACATTGTGTCATCAAACTAACAAAAAAAAAAAAAAATAAAAATAATAATAATAAAAAATAAAACGATTTAAATTTTTGCACAAATCAAGTTGAACTGCATTTAAAAACTTAAGTAGTTGAAATTAGAAAAAGTCAAAAAATTAACTATGTGTATATAAATGGTGATTTTTCAAGAGCTTTTGGATTTGATAAAAAAAACATATAAAATTTAGAGAAATGTATGAAATCTTTATTTGAGTCGGTAGAGCGATCTATGTAATTCAAGGTTTAAAAAGGATTTCATGTTGACCGCTGCTACGCCTCAAATGGCTCATACGCTGGGTCAAATTTTGTCATTCTCTCTCCAGCATATCGGCCGGTATCTTACGAATAAATTCTTCAATATTGGCTTCCAGTGCGTCAAACGTTACGGGTTTGTCCCCTATAGACATGAGCCTTAAAATAGTCCCACAAAAGTCTAAAGGTTTTAAATCACACGATCTGGGCGGTGAAGTGACCGGCCCCAAACGTGAATTAAAGTGTTACCGAACTCATGCTGCGTGGCATGTTGTTAAAACCAAATGTCAGCCAAGTCTAGCTATTCTATTTTGGGCAAAAAAATGTGTAACATTCGCACGGTAGCGCTCGCCATTCACAGTAACGTTACTGCCTTCGTCGTCTTTGAAAAGGTACGATCTAATTATGCCACTGGTTTATAATCCGCACCAAATAGTGCATTTTTCGGGATGTAATGCTTCTAGCTGCTCTTCACACTAAATACGGCAATTTTGCTTGTTCAGGTAGTCACCATGGGCGTAGCTAGCTATGGGCCTAGAGGGCCGTGGCACCCATCTAATTCTATAAAAAAATTTTTTACATGCATACAATATACAATTTTTAAAAAATACACAGGGTATTGTGGATGGATTGCTTTTTTTCTATTCAAGAAAACACAGCCAATTTAGGAATAGAGATGTCTGTTCCAGGGAGAGTCTCTTGTCAAACGCACCGTTCAAATCCCCCGTTTTCATCACCGGCTGAATACTCGAAGCGATCTATATACATTCCTTATATAGATTCTTTAATTTCATCACTGGACAGAAGATTTAATGTAGAGAATAGGCCAGCGTTTGCAATTCATTGTTTGCACCCGTCAAACATGCTGTCTTCGAAGCTGAAAGAGCTTAAAGATGCCACAAAAATGTTTGAGCATTTTAATGAGTTGGATGATTTGGAAGGAGAAATTGAGCTTTGGTATAATTCTTGGCAACAAAAAAAATGGGTAAAGACGAATTAGCCGACTTAGAGCTGGCGAGTATTTTGAAAGACGCTGGATTATTTTATCCAAATATAAGGAAGGCGTTATTAATTTCATTATCACAGCCGTGCACTACTGCAACTGTTGAGCGGTCATTTAGCACTTTAAGGCGAGTAAAAACATGGTTGCGCTCCACAATGACTGAAGCTCGTTTAAACGGTAAAATAATACGCAATTTTACTTATTATCAAAAAATAAGTATATTGTATATTGCAGGACTATGTATGTTAAGCGTCCACCGAAGATTGGTAACCGAGAAGAAGGACGAATTTTTTGAAAAAATTCTAACAAAAATTTTCATAAGATTCACGCAGATTACTCCTCAAATAGATCGAAATTGTAATAATCATAAAAAATCATAATCATAAAAAATCATAATCATAAAAAATCATAATTTTCGTGGCACCACCCTATTTCATATCCTGGCTACGCCCTTGGTAGTCACTCAACCAGAAATGTGCTTCGTCGCTGAACACAATTTTCCGATAAAAAAGTGGACGATGCACTTTCTTAAGTCGCTTCATAGTTAAATTATATAGACCAAACTGAACATGTTTAACAGTAACATGTTACACGAAAACAGCTGAGCTGTCAAAAACAGTGTTGCAAAAAAATCGCCCTTTATGTACATGTGGATACACGTATACTAGTATGTGTCTGTGTGTAGAAAAAATAATTAAGTACAAATTACTCGTGCACTCACATCCCCTTAAATAAAATATTTCTTACACATATCTAAATTAATTTTTAGATCTCTACATATCTGCGTTGTTTGAATTGTATTTAAATGAAAAATTATTTATCTAAATTAACTATAACGGAAGTGTATTTAAATACATACTCATACAACAAAATATCTACTCGTATATACAAAATAACTTGTTATTGTGATATAAAAGTGTAAATGGCGATGACGTTAAAATTTGTAAGTGTTTGAAGGAGCAAATAAAATCATCAATTAGTTTATTTTATTTATTAAAAGTTGAAACAATATGTTTAGAAATACATATGAACATATTAGGCATATACATATGTACATGTTTATGAATGGAAAGGCCACTTTTTAGGAAGAGATTGAAAAATATTACGTTTAACTCTAAACCACAATAAAAATAATGAATTGTTTCTTTTTTCATTTCCTAGTAATATAGTGCATTTCGACGAAATAGAAGCATTTTCGGTGACGAGTAAATTTTTATATGATATCAAGGATATCAAGGATAAAAAATATTTTTAGACATCACATGTGTCTAATTTTAGAAATAGAATTCCATCTACAACTACGATCGCAATTCATATGCAATTGTAGCCATTTCTAGAATTAAGCTCTCTATTAAATTTCATCTTAATTGGCGCAAGGACATGTCTACATCTACTGACAATTCAATGTGACATTATCTTGTTAAAATTTAGTAATTTTTTTATGCAAAAAAGTCATAGAAATAATTTTTTAAGTCTTGCTCTTAAAATACCTCATAAAGTTGGTATTTCCAATTTATTTGTTGTCCTGCTACGTTGGCTCTTGATATATGAAAAAAAGAAAAAATTTCAGATCCATCACATCAGCCTTTTTTTAACAAACTAAAATTAGAGATGCTCTGAACTTTTTTGAACGTTTTTATTTGATGTACAAGAAATTTAAAATACTATTGCCGGCGTGGCTATTTCTAAAAGAAGGTGACACAATTTTTGGCGAATTGTTGTTCTCATTGAATTAACATTGTTGTTTTTATGTGGGGATGTCATTAAAAATTTCTGCAGCAATAGGTCGAGTTTAAATTAGAATTGGGTTTAATTCGTTCACTAGTTCAGTTTAGACACAAACCTGTGATCAAGCAAGTACAATTCAAATGAGTTCCATCAAAGGTTTGTATCTAAACTGAACCAGTGATCGAGTTGGACTCGAGTCTACTGAAAACTGTAAAATTAAACCGCCGAGGCTGAGGATTATGCCCTTTTAGATTTTAATTTATATTACTATTATTTAAAATAACTATATATAAATATTTATTTGGTAATATATTTTTTATATTCCATTCAATTTCCACAATCTACATTTGTTTTTTTTTTAACGTAAAGAAAAAAAGTTGCTTGATACCATTATTATTGGAAACCATCATTATCACCTTAATGATTCTATCAAATAAAATGTAGGATATATATATGTATACGTATATGTATATGTAAACATATTCTTCACCAATTTTAAAATAATTCTAAAACTTGATTTAAAAAAATAGTCTATGAAATTTCACTTATCCACGATTCCGTTTCACTATATCGCAATAAAGCACAATGTGGAACAAGAGGGTGTGGTATTGCATGATGTCGATCCACTATTATTAAAATTGGTAGTTTTCCTATTTCCAATTAATTATACCATTGATTTTTAATACATGGTTATATCTTTTCGAGCAATCACTTCAAATGTTGCTTTAATTAAACTAATTGAAGTCATTTAATTACTTGCATTTTTTGTGACGTGATGTATATAAAAAATGATTTATTTCATAATAAAAATAAATTTATAGTTGTAAAACGGAAGAATTTTTTGAACGACGAATAAACTAAAATAAAATCACATAATTTTGTAAAACTATAAAAAACAACGTTTATTGCAAATTTGTTACGTGTTTAATTGAGAGTTTTTACTGTGGAAAATATAGAACAAATATTGTACTAAAAACAACAGCATTATTTTTGAAACATTTATTTTTCTTATATTTATTTAATAAAATATTTAGCCAAATATATAATACATACACAAGATGTAAAACCAATTAATGATTTAATGTTTTAAGCTAAAAATTTAGAAATTTTTATTAATTATTAGATATGCATTACATTGTACAGTGGTACCTTGCGCAAAATAAATAGCGAACTAAGAGCTAAAGAAACTGTGAAAGCGGTTTGTGGAAAATACTTTTTCAATTTATACACAGATCACACATCAGTAGCTCGTGTAAGCATAGATTTTTCTTATATTTTCTTGTTGCTGATGAGTTTAGACGTTGAGTGTACTGTGGCAATTTTTCTTGCTTTTCTTCTTAAACGAACAAAGCAACAAAATAAAGTACCAGAAAGTAAAGAGTAAAGAGTGATGCTTATTAGGATAAATAAATTTATAAAAAGAATTAGAATACAGTGCTGAAAATGATACTCAGCTTCAAAAATTAAGTGGCGGCCTATTTAACCTAAGCCCGGTATTTGGCAGCCTTAAGAACTAAGAGGCGGTCTCTTTGATTTAAGCCTTGTATTTATTTTAAATGATACTGTTTAGTTTTTTCACTTTCCTCAATGATGGAGAAAAATTTATAAATTTCTTGGCATCTAAAAAATTAACGCACTCAAAGTGATCTGAACGCCTCATTGGTTATGACATGGTTTACCAAAAATGAGACAAGATCCATAAAGAAGCTTGAGTTTCACACAAACCCATTAGTCTGCTACATGCGACTGAGTAGGAAAGACACTCATTCTGTACACCAAAGACGCGAAACAGTGCTGCCCGTTTAAGGGTTTCCCCCTGATTTTGGAAGATTTATTCCTTTAAGGGGCAAATTCGGGCAATTAAAAACTCTTTAGAGGGAAATGTAAGGGATTTCCATCTAACCCATAATTGAGCAATCGATCTTAACTTGAAGTGCAATATTTTGCAGCTGATCCATTTCAAAATGTTTTCTTCGTTAATCCAAAAAAAAAAATAAAAAATCAAGAACACTTTGTATCCTTTCTTTATTAGTTGCTCTTCCTTATTCAAATACTTCAGTTGAAAGCGATTTCCCTTTAATAAAATGTGAGCTACTATATATCAAAGGCTGAACGTCTTTTAGGTGTCAATTATACATTAAATAAATTATATCTGGCGCAACTTTTTTCTGACCCCTGAAATTCTCAAACATAAAGAAGACTTAGCAACTCTTGATATATTTACAGAAACTTTATTTTTATATACCTAGATATATGGAATATAAATTCCTATGGGGTCTAAACGATAATATCTCAAAATATTTGAACTTCGAATAAATTGAACATTTGAAAAAAAAATTAATGTATCTTTAATAGTATTTTCTTAAATTAAATGTTAAATACAGAATTAAATTTCTTTTTAGTTTTCTCGGCGAAAATCAAGGCGAATTGATTATATGCTGGCCATAATTCAATAACAAATAAAACAATGTTGTTATTTGGCTTCAATTTCATTTGTCTATTTTAATAAATAATTAAAATTTAACAAACAATTCATTCATTTTTAGTTTATTTTTCAATTATTTTTTTTTCAAGAGAGTTTCTCCACTACAATTATGAGTAAAAAGTAGGTCAGCTGTGTTCAGGGCTGGCAGGCAGTATTTTTCGCTGGCCCCAAACAAATTGAAAAATCCCCACAAATACCCACAAATACTAAAAAGATATTTATTAATATATAATGACGTAAAGAGTTACGTCGAAACATATTTATTTTCTATTTATCAAGCGTTTCGTTTTTTAAGGTGATGTAAGGATACTTTACATTCTCTGATATACCATATTTTCAATCTATACCACTTTTATCCGTCTCATGGATGGGTCGGTGCTTCAAAGTCTATTTTAAACTTACTTCCATCGTATGCAGGAGACCGCGAAGTAGCACGCCGGCGACAGTAGTGCAGTCAACTCTATTGGCTCAGGGGAACATTGTCGAAGTGTGGAGTTGTCTTTCGCTGTTTTATCGTTACTTCAATGGCGTGTGCTCTGATGAAATCATGAAGCCGGTACACTTCCTTTACATCAAGAGTATATCCCAGCTGTAGTCGATGTGTCAACGAATCGAACTTTACATTACAGAGAAAATTCGTTCTTTAGCCAGACAATTGTTACGTGGAATAACCTGCCTGCAGAGGTCTTTCCTGTCAATTTCAGCACGTAACGTTTCAAATGTCCACAAAACTTACTTCCTTTCTCTATCTACTTCCCATAATCTATTTTCCTAGTTCCTGCTCAATGCATTGCGATAGTAGGAGTCCTCCCTAAGTGATGGTCAATTAAAGCAAATTAAAGTTTATGTTCCCTGTTGTTACTTATGAATTTTTGAATTTGTGTTTATTCAAATGAATTTCTCTACAAATTAATACAACATAATTTTTCTGTGTAGAAATAAATACAAAATTCCGTACCTGACATTCAGGAAGTACTTACGAGTACTACTAGTCTTTAAAGCTGACCAGAAAGTGATTTTAAGACGATTACTGAGTGACTGCTATTAGGTGTCATAGACTTCAACTCAAATGTGTTAAAAACTTCCGCAAATAATGGTATAATGTATACACATTTGTTGTGTGCAATATTCAAATTAAACAATTAACATCACACGTACATACATACATAGTTTTGTAAATAAAATTAATTTAAATATGGTTTTTGTGGTTTCAGTTTTTAACATTTTTGTTCATCTGGTATAGAAACCATACCATAGAAACCATTTACATATTTTAAACAAATCGTTTGACTAAATATAATAAATTCTAATAATTAATAATAATTACTTGCATAATAGTTTAAAGGTATTTATTTTAAATGGTTAAATAAAATACTTTAGACCTTCGACTATTAAAGACTGTATAGGACTTATCTTGCTCTCGTCAATTTCTGTTGCATTTAAAAATAAGAAGTTCAAGTCGAAAAACAAAAATCCATATACTGCAATAGTTTCTCTTCATTCTTGAAGTAAAACCAGGGTCCTAATTGTGATTGGTTTAGAAAACGAAGGCATCTAGTGATCACTGCAAGTGTTTTATTAATCGCTGATTGTCAATTATATTGAGCAGATTTTACACCCGAAAAAAGAAGATATTTATTTTTGTTTATAATCTAGAGGGAAGGAAGATCCCAGTAAATGGAGGAATATCCTGTGGTTGGCTTTTATGTTAGTTTACTGTTAAACTGAACCCGTTTTTACAAAATACCCTGCGGACTTTCCTTCCTTCAGAGATGAGTGAAGGGAAATAATTGGTTTGGGTTTAATGAATTCTGAACTTGGTATTAAAATGTGACTCAAGCTGAGGCTTTGGTTACAATTTTGGAAACTTGTACATATTTTAGTTTTATCCGACAGGGTGCTAAATACAAGTATCTTTTTAAATCATATGTTATTTTGATACAAATGGATTTTGTCTGTATGGAATGTTGACTACAACTCAGCATCATACCTCCGCGGACCAAAATGAGTCGCTTAATGCTTGAATAACGTTGGTAAATATTACTCAACCATCGGACATCGAAGAAAATCATCTTTTCTGACGAGGCACATTTTCATTTCGGTAGATCAGCAAACTTTAAGAGTCGGGGAACCAATACATTTAAAATTTTTTTGGTTTGAAAATGCTAGAAATGCCATTTCAGTTAAAGGTGAACGCTACAGACCCACGATTATGGACTTTTTATGGCCTGAAATAAAATATATGATGGTGGATGACGTACCATATCACACAGCTTAACGTCATGTCATTTTAGTTCATATAATTTTTAAAAAGATACTGGCAAAGATATTTGTATCATCCTTTGCATTGGATATTGTCTAATAATCTAAGGTATTTCTAATTGACGTAGATAAGGCACACAATTTGTCAACAATAGTTCCAGACAATCAGTCAAATAGGCAAACTGTGCATCAGAACGAAAAGTCATTATACATCAGTTCGTCATATCTATAATTTACTGCACATATATTTTCCATCAATTACTTTTTTTACGAGTATTAAAACTAATTAACGTTTACGTTTTTTTCCGCTGAAACTACAAATTACATTTTATAATTGTAAATTGAAGCTTTAAAATAATTTTTTGGGCTTTTAACAAAAATTTGTATAAAATGTCATCCAATTTCAAACTATTAGACAAATAGCAGTTAATTAAAATAATTATAAATAATTATGGAACACATCACTTATCAGTAATTAAGTGAAGTAGATACAAATAAAAATATGAAAAAAAGAAATGGCAAATATTTAAAATTAGATCATGAGTAAAAAAAAACAATATTGAACGAAATATTCATTCTCTATGTTATTTTTGTAATTAAAACATGCAAACTTTGTTTGTAATACAATTAAAAAAAAGTGATAACAATTCTACAGTTATAAATTTGCTAAAAGCACTTAAACATACTATACATACATACGTATAACACAATGAGGAATCATTATTTAATAATTATTTAAAATATTCAAATGAGGAAAAAGGGCAGAAAGCAAAAGGATGCCTGCTATTGAAAATTTGATGTTAAAGTTAGATAAGAATATATACTTATGTACGTGTATGTAAATTTTTTAATTAAGTAACTAATTTTTTTGATATTAATGTGTACGTGTAGTAATAACTATTACCTATTATAAATAATTCGCCTTTGGTTATCAATTCAATATTTTCACACGATTATATTAAACATTAATTGGAAAGAAATAAAGTGATGACTTGTTAGGTAACATATTTAATATGCATATGGGTGTTTCCATAAATTTTCAAAATGCAATTTCTTAAATGCTTTATTAGTTTGAAGTTCGCTTTTAAAATTGAACTTTAATCATTTTGGATCAATTAAGTGTGTTTTAGATTGAAGCGTTTATGTAATAGGGTCTGGAGTGGGCTGGAGTTTAAATGTCACCAGACTCTCTTAGGGAATGATGTATATTTTTTAGTTCTCTTCTGAGAACTAAACCTAACCTAACCTAATGGTTTCTGAAGAAACCATTAGGTTAGGTTAGGTTGATTGGAGTTGGATAGGGAAGAGCTGTAAAGGCTAGGTCAAATTTCTAATATTAACTTAGTTCGTATCTCTGCGCATAGAAACCAGGTTGGTAATTGACAGGCAGATGAACTAGCTTGATTGGGATCTGCTTTAAACATATCCAAAACGGTGCCAGTTGCAATTTAGCTTGGGACTACTAAATGCTCTTCCTGCAAAAGACTGATAACAGATGGCATAATCTTGACTTATGCAAGTTCGCCAGGCTGATGTGGTCCTCCTACAACATAACCCACACTATGCAACTCTCAAACCCATAGTCGCAAGGATATATCGAGACTGTTGTCAATATTAACCGGTCACTGGATGTTACGAATATATACAAGTCGACTCGGACTAAGTTTTAACGACCACTGCCGTAGCTGCACCTTCTCTGCGAATGTCCTGCCTTACCAATAAAAAAAAGACACCGATTCCTGGGCGGTTGTGTACTGGACGATCTTTGCGAAGTATCGGGGTAAACGCTAGTTGATATCTTAAGATATCTTATGGCAACAAGGCGGATCTAGTATTCCAAATCATAGGACCAGTACAAGTTCAATGCACAACATATCTGGCAGGTGCTATGGTCATCGACATAGACTCTACTTGACAGTTTGCACATAGTAAACTACTATGAAAGCCAACCAAACAATCTGTCTTATTTGGAAAGAATAGGAAGCCGTCCAGTTGTGTTCAGTTAGTACCTCCACTTGAAGCTTAGAATTTAAACGATTAAGGATTATAAAAACTCCACATGAATTTAGAAGTTTTGCAAGTTTTCGTATCACGTCAAACCTTCTACGCTTCATACTTCACCCAAGAATTATTGATTCCTTTCAGATTTTGACATGGTCTGCGAATCAACACATTGAATCCTTAACCTGTATTTGGACTCCATTTCGGCCAATGTATTAACAATATCTCTATCTCCATGGAATCAAAATATATGTAGTTGTCTGCCCTCACCTAGATGAGTAGACATAGTTTGTAACAATTGCCTTAATCCCTGCTTGGCTATCAATTAAATATTCGCACATGCGTTCATGGCAAGAGAGGGCTGAGCAATTTTGTGGTAATCAGAATGTTTATATGAATGACTGTATTCCGAGCTGCGGGCAGTAAACCTTAACCTTCATGCCACTATCTATCTATCCTTGAACTGTCAGCTGGTTGAACACAAGCGTATTTTTGATTATGCCACTCACCTTAGCAACAGGCTAGCCGAGTCTAAGCACTTGGGCATACTATGTTCAAACATCATTACTATTTAAAGTAATATTTATTGAAAAATGAATACGAGAATTCGCAAACTTCTTCAAAATTAAAAAAATAAACATCATTCTTTGGTGAAGCCTGATTACATTCAAATTCGAACCTACTAGAAACATGTTCATTTTGAACCAGTTTTGAAAAACTATGTCTGAATTTTTTTAAATTCTTCCAATCTTATGTTTTTTTTTCTTAAATGGTGTGATATATATTTCTAACTTGCGGAATTTATTCGTTTATATTTCTATTTTTACTTTTTTATATAAATTTACGAGGCTATTTATGAATATTTAAAGCCTTTTTTAATTTAAATTTTGATAGCTTGGTTCCGAGTAGATTTTTCAGGGCAATGAAGTTGTTCTGCTCTACCCAGAATAATTTTTTGTATTTCCCATGCTCTTGTGGATATAAATTTATTTTGTAGTTGCAAGTGATTGTTATAGAAATTCTACTTTTTATTTTTAATATAGACCAGAAATTAACTGCTTTTGTTTTACTGAAAAAATGATGAAAAACACTTGCCTTTTTGTCACTTTTACTGAATGGAAAAATTTAGGAGATATGAAAAATATTTTGCAGAAATATTTTACATATAATTTAACTCTTTATACTTAATGAAATAAAAGCTAATTTGTAGTAAAGATATGGAAGGGGATTTCCAACAAAAGTGGATGAAGAATGTTGATATGGTCGAATTTTGTAAAATGTCTTGAATGCACACACAGTCTTACGAAAACACGGTTGATGAGAACGTCAAAATGATAAAATTGTCGTATTAAATTTGGAATGTTCCATAATTTTAATGTTCCACATATTGTGAGAAGGTATAGTGATTGAAAATTAAATGGCATTAACGATTGACCATCGCCGCAAGTGGCGATCTCCTAATATAAATAATAATCAACTTCGTTTCTTTCCAAATCTGTTGACCTGAACAAATGTGGCTTAAGTAGTACTATGACATTCAACAAAGCGAATATGATTATGGATATCAGTTGTGAACAGTATTATAGGCTGCTTTGAAGTGGCAAAATTGACCGAAAACCGTCAAAGTTAAGGAAACCCAAGCCACCTGCAAAACTCAGCTGTGTCTGTGCGGTATTGCCATTTGAAAGTGTATACCTCAGATCATCGAGTATTAGAAAATAATCCATAATACCCATTAAAAAAGAACTTTCAATAAAGTCATGAAAATGATGAGATTATGCCCTTAATTATCTATAAAGTGCAATGCCTAATTTTTCGTTGCGTTGCCAAATATACGAATGACAGTTTGCAATTCACTGCGTGTCATGCAAGTGACTGATCGCACTGTAACCATTGATTCTTACGTTATTGCGATTACAATTATTTGAGTATTTAAATTTTATAACACTGAACGCTTGAATTGTCAGATTCTGTTTTTCTTGGCACTAACTTTAAAAAAAAATAATTAAAAACAAAACATTTCATTTGATTGGATTTTTCATACAAAAACTGAAATAAAAAGATGCAAATAGATACATATACAAACATGTAAATATGCATTTAAAAATAGTATAAACACTATTTCATTATTTAAGAAAAAAAAAGAGGCGACAACGTAGGCTTAACACCAGTTATTGGTATCAAAAATAAAAAAGCTCTGAATGTGATGTGGCACATGGAACCAATAATTTTGGCAGTTTAAAATCAAAAGTTGATAGTATGTGGGTGGCTACGTCGAAACTACTTAATGCAATTAATTGGTCGATCAAATAATAAAATATTTGATTTAAACACACATTTTTGCAACAAAAATGTGTTTATATTTATATGAGAAATGAATAAAAGTTTTTAAGCAGCTGCTTTGCCAATAAAATCGCCAATGCGAAAAAAAAGTTATTGTTTTATAATAATGGTAATAGTAAATACGCTTTGTTAAGGGCCAAATAAACTACACAAACGGTTTGTCGAACACACTTTTTTCATTTGCAGTTAGACTACACAAAAATAACATGTACAAAGATAAATTTATCCACTGGTTTTTACTTGCGATGAGCTCAGACGATGAATGTTCTGCGGCAATTCAGCTTGCTGGATTCTTCTGCTTTAATTTTCCAACTAAAACATTAGAATCTCTATTTTTATATAATTCTATTGCTGTAGTCATTTAACTCTACTTCCCAGCAATGATGAGGATTTCGATAAATTTTCTTCTGCTTTAATATTCCAACTAATAAAACATTAAAATATAAATTTTTTTATAATTCGATTGCTGTAGATATTTAACTTTACTTTCCATTGCAATGATGAGCATTTCGATAAATTCCATTGAATACATGTTTTTCTTTTTCTGTCTGCACTCTACCAAAAATTGTTTAAAACAATTTCACAGCACACTTTACAAATTGTTTGACAAACATCCAATATTGTGGGAAAATATGAAGAATTTTTGATCTTTGTCAAGCAAACTACAAGCGGCGATACAAACAAAAAAACAGTTCTTAAAACGTATAGTTTAGTTCTGCTTGACAAGCCGTTTGCGCGGTTTATTTGGTCTTTACGTATACGCATAAAATGAGACATTTTTTGTTTGGTATTTATAATGGC
Organism: Germaria angustata; assembly: GCA_963681545.1. Taxonomy (NCBI): domain Eukaryota; kingdom Metazoa; phylum Arthropoda; class Insecta; order Diptera; family Tachinidae; genus Germaria; species Germaria angustata. The sequence goes on along the minus strand of OY813001.1, from coordinate 56,876,990 downwards.
TAGATGATGCCTTTAACGCAATTGGTTTTCAGACGATGAATGTTCTGTGGCAATTCAGCTTGCTGGATTCTTCTGCTTTAATATTCCAACTAAAACATTAGGATCAAAATTTTTTTTATAATTCGATTGCTATAGTCATTTAACTCTACCTTCCAGCAATGATGAGATTTTCGATATATTCCATTAGGCACTGTTTTTCTACTCCTTTCTGCAATCCATGTACATTTTTTTTAACAATTTGACAAAACGCTACAGAATATGAAATATATTTGATCTTTGTCAAACAAACACAAAAACTGTTCGTAAAACGTAAAGCTTAGTTCTGCTTGACAAGCCGTTTGCGCGGTTTATTTTTTAGCTTTACTTAAACGCATAAAATATGAAATTTTTTGTTTGGCATTTACAATGGCGTAGGTGATGCATGCAACGCAAGTGAATTATGCAATTTGGTCCTGTGATCCGGTATAAGTACGAATGCGGATTATTTCCAATGAAAACAAGATCAATCTGCAATGACAATCAGTCATTACAGAATGATCTTGTTTTCTTTTACAGGGTATGGATGATATTCGAGATTTTTTTCCTTATAAGAAAATAATTGCATCAGCTTATTTATAATTAACAAAAATTAATGCTTTCGTGTAGGTATAAAGAAATAAGAATTAAATTTTTTTTTAATATCTGAAACAAAGTTTCACTGATCTGTTGTAATTATTAAGATTTTGTGTCAAAATGTTACCAACTTGACTTCCTAACAATTTGACATTAATTTCCATTTTTTCTTTTACCAGATAGGTTCCATTCAGCCACATGTTTATGACTATTACGATCACATTTTCTTTTGTTTTAAAATATTTTCAACACTTCTCTGTGCAAGTGGAAAAAAATCCCTTTTGTTTGAAAATAATAAAAAAAAAACAATACACTCGACAAAAATATATTAATAATGTGAGTATAACATGAAATATAAAATTTTCTATTTGATGTATCTTCGTATAAAAAATGATTAAATCATTGAAAAACACCTTTGAGAGCTATAAATACCACCGTCAGTATTCGAATATCAATTGTAATTAAAATTATAACGAAAATTATACTCTTGTATGAAGTATCGATATCTCATGTCTACGAAAAATAAAAGTGGTTTTTGTAAAATATCACATTAATCAACTTTAATAAAAAAGTGAATAAATGAAAAATTAATATTCATACGTGATAAAAAAATATTTTTCAATTTGGGTGCACATGAAGTATTTCTTTATTGACATCGTAATTTGTCATACACATGGAAACTTGGTTAAAAAAAAGTACTAACAAGATACTGTCTAATTTATTTTATTAATTAAAAATTTTGGTACTTTGTTTGGTTTTTGTGTTGAAAAATTGCTAAATTTAAATAGCAAAGAAATACAACATATTTTTTAACATAAACTGTTGTTTGTATAAAATTCTTTAGCCTGCTGCGGTTCTATATTTTTGTAATTTTCGTATATAATTGATTTTTCTTTTTAAATTCTCATGTTGTACGAGGTCTGTTCAATAGAAAAGGTGAATTTTGAAATTTCTCGGGCTTCGTGCATTCGATTAGCGATTAGCTAATGACAACGCTCGTCCTAGAAGCTCCATCAAATCAAAAACAGATGAAAATTTTGAGAAGACGAGAAAAATTGTTATGGTAAAGTAAAGCAAAAAAATTTTCAGAACACCACAAATATTGTCCCGGTCAGTGCATCCGCATAAAATTTGTAAAAGGCTTACATCCATACTTACATACAAAGAGTAGAGTTTCGTGCCCGGGAATTATCTTGAAAAAATTACTGGGGAATGATGCATTTCTACGCTTCTCGACTATGGGGAGTTTTTGTTGCGAATACCAGGATCGAAAATGTACCAATTATGCAATGTTGCTTCTTTTAATTAATTTATACAACTAGATCCAAAAAAATGAGTTCTTTCAGTTTTTTGGAAATTTTGTTTAAAAAAATGCATTAAAAATTTTGAAATACCGCTTCATTTAAATTAGTTATAATTTCAATGAAATGTACGATAACAATTAATATTGGTAAATATTTCGAAAACAAGTATTATTATTTTTTAATTAAATAATATCTTGCTGAATTAAATAGGTTCATATCGAATATTTCTTATTTGTTGTGTTGTTGGTATTGAAGCTTGTTAAACATACTATGATTACGTATTTTGTAATATTCATATATGATTGAATTATTTGAAAGTTTTTACATAAGTATACCAAGTTGAATGCTCTAAAAAACAAACTGGTTGAAGTCTACTTTTAAGTTGGTTAACGCTAACGAAATATCAAATATATGGATAGCAAAACCACAACAAAAAACCAAAATTTTTTTATATTAATTTTTTAATTTATTTTTCAACCTTGAGTAAACTGATTTTTAAATATTTACTTTATTTTCCTTAAAAAACTATAATAAACTATGAAATACTAATAAAGTTATTTTAATATTTTTTTTATTTTGACGCGGATTTCCACGTTATCGCGAATAAAAAAATATTTCCCGATTCCTGGGAATGAAAAAGGTTAGACATTTGAAAATTCTTTTTGGGACTCACAAATTATTAGACACAAATTATCAGAATAGCTTCTCAAACTTCGTGGTCTGTTAAAAAAAATTAGTTTCGTAAATCGGGATAAAATCGGTAATTTCACATTTTTTATACGGGAATTTCAAAATTAGTAAAACTCCTCATAAGTTTTTTTTTTATTTAAAACAATTTTTTTTTTAGTAAAATTTCTTTAAAAAATGCTTCGTTTTTGAAATACAAACAATTAATAAACTGATGTACTTATGTTGCGATAAAAAATGTTTTATTTTGCTGAATAGGAATTCATGAATGCGTTTAAGGTTTCCTGATGTATTGGGACAGGAAGTAGCGGAATTTTTAAAATATCAAACCCTTAAGAAACTATATTTCCGGCTAACAGTTTAGCAAATTATAGGATCACTGCTTAAATTCTGCTTTCAGGAGATTTGGTGTAATGGAATTTATTCTTGGTAAGCAGTTTCCAAAATTAAACGCAGATCCCCAAGTTAAATATATAATTTTATTTCAGATAGTATTTTTTTATATTTCTGATCTTACATTGTAGTATCTTGTCTCGTAAATCAGGAAGTTTAGAGGAAATTTAATCTTTCCTTGGGTTTTAATTTTAGATTTTACAAAAATTTTATTTTATATTGTACTAGTATTTACGTGTTTATTTGTTATTATAATAAAACGCCTTTACATCGAGTTGGTTTCGAAGGTCCCGACACTTGTTTTATATCATCTACATAGATACGTATTTCTAATTCAAAATTTCCTTTTGTGCATAATTTGTAAAAAAAAATTTATTATATTAAATCTGTGGTAGATTTTTATTACCTTAAATTTTCAGTTGTAGCTCTTTTATGACAGGAAAAATATTGAATACAATAACAATGACAATAAGTAAATAATACAGCGACTTAATCAAACTCTTACACATGTACGATTTCTCTCTAATACGCGCACGGACACACAGAGATCTCTTTATTGTATTTCAAATTTTATTTTTTTTATATTAAATAAAAATAATTGAAAATAATCAGGGTTTTTTTGTTGTTTTGTTTAATTTATAATAAATAACAACAATGTGGTTGATGGGAGTTTATCTATGGTTATTAAAAAAAAAATTAAATAATTTTCGATTTTTTTCTTTTTTAATTCAAACAGTTGAATATTTTCACATGTGAAAATCTTCGTGTTGATTTTCCAGTTTCAAACAAATTATTGGTTTCAAAGCTGTTATTAGTTGTTATTAATATTTATTTTAAAGTATTTTTTATTTATATGATTTTTGGTTTTTCACTCGTTCGCTTATTTTTGTGTGTGTTAATTTAAATAAAAATAATTTAAAGAAAAATAATTGTTTTCAAGGTGATTTTCTGTTAATTAGGCAATTTGCTAATATATACCATAAATTATTATTTATTTTGGTTGAAATTTCTTTTTTTTTATTGTTACGTGAGATATTTAATTTTTCTTTAATTTCATTGTTTATTAATTGTTATGTTTATATTATTTTTATTGTTATTAATTCTATTTCTCGTTTTTATTGTATGCCGTTTGTCCACAAAAGCGTAAAAGAGCTGTAATTTTAAAAAGAAAACAATGTGGTGTGTTGTCTATTAATCCCAAAAATTCAACTGTCTGCGGTGGCTTAAAGTCAGTGACTAAAATTCATATTGATACGCTGAGCTACCGTTACCTAAAGTCAAGTTCAGCACACAGTAACTGCAGCTACAGACGCCGTAGTAGCTTGGAACAGTGGTTAGACGAAGCTTCATCATCTACTAAAAACAAAAAAAGATGCACACAAACACACACGTGCATACATACATACATATATATGCTCGAGCCATACATAGATAATCTACCAAATACACACATAAATATGTACTTACAAATCCATAACAAACGTCAGTCTCTAAATCAGTCACAAAAGTTAAACAATCTACTACAATATTTTGAAAATGCCTCTGCATATTGAAATAAAAAATATATAAATAAGCAGAAATGGTTGACACGGTAAAGATCGATCGTGTTACACGGTACGCTGTGGTAATTTCTACTAATAATTTGTGTTTATGTGTTTGAAATTAAGCGCGATCATATTAAAAAAAGGCTTACGCACACATTTCTTTTATTGCATTCCGTCCTTTTAAGAAGAAATTATTAAAGAAAATTCACAAAATTTGATTGTGTGATAGACATTCCAGGTATGGTTTCTCTAGGTCTATGGCTATAAAGATCTCTTCATATACTGGCAACTCTTGCCCAGTTGTGGGATTGAAATTTCCTTTCAAAAATATTGATGCAAACCCCATTTTTCCAATTGCTTTTAAGTGTTATTATCCAATAAAAGACTCTAATGGCGTTTTCTTTTCTAAAAAAAAAAGGTGTATATCTGCCCTTTCAAACGCAAAAGGGCAGTTTAGTATTATTTAATATGTGTAAATTTATTAGAGTGTAGGGCACAATTCTGTAAGGCAGCTAAAATTTCTGAATTAGATCGATAAATAGATTTTTTTGTAAATTGATTAATAAAATGTTGCACTTAGAAAGGCAAAGGACTTAAATTAATTACTTTTATAATTTTTAATGCCTGCGATCTAAAAAATTTTCGAAGCATTCTTTCAATACAATTTCGAGCGGTTTTTTAATAATACAAATTAAATCTCATATTAGCAACACCAGCTGTTTTAAACAGTTTTCGATTTTCTAGGAATTGGTATGATATAAAAAATTAATAATCGCGAGGATTTGAAAATTGATTCAATAGCGACCGAAATGTTTATCTTAACTCTCTCATAAATCTAAGACTCAACAGAGGAACCTCTCTTTTAGGCAACCGTCAAGTGAAAATGATAGTTTCCTTTTACTTAAAATGTCAAAACTGAGACTGAATCCTACTGCTAAGAAACCTGTCATGTAGTAATTTTACGCCAATAATGGTTAGTATCATTTCCCAGCAAACAATTTTCATCAACAATAACATGAATTTTCATCAACAACAACAAATTGTTTTGCAGTGAAAAAGTACTTGTCGCCTGCGTTTTATTGTCAAAAACTTGTGAAGACTAACTTCCGTCTTCGGTCGAGCAGAACGAATAAGTTATACCCAGTGTTTAAAAAAATCAAGTTAGAAATTTGGTTTAGTGTATTTGGCCCATTGGATACAATGATTTAGTCCAATAAATCGGAATTTTTCTAAAAATATTACAAAAAAACTACTACTTCATGTAAAATTTAAATGAAGGTGGATCCAGTAATTTTTACCCTCCTAAATATACTTTTTTTTTTAAGAAAATTATGAAATCAAGGCATATGCGCGTAAAGGAATAATTTTTTAAAACAATGGAACTCCAAAAAAATGTTGACATTGTGTTTAATATTTAGATCTGTCAATTACCTAGCCTTTTTGGAATACTTTACCGATTTGTCCTATACGTAAATGCATAATTTTAATAATCGGAACTTAGATCTCATACTAATTCCTATTTCAGTCCGTAGTTAGTAAACTGGATTTTGAGAGCTATAATTATTAACTAGCAGAACCCGAAACATCATGGGACAAAATAAACTTATATTAATTTTTTCTATTGCGTTCATTATTTCATTCGACATCAACTCTAAAACTACGAATTATTTAAGTCCAGACGAAAAAAATGCCTTTACGTATCTCGAGTTCGCATAAGAGGGAAAGGGACTCTCTTACTCAGCCTAGTGTTTTTTCTCCATTACCCCTCTTGGTAGCATTTGTTTTTCGCATTGCTATTTTTTGTAATCGCTTGTTGTTCCAGCTAAGTAGGTGGTGAGTCTACTGTAGCAGATCCTCGGATAATGGGGCTGCCATCTGTCATTGCCTAGAAACAACGCCCTTTGTGTATTTGGTGTAGGGGTGAAGAACCTTGCTAGTCTTTAATTCCCACATTTTGTTATGATGTTATTTGTCAAAACTATAAATGATTTAGCAAATGTCAAGACTACATTCGGCATAAAAATGTACCAAATCAAAAGATAATTTAAAAAAGGATTTATAAATAGGAATTAAGTAAAAGCTGCTGAAAGTAAGAAAGTTTGACTCGAAAAAAAAAACAGTTGCAAGGTGAAAGTTAACGAAAATTTCTAGAAGAATTATTCTTTCAAAACTTTCAATAACAATATTTTTTTAAATAAATTTTTTATGCAACACTCAGCTTTAACTACTTGCCTGCATTTGGAAATATATTTTTCTTGCGTATGGAACTCCTAACTTTGTCTGAACTATCAATAGCCTACCGAAGTACTGGTAATAATGAAAAAGTACTTTAAATATAAATAAGTACGAATATGATATCGAAAAGGGGCTCTTTTATTTCTGGAAAAATTTAAAAAAATTTATTTAGATACTTAATATTGAAAATTCATTATTTGGGATATTCTCCCCAACTAATCGTTACAAACTATGATTATGTATTTGTTGTAATTCATATGTAATATTGAAATTCTCGTATTGTATTTGATTTATGTGGCATAAACATCCGAGGTTGAATGTTTTTAAAACTGCTTAAACTTCACTGACGATTTGGTTTTAGCAACCAATGAAATGTCGGCATATGAAGAGCTAAAGCCACAACAAACTTTTGAAAATTTATTTAGTTTATCAATTTATAAAAAATTTACTATCGCTCTGTTTTGAAAAATTTAACTTCTTGAAGGATTGTGTGCTCTTTCCTAATAAGTTTGCATTCTTTAAAGTTTTCATTCCTATTCGCTTTAAAAGGGCAAAAGAATTATAATTTATTTTGAAAAGAAAACACCACTAGTCCCGCACTCAAGCCAGTGGTGCAGTATCAGTTTTGTTCTACTTCCTTAATCTTTTTCTAAATAATTCTAATTTGTACTTTTTATATTATTCTAGTACAAGGTCTTTCTATTAAACACTTGAAATTTTTATTTTATCATAAATATATTTTGATATTTCCATACTATTTGAGTATCATCGTTAAAGACTTCGAATGTTTTATTAATCAAATACAATATCCTATCTATGATACCCAAAGAGTGTCGAAATTTAAAAGTAATTAATAAAACTTTTAAATTGTTTGATAAAAATACCTTGTGCTGGAATCGATAAAAATGATTTATGAAATTCGTTTGTAAAGAAGCTTTCGTTCGAAGTTGTATTTTTGTATTAAATATATCAAATAAATACTGGTAGATTTTATTTATTTATTTTTGTTTGTGGGATTGAAGATATATTGTGCTGGTAATTATATACACTCATCAGGAAACTCCTTCCTTGGCGCTACGAAATCTACTAGTATTCTGAATTTCTTAAACTAAATGAGAATTTTTGAAAAGTCTAGTACAAATGACAACTCCAACCAGTGACTAATGAGGAAATCCTAGCATAATATTGTTAAACAATCTTGCTCAGGAAAAACGGCAGACTCCAGTTGCTGAAGTGAAAATTTAATACCTGCAAAAATTTAGGTCGAACAAACATTTTTGTCATTTGAATACATTAATTATTACGTACAAAAATCGTACTTTAAACCCCAAAAGACGATGTAGTGTACAAAAAGACAACAACAACAATTCGCTGTTTGTTGTCATTTTCACAAGCTTCCGCAGTAGCTAAACAATGATATTTTTTTTAAAGCTGTCAGCTGTGAGCGTCGTCAACGTTTATCTCTAAGCGCTTTTAAAGCTGTTGCTTGTTTGTGAGCGCCAAAAGAAAGCAGAAAATTGCGCTCGTTTGTTTAGTGTGACAATGTTTTTTTCAGCTCATTTGCTATTTTCTCTTTTAGTATTTGTTTACTTTATTAGTTTCATTGTTATTATTGTTGTTGACATGCTAAAGAATTTATTTTGTGCCTTATTTGTTTCAATAACTTCTATTTGGTATACATATTATCAAATTTGCGTACGTGAATATGGTTTCGGAATGGTTCTATGCTAAGGGGTGAGTAACCTTAAGAAAGACTATGCACCCCATTGACCTCAGTACGGCCGTAATTTATAGGTAAAGTAGATAGATTTCCTTACAGACTTTTTGATTGCTTCGTTACATACTCGTATAATAAACATACGAGTTTGAGTGCTTTGAAACTTGTTGAAGTTCACTGAAGAGTTGCTTGGCAGTAACGAAATATCGCCAATGAATAGCTAAACTCACAATAAATAATACATTTTTATAACTTTAAAAACGACAAACATGTATATATACATACGCAAACAGACTTACATACAAACAGCTTCCAAAAAAGTTATGAAACTGACACAGAACACGTCACGTGGATAGGGGCCAGTACAAGTTCTAACACTGTACCTACTACTGTACCTACCTACTACCTTTAGGACACCTCCTGATAGGCTAATAAACTCGCGTACTAAACTTAGTTTTTATAATACTGTTGTCGGCTAAAGTTCCAAGTTATATAACTTACTTCAGGAAACCTCTTTATGACCAACCCCTTCTGAGTTGATTACATACTGGCCTAAACGAACTTGCTTAGCTCTCGGGCCTGTAATACGAATTGAAGGAATAGTCGTAAAGAAGTTTATAATGAAACTATTTTAATCATGTTCTTTGTTTATTTTCATGTAGCAATTAAAAATTAAGGATTTCAATATCATGCCATCGATATGTGAGTTTTTAATTTATAAAATCGAGTATATTTCACTGACTTAATAACACGATGTATTAATGTCTTTTTTAATTTTTTTCTATTGACAATCAAATCAAAATACTACAATTATGGTTCAAGACGAATTTATACCAGGTAAAATCACCATTACAACAAATAAAACTCTCTCTTTACTCAATGTCAAAAACAGCAGACTAAAATGAGAAAGAAAAGGAAAATATTAAAAAGTAATCAAAACAAATGAATAAGTTTTTATATGGAGCAACGAAAAACATTAAGAAAAAAAGTTGTCAGCTGCGTTGTCAGATCCACCTGTTATGAATTCGCCATGATTTGTTTGTGCCGAAACTCAAATAGATTTCAAAGACAAGTAATAAAGTGTGAAGAATAATTTGCTTTTAATAAATGCAATTATGACATGATAGTCATGCGTGCATGATTGCGAGTCATTATCACGCATGTGCTTAAGAATTACAACTTTTTCCCTCTGAATTGTGCGATATTTAGAAATATTTGTAAACAGAAATGAAACAGAATTCTTAGTTCTTAGCTTACTTGGCATTATGAAAAGTTCTTTTCCGGTCGCTAGACTCAATTACAACTTCCAAGGTTATGCACAGACATTTGTGTGTATGTATAAACCTAAAGTAAATGATAATAATAATTATAATAATAATAGTTGATTAGAACAATAGTGATTTAGAACGTTTACACCGGCTAATTGGTAGATTCTAATTTAACCTGTTGGGGTACCTTCCTCTCTTCATTAGTACTATCTTCAGAAGTCGTGGTACAAGTTCGTTTGGAAAATTTAAAGAAATTTTCCCACAATGTTCTTTATGATATTTAATATTTGATTATTATCTGTAACATACGACTTCCTAAAATAATGATGAAGAAACATTCAACAAAACTAAGCACCATATGAAGGTATGGCATGTTAGAATAAACTTTTATGTAAACCAGAAGATTTTTTTCAAATAGTACCTAAAATTAATTTTAAAAAAAGTTAAGAATTTTTTAGATTTTAGAATTGATTAGATGTTGTTGAGAGCTGTTTTTTTTTCTATTCACAAATATATGGCCATATTACGTTGGTGCTTAAGCCAGCTTAATAGTAGACGTCTAAAACGCATTTGAATTGATTATTTATGAAAGGTTTTTCTTGTCTCAAAAGGTAAATGTCATTAAAATAAAAAACACAACAACACAAAATCTTATCTCTGGCCTTATTTTATGTCTTTTTGGTGCTTTGTTACAATAAGTCGTCAACCTTTTGTCGTCAATTAAAAAAAGGGGATAATAATTTCTCATAAAATATTTCAGATTTTCCAAAAAGTTTTTATTTAATTCATTCTGTTATTTGTTGTTGTTGATTTTAAGCTACTCGTATATGTCTCACAATTCGCTGGTGCTGCATTTGTTAGCATGAATTTACTGACAAAGTATGATTCTATTAAATGAATTCTTTTAGATACATATATTATATTTTTCATTAACTTTTATAGTCAATATTTATCAAATTTATTATTCGAGATATTTTCCAAAATAACTATTTAATATTTTATTGTTTGTTGTTGGCTTAGCTGAGTATATGCCTGCATTTCATTGACGCTAACCAAATCATCAGTACCCTTTTAGCCAAATCATGATTGAAAAGCACTCAAGCTCGTATACTTATGCCACAGACTAAAAATACTAATAAAAAATTATGATTGAAAATAGAATAATATGATTGAGTTCTGTTTGGATTCTCATATAGTATTTATAGTCTGTGGCATAAGTATACGAGCTTGAATGCTTTTCAATCATGACTTGGCTAAAAGAGCACCAATGAAATGCAACATAGCCAACAGCAAACAATATAATATTTAATACTTTTATAGTCAATCTTACTTCAGAGACTTCAGACTCTTTCTATGATAATTTTTCATTTCAAATAGATTGTCTGCACTTACACTTTAAATTGGTGAAAAATGGATGGTGGACTGATTTATTTTCTATTGCAACAGGGGACTTGGTATAGGTTTTTTATTCATTAATTTTCTTTGTATATTTTTTAATTTATTTAATGTACGAGTATATTTTGCTTTTTAAGTTTTTCTTTTTATTTATATAATTTTCGAGAACTTTAATATAATTTTTGTTTAATATTTAACAAATGTATGATAAACAATTCCAACACAATTCTGCTTAAATATTTAAATATGCATGTTCATATGTAAATAATTTTCAATCTTTATATAACGAGTTTGTAAAAGAACTTCAAATCAAGCTTTTTCTTCCATCTAAAATTTGGAGTACTTGATTTTTAATTTATTTTTAGAGCGCTTGCTGCGATGCTCTTAACTCACGGTGCCAATGGAGCAGTTTAAACTATAACTTGACATTCTAGTACCAATGTCTACCAATTTTTGTTTGCATCGACTATTTAAAAACAATATTTTATCATTTAACTAGCAAATAAAATCAACATAGGCATATCTATGTATGTGTGTATATACATTAATAATTCCAAAAAGCAAAAACAAAACCAAAAAATAAAACAAAAACAAACAAATTGGGAAAAAGTTATAAAAGAATCCATACACATGAAATAACGAAACGCTTAAAATCGTACATAAAGATTTGGGTTCGCTTCAAGGTCTTTTAAAGTTTAAAAGTTGTAATTTTTTTTTATCATGGACATTTGACAAATGTACTCTGTTTTGAAAGTTCGCATAGAAGCAACATGTAATGGACGAAATAAGCGTAACCATTAAATAAACTATGTATTAAATTTTAAAGATAAATTTGATAGACCATTCAATAACACTATTGATGGCGTTTTCTTTTCTATTAGAAAGTGTAAAATATTTTGGTTTTCGCAAGGAAACAAGGTTATACGAATAATAATATTGCATTTAAATAAATAAATATGTGTATATATATTTATCAGGTTTTTGGAAAATATTTGTTAAAGTTCAGCTTTTCTTTTGAATTATATCCGTGGCAATAAGCATCAATCGCCCAAGTCTATTTAAGCAATGTATTCTCTATTTTCTATTGCTTTGGAATTTTTTGACATGTTAATGATAACCTCCAAAGGGTGAAAAATATTTAAAATCAATAAGACGGATCCAAAGATGATGTTGGTATTGCAAAAAGTATATAATGTTTATTAAAATCATCGAGACCTAGTTCTGATGAAAAAAAAATCATCAGACTTATTGGCACCAATTTCATCTAGTTTTCTTCATGCCTATAACATTTTATATCCAGGAAGAAATTCAATGCATTTCTTTCTCTCTTGCTTCCAGGACCTCGTTTCTGTAACTGATGAGAACACTTTTTAAGTCGAAAAAAGTTATTGTCAACCTGTAATAAACAGGCGAAATAAAGAAAAACTTAATTTTTTGTGGCGATATTTTTCATTGAACTAGTTCGATTATTTTACAGACAATTTTTCAACGAGCAGAACTTCTCACAAGTTACAGAAACCAGTCACTGATTACTGGCTTTACTTTACTTCGGTGTACACGATAAATTTTATATTTGCCCTTAGTATTATCCTATACCTTATACGACAGATTTCTGCCCATTTCTGCCCTTCGAATCTCCCGTCATTGCTTTTGCATATTCTATGATGCTATCGGCAACAAGTGACAATATTGGCTCCAAATATATGATTATTTATTATCATTATTTTCATCTTATATTATATTCACTTCTAATATCTAACATTTTTAACATGCCTTTTTACCTATTGTAAGAATTTTGTAAAATGAAAAAAATATAGTATAAAATAAATTAAATAGATACTAGAAATTATATATAAAAAATATGTAATAAAAAATTCAAATTATTATAAGAGTATTAATTTCATACTCGTATTAACCCCATTTATACCCACACGCACGTTTCAGGCCAGTGAAGAAAATATTAAAAATACTAGTAATACTTAATAAAAAAATTCTAAAATATATATTAATCTTGTTTATAGATTAACTTATTATTCGCATGTATGATGTGAAATTGAATAATTATGGAGTATTTTTACACTTTTACCCTCGATTCTCTATAACAATATAATATAATGAACATTTAACATTAATCGTAGTTTTTGTATATATTAAATGATCCATTAAATTAATTGGCAGTTGCTACGTGGCCAATATTCAGTTTTTCACTTCGTATTTAAATATGATTTATCTTTAAGTTCTACTAATTATACGAAACTTAAATGTTTTTGGCATGAAAATCGAGTATGATGTTCGATGGACTGAGCACATTTTTCATGTCGCTAAACAAGTGTCTCAGTATTTTTTTTAAACGATATAAGATCTCCTTACTGTTCATGTCACCTACATCCGTACCAAAATGGAATACAACCCGTATATATGGGCTGGTGCTTCAAAGTCTATTTTGAAGCTACTCGCCCGAGTACAGGATAGTGCGAAAAGACTCATCGGTGACAGTAGTGTAGCCAATTCCATTGAGTCGAGGAAACGTGAGATGTGTTTCGTTGGTTTATCGTTACTACAATGAAATGTGCTTCACTTCTTATTAAAGATGTGATCATTGGCTAGATGTCAGAGAAGGGAGAGATTTTCTTCCCTCTTTGCGCTGTTAAAAAAATTCAAGCTTTCTCGTGCAAAAGTCTGTACTAACTCAGCGGCTGCTTTTGAAACAATTACGACTTCAAATAAGTTTCAAGGCTGGGAAATAGAGTATCAAAAGGCTACTTAGCTGACTCTCTCGACATCTCCTTAACCTAATAAGAGCTCATTTCGGGTACCACATACATGGAAATCTTATCAACTTCAGCTATATTCTTAACTTACTCGAAACACTCCAGAACAGTCATGGGCCAGAACTTCCCCGAAATAGCTAATTATATGCTCACTCCTTACGTGTTTATCATCTTAATTAATACTAACAGATATCGAGATTACCAGAAATTAGGCCCAAAAATATATGAAATTAATAGTCAGGTGTTGGGTTCAAAGGCAGCTGCCCCATGCCATATCAGACTTTTTCGAGTTTACATCAGTATAAATTCCTTCTAAAGCAGCCTGTTTTGAGATGACGATTTAGTATCTCCCATCAAACTATATTTCCTTTGTAACTTGCATGAAAAAAGGAGGATGTTATCAATTCGTGTATATTTTTTTCTAATGTTTGTATACGCACAACATTTTGCTTGCAGTTTAGTGCCATTTTGGACGGGCAGTTTGCCTGCCTGAAATATTGATTATCGCATAACTTCTCCATTTATGTGCCGATTTGGAAAATACTTTTTTATTTGAAAGTGTAGTTTGCTATAATTTCACAGAAGTTTAGAGGAAATCGGACAAAATTACAAAATGGCCGCCCGAAATAATGATTATAATATAACTCCGCATTTATGGACCTATTATCAAAATTTTTTTTTATTTATAAGGTATTTAAATCTTTCCTCGGAGAGAAATATAAACTAAAAATGGGTTATATCGGTTTTTAAACGATCCTATCGTTGTTTCCATTTTGTGATCTGTTCGATCAGCTGTTTGTATTGAAGTTGGTTTTTTTTGCAAGAATTATTTATAAACAGCAGTTCTGTGTTTAACCTTATCAATGCTAAGAAAATAGAGTCGCTGAGATTAAACTTATGAACAACGACTATAGTATCGTAGGTTATGATCGGTGTGTTGACATTTTTATAGGTCTAAATATGATATAATATACCAGCATTATCAATCTATGTACATAAATTTGCGTCGATCAAATAGCTTTAGGTACTTTCGACTCATATTAATATGAATTGCTAAATATTCATATTAATATGAATTCCTATGGTTATTAAATCATGCAAAAAAATTTGCAATACTATTTAAAACTTCATAAATTTGAGATTTGTCACTTAAAAATAAAATCTCATTTCATTAAATATTAATTTTGTTTTTTTCACAAAAATTAAAACGCCTACAAACAGCGGTTATAATTAAAATCTTATCACAAATATCGTAATTAATATCTGCTTTAGAAGAAAATAGTAATAAATATTATATTTAAAAAATAATAATTTAAATATACAATAAACAGAAAAACTTGTGTACGCGCTTCTGTTGAAAATATTGACTCTGATTTTAGAGGAATGCGAAATTTCTGTTGGTACATTGCACCTCAAATTCAATTCGTTTAAATTTTATAAATAATCACAAAGAAAAATCACAATTTCCTAGATAAAGAAGTAAATTTTGTACACTTAAAAAACGAGTAGAAGAAATGAGTGTTTTATATACGGCAGTATCGAATCTCATATGCCCTTCACCTTTCTAAAGAGCACATGCAGTTAATAAAAATATTTGGTTGCAACAACTATATAAGTATATTTTATGATCTCTGCAATAATAATACATTTGTTATAATAAATAGGTTAGGTTAGGTTAGGTTAGGTTGATTGGAGGGGTGTGATAGCCATGTCATACGACATACACTTAAGCCAGTGAAGGCTTGTTGTGCGCTCCCTTTAATTATCAGACACAAACTGCTAGAGTTCTGCGGCAGGATTCGAAACTGGGACCTTCGCACTAGGAGTCTAGTACACTACTTACTAGTCTACGAAGGTCAGTCTAAATAATATGATATGATAAATAACTTCTTTTGTTATATTTAGCCACAATCTTTATGAATTGCAATCTAATCTTGTTTATTTATAAACGTTTGTAATTTATTAATCATCTACACGCACTAACATACACAATACGGCGGACTCTTTGCTAAAAAAAATTTGCCGTATAAATGGGGAATACAATTTACATGTTGCCCACATCCTCGCAAAGGGATGCCATAAACCTAGAATAAAAAGTGTGCATTATTTAACTGTTCAAGCGATTTTCTGTATATAATTATGTGGTTGTAAAGAAATGTTAACACCACTGGTCATTTGTAATAAAAAAATAAACTTGTCTTCATTATCAGATTACGAGTATCGTGGGATCGCTATTTCCTTTATTGATGGTGTAGGTCGAATAGTATGTCCCCTTTCGATTTTTATAAGCCATAATAATCTGGCAATATGAGCCTCCATTAAGGAAATGTCGCTTCTTTGTTAATTATAAATTTTTTTAATGATATTTTGATTTTTTTTTAAGTTGAAATCGAATATTCTTAATGAAATTTCGGTATTGTTGGGAAAATGAAGAAATATGGACTTTATGAAATATCGATTTTACTGTTGTTAAAATTTTGTTAAGAATTAAATTTTTTTATCTCGTATGTTTGGTAATATTTCGATAAAATTTAATTAAAATTTTTTCTAAATTTTTGTGAATATTGTGAATATTCTTCCTTTAAATTTTGGAAAAAAATAACATAAAAAATGGGCAATAGTGATTTCTTAAACCATCATAGAACCGATTTTATTGATTTAAAATTTTTTAAACTATACTTAACTGTTGGATTGGATTTCAATATACAATTGAAGTTGCAATTGAATCTTAATGAAACTGCAAACTGAATGATAATCTTACACCTACGAGGGTGGCTCAATAAGCCCTTGACTTTTTGAATAAAACACAGGTTTTTGGATAAAAAATTAAATAATTTTTCAGCATAGTTTTCCTGCAGCTCTATTCACTTTGTCCAACGTTTCTCCAAGTTTTTGTCCCTTCCGAAAACTAAGATTTGTCGAGGTCATCAAAATGTCTATTTGTTTGTGAAATGATTTCATCCTTGGAGTCTAGAATCTTTCCGCCAAGCCGGGGTTTCGGGTTAATTTCGCCATGCAAACTGCGCATGTGTGTATTCTTGCATTGTCTTGGTGGAAAAGACAAATGCGATCGTTTTTTTAATCCTCATTAAATTGATGCAATAAATTTGCATAATATTCGCCATTGATAGTTTTACCCTTTTGAAGGTGGTCAATGTGGATTATACCGCGTGTATTCCAAAACCGGTCGCATTGGCTGACAAATCCATCCTGGCCTTCTTTGGTGTCGATTCACCGCGGGAAACATACTGTTTCTACTGAATCCAACTGAATCCATGTTACAGGCACGATTACGAAACAGCGAACAACGCTAAACACTACTGCCAAGTTGTCACACGATTGTATTTGTGGTCGATTGTGAGCAGAAAGTTTTCTCATACTCAAGTAATCAGTAAAAATTTAAACCGTGAGCCATGTGATATGCCTACGGCTTCCACAATCTCTTGCATTTTCAATTTCCGATCGACTAAAACCATATCGAGCCTTTGGTACAATACCGTAGTAACTCAAAATTTGAATTTTTTAATATTCTGTAAAAGTTTCATATTCATATTCTGCAAAAGTTTCATAAAAATATTTTGTATACTCAGCTCTTAAGAAAAGAAACAAATTTTCTTTCACCATTAAGTTGTGTGTAAATTCAAAACTTTAAACTCAATTTCTGCAAAACAACATTTTTTGAATTATTGCGTTATTGCAGCAAAGGCTCGATATCGTGAATTTTTCAAATTGTTTCAGATGTATAGACCGCAATGTTCGGCGTCTTCCCTGGTGGTAGATCCACAGGGACATTCAGTAATCCAATTTCTTAGCATTGAAATTGTGCTTTGATTGTTGTGATATGGTTGTTGTTGAAAAAATAAACATCTAGTAAATTTCATTGAGTGCAAAACATGTTGGCATTTGCAGCCAACTTCAGGCTCATGTTCCTAGTTATTACGAAGAAACGAGATAGACTACAAGATTCTGCAGTTTCCAATTCGATGCGGAAATAGACATACGAATTAAAATTTAATTGTGATGTAAAAATTCTATGAAAAAATTAAAATAGTCCTGAATTTCAGTATTTTTTTAATCAATTCTTTGTTCGTCCAATAATTTGTTCAGCAGCTGGCTGATGTTTAAAAGTATAATCTGTTTGCATGAAGACCGCTAAGATTTTCTTCAAATCTCTTTTGTTTCATATTTGGCAATGATCCAGTAAACAAACCATTATCATTGCACTTGATTCCTTTTTGTAAAAGGATTGTGGATTGCCTTTCTTTTGATCTCATTGCCAATGAACAAAAACCACATGAGTAGAAAAGCATAGTGACACTGTCATTAGATTAATTTTACCTGTCTCACACACTTCAATATTTCTTGCTCAAGTTTAAATTCAGCTAGGAGGAAAATGAAGAAAGCAATGCATGTATCTTTCTACCAGCTAAATTAACACTGGTGTTCGTGCAACAGTTTCTCCTCAGTCACACACGACAACTTGTGCGCTTAACTTTTATTTCAGCTGTGAAAAAGATAAAGATGGTAGTGCATACGATCTCTACGGTTTGCAGATGAAAAAAATATATATCAAATGCTGAAATGTAAATATCATCTTATTTATTAATCATTAACTATTTTATATTAAACAAACACGAAAAATCTATTAATAAAATAACTATTTATGAAATTACATTTTTAATTTGGGCAACAAAAAAATGTTTTAAAGACTTATTCCATTAATATTTAAATAGTGTCCATAAAGAACATACTATTATATACCTATATACTATTATATACTATTATATACCTTATATAACAATATTACTTAATAATACCTTTAATCATTTTAGAGTTAATTTTCTATTATTATATTAAATGTATTTGACTTCTGAAATGTGTGGAGGCATCCATACGCCCACAACTTTTGTTATTAACAATAGAATACAAAATACTCTTGAATTTTATTGCACGAACAATAAAATTGCAATACGAGGGAGGATTAGTGGAGCTTAAATAATATACTTTGTTTTTGGATGAACAACTTTTCCAACATGCAAATTCGTTATATACTCGTATGTGTGGCAAAACAAAACAACAAGAGTTTTACCAGATTTGGACCCATTGAACTAAAAATTAGCTTCGCTGTGGAAGACAATTTTTCGATAGAAAAATTAATCTTTATCTAACTTTCCTAAGGCCCATTCACCTGGCTACAGTTGTTGCAGGAGTAGCTGTCTTTTGTATGGTTTCATAACGAGGTCCTTACGTAAAATCTCCTAGGTGGTCGAATAATTTATGATTTATATATGTCTGATGTGGTAAGCGCGTTGAACGTTGAAATTTAGATATTCTGAGTCTGAGTCCAAAAGTAGTCGATAAAAATATCAATAAAAATTGTTGATTATGAATAAAAATTAAATGTAATGAGTATATTTTCGTATATATCACAAATGTATTATACAATATGGGACAGATAACATTTGGAGTACTTCCAAATAAAAATGGTTTTTCTTAACATCTTGGACATGACTTTAAATGCAGTGGATAGGAATGAAGAGAGAGTATCATACAACAGCAAAAGTTCATATTAAAATTGTTGGTTCTTATTGACTTGTTTGGAAGTTATTTTTGATAGGAATTCATGTAATTAAACCTCCTTCTTAGAGTGATGGAAAATGTTTCGTAAGCATTGTAGTGCAAAAAATTAAATTTTTCTTAAGGAATGGCATTTTTGTACTCATTAGTTAATTTTTTCGACTTCCTAGGAAGTCAAGTTAAGATTGTCTTTAAATTGAAAAAAGTTCATATTTCCTTAGATTGAAATGAAAACAAAATGTTTCTTAAATTTTGAACTCAAATTATTATTTTCACAAAAAAAAAATACCGACTACTGGCAAGTTTTTATCCTTTGAAAATTTCTATTTCTAGTATTTAAAAGCTTATTCGTTGTTTAATATAAAAATTGTTTTCTTAAAAAAAAATAGCTACTCTTCTTCATATGTTGAAGGTGCGAGTAGCTTATAATTCAGTTAAATGCATTAAGAAAGAACATTTTGCAATAAAGGGCCCATGCCAAGACTATGTATAAATGATGCTATAA
This sequence comes from Germaria angustata, assembly GCA_963681545.1. Taxonomy (NCBI): domain Eukaryota; kingdom Metazoa; phylum Arthropoda; class Insecta; order Diptera; family Tachinidae; genus Germaria; species Germaria angustata. Next base: position 56,856,982 of record OY813001.1, on the reverse strand, counting down.
TTTTTCTACATCAAAATTCCTGACTTCCTAGGAAGCTCTTGTTAACATCTACTTTCTATATCTATATTTTAACTTGGGGCCGTTACTGATTTTTTTTTTGATGAGGTTTGAAAAAAGCATTGACTGTTAAACATGTCACGAGGAAATAACACTCCCAAGTTCGTGTTTAAGTCCAGTCGGCAAAGATATCAATAACAATTCAATTATGTGAATCAAAATTGCATGTTAAATTAAGAATGATTCTCATCTTGTATAGTATAATTTAAAATATACTATAAGACGAATAGAATTTTGAAGTACTACCTAAAAAGTAGTTTTTTCACAACATCTTAAACATGACTTCAGATCTAATGAACAGGATCCAAAAAAGAGAACACCTAGTAATGAGAAGCTTATGTTAAAATCATTTGAAAATATTCCAATTTTCACAATTTTCCAATTATACACACTCTATGGATCTTGTTGACTTCTTTAGAACTACTTTATTTGTTGAGATATTACTGATTCTACCAAAGTTACGAAAGATGAAAAATTCAAAGCGTTTTTGTTTAAAGGAAAGAAGAAAAAAGTTTTAATTAAATTGTCGGGTTTTTCTTTCAACTTTTAGTAAAAATCATTCTTAAATATTTAAATACGATTAACTGAGAATCTATCCTGGAATTTTCAGATTAAATGCTATATGTTGTGGATATTGAAGTAAAAAAGACTTTTGCTTATGAACATGCGATAAATGGGGAGGTCTGGGTTCAACTTCGATATCAAGGAAAACAATTTTAAATTATAATATATAGGCACAGAGGTAAACAAAAGAAAATACATTAATAGAAAATTTAAGTATTAAGATTTGCTAAATCAAGTCCATTTCGGCATTGAAATAGAAAAAAATTATACCCCACAATCCATGCTTGGCATCGCTTGGATTGTAAGCAAAATATGCAGCCCAAGGCCATTTATGTCTTAGATTACGTCTATTTTTCTTCAACTTAGTCTTTTGGTTTTGTTTAAAATTCATCTTGAAGCTTGATTTAAGTAGAATAAAGTTGATTTTTATTTTTAGTATATACTTACTTTTATTATATAAAAAAGCTATTGACCTTTAATGGCGGTGTAACAGTTTTTGAGTATCATCAACAAATGTTTCCCACCTCTCCCATTGGCTTTGAACAAACTTTCACATATTTATGGTACAAAGTTTTCAAAATATATTAAGCAAATCAAAAGACACAATTCATAGATAGATTACAAAAAAAAAAGCTTAATAAACCTGATTCTTATCAGCAAGAAAAAAATAAATTTGAAAAAAAAAAATCATATAAAATTAAAGAAATTAATATTTATAAATCACTTTATGCAAACGCGCGCCGGTACCAGCTGATATAAAATTCAGCAATTTTACTGGTTTTATGGCTTGAAAATAAAAATATTGCTAGATTAATTCATGTTGGTAAAATTGAATTTTGTTTCAATTTTTGTAACTTGTTTTAAGCTTTAAACACACAAATTTATAAACGTGTGGTGTTTTCATAGGCTTTTAACCTGCACGCTTCGAAAAGTTAAAGTAAATATAGTCTTAAGATAATGAAATATTAAGTGGCACATATTAAAATTTATTATCTGTAATTATGCAAACAAATGAATAAATAAATATATAAATGTATTAAATTGTAATGAAGACAATGAAATTGACAAAACGAAACAAAAATAATTAAAGGGAAAATATTAATTTCAAATAGACAAAAAAAAATTAATAATAAATACAAAACCAACAATAGTGTCTTCCAATAAATATTTGCTTTCAACAAACACGCTTGAACTCTTGCGTTTAAAATGATTTTAAATCAGTGGTTCTCAAAGTACTACTTGGTAACTTGACAGGTTTTATAGCAGAAAAGAAACGCTCAATATCATAACTATGGAACCGGATAGTCCTGAGCTTAGATCCAGGACTGGCTTTTAAATTCAAATAAAACAAAGAACAATATGAATAAGATGTGGGTCATATGGCTGCCATATCAAGCACTATCTACTCCCAGTCTTTATGTCCACTTTCACAAAATTGCCGCAGCTATAGCATCGGTATTTCACTAATAATTTTCCCAATGTTGTGTCACAAGTATTCAATTTCTTACCACAGATTTATTCACAAACAAAATAATCTAATGGGAATATATAGTAAGATGTATTTGAGAGCTAATGCAGCAAGAAAAACTCATTTATCATCTGCCTGTAACCATTTACTGCTAAAAAATAAGGTTCATCAATTTTTACTACAAATTCCGCACCACGCAGTCCCTTTGTTTGAATGTGATGTTTCTTCTACATTTCATGTGGATGCACTGAGTCCCAGAAATGCTAATTTTCTTTGTTAACCACTTATGGGCTGCGTTGAAACAACAGATTAAAAATTTGTCAAATAAGCAATTCTTGAGGTGTGTATCGTTCCAAAGCTCGTTGAAGACCAATTCTATATATCATATATCTTATACACAATATATCTTATACACAACAATAACGTATATACACACATACAATTCCCTTTCATCGAACTGACTCCCTTCGAGCAAAAATGTTTGTGCTCAGTTGCAAATGAAGGAAAATCAAAGGCTCTTGATACGCGTATATCAACGGCCATACTGTAATGAGATGTAATGAGAGAATAATATAAAAAAAATAATTGTGTCAACTGTTGACATGGGTTTGCTTGAATTCGGAAAGATATTCCTTCATCCAACGTCAAATTTGGTTTGTAAACAGACCGGCTTGGGCTATGTGTCATCTTTTGGTCTGTTTACAAACCAAATTTGACGTGGTATGACGGCAAATACCAAATTACCAAATATTTTAAGTATATTTTTAGTTGAACCGTATTGTTAATACCAAATAAAATTATTTTTTGTTGGAGTTGAGTGCATGACTGATGAAAAATAGAAATTCTCGTTTTCTTCTTTAAGTGGATGTTGACTGAAATAGAAATATTGCTCTAACAAAATGTGATCAAGTGGTTAGACTCGGTTCGCCTATGGATATATAGGCTTTTTCTCCTATTTCTCAATTTACTTATCCTGTATTTTCTAATTATGGAGAAAACTTTTTCTAATGGAGTTTGGCGAGTTTTGAATTCGAGCCAACTTAAAGTTCATTATGATTATGGGAATGAAATGTAATGAATTCTATAACATAAACTTATAAATTATAAATATGTATGAGCTGAGGTCAGCGTTGTGTAGCAAGATTTAAAAAAGTGTTTTTTACGATCTATGGCAACATGCATAACAGATTTGAAAAACATAATTTTGCACAACTACCATTGTGAAAAAACTTTTTGACCGACTTCAAAAAAAGGAAGAGGTGGTCAACTCGTGTACATTTTTTTGATGTTTGTACATGCATAAATATTATCGCATAACTCCTTCTATTTATGGACCGATTTTCAAAATAACTTTTTTTGTTTGAGAGGGCTTGCTTGTAGTTTGGTCCTAAAATTTTTTTTCGAAAGTCTGATGGAGAATTTATCCCCCTCCCGAAATATTGACTATCGCATAACCGATTTGGAAAATACTTTTTTATTTGAAAGTGTATGCCCGTCAAACTGTCTCGTAAAAATTTAAATGGAAATCATAAGGGCAAAATGGCCGCTCGAAATATTACCACTGCATGACTCCGCCAATTATGGACCGACTTTCGTGCTTTAGAGTAAAATATAAACTAGAAGTGGATGATATCGTATTGTAAACTCACCCATAAGTGCGCTTGTTTAATAAATCTGTTCGATTGGCCTTTTGTATTGAAGTTGGTTTCTTTTGCGTGCCAAAATTATATGTGCTATTTTTTCGTAGGTGCTTTGTGTTTATTTATTTTTTTTTAATATGCATTTTATTACAACAAGGAAGTGCATTATTGTTGCTAAAAAGAATAGCAGCCAAAAATATTATTGATAATTATGAAAACTGCAATGAAAAATTATGACGAATCTTTTTCACAGTCATTATCTCGTTTGTTGTTTCCTATACTTAGTCATACATACTTTTGAGCTTATTTTTCAGAAAAGTCTGTTTTTTTTAACAAAAACTTACTGCGTAACAAATTGCATGGAATGTAGACATCTCTGAAAACGATAAAACGATTGCTAATTACTTGTTTTTTATTATATGTCTGCTTTAAACAATTGCAATGAATATTTATAATAACACTTCAGAACCACTGGATTATTTTTCAAACAATTGTTTGTGCGGCTTTAAAATGTTTTTTTTCTTGATTTTTTATGATTTGCAATGTCATAAAACAAAACAAATAAAATATTGATGGTCGGTTAATAGCCTGCCACATTATGGTGGTGTGGCGTGTATATACATATGTACATACATACATATTTAAATTTTTCATAAACCATCAACTAATTATTTAACACAATTTCGTTTTGTTTTGTTTAATATTTGTTCAATGTGTATTAACCTTTATGTGACCATAATTTGAATAAAGCTTAAGCCGAGATTTCTTTATGAATTTTAATTTATTAATTTAGACTTTGATTTATTGAGGAAATGAATTTCGGTAGGAAGCAATTGATAGAGAAAAATTTAATGTGCGTTATTTGGTGACATAGTAAACCAAATAAATCAAATGAAATATGTACATATATGAAATCCAATCGTACGTTAAATGTTGAGATTTCCGCATAAAATTGTTTAAAATATAGTGCAGAAACACGAGCAGCAAAAAAATACTTATATACAACTGTGCTATATGATCTTCAAATCAATGACATTTTAACTCTCATTTAAATTCATTGTCATCTTAAGGCAAAGGCTTTAATGCTAGAGAAAAAGTATAGTTGTAATATGCTTACTACAACAATATTATATTCTCTGTATTTTGTAAAATTTTATTACTCATAACCCATATAACATTCATTACTTCAAATTGGAACCTTTCATATGATTAACGATCGAGATCATGGGCAGCTTTTACATAAACATGAAAAATTCTTCATGGGCAAGACAACACGGGGATGATTTTTCAAAGGAATCTATTTTTAATTCTGTTTTGAAGTTCCTATTAAAAAACACTTTGTATATATGTATGTATATACATATATAACTATATGTAATTAAGTTTTTGAAGCCAGTGTAGTAACGAGAAGTACAAAAAAAGCTCACGAAAACGAAAATCGTGTCTACAATAACACAACAAGCAATTTATATTCGATTTGCATCTTTGTTGCGATCTTTACATACAATTCGTTGATCTTTGGGTAACAATGATTGTATTGTATTTGTAATACAAAACAAGAACTTAAAATTTTTCTCTAACAATATATCAGTGCCAATAAGGAGAAAACTACCAAAGCCTGATATTGCGGTTTTATAGGAGGAGAGGATATTTTCCCTTTAATGCAAAGCGTTTGGTACGTTCCGTACCCTCTTATATTACAAATAAATTGTTCTACATTTTACAAACTTTCATGCACAAGTTTATGAGTTATTGTTCCGAATCCGTAATTGTACAAAAAAAAACCATGTAGAAATTCATTGCGCTGTAACTCTCTGAAAAATTAGCAAACCAATGCTGAGAGTTACTCCTGAAGTGGAAGATTTCTATAATGATATTAATTCGTTTTGCGCTTAAGTCGACTTAAGCACTTATATTCCTTATTGCCACAGATTTATTAGAATTATGTGGAATACACTACAAAAAAATACTTTCTACTGTGGTTTTAAACTTTCTATATGTCTACATTTCGCTGAAGATAAATTCCTTCCCATCAGTAGACTTCCACCATTATGTTTGAAAAGCGTCTAACCCCAATATAATGTATGTACAAAGGCTTTATAAGTCTATTATGGTTACACATATATAAATATAATTTTTTTATTCAATTTTCAAACATAAAAAGTATTCTATGCCATTCTATGGGATTGCTAAATTTAATTCAAATCCGTTCAACCGCTGGATCTTTTAGAAGAAATTTCCATTTAGAAGGCGCACAAATTTGCCAGTATTCACGTTTGCTTTTTCTTTGTGTGAAAGAAATTTTATCACTTTTTTATTGGAAAAATAATGTTTTCTGGTAGATTTCTAATGAAAAGAAAGTATTCCTAATTCCAATTGTACAAATGACTGGAATTAATTTATTTTTAATCATAATACCTTTAACTTGACGTCCTAGGAAGTAGAAAAAAAAATGGATTTTTGGAATTAGAGAAAATGTCGTTCTTTGAGAATAACTTCCATTTTCATTCCGTGTACATATTATATCATAAAATCTCAAATGATAAAAATTTTCTTTAAAAAATATATTTTTAATTTATTGAAATTATCTTGCTAGTAGTAGTTGTACTGTTGTGCCTTATTGCATAAAACTTAACAAATCCTTGCTCAATAGTTTTAAAGAATATTTCGTTCCGTTAAAGGATATTAACAAAACAAAATTTAATATGTTTCTTTTTTCGTTGAAACTATAATAAAGCTACAAATAATTGCTTCAGGTAGCAATTTCAAAAAATCAAAATACAAAGAAAACTTGCAACAATATTGAATTTTTTTCCCATTACATGAATGTATAAAAAGAAAGAAAAAACATTGACTTACACTTGGTTTCTTTGCCAACCTACATAATGACAGTGGCATATAAAGTTTATCACTGTGTTGGTCACTCTGTGAAAATTTATTTAAAAAAATGTACGTCGGTGTGGACGAGTAGGGCTAATGTTTCTAACGTTTGTTTTTTTTTTTTTTAGTTAAGAAAAAAATAATTATTAGCAAAGAAAATTTACAGCAGAATACAACAGTGCTACTTTCGTTGGCCACCACGTGTCTCTTTGCCCGTTTTTAGAATACGATGGTTGTATGCAAATTATTCAGTGAAAAAGGATAAGGGGAAAATATTTTGAAATTTTTTTTAAGGAAAGAAACATGCGAAATTTCATTATGGAATTGTGTTATGCCTTCGACAGATGTGACTTTAGCAAACACCATAAAAAAACGTATTGCACGATTTTGAGGGTCATTTGAAATTATTTTCTAGAGAGATAATCTTATCCTCATAAATATATATTATGGTGCCATCATGCTAGAATCATACGCCGTCCATGTTCATATTACTTCATTCGGACAAAGATGATATTTATTTGATCAGATTTGAGGACAAATCTATCGTGCAGACTTTAACGAACACCAGTTATGTTCTCTAATGATCTGACCGAACAAATTTGCACGAGTTTCTTCACTAAATGTCGTAGGGTCTTGTAACATGTCATTTCGGCTTGTTGTCAGTGTCTAAATAATGAAGAATGAATTTGATAATTCAATACGACTGCCACGACGTGCCCTCAGCAAAATTTATAGATTAGATCTATGGAAATACACATTTTGGTGATGTGACCGTGACAAGAATCATAACGACCGGTTGTACCACCTCTTGCTTATTTGTGCAGATTATTGTAATTTCGGCACTGCAGTAAACACGTTCATTTGTAAAATATATTACAGGTGTCAAAGCTAGTTTTTTCCTTCAATGTCTTTTTTGTTTCTTCTATTTTACGAGTATATGCCACAGTTGCAGTATTATTGATGTATGTATGTACATATATTTGTGTTTATTTATCGAATAAAATATTCAATTCCACACAAATTTCTTTTTTATCTATTGCAATAAATAAACATGAGATATCAATTTTATACGATAGTATTTTGAAAAAAAAATGTAAAACAAACGTTTTTGCGCCATCAATCTGGCTGCAGGTACTGTCTGCTACATTGACAAAAACCTTTGGGGGTTAATGATGTTGGTAAAAATAAAACACGGCCACAAAGCAGAAAAAATACTCAATACAAAACAACTAGTTAATATAATGATTCATATTCTGTTTTTGGGAAAAATATATTTCTTTTTCTCAGAAAAGGACGGGAAGATATCGGACCACTTTGATAGTCTGGCACATAAGGGGCTGCACTTGCAGGTCTTGCAGGCTGATATGGCCCAGTTTGTATGCTAACAGGACCCTTTTACTAGCACGGAATACTCAAGTTAGGCGATTAAGGCTAGATGTATGGGAATCACGTCACATGATTTCTGTAGGATTTATCTGAAAGACGGGGAGGAGGAGACTATGTTTCACTTTTTATGCATCTGACTTCGGACATCTTAGTTTTTTCATCAGGGGCGGTGGATGGTTTCAGGTGTGAACTTAAGGGAATTAAATTGCCATTATAATTGCCTCCTTTTTATACATTATCTGTTCTCTTTGCTCTCTCTTTCTCTACTTTTCCTTTCCCTATCTCGCACAAGTATCACAAAGGGACCAAATCATGGATCCGGCTGAGTGAAAGCTGCAAGTTAAATCTAAACCTTATTCTATTTAGCTTCATCGAAGGCACACAACGAAGATATCGCATATTTTTCAGCTTTCTTCGTCGCCGCTGATTTTGGCAGCTACTGTCGACTAAAAAATGTTGGCTGACTTACTGCCTTTTACAATATATTTTAATACATATCCATATCTTTACTTGAAAATGTAAAACAATATTTAGTCACCTGCCGCAGTGATGTAACCTTTTAAAGAGGATACACCATTAATGAGGTTATTGCAATATATAAATTTCTCGTTCATATATGAATTTTCTAGTTAATTTTTATAAGAAGTTTGACGATTACATTCTCTGCTTTGTGATCACTTCGCACACTGTCACGAGCTTGGCCAAAAATGGTTGAATTCGATGTAGGAAACTTTATTTATTTTTTGGTTTTTTTATAGAAAACACTTCTATTAGTTCATATGTGAAATATTATGTAAAAGTTTTGCGTCGTTTTTGAATCATTGTAGCTCAAAGTTAAGGTTTGCATGCAATGTAATAGATTTGTGGGAAGAACCTCAAAATTCGCATGTGTTTGTTATAGGTAAAATTCAAATCTGTTTTCGTAACGGCTAATATATTTGTAGTAGAATTGTAAGCCAGGTATGTATTTTTAATTGTAACACTGTTATTGTTCACATATATTAATCATACGGGAAATGCCGTTAGCCAAATGACAGTTCTTTAGTAAAGTCTGGATTTTTATACATAAGTAAATTTCTATAGTAAATTAAAAAAAAAAACATTCGATATCACTTTTAAAATTTTTTGATATTTTATTGCTGCAAGTAAGTATTTTAACATATATAAATTTCAGCTGCTTCTGATTGCTTTTACGGGTTTTGTAAACGTTTTTTAGTGTCAACACCATTACAGATTCGCGAAATTTTTCACCAGTGGTTGGAATTTATGAAAAATACTGCAACTAATGTCTTGCATAGCATTGAACAATTTGTGGAAAATCGTATTCAAAGAATACTGCATGATACAGAAAAAGAAAAACTAAAATTCATGCTTTTAAAAATTAGCAATAACTGGGCCAATTACAGACGTGGGAAAAGTAGGTTCGAAACTGAGTTGAGTAACTGGCTAGATATGGAGATATTTAGTGAAGACATTTGTGTTGTAAGTTTTCTTTAGATCTTCGATTCTTGTAGTAAAACATAATTCACTTCTATTAGGAAGCCAGTACAAGTAGGAATAGGGGCCGGCCACTTGTTTGTTATGAGGATGCATCTCAGCGAACTAAAAGAAGGCGAATCGGCCAGCTTGTTGCATCCAGCTGATGCTCTTATCAAATCTGCAGAAAAAGTGTCGGACTCAAACAAAGACAAAATATCGATAGAAAAAGCTTTAGCCCTATATATTGACATGGATCTGTCCGTTAGTCAATATAATATGATGAGAAAGGTTGTCAATTCTGTTCACGATGATTGTTTTAATTGCAGAAGCTAAAAAAAATTTATTCCTAACGATATTCATATATCAGAAACTTCAGCAGAGGTTCCTTTACAGACAATTTTAGACAAAACAGTTGAAAGCATATTAAATAACACCGAAGTTGAAACTAAAAACGATCTTATCCTAGAATGCAAATGGGGATTTAATGGCAGTAGTGGTCATAGTGTATACAAACAAAAATTTTAAAACCAAGATTCAATTGATGAATTTTTATTTGTTACATATAACTATATCTCGATAAAAAAAAATTTAATGTTCATTATAAAATGACTTTAACAATGATAGACGGTGCGGTTTTAAATGTAACAAATGGAAATAGAAGCAGTTCAATCTGTGTTTTATGTGGAGCGAAGCCATCCGAAATGAACAGCATGTCAATTTTTGAAAGGCCAGTTAATGACGTTTGTTACCAGTACGGATTGTCAACATTACATGCATGGATAAAATGTTTTGAATGTATTCTACATATTGCGTATATGCAACCCATTAAAGCATGACAAATAGCAGGAAAAGAAATGCGGGACCAAGTTGACGAGAGAAAAAACAGCATACAGAAAAGGTTTAAGGAAGAAATGGGCCTGATAGTTGACAGGGTTAAGACTGGGTATGGTACATCAAATGATGGAAATACAGCTAGACGTTTTTTTTTTTCAAATGTAGAACTTTCGGGCGAAATTACAGGCGTAGACAAAAAATTAATTAAAAATTTTTCAATTATTTTAAGAACTTTATCATGTGGGCGCAATATAAATATTCCTAATTTTGAGTATCTTTTAAAAGAAACTGCACTGTACTTCAAATTGTATGCTTGGTACTATATGCCTGCAACAGTGCACAAAATTTTGATACATGGCATTAATTATGTTAAGTATCATACCATTCCTATTGGAATGTTATCAGAAGAGGCCATTGAATCAAGCCACAAAGTTATAAGAAATGCTAGGTTGAGGCACACAAGAAAACTAAGTAGGGTTCAATCTAATAAAGACCTAATAGTGTATCTACAGTCAGAACCATCAATTTCCATGTATAGTCAGAAAAAACTTTTAAAAACCATAATATGAATGACTTAATGATGTATGTAAATGAAAGAGAAGATTGTGCTAACATAATATCTAGCAATGATTTGATAGAGGAATCTGAGAGTGATAGCACCAGCGATAATGAGTAGAAAGAATATTATATATGTATACGTATGTATGTATGTATGTATTAATATATTTGCAATAACTAAAATTATGTTCTTTCAGATATATGCATAATTTTTTAAATTTTATGGTACACTCGTATTTATGTTTTGTTTGTATGTATAAAAATAAATAAAATTTATATATGATAACTTAAATTATTATTGTTTTTTTATTTGTGCTGCAATTTTTGAATTTTAAAAGTTCTTAAGCATATATGTACATATGTATGTAGGTGAGGTTGGAGACAGCTTTTCCAGCATTAGACGAAAAGCTAAATGTGTGCATTTACACAATTAAGTTATTATCAGTGATTAGTGTGCCAAATTAAATAAGGAAATTTATTTAATTTTGCTCCTTTTTTTTAAAAGGACATTTTCGAGGCAGGCGTGTCCTTGATCGGAATTGAACGAAATTTATACGGATCATTAAACATATTATAGATAGTGTCTGTGCAAAATTTCATTAAGTTATCTCTTTTTTCTTTTCCGTTATGGCAATTTTTCATTTCAGGATATATGGGAAGGACACGAATCCTTGGAATTTAAATGACCAAAATTTAGGTGTGGTTATGTTTTATTAATTAAAACATGTGTGCCAAATTTCATCACTTTGTGATAACTCCTTCTATTTTTGGCCACTCGTTATATGAAATCACGACACTGTGCTTCGCACTGCCACAAAAACTTTTTCGTGCAGCAAGTCTTTATTTGCTCGTAATGATAGAAAAATTAAGAGAAATTAGTACGCATATGCGTGCACTTGAAATTCGTTTGGTTTTGTTCTCATATTCATTTTGTTTTCTAGAAGAATCACTGCAAAAGAAACTTTTTTGTGTGAACGCATAATATGCAAGTTCAAAGGATAAAAAAGAAAAATTTCTTAAAGATAACTGAGAAATAGATGATAATAATTGCCTCATGAAGACGTAAAATTTTATGAAGAACTTTATATAAAAAAACAGTCAAAGAACAATTTCTTTCTATGAACGCCCATTTAGTGCTTCTCCGACGCCGGCAATACTCTGCCGGCTTCGGCATTTGACCAAGATTTTGAAATTGATTTATGTACATAAAAAGTTCATAATATTTTCTTAATACACACGCAAGTTAAATTTAGAATACTTAGATACGTATTTATTCTCAATTTAAAGTTTATGGCAATGAAAAAAACAAAAATTTTTTTAAAACGGGAATATTCAGTTGTTTAAATTTTTAAATGCGCAAAAACTAATTTAATTGAGTTTTTTTTCTAAGACCTTGACTTCATTATGAACTAGGTATGTAGTCAGAGGTATATGATTTAATATAAAAATACGCAGTGTTCGTTAGTAATATCATATAGAACATGCAAGATTTCATCTAAAAAAATAGTTAAAATTTCCGAAAAATCCTAAGATCCCATTTTAATTAGTCCGAGATTTGAGATTTTTTTAATCTCGAAAAATTGTGCGCTGTTCTAATTGCTATAAAGCTCCCAGGGACTATCTACCTGTTATTTTTTAGCTGGTATAGTTCTCTAAATGTGTATCTTGGTCATCTGGATTAATAAAAAAAACTGTGGTGGCCCTATGCTCCTGTTAGGAACGACGGGAACTGATATAAATGCGCAAGTGTAACGTAAACAAATTTATGATAAATCGACTAGCCAAAATATTTGCGTAAAATTTTTCCTTTTGCCTCATATAGAGCGGCCTCTTACAACACATGTTTTTTTTTTTTGGAAGGCACATAGCGCATTGTAGAAGGCTTCTCTATATTGTATTTGGGCAGTGGCAGTATTGAAATTTATTAATCCGACTGGCGTTCGATTGCTAAATTAGTCAGTTCCGTAATCGAACACGAGCCAGACTAATCAATCTGGATTTTAACCAATATTTTTCGAAAAGTTACGCAAAATCATTATTTTATTATTATTTGAGGTAAAAGAACTTGTTCATAAATTATACTTATACAATTTTCTTATGCCGCAATGGTTAATAAAACACTCACTAAAAATAAATTATTTTCGGATACATAAATATGTATGAATATGTTTTTAATTCACAACCTGTTGATTAAGTCGTATGTCGTCTGATTTGCAAAAAGTTACTAGTTTCTATTAAAAAAAACCTGTTGCGCTCTATGACCATTCAACATTTTTGGTTAATTTTATGAAATTTTATATGCATGGCATTCCATTTGCATGTCATTTTATTGTGTGTTGATCACTTGTGTATCTATTGCAAAAAAGGAGAAAAAGTTGTAAAACACAACTGACAACATACGACTTGTTGTGAATTGCATAATTGTTTATTACAAGCGATATTGGAAATTTTGTTACACACAGAACTATGGTATTTCTTCTGCAAAATTTTTTCCCAATAATATGTATGTGTACGAGTACGTACATGTTTGTAAATTTATAATGAAACCTAATTTACAATATGTAAAACTATAACATCGCTGCACAGTCTTCTGTCAAATTTTTCTTGTTATTTGGAAAATACTTGAACGGTTTGAAAAGTTATTGATATAATAACTGAATTCCACAAAATATGGTAAAAGAAAGAGCGTTAATGAACAACAAACTATTTTGCTTTATAGTCATAAATTGTTCTGCATTCAGCTTAATTTGTATAATTTCCAGTGTTCATCTTTTTTTGTGTGAAAAGTCTATTTCTAAACAAAATTAAAAATGTTTTCACAGACTTATTATTGGAATCTATCGGGGATGAACCCAAAAAAATATATGAATAATTAATTTTTCCATTTCGTTTGTTGTGGCTAATGAAATGTCGGCATATGAACAGCTAAAGCCGTAAGTTAATTATTCAAATATTTCTTTTTGGTACAATCCGGATAAATTTCAATATCATGTATATAAAATAAAGATTTTATTTTTTGTTTTGCTTAATAAATTTAAAACCACAGTTATGAGCATTGCATCTTCCAGATCTTTGTGAATCCATGAATTTCTTACGTAATCATACTTAGGATTTTATTTTGTCGCCTTTGATTTTTTCTATTATATACGATAAGGCTGTGACCCATTACAAAATCTCATAGCACCATGTTGGTTATAACGTTTTGAATGAAGCCAGCTATTTTTTGTATGAAAATCAAAACATCAACATCAACAAAACCATCTTGCCCTTCTTTGGCGCCGATTTAACCCATTAAATCTACTGTTTCGATTGTTTTGGTCTACGATTCATCCACGATTATGAAACAGCGCAAAAACTCGTCCTTATTGCGGTGTAACAACGACAATTGTCCCTGCGAAGTTGTCACACGATTACGTTTGTGGTCGATTGTGAGCAAACGCGGCACCCATCTTGCAGTAAACTTTCTCATATCCAAGTGATCAATCAAAATTGAAACCACTGAGCCATGTGATATACCTATGGCTTCCACGATCGACATTTTACGTGTTTGTTGAGCCACAAAGAAATTCAGTAAACTACTTCTTTGCCATTGAAATTGATGGTCCAGATCAAGCTTCAAAGCAATCCTTTGAGTGATTGTTTTCTCAGCAAAAAACTAATGCTTAATGGGCACACGAAATTAATTTTTTTCCATTTTCGCCTTAAATCATTCGGTAGTCTGCTATCAATGGCTGTGAAACACAAATTAAGTGACGCAGCTTGTTTAAATTTTGACAGGAATCAACTGACAGATGCCTCTTGAGAGCAGCAGTTTTGCTTTTTTTATTAAAAGTCGAATAATTCTATGTTACTCTTCAACGTTAGAAGAGGGTTAATGTGTACGAGTATTTCAAAAAATTATTCCCTGCGGAGTTCAAACGTAAAATTGATTACGAAATTTAAAAAAGAAAATAAAACTATTTTTAGTGGATTTTCTTACTAAATGCACGCAAGTGCATAGCGAGCGGCAAACAAAATGCGCTGCTGGTGCTAAACAACTTTTATTGTCTTTAAAAATTAGAATATAATACAAAAAATTGTTTTTTTCATTATCATTATTCAAAATCATTTCATTTTTTTCATGTCGTTCTAGAATATACTCGTATTTTGAAAATGCTGCTGGAAAGTATATTTTCAGGTCCCAATAAAGTGGTAGGTAACTCATTCATTATATACATATATTAATAATATGCTATTCCTGAGCTTGGCACTCCTCGACAATTGATATTAAAAAATAAATCTGACGTGTAACCTGAAAACAATATTTTCAACACTTATATTACGATCAGTTTCACTGTGCATTGTTCCTGAATTTTGGAGAACTCTTTTCCATGGAAATTTTTTTAATACACATACGAATATTTACATCTTTTAAATACTCGTGGGCTTTTATTTCTTCACTGATAAATGAGTTCAAATAATTTATATTTATTTATTTGTTTATATAAAACATTCGTTCACACTCGTACCAACATAGTGAGTATTAAATACTTTATTAATCAATTTAATTCCATTGTTTAAATTTACATATATGTATATATATATATATATAGACAATTTTATAAAGAAACAGTAAACAACATAAAAATAAACATTTATTGGTTAATAAAATTATAAATACATATTTTGCTAAAGACAATAAGCTCGTGCAGATTTAATTAATGGACTTGTAGTCAGTCATACAATTGATTTTAATTGCCTTGTAATTTTTTTTTTATGTAAGAACACAAGATCAGATCAGTATGGCCGAAAATACGAATGCATTGTATCATTTATAAAGTACTAATTGTAGTGCAAGGCACGTTATATTTTGTATGAAAAATATACTGAAAAAATAATGCAGAGAGTCTTAAGAGACGTAACTATAATATGCTTACGCTGGTTTAAGTTACTGTTAAAAAAATCACGAAAATCCTTTCAAAGGCAGCTTATTGCAGACATTCAGGTGTTTATACTATAGTTTTTGAACTTACATATTTACTAAACTAAACAAAATTTTGTACTTTAGCAAAAGAAATTATTCTGATATTTCCTAAAAATGTGGATTTTTTACAAAAAATGCTATTTACATGCCGTCCCTCGATGACGAAAAAAAAACTTAAGAGAAAGCAAAGAAGTCACTCACTTTCATTCGGCAAAGCGTCCTACTATTTTTCTTACGTTATAACGTAACATTTTTAAAGGTTGTGTTGCCATATCGCAAATTAGACAAATAAATTCTCAAATAAAAAGTAAAATCACTGAAACCATAAAAAGGTGGTTCCAATAATCTCGATCTTCGGCTCGATGATTCACTTTGTTCCACTTCATACGCAATCTTGAAAGTTCTGTTGTCATTTGAAGCTTTCAGGCATGCGCTGGTCTTCCGACTCGTCTGCTTTCCTGTGGATTCCAATCTATGCATTTTTTGGCAACATCACCGTCTGGTTTACGGAGGGTGTGACCTATCCAACTCTATTTCCGCTTACTTATTTCCGTTGTAATAGGCTGCTGGTTTGCCTCCATCCAAATAAATATATTCCTCTAAAAATATTTAATTCCGTGCTGTTTTTATTTTTAGTCAGTGTCAGTAAAATGTAAATAAGAAACTATAGAGTGCGAAAGATCTAACATTTCTGAACGAAATTGCAGGACACTTTCGAATGAAAATTTGGAGGTAGTGTGCTAAAGATCTATATATTTTTAATTAAAATGAATTTCTAACATTTCTGAACGAAATTGCAATTTGGAAGATGTCCTTGAATGACTAAAACATTAGGATTTTTTTCATAAAAAAAGATATTAAAAATTCCTACATTAAGAGTTATTTCCTTAACGAAAAATTTCGTGGCTACTCGATTTCGATGCATTGATGGATACATTTGTACAAAAAAAAACCATATTAAGTTCATTTTGCATTGTGTAGGGTGTCAAGCTTAAGTTTGTATGAATTCTAAACAAAACTATCACCTGTTTCTATTTTTAAAAATCAAACATGTGTACAAACATACGTTAATTTATTGCAAATATCAAATAATTTTTAAACAATTATTTTTGCATGATTGCTTCATAAATATGTAAAGTTTGAAAATAAATATATTCAAAAAGCTAGACGACACAGCCATATGATAATTTATTATAATGCAAAAAAATGTGACTTTAAGGCCAAAGTTTTTTTCGCTCTTCTCTTTTTTTCAAATGAAATGCATGATAAATTAACAATTAAGTGAAGATATAATGATTTTGTATATCTGCAAGAAAACGTTGTACAAAATAAATGAAGATATAAATTAGAATGCTATAATCGGCAATATAAATATAATATCCTTCCACATGGAAAAGAAGTTAGGATTTGGAAAAAATAGTTTTTTAGAAGGACATGTTTTTAATGGAAATGCTTATTCAATTTGCAGTTATGAAACGCTGAGAGAAAGATCCGGAAGCAATGCAAATACGGAATATCATTTCCAATGATATTAACAATGGTTGTCATTGGAGGATGTTCTATTTTTTGACTTCTATTCTCCGATTTAGAATCTATCTCCAACATTTTGAGGAAAATACATTTTTATATTTTAATGCAGCAAAAATGATTTTATATTAAACTAGCTGACCCGGGCAAACGTTGTTTTGCCTTCAAATTTTATTTTCACTGCAAGTTCGTTGCAAAGTCATGGTGGATTGATATTTCGAAGAAGAATGAAAAAGTGCACTAAATCGACATAGCAGTTATTGTGCAAATACCGGTATCGGTCTAATTAACGCCACTACACGCTGATTAAGGACCCAACGCCTTCAGCGAAACACAGCATAGGATTAGGAAAATCGATCCAGTAGTTCTTGAGTTACGGTGCAAAAACACAAAAAAACAATATTGCGCCATCTGTCGGACGAATTGTCCCCCCAGGGGGCGCGGTCAATTCATCTTGTCTTGGTGGCTTGGTGTTGAACCTCCTGGTAACCCCTAAAAACTTGTATGTTGCTACCCAATCCCTGAAACAACAGGGCAACGGGCGCGTATGCAAGTAAACTAAAGGTAAAAGCGGGTTCGCTCGCTCGTCCGGAGGGGTAGTTGGTCTTTCCAGACCTTGACCTTTGGCCAATTGCCCTAAAACTTAATATGTTACTACCCAATCCCTGAATACCAGGGTAACGGGCGTGCATATAAGTAATTAAGGAAGTAGCTTGCTACGCTAGTCTGGGTAGAGGTGTTACCGATGCCTCAGGTGTGCAAGGAACCTAAAATCGGAGGTGTTTTTAATACGCGGCTGACCAGAGTCCTATCTGGTGCCACGGGAACCAGTAGCCCCTAGGACGTGTCCTAGACTGGTTATTGGTGAGGCCCCTTCGGGGATCACGTGGTGGCTGTGGTTAAAACCCAAAGATACGCGGGGAGAGGTATGGGCTGGATGAGTGTGTCTTCAATCATGGGCTAGTGGCATGATGTGGATGTTCTCTTCAGGCCATATATCTCTAGGTGCTGTTGCTATTCGACAGAGCTGCTCTAATGGTTACGGTAGGTGAAGCCTCAGGTCAGATGGGGGTAAAAGTTCCACTGCTGTGCCATTTGGGTAGTAGGAGGTTAGATAGCTCCAAGCATCTTAGCAAGGTGTCTGTACATGGTCCAGCAGCCTGTACGGAACTTGCTACCATGTTGTCCCTGTCAGGGGCACATGTTAGTTGGCGCTCCGTCATGTGCCCTTAGGCGGGGGCTACTGGGGCGGTGGTGAACGTGCTTTATTCACCCTTGTGCAATAGTGCACCGTCAGGTTAGGCCTTCGGGCAGGTACTGACGTGAATCTTTTGCAACTCTGTCGGACGAATTGATATTTCGAAGAAGAATGAAAAGTTCACTAAATCGACATAGCAGTTATTGTGCAAATACCGGTATCGGTCTAATTAACGCCACTACACGCTGATTAAAGACCCAACGCCTTCAGCGAAACACAGCATAGGATTAGGAAAATCGGTCCAATAGTTCTTGAGTTACGGTGCAAAAACACAAAAAAAAACAATATTGCGCCATCTGTCGGACGAACTGATATTTCGAAGAAGAATGAAAAGTGCACTAAATCGACATAGCAGTTATTGTGCAAATACCGGTATCGGTCTAATTAACGCCACTACACGCTGAGTAAGGACCCAACGCCTTCAGCGAAACACAGCATAGGATTAGGAAAATCGGTTCAGTAGTTCTTGAGTTACGGTACAAAAACACAAAAAAACAATATTGCGCCATCTGTCGGACGAATTGATATTTCGAAGAAGAATGAAAAGTGCACTAAATCGACATAGCAGTTATTGTGCAAATACCGGTATCGGTCTAATTAACGCCACTACACGCTGATTAAGGACCCAACGCCTTCAGCGAAACACAGCATAGGATTAGGAAAATCGGTCCAGTAGTTCTTGAGTTACAGTGCAAAAACACGAAAAAACAATATTGCGCCATCTGTCGGACGAATTGATATTTCGAAGAAGAATGAAAAGTGCACTAAATCGACATAGCAGTTATTGTGCAAATACCGGTATCGGTCTAATTAACGCCACTACACGCTGATTAAGGACCCAACGCCTTTAGCGAAACACAGCATAGGATTATCGCGCTAATCTCTACCGGGCAAAACACAAAATACTAAATATTGGGCCACCTGTCGTACGAACTTCAAACTACACAGAAACACTCCTCACGGCCCATAGAGCATGTATATAAAGTTTGGTCAATATCGGTCCAGTAGTTTTTGAGTTTAGCGATCACGAACATACACGTAATTTTTATATATGTAGAGATTTCAATATACTTTACAGCTGCTAAAAGATCAAACTCTTCATTTTCACTATTTCTTTCTCCTCATTTGATAGTATTTTTATTATTTATTGATTGAAGAAAAGTAATGCTTTCAAGCAGATTTAAAGAAATAAATAATTTTTTTTTACAAAAGAAAGTATTTTCGAAATCGCGGACTCGGTTTCACAGATTTTCAAAAGTAGTTCACATTTTAAATTAAACTTTGCACTGGTTGATTTTTGAAAGCAACGAAAATATGTTTCTTAGGAATGACTTTTTTCATTGGACTGTATTAAAAATTTGTAAAACTTTATCCTGCTTAGTGAAACCAACATGAAGCACAAATATCTATTGGTTCTATAAAAAAATTATAAAGAAAAGAGGAATGGAACAAAACTGGTTTTCAAATGATAGAAACCAATCCATCTTCTCTAGCATAAAGAGATCATATTGATAATCTGTAGAGATGCTCTGTGATTGGTTTTAGAAACCTAAATTTAATTTTGCCTGTCATAAGTCTAAATACCGTTCACGACTATTAATTTTATTTATACTAGTCCCATTTTCATAAATCATGTAACAAGTTCGTTTATGAATAACCCCACGAATTTCGCCATAGGAAAGTTTCTATATCAAAAAAATTACCATTCAGTGATATTAAATATTTCTGCATATTTTTATTTCAAATACATACATTTCTCTACATTCTTACATAGAAACAATACAATGTGGACGCATGCTCGTGTACCTCTTATGCCAAATTTTTATGAACATTTCTTATATATTTGTTTCCTTAAAATTTTTTTATTTTAGAATTTAATCTTTAATAATTTAGTACAGATATATTTTTATCTTAAACGTTATTATAAGGTGGGGCAAAGTAATGTCATAATCTGGAAAAGAGCTCTGTTTTCATAAAAAGTTTATTTAAAAGTGTAAACTAGATAAAATTAATTAAAAATTATATCGCTGAAATGGCCACTTACCAAGTTGTTTCATAATTGTGCTCCTTTCCAGGCATTTTGCATTGTTGCTCGCAAAACGTCTGGCTCCAAATTGGCAATTTCTTCTTCAATGTCAGCTTTCAAGACATGGTTCGTGGTTTGTTGAAATTGGTGTCTCAAGATCTGCGTCGTAGCCCGAGTGTTCAATCTTGAAAATTTCCGAACCATGATATTAGTTATATTTATATTGCTCAAATTTATACATACATACACTTGTAATAAATGTGCATTTAAAAAATTTTGCAACTTTTTAATGCTGGAGTTCAAATTTTTGTTAAAATTTTGAAAATTTTAGTTTTCAGTAAATATTTGCTTTTCTTATGAAATTTTTATTAATATAATTTTTATGTATCCTTGCGATGTCGAATTTTGCTTATTTTGTAAATTTTTAAGAATTCAGTCATCGATTTTTTTTGGCTTGAACTAAAAGCTTTAAGAATTTTCGAATATTTTTATTTTTAATTTTCGATTGATTTTCACGGAACTCTTACATTTTTATTCTATATCAAGTTTATGTTAATTTGAATGCTAAAAAAATTAGTATGAACAGTGATAAAAAGTGGGAAAATTATGTGTTCCATACTTCATTTAAGTTGGGAATAGAAATTTAACAATCACAGCAAATATATGGTATCTATACGAATGTGTGTGGACTTGTCAACAATTACAACCAACTGGAAATTATTGCAGATGAACGAAAACCAGATTTTATAATTCTTACAGAAACACATCTAACAGAGGACATAGAGGAACAAGAAATACAACTAAGAAACTATGATCAGAATACAACAAGATCAAATTCAAAGAGAACGGGTGGAGTTATGATTTATTGGAAAAAGCAATGGAACGTTATAAAAATTGGGGAAAAATTTTCTGATCATAAATATTGGATAAGTGCATACAAGGCAACAATCAAGAACAAGCAATTTATAATAGTAGCGGTCTATAGATCACCAAGCGGCAATGAAGCAGAATTTTGTCAAGTTTTTGAACAAGTAATGGAAGAAATATGCGAGGCACAGCACGATATAATAATAGCAGGTGACTTCAACATAGACTGGTGTAAAGAGGAAACATACAAAAAAAGAATAGAATGTACCCTTAATGATAATGGACTTAAACAAATAGTATCAGATTATACGAGAATAACAGAAAACACAAAAACAATTATAGACTACATCATCACAAATAATGAAAATGTATCAGCAGCAACTATCAGTTCAAATAAAATATCAGATCATGAAGCCATAGACATCAAAATTAAAATCATAACTGAAAATCGAGATGAAATCACCAAAAATGAAATAGAAATATTTAAATATAATAGAACGATTTTTAGTCAGGAAATTAGTACAATATTAAGAAATAATGAAAACGATGATTTAAATAAGACTGTTGATAATTTTGATTCAGCCATTGAAAAGACTATAAAAAAATTCACAAAGAAAAAAATTGTAAATACAAAAAGTAACATAAACAAATGGTTTAACAGAGAACTAAAATGGTTAAAGAAAGAAAAAGTTATTAAATATCAAACAGCTAAGACAGAAAATACAGATACAGCTTCGAGTAATTATAAAATAATTAGAAATACATATAAAACTAAAATTGAGACCGCTAAGAACAATTACATAAATAAAAAAATAGATAATGCCAAAGACCAAAAACAAATGTGGAGAGAAATCAAAGACTTAGTCCTTAAGAAAAATAAAGCTGTGATAAAAGAGGTGATATTTAACGATATAGAATATAAGGACAACTACCAAATAGCAACCCAATTTAATGAGTATTTTGTGAATAGTATTAAGTCAATAAATGATACAATAGAAAATATGCAATATATAAACAACATACCTATGATAACAACTAGATTTAGATTCCGTACAATAACAATGCAAGAACTCCAGAATATTTGTAAAAATATGAAAAATAAACCAGATTTCAACAACGTTACAATTAAGCTCATTATGGACAACTGGAAGATTATAGGAAAATATATGCATGAGATAATAAATAAATCATTTGAAACAGGAGTTTTCCCGGATAGCTGGAAATACTCAATGATAACACCAATAGAAAAAATCGCAAAAACAAATAAATGTGAAGAATTCCGTCCTATAAATACCCTAAAAACATGCGAAAAAATTATGGAAAAAGTTGTTAAGGAACAATTGGAAACGTATATGGAACAATACAACTTGCTTTCAAAATATCAATCTGGATTCAGAAAAAAATTTTCATGCGAATCCACTGTAAATTATGTAATAAACAGATGGAAATTTATGGATAGAACGAAAAAGATAATGGCAATATTTTTGGATTTCAAAAGGGCATTTGAGACCATTGACAGAGAAATACTTATTCGAAAATTATATATGTATGGCATCAGAGAAAGTGAATTAAAATGGTTTAAATCATATCTTACGAATAGAAATCAAATTACAAAAGTCAATAATGTAAAATCACACAAAGTAAGCAATGAATTTGGAGTACCTCAAGGTTTTATTCTAGGCGCACTACTATTCATAATATATATAAATGATATGCCAAATATACTGGAGAAATGTGAAATAGTTTTATATGCGGATGACACATTAATCTATTCTGAAGGAGACACAGACGAAGAATGTAGAGAGAATCTAATGCACGACATAAATAAAATAAATAACTGGCTTAAAATGAATAGATTAAAACTTAATGAAAGCAAAACTAAATTAATGGAAATAAATATGGACAGTGAAACAATAATTAAAATTAATAATAAAGAAATAGAAAAAGTAACAAAAATTAAATACCTCGGTTTTATAATCGATAAAGATCTAAAACTAAAAGAACACATTGATTATATATGTAAGAAAATTGGGAAGAAAATTGGTTTTTTTAAACGGGTTAGAAATAAAATATCTCAAATAACGGCAATACATATGTATAACACAATGATAAAACCACACTTTGAATTCGGCTCCACAATATTATACACATGCTGCTCAACAACACAAATAGAAAGATTACAAAAACTACAGAATAGAGCTATGCGGGCGATACTAAAATGCAACATATACACCCCAATTCAACTAATGCTAGACACACTGAAATGGTTAAATATTCACCAAAGACTGGAACTAAACACACTGCATTTCATTCAGAATATGAAAATGGGAATCGCACCGGAGTACCTTACAGAACAACTAGGCTACGTGAGGGAATTACAACCATACAACCTTAGGAACACTGAAAACTTCCGACTACCGAGGGTAACAACAACAGCAATGCAACGATCTCTGTTCTTTAAAGGACTTAAATTATACAATATGTTACCAAATGATATAAAAACAGAAAGAAATATTAAGATAAGTAGGAGAAAAATAACACAATTTGTAAAAAATAACTCAGTCAATCATGCATAATAGAGAAAATTCTAATTATATATAAATATGTTAATTTGTAAACTTGTGAAATTTGTAAAGTATTAGAAATACTACTAAATAAACAACTAAACTTATTTAACAAATCAGTTCAGAACATACATATCGGTATTTAAATGCAGCATCTACGTTTCCCAAAAAGCAGAGGTTTTGTGTTGTTGATGGAATAGTATTTCTCAATCTACTTGCTCTGCACGAGTTGTTATAGATGGGATCTCATCAGACGACTTGAATATAAATTCAGCGGTACCACAAGATTCCGTTCTCTCTCCTGCCCCTATTTCTTATTTTTCTTAATGACCTTTTATGTCAAATTTCCAACTCTATATACTCTTTGCAGATGACAGCACTATTCGTCATTTCTCTTCTTTTTGTTGGCCATGATTTTGGGGTCATACGAATCGAATTAGTTCTAACGCTCGTAAGACACAGTATTGTATGCTTATGCACACACGTATGACGGAACATGCTGCTCCATCTTTAATTATCGGTGATAGAAATGTTGAGGAATCAGAAGCTTTTGATGTTTTCGGCATGAAAATTTAGTGTAATGTTCGATGGACAGAGCACATTTTGCATATCGCTATAAGAAGCATTAAAGTGCTTCGTTTTCTTGAGACGGTGTAGGGGTTACTTCACTCCCTCTGATCTCCTTGCTATTTATACCAAAAATGGAAAACAACTCTCATATATGAGCCGGTGTTTCAAACTCTATTTTGAAGCTACTCGACCGAGTGCCTCTCCTGCACTGCGAAGAGACTCATCGGTGACAATAGTGTAGCCAGCACAATTGTGCTCTAATGAAGTTAGGGAATTTGTTCCCGAAACCCGTTTTTATTTGCGAACAACAAGTTCTTGATTAAAAGCAAATCTATTTCTGGTCGATATACTATGGAATCGCACTACGCATTACAGAGAAAATTCGTTCTTTAGTCGAACTTTTCGTATGTGAAACGACCACCGTGCAGATATATTTCCAGTCATCTACAGCGTTGAGAGGTTCAGGTGTAATGCCCACAAATGCTACTACCTCTATCCTCCTAGTATAATTTATTTTCCTACTACCAGCACAATTATTTCTGAAACTAAGAAAAGTTTCGATGTGGAAGCCGAAGCTTTAATAGTCTGAATGGCATTTTGCCAAATTCATTTTTTCGAGATGCGACTAAGTTGCATTAAAGGAGCGAGATATATATATATATATATATATATATATATATATATATATATATATATATATATATATATTAGTCGTTAATTTATAAGAGATTTTTAAGTAGATAATAAACACATTCATACAGTAGAGTTCGTTCATAACCAAATTCAGGGGACGGGGCAATTTTATTCGTTATAACCGTAGTAAGGAAATTTGAAGTAGATTATGTTTATTGCGCAAATTTCTTATAGCAATAAAATTTTAGATAAATTCTTTCAGATCGGTTCAATATTTAGTTCTAAAAGCTACTTAAGACCTGCAAAAAAACAACAGCAAAGTTTTTGGTACTTAAAGGAACCCGAGTATTTATACAAACTTCACGACTTCATAACTAAACACTGTAAAAATCAAACTCAATCTACCTGTTATTCATTTAGTAAAGGTTATAATAATCACATGATTTGTAACTTATTTCCACTTTTTTTTATTAAATTGATTTTGCGGCACTACTGTTCAATTATATTTAATTAGAAACAACTTGTAACATAAAAAAAACTTTGTTAGCTTTTTTAAATAGTTTTGATTTTATTGGTGCACAAAGGCCCTTCGAAAAGCATTTTGCTGTATTTAATTTTATATGTATTTTATTTAAATGTGCTCTTTTAAACGAGATAATAAGTATTCGAATCGAATAAATTAAAGTGAAACTGTCTTTTATTCGTTAGTTTATCAAAGCGATAAATTCTCTCCAAATTGAGGCTTGATGTGTTTTTTTTTTATTAGGCTTTTTTCTTACTAGTTCCTGGCCCGTAAAAATAAAAAACCGAACCACCACATTTGGGCAGAAGTGTTTCTTTTTCTTCATATTTTTCGAACCCTAAAAACCACTTTTTTCTTACATTTCTAATAATTTTTTCAATGCTTTTAAAGGATCCGTTAGTGTTTTTTGCAACTAACTGGGATACAATTGACAAAATTTTAGTTTAAAATAGGAATTACTTCTATGAATTTGTGAAAATCGATTTGGAAATACTTTTTCTTTAAATCTAAAACTAATAAAACTAATTTCAGTTGCCAGTTGCAAATAAAAGTTCTATATAAAAAAATCATAACATTATGAAGATAGCTCAACATTATGAAGATAGCTTCCAAATCGGTCAATAGGAATCGAAAAACAGAACATCCTGCAGTGCTAAATAAGCATGTGTTTAAATTATTGTTGGAAATGATCTAAGTTTGTACTACTTCCGAATTCTAGTCTCAACATTTTGATAGCTTTTTTAGAAGCTTTTTCTTGTACAGAAAAAATAATTCCAAAATTCAGGAAAATGAAGCTATAATTTGCTTTCCGTTTAACAATAGTTGGTTGTCCGCTAATAAAACATTAGGTATAGTCTCTGGCGCTTTTGAATCATAATTAAACTATTCAGAAGAACTTATTCAAACTTTTTGATCAATTAAACGCCCTGCTTTAATTAAAAGTTAAATTCATTCAATTAACTTTTTCGTTAGTTATCTTTTCTCTGCACTATCCATGCATGACTTCGAAACACAACTCCATTATTCTAGAGTCTGACATTAAATAAAATGATTAAAATTCTCATTTTGTATTTGTTAGTTTTTGTTTAAGTATATGAGTTTGAATGCGTTTCAAACCTTAAACTTCCACAAATAAAAACATTTTATAGCGAATAGTGAATACAAAGAGCCCTTTGTGGTCTTTCACAAAGATTTCTTATTTCTTCTCTTAAAAGTAATCCAATATTCATTTTCTTTACTTGTTGAGGTTCTTAGGAATCTGCTGAGGCTATGAGAAACAATGATTACGTATAATAGGAGTGATAATCTCCCCCTGGTGGAGTTCTGTGTTACGCTTTCCTCGTTGGTTAACGCCAAAAACCTTTAATCTTTACAAGCTGAATGTAAATAAATATGTCAGTCAGTTCCTCCTGGTAGAAGATTCACGTTATCGCTTGTGTAGAACCCATAATATAATCAGCAGATTTTACAATTGTTTTCCTTATAATACAATGACTTGACGAAAGCAAATATCATGCGAAATGAGTAGAAATCTTTTAATAGTATTTTTATTGGAAATGGTCATGTAAATGATACACATTTGCTATCTATACACAGACGGGAAAAGTTTAATTATACAAATACTATACGCAAATATTTAGCTCTTTGGGACAAGCACTGAATTCAGAAAATTCAGAAAAAATCTAGTTGCTCTTATCGCTATTAAGTTACAGGTTTGAACTAGCATTATTGTCTATTGCCAATTGTTCTTTCACTAAAAAAAAAAATATGCCAGGACGTAAGACATAGACTTTCCAGGACTGTCTTAAACCATAGTACAAGAATTTAAAAGCGGCAGTAGAAGAAGTGGAAATTAGTACCGTGATAGTAGAATCGGTTTATTAAGGCCACAAGACTTATTTATTAAGTTATAGTTTTCTAACAAGACATTTTAGATATTTTGAACAGTAATGTTAATTTCAAAGTTCAAATGTATACCCTGTACAGATGCCGGATTTGCACACATAAAAGGCAAAAACACGGCAGTAAGAGATTTACATCCCTCACAGCAACATTATATTCATAAAATAAAAATGAGTTCCTGTTTTGAAGGGCAAAAAGTGTTACAAAAGTGTTTACAAAACAAAACACCATAAGATGAAACATAAAAATTTTAATAATTATGATCAAGATTTTCGTGGGCGAAAAGGATTTATTTATTCAACAATTGGAATAACTGCACGCAACCAAGTATAATTCCTTTGCTAAGGACCTGTAGCTTTCTACCCTATCAATCAACATACCCAAACTAATCAGTAATGACCAGTTGTTTTGCGCCGTGTACCTAAAGCAGATGTGCCCAAGACTAATGTGCGTACATGCCTTTTGGCTTAACCCCACGACCAATGCGTCCACTGCTGCTCCCATATGTGATCACCTCTCCTCATATAGGTCGAAAGTTTTGTACATTCACAGACAAAGGAGAAGACTTCTGCTAAGGAGCTGAACAGCCATCTTACCTTCACCGCTTGTAGGCAGTGGCTTCTTTTGTTTAAAAATAGTAGTCTAGCACTGACCGAAACCTTTATCCTTTAATCAACAAACTTCTACCCGTGCTTTGGGTTTAAACCACAGTCACCACGTGATCTTCAAATAGATCTCACTACTCGTTGGATAAGCCTAGGCATTACTGGTTCCTGATATGTCTCTGGTCTCTGCCGTGATTCGTGGACAATGTTAACAGAATCGTCGGCGAAGTAAAGCAATTTTTAAAATGGCTACACATACAGCTTAAGAAACTAAGTGAGTCTGCTTAACACCAAAAAGAATTAAGCTCTCTCATCTGATTTCACTACCTGCCCTCTCTAGACTATCCTTTTGCCAAAAATGTAACACTTTAACTAGTGGGCATTAATTGCCTGGAAAAAGGTCTAGGATATATTTTATAATATTTTTCTACGAAGCACAAGTACCTCTCTTATTATTTTGCAGACAATTTATTATCGCGGCTATTCCTTGACGTTGAAAAATTAAATCTTTGGCAGAAAACATCACATTGACGTAGTCTGAGCCGTTTTTAAAAATTTAATAAGAATGCAGAAGAAAGTAACGAAGTAGTAAAAAAAAATGGTACAGTGTTTTAATAACATATGTAATAAGACATTTCCATGCTAATGAAGTAGTTCGTCTTCCAGAACGCCAGTTATGGCTTGTAAAGACAATATAAAGGCATTGATAGAATAACCACCCATAAGATCGGTCGCTGACATGTTATTGGATCCATTACCGATCAAAAATTTGTAGTGGCCCGAAGAGAACAAGTAATCAAATGAAATTTACGTTTTGCAGTTGCCAGTTAAAATCCGTAATATAATTTTTAGCTATTGACAACTCAACTGAGATTCCAAAATCGAGCCATACAGTTATTGAACTCGATTATTGTCATAAAATAACATCAAATCACTTTCTAAAAAATTCCATAGAAACTATTTCACGTTTCTATGGGACCAGTTGGAAGTGTGCTAGATTATAATTTTTCGTCGCGAATTTGATACATTTAAAAGGTTTGAAGTACATCTGCAGGGAAATTACTGTCATTTGGGTAAAAATTTACAGATGAAATTGGAGCCATCATTCTTAAAGAAAAGAAATACAATACAAAATTTTTCCATTATATTAAAAAGTTTTTTCATATATATATTCCTTTCATTCCTGGAGGGAGCATAGGGCCATAACAAGGTGGTTCGTCTCCTGACTCGTCTGCTTCCCTGTGGATTCCAATCTAGGCATTTTTTTGGCAATACCATCGTCTGGTTTACGGAGGGTGTGTGCTGCCCAACTCCAAGTTTTTTTATACTGGAAATAAACTTTAATTAAAATATTGTGGTAATTTTATTACGCATGCACATGACTATTTATGTATGTTTGTGTTTCTTTTATTTTATTACAATTCGTAATGTCATATTTTGCAAAAACTTCAAAAAAGAAGAAAAAAAAAACAGAAACGTATGTAATTTGCAAGCGGTAGGAAATTTGTTTGCCAAATCATCATGATCATCGTCATGTTATTTGAAACATGACTAAATGTGCCACACACAGACGTCATTCTAAGATGTTGCACGAAGTTACTACAACAAGTAGTGACAACAGTTCACTTCTATTTTGTAATGTTTTCGTCACACGCAGATGGCAAAAATACGAAGTTTTCACATAAACCAACTATTTTTAATATCAGACAAAATAAAAATTATTCATAAAGAAAAAAATTAGAAACCAAAAAAATGAAGCGTGAAAAAATTATATTGCATCATATCCAAACTATGCTTTCAGCATCATCAAACACACATGCAAAACAGTATTGGCGGCACAGTCAGCGGTGGCAACTTGATCAAGACAAAATCATCAAGATGTCATGCACGCAACTAGTCGTATTATTAATACTGTTGGATGCAAAAGTTTTCGTTGCTTCACTTTCCGCCAAAATGTTTCCCTTCGAAATGGTTCCATTTTATTATTATTAAATTTTTTCGGTGTAAAAAAAGGTTTGCAATTTCACCATGAATAGACTAACAAGCGAACAACGCTGGTAAATCATTGAACTTTCTTATCAAAATTTTGTGCTGTGTGAGAAATGTGTTTCTATCGAAAAATTATCTTCAGCAAACAGACTGAATTGCCAAATTTGGTATGAAGATTCGTTTAAAAAATATGTACTTATGTACATGCGACATTTGGAATTACGTTCCACTATTTACGAAAGCGTGTAAGATGAAAAAGTTCTTAAAAATCTTAGCAAAAAAACGCACAGAAAAGTAATATAGTATTCGTATTACATTAATATAAAAAGAACAATTAGTTTTTTTTTTTCATTAAAAACCCATAAAATAAAACTAGTATTCAGTATTCAGTGTATAATATAACACATACAACATTGTTATTATAAAAACAACATGGAAAAACAATCCACTTATCTTAGACAGTATGCGATTTGTATTTTTGTTTCTAACAAAATTCTTGCCCCTTGGAGATATTTTATCATTAGGTTCTGATGTCACTTCTGAATATTTATTCGAAAGATGTG
This sequence comes from Germaria angustata, assembly GCA_963681545.1. Lineage (NCBI taxonomy): Eukaryota > Metazoa > Arthropoda > Insecta > Diptera > Tachinidae > Germaria > Germaria angustata. Next base: position 56,826,126 of record OY813001.1, on the reverse strand, counting down.
TAAATTTAATCTCTGAAGTTGAAACTTAAAAAAAATATCAATATATCCTGTTAAACCAGATGGGTTGAATCCTTTTAGTGAATACTGAAGACCTGCTGAAGGCCTGCACCCAGTGTTGGGCAAAATACATGGTTTGCGGTATTTAAAATACAAAATACAAAATACTTGCTGATCATGTATTTAAAATACAAAATACAAAATACTTAAAAATCTGTATGTATTTAAAATACAAAATACAAAATACTTCCATTTATTGCAAGTATTTCAAATACAAAATACTTTCACGTCATGTACATGTATGTATTTATGTATTGTTAATGACAGTACCGTATCTTCTATTCAACGTACGAGCCAACCCACTCAATTGTCTACAGTCGCCGAAAGAACACCTGTTAATACTTTATTAACTACTAACAACCTATCTAATAGATGTACTAGTCCTGCTCAAACTGGAATCAAAAATAATACTGCAGGTCTTATTAGACCGATTAGAGTTATACCTCCAAACAAAACAATCTTCCTTTCCCGATTAGCATCAGATACTACTGTTGAAGAAGTTTATTCATATATAAACTTAAAGCACGGTTCCAACTTAGATATCTCAGTGTATAAATTTTCTTACTCTGAACCAAGAATAGTGGCATTATTCAAGATTACTGTACCGGATGAGTTGTTTAATATAGTTATTTCTCCAAATTTCTGGCCTAATGGTATTTACGTTCGCGAATTTATATTTAAAACAAGACAAAGGAATTCTGTTCAATTGCCTTCAACGGCAACAAATATTGAAAAAAACTAAACAAATATATTGAAAATTTATTCTTATATACCAAAATGTTCGTGGCATTAATAAGAAGTTATCTGCGTTATTTAATCAAAGTTACTCATTTGACTATCATGCTATAGCATTTACTGAAACATGGCTTAATGATAATACATATCGAGCCTTTGGTGCAGTAACTCAAAATTTGAATTTTTTAAGGTTATATTACGAAATTATTCGCCTTGTCGTTTTTTATATTCTGTAAAAGTTTCATAAAAATATTTTGTATACTCAGCTCTTGAGAAAAGAACCAAATTTTCTTTTACCATTAAGTTGTGTGTAAATTCAAAACTTTAAACTCAATTTCTGCAAAACAACCTTTTTTGAATTACTGCGATATTGCACCAAAAGCTCGATATATTGAACACGGAAATTTTTGCTGCTAAGTATACTATATATAGACGTGATCGTAGCAATAACATAAAGGAAGGTGGTGTCTTGATAGCAGTTTCTAGCCTGCTCACTTCCGAAGCTTTATCGTATACGTCTTTTCTGGATATTGAATTTATTGCTGTTTTGACAAAATTCAACATAAGAGAATTTTCGTAGCGTGTTCGTATATCCCTTCTAATTCACCTGAAATAATTTACCAGAAACACTCAGACGCTATCTCCTCCGTTGTGCGAATGTCTAATCACAATGATACTATCATTGCAGTTGGTGATTTTAATATGTCTATTATTTCCTGGAACCCTTCTACTGATAATGGTTAATTCACGCCCTATAAATCTTGCGCCAATGAGAAATACACTGAGTTTATTGATTGCTTACTAGATGTGAATCTTTATCAGATGAATGGCATCTATAATGATAATATTAAATTTTTAGACCTGGTTTTTGTAAATGATTATGTTGACACCTCTGTTCTTCGCACTGATTCATTCACTTTGTCAGAAGACCGCAATCATCCTATAATTTTAGTAAATTCATGTTTTTCATTCATGTTTTTCTCATTCTGTGGAAAAATCGATAGTCAATAGCTTATGCTTCAAAAAAGGGAATTATAACAGGGTAACTGAGCTACTTTATAATACTGACTGGAGTAGTTTACTGTCAATTTCTAACTTTGAAAACAAAGCTGATGTCATCGATCATATTGTTATGAGTTTCTACAAAGGATATATTTGATCTTGAACCAATGTTTTCCCAGAAAAACCTGTTCAGATTCCATTGGACCGCCACGGAATACTAAAGCTCTTTTTAAAATTAAAAAAAAAACAAAAATAAATATTATAAAAAGTATAAAAAATCTGGATCAGCATCAGACTTTGCTAAATACTCAGTTGCTCGTGCTGAATATAACAAATAAAATCAGAATTGCTATAACAGCTATATCGTCAAAATTAAAAACAACCTTAAGAAGAATCGTTTCACAATTTTGTAAATTTACAAAGAAAATCTACTTCTTTCCACCTACAATGAAGTTAAATAAAAATGAATCAGATCAGGATGCTGAAATAAGTAACTTGTTTGCAGATTTCTTTTCATCTACTTATGCCAATGATCAAATTAGAGACACTGGTCTACTACCATGCTCCAATATTGGAAGTCAGTCTATCTTAATCCCTTTTATAGATGAATTGTCTGTTCTTAACGGTTTAAAGAAATTGAAATTTTCCTACAACAGTGGATCGGATAAAAAACATGGTTTGCAGTATTTAAAATACAAAATACAAAATACTTGCTGATCATGTATTTAAAATGCAAAATACAAAATACTTTCAGGATATGTATTTAAAATACAAAATACAAAATACTTAAAAATCTGTATGTATTTAAAATACAAAATACAAAATACGTATTTGTATTTTAAATACGGGGAAAAATTTTCTGATCATAAATATTGGATAAGTGCATACAAGGCAACAATCAAGAACAAGCAATTTATAATAGTAGCGGTCTATAGATCACCAAGCGGCAATGAAGCAGAATTTTGTCAAGTTTTTGAACAAGTAATGGAAGAAATATGCGAGGCACAGCACGATATAATAATAGCAGGTGACTTCAACATAGACTGGTGTAAAGAGGAAACATACAAAAAAAGAATAGAATGTACCCTTAATGATAATGGACTTAAACAAATAGTATCAGATTATACGAGAATAACAGAAAACACAAAAACAATTATAGACTACATCATCACAAATAATGAAAATGTATCAGCAGCAACTATCAGTTCAAATAAAATATCAGATCATGAAGCCATAGACATCAAAATTAAAATCATAACTGAAAATCGAGATGAAATCACCAAAAATGAAATAGAAATATTTAAATATAATAGAACGATTTTTAGTCAGGAAATTAGTACAATATTAAGAAATAATGAAAACGATGATTTAAATAAGACTGTTGATAATTTTGATTCAGCCATTGAAAAGACTATAAAAAAATTCACAAAGAAAAAAATTGTAAATACAAAAAGTAACATAAACAAATGGTTTAACAGAGAACTAAAATGGTTAAAGAAAGAAAAAGTTATTAAATATCAAACAGCTAAGACAGAAAATACAGATACAGCTTCGAGTAATTATAAAATAATTAGAAATACATATAAAACTAAAATTGAGACCGCTAAGAACAATTACATAAATAAAAAAATAGATAATGCCAAAGACCAAAAACAAATGTGGAGAGAAATCAAAGACTTAGTCCTTAAGAAAAATAAAGCTGTGATAAAAGAGGTGATATTTAACGATATAGAATATAAGGACAACTACCAAATAGCAACCCAATTTAATGAGTATTTTGTGAATAGTATTAAGTCAATAAATGATACAATAGAAAATATGCAATATATAAACAACATACCTATGATAACAACTAGATTTAGATTCCGTACAATAACAATGCAAGAACTCCAGAATATTTGTAAAAATATGAAAAATAAACCAGATTTCAACAACGTTACAATTAAGCTCATTATGGACAACTGGAAGATTATAGGAAAATATATGCATGAGATAATAAATAAATCATTTGAAACAGGAGTTTTCCCGGATAGCTGGAAATACTCAATGATAACACCAATAGAAAAAATCGCAAAAACAAATAAATGTGAAGAATTCCGTCCTATAAATACCCTAAAAACATGCGAAAAAATTATGGAAAAAGTTGTTAAGGAACAATTGGAAACGTATATGGAACAATACAACTTGCTTTCAAAATATCAATCTGGATTCAGAAAAAAATTTTCATGCGAATCCACTGTAAATTATGTAATAAACAGATGGAAATTTATGGATAGAACGAAAAAGATAATGGCAATATTTTTGGATTTCAAAAGGGCATTTGAGACCATTGACAGAGAAATACTTATTCGAAAATTATATATGTATGGCATCAGAGAAAGTGAATTAAAATGGTTTAAATCATATCTTACGAATAGAAATCAAATTACAAAAGTCAATAATGTAAAATCACACAAAGTAAGCAATGAATTTGGAGTACCTCAAGGTTTTATTCTAGGCGCACTACTATTCATAATATATATAAATGATATGCCAAATATACTGGAGAAATGTGAAATAGTTTTATATGCGGATGACACATTAATCTATTCTGAAGGAGACACAGACGAAGAATGTAGAGAGAATCTAATGCACGACATAAATAAAATAAATAACTGGCTTAAAATGAATAGATTAAAACTTAATGAAAGCAAAACTAAATTAATGGAAATAAATATGGACAGTGAAACAATAATTAAAATTAATAATAAAGAAATAGAAAAAGTAACAAAAATTAAATACCTCGGTTTTATAATCGATAAAGATCTAAAACTAAAAGAACACATTGATTATATATGTAAGAAAATTGGGAAGAAAATTGGTTTTTTTAAACGGGTTAGAAATAAAATATCTCAAATAACGGCAATACATATGTATAACACAATGATAAAACCACACTTTGAATTCGGCTCCACAATATTATACACATGCTGCTCAACAACACAAATAGAAAGATTACAAAAACTACAGAATAGAGCTATGCGGGCGATACTAAAATGCAACATATACACCCCAATTCAACTAATGCTAGACACACTGAAATGGTTAAATATTCACCAAAGACTGGAACTAAACACACTGCATTTCATTCAGAATATGAAAATGGGAATCGCACCGGAGTACCTTACAGAACAACTAGGCTACGTGAGGGAATTACAACCATACAACCTTAGGAACACTGAAAACTTCCGACTACCGAGGGTAACAACAACAGCAATGCAACGATCTCTGTTCTTTAAAGGACTTAAATTATACAATATGTTACCAAATGATATAAAAACAGAAAGAAATATTAAGATAAGTAGGAGAAAAATAACACAATTTGTAAAAAATAACTCAGTCAATCATGCATAATAGAGAAAATTCTAATTATATATAAATATGTTAATTTGTAAACTTGTGAAATTTGTAAAGTATTAGAAATACTACTAAATAAACAACTAAACTTATTTAACAAATCAGTTCAGAACATACATATCGGTATTTAAATGCAGCATCTACGTTTCCCAAAAAGCAGAGGTTTTGTGTTGTTGATGGAATAGTATTTCTCAATCTACTTGCTCTGCACGAGTTGTTATAGATGGGATCTCATCAGACGACTTGAATATAAATTCAGCGGTACCACAAGATTCCGTTCTCTCTCCTGCCCCTATTTCTTATTTTTCTTAATGACCTTTTATGTCAAATTTCCAACTCTATATACTCTTTGCAGATGACAGCACTATTCGTCATTTCTCTTCTTTTTGTTGGCCATGATTTTGGGGTCATACGAATCGAATTAGTTCTAACGCTCGTAAGACACAGTATTGTATGCTTATGCACACACGTATGACGGAACATGCTGCTCCATCTTTAATTATCGGTGATAGAAATGTTGAGGAATCAGAAGCTTTTGATGTTTTCGGCATGAAAATTTAGTGTAATGTTCGATGGACAGAGCACATTTTGCATATCGCTATAAGAAGCATTAAAGTGCTTCGTTTTCTTGAGACGGTGTAGGGGTTACTTCACTCCCTCTGATCTCCTTGCTATTTATACCAAAAATGGAAAACAACTCTCATATATGAGCCGGTGTTTCAAACTCTATTTTGAAGCTACTCGACCGAGTGCCTCTCCTGCACTGCGAAGAGACTCATCGGTGACAATAGTGTAGCCAGCACAATTGTGCTCTAATGAAGTTAGGGAATTTGTTCCCGAAACCCGTTTTTATTTGCGAACAACAAGTTCTTGATTAAAAGCAAATCTATTTCTGGTCGATATACTATGGAATCGCACTACGCATTACAGAGAAAATTCGTTCTTTAGTCGAACTTTTCGTATGTGAAACGACCACCGTGCAGATATATTTCCAGTCATCTACAGCGTTGAGAGGTTCAGGTGTAATGCCCACAAATGCTACTACCTCTATCCTCCTAGTATAATTTATTTTCCTACTACCAGCACAATTATTTCTGAAACTAAGAAAAGTTTCGATGTGGAAGCCGAAGCTTTAATAGTCTGAATGGCATTTTGCCAAATTCATTTTTTCGAGATGCGACTAAGTTGCATTAAAGGAGCGAGATATATATATATATATATATATATATATATATATATATATATATATATATATATATATATATATTAGTCGTTAATTTATAAGAGATTTTTAAGTAGATAATAAACACATTCATACAGTAGAGTTCGTTCATAACCAAATTCAGGGGACGGGGCAATTTTATTCGTTATAACCGTAGTAAGGAAATTTGAAGTAGATTATGTTTATTGCGCAAATTTCTTATAGCAATAAAATTTTAGATAAATTCTTTCAGATCGGTTCAATATTTAGTTCTAAAAGCTACTTAAGACCTGCAAAAAAACAACAGCAAAGTTTTTGGTACTTAAAGGAACCCGAGTATTTATACAAACTTCACGACTTCATAACTAAACACTGTAAAAATCAAACTCAATCTACCTGTTATTCATTTAGTAAAGGTTATAATAATCACATGATTTGTAACTTATTTCCACTTTTTTTTATTAAATTGATTTTGCGGCACTACTGTTCAATTATATTTAATTAGAAACAACTTGTAACATAAAAAAAACTTTGTTAGCTTTTTTAAATAGTTTTGATTTTATTGGTGCACAAAGGCCCTTCGAAAAGCATTTTGCTGTATTTAATTTTATATGTATTTTATTTAAATGTGCTCTTTTAAACGAGATAATAAGTATTCGAATCGAATAAATTAAAGTGAAACTGTCTTTTATTCGTTAGTTTATCAAAGCGATAAATTCTCTCCAAATTGAGGCTTGATGTGTTTTTTTTTTATTAGGCTTTTTTCTTACTAGTTCCTGGCCCGTAAAAATAAAAAACCGAACCACCACATTTGGGCAGAAGTGTTTCTTTTTCTTCATATTTTTCGAACCCTAAAAACCACTTTTTTCTTACATTTCTAATAATTTTTTCAATGCTTTTAAAGGATCCGTTAGTGTTTTTTGCAACTAACTGGGATACAATTGACAAAATTTTAGTTTAAAATAGGAATTACTTCTATGAATTTGTGAAAATCGATTTGGAAATACTTTTTCTTTAAATCTAAAACTAATAAAACTAATTTCAGTTGCCAGTTGCAAATAAAAGTTCTATATAAAAAAATCATAACATTATGAAGATAGCTCAACATTATGAAGATAGCTTCCAAATCGGTCAATAGGAATCGAAAAACAGAACATCCTGCAGTGCTAAATAAGCATGTGTTTAAATTATTGTTGGAAATGATCTAAGTTTGTACTACTTCCGAATTCTAGTCTCAACATTTTGATAGCTTTTTTAGAAGCTTTTTCTTGTACAGAAAAAATAATTCCAAAATTCAGGAAAATGAAGCTATAATTTGCTTTCCGTTTAACAATAGTTGGTTGTCCGCTAATAAAACATTAGGTATAGTCTCTGGCGCTTTTGAATCATAATTAAACTATTCAGAAGAACTTATTCAAACTTTTTGATCAATTAAACGCCCTGCTTTAATTAAAAGTTAAATTCATTCAATTAACTTTTTCGTTAGTTATCTTTTCTCTGCACTATCCATGCATGACTTCGAAACACAACTCCATTATTCTAGAGTCTGACATTAAATAAAATGATTAAAATTCTCATTTTGTATTTGTTAGTTTTTGTTTAAGTATATGAGTTTGAATGCGTTTCAAACCTTAAACTTCCACAAATAAAAACATTTTATAGCGAATAGTGAATACAAAGAGCCCTTTGTGGTCTTTCACAAAGATTTCTTATTTCTTCTCTTAAAAGTAATCCAATATTCATTTTCTTTACTTGTTGAGGTTCTTAGGAATCTGCTGAGGCTATGAGAAACAATGATTACGTATAATAGGAGTGATAATCTCCCCCTGGTGGAGTTCTGTGTTACGCTTTCCTCGTTGGTTAACGCCAAAAACCTTTAATCTTTACAAGCTGAATGTAAATAAATATGTCAGTCAGTTCCTCCTGGTAGAAGATTCACGTTATCGCTTGTGTAGAACCCATAATATAATCAGCAGATTTTACAATTGTTTTCCTTATAATACAATGACTTGACGAAAGCAAATATCATGCGAAATGAGTAGAAATCTTTTAATAGTATTTTTATTGGAAATGGTCATGTAAATGATACACATTTGCTATCTATACACAGACGGGAAAAGTTTAATTATACAAATACTATACGCAAATATTTAGCTCTTTGGGACAAGCACTGAATTCAGAAAATTCAGAAAAAATCTAGTTGCTCTTATCGCTATTAAGTTACAGGTTTGAACTAGCATTATTGTCTATTGCCAATTGTTCTTTCACTAAAAAAAAAAATATGCCAGGACGTAAGACATAGACTTTCCAGGACTGTCTTAAACCATAGTACAAGAATTTAAAAGCGGCAGTAGAAGAAGTGGAAATTAGTACCGTGATAGTAGAATCGGTTTATTAAGGCCACAAGACTTATTTATTAAGTTATAGTTTTCTAACAAGACATTTTAGATATTTTGAACAGTAATGTTAATTTCAAAGTTCAAATGTATACCCTGTACAGATGCCGGATTTGCACACATAAAAGGCAAAAACACGGCAGTAAGAGATTTACATCCCTCACAGCAACATTATATTCATAAAATAAAAATGAGTTCCTGTTTTGAAGGGCAAAAAGTGTTACAAAAGTGTTTACAAAACAAAACACCATAAGATGAAACATAAAAATTTTAATAATTATGATCAAGATTTTCGTGGGCGAAAAGGATTTATTTATTCAACAATTGGAATAACTGCACGCAACCAAGTATAATTCCTTTGCTAAGGACCTGTAGCTTTCTACCCTATCAATCAACATACCCAAACTAATCAGTAATGACCAGTTGTTTTGCGCCGTGTACCTAAAGCAGATGTGCCCAAGACTAATGTGCGTACATGCCTTTTGGCTTAACCCCACGACCAATGCGTCCACTGCTGCTCCCATATGTGATCACCTCTCCTCATATAGGTGGAAAGTTTTGTACATTCACAGACAAAGGAGAAGACTTCTGCTAAGGAGCTGAACAGCCATCTTACCTTCACCGCTTGTAGGCAGTGGCTTCTTTTGTTTAAAAATAGTAGTCTAGCACTGACCGAAACCTTTATCCTTTAATCAACAAACTTCTACCCGTGCTTTGGGTTTAAACCACAGTCACCACGTGATCTTCAAATAGATCTCACTACTCGTTGGATAAGCCTAGGCATTACTGGTTCCTGATATGTCTCTGGTCTCTGCCGTGATTCGTGGACAATGTTAACAGAATCGTCGGCGAAGTAAAGCAATTTTTAAAATGGCTACACATACAGCTTAAGAAACTAAGTGAGTCTGCTTAACACCAAAAAGAATTAAGCTCTCTCATCTGATTTCACTACCTGCCCTCTCTCGACTATCCTTTTGCCAAAAATGTAACACTTTAACTAGTGGGCATTAATTGCCTGGAAAAAGGTCTAGGATATATTTTATAATATTTTTCTACGAAGCACAAGTACCTCTCTTATTATTTTGCAGACAATTTATTATCGCGGCTATTCCTTGACGTTGAAAAATTAAATCTTTGGCAGAAAACATCACATTGACGTAGTCTGAGCCGTTTTTAAAAATTTAATAAGAATGCAGAAGAAAGTAACGAAGTAGTAAAAAAAAATGGTACAGTGTTTTAATAACATATGTAATAAGACATTTCCATGCTAATGAAGTAGTTCGTCTTCCAGAACGCCAGTTATGGCTTGTAAAGACAATATAAAGGCATTGATAGAATAACCACCCATAAGATCGGTCGCTGACATGTTATTGGATCCATTACCGATCAAAAATTTGTAGTGGCCCGAAGAGAACAAGTAATCAAATGAAATTTACGTTTTGCAGTTGCCAGTTAAAATCCGTAATATAATTTTTAGCTATTGACAACTCAACTGAGATTCCAAAATCGAGCCATACAGTTATTGAACTCGATTATTGTCATAAAATAACATCAAATCACTTTCTAAAAAATTCCATAGAAACTATTTCACGTTTCTATGGGACCAGTTGGAAGTGTGCTAGATTATAATTTTTCGTCGCGAATTTGATACATTTAAAAGGTTTGAAGTACATCTGCAGGGAAATTACTGTCATTTGGGTAAAAATTTACAGATGAAATTGGAGCCATCATTCTTAAAGAAAAGAAATACAATACAAAATTTTTCCATTATATTAAAAAGTTTTTTCATATATATATTCCTTTCATTCCTGGAGGGAGCATAGGGCCATAACAAGGTGGTTCGTCTCCTGACTCGTCTGCTTCCCTGTGGATTCCAATCTAGGCATTTTTTTGGCAATACCATCGTCTGGTTTACGGAGGGTGTGTGCTGCCCAACTCCAAGTTTTTTTATACTGGAAATAAACTTTAATTAAAATATTGTGGTAATTTTATTACGCATGCACATGACTATTTATGTATGTTTGTGTTTCTTTTATTTTATTACAATTCGTAATGTCATATTTTGCAAAAACTTCAAAAAAGAAGAAAAAAAAACAGAAACGTATGTAATTTGCAAGCGGTAGGAAATTTGTTTGCCAAATCATCATGATCATCGTCATGTTATTTGAAACATGACTAAATGTGCCACACACAGACGTCATTCTAAGATGTTGCACGAAGTTACTACAACAAGTAGTGACAACAGTTCACTTCTATTTTGTAATGTTTTCGTCACACGCAGATGGCAAAAATACGAAGTTTTCACATAAACCAACTATTTTTAATATCAGACAAAATAAAAATTATTCATAAAGAAAAAAATTAGAAACCAAAAAAATGAAGCGTGAAAAAATTATATTGCATCATATCCAAACTATGCTTTCAGCATCATCAAACACACATGCAAAACAGTATTGGCGGCACAGTCAGCGGTGGCAACTTGATCAAGACAAAATCATCAAGATGTCATGCACGCAACTAGTCGTATTATTAATACTGTTGGATGCAAAAGTTTTCGTTGCTTCACTTTCCGCCAAAATGTTTCCCTTCGAAATGGTTCCATTTTATTATTATTAAATTTTTTCGGTGTAAAAAAAGGTTTGCAATTTCACCATGAATAGACTAACAAGCGAACAACGCTGGTAAATCATTGAACTTTCTTATCAAAATTTTGTGCTGTGTGAGAAATGTGTTTCTATCGAAAAATTATCTTCAGCAAACAGACTGAATTGCCAAATTTGGTATGAAGATTCGTTTAAAAAATATGTACTTATGTACATGCGACATTTGGAATTACGTTCCACTATTTACGAAAGCGTGTAAGATGAAAAAGTTCTTAAAAATCTTAGCAAAAAAACGCACAGAAAAGTAATATAGTATTCGTATTACATTAATATAAAAAGAACAATTAGTTTTTTTTTTTCATTAAAAACCCATAAAATAAAACTAGTATTCAGTATTCAGTGTATAATATAACACATACAACATTGTTATTATAAAAACAACATGGAAAAACAATCCACTTATCTTAGACAGTATGCGATTTGTATTTTTGTTTCTAACAAAATTCTTGCCCCTTGGAGATATTTTATCATTAGGTTCTGATGTCACTTCTGAATATTTATTCGAAAGATGTGTAAATTTAATCTCTGAAGTTGAAACTTAAAAAAAATATCAATATATCCTGTTAAACCAGATGGGTTGAATCCTTTTAGTGAATACTGAAGACCTGCTGAAGGCCTGCACCCAGTGTTGGGCAAAATACATGGTTTGCGGTATTTAAAATACAAAATACAAAATACTTGCTGATCATGTATTTAAAATACAAAATACAAAATACTTAAAAATCTGTATGTATTTAAAATACAAAATACAAAATACTTCCATTTATTGCAAGTATTTCAAATACAAAATACTTTCACGTCATGTACATGTATGTATTTATGTATTGTTAATGACAGTACCGTATCTTCTATTCAACGTACGAGCCAACCCACTCAATTGTCTACAGTCGCCGAAAGAACACCTGTTAATACTTTATTAACTACTAACAACCTATCTAATAGATGTACTAGTCCTGCTCAAACTGGAATCAAAAATAATACTGCAGGTCTTATTAGACCGATTAGAGTTATACCTCCAAACAAAACAATCTTCCTTTCCCGATTAGCATCAGATACTACTGTTGAAGAAGTTTATTCATATATAAACTTAAAGCACGGTTCCAACTTAGATATCTCAGTGTATAAATTTTCTTACTCTGAACCAAGAATAGTGGCATTATTCAAGATTACTGTACCGGATGAGTTGTTTAATATAGTTATTTCTCCAAATTTCTGGCCTAATGGTATTTACGTTCGCGAATTTATATTTAAAACAAGACAAAGGAATTCTGTTCAATTGCCTTCAACGGCAACAAATATTGAAAAAAACTAAACAAATATATTGAAAATTTATTCTTATATACCAAAATGTTCGTGGCATTAATAAGAAGTTATCTGCGTTATTTAATCAAAGTTACTCATTTGACTATCATGCTATAGCATTTACTGAAACATGGCTTAATGATAATACATATCGAGCCTTTGGTGCAGTAACTCAAAATTTGAATTTTTTAAGGTTATATTACGAAATTATTCGCCTTGTCGTTTTTTATATTCTGTAAAAGTTTCATAAAAATATTTTGTATACTCAGCTCTTGAGAAAAGAACCAAATTTTCTTTTACCATTAAGTTGTGTGTAAATTCAAAACTTTAAACTCAATTTCTGCAAAACAACCTTTTTTGAATTACTGCGATATTGCACCAAAAGCTCGATATATTGAACACGGAAATTTTTGCTGCTAAGTATACTATATATAGACGTGATCGTAGCAATAACATAAAGGAAGGTGGTGTCTTGATAGCAGTTTCTAGCCTGCTCACTTCCGAAGCTTTATCGTATACGTCTTTTCTGGATATTGAATTTATTGCTGTTTTGACAAAATTCAACATAAGAGAATTTTCGTAGCGTGTTCGTATATCCCTTCTAATTCACCTGAAATAATTTACCAGAAACACTCAGACGCTATCTCCTCCGTTGTGCGAATGTCTAATCACAATGATACTATCATTGCAGTTGGTGATTTTAATATGTCTATTATTTCCTGGAACCCTTCTACTGATAATGGTTAATTCACGCCCTATAAATCTTGCGCCAATGAGAAATACACTGAGTTTATTGATTGCTTACTAGATGTGAATCTTTATCAGATGAATGGCATCTATAATGATAATATTAAATTTTTAGACCTGGTTTTTGTAAATGATTATGTTGACACCTCTGTTCTTCGCACTGATTCATTCACTTTGTCAGAAGACCGCAATCATCCTATAATTTTAGTAAATTCATGTTTTTCATTCATGTTTTTCTCATTCTGTGGAAAAATCGATAGTCAATAGCTTATGCTTCAAAAAAGGGAATTATAACAGGGTAACTGAGCTACTTTATAATACTGACTGGAGTAGTTTACTGTCAATTTCTAACTTTGAAAACAAAGCTGATGTCATCGATCATATTGTTATGAGTTTCTACAAAGGATATATTTGATCTTGAACCAATGTTTTCCCAGAAAAACCTGTTCAGATTCCATTGGACCGCCACGGAATACTAAAGCTCTTTTTAAAATTAAAAAAAAAACAAAAATAAATATTATAAAAAGTATAAAAAATCTGGATCAGCATCAGACTTTGCTAAATACTCAGTTGCTCGTGCTGAATATAACAAATAAAATCAGAATTGCTATAACAGCTATATCGTCAAAATTAAAAACAACCTTAAGAAGAATCGTTTCACAATTTTGTAAATTTACAAAGAAAATCTACTTCTTTCCACCTACAATGAAGTTAAATAAAAATGAATCAGATCAGGATGCTGAAATAAGTAACTTGTTTGCAGATTTCTTTTCATCTACTTATGCCAATGATCAAATTAGAGACACTGGTCTACTACCATGCTCCAATATTGGAAGTCAGTCTATCTTAATCCCTTTTATAGATGAATTGTCTGTTCTTAACGGTTTAAAGAAATTGAAATTTTCCTACAACAGTGGATCGGATAAAAAACATGGTTTGCAGTATTTAAAATACAAAATACAAAATACTTGCTGATCATGTATTTAAAATGCAAAATACAAAATACTTTCAGGATATGTATTTAAAATACAAAATACAAAATACTTAAAAATCTGTATGTATTTAAAATACAAAATACAAAATACGTATTTGTATTTTAAATACGTATTTCAAATACATGTATTTCAAATACTGCCCAGCCCTGCCTGCACCAATAATAAAATAGTACTGATATCAGCTAAAACAAATAGAAATTAAAATTTTATACCAAATGTGTTAATACTTGATATTGAAATGTGTTGGTACTTAATATTGAAATTTATTATTTCGGCATATTCTCGCCAACTAATCGTTTAAATAATTACGAGTTTTAAAAACTGTATTGTTTGTGTGGCTTTAGCTGTTTATATGCCGTCATTTAATTGGTTGCTAAACCAAATCATCAGTGAACTATATGTTGCAAGAGAAATAATATTCACTGCTGTTCAGTATAATTGTTTGTTGTGCTGTTTATATAAAAGCCATAACTTACATATACTAGCTTCTCTAAAAGGGACTTCCAAACTTTGACAGTAGGTAAAAGCCATATTTGTTCAAGCCACATCTGTCAAATCGGCTGTCATTTATTTAATCTATTTGGCAAATCACTGTGGACGAAAATAGCGTTGAACAGCACATGCAAATGATAAAATTGTTTTATAAAAATTGGTGTTCTAGCAGATGGAAACTGACCCAAATTTTTATCAAAAATCATCTTCAACGATGAGGCCCATTTCTAGATGAATGGGTACGTCAGCAAACAAAATTGTCCAAATTGGGTCAATACCAATCGACATGAGATCCAAGATCGTCAAATGCATCCCGAAAAACTGTCTGTTTGGTGTGGAGTTTCGGCTGGCGGCGTCAACGGTATATATTTCTTTGAAAACCAACTTCTTTGATTACCAACTTATGTTAGCCTGAATATGTCTATATAAACACCAACGACACGTGGTTGCAATAGGACGGCACTGCGTGCCATGATCGTGCGATTTGAGCCTGTTAAACTTTTTCTTGAGTCATAACCCTACGCGAATAAGCCGCAAACTACAGCGGCTCTCAAAGCCAACATGATATCAGTAAAATTCAATCTGATTCATTCAGTGGGCTCATGGAAAATCCGGCATTTTGGATGACCTGCAGACAGCGAAGCCACGGCTTATGTTTGCTCAGTATTATATTCCGTACATAATGGCATCAATAGGGCTGCAAATGAATAACCAAATTTCAATGATGCTCACGTATCTCATGCAGACTTTTGTTTTATTTAAATTTAAAGCTAGAAAGGGCTTAATCAGAAACCCTTTGTTTAAAGGAGGACATGTTCTCTTTTGTAAACTTCTGCTCGTGCTTTACTTTTCTTAGAAGAGAACACACAACTGCAGGTGGCATGCAATATATATGTAATATTTTTGTTAGAAAAGGAAATGCCATTAGTTTGTCAGTATCAGCGCAATTGCATGTTGGCAAACTTTTCTTTATTATTGTACTTTATATTTTTGAAATTTTTTTATTTTGTTTTTGTTCTGTTGCTGTTGTTTTGTGCATTTTACAAGTAACATGTGTCAATGTACTTTAGCTAAAAACGCCGAATGTAGCATACGAATGTATGCATATGTGTGTGTGTATGACACATCAGGAAGTTGCATATTTGTTACGACAAATCATATAAGGATTACAACAACATTAGTAGCAAATGCAACAACATGAATGCAAACAGCAGCATCATGTTTATCATCAACAACATTCATTGACACACATATACATTTCAATGCATACATACAGATCAAAACAGAAATGAAGTTTATATGCACGTTTAGATGAATTACAAGTTCTGTGGCAGCTACTATTTCGACAACTTGCACCATATTTACAAAATTAAACTTTACATAGATTCATTTACTCACAATCATATATATCGTATATATATGTACATGCATATGTATAAATATGTAAATAAATATAGATTCTTGTGTATAATGTGCATTTGTTTCATGTAGATTTCTATTCATTCCTTAAAAGTTTCTCGTAGAATTAGAGCTCAACTTGGCTTAAAGCCAATTGATGTCACCAGAATACACTCAAAGAACTTGTGAGTGTAAAAGTGTCAGGCTAAAAAATATATGCATAAGTATATAATAAGTTGGCATCATTAATTCATACTCCATTTTGAAATGAATTTTCTGTAACGTGGCGCAAAAGTAATGTCATAATCTGAATTTGGCTTCCATTTTTGCATATGGCGCCAAATGTCACTGTGTTTTGATATTTATAATGTAGATACGATACGTATTAATTAGTTATCAACAAGCCATGCAGCAATGCACACCTCGAGAAGGTGTAGTTATTGTTGCACAGCTCTGGCAAAAGACTTCTTGCTTTAGGGCTTTATAAAAGCTCGCTTGCAGAAACGCCTTGAAAAGAAGTCGTGTAGTCAGGCTTTAGAACACCTGCAAAACGTAATAAAATTCAAGTCATAAAAATTAACTTTTTGAAAACTTTCTTCCAGTTGCATATAGTTTTGTTAAACGGCATATAAGATAGTACTTTATATTTACTAATTCGTTTATGCCTCTGAAAAAGAATGTAATTTTTTTGGCCTTCCAAAGAAAAGGAATTTACTTTTCCTAGTAATCCTAAACTTAATAAAAGGGATTACGCATTCCTTTAAGGAAGTTAAATTTTATTTTTGTTACTAGACTGAAAAATACATTTTTTTTTCATAAATTTATCGAAATGCCAACTGATTTTTTCGAGTGTTTGTTTTAATATTTCAACAACAACAAGTCGAGCACTTTATTGTTAAAATACCACAATTTAAACATAAACGACTATAAATTTTCGTAATTAATTATGCAATTCATTTTACAAATTTTTGTGCCAAATTTAATTGTTAAAAAAGCAGAAGAATAAATTACTTTTACAATAAATAAGTTTAATTGTTAAAACTGCAAATGATTGACAACACAAAGAATTAAAGGAGCTTCAGAAGGTTTTTTGTTTAACACGCACAAGGATGCTTGATCATTTTTACACACGTTGGCATTGACGGGCAGGTGAGTTCTGAAACAGTTCCGGAAGGCTCTTCTGTTTTTAACATTCACGCAGCGTAACACCAGGATATAAGTACATATATAAAAAACTTAAACTAATTTTGTAAATTTTAACGATCTATTTTTACCTTTTCATACTAGTTTTATTTA
Source organism: Germaria angustata (assembly GCA_963681545.1). Taxonomy (NCBI): domain Eukaryota; kingdom Metazoa; phylum Arthropoda; class Insecta; order Diptera; family Tachinidae; genus Germaria; species Germaria angustata. The sequence goes on along the minus strand of OY813001.1, from coordinate 56,808,446 downwards.
AAAAAAAATAGTATAAATTTTTGAGTTTGCTTTAAAAAAGCGATTAATATTTTACGTAAAACACTTTAATACACATATTTGCTTTGTGCTGCATAGAGAATATGGATGTTCTGAAAGCCTTGATCTGCATAATTATCCAGTGTTGAATTGTACGAGTCCCGGATCATGTCAAGCTAAGTTTTCAGAAGCACATACAGGGTCATCCATTTTTTAGATTCAAAAGTAAAATGATACACTCATGAATAAAACACACATAAACCTATGACATCGATGAAACTATTATTTCATTATAATGTCTGGACCTTGAGATTACGTATGAAATAGAATTTCATTTAAATTACCGCCTCTAGATTGGTTCCAGCAATGGATCCTTTTCAGGCGGTATCTCGGTGATAACATAACTTGAGAGATTTTGGTTTTCAAATGCTCTATTGTTAGACGTGATTTTTGACGTAGTTCTTGGAGCTAATTGACGTCGCCAACGCATGAAAATACGCGTTCTAGTAACTTTCCATGCAACAAAACCAAAATCGGTCGTATTGTGTGGCTCGTGACACCGTCTTGAGAGTTCCAATTGCAGTGAATGCCGTAGAATCGACAAGTTCGGATTATCCGACCCACACTTTTAATAACAGAAGCGATATTTTTGGTAGTGCTCACGATCCGATAAAGCACAGACCTGACCACATCTGTTGTGCTTCCAGTCTCTTCAAATTTCTTTATAGTCTTGCAATTCCTTGCACAATAGGTCGATTATGACAACCATAATCACCACATAATTCTTGAAAAGTGGCCACATTTCAACCACCACTTTTGTCATAAGTTTTAACTATTTTTACGCTTATTTCGGTTGTTAAAAGATCCATATTCGTAAATGGCAAACCTTTCACCAAATAATAAATATTTTAGATGACAGATATTTAACAGCTGACAGCCTTGCCTTGTGGTTTTCAACACAAGTAAATGGATGCATAATACGATAGTTGTCACAGACAAATTTTGGTATCAAACATTTCTGAACCCATTTCAAATATCGATGATCTACTCGCATTTAAGAAAATTGAAGCCATCCTTCTGCTTAAAATATTCCCTGTGCCTGTCTTATCTTTCCCCATAAACAAATTTTACTTCTTCAAATACTTTAATTACATTTTAATAATACAGCAAGCAGACACTGTAACTGTAAGATTATATCAAATTTTGATATTTTTACATTTACATTTATCAATTCTACATTTATAGTCGTATATAGAGTGTCTCAAAATGATGTGTTAAACATACAACAGGATGGTAAAATTTATTGTTAGAAAATCTCAGTTCTGTTCTGTAAATTATAAACTTTTTTAATGTTTTGTTTTCCAAAAAATAATTCTAACAACCAATGATTTATTATTAGAAGCGAAATCGTGCTGATGAAGAAATCCCTTAACTAACAGCATTTATATGTAAACCGTTTACTGCTGTAGAATCGAAGCAATTAGAAATTTCATTTTCATTAGCAATATGATACCGCACAACAACAACATGAATTAAATTGTTCTCTTGTTGCAAAGTATAATTTATGCGTTGTAGTTTTAATTCTTTCTTTTTTATCTATTATTCTAGTGCTTGTAATAATTTGTAATATTGTTGCCCTGCATTTATAGTTTCATGTTGTTAAAGCTTGTATGGCGCTTCAAACTTCTAACCACTAGTAGTCCACAAGTGTTTAATAATTTTGTTTTTTTTTTCAAGTGGAGTTTTGTAAAAAGTTTGCCTTTGTCAGTTTCAATTAGTTGAAGGACTTTTACTTTGCGGCGATTTGAAATATAAGTTGCAACTAAAGAAATGACACAAATTGGCTTGAAATTTAAATGTAAAAATTATGAAAACAACAAACTGTGGCAGAGCAAAACAATAATTAGATTAAAAAGATGTCGGACACATAAAGAAATTAATGAATATACAATTTAAAACAAGTTATTGTCTAAAATTTTTCTAAATTCTCGTTTCTTAAATTCTCTATTACTATTCAAAATGTTATTAAAAAGTGTGATAATTTTTGTAAAACACAGCAACAATGTATCTCTGAAAAGCTGAATAAGTATATGTTTTCTCTGACTAACATGTGGAGTAAAATCATATTATTATCAAGACAAGTTCTTATTGTCATAATATGTTTCAAACATATGCAATCAACGGGTGATCTAATGTGATTTTAAACACAATTATTAATAATGTTACATTATGATTTTAAAACCTCTATGAAATAATTAAAATGTGCTCAGCCATGACCGCTCTAAATTGTAATTGCTCTTGGCAAATCTTCTAGGTTGATTATAATTCAGGCAGAATGTACTCGATTCGAGGAATGTAATTCCCGTATTATTACAGCAACATCTGACTTTGCAGTTATCGCTTACCAACGGTTAGTAAACTGGAGCTACTCAAACTGATTATAATTCAGGCAGAATGTACTCGATTCGAGGAATGTAATTCCCGTATTATTACAGCAACATCTGACTTTGCAGTTATCGCTTACCAACGGTTAGTAAACTGGAGCTACTCAAACTAATTTTGACGTTGAACAAATGAGAATTTCACCTGACACTACTAGAATCTCTTCATATTCCCGTTGGAATATGAACTTCGAAATTTAAAGTCTTCAATAGGAAAATATTGCATAAATACGACTTAATAAAATATACGAAGATTTGCTTTCTATGGCCATCACAATACAATCAATGTTGGGTTTAATACTAGTACGTTTCTATTATGAGTAAAACAAGTTGAAAGGTCCTGCCTAAATAAGAGCGACAACGTTCTGTCATAATGAAAACGGGGCTTTTAAAACTATAATAATTCTGGATAGTTTTGTTGCCAATAATTAAACTAAACTGTGACATACGAAAATTAAAATTAAAAAAAAATATAAAAGTCGAAACAAACATTTGAAAAAAACTTTTAAATTTTTTCAATTTTATATATATTTACAGCGCTGCCGTTTCGCCTTTACAAACGGGTCTTTAATTAAACATTTTCTATCTTAAAATTTAAGTAAAACAAAGTATGTGTGAGATATCATTAAATTTTTTATTCATCTGAAAGGCATATCGGTGCCATTATGTACGAAATCAAAATCTTGCAAATGCCCTTCGGGCATGGATTATGTTGGCTTTAAGGGCCACTTGAGAAAACTCCACAAGCAAAATTCAAACGGTGTCATATCGCATGATTTCGTTCGCCAGCTTACACCACCTCTACGTGAGATGACCATACCCTCAAATCACTCGTGCAAAATGTCCAATGTGGTAAGGGCTGTTTGGCACATACTACTGTCCTGTTGAAACCATATGTCTTGTTGGTGTGAATATCATCCAATTTAGGCCAAGATTATCAAAGATAATTATCGATTTATAACTCACGCTGCGCGACTTATAACTTACATTGCGCATTTATGCCTGCTAGTGAGAATAATTTCTGTTTACTCTCATTTTCACGAACTTTAACAAAAAAAGTAAAGAAACACAGCAATTATTATATACATTTTTAAAACAAAAATAACGCCATATATTTTCTCCATATGACGTCGAAAAGTTTCAACTATTCGAATTTTTCAATTATTATTATGAATAGATGGAAGCGCATTATAACGTTTATATTTAATTATAAATTATAATTTTCCAAGAATGTCCCTAGAATGTTGCTAAGGCCCTCGTTATTTTATTATTATTTTCAGGTATATATTTCATTATTTAGCCCGAGAATGCGCTGAATCTCTGGACATTAAAAAAAAAAACAGTGAACAAAAAATGTGCCTCGATTCACACATGTAGAATGGAGGACATAACGCTCCTTCAGTAACAATTTTGCCAATTGTGCAAAAATTTATGTATGATTTTAAATTCATTTATCGCGTAAAAAACTTATCTTGCTCATGCCACCTTTTTATCACATTATTGAAAATTCTTACACATTTTTCATATTGTCCCAATAAAATTTAAAAGTCCTTCTTAAGGATCGTTATATTTATTACTCTTATGTTATCTATTAGTGTATATCTTGGACTTATTGGAAAGTTAAGTATACAAAATCTAAGTCAAAAATTTTAATCTTTTCTACTCACCAATGCAATTCTTTTATAGTATTGAAATTAATCAATATTTTACATTCAAATATTACCATTAAAAAAATTCTACATACGAGTTTAGTATGTTACGTATACGAGAATTATAGCCCTGCCACAAAATACATATTTAAAGTACATATATATTTAAAATACATATACTGATACCCATGACACGAATACGAAATTCGCATGAAAAAGTTGCGTATAAGTATGATTTTAACTACAAGTATAACTCATACGCATTCATTAGAATTTGCTAAAAAATTCAAAAATGACAAATCACGGTTGCGGTTTCATTACTGTCCCTGTTTTATTTAATTGAAAAAAAAAAGAACTTGTATATGCGGCACTCGTTATACATATGTACATATATCCTTTTTTATATAAATATTATTAAAGGTAATATTTTTGTATGTCATTGGTGCCAATGTTTAGTGGCAATTTATTTTCTTTTAATGCAATCAAACCAAGTGCTGCGGATTGGGCTGTTTTTAATAAGCACTACTCGTATTTTATTGAAAATCCAACTTGTTATGATAATAAATAATTTAAGGATTAATTTAAAGATTTCATTTTAACTCCTTGTAAATAGTGGAAGTGGTTTTAATTAATGCTCCGTTCAGTTGTAAACAGTATTTAAGGTATTTAAGTTGGTATAAATGCATAATATTAAATAGTAATTTTTTAGCAATAACTTTCATTTAAAATTAATAAATGTCATTTGAGAAAACTCGTTTCCTTTTATTCCATGTAATCCTTTTCTCGTTATGGACTTATTGTCTACGAGATTGTCAGGGATTTTTAATATCCTTTTCAGTGTTGACATTTCAATACTTACTTGCATGAGGAATGTCTGTATGTATAAACGCGTATGTTGTTTATGTATTAAAATATAAACAACAATTCATACACATGCTCATACACCATATGAACGGTTTTATAAGAGAAAGAGTTCATTTTCATTTGCAGACATGCATGTGCTCGATTATTTAACAATATAATAAAGCTGTACTTGTTATATGTACGAATCTCAAAATTCATCCTTTCAATACACTGTCGAAAGTTTTCCAAAGTCAAACATTATTTGCAACCGCAAAATGACATCTTTAGTACGTGATGTCTGAGTTAAGTTTGTTCATCAAACAAAACAACATGTCTATTTTTCTGTCGATGAAAGAAAAGCAAACAGTTTTGCTTGAAGCGTTCCACAAAGAGACTATGGTATGGGTCGAAGAAGACGTTTTTTTTAGTTAAACAAAAATAAAGTATAGACATTATTTATTTTTTTATCTTGTTTCGTACAAAAGCGATATTGTTTGCTTTCTTGTGTAATGAAAAAGATATAAGATTTAACAAAATTTTATTAAGTTTGTTAATATCTGTATAACAAGCCTTCACCGGCTTAGGTGTATGTCGTATGACATGGGCTGACATACCCTTCCAATCAACCTAACCTAACCTAACCTAACCTAATATCTGTATAGCACTCAGGACTCAGGATTCATAGCTCATATTCCACTTATAAACTTAAATTTACACTTTGTAACTTTCTTCAATAGCCACATTGACCAACTCACATCTCCGTTTGCAAAAGCATAGTAATAGGAAATTAGCAAATGGTAGTGAATATGTCCTCAGTTAGCAAAGGATACGCTAAACTTGTAGTATACATGTGGTCAAATTGCTGTAGGATATCGAATCCACATAGGGATCCGCATAGCAGATCCCTATTTAGCGAGTTTTTCTACTTTTCCCTTCAGCGTAGCACTGTGGCAATTATTGTCCTGTTTCACTGCGCCCAAAACGATGACTCTCCTACAATAACACCCTCTCTTTCCCTCTCATATCTCTCCCCCCATCACTCTCTGTGTCTCTCTGACTTTCCTTTTAACACTGGTGCAAAACTTACAGGGGTGTTGTTCTTTTGTCTCTTTACGGTTTCTTCCATTTCCAGTGTCGGGCTCTTTCTTGTCAGTACGAATATATCGAAAAGATTTTTTTTTATTAATTAACAAACACAAACTGCGAAGCTACTTGGCTTATCTGCAGAGACACCCGGAGTCTGCGGCAGGAGTCGAACCTGCGACCTTCGGGCTACCAGTCTAGTACACTAGCTACTAGTCTACGAAGGCACAGTTTAAGATCTTCTTAGCGTTGCTTGCTATGCTTTTACTATCATTACGTCATTTTCGCTTTTGTCTGAGGCTTCTATAAATCACTGTTAGGCACACTCTTAACTGGATACGAGTGTACTTGTAACTTCTACGTTCCAACCCAAGACGAAGATATCTATTTCTGTTTAGCTCTTTCAGCGGCTCATTACAACCTCTCACATTCATGCGTGACTTATTAACTGCGAAATAGAACTTAATTTCTCTTTGATAGCAGATCAGGAATTATCTCCCGTAACTATCTTTACTGGCTGTTACACTTCCGAGGTCAAACTGACTTGACATTTCCTTGACAGCCTGATGACCCTTACGTTGCTTCCTTTCCCAATTCCTTACGATGCCTCGTTATTGGATGAATAAGATGATGATTAATTTTTTTTTTAGAATCACATCAAAGTGCGAGCGTGAGTAAGAATAAGAATGTCGATGCCACAGTTCAATCTCTAGATCTTTATAAATATGAAAGAAAATCAAAAAAAAAATCAAAATTAATATTCCTTACAATCTTATTTTGCAATTTTTTCTTCAGGGTTCAGATGGAAAAAAACATAAAAATACAAATTTAATTCAAATTCAATGATTGTTAATGGCATTTTTCCCCTTTTATCTTTGATTAAGAGTAACATTAACGACACACCTTCAAAGCCACCTCCTTTGGAGGAAAATTCACAAATCAATAGCACACTTTTGCACAATTTATTTTCCTTTCTACTTGCAGACATTTAACGGCGATTTATCAATGTATCGAATATAAAATACAAATTTGCAATTTTACGCAATTTTCAAATTTGCAGTAAAGAAAAAAAGAAATCGTATTAGAGAAAAAAACCAATAAAAAGCCAACAAAACAACCAATAAAAACGAGTTCATACTTGAATACGTATTGTTCGTTTTGATAATGTGCAGATTTGTAGATGTGAACACAGGATAATGGAATAAAAAGCCACAAATGTGTCGCACTCCTATTACTATTGCATATATTTAAAAAAAATACAACTCAACTCTGTTGGAGATTCGAAAGCTATTTGTCGTCAGTATTGCAAACGTTTTCATTTTTTAATTTCAGATAAGAAGAGGGCGATAATCGCATGAGTTTGGGCGCTATATTTTTTGGTGATTTTGACCACAATAAAAAAATTGTGTCAAATAAATTTCCCAGTATAAATTTTGATTGTAGATAAAAGTATTGAGTAAATTTTTTTTTTGTAATTTTTTAACGTAATAAATCAAAAAAATTAAATAAATAGTTATCAATATTTGAAAGATACACCTTCTATAAGGTGGGCAGTTAAAATGAAAGTTATATACGAGGTCTGTTCAATGGAAAAGGTGCATTTTGAAATTTCTCGTGCTACGTGCATTCACATTCACATGGTCGTACGGTTAAAAAGAAGTATTATCTTGAAGTTCTGCGCCGCTTGCGAGAAGCAATACAAAAAAAACCTCCGGAATTGTGGAAAAACAATTCATGGTTTTCATAATTTTTTGGCCGTAAAGAATACCTTAATCATGCCTGAGCCACCGTATTCAACCAAAATTAAAGAGACCCATGCAAGGACGGCGTTGTGCGACAATTGAGGAGATAAAAAACGAATCACTGAGAGAGCTCAAGGCCATACCAAAAAGTGAATATCAGAACTGCTTCGAGGATTGGAAAAAAACGCTGGCGCAAGTGTATTATATCTAAGGGGAACACTTTGAAGGGGACAAAATAGAAATTAACGAATAAATAAATATTTTTTGAGAAAAATGAAAATTCACCTTTTCTATTGAACAGACATCGTACTCGTATACAGTGGCTGATTATAATTATAAAAAAAAACGTGATATGTTTTGTAGAATTTCACACAAAGGAAAACCATCTTTGAAATGACCATAATCCAGAGCGACACTTCACGAACTATATCAGAGCCATATATCAAGTATAAGGTAGGGAACTCCTGTTTTTATTTTCGAGTTTAAGGCATACAATAGCATTGGCAATCAAAAGAATAAAATTTTCTCTATACGGAGTGGCTCCGAGAGCATCTTATTAACACCTTTGGCATTTTCAGGCTAACGTATGCAAAATCTTATATGAGTGGATTTATCAGCGGACTACTTTTTTCAATTTGTTAATGAGAAGAGTTCCTATTTCGTTGCCAAGTCTCGTTTAGTCTCCATTCAGAGAACACAATGGTGGCTTACTTATTACCGGTCGGTTAAGTTCACAGGTTGTTCTCCATGGCGTATAGTCGGTTTTGTAAAGTTGCGTCAAGTTTACGGGGAAATTTTTGCAAATATTCAGTTTCCTTATATTCCAGTATGTTTCTTAGATATTTTGCAAGCTCATGTATCAGCCAGCTAATACTTGTTACTGACGCTGCTAAATCACAATTGGTTCAGTTTCTTTTAAGTTACAAATGGTAACAGGTGAATGATTTGAATAAAATTCATATGAAGCTTCAGCCTGGATCATATCGTTGGGTACGCCAAAGATCGATTAAAGTAGGAATTTATTTGTGATCTGATGGCCAGTATATTGTACGTCTACTTGAAATTACTTATATATTGGTTGTCGAAAGCGGTCACTGAAAACCCGTTGTATTGGCTTGTAGGTGGTGTAGGCCTGAAAACGTTACTGCTAATCACATTTTCGTTTTTGGATACCTCCGTAAGTCTTCGTAAATCTTTAAAATTCATGAGGGGGTCGAATCCCTTTCACATATAGCTATTCACAGTTTGCCTACTGTACTTTCGATGGATATATGACCATTGCCAGTAAAAATACAAAGTATTTAAGACTCATCCTATATGCAGCAATTGCCGCAGCGGATTTCATGAAGTTCTGTATAAAAATTAATCCAATTTAGGCCTCAATATCTAAGGCCGGACACGTTTTCTTTTCAAGTGGACGTATCATCTTCGGGAGTTTGAAGAGTTTCGCCATGAATCGTCCTATAACTTGTAATCGCAACGTATCTAATGATCGACCTGATAATAATTTTGGGACTTACTCGCTTGAGGTGCAACCAGCACAATTTTTCACTACCCGAATCGTCCCAGTGACTTTCTGTACTATAATCTAACACTATGTGTGCTTAATATGATCTGTGTACTATTTTACTTTATCTTATTTTATTCCCAACATGAACTTTAAATTTAAACGCACATATTTTTTTTAAATGTGTTTTGCCAATAAAATTAAATTTCTGGGTATATTTCAAACAACTTGTAGTTGCACTAGTCTAATGCGTTATTGGACATTTATCATCATCTTAAAGTGCTGACAACATGTTGCTTTGATAAATATTTATTCATATGCTTCGTTTATTTATTTATTTTTCTTACTATGTTTTCAAAAAATTATGCTGCATCCTGTAAATTTTGCTGGCAACAGATGACGCAAAGGAGGAAATAGCAAAATAGTTGGTGAAGTCATAAATCAAATGCACTTATTTTTTTTTAGGAAATATATTTAAAAAAAACAAAATCTCAAATTTTACAAATAATATTTTATATGTAAGTGATTTAATAACGAAAATATAAGCGTCTCATTTTTTAAAACGAGGTATTTCAAAACATTTTAAATTCATACGGGCAGATCGCTTAAAGTTGGAATTTTTTTTCCATAAGAATTTCAAATGTTTGGAGACGTCGCCGTTTACAAAATATGGCCCTAAATATGTATTTTTAAAGATCGAAAGAGAAAATCTTTATCAAATTTTTTTTAATGTAAAAAAACACCTTGACTGCGACTTTAATTTTCGAGAATAGTTCAATATTTTTATCAGAGTTGGATAGGAAACGACCATCCTTGAATAATTTAACATATTTTATAGTGACAAATAAATTAAGGCGGTGCATTAGATTTTGATTATTTTGAACCAAATATTATTTTGACATTGTATAATTATACGAATTTCTATAGTTTGTCCTGGTAGTCTAGTGGGGAGAGTGCTAATGTGTGTTAGTTCATAAGTTTGTGAGATCTGGGTTCGATTCCACTCTATTAACAATAATAAAGTGTAAAGACAATTTAAAGAGACCAAACGAAATTTATTTAATTACAACTTTTTTATATAATTTGATTCATGCTCTAATATTTACGAAATATTATTAGTTTTTTTTTCGATCATCTCTTAAAATGAATATAATAAATATTAATAAATATTTCTGAAAATTTTATTTAAAATGAAATCGTATTTTGAATCAAAAATTTTACAAATTAAATTTATAAAGTGAGTCGCTTTCGCTATTGTAAATTTAGCTTTTTAAAGACCGCCTAAAAAGCTAATGAAATTTGCGGAAATAAATTAGAAAAACTCAATTTTGAAACCTTGAAGAAAAACTATTATTTCTTCAACGTGGTTCTAAATTTGTTGTTTTTTTTCTATAGAAAATAAAATATAAAATTTTATAATTAATTGTGTTAATTTATCGAGTTTGAGGTCTAAAACCAATATATTTATTTTTTATTTTTCAATATTTCGACACCCTGTGGGTGTCTTCTTCAGGAAAAATTTTTATACAATTTGAAACAAAAAACAAATGAAAAAAGTTTTTTTAAATATTTTCAATGCAAAATATTGACAATTGAGAAAAAATATTTTATAAAATTTGAAACAAAAACAAAAGAAAAAATTTAAATATTTTCAATATTGATAATTGAGGAAATGAATAAACATTTTAAAATTTCATAATTAACAAAAATTTATAAAATGTTTTACTTTTTAGTGTCCGTTTTTGCTTTTATGAATTAAATGTCTATAACTTTGAGCTAAATTATCAGTATCTGTTCTAAAATTCATTCTCTGTGGTAATGGTATATTAATTATTTCTAACATTTCTAACAAAAAACGACGCTTGTAATTTTTTTCTTTATCTAAAATAGTTGTATTATCAAAGTCCGGGGAATGACTTTTATTAATGCAATGAGTTAATAAAGCCGTTTTTTGCGAAGAAATATTATTTTTTTGTTTTTGGTCCGATCTATGTCCTGCTAATCTAGTCTTTAGTTTATTTTTAGTAGTGCCTATATATACTTCTGAACATTTGTCATTGTTATTTCCTTTGCATGGAATTTTGTATATCACATTTGCCATATCTAACTTTTCAACTCTATCTTTAGTTCTACTAAATAATCTACCTATTGTATTACAAATTCTATGGGACATTCTATATTTTTTTCTATCAAATATATTTGATTTTTCCAACCTTTCAGATAAACCAGGAACATAAGTTAATGATTTATAAATTTTAAGCTTAGAATCTATATTTTTTCACCTTATGCGATCGTGGAAGTGCTATAGAGTAAACTTTAGAAACCACAAAACTTTGACGATAAAAATGACATGGTGAGATTAGGAAACCCTTTTGAATAAATCTGCAATATCTAAGCGACAAGCAAGATTAGGAAGAAAAAGTGCAGTTAACTGTAACATTAAATTAGAATGTCATCATGTAAAAGATAGCGAAAAATTAAATCCTAAAATTACATGACTGTTTTATCTGTTACCAGTTTATTATTGCCCCGATTATGGTTTACAACAGTTGTTATTTTAATGTTGTATTTTTAAAAAATGCAACTATGGTTTACAACTGTTGTCAGTATGTGTTGTTCACACTGTCAAAAATCTACAACAGCTCATTAGGTGTTGTTTTATTAACATTACAAGTTGAAAATGGAAAATAGATTAAAAAAATTTAAGTATGCAATATAATTTTTTTTTTCAAAACATACAGAACTATAAAAAGTAAAAATAAACTAAATAAATATAAAATAATAAAATAAAATAAATATTTCTTAGTAAAATTAAAAATAAAAACAAATGGCGAAGTTGGTTGAGCTGATGGAAATTAATCCAGATATTAGCCCAGTCAAGCTGCCATTTGGATATAACAAAATACAGCTGAAGGACAAATAGGATCATTTTACATGAACAATTAAATGACTTGGGACAGCCAATTAGAAATATTAAAGAATGGCAAAGAGTTACTTTTTAGAAAAGTGCTCAGTTTTTGTATCAAAAACAAGAGACCATCCTTGTTTATGCGGAAAATTTTTATAAAACTATAAATTATATTATTTTAATTAAGATATTGTAATAATTTTTGTTTTTATAAAAATTAGACATACATATTCTATATATATGGTAGTTCCAATAGATTTGAACTGTCTCATATTCTTTTCTGGATACGTCCCATTTGTGTGTGTTTTTTGTTATTCTTTTATTTATTTGTAACAAAATGTACGCTTCTTTAATCTTTTTTTTAACAGTTTTTGCATGCATTTATGTGTTTTTACGATAATATGTACTACAAATAAAATGCAACACAATGACATAAACAACACCTAGATGTTGTGAACTATAAACAAAAAATAAATTAATGTTGTGTTGTAGCCGTAGCAACACAACATTTAAGTGTTGTAAACCATAATCGGGGCATATATTTAGTTGAATCACGATCTATAGCTCTCTTGTGGCTAAAGTTAGAATATTATCCGACAAGGTAAAACAAAGGAAACCTCCTCATCTTAACTTTAACTTTTAACGAATTGTTTATGGATTTCAAATTGTCATATTTATACTCGTATTTTCTTCGTCAACACTAAAAAAATTTCCTAAAAAATTTCCCAATTACGAAAACGTATTTACATATATTTTTAAAATAGGTAGACACATTTATAACAAATATGTTCCAAACGGCAAATATGCCACAAATACTTAAAGCATATTTATATATATTTAATTACGTCGAAACATATGGTATATAGTCCGTCATATTTATCTTCATTCACTTTGAAAAATATTGGCATACGAATCTTATAAAATATACTGGTGGGAAACAAATATACTAGACATATTCTGCCATTTTTTTAAATTTGATTAATTGTGGATTATAGGATAATCTATGTATATATTTGATATTTCGTTAATTTTCATACGAGCTACGCAGTAGACCTTCAGTTATATTTTGAATTGTTGGTATTCTTATATAAAAACTACAACAACAATAACAAAAACAGCAACAGTAAAAAACATTTAAGAACACAGAAAGTTAGAAACTTTTTTGGGTGCGTGTCAAAATTTCATAAAACAAGATTTTTTCCCCGGGAAAAATTATCGCATAAATTTAGTCTTTAAATCGCAAAAAAAAATTATTTCATAATACAATCAGATTTAATGAACACAGAGACTGAAATGCTTCAATTTGGGATAAGGAAGCAGATAATTCTGATTTCTTTTTTCAAAAGTCACGTTGAATTTCAAATGTTTAAACTTTAATGCTTTAAACTTCTATAAATTAAATTACATATGATCGGCATTTAACTAAAATCGAAAATATTTAACAGACTACTTTTCTTGAATATTTTATCTAGGAAATTATTTTCATTTGACTTAACTCTCCTACAACACACTTATGCCATTTAAGCAGCATGACTTTCAACGAAATTAAATCTTGGTATGATAATTTCCAAAGAAGGTGGTTAAAATATCTTTGACTTGTTGTCATTGGCATATTTCAACCTAAAGAATTTATTGCACAATCTCCATATGCAATTCCAATTCCAAATAAACATCTTCCTTTAACTTAAATAATTGAACGTATATACTACATACACACTCCAACATGATACTCCAACATTGATGTTGGAATTTAGAGTTTTTTATTATTATTTCGAATTTTTAACACCTTTTTGTAAATACTTTTGCAATAATAACATTTTCAAATTATGTCTGCATGGATGATGAAATTTATTACACATCAAGAAATTCCTTATAGATAATAAATACTTTCAATTATTAAAATGTGTGCGTTTTATATTTGATTTCCGTGCGTTTAACTTATTGACTTTTAAGGAAGATATTTACACCATTTTGCTGGTGAACAATTTTGATTATTACGCAGTCAGTTCCACAAAAAAAAACATGTGTAATTTAAGAAAATTTTGTGAAGTAATACACTCAATAATATCCTAGACAGTGTCAATAATGAAAAAGATAGTATATTTAATGGAAATAAAATACAATTTCCCTGAATACCTTTTGTGCCTTCATCAGTTGCAATTAGCCTAATCAAGCGTAATATCGGTGTATCCTACGATTGAGCACCATGCAGGCATCAGCGATTTCTTTAGACTTTAAGTCGAAAACCAAACTAATATTCTAATCAGTGAAGTTCAAGGGCGTAGCCAGAATATGAAATAGGGTGGTGCCACGAAAGTTATGATTTTTTATGATTATGATTTTTTATTATTATTACAATTTCGATCTATTTGAGGAGTAATCTCCGTGTATCTTCTGAAAATTTTGCTAGAATTTTTTCCAAAACTTCGTCCTTCTTCTCGGTTACCAGTCTTCGGTGGACGCTTAGCATACATAGTCCTGCAATATACAATATACTTATTTTTTGATAATAAGCTTCAGTCATTGTGGAGCGCAACCATGTTTTTACTCGCCTTAAAGTGCTAATTGACCGATCAACAGTTGCAATAGTGCACGGCTGTGACAATGAAATTAATAACGCCTTCCTTATATCTGGATAAAATAATCCAGCGTCTTTCAAAATACTCGCCAGCTCTAAGTCGACTAATTCGTCTTTACCCATTTTTTTGTTGCCAAGAATTATACCAAAGCTCAATTTCTCCTTCCAAATCATCCAACTCATAAAAATGCTCAAACGTTTTTGTGGCATCTTTAAGCTCTTCCAGCTTCAAAGAAAGCATGTTTGACGGGTGCAAACAATGAATTGCAAACGCTGGCCTATTCTCTTCATTAAATCTTCTGTCCAGTGATGAAATTGAAGAATATATATAAGGAATGTATATAGATCGCTTCCAGTATTCAGCAGGTGATGAAAATGGGGGGATTTGAACGGTGCTTTTGACGAGAGACTATCCTTGGAACAGACATATCTATTCCCAAATTGGCTGTGTTTTCTTGAATAGAAAAAAGCAATCCGTCCACAACACCCTGTGCATTTTTTAATAATTTTATATTGTATGCATGTAAAATTATTATAGAATTAGGTGGGTGCCACGGCCCTCTAGGCCCATACCTAGCTACGCCCATGGTGAAGTTATTGTAATCGCCCACAGTTGCTTTATTGTGAGTTGTACACTTTTGCGAAATTAAATGCCTCCATGCAAAGTCTGCCAATATCATCTTTCCTGATTTTCATCTCATAATTAAATTTTTTATTAATACTTTTGCTGACTGAATTTGAATTAGGACTTTCGTCGTGACATGTTTGAAAGTTAGCGCGCTTACAAGAACAAAAAATTTCTCCACTTTGAAAAGGGGAGAATCAGGGACTTCCTGCAACCTATCATATCTCATTGTATCAATGAATGCTTGAGAAGTGAATATACAATGAGTTCAGTTGATTTCCTTGTTTCTGTATGAATTGCACTCTATACGAATACACAAAACCGAGGAGAATTCATACTAAGCAAACTGAGTAGTAAACCAAATACAACTCTATAATTCTAGGCTTTATCCCGACAAGGATTTGCCATCAGTAGTCTCAGATATTTCCATGTAGTTCATATTTCTAACAAAATAATTATATAAATAGACAATGGCATTCTGTCATAAAAATGCAATAGCAATGTTCCTTGCTTCAATTTGTGGAACCGAATATCTTTTCATAATAGACCTTTATTTTATGTACCTTCTACTTTATCGAGTACATCGATATACGTATCCTTATATTTTTACATTGCAAAGTCGACTGTTAATAAATTTGTTTTGCTTGTGCCACGTTATTTCAATCAACACCGCTTTTATATCTATGGAATTACTGTTATTATGCCTTCGCTCGCTGTACCTTAACTGATGATGATGGTTTTTCCTTTCACATAAATATTTTTTCTGCTAACACGACTTTCTGAACTTCCGCATCCGTTTAAATAAATTATTGCTTATGATTGTTACATTTTTGTGTGTTTGTCTACAATGAAGAACCTGTTCAAGTTTTCCGTAGCAAAACTTATCTCTATTTTCTTGCTGCAGTCTTATCCTTCTCGTTTAAATTTCTGTAGGTTCATGCTGTATCCACGTGAGTGTGGGCGTAATAGTGTAGGTGTGTATGTGCGTGTGTGTGTGCTTTGATTATCGTTTAGCAGTATAACTGTTTGCCTTCTGCTTTAACACGCTTGATTTTATTCACTTCACATTTCATATCATCGTTAAAATTTCGAAAATGAAATTATTTCATCCATAATCATTTGTATGTGCTTTGTGCATATTCTTTGCTTATTATTTATATACTTATTTTCTTTTTCTCTGTTTTCGTTTTTGCACCCTTGGATTTTCATTGCTCAGATTTAACTACATTTATGGCTGGAATACAATTTGCTTGATTTTGAGCTGAACATAATTGAAAATATTTCCTAAGAATCTTTACCATTGAATACAGAATAGAAAATTAAAAAGAATTTTTTTTTAATTGGCAGAAGGAAATAGTTGAGAGAAATATTCTGCTGATTAGAAGTTTGAGGAAATTGAAGTTTAATAAAGGTTTTAGCCACAAAGACGCGTTGTTATTGAAATAAAAGGAAGAAAACTGGATGTGAAATATCAGCGAATGTTTATTTGGACCGCTAAACGTCATTATCAAGACTCGGACTATCATGCAAATGAATGTTTATTTGGTGAAAGATGAACAAGGTATCATTAGCAAATTTTAAGTAAATGGAATCGATTTCTAGTTGCATATTATGGTAGTAAATGCATATTTTCGAAGTCTTAAGCGCTATACAAACAATTTTTAATGCATTTTTTATGAAAAGAAATAATTAAAGAATGTCATGCGTACACATAATGTCATGTGAAGCATTTAGAGGAGCAACAATTCGGCTATCAATATCTAATAGTGGAAATCTATCTATTGATAATTCATTTGTTGCAATTGTATAAGAATCAAATTCAATATTTTTAAAATCTGAATATTCATAACTTCAATACCATTGATTTTTTTCCCGAAGGTAATTAACTTAATTTGCTTGGAACACGGATTGCATCGTTTATTTGAATTCGGTCCCACTTTAAAAATGTAGATTTCTTTTATTGAAAAACATTCCCAAATGTCTGCAATTTTTTTTTATTTGGAGAAAAATTAAACAATGTGCTTCTTCCACCAAAGCTAAATAGGGAACCATCTGGTTAGAGGGGATTTTGACGAATCGATTTTGAAAATCTTTTTTTTTTTATTTAAAACTGTAGTTTGCAGTTTCATTTCAAAGAAATTTAACAGGAAATCGACCGGACAATGTGTCTGCCCGAAATAATAATTGTAACATAACACCGCCCTTTATGGTTTTACTAGCTGACCCGGGCAAACCTTGTTTTGCCTTCAAATTTGCACTAAATCGACATAGCAATTATTGTTCAAATAAAGGTATCGGGCTAATTAAACCCACTACACGCTAGTTAAGGACCCAACGCCTTCAGCAAAACGCAGCATAGGCTTATCGCGCTAATCTCTATTGGGCAAAACACAAAAACAAAATATTGGGCCATCTGTCGGACAAACTTCAAACTACACTACTTCAAACTGAACACTCCTCACGTCCCATAGAACATGTATATAAAGTTTGGTCAAAATCGGTGCAGTAGTTCTTGAGTTACGGTGCAAAAACACACACACAAAACTAAGTATTGCGCCATCTGTTGGACGAACTTCAAACTACACACAAAAACACTCCTCACGGCCCATAGAGCATGCATATGAAATTTGGTCAAAATCGGTCCAGTAGTGTTTGAGTTTAGCGATCACGAACATACACGTAATTTTTATGTACATATAGCTGACACCGTCAGCTCAAAATATCGTTGGAACTACATAACCGATTTAAGAGTTTGATATCTCGTTTAGAAGAACATGACAACGGCTTTCCAAAAAAAGTAAAATAAAATAAAAAAAAGCACAAAAAATAAATATATGTATATGTCATTGGTGGTGCAATATGAAAATTGGATTTTGCCACGCCCCTCCGCCCACAGACCGAAAATAAAAAATCGGACTTCACAGTGTCACCCGCCCGAGTATTCTGAAGGTTCTCTGAAAATTTCGTCAAAATCGGCCCAACCGTTTTGGAGCCATTACGTTACATACATACATACATACATACATACATACATACTTACATACATACACACTTCCAATTTTATATATATATAGATAGATTATCAAAAATTTTTATTTAAAAAGGTATTTCAATCTTTTCTGGAAGTAAAATATAAACTAGAAATAGATTATATTGGTTTTTAAACTAATCCATAGTTGCTTCAATTTTCAATAATATGTATTGAAGTGGATTTATTTTGCCACGTTTATATCTTTAGAACTGAACTCCTCGCTATAAGTGAATCAGTAGCAGGTTGATTTTTTTTTATGTTATCGTGTTCATTTTTATATGAAAAGAGTTGGCCACAATATATTCTTCTGTAAGCAGACTTTCCGCGTTCCTGTCTCATTCTTTTAAAGGAAAATATGTTTTGATGAACATACTACATATGAATGTGTGCATATATTTACATAAATTGAAAGAAATTTTTGATATTATTTTAACTCATATCAAAGTAAATATATTGATTTTATCTGTATATATAAATGTATTAATTTTAAATATATTAATTTTTACCTACATATATATAATTTAATAATAGCCCCATTTAAATTGGGACAGACAGGATTTCATCCCTTTGGCATATTTAATATTTCTTTTTTGTATTTTTGCAAACTTTCTCCAGTGACATGTCACATATTTTACCATTTTTATATACTTAGTTTAGATGTAGACGACATAATAAAGACTATTAATACTTGTATGTTTTATGTATGAAAATCTGTGTCTGTGCCAGTGTTTAAAAAAGGAAATTCATTTGGGGACTCTTATTTCAATATTACCACCCCATTCCATTCCATCCTGCTCCACCAATTGGGGTTTTAGCTAGACAGTATGTGTTGGCATTTTTTCCGCTGTGGAGAAAAAAATGATTCATTATTTTTGTCTGATATTCTGACACAACTGCTTATATGTATGTGTGTGTGTGTGTGTGTGCATGCTTGTGCATGTTTGTATTTGTGCCCTCATATAATTTATCATTTTTTCAATAAATTCACTATTAAATATGTTTGAAATTGATGAGAGGCGACTTATATTAGACCACTACTTGAGGTAAAAGGCATTGTTTCAATAAAGTTTTCATCTAGAACGGTGACGAGTATATTTTGGAAAATTAATCGCCATATTCATTGCAAAGAAAAGCTACAACATTTTTACTGTTCCATGTTGTAAACGCAAAACTTTATGTTTCGTTGTTGAATTGCAAAATAAAAGCTACGATACCTTGTACTTTGACTTTCGAAAGTTTTTTGCGCCAAAAAGTTCCGCTAATATGAAAAATTAACCTGTGGTTAACTGAAATTGAAAATTAACCCAACGCTGTTTAATATAAATATGCACTTCGTGATTTTTTTGGTCAGCATAATAGAACAAATGTGTCCACAATCGGGAGAGTAGTGCGCAAATTTCAGCAAACTGGGACTGTGGGAAATGTGAACACATTTGTGCATGCTCGCTTAGTTCAACCAGTCATCGGTCAGTACTTCTTCGAAAATGAGGTCGGCCAATCGTGAATGGTGTTCGCTATCGCGAGATGATAACGGACTTCTTGTGGCCAGAAATTGAGGATATGGACCTGGACAATATGTGGTTCCAACCGGATGGTGCCCCTTGTCACACAGCCAACGAAACAATGGCTCTTTTGCGAGAGAAATTCAATGGCCGTGTTATCTCACGTCGTGACGATGTTAATTGGCCGCCACGATCATGTGATTTTGCACCATTGGACAACTTTCTTTGGGATAAAGAAAAAGTGTATGTCATAATGCTAAGAGCTAAAGGATAAGATAATTCGGCACATTAACGACATTGAACCTCAATTATGTGTTAGAGCCATTGAAAATATGGATCATCGGGTGAGGTATGCCACCGAAGACGTGGCGAGCATATCACCAATGTTTCGTTTCACATAGATCCTTCTATCATAATAAAAAATATTATGACAATTCTCTGAAAACTGTTTGTTTTATTTACAATTAACGTCGTGCGTTTTGAATGGACCACCTTTTAGAATAGCAAGAGAAATTACCCGCAACTGTGTCACTTAGTATATCCTTCTACTGGTTCCTTCCACGTTAAAGAATAATGTGAGTCGTTACACAAAAAAAAAAAACTGAAAAATAAAATTTCATAGAAATATTTTGTTTAAATTAAATTTTATATTCAGTCAAAACATTAGTTAAGAGTTGAAGATCTTAGAATACAAGAAAAATTATTATTATTTTTTTCAATAAAATTTTTACAAAATTATTGTCCGAACTTTCTTTATAGTTCAGCAAATTTTTGTTACTGAAAAATAAATTGAGTTTTTTTCTGTGTAGAGTTTATTTTCTTAATGTAGTTAGTCTACTTATCCACTTATTACTTCTAGCACTAAGTTGCCTTTATATATACTTATATAAGTTTGTATGTCTATATTTATTTTAAGCTCACAATACGGTGTTGTGTTTCCTTCCGAGTAGCGATAGCGGCAACTGCAATATACCGATATTCATATGAATTAGTGTAAAGCAAAATTTCCCTACGCCAATCAACAGATTGTCGCTACATAAATGACACATTCGTTCAAAGTAAAATGTTGGTGGTATCTTTGGTATGTACAAAGATTGAATTTCAACGAATTTTTTTCTTAAAAATTACCACTGATTTTATTTTCATAAGTTTCTTTATATATAAAATGATGAGTATGTACATACTTACATACATCATCTAAATAACACAAATGATTTGACATTCTTCTGTCATTGTGTGTAGAAATTATAGCCAGAGGGATAATAAATTCTTGCTTTGCCACGATGATATGTAGATTTTTGTTAAGCCAATTTTCCAAACGATGTATAAAATATTAAATATAAATAAATAAAATCAATGAACAAGGAAAAGAAACAAAACTCATTGTCACAAAATTTTCAGTTAATAAATGGAAGCTCATTTCCCAAGCGTGATTGTGAGAAATTTGTCGAAAATTAATATTTTACCATTTATAATTTGGTCTCGTAGTAATTTTTTTTTTTTTTTTTTTTTTTTGTAGAAACATGTATTCTCACTTCCTTAAATTTTTTTCTAAAAATATATTTATATAGAAAAATATATGTATGTGTATAAAATAATCATTTCTTTATCACGTAGTTTGTTAAAAAAAAGGAAGTCATCCAGCCAGTCAGCCAATAAGACTTCATCAATTTTATTGCAAAGTAACTTTATTATTATCTTTTCTAACGCTAGACACGCACTAAGTAAATCCTTCCAAGTCTGTTACTTTTTATCTATTTAAAAGGAATCATCAATATTCTAAACATGTCTTGTTATGATTACAAAAGCTTCATTATCACGTTATAACGGACTAACATAAAAAAGCGAAATTAAAAAAGTATATGAAAGAAAAGCTTAATAGATATATATGTATATGTATGAACACCGACTTGCCTAAAAATAATAAAATATTAACATAATAGAAATAAACTTTTTGAATAATAATAAACTTATTAAATATCAAAATTTTTATGAATTTCATAAAGCGTGTGGGTTGCTTTTTGATGGCACTTGATGTGCTTTTAAATAAGTTAAAGAAAGGACTCCACTCCTTTTGGATAAATCATTGAGTATGAATGATGCAACAAGCATTTGCTAGAAACTTTGGAGAACATCTGTCATATGCAACATACTCTTTAAAAAAATATGTGTTTGCGTTTATTCTACACTAAAGGTAAATAATTCTCAAGGATAAAATACCCGAAGGTACTTACGAGTATATCGATTATTTTATATTTAGTTTTTAGTGCGCGATAAAAAACATATTTTTTATTTTTTTAACTATGTATGTATATATATGTGTTTTTGCAATTTCAAGTTTTAAAACAACTTTTGTATAAACGTAGAGAATGCATTTAAACTATTTCTTAGTTAAAATTTCATTTTATCCGACTTTTGGTCTAGGCTTTCAAATAGCTAATACCACACAAATAATATTATAGCTTTCCCGCCCACAGATAATTATTAATTACTTTGTATGGGAAGCACAACTTCCCCCGTACCCGCTCCGTCAGTTTTTGTATATTACTTCTTATCTTATCTTCAAATGAACTCACCAAATTTAAAGACTTTTAATATTATAGTATTTTAGGTACCAGATAATTATAAATTAGTTTGTATAGAGGAAGTACCCCTTCCTCCCTCATATTCCTTCAGCTTGTTGTCTGACTTCACATATTGTCTTGAAAATTACTCGTACCGAATTTAAAAACTCTCCCTGTTATAACTTCAAAAAAAAGTCATGAAAATACAGATTAAACTGATTTCCAAATGATTTTAACAAATTAATTGTATTAATGCCTTACACTGAATTATAAGGGGTCTTCAATATAAGAATTTTATTTTATTTATAAATTTTTTTCAAAGAACAGCTTTCAGTAATCGTTACACTATTTTCAAAATTTTTGCTGAGAAAGAACACCGAAAATGTTCGAGATATCGTTAAAAAAAATAATAAATATTTTAGAATACAATTTAGTTTCATTTAAATGTTATGATTTTGAGCCTGAAAAAATAGTAGTTGATATTTAATTAATACACATACAAAGAAAATAATTTTATATTGGCTTACGATATCCTTCTTACTATTAGAAACTTGCCAATAGTCACAATTCGTTTAGTTTCAATTTAAATTTAATTCAAATAATTAACAGTAATTTTTCGACCTTTTTTAATATATATTTTATTTCATAAACGAACTTCAGGTCTTTTTATAAAAAAAAATTATTTCAATATTTAGAACCGTCTTCTTATTTTTCCTGAAGTAGACTCCCAGAGAGGCGTCGAAATATTGAAAAAATTATTTTTTTTATAAAATAAAAGATTTAAATTATATTTTAAGAAATTGTTTAATAAATAATTTATTGCCTTTTGTTGTCTTATTTGAGTATATGCTTGCAACAAACAATAAATTATTGAAATAATTATTTTAGACAATATCTTAAATAATGAATTTAATAAATATTAGAAATTTTTAAATTTTTTATTCAATATTATCTCAACTTAACTTCCTAAGAAGTAGAAAAACTGCACTAAAGGATATTTGGAAGCAATCAAAATATTGTTTCTTATGAATGTCTGCCATATTATTTCACTGGGATATTAAATATATATAAAATAGGATGTGTGTATGTATGTATGTAATGTAATGGCTCTAAAACCGCTGAGCCGATTTTGACAAAATTTTCAGGAAACCTTCAGAATACTCGGGCGGGTGACACTGTGAAGTTTGATTTTAGGTCTGTGGGCTCTAGGGGCTTTGCAAAATTCAATAATTCATAAAATGAGAACGGCTGGGCCGATTTCTGTAAAACTTTTTGTCAGTTGTTCGTATTTTCGAGGAGAAGGTTTTTATGGAAGATCCCTCCGGAAAGGTCGGAAAATTGGAAAAATCAAAAATCGAGTTTTTATATGAAATTTTGTTTGAAATTATTCCTTAATGGCATTTCACATGAAAAAATAGAAAGTTTGTGTGAAGGCTTAAAATTGGGCGAGGCGAAGTTCGCCGGGTCGCTAGTTAAATATAGTTTAGAATTAAAAAAGTGTAGCATTGTAAATTATTATTGGTATTAAAGTATTATAATCAATATATTAGTTAATTTAATTCATAATATCTGCTAGTATCCCTTTTTTACTCAAACAAATAAATTAAAAAAATTAAAATGAGTTTCAAAAATCTGACAACTGTTTTCACAACCCCAGCCCATTCGTTTAACCATACGCCATGATGGTAAAATGCATGTTCATTTTGAAAATGATTTCAACAATAAGGAAGTTTACCACTTATCTTTATTAACACAAATAATAACAACAAAAATGGCAACAGCCACAATGTCAGTCAATAAACATATTTTTGTCGTGAAAGCAAAGGAAAAGGATTGCAAAAATAATTATGCATGACAACCAATAATATTGCTCATAGTTTATCTTCCATTCCTGTTTCTACGTTGTAAGTACTCCCTAGGGCTAAGAATATGAAAGGATATGCATGCATTTGATAATTAACTCTTAAACATTCAAGTACGTTCTTTACAGACAGACAATATTCTTTCAAATGGAATGAATATTGCCTGTTAACTTACCATTACTTTTTTTTATAGAGAATATGGAATTATTGGACAAATCATAAGAAAAGCTTTTCTGTTTGTTATTGGACTCCAAGGACCTGTTATTTTTGACATTCGTCTTGTACGAGTATGCCAAATAATTGTAATCTGCTGTTTTTTTATGATTATTTTTGTGGTTTTAAGTACAAAGTACTTAAAATGCCATTCCAAAATCTTAGTAAGAACTAAAAGTGCCTTTTAAACAAAAGTTAAATAAAATGGAATAAACAAATAAAAAGGAACAGAAACCCATTAAGGACAATATAATGGTATCATAACTTGCTTTGTACTGCTTTTTATGCGACGAAATGGTTAAACGTGTTCTACAAAACACTCAATTGTCATTTTTCTATTTATATTTTATTACATTTGAGGTCTATCTTTCTGACTTATTCTATTTCTCATTATCTCTCTTACATCCTTTCTGCGGAAGAAGTTTTTATTTAGTATACGTCGACATAAATTAAGTAATTTTCTTTTCAAAGTGCAAACATTTTGTTTAATTTCTTTTCATATCTTTGTTTTATTTCATTCATTTCATTGCTGTAGCGCTATTTCCTGGCTGGATTGTTAAAGTATAAACTTCTTTTCCGGTTGCTACTTGTTATATTTTTATTCAATGTCACTCGTTAACAACAATCGTAAAATTTTTTATATGTTTTTGTGTAATGTTGCTCTTACTTTTAATATTCTATATTATCATGATATTTTAATGGGACTCTTGACAATACAGGCACATAAGGAAACACATTTGCAACATGTGAGAGATTATAAAATTTTAAAGGATTCGCGGAAGTAGATCATATTATGCAAGTGTTTATTTAATTAAAAAGCGTTGTGGTGGAGCCACGTTTCGACCGCCGTGCACAAACTCCTCCATATTGCTGTTGAACAACGACAAACACCCTTGCGAAGATGTCAGATGAATGCGTTTGTGATCGATTGTGATCAAACGCGGCAATTGATCATTAAAAATTTAAACCACTGAGCCATGAGATATGCCTATAGCTTCCACAATCTCTCACACTTTCAATATCTTATCGAACAGCAGCATATCGTGAATTTTTTCAATTGTTTCGGGTATAGAAACCTCAACTGGGCGCCCAGAATGTTCGGCATTTTTCGTTCTTGTACGGAATCAACAAAATTCAGCAAAGCACTATTTTACCATTTAAATTGATGGTGGAGAATTCCCATAGTGTTTATCAGGCTTAGCCTTGGTGTGAGTGTTGGTTTTTTTCCGCAAAAATTAATGCTTAATGAGCAGACTTTCCATTTTCTCTATTCAAATCACGCGGTAGTCTGCTTTCAATGGCTGTCAAACGCAAACTATATGACACAGCTTCTTCAATTTTTGACAGGAATCAACTGGCAGATGCCTGTTGATAAGAGCAGTTTGGCCATTTCAGTTAAGAGGCGGGTAATTCAAAAAGTACTGACTTATTGACCTGCCCTCGTACATATGTATATGTATAAGGGATCACCTCAAGATCAACCCATTAAAAATATTGTATTGATAATAGTGATAATAATTTATAATAGAATATTGGACTACAATTAATGAAAATATTGTAAAGATACGTACGAGTGCATACAAACTTAAATTATAAAAAAAAATTCTATGACTAGAAGATGGTTCCGAAAACCAAGAACTCAGGAGGAGTCTCAAAAATTATTACATATTCACATTCTTCATCTAGATCTTGTCTATTAAGATTATCATTACACTGCAAATTTATTTTTCAATTAACTCACTCATATGTGAAATGAAATTTATAAAACATAAAAGAGATCAGCCTATCGCCTTCTTGTAATTTTTTTCTTGCTGTTGCGTTCAAATCACTTTAACGCACAAACAAATCAAAGTTTCAAACTTATGCCGCATACTGGTGACTTTGGATCTATTAATAGAAATTAATATTGAATGGCCCTAATCTTATACTTCCTTTGTTTTCTTTATTATTGTTATTTTAATATTTTTTTAACTCATTTTATCGATTACATACACTCTTCTATGAACCAGAGTGCTTGCGGACTAGAGTACGAGTATTATTGCCGCTACTCTTATTGTTTATGGCCCTTGAGCGATTTTATTAGCCCATAAGCAGGTTCGTTGATAAAGTTCTACAAAAATAACATTTAATTATTTTAAAAAAAGATGCAAATGAAGAATATGAAAAGTCATTTTAACAGTAGATGATGTATAAATAAATATTGAAGACTTTGTACTTTTGCATTTATCACTTGAAATAAAAATACTTCCTGAAAACTTAATATAAATTAATCTTACGATGAATAGTTTTACACCATTAGGAACTGGTTGATAGATTTTATGGAATACAAAAGCAAACTTTATTTAATATAAATGCATGTGCTTAAATTTCTGATTTACGCATATTAATGATCAACTGTCTCTTAGGAATACACATTTAGTTTATTTTACCGGTTATTTATTTGAATTAAAAAATGTCGTTTCAAATTGAAAAGTTTTCAAGATCGTAAAGCAATAATTTTATTTTTACAATTAGTATTAGATGTCGAAGTGATATTACTTACAACATTTAGTACATTCATCAGTTATTATCATTAAACCTCAAAGTCGACTGTGCAACATTTGCTGCTCGAAATGCAAGACAGACAGACAGGTGTGGTTAGCATCTTTTATCAATCTATCAATTCTGATTTTTTCTGTATTCCACCCAAATTTGATAAGAAATTTGTGTCAATCTAGTTTCCCTGATTTTTCCTGTATTCCAGCCATATTTGATAAGAAATTTGTGCAGCCTAACTTTTATTTTTTTATCGATCCAATTTCATCGAGCTTTTTAAGGCAAATATTCAAATTTTATGCGAATGTCAAACTTTTATTCTTTTTGAAATTCTATTTACCAATGACAGCGCAATATTGTTTCACATAGTCTAACATTTTTATCAGCTGCAATTTTTCAGCCATAAAACTGCTTTAAATTCTTTTGAATTTGCCGCTGTTAATATATAAGTTGATATATGTATATTGTTGATGGATCCAGAGATTGAAAATGAAGTTGTTGATCTAAACCATTTCAAGATAAAAAAAGAAAAGAAAAGAAAATTAGATCTTGTAGTCTTTCATAGAATATAATTTTTGGTGCCCAATATATGCGCTAACAAACCTGTTGCCAGAATTCCTTCACCAACAAAGGCTAAATATAGAAAAAAGATCAAAAGTGGATAAAAGCTACTTTGAAAAACTGACTAAATAACATTGAGTTCAAAAATCATAAGCACCAAAAAATTAAAGAATTAAATCATGTATTATTTTTGACAACTCCAAGGAATTTCATAATCGTGGCATCAACTATCAGATCTTTTCAATAGACACCCCTAAATATAATACATTTATTATTTATATTATTATTTTTAAAGTAAAATTTGAAATCTCTTTAAATATTTTATTTCTACCAGCATCTCTGTAGTGAAAGTTCTACCCAATTTTATTATTTGTGTTAGTACGAGGATGGCCCAATAATTCCATGACTTTTCGAATTTTCCACCTCTTAACTGAAAGCGCAATATTGCTCCAATAAAAAGGCATCCGTCAGGAGATTCCTGTCAAAAGTTGATAAAGTTGCGCCATTTAGTTGGTGTTTGAGTACTGCATGATTTGAAGAGAAAATGGAAAAAAGTGAATTTCATGTGCTTGATAAATGCTATAGGAACTCTGCACCACAAATTTCAATAGCGATATAATGTTAAAAGTGTGAGGGATTGTAAAAGCCGTAGGCATATCTCATGGCTCAGTGGTTTAAATTTTGAATAATCAACTTGGGTATGAGAATACTTTCTTCAAGATGGGTGCCATAATGTTACAACTTCGTAGGAGTGTTTGGCGTTGTTCAAACGCAATATAGTCGAGTTTTTGCGCCATTTTGTAATCGTGGGTCCACAACAATACATCAGAGGCAAGCATTCCATTTTTTGGGGTGAATCATCGCCAAAGAAAGCCAAGGTGAGTTTGTAAGCCAATAAACTCATGGTGACCATTTCTTGGGATGCACGCGGAATAATTTACAGAAGAGTAAAATAATCAGTGGCGAATATTATGCCAACTTATTGGGTATAGTTAATGGGCATTTAAAAACGATTATATTTGGTCAAGGAAAAGATTCTCTTTCAGCAGGGTAATGCAAGAGTGCACACATGAGCGCTTTCCACGGAAAATTTCCATGAATTAGGCTACAAATTGCTCCCTCATCTTCCCTATTCTCTGGATTTAGCTCCAAGTGAATATTTGTTATTTCCAAACCTGAAGAAATGACTCGACGGAAAGAGATTTAAGTCCAACCATGAAATCATCTTACAAATAAATACATATTATGATGACTTCGACAAATCTTATTTTTTGGAAGAAATAAAAAATTTTATAAACATTGAACAAAATGTATAGAGTTTAAAGGAGACTATGTTGAAACCCTACTTTTCATTTAAAACTCACGGAGTTATTGAGCCACCCTCGTGCAAATTGAATATTGCAATATGCAGGTACATATAGATGTATGGAGAAATGTGTAAAAAAGTAACTAAATTAAAATAAAAGTTCCTAAAAAATGGCTCTTGGCTAAATTAACTTTCCTACTAGCTAAGTAAAGTTTTGTCATTTATTCGTGCTGTTCAAGCGTTTAACTTGTCAAATTGTTGTCGTATTAAGGCCAGGCTGTGTAAAGCAGTGCTACGTTATGCTTAAATCGCACTGCTTCAATCAGAAAATCCTTATTTTTATGCTATAAAATTAAACAATTCTCAAAGCTTCAGTAGCAGTAAAAACGTATGATTGATATTTTAGTAAAAACAACATTAATCATACGACACATTCATACAAAAAATTTAAAATTTATCGAAAACAAAAATAGTTTTTAGTTTTTTGTTTTCATTGTTATTGCTTTCAATGTAAATATTCTAACGAATGAACGAATAAAAATTACATAAACAGGACAGTAATCAAAGATAGAAACAATGGCCATTTAACTTTTACCTAAATGCCTTGATTTAAGCCAAACATACCTGAACAAATATATTTAATGGACTCGTTTATAGTTAATTCTCATATGTATAAGAGCTTTAGTGGTTTGAAAAGTCATTTAATTTTCAAAACTACAATGAGCATTCCACATACACAAATACAAGCAAATATACATATTCATATGTGTATGTACATACCTATGTATTTTGAACCATACGGTAAAAGTGAAAAGAGCAGCTTCCACTTACGGTATTTAAGTATCTCATAGGATTATGAACACAATATTGTGGAACACTCGTGTGTGTGTGTGTTTTTGCATAAATGTGTTTCAAAACTTTTTTTATTTGTTATTCAATACTTTGTATATGAAAGAGTAAATAAACAGTGGCCACATTTGAAATATTTTTTTGCCGTATAAAATTATATTGTACAAGAAACTGCAAAGTAGAATCCTTTGGCTTCCCTCAAATTGACTATACTAGTATAGAAAAAAAAACTTAGAGTGCGATAAATAATTGAGTGTAATCCTACATACACCTACCATATTATGAATAGAATTTTCTCAATTGATAGATAATCAATTTTAATTAATTTAATATACTTGCTATACCTTGCTTTTGTTTTCCAAGCATTTTAAGCATAAATACTAATAACTAATGCTAATAACATAAAAATACATTCAGTTATTCTTGTTTGTTTCAAATATTTCTTTGTTGATATTTTAATAATATTTTAATAATATTTTTAAGATCATTTAAATATTTGTTTGAATTTGTAAAAATATTTCAATTACAGATTGAATAAATTTTTTTTTGTAAAATCAGTGGGTTTCGTAATTAAATATAGTTTTCATTTACTGCCTGTTTTTATAAATTGCATTCGTTCGTTCCTTCAAGGCAATAACAAAAAATTCAATATTGTTTTTGTTTTCTATATAAATACTCGAACGGTCGAATGAAAAATTTATAGACTCTTAACTCAGAATAGTCAAAAGGATCTTCGGTGTGAACAACCGAAATGCCCACTGGCGGTTCTAAAAAGAGGGTTAGAGTTGTCTGCGATTTCTAATAGAAAATTTCAGCATAAAATAGCGAAATAGCTATAACACAGACATCACTAGTATAGGATATCACATGATATCAATCACTTTTTAAATAAAACAGAAGTGATAAAAAACATTTTTTCAGAAAAATAACAGAAAAATCAAATCTAAATGCCTTTTAACGATAGTGGTCTCTCCTTTTTGTAGTGAAGTACATAATTCATCAATTATTTTTTGGTTCAACAAATTGACCCCGTTTGACTCCGGACTTAGATCTACTCATAGTTAAAAATTTCTAGTGGCTGATCGGTAATGTTGCCGGTTGGCTTTGCTATTTTGAGCAGCGGAAGTTAAATAGCTCTAGTTTCTTACCGAGAAGTTTATGCGTGTTAAATATCCAATTATGTGTGTTAAAAACCCAATTGTCATCCAAGAGTAGACTCACTTCAGTTCAGTTCAATTAGTAGTAGTGCCATCGTGGGATAAGGGAAAAATTCAGGTGTTTAAGGAAGCATTCTGTTCGTGAGGCATTCTGTTGTAAATTCTGATTATTTCAGGTTGTCATTGCAATTGTATTGCAGATGATATTGCTAATAAAAAGTTTCTACTTTACGATCTTCAAAGTTAAGTATAGAGATTCTGAAAACTGATACAGCTACGGCTATTAGAATTTCTGAGACGCTTGAACATACATGATCATAAAAATCGTTTTTCTTCAATCCCGTCAGCGAATATGTCCGCTCCTTCTGTGAGCCTAGGCTTTCCCCCCAGGGGCACGGAATATACATCTGGTCTTGGTGGCTTGGTGTTGTGCTTCCTGGAGTATAGAGTTATCAGGTTTCCGGACTTAGGCCTTTTTGCTGATAACCCCTAAAAACTTGCAACTTGTTGCTACCCAAATCCCTGAATTAACAGGGTAACGGGCGCGCATGGAAGTAAATTAAAGGTAGAAGTGGGTTCGCTTGCTCATCCGGATGGGTAACATGGTCTTTCCAGACCTTGACCTTTGGCCAGATACCCATAGAACTTAATATGTTACTACCCAATCCCTGAAATAACAAGGTAACCGGCGTGCATATAAGTATTTAAGGTAGTAGCTTTGCCTATGCTTGTCTGGGTAGAGGTACTACCGATACCTCAGGTTTGCACGGTACCTAAAATCGGAGGTGCTTTTAACACAACGCCGACCAGAGATCCTATCTGGTACCACGGGAACCAGTAGCCGCTAGGACTTGTCCTAGATTGGTTATTGGTGAGGCCCCTTTGGGTATCACGTGTTGGCTGTGGTTAAAACCCAAAAATACGCGGGAAGAGTTATTGGTCGGATGGGTGTGTCTGCTATATGGTGCTAGTGATTCCTGTTGTAGATGCTCTCTTCAGGCCATATACTTATCTCTATGTGCTGTTGCTATTCGATAGAGCTGCCCTGACGGTTGCGGTTGGTGAGTTGTCCATTAAGATAGGGGACTTCTTACTGCTGGGCCATTGGGGTGGTAGGAGGTTAGATAGCTCCAGCACTTTAGTAAGGTGTCTGTACAAAATTTGCTACCATGTGTACATGCCTCTGGAAGGGACGACTGGGACGGTGGTGAACGGCTTTATTCACCCAGTGCGAAGAGCACCGGCAGGTTAGGTCTTATGACAATTACTGACGTAAAATCTTTGACATATATATGAGCCTATGCTTATAGGTCACTGTTAGACAGATAGGGAAACATTTTCAGCTCAATTTGGTATAGTATTCACGGTACAGTACTTTCCAATAAAGCGATTTGCTAGGTCTCCCGTGACACACACACACATGTATAAAACAAGATCGATAATATATTTTTGATTAAAGATTTTGATTCAGAGACATTCCATATATATTTAAATGGCAAATAATATGATTTCAATGCATGTGAAACAAACATAAACATGCGAGTCCAAATAAATAAAAATTATATAATCGTTAAATTTCAAATTATATTAGACATCTTCATTTACAACTCGTTTATGAATTTCAAATTGAAGGACTCTAAAATTGTATGTCAAATTACTGAAAAATTTGTCATAAAATAATAAAAAAATTCATTAAATTAACCACATGTGCAATAAATCTGACTCAATTTCTTTTTCCTTTTTAATTTTTTCTTAATAATCCACTGTGCTGTAATATATATATATATATATATATATATATATATATATATATATATATATATATATATATATATATACGTATTTATAAATTTGTATAACAATATTTATATAATAACGCATACATGCGCTTATGTGTATTTGTATGTACATACATACGGTCATATAAATCATTCATCAATCAATAACGAAAGGATAATGAATGCTTTATACCATTCGGACTTTCAGAGTTTTATTACTGCACTTGCAGAACAAGAAAGAATTATACTACAATTCCATCCTGTTCAATACTTTCATTCATACAAATTTATATTGTATTTACATACAGATGTAAATATAGAATATATGTACATATCGTTAGCCTAAATACAAAACCACGCAACTACATTTGTTCGTGGTATAAAAAGACACTTCAAATTTTTACCATATTTCGCTTATAATGTCGCTGAACTTATGATCGATTTTTAAGTCTTGAAGAGTGGAAAATCGGTAGCAATTGTTCTAAATGTACCATTCTAATGACATGAAAATGGGGATGGCATTAAAAACTGCAAAACGTGAATGGCAAAGAGCTACAAATATCAGAAATATACTATATACTATCAGAATCCAAACGGCTGCAAACTTTAAAAAAAAACCAGCAACGTTTCTATTTGTATGTTAGTTGCCTTACTACCAAGGGTTTGGTTAAAATTGTAATGAAATTCTTTATAATTTTCAAATAAATTTTCAATAGCAGTAATAAAATATAATAGTTTTTTCACTGCCTGGCCGAAGATGCCGAAAGAATTATTTATTCTGTACTATTACAATACAAAACCTCAGAGGCCCTATGCTCCTTATAGGATCGATGGGAACATATATATATTACATTTGAAATAAAAAGGATTTTTTGATTTTGGTTTGTTAATGTAATTAATTGTACGAGAGAAATAATTCTTCTACATCGTGGATCTGGCAATAAATCTTATTTAAAATTTTAAGCAATAATAACTATCAAAATGTTTGACATCGGTCTCGTGTATCAGGCAATCATTCCCATACAGTTTTTTAGCCACAATAACTATCAAAATGCTTGACTTAAATCTCGTGTACTTGTGAATAAATACTTTAACATACACGTGCAGGATGACTTGTCAATCATTAATTTTGAGTTTGATTTTGTATGGTAAAGATCTTAATAGCAGACGAAACAATTATAGCAATTATGGCAAAGTGCTTGTAAAATATAAATACAAAATATTTTATGAATATTATTCGTCTTTTAACATTATTCACAAATATTCCAGTTTAAAGATCTTTTTAATTATAAATGTTTTATAAATTTGACCATAGGCCAAGTCCGTTGGAGATTAGGGCTATGAGGCAAAATATGGTCGAATCATTAAATCAAGATCTTACAACAATCTCCGAATGGGGTCATGCGAATCGGGTCGATTTCAATGCCCGGAAGACTCAGTGCTGTATGCTTACGCATAAACGTATGACCGTAAATGCTGCTCCATCTGTAATTATGGGTGATATAAATATTGAGGAATCAAAAGCTCTTGATGTTCTGGGCATGAAAATTCAGTGCGATGTTCGATGGTCTGAGCACATTTTTCATATCGCCAAAGAAGCATTCAAGTGCCTCGGTTTTTTAAGACGGTGTAAGAGATACTTCACCCCTTCTGATATCCTCACTATTTATACCACCTACATCCGGCCGAAAATGGAATACAACTCTCATGTATGGGCCAGTGCTTCAAAGTCTATTTTGAAGCTACTGGACCGAGCTCAGGAGAGGGCGAAAAGACTCATAGGTGACAATAGTGTAGCCAACTCTATTGACTCACTGGAGCATCGTCGCAACGTGGGTTGTGTTACGCTGTTTTATCGTTACTTCAATGGACTGTGCTCTGATGAGGTAAGGGAACATATTCCCGAGATCCGCTCCTACTTACGAGCAACACGTTCCTCATTAAGAGCACATCCATTTGTGGTCGATATAACAGCGAATCGCACTACGCATTTCAGAAATAATTCGTTCTTTGATCGAACAGCTCGTATGTGGAACGAGCTCCCTGCAGATGTCTTTCCTGCCATACCCAGCGTGGAGAGATTCAAGTCGAATATCCATAAGCACTACTCCCGCTATCCTCCTCACCCTATCCTATTTTCCTAGTTCCAGCACATTGCACTGCATAAATAGGGGTCATCCCCTGAGTACTGGTCCAATTGCAAAAAAAAAAAAAAAAAAAAAAAAAAAAAAAAAACTTATTAATATTTTAATACACTTCTGGTATATTCTTCAGCGGAAAAGTTACTATTTATTTGATAATAAGAAATACAAATTTCTCTTAATTAATATCGCATAATTATGTTATTTTTTATAAAATTTCTCTTAATTAATATCGTATAATTATACTATTTTTTTTATAAATTTTCATTATCATTTCGTACTGAGCAGCGACTTTCGCATGGTTCTCTTCTAAATTTCTTCGTCATATTCAACAGCCGTTCGCTTTCAAGCCTCGTTTGAAATGTGTGTTTGCTTGATGAGTGTATACAATGTACGCATCAAAATTTCACATTCCCTCTGCTCCTTTAAAATATTCATCAAAACACTATCGCCTATGGAGCATATCAACTTTAAGAAGTCACACTATTATCTTAATTAGGACGAAAAGATTTTTAACTTTTTTTCTTGCACAATTTGTGCGCTTCAGCTAACGATATGTCAGGAGGCAAGATAATTTTATTGCTAGACTTTTGTTGTAATTGGTAGGTATATTTCGTGTGCAATTGCTCGTACATATACGAATATATGAATACGTGGATGCAATATTGTAGTTCTCATCTACTTTATATTAACGAAGTGATTTATTACATTTTTAAATTAGAAAAAAATGCATTTTCTCTTTAAAAACCACATTGTTTGATTGGCCAGTTAATTGCAATCAAGTTAAACAGAATCATTTGTTTGGACACTTAAACATTACAATCAAAAACGATAATAAAAAATATACACATTTTCATATTTTTCTTATTTAATTTAAATAACGATTATGGTACACAATTAAGAACAACTTATGCTAAATAATTTATTAAATGAGCATTGAATACAATAAAAAAATGTATATGTATATTTATGTATATGAAGATTATATTATACTGTTTACAAAATATCAATTAGAAAACTCATTAAACCAATGGACACGGAACTTTCTTCTTGCTACAGAAATATTATGTAACTCGGTAATGAGAGATCCACAATGACGATGCAAATGATAAAAAGGCGGTAACTTTTAAACTACTCCACCTTTTTGCATGATACAGCGATTCATGGAACAAGACACAAAATTTTTCACCTTTTGGTATTTTAAGACACACTGTTGTAGCACAAAGAGACGCCGAAGTTGGGTACCGCGTGTATAAGAACATTATCCTGAACTTGTAGCTTTTGTAAATTTTAATCAAATTCAATTTATATAATTTTATATGATTCCAGTCTGCAATAAAAACGAAGAGTAATTATTTTCATAGTATTGCAGCAACTTTTATTAATATAATTCTATAATCTTGTTTAATTTTTTTTTGTGTCCTGGCTTTTTTCCTGGCCCATAGTGTTTTTTAATATCTGCCAAAAGAACTTTTGAATAAACTTTTTAAAGCCTGTAGCGTTAAGTAATAACTTAAATTTGAGGTTTTGCAGAAACTTTTAAATACCAAAATATTTAACCGATGTTAATAAAACATAAAGGGTCTTTCATTAGGCGCTTTTTTAAGTTTACATAAAACAAAATGCGAAAGTCCTATAAATAGCATTATGTATAATGTGGCATGAACTGTGTAGAACGTAGCACCGTTCTGTTGAAACCGCATATCGTTCATGACCTAGCAGAATACCCATTTTGATAAAACAATTTTATTATTTGTACATGTTACTGAATGCTATATCCGTCCATGATAACTTGGCAAAATAGACGTAATAAACGACAGCCAATTTGATAGATATAGCTTCAACAATATGGCCGCTATCAACTATTAAAGTCTCTATTGGAAGATCCGATACTTTATGCACTAAAGCTCACTAAAAGCCATTAAACATCAGAAAAAAATTCAAATCTGCTAACGATTAAAGGAGAAAATGTTTCTGAATTATTTTGCCTTACTCGATTTATATATCCATGTATTCCATGAAATAATATGTAGATGTACTTCGTTTTACATACATACATACATATGTACATATATTTATAGAATGAATTTCAAATGAAAAAATATTGAAAATTAAAAGTGATGTAGATATATTATTTGAGTATAAAATAATTTGATGACAAGTAATATCCTTACAACTCCGCCATCGTCACTTTTTGATCGTCTTAAGCAAATAATTAATGCATTCATAATGTAGTGTGAGGGTAGATGCATAGAATAACAGAACTGTCATCATTTCCAGGCGAAATCCATAAAAGTAAACATCTCGACTCAACCACTCCATTATATATGTTTTGTGTAATTTGGTGAGATCCAATATCTGTTATAACATACTCGCTTCGGTCATGTGGTAACTTTTCCTCAGCAGTATAAGGACCCTTGAATTTGTCTGACAAATTTTTATTGTGATCTACACGCGAGCTAACATTTGAAAAAGTAATTTTGCAAAAATTTTCAAACTCCCCAGATGTGAAGCAAGTGCCTCTATCTGGTGTTTTACTCGTACTTACTGGTCGAATTAAATTATCAAAATATTTATTTTGTGACATACTCGTACACACTTCCTGGGAACTCACTGATATAATGTGATACAATTTAAAATTTTCAGTAAAACCATCTATAACAACTAGAAAATGCTTATGAGCTTATCTAATATATAGTATTGGACTAAAATGGCCAATATGAATTGTACGAAATGGAAAAGGTTCTTGGAAAATAATTTTTTATCATGTTTATGTTTTCAGTCTACATAGTCCTAATTGCACCCAAATGACTTATGTTCTCATGTATAATTCGATTAATATTATTCTCTGTCTCACTTGAAACGTATAATTGTCTTCTACCCCTCCTTGTCCTTTTTTCTCAAAACAACCCCAATTATCAGGTCAAAATGATTAAGTTTAAGTTTCAGTTGTTAAATTTTACTACAGCGTAATTTGAATATTCAAATCAGTTCCAGAAATTTCATCAGAATCAATCCCACAACTGCGACGTAATGGATCTACGTGAGTCCATGGGGATTCCACTCCGCTGCCTCATGTCATAATTATAGTTTTAAAATGCAAACATCCATTTAGCTATTCTGCATCGCTTACAAATCTATGTGCAATTGGATGAAACTTTCCATTATCCTGCTTTTGTAAAAGAGCAGCGCCAAACCCCAATTTACTCGCATCTGTATGTAACTCTGTTATTAATTAATTGTTTCAATTCTTTAAACGCACTAATATAATAATCGTTAAATCTGTATAAAACATCCTTCTTTAATAATGACGTTAAAGGTTTTGATATCGTTGAAAAATTCCTAAAGTAAGAAAATAAGAATTGTTTGAATTGTATTCCTATGGAACTCCCAACATATCCTAAAAAGTTTTACATCAGCATAACCAAACTTACATTTACTTCATTTTAAAGTGCTTCGAAGAACAACCGTAAGTTTTTTGCCTATTAAACAAAAACAGTAAAATTTAATTACTGAACTTCTTATTTAAACAGAGCTTAAAGATAAATGATAATTAAATACGAAGTCATAAACTGACCTAAATCAGTCTATCTCTGGATTTCAACGACTTCTTTGTAAACTGTTTCTTTTACTGCGATTAAGAGAAGAAGGAAAAACGCACTTAGACTATGAATAGTTTCCAAAACATGCACGCATTCAATGAAACTAACATTAATGGAAACTTAATATCAGCGAAAGATAACCAAAATTTTTAACAATGAATAAGAATAATAAATAACACATTGACGTTAAACATTGATAGAAATATAATTGAAAACAAAAAATATTTCTAAACTTTATTTATCTCGTATCAGTCAAACTAACACTTTGTTGTTGCAACAAATTTTCGCCTTACATTCATCTACACATATTGAACACAAGTGGTTATCCTTTATATCCTCTAAGTGCATATTCATCCTTAAGCACTTAACGTCACTCTTAACACCATTTTGAATTTTGTCGAGTAAAGTAGTTTCCAATGATTCCATATGCTTACCAAACACGTTCATAAACAAAATATTAATAACTGTAACTAAAAGTGTTTGCAACAGCAACTATCCCAATACCCACTAGGAATTTTGCAAACGTCGATAGTGCCTTTGGTTCACGGTCAATAGTGTTTTTAATACATTTTCCATTCCTTTTTTTATACTTCGTTCCTCAATTTCCTACCATGTTTTATTATTGGCTCACAACTTTCCAACAATGTTTTGAATGCATATTTTTCATTCTATAAAAAAAAAATTATAGAGGAGTATCATAAAATATTTGTGCATAACAACTCCGTACTTCCAAATTATCATAAGCGTCGTTTCATTAGAAAAATTTCTTATTATTGAAATTGAATTGTTTTAAAACTATGGAAAGCAGAAATTGTAAAAATTGTAGACAACTTCAAACGCTTTTATCGCTAATGATTTTAACGTTGAATGTTCTATTTTTAATTTGTTTATTGTACCGCACGAGAACATGCTGACTCAAAAACATTATTAAATTGCAATCTATCATGTGTTCAGATAATAAACAAATTTGATGAACATTTTATATAACTTCCATAGATCTACTTACTCATTTAAGTACAACTATAATTTTCTTTATAACACTCGAACGTATTAGATTTCAGAGGCATTTTGTTTATTCTAATTTGTATATTGTTCCAGCAGAAGGTTTTTTAAATAACAAGTTAAAGAATTCTATTTAGTTGTATTTGCATTTTGATATTTCGATAGGCCCTTTACAGATTAAGCATAACATACATAAAATCAACGTAGTCCCCTTTGAGCTCTGTACATTTTGTCTAACATTTCTCCAATTTTTTTTATCCCTTTCAAAAAAAAAATATATAATTTGTCGATGATCTGTGAGATAATTTAATCGTTGGACTCAAATCTCTCCGCCGAGTTATTTCTTCCGGTTTGGAAATATTCAGAGAATAGGGTGAATGAGAGAGCAATTTGTAGCCTAATTTATGAAATTTTGCCACGGAAACTGCACATGTGTACACTATTGCATTGTCCTGGCGGTAAAAGAACTTTTCCTTAGCCAAATGCGGTCGTTTTCTTTTCTTCAACAAATCCTCTTAAAATCTGCTCAATAAGTTGGCATAATATTGCCCATTGATTGTTTTACTCTTTTGGACGCAGTCAATGTGGATTATACCACCAGCATCATCTCAACCAATGGTCACCATAACTTTAATGGCTGACACATCCACCTTGTTCTTTTCTGGCGATGATTCATCCCAAGCAACAAACTGTTTTGACTTTTGTCTCTGTCTATGGTGCATTGTGGTGGATCCACGTTTCATCCGTGGTTACGAAACGACGCACAAACTTGTCCATATTTCGATTGAACAACGACAAAAACTCCTGCAATGAAATTTTCACACAATTGCATTTATGGTCGATTGTGAGCAAATGCGGCATCCAGCTTGAGGACGGTTTTCCCATACCCAAGTAAACATTTAAAATTGAAACCACTTAGCCATGTGATATGCATATGGCTTCCACAATCTCTCGCACTTCCAATCTCCGATCGGCCAATAAAATATCATCAAGTTTCTGGTGTAAAGACCTCAACATGGCGTGTTATTTGAAAAGGATAGTGTAGAGCAGAAAGGTGGTGAAAGGAGAAGATAGAGAGAAAGAGAGAGAGAGCTTATTTATTTTCCACAACTGCACTATTGCGCGTCTTCTTAATTTTTATGGCAGAGTTGCAGCGCCTCTGATGTTTACTAAACGCACTACGTTTCGTAAGCTGTGTTGTGTGGCCATTTTATAATTGTTTTACTTCGCTGACGATTCCCTAACATTACCGGAAGTTTCCTTATAGCGTAACGTTGGTTTCCCATTTCTTAAAGCTTGTTTCTCATAAAACATTTGTGTAGTTCTTTACTTTTAGCATTGATGAGATGAGAACTCCAACATGGATGTTTACGTTAAAATCACCTCCGACTATAAAATGAAAGCCAAGTTTTCCACAAAAAATTTTGATAGTCATCACTGTTGATATACTAACCAGGGGCAAAATATATTACAAATATTTAAATAGCATAATTTTATATAACTTTAATTGCTTGCGAAATTGTGTACATTAGAATTGTTGATGTTCCATCATTTGCGGTTATTAGATCAGAGTTTTTAATTCTAAAAAATATTTCTTAGTAAAGTGTGTCTCTAATATTAAGAGAATGACAATAATGATTGTTTGGAAAAAAAAATAACTCGAGTTCCTGCAAATGGGGTTCAAGGCCGTTTACATTCCATTCTACTGTACGTAAATCGACTAACCGTTTTGTTTTTAAAGAGTATAAAAATTTTTGACTAAAATCAAATCAAAATAAAGGGTATTTCATTTAGAGCTTTTTATCTTTAAACTTAAATAAAAAGAGTGTGTAAGATATGATTTAAATGTTTTATTTTTTGAAAGGCCTATTAATGTCATTACGTGTGAAATATAACATCGTGCAAGTGTTTGCCATGGTTGCATTAGGAGGAGCACATCCGAAATGTCAAATTTTCAATGACTGATGCGTAAAGAAGACACTGCATTTGACCGATGGGCATGCGCTATGCCGGCTTAGAGGGCAACTGTGGCTTGTGATGACCTGGGCAAAGTCATAAAAAATATATGAACTGCTGACGCGGTTCGGATCGGTATCATCCCGAAATGGATCTCATCGACAAATATGACTTTTTTGATGAAAATTAAAGTCGATTTTCAACTGTTCCAGTGCCCATTCAGCAAACACATGTCGTTGTCTATGGTCATTAGGTACATTCAGCTCCCGGTTCAGTTGATATTTGTACGGGTGCAAGCTCGAGTTACGATGCAAAACTTGCCAAATTTGCGAAAGACAGGGTTCTTGTAAGCAACGGGATTCTCCTGCACATTCTCACAGACAGCAGCGATATTTTCGGCAGATCATGCATTTTCTTGTCATACAGGTGTTGGTTTATTGTTTACTGAACCAGTGAACTAAAATATAACCACCATGTTGCCATGTTGGCGATCGTAAAATGTGCGAATCGCTTGGACCGTTGTCCGAACAGAACACCCATTTTAAAAAAACATTGCACGTGTTGTTGAACGCTATATCCTTTCATGGTATTTTGGCAAAACAGACCTAATAAATGACAGACAATTTGACAAATGTAGCTTCAACAATATGATCGCTATCAACTGTCAAATTGTGTAAGTCCCCTTTTAGAAGACCCGATATATTATAGATTTCATATTAAAAGTTTGGCTTTTAGCGCTTGCGATAATTTGGCGCTAAAGGGTCATATACTTCATATTATGGACACAATCTATTTAATGAAATATGTATTTATGTATGTACGAGTTTATCTGTATACAGCTGGCAGTATTTATGCACAACATGCAGCACTATTTTCGTGAGCAAAAAGTGCTTATAATAGAAATTGTTGCATGAAAAGTGTATGAGTTCATGTTTGTATAATGCAATAGAGTTTTCTATGTTGTAGAGAAAAATTTTAACAGGATACAACCGTAAACACGACAACTCCTTAAAAACTAGAAAAGTAAAAAAGCAACAACTAACTCTATGGACTTAATTATAGCTGATTTTGTTTTTGGGGGTGGTAAGTGTAAATGCACTAAAACAAAAAAGGCAACAAACAGTAAGTGGCAACGAGCACGTATATGCAAATTAAAAAAAAAATTATAAATTAACTCGATCTATATATTTAAGTGTGAAATGCTTAAAAGCACACAAATAAGGCTAAAATATGCATAAACCCAGAAGTTTTAAAAGCTGCCAATGGTGAAATTTCAGAATATAAATCGCATATTAAATGGCACACTAGTTACATAAATGTCGAATGGTATAATTCTTATTGAAAAGGATATGCATGAAATAAGAAACAGAAAAACCTTTTTCATCCCAAATTTAAGTTTTTCGTTTTTAGGGATTGAAAATTTTGTTAAGAATAACTCTGAATCTGTTCTGGAATTCTTAAATCAAATACGAAAAGTCTTTGTTATTTTATGTGTATTGTGTTGCCCATATTTTAAATTTCGTTATTGCTGAGGTCTGCCTTTTGCTTATGAATATGCGATAAATTGGGAGGCCTGAATTTGAGATCAATAACAACAACAAAAATTAAAACAAACAAACATATAAAAGAACGAATATAAAAATATAATTTATGCCGGGAAGAACGACGAATTTTTTGTTGCGAATATTCGTTGTTACAAATAAATCATTTGTATATAAGGATCAAACAGGCACCAGAGGGAAATGTGCGATAGGTTGACGAGTATTTATGCTAACGAAAGATGAATAAATTGAAGCAGAATAACCGTTTTCTTTTATCTTTTTAATGTTTCTCGTAGAGAACTGCTTTAATTTTTAGTTTTATTATATTATTTGTTTATAATATATGTAACTTGCTTATAAATTATATATTATCATCTTATCTTCTCATTTAAAATAGTTTTTTTATATGGTAAATATTACATATATTATATGCATGTATCAGAATTGAAAAGAATGATTCAATTTGCTTTTTAATTCATTATGAATAAATAAAAATTAAATGCATTATTTTCCCAATATTCTTAGTTTGAGTTATTACCATTACAAATGAATAAAAATAGTTTTCGAGGATACAAATAATATTAACATTTAATACTTAAAATTGAAATTTATTATTTCGGGATATCGTCCCCCAACTAATTGTTTAAACATTTATAGTTTTAAAAATGTATTCTTTGTTCTGCCTTGCTGTTCATATGTCGACATTTCATTGGTCGCTAAACCAAGTCTTCAGTAAACTTTAAGCAGTTTGAAAACATTCAACCTCGTATACTTATGCCAAAAAAAAAAAACAAATACAATAAGAGAATTCATTATTGTATATGAATCATAACAAAATACAATACAATAATCAGAATGCTTTTATACAAACAATTATACAGTTTAAATGTTTTCAAACTGCTTAAAGTTCCCTTGAGATTTGGTTTAGCGACCAATGAAATGTCGGCTTATGAACAGTTACAAAGCCACAACAAACTGTAAATGTTTAAACAATTTGTTGGGGAGAATATCCCGAAATAATAAATTTC
Organism: Germaria angustata; assembly: GCA_963681545.1. Classification (NCBI taxonomy): domain Eukaryota; kingdom Metazoa; phylum Arthropoda; class Insecta; order Diptera; family Tachinidae; genus Germaria; species Germaria angustata. Next base: position 56,764,445 of record OY813001.1, on the reverse strand, counting down.
AATATTAAGTATTAAATATTAATATTATTTGTATCCTCGAAAACTATTTTTATTCATTTGTAATGGTTATAAATCAAACTAAAAAACATTATTTTTTGTAGACGGAGATTACAAATTTGCAATTTAAAGTTATTTAAATCTTATATAAGTTATAATTGTTTATTCGATTTCCTTTAAATTCACTATAAACTACTAAAGGTCTTTGATACTCTATCTTGAACGTTGAAATATGTTACATTATTTAATATGGGTTAACATTTTTACATTGTTTATCAAAATTGATTTTCATTGAAGTTTCTTCTATGTACTTTCCATGAAAAAAAAATTTTAAATTAACGTTCTAATGCATAGTAATGTCGGAAACCCTATTTTTTTTACTTACCCACACTATCCATAGTTAACTTATTTTGACATTTTCCAACACTTCCAATTACCCAACTATCAGCTGTTTCATATCCAAAATTTAATACATTCGATGTGTATTCTATGCATTCGATTAATTTGGCAATTAAAATAAATAATATTTGGAAAATATATGTATATTATTTCCTTAAGACCAAGGCACATACGACGAAACAACTAGTTCACAAATGGAATCAAAATTAGACAATTTTATAAGTGAAACCACCAACAAACTAGATAAACTTTCGATTGAAGACATACAATCACGACATCGCAAAGAACGCAAAGAATTGCAAGCAAAAATACAAGTTCTTAAGAAAAATGCACCCAAGTCCGATAAAAAGAAACGCAAAGAAGCTTTAGATGAAATCGCTAAACTAGAAGCTGACTTCGAAAAGAAGCAAGAACACGAAATCAAACAAGCAGAGGATGAAACCAAGTCTCAGCAAGTAAAGACGGAACAAGAAGGATCTGCAAGTTGTAATCACAACGGATTAATAAAGAATCTCAATGAAGAGGCCAGTGAAGACAACCAGCCCCAACATCGTGTAACAAAAGCGCAAAAACGTAGAGATAAAAAGGCCCGTGAGGCAAGACAAAGAGAAGAAGAAATCAAAGCATCAGCAGAAGATGCCATGTATGCACCCAAGACTGTGGAAGCCCAAAAATTACAATTGAAATTAAAGGAACGTCAGTTGGATTTATTAAATATACCCTCCGATGGTGATTGTCTTTACAATGCCATACGTCATCAACTTTTGCAACATGGCTTAGCTAATTTGAGCGTTAAAGAGTTGCGTTCAGAAACTGCCAATTATATAGAAGCTAATAAAGACTCTTTAATACCCTATATGACGCATCCAGATTCTGGCGATTTGCTAACGGATGAAGAGTTTCGAAAATATTGCGATGATATACGGCACGCTTCCTCATGGGGCGGTCAAATAGAGCTAAAAGCTTTGTCTTCTATTCTTAAAGTGCCAATTGAAGTTCTGCAAGCAGAAGGTTCTCCCACCGTACAGGGCACGGAGTTTGGTGGATCTCCTCTGATCATTACATATCATCGTCATATGTACAGTTTAGGTGAACATTATAATTCAACCACACCTTTGGCTGATACCTCCAACGATGATGACAATATTGAAAATGGTGGTAAATAAGTGGAATGTAAAGCAAATACGAATTTATGGCATTTACAATACACAAATATTTTGATATCTAAAATTGATTAGGTATACAAACTAAAAGAAAATGAAAAATCTTTTTTATATTATATATTAACACTCATCTTCACTTAGAGTCCGGAGTCAAATACTTGGTAGTTACCATCTTGTTACTAAAACAAAAAGTTTTACTAGCCGCTAATATATCAAAGCGGATAATATATAAATTATTTAACAATAATGCACATGTTTCAAAATTAAAGGTAAATAAAAAGTAAAACAATGTAAAAATAAACAAATATTAAATCCTGGAATTCAATAAATTTTCATAGGAATGGATATACCGATTTTGAGATTAGAATTATCTTAGAAGCATATCCTTAAAAAAGTCTTTAATTGGTAAACATTATTAAAAAAGGAGGATGCGGACAAGCATAAGTGTGGTCATTACCAGTAAAAGCACTATTAGTTTTACAAGTATTTAATTTGGACCTAGTATTGATGTAATTTAACTGTTTAATACTATTGAGTGACAAGCCCAAATAGGAAAGAGTGTTAGTGCAAACAAAGATTTTGCAATAAATTAACTTTGGGTGCTCATAATAAAACATCGTCAGTCCGTTGTTTGAAACTTCACTTTGTGGACAATGCACATGTATGTATAAAGTATTATAGTGACAGCATTATATGAAATTGAATACATTTTAATTCAAAGATCCAACAAATCTATATAAAGCCATGAATTATTTTTCCACAATTCCGGTGTTTTTGTCGTGTTGCTTCTCGCAAGCGGCGTATAACTTCAAGATATTACTCTTTATTAACCGTACGACCATGTGGCAAGAACTCATGACGCACTAGGCCACGGTAATCGAAGAAAACAGTGGCAAAACTTTGATATTTAATCGAACTTAGCGTGCTTTTTTTCTTTTTGGCTCGTCTATTGAGATGATTTGGTTTCAATGTCATAATCAGTTATGGCACTTTTAAGTTAATTTGGATCGTCGTTAATGTCATTCAACATTTCCTGAGCGATTCCCTTGCGACGGTTTTCTGTTCAAAATTCAGCAAATTTTGGAACAAGCTTCGCTGCAACACGCTTCATGCCGAAAGTTTGCGAAAAAACTGTATGTTATGACCCGACCGATATGCCTACATCCTCTGCAACTTCCCTAATATTGATTCGACGATTCTCCATAAAAATGTTCCTCACTTTCTCAACATATTCATCGGTTTTTGATGTGATGGAGCTTCCAGGACGAGCATTGTCATTCGCATCTTTTCGACCTTCTTTGAAAAGCATGTACCACTTGTAACCATTTTTCTTGCACAGAATACAATCAGCATATGCCATTCTCAACATTTTTTACACAAAATTTGATGCACAGCAGAAAATCGCCAAACAAAACACGTTTAAGTATTTGTTATGCCTCTCGCAAACAAACTCAACTAAGAACATACATATGTTCGAGACAAGTGTGCCAACATAAAAAAAAATCTCTAATCGAACTCACTTATCCCGAGAAATTTCAAAATTCACCTTTTATATTGAACAGACCACGTATTATAATATGTGTTAATTACCATTAACCTATATATTGTATTGGTGGTACTATTCATTCCTCTTGCTCCTATCAGTCGGTTTGACATTTGACTACGCAAACTGGCTGCAAATTAATCCATGCTAAGAAGATACTGCTCCTCCTGCCTGTCTTTTAGTTTGATTACTAATATTAAGTGCAAAATAACACACATTAAGTTTGAAGGATCTCACTAACATAGTCAGATAAATATAAAATAACTAAGTAATACCTTGCTCCCAACTTACGAGTATATTGGTGAAAATTGGGTCATCTTTAGGGAATACCATTTCATATATGTAGTTTCACAAATAAGAAAGAAATCGGTGTACATGCGGAAAAATATGCAGGACAATATCTTTATCTTATTTTATCACCTGCTCAATTTTATAATAATTTAAAGAATACTTAATATTGAAATTTATTATTCGGGAGAATATCCCGACCAATCGTTAGAAACAATTAGTTTTTTTTTGCAAAATGCATTGAAAAAATGTTTGTTGTGGCTTTAGCTCTTCATATGCCGACATTTCATTGGTTGCTAAAACCAAATCGTCAGTGAAGTTTAAGCAGTTTGATAACATTCAACCTCGTATGTTTATGCCACATAAAACAAATACAATATGAGAATTTCAATATTGCATATGAATTACAACAAATACATAATCATAGTAGGCTTAGAATGTTTTTATACAAACAACACAACAAACAATTATACTCAACGTGAGTCTATTTTATTTTTCTCTCAACACCCATACAATTAAACGCCCGTTGGTCGTTAATGATTGTATTCAGTTAGGCAAATGAAAAATAAAATCTTTATTGTAAATACTTAATATTGAAATTTATTATTCGGGAGAATATCCCGACCAATCGTTGAGTATAATTGTTTGTTGTGTTGTTTGTATAAAAACATTCTAAGCCTACTATGATTATGTATTTGTTGTAATTCATATGCAATATTGAAATTCTCATATTGTATTTGTTTTATGTGGCATAAACATACGAGGTTGAATGTTATCAAACTGCTTAAACTTCACTGACGATTTGGTTTTAGCAACCAATGAAATGTCGGCATATGAAGAGCTAAAGCCACAACAAACATTTTTTCAATGCATTTTGCAAAAAAACTAATTGTTTCTAACGATTGGTCGGGATATTCTCCCGAATAATAAATTTCAATATTAAGTATTTACAATAAAGATTTTATTTTTCATTTGCCTAACTGAATACAATCATTAACGACCAACGGGCGTTTAATTGTATGGGTGTTGAGAGAAAAATAAAATAGACTCACGTTGAGTATAATTGTTTGTTGTGTTGTTTGTATAAAAACATTCTAAGCCTACTATGATTATGTATTTGTTGTAATTCATATGCAATATTGAAATTCTCATATTGTATTTGTTTTATGTGGCATAAACATACGAGGTTGAATGTTATCAAACTGCTTAAACTTCACTGACGATTTGGTTTTAGCAACCAATGAAATGTCGGCATATGAAGAGCTAAAGCCACAACAAACATTTTTTCAATGCAATTTAAAGAATATGTAATCAGCCATGTCAGAGAGCTCAATTTCAATATTTTAAATAAAACATGAGAATTCTTTCATATACAAATTACAAGGTATATTATTATGCCAGACTTAGAATGCTTTAATACAAAGACAACAAATAATAAGCTTTTGAAACACTATATATTTATAAGGTTAAAATTTATGTTGCACATACTACAAGCTTTGCCATATTTAAATTCAAAAATAGCAATTTTATACTTTTTGGCAATTAATAAAATCGTAACGCAAATAGGAAATTAAAACCATCCCGACGATCAGAATGTGTATACCTATTAAAAAATATATGTATGAAAAATTAAATAAAAATAACTCCTAAATCTTCATTGATCCTAAAATTTCAATAACGTTTTAAAACTACATATTTCATAAACAGTTGTATTCCGTTGTAGGTAGGTTTAAAACGAAAACGTGATTTTTAATACATAAAATCCGAAACCAAGAACCGATAGAAACATTGAGTTTTAGATTCTTTATCTATTCATAAAAAATCTCTATCGTTCTAATTTAAAAAATATATAAAACTGGAGTGCAGATTACTAATCTTTCCTAATAAGTTTGCGCATATTAAAGGATAATGAATTTTTTATTTTTCTATTTGAAAGGGCAAAAAAAAAATATTTGTACGTTTTTAGAAACCAAAATACCATAAGATTTCACTTTAAGAAAAATTTATGTTTAAAAATTTACAAAATAATGTATTATACATATCGAGCCTTTGGTGCAATACCGTAGTAACTCAAAATTTGAATTTTTTTAAGTTATATTACGAAATTATTCGCCTTGTCGTTTTTTATATTCTGTAAAAGCTTCATAAAAATATTTTGTATACTCAGCTCTTGAAAAAAGAACCAAATTTTCTTTTACCATTCAGTTGTGTGCAAATTAAAAACTGTAAACTCAATTTCTGCAAAACAACCTTTTTTGAATTATTGCGTTATTGCAGCAAAGGCTCGATATATTAAATATTGTATAATTTATGCATTGTATGTTGTGCCTTTAGCTCTTCATATGCCGACATTTCATTGGTCGCTAAACCAAATCGTCGGTGAAGTTTAAGCAGTTTGAAAACATTCAACCTCGTATGTTTATGCCATACGAATCAAATACAATATGAGAATTCAATATTGTATGTACGAGTATATGAATCAGAACAAAATACATAATCATAGTAGGCTTAGAATGCTTTTATACAAACAACACAACAAACAATTATACTCAACGTGAGTCTATCTTATTTCTCTTTCAACACATATATTTACAACTAAACGCCCATTGGTCGTCACTGATGATTTGGTTTAGCGACCAATGAAATGTCGACATATGAAGAGCATTTTGCAAAAGCTCTAATTGTTTAAACGATTAGTTGGGGAGAATATCCCGAATAATAAATTTTTATATTAAGTATTTATAATATTTATAATTTATGTATATTATAAAAAAATTTTGGGATAAAACAGAAATTGATAATTATGATAAAGGCGAGGATAAAAATCATAACAAACTACTCACTTATTTAAATTTAAATCAGGAAAGTGCAAGAAAATTTCCTCAATATTTTACAAATACACTTTAAAAAGCAACAAGGTCACGAGTTCAGTTTACTGCTAGGCTCAGTAATTAGCTAAAATTCAATTGTCCCGATCGTTGAAAGAGTATTGCTGTTAAGGATACTTAAGAATAATAATCATCCTTACATACATAATCGTGTACATATATATATGTATATGATGCTATAAATTATGAATTTTTAAATTCTTTGAAAGAAGAATTATAGCAAATAAAAATAATTGTGTTGAGTCCATTAGTCGTTCATATGCTAATATTATTTAAGCTGAAAGTTCCAGGAATTTCCTTTATCAAAACTTGTGCAATTTAAATACAGTTTAATTTGTTTATTATTTGAGCACAGGGTCTTCTTATTTGCCAGTTAAAAAGTTAGTTATAAATTATAACGTTTGTTGAAAACATATTTATTAATTAAGCTCTTAACTTTAGTTTAACAAATGCTTCTGTTAAAATATATAGTTTGTAATTCATTTAATATACATATTATTTCAAAGTAATATACATATTATTTTTGTTATATTTAATATAATAAACATCTTCTAGTTTACTAATATTTCTTTATCTACTCATATGCTAATATAATAAATTTTAATTAATTTAAATAAAAAAATATATATAAAGAGTATAAATATACATTTTTATAATGGAAGATTTATTTTATTGTCGAAAATTATTTTGCACGTATATGTAATATTATTGAATTGTAAAATGGCATGAAAAAATTTGTGCCAAAAAAATTTAGCGCTTTCTTTATTTTTTTCTAAGCCAAGAAGCATTAGTATTGATTAGAATGTTAAAATTTATATTTTAGTTAATCGTATAAGCTTAATCAAATTTTTTATTATTTGATGATTTGGAAGGACTTTCAGATTTCAATGTCACATATTTAGCTGCCGTTGACGGGGATGCTTTTGGAGTGTTGGGATAAATGGCAAATAGAGATAGTTGTATTGAACTGAGGAGCAATAGAAATACATTTTGATACTGCAAAAATAATTTAATTAATTCAAACTTTGTTACTAAATAACACAATAACTAATAACATACCACTACTATTTCATTACGAATTGAAATACCATAGACGGCCCACGATGCTGCTACAATAGTTCCAGACAATATTATTGGGAACGGTAAACCTTCAGTACTTTTCTTTTCAATAACTTCTCCCAGACTTAATAACGGCATACCAACTAAAATTACCAATATGGCCGTAATTAACATTCCAAAGCGAAACTCTATTTTGGCCGGGTCTTCGAAACTTGAGTAGACCAAACAGGCCATTGTAAAAATAGCAGCTATGCCCATCTTTGACCAAATTTTCGATTTAAATGGTCCTGACGCATACCAATAGAACACCATCATAAACACAATGTTGATGGCAAAGCCAATTATGTTCACTTTAATCATGGCTTGGTCGCCCATCAGACTGCCCATTTTTAAAGTTAAAATTGTTCTGAAATTGAAAAAAAAAATGTTATACGAAATTAAAATTGTCAGTGTGAGGATTAGAATGAACTCTATTGTTTTAAGATTCTACAAGTGTGTCCATAAATATGAATATGTGTTTGAATGACTGCAAGTTATTTTATTTGTGCACGACCGGATTGGGAAATTTAAATAGATTATTGGATTTTCGAAGGATGTGGGGAAAGGATAAAATAATTATCCTATTTGTTTGAGAACGGTAATATTGAGGGTGTCTAATATTAATGTACGTTACTCTAATAATAAAGAAAGTTTTCAAGCCAAAAACTGGAAGTATTGGAGGTGGAAACGGGAAACCCCAATAAAAAGTAAATGTTAATTATTCTATATATGGAGAGCTATAATTGTGACAGTCTCAAAATTTTGCGACTGTTACTTTGAAGATAAAATGCGTGGCAGAAAACTGTAGGAATTGGAGTGTGTCGGATTGTACTACCTTACAATAAGATTATTTATTATCCTATATATAGAGAACTGCAATGATCAGAGTCTTAAAATTTGGTTTAGGTTGATTTAAGAAAAAATTAACAGTAGGTGAAAAATTATGGTGGAATCTGAGCGAATATAGTGGTAGTTACTCAAATAAATATATGTACATATATTATTAATTGCGAAAACGAAACGCACTAGGCTTGGCAAGTTAGATATAATTCAAATATTATAAACCTGATTTCTCCATACATCGGGCAAATACTTATAAGTTAAGGAATTAAGAAATTAAGGATTCGTCTTCACTCATGTCGGACAGGCTAAAAATACTGCTGATTTAGGCTATATAATCATTATTATTAAGAGGAAGAGGATCACAGCGTGCCCTTATAATAATTGAAGCTTAAGGCGTTCATCTGCAACATTTGCTTTGTAGATCATATAGCTGGCATGACGTGTTTATAAAGTCGAGTGATTCCCCTATAGCATTTACTCTTTAGTTTTAAAAAAGTATATGGCATTTTACATCCTATTCTTTTTTAGCAAGCCCTGGACTGAGCTATATATTTACGAAAAAAAAACAATACAACTTTTAATAGGTTGCGTGGTAGTCTCCATGTGTCATACGTGTACATAACTTTATCACTCAACAAAGTTATAGACTATGGGTGTTAAACTGGTTGTGTTCAGATCCAGTTGGTACTGAAGGTGATTAATTTGGCCTATTCTGGGTAATATTACAAGTTCTTTCCGAAAAAATTCTTTTTTGTTCACAATTGGTATGTGTTGGTATGAAGGCAAATACGAATATATGTATGTATACCACTAAATGCAACTAGTTCTTCAGACACTCTCAGTCTAATAAATTTTGGAATACACACATACATATTTTTCTGTGCATATATAAAGCATGTACACGTTTTTGGGCTTGAAAATTTTTGAAATAATTTTCTTATGCAGTAACGGGTGATTTAGATTTAGATGTAACAAGTTGTTAAAATGAAGTAAGTTGTTAAGTGAAGTAAACGAATTATGTACTAAAATTGACTTTTTGTTAAAAGAAATTGTTTACCATTTCGATCATTTTTACCGCGATGCAACAATTGTCTCTCCCTTATCTTTGTAAATGAATGATTTTACTCACTTCAACATAAAATAATCCAATTGTATTAATTTGTTGAGTCTTGGGCGAGCATTCAAAGATTATTGTGCTGTATCACACACTAACAGAAAACCCTACACTTATACAATGAATTGTTAAATTGTATCAATGAAATTTGTCATTGAAAGTAAGCAAAGTATTCCCTTAATTAGAGCAACGAAGAATATTTCACAGCATTTATAAAAAAATTCATTAATGAAACAAAGAATACAAAAAATAATCGAGCTCAGTAAATTTTCCTAAGTTTTAGTTCATGAAAATTTCCTTAATTTATTTTCTCCAAGCGAGTATGAATGTATCACGGAAATAATGACAGCAAGTAACAAAAACATACAAAACTCTAAAAAATATTTGTATAGAAACATATAGAATTTAATATGATATGGACAACACGATGTGATCTGTGAACGAAGAGGTCTACTGAATCGTATCGAATAATGTGTCGTATATGCAGAATATTTCTGCATATGAATGAAATATTTTCATTACATTATTAAAAAAAATTATAAGAGAGATAAAACTATTTTAAATTCAATAAGTATTAATTTACATTTGACAAATTGTATACAATTAGTAGAAAAAAACTCGTATTTATTATATTTTGCCACAAAACGTAAGAGATAAATACGTTTAAACAATGAAACGATATACATCGATGCAATGAAATATGAACAACTTGAAGAATAAAAATTAATGGACTTAATGTATGCAATGAAACTTTGATATGATAAAGAACATTTATTGTCTCAGTGAATGACCACTAACCCACATTAATTAAACAGATGAATAATATTCGAACATAACGAAACCGAAAAAGATTCGTGCGATGAGATGCACCGCCCAATATCGCGATAAACAAATTTATTTTGGGTCCACAAAATGTTACTGCAATTAAACAATTTATCTTTGTTTTGTTTCATGTCAAAGGAATAAATGTATGCAAAATCGAGTTTTAATCAAAATCATAAACGCATAAGTTATCGAAAGTCACGAAAAGTTTCGTTTTTTCTGGTAACCGCACAACGTGGCATTTAGGAATACCCAAAACAATCAATTCGACGTCGTTTTCAGCAATGCGATGGCCACATGGTCGAAATCATATTTAAACATTGATGGTATAGAATTACCTTTTCAACAAAACTGTTTTCAAATTTTTAAATCTGTTTGTTGTGACTTTAGCTGCTCACGTGCCGACATTTCATTGGCCGTTAAACCAAATCGTCAGTGAACTTCAAGCAATTTGAAAATATTCAAACCTCATATGTTTATGCTAAAACATTCAAATGCAGTATGAGAATTTTCTTTCGTATATGATTATTATAAAATTCATAATCGTAGTAGCCTTAGAATTAGCACAACAGACAATTTTTTTTTTAATTTATTTTCTCAAGCTTAAGGTCTCTCCTTTTTTAAGTTTACTAATCGATATTGCAGTACTCATCGAGTTCCATCTTCAGAATACAAATACAAATATTCCGAAGATGGTACCCTATGAGTGCCCAAATATCGATTAATAAAATTAAAAAATTGTAAACACTCCAAATCATTTCTTCGAGAGCCGTTTACTATTTCGCTAAAAGAAAACAAGTGTTATTCTGGAGCAGAAGAAACAGCGTGTCGAACAAATACAAACCATTCTCATTATCCAATAGAAAAGTTTTTAAATCTTTTCATGTGCCATCCTTTTGTACAAGTGTTCAAGGTCTTAATATGTGTATTATAATTTTTTTTTCAATTTACATATGTACATGTATTTAAAAAAAATTTTATTATACGAATTTGACTTCGATAATTTCATTGCCTTTAAATTTTAAAAAAAGTTTTATTTTGAATTACAAATAAATGTTGCAAAAATTATGAACTTGAAACCTGGGAACGGCATAACAAGTACATACATATTTATTAGTGTACTTTAAAATACTTTAGCGCAACTGTAGGAATACGTATAAATTGATTTATATTTTTGCCACAAAATGCATTACGTTCGTTAGCGTGTTCTTTATCTAATTATACCAGTCATGATTTCATTTGATTATTCCCATGCTCTTGAAGGATTATACGAAATAATATTTTGAAGAAAATTGTTATAGAGAGAACATGAAATAAAATTAGAAGTGTGTGTTAATTTTCTAGACATGTAAATAAATTAACTTTTAATTTAAATTAGTCCTTTTACTTTTTTTGTAAGGAAACAAATTGACTGAAGTCGAGGGAGAATACTTTTAGAATATTTTACCTTGGAAAAACATTTTAATTGTGACTTTCAGCTTATTATCTCATACATATTACCGCATTAATAGATTTGTAAGATTTAAATGGATTTATATTTAGTTATTCTTTAAACGAGTATAAAAGTGGATGATTCATAAAATGGAATACAATATTAGAATAAGGTCACAATTTTAGAACACTCGAAATAGATTTTTTTATTAAATTACTGAAAAGAAGTTTTCAAATGATCTATGTACATATATCATTCTCATATTATAATTTCTCTAATATTATACATTCAACAAGAATTCAGAGGCATTATTTGCGAACATATATTTTGCATTATAATTTTAAAGCGAGGACCTGTTACCGCTCTCTTGCAGTAGAAGCAGACCTGAAGTGGAAACAAACAAAGTGAGCCATAAAAAATGACAAACTTCAACATGGCGACCACTAGTTATGATAATTATGCCTTAGAATATAAAAATATCCAAGAAGAGTAAAAAATAATTTTTTTTACATTACGAGGTCATATTTCATTTGCACTGTGAAGCTGATGGCCCAAATTTTATAAAGTAAGCGCTGTATCAGATGAAAGTTAAATTCAGTATATAAGAAAAAAGCAATATTTGCCAAGGATGAAATATATTAACAATACAACAATTAACAATTTTGAGGAACAAAAATTATCAAAAAGTCTTCGATAAAACGTACTCTGAATCGTTTCATTTTTAAAATCGTTTTCCATCATACTTGTTTATCTGAAAGCATTTTAGAAAATCGATTTTGCTGCACCTACAATTTTAAAACCATACACGTGCAGATTCTATTTATAAATTTAAAGAAAATTTTCATTAAAACATTTATTTTGCAAACAACAATAAATAACAAAATTTGCTCTTATTTTCAGAGAAAATGTTTGAAATAATTGTTGTTTGAATTTACAGAAATGTTTAGCAATTGTTTGTGATATTTACACAGGCTACAGCTATAAATTTTGGAATTTCTGACGCAAAAAAATAAGTAATTATTACTAAGATGGGCAATAAGCCTAAAATTTATCATAAATCAACTGAACCGAGAAAATTTTTAAAAAACTTAACGAAATCATTTTATCGGTAAAATATTCCAATGATTGCGAAATTCTTAAAAAAAGCTCGTTATAGGCTACTTTCATTCTTTTAAGTTTTTATAGTTTGTAACCAATTTTGAGTCTTATTTTCATCAATTAATTGCAAACCTTTCCATTACATATTGCTTTTGCTATAAAACTTTTCTTATTTAGGATTTATCAAATCATAAACATTTGCAATTATACGTATTTGTATTTGTTTCTACTAGAATTACTTTATGGATTTTTATTTTCTTATAAATTTTGTAGCCCTCTTAAAGAAAATAAAGTAATTTATTGTTATTTAATATTTATAATATATTATTTAATAAAAACAAACTTACAAGGAGGAATCACGTAATCCTGTAAGAAAGTTAATTTTTTTAATAAAGCGTACATAGTTTTTTTCTTCAAATTAATTAACAAATTATTATATTTTTTTTCAGAAACGAAAATGTCATTAATTGTCACTAATACAGTCCTAATTACAAATATGTAATTCTATAATTATATTAACGCAATTTCATTTTTATAATTAATAGTGCAATTGTAGTGCAATTAGCACTCCCAAGTCTGATTTAAATATATTTTATTACGAAACAATTTTATCAATTCCTTTTCAAGTAGTTATCTAAATTCATATTGTGATTCTATCGTATGTGGCATATTTATACAATACCTATTCATTCTAAAGTCATTAAGTTATGTGACATAAAATTTAAAAACAAATTTATTTATTTTAATCTCTAACTTAACTTATCAACTGATTGTGTGACAGAGCTGGAGAATGCGATACAGTTCTACTGTACTGTTCAGTTCTTATTTGACTTTTTAATCACAAACGCAATTTCTTTGCCGCACTTTCTTTTTAAATTGTCGTTCATCATGAGGTATTTTTTCAATAGCGATATTATGCTTTCGGATAAAATGGTGTTCATTTTACCCAATTTTCACAGCATTCTATTTTAGTATGGACATAAATGTGCAAGTGTATGTGCATTGCATGTATCTATATATATGTGTGCATTGCACATAGTTTTCGTGATCGACACTTATTGTTTACACCGCACTTGTAAGAAAATAACAATGTAATCAACCCACTTCTAATGGTCGTATCGAAATTAAACTTTGCATGTATGTACATATACATATGTAGTTTCGGAACAGTGGGAGTCCTAAGAATGGTATGTGTTATTTTGAGATCGAAATGCAAAGTCGGGCAAAAAATTTAGGAAGTAGCAATCAGAAAAAGGGTTACTCCCCATACAAAGTAATTATTAAATACCTGCTGACTGGAAAACTATAATAATAAGATTATTAAAATTTAGTATGAATTAAGTTTCTAATAAAGAGAGCAGTCAAATAAATAAAAAAAACTGACAAAGTAAGTTTTGGGGCAGCGGTACACCCCATATAAAACACTTACGATACATTTAAGTCATATACAAATAAAATTGTATATAATTGCATATATACATATACATACATATACATGTATGTGTATGTATATTTTTAAGGAAATTAAATTTGTATAATGCCGAATTAAATTTATTAAAATCATTATTTGAGATATTCTAAAAAATAATTGTTTAAAAAATGTGTTGTTTGTTGTTGGCTTAGCTGAGTGTACGTGTACAAGTATCCTGCATTTCATTGGCGCTACCGAAATCATTAGTACTCTCTATTTTGGAGAATATCTCCTATAATGAATTTAATAACTTTTATTATAAATTTTGTTTTTCATTTTGCTTTACAAATGAAACACATTCATTATCAAGTAAAGAGTGTTTTATTGTATAAAGATGTAAGAAAAATAAAAGGACGCAAGTCGATTATAATTGTTTGTTGGGTTGTGTTTGTATAAAAGTTTCCTATAAAACTATAATGCTTATATGTTTTGTAAATCACAAGCAAAAAAATATGATTGAATTGTTTAGAATTCTCATATAGTATTTGTTGTTTTTTGTATACGTTTATGATTTTGAATGCTTTTCGCACATGATATGGCTAAAGAGTACTGATGATTTGGCTAGTGCCAATGAAATGCAGGCATATACTCATCTAAGCCAACAACAAATAGTAAAGTTTTTAAACAGATATAAAAAATATAAAAAAGGAAGTATAAGATAATTTTAAAATTCAACTTAGAATTGAAAATTAGCACTGAGTTTTGACCCAATTTTGTTGGATGTACTTGTAAGCGAAAGTTTGCTAAATGTTCTTTAGAACGACATCGTTCGCGTGCTTAAATACATTCAAAGCAAAAACAACATTTTAAAATGTGTTGCTGTTTCAAATGTATTTATGAAAGCGAACGATGTCGTTCGACGTCGTGAAACAGGCAGTTATTCTCTAATTTGCTCACACAAAGATCCACAAATATATTCCGCATTAAATTCCTCTCTCCTCTCCTGGACTGTTGATGGCATTAAGGAACTAAAATATATGTCTTGCACAAAATTACAATCATCTCTCCAACTAACTTATCGATTGCGGTTGATCTTTTACCGGAAAAAATCCACTTATTACTGTTTTTAATGATAGAGTAGCAGTTGGTACATTTTGAGCTTCTTCCCTTTTGCGCTGCTCAATAGTTTAAAATTATTAACCAATTAACTCCTTCGTACATCGGCTCTAAAGAGAAAATATATTGTCATGAAGCATTTTTTTATTATCATTTTATACTTTTGATGATAGTTCGCAAATACGAATGTTACACTCCTAATTTGAATGTTTGTACTTGATAGGAAGCTAAACAGTGAGATTGATCAAATTGAATTTTTCAAACACTTACTGATGATCGGAACATGTAACAACAAATAGCTTAATTAATTTTTTAATGATGCGATGGAAAGTTTACCCACGTCCTATATAAAACAATTATTAATTATTATATACCTGGAAAACACAACATTGAGATTCTTAAAATTTTTTACAAGTCACTCAAAGAATAAAGTGGGTGTTTGAACCCTACTGGAGGCGAGTAACATCAACGCGAAATAATTATAATTTACCCTATATCTAAAGAACAACGACACTGAGAATCTGCAAATTTGGTGTAGTTTGCTCTGAGAATTAAATGGGATTTCACACAAAACACCTCAGGATCCAAAAGAAGGAGGCGACTGCCCCACATACAAAGGAATTATTAATTGTCATATACATACAACATTGAGACTCAGTTACTCTGAAAATAACGTGTGCCCATATTGTACTACACCTAGGTAATGTATTGCGTTATTTTAGTGTAAATTGTTTCTTTTGACAAAAAACAAAAAAAAATCGCTTTAAGATATCGCAACGTTTGTCTTCGGTGAAATATAAAATTAGCCCTTATGCGTATAGAAGAAAGACATATTGAAAACTGTAAAACTGGGTCTTCAAATTATGCAGTAAATAGCGGTTAATTACCTCATCCAAATTTTCAAGAGACGGTGAAAGCATTTAAACGAGTACGCTCAAATAATCCAATGAAGCAATTATGCGAATATACCTACATGCATATATGTACAAATATGTATTTCTGCAATGAACTATTTAATGTGTTATTAACTTAACAAGTATCTATAAGAAGGCAACTCATAAATAAAAATATTTGTAGGGCTGTAAACAGTAATTACTTTGGGTAATTAAACGAAAGAAATTCAAGGGAACCTTTTTCGTTTTAAAATATACATATGTATGGGGTAATTACCCGAATTAAGTAATTAAGCGAAAATTACTCAACCGTATACTTTTGTTATAAAAATAGTATAAAAATGGGGTTTGAAGAAGTGAAGCAAAAAAGCATGAAAGGTAATTAAGCTTGGGATAATTAAACGGGTTATATTGTTATGACCATCCTCTAAAATCGCCCCTGCATAATGTGCAGTATGCCATGAGCTGTATGGTATCGTTGGTATTCATATCATCCACAACATGCCAAAAAATATTGGCTGTTAAAAGGTGATAGACTAGCAAAAGTAATTTTAAAAAATGGACTGATGACACCGCCAAACCAAAATCCCCACCAAACTGACTTTCGAGATGCCGAATTCGACAATTTTTTATGTATATTATTATTTTATGTATAGGGGTAGAGAATCTTTCGGTAGTACGGTATACTCGTATGCTCCTACTTATTCCATAGTTTTAAGTATGTTTAATTATACCTAAAACCGAAGAATATGAAAATTTAATAAAATAATTTTTTTTTTCAAAACCCTCTTAGAAGATAAAGATTTCTATCATAATTATATATAGAAAAAGTACATATGTATGCGCTTAAGTACGAATATGTATGAATGTATGCACGGTGCATTTATAATTGACGATAAGCAAAACTACAAAAGTCAATGCTGTCTGCAAGGCATATTGAATGTTTCCTATAGTGAAAACGAAAGAGAGGAGTGCCTTAATGTAGAATGCACGCAAACAAAAACAATATAACAATGAATTCGAGTATTAAAACAGAATAAAAATTAAAGTTGTACAATAATAATTATTAGTTGCACGTGACTTAGGTTCCATACAAATAAATTTACTTACAAAACAATACCTCCCAAAAATGGTTCTGGCGGATAGGCATCACTGCTACCCTTTTTCCGAACATCGTTTAAGAGAACAATACCCGAGAGGAATTGCAGGCATGTAACGGTACCAGCAAATTTAGCGATTTCTTCACTGTAAGGCTCCAGTAAATCGCCTAATGCATCCATTTTAAGTTTATTTTGTTGTTATAATTCTTGTTGAGAGTGCTGTTGTTTGTTTTTTAACTGTGTGGTTGGGTTTTATATGAGTAGCGTTAGTTTGCAAAGAGTGGGGAGACAAGTCTTTCTACTAGCGTCGTGCTGTTTTATAATTTTTCCAAATATTTACGAATAAGCCGACCAAAACAAGTTCAAGTTCACAAACAACTATTTATTCATTTGGTGCATACTCTTGCTTTATTTGCTTCAATTGATTTTTTTTTTATTTCATAAAATTTCATTAATTATTCAAGCACTGGACTAACAACACACTATATTAATTCATTACATTTAATGCTGTTTTCTATTTTGTCATCCGCTCTTATTTAAAAAATAAATATGTTTTAATTGCATTCAACAAATCAAACAAAATGAAAAAATACTGTGATAAAATTAAATTATAACAATACGAAAAACATTAACGAACGAATAAAGTAGTCGCTTGTTCTCTTAAGCACGATTCTCCAACAACTGACAATAAATTATACTCGAACAACACTAAACTATTGAAAAAATTTTGTACACAGTACATGATAATGGGGGGTGGGGGATATGGAAAAATATTCCCATCACATTATACCACTCTCTGCTAACAGCAGCCGAATTCATTTTTTTCTCACAAATACCAACATATTCCTACATGCACACGTATGTATGACTACATGTAAACATTTCGTAACTTTTAACGGTATGTGTTTGTTTTACTTGACTTTTCATGTTTGACCGCTTACTTTTTTAAGTTTAAATCAATGAAAAATTTGTCTTTGATAATTTATTCACAAAAACGAGTGCACAAATGTATCATTTAATTTTTATCTATTAAAACTAAATTTTAAACCCTTTGGCAACCGTTACTAATTTTTTGCAGTATAAAACGTTTTAAATTTACTTTTGCCTTTTACTTATTACCACCTAGTGTCACATACATAATTTGTTGATCTTCGCAACAATTAAGTTGTCCTTTACGACATTAGTTAAAAAGGGACAGTTTGATTATTCCGTGTTATTTTTGATTAAAGATATTTTTTTCGACAAAAAATCGTTTTATTTCTCAACATCTTTAAGTTCGATTCCTTAGTCCATCGTCTTTCTAAGCTTTTATACCCTCCAAATATTAGGATTTCTCAAGGCCCTCAAAATAGACGATTGTTTTAATTGTGACCTTTTCGTTCGATCCAAATTTCTTGCCAACCGGTGGCCATTTCATTAAAATTTGGAACAGGAAATATTCGCAAGGGGATAAATCTGAAGACTATGCTGGATGTTGCGGTGCAGCTGTTCGTAAACCAATTCATGTTTGCCGTTCGTTTTTTTTTTTTTGCTTCAAATCAATATTGAATCTGTCGAAAAGCTCTGAATAATATTCGCATGCATCCAAAAAAATATGGCCATGACTTTCGTCTTAGCCTTCTTTGCTCTATGGTGTGTTGTGATGGATCCTTATTCACCTTTTTTGGGCGATCTAAACGATTGGCATAATTCATGCCGGTACAATCACCACGAATTCAGTAAAACACTTTTTAACCATTGAAACTGATGGTGCAGAATGCCCATAGTACTTCTTTGGTTTCGGTGACAGTTTTCTTTCTACATTAAAAATAATGTTTAATACGCACATGAGATTCACAGTTTTGCATTTTTATTACAATTAACGAGGTTATTTGCCTCCAGAAACAAATTAATAGATGCATCTTTCCCAAAATTCAACAGTAGTGTAGTAATACACTGAAAGAAAAACCTTTCACTCAGACAATGAACTTTTACATTGTATCAATGAAATTTGTAATTGAAATTGAGCTAGTAAATAAACCCTTTCATTAGGTCAATGAAGAATTATTAATTGCATTTATAAAAAAAAGTTACGTTAATGAAATAAATGATATTAAAAAAAAATATATAAAATAATCGAATTCAATAATTTTTCCAAAAGTACTTGTAACATCTTTTCACTTTATAAAAATATTTGTACTGGCACATAGTAGGAAAAGATTTTTAATTAGGTTTTACATATAGAGGATTTTTTGTACATAACACAGGCGCCAGGGAAATGGAACTTTTTTAAAAATTGCTTAAATCGAAATAACTGATCCGTGATCAATAAAACATCATTTACTATTTTCTAGCACCTTTAGTTTTAGAGATATAGTGACATTTCTTAAATATATCATTTAAGCATTTTTTCATGATTATGTATATTATAATGATTATATAAAATGCTGAATTTTGTTTAAATTTTTTGATGTTTTTACTTTTATATAATTGTGATTGGAAAATTTCAATGAAATGAAAATGGTCAATAAAGAAGGAACGTAGCATTAAGTAAAATAAATCTTTTTTTTACACGAATCGAATTGAAATCCAGATTATATTACAAAATAAAATAAATACAAAATAATAAGAGTAAAAATAATTTTTGTTTTGAGGTGAAAAATCTTTTTTTACGTGTTATTTCATAACTCTAATTTTTTTTTAGAGATATGAGTAATTTTAAGTGGATACAATTCATAATAAACTGAAATTAATTAGCCGGGATCGAGTTCGATTACTGAATTTTCCAATTCTTATTAATAAGTTTTCAAATTATTTTTATTAAGGAAAAAGTAAGAAAAAGTCACCTAAAAAGTGGTCAAAAAGAGATGTGTGACGACGATCAAAAACATTATTGTTCCGTTCTGCTAAAAATATTTTTTTTTTAATTTTCATCCACATACATAAATGTTAAAAATCCTTTATTTCTTATATTCCAGATCGATAATATTTAACTTTGGAGCGTGATTCTGAATCGACTCCCGGCTACTAAACCATTGGCAGTTCTTTTAAATTGAAATGGAAAGACGAATGATCACTGCATATGAAACGTTTTCAATGGCTACCTCGTAAATGCTGTTGGATCCAACCGCAAGTGGAATATGTCAGAATAGATTTTAATTTCGTACATTTGGAACGCTATAGATTTTTATATAAATTGTAAAATTTGTTAAAACTTTCGTTGGCATAATTCTATAAAAAGAAAGAAATACATTCTAACATGTATGAACAAAAACAAATAATATATAAATAATAACGAACACAATAATGGAAAGATGTATTTAAAAAAAACTGTAGCATTTAAAATAATTTTTATTTAGTTTAAATTTTCAATAACAAAGAGAAAGAAAAATGTTAAAACGAGAAAATTCCCATCACAAATTATGTATACTTCAAACTGAATAGAGCTGAACGATTTGGATAAAAATAAAACAATTTTTCTTATACTGTGCAAATGTATAATTAATTAAATGTTCAAAGCAAATCCCTTAAGGAAATGTAGAAAGATTTTTTAATATAATTTTACTCGTAATTATAAAAATAATATAATAATAATTTGTTATTATTACTATGTATATTTATCTATTTGAATTTGCCATGTTTTTCTTTTGCATGTATTTTTATGCAAATATTTAACAAACAAATCACATTTCATTAATGCTGATTGATGAATATATGTACATAAGTATTTAGAAATAAATGTAGAGTTAGAAAGAGATTATGGTAGAACGTACAATGGCAGCAATTTATTACTAAATAAATGAAGGATTTAACAGAAAATAAAATTATTACTTTTAGGCTGTATTAATGTCTTTTGCATTTAATTAAAATTTTGTAAACTTTAATTTTAAGATCAGGTTAATTTATGTCTTTAATTAATTTAACAATAAAATATTTTTAATTAATACTTATTTTACCGTATTTTATTTAAATTAAATGCTGAGTTGGACCGTTTGCAGTTTGGTTGCATTCGAGAAAAAAATGTCTATATCGGTAAAATTAGTAATGATTTGTATTATTTGGTATCAATCATTTTTTTGTTTAAATTTTAAATTATTCCAAACACTGTGAAAATTGTCCATATTCATGTATAAAAAGTATTATCCCCTAAGGTATGCTGTAAAAAACTAACAGAATTGGAGAACACAAAACTGTTCTCACTTTTCAAGTTCGTGCCTTGAGTCTTTCACTTGGTGTTTGCATTTGCATTTTGAAAGACTTAAGACACGAACTTGAAATTTTCTGATTTGTATGGGGCTTTAAGGGCATTTTTTTTAATGCTATAACTCGCCAACGGCTGCAGCAATTTAAATGATTTTTTCACCGTATGATAGGTTGAGATATGGACTACACGATGGTCAACCTTTAGTCCGTCAGGTGGGCCCCCTTTAATAGTAAAAAATGCGATATATATCGATAACTTTTATGTCTTCCGAACTAGTAGACGTACAAAATTTTCATAAATTTTAAACATATCTGCAGTGTCTAATTCTACAAATCTTTAAAATATGTTATTCCTATCCGCAATAACTTCTGAATTATTATCAATTTCTAAATACCATATGAGTTAAATACAATCGTTAATTTCTTAGCTATTTGTAATGATATATGCATAAAATAAAATAGGATAATGTAGCTCATAGTTTCATACAATGCGTAACCAAAACTACGACCGTTTTGCACAAACAGGTGTGGCGATAATTGGAAAATAAATTATTTTTGATGTGTTTGATTTTACACTCAGACTGCAACTCATCCTACCTTCATCGTAAAATATTTCCAGTTTGTTACTTTTTCCCCTCGGAAACGGGTGTTCTATCCTTGTTTGAGATTACCCTCTAACTACATGTTTCATCCAAAAATCGCCATTATAAAAAAACTATATTTTTTTATTAGTTAATCCTCATTAATTGCTTAACATAAAGATTATATTCGTAACTCAAATATAAACAATACGAGATACACCAAAGAAACCAAATTTCCATGAAATTTTGTTAACATCATAGTACAGATATGGTCTCCAGCTTTATATGCTAAAAAATAATCGATTTAAATTTTTTAAACCATAAAATTATTTAAATTTTATTATTCTGTTAAACACTGTGAAACTTGCCATATTCATGTATGAAAAATTGTTATCCCTCAAAGTATGCTGCAAAAAATAACAATAGTAAACAACACAAAAACGTTCTCATTTTTCAAGTTCGTGCCTTGAGTCTTTCATTTGTAGTTTGCAATTGGCTTTTGAAAGACTTAAGACACGAACCTGAAAATTTATTATTTATATGGGGCTTTAATGGTATAAATTATTTTTTTCAAAATGCTATAACTCGCGAATAACTGCACCGATTTCAATGATTCTTTCACCACATGATAGATTGAGATGTGGGCTACATAAACCTAAACAAAAACAATACATATCTCCACGATATATTATAAAATTTGCTTATTTCTAGCGAACTATTTTATGGATGAAGATGTTGTATGGAGATAATTTTCATTCGATGAATGTGAATATAAATAATCATCTAATTAATTCTAAGGTTTATTTCACTAAATTTTCTCGTAATTAGTAAAATCAACATAGCTTAAAAAAATCATATCGCTGCGAAGCAACTATGCAAAACCAATTTAAAACCTTAATATATGTATGCATTTTAACTAAAAATTACGTGTCGCAGTTATCGTTAACTGCGTTGTGACTCTACATTCCGCTTTATTCCTCGGCAGAAAAAGAAAATTAGATAAAATTAATTTTCAGATTTTTTATTAAAAAAGTATGTTAAGTTTCGTATAATGTCAAGTAATTAATTTGACCTACAATACGAATTGAATTTAAAACTAAACTCATTTGATTAACACTTCTTACACAAAATACTAAAGGAAATAATAACAACCAGCATTATTATGAACAGACTTTTACCAGTTTTCCTATAAACATGGAGGAGTCTTCCATAAACGAAGACAATAAAACGTTACTTAAAATTATATTACAAAAAAATTTTAAAATTCCTTCTGTGCTGTCCAGGTTGTAGGAGAATAAAGCAGCAGCGTTCTTTCCCACAACAAAATCTCGGAATCCTTTAGAAAGTTTGAGCAGATCAAAGCAAAATTAAGAACAGATATGAAAGTGCATTTTAAATAAAGTTGATGCAAAAAACCAGAAAGGTTTTATTGTTGTTTAACAGTCTTCTTGGGTTTAGGACTTTGTGTTTGCTTGGGGCTGATTTGTTTACTAGGTTTAGGAGATGTTTTAGGTGTTTTCGATTTGGGAGAAGATTTTTCTGAAATTAAAAATACAAACATTGTACATAATCAAAATTTGATAAGATATCAATTAACACTTACGTAGAGCTCTCAAACTCTCTTGGGGCAACCACTCATAGTCAATAGAATCATCGTTGGCAGTACCAGTTTCAATAGTTTTCTTCGTGACTGCACGCTTACGTTTACCTGACGAACCCAACAAGTATTGTTGGCCTACTACCAATAATAAAACAACAACACCCGCCATCAAGACATACAGGAAGAAGGTTTCACCATCCAAACCCTCATCAATCTCAGAAATCAAAACAGTTTCATTGAAAACTGACTCCATATATTGAACACCGTTAGAATCACGATAGTTCATCGCTATGTTCAAACCAAAAGGACGTCCAGCAAACTGATCAGAAGGCATGAACGAATAAGAAATAGTTGCTTCCAGGCCAGATTTCACTTCACGATTGTATGCAACAGCTGAGAAATTTTGGATGTAATAGTTAAAGTCCATGGGATAACGGAAAGAGGCTTCAACGGTTTCTACAACAAAATCGTTGGGACCTTTGTTTGTAAAACCAATTAAAAATTCAACGGGTTTGCCGCCAGGTAAATCCATTTGTTGACCAGGTGTGTATGTGGGCTTGGTAAATAACAAAATAGTGTCCGCATAAGGAGATGTTGATTGAGTTGAGTCAGATTCTTCGTCCACTTCAACATCTTCACCTGTTACAGCGCCATCTTCTCCGTCAGTTTCAATAATGTCTTCCTCAATAGCATCTTCAGCAGAAGCTAAGAATTTATTGGCTTAAAAAAACAAAATGAGAAATTAACTTATCAACTCTTTTTACTAATAGCGAAATTGGCGTAAATTTTTGAAAAGATATCATTTCACAAATTTTAATTCAAAGTTCCTTTAAAATTGAATTAAAACTAACTGTATAAACGATATTAGCAGTTGAAATCGTCGTTTTTCTATGCCACGTCAAAATACGTCGTTGCTGTTGCAGCAACAATGCCGAAAGCATAGTTTGAAAATGTCAAAATATTACTACACCAGTTTCACTTTTACACAACTCACATATTGTTTATCAAACTTACGTCCATTAAATGTGCATATAATGGCAGGCAACACCAACAACAGTATTAACATATATTTCATTTTGAAATTTAGGATCAGAAACTAATTTCTGAAATATATTTTGCGGCTTTCGCGGTCGTCCCGATTATGATGTGTACACAGCGAAATTAGAAAAACGTATGAATGCCGCATTCGTAAAGAAATTACAAAACGAAGCACTTTTTTCTTGCTTGTTTAATACGAAAGTAGTGTTACGTGTAAAGAGACGTCAAAAAATTCTGTCGATATAAACGGAAGTGTCCTGAAGTAAAATTCAGTATTCTTAAAAAAAATGTTATAGTTGCTCAAAGAGTAGTATTTTTGTTTACATAGCAATGCGTTGTGCTTACAATTTAATATGAATTAGTTTTTTATGTACACAAAATTATGCAAATTAATGGATGAAAACTATAACCGTAATTTCAATCAATAAACGACAACAATAACATTCTGAAATGGAATTAGACACTTTTTGAAATACTTGCATTCAAAAGTTATTATCCAAAGCCATCTGAAAATTATTTTTTATCTGCAATAGCGGCTAATGTTAACAGAAAGAGGACAAAAATACGTTTCGATAACAGTATGGACCATGTTTTGGAATAGTTGTGATTAAAAGCTTTAGCCCAGCAAACTTTTAAATATTGAAAAAATCACAAAAATTTGGTCTTCTGATTGTTGGCACAAGCCAATATTGCATTCAACGAATAGTTAACATTTATAAAAATAAACCACTCTTTTGTTGATTATTTCAGCTTTGAACAGTTCGCCGGACTATGGCTTCTAAATGCATGTAGTTCAGAATATTACCTACACCATTTCTTTTTTGTAGTTACTGTCAACGATTAGTTTTGATTCGCTGATTTTTTTTATTTATTATCATATATTATGGCGTAATGCACTACTGTGGTAAAAAAAAATTCATTTTATGGACAAAAACTTTTCACAAAAATAGTTTTGACGACTAGGCTCCTTGTTTTGTAAACGTTTGCTAGATATGTAGCTTAAAGTTTTTTCACATAATTTTATTTTTAATTTTCGGTACAAATCCAATTTTCATAGTATTACATAAAAAAGAAGTTATATTTAACAAGATACAGGCGATAGCTAAAATCAAACGAGCTGTTTCTTGGTTACGTTGAAAGCGTTCATGGATTTTAATCTCATTTGTCACAATTGATGAAAACTCCCATTAAATGACAGTTCAGGTATATAAAGTTGCATTAGTACAACTACCTGAATAATATTGCCTTGATAGCAACCAAAACTAATATAAAGGCTAATATATCTCTTGTCAAACACCATATATGTCAAATTTCATTCGCGTTTTCATATAAATGAGCCTTTTCACACAAGAACAATTGTGCTGGCATAAAATCGCAGTTTGTGGGCATTTTCGGGGAAGAGAGTGGTTTTTGGTTGGCACAATTTTTTCAACCAGCTTCAACCCCGCACAAGCAGAACAAAACTAACCCATACACACTTATGAAAACAGGTTCTGCGAAATAAACAAAGAAAATACTAACACACACAAAGATTTGTATACGTACACAATTTTATGCCAGCATAATTAGTCTAGTGTGAATACGAAAGAACAAAAGTTGTGCGGATTAAAAAATAGTCTTGTGTGAAAACCCTCAATAGTGACAATATCACGATAGCGCATGTGTGGTCAGATGTTGATTGACATTAAGACTGTGTTCAGACACATCATGTCTTATTGACATGATTGCTATTTTATTGGCGAGATCGACGAGGGGAAAAGAAACGAGTACGCATGTTTACGTACTCTGTCAGTACGTTTTGCTTTCTCATTCGTAATGCAAAAAATGCTCAAACAACGTTTTTTATGTACACATACACAAAAACAACTCGTCAACAAGACATGACTTGTGTGAACGCCAAAGAAAGTTCAAAGAAGAAAATGGAAGAATCATGACAATAAAGGCCATGTCACATACAACTTTTGCTTCGCGTTGCGTTACAGCTTCGCTTTGACATTTAAGTTGAAATGTACATACTTATACGAAACATGCCACATAAAACACTTTTAACGCAGCGTGACGCAAAAAGTTCGGCAACTCTCAACTTTTTGCGTGCTTTGACAATCAAAGTTATGTATGTATGTATGTATGTTAGAATATGATATGAAAATGTGATGTGATATGAAAAATACTTATTTTTTTATTTTCAAAATTTATTTCCTGTTGAAGAATATGAGCTTGTTTTTTTAACTAATTTATAAAATAGTAGCTATTTGCATGCTATATGTAAGTATATAGCATAAGATTATTTTATTGTAAAAAATCAGTGGCAGCGTATTATTAATAATATTTTAACTTTTTATATGAATACATACATATGTATGTACATATGTATGTATTTGAAAATCCAAAAAACAAATGAATTGATGACAATTAAAAGCTTTATATGTATTTTCAATAAACTACAATAGGTGATAACAAAATAAACACACAAAAGCAAATAATATTTTGACTTTAATTTTTATAATAAAAAATAATTAGCAAAATTCATAACCACCTTTTTGGTAAACACACAATGCGCGCGTTGTGTCAAAGTTTTCATTGTATCATACACCTTTTGCGTTACGCTTTTCTCTCAAAGTTAAAAACGTCACGCAACGCTACAAAGTTTTATGTGACACGGCCTTAAGACATGATGTGTCTGAACACAGTCTAACTATGTTTAATGTGTCGTAATAACAAAGAAATACTTGAACGAATATTTAACGAAAAAAATGAAAATTTCAATAATGAACGAAGCTGTGTTCTTTTTGTTTCCGGCTATCACCTAGAGTGTGCGACACGCGTGAATTTTCCACAACATAGAAAATTATATTAAATTATGGATAAACCATCTGTTTCGGCACGTGTGATTAAAGTTTTAGGACGTACTGGGTCCCAAGGTCAGTGTACTCAAGTAAAGGTTGAATTCCTTGGTGATGAAAACCGTCAAATTATCCGCAATGTTAAGGGAGCCGTACGTGAGGGTGATATATTGACATTGCTGGAATCTGAACGTGAAGCCAGAAGACTTCGCTAAAACTACGTTTTAGAAGTTCAAACCTAATTAGATTTTAAATTTATATTCCATCGAAAGGTATAATAAATGTATTTTTTTGTATTCTCATTGTTTAGAAGTTTGTTTCCTTTTAGATATTCACTTGAACAAAATGGTGTCTAATGAAATTTCAACATTGTTTATAATACATCTCAAACAATTTTTGTGCAAGCTGCTATGAATATTAAAAATAAATTTAAAGCCCAATAAGGCTTATAAAATTAAAAACACTTGTATTGTTCGTGCTAAGTAGAAAAAGCAATTGATCGATTTTTAATGTTGTCAAGATGGTAAATATGTTTTTGAGCGGAGACACTTGCAATATGTTAAACCAACGCTCAGGTACTCTTCGAAATCTTCGCTTACTTCTATTTGTTTTTTATAATTCTCTATGCTGTTTGTGTTGTGTGGATCAAGCAGATGTGAAGTAAATTTTAATTTCAATAGCCACGCATGAAAATATTTAAATAGGTCACTAAAAAGTTCTATAAAATATACTAGTGGCTTGTGAAAAGCATCTCCAATTATTAATGGAGTTTCAATTGTCATGTCCAATTGAGCGCATAAATCGTCGAATGCAAGGCAGGATTTCCGAAGCTCCATCAGCGAACTGTTAATGCGGCAACTGTCGTAACAAAAAAAAATCAATATTAAATTGATAAGATTGTAATGGACATACTTAGAATTTCTTAGTTGCTTCAATTTGTTCGTAAATTCCTCTAGAAGAGCATCCTCTCCCGGACCGACATCATTTTCGGGATAACGGCAGCAAGGCCCTGTGCTACAATACACATATGTGGAAAAATATGTCAAAAACTACATAATTGTATAAATATGTCTGATTTAGTTCTCGTATTCAAGGACTTTTCCGAATGTTACACTTCGTGAGCTAAAATGAAAAAATCTAATAGACGAAAAACAAAATTAAAAGGTCGGCTAGGGATATCTACTTGTCTTGAGACAATAGCATTTAAAAAAGTCATGATGGAAAGTCCAACTATTTTAAATAATTCGTTTAGATCCCTCAATTGATGGCAGAAGCCGAGGCTAATACTGTTACCAACCGCATATGTATGTGATTGTGTTATCTATAGACGAATATACATATGTAGTTACTTTTGCTTTAATTATATAAGTCTGCTTGGCTTGAAAATTCAAAAGCTCTTGGGCAAATATCTCATATGTAAGGTGCAGTTAAAAAAGGAAATTGTCTGATATGAAGAATAAAAAAAGGAAATATATTTTGTGCAGTACTTATGCAAACAAAGTTTAATCTCAAAACTAATGTATTTCTCAAAATTTTAATCCCCTTATTACGATTGTCGACGTCACACCAAGTCGACATCAATATATTGGCAATTGTGGGATCGTTATCGAGAACTATTACATATTATTGATAGGATATCACTACTACTATGGCATATAACATTACAATTGGCCATCAATATTAGTTAATTATTGCCTACAAGGAGTTAAGGACTGCTGTCGACTTGATGTGACGTCGACGTTAACAATCCTAATAAGGGGGAATTGTCTGTCACAGCTGATATAGTAGATTTGGTTTACAATAGGACACAAAGCAGACGTTTACGAGTCAGTTTCAATGTTGAGCGTTTAGTCACCTTATCTATATATACATACATACATATGTATGTATGAAGCTGTATGCGTACATCTGGATACGTACCTTTTCAAGAGATTGTATCTTTGCGATAATGTCCACATCCTTGTAACCAATTCATTTTGTAAACACACTTCATTTTTCATTAATGTATTATGATTTCTAAATTCTTTTTCTAACACTAATATCTGTTTTATTGTTTCATCTTCGATTTCATAGTTTAGCACCTTTTCTTCACTGTTTTTTTGTGCATGTGTCATTTTGAATTTGTTTATTGAATATTTTTGTAAAAAAAGGAACTCATTTATTTCTTTACAAAATATTAAGATGTTTTGAAAGTACTGCCAAGTTTTGTAATATTGAAAAATAAGTAGGGTGTGTCATGTAAAATATTTAAAACTAACACGGAACGATTTGCTTTCAAACAAGCCTATGTACATATGCATATTATAAATAGATCATGCTTTGAAACGGAGACTGCTATTATTGATTTTTCACTGGAATTGCAAAAACCAGTTCAGAAAAAATTTTTTTTAACATATATAATTTTTGTAATCAAGCGTTAGGTCTTTTTTTAAAAAATAATAATTTTATTCAATATTTAACTTTTTAGTTCTTATAAAAATTTTCTACACCGGTTGTCATTTGGGTTATAAAAACATGAATGTTTTACCAAGCCTTATTTATTAAATTTGCATATAATTGCACATAAAAGCACTAATCATATATTATACACAAATTATTTTATTACGGAAACAATTACATTTACTCAAATTTTCTATCAGATCATTTTCCTTGTTAGATTTAATCAAATTCATATAATCTTCTGTAGAAACGGAGTCTCCAGGATCTAAAAGTTGTGCCCAACATATCATTTTGCACAAGTTGCTGTAGAAGTAATGAAACAAATCTTTTAACATGTTTTTTGTATAATCTAATGAATATAATTCGCAAGTGCCATTTATAAAGGGACTTTTAACAGTCTTGTCTATTTGCTTGCAGAGTCTATCCAACTCACATATAGATTTGCGTATATTTTCCATGGAGCGAGATAAAATATAGCTAGAAGAAGATATTTAAGTAAATTTTTATTACCCGAAAGATATTTAGATTTCATACTTTGATCTCTTGATTTTTGTCAAACTAGTGTGAAATCTGCATAAAACGCGTTCTTCGGTTGAAATGGATACAATTTCGGGATAAGGTTTAACACGTGCTACACTTCTATATACAACAGAAATATTTCCATTTAGTTTACATACATACATATGTATGTACATATGAAGCAGCTATACAGAAATAATAAAACCAAATATTGTATAAATTTATGTGTATATACATACCTTGTAAGTATTAAATACTTTTGAGATTGTATCCACATATCATTTATTAGTTCTTTTTGAGATTCTACCTCCCGTTTAACAACATTTTGGTATTCTTTGAAGAGTTGCTCTAATTTTATTATATTTTGATGCACGCTCTTTTCTATTAGATAATCACATTTAGTATATAAAGGTTTGCAATGTTTAGTGTTCGAAACATGCTTCTTTGATACTTTTTCATATTTTGGATTATAATACTTAGGATTTTTAAGTTTTAAATTTTTACTAGAGAATATTTGCCAACAATGATTGCAATCCATATTCAGATAATTTAAAAAAAATATATGTATATTCTAAAATAACTGACATGTAAAATATCAGTACTGCAGAGTTATATTTCAAACTACTGTTTCCCAATAAAGACTAATGAGGTCAAAATCCCCCAATAAACACTAATGAGGTCAAAATGCATACAAATAATTTTTTATGTGGAGCGTGATACTGAGACTACGAATTTTACAAACCATATACATATGTACATTATTAATCGGCATCTATTTACGTACATACGTGTTTTAATTCTGAGAAATAGTTATATACATATGTATATAGTCATGTCATTGTTTTGGTATTTGGAATTTAGATATCGCCAAGAATACTTTTTTATTCAAAGATTAAAATTTAGCGGTACGATTCTGGAAAAAGTAAAAAATATAGAGATATTATATAATATTTTAGATTGATTAGTCCAAAGAGGAAATTCTTAGCATGGTAGAGATGTTGCAGAACTACGAGTGCTTGTATAATCCAAAATATAAATTTTACTACAATACACATGCACGGTATTCTGATTTGGACGAACTGGGGACTGGGACTGAACCCATCGAAATGATGTTAGTATTATTGTTTGTAATGTTAGAACATGGATAAGATACAATGTTAGATTTCAATTAGTGATTTAATTTTATAACATATATGTATAATTATAGAACTTAATATAATAGTTGCGTGTACAATACAGTCGTAAAAATGACAAAATAAAGTAAAAAAGAAGCGGAGCAGACGAAGTTTACATTCTATCTGCCTTTTGGTTCAACTCTCATTTTTAGAAAGTAAAGCTAAGATTTAAATGTAAGTATTATGTTCAAGATAAACATTATTTTATTATAGTCCATCTTTTACGTTCGCAGACATGAAACTATGTACAGGCTGACGATTCTTGGGACGCATCCCAAACAGGTAAGCGACACAAGTCCATAACCAACCAAAAGCCCACGAATGATCAACGACACACCGCAATCGTCGTATAAGCCATGTAGACTGTTCTATCAGCACCAACGACTGATTCACAAAACATTGGCTCAAGCAGCATGAACTCTGATTGTAATGAAGAGGACGATGCCTTTTGTAAATTTATAAAAGCTGAGCCGGCCTAAGTCGCAACTCTAAATATTAAAGATGAATTAAAAGAGAAGTAAACATTGGAATTTTATAATGAAAAGAGAAAAGAAAGAATGCTTTCAAATTTTTTATCGCAATGAAATATTTTTAACAGTTGTTTTTAGAAATACTTATGTATATTGTATTTTTTGTGGTAATCAATTTACATTTTATGGAATTTTCTGCACATTTTTCATATTAAAAAAACCAATTTTGTAAGATATTGTTACGTGTTTAATATTTAGATTCGAGGCATAATATGCTTATTTTTTGAATATACTTACATACATACATACATACATCTTAAACAAATTAGAATTTTTTTCTTCAGTTTAATTGATGATAGAACCGGAAAATTTTCGAAACCGGAAATTTTCTCCTTTTTAAACTCAAATTTAGATACATAAAAATTTATATAAGTATGTACATAAATATATTTCTGAACAAGTGCACATAAAATTTGTATTTATAAAATTCTTTACTGTCATAATTATGCAATTTGCTATAATAAAATTTTAAAAGTCTGGCAACTTTTACGTTTTGCATAATTAACCAAACAAGAATATACATATGTATGTACTTACATATGTACATACATACATAAGTAGATCATTTACACAATTAATACATAATAAAAATAAGAATTTTATTATAATGGGGTTTAAGTGCCAGGAGGACAGTTTCTTAAAGGAGGTTATAAAAATTAATCTCTTAAATTAAAATGAAAATAAAAATTAAAAATTTTATAGTTTACAACAAAAGTGGTCTCTTGTGAATTTGGATTATTGAGGTGGTGCCCACCCGGTTCAAATGAAACCAAAGAACTGCAAGGTTATAATGTTATTTGTGAAGATACTATTCTATTCCCTGAAGGGGGCGGTCAGCCATGTGATTATGGCACCATAAACAACCTTCCCGTACGAAGTGTAGTTCGTAAAGGCAATGACGCTGTACACTTTGTAGAATCTGAAACGGGATTTGAAGTGGGCGCTGTAGTAAAACAATGTCTTGATTGGAATAGACGACTTGACCATATGCAACAACACTCGGGACAGCATTTAATTACTGAGCTTTTAGAAAAAGAATTTAATTATGAGACAACTTCTTGGTGGTTAGGAAGCGAAACATCCTATATAGAGCTTAATACTAAGCATTTAATCAGTAAAGAGTCATTAAATTTAATTGAAGAAAAGGCTAATAATATAATTAGAGAAGGAAAAGAGGTAACCGTCGTTGTATTGGATCCAGAAACTCTATTAGAGGTTTGTATATACTATATATAAAAATTCCTATTAATAGAAAAGTTCAGGTGATTCCAATATTTGACGAAATATTCGTTACCACTTGTAAGTTATAATAGTTTACTCCAGAAAGAATTGACACATCTGATCATATCTTCTGTAATAATTTGCATTTTGAAGACAGGAATTTCATTAGAGGTAAATAACTGCATTAAATGCTAGATCACAGATGTATGTATAATTATCTACGCTATATACAGTTTTAAATTAAATGTTTTTTATAATTGCCTGTTTATAGATAAGTTCTGTCGTTGGTCATTTCCAGTAAAAACAGTATAAACTGATTCACTATTAATTAATGCCGTTATCATACATTATTCTAAATATTAAGTAAATAACACAGAAACTATTAATTTGTAATAATTTTAAGAATAATTAGCTTTGTGGGTTTAGCTGTTCACATATTGATATATCATTGGTATTAACCAATTCATTAGTGAACTTCAGCCCGTTTTGAGCATTCAACCTCTTATATTTATAAAAAAAACCAACATGAACAATATGAGAATTTAATTATATAGGCAAATTACAAAATATATAAGGGTTATAATATCTAAATACAAACTGCACAAAAAACCATTTATATTCGATATGAATCTATTTTATTTTTCTCCCTCAAGTATTAAATATTCGTGTTCCTATTCGCAAATATTGTCTTAGATATTTCGTATGCGCGAATATCTAAAAAGTAGTATTCGTCACTAATTAATCACTAATAAACATATGTATATGTATACATACTTACATAACTTCCAAAAACTTGAAGCTATTTCATAAAATGATTTTAAATTGGTAATTTGGGATATAAACGCGTACTAACTTTTTTTACATTTCAATATTACAATTGTGCAAATTATTTATTTTTTGAAGATGGATAGCGTGAGATCGCCTCGTGGTTTACCAAAAGATTGGGATGGTCCAGTTCGTTTGATTTGCATTGAAGGTCAGCGTAATAGTATGTGTTGCGGGACTCATGTTAACAATTTGTTTCAGTTACAATGCGTTAAACTTTTGTACGCTGAGAAAAGTAAAAGCAGTGTTATTGTTCATTTTGTAGTGGGACAACGTGTAATAAAACGTTTAGGTGAATCATTTGAAAGAGAACAGCAGCTTAACTTGATATTAAAGTAAGTACATTAATTAAGCTACAAACTGACTTGCTAATATTTATATCTATATACATATGTATGTCTATAACATTTTAAATATTTTGGTTGAATTTAACTTTATTTAACTTGTATTAATAAGAACTTTAGAACAAAAAAAAAAAAAAAAAAAATAAAAGATCTAATAATTATCTGAAAAATTATTGATATAAAGTAATGTTATTTGAATAATTCTTTTTAATAAAAATTATTTAAATAATTAAATTTCAATAACTTTGTTTCCTTAATTTCTCAGCTTCAATTGTTTTATAGGAAAAACTTTATTCCATAACACTTTCTTATAATAAAAATAATTTGTTATTTGTTGTGGGTTTAACTATATGTCAGATATTTCGTTCATGCTAGCCAACTCATTAGTATATTTTAACAATATGTTCGAAAGGAATTTAACCTCGTATGCTTATGTATATATAAACTCAAATACAGTATAAGAATTCATAGTAGTAAGTTTCTCAACTTTCAATAACTTGCGAATCCTTTACTACTCATGTTGTAGAAGACTATTGTACTTTTCTATTCACTAGAATAATTTTGGTTGTTAATGTAATAAAATTCTAGTTTTTCACGGGCCTCAAGTTGAAGCCAGTATATCGCGTTGTTTATGTTTATGTCGTGAATGTTTATGTATTTGAAGATTTAAATTTAATTGTTATTCATTATATTATTTTGTTAATTTCTCCCCAATATTAATTCGTACCTGTTAATTAATTAACAGAGAAATCTTTTCTTGAAGACTTTCGTCTTTTTTAAATTAACTATTAGGAACTAGTCCATTATAGAACACATACTTACATATGCACATGTGTACATTAACGATTGAAAAATATAATTTTTTGTATTTTAGCCATGCTTTTAAATAATTTTATTATTCCTTTTAATTTTTAATTAGAGGTGGCCCACATCAACATTTGGACCTAATTAAAAAATTACAAAGTAATGTAAAAGGCGCCAAAAAATCTTTACAAAAGATGTTAAAAGATTTTGCTATCGTTGAGGCTGAAAAATTGGAAAATTTATCGAGACCATTGCCTAAATACTACAGTCTTCATCGAAGGGACGGTGTAGAACCAGATTTTATAAACACATTTTTAAGACATGCTCCGCTTGAAATATCTCTTTACTTTGTCACCGTATCTGATCCCGGAGTTTGTAATCAACCTGGTAAAGGTCATATGGTTTTACGGGGAGATCCACAACTTGTAGAACTTTTTGGCCCAAGATTTCTAAGTATCCTCAATGGTAAAGGCAATGGCAAGGAGGGAAGTTTTCAAGGAAAAATAACTGAAATTGATAAAATACCAGAATGTGAAGCCTTGTTAGAGGAATACTTTAAAGAGCATAAGCCAAAAGTCGTCGATAAAGAAGCTCTGCATGAGAAGTTCAAGGGTGAATTCATTCATAACAAAAAAGGCAGTCAATTGAATTAAATATTCATGTGACATTGAATTATAAAATTTTTTAATGAGAAAACCGAAGCAATTTTTATTTATTTTATAATTACAAATAATTGACATCATAATTGTACAACTCGTATTTTAACCGCCAGAATTGATTAAAAAATCCTATATCTATTATGTGCTCATGAAAATTCCACTTATTAACTTTAGTATATTCACATCTAGCGGGATAAGTACAATCGTCTTTATCATACAAGTCTTCCCATAATATAGTAAATATCCCCAGTGACAAGAATCTTAATCGATTTTGATTGAGATCCCTCTGCAAACGTCTTACATATGCAACTGATTTAGGGTTTTGTAAAGACGGGTGTACCATTATTAAATCATTGCTAGCTAATCGGAATTGTTTAAGAAAATCTTCCTCATCGGGATTATGTTTTGCGCATTGATATAAACCATAGGCACTAATGGCGTAAAATGCGGCTTTTCGTGGCTTTTCTCTTGATTCTTTGACTAAACCCACTGCTACATCCTTATAATCACTTACTAGACCTTTCCAATAGTTTATCCATTTTTCAACTGCTGTTCCTTTAAAACGTTCCGGAAGTGTAAATGCTGAGCGAACTTTTAAACCTATGTTGAATACACGCGAACCAAATGGAATTAAACGCATTTTGATTCACATTAAATTCTCAACAAAACTAGCAAATAAGGTTTGCAAAATTTATCACTTTATTTTAAACAAGGAACTCACTAATGACCAGCTGACTTTACTTGTACAACATGGTATCACTGCATAAAATATAGTGCTACCAACTCTATTCATTATAGATTCTGCGTACTCATCAATTTTTTGGCTTGAACCAGAGTACGGAAGACCCAAAAAATTAATGATGCTATCCGAGTATTATTAGTATTAGACATAAATCTGCCATTTCTGTTTGCTTTTGTATTGGTTTACCTTTTTAATCGTCTAAGTTGCTTTTGGCGGCGGAAAAATTTATTAGACAAATTTTTTAATATTGCTTTTGTTGTAGAACTGCAACGATCCGTATAAATAGACCTCGTATTGAGTCATTCGTTGCATTCACATACATATGTAGGTATGTGTGTATACATACATACAAAATATGTATATTCTGAAATGCAGTCATAAATTTAAAAAAAATCATTCGTATATACTACTTACATACATACATACATATTTGAAAATTACAAAGTTATATGTATATGTAACCATACTGTGAGTTAAAAAACTTTTATACAAATAAGTTATATTCGATATACATACATATGTATGTATGTACTTACCTATGTACATACATGTGTAATACGTACGTATGCATACATACATACATATATTTATAATAAAAGTTAAAAGCTGCAAACTATTACTATAAGGCCTTGTTATAAGAAATATCATTTTATACAATATAAGCCTTAGAGTCGTCAGCCTATGTATTTAAAAATATTGGTTTTTCAATAATAGCTTACGTTTATATACATATTTTTCGATAGTTTTTTTTAAGCTTTCTATTTTTGGATAAAGTTATACGAAATCTTTGAAAACAAGTCTTCAAAAAAAATCATTTTCATTTCAAATTGTTATTTTCGCAACCATTATACAAATTAGCTCTTGTTACTATTTTGAACTGTATTCCATTTATTCTATAATAGGTGCTCAGAATTATTTTTAAAACAGAACTATTTGTATATACTTACATAGATGTAGAAGTATATATGTACTTACATAGATGTATTACATACTTTTACAATTTCAAACAAAAGTGGTTGTTCGGAACGCCTCATGCTCATAAATTTGTTATGGAATTGACGTCGTTGGTTCAAAATTTCAAAAATTTCACAAAGTATCACCTGAAATCTTATTTTATTGCATGTTTATTAATCTGTTCATATACAGTGGCTCACAGCTTATTTCGTGCAGATGCAAAATACAGCTTTGAACCGTTATTGCAAGAAAGCCAGAGATTTAATCAAAAAGAAAATTTTTGTGAAAACATTCCTTTATTGAAATGAAAAATTTGTACTAATGTTTTTAAGCATATGCAAAAGTAATTAAAAGAAAACTTATAATATAAGAAAAATTCAAGTCACAGCTTATTTCGTGCAATGCCAGCAGCCTTAGAAAAAACTTAGATGAATTATGATTTAATATTTGGTATGGCCTCCCTTTTGCTTAATTACACCTTTAAGATGATTTTCCATCGAGGCGACAAGTTTTTGGGTAGTTTCAGGGGAGATCTTGTACCAATCCTCGACTAGAGCAGTTTTTAGTTCGTTCAGATTACTAATCTGCCTTTTCCGTATCGTCAATTCCAAAATTGAACACAAATTTTCTATTACGTTTAAGTCGGTAGATTTTGGAGGCGGATTCATGAGATGTGGGCAGTCCCATAGCAGCCACGACTGCACAATCTCAGATTTGTGCTTCGGGTCATTGTCTTGGTAATAGCGAAAACGATTGCTTATACCCAAAGCATTGACACTTTGCAACAAAGTGTCTTTCAATATGTTTAAATACATATTTTTGTCTATTGTGCCTTTGATAAAAACAATGTTACCAACTCCAGAGGCAGCCATACAAGCCCAAACCATCACACTTCCACCACCGTGTTTGACAGTTGGTCTTAGGTGTTTGTCGGCAAAAATAACGTTTTCCCAGAACGTATTTGGCTTTATCACATGATCCTGGGCAAACTTTTTATTTTTGTGTGATATAAACGTCTTTTTTCGAGCTACTCGGCCGTGGAAGACATGTTCCCGTAGCACACGGCGCACTGCTTCGGCACAGCATACTTTACCCGTTTCATTTTCAATCTCGACCACCAACTTTATAGACGATATCTTTGGATTTTTTTTAATTTTCCGGACAATCTTCCTTTTGTCAGCATCCGTAAAAATTTTATTTGGAGCATTTCTGCCTTTGTCCGCCACTCGATTCTCGCGTACATATCGCTGTATAATGTATTGCACCGTACTAACACTCAGTCCTACCATTTCAGCTATTTTATGTTGACTTTTTCCTTTTTTGAAATGCATTAGGCCCAATTCCCGCTTTTCTAAACTTGTCCGTTTACCCATCTTTCAAAACACACGTGATACTCTCTTTGGGTGCGATTTTAGAATACTTATACGCAAAACCACAGAATAGAATACTAAATAAAATAAAAAATAAGGGTATTCTATGTCGTATGTCGTATTTTGTATTAATAAAAGAAACTGCACGAAATAAGCTGTGAGCTTTTTTTCTCATAACTATTCTTTTTTTGATCTTTATAAAAGAAAAGATAAATTTTTAAAATTTTCTTTATTACGCATTTTATTATAAACATATTTAGTTAGAATTGAACGATATATTTTTTTCGGTATCATCATTAGTTTTAATTCTTTAAGGTTAAAAAGTTTTTTTTTGCATCTGCACGAAATAAGCTGTGAGCCACTGTATATTGAAATAAAAAATATTTTTCTGTAAAATGTTTCCTGGGTTTCAATAAAACCCAAATACAGAGCACACCACGATTGATTATTAAGTTTTTGCCACATATTTTTTTATAATCTCCACTCTGGATCTACCATAGAAATTGTAGAATGCAACTTATTTTAAGCATTGTTTGTTATTTATAAACAAAATAATATTGTTTATTATAAACAAGATATATAATAATATTATTATTGTTTGCAATTCCGTTACGTTTTTATGAATTAGTATAGAAATCCGTTTCTAATTAACTTCCATGACGAATTTTAAGATCAGGCTGTTAATATACATATAATTAAAAATTTAGAGGCATTTTAATGCCAAAAGTGAAAGCACTAACATTAAGATTAATTTAGACATACAAAACAGAGTTTATGTACATTAGTAAAATTCATAACAACACATGTATTTCATAACAAATCAATATCAACAAAATGTATAAAAATTTATGCTTAGAAAAAGTTAATGAAGTAATTAAAACTATTTACAAACATGTTGTATAAACTGAAGAAGAAAAAAGAAAACAGCACAAAAAGGCAAAGCAAATGAGCTTTATAAAAGTTTGTGTTGAGGAAGTAATACATAAGTATGTAAGTACGTATAAATATTTACCAAGTTAATAAAAACAACGAGTAAAGTTCAGCGTGATTATCTTTAACAGCTTATAAAATAACTAAAAACTAAGGAAATACACATAAAAAAACATAATAATTTGTTTGAAATTTTAACACTTGCGGAATGCTAATTTTATTAAATAAAATAAATTTTTATAATTATTTTGCTGGTAGGGAAATAAAACGCGGAATTAACCACAGCACCACTTGCGACTATGAATTATTCAAAGCCAATGTAATACATAGATCATTAAATTTTACATTTTGGTAGATTAGAATCTAAAGCCAGAAATGCTTCCTTTTTAGCCAAATATTCGTTATAACGTATAAAAGCGTATCTGTAAAGAGACATTAAGAATGCTTATTATTAACTGTTTCAAATTGTATGATTTGTGAAAAAGTGAATTGTATCATTATAAAACTTACTCAACGTAATCAAAGTCTATAGTGGAATGTTCAGCTTGAATAAGACACCATATGGTCCAAAAGAAATGTGCTGCTAATGCAAATTGATTCACCTGCACATACAATACCTCCACTTCAGCGTCACTGATTTTGGACCTCTGCAGATAGGTTTGCAAATAGACTCTGAGCCAATTCAATTGGAAATCTCGAGTTGGATAGAGGTTGTAGTCGACGGTGTCAACACCAGCAAACTCAGCAAAATGGTTTCCTATGTCAAAAGCCTGATAATTAAAATCAGCATATTCATAATCGATAAAGGTCACAGTTTGGGAGGATTCGGTATAAATAACATTTCCCAGCAACAAATCGTTATGTGCAAATACTATGGGTGATCCAAGAGCTTCCAAGCGTTTGTAAAGATCTGCAAATTCCTGACGCATGCGTGTTATAGGTAAAAATGTTCCTTCAAGTCTATGTAAAGCCCAAACAAGAAACCAAAAAGAAAAATGAAGATTCAAGTATTAGTAGGATTTCACGAATGTAGTCAAAACATTCAATCATTAACAGACATGAACATGCATGATCACGAAATTTTTTCTTTCAATCTTTCTTTCATTCACTCGATTTTGTGTTGTGGGATAACTGATTTCTGATTTTTCTTTCTTTGTAACTACGATTATATGTACGTATAAACGAATGTGAACAAACAACGAATTACGAAAATAACAACGAATCATCGCTAAACCGCCGGCCAGCTGAACAGCTTCGCCGTTTTGCGTTCATACTCCGATCCGTTCGACCACTCAGACCGACCGCTTAATGTAGTTTTCTACAAAATAATGAATTTTTTGTTTGGCATATTGCAAAAAATAAAAGCAAAATCTATTTTTATCTTTCGTAAAGACAATTACCTTTTGTGTTTGTTGGCATCAGTGAATTGAACAGGTACTAAATCAAAGAAAGTTTGTGTCTTTTTCCATAGCATTGGCATTGGCTTAATGTTAATATCTTGACCCCAATTTGGTTTAACAATTCTATGAATTTCGCCCATGCGTTGAGCCACTAATGGCCAAATTTCTGGACGAAGGACACTCTCGGGATTAAGTGTGACACCAGGTACAAAGTCATAAACCAACCCATTTTTAAAAGTTGCATAAAGACTGGGTGCAAATCCATATGAGTGCAAAAGTATAATATTGCGGGTTTCGGCCTTACGGTCAATAAGTAAATCTGTTTTGCTTCCGTATACTCTTACGAGTACAACATTTTTTGTAAGTGCTTGGTTCTTTGTTGCCTTTATTTTTGCGTTTGACATTACAGGTTCGATGTCAGTACCAGCATCGCTAAGGTTTCCGGAATCGTTGTCATCATCGTCGGTAATTTTTACATTTAAAGTCGTGTTAGAACTCTGGAAATCATTTTCATTGATAGTCACGCTGCGAATACCGTTTAAAATAGGTATAATGTTATGGTCATCAGGAGGATTATAAAAACAGCCGACCAGTTTATTTGTAATGCCATCTGTGAATTTCTGCAAATATATGTACATATATGAATGGAGACAATTTAAATAAATTATTTATTTATTTATTTATTTGTTCGTGAGTATTACAGAAAACCTACCAGGCCAAGAGCGCATTACTGACGGTCATTGGCTAGAAGTTAGGTAAAAAATATTTTGTGGAACTGCTACATGAATTGGGCGTGAGCAATTATAATACAAAAACTAATTGAAAATTCATATTAAAAAAATATTGTCATGGAATAGCCAGCCATGTCAAGTATTTGATTGAAAAATTGGTCAAGGTTAACAATATCTTAAAGTTCAAATATTGAATGTTAAACATATGTATATTGCTCATGGTTTAATTCAACTTGGTATATATGTAAGTATGTAAGTGTATGGTTGAACTTCCCAACCTAATATCAGTATAATAAACTCAGCTTTGAATAAATGCTTTCGCACAGCCTCGGGATAGATACTCGTACTAGTAGATCGCAATCGAATTTTTGCAGTCGGTTAAGTTTTTCTTTAAGTTTTTCTATCCTGACAGTTTTCCACTAGACTACGCATACTGTATCAGAATTAATACAATTTTCTAAAATATGGTACACTATGATCCAGGTAATTCACACCAATACTCGCAAGTTTTTCACTAATATAGTTCCCTCTATTAATTAATAAATAATTTTTTGGTATGAAAGATATTCCTCCCTTGATCCTATAGACAGCTTTTCGTCTAACCGTGCCCATTTACTGCAAAGTAACCCACACCCAGTTTAGAGACTCTCACTACTATAGTCAGTCAAATATAGGATTATTAAATATGTATTACTCTACATGCGAGGGTACTCCTAGCGCTCTTCTCCGTATTAATCGTACATTTCGTCTTAAAAAATCTGTTCAATTAATCTGTATTCAAAGCAGTAAATAAATCAAAGTACAATAAAAGCACTTAAATATGACGTGTTAGTTAAAAGTTTAAACGTTTGTTAGCATGCCATTTAATAAATAAAACTCATTGAAATTGTCAGAATATTGTAATCTATAACAATACACACTCAATTATTAAGCATTTGTAGAATTGTATAAGTTTCTTAGGTACAGTGGAGGACATATTAATGAAAACCGTTTTATAACTCCAATGAATGCTTTTTACTTTTTTCCAACTACAAAATAGGAGAACATATATTTATCTGTATGACAAGGAGAATTGAACCTTTAACCCAAAGTAAGAGTGTATTTAATAATCGTGTATCTGACTGAATATACTAGTGCGAGTCTTCGAATTTGGAGTGAGTTATTTAGTCAACGTTACTTTTGGCGCTTCAACATCGAAATTTCTTGTATTTAAGAAATAATCAAAGAGACAGATTTTATTTTTCAATCAAAAACACAATTTGAACGTTTGTACGTATAATTTATAAGCTGGTGATTATAAGCTGATAAAATATAAAAGAGTAAAGTATTTATTCAAATACGTACTATTGGGTGTTTTTTATAGAGGTATAGAACTTTAAGTTGCAATAAAACAACGATGGATTATTCGATTGACATAAATTTCATTTATCCGAAAGATAATCTTGTGGCATTACATTTTAAATATGATTTCTGGCATATGACCGCCACGGCTGGCGGGGATGTAGTCCAATCTGGATGTCCAATTTTCGACGACTTTTTCCAAAATTTGTGGCCGTATATCGGCAATAACACGGCGAATCTTGTCTTCCAAATGGTCAAGCGTTTGTGGCTTATCCGCATAGACCAATGACTTTACATAGCCCCACAGAAAGTAGTCTAGCGGTGTTAAATCACAAGATCTTGGAGGCTAATTCACAGGTCCAAAACGTGAAATTAGGCGGTCACCAAACGTGTCTTTCAATAAATCTATTGTGGCACGAGCTGTGTGCAAGCGTCGTTCAGGCGTGAGTCTACTCATGATGAATTGCCAAATCAAACTGAGAATAAATCACTTGACAGCTGTTAAATCGGTCGCCATCTTGAAAAGTAATGCCAACTTAAAGTTCTATACCTCTATAAAAAAAACCCTTTATAAAACAGTGATGCTCAAAAATATATCACAGTGGAAGTTTTGAATTTGAAAACAACATAACATTAATGAATAATTAATATTGAAATTTATTATTCGGGAGAATATCCCGACCAATCGTATAATTGTTTGTTGTGTTTGTTTGTATAAAAACATTCTAAGCCTACTATGATTATGTATTTGTTATAATTCATATGCAATATTGAAATTCTCATATTGTATTTGTTTTGTGTAGCATAAACATACGAGGTTGAATGTTATCAAACTGCTTAAAC
This sequence comes from Germaria angustata, assembly GCA_963681545.1. Classification (NCBI taxonomy): domain Eukaryota; kingdom Metazoa; phylum Arthropoda; class Insecta; order Diptera; family Tachinidae; genus Germaria; species Germaria angustata. The sequence continues at coordinate 56,720,169 of OY813001.1, read as the reverse complement.
TTCACTGACGATTTGGTTTTAGCAACCAATGAAATGTCGGCATATGAAGAGCTAAAGCCACAACAAACATTTTTTCAATGCATTAATGAATAATTTCAGCAAAATTTCAGTAGATGGCAAATATGATACAATCATCTATTTTCAAAAACATAAAAATAACAAATAGACACTTTTATTTCTATAAAAAGTTAAGTTTGAAAATAATAATTTAGTTTAAAATGTAAAATAACTTTTTCACATTCGTTATATCATTGTCATTAATGCTTGTATTTATTTTTATTTGCAAAATAGAAATTTTTTAAACAAAAAACTAATTTTTCTCTGTTAATACATCTAATTTTCATGTACATTTCTTGTTACTGCTTAAACACCGTGAAGCACATGCCAGATCTGTCAATTGCATACTCCCTGAACGCACTTTGCACACAATTAGATTTCGATATGAAAAAAATAAAATTGTTAAACCAGTATTAAATTGTGTGGACACGAATTCAATTTCAAAAGAATTTCCAAAATATTGCAGAAACTATAATTGCTCGTCTAGACTAGGACATATCGAGCGTTAAATATCAGCCACACGTAACAGGCATATAAGTACAAAATTTTACAAGAGAATTATTTTTATTGACAGCTTTTGCATTAAATTTCTAATGCTACTTTTAAAAGTTACATATTAAATTTTCAGATTATATTTTGGTAATCGTAAATTGTCGATTGCAACGAAGAAATAAAGGTATGAAGTTATATCGGTTAAGTGATTTTTGCGGTAAGAGCACGATATATCTGAAAGAGTGTCTTACCCAGCTAAAATATTTATATTAATATTATTATTATTTAATTATCAAACACAAACTGCGGAGCTACCTGACTTGTCTGCAGAAACACCCGGAGTCTGATACCTTCGGACTACTAGTCTAGTACACTGGCTACTACGAAGGCGCTAATGCTAGTGTAAAGAAAATAAATCAATACGTTAACATTTCTTTATTCATGCCATTAGAATTTTTACTCCTTTTCAAAAAATCAGGGACCAAAGCGGCTATAAATTTTCCTTAAAAAAAATTAGTTTTTAATGATTATTTTTCAAGTTATATATTTTGCTTAAAAAATACTAGTTGTTTTTTTTTAAGTTTTAATTTTTACTTGGAAAATAATACTTTTAAAGTTTTATTTTTTTCTTGGAAAATATTAATTATTTTTCAAGTCTTATTTATTGCTTAGTATTTTTAAGTATTATTTTTTTTTTGCTTTTAAAATAACGATTATTTATATATTTTTGCTTAACAAATAATGACAATTTGATTTTTAATTTGATATAATTTAGCAAATAAGAGATTATGTGTAGATTCTGGAGATAAATTTTATGTTAAACCAGTTAATATTCCAAAAAATATTTTTTTTAAATGTGTTGTTTGACAAAACTTAAGTTAGTTCTTATAAAAAAAATTCTCTAGACCCATACATATGCACGCGCACGTGTCCAGAAAAAAAATTAGTCACAATCGCTAATTGAAATCCATGGCAGTGTTCTACTAACTTCCTTTTCAATTTACATTTAATGTATTTATTTACCTGTATGTATATGTATATTTGACACAGTCAACGACAAGGTAAATGTGGCTTTCAATAATATATTAAATAACAAATTCTGGTCTCTTGATATTTTTTAGATTATCAGTGAATAATTGCCAAGGATTTAATATTGTGTTAGTTAAGCCGACCTAAAATTATTTTTTTCTTCTTTTATTATATATTCCAAAAATAATGTCTATAGATTGATTAATTCGTTTACTACAAAGATAAAAATGTATCAAGAAATAAAAGCAATATAGAAATAAGTAGTTTAAAGTTTTTTAATTTTAAAGTTTATCTGCGGTATTCATAAAAATTATTGTATGTTTATTAAGGGCTTATTTGACAAATTTCTATGGCATATTTGTCAAATAAACCTTTAATAAACATACAATATTTTTTATGAATAAGCCCGTATATTTAAACGTAGATATGTGCATGTATATTTATATACAAATGCTATGTATGTATATCTATACACATACGTATGAACACCACTGTATTTTATTATATTTAATAAATTAAATTTGTAATTGTGTCTTACATATAAGCAGATGAAAGGAATCAGAAAGCTGAAATTTTATATTTATATGTACATATATGCTAATATTTAGGTATATTTCCATAAGATAACAATAATAATTTAAATTTTATATTTTTATTTGCACAAATACTTCTCTAATTGATAAAGCGTGACTGCCTCAATAAAAAGTTTTTAAAAAATAAATACAAAAAATAAATCGCAATTGCATTTACGTATAAAAATTTACATACATATGTAAATATTCTATTGTCATAAGTATGGCGTAATAAAATATTATTTAAAATATTAAACGTCAAGAGCACGAGGTATTGTTTTTTATTTTGATATTTATTTGATGCAGGTCCTATTATAATAACGCTTATAACTAACAAGATATTCAGCCTAATTACGAGTGTCGTTGTCGTATTTCGACTTCGACAGTTTTGTAAGAGATTAAAGATAACATGCAATGTTCTTCTTTAATCTAGGACAAAAATGTCGAAGTCAAAATACGGCAACGACACTCGTAATTAGGCTGATTATTTTGGTAACAGGAAAATAGTTCAAAGAAGTTAACAAGTGGCCTCTTGTAATACTCAACAACAGAAAAGTTATGTTGTCTATTAAAAGCAAAAAAAGTGCTTAAAGGATATTGGGATTCATATACACGTAACCTTGATATCCTTAATATCAAAATAAACTTAACCCATTGTGCCATAATAAATACTCGTAGTTAAGACTCGTCATGTAATTTTAATGCCTATCTGCCCAATGACGCACTGTATCGGTAATGGAAACAAATATATACGTAGAGCCAAAAGTCTATGCAACAGCCCAGGTGATATATAATAATATCAAATTTTTCCGTCAACTTTTTTATAAGCAGTTTGAGAACTGCATTCTCGGCTTTGTTGAAAGCAATTCGCTTCGCATAGACGTTATAAGTGGGCCCTACGTAAAGTATTTGTGTTTAAACACGTTAAAAAACGTTTTTAAACACGCTAAAAAACGTTTTTTTAACGTTTTTATATTATTACACTATCGCCACAGTGTATCGATTTTCTCGTTACATTTCATGTACATATAGTGTGAACGCACACAGAAAAAAACCGTCGGTCTGTGGAAAATCAAACATTTTAGTGCGCCGATAATATGAACACTATTTTACACAATAGCGATAAATCAAATTGTTAAATGTGCAATTCCTTAAAATATGTGCTGATTTATCGCTGTAAAAAACGGTACATATTGTGCTACTTGCGCCTTTAAATTGTTCGATGTTGTTACTCAACGGAGAGCCTAAAGCATTTTGCGAATAAATCGATCTATATAAATAAGTAAGTGAATAAAGAATAACTAAGAATATCAATTGGCAAAAAGAGGCGTTTCTAAACGATTGAAATTTCTGTGAAAATACTGGGAATTTGCTTCATATTATGATTTTTCATATAGATTTCAAGCGTTAAGAAATGTTTCGTTTTACTTTTTTTATTAAGTTCAAAAAAGCTGTATTTAAATGCTGTACAACTTTAAATGTATTATTATTACATTACATTAATTTTTTTAACGAGTATCTTATTATCGAGAGTATACTGTACAAGTTTTTTTTTAACAGAACGCGTTGAGTCTAAAGTTAACGTAGTGAACTTTTTTATTAATACTTCTTTCTTAGTTTTTAATTAAAAACTTAAAATCATTTTTTTTGTGTGAACTTAATCAAATTGGTAATTTAAACTGAAATCACAAATTACTGGTAGTCAAGTTCAAAATGTCAGCCATCAAGTTGAGATCGCCCAGATTATGAAGTTTAAAGTTTGAAACTATTTTTTAAAGAGCTTATTTCTTTAGAATTAATAGTAAAGATGATAATATTGCTTTTATAAAGCTAAAGAGTTATTCGTTCCATTTTTGATATATTTGTTTTTATTGATAAAAAATAACCACTTATTACAATTTTGCAATTTATACAATTCTCTGTAAGAATTGAATAAATAGCTTTTGCTTCTTCAAAATGATATAAATAGTAAATTTTTATACAGAAGATTTATTTTAGCATTTTAACCCTCCAAGACATGAAAAACGTTTCGTCAGTTCAATACACGAATCTTCTTTTTCGAGAATGAGTTAGGATCGAAATTAAAAAAACCTGCTGTTTATTTTCGGTAATAAGACACATTCTTTTAATGCATCCAAATACCTATTTATGAATAGCTAATGTTTGACATGAAAACGTACGCTTTCTTATAACCGAAAATAAGATAATCTACCTTCGCTTGAACTCCAGCAATATAAAAAAAGAATATGGCTCCATGATTTGTTTTTGTGCAGATATATACTACTTATGAATGTATATTCAGTCGAACTCGGACAAAACAAATGCCAGTTAAAAGAAAAAATCCCTTAAATGAAAACAAAAATACTTAACTATTGTTTTTGATTAGTTTTAAAGCACTGTACTTATCTTAGAAGAAAATCCGCTTAAACGAAAAACCTTTTAAAAGAAACACAATTTTTTTGTAAAAAGTGCAATATAATCTGAAGCAAACATGTTTTCAGAGAAGAGAATTATTAATTTACCACTGAAGAAACATAATGCGTTTTCGGCTCAGTTTAATCGTTTCACGTGTAAACCAGTGAAATCACAGTTTACAACAGCGATAGGCAAAACAAGGGCGCCGCGCCAATGCTTACGCTCTTACATCGTGTACATGTGCACACGTATTGCAGAGAAATAAAAAACATAAATCAGTCTCACTCGAGCACTCAAACACGATGGACGCGTTACGCTTCTTGTTAGAAATTAGCGTTGCCATATGCAAAAAGTGAGATCCCCAGAAATTCATATGAAATTAACCTGAGGAAATACAAGTTCTGATGAACAACATTTTTATGAGGGAATGGAGATTTAAGATTTCAAATTTAGGTATGACATGAAAATGTCAGATCTGGCAATAGTGATACTTTATGTGTGTTTGTGAGCGCAAAAAAAATGTTTATATGTATTTTTGCCTATCCCTGGTTTACAAAGTAAATATTAGTTCAAAGTCAAAATACATACATATGTATATTTTATTTTCAATACGTACCATAATTTCTAGTTTCGATTTAAAGAAACACATTTCTCTCATCCGAAGTCCGTTTATACGAAAATCTTGCTTAAGCAAAATATTCGCTTATCCGAATTCGACCGCACAGTGGCTGAAAATCGTTTTTCATTGGCCAAAAGTCGAATTTTTTTTGTCACCGATTTTTAAAATTTTTACGCCATTTTGGAGCTAATATATCCATATTAAGGTAGCCAAAAAATTAATTTAAACTATATATACGGTCGACTGTATATACGAGTACATACTATATAAGATGTTATCGTTAAAAACAATTTCGTTTGGAGAATTCGTTGAATAACCAAAGTGAGTTTAAGGGCTTTAAGGATAACGCTAGGAACAGAAGCTATAGAAGAAAAATGATTGCCGCATACTTCTCTATTAACTCTTTGACTCTTATATCATCTTTAACTTATGTTGCTTAACATAATAACCAAATGACGAAAATTCATAATTTGTGTATTGCAGATAAACTCTTGTTCTTTTAATTCAGAGATAATTAAAAAAATTAACGCATAACGGTACAAACTAGAAGTAGAACTAGTACGCCTGTGCCTCTTGCATTAATTCTCTTTATACTGCGACATGTTTCGAACAGCACAATTCGCTGAAGAAGTATCATACGACCTCGCTTAATAGAACTTGGGTCAGTTGTAGTTGTAGAGTTTGTTTCAGAAACGAAATCACAAATTGGGTCGCGTCAGCGGTATGTGTACTTATTTTAAATTAAATTTACATTTTAAAATAAATTCATTCACTTTCGTTTAAAAAAAGTGTCCTGCTATCTTTCGGCTTATCGTTCGCTTAGCTTTACATTGGGAAGGCAAGGTTTGCACACGTCAAGAAAGAGAATATATTTATGTATTCCCCTCGAAGTGAATATAACAAAAATGCTGAAATCAATAATTTTTATTATTTAAAATTTAAATTGCTTCAATTAATGTATTTAAAGAATATTCGTTAATTCTATTTTACTAAACATATGCTTTTTAAGTGACTACATTTGACATACATACATATGTAGGTGTTCTCACAAACGCACATGTGCATAGACCTGGTTCACACACGTCAAGTTTTCTTGCTCAAGTTTCAATTCAGCTGTGAGAAAGATAGAGATCGTATGTACTACCTTCCCTATCTTTCTCACAGCTGAATTGAAACTTGAGCAAGAAAACTTGACGTGTATCGTTCTCCCAGGTGAATTGAAATTTGATCAGGAGAACTGGTACAAACCTGACCGTACCATCAAGTTTAAGAAAGTTGCATACTAGAAGTTGGCTGCAGAATGGTAATTTGAGTTTTCTTTTTTCCTGTTTCACACACATCAAGTTGTTTTGCTCAAGTTTCAATACAGCTGGGAGAACGATAGGAAGAGTCTGTATTCTTCTGCCTTTATCTCTTCGAGCTGAATAAAAATTTGAGCAGGAAAACTTGGTTTTCGTTCAACTTATCCTGCTGAAATTTGTCAATCGGACACAAATCAGGTGTATGTCGCTATTAATACAAATAGAAAAATACATTGAAAATAACTATGCACATACTTATGTATTTAAATTCAAAATATACATATATAGTATACATACGAACTAATATTGGTAGATTTAGTCAAAAAAAAAAATTAAATTAAAAATTCTGAAATTTAGATTATAAAGTTTTGTTAGTTAAAATATCATTTTTGAAAAGTTTTTTAAAAATTCATTATGTTGTTTCGAAGTCACATTATTTTCCTCTCTTCAATAATGACAGTGTTGAATCAATCAATAAATGGCATTTTGGGAGTTAATTTTTGGAAAGAATTCAATAAAGATGAAAATCTTTAAAGTACGGTCGCAATAACTGATGCTTTTTAAAGTAAAGTAGCAATAACTGAGAAAGGTTTACCGAATAGTCAGCAATATGAAGAATTTGTAACAGCTGAGGAGTTTAGTTAATCGAGTAGTGCGTTGAGCGAGATTGTACTGTATTATTTATTTGTCAAATTATGGATCCCAAAATAATTTACTTCGTCTTGTAACAAAGGGAAAATAAATTTGTGTTTTCAGTAATTCATTCCAACTTTTTCGTTGAATTGGTTTTTTCAACTTCAGAAAATTAAAACCATAAATAAGTTAATAAATTAAAATTTATATGTACGTATATGAAGGCAAATTTCAGCATAATAAAAATTAAAAATTTTTCTTTTTAGACTTTAAAATCTCAGATTAAGTCTACAATAAAAATATATTTTATTTTTTTTATAAAAAAAATTTGATAGGGTTATTAAAAATTCGTTAAATATTTTAAACCGCTATTGTTTCCATTAAGAATCTGTGTAGATTTTATCTAAATGTGCACAATTAAATAAATTAATAATCAAACACTTAGATAAATTGGTTGAATCAAATTACCAATTACCTAATTATTTTATTAAAAAACACTTCGCTTAATCATATTTTGTTTTGTTGAATTGTTCGATTAGAATTGAGCGAGTCAAAGAAACTTGAATTTAATTAAAGCGAAAATGTTTTTTTAAGTAGGTTGCGCTGATAACCTTAGCAAATATTGCAAAAGAATTATAAAGCTACAAAATTTTAATAAAAAAATACAAATTTATATTCAAAGCTTGTTTGATACAACAAAGTCACACCGTGAATTTATTTCATTTAAGTACTAAAAAGTATAATACCGATTTATAATGAATCATGAAACTTCCAACGAATTTAAATCAATAGCTTGAACTCAAAAGCAACTAAAAACTCCAAAGGATTTTGCCAGTTTTTTAGGCGATTCATGTCTTAAATACGTACGGGTAACTTAATAATATATTTATTTTTAAACTCTTTTGTATCAGTTACTATTATAAAATGTTATTAGGTACATACGAGATCTGTTCAAGAGAAAAGGTGAATTTTAATTTTTCTTCAAAAATATTTATATATTCCTCAATTTCTATTTTGTCCTCTTCAAGCTATTCCCCCTTAGATATAATACACTTGTGCCAGCATTTTTGCCAATCCCTGACACAGTTCAGGTATTCACTTTTTGGTATGGCCTTGAGCTGCCTCAGCGATTCGGTCTTTATCTCCTCAATCGTCGCAAAACGCCGTCCTTTCATGGGTCTCTTCAATTTTTGGAACAGGAACAAAGGGTCAAATCTGGTGAATACGGTGGCTGAGGTATGATTACGGTATTCCTTCTGGCCAAAAAATTACGAACAAACAATGACGAGTGAGCAGGTGCATTATCATGATGCAAAAGCCTTGAATTGTTTTTCCACAATTCCAGGCGTCGAGATAATACTCCATAATTGTATTAACGATACCACCATTTGACAAGAACTCATGATGCACTACGCCACGGTAATCGAAGAAAATAGTGAGCAAGAGTGCTTTTTTTTGTCTTGGCTCTCCTTTGCTCTTCCATTGGGACAATTGGACTATGGTTTCATATATCCATGATTCGTCACCAGTTATAATCCTTTTAAGCAAATCTTGATCGTCGTTAACGTCATTCAACATTTCCTGAGCGATTCCCAGCGACGGTTTCTTTCAAAATTCAGCAATTTTGGAACGGACTTCGCTGTCACACGCTTCATACCCGAAATTTGCGAGAAAAAATTGCATGGAATGAGCCAACCGATATGCCGACATCTTCTGCAACTGCTCTAATAGTGATTCGACGATTCTCCATAGTATTTTTCCTCACTTTCTAGACATTGTCATCGGTTTTTGATGTGATGCAGCTTCCAGAACGAGCGTTGTCATTCACATCTTCTTCTTTTAAAGCTTGTACCACTTGTAAATATTTTTCTGACTCAACATTTCAAGTGCTTTTGAAAACTTAATTCCATTTTTTACACAAAATTTTATGCAAACTCTTTGATCCATTTTTTTCGTCAGCAGAAAATCGCCGAACAAGCAAAACACCTCTACCTGTTATGCCTCTCACAAACAAACAAAACTAAACAAAACTAAAACTTTTCTATTGAACAGACCTCGTATGTACGACGTTGCCACTGCATTTCTTAAGAGTTCTCAACATTGCTCTCCTTTTTCTAACAAAGAAGATCTTGTGAATTTTTCTTCAGTCTTTTTTGTTGGTTTTATTTCATCTACTCTCTTAACAGAAGCTCAAAATTTTTGAAAATAATTTATTTTGTTTGAAAATAATAAATAAATATTTTTAATTTTTGACTGTTCGATTGGAATTATAATCGTTTTTGTACATTATAAATTATAAAATTGAATTGCATTACCAATAAAATTTTTTAAATCATTAAATAGTTAAAGATGTGTTTTGCATACGAGATCTTAGCCTTAAAGAGTTTGTTAACTAATATACACTTTAAAGCTAAAGTAAAATCTATTTTTTTTTGCATACAATCGCTAATAATTAAAAAAAACTGATATAAAAACAAACCAAAACAACTTCAGAAACCCTTCTTAAAAAATTTCAAACATAATATTTGAATGTCTGCTGATGATTTACTTTAGCAGCAACGAAATGCAGGCATATAAGTAGATCAGCTTAAACAAAATTAAACATATTTCATAAAAGAAAAAAAATAATAATTCTCGCAATGATAACCTTAACTTATCTGATGTGGGAAATCTGCTACTTCACACTATACATACAACAAATTTAATATTAAAAACAAGTTTCTGATGTGTAAAACCAAGCTATAATAGCGTTTTCATAAATACATATAAAATAGAACCGAAAGTTGTTATCACAGTAAAAAAAACTAGGTCTCCGACCAAAGAGAGGTGTTATGTCAAAAAATTAAAAAAAATTAAAATCTTATTGTTTAATAAGAGGGCAGAGTCTAGAAAAGTTTCACAAATGCTGCAACCAATGCTAAAACGAATATATGTATGTAAATATATATATATATATATATATATATATATATATATATATATATATATATATATATATATATATATATATATATATATATATATATATATATATATATATATATATATATATATATATATATATATATATATATATATATATATATAGGGTTTTTTCAAATTCATTTTTCTGAAATTCCAAAATATGCATATAAATAAGAAACAAATAGAAATGCGCTTTCAGTAAGTTAAAAATACATACTGTAAAAAGTGAAAAAATTATCGTAATTTAACTGATCTGTATATATATACAGTGGAGAAAAATGGGAGGAAAACAAAAGATTTTCTATATTCAGCTTCGAGAAAATAGGGGCCCGTCTGGAGCACCATTTCTATATATAGTGGGATATACCTGCAACTTTATATTTTTTCATAAAGACCAGTTATCTTTCCGAGAAGATGTCAATTTTTATAATTGCTTTTTCGTTCAACACCAATACTCTGGATCGCCTGTTCCATGTATTGTTTTATATACATAGATCCACTCCCACTTCCTAGATTATCCACATTTACCATGAATATTAAGTGGCTAACAGTGCTCTGTTAACAGAAAAATTAGCACTGTTAAAGAAATTGGTTCTTGTCTTTGCTATTTAAATTTAAATTTATCTTCACACACATAAGAAAAAATATAACTATATAAAAAATATGTTGCTGATATAATCAATATAATTATTTTCTTCATTTGAATACTCCCTTTATTCGAATAAAAAAAATATATTAAGAATTCTTTATTGTTCATAATATTATTGTTATTTTAGTACATTTCTACGCTTTAATATTATAATAGAAACTAATTTCTTTAGCTTAAAAATAGTATTTTTGACATATATGAATATTTAATTGAAACGATAATCGTTTTTGTACATCATATAAATTACGATTGCGCTGCCAATAAAATTTCTTAAATAAAATAAAATTGTGCTTTGCATACGATTTCTTAACATACGTTTTTTTGGCATTAAAGTGTTTGTTAACTAATGTGAATTTTGAAGGTAACGTATTTTTTTTGTATACAGCCGTCGGATTTTGAATTATAATATAATTTACGATTACTGTTAAGAGTGATTTATCTCCGCTAGTTAAAATTGAATTCATTTGCACAGCGGGTATATTTTGTTAACTATTGACGTACATAACTAGATAATAAAAATATATCAGTTACGTTAGTTGGTAAAATTAGCAACGATTTGTGCTTACATACTTTGTATATGGAAAAATGCTTCCGATAAATTTTTCAAACCAAAACAAAGATGATTAGCAGAGGCATAGGAAATGATCTATCGATGCAACGATTTAAAAAAGATCTTAATTAAGCTGCCACTTTCTTATTTAACAATTTTAATTGTTTTATTTTTAAATTATTATACAAGTAGGTATAATTTATTATACTTTAAATGCATATACAAATATACATATGTATATGCATGTAAATAATAAAAAAAGAATAGAAATGCGCTTTCATTAAGTTAAAAATACATACGTAAAAAGTGTAAAAATTATCATAATTTAACTGGTCTGTATACATATACAGTGGAGAAAAAATAGGAGGAAAACAAAAGATTTTGTATATTCAGCTTCCGGCAAGTAGAATTCGAAATAATATGAAAGAAATTTAAGATTAAAGTTTTATTCATGTATATGAAAAGCGGCAAACTTAGTGCTCCCTGCAAGTTTGGGTTAATCTTATAGGTTCAATAAACTAGAGACATCTAGAGATTGGAAAAATTGGTAAGCTTTCTTGTATTTAATACAGTAGAATCTTAGAAAAGTTAACTCTCGTAAAAGTTAAACACGCGGATAAGTTAACAGTTTTTCATAATCCACGTGCAGCTCTAAAAAGTTAACTTTTCGGTTAACTTTTTAGAGCGTGTACGTACATACATATATACATACATACATCTAAAGTAAGTTTCTCGAAAGCAGTTGAAAGAAAAGAAACAAACAAGCATTGACTGCTTCTTCAAACCTCTATAAACTATTTTTATGCGAACAAAAAAAAACTGAGCGGGACTGTGAAATTGAACACCCAGTACAAACTAAATCTAAGTTTCTTTTTTGTAATAATGAAAACTATTATATAAGTCTTTTAATAAAAATGTAACATTTGGTATCTAAAAAAATTGTTTACATATTACATATATACTTTATTTATTCCCTTTTTCGACTAAGAAAACCGCTTAGAAAAGTTAAAAGTTCGAAAAAGTTAATACCCCTTGGGAAATTTTGGTTAACTTTTTTAAGATTCTACTGTATTTATATTTAACAAACATATATTGAGTTTTGGAATTATTGAAGTAAATCGATAAAAACAACAAAATTTCTATTTATTTTTGCTGTATATATTTTCCGTCTGATTCATAAAAAATGTTATGTATAATAAAAATTATTTATTGAAGACTAAGGTTAACAGGCCTTTGAAAACAAATCGTATTCAAACATATTTATTGGAAATACAATCGTGTTCAAAAACCACTTTGTATTTTATGATGTACAAGAACGATTACAATTTCATTCGAGTATCAAATATGGGTAATTCTAATTTTTTTCCAACACAAAAATACAATTTGAAATTTTTTTATAATTTTGACTTTTAATAATTTTAATGTATATAGACATACTGCTCTTGTCTGCGCATTTAATACATGAGTCAGTATGATATATAGCTATATACTTATAGCTATACGTGAAAAACCAAAACATTATTAATAAAGAAGAATTAATGAAACGAGTATTTGAATATCGAGAGTTTCCCCATATTTTTATATTTATGTTTTTTTTCGAATTTCTTATGAATTTCATGGTAACTTTTTATTCAATTGTATAATTTTGTGATATTTTCCATTATTAGGTGCAACATGAATATCTGTATTAATATATTCACAAAAATATTTAAGGAAAAAATAACGTTTTTTAAAAAATATCCACTTAAAGTTTATTGTAGGAATGTGATCACTTTAAATTTTTGACAAAACTAATCTTTCTAATGAAGAAAAAAATTTAAATCAAATATATAAAATTACCATTGAATTTTCCATTACTGTATATTTCAAGTACTCGTACCTGCACACACAAATATTCAGATGTATGTACATTTGTACATATTTAGTATGTACAAGGGAAGAATACTTTTGAAATACATACTGCAAACAAACGTTTCAAAAAGAAATTATTATAGACAAGTTGAATTTTAGCAATGTACAACAGAAATGTTCTATTGTTTGAGAGATATAAAAAAAACAATTGTATGCACACACGAGAAAAAAATTATAAAAATGATCATATGATTTATAAACCGAGAACGTAATTAAAATATACATGTACTTATGTAAGTATATACATACATACAGGTATGTATGTACATATTTATGTATGTTAATTTTAACAACGTATTGGTTCACAAGGAAAATTTTCTCAATTACTAAATTTAATCGATTAAATCGCATTAAAGTAAATATATTTTACATTTAATTATGAAAACCAAAATTTACATCAGAGAATAGAAATAATAATTGACCGTATTGGATCGAAATAGCAAACAAAATATTAGCTCCTCTTGAAATAAAGTTTAAACAATTCTGGCAAAGACTTCAATACAAAGTGCCAATCGAACAGATTACAAAACCGAAGCAACTATGAGTTATTTTAAAACCCAAAATAATACATTTGTAGTTTATATTTTACTCCCAGGGAAGATTGAAAACCTTATTATATAATGAAATTTTAAACCAGGCCCATAAATGACGGAGTTAATTCATTTTTTCCGACCAATTTCCACTTAAATTTCTTTGAAATCACACTAGAGGCTACATTTCCAAAAAAAGATTCAAAATAGGTATATAAATGGTAGTATAACGATAACTGACCTTCGTAGACTAGTAGGTAGTGTACTAGACTCGTAGTGCGAAGGTCCCAGGTTCGAATCCTGCCGCAGAACTCTGGCAGTTGTGTTTGATAGTTAAAGGGAGCGCACAACAAGCCTTCACTGGCTTAAGTGTATGTCGTATGACATGGGCTTATCACACCCCTCCAATCAACCTAACCTAACCTATTCGATAACCAATATTTCGAAAGAGGGTAGAGCAAATTGCCTGTTAGATTTTCGAAAAAAAATTAAATTAAATATTAAAATAAATATTTTTTTATATATGTATATATATATAATTTCATCTAAATTTAATTGTATACAGTTATGTAGTCTTTTGGGTCTATATAACTCCTGTTATATATTATTTAAGTTACCACATTTGCTTATTGTCTTATAGTAGATAGATTGCAAATAAATAAATTTATAAATAAAAAAAAAATATTTCAAACTAAAAAAACTTTAAAAATCGATTCACAAATACGTGTACAAAAAAGAAAACAAAAACACCACGAATTGATGAAAAACTCCTTTCTTTCAAACTTTTCATATCCTTTAATGTTAAAATATAATGTCAAATGATGCTGGAATAAATATTCCCACTAAAAAGCTATTAATACCAATATGTACTTAGGAAAATCATAAATTGAAATAGAGAGCTGTTTCACATTTTTATGAAAATCATTTTCAAGCCATTTTTGTATTACTTTGAAGTATGTAGTGTTTTATATTCTTGTTTTTGGCAATTTTTTAAAGGAAAAATGTTATACAACTAAAAATTTCAATTCATGTATTTTGGTAAATTCATATTGAATCCATAACTGGGGGATTGTATTTCTCTTTTGAAAGTTCAGTTCCAAAATTCATGTTTATAGATATATAATTTTTCAGCCTTTAAGGTCACAATCGGGTGATCCAAATGTATTTAAATCTATTCATAATTATGAACAGATTTAAATACATTTGGATTATAATTTTTGCCACAGATTTTCTGATTTTTTATAGCTATTATATGTAGTTGTTATTGGAGGTTTTCTTTTAATATTGATTAATATAAATATTAAAATATTTTTAATAGTAACATAACAAAAAGCACTTTCTTTTATTAAAACCAACATTAATTAAGTTTAACTAGCTGGTTACCTTGTTATGTTCATGCCATGTCGCAAAGTCGTGCTATTACAAACGATAAGAAAAATCATATCACACAGCACGAATCGTTCGTGTTCATACATTCTTCCGTTCAAATTGAAATACGCAGGAGCCCGCCGTTTTTACGCCGAACGCTGAATCAGATGAGGGAACTTAGAACAAATTTCCCATATGAGACAGTTCGATCTTGAGCACTGTTTGGGCGCCTATGTAACCTTTATATATGAAGTTAGAATAACAAACTGCACCCGTAGTTCGTTTATACTAGAAAATTTCACTTCAAGTTTATTTTATGCGAGAATTTTTCTTAATTTTTACTAGTAAACATCATTTTAATATAAGTACATATGTAACATATTATTCCCATCAATACAACAATTTCAGAAGGTGTTGAGAATTGAGCATACGTTTTATAAAGCATTTGTTATTTCTTTATTAAAATTTCTTTATGCGTTGTAATCAAATTCTAATTGAAAAATTGTGTTATCTTTAGAAATTCTATCAAAAACTTTCCACTCATTGTAAAGAAACATTACATACACTGACGCAATTTATCAGCTCAAATATTATCAAGGAAATTTCAATATGTAATGTAAAAAAAAGAGTGGAATACAAATTTAAGACAATATATTTCCATATATGGTAGAAATATCACTATTATATTGATACATTAGTTGGTTTATTAACATTTCACTGTGTACACATATGTATATACATATAAGTATACAGTGGACTTCGGTTATAACGAACTACAGGGAACCGGTAGTTTCGTTTTATTCTTTTCTGCCAATAAATAAAAGTAATAAATAAATAAATTGCATTTATTTTTTAATTGTTGATGCAACATATCATATATCTACTTAAGTATCTTCTATTATATTTGATCGCTTTGTCAAATAATGGTAAATGTATATTTTGATGGCTTAAAAAATTGTGGGACCTAAGTAAGATTTCCTGGTTAAAGGAACATTCGTACAGAAGAGGGGAAGAAGCTCATAGGAGACAGCACTATACCCAGTAGTATCCGACAAATATGTTCTTCATCAAAGAGACATCCATTTGTAGTCGATGGGTAAGGTAATCACACATCGCATGACAAAAGAAGTGCGCCTTGACACGAACTATTCGAGAGTGGAATTACATATATCTCGACGGGTCTTCCATGTCTCTTTCGGCGGTTGATAAGCATGGGAAACACAGGCGAGCTAGTTTTTATCTGGATCACACTGCATTTGCTTATCTTACCTCCATCATACTACCAGGTGGGAACATCCACCGGTAACTACGGGCTATTGCTTGGTAGCAAAAAAAAACCCGGCATTGCATTGTGCTTTGCTTGCAGAGTTGGTTTTATTAGGATTTCCGGACCTTAGTAATTTGCTGGTACTTTGCAAAATTGGATTTCCCAGACACAATTAATGTATTACACATACTTTGGCTTAAGTAATCGTTTATGAATACGTCTATTAAACTGTAAACTTTTTTCTAATTATGGATTAAAAAACCAATTTATCCTGAAAAAACGCAATGCCATACCTATGTAGGTGAAGTAGAAAGTTAAGCGTTTCCAATGTAAATCATTCAAACGAAAGAAAACATATTTATATTTAGGGACAATTTTTGTATTTCACAAGGTTGGACCGTTATTGTGTGTTATATTAATTAATGCAATTGTTTTTCTTTTTTGTCAAAAACCCAACAATTTAATGCTAAGCCCCACTAAGGTGAAATATAATATCACCACCTTAAAATTTTCCCCATTTGTACCGATTGTATTATACATATTCATACCTATAATTGCATTTGGTATATAACAGTGCTATGTTATCTTACTAAATAAACTCTGGTTTGTGTCTAGGATAATAAAATTAGGTTCTAAATAAATATATTACTGACAGATTTTTTCTGCGTAATTCAATTTAATACTGGTGCAATTTGCTGCCAAAATTTACTAAATTTATGATTTTTATACATACATAAATTGTAAAAATATAGTATATCTTTACCTTGAATTGAACAAACTTAATATCCCATGACGGCCGAACTACTTTTAAAATTTCCTTAGCACCTTGAATAACGGCATTTTCTTCGATTTGTATTGGCACAAATGGCACTGTCGTAGCGGTAGATATTGACTGCTGATGTTGAACTGTCAAATTATTTGTGACTGATGTTACAATATTTTTCGAGGAACATTTTCCATTGTTCATGCATGAGTTGTTCAATTCAAGATTTGGAACACATTGGATATCAGTCGTAGTGTTCTCAGTATAACTATTTAATTTTGTTTCTGTGTCCATGCTATTTATGCAAACGTAAATCAGTGGATAATTATTGTGTTATTTTTTTAGGTATATATTGCTTATATTTTTGTTTTAGCAAATTGCCTAATACAATTTTTAATTTTAGAAAATCTACGTCAAATATATGCACATATATGTATGTATATGGATTTATAAATCAAAATCTATTTGTGAAATAAGATTTGTTCTTCTTTTAATAGAAATAAAAATTCGTCATCAAACTAAAGATAAATACACAGCCCACCAAGTTCAACAGAATAAACAATGAATAAACTCCATACGCAACAATCATGCAGAAATCTTGTTTTTAAATATTCTCCTTTATTGTTGTTTTCATGCAGTTTTGCTTTATTAGATCTTTTTGTTGTTTCCGTTTTCAACACACCATCAATGTTTTGTTTCTAAATCTATTTTTATCGATTTTTCACGCAATAATTTTGTGGCAGCAAAATCACTTGGTATTCGTTTTATTATATTCACATACTTTGTTCCAGGAATATATTAAAATTTTTCATTGCAGCACTTATTTTGCAATTGAAAAAATATACTTTTAACACATAAATAGTATTCTGAATAGCCCAAAAATAAATGCAGTAGAACACGGTACTCCTGCGAAATAATGCCCGACCACGTCAAATCTCTATGAAATGCTTTTTTAAACTGAGAGAAGTATGTGCTTTCGAACTCGAAGTTAGCGTTGTCAACTATTTATAATCAAAAGCGCTTAAATGGAAAACAAACAAAATATTTTATTGATTGTAGAATTAATACTCCATGAAAAATTGTTTCTAAAAATTTAGAATCATAGAGAACTCTTTGCAAATCATTCTATAAAATTTATAAAAGGGATAAGGTTCATTAAATATTTTATAAAAACTTTGTATTCGAATGGATTAAAAACTAACAACATATAATTGCTTTTAAATTATTATCTACAGAGATTTTTAGAAAATCCCTGAAAGGATTTATCTTATCCTATTTTTGACGCTGCTGTGTGCGTGAATTTTTAAGTAGACTAAGTATCTACATTTACGGAATACAATATAAAGCTTCTTTTGACATTGTATTAGTTCATAAAGCTCTTGTGGATAAATCGATCAATTATTTGTTTTTACGTAAATGACCTATTGAAGAAAATTAAAAAAGCATCTTCAGCACGTTAAGAAAAGGAAAGGCCGGCGTTGTCGCAATGTTAGAAATCGCTACATTGACAATGCTGCTCAAAGTTTATCGATACCAAGTGTCGGTCTACACGAGACCTTGTTTCTGTATTTTGATATTGTTTGGAAATTGCTTTCGTGCCACACAAGGAAATTCTGCTCATGCAATATTAGTTTTTATTTTCATATGAAAATCTCGTTCGATGTGAAGTACGAACGAGAACACAAAAAAACTGCAACTTCGAGAACAGGTGTACCATTTTTTATTCAAACTGATTGTGTCGATGGAAGTCCTCACATACAAATGAATATGTATGTAGTTTGACAGCTTCAGTATTTGTTACCGCGTATATATACTGTAACTGTCAAACTTCATATTCAGGAAATAAGCAAGGCGCTTTTAAGGCCGTGTCACATAAAACTTTGTAGCGTTGCGTGACGTTTTTAACTTTGAGAGAAAAGCGTAACGCAAAAGGTGTATGACACAATGAAAACTTTGACACAACGCGCGCATTGCATGTTTACCAAAAAGGTGGTTATGAATTTTGCTAATTATTTTTTATTATAAAAATTAAAGTCAAAATATTATTTGCTTTTGTGTGTTTATTTTGTTATCACCTATTGTAGTTTATTGAAAATACACCACTCTACCGCATAAAGCTTTTTATTGTCATCAATTCATATGTTTTTTGGATTTTCAAATACATAAGTACATATGTATGTATTCATATAAAAAGTTAAAATATTATTAATAATACGTTGCCACTGATTTTTTACAATAAAATAATCTTATGCTATATACTTACATATAGCATGCAAATAGGTACTATTTTATAAATTAGTTTTAAAAAAACAAGCTCCTATTCTTTAACAGGAAATAAATTTAAAAATAAAAAAATAAGTATTTTTCATATCACATCACATTTTCATATGATATTCCAACATACATACATACATACATAACTTTGATTGTCAAAGCACGCAAAAAGTTGAGAGTTGCCGAACTTTTTGCGTCACGCTGCGTTAAAAGTGTTTTATGTGACATGTTTCGTATAAGTATGTACATTTCAACTTAAATGTCAAAGCGAAGCTGTAACGCAACGCGAAGCAAAAGTTTTATGTGACATGGCCTTTATACTAGGTAAACTTAATGCAACTCTCTCATTACAGTAGAGGTAAATGAGAAAGTAAAGAATATTTAACAGTAATCAAAACAAATAAATTGCGCTGTTAATTCCACCTGATATGAACTAGTATTGGAAATTAGCACCAATTTTGTTGATGCCGTTGGAATAAGATCATTTTAGTAAATACCCTCTCGGATAAATATGTTTATGACTATATACATACAACCAGTTGCATATCTGATGTTTTTCTTTCAATTACAGAATGTATATATGTATGTACATATAGCATGTATTTAGCCTATGATTTCAATTAACAAGCAAGTTCTAAAACATGGTATTAAAATTACATATGTACATGCATACTTATGTACATAAGTATGTACGCACATTCATACATGAATAATTTCATTAGCATATTTACCTGTGTGCAAAAAAGATAAATACACAAATTTCCATTTCTCAAGCAATATTAAAAGAAATTTACTCCATGTGGAAAACAAATCCATAAATATCTGTATAGGTTATTACTAATCTTAAATATAAAAAAATGGCTTAAAAAATCGTTAAAGGGTTACCATTAAACAAAATTGGTTTTGTTCTTAAAAACCTATTGTATTTTCTACATCACACATAATAAATTACTATAAGATTTCAAACAATGATAAAAAAGCCCCGAATGTATGTACATACATACACAATTTTTTTAATATGCCGTACTGCATTTGGTTACTGTCGAAAACCCAAGAAAACACATGAGTACCAAACACGCTATCAAAATAATATATCTTTTTAGGTATATTGCACATCACATTAAAACATTTTTGATATTTTTCATCTCAAATTACCTGACCATAAATGAATGTGTACATCCTATTTTCTAAGGATATTCATGCAAGTGACAGATATTTTTTCCTTATGGATGAATTACAATTTGATCTCATTGTTTTTAAGACTTCAAAAAGGCCGGTATATATTCAATAATGATGATAATACCTAATTACCCTGTATCTGACCATTTATATTCGTAAGTGTCCTATAAGTTAATATTTCCCAGAGGTGGTCGCGTTTTTATTAAAATGTAAAAGGAGCAAGGAGAATGGTACATATTAACACATCATAAAATGTAATCCTTGAATATCTTCAAATCCATTTTAGATAATACATGTATATGTCCACATTGGTACCACTTTGTAATTTAGATAGATATTATTGAGACTTCATTGTTTGTCTTCATCTGGCGACAGTAAAAGCAAATGCTATTGGTTTTTTTTATTTTATTATTACTCAACTAAGAAGTTACATACATACATAAATTGTACAAATTTTTTCAATTCAAACACAAATATATATATATATATATATATATATATATATATATATATATATATATATATATATATATATATATTTGTTTAGTTTGAAAGGGTCATTAATAATCCAGAATTAGTTAAGTTCGGTTAAGAAATGTAAAACTTACATCATATACAGAGGCATATGATGAAGATCGATTGATTTCAAAAAGATATCAAAACGGTGTGGTGAATTTCAACGACTGCTATTAAATTATTAACCAAACTCAAATTATTACCATTCACAATTCAGGCAAATACAAGTATTTTAGAAGAAAGAGAAAGACAATTTCATCGTTATTATGTACATTCACAACATTTTTGTTCAAATCGTTTCGTATTCAAGGGCGATTTTCATCAAATATCTATTAATATATATTCTTAAACATGTTCTTCAGTTGTTAAAAAAAGATAAGTTATCAATAGTCTTAAGAGTAAAAGATAAATTTGCATTAATAAAAGTAACACATGATCGAAAACGATCGACGAAACATATTTTTTTTCATTCTAAAAACTAGGCATATCTGACTGAAAAATTGTTGGTATTTGGTTGTGCTCGCTGAAATATAGTAAAATTAATTAATAGGGACGCGAGCGGTTTCCTTGATTATTACGCATAGGGCCACCACCATTATTGTTACCGCTACCACCTCCATAGTCACGGCGGCCGCCTCGATCACCACCGCCACCTCCTCCACGGCCACCACCACCACCAAATCTGTTTCCACCTCCAAAGCCACCGCCCCCACCTCGATTGTCTCTGTTGTAACCACCACGGTCTCCACCTCCTCCATAACTTCCTCCGCCACCACCTCTTCCCCCTCCACTACCACCTTCATCACCGCTTTTAGGCGTTTTACAACGATTGCACTCATTTCGCCAGGCAAAGTTGGTATTGTTACAGCTGCTACATTTCCAGTCACCATCACGAGGGGCAACATTATTGTTTCCTCCCGGTCCACCTCCACCACCACTTCCTCCCATTCGAGGACGACCGCCACGATCATCTCCTCCTCGATCTCCTCTGCCGGAATCATAATCTCCACCACCTCCACCGCGATCAAAACGTGGGCGATCTCCACGATCACCACCAGGGCCGCCGCCCCGTCCACGTCCCCCACCGCCACCAGCTCCACGGCTACCACCAGTTACACCTTTGTTCCAGTTGTTAGGGCGCTGAGCTAATGATACCTTTATAATACATCCGTTAAAATCTCGTCCGTCAAACCATGCGATAGCAGATTGGGCGGCATTGATATCGTCATAAGTAACTGTAGCTTCTCCTTTTGAAATGCCAGTATCTTTGTGACGATACAACCAAATTTTTGGCTTAGAGGTGCGTTTGTCTTTCTAAAAATAAAAAAATATTGCGTCTATTTAATTTACTTCAGCAGATAATGTATACACAGAATATAAAAATTTCTGCGTTTCATTAAAATACGAATGAAAGGCATGGTAGAAATCTCTTACAAATTTTGTCGCTTTCATATTTATAACAAAATTAAGATCAGGTTTGTGTTTATGACACGTACAAAATTTCTCCGATTATGCATTTTCAAGATCGGCCATGTTTTGTAAATCGAAATCGAGCAATTTTCTCGTTTTTAGTTTATCATATTTCGTGTTCTTTAAGCCGAAACATGGTCGAAATCGATAAATCGGTGACGAAATCGCGCCGAAATAGAAATAAATGTAAATTTTTTTTATGCGTTTCTGTATCATAAATGTCACAATTTATATTATATGCAAGTTTTTATTCATCCAAGTATTTCTTTATGCTCTTAGCAACAATATGGACAAACTGTAATGTTCTTGTAACCGTTTCACATCAATAGGAAGTTTTTTTTTTTCAAAATCTAAATTGATAATTAAGGTATATTATTTACACTTAATATTGAATTTGAAAGCAGGATGGCATAAAGTAATATTGATTTATGTAAAATAAATGCATAGTTGACAAACTTGAAAAATATATGAATATTGTCAAATCGTTGATAGGGAGTGGCAAAACGTTTACTTACCGCGTACTTATTGATTTGGTTTATTTTATCGCTGCTACGATAAAAAATAATTGAATATATAAATTTCATGGGAAACATTTACTTGTATGAGGCACAAAAGGAATCCTCAGTCTTACATTCAGAATTATGTGTTGAAAGGGCTGTAAAACATTCTGTTAGCTGTCAATTTAATTTCGATAATTTCTTCAATCCTCCTAGCTTAAATTTATACACGTATTTTAACAATGTACGTACAAATAGGAAAAAAGGTTCATGAGACCTTAGCGCCATTGGATAAAAATATACGGAGAGGTGACATTTATGAGAAAACCTTTTAAGGACTCTCTCTTATCAAAGATTCGACTCAATATCAATGTACATACAGACAAAATTTAAATATCTCTGGTGATTACTACTTTTGCAAAGACAAAGCAGTCACGATCAGTAGAAAATTTATGGGTCGTTGCGATGAGTTTGCGTAAAGGCCGATCGCAAAAAATATGACTCAAAAACACTATTTTGTTCATATTTTTTCTTATAAACAAAAAAAAAGTACTTGCACGAATAAAAACACATCCCAAAAAATTGTAGGGAGCTTAACAAAAATTATTTCTAAATAATATTTATGTATGTACACTCTGTTAACATAGGATAGCCTCACATATAAATTTGATAAATTTGTGGAAATTTTAAACATGTTTCACATTTTTTTTTAATTATGAAAATGTGGAAAGCAGCTTTATTGTCTATTTATTAGTTGACGAAAGAACCAATTATATCAGTTAAAGTTAACGTAATTTTTCTAGGTGATTTCACATACGTTATGAAAAATAGTTGTTTTTTATTGTTAACTTAGATTAGCCTCACCCTACTAAAAATTAATAAAACGAAAATTTTATGTTTTTTTTTTTTAACTTTTTTTATTAATATTAAAATTTTTATAGTTGTTTTACAACATTTAATATTTTGTATGCCCTCCCTTCGTTGAAATAACGTCGAAAATTCGGGTTTGCATTGAGTCGTACAGAGATTTTAAGTAATTTAATGAAATTTCAGACCAAGCCGATTTTATAGCTTCTTTTAGCTCCTCTTTTGTGCAGAATTGCCTTCCTCCTTCATAAACTTTGCGTGTTAGCCATCCCCAAACATTTTCAATAACGTTTAAGTCAGGAGAATATGGTGGCCATGATAATATTTCAACTTCCTGCTCCTGAAGCCAGCTTTTTACAATGCGAGCAGTATGGATGGGGGCGTTGTCGTGTTGAAAAATGAAAGAAAGGGGGCCAAAAATATCCCTAAACTCCACAAACGCAGTTTGAAGCAAGTTTTTGTAACCATCTCCAGTCATTCGCTCATTTACAAAAACTAAACTAGCAGCCCCATAATACGTTATAGCGCCCCAGACCATTACCCCACCCTCTCTGCTATGGTGACGACTTAAAATCTTTTCCTCCTTCCTGATATCGTGGAAATAATAATTATATCCATCTGGGCCATCAATATTAAAACGCTTTTCGTCTGAAAAAATTACTTTTTTCCAGTCGTTCTCTTGATGACCTTTTTGAATTACCCACGACATGTGGTCTTTCGCAAATTTTAATCTCTGCTGCTTATGTACGTCTTTCAGTGGTGGCTTTTTTTGAAGTTTTCGACGCTTCAAGTGTTCCGAGCTTTTTATCACATTATAAATTGTAGTTTTACTCACTTGGACACCGGCAGCATGTCCGATTTTACTTAAACTCATTGTTGAATTCGAAGCAACCTGGAGTATTTTGCGTTTATCCCGAACTGAAACCTTTTTGTACGTCTTTCCTTTATACCGTTTACCGTACTCCGATGGATTCTTGAAATAATTGTTTATGACTTTAGGACTTCGGCTAAGTTTTCTGGCAATAGCACGATTAGAAAGCCCTTGATCATGGTACGCGTCAATTTTTGCTATTTCCGTGGAACTAAGTGACGGCTGTTTTCCCATACTTTTTTTTTTAACAAATAATACAATTATTTATCGAAACTAAAAGTTATTTAATAAACTTTTTTGTAGAAATGCAACAAAAATGAAAATTTCTGCACTGAGGCTAATCTAAGTTGACACTGAAATATTCAAATGTTTTGTGCTGCTAACGAAAACAAATCGAAAAGTCCCGTTAAATTTTACTGACCCATTGGGAAATTCTGTCAATATAACAACGGAGTACCCTCTTGCCAACGACTTTAATACATATTTTCTAGTTATTAAAGAAACACCAAAATTTTTACAATTCTTTATAATTATGAAGTGAGGCTATTCTATGTTAACGGAGTGTATATACACTACGTTCGGAGTAAAGGGAACACAGGATTGAGAGAACTACTCGATCAAAGGGACATTTAAAATGGTAATGAAAAACTTTTGAAAGATACAATACAAAAACGTATAAAGAATGCTCTGGAGGATAAGATACATATATAAAATGGTTCATTACTCAAAGAAGCCAACACATTCCAATATATTATTTGTACATACAAATACATATGTTAATAAGCACTTTTTTCATTTCAATATCGATAGAAGGAAACACTCCACGTTGATGGAATTGCCCATACTCGAATTGCACCGAGTAAAAGGTAACTTTACTACTAATGAATAATTAATTTATTGCCGTTTTTAGCGTTTTTGATATTTAAAGTATTTGGATATAACTTAACTTTGAATGCACTAAACCATACGATTTACAGAACAGTCATTTGTCTGTTAACGTTTTTCGAAAGGATTCGATTTTAAAAACGAGTCGATTTCACAGAACATGGGTGAATGTTAATTTCAGTGAACATTTTTGTCAATCATACGTGCATACGCCGTTTGCTAACGTGTACAACCCAAAAAATGTTATATGTATTTTTATTGTGTGACCGTTAGAATTTTTATATTCGAAGTGTATGAACGTGAGAACTTAAACACATGTATTCGACGGAAACGTGCGTAATCGCAAAAAATTTTTATTAAATTAGTTTTTGGATTTAAAAATTTGAGCATTGTATGCAGTTATATACATACATATGTATGGTATATAAATTAAAATCAATACCTTGATTATTCCAATTGCTCCAAAATGAGTTTCAATATCCATTTCTGTAGCCTCAGGATCCATACCAGAAACAAATATGGTATCTTCTTGTGTTATAAGATCATTACCACCTCCTCCATAGCTACCGCCACCTCCTGCACCTGTAATTTGCGAAACTATTACAATTTGTCTACAATTCTTAGTAATAATACACTAAAAACGTAGAGCTAATAATAAAATAATAAACTAACGCTGTTTAACAATTTTCAAGTGAAACTATTGAAGAAATAAATTTTGTTCGATGAACTCGTTCTGTGACGCAGAAACTCAATAAAACGCAAACTTTTTCAACATACACAAGTTACATAAATTATTTTGGAAAACCATAATTTAACCTTTTTTTGAATACATATCTAAACCACCTTTACATTTTTAAGTATTCACCTTTAATACTCGTATACTAAACTTTTACGACTATGTATATATGTATATGAAAATAACTCTCTGCACTGGGTTTATTGAACGCCTTCTTTTTCGGAAACGAAAAAGAACATATTTTTAAAGTTTTTAAGACAGAGCCACAAAAATTATGTATTATAGTAGATACCCTTGATTAACACTTTGATTACCATCATTTTTTGTAGTTCTTATAAAATTACCACCATAACAAATTTTAATGTTATTTAAATCAGTTTATGGTTTTCCTTAAAATTATAAAGATCAGAGGCACTCTTCCGGTTTCCCCTACTGTGGTTATTTAAAACTTGTAGCATAAAATTGCTTATTGGAGTTGATTACTTGATTATTAATATAAAAACCCAGTTCAGAATTACACTTTGATAACAGCAACAGTAGCAGATTTTTTTCTTATATGTATATTTTTGCAACTATTCAACTGATTTTGTTAATTACCAAAACCACGCAGCGTGCTATTTGAATTTACATCTTATACAAGGATATTTCTTGACCATTGAAAAATAATATTAATAAGAATTATAATTGTAATAAATGAATACATAAGAAGTTGAAGTTTTGTAAACAGTTCTCCAAAAATTAGAAGGAAATCTAAAAATTGCAATATTTAGAAATCGTGTGGTATAGATTTTTTTTTAACAATGTAATTTTCAATTGTTGCAGCGGTCACAAAAAACAGTTGTAGTAAGATTTGTAAGTAAATTAAATACAATAGTAAAATGGTATTACAAATTGTTATACATTACTCTTTAATTGAAGATTTTGCATAGCAATTTGTTTCATTGCTTGCATTTTATTTTTACCTTTATTATAGTTGTCCTTGTTGCCTCCTCCGTTTCTAAAATAGGATTGTAATAGTAACGCATCATTTAACGGTTTGTACAATGTTCAATTAAAATGTATTTGAAGTAAAATAGTATGTGGATAATTGTTAAGTTTATTTTAATATCATTTGTTGACAGTAGCGACGAAGACCGACCTTCCTTTCTTGTAAATTACGTTGGAAATTCTTAATGATAGCGAGCAAGCGTAGGTGACTTTAATAAAGAGGCTGATTCCATTTCTTCATAGATTCTTATATACACCATTCAATGAATCTTTAATAACATTTTCGAAGCATACATTTACAAATCGTTACTGTTTATAAATATATACATATATATATTTTTACCAAATCAATCATGGGGAGTATTTCTTTTATCAGTAAACCATTGTGTAAGAAATAGTTCTTATATACGTTTTGACCACTGTATGTTGTTTAAATGACACTTAAACCATATACTCTTTTTGTTTGAAAAAAAAAATCTTGAAAATACCATCAAATTTTATATTGATTATTAAAAAATTTAAAAATCCTTACCCTATGACAAGATATTTCTTCTCAAGATATTTGTTTCCTTAAAGAAGAATTTATAACCAATACACTTTTTATAATGATAAAACAAAAACATCAAACACTTGCATTGGATACATATTTTTAAACGTTACCTCAAGAGTGTTGTTGACATTAACTCGTTTTTTTTTTTTTTTTTTTTTTTTTTTTTTTAATTTATAATTACTTTATAATGTTTTATGTTCATATGTCCTACGAAAAATACATTTTATAATTTAAAACAAGCGGAAGTTATAACGAAAAGTAGATGCATGAATGTAATTAAAAGCTCTTTGACAGTTTTCATTCTGACATCGATCGCATACCGTCACCTTAATACAAAATATTCATGTACATATATGGGACTTAGGCTGCTTGTAATGGTTCGAATAAGTTTTTAAACGATTTTGCAAAAAAATAAACATTTCCATATTAAAACGCAGAGAAGAAAATAAAAAAGAAACAATATACGAAAATCAGTTGTTATTTATAACCTAACCGAATCACTTGGGTCTACTCTGGTCCCTTTGTGTTGCCTTTGTTTTTAGATGTTGGTCAGTGTAAAACGGCTACATTGAAGTAGCAAGAGAATTGATATTGACGACGAATAAATAGTCAGTGTTGATTTGTAACTGTTACCATGTATGGAAACGAAATTTTAAGATAGCAAGAACAATAGAAAATTACAAACTGTTTATTTTTCTACTAGACTCCTTTTCCAAACACTGCATATGTAGTATGTGTATGGGACCTTAAGGCATTAATTATGAAAATTATCTTAAACAAACATGGCATCTTAATTATGTTTGGTCTAATTTAGAGGTAGCAAGCACACCAACTGTTATCTGTAACAACAAATAAATAAAAAGAAAAAATATGCCAACTCTTAAAATAATGTCTATTCTTGAATTTATGATACATACATATGTAACACTGCTGTATATAGTGTTAACTTCTACAGTCGCGTTTCTATTGTAAGCCAAGGAAAGTTTACGCAGCAGAAATATAGTGCTTAAGAAAATCAGCAGCTACGTTTGATTACACTGATACCAACGGTAAAGCATATATGTTTTTCATTGACGATCTGGAGCTCATTCATTGATGATATGGTTATGGATCAAATGGTGTAATGAGAAATTCTACGGGAAAACTAAAAAGTATGGGTAGCTTGATCTAAATGACTGCGGGTATCTTATCAGTACAATCATACTAAACACAAAGCAAATGAACTAAGATTCTAGCTACAATATAAAATTCTCCATCTCATAATAACGTCACCCCTGCGTCCTCATATAAATCCTAATGTAAATTGTTGGAATAATTTCCAACAAAGCTGGCTAAATTACTAGAAGTACAAGACCTAATCTACTGCCGAAAATCATTTGAATCAGACTCCAAATGATTATAAAAACAAAGGACTACGGAGGAAATACCAAACTGAAGAAAATATATATGTACACATAATTTAAATTAAATGCAGTCAATAAAAGGACATTGTCAGCTATTATCTTTAAATCCACGTTGGCTTGAAGTCACTCTATATATGTGTACATAAGTATATACATATGTATATACTTTTATTGCCACTGATTAGTATTTAATCTTAATATATTTGATTTTTTTATAAAGATTAAAAAATAAATAAAATATTTCTTTGATGTTACAGATTCATTAAATTTTTTTACACATGCTAAAAATTAAAAACATTTGTATCGTAGAGTATAAGTATTATTTGTACGTACATAAACATATGTATCGTAAGTATGGATAATGTAATACATTTCTAAATTTGTCAACAACCCACATTACTCATTAAATATTATATAGTACATAAACACATTTCAGTTATTCCATCCTATGTTCTGAATTCATTAAAGTAAAAATATCTTCAATCAAAAATAAATAGACCGGTCGCAGTCACATCAAAATTAATTGTAATAGAATATGATGCCAACAAAATGGCTACAATACATACACATTTTCAGTTGGGAAGCAAATAATTTCGTTCACATATTTAGTGATAAAATAAATGCCAAATGCTTTAATTTGGTATCTGGGGAAACTTTAAGATCGATCTTTTGGTTTTTGTAACTTTCCACTTGAATTGTTAATAAAAATAATACATACCCAAATCCACCACCGCCACTATTGCCACCACGTTCTTGCCAACCACCACGATTTCCAGAATCATAACCTTGCAACGAAAATTCCAACTTAAATTCTAATAAACCCATCAAAAACTAATATATTATACCTCCAGGTTTAGAAAAGGATGGTGGTGGTTTACTGAATGGACCACCATTTCCACTATCAGACATTTGGAAGTTGGGTGGGGGAACAGAAAAATTATTATTATATCCGCCACCACCGCCTCCTTGTCCACCACCGTATCCTAAAACATTAAACCACAATCTTTTCATTGAACAAAATCGTTTACATTTATTTTACTTACTATCCATATTTTTAGCAATTAATATAATAAAATATGAGCGTAGTAAACACAAATAATTTTCTCAGGACTATTAAAAAGAGACCTTCATAAACCGATGATAAAACGCGATTGAAAAATGTATCGAAGTTCCTATGCAATCTATTACAAAAGTATAAAAATGGCGGACTGCGAATGACATTTTATATATGTAAATAGTGATGCCACACAGTTTGTTGTTATCATTATTGGTGAGTTCACACAAGTCAATCTTTCATGCTCAAATTTAAG
This sequence comes from Germaria angustata, assembly GCA_963681545.1. NCBI lineage: Eukaryota > Metazoa > Arthropoda > Insecta > Diptera > Tachinidae > Germaria > Germaria angustata. Next base: position 56,689,504 of record OY813001.1, on the reverse strand, counting down.
AGAAAGTAGTTCATACATTATTTGCCTTTCTCCAAGCTAAACCCAAACTCGAGCAAGAAAACTTGATATGTGTTAGCCAGGTATAAACACATCTTTTGCAACCACTGATTTAAAGCGTTGTTCTATTGAACAAACTTGTGTAAGATATATAATATATTTAAATATTTGGGCTAGGTGGAGTAAGGCTGTACAAAACAAAACTCAAATTTCCTTTTTTCACAACTATGTTCACGATTAGGCTGACTTTAGAGCGGCCTTAATTCAATAACACATACGACAATGCAGTTAATTGGTTTGCTCGTATGACAGTATGTTTGGACTTGGACATGGCACCGACAAGAATGGTTCTTATTGAAACCTTTTCGAAGTTTTGCATTTTTACTTTACAAGGTATTATCGCTACGATAGTTAAAAATATCTGCTGCACTATTGTTTACAGAATCGTTATGTCCAATATTGCACATGTGTTTTCTTACTTGTGTGTCTCAAAAAACTACGATAATACCTTTTTTACTCTCTAAGTACCTTTAGTGCATCTCTGTCAAAAAGTTTTTGTTATTTATTTTCATCACACTCTGATTTCATTTAAAGCGATTTAATTTTTCTTAACCTGATAAAAGCAAAATTAGAAATGGATAGCCGTACACCAAAAAATATGCAGGAACTTTTAAGGCTCGCTATACAACAGCAGCAAAATGAAGGAAATGAGCCTGTACAAATTGATGAAGATAAAAAAATCTTCCTGGAACAAGTGCTACTGTCAATGTCAGTAAACGTTATGGAGGAATTTCTAAAAGCCATTCGTATACTTCAAAGTGACTCGAGTGATGAGGAAAGACTTAGTGCCCTGGATATAATACGGGACTATATTGATAGTATTGATTTCGCAAATAGTTTTGTTAAAATTGAAGGCGCCGATATTTTAATTAACTGCATTAAAGATGTAAACAAAGCTGTTTGTATTAGTTCTTTAAGTATAGTAGCTGAAATGTCTCAAAACAATTCATTCTGTCAGCAGTATTTCCTAAAATATGGCATTATTGAGCAATTAATTAGATATTTAGGCAATGAGGACTTGGAACTAGTCGCAAGTGCTTTATATGCCTTATCCAACTTAATAAGAAATTATGAGCCGGCTCTGATGGAGTTTATAAAAATAAATGGTATTAAGCATGTAAATAACTGTTTAAGCTTAGAATCTTCTCAAGTATTTTCAAAGGCGTGTTTCTTAATCGCATCAATATCTTCAGAGTTTATCTTGGTTAAAGACGAATTTGCAAAGCTAGGAGCATTCAAGGAATTGATTAAGAAATTACGAATAATTAATGGCTATGAAGCTGATATGGAGTTGGTTTTAAGAACTATGTCAGTTCTGATCGAAAGTCGGTATTGCAACCCAAATGAGGACGAAATTAAACATATTTTTGATATATTAAAAGCCATTGTAATGAAAAATAAAAATCTTCCAGAATGCGAGGAAATCGTGTTATATTCCAATTCTATACTCCGCGATCTGGAAAGTAGAGATGAAGTGAATAATCAAATATGTTGATATAATTTTGATTAACATCATACTATTTTGTTTGGCAAATGTACATATATAAGTAAAGCAATAAATAAATATATTTCCAGCAATTGAAAAATAAAAATATTGAATTTGATTACTTTTTAAGAGGTTTATTTACGGTAGCCAATTTATTAATTTTGTGTGCAGTCACAAAACTATCGAGTTCGTTATTGCTGCTGCTGATATAAGTATATACATACTTACATAAGTATGTAGCTTTAAACTATTATATTTTAAACATTTGACCTTATATTTGACGGGTTAGAGATTGGATACGACAAAGAAAAGTTTCTTCTTTTAAAGATCCGAGTTGAATATAGAATTATGTACAAGTTTTGTGTAACGATCATATGAACATAATGAAAGTACATAATTACATACATATGTATGTACGTACATAGTTAGCCATGAAAAGCGTTGTTCTTATTTTTGAGTTAGTGCTCATGAACTTTTATTTGATAGTAAAGAAATATCAATCAAGATAACGAAACTGTTAATATGTAACTGTAAATAAAGAGATTTCTCTGTTCTAATAAAATTTTTCAGCTGTGATCGATTTCAGAATGTTATATTATCAATATGTGAATTAATTGGTAGTATCCTTAGAGGAGAGCAAAGCATTTGGGCAATTTTTAATATGGAGTGGTTACAACATGGTCACATGTATTGCCGTCGTGGACTGTTAGTTTTCAAACAAGTACTTACGCTACAGGTTATGCATTTGTATTTCCACCATTATGATCATAGTTATGCGAGAGTTTAATAGACTGGCTACTTGAATTACATAGTCCGCCAAAGCTATCACAAATAATAGTGTACGCATCAAGGCTCAAGTGATCAAAAATCATAACCTTAATCACAGAGTACTCAACCAGAGTACTCAACTTTGACGTATAAAAAGGGTCCGAATCATATTTTGCATAAACTGTATAACGTGCATAAAGTTTGTGTGAAGAGATATCTATATAAAAACATCTAGATTTGCTCTCCCTTTCACACAAACTTTATGCATGTTTACAAAGTTGTCGAGTCTAGTTCTAGTTTATGACCTTAATAACTAAAAGCACGCGGCAATGAAAATTTCACAAAAAGTTCTTAGATGAGTACAGTTACTCGACGTAACCTATCCACATGTGTTAGAGTGAGAAGCAAAACCGTCGAAAGCCAAGCAACAAAAGTCTGACTGACCGCACTTAAAAAATATGTATGTATGTATGTATTACGATGACACGAGAGCTGTTAATCAGCCCAGAGCTATGTACTTACTTTTTGACTACATACATACATAGCATGTACTTATTTAACTAGGTAAATAATTATGGAAGAATGAATATAATTTCAGTTATATCAATACTTTTATATCGGCTTCAAATATTTCAGTTGGTAATGCAATATTAATTTAGTTAAAATTCTTTAGTCTATTTTTGAAGTCGGTTAAATTATTTGTTAAAGTTTTTAATTTAAGTTTTTTAGAGAGGCACCCTTGGCCATGACCTTTCGCATGTTTGTTAAGCTCTGGAGAACATCAATTTCGAGCACTCCCAATATTATAATCAGATCGACATACGATAAGCTGGTATTATTCTGTGTAGATGGTGCTCTTCTCCGGTTCTATGCAGTAAGTTTCTCTTGAGACAGTATGCATTTAATGCAGAATAACCCAATCCAATTTTGAACAGTTTCCACTATAATCACCAGCCATACATACGATAATTAGGTATTACTTTGTATGAGCGGCATTCTTCCCCCTGGTCACACTGTTTAAAATGAGGAGTATACACTTTCATATGAAGAAAGAACTTTCAAAATCGGCCCATAAATGGCGAATAAACAGCTGTACACAAAAATATTCTTTTATGGTGAATTCACCCATTCGTCCTGAACGTTCCGAACGAGTTTTTTTTATATGTAGTTTGACGTCTCTAGTTTGAGAAAGAGAGTAAATTTAATGTGGAACAACAACAAAAATTTCATTCAGAACGAATGGGTGAATTCACCTTAAGCACCTCTTCCGTTGTAGAGCATAGGGGATTTATTTTTCAGACCAGCAGAATAGTTTGTTTATTTTAAAGAAAAAAAGATACACTTGGACCTTGCAAATATAAAAGTAAATATAATATAACTAGTAGTTCTAAACTTTATGAAAAGGCGTAGTGAATTTCGATTGATTTTAATTATAATTTTTTAGTTAATCTGAGATTGTTCACTTGAAAACCAAAATATGAAATATAAACAATATATACGAAGAAGTCAATGTATTATGGTAGCCAAGTTAAGGTTGGGAAGTTTTTATCAAAAAGTTTGCAAAAACACAATATTCAGGATAATCTTGCTCATACAGATTTTATTAATAAATATTATTGTGATAGCAAATGTAAAAAAATTTAATTAATTTAAGAGAAGTAACTAATGAATTATCTAATTTATTTAATGTACTTATTTCTTTTTCAGTGCGTATGGCCTGGTTACTCGGCGTATTTAAAAAAATTACATTGTAAAATATATGTAGTTGAAATAAATAAAAGAATTTTGAATGAAAACCAAATCAAGACTAGAGCATAACTTTTTTCGATTTAAAATGATTTAATTATTCAAATCGATTTCCATTACATACCTGATAGTTTTAAGATACCTGTCCAATATAATTTCGCTTTTGAAACATATTTTTTATATGTTATATATGCACACATACATATGTATGTACATAGCTCAAGATCCGTTTGAGTTGTTGTAATCAACTTGGCTACACATTGAATTTCCGTTTATTCCACCACTACATGGAACATTATATTTTTGCCCTTGGCAAAAGGGTTCGTCATAATTTTTTATATAGCAAATTGTTCTCCTTAAAAATGTGCAATGTGCCATTAAATACTACAATTTCTTTTATGTAGCAATTGTATTTGAAGATAAAACTTTTATACACTAATAGATGCACCCTCTGCAATAAAATTTTAAAAATTAATAAATAATTTAATACATACATATGTATATTGCCATTCATTTATTAAAAATTGTTTAATGACTTGAGAATTTTCGCAGTTTTTTTTTATTAAAAAAAAAAAAAAATAATAATGAAAACATATATGTTAAAATAAATTTTGTCTATTTTTTCTGGTTTACTGTCTTTAAAATCATAATTTCTAATTAACAATAAATAGTATTCTCTATAACTATATATTTCGAAAGATAACAAATTGAAACACTGATCAAGATGCGTTCCAAACATAAGGTGATTTGTGTATTAGAACTAGTTGTAGAAGTTGTTATGCATTATAAATATTTTTTTAAGAGTCTGTGTTTTATTTCGTTACTTTAATTGTTCATTTTATACAGTGTATATACGCTATATATATATATATATATATATATATATATATATATATATATATATATATATATATATATATATATATATAATTATACTATATTTTATTCATTTGCTTATAGTAATGGCACAAAGTAATGGATTAATAGTTGTTTGTGTTTAGAGTTTTTTTAAGTAATTAAATTAAATTTGTTTTATTTACAATTATTTTACTCACAGATAAAGTGTAATTTATTTATTCAATTAATTATTTACTTAGACCTAGATAAATAGTGCAGAAGAGGATTAAATGAATTTCAACATTAATTTTTAATTACAGACTAGACATGATGATTTTGAATAAATGAATATATAAAAAAAACTACAAAAGAAAAATTTTCTAACCTACCAAGTTTATAGATTATTCAATAACTAAATAATTCTTTCTATTTTAGAAAAAGTATAATGTAAGACTGGAATTTTTCTATAATTATTCGGACAGAATCCAATAATATTTATGTTAGTGTTGGATCCAGGACGACGTAAGTTGCAAAATTTGACAGCTTTTAAATAATAACACAACGAAAGTGCTTCAAAATAAATTTTCAAGTACTTATAAGATTTAGAAAGGAGCACATGAGTTTAAAAGGACAATTTGTTTCACACACAAATTTATAGTCTTTTCTAACTATTTAATTTTATTTGAACTTTTCATTATGATATAAATATATACATATGTATGTATTTAATCATATGGTGTTTTTCATAAAATAACACTAAGTTTAAAGAAATAATTAAACTATTTAGTTTTCTTTTGTATAAAATATTCAAAGTTGTTCAAAAATCTTATAATTCCACAATGCTGGTTACTTATGCTCTATAAATTTTAAAGTTATTAATATTAAAGAGCTCTCGATTTCTATAGTAGAGAATTAAAAATTAATGGGCTTAAGGTGAATTCACCCATTCGTTCTAAACGTTTCGAACGATTTTTTTTTTATATGTAGTTTGACGTCTCTATTTTGAGAAAGAGAGTAAATTTAATGCGGAACAACAACAAAAATTTCGTTCAGAACGTATGGGTGAATTCAATAACTTTTAAAAAATATATCTGAAAAACTTAAATATACATATCGCACACCCAGTACAAAAGTGGCTCAACTCAAAATTTTAATTTTTCGGGTTTATATCATTAAACTATGCACAATACACTTGTTTATCTATAAGAAAAATATTTGTGTATTTTATTGTTGTTAACTGGTGCTAAAGAACAGTTGTCTTTCCTTATGTTTGAGGTGGTATAAAGTTAAAATTCACAAAAATGATTTATTATTAGTTGTGTCAGAAAATTAAAATTTTGAGTTGTGTCACTTTTGTACTGGGTATGCGATATATGCATGTAGATTAAGTTTTGTTCGTTTTGAGAAATTTTTACTTTAAATCCATTAAGAGCTTTGTGCGAAAAAATAAAACTATTAAAAATTCTTTATATATACTTATGTATATGTATTTTGTTCGGTGATTTACAAATAATAAGGAAAATTATTGAATATCAATCCACTGCTATTGTATTAACTACTTATATTTAATCCAACTCAAAATAACATCCACATTTTGATATAATAGTATTATTATTAATTATATTATGTGGTCCTTTTTAGGTTTATATTTATTACAAATTACATAATAATCGATATTGATAGAAAGTTCAAAAGAATTCAAATGGGTACTTTTTTGGGTGCCGAATGTCGAAATTTCCCTCCAAATCGTAAAATTCGGTCTATATACTAGCATACAAATACTTAATTATTTCCAATCTAAACTAAAATTTCATTTAACGGAACTTTTTAACTGTACAATCGAATTTGGGTAATCGAACGTCATTTAAGGAAAAAAAGTAGCTTAATTGAAAACAAGAATTATCGACCATTATTTTTGATAAATTTGAAAACATTTTGTTTGCAAAAGTGCAAGATTATATGAAATAAATAAAAATTATTAATTTACCGCTGATAAAACAGCATGTAGTGCCCGCCCATTTTAATCGTACTATACTCGTATGCAACCGAGAAAATCACAGTTCATAAAATTATTCCGCATTGAAGATTAGCATACATTTATTTTACTTTTAACATGATACATAATACAAAACTGTCACAAATCAAAAATTTCCAAAATCGCTTTTTTTTAAACAGTTTAGACAAGAAGTCTTTAGCGATCACAAAAAAGTCCTTTCTACTAGAGTATTGTTAAGGTGGAAAAAATACTGTTGTATCTCTTTTATTTTACTTGCGTTGCCTGTACAGCACCTAGAGTTTTGGCCTTCTCCTGAAGAATTTGAATTTTTTGAGTTGTGACTGTTTTCTATTTATTGTGCGACATATATTTTACATTCGGTTCCACAACATTAGCAAAAGCGGTGAGTTCTTTTAAATTAAACGGTGTTCGCTTATCCACAGTCTGCTTGAATGAAACGAAAAACCATTTGCTAAAATTTTCCATTTTCATTTTTTTTTTATCCGAATTCGACTGTGTAATATTTTTAGATGCTATTTTCAATTGTACGCACATACATAAGCACATATTTTGCATTTGTACACACATATTCTGCGTTTTTCAACCTGTTCAGAAACCTCATACATTCAATTACATTGTATATTATTCCCCCCATTTTTCTGCATTTCACGTGAAATCGATCCAATCGGAATATTCATAAAAAAATAATTTTTTACAACAACAATCCCAGGACTATTTCGTGTGGATTGAATTCATGTGGAATACAAAATAAATCCCATTATTTTGTTTAATTAGCTAAAACCTACGTATAGCACAATCTCAGTTTATTTACATGCTTATGTAAGTATGTAAGTATATGCTCGTGCTTTTATGTAAAAAGATATTTTATCGTCATACGGTATTATTGTAATTACAAAATTTTACTACGGTATACTTATAGCAACTTGTATTAGGTCCATTTACATAGAAGTATGAGATGCATGTCTTAAAATTAAGTATTGAGTTCTTTGCCCAATGCAACATTAGTACCAAAAGTTGCCAGTTGTTGTTGAGTTACATAACCATAAATTGTGTTATTATTATTATTCGGTTGCTGTGTTGTGTTTAAGGCTGGAGCAGCTATAGCAATTGGATGTAAAGAGTCCTTATTGTATTCGGTGCTAGGAGATTCGTGTAGATCTGTAATAACTGATGATGTCTGGAATGATGATAAAATATTTGATGGCACAATTGATGTTGGTGTGTTAGATCCATTCACTGATGTTGTATTTAAAGCAATTGTGTTGGACACTGGTGGGTTTGTGATACTTTGTGATGTTGCAACATTATTTACATGTCCATGTTCTTGTGGTGATGTGAGTTTATTTAAGGATTCTATGCATGTATAACCATTTAGAGATGTCGTAGGTTGTTGCTGGTGATGAGATGAGAAGGATGGCTGAAACTGAATTAAAATATATGTATATTAAATAATCATATATTATTTATTATAATCTGCATGCTATATACATATGTACTTATATAAGTACATACATATACAGGATTGGACAGTATTTGAAATACATATTTGAATTATAAATTTTAATTAACTTTTATAAATCAGAAGATGCAGAATAAAACATATGTTGAGATATCATTTGGAGAGCAAAAAAAAAAATGAATTCATTTTGTTCTGCATAAACTTAAAAAAAATCAAATTTCTCTATTAAAAAAAGAAAATTATACAAATACGATATTTTTCAACAGAACTTAAACCAATTAATCGAAGGATAATAAAAAACTTCTTGTAAAAAAAAATCATAAAAGCTTCTTCGACTCCTCAATTTATGCTGAATAAAACACACTCTTTCTCAACGATTACAACAGAATTAATTCTTTATTATTATTTACTAAATCATCATTTAATATTAAAGTGGCTATTACACCGCGAACATTTTGTCAAACATGTTGGCCATTGCTACCTATTATACTATAGAGCATGTTAGGAAACATCAGAAAAATAAATCTATTTGCATTGGTTTATATGAAATGCAGAGTTGCACAAGTTGGATGGCTCGTTGGGGTACAAAAATATCAAATTTTTTTGAATACATACGAGCATGCTCGACAAGACGTATTTTTGCCCTATTGCACTTGCTAATCGGTTTGTCCATCATAAGTGCAGAAAATACTCCCAACAAATTTAGTAAAAATCTAATTCAAAAAAATTTTGAATTATTTCGAAAAACTCAAAATTTAACGAAATTCACGGCAGTTGACGCAGCCTTCTTAAGTTGAGAACTGATCAGATGTTGGGTTGGATGGAAGCGGTAGCTTAAAATTTATTTCAAAAATACATTTTTCGGAAAATTCAAAATTCCCACATCGAAAATATTAACATTCACACGATATCTAAGAGTGAGATAAAAACTGCCATACGCATGTGATCGGAAAAAATATATAAGGTTCCTAAGAACTCGAAAAGTTGATAGAGGGAAGTAAAATTTTTATTGAAATAAAGACGTAGTTTAACTGTCTTATTCATAATCGCCTCTGTTATGTAAGTCGAATCCGAGAAAACTTCACGGTGCTCTCTAAACTGAATTAATTATAATTTCAATCGTTTTCAAACCGAATAAACAAATCTCTGGTCAAAAATAAATCGAGTGTATTGTTCTAATAAATAACTGAAAAAAATAAAAAAGACATTAGTATTTAAAATTGTTAATTGGTCTTAATTAAATTACATGCAATATATTTAAGTTAAAAAATTTGAGTTTAAAAAACACTACTTTATCAAATTTTTTCTCCAAGTATAAAAAGAAATTACAGGGATAAATGAAAACACTTTTGTCAAAATTTCAGAGGCATCATAACAAAAATCACTTCTAACCAAATTTATATATTATCTATATTATTAATAATTGAGATATTATTAACAATTGAGATATTTAATTCTAATAACTTTAAACAAACTAACTCAAACGATTTGCAGAACACCAATTTGTCTATTTTTCATTTTTGAAATCGAATGAATAATTTTTTAAACGTTTATTAAAGGTTTATAAAACAAATTTCCATATACGATTTAATAACTATTACTCTTCCAAATTTTCAATAATATAAAAAAGCAAACGAACGCTTCACTAGTAATAATTTGTAACTAAAGTAAATGCACTGCTTGATTCACCTGTCTTAAACATCATTTACTAAATTTATGAAAACTATTCAACCATGTGATCGGTTTGAAAAGGTGTGATGAATTTCGATAGATTCGGAAAATAAATAATTTATCTAATTTCTAGTTATTATTATCCAAAATACATACTAGTTGCCGAAATGATATTATCTTTTTATTTTAATCTTCTGCTTTATATTTTGAAATAGAATAATTTGAAATTGGATGAGATATTGTTCTCAAATCACTTCTATTATTTTCAGAAATTGACAAAGAAGTACGTAAATACGATTTACGATTGCTGCATATATTGATTCCACCCTAATGTAAAATATTCTGTACAAGTTGGCATTAACAAGACCTTGTCTGGAATATTGTTTGGGTGCGTACCGTTCCGCATATTTTCAATAATAATTTATTTTCTCATTAAATATATTTACTTATGCTCTTAGAAATTTGAAAATACTTAAGTTTTCATCAAAATTATGAGATTTTTTTTTTTTTTACAAACTTTTACTTTATAAATATATGTAGAACATCCGAATAAATAATTCTTACAAGGAAAAATTTTACTAGTAACAATTTTATACTATTTCTTGCCTTTCAATTTTTTACGCTCTTTTTCACTCTCTCGGCGTAAACTTCAATTAAAAGATTGAAATAAAATTATCTCAAAAAAACTTATGCAACTTTCGTAAAAAACTGCAAGAATTCGATGAAATGTTTTTAATTAAATCGTTCTATAGCAAAAAAACTCGCAACAAATTTAGTAAAAATCTAATTCAATAAACAACTCACCAATTGTTTGGCCACACTTGGCTGTATGTAACCATCATTGGTCATGTTTGGGAATGTTGAATTGAAGTGTGGAGTAGGTTGGACATTTCTTTCTGTAGCATTTAAAATTGATGCCAACAATTGAGAATTGTGTGTCACATAGCCGTTGTTTTGTTGTCCCGTCATATGTTTAGTAATTTCCTCATTATTGCTATGTTGCTTACTGCCCTTTCCATCATTTGCTTCTGCATCGTCATTTTCGTCTTCACAATCTGAAGGCGGATTTGTGTTGTTACTATCAAATGATGATAACCTCTTGATTTGGTGATTATCGTGGTACGGGGCGTTTGAGCTAGAAGCTGAACTAGAATTTGAACTTAATTCTTCGTTCGTTGTCTCCAGTGATGGATGTTCTCCGATTTGTTCCTCATTGTGATGTTCTTTAGAGCTGCTGCTCGAAGAAAGGGACGACAAAGCATTTGAAGAGCACTTATGAAAATTTGTTATTAAGTTGAGATTCTCTTTGTGGCCGCAAGACACTAGACAATCGTTACTTCTAGATATATCCGAATGAAACTGTTTTTTTGTTGGAGATCCTAAATCAGATCCATTGCCTAATGTATTTGCGGAATATTTGTAATTAGAAACTTGGTCGACTAATCCCTCGGGTAAAATGACCTTAATGTTTTTCATTTTGTAGTATTTGTTGCGTAACCAACAGCACAAATAAGCAGCAAACGCTATGACAATTACTAATGCTACAGCATATATGGAGGCTTTAGAGCTAGCTGAGCAACTATAACTACGTGGAGCCACGATCCAGGGAGAGGCAAAATAAAACTTGCCATTATCATTCTGAAAATTTGATTTAGTATTTATGTCAAACGAATTTTCTACTTCTTCACCATCAGATTCACAAAAATTTTCATCGATTGGTGCACCAGCTAATATAACATCCTTGTTCATGGCCACAATATCTCGATCAACTTCCTCTATCCCTCCTACATTGACTGCTCTTACTTTTAAAGCATATGATTTGTTCGAGTTTAGGCAATCTGGCTGTTGAAAGCGACAACTGCGTCCCTTCACAATGGAAGCCCGTTCATAAATTGCATTAAAGTTTTCATCTCTTCTTATTAGAGCGACAACATAGAATAAATGCCGCCCCGACGGCAAATCAGGTTGATCCCAATATATAATAGTATCATTTTCGTAAATGTTCAGGTTGCGTGGACCGGATGGAACTGAAAATACGAGTATACAAAGAAAATAGTGAATTAAAAAAGATACATATGTGTTATGTACATATGTATATTATCGACACATACTTCCTATAAGAGTGGTTAAGTTGATGCGTTTGCTGGGCACCGATTCTTCAATAGTGTGAGCTGTAACGTACACTTCGTAATTGGAATAGCTGTTAAGTCCAGTCAAATTGTACGATGTTTGAACAATTGATGTTGTATTTTTTTCAAATGTTTGATCTGGATACTTTCGCCTGAAAATTGTAAAATAATGTTTCATATTTGTTTTTTGATTCACCAAAGGCAAACGTTTCAAAACATTTAACAATCCTGAAATGCATTAATTTTGTGAAGAACATGAACTGAATTAAAATTTCATTGAATTCATGATGAATAAATTTTGTTTTAAATATTAATCATTTTACACAAATTATGAAATGAATTGAAATTTAAAACAATTAATTATACACCAAAAACTTTTGAGGGCAAGAAGAAAGTTTCAGTTTCAAAATTTTGTTTTTGTTTCTCATAGAAATTCTAAAAACTGTGCTAGACAAAACAATGCCAGAATTTTTATACGCTTGTTTGGTGCAAAAAATTATATGAGAAACATAAACAATTTTGTTAATTCGTTTTTTAATTCCTTTTTTTGTGTATATTGATTTTATTCAAATTTTAATTCAATTAATTTTTTGGAAAATAAATGTTAAAAAACTTTTTTATTCATCACGAATTCGTTCAAATTTTAATTCAATTAATTTTCTCTACAATATAAATGCATTCAAGGATAGTAATTTCGTATTTTAATTAAAATCCTCTTGTGGGAAAAAAATATAAATATATTATTCCGTTTGCAGTTTTCTACTATAACGTTGTTTTCAACGAAAACAACACGAAAACTTCTTTCACTATCGTAGCTCTCCTGATAAAGAATTTTATTATAAGAGGCATTCAAGAACGTTACTGCCTGACTTGCATTTAATCTTAAAAAAAAAAAAAAAACAAACATCTGTTTTTAGTAGTCATGAATTTTTTCCAATGTCGCAGCCTTATTCACTCTTGATAATATGAACCTAAGGATTTCCAGTTCATAAGCGCACTTCATTGCCGTTACTAAGGAAAGAAAGAAATTTAGAAAGTCTAACTATTGTATTTCTCCAGATATAGAATGATTACTAATTAATTACTTTGTATGGAGGAGTACCATTTTCCTGTCTTTCTATACTTCCAGGCTTTTGTTTAAAAAAAGCGGTTAATTCTAGTAGCAACTTTTCACTATTGCAGTTTTCCATGTGTAGAATTTAATAATTTTTTTGCAAGGGGGGTACACGCCATAATAACGCACATTCATCAAATTTGGAGAGTTTCACTATTGTAAATCTCCAAATATAGAATAATTAATAACTATTTTGTATGGGGGTATCCAACCCCCGTCCTTTCTAGCACAAATTTACGTAATTTAAAATAAAGAGAATACGTGTTTATTTCAAAGTAATTTCCAGACATACATACTGGTAGTTCCTTAACAAATCGATATTCTTTCCTTACAGCTTTTTCACGTTTGCGAAATCCTAACTACCGTGTATAATTTTTATAGTAAGAACATCACTGATCTGTTAAGGCAAATAAATATTTTCTACTAATTTTTCAATTATTAGTTATTAATACAATTGTAAATAAAATTATTGCTCATTTTGCAGTTTAGAACTTTTGATACTTTTTTAATATCGTATATACATTTTGTTCGAATTTTCTAACATGTTAGATATGTTTGGCCAAGTTTTATTCTAACAATAAAAAACTTACCAATAAATTGTGTAGTGACTTAAAATTCCATTTTTTATATCTGGGGGATTCCATTGAATTTCGGCCGATTTGCTTGTAACTGTTTCTCTGATGTACTTGACATTTTTCGGTGGCGATGGTGCTAAAAAAAAATTTAATCAAAATTCAATATAAAGAACATCAATAATGCATGTCTTAAATCTCACCGCTCGCTTTGGTTCTGATGCAATTTAAGTCGCTAATACGACCTTGTTTACTCGACGAATACATGAACATATACAAACATACGTTAGTATACGGAGGCAAGTCGGAAATAGTATAATTTCGATACTCTTGCTTCTCTCTTAAAAGCTCAACAGTAATTGCAGGCTTTACACACTTATCGTCAATGGAAGCCTGGCAGAACGTCAAGTTATAACCCTTCAGTATTGAGGCACATACACTTCCCGAACTCCATTTAACCAAAATTGCACTTTCGTTTACTGCGCTAACTTCAAGTTCCATTTTCATAAGTTCACTTGAAATATCACCCGAACATCTGGCCCATTGCATGCCTTTATTATAATTTGGATAATTGGCAGATATGGCCAGATTTAAGCTGCGATCTTTCGGTTCTGTTGTGAAATTTGTAGAAAGTTTATCTAAATACTTGTACGAAATTGGACCCTGTAATAGATTTAATAAATAATAGTATTGAAGTAAAATTCAATTAAGATTGTATCAGGCTAGATAAAAGTCATATTACTGAAAAAAAGTAGTTTGAAAAAATTATTAACCAGAATTGAACTTGGGCCAGATGAATAAATTTCAATTTAAACAATATAGTTTCAAAAATTAAAATAATACGAAAAAATTAAGAAAAAGAGCAGTCGTAGTTTTCAGTCCATAATTGAGCCACTTACGGCTTGTTTAACAAAAATTCTGAATTATCTATCGTAAGATCTGCGAAAAGGTGATTTCACCATTTCTGAGAAAATTTCCAGACAATTTCTGGTGAAATTTCTAGATTTTTCTGCGTTGGCTGCATTTCGTATTTTTATGACTTGAAACGGAAACCATAGGTTTTTTTATATGCCGGTAACATTTTTATGAATATTACAATGTGGCTCAGTAGTAATAATATAATTTGAATTGGCTGTCATTTTCGCAGATGGCGGCAAATGTCACTGTGCTTTGACATTTATAATGTGGATATACAGGGAATTAGTTGTCAATAAGCCATGGAGCGTGAAATCAAGAACGTGGAATCACTGTTACTGATTACTTGGCAAATTGTCTATCTATTGTTTCAACACAGCGTGAATTTAGTCGTCGTTTTCCATGTGTTCGAATAGTTAATCAGACTACTTTCTTTGAAGCTTTTTAAAACCTCGCGTTTACCACAACATACCATGAAGTTTTAAAGCTAACATTGAGGAAGAAATCGTCAACTAGATGCATTGCGAGCAACAATTCAAAGTGCCATAAAACGAGCGCAATTATGCATAAACTTGGGAGGTGACCATTTGAGCGATAAAATTTTTTTCCAATTAATGTCATCGATTTTACACTTTCAAATAAACATTTTATAAAAAAAAGAGTTAATTTTTTCATTAATAAGAAAATGACAGCCAGTTAAAATTATGACGTTACTCTTGAGCCACCTTGTATTTATACATACCTTGCATTGATTTGGTAATTCTATTTTTGGCAGACACCAAAACACCGTATAATTCATCAAATCTTCAATGTTCTCAGGTGGTGACCACGTGAGCATATAACTTCTATTGTGATAAACTTTTGCAATGCTATTTTCATTGAGCTCGTACCTTGAGCTTCTTCTGCGATGTACACGGATAATATTGTGGTCAATGCTTTCGTCTATATCATTGGCACTTTTAATAAAAAAATCTTGCACGCTTTCATTTTTCCATGCGAACGTTGCTGAAGTCTCGTTTACTTTAGTGCTGAGTCTGTCCATGTAAATACAAAACAAATAACACTGACAATTGTCGGAGCAGAAAGATACTAGTACATTCTGTAGTACTTACATGACAACACCATGTCCATTTATTTCATTTATAACATAATGAAAACCAGGTCCATTGTGTTCATGATCGGGCATTTGTTCCCAATAGAGGCGCAACTGAGTTTCAGTACTATCGATATAAAAACTGCCTAGCGGCGTTTCAGGAGGTCTCTTTGGCCGCTCCGGTTTAGTGCGAAATGAAATGATCGATTCATCGCTCCAATAATTATCATTTTCAACAGCGTTCGATTTAACCCTTACTTTGATCCAATATAACCAAAATGCATACAAATTACTTACAACTATACTACACGTTCCATTTTGGCAATCTAATTCCCCCATATGAGGAGTTCGCCAATTGCTATGGTTGTCGCGTATTTGTATATCATACGTTAGTCCAATTTTAACGTAATACGAAATTTTTAATTTCTCCAAAGAAAGTGCTATGCTATAGCTGGTAATATTTTGTTTAACTATATCCACGGAAGAGGGTATAACTGAAATTGAAATAAAATAAATTTATATATTTGCCTGTGCAGCTAATAGGATGATCTGTTAGACAATTTTGAAATTGTTTAAATAAAGCAGCATCTTTGGATAATCTTTTATTTAATTTAATATGTGTTTAATCAGGTAATTTTAACCGACTTCAAAAAAGGAGAATGTTATCAATTCATGTATTTTTATATATTCATAATTTTACCATTTATAAACAGATTTACAAAAAAACGTTTTAAAAGAGTTTGTTTGCAAGTTATGGGATAATCAATATTTCAGGGGGTAATTTGCCCGCCCGAAATATTGATTATCGCATAGCTCCTCCATATTTGGAGGTATGGTAATTTATCTTTTCGAAAATCGGACGATCAAAATGGCCCCTTCCCACCTTAAAAAAATTTACTATCGCATAACTCCTTCATTTATGGACTGTTTTTCAAAATATTATTTTTTTGTTTTAAGACTTGATTGTAGTTCGGTCCCATAATTTTTTTCAAAAATCGGCGGGCAATTTGACCGCTGGAATATTGGTTATCACATAACTCCCTGATTTATTGGCAGATTTTGAAAAATTTTTTAAGAAGGTATTTCAGTAAAAAAATAAAATAGAAATGGATTATGTCGGGTTTTATTTAAACTGAGCCGTAGCTGCTTTAGGTTGGTAATCTGGGGGTTATTCTCTATTGCGATGTGTAAGAAAAATAGTACCCAATCGGATAATTGGTACCCTTTATTGCGATTACGCATTTTCCTTTCGCATCATCTGACTTTTTCACTTTCGCAAACCTAGCATCAGTGTACTCTGTAATACGAAAGCGTATGTCAAAATCGTTCGTTAAAACAAAATATCTTGTGCCAACAAAATATTAAAAGCATTAAACTAGCTTACGCATCGCAATGGAGAATAAACCCCCTGTTCGATTGGTTCTTTGTATTGTAGTCGGGTTTTTTTTCAGAATTATTAATTAAAAGGATTTTTTTTCAATATTTGCCAGAACTTCGATTGTCATCGTCAATAAAACAATTTTATTTATAATTAACCAATGAACATTTTCTTCATAAGTTAAGAATATATGTATGTATGTAGCTAAAAGATCGTTAGAAAATATTAATCGCCAAAAACTGCAAAAACAATTATTACATGAATTAAAAAAAAAATGTTTGTTATAAAAAAATTAACTGACCTTCGTAGACTAGTAGGTAGTGTACTAGACTCGTAGTGCGAAGGTCCCAGGTTCGTATCCAGCTGCAGAACTCTGGCAGTTGTGTTTGATAATTAAAGGGAGCGCACAACAAGCCTTCACTGGCTTAAGTCTATGTCGTATGACATGGGCTATCACACCCCTCCAATCAACCTAACCTAACCTAACCTATAAAAAATATTGTTGACCCTGCAATCAATCCATCTCGGGAAATACGCGCTAATATCAAATTCGATTATTTACGCCAAATCCACGAACATTTTCGACGACATAATGACAGATTTGTTGTTGCTCAGTACGATATAAGATGACTTTTCCAAATACACCTATTTTCTAATAGGCAGGCTTATTTTTCTTCTGCCTTATTCAACTTGACTATATGAATCGTCTTACACCAAATATTGAGATCATAACAAATGTAATTCATAGAAATATTGGCTAATGCACTAAAAGTCCTAATCCAAAAAACAACCATGGTCTAAATAAAATGCTATTCCATAACTTGAATTAGTCGCAATCCATTATCGATTGTAGATATAATTTCGATCAGTAACTAATAGCATAATGTCATAATATTATTAGGTTAGGTTAGGTTAGGTTGATTGGAGGGGTGTAATAGCCCATGTCATACGACATACACTTAAGCCAGTGAAGGCTTGTTGTGCGCTCCCTTTTAATTATCAAACACAAACTGCCAGAGTTCTGCGGCAGGATTCGAACCTGCGACCTTCGCACTACAAGTCTAGTACACTACCTACTAGTCTATGAAGGCCAGTCATAATATTATTAATTTTGTTTTAAATTTTAAAGTTTGAAATCCATCTAACCAATATTTTTTAGAATTTTTTGGTTTGACATTTTTTGATGTTGAATAGTAGTCCTTTTTTTCACCGACTTAAAAAAAGAAGGATATATATATATATATATATATATATATATATATATATATATATATATATATATATATATATATATATATATATATATATATATTCGATAATATGTTTCTTTTATTTTTTTTTTTATTGTACAGAGATTTGTTCGTCATTTGTGAAAGTTTATGCTCCAGAGGTGATTCCATTTTAGCCAATATATGATAGGACCAGGATAAAGGTTACCTTCCATACAAAGTAAGATTTAATAATCTTACTTATCGCTTAATATAATAAGGAGACCTTTTAAAATTGACACGTTGTGCTCTGCTGCCAATGCACACTATATCTAGTAGTCTATAGGAGTGTGTTTTTTTGCTGCAGACGTTTTGAACAATGTGTGATAGCAGGGAAAGGATATCTCTTACACTAACTTCAAAAATAAACTATAAAAAATATGTAATAAAAACTTATTAAAAAAATTGAACTATGGTAACTTCAAGTACATAAATATTGTGTAGCGTCTTAGTAAATATGCATGTACCCTATTTTAATATTTAATATTTTTTATTGCGACAGATGAATTAATTAGATTAAATTTCCACCAACAAGTGATATTCGGCATTAACGAATGCCGAAAAGTTAAACTTTCTTTACAATAATGAGCCAGGATTGTAAAACTTAAATACGAAATAGTACTTAGTAAATAGAGAAAGAACCATACGTTACCAATTTTGTGATTGTTTATTGTAAATTTTTGTATATTTTCGCCAACATCATTCGTCCCCTTTAAAGTGAATAAATACGTTTCTCTCATGGGCAAATAATCGGTTACATTGCACTTCAATTTATGATTCTCCACATCGTGGCAGTAACATTTGTATATTGAATTCTAGAAAATTGTAAAACGAACACAAATTAATTACATATTGTCTTCGGTTTTAGAAATCAAATTTTATTTTTTATTTATTCTAATAAACAAATATCCTGAGGATGGTACTCAATAAGTACCGAAATATTGATAAAATTTAAATAAATTATTCTAATAAACAAAATAAGAGACCTTAAGCTTAAGAAATAAATTAAGTTTATTAATTAAAATAAAACGTTCAGAAAACTAGAACGTTTATTTGAAAGTTATGTAATAATTAATATTGAAATTAAATTATTAAATTAAAAACATAAAATGAATTGTTTAATTATTAATTGTTAAATTAACTGTGTTGTTTGTATAAAAGCATGCGTTATCGGTCGCAATAGTGTTCGGCATACCGAGTGGCATTTTCGGGTTGTATCGCCAGAGGGCTGGGTATAGATGTCGCAAACTTGGTACATATAATATCGCAATTAAGATATGGCCTTGCTACAACGTCGTGAAATGTCGGCATATGAAGAGCTAAAGCCACAATACACGAATTTGGAAAGTTCAAATATTTTTTTCGGTACAATTTTAAATTAATTAAAATTAAGCTATTGTGGCGAAGGGATACAAATAATAATATATATGTATCTTCTGTCTTGCGACACCTCTGCTTGCTTTGTGGCCAAAAGGTTGTTACACGTCTTTTGCGCAAGTTTTAATTCAGCTGGGAGAAAGTAGATAGAGGTATAAGTACATGTTTTCTTTATCTTTCACCCAGCTGAACTAAAACTTACGCAATTCAAATTGCCTAGAGAAAATGGCGTGTTAATAAAATAAATACATAGATACAAAAATATAAGCAAGTCTGTGTCTACATTGAACGATTTTTGCCGCAGAAATATGCAACAAATGGTAAATACAATTGTGTACTCGTTTTTCTACATCTTACCTCCCTTCCCTATAAACTAAGAATTGCTGCAATAAAAATCTTTCAATGTAAACGCAGACCACGAAGGTTGACGATATAATCAGTAAAGGCGAATTCCACTACGTACTCGTATACCTAGTAGACATTTTTAATTTAAATAATTAATTTGTTCAAATATAAAACTTACATCCTTCGGCAGTCTATATTCCAAATCGAATCTTGTTAAGATCATGTTTTTGGGCCTTGTGAAACTACATTCCATATATTCATAATCATAAGATATACAGGAGAAATCTGTAACATTTAGGGGTTTTGTGCCTGTAAATAAAAAAGACTTTATTTGCATATAAATATATTAATTTTTATTTTTTTTAATTGGAAGAGTTTGTATTTATAAAACTTTTTTCTTTGACAGCTGACTTAACAGTTCTGACAGTTCATTATACGTAGGGTAGGTAACACCGGAACAATGACCAATAAAGCTATTACGGCATTTCATGCATACGTACTACTTTTTTATATAATTTGAGAATTTAGGCAAAAATATGACTTGCGGAACTGCCCCTTTATCGTGATAACTTCAATAGTCTTTATTTCATAAAGTCAACCGTATCATTTATGTTTAAAATGATCCCTGAGAGCCTATATTACTTCCATATATGCATGTATCATAGGCAATATTCATACATAATGTTTATGTGCAACAGAAAGACAACGTTTTATTTTCTAAAAACGAGTAAACTTTTTTGTTTGTCTAAACAAAAAAATATGTGTTTTTTTCAAATTTTATTTACATTTACGAGAAGTTATGAAAATTTACGGCCACGTTCTATTCGCATGTTTGTTAAAGACATTTGTAGTCTTGGTTATCGATTGCTTATCGAAATAAGATCTGCAATAAAAATCTGAAAGAAGCTTACAAATTACATTGATAAATAATTATTTAAAATTATGCCTCTAACTTAAGTGTTAAATGTTTAGATAATTGGGAAAGCCTGGAGAATTTATTTGCACTGGAAAATGCAGTAGGATGCACACCACTGAAAAACAAAGTATTGATATAATTAAATGGGATATATAAGTCCCAAGGGCGTCTACTAGTCGATAAGAGCGAGCTGATGAGATAAAATTGTTTTTTTATTGTGCCATACTTGGCAAAAACGCCTTTTTTTTTAATATATGTAAGTATTACGAAACATTCACTTCGATTTATTTTAAAAAAATAAACATTGTTGAAGTTTATTGCAAAACTTACCCACATAAAGCTCTGATAATCCGATGGCATAATCACCAACCTTGCATTGGTATCGACTCTTCTGTTCCTCAGCATTATGTATCATTAACACAGCCGTATATGGATCTAAATTCTGAAAAATTAAGAAAAAAAACATTTGAATTACATGCAAATGTGTGAGTGTGTATAAAATTCTTGCAACAGAACGTATAAATATATGTACAGTCAACCCCCATAGAGCACAGAAACATTTTAAATGATCCCAACGAGTCAATATTATAAGATACTTATCAACTAAAAGTTTTGTCCATATAAATACATTAACCTAACTTACCAAAACCCTTGTTTTAAGCAAAATTGATTACGGCCTATGCATATACAGCAACACCTGTAAAACCAACATCAACATCATTAAACCCATTTACCATCAACCAGCCATAGCCTCCGTCTACGCCTTTAGGACAACCCCCATTAGCAATATTCTTTGCGAAGCCAATCTTCCATCATTGGGTGATAGAATATACGAAGTAAAATGCAGAATCCTACCTAAAATTCTCAATAACACAAACTCAGTCTTAGACAAAGACATTACTTCTATTATTACCTCAATAAAACCTAAACGCATTAAAGCTGCAATAGCTCATTGCCTATCACTGTGTGAAGAATTAAATATTCCCCTTACCATTAAAAAGAAACGCATTATTAAGCCCCCGTGGAAATTCAAAAACCTTTTACGCTGGATTCCAAGCCATATAGGTATTATCGGAAACGAAAAGGCGGATTTGGCTGCCAAATACGCATAATATGCGCCAATAATAATGGACGGCACATTAGAAAAAAATTGACATACGACATCACATCTCAAACGGCATAAAGGCTAAACTCCATCTAAAAGAAGAAGTCACTCACCACCACTATTCCGACATAAACTCTTACTTTAACCAGCCTATCTATCCCACAAAACTCGATAAGTGCAAAATCGAAACTTTCTCCAGATTACGCCTCGGACACACTATTTTTTCCCATGAATGGATTCTAAAAAAAAAAAAAAAAAAAAAAAAAAAAAAAAAACATCCCAACCAACTTGCACCCGATGTAATTGCACTCTCTCAATTAAACATTTTTTTACTGAATGCTTATCACATTCTGACCAAAGACGAAAACTATTTGGGAACGAATCTGCTTTAAACCTTCTGAAGGTTCCATCCACAGAATAAAGGCTAAACTCCATCTTGAAAGAAGTCACTCACCACCACTATTGCGACATAAACCCTTACTTTAACCAGCCTATCTATCCCACAGCACTCGATAAGTGCAAAATCGAAACTTTCTCCAGATTACGCCTCGGACACACTATTTTTTCACATGAATGGATTCTAAAAAAAAAAACATCCCAACCAACTTGCACCCGATGTAATCGCACTCTCTCAATTAAACATATTTTTACTGAATGCTTATCACATTCTGACCAAAGACGAAAACTATTTGGGAACGAATCTGCTTTAAACCTTCTGAAGGTTCCATCCACAGAGAATATTAACAAAATTTTCCAATTTATCAAGCAAACCAAACATAAAATTTAATTTATTGTCAACATTGCAAATACCATGTTATATGTATATTTATGTATATCATATCACACAGGCATGTTCTCGCACTCGCAACTCGTATAATATTTGCGATTATGACTTGAACTCGCAAGATTAGTGTTCTGTAAATCGCAAACGCCAGAATTTTGACGAGTTGAACTGAAGTGAACTGATGAAATTACAATAAACTGAACTTTAAACAAACAATAAAATGATAAATATATTAAATTAAATATGTTTTCTTTTTATTTGTATCAAAAATAGACGATTTTGCTGCCAATTTTAATAAAATATATTAAATTTAAAAAAAGCTTTTTTGTTTTGCTCATTTTTCCTCTCCATTGTTTCCTTATACTCTGGCGATTTGAGCAAACAGCTGATCACAAAGAGTATGGCAACTCGCAAGCAAAACGCGTGAGTTACAGAACATCTAAATATAACTCTGGCGTTTTCAAGTCGCTTGGCGATTTCAAAAACTTGCGAGTGTGAGAACATGCCTGACATTCATATTAAACCAGAGCTGATGGCCAACGTTGCTAGTGCTCTCTAATTAAATTTAATCTTAGAAATATATTTATGAAAATTTGCTAAGGAAGTATATTGATAATTTCAGCGCAACTATTTTAAAAATGGTTTTATAATATTTTTGTTGCGGAACGTAGGGATCACCTTTTTAAATTTATCGTAATATCTTCAGTATTTACATTAAAAAAAACCATTTTTAAAATAGTTGCGCTGAAATTATCAATATACTTCCTTAGCAAAAGTTTTATCATTTTTTGCGAGCTATAAATTTCGAACATTAGGGTGTCACATTAGGGTGGTAGAAACTGAGTTTTTGGGGGTAAATACCAGAACGGGCCACTTGAGGTCAATGGACCTAAAAGCAAAAATATTGGGCTCCCTCTGACAACAAAATTCGCTATATCAAACTTTAAGATCGGACTGTAAATACGGAAGATATAAGGAAAAAACTAAAAAGGCGACCCCTACGTTCGGCAAAAAAATTAATAAATTTTTTTTTGAAATGTCCTTGGAACAATAGTTTATATTAGGGGGTGTACGGTGCACTTTTTTCGAGACGGCCTAATATATATATATATATATATATATATATATATATATATATATATATATATATATATATATATATATATGAATATATACATATGAAGAAATGTATTTTAGGCCGAGTACATGAAATTCTACTTAAGTAAAAGATTGATTCAAAATAACGCCACAGTCACAAATGTCGCAAATCATTCAAGACGTTTGACATATGACGTTGTAGCAAGCAAAATAAAAATGGCATGAATACAAAGAAAATCTTTTATGCCGCATTTAAAGATGTCAGTTGCAGCCAAGTTTGCACGAACATTTACATGAGCTCAATATCAGATAGTTCATAAGAATTGTTATTTAATTTTGTGTACTACTTCACAAGAACATAAGTATGTACATATTTATGAGCATTTATTTACAACGTACACGCACTTGCTACATGCAACAGCATTTACGAATGATGGCAATTTTTTTTTGCAGATACCACTAATTTAAATTTTATATGCTTACATACATAAATATGTTTAAGAGTGAGCATGGCTAAAATACCTAGTTGTTGCCCCGTATTCCACGTTGTATTTAACGTGAAATATGCTATAGTCACGTGAAGTTTATTCCCTGTGGCCAGAGAATGACAAAGAATCACTCACTCATAAATCATTCGGTGTCAAACACGTATGAATGCGTTTGAATTAAACTTGAAATTGTACGTATACGAAACTTTTTTCCTGCGAAGTTTACATATAATGGTAAATATGTCATGAGCATAGCTCATGTCGTCAAAATCGTCCAAAATATATAAATTTTTTTAAACAATATTTGTACTTTTATTTAAGTAAAACAATTTATTTCATGGCATTTACGTATGTTAATAAAGAATTTTGAAAGCTAAAGAGCAATAGTTAAAAATTATTGATTAAGTTCAAAACTTCTTTAAAAGTATTAAAATTAAAGAACTTTAACAACTTCTAATTTCTAAAAATCGTAAAATTTAAGGCAAAAATGGTCAAGTTGTCAAAATGCTATCGTTGGCGTTCAAAATCCTCAAATTGATCATGAGCATACTTTAAGTGTACAGAAATTGTATGGTGTGAAAAACAAGGATGGCAAAGGTATTATGTACATATTGTCATTCTCCGTTGGGGCGGTACGCAAAATGACCAAGGAGGACTGATTTTCGAACCGAAATTTTACATGAGCAGACTGTTAATTTAATAGATGGCCTCGATGTTGTACCGGAACGCTTCTTCGATAAGATATACCCTAATGAAACAATTCATCGGGCACTATGTCATCAAAGGTCTTAAATTTATTATTGGAAATGCCAAAAAGACGACACAACTAATATTTAAACTTTCCATCCGCACATGTAATTTTAATTGGCACAATTTCTATGTCGTTCCAAATAACTTTTATCTTTCGAAAAATACTATATCTGTTGTAATTGTCAGTCTTGCTTTAGTAAGCCCGAAGGCGCTTAACTACACAGTGCGAGAGGACCGTGACTGTAATTGAAAACTTCAAAGAAGAACAGTAAACCTTAATCTTTAGTTTTTTTCATGAAAATTTTCTGAATATCCGAGAAAACAAAGGGCATATCAAACAGTTGTGTCAGAGTATTCTATAATTCTTTGATATTGGAAATTGACCAGAGAGTCCATTAAAAAGGTATCTTATGAGCATTTAACCTTTTTAAAATAAGTATAAAGAGTGATTTTTTAGCAACTTTCTTTTTGGCAACAGTTTTTGGCAGCTCAGCTGTTTTCGTGTGACAGGTTACTGTTAAACATGTTCAGTTTGGTCAATAATTTAACCATGAATCGAGTTACAAACGAACACCGCTTGCAGATTATTGAATTTTATTATCAAAATTCATGCTCGATTAAGAAAGTGCATCGTCCACTTTTTAATCGGAAAATTGTGTTCAGCGACGAAGCTCATTTCTGCTTGAATGGATACGTGAACCAGCAAAATTGCCGTATTTGGTGTGAAGAGCACCCAGAAGCATTGCAAGAACTGTTAATGCCCTATTTGTTTTTTTGTCCAAACTAGAAGAGCTGGATTTGGGTGACATGTGGTTTCAACAAGATGATGCCAAATGCCACACAGCACGCGAAACAATGGCGTAATTGGGAGGCGAGTTCGATGAACAGATTTAATCTTTAACAGTTGCCATCTATAATATACGAGTAATTTTTAGCAACTGGCAACTCAACTCAATTTTCGTGCCATTTTTCCATACCATAGGAAATATTTATCAAGATAAATAAGGTTTAACCATAAACAGAGTTATTCAAAACTTCTACCGTAAAGGGATCTAATTGAGGCTACAAAATCCTATGACAAAGTTAAATTCGTTTAGAACTTTCACTGTTGAATTGGTCATTGTTAAAGAGTAATATTGGAAGTTCCATACAGAAAAGATGCATTGCGCGAACTACTGGGTACTTTCCACTAAAGGGTAAAAAAAAAACACAATGACAGTAACACAAATAGTCCATCAGCAAAAAAAAAAAAAAAAAAAAAAAAACATTTGTACACTTCTCTGGTTTATTGCAACTGTTACGATTTAAATCAATCACGAAATTAGAATACAAATTCGTGTGATATTTACATTTAACTCGTATGCAGCGAAAGGTAAAAAATAAAACTCTGAAGTACGTAAATTATGGGCGGTAAATTCATATTTTTATTGAGAATTTATAAAATGAACAATTTAAAATTATTTCACAAGAAACTTTTTTCCATTTGAATTCATAAAACACAAATTGCAGCTCATATTTAGAATGAAAACTAAGTGTTAACCTAGCTCGAATTAGTACTTTCGTAAACGCTCAGTCAAGGCCACTTACTACTGAAAGTTTGGGCAAAAATTTTAAGAGGGTTAAGCGAACCAAATAAGAAAATGAAATAATCATCATTTTATTTGCAAATAAAAATTTTAAATATTGCCGTAGTTTTTATTATTATAACCGACAATTTAAGGGGTAGCAAATACTTCCTACTGAACAAGAAAATCTTAAGAAATTACATTTTTATTGCTTCCATAAATCAGTTTATGCATTTTTCCAGCTTTCTAGGAAGTCAATTTTCATTGAATCTGAATTATTTCTGCAAACCTGCAACACCAAGGTCTCTCTTTTCACCACCTGTCCGTTCTCTACAACTGAGTGTTACTTCTCCTTATTAAAAAAAGTTTCTGTTATCGTTTTTGAAGATTTATAAAATTTAGATTTATAAAATTTATGAAAACATTATTTTTCTTCAATTAATAACTGATACAATTATGTACTTTCATATGGAAAAATGAAAGCATGACTATGACTATAGACTACAGATGTAAAGCCTATTCCTTGTGAAAAAATAACCAGTCTTAATCTAATAGAAAACAATTTTTTTAACATACAAAGTTACGTTTTACTCAAAAATTTTGAATTAAAGCTAATACACTTATCTATCCAACGCAAAAGAAATCAAGTCGATATCTTGAAAACTCTGCAAGTTATGACCAAAAAGGTAACCAGTTCTACTACTGCCTCTTTCCGACCACTTTTTAGTAGAACTGGTTACCTTTTTGGTCATAACTTGCTTAGTTTTCAAGATATCGACTTGGTTTCTTTTGCGTTGGATAGATAAATATATTGGCTTTCATTCCAACTTTTTTTTTGCGAAAGTAAGAAAAATTTTTTTTTTAATTTTTTTCAAAAAAGCAAAGGGGTTAGGTCATCCTAATTTTGTAGGAAAAATTTTTTTTCGCACTACCTGCAAAAAACAAAAATTTGATTTAAATTAATACATTTATCTTTCTAACGCAAAAGAAACCAAGTCGATATCTTGAAAACTAAGCAAGTTATGACCAAAAAGGTAACCAGTTCTACTACTGCTTATTTCCGACGACTTTTTAGTAGATGCCATTTTGGTCATAACTTGCTTAGTTTTCAAGATATCGACTTGGTTTCTTTTGCGTTGGATAGATAAATATATTGGGTTTCATTCCAACTTTTTTTTGCGAAAGTAAGAAAAATTTTTTTTAATTTTTTTCAAAAAAGAAAAGGGGTTAGGTCATCCTAGTTTTTGAGGAAAAAATTTTTTTCGCACTACCTGCAAAAAACAAAAATTTGAATTAAAGCTAATACATTTATCTATCCAACGCAAAAGAAACCAAGTCGATATCTTGAAAACTAAACAATTTATGACCAAAAAGGTAACCAGTTCTACTACTGCCTCTTTCCGACCACTTTTTAGTAGAACTGGTTGCCATTTTGGTCATAACTTGCTTAGTTTTCAAGATATCGACTTGGTTTCTTTTGCGTTGGATAGATAAATATATTAGGTTTCATTCCAACTTTTTTTGCGAAAGTAAGAAAATTTTTTTTTTAATTTTTTTTCAAAAAAGCAAAGGGGTTAGGTCATCCTAATTTTTGAAGAAAAATTTTTTTTCGCACTACCTGCAAAAAACAAAAATCTGAATTAAAGCTAATACATTTATCTATCGAACGCAAAAGAAACCAAGTCGATATCTTGAAAACTAAGCAAGTTATGACCAAAAAGGTAACCAGTTCTACTACTGCCTCTTTCCGACCACTTTTTAGTAGAACTGGTTGCCATTTTGGTCATAACTTGCTTAATTTTCAAGATATCGACTTGGTTTCTTTTGCGTTGGATAGATAAATATATTGGCTTTCATTCCAACTTTTTTTTTGCGAAAGTAAGAAAAAATTTTTTTTAAATTTTTTTCAAAAAAGCAAAGGGGTTAGGTCATCAGAATTTTTAAGGAAAAAATTTTTTTTCGCACTACCCGCAAAAAACCAAAATTTTAATTAAATTAATACATTTATCTATCCAACGCAAAAGAAACCAAGTCGATATCTTGAAAACTAAGCAAGTTATGACCAAAAAGGTAACCAGTTCTACTACTGCCTCTTTCCGACCACTTTTTAGTAGAACTGGTTGCCATTTTGGTCATAACTTGCTTAGTTTTCAAGATATCGACCTGGTTTCTTTTGCGTTGGATAGATAAATGTATTAGCTTTAATTAAAATTTTTGTTTTTTGCGGGTAGTGCGAAAGGTAACCAGTTCTACTACTGCCTCTTTCCGACCACTTTTTAGTAGAACTGGTTGCCATTTTGGTCATAACTTGCTTAATTTTCAAGATATCGACTTGGTTTCTTTTGCGTTGGATAGATAAATATATTGGCTTTCATTCCAACTTTTTTTTTGCGAAAGTAAGAAAAAATTTTTTTTTAATTTTTTTCAAAAAGGCAAAGGGGTTAGGTCATCAGAATTTTTAAGGAAAAAATTTTTTTCGCACTACCCGCAAAAAACCAAAATTTTAATTAAATTAATGCATTTATCTATCCAACGCAAAAGAAACCAAGTCGATATCTTGAAAACTAAGCAAGTTATGACCAAAAAGGTAACCAGTTCTACTACTGCCTCTTTCCGACCACTTTTTAGTAGAACTGGTTGCCATTTTGGTCATAACTTGCTTAGTTTTCGAGATATCGACTTGGTTTCTTTTGCGTTGGATAGATAAATGTATTAGCTTTAATTAAAATTTTTGTTTTTTGCGGGTAGTGCGAAAGGTAACCAGTTCTACTACTGCCTCTTTCCGACCACTTTTTAGTAGAACTGGTTGCCATTTTGGTCATAACTTGCTTAATTTTCAAGATATCGACTTGGTTTCTTTTGCGTTGGATAGATAAATATATTGGCTTTCATTCCAACTTTTTTTTTGCGAAAGTAAGAAGAAAATTTTTTAACTTTTTTTTCAAAAAAGCAAAGGGGTTAAGTCATCCTAATTTTTGAGGAAAAATTTTTTTTCGCACTACCTGCAAAAAACAAAAATTTGAATTAAAGCTAATACATTTATCTATCGAACGCAAAAGAAACCAAGTCGATATCTTGAAAACTAAGCAAGTTATGACCAAAATGGCAACCAGTTCTACTAAAAAGTGGTCGGAAAGAGGCAGTAGTAGAACTGGTTACCTTTTTGGTCATAACTTGCTTAGTTTTCAAGATATCGACTTGGTTTCTTTTGCGTTGGATAGATAAATGTATTAATTTAATTAAAATTTTGGTTTTTTGCGGGTAGTGCGAAAAAAATTTTTTTTCTCAAAAATTCTGATGACCTATAACCCCTTTGCTTTTTTGAAAAAAATTATAAAATTTTTTTTTCTTACTTTCGCAAAAAAAAGTTGGAATGAAAGCCAATATATTTATCTATCCAACACAAAAGAAACCAAGTCGATATCTTGAAAGCTAAGAAAGTTATGACCAAAAAGGTAACCAGTTCTACTACTGCCTCTTTACGACCACTTTTTAGTAGAACTGGTTACCTTTTTAGTCATAACTTGCTTAGTTTTCAAGATATCGACTTGGTTTCTTTTGCGTTGTATTAGCTTTAATTCAAATTTTTGTTTTTGCAGGTAGTGCGAAAAAAATGTTTTCCTACAAAATTAGGATGACCGAACCCCTTTGCTTTTTTGAAAAAAAAAAAAAAAAAAAAAAAAAAAAAATTAAAAAAAAATTTTTTTCTTTCCGACCACTTTTTAGTAGAACTGGTTGCCATTTTGGTCATAACTTGCTTAATTTTCAAGATATCGACTTGGTTTCTTTTGCGTTGGATAGATAAATATATTGGCTTTCATTCCAACTTTTTTTTTGCGAAAGTAAGAAAAAAATTTTTTTTTAATTTTTTTCAAAAAAGCAAAGGGGTTAAGTCATCCTAATTTTTGAGGAAAAAATTTTTTCGCACTACCTGCAAAAAAAATTTTAATTAAAGCTAATACATTTATCTATCCAACGCAAAAGAAACCAAGTCGATATCTTGAAAACTAAGCAAGTTATGACCAAAAAGGTAACCAGTTCTACTACTGCCTCTTTCCGACCACTTTTTAGTAGAACTGGTTGCCATTTTGGTCATAACTTGCTTAATTTTCAAGATATCGATTTGGTTTCTTTTGCGTTGGATAGATAAATATATTGGCTTTCATTCCAACTTTTTTTTGCGAAAGTAAGAAAACAATTTTTTTAATTTTTTTCAAAAAAGCAAAGGGGTTAGGTCATCAGAATTTTTGAGGAAAAAAATTTTTTTCGCACTACCCGCAAGAAACGAAAATTTTAATTAAATTAATACATTTATCTATCCAACGCAAAAGAAACCAAGTCGATATCTTGAAAGCTAAGCAAGTTATGACCAAAAAGGTAACCAGTTCTACTACTGCCTCTTTACGACCACTTTTTAGTAGAACTGGTTACCTTTTTGGTCATAACTTGCTTAGTTTTCAAGATATCGACTTGGTTTCTTTTGCGTTGTATTAGCTTTAATTCAAAATTTTGTTTTTGCAGGTAGTGCGAAAAAAATGTTTTCCTACAAAATTAGGATGACCCAACCCCTTTGCTTTTTTGAAAAAAAAAAAAAAAAAAAATTAAAAAAAATTTTTTTCTTTCCGACCACTTTTTAGTAGAACTGGTTGCCATTTTGGTCATAACTTGCTTAATTTTCAAGATATCGACTTGGTTTCTTTTGCGTTGGATAGATAAATATATTGGCTTTCATTCCAACTTTTTTTTTGCGAAAGTATGAAAAAAATTTTTTTTAATTTTTTTCAAAAAAGCAAAGGGGTTAGGTCATCAGAATTTTTGAGGAAAAAAATTTTTTTCGCACTACCCGCAAAAAACCAAAATTTTAATTAAATTAATACATTTATCTATCCAACGCAAAAGAAACCAAGTCGATATCTTGAAAACTAAGCAAGTTATGACCAAAAAGGTAACCAGTTCTACTACTGCCTCTTTCCGACCACTTTTTAGTAGAACTGGTTGCCATTTTGGTCATAACTTGCTTAATTTTCAAGATATCGACTTGGTTTCTTTTGCGTTGGATAGATAAATATATTGGCTTTCATTCCAACTTTTTTTTTTGCGAAAGTAAGAAAAAATTTTTTTTTAATTTTTTTCAAAAAAGCAAAGGGGTTAGGTCATCAGAATTTTTGAGGAAAAAATTTTTTTTCGCACTACCCGCAAAAAACCAAAATTTTAATTAAATTAATACATTTATCTATCCAACGCAAAAGAAACCAAGTCGATATCTTGAAAACTAAGCAAGTTATGACCAAAATGGCAACCAGTTCTACTAAAAAGTGGTCGGAAAGAGGCAGTAGTAGAACTGGTTACCTTTTTGGTCATAACTTGCTTAGTTTTCAAGATATCGACTTGGTTTCTCTTGCGTTGGATAGATAAATGTATTAATTTAATTCAAATTTTGGTTTTTTGAGGGTAGTGCGAAAAAAATTTTTTTCCTCAAAAATTCTGATGACCTAACCCCTTTGCTTTTTTGAAAAAAATTAAAAAAAATTTTTTTCTTACTTTCGCAAAAAAAAAGTTGGAATGAAAGCCAATATATTTATCTATCCAACGCAAAAGAAACCAAGTCGATATCTTGAAAACTAAGCAAGTTATGACCAAAAAGGTAACCAGTTCTACTACTGCCTCTTTCCGACCACTTTTTAGTAGAACTGGTTGCCATTTTGGTCATAACTTGCTTAATTTTCAAGATATCGACTTGGTTTCTTTTGCGTTGGATAGATAAATATATTGGCTTTCATTCCAACTTTTTTTTTGCGAAAGTATGAAAAAAATTTTTTTAAATTTTTTTTCAAAAAAGCAAAGGGGTTAGGTCATCAGAATTTTTGAGGAAAAAAATTTTTTTCGCACTACCCGCAAAAAACCAAAATTTTAATTAAATTAATACATTTATCTATCCAACGCAAAAGAAACCAAGTCGATATCTTGAAAACTAAGCAAGTTATGACCAAAATGGCAACCAGTTCTACTAAAAAGTGGTCGGAAAGAGGCAGTAGTAGAACTGGTTACCTTTTTGGTCATAACTTGCTTAGTTTTCAAGATATCGACTTGGTTTCTCTTGCGTTGGATAGATAAATGTATTAATTTAATTCAAATTTTGGTTTTTTGAGGGTAGTGCGAAAAAAATTTTTTTCCTCAAAAATTCTGATGACCTAACCCCTTTGCTTTTTTGAAAAAAATTAAAAAAAATTTTTTTCTTTCCGACCACTTTTTAGTAGAACTGGTTGCCATTTTGGTCATAACTTGCTTAATTTTCAAGATATCGACTTGGTTTCTTTTGCGTTGGATAGATAAATATATTGGCTTTCATTCCAACTTTTTTTTTGCGAAAGTATGAAAAAAATTTTTTTAAATTTTTTTTCAAAAAAGCAAAGGGGTTAGGTCATCAGAATTTTTGAGGAAAAAAAGTTTTTTCGCACTACCCGCAAAAAACCAAAATTTTAATTAAATTAATACATTTATCTATCCAACGCAAAAGAAACCAAGTCGATATCTTGAAAACTAAGCAAGTTATGACCAAAATGGCAACCAGTTCTACTAAAAAGTGGTCGGAAAGAGGCAGTAGTAGAACTGGTTACCTTTTTGGTCATAACTTGCTTAGTTTTCAAGATATCGACTTGGTTTCTCTTGCGTTGGATAGATAAATGTATTAATTTAATTCAAATTTTGGTTTTTTGAGGGTAGTGCGAAAAAAATTTTTTTCCTCAAAAATTCTGATGACCTAACCCCTTTGCTTTTTTGAAAAAAATTAAAAAAAATTTTTTTCTTACTTTCGCAAAAAAGAAGTTGGAATGAAAGCCAATATATTTATCTATCCAACGCAAAAGAAACCAAGTCGATATCTTGAAAACTAAGCAAGTTATGACCAAAAAGGTAACCAGTTCTACTACTGCCTCTTTCCGACCACTTTTTAGTAGAACTGGTTGCCATTTTGGTCATAACTTGCTTAATTTTCAAGATATCGACTTGGTTTCTTTTGCGTTGGATAGATAAATATATTGGCTTTCATTCCAACTTTTTTTTGCGAAAGTAAGAAAAAAATTTTTTAATTTTTTTCAAAAAAGCAAAGGGGTTAGGTCATCAGAATTTTTGAGGAAAAAAATTTTTTTCGCACTACCCGCAAGAAACGAAAATTTTAATTAAATTAATACATTTATCTATCCAACGCAAAAGAAACCAAGTCGATATCTTGAAAGCTAAGCAAGTTATGACCAAAAAGGTAACCAGTTCTACTACTGCCTCTTTACGACCACTTTTTAGTAGAACTGGTTACCTTTTTGGTCATAACTTGCTTAGTTTTCAAGATATCGACTTGGTTTCTTTTGCGTTGTATTAGCTTTAATTCAAATCTTTGTTTTTGCAGGTAGTGCGAAAAAAATGTTTTCCTACAAAATTAGGATGACCCAACCCCTTTGCTTTTTTGAAAAAAAAAAAAAAAAATTAAAAAAAATTTTTTTCTTTCCGACCACTTTTTAGTAGAACTGGTTGCCATTTTGGTCATAACTTGCTTAATTTTCAAGATATCGACTTGGTTTCTTTTGCGTTGGATAGATAAATATATTGGCTTTCATTCCAACTTTTTTTTTGCGAAAGTATGAAAAAAATTTTTTTTAATTTTTTTTCAAAAAAGCAAAGGGGTTAGGTCATCAGAATTTTTGAGGAAAAAATTTTTTTCGCACTACCCGCAAAAAACCAAAATTTTAATTAAATTAATACATTTATCTATCCAACGCAAAAGAAACCAAGTCGATATCTTGAAAACTAAGCAAGTTATGACCAAAAAGGTAACCAGTTCTACTACTGCCTCTTTCCGACCACTTTTTAGTAGAACTGGTTGCCATTTTGGTCATAACTTGCTTAATTTTCAAGATATCGACTAGGTTTCTTTTGCGTTGGATAGATAAATATATTGGCTTTCATTCCAACTTTTTTTTTGCGAAAGTAAGAAAAAATTTTTTTTTAATTTTTTTTAAAAAAGCAAAGGGGTTAGGTCATCAGAATTTTTGAGGAAAAAAATTTTTTTCGCACTACCCGCAAGAAACGAAAATTTTAATTAAATTAATACATTTATCTATCCAACGCAAAAGAAACCAAGTCGATATCTTGAAAGCTAAGCAAGTTATGACCAAAAAGGTAACCAGTTCTACTACTGCCTCTTTACGACCACTTTTTAGTAGAACTGGTTACCTTTTTGGTCATAACTTGCTTAGTTTTCAAGATATCGACTTGGTTTCTTTTGCGTTGTATTAGCTTTAATTCAAATTTTTGTTTTTGCAGGTAGTGCGAAAAAAATGTTTTCCTACAAAATTAGGATGACCCAACCACTTTGCTTTTTTGAAAAAAAAAAAAAAAAATTAAAAAAAAAATTTTTTCTTTCCGACCACTTTTTAGTAGAACTGGTTGCCATTTTGGTCATAACTTGCTTAATTTTCAAGATATCGACTTGGTTTCTTTTGCGTTGGATAGATAAATATATTGGCTTTCATTCCAACTTTTTTTTTGCGAAAGTAAGAAAAAATTTTTTTTTATATTTTAGGTTTAAGATTTCTCTTTATTTTCGAACATTGTTATTGTTTTGTGATTTTTTTATTAAATTTTAATAGGCTAGTCGATATCTTGAAAACTAAGCAAGTTATGACCAAAATGGCAACCAGTTCTACTAAAAAGTGGTCGGAAAGAGGCAGTAGTAGAACTGGTTACCTTTTTGGTCATAACTTGCTTAGTTTTCAAGATATCGACTTGGTTTCTCTTGCGTTGGATAGATAAATGTATTAATTTAATTCAAATTTTGGTTTTTTGAGGGTAGTGCGAAAAAAATTTTTTTCCTCAAAAATTCTGATGACCTAACCCCTTTGCTTTTTTGAAAAAAATTAAAAAAAATTTTTTTCTTACTTTCGCAAAAAAAAAGTTGGAATGAAAGCCAATATATTTATCTATCCAACGCAAAAGAAACCAAGTCGATATCTTGAAAATTAAGCAAGTTATGACCAAAATGGCAACCAGTTCTACTAAAAAGTGGTCGGAAAGAAAAAAATTTTTTTTAAATTTTTTTTTTTTTTTTTTTTTTTTTTTTTTTCAAAAAAGCAAAGGGGTTCGGTCATCCTAATTTTGTAGGAAAACATTTTTTTCGCACTACCTGCAAAAACAAAAATTTGAATTAAAGCTAATACAACGCAAAAGAAACCAAGTCGATATCTTGAAAACTAAGCAAGTTATGACCAAAATGGCAACCAGTTCTACTAAAAAGTGGTCGGAAAGAGGCAGTAGTAGAACTGGTTACCTTTTTGGTCATAACTTGCTTAGTTTTCAAGATATCGACTTGGTTTCTTTTGCGTTGTATTAGCTTTAATTCAAATTTTTGTTTTTGCAGGTAGTGCGAAAAAAATGTTTTCCTACAAAATTAGGATGACCGAACCCCTTTGCTTTTTTGAAAAAAAAAAAAAAAAAAAAAAAAATTAAAAAAAAATTTTTTTCTCTCCGACCACTTTTTAGTAGAACTGGTTGCCATTTTGGTCATAACTTGCTTAATTTTCAAGATATCGACTTGGTTTCTTTTGCGTTGGATAGATAAATATATTGGCTTTCATTCCAACTTTTTTTTTTGCGAAAGTAAGAAAAAAAATTTTTTTAATTTTTTTCAAAAAAGCAAAGGGGTTAGGTCATCAGAATTTTTGAGGAAAAAAATTTTTTTCGCACTACCCTCAAAAAACCAAAATTAGAATTAAATTAATACATTTATCTATCCAACGCAAAAGAAACCAAGTCGATATCTTGAAAACTAAGCAAGTTATGACCAAAAAGGTAACCAGTTCTACTACTGCCTCTTTCCGACCACTTTTTAGTAGAACTGGTTGCCATTTTGGTCATAACTTGCTTAGTTTTCAAGATATCGACTTGGTTTCTTTTGCGTTGGATAGATAAATATATTGGCTTTCATTCCAACTTTTTTTTGCGAAAGTAAGAAAAAAATTTTTTAACTTTTTTTTCAAAAAAGCAAAGGGGTTACGTCATCAGAATTTTTGAGGAAAAAAATTTTTTTCGCACTACCCGCAAAAAACCAAAATTTTAATTAAATTAATACATTTATCTATCGAACGCAAAAGAAACCAAGTCGATATCTTGAAAACTAAGCAAGTTATGACCAAAAAGGTAACCAGTTCTACTACTGCCTCTTTCCGACCACTTTTTAGTAGAACTGGTTGCCATTTTGGTCATAACTTGCTTAATTTTCAAGATATCGACTTGGTTTCTTTTGCGTTGGATAGATAAATATATTGGCTTTCATTCCAACTTTTTTCTTGCGAAAGTAAGAAAAAAATTTTTTTTAATTTTTTTCAAAAAAGCAAAGGGGTTAGGTCATCAGAATTTTTGAGGAAAAAAATTTTTTTCGCACTACCCTCAAAAAACCAAAATTTGAATTAAATTAATACATTTATCTATCCAACGCAAAAGAAACCAAGTCGATATCTTGAAAACTAAGCAAGTTATGACCAAAAAGGTAACCAGTTCTACTACTGCCTCTTTCCGACCACTTTTTAGTAGAACTGGTTGCCATTTTGGTCATAACTTGCTTAGTTTTCAAGATATCGACTTGGTTTCTTTTGCGTTGGATAGATAAATATATTGGCTTTCATTCCAACTTTTTTTTGCGAAAGTAAGAAAAAAATTTTTTAACTTTTTTTTCAAAAAAGCAAAGGGGTTACGTCATCAGAATTTTTGAGGAAAAAAATTTTTTTCGCACTACCCGCAAAAAACCAAAATTTTAATTAAATTAATACATTTATCTATCGAACGCAAAAGAAACCAAGTCGATATCTTGAAAACTAAGCAAGTTATGACCAAAAAGGTAACCAGTTCTACTACTGCCTCTTTCCGACCACTTTTTAGTAGAACTGGTTGCCATTTTGGTCATAACTTGCTTAATTTTCAAGATATCGACTTGGTTTCTTTTGCGTTGGATAGATAAATATATTGGCTTTCATTCCAACTTTTTTCTTGCGAAAGTAAGAAAAAAATTTTTTTTAATTTTTTTCAAAAAAGCAAAGGGGTTAGGTCATCAGAATTTTTGAGGAAAAAAATTTTTTTCGCACTACCCTCAAAAAACCAAAATTTGAATTAAATTAATACATTTATCTATCCAACGCAAAAGAAACCAAGTCGATATCTTGAAAACTAAGCAAGTTATGACCAAAAAGGTAACCAGTTCTACTACTGCCTCTTTCCGACCACTTTTTAGTAGAACTGGTTGCCATTTTGGTCATAACTTGCTTAGTTTTCAAGATATCGACTTGGTTTCTTTTGCGTTGGATAGATAAATATATTGGCTTTCATTCCAACTTTTTTTTGCGAAAGTAAGAAAAAAATTTTTTAACTTTTTTTTCAAAAAAGCAAAGGGGTTACGTCATCAGAATTTTTGAGGAAAAAAATTTTTTTCGCACTACCCGCAAAAAACCAAAATTTTAATTAAATTAATACATTTATCTATCGAACGCAAAAGAAACCAAGTCGATATCTTGAAAACTAAGCAAGTTATGACCAAAAAGGTAACCAGTTCTACTACTGCCTCTTTCCGACCACTTTTTAGTAGAACTGGTTGCCATTTTGGTCATAACTTGCTTAGTTTTCAATATATCGGCTTGGTTTCTTTTGCGATGGATAGATTTATTGGGTTTCATTCCAACTTTTTTTTTGCGAAAGTAAGAAAAAAATTTTTTTTTAATTTTTTTAAAAAAAGCAAAGGGGTTAGGTCATCCTAATTTTTGAGGAAAAATTTTTTTTGCGCACTACCTGCAAAAAACAAAAATTTGAATTAAAGCTAATACATTTATCTATCGAACGCAAAAGAAACCAAGTCGATATCTTGAAAACTAAGCAAGTTATGACCAAAAAGGTAACCAGTTCTACTACTGCCTCTTTCCGACCACTTTTTAGTAGAACTGGTTGCCATTTTGCTCATAACTTGCTTAGTTTTCAAGATATCGACTTGGCTTCTTTTGCGTTGGATAGATAAATGTATTAGCTTTAATTAAAATTTTTGTTTTTTGCAGGTAGTGCGAAAGGTAACCAGTTCTACTACTGCCTCTTTCCGACCACTTTTTAGTAGAACTGGTTGCCATTTTGGTCATAACTTGCTTAATTTTCAAGATATCGACCTGGTTTCTTTAGCGTTGGATAGATAAATATATTGGCTTTCATTCCAATTTTTTTTTGCGAAAGTAAGAAAAAAAATTTTTTTAATTTTTTTCAAAAAAGCAAAGGGGTTAGGTCATCAGAATTTTTGAGGAAAAAAATTTTTTTCGCACTACCCGCAAAAAACCAAAATTTTAATTAAATTAATACATTTATCTATCCAACGCAAAAGAAACCAAGTCGATATCTTGAAAACTAAGCAAGTTATGATCAAAAAGATAACCAGTTCTACTACTGCCTCTTTCCGACCACTTTTTAGTAGAACTGGTTGCCATTTTGGTCATAACTTGCTTAATTTTCAAGATATCGACTTGGTTTCTTTTGCGTTGGATAGATAAATATATTGGCTTTCATTCCAACTTTTTTCTTGCGAAAGTAAGAAAAAAATTTTTTTTAATTTTTTTCAAAAAAGCAAAGGGGTTAGGTCATCAGAATTTTTGAGGAAAAAAATTTTTTTCGCACTACCCGCAAAAAACCAAAATTTTAATTAAATTAATACATTTATCTATCCAACGCAAAAGAAACCAAGTCGATATCTTGAAAACTAAGCAAGTTATGACCAAAAAGGTAACCAGTTCTACTACTGCCTCTTTCCGACCACTTTTTAGTAGAACTGGTTGCCATTTTGGTCATAACTTGCTTAGTTTTCAATATATCGGCTTGGTTTCTTTTGCGATGGATAGATTTATTGGGTTTCATTCCAACTTTTTTTTGCGAAAGTAAGAAAAAAATTTTTTTTAAATTTTTTTAAAAAAAGCAAAGGGGTTAGGTCATCCTAATTTTTGAGGAAAAATTTTTTTTGCGCACTACCTGCAAAAAACAAAAAATTGAATTAAAGCTAATACATTTATCTATCGAACGCAAAAGAAACCAAGTCGATATCTTGAAAACTAAGCAAGTTATGACCAAAAAGGTAACCAGTTCTACTACTGCCTCTTTCCGACCACTTTTTAGTAGAACTGGTTGCCATTTTGCTCATAACTTGCTTAGTTTTCAAGATATCGACTTGGCTTCTTTTGCGTTGGATAGATAAATGTATTAGCTTTAATTAAAATTTTTGTTTTTTGCAGGTAGTGCGAAAGGTAACCAGTTCTACTACTGCCTCTTTCCGACCACTTTTTAGTAGAACTGGTTGCCATTTTGGTCATAACTTGCTTAATTTTCAAGATATCGACTTGGTTTCTTTTGCGTTGGATAGATAAATATATTGGCTTTCATTCCAATTTTTTTTTTTGCGAGAGTAAGAAAAAATTTTTTTTAATTTTTTTCAAAAAAGCAAAGGGGTTAGGTCATCAGAATTTTTGAGGAAAAAAATTTTTTTCGCACTACCCGCAAAAAACCAAAATTTTAATTAAATTAATACATTTATCTATCCAACGCAAAAGAAACCAAGTCGATATCTTGAAAACTAAGCAAGTTATGACCAAAAAGGTAACCAGTTCTACTACTGCCTCTTTACGACCACTTTTTAGTAGAACTGGTTGCCATTTTGGTCATAACTTGCTTAATTTTCAAGATATCGACTTGGTTTCTTTTGCGTTGGATAGATAAATATATTGGCTTTCATTCCAACTTTTTTCTTGCGAAAGTAAGAAAAAAATTTTTTTTAATTTTTTTCAAAAAAGCAAAGGGGTTAGGTCATCAGAATTTTTGAGGAAAAAAATTTTTTTCGCACTACCCGCAAAAAACCAAAATTTTAATTAAATTAATACATTTATCTATCCAACGCAAAAGAAACCAAGTCGATATCTTGAAAACTAAGCAAGTTATGACCAAAAAGGTAACCAGTTCTACTACTGCCTCTTTCCGACCACTTTTTAGTAGAACTGGTTGCCATTTTGGTCATAACTTGCTTAGTTTTCAATATATCGGCTTGGTTTCTTTTGCGATGGATAGATTTATTGGGTTTCATTCCAACTTTTTTTTTGCGAAAGTAAGAAAAAAATTTTTTTTAAATTTTTTTAAAAAAAGCAAAGGGGTTAGGTCATCCTAATTTTTGAGGAAAAATTTTTTTTGCGCACTACCTGCAAAAAACAAAAAATTGAATTAAAGCTAATACATTTATCTATCGAACGCAAAAGAAACCAAGTCGATATCTTGAAAACTAAGCAAGTTATGACCAAAAAGGTAACCAGTTCTACTACTGCCTCTTTCCGACCACTTTTTAGTAGAACTGGTTGCCATTTTGCTCATAACTTGCTTAGTTTTCAAGATATCGACTTGGCTTCTTTTGCGTTGGATAGATAAATGTATTAGCTTTAATTAAAATTTTTGTTTTTTGCAGGTAGTGCGAAAGGTAACCAGTTCTACTACTGCCTCTTTCCGACCACTTTTTAGTAGAACTGGTTGCCATTTTGGTCATAACTTGCTTAATTTTCAAGATATCGACTTGGTTTCTTTTGCGTTGGATAGATAAATATATTGGCTTTCATTCCAACTTTTTTTTTGCGAAAGTAAGAAAAAAATTTTTTTTAATTTTTTTCAAAAAAGCAAAGGGGTTAGGTCATCAGAATTTTTGAGGAAAAAAATTTTTTTCGCACTACCCGCAAAAAACCAAAATTTTAATTAAATTAATACATTTATCTATCCAACGCAAAAGAAACCAAGTCGATATCTTGAAAACTAAGCAAGTTATGACCAAAAAGGTAACCAGTTCTACTACTGCCTCTTTCCGACCACTTTTTAGTAGAACTGGTTGCCATTTTGGTCATAACTTGCTTAGTTTTCAATATATCGGCTTGGTTTCTTTTGCGATGGATAGATTTATTGGGTTTCATTCCAACTTTTTTTTTGCGAAAGTAAGAAAAAAATTTTTTTTTAATTTTTTTAAAAAAAGCAAAGGGGTTAGGTCATCCTAATTTTTGAGGAAAAATTTTTTTTGCGCACTACCTGCAAAAAACAAAAATTTGAATTAAAGCTAATACATTTATCTATCGAACGCAAAAGAAACCAAGTCGATATCTTGAAAACTAAGCAAGTTATGACCAAAAAGGTAACCAGTTCTACTACTGCCTCTTTCCGACCACTTTTTAGTAGAACTGGTTGCCATTTTGCTCATAACTTGCTTAGTTTTCAAGATATCGACTTGGCTTCTTTTGCGTTGGATAGATAAATGTATTAGCTTTAATTAAAATTTTTGTTTTTTGCAGGTAGTGCGAAAGGTAACCAGTTCTACTACTGCCTCTTTCCGACCACTTTTTAGTAGAACTGGTTGCCATTTTGGTCATAACTTGCTTAATTTTCAAGATATCGACTTGGTTTCTTTTGCGTTGGATAGATAAATATATTGGCTTTCATTCCAATTTTTTTTTGCGAAAGTAAGAAAAAAATTTTTTTTAATTTTTTTCAAAAAAGCAAAGGGGTTAGGTCATCAGAATTTTTGAGGAAAAAAATTTTTTTCGCACTACCCGCAAAAAACCAAAATTTTAATTAAATTAATACATTTATCTATCCAACGCAAAAGAAACCAAGTCGATATCTTGAAAACTAAGCAAGTTATGACCAAAAAGGTAACCAGTTCTACTACTGCCTCTTTCCG
Organism: Germaria angustata; assembly: GCA_963681545.1. Classification (NCBI taxonomy): domain Eukaryota; kingdom Metazoa; phylum Arthropoda; class Insecta; order Diptera; family Tachinidae; genus Germaria; species Germaria angustata. The sequence goes on along the minus strand of OY813001.1, from coordinate 56,646,800 downwards.
ACCACTTTTTAGTAGAACTGGTTGCCATTTTGGTCATAACTTGCTTAATTTTCAAGATATCGACTTGGTTTCTTTTGCGTTGGATAGATAAATATATTGGCTTTCATTCCAACTTTTTTCTTGCGAAAGTAAGAAAAAATTTTTTTTAATTTTTTTCAAAAAAGCAAAGGGGTTAGGTCATCAGAATTTTTGAGGAAAAAAATTTTTTTCGCACTACCCGCAAAAAACCAAAATTTTAATTAAATTAATACATTTATCTATCCAACGCAAAAGAAACCAAGTCGATATCTTGAAAACTAAGCAAGTTATGACCAAAAAGGTAACCAGTTCTACTACTGCCTCTTTCCGACCACTTTTTAGTAGAACTGGTTGCCATTTTGGTCATAACTTGCTTAGTTTTCAATATATCGGCTTGGTTTCTTTTGCGATGGATAGATTTATTGGGTTTCATTCCAACTTTTTTTTTGCGAAAGTAAGAAAAAAATTTTTTTTAAATTTTTTTAAAAAAAGCAAAGGGGTTAGGTCATCCTAATTTTTGAGGAAAAATTTTTTTTGCGCACTACCTGCAAAAAACAAAAATTTGAATTAAAGCTAATACATTTATCTATCGAACGCAAAAGAAACCAAGTCGATATCTTGAAAACTAAGCAAGTTATGACCAAAAAGGTAACCAGTTCTACTACTGCCTCTTTCCGACCACTTTTTAGTAGAACTGGTTGCCATTTTGCTCATAACTTGCTTAGTTTTCAAGATATCGACTTGGCTTCTTTTGCGTTGGATAGATAAATGTATTAGCTTTAATTAAAATTTTTGTTTTTTGCAGGTAGTGCGAAAGGTAACCAGTTCTACTACTGCCTCTTTACGACCACTTTTTAGTAGAACTGGTTGCCATTTTGGTCATAACTTGCTTAATTTTCAAGATATCGACTTGGTTTCTTTTGCGTTGGATAGATAAATATATTGGCTTTCATTCCAACTTTTTTCTTGCGAAAGTAAGAAAAAAATTTTTTTTAATTTTTTTCAAAAAAGCAAAGGGGTTAGGTCATCAGAATTTTTGAGGAAAAAAATTTTTTTCGCACTACCCGCAAAAAACCAAAATTTTAATTAAATTAATACATTTATCTATCCAACGCAAAAGAAACCAAGTCGATATCTTGAAAACTAAGCAAGTTATGACCAAAAAGGTAACCAGTTCTACTACTGCCTCTTTCCGACCACTTTTTAGTAGAACTGGTTGCCATTTTGGTCATAACTTGCTTAGTTTTCAATATATCGGCTTGGTTTCTTTTGCGATGGATAGATTTATTGGGTTTCATTCCAACTTTTTTTTGCGAAAGTAAGAAAAAAATTTTTTTTAAATTTTTTTAAAAAAAGCAAAGGGGTTAGGTCATCCTAATTTTTGAGGAAAAATTTTTTTTGCGCACTACCTGCAAAAAACAAAAATTTGAATTAAAGCTAATACATTTATCTATCGAACGCAAAAGAAACCAAGTCGATATCTTGAAAACTAAGCAAGTTATGACCAAAAAGGTAACCAGTTCTACTACTGCCTCTTTCCGACCACTTTTTAGTAGAACTGGTTGCCATTTTGCTCATAACTTGCTTAGTTTTCAAGATATCGACTTGGCTTCTTTTGCGTTGGATAGATAAATGTATTAGCTTTAATTAAAATTTTTGTTTTTTGCAGGTAGTGCGAAAGGTAACCAGTTCTACTACTGCCTCTTTCCGACCACTTTTTAGTAGAACTGGTTGCCATTTTGGTCATAACTTGCTTAATTTTCAAGATATCGACTTGGTTTCTTTTGCGTTGGATAGATAAATATATTGGCTTTCATTCCAATTTTTTTTTTTGCGAAAGTAAGAAAAAAATTTTTTTAATTTTTTTCAAAAAAGCAAAGGGGTTAGGTCATCAGAATTTTTGAGGAAAAAAATTTTTTTCGCACTACCCGCAAAAAACCAAAATTTTAATTAAATTAATACATTTATCTATCCAACGCAAAAGAAACCAAGTCGATATCTTGAAAACTAAGCAAGTTATGATCAAAAAGATAACCAGTTCTACTACTGCCTCTTTCCGACCACTTTTTAGTAGAACTGGTTGCCATTTTGGTCATAACTTGCTTAATTTTCAAGATATCGACTTGGTTTCTTTTGCGTTGGATAGATAAATATATTGGCTTTCATTCCAACTTTTTTCTTGCGAAAGTAAGAAAAAAATTTTTTTTAATTTTTTTCAAAAAAGCAAAGGGGTTAGGTCATCAGAATTTTTGAGGAAAAAAATTTTTTTCGCACTACCCGCAAAAAACCAAAATTTTAATTAAATTAATACATTTATCTATCCAACGCAAAAGAAACCAAGTCGATATCTTGAAAACTAAGCAAGTTATGACCAAAAAGGTAACCAGTTCTACTACTGCCTCTTTCCGACCACTTTTTAGTAGAACTGGTTGCCATTTTGGTCATAACTTGCTTAGTTTTCAATATATCGGCTTGGTTTCTTTTGCGATGGATAGATTTATTGGGTTTCATTCCAACTTTTTTTTGCGAAAGTAAGAAAAAAATTTTTTTTAAATTTTTTTAAAAAAAGCAAAGGGGTTAGGTCATCCTAATTTTTGAGGAAAAATTTTTTTTGCGCACTACCTGCAAAAAACAAAAAATTGAATTAAAGCTAATACATTTATCTATCGAACGCAAAAGAAACCAAGTCGATATCTTGAAAACTAAGCAAGTTATGACCAAAAAGGTAACCAGTTCTACTACTGCCTCTTTCCGACCACTTTTTAGTAGAACTGGTTGCCATTTTGCTCATAACTTGCTTAGTTTTCAAGATATCGACTTGGCTTCTTTTGCGTTGGATAGATAAATGTATTAGCTTTAATTAAAATTTTTGTTTTTTGCAGGTAGTGCGAAAGGTAACCAGTTCTACTACTGCCTCTTTCCGACCACTTTTTAGTAGAACTGGTTGCCATTTTGGTCATAACTTGCTTAATTTTCAAGATATCGACTTGGTTTCTTTTGCGTTGGATAGATAAATATATTGGCTTTCATTCCAATTTTTTTTTTTGCGAAAGTAAGAAAAAATTTTTTTTAATTTTTTTCAAAAAAGCAAAGGGGTTAGGTCATCAGAATTTTTGAGGAAAAAAATTTTTTTCGCACTACCCGCAAAAAACCAAAATTTTAATTAAATTAATACATTTATCTATCCAACGCAAAAGAAACCAAGTCGATATCTTGAAAACTAAGCAAGTTATGACCAAAAAGGTAACCAGTTCTACTACTGCCTCTTTACGACCACTTTTTAGTAGAACTGGTTGCCATTTTGGTCATAACTTGCTTAATTTTCAAGATATCGACTTGGTTTCTTTTGCGTTGGATAGATAAATATATTGGCTTTCATTCCAACTTTTTTCTTGCGAAAGTAAGAAAAAAATTTTTTTTAATTTTTTTCAAAAAAGCAAAGGGGTTAGGTCATCAGAATTTTTGAGGAAAAAAATTTTTTTCGCACTACCCGCAAAAAACCAAAATTTTAATTAAATTAATACATTTATCTATCCAACGCAAAAGAAACCAAGTCGATATCTTGAAAACTAAGCAAGTTATGACCAAAAAGGTAACCAGTTCTACTACTGCCTCTTTCCGACCACTTTTTAGTAGAACTGGTTGCCATTTTGGTCATAACTTGCTTAGTTTTCAATATATCGGCTTGGTTTCTTTTGCGATGGATAGATTTATTGGGTTTCATTCCAACTTTTTTTTTGCGAAAGTAAGAAAAAAATTTTTTTTTAATTTTTTTAAAAAAAGCAAAGGGGTTAGGTCATCCTAATTTTTGAGGAAAAATTTTTTTTGCGCACTACCTGCAAAAAACAAAAATTTGAATTAAAGCTAATACATTTATCTATCGAACGCAAAAGAAACCAAGTCGATATCTTGAAAACTAAGCAAGTTATGACCAAAAAGGTAACCAGTTCTACTACTGCCTCTTTCCGACCACTTTTTAGTAGAACTGGTTGCCATTTTGCTCATAACTTGCTTAGTTTTCAAGATATCGACTTGGCTTCTTTTGCGTTGGATAGATAAATGTATTAGCTTCAATTAAAATTTTTGTTTTTTGCAGGTAGTGCGAAAGGTAACCAGTTCTACTACTGCCTCTTTCCGACCACTTTTTAGTAGAACTGGTTGCCATTTTGGTCATAACTTGCTTAATTTTCAAGATATCGACTTGGTTTCTTTTGCGTTGGATAGATAAATATATTGGCTTTCATTCCAATTTTTTTTTGCGAAAGTAAGAAAAAAATTTTTTTTAATTTTTTTCAAAAAAGCAAAGGGGTTAGGTCATCAGAATTTTTGAGGAAAAAAATTTTTTTCGCACTACCCGCAAAAAACCAAAATTTTAATTAAATTAATACATTTATCTATCCAACGCAAAAGAAACCAAGTCGATATCTTGAAAACTAAGCAAGTTATGACCAAAAAGGTAACCAGTTCTACTACTGCCTCTTTCCGACCACTTTTTAGTAGAACTGGTTGCCATTTTGGTCATAACTTGCTTAATTTTCAAGATATCGACTTGGTTTCTTTTGCGTTGGATAGATAAATATATTGGCTTTCATTCCAACTTTTTTCTTGCGAAAGTAAGAAAAAATTTTTTTTAATTTTTTTCAAAAAAGCAAAGGGGTTAGGTCATCAGAATTTTTGAGGAAAAAAATTTTTTTCGCACTACCCGCAAAAAACCAAAATTTTAATTAAATTAATACATTTATCTATCCAACGCAAAAGAAACCAAGTCGATATCTTGAAAACTAAGCAAGTTATGACCAAAAAGGTAACCAGTTCTACTACTGCCTCTTTCCGACCACTTTTTAGTAGAACTGGTTGCCATTTTGGTCATAACTTGCTTAGTTTTCAATATATCGGCTTGGTTTCTTTTGCGATGGATAGATTTATTGGGTTTCATTCCAACTTTTTTTTTGCGAAAGTAAGAAAAAAATTTTTTTTAAATTTTTTTAAAAAAAGCAAAGGGGTTAGGTCATCCTAATTTTTGAGGAAAAATTTTTTTTGCGCACTACCTGCAAAAAACAAAAATTTGAATTAAAGCTAATACATTTATCTATCGAACGCAAAAGAAACCAAGTCGATATCTTGAAAACTAAGCAAGTTATGACCAAAAAGGTAACCAGTTCTACTACTGCCTCTTTCCGACCACTTTTTAGTAGAACTGGTTGCCATTTTGCTCATAACTTGCTTAGTTTTCAAGATATCGACTTGGCTTCTTTTGCGTTGGATAGATAAATGTATTAGCTTTAATTAAAATTTTTGTTTTTTGCAGGTAGTGCGAAAGGTAACCAGTTCTACTACTGCCTCTTTACGACCACTTTTTAGTAGAACTGGTTGCCATTTTGGTCATAACTTGCTTAATTTTCAAGATATCGACTTGGTTTCTTTTGCGTTGGATAGATAAATATATTGGCTTTCATTCCAACTTTTTTCTTGCGAAAGTAAGAAAAAAATTTTTTTTAATTTTTTTCAAAAAAGCAAGGGGTTAGGTCATCAGAATTTTTGAGGAAAAAAATTTTTTTCGCACTACCCGCAAAAAACCAAAATTTTAATTAAATTAATACATTTATCTATCCAACGCAAAAGAAACCAAGTCGATATCTTGAAAACTAAGCAAGTTATGACCAAAAAGGTAACCAGTTCTACTACTGCCTCTTTCCGACCACTTTTTAGTAGAACTGGTTGCCATTTTGGTCATAACTTGCTTAGTTTTCAAGATATCGACTTGGTTTCTTTTGCGTTGGATAGATAAATGTATTAGCTTTAATTAAAATTTTTGTTTTTTGCAGGTAGTGCGAAAGGTAACCAGTTCTACTACTGCCTCTTTCCGACCACTTTTTAGTAGAACTGGTTGCCATTTTGGTCATAACTTGCTTAATTTTCAAGATATCGACTTGGTTTCTTTTGCGTTGGATAGATAAATATATTGGCTTTCATTCCAATTTTTTTTTGCGAAAGTAAGAAAAAATTTTTTTTTAATTTTTTTCAAAAAAGCAAAGGGGTTAGGTCATCAGAATTTTTGAGGAAAAAAATTTTTTTCGCACTACCCGCAAAAAACCAAAATTTTAATTAAATTAATACATTTATCTATCCAACGCAAAAGAAACCAAGTCGATATCTTGAAAACTAAGCAAGTTATGACCAAAAAGGTAACCAGTTCTACTACTGCCTCTTTCCGACCACTTTTTAGTAGAACTGGTTGCCATTTTGGTCATAACTTGCTTAATTTTCAAGATATCGACTTGGTTTCTTTTGCGTTGGATAGATAAATATATTGGCTTTCATTCCAACTTTTTTCTTGCGAAAGTAAGAAAAAATTTTTTTTAATTTTTTTCAAAAAAGCAAAGGGGTTAGGTCATCAGAATTTTTGAGGAAAAAAATTTTTTTCGCACTACCCGCAAAAAACCAAAATTTTAATTAAATTAATACATTTATCTATCCAACGCAAAAGAAACCAAGTCGATATCTTGAAAACTAAGCAAGTTATGACCAAAAAGGTAACCAGTTCTACTACTGCCTCTTTCCGACCACTTTTTAGTAGAACTGGTTGCCATTTTGGTCATAACTTGCTTAGTTTTCAATATATCGGCTTGGTTTCTTTTGCGATGGATAGATTTATTGGGTTTCATTCCAACTTTTTTTTTGCGAAAGTAAGAAAAAAATTTTTTTTAAATTTTTTTAAAAAAAGCAAAGGGGTTAGGTCATCCTAATTTTTGAGGAAAAATTTTTTTTGCGCACTACCTGCAAAAAACAAAAATTTGAATTAAAGCTAATACATTTATCTATCGAACGCAAAAGAAACCAAGTCGATATCTTGAAAACTAAGCAAGTTATGACCAAAAAGGTAACCAGTTCTACTACTGCCTCTTTCCGACCACTTTTTAGTAGAACTGGTTGCCATTTTGCTCATAACTTGCTTAGTTTTCAAGATATCGACTTGGCTTCTTTTGCGTTGGATAGATAAATGTATTAGCTTTAATTAAAATTTTTGTTTTTTGCAGGTAGTGCGAAAGGTAACCAGTTCTACTACTGCCTCTTTACGACCACTTTTTAGTAGAACTGGTTGCCATTTTGGTCATAACTTGCTTAATTTTCAAGATATCGACTTGGTTTCTTTTGCGTTGGATAGATAAATATATTGGCTTTCATTCCAACTTTTTTCTTGCGAAAGTAAGAAAAAATTTTTTTTTAATTTTTTTCAAAAAAGCAAAGGGGTTAGGTCATCAGAATTTTTGAGGAAAAAAATTTTTTTCGCACTACCCGCAAAAAACCAAAATTTTAATTAAATTAATACATTTATCTATCCAACGCAAAAGAAACCAAGTCGATATCTTGAAAACTAAGCAAGTTATGACCAAAAAGGTAACCAGTTCTACTACTGCCTCTTTCCGACCACTTTTTAGTAGAACTGGTTGCCATTTTGGTCATAACTTGCTTAATTTTCAAGATATCGACTTGGTTTCTTTTGCGTTGGATAGATAAATATATTGGCTTTCATTCCAACTTTTTTCTTGCGAAAGTAAGAAAAAAATTTTTTTAATTTTTTTCAAAAAAGCAAAGGGGTTAGGTCATCAGAATTTTTGAGGAAAAAAATTTTTTTCGCACTACCCGCAAAAAACCAAAATTTTAATTAAATTAATACATTTATCTATCCAACGCAAAAGAAACCAAGTCGATATCTTGAAAACTAAGCAAGTTATGACCAAAAAGGTAACCAGTTCTACTACTGCCTCTTTCCGACCACTTTTTAGTAGAACTGGTTGCCATTTTGGTCATAACTTGCTTAGTTTTCAAGATATCGACTTGGTTTCTTTTGCGTTGGATAGATAAATGTATTAGCTTTAATTAAAATTTTTGTTTTTTGCAGGTAGTGCGAAAGGTAACCAGTTCTACTACTGCCTCTTTCCGACCACTTTTTAGTAGAACTGGTTGCCATTTTGGTCATAACTTGCTTAATTTTCAAGATATCGACTTGGTTTCTTTTGCGTTGGATAGATAAATATATTGGCTTTCATTCCAATTTTTTTTTGCGAAAGTAAGAAAAAATTTTTTTTTAATTTTTTTCAAAAAAGCAAAGGGGTTAGGTCATCAGAATTTTTGAGGAAAAAAATTTTTTTCGCACTACCCGCAAAAAACCAAAATTTTAATTAAATTAATACATTTATCTATCCAACGCAAAAGAAACCAAGTCGATATCTTGAAAACTAAGCAAGTTATGACCAAAAAGGTAACCAGTTCTACTACTGCCTCTTTCCGACCACTTTTTAGTAGAACTGGTTGCCATTTTGGTCATAACTTGCTTAATTTTCAAGATATCGACTTGGTTTCTTTTGCGTTGGATAGATAAATATATTGGCTTTCATTCCAACTTTTTTCTTGCGAAAGTAAGAAAAAATTTTTTTTAATTTTTTTCAAAAAAGCAAAGGGGTTAGGTCATCAGAATTTTTGAGGAAAAAAATTTTTTTCGCACTACCCGCAAAAAACCAAAATTTTAATTAAATTAATACATTTATCTATCCAACGCAAAAGAAACCAAGTCGATATCTTGAAAACTAAGCAAGTTATGACCAAAAAGGTAACCAGTTCTACTACTGCCTCTTTCCGACCACTTTTTAGTAGAACTGGTTGCCATTTTGGTCATAACTTGCTTAGTTTTCAATATATCGGCTTGGTTTCTTTTGCGATGGATAGATTTATTGGGTTTCATTCCAACTTTTTTTTTGCGAAAGTAAGAAAAAAATTTTTTTTAAATTTTTTTAAAAAAAGCAAAGGGGTTAGGTCATCCTAATTTTTGAGGAAAAATTTTTTTTGCGCACTACCTGCAAAAAACAAAAATTTGAATTAAAGCTAATACATTTATCTATCGAACGCAAAAGAAACCAAGTCGATATCTTGAAAACTAAGCAAGTTATGACCAAAAAGGTAACCAGTTCTACTACTGCCTCTTTCCGACCACTTTTTAGTAGAACTGGTTGCCATTTTGCTCATAACTTGCTTAGTTTTCAAGATATCGACTTGGCTTCTTTTGCGTTGGATAGATAAATGTATTAGCTTTAATTAAAATTTTTGTTTTTTGCAGGTAGTGCGAAAGGTAACCAGTTCTACTACTGCCTCTTTACGACCACTTTTTAGTAGAACTGGTTGCCATTTTGGTCATAACTTGCTTAATTTTCAAGATATCGACTTGGTTTCTTTTGCGTTGGATAGATAAATATATTGGCTTTCATTCCAACTTTTTTCTTGCGAAAGTAAGAAAAAATTTTTTTTTAATTTTTTTCAAAAAAGCAAAGGGGTTAGGTCATCAGAATTTTTGAGGAAAAAAATTTTTTTCGCACTACCCGCAAAAAACCAAAATTTTAATTAAATTAATACATTTATCTATCCAACGCAAAAGAAACCAAGTCGATATCTTGAAAACTAAGCAAGTTATGACCAAAAAGGTAACCAGTTCTACTACTGCCTCTTTCCGACCACTTTTTAGTAGAACTGGTTGCCATTTTGGTCATAACTTGCTTAGTTTTCAATATATCGGCTTGGTTTCTTTTGCGATGGATAGATTTATTGGGTTTCATTCCAACTTTTTTTTGCGAAAGTAAGAAAAAAATTTTTTTTAAATTTTTTTAAAAAAAGCAAAGGGGTTAGGTCATCCTAATTTTTGAGGAAAAATTTTTTTTGCGCACTACCTGCAAAAAACAAAAATTTGAATTAAAGCTAATACATTTATCTATCGAACGCAAAAGAAACCAAGTCGATATCTTGAAAACTAAGCAAGTTATGACCAAAAAGGTAACCAGTTCTACTACTGCCTCTTTCCGACCACTTTTTAGTAGAACTGGTTGCCATTTTGCTCATAACTTGCTTAGTTTTCAAGATATCGACTTGGCTTCTTTTGCGTTGGATAGATAAATGTATTAGCTTTAATTAAAATTTTTGTTTTTTGCAGGTAGTGCGAAAGGTAACCAGTTCTACTACTGCCTCTTTCCGACCACTTTTTAGTAGAACTGGTTGCCATTTTGGTCATAACTTGCTTAATTTTCAAGATATCGACTTGGTTTCTTTTGCGTTGGATAGATAAATATATTGGCTTTCATTCCAATTTTTTTTTTTTGCGAAAGTAAGAAAAAAATTTTTTTAATTTTTTTCAAAAAAGCAAAGGGGTTAGGTCATCAGAATTTTTGAGGAAAAAAATTTTTTTCGCACTACCCGCAAAAAACCAAAATTTTAATTAAATTAATACATTTATCTATCCAACGCAAAAGAAACCAAGTCGATATCTTGAAAACTAAGCAAGTTATGATCAAAAAGATAACCAGTTCTACTACTGCCTCTTTCCGACCACTTTTTAGTAGAACTGGTTGCCATTTTGGTCATAACTTGCTTAATTTTCAAGATATCGACTTGGTTTCTTTTGCGTTGGATAGATAAATATATTGGCTTTCATTCCAACTTTTTTCTTGCGAAAGTAAGAAAAAAATTTTTTTTAATTTTTTTCAAAAAAGCAAAGGGGTTAGGTCATCAGAATTTTTGAGGAAAAAAATTTTTTTCGCACTACCCGCAAAAAACCAAAATTTTAATTAAATTAATACATTTATCTATCCAACGCAAAAGAAACCAAGTCGATATCTTGAAAACTAAGCAAGTTATGACCAAAAAGGTAACCAGTTCTACTACTGCCTCTTTCCGACCACTTTTTAGTAGAACTGGTTGCCATTTTGGTCATAACTTGCTTAGTTTTCAATATATCGGCTTGGTTTCTTTTGCGATGGATAGATTTATTGGGTTTCATTCCAACTTTTTTTTGCGAAAGTAAGAAAAAAATTTTTTTTAAATTTTTTTAAAAAAAGCAAAGGGGTTAGGTCATCCTAATTTTTGAGGAAAAATTTTTTTTGCGCACTACCTGCAAAAAACAAAAAATTGAATTAAAGCTAATACATTTATCTATCGAACGCAAAAGAAACCAAGTCGATATCTTGAAAACTAAGCAAGTTATGACCAAAAAGGTAACCAGTTCTACTACTGCCTCTTTCCGACCACTTTTTAGTAGAACTGGTTGCCATTTTGCTCATAACTTGCTTAGTTTTCAAGATATCGACTTGGCTTCTTTTGCGTTGGATAGATAAATGTATTAGCTTTAATTAAAATTTTTGTTTTTTGCAGGTAGTGCGAAAGGTAACCAGTTCTACTACTGCCTCTTTCCGACCACTTTTTAGTAGAACTGGTTGCCATTTTGGTCATAACTTGCTTAATTTTCAAGATATCGACTTGGTTTCTTTTGCGTTGGATAGATAAATATATTGGCTTTCATTCCAATTTTTTTTTTTTGCGAAAGTAAGAAAAAATTTTTTTTAATTTTTTTCAAAAAAGCAAAGGGGTTAGGTCATCAGAATTTTTGAGGAAAAACATTTTTTTCGCACTACCCGCAAAAAACCAAAATTTTAATTAAATTAATACATTTATCTATCCAACGCAAAAGAAACCAAGTCGATATCTTGAAAACTAAGCAAGTTATGACCAAAAAGGTAACCAGTTCTACTACTGCCTCTTTACGACCACTTTTTAGTAGAACTGGTTGCCATTTTGGTCATAACTTGCTTAATTTTCAAGATATCGACTTGGTTTCTTTTGCGTTGGATAGATAAATATATTGGCTTTCATTCCAACTTTTTTCTTGCGAAAGTAAGAAAAAAATTTTTTTTAATTTTTTTCAAAAAAGCAAAGGGGTTAGGTCATCAGAATTTTTGAGGAAAAAAATTTTTTTCGCACTACCCGCAAAAAACCAAAATTTTAATTAAATTAATACATTTATCTATCCAACGCAAAAGAAACCAAGTCGATATCTTGAAAACTAAGCAAGTTATGACCAAAAAGGTAACCAGTTCTACTACTGCCTCTTTCCGACCACTTTTTAGTAGAACTGGTTGCCATTTTGGTCATAACTTGCTTAATTTTCAAGATATCGACTTGGTTTCTTTTGCGTTGGATAGATAAATATATTGGCTTTCATTCCAACTTTTTTTTTGCGAAAGTAAGAAAAAAATTTTTTTTAATTTTTTTCAAAAAAGCAAAGGGGTTAGGTCATCAGAATTTTTGAGGAAAAAAATTTTTTTCGCACTACCCGCAAAAAACCAAAATTTTAATTAAATTAATACATTTATCTATCCAAAGCAAAAGAAACCAAGTCGATATCTTGAAAACTAAGCAAGTTATGACCAAAAAGGTAACCAGTTCTACTACTGCCTCTTTCCGACCACTTTTTAGTAGAACTGGTTGCCATTTTGGTCATAACTTGCTTAGTTTTCAATATATCGGCTTGGTTTCTTTTGCGATGGATAGATTTATTGGGTTTCATTCCAACTTTTTTTTTGCGAAAGTAAGAAAAAAATTTTTTTTTAATTTTTTTAAAAAAAGCAAAGGGGTTAGGTCATCCTAATTTTTGAGGAAAAATTTTTTTTGCGCACTACCTGCAAAAAACAAAAATTTGAATTAAAGCTAATACATTTATCTATCGAACGCAAAAGAAACCAAGTCGATATCTTGAAAACTAAGCAAGTTATGACCAAAAAGGTAACCAGTTCTACTACTGCCTCTTTCCGACCACTTTTTAGTAGAACTGGTTGCCATTTTGCTCATAACTTGCTTAGTTTTCAAGATATCGACTTGGCTTCTTTTGCGTTGGATAGATAAATGTATTAGCTTCAATTAAAATTTTTGTTTTTTGCAGGTAGTGCGAAAGGTAACCAGTTCTACTACTGCCTCTTTCCGACCACTTTTTAGTAGAACTGGTTGCCATTTTGGTCATAACTTGCTTAATTTTCAAGATATCGACTTGGTTTCTTTTGCGTTGGATAGATAAATATATTGGCTTTCATTCCAATTTTTTTTTGCGAAAGTAAGAAAAAAATTTTTTTTAATTTTTTTCAAAAAAGCAAAGGGGTTAGGTCATCAGAATTTTTGAGGAAAAAAATTTTTTTCGCACTACCCGCAAAAAACCAAAATTTTAATTAAATTAATACATTTATCTATCCAACGCAAAAGAAACCAAGTCGATATCTTGAAAACTAAGCAAGTTATGACCAAAAAGGTAACCAGTTCTACTACTGCCTCTTTCCGACCACTTTTTAGTAGAACTGGTTGCCATTTTGGTCATAACTTGCTTAATTTTCAAGATATCGACTTGGTTTCTTTTGCGTTGGATAGATAAATATATTGGCTTTCATTCCAACTTTTTTCTTGCGAAAGTAAGAAAAAATTTTTTTTAATTTTTTTCAAAAAAGCAAAGGGGTTAGGTCATCAGAATTTTTGAGGAAAAAAATTTTTTTCGCACTACCCGCAAAAAACCAAAATTTTAATTAAATTAATACATTTATCTATCCAACGCAAAAGAAACCAAGTCGATATCTTGAAAACTAAGCAAGTTATGACCAAAAAGGTAACCAGTTCTACTACTGCCTCTTTCCGACCACTTTTTAGTAGAACTGGTTGCCATTTTGGTCATAACTTGCTTAGTTTTCAATATATCGGCTTGGTTTCTTTTGCGATGGATAGATTTATTGGGTTTCATTCCAACTTTTTTTTTGCGAAAGTAAGAAAAAAATTTTTTTTAAATTTTTTTAAAAAAAGCAAAGGGGTTAGGTCATCCTAATTTTTGAGGAAAAATTTTTTTTGCGCACTACCTGCAAAAAACAAAAATTTGAATTAAAGCTAATACATTTATCTATCGAACGCAAAAGAAACCAAGTCGATATCTTGAAAACTAAGCAAGTTATGACCAAAAAGGTAACCAGTTCTACTACTGCCTCTTTCCGACCACTTTTTAGTAGAACTGGTTGCCATTTTGCTCATAACTTGCTTAGTTTTCAAGATATCGACTTGGCTTCTTTTGCGTTGGATAGATAAATGTATTAGCTTTAATTAAAATTTTTGTTTTTTGCAGGTAGTGCGAAAGGTAACCAGTTCTACTACTGCCTCTTTACGACCACTTTTTAGTAGAACTGGTTGCCATTTTGGTCATAACTTGCTTAATTTTCAAGATATCGACTTGGTTTCTTTTGCGTTGGATAGATAAATATATTGGCTTTCATTCCAACTTTTTTCTTGCGAAAGTAAGAAAAAAATTTTTTTTAATTTTTTTCAAAAAAGCAAGGGGTTAGGTCATCAGAATTTTTGAGGAAAAAAATTTTTTTCGCACTACCCGCAAAAAACCAAAATTTTAATTAAATTAATACATTTATCTATCCAACGCAAAAGAAACCAAGTCGATATCTTGAAAACTAAGCAAGTTATGACCAAAAAGGTAACCAGTTCTACTACTGCCTCTTTCCGACCACTTTTTAGTAGAACTGGTTGCCATTTTGGTCATAACTTGCTTAGTTTTCAATATATCGGCTTGGTTTCTTTTGCGATGGATAGATTTATTGGGTTTCATTCCAACTTTTTTTTGCGAAAGTAAGAAAAAAATTTTTTTTAAATTTTTTTAAAAAAAGCAAAGGGGTTAGGTCATCCTAATTTTTGAGGAAAAATTTTTTTTGCGCACTACCTGCAAAAAACAAAAATTTGAATTAAAGCTAATACATTTATCTATCGAACGCAAAAGAAACCAAGTCGATATCTTGAAAACTAAGCAAGTTATGACCAAAAAGGTAACCAGTTCTACTACTGCCTCTTTCCGACCACTTTTTAGTAGAACTGGTTGCCATTTTGCTCATAACTTGCTTAGTTTTCAAGATATCGACTTGGCTTCTTTTGCGTTGGATAGATAAATGTATTAGCTTTAATTAAAATTTTTGTTTTTTGCAGGTAGTGCGAAAGGTAACCAGTTCTACTACTGCCTCTTTCCGACCACTTTTTAGTAGAACTGGTTGCCATTTTGGTCATAACTTGCTTAATTTTCAAGATATCGACTTGGTTTCTTTTGCGTTGGATAGATAAATATATTGGCTTTCATTCCAATTTTTTTTTTGCGAAAGTAAGAAAAAAATTTTTTTAATTTTTTTCAAAAAAGCAAAGGGGTTAGGTCATCAGAATTTTTGAGGAAAAAAATTTTTTTCGCACTACCCGCAAAAAACCAAAATTTTAATTAAATTAATACATTTATCTATCCAACGCAAAAGAAACCAAGTCGATATCTTGAAAACTAAGCAAGTTATGATCAAAAAGATAACCAGTTCTACTACTGCCTCTTTCCGACCACTTTTTAGTAGAACTGGTTGCCATTTTGGTCATAACTTGCTTAATTTTCAAGATATCGACTTGGTTTCTTTTGCGTTGGATAGATAAATATATTGGCTTTCATTCCAACTTTTTTCTTGCGAAAGTAAGAAAAAATTTTTTTTAATTTTTTTCAAAAAAGCAAAGGGGTTAGGTCATCAGAATTTTTGAGGAAAAAAATTTTTTTCGCACTACCCGCAAAAAACCAAAATTTTAATTAAATTAATACATTTATCTATCCAACGCAAAAGAAACCAAGTCGATATCTTGAAAACTAAGCAAGTTATGACCAAAAAGGTAACCAGTTCTACTACTGCCTCTTTCCGACCACTTTTTAGTAGAACTGGTTGCCATTTTGGTCATAACTTGCTTAGTTTTCAATATATCGGCTTGGTTTCTTTTGCGATGGATAGATTTATTGGGTTTCATTCCAACTTTTTTTTTGCGAAAGTAAGAAAAAAATTTTTTTTAAATTTTTTTAAAAAAAGCAAAGGGGTTAGGTCATCCTAATTTTTGAGGAAAAATTTTTTTTGCGCACTACCTGCAAAAAACAAAAATTTGAATTAAAGCTAATACATTTATCTATCGAACGCAAAAGAAACCAAGTCGATATCTTGAAAACTAAGCAAGTTATGACCAAAAAGGTAACCAGTTCTACTACTGCCTCTTTCCGACCACTTTTTAGTAGAACTGGTTGCCATTTTGCTCATAACTTGCTTAGTTTTCAAGATATCGACTTGGCTTCTTTTGCGTTGGATAGATAAATGTATTAGCTTTAATTAAAATTTTTGTTTTTTGCAGGTAGTGCGAAAGGTAACCAGTTCTACTACTGCCTCTTTACGACCACTTTTTAGTAGAACTGGTTGCCATTTTGGTCATAACTTGCTTAATTTTCAAGATATCGACTTGGTTTCTTTTGCGTTGGATAGATAAATATATTGGCTTTCATTCCAATTTTTTTTTTTGCGAAAGTAAGAAAAAAATTTTTTTTAATTTTTTTCAAAAAAGCAAAGGGGTTAGGTCATCAGAATTTTTGAGGAAAAAAATTTTTTTCGCACTACCCGCAAAAAACCAAAATTTTAATTAAATTAATACATTTATCTATCCAACGCAAAAGAAACCAAGTCGATGTCTTGAAAACTAAGCAAGTTATGACCAAAAAGGTAACCAGTTCTACTACTGCCTCTTTCCGACCACTTTTTAGTAGAACTGGTTGCCATTTTGGTCATAACTTGCTTAGTTTTCAATATATCGGCTTGGTTTCTTTTGCGATGGATAGATTTATTGGGTTTCATTCCAACTTTTTTTTGCGAAAGTAAGAAAAAAATTTTTTTTAAATTTTTTTAAAAAAAGCAAAGGGGTTAGGTCATCCTAATTTTTGAGGAAAAATTTTTTTTGCGCACTACCTGCAAAAAACAAAAAATTGAATTAAAGCTAATACATTTATCTATCGAACGCAAAAGAAACCAAGTCGATATCTTGAAAACTAAGCAAGTTATGACCAAAAAGGTAACCAGTTCTACTACTGCCTCTTTCCGACCACTTTTTAGTAGAACTGGTTGCCATTTTGCTCATAACTTGCTTAGTTTTCAAGATATCGACTTGGCTTCTTTTGCGTTGGATAGATAAATGTATTAGCTTTAATTAAAATTTTTGTTTTTTGCAGGTAGTGCGAAAGGTAACCAGTTCTACTACTGCCTCTTTCCGACCACTTTTTAGTAGAACTGGTTGCCATTTTGGTCATAACTTGCTTAATTTTCAAGATATCGACTTGGTTTCTTTTGCGTTGGATAGATAAATATATTGGCTTTCATTCCAATTTTTTTTTTTGCGAAAGTAAGAAAAAAATTTTTTTTAATTTTTTTCAAAAAAGCAAAGGGGTTAGGTCATCAGAATTTTTGAGGAAAAAATTTTTTTTCGCACTACCCGCAAAAAACCAAAATTTTAATTAAATTAATACATTTATCTATCCAACGCAAAAGAAACCAAGTCGATATCTTGAAAACTAAGCAAGTTATGACCAAAAAGGTAACCAGTTCTACTACTGCCTCTTTACGACCACTTTTTAGTAGAACTGGTTGCCATTTTGGTCATAACTTGCTTAATTTTCAAGATATCGACTTGGTTTCTTTTGCGTTGGATAGATAAATATATTGGCTTTCATTCCAACTTTTTTCTTGCGAAAGTAAGAAAAAATTTTTTTTTAATTTTTTTCAAAAAAGCAAAGGGGTTAGGTCATCAGAATTTTTGAGGAAAAAAATTTTTTTCGCACTACCCGCAAAAAACCAAAATTTTAATTAAATTAATACATTTATCTATCCAACGCAAAAGAAACCAAGTCGATATCTTGAAAACTAAGCAAGTTATGACCAAAAAGGTAACCAGTTCTACTACTGCCTCTTTCCGACCACTTTTTAGTAGAACTGGTTGCCATTTTGGTCATAACTTGCTTAGTTTTCAATATATCGGCTTGGTTTCTTTTGCGATGGATAGATTTATTGGGTTTCATTCCAACTTTTTTTTTGCGAAAGTAAGAAAAAAATTTTTTTTAAATTTTTTTAAAAAAAGCAAAGGGGTTAGGTCATCCTAATTTTTGAGGAAAAATTTTTTTTGCGCACTACCTGCAAAAAACAAAAAATTGAATTAAAGCTAATACATTTATCTATCGAACGCAAAAGAAACCAAGTCGATATCTTGAAAACTAAGCAAGTTATGACCAAAAAGGTAACCAGTTCTACTACTGCCTCTTTCCGACCACTTTTTAGTAGAACTGGTTGCCATTTTGCTCATAACTTGCTTAGTTTTCAAGATATCGACTTGGCTTCTTTTGCGTTGGATAGATAAATGTATTAGCTTTAATTAAAATTTTTGTTTTTTGCAGGTAGTGCGAAAGGTAACCAGTTCTACTACTGCCTCTTTCCGACCACTTTTTAGTAGAACTGGTTGCCATTTTGGTCATAACTTGCTTAATTTTCAAGATATCGACTTGGTTTCTTTTGCGTTGGATAGATAAATATATTGGCTTTCATTCCAACTTTTTTTTTGCGAAAGTAAGAAAAAAATTTTTTTTAATTTTTTTCAAAAAAGCAAAGGGGTTAGGTCATCAGAATTTTTGAGGAAAAAAATTTTTTCGCACTACCCGCAAAAAACCAAAATTTTAATTAAATTAATACATTTATCTATCCAACGCAAAAGAAACCAAGTCGATATCTTGAAAACTAAGCAAGTTATGACCAAAAAGGTAACCAGTTCTACTACTGCCTCTTTCCGACCACTTTTTAGTAGAACTGGTTGCCATTTTGGTCATAACTTGCTTAGTTTTCAATATATCGGCTTGGTTTCTTTTGCGATGGATAGATTTATTGGGTTTCATTCCAACTTTTTTTTTGCGAAAGTAAGAAAAAAATTTTTTTTTAATTTTTTTAAAAAAAGCAAAGGGGTTAGGACATCCTAATTTTTGAGGAAAAATTTTTTTTGCGCACTACCTGCAAAAAACAAAAATTTGAATTAAAGCTAATACATTTATCTATCGAACGCAAAAGAAACCAAGTCGATATCTTGAAAACTAAGCAAGTTATGACCAAAAAGGTAACCAGTTCTACTACTGCCTCTTTCCGACCACTTTTTAGTAGAACTGGTTGCCATTTTGCTCATAACTTGCTTAGTTTTCAAGATATCGACTTGGCTTCTTTTGCGTTGGATAGATAAATGTATTAGCTTTAATTAAAATTTTTGTTTTTTGCAGGTAGTGCGAAAGGTAACCAGTTCTACTACTGCCTCTTTCCGACCACTTTTTAGTAGAACTGGTTGCCATTTTGGTCATAACTTGCTTAATTTTCAAGATATCGACTTGGTTTCTTTTGCGTTGGATAGATAAATATATTGGCTTTCATTCCAATTTTTTTTTGCGAAAGTAAGAAAAAAATTTTTTTTAATTTTTTTCAAAAAAGCAAAGGGGTTAGGTCATCAGAATTTTTGAGGAAAAAAATTTTTTTCGCACTACCCGCAAAAAACCAAAATTTTAATTAAATTAATACATTTATCTATCCAACGCAAAAGAAACCAAGTCGATATCTTGAAAACTAAGCAAGTTATGACCAAAAAGGTAACCAGTTCTACTACTGCCTCTTTCCGACCACTTTTTAGTAGAACTGGTTGCCATTTTGGTCATAACTTGCTTAATTTTCAAGATATCGACTTGGTTTCTTTTGCGTTGGATAGATAAATATATTGGCTTTCATTCCAACTTTTTTCTTGCGAAAGTAAGAAAAAATTTTTTTTAATTTTTTTCAAAAAAGCAAAGGGGTTAGGTCATCAGAATTTTTGAGGAAAAAAATTTTTTTCGCACTACCCGCAAAAAACCAAAATTTTAATTAAATTAATACATTTATCTATCCAACGCAAAAGAAACCAAGTCGATATCTTGAAAACTAAGCAAGTTATGACCAAAAAGGTAACCAGTTCTACTACTGCCTCTTTCCGACCACTTTTTAGTAGAACTGGTTGCCATTTTGGTCATAACTTGCTTAGTTTTCAATATATCGGCTTGGTTTCTTTTGCGATGGATAGATTTATTGGGTTTCATTCCAACTTTTTTTTTGCGAAAGTAAGAAAAAAATTTTTTTTTAATTTTTTTAAAAAAAGCAAAGGGGTTAGGTCATCCTAATTTTTGAGGAAAAATTTTTTTTGCGCACTACCTGCAAAAAACAAAAATTTGAATTAAAGCTAATACATTTATCTATCGAACGCAAAAGAAACCAAGTCGATATCTTGAAAACTAAGCAAGTTATGACCAAAAAGGTAACCAGTTCTACTACTGCCTCTTTCCGACCACTTTTTAGTAGAACTGGTTGCCATTTTGCTCATAACTTGCTTAGTTTTCAAGATATCGACTTGGCTTCTTTTGCGTTGGATAGATAAATGTATTAGCTTTAATTAAAATTTTTGTTTTTTGCAGGTAGTGCGAAAGGTAACCAGTTCTACTACTGCCTCTTTCCGACCACTTTTTAGTAGAACTGGTTGCCATTTTGGTCATAACTTGCTTAGTTTTCAAGATATCGACTTGGTTTCTTTTGCGTTGGATAGATAAATATATTGGCTTTCATTCCAACTTTTTTTTGCGAAAGTAAGAAAAAATTTTTTTTTTAATTTTTTTAAAAAAAGCAAAGGGGTTAGGTCATCAGAATTTTTGAGGAAAAAAATTTTTTTCGCACTACCCGCAAAAAACCAAAATTTTAATTAAATTAATACATTTATCTATCCAACGCAAAAGAAACCAAGTCGATATCTTGAAAACTAAGCAAGTTATGACCAAAAAGGTAACCAGTTCTACTACTGCCTCTTTACGACCACTTTTTAGTAGAACTGGTTACCATTTTGGTCATAACTTGCTTAGTTTTCAAGATATCGACTTGGTTTCTTTTGCGTTGGATAGATAAATATATTGCGTTTCATTCCAACTTTTTTTTTGCGAAAGTAAGAAAAAATTTTTTTAACTTTTTTTTCAAAAAAGCAAAGGGGTTAGGTCATCAGAATTTTTGAGGAAAAAAATTTTTTTCGCACTACCCGCAAAAAACTAAAATTTTAATTAAATTAATACATTTATCTATCGAACGCAAAAGAAACCAAGTCGATATCTTGAAAACTAAGCAAGTTATGACCAAAAAGGTAACCAGTTCTACTACTGCCTCTTTCCGACCACTTTTTAGTAGAACTGGTTGCCATTTTGGTCATAACTTGCTTAATTTTCAAGATATCGACTTGGTTTCTTTTGCGTTGGATAGATAAATATATTGGCTTTCATTCCAACTTTTTTCTTGCGAAAGTAAGAAAAAAATTTTTTTAATTTTTTTCAAAAAAGCAAAGGGGTTAGGTCATCAGAATTTTTGAGGAAAAAAATTTTTTTCGCACTACCCGCAAAAAACCAAAATTTTAATTAAATTAATACATTTATCTATCCAACGCAAAAGAAACCAAGTCGATATCTTGAAAACTAAGCAAGTTATGACCAAAAAGGTAACCAGTTCTACTACTGCCTCTTTCCGACCACTTTTTAGTAGAACTGGTTGCCATTTTGGTCATAACTTGCTTAGTTTTCAATATATCGGCTTGGTTTCTTTTGCGATGGATAGATTTATTGGGTTTCATTCCAACTTTTTTTTTGCGAAAGTAAGAAAAAAATTTTTTTTTAATTTTTTTAAAAAAAGCAAAGGGGTTAGGTCATCCTAATTTTTGAGGAAAAATTTTTTTTGCGCACTACCTGCAAAAAACAAAAATTTGAATTAAAGCTAATACATTTATCTATCGAACGCAAAAGAAACCAAGTCGATATCTTGAAAACTAAGCAAGTTATGACCAAAAAGGTAACCAGTTCTACTACTGCCTCTTTCCGACCACTTTTTAGTAGAACTGGTTGCCATTTTGGTCATAACTTGCTTAGTTTTCAAGATATCGACTTGGCTTCTTTTGCGTTGGATAGATAAATGTATTAGCTTTAATTAAAATTTTTGTTTTTTGCAGGTAGTGCGAAAGGTAACCAGTTCTACTACTGCCTCTTTCCGACCACTTTTTAGTAGAACTGGTTGCCATTTTGGTCATAACTTGCTTAATTTTCAAGATATCGACTTGGTTTCTTTAGCGTTGGATAGATAAATATATTGGCTTTCATTCCAATTTTTTTTTGCGAAAGTAAGAAAAAAATTTTTTTTAATTTTTTTCAAAAAAGCAAAGGGGTTAGGTCATCAGAATTTTTGAGGAAAAAAATTTTTTTCGCACTACCCGCAAAAAACCAAAATTTTAATTAAATTAATACATTTATCTATCCAACGCAAAAGAAACCAAGTCGATATCTTGAAAACTAAGCAAGTTATGACCAAAAAGGTAACCAGTTCTACTACTGCCTCTTTCCGACCACTTTTTAGTAGAACTGGTTGCCATTTTGGTCATAACTCGCTTAATTTTCAAGATATCGACTTGGTTTCTTTTGCGTTGGATAGATAAATATATTGGCTTTCATTCCAACTTTTTTCTTGCGAAAGTAAGAAAAAAATTTTTTTTAATTTTTTTCAAAAAAGCAAAGGGGTTAGGTCATCAGAATTTTTGAGGAAAAAAATTTTTTTCGCACTACCCGCAAAAAACCAAAATTTTAATTAAATTAATACATTTATCTATCCAACGCAAAAGAAACCAAGTCGATATCTTGAAAACTAAGCAAGTTATGACCAAAAAGGTAACCAGTTCTACTACTGCCTCTTTCCGACCACTTTTTAGTAGAACTGGTTGCCATTTTGGTCATAACTTGCTTAGTTTTCAATATATCGGCTTGGTTTCTTTTGCGATGGATAGATTTATTGGGTTTCATTCCAACTTTTTTTTTGCGAAAGTAAGAAAAAAATTTTTTTTAAATTTTTTTAAAAAAAGCAAAGGGGTTAGGTCATCCTAATTTTTGAGGAAAAATTTTTTTTGCGCACTACCTGCAAAAAACAAAAAATTGAATTAAAGCTAATACATTTATCTATCGAACGCAAAAGAAACCAAGTCGATATCTTGAAAACTAAGCAAGTTATGACCAAAAAGGTAACCAGTTCTACTACTGCCTCTTTCCGACCACTTTTTAGTAGAACTGGTTGCCATTTTGCTCATAACTTGCTTAGTTTTCAAGATATCGACTTGGCTTCTTTTGCGTTGGATAGATAAATGTATTAGCTTTAATTAAAATTTTTGTTTTTTGCAGGTAGTGCGAAAGGTAACCAGTTCTACTACTGCCTCTTTCCGACCACTTTTTAGTAGAACTGGTTGCCATTTTGGTCATAACTTGCTTAATTTTCAAGATATCGACTTGGTTTCTTTTGCGTTGGATAGATAAATATATTGGCTTTCATTCCAACTTTTTTCTTGCGAAAGTAAGAAAAAAATTTTTTTTAATTTTTTTCAAAAAAGCAAAGGGGTTAGGTCATCAGAATTTTTGAGGAAAAAAATTTTTTTCGCACTACCCGCAAAAAACCAAAATTTTAATTAAATTAATACATTTATCTATCCAACGCAAAAGAAACCAAGTCGATATCTTGAAAACTAAGCAAGTTATGACCAAAAAGGTAACCAGTTCTACTACTGCCTCTTTCCGACCACTTTTTAGTAGAACTGGTTGCCATTTTGGTCATAACTTGCTTAGTTTTCAAGATATCGACTTGGTTTCTTTTGCGTTGGATAGATAAATATATTGGGTTTCATTCCAACTTTTTTTTGCGAAAGTAAGAAAAAAATTTTTTAACTTTTTTTTCAAAAAAGCAAAGGGGTTAGGTCATCAGAATTTTTGAGGAAAAAAATTTTTTTCGCACTACCCGCAAAAAACTAAAATTTTAATTAAATTAATACATTTATCTATCGAACGCAAAAGAAACCAAGTCGATATCTTGAAAACTAAGCAAGTTATGACCAAAAAGGTAACCAGTTCTACTACTGCCTCTTTCCGACCACTTTTTAGTAGAACTGGTTGCCATTTTGGTCATAACTTGCTTAATTTTCAAGATATCGACTTGGTTTCTTTTGCGTTGGATAGATAAATATATTGGCTTTCATTCCAACTTTTTTCTTGCGAAAGTAAGAAAAAAATTTTTTTTAATTTTTTTCAAAAAAGCAAAGGGGTTAGGTCATCAGAATTTTTGAGGAAAAAAATTTTTTTCGCACTACCCGCAAAAAACCAAAATTTTAATTAAATTAATACATTTATCTATCCAACGCAAAAGAAACCAAGTCGATATCTTGAAAACTAAGCAAGTTATGACCAAAAAGGTAACCAGTTCTACTACTGCCTCTTTCCGACCACTTTTTAGTAGAACTGGTTGCCATTTTGGTCATAACTTGCTTAATTTTCAAGATATCGACTTGGTTTCTTTTGCGTTGGATAGATAAATATATTGGCTTTCATTCCAACTTTTTTCTTGCGAAAGTAAGAAAAAAATTTTTTTTAATTTTTTTCAAAAAAGCAAAGGGGTTAGGTCATCAGAATTTTTGAGGAAAAAAATTTTTTTCGCACTACCCGCAAAAAACCAAAATTTTAATTAAATTAATACATTTATCTATCGAACGCAAAAGAAACCAAGTCGATATCTTGAAAACTAAGCAAGTTATGACCAAAAAGGTAACCAGTTCTACTACTGCCTCTTTCCGACCACTTTTTAGTAGAACTGGTTGCCATTTTGGTCATAACTTGCTTAGTTTTCAATATATCGGCTTGGTTTCTTTTGCGATGGATAGATTTATTGGGTTTCATTCCAACTTTTTTTTTGCGAAAGTAAGAAAAAAATTTTTTTTTAATTTTTTTAAAAAAAGCAAAGGGGTTAGGTCATCCTAATTTTTGAGGAAAAATTTTTTTTGCGCACTACCTGCAAAAAACAAAAATTTGAATTAAAGCTAATACATTTATCTATCGAACGCAAAAGAAACCAAGTCGATATCTTGAAAACTAAGCAAGTTATGACCAAAAAGGTAACCAGTTCTACTACTGCCTCTTTCCGACCACTTTTTAGTAGAACTGGTTGCCATTTTGCTCATAACTTGCTTAGTTTTCAAGATATCGACTTGGCTTCTTTTGCGTTGGATAGATAAATGTATTAGCTTTAATTAAAATTTTTGTTTTTTGCAGGTAGTGCGAAAGGTAACCAGTTCTACTACTGCCTCTTTCCGACCACTTTTTAGTAGAACTGGTTGCCATTTTGGTCATAACTTGCTTAGTTTTCAAGATATCGACTTGGTTTCTTTTGCGTTGGATAGATAAATATATTGGCTTTCATTCCAACTTTTTTTTGCGAAAGTAAGAAAAAATTTTTTTTTTTAATTTTTTTAAAAAAAGCAAAGGGGTTAGGTCATCAGAATTTTTGAGGAAAAAAATTTTTTTCGCACTACCCGCAAAAAACCAAAATTTTAATTAAATTAATACATTTATCTATCCAACGCAAAAGAAACCAAGTCGATATCTTGAAAACTAAGCAAGTTATGACCAAAAAGGTAACCAGTTCTACTACTGCCTCTTTACGACCACTTTTTAGTAGAACTGGTTACCATTTTGGTCATAACTTGCTTAGTTTTCAAGATATCGACTTGGTTTCTTTTGCGTTGGATAGATAAATATATTGCGTTTCATTCCAACTTTTTTTTTGCGAAAGTAAGAAAAAATTTTTTTAACTTTTTTTTTCAAAAAAGCAAAGGGGTTAGGTCATCAGAATTTTTGAGGAAAAAAATTTTTTTCGCACTACCCGCAAAAAACTAAAATTTTAATTAAATTAATACATTTATCTATCGAACGCAAAAGAAACCAAGTCGATATCTTGAAAACTAAGCAAGTTATGACCAAAAAGGTAACCAGTTCTACTACTGCCTCTTTCCGACCACTTTTTAGTAGAACTGGTTGCCATTTTGGTCATAACTTGCTTAATTTTCAAGATATCGACTTGGTTTCTTTTGCGTTGGATAGATAAATATATTGGCTTTCATTCCAACTTTTTTCTTGCGAAAGTAAGAAAAAAATTTTTTTAATTTTTTTCAAAAAAGCAAAGGGGTTAGGTCATCAGAATTTTTGAGGAAAAAAATTTTTTTCGCACTACCCGCAAAAAACCAAAATTTTAATTAAATTAATACATTTATCTATCCAACGCAAAAGAAACCAAGTCGATATCTTGAAAACTAAGCAAGTTATGACCAAAAAGGTAACCAGTTCTACTACTGCCTCTTTACGACCACTTTTTAGTAGAACTGGTTACCTTTTTAGTCATAACTTGCTTAGTTTTCAAGATATCGACTTGGTTTCTTTTGCGTTGGATAGATAAATATATTGGCTTTCATTCCAACTTTTTTCTTGCGAAAGTAAGAAAAAAATTTTTTTTAATTTTTTTCAAAAAAGCAAAGGGGTTAGGTCATCAGAATTTTTGAGGAAAAAAATTTTTTTCGCACTACCCGCAAAAAACCAAAATTTTAATTAAATTAATACATTTATCTATCCAACGCAAAAGAAACCAAGTCGATATCTTGAAAACTAAGCAAGTTATGACCAAAAAGGTAACCAGTTCTACTACTGCCTCTTTCCGACCACTTTTTAGTAGAACTGGTTGCCATTTTGGTCATAACTTGCTTAGTTTTCAATATATCGGCTTGGTTTCTTTTGCGATGGATAGATTTATTGGGTTTCATTCCAACTTTTTTTTTGCGAAAGTAAGAAAAAAATTTTTTTTTAATTTTTTTAAAAAAAGCAAAGGGGTTAGGTCATCCTAATTTTTGAGGAAAAATTTTTTTTGCGCACTACCTGCAAAAAACAAAAATTTGAATTAAAGCTAATACATTTATCTATCGAACGCAAAAGAAACCAAGTCGATATCTTGAAAACTAAGCAAGTTATGACCAAAAAGGTAACCAGTTCTACTACTGCCTCTTTCCGACCACTTTTTAGTAGAACTGGTTGCCATTTTGCTCATAACTTGCTTAGTTTTCAAGATATCGACTTGGCTTCTTTTGCGTTGGATAGATAAATGTATTAGCTTTAATTAAAATTTTTGTTTTTTGCAGGTAGTGCGAAAGGTAACCAGTTCTACTACTGCCTCTTTCCGACCACTTTTTAGTAGAACTGGTTGCCATTTTGGTCATAACTTGCTTAATTTTCAAGATATCGACTTGGTTTCTTTAGCGTTGGATAGATAAATATATTGGCTTTCATTCCAATTTTTTTTTGCGAAAGTAAGAAAAAAATTTTTTTTAATTTTTTTCAAAAAAGCAAAGGGGTTAGGTCATCAGAATTTTTGAGGAAAAAAATTTTTTTCGCACTACCCGCAAAAAACCAAAATTTTAATTAAATTAATACATTTATCTATCCAACGCAAAAGAAACCAAGTCGATATCTTGAAAACTAAGCAAGTTATGACCAAAAAGGTAACCAGTTCTACTACTGCCTCTTTCCGACCACTTTTTAGTAGAACTGGTTGCCATTTTGGTCATAACTTGCTTAGTTTTCAATATATCGGCTTGGTTTCTTTTGCGATGGATAGATTTATTGGGTTTCATTCCAACTTTTTTTTTGCGAAAGTAAGAAAAAAATTTTTTTTAAATTTTTTTAAAAAAAGCAAAGGGGTTAGGTCATCCTAATTTTTGAGGAAAAATTTTTTTTGCGCACTACCTGCAAAAAACAAAAAATTGAATTAAAGCTAATACATTTATCTATCGAACGCAAAAGAAACCAAGTCGATATCTTGAAAACTAAGCAAGTTATGACCAAAAAGGTAACCAGTTCTACTACTGCCTCTTTCCGACCACTTTTTAGTAGAACTGGTTGCCATTTTGCTCATAACTTGCTTAGTTTTCAAGATATCGACTTGGCTTCTTTTGCGTTGGATAGATAAATGTATTAGCTTTAATTAAAATTTTTGTTTTTTGCAGGTAGTGCGAAAGGTAACCAGTTCTACTACTGCCTCTTTCCGACCACTTTTTAGTAGAACTGGTTGCCATTTTGGTCATAACTTGCTTAATTTTCAAGATATCGACTTGGTTTCTTTTGCGTTGGATAGATAAATATATTGGCTTTCATTCCAATTTTTTTTTTTGCGAAAGTAAGAAAAAAATTTTTTTTAATTTTTTTCAAAAAAGCAAAGGGGTTAGGTCATCAGAATTTTTGAGGAAAAAAATTTTTTTCGCACTACCCGCAAAAAACCAAAATTTTAATTAAATTAATACATTTATCTATCCAACGCAAAAGAAACCAAGTCGATATCTTGAAAACTAAGCAAGTTATGACCAAAAAGGTAACCAGTTCTACTACTGCCTCTTTACCACCACTTTTTAGTAGAACTGGTTGCCATTTTGGTCATAACTTGCTTAATTTTCAAGATATCGACTTGGTTTCTTTTGCGTTGGATAGATAAATATATTGGCTTTCATTCCAACTTTTTTCTTGCGAAAGTAAGAAAAAATTTTTTTTTAATTTTTTTCAAAAAAGCAAAGGGGTTAGGTCATCCTAATTTTTGAGGAAAAATTTTTTTTGCGCACTACCTGCAAAAAACAAAAATTTGAATTAAAGCTAATACATTTATCTATCGAACGCAAAAGAAACCAAGTCGATATCTTGAAAACTAAGCAAGTTATGACCAAAAAGGTAACCAGTTCTACTACTGCCTCTTTCCGACCACTTTTTAGTAGAACTGGTTGCCATTTTGCTCATAACTTGCTTAGTTTTCAAGATATCGACTTGGCTTCTTTTGCGTTGGATAGATAAATGTATTAGCTTTAATTAAAATTTTTGTTTTTTGCAGGTAGTGCGAAAGGTAACCAGTTCTACTACTGCCTCTTTCCGACCACTTTTTAGTAGAACTGGTTGCCATTTTGGTCATAACTTGCTTAATTTTCAAAATATCGACTTGGTTTCTTTTGCGTTGGATAGATAAATATATTGGCTTTCATTCCAACTTTTTTTTTGCGAAAGTAAGAAAAAAATTTTTTTTAATTTTTTTCAAAAAAGCAAAGGGGTTAGGTCATCAGAATTTTTGAGGAAAAAAATTTTTTTCGCACTACCCGCAAAAAACCAAAATTTTAATTAAATTAATACATTTATCTATCCAACGCAAAAGAAACCAAGTCGATATCTTGAAAACTAAGCAAGTTATGACCAAAAAGGTAACCAGTTCTACTACTGCCTCTTTCCGACCACTTTTTAGTAGAACTGGTTGCCATTTTGGTCATAACTTGCTTAGTTTTCAATATATCGGCTTGGTTTGTTTTGCGATGGATAGATTTATTGGGTTTCATTCCAACTTTTTTTTTGCGAAAGTAAGAAAAAAATTTTTTTTTAATTTTTTTAAAAAAAGCAAAGGGGTTAGGTCATCCTAATTTTTGAGGAAAAATTTTTTTTGCGCACTACCTGCAAAAAACAAAAATTTGAATTAAAGCTAATACATTTATCTATCGAACGCAAAAGAAACCAAGTCGATATCTTGAAAACTAAGCAAGTTATGACCAAAAAGGTAACCAGTTCTACTACTGCCTCTTTCCGACCACTTTTTAGTAGAACTGGTTGCCATTTTGCTCATAACTTGCTTAGTTTTCAAGATATCGACTTGGCTTCTTTTGCGTTGGATAGATAAATGTATTAGCTTTAATTAAAATTTTTGTTTTTTGCAGGTAGTGCGAAAGGTAACCAGTTCTACTACTGCCTCTTTCCGACCACTTTTTAGTAGAACTGGTTGCCATTTTGGTCATAACTTGCTTAATTTTCAAGATATCGACTTGGTTTCTTTTGCGTTGGATAGATAAATATATTGGCTTTCATTCCAATTTTTTTTTTGCGAAAGTAAGAAAAAAATTTTTTTTAATTTTTTTCAAAAAAGCAAAGGGGTTAGGTCATCAGAATTTTTGAGGAAAAAAATTTTTTTCGCACTACCCGCAAAAAACCAAAATTTTAATTAAATTAATACATTTATCTATCCAACGCAAAAGAAACCAAGTCGATATCTTGAAAACTAAGCAAGTTATGACCAAAAAGGTAACCAGTTCTACTACTGCCTCTTTCCGACCACTTTTTAGTAGAACTGGTTGCCATTTTGGTCATAACTTGCTTAATTTTCAAGATAACGACTTGGTTTCTTTTGCGTTGGATAGATAAATATATTGGCTTTCATTCCAATTTTTTTTTTTGCGAAAGTAAGAAAAAAATTTTTTTTAATTTTTTTCAAAAAAGCAAAGGGGTTAGGTCATCAGAATTTTTGAGGAAAAAAATTTTTTTCGCACTACCCGCAAAAAACCAAAATTTTAATTAAATTAATACATTTATCTATCCAACGCAAAAGAAACCAAGTCGATATCTTGAAAACTAAGCAAGTTATGACCAAAAAGGTAACCAGTTCTACTACTGCCTCTTTACGACCACTTTTTAGTAGAACTGGTTGCCATTTTGGTCATAACTTGCTTAGTTTTCAATATATCGGCTTGGTTTCTTTTGCGATGGATAGATTTATTGGGTTTCATTCCAACTTTTTTTTTGCGAAAGTAAGAAAAAAATTTTTTTTAAATTTTTTTAAAAAAAGCAAAGGGGTTAGGTCATCCTAATTTTTGAGGAAAAATTTTTTTTGCGCACTACCTGCAAAAAACAAAAAATTTGAATTAAAGCTAATACATTTATCTATCGAACGCAAAAGAAACCAAGTCGATATCTTGAAAACTAAGCAAGTTATGACCAAAAAGGTAACCAGTTCTACTACTGCCTCTTTCCGACCACTTTTTAGTAGAACTGGTTGCCATTTTGCTCATAACTTGCTTAGTTTTCAAGATATCGACTTGGCTTCTTTTGCGTTGGATAGATAAATGTATTAGCTTTAATTAAAATTTTTGTTTTTTGCAGGTAGTGCGAAAGGTAACCAGTTCTACTACTGCCTCTTTCCGACCACTTTTTAGTAGAACTGGTTGCCATTTTGGTCATAACTTGCTTAATTTTCAAGATATCGACTTGGTTTCTTTTGCGTTGGATAGATAAATATATTGGCTTTCATTCCAATTTTTTTTTTTGCGAAAGTAAGAAAAAAATTTTTTTTAATTTTTTTCAAAAAAGCAAAGGGGTTAGGTCATCAGAATTTTTGAGGAAAAAAATTTTTTTCGCACTACCCGCAAAAAACCAAAATTTTAATTAAATTAATACATTTATCTATCCAACGCAAAAGAAACCAAGTCGATATCTTGAAAACTAAGCAAGTTATGACCAAAAAGGTAACCAGTTCTACTACTGCCTCTTTACCACCACTTTTTAGTAGAACTGGTTGCCATTTTGGTCATAACTTGCTTAATTTTCAAGATATCGACTTGGTTTCTTTTGCGTTGGATAGATAAATATATTGGCTTTCATTCCAACTTTTTTCTTGCGAAAGTAAGAAAAAAATTTTTTTTAATTTTTTTCAAAAAAGCAAAGGGGTTAGGTCATCAGAATTTTTGAGGAAAAAATTTTTTTCGCACTACCCGCAAAAAACCAAAATTTTAATTAAATTAATACATTTATCTATCCAACGCAAAAGAAACCAAGTCGATATCTTGAAAACTAAGCAAGTTATGACCAAAAAGGTAACCAGTTCTACTACTGCCTCTTTCCGACCACTTTTTAGTAGAACTGGTTGCCATTTTGGTCATAACTTGCTTAGTTTTCAATATATCGGCTTGGTTTCTTTTGCGATGGATAGATTTATTGGGTTTCATTCCAACTTTTTTTTGCGAAAGTAAGAAAAAAATTTTTTTAAAAAAAGCAAAGGGGTTAGGTCATCCTAATTTTTGAGGAAAAATTTTTTTTGCGCACTACCTGCAAAAAACAAAAATTTGAATTAAAGCTAATACATTTATCTATCGAACGCAAAAGAAACCAAGTCGATATCTTGAAAACTAAGCAAGTTATGACCAAAAAGGTAACCAGTTCTACTACTGCCTCTTTCCGACCACTTTTTAGTAGAACTGGTTGCCATTTTGCTCATAACTTGCTTAGTTTTCAAGATATCGACTTGGCTTCTTTTGCGTTGGATAGATAAATGTATTAGCTTTAATTAAAATTTTTGTTTTTTGCAGGTAGTGCGAAAGGTAACCAGTTCTACTACTGCCTCTTTCCGACCACTTTTTAGTAGAACTGGTTGCCATTTTGGTCATAACTTGCTTAATTTTCAAGATATCGACTTGGTTTCTTTTGCGTTGGATAGATAAATATATTGGCTTTCATTCCAATTTTTTTTTTTGCGAAAGTAAGAAAAAAATTTTTTTTAATTTTTTTCAAAAAAGCAAAGGGGTTAGGTCATCAGAATTTTTGAGGAAAAAAATTTTTTTCGCACTACCCGCAAAAAACCAAAATTTTAATTAAATTAATACATTTATCTATCCAACGCAAAAGAAACCAAGTCGATATCTTGAAAACTAAGCAAGTTATGACCAAAAAGGTAACCAGTTCTACTACTGCCTCTTTCCGACCACTTTTTAGTAGAACTGGTTGCCATTTTGGTCATAACTTGCTTAATTTTCAAGATAACGACTTGGTTTCTTTTGCGTTGGATAGATAAATATATTGGCTTTCATTCCAATTTTTTTTTTTTGCGAAAGTAAGAAAAAAATTTTTTTTAATTTTTTTCAAAAAAGCAAAGGGGTTAGGTCATCAGAATTTTTGAGGAAAAAAATTTTTTTCGCACTACCCGCAAAAAACCAAAATTTTAATTAAATTAATACATTTATCTATCCAACGCAAAAGAAACCAAGTCGATATCTTGAAAACTAAGCAAGTTATGACCAAAAAGGTAACCAGTTCTACTACTGCCTCTTTACGACCACTTTTTAGTAGAACTGGTTGCCATTTTGGTCATAACTTGCTTAGTTTTCAATATATCGGCTTGGTTTCTTTTGCGATGGATAGATTTATTGGGTTTCATTCCAACTTTTTTTTTGCGAAAGTAAGAAAAAAATTTTTTTTAAATTTTTTTAAAAAAAGCAAAGGGGTTAGGTCATCCTAATTTTTGAGGAAAAATTTTTTTTGCGCACTACCTGCAAAAAACAAAAAATTGAATTAAAGCTAATACATTTATCTATCGAACGCAAAAGAAACCAAGTCGATATCTTGAAAACTAAGCAAGTTATGACCAAAAAGGTAACCAGTTCTACTACTGCCTCTTTCCGACCACTTTTTAGTAGAACTGGTTGCCATTTTGCTCATAACTTGCTTAGTTTTCAAGATATCGACTTGGCTTCTTTTGCGTTGGATAGATAAATGTATTAGCTTTAATTAAAATTTTTGTTTTTTGCAGGTAGTGCGAAAGGTAACCAGTTCTACTACTGCCTCTTTCCGACCACTTTTTAGTAGAACTGGTTGCCATTTTGGTCATAACTTGCTTAATTTTCAAGATATCGACTTGGTTTCTTTTGCGTTGGATAGATAAATATATTGGCTTTCATTCCAATTTTTTTTTTTGCGAAAGTAAGAAAAAATTTTTTTTTAATTTTTTTCAAAAAAGCAAAGGGGTTAGGTCATCAGAATTTTTGAGGAAAAAAATTTTTTTCGCACTACCCGCAAAAAACCAAAATTTTAATTAAATTAATACATTTATCTATCCAACGCAAAAGAAACCAAGTCGATATCTTGAAAACTAAGCAAGTTATGACCAAAAAGGTAACCAGTTCTACTACTGCCTCTTTCCGACCACTTTTTAGTAGAACTGGTTGCCATTTTGGTCATAACTTGCTTAGTTTTCAATATATCGGCTTGGTTTCTTTTGCGATGGATAGATTTATTGGGTTTCATTCCAACTTTTTTTTGCGAAAGTAAGAAAAAAATTTTTTTTAAATTTTTTTAAAAAAAGCAAAGGGGTTAGGTCATCCTAATTTTTGAGGAAAAATTTTTTTTGCGCACTACCTGCAAAAAACGAAAATTTGAATTAAAGCTAATACATTTATCTATCGAACGCAAAAGAAACCAAGTCGATATCTTGAAAACTAAGCAAGTTATGACCAAAAAGGTAACCAGTTCTACTACTGCCTCTTTCCGACCACTTTTTAGTAGAACTGGTTGCCATTTTGCTCATAACTTGCTTAGTTTTCAAGATATCGACTTGGCTTCTTTTGCGTTGGATAGATAAATGTATTAGCTTTAATTAAAATTTTTGTTTTTTGCAGGTAGTGCGAAAGGTAACCAGTTCTACTACTGCCTCTTTCCGACCACTTTTTAGTAGAACTGGTTGCCATTTTGGTCATAACTTGCTTAATTTTCAAGATATCGACTTGGTTTCTTTTGCGTTGGATAGATAAATATATTGGCTTTCATTCCAATTTTTTTTTTTGCGAAAGTAAGAAAAAAATTTTTTTTAATTTTTTTCAAAAAAGCAAAGGGGTTAGGTCATCAGAATTTTTGAGGAAAAAATTTTTTTTCGCACTACCCGCAAAAAACCAAAATTTTAATTAAATTAATACATTTATCTATCCAACGCAAAAGAAACCAAGTCGATATCTTGAAAACTAAGCAAGTTATGACCAAAAAGGTAACCAGTTCTACTACTGCCTCTTTACGACCACTTTTTAGTAGAACTGGTTGCCATTTTGGTCATAACTTGCTTAATTTTCAAGATATCGACTTGGTTTCTTTTGCGTTGTATTAGCTTTAATTCAAATTTTTGTTTTTGCAGGTAGTGCGAAAAAAATGTTTTCCTACAAAATTAGGATGACCGAACCCCTTTGCTTTTTTGAAAAAAAAAAAAAATTAAAAAAAAATTTTTTTCTTTCCGACCACTTTTTAGTAGAACTGGTTGCCATTTTGGTCATAACTTGCTTAATTTTCAAGATATCGATTTGTTTTTTTTTGCGTTGGATAGATAAATATATTGGCTTTCATTCCAACTTTTTTTTTGCGAAAGTATGAAAAAAATTTTTTTAAATTTTTTTTCAAAAAAGCAAAGGGGTTAGGTCATCAGAATTTTTGAGGAAAAAATTTTTTTTCGCACTACCCGCAAAAAACCAAAATTTTAATTAAATTAATACATTTATCTATCCAACGCAAAAGAAACCAAGTCGATATCTTGAAAACTAAGCAAGTTATGACCAAAAAGGTAACCAGTTCTACTACTGCCTCTTTCCGACCACTTTTTAGTAGAACTGGTTGCCATTTTGGTCATAACTTGCTTAGTTTTCAAGATATCGACTTGGTTTCTTTTGCGTTGGATAGATAAATATATTGGGTTTCATTCCAACTTTTTTTTGCGAAAGTAAGAAAAAATTTTTTTAACTTTTTTTTCAAAAAAGCAAAGGGGTTAGGTCATCAGAATTTTTGAGGAAAAAAATTTTTTTCGCACTACCCGCAAAAAACCAAAATTTTAATTAAATTAATACATTTATCTATCGAACGCAAAAGAAACCAAGTCGATATCTTGAAAACTAAGCAAGTTATGACCAAAAAGGTAACCAGTTCTACTACTGCCTCTTTCCGACCACTTTTTAGTAGAACTGGTTGCCATTTTGCTCATAACTTGCTTAGTTTTCAAGATATCGACTTGGCTTCTTTTGCGTTGGATAGACAAATGTATTAGCTTTAATTAAAATTTTTGTTTTTTGCAGGTAGTGCGAAAGGTAACCAGTTCTACTACTGCCTCTTTCCGACCACTTTTTAGTAGAACTGGTTGCCATTTTGGTCATAACTTGCTTAATTTTCAAGATATCGACTTGGTTTCTTTTGCGTTGGATAGATAAATATATTGGCTTTCATTCCAATTTTTTTTTTGCGAAAGTAAGAAAAAATTTTTTTTTAATTTTTTTCAAAAAAGCAAAGGGGTTAGGTCATCAGAATTTTTGAGGAAAAAAATTTTTTTCGCACTACCCGCAAAAAACCAAAATTTTAATTAAATTAATACATTTATCTATCCAACGCAAAAGAAACCAAGTCGATATCTTGAAAACTAAGCAAGTTATGACCAAAAAGGTAACCAGTTCTACTACTGCCTCTTTACGACCACTTTTTAGTAGAACTGGTTGCCATTTTGGTCATAACTTGCTTAATTTTCAAGATATCGACTTGGTTTCTTTTGCGTTGGATAGATAAATATATTGGCTTTCATTCCAACTTTTTTTTGCGAAAGTAAGAAAAAAAATTTTTAATTTTTTTCAAAAAAGCAAAGGGGTTAGGTCATCAGAATTTTTGAGGAAAAAAATTTTTTTCGCACTACCCGCAAGAAACGAAAATTTTAATTAAATTAATACATTTATCTATCCAACACAAAAGAAACCAAGTCGATATCTTGAAAGCTAAGCAAGTTATGACCAAAAAGGTAACCAGTTCTACTACTGCCTCTTTACGACCACTTTTTAGTAGAACTGGTTACCTTTTTAGTCATAACTTGCTTAGTTTTCAAGATATCGACTTGGTTTCTTTTGCGTTGTATTAGCTTTAATTCAAATTTTTGTTTTTGCAGGTAGTGCGAAAAAAATGTTTTCCTACAAAATTAGGATGACCGAACCCCTTTGCTTTTTTGAAAAAAAAAAAAATTTAAAAAAAATTTTTTTCTTTCCGACCACTTTTTAGTAGAACTGGTTGCCATTTTGGTCATAACTTGCTTAATTTTCAAGATATCGATTTGTTTTCTTTTGCGTTGGATAGATAAATATATTGGCTTTCATTCCAACTTTTTTTTTGCGAAAGTATGAAAAAAATTTTTTTTAATTTTTTTTCAAAAAAGCAAAGGGGTTAGGTCATCAGAATTTTTGAGGAAAAAATTTTTTTTCGCACTACCCGCAAAAAACCAAAATTTTAATTAAATTAATACATTTATCTATCCAACGCAAAAGAAACCAAGTCGATATCTTGAAAACTAAGCAAGTTATGACCAAAAAGGTAACCAGTTCTACTACTGCCTCTTTCCGACCACTTTTTAGTAGAACTGGTTGCCATTTTGGTCATAACTTGCTTAGTTTTCAAGATATCGACTTGGTTTCTTTTGCGTTGGATAGATAAATATATTGGGTTTCATTCCAACTTTTTTTTGCGAAAGTAAGAAAAAAATTTTTTTAACTTTTTTTTCAAAAAAGCAAAGGGGTTAGGTCATCAGAATTTTTGAGGAAAAAAATTTTTTTCGCACTACCCGCAAAAAACTAAAATTTTAATTAAATTAATACATTTATCTATCGAACGCAAAAGAAACCAAGTCGATATCTTGAAAACTAAGCAAGTTATGACCAAAA
This sequence comes from Germaria angustata, assembly GCA_963681545.1. Lineage (NCBI taxonomy): Eukaryota > Metazoa > Arthropoda > Insecta > Diptera > Tachinidae > Germaria > Germaria angustata. Next base: position 56,609,837 of record OY813001.1, on the reverse strand, counting down.
AGGTAACCAGTTCTACTACTGCCTCTTTCCGACCACTTTTTAGTAGAACTGGTTGCCATTTTGGTCATAACTTGCTTAATTTTCAAGATATCGACTTGGTTTCTTTTGCGTTGGATAGATAAATATATTGGCTTTCATTCCAACTTTTTTCTTGCGAAAGTAAGAAAAAATTTTTTTTAATTTTTTCAAAAAAGCAAAGGGGTTAGGTCATCAGAATTTTTGAGGAAAAAAATTTTTTTCGCACTACCCGCAAAAAACCAAAATTTTAATTAAATTAATACATTTATCTATCCAACGCAAAAGAAACCAAGTCGATATCTTGAAAACTAAGCAAGTTATGACCAAAAAGGTAACCAGTTCTACTACTGCCTCTTTCCGACCACTTTTTAGTAGAACTGGTTGCCATTTTGGTCATAACTTGCTTAATTTTCAAGATATCGACTTGGTTTCTTTTGCGTTGGATAGATAAATATATTGGCTTTCATTCCAACTTTTTTCTTGCGAAAGTAAGAAAAAAATTTTTTTTAATTTTTTTCAAAAAAAGCAAAGGGGTTAGGTCATCAGAATTTTTGAGGAAAAAAAATTTTTTCGCACTACCCGCAAAAAACCAAAATTTTAATTAAATTAATACATTTATCTATCCAACGCAAAAGAAACCAAGTCGATATCTTGAAAACTAAGCAAGTTATGACCAAAAAGGTAACCAGTTCTACTACTGCCTCTTTCCGACCACTTTTTAGTAGAACTGGTTGCCATTTTGGTCATAACTTGCTTAGTTTTCAATATATCGGCTTGGTTTCTTTTGCGATGGATAGATTTATTGGGTTTCATTCCAACTTTTTTTTTGCGAAAGTAAGAAAAAAATTTTTTTTTTAATTTTTTTAAAAAAAGCAAAGGGGTTAGGTCATCCTAATTTTTGAGGAAAAATTTTTTTTGCGCACTACCTGCAAAAAACAAAAATTTGAATTAAAGCTAATACATTTATCTATCGAACGCAAAAGAAACCAAGTCGATATCTTGAAAACTAAGCAAGTTATGACCAAAAAGGTAACCAGTTCTACTACTGCCTCTTTCCGACCACTTTTTAGTAGAACTGGTTGCCATTTTGCTCATAACTTGCTTAGTTTTCAAGATATCGACTTGGCTTCTTTTGCGTTGGATAGATAAATGTATTAGCTTTAATTAAAATTTTTGTTTTTTGCAGGTAGTGCGAAAGGTAACCAGTTCTACTACTGCCTCTTTCCGACCACTTTTTAGTAGAACTGGTTGCCATTTTGGTCATAACTTGCTTAGTTTTCAAGATATCGACTTGGTTTCTTTTGCGTTGGATAGATAAATATATTGGCTTTCATTCCAACTTTTTTTTGCGAAAGTAAGAAAAAATTTTTTTTTTTAATTTTTTTAAAAAAAGCAAAGGGGTTAGGTCATCAGAATTTTTGAGGAAAAAAATTTTTTTCGCACTACCCGCAAAAAACTAAAATTTTAATTAAATTAATACATTTATCTATCGAACGCAAAAGAAACCAAGTCGATATCTTGAAAACTAAGCAAGTTATGACCAAAAAGGTAACCAGTTCTACTACTGCCTCTTTCCGACCACTTTTTAGTAGAACTGGTTGCCATTTTGGTCATAACTTGCTTAATTTTCAAGATATCGACTTGGTTTCTTTTGCGTTGGATAGATAAATATATTGGCTTTCATTCCAACTTTTTTCTTGCGAAAGTAAGAAAAAAATTTTTTTTAATTTTTTTCAAAAAAGCAAAGGGGTTAGGTCATCAGAATTTTTGAGGAAAAAAATTTTTTTCGCACTACCCGCAAAAAACCAAAATTTTAATTAAATTAATACATTTATCTATCCAACGCAAAAGAAACCAAGTCGATATCTTGAAAACTAAGCAAGTTATGACCAAAAAGGTAACCAGTTCTACTACTGCCTCTTTACGACCACTTTTTAGTAGAACTGGTTACCATTTTGGTCATAGCTTGCTTAGTTTTCAAGATATCGACTTGGTTTCTTTTGCGTTGGATAGATAAATATATTGCGTTTCATTCCAACTTTTTTTTTGCGAAAGTAAGAAAAAATTTTTTTAACTTTTTTTCAAAAAAGCAAAGGGGTTAGGTCATCAGAATTTTTGAGGAAAAAAATTTTTTTCGCACTACCCGCAAAAAACTAAAATTTTAATTAAATTAATACATTTATCTATCGAACGCAAAAGAAACCAAGTCGATATCTTGAAAACTAAGCAAGTTATGACCAAAAAGGTAACCAGTTCTACTACTGCCTCTTTCCGACCACTTTTTAGTAGAACTGGTTGCCATTTTGGTCATAACTTGCTTAATTTTCAAGATATCGACTTGGTTTCTTTTGCGTTGGATAGATAAATATATTGGCTTTCATTCCAACTTTTTTCTAGCGAAAGTAAGAAAAAAATTTTTTTTAATTTTTTTCAAAAAAGCAAAGGGGTTAGGTCATCAGAATTTTTGAGGAAAAAAATTTTTTTCGCACTACCCGCAAAAAACCAAAATTTTAATTAAATTAATACATTTATCTATCCAACGCAAAAGAAACCAAGTCGATATCTTGAAAACTAAGCAAGTTATGACCAAAAAGGTAACCAGTTCTACTACTGCCTCTTTACGACCACTTTTTAGTAGAACTGGTTGCCATTTTGGTCATAACTTGCTTAATTTTCAAGATATCGACTTGGTTTCTTTTGCGTTGGATAGATAAATATATTGGCTTTCATTCCAATTTTTTTTTTGCGAAAGTAAGAAAAAAATTTTTTTTAATTTTTTTCAAAAAAGCAAAGGGGTTAGGTCATCAGAATTTTTGAGGAAAAAAATTTTTTTCGCACTACCCGCAAAAAACCAAAATTTTAATTAAATTAATACATTTATCTATCCAACGCAAAAGAAACCAAGTCGATATCTTGAAAACTAAGCAAGTTATGACCAAAAAGGTAACCAGTTCTACTACTGCCTCTTTCCGACCACTTTTTAGTAGAACTGGTTGCCATTTTGGTCATAACTTGCTTAGTTTTCAAGATATCGACTTGGTTTCTTTTGCGTTGGATAGATAAATATATTGGGTTTCATTCCAACTTTTTTTTGCGAAAGTAAGAAAAAATTTTTTTAACTTTTTTTTCAAAAAAGCAAAGGGGTTAGGTCATCAGAATTTTTGAGGAAAAAAATTTTTTTCGCACTACCCGCAAAAAACCAAAATTTTAATTAAATTAATACATTTATCTATCCAACGCAAAAGAAACCAAGTCGATATCTTGAAAACTAAGCAAGTTATGACCAAAAAGGTAACCAGTTCTACTACTGCCTCTTTCCGACCACTTTTTAGTAGAACTGGTTGCCATTTTGGTCATAACTTGCTTAGTTTTCAATATATCGGCTTGGTTTCTTTTGCGATGGATAGATTTATTGGGTTTCATTCCAACTTTTTTTTGCGAAAGTAAGAAAAAAATTTTTTTTAAATTTTTTTAAAAAAAGCAAAGGGGTTAGGTCATCCTAATTTTTGAGGAAAAATTTTTTTTGCGCACTACCTGCAAAAAACGAAAATTTGAATTAAAGCTAATACATTTATCTATCGAACGCAAAAGAAACCAAGTCGATATCTTGAAAACTAAGCAAGTTATGACCAAAAAGGTAACCAGTTCTACTACTGCCTCTTTCCGACCACTTTTTAGTAGAACTGGTTGCCATTTTGCTCATAACTTGCTTAGTTTTCAAGATATCGACTTGGCTTCTTTTGCGTTGGATAGACAAATGTATTAGCTTTAATTAAAATTTTTGTTTTTTGCAGGTAGTGCGAAAGGTAACCAGTTCTACTACTGCCTCTTTCCGACCACTTTTTAGTAGAACTGGTTGCCATTTTGGTCATAACTTGCTTAATTTTCAAGATATCGACTTGGTTTCTTTTGCGTTGGATAGATAAATATATTGGCTTTCATTCCAATTTTTTTTTTGCGAAAGTAAGAAAAAATTTTTTTTTAATTTTTTTCAAAAAAGCAAAGGGGTTAGGTCATCAGAATTTTTGAGGAAAAAAATTTTTTTCGCACTACCCGCAAAAAACCAAAATTTTAATTAAATTAATACATTTATCTATCCAACGCAAAAGAAACCAAGTCGATATCTTGAAAACTAAGCAAGTTATGACCAAAAAGGTAACCAGTTCTACTACTGCCTCTTTACGACCACTTTTTAGTAGAACTGGTTGCCATTTTGGTCATAACTTGCTTAATTTTCAAGATATCGACTTGGTTTCTTTTGCGTTGGATAGATAAATATATTGGCTTTCATTCCAACTTTTTTTTGCGAAAGTAAGAAAAAAAATTTTTAATTTTTTTCAAAAAAGCAAAGGGGTTAGGTCATCAGAATTTTTGAGGAAAAAAATTTTTTTCGCACTACCCGCAAGAAACGAAAATTTTAATTAAATTAATACATTTATCTATCCAACACAAAAGAAACCAAGTCGATATCTTGAAAGCTAAGCAAGTTATGACCAAAAAGGTAACCAGTTCTACTACTGCCTCTTTACGACCACTTTTTAGTAGAACTGGTTACCTTTTTAGTCATAACTTGCTTAGTTTTCAAGATATCGACTTGGTTTCTTTTGCGTTGTATTAGCTTTAATTCAAATTTTTGTTTTTGCAGGTAGTGCGAAAAAAATGTTTTCCTACAAAATTAGGATGACCGAACCCCTTTGCTTTTTTGAAAAAAAAAAAAAATTTAAAAAAAATTTTTTTCTTTCCGACCACTTTTTAGTAGAACTGGTTGCCATTTTGGTCATAACTTGCTTAATTTTCAAGATATCGATTTGTTTTCTTTTGCGTTGGATAGATAAATATATTGGCTTTCATTCCAACTTTTTTTTTGCGAAAGTATGAAAAAAATTTTTTTTAATTTTTTTTCAAAAAAGCAAAGGGGTTAGGTCATCAGAATTTTTGAGGAAAAAATTTTTTTTCGCACTACCCGCAAAAAACCAAAATTTTAATTAAATTAATACATTTATCTATCCAACGCAAAAGAAACCAAGTCGATATCTTGAAAACTAAGCAAGTTATGACCAAAAAGGTAACCAGTTCTACTACTGCCTCTTTCCGACCACTTTTTAGTAGAACTGGTTGCCATTTTGGTCATAACTTGCTTAGTTTTCAAGATATCGACTTGGTTTCTTTTGCGTTGGATAGATAAATATATTGGGTTTCATTCCAACTTTTTTTTGCGAAAGTAAGAAAAAAATTTTTTTAACTTTTTTTTCAAAAAAGCAAAGGGGTTAGGTCATCAGAATTTTTGAGGAAAAAAATTTTTTTCGCACTACCCGCAAAAAACTAAAATTTTAATTAAATTAATACATTTATCTATCGAACGCAAAAGAAACCAAGTCGATATCTTGAAAACTAAGCAAGTTATGACCAAAAAGGTAACCAGTTCTACTACTGCCTCTTTCCGACCACTTTTTAGTAGAACTGGTTGCCATTTTGGTCATAACTTGCTTAATTTTCAAGATATCGACTTGGTTTCTTTTGCGTTGGATAGATAAATATATTGGCTTTCATTCCAACTTTTTTCTTGCGAAAGTAAGAAAAAATTTTTTTTAATTTTTTCAAAAAAGCAAAGGGGTTAGGTCATCAGAATTTTTGAGGAAAAAAATTTTTTTCGCACTACCCGCAAAAAACCAAAATTTTAATTAAATTAATACATTTATCTATCCAACGCAAAAGAAACCAAGTCGATATCTTGAAAACTAAGCAAGTTATGACCAAAAAGGTAACCAGTTCTACTACTGCCTCTTTCCGACCACTTTTTAGTAGAACTGGTTGCCATTTTGGTCATAACTTGCTTAATTTTCAAGATATCGACTTGGTTTCTTTTGCGTTGGATAGATAAATATATTGGCTTTCATTCCAACTTTTTTCTTGCGAAAGTAAGAAAAAAATTTTTTTTAATTTTTTTCAAAAAAAGCAAAGGGGTTAGGTCATCAGAATTTTTGAGGAAAAAAAATTTTTTCGCACTACCCGCAAAAAACCAAAATTTTAATTAAATTAATACATTTATCTATCCAACGCAAAAGAAACCAAGTCGATATCTTGAAAACTAAGCAAGTTATGACCAAAAAGGTAACCAGTTCTACTACTGCCTCTTTCCGACCACTTTTTAGTAGAACTGGTTGCCATTTTGGTCATAACTTGCTTAGTTTTCAATATATCGGCTTGGTTTCTTTTGCGATGGATAGATTTATTGGGTTTCATTCCAACTTTTTTTTTTGCGAAAGTAAGAAAAAAATTTTTTTTTAATTTTTTTAAAAAAAGCAAAGGGGTTAGGTCATCCTAATTTTTGAGGAAAAATTTTTTTTGCGCACTACCTGCAAAAAAGAAAAATTTGAATTAAAGCTAATACATTTATCTATCGAACGCAAAAGAAACCAAGTCGATATCTTGAAAACTAAGCAAGTTATGACCAAAAAGGTAACCAGTTCTACTACTGCCTCTTTCCGACCACTTTTTAGTAGAACTGGTTGCCATTTTGCTCATAACTTGCTTAGTTTTCAAGATATCGACTTGGCTTCTTTTGCGTTGGATAGATAAATGTATTAGCTTTAATTAAAATTTTTGTTTTTTGCAGGTAGTGCGAAAGGTAACCAGTTCTACTACTGCCTCTTTCCGACCACTTTTTAGTAGAACTGGTTGCCATTTTGGTCATAACTTGCTTAGTTTTCAAGATATCGACTTGGTTTCTTTTGCGTTGGATAGATAAATATATTGGCTTTCATTCCAACTTTTTTTTGCGAAAGTAAGAAAAAATTTTTTTTTTTAATTTTTTTAAAAAAAAGCAAAGGGGTTAGGTCATCAGAATTTTTGAGGAAAAAAATTTTTTTCGCACTACCCGCAAAAAACTAAAATTTTAATTAAATTAATACATTTATCTATCGAACGCAAAAGAAACCAAGTCGATATCTTGAAAACTAAGCAAGTTATGACCAAAAAGGTAACCAGTTCTACTACTGCCTCTTTCCGACCACTTTTTAGTAGAACTGGTTGCCATTTTGGTCATAACTTGCTTAATTTTCAAGATATCGACTTGGTTTCTTTTGCGTTGGATAGATAAATATATTGGCTTTCATTCCAACTTTTTTCTTGCGAAAGTAAGAAAAAAATTTTTTTTAATTTTTTTCAAAAAAGCAAAGGGGTTAGGTCATCAGAATTTTTGAGGAAAAAAATTTTTTTCGCACTACCCGCAAAAAACCAAAATTTTAATTAAATTAATACATTTATCTATCCAACGCAAAAGAAACCAAGTCGATATCTTGAAAACTAAGCAAGTTATGACCAAAAAGGTAACCAGTTCTACTACTGCCTCTTTACGACCACTTTTTAGTAGAACTGGTTACCATTTTGGTCATAGCTTGCTTAGTTTTCAAGATATCGACTTGGTTTCTTTTGCGTTGGATAGATAAATATATTGCGTTTCATTCCAACTTTTTTTTTGCGAAAGTAAGAAAAAATTTTTTTAACTTTTTTTTCAAAAAAGCAAAGGGGTTAGGTCATCAGAATTTTTGAGGAAAAAAATTTTTTTCGCACTACCCGCAAAAAACTAAAATTTTAATTAAATTAATACATTTATCTATCGAACGCAAAAGAAACCAAGTCGATATCTTGAAAACTAAGCAAGTTATGACCAAAAAGGTAACCAGTTCTACTACTGCCTCTTTCCGACCACTTTTTAGTAGAACTGGTTGCCATTTTGGTCATAACTTGCTTAATTTTCAAGATATCGACTTGGTTTCTTTTGCGTTGGATAGATAAATATATTGGCTTTCATTCCAACTTTTTTCTTGCGAAAGTAAGAAAAAAATTTTTTTTAATTTTTTTCAAAAAAGCAAAGGGGTTAGGTCATCAGAATTTTTGAGGAAAAAAATTTTTTTCGCACTACCCGCAAAAAACCAAAATTTTAATTAAATTAATACATTTATCTATCCAACGCAAAAGAAACCAAGTCGATATCTTGAAAACTAAGCAAGTTATGACCAAAAAGGTAACCAGTTCTACTACTGCCTCTTTACGACCACTTTTTAGTAGAACTGGTTGCCATTTTGGTCATAACTTGCTTAATTTTCAAGATATCGACTTGGTTTCTTTTGCGTTGGATAGATAAATATATTGGCTTTCATTCCAATTTTTTTTTTGCGAAAGTAAGAAAAAAATTTTTTTTAATTTTTTTCAAAAAAGCAAAGGGGTTAGGTCATCAGAATTTTTGAGGAAAAAAATTTTTTTCGCACTACCCGCAAAAAACCAAAATTTTAATTAAATTAATACATTTATCTATCCAACGCAAAAGAAACCAAGTCGATATCTTGAAAACTAAGCAAGTTATGACCAAAAAGGTAACCAGTTCTACTACTGCCTCTTTACGACCACTTTTTAGTAGAACTGGTTGCCATTTAGGTCATAACTTGCTTAATTTTCAAGATATCGACTTGGTTTCTTTTGCGTTGGATAGATAAATATATTGGCTTTCATTCCAACTTTTTTTTGCGAAAGTAAGAAAAAAAATTTTTAATTTTTTTCAAAAAAGCAAAGGGGTTAGGTCATCAGAATTTTTGAGGAAAAAAATTTTTTTCGCACTACCCGCAAGAAACGAAAATTTTAATTAAATTAATACATTTATCTATCCAACACAAAAGAAACCAAGTCGATATCTTGAAAGCTAAGCAAGTTATGACCAAAAAGGTAACCAGTTCTACTACTGCCTCTTTACGACCACTTTTTAGTAGAACTGGTTGCCATTTTGGTCATAACTTGCTTAATTTTCAAGATATCGACTTGGTTTCTTTTGCGTTGGATAGATAAATATATTGGCTTTCATTCCAACTTTTTTTTTGCGAAAGTAAGAAAAAAAATTTTTAATTTTTTTCAAAAAAGCAAAGGGGTTAGTTAGGTCATCCTAATTTTTGAGGAAAAAATTTTTTCGCACTACCTGCAAAAAACTAAAATTTAAATTAAAGCTAATACATTTATCTATCCAACGCAAAAGAAACCAAGTCGATATCTTGAAAACTAAGCAAGTTATGACCAAAATGGTAACCAGTTCTACTACTGCCTCTTTCCGACCACTTTTTAGTAGAACTGGTTGCCATTTTGGTCATAACTTGCTTAGTTTTCAAGATATCGACTTGGTTTCTTTTGCGATGGATAGATTTATTGGGTTTCATTCCAACTTTTTTTTTTTGCGAAAGTAAGAAAAAATTTTTTTTTAATTTTTTTCAAAAAAGCAAAGGGGTTAGGTCATCCTAATTTTTGAGAAAAAATTTTTTTCGCACTACCTGCAAAAACAAAAATTTGAATTAAAGCTAATACTTTTATCTATCCAACGCAAAAGAAACCAAGTCGATATCTTGAAAACTAAGCAAGTTATGACCAAAATGGTAACCAGTTCTACTAAAAAGTGGTCGGAAAGAGGCAGTAGTAGAACTGGTTACCTTTTTGGTCATAACTTGCTTAGTTTTTAAGATATCGACTTGGTTTCTTTTGCGTTGGATAGATAAATATATTGGCTTTCATTCCAACTTTTTTTTGCGAAAGTAAGAAAAAAAAAATTTTTAATTTTTTTCAAAAAAGCAAAGGGGTTAGCTCATCAGAATTTTTGAGAAAAAAAATTTTTTTCGCACTACCCGCAAAAAACCAAAATTTTAATTAAATTAATACATTTATCTATCCAACGCAAAAGAAACCAAGTCGATATCTTGAAAACTAAGCAAGTTATGACCAAAAAGGTAACCAGTTCTACTACTGCCTCTTTCCGACCACTTTTTAGTAGAACTGGTTGCCATTTTGGTCATAACTTGCTTAATTTTCAAGATATCGACTTGGTTTCTTTTGCGTTGGATAGATAAATATATTGGCTTTCATTCCAATTTTTTTTTTTTGCGAAAGTAAGAAAAAAATTTTTTTTAATTTTCTTCAAAAAAGCAAAGGGGTTAGTTAGGTCATCAGAATTTTTGAGGAAAAAATTTTTTTCGCAGTACCCGCAAAAAACCAAAATTTTAATTAAATTAATACATTTATCTATCCAACGCAAAAGAAACCAAGTCGATATCTTGAAAACTAAGCAAGTTATGACCAAAAATGTAACCAGTTCTACTACTGCCTCTTTCCGACCACTTTTTAGTAGAACTGGTTGCCATTTTGGTCATAACTTGCTTAGTTTTCAAGATATGGACTTGGTTTCTTTTGCGATGGATAGATTTATTGGGTTTCATTCCAACTTTTTTTTGCGAAAGTAAGAAAAAATTTTTTTTTTTAATTTTTTTCAAAAAAGCAGAGGGGTTAGGTCATCCTAATTTTTGAGGAAAAATTTTTTTTGCGCACTACCTGCAAAAAACAAAAATTTGAATTAAAGCTAATACATTTATCTATCCAACGCAAAAGAAACCAAGTCGATATCTTGAAAATTAAGCAAGTTATGACCAAAAAGGTAACCAGTTCTACTACTGCCTCTTTCCGACCACTTTTTAGTAGAACTGGTTGCCATTTTGGTCATAACTTGCTTAGTTTTCAAGATATCGACTTGGTTTCTTTTGCGATGGATAGATTTATTGGGTTTCATTCCAACTTTTTTTTGCGAAAGTAAGAAAAAATTTTTTTTTAAATTTTTTTCAAAAAAGCAGAGGGGTTAGGTCATCCTAATTTTTGAGGAAAAATTTTTTTTGCGCACTACCTGCAAAAAACAAAAATTTGAATTAAAGCTAATACTTTTATCTATCCAACGCAAAAGAAACCAAGTCGATATCTTGAAAACTAAGCAAGTTATGACCAAAATGGTAACCAGTTCTACTAAAAAGTGGTCGGAAAGAGGCAGTAGTAGAACTGGTCACCATTTTGGTCATAACTTGCTTAGTTTTCAAGATATCGGCTTGGTTTCTTTTGCGTTGGATATATAAGTATATTGGATTTCATTCGAACTTTTTTTGCGAAAATAAGATATGTTAAAGATGTTAAAATCAATGGAAATAATCCGAATTCGTACTATTTGTGGATCATAAGCTCAGCATTTTCATTACTTTCATGAAAGCTATTTTGGAGCAGTTTGTATTTTGTAGGGGAATATTTTCAAATCTTTCACCAAAATTCTTTGCAACGAACATCTGTTGATGCGAAATGGTGTGCATCGTCGTCTCGTTGATGCTTGTGGGTTCTCTTTAACGTCGTCGGCAACAGCTGTGATGTTCTCGGTAGAACGAGCAATGCGAAAACGCCCACTTCTTGCGACATCTGTAGTAGACCCAGTTTCAACAAAGCGCTCAGCTAAATGCTTAATTGTTCGAGAACATGGAACACGACGACGAAATTCAAGCTGCGTTAAATCAACTGACTGAAAATTTATCCAATAAGTAGTAACAATAATTCCAAGTTCTTGAGGTGTATATGGTTCCATGGGTTGTTGGTAACTAGTTCTGTATATTTCTGTTAACATCATAAATGCCACAGCACAGTTACATTTGGTGCTAACTGCAAAAATGGCAGCCAGTTCAAATTATGACATTACATTAGCATTTGCTGCAATAGGCCAAAATGTTCAAACCAAAAGTCCCCATTAAAATATTCCACAAAAGTCATCAAAATGCTGAGATTAGGATCCGAAAACAGTGTAAATTCGGATCATTTCCAATGATATTAACATAAATACATATGTATGTTGGTTGTCATTGTTCGATGTTCTCCTTTTTATATTCCTAATCACTTACGCATTTAGACGCTATCGCCAATATGTTGAGAAAAGTAATTTGTTTGTTTTTTTTTTCGTGAAGAAAATAATTTTATATTGAAGAGGGGCTGTATCAGCCTCAGAATTGTTATGATCTGCTGTGTAGATTGGAGTTAGAGTTAAGTTTTCGATTGGTTATTTACCACTAGGAATATACTTTACATCTCGAAAGGGTAAGAACTTGGCAATAGTCAGGATTTTTTGATTGCAGAAAAATAATGTTTTCATGTACATTTATAAAAATGAGTTTTTTTTTTATAAAAAAAAGATATGTTCAAAATTGTGAACAGAGTTTCGCAGATTTGTAGAAGTAATTAAAATTTTCAATAAAAATGTTGTCATCTCAACTGTCTAGGAAGTTGAAAAGATGCACATATGCATTATGGAAGCACATACATATGTATGTGATAAACAAATGAGTTAGACGAAGTACATAAGACATTTTTAAGATTATATGTATGTATGTATTTAGGTAATTGAATCTTAACGTAGTCATATTCCTAAATAATGAATATCTAGTATGACGGTTAATTGTTATCATATATAAAATCCTTAATATATGTAGTCTCGAATGAATAACGATAAATATGTTGAATGCTTGAATGGTTCAAAGATTAATATTTTGTTGGAAAATTTGGATATGAGAATGTCATAAGCAGAAAATGGCTGAATTTGATTGGGAATACAAACCAAAGCAATAATATTTACCAGGTAAATTAAACGCGGAAAAAAGAGTGAGGTACTGCGGTTATGCCAGTGCTATTGGAATGTCCTTAAATTTGAACATCTACAAAAGCTTTTCGGAAAAATTCAAAACAATAAAGTAAGAATATTTTTCATCATTATGTTAATAAATTAATAACACGACGCATTTATTCGAAAAAATACATTAATAATCATTATCAGTCTTATAAATGCGCAATTTGAATGGTAAAAATAAATTAGTGAAGGTTCGAAGCGTTTTCGCACCAACTAAAAATTGTAAGACAGCGATGTTTTCCTGCTTCTAAATTTAAACCAGGTTTTTGGCAGAACTTATATGGACATATGTATGTATGTATGTATGTATGTATGTATATATGTATGTATATCTAAAATTTGAAAATTTTAACGATGGCCATTTTGTTTTTTTATTTAAAAAAAAATGTGTTTCATTATTAACAACAAGTAGCAATAATGAATCCTTTGAAAGCCCAGTTAATTAAGGCACCAAATATCTTTCATTAAGCAATATGCAGTTTCATTTGACATTAAGCATGAATTATCTACAAATATCTTGCGATTTCAGTCACGAACAAGACGCTTACGGAGTAATAAGCCGCTGCCAACTGATTTTATCATTTTCTTATGCCATAGAACAGTCACAGTGGATATTTTGATATCATCAATGGCATACATGGGCCCAATGACTCCAGCACAGCTAGTTTTTTTCATTAAATCTGCGAACTTAATTAAAATAGAGCATTATATCTAATAATACAAGGTGGCGCAAAAATAACCTTCCGATGTTTTTTGGCTGTAATTTAAAAATTAAAATGAAATACTTTGATTTTTCTTATGGATTATTTTTATTTGATATTTTAATTTTTTTACATCAAGTCGAGAATATGATGTCATGTAAATGGCCGCCGCCACAGTTGATTGTCATTTGAGCCCTTTTTATGGCATTTTCCATCACTTTGGCCAAAACTTTCGACGATAGGTCCTCACATTCTTGACGGATATTGTTTTTAAGAGCTGCAAGAGTCTGAGGCTTGTTGACATAAACCCGAGACTTCAAAAAGCCCCACAAAAAGAAGTCTGCAGCGGTCAAATCAGGCGATCTTGCTGGCCAGTGCAAATCGCCAAAACGGGAGATTAGGCTTGAGCGTATGTTAGACGCGATTGGCGGTCAGCAGCTAACAGCTGTTGCACCGTCTGGACTTTGTACGAAACATCTTCAAATCTTGTACCAAAATTCGCTGTAAAGACCGTTGACTGATACCCATTTGCGTGGCACGTCGTCTGGTCGATGTCGACGGCGCTTCCATGACATCCTCGGCTACAGCAGCAATATTCTCTGCAGAACGGCTACTCCGGGGTCTGCCACGCCTGGCAGCATCTCTTGTTGTGCCAGTCTCTTCGAGGCGAGCGGCTAAACGTCGCAGTGTTTCACCAGTAGGCGTTGGACGGCCAGGAAATCTGCGACGAAATTCACGTTGTGCCAAAGTCACCGACCGATTATTGGTCAAATAAATAGCCACCAATATTCTACGTTCTGGAGCAGTGTAGCGTAACATTGTTTATTAACGTGTATTTCGCATGTGTTTACTACACAAATGTCAAAACAGAACTGACATTAGGGGCCAATCGCAAAATTTATAGCATTTTCTGATAGGAGGACTACTTTTGCGCCACCCTGTATAATCCTGGACGAGCTAGAAAAAGGTTATTTTCTGTTCCAAAAAAAAATGTCAATATCTATTATTAACACTGCGTTCTCTAAAAAGTTTTTTCTTTTACTGAAGTTTCTCTCATCCGCTAGACCCACGCTGTCTACACGGGCTTAATAGACTAATTAATAAAAATGAATAAATACCTCAAAACGAGTACGTAGTTAAAATCATAGAAAAGAAAAGCTTTAAAATGCGTTAAAATTCCTTTTAGAACGATGAATTTTGATTTAAAGAACTATATAAGACATGTAAGACAGCGAACGCTATACAAAGTTGCATGTATCAGTTCGCATTGTTTATTCAAACTAACTTTTAATTTGCATACATGATTGTTGTTATTGTATTTTTACAAATCGTAAAACGTTTGCATGTAAATATATATAGTACATGCATCAAAGTACAGTGGAAATTGTATTCGTGTTGAAACTGACATAAAACGACAATGCTTTGACAACATTCTGAAAGTTTAGAAAAAAAGTGGGGAAAAACTAGCTAATGTTTACATTATGTAAAACTCTTTAAACACTTAAATTTCATTTCTTTTTAAACATTTAAATTTCATACGATTTAAAATTATATTTCGAAAATTCCCAAGAAACATCCAATAAGTAACATTTTAGTCATCTAGTTTGAAATTCAACATGTTCCACTGTCATGGTCTAGTCTACTTTCATAGTAGTTACTTGGAAACTTTGGAGTGTATGTTGAACACATGCTAAATACTACGAGTATTAATGTTGTAGTAAGAAATGAAAGAAAGAATACGATTAAGCATATAAATTCGTCGACAATTTTCATTGGAAAGTTAAAAGAGCAAATAACAGTGAGTAATAAATTTCTAATTGTTGACAGTTGCAACAAGTTAATACAAATGCAAATAATAAATAATACTATTTTTATTCCTCGAGGGTATGTGTGACCATTACAATTGTTGCAACAAGCCCAAATTAGTAATAACGTGGGAATTGCTAAATTCGTTTGGTATATGCGTATCTCTAATTGGTACGAAAAGTATTTTGTTTCTTTTTCAACAAAACAATACGTAAATGATTTCCTAGAAATTGTTACTATCTTAATCCTATGGACTATTGTATCAACGAATATGGACATTGTTAAAGTATACGAAAGTCAAAGTACTTGTAGAATTGTTGACAGTAAAGAAATTTTGTTTTGTTGTTTTCTCTGTAACAAACCAAACACTGTGGAAGCCCATACCAATGATTTGCATTTCCCTACTAAACAGTGAAATGTAGTAATAATATTGAAATTTATCGGAATTGTACCAAAAACAAAATAAAAGTAATAAAAATATTTTAATAATCAAATTCTCAAATTTGTGGCTTTAGCTGTTCATTTCTTTGGTCGCTAAACCAAATTAGCAGCAGAGCTGAAATTTGGTATTCATTTGGATAATAAGAAGTCAGAAAAATTTGAAAAGCGAATCTTTTTATCTAGGGGCACTAGGGAGCCCTAATTTCTATGGGTAATTTTTTTTTTTTTTGATATTTATTATAAAGTTTCCACTCTCTTAATAATTCTATGGTTTATATGCAATTTCTAGCCTACATAGAAAATATCAGTGTTCTAGGACTTCAGGAAGTACCTATCAAAACTCAGAGATGAAGAAATTCCCGACTTTCCACCTGACAACCGTCTGCAAACTCTGCTAAAAAAAAGTTTTACACATACACACATACTAATATGTGTATACGAGTATATGTATATGCATACATAAGCAAAAGGAAGAATAACTTGGAAAAAAGAGCCATATCCTCCCAAACACATACACATACACATACATATGAAAATAAAGACAAGTCCTTGACCAAAAATTTCAGCCTTAAAATGAGCTCCAAGCTCTTGGTAAGTTAAATACCATCTTTTTTCTGGGCAACCTCATAACTTGAAAATATTAGTGTATAACAAACGTATATGATATATATTGGTTTTTATATATTGAAATTTGGAAAATGTAGTTCAAGGAGGGATATAATTTGTTATCTTTTCCAAATTTTGGAAACACAGATTTCATGTCATCCCTAATTGCTATAGCGCCTTTTGTATTGGCGTATCAGAAGAGGACAGGTACTGTGTCAGCAAGTGATCTACTTGTCTGTATGTGTCCAAAATGTCTAAAGTGTATATGAAAGCAATCACACATAAATAAAAGTATGAATTTGTAATTTTTCTTAACATTGATATTTGATATCTTTGCTGTCGATGTCACGTTGACATATTAAGCCATCGATGAGGATGTCGTTTTGAAAACATCGATGTATCATTTGTATCTCTATTTCTGCTATTATGATATTATTTCATCGTGATATATAGCACAGCTGCCAATATCGACTTGCATGGGGCTCAAAATTGGTGCTCGAATGACTAAATTTCAATTTAATATCACGGAGTAATGAGAAGCAGTAATATATCAGTTCTCACCTGGATTTATTGTTAATAAGGATTCTAATGCTATTACGGCTTAACTCTGTGTGATATCTAAATCGTGGCTTACAGGGTGATGTTTAGGATAGTGAAAAACTTTGGCCTCATCTTATGCATACATATACATATATACGTGATGCTGCTATTCTACAAATGTCTCATGCGAGTTGGAGTTTAAATAGCTCTATGCAACCAGGAGATTTACGGTCTCTGTGAGTAATATTAAATCATTAGGCTTATAACCAGCTGGGTATAATCATCTTTTTCGCTTAATTTAGAATATTCAATTAATTTAGATTATTTTATTCGCCAAACTGGCCTTCGTAGGTAGTGTACTCGACTCGTAGTGCGAAGGTCGCAGGTTTGAATCCTGCCGCAGAACTCTGGCAGTTTGTGTTTGATAATTAAAGGGAGCGCACAACAAGCCTTCACTGGCTTAAGTGTATGTCGTATCACATGGGCTATCACACCCCTCCAATCAACCTAACCTAACCTAACCTTATTCGCCAAACCAAAATGCATATGTACGAATTTACGTTGTGGGTCCTTTTAAATAAAAACACGTATATATTGTTTATATTTTTTACAATCTCTGTCGCGTTTAACTCTTTAATTTAGTAAGTGTAATTATTGTTGTTTTTTTAATTACCATATTTGTGGTTATAGTTATTTTGAATACATTAACAAAATATTAAAAGAAATGAACTCAAGTTTTTAATCATAAGAGCTCATTTGTTATGCATGAACATAAGTTTCTCCACAGCAATTTAAATAAAAACACTCGCCAGTAGTTTGGAAACGTTTCCCTTCAATTCAAAGTATTTGTTTCTTTGGCAATAACTTCTTAAACATTATGTGCGCAAATTTTTTATGTTAACATTCGCTGCTAGTAGTAAATTGTTTAGACATTTGAAAAATATTTACCCCTATTGCATCGGATGGTTGTTTAATTGTCCATTTAGATTTCTCTTCTACGAACCATATGTCCAAGCTATTGGGCTTAGAAAGACGGCATGTTATATTGGCATCACCTCCAATTAGAATCGACAATGACTTTGGATCCATTTCTAAAGCATTAAAAATAATAAAAAATAATATTGAAAATTTAAGCATATTTGTAAAAAAAAATTACTAGCATTTAATACATACAGTGACCAAAAAATATATTCGACATGTGTATAAAAAAACAAGAAAATCGCATACATACGTAATGGCAGCGGAAATCACTCTTCGTTGTAAATTGTTCTTGTAGAACCTAGCAACTCTAGGATATATTCTAAGGTTTCTTAAACTACACCAACAAAATATAATTCAAAATTCTACAGTTGATGAGGTTTTGTATACATATATGTTTACAATAGCAATCAGGGATGGAAACGTTTATGCCCATTATAATTTTTAAATTCAAAATTATCGTGGCAGTATACTGAGTCATTTGATATTCTGAAAGTATGTAATTTCTCTTTCGCATATGGATATAAGTCAAATGTTTCCCATTTCCAATTCTTAGTGAGCGATATAAAAATATACGGGTACGAGTATGTATTTGCTTGTATATGTGTATATTTATGGCTTTGTAGCTCTCAAGCGGCTGGACAGGTTTTAATTAAGTGGCCACAAAAATATAACCTTAAAAACATCTCAAATGAATTTATTATTTTTATTTGTTGTATTTTTTTTTTTGTATTTTATTGTTTTTTATGAGTATATGCCTGCATTTCATCAGTACCCTTTAGCCAAATCATGATTGAAAAGCATTCAAGCTCGTATACTTATATCAAAAACTGCAAATACTATATGAGAATTCAAAGAGAACTCAATCATATTTTTCTATTTGTAATTCACAAAACATATAAGCAAGTCGATAATAATTGTTTGTTGTGTTGTGTTTGTACAAAAGCTTTCTAAAGCTATTATACTTATATGAATTGTTGATTACAAATAGAAAAATATGATTAAGTTCAGTTTCTCATATAGTATTTGTAGTCTTTGATATAAAGGTAAATTCACCCATTCGTTTTTAACGTTCTGAACACTTTTTTTATATGTAGTTTGAAGTCTCTATTTTTGAGGGAGAGAGAGAAAGAGAGTAAAAACCAATTCAAGCAAAAATTGTTCCGCATTAAATTTACTCTCTTTCTCTCTCTCAAAAAAAATAGAGAATTCAAACTACATATAAAAAAGCATTCGGTACGTTCAAAACGAATGGGTGAATTCACCTTAAGTAAACGTGCTTCAATACTCTTCAATCATGATTTGGCTAAAGGGTACTGATGATTTGGTTAGCGCCAATGAAATGCAGGCATACATATACTCAGCTAAGGCAACAACAAACAATAAAATATTAAATAGTTATTTAGGAGAATATCTCTTATAACAAATTTGATAAATATTTTTTTGTATATAATACTTGTTTAAGGAATTAAGTTTTAATATATATGTTTATGTTTAAAACAATAAAAGGGTTAGAAGAGTATTAGAATTTCTAATGTTTTTATATGATCAAAAACAAAATTTAAAAAATTAAGAAACTGGATTAAGTAATCATCTGAGTATGAATTTTCGAACGAATTTCATACGACAATATAATTTTGACCGTCGAGTAAAATGGATAGATACTAAAAATATATTGTCTGTTAAATGGCTCGAACAGACATTTGTCTTTTCGACAATGTACAAAATAATATATTCCATCCCTGATATCGTTACCACTTGAGTCTATTGTTATAACATTCTAGGGAACAGTGAATTTTAGCGGTAGCATTAAACTGAAGCTGATAGTGTTCCAATAAATATATGTATTTAAAATTACAAAAATTTATTAAACTCAATATTCCAGATATTCTTGAATATAATAATTTAAAAAATATATTGTTTGTTGTTGGCTTAGCTGAATATATACTTACATGCATTTCATTAGAGCTACCGAAATCATCAGTACTCTTTAGCCAACTATGAATGTTTTTTAAAAATTATTTGCCATTTGTTTGGTGTCATACCAAACAAATATTTTTCAGCATTTGATGCACATTTTTTTGAAAAAATTTATGTTATCAAATAGAAAAACAGAGGATATGTCGGTAAGCTATACTTCTATTTATAAAAAGAGCAAACTCTTTTTTATATTAATTAAAATTAAAAAACTTTAACAATGAAAGCTGATTATTTATTTGATACAAATTACTAAAAATATTTATGTTGCATGAGATATTTTTTTATACTTCTTTGGAATAGATAATAATGTCAAGTATATGTACATATATTTTGACCACTCTATATATGTATGTACATATATGTGTATAAATAATTAAAGGCTTTCAATAACTGTGAGATGGAAATATAAAGATTATGTGATAGGAGTTTTGAAAGACCCAACATTTAAAAATAATTCTTTCCTTATGTATAGTAGCCGAAAATTCGGGGTTTTCAACTATTAGTTTCCAGTTGTCATCCGTAATGTGATTTTAAATGTTTAGAAGCTCAACTAAGGTCCGCTGCCATCCTTAATCGAAGCATTATGTTTCCGATAACAGTGCACCGCAGCCACTTTGGCAATGAAAATAAGCTTTTAAAATTTTTCTTGAATGAAAATTCATGTTTAAAAGTGAAGAAATTTATAATATGCTGTGATTTCCAACAGACAACAAACTCATTTGAAAATTTTTGTGTGTTATTCTTTTGTAGAATTCTTAAAAAAAACGTTTGCAATGTATTTGTTTACAACTTCCTTATTAATATCTACCTATACACTATCTTCAGCAGAAATGTAACTACTTACAAATATATGTATATGAGTATAAGGTTGTTTCAACTTACCGCCTGGAGATTTTATAGACGCCGCTGCTGTCATTAATCCTGTACAACCTGAACGTGACGTAAATGTCCATGTCTGAACAGCAATAAGAAATGTTACGATGTATGGAAAACAACTGAAATTGAAAATAGAAAATTATGAGTAAAACATGAAACGTATTAATATTGAATAAAAGTAAGTATTTAAATGTTCTATAGAACAATATAAGTACATATATACTACAAATGAGCGCGATTAATTTATATCTATTGAAAAGAAACTACTTATACATTTAGTATGTATGCAAGTAAGTATATATGTAAGTATACACATACATATGTTTAAGTTTAATGATCGCATATAGCAAATTCTTGAATTGTTGCCTTCAGTTTTATTACAAATTTTTATATATAGTAGTAAAAAAATTCTTTTCATTTTGTTTGAAATTTTTGTTAAATAATTCTAGTATCCTGAAGAAGACACACACAGGGTGTAGAAATGTTGCATAATTAAAAATAAATATATTGTTAAAAAAAAGTCCTCAAACTCAAAAAATAATTCTATTAATTATAGTAGTACATATTTAATGTTTAAAAAATATATAGAAGCGCAGTTTAGTCCTTGTACACTATAGTATAAATATCTTTAAATCAAAATAAAAATATCAAAATTCAAATATCTTATTTTATTTATTATAACGAAATTTTACTTTTACTTTGTTTTCAAAATATATAACGCACTTCTTTAAAAAATATTTGCCCTTATTATGA
The DNA here is from genome assembly GCA_963681545.1 of Germaria angustata. Taxonomy (NCBI): domain Eukaryota; kingdom Metazoa; phylum Arthropoda; class Insecta; order Diptera; family Tachinidae; genus Germaria; species Germaria angustata. The sequence goes on along the minus strand of OY813001.1, from coordinate 56,588,624 downwards.
TTTTCGACGTCACACCAAGTCGACATCAATAAGTTGGCAATTGTGGGATCGTTATCAAGAACTATTAAATATTATTGATAAGATATTACTACCGCTTTGGCTTATAAAATTACAATTGGCCATCAATATTAGTTAATTATTGCCTACGAGTTCAGAACTGCTGTCTTTTTTTACTGTCGACTTGATGTGACGTCGACGCGACAATCATAATAACAGGGATTATATTTCGCATGCAATTTGGTCTAGTCATCCTGCACTTTGCTTTTTATTAATATATTTTATAAAGTATATATCTTTAAATAAATAAATAAAAATATAAAACCAAAAAATTCAACCGACTTCAAGACTTGGCTGTTGAAAGACCGAAATAATCAAAATATTAAAATTCAAAATATTCCCAAGTGAAAAATAAATTAATGTCATTCATAAGAACGGACATTTCAATTGCTTTCAAAAATCTATTAGTACTCGTACAACTTCTTAGGAAATTACTTTGAAAAAATTTTTATTAAATATCTGAATTTCCTTTACAACTAAATTGAAAAATACTTTAAATTTACATGAAGACATTATTTAATAACGAATTTTTTATGGTTTCTCCTGTTCATATGCCGACATTTTATTGGTCGCTAAACTAAATCGTCAGCGAACTTTAGGCAGTTTGAAAACATTCAACCGCATACGTTTATGCCAAACGAATCAAATACAATATGAGAATTATCTATGGTTAATGAATATTACAAAATACATAATCATAGTAGGCTTAGAATGTGTTTTTATACACAATAAGCAACAAACAATTTCTACTCGACATGAATCTATTTTATTATTCTTGCAACATGTATACAATTAGACGCCCTTTGGGTTTTAACAAACAAATTTGAAAAATTCAAATATTTTACTGATAAATTTCATTATTAGACAATTATGTAAAATAAATGTTTTATTTTTCACTTTGCCTGATAAATAAAATTATTGACAACCAAAGGGCGGGCGTCTATTATTAATTTTCAATTGATAAAAACTACTTTCGCATATAAAAATTGCAACTAAAAAATTTCTAAGCTGGCATCATTGTCTCTCAAAAAAATATTATCAGTGCACCATGCTCTTCACCTGTTGGCAATTATTTGGAATTCATATTGATAAAGAAAAATGCACAAACACAATTCAGCTGAATGACATTTGTACACTTTACTGTTGATTTTCTTCAAACTGATGTTTTGAATTGTAGTAATTTTCTTGTTAAAGCAGTGATTTTCCCAGGCAAATTTGTAGTAAATATTATTTAACAATAATTGATAAGCTTTTTAATTTTGTACAATACAGTGAAGTTCGCCTATAGCATACTCGTACACTGTTTATATTGAATATTCGTTTATAGCAACTAACTTCTCCGATCTCTATAGGATAACATGTAAGCAATAAGTTTTATGTACAAGTTGTGTTTATCACTTACAATTTTATAGCGAATATTTTTGTAGAACAGCTCAGCCCGTTTCCCCTTTAAAATAGGGTTAAAACACCCATACCGTGAAGAGTTAGAGAGTTAATATGTTCCACGTGCCGTTTTATATAAAAGTACTGCACACATATTTTGCCTAAGAGATATCCTACGCCGAGTCTTCATATCTAAGTGCAAAAGAGCGGGACTTAAGTCCCCCCCTCCACTAAAATGAGTGCTAGATAAAAACTTTCAACACGTCGACACACGTAAGTATATGTTCTTTTGCTGCCCTCTACCAGAATCAGTAGTTAAAACCTTGTCATTTTTAAAACAAATTTTTTGTTGTTGTTGTACAGTGTTATTAGAGATAATGATGTTTGGTTATAACGAATTTTCGCTTATAACGAACCATTTTTAAAACACTCAATACAAAAATGGTTGTAAATTTCTACGCTTATAACGAACAAAATAAAACCACACAACACTTCCGCTAATTTTCTAATTTGTCATAATAATTATTTACCACTATTTGATGAAGCGATCAATATAATTGAAAATAAATGAAATTTATAGATAGATCTATAATATAATGCATAAATATATTGAAAAATAAGAAATCAATTTACTCTATGTATGTCAATGATGATTACTTTTATTTATTGTATCAAAAGAATATTTACTCTAGTTATAACGAATTAAGTTTCTCGAACCCACCGAATTCGTTAAAAACAAACTCCACTGTACATGGAAAATATAAAAAATATTAAGTTACTCAATATTTTTCCAAATATAAGTATATATAAACACATTATTCAAATGATAATGAATTCTGAGAAAATTTTCAACATACTTTTTAAGCTCCTTTTCAAACAATACAAACACACGTAGAAGTAAAATGTTAACTAATTAAATGCACTATACTCGTGTACATACGAGTATGTAAGTATATATAGTCGTACTCCTGTGTAAATACGCAAATATGTATTTATCAGAAGGGTCACAAGGTTGTGTATAAAAAAACTAATTATAATCAGAATTAAAAATGTTGATGTGTTTCAAGGAGTTTCCTGATAAATAATGAATCTTACAGTTACATGAAGATTTGGAAAGATTAGCACGCAATGTTGGACTTGACATACACTATGGACAAACATGTATATTTGTCGATTTTGAAGGAACACCTACATGCTAGTGCTGCAAAGATGGGTCTGTCAAGAAATGAATATTATTTTCAACACGATAACGACCCAAAACATACAGCATTGGACGTTAAATTATGGCTTCTATACAACACCAAACATCTGCCAACTCCACCCCAAAGTCCGGACTTAAATCCCATTGAGAATCTTTGGGCTTATTTGGATGGGAAAGTCCGGGAACATAACATATCATCTAAAGCTATTTTAAAACAAGTACTGGAAGAGGAATAGTACAAAATGCCCAGACGTCTGGAATCGGTTTTAGCTAACAAAGGATACCATACAAAATATTAAATACAAAGTATTAATAACATATACATAAGAAAGACTGAAAAAGCAAAATACTTTTGTGACTTAAAAATCCTGCGTATAGTTTATAAAATTTTAGAAATCGCATGTTTTATAATTGTTCTTTAAGTTTTTATAGAAGAGAATGAATATTTATGTTTCCATTATTTAACTTTCAACAAAATATATGTTGATTTTTAAAAAAAATTTATTTTTATTCAGTGTTTCATCTCTAAATCTATTGAATTTTGCATAAGCAAAATATATTTGTGAGTAACTGTATATGTACATATATCATGAAAACCAAAGCTAGAAGAATCAACAACGTTACCACCCATAACATCATGCTACAAGGCCAACCAATTGAATACTTACAAAGCATCTGCTATCTAGGCAATACAGTATCAACGAATGGCGGCGCTGAAACAGACGTAAATAACAGGTTCAATAAAGCGAGAGCGAAATTTGGAAGACTCACAAATATCCAGACGAACCAAGCTTAGAATACTCAACGCATGTGTAAAGTCTACTCTGTTGTACGGAAATGAAAATTATTTAGTGTAGAATACCATCACACAAAAGCTGCAAGTATTCATCAATAAGTGCCTCAGAATCATATGAAGAATATTCTGTCCTAACCACATCAGCAACACGGATCTCCGGAACCTTACCAACGAGGAACCCATACGAACAGTAATAAAACGAACGAAATGGAGGTGGATCGGTTATACTTCCACATGAGACCCAAAAGCTTTCAATGCATCCCGAAAAAATCAATGTTTGGTATGGATTTTGGGCTGGCGATCGGTCTATATTTCTTTGAGGCCTTACAAGTGAACAACAAATTTATATGATATCCCACACACACTTTTTTCAATTTAAAAATAAGAAATGCTTAATGAAAGAACATTTAGACATATGAATGTTTTAATTAAAAATATAGTTTTTGTTAATCAATGAAAATATAAAAAAAATAAATAAAAACATGGTATCAATAGCAAATTTAAAATATTCATGCAACAAAAATAAGCGTGTATACAAACAGTAAAACTTGAAATTTTAATTCTGTTGATGCCAAAAAATACCATTCCGGGGATGGCAACGTTAACGAATAAATGCTCTTCCTAAGATCTTGCATAATCAGTTAAATAAGTTTGAATATTCACTTCCAAAACAAGAACTTTTAGACAGGCTTTGTTAAAAAATCCCGAAACGAACAATGTTCACAATTAAGTTTCGCATGAGATTGATTTTTGGTGGCCACATGTGGCATTTTATCCTTAAAAGCTTAAAAGGGTTAATCTACGCCTTAGAAAATCATTAAAGAAATATTTTAACATATGTATGTTGATTTTTTTGAACTTGGAATAATTTTTGTCATCCCACGTTAAATTTGGTTTATAAACAAACCGACTTCGGCTGTGTGGCATCTATGTGGCATCTTCAGTGTTCTTTTTTTTACTCTATATAGGGACAACGTACAACATGAAAACGATTTAGTAAGAAAATGAACACCTAAAATGCCACATAGCCGAAACCAATCTATTTACAAACCAAATTTGAAGTGGGATGAAGGAAAACCGTTCCAAATCAAAAAGACATTAAAGATGGATTTTTATATAATTTTAGGAAACAAAATTTACACTTGAATTAGAAACTTTCTAAGAATATTAGATGATAAAAGCATGAGGGGACACTTCCCAGACACAAGTGTGTTAAAAAAAATTTTAAACACCTCAATATTATTAATTTATTTCGACATAAATTAATTAAGTGCAAAATTTTTTTATGTATAAATTATTAATAATAATGTATTGTTAATACTAAATGTTAGTTTAAGGCGAAAAATAAATTCTTATGCAAACAAATGGAGTGTAAAAAACAACGTTTTTCTTATTAAAAACAGCGATTTAGACATGGAGCTAAACATCTCTAATAAATAATATCAGTTTTCAACAATAACAAGAAACTATCAATTCCTTTAAACGTTCTATAACTTCGCACACATGTACATACAAACATATGCACGCATGCAGATATTCATACATACATTTATGTACATATGCACATACATATACGAGTATCAGTACGCATACTGGTACACAATTGGAAGATATTCATTTGAAATATTTCAATTTAAATATATAATTTTCAGGGCAAAAATAAGTTTGATTTAAAATCAACAAAGAAATGGAGAACAAACAATATGCGAAGGTAGTTCAAAGAGTCTTTTTGACGAATGTAGCAAAACATATTTTCCCCTCGATAAACTTCATGCAGGGTAACTTTTTGAGAGAGTTTGCGCAACCGTCGGAGATGAGTAAAAATGGTAACTCCACCACAAATAATATATATATATAAAACCAAGTGTTTATAGATTTCATCACAAAATGCGACATGGATATATGTATGTATGTACCCATCCTGTTGAGACATGGTTATAGTCCACACGCTCTGATCGGTCTTAACTCAGGATAGTCTTAACACTGGTTGAACTCAATGCGTCCCTCACGCTTGTCACATATGTAGATAGCAATTTACTTTAAAAAAAAATTATCTAACTTCAAGTACAATTTCGAGGTATTTACTTCATTCTAGACATAGGGGATCAAATCCGTGCCATCGTTCAGATCAACCTTACCGTAGAGGATTAGTCACATATTACTCTTGCTGTGAACTTCGATCTTGCAATCAACTACGCAGAAACTTATGCTCGCCAACCACTAGGCTTGATTCTATTGTTTAGGCACCACTTGATGCGTAAAGAGTCCTTACCAACAAGTGGTCCTGGACATGTCCGGGGTATGCCTCCGGCGACAGATTTGACTCTGGTTCGTGCTGCCTGAAGTATTGCCAGCAAATCCAATCTCCTATTGCAAGTTGTTTATGGTTCTTCGAGTTGGATGTAGATACTTAATGGTCAAACATTTTTAAATAAAGAATTATGCCGGTAAATATATCAGATATTACAGTTTTCTAATACTAAACAATATTAAAAAAATAGCAGAAATAAATTGTCAATTGATTGCAACTATTATTTCTACGAAATATGTGCGAATTTTGAACCCAATAGTGAAATATTAAAAAAAAAAGGCAAAACTTATATTCACTTTTTTTATTTTGCAACAAAAGTTATCGGTTTTTTTTAAAGCTCTAAAAATATAGACGACAGCAGACTTCACGACTTCACGGCTTCAAATGCTGCCAACTTCAAATGCTGTTCTGAAGTCAGCTTCATAATTATTTTGAAGACAGCAACAGCATAATAATCAGCTGATGTGTATTTTAGCAATATAAATTTCAGGGATGCCGGATATATATTTTATAATAAATAAAATTAAAGTTATTGATAAAAAATGTAATAATATCACGAAAAACTATAAAAACACAAATTTATTTCTTTATTGTATTTTTGTAATGTTCTTTTATGTTAAATTTTAAAAAAAGTTTTTGTTTTTATTTTTCCAATTTATATATATAATGGCAACACTATATTTGTTTAATGCTGCCGGTCAAAATAGAAAATAGCCTAAGTTGGCAGCAGCAGCAAATGCTATTGTGCAGTCGTGCTGCTGTGCTGCCGTCAAAATAATCGTTTTCATTTAGATACATGGATTTTATTTTTGACATATTGCTGCTTGCTGTCTGCTGTCGTCTATGTGTTTACAGCTTAAAGTGCAAAAAACAGTGACCGCTGAAATACATACGAAATCTGACATACTTACATATGTATACGAGTACATTTGTAAAATGGATATATGCACCCACCCACTTCTCATGTAAAAGTGAATTGAGTACTTTATGCTCTAATAACAGTTATATGCGTGTGTACATATGCAAGTGTTCACGTACATACATATATACACAAGTATGTTTTAAAGTGTACATACATATATTGATCTCTACTTATGAATTTCAAATAAAAGAAACAAAAATCATTTGTGGAAATTTTGTGTACCGCATTTGTGCTTGAAAATATTATTTGAGATACTCGTATTCTTCCAATTATTCAAATTTATTTATTTGTTTTTGGGTTTCGTATTAGTGTATATGCATTAGTATTTCATTAGTATATGTATTAGTATTTCACAAGTATTCTTTACTTTAGAAAATTTAAAAAGTTGTATGTTTATTCAAATATGTTTGAAAAATTATTAAGAATTTTTACAAGAACATAGAATGTATTTTTTATATTTAATATTCAACTAAGACAACAAACATTTTCGACTTTGATTTTATTATTCTAACTAAGCAATTAGTCAGCGTTTGGCTGATTATGGATATGTTTATCAGGCAAAACAAAAAATTATATATATATATATATATATATATATATATATATATATATATATATATATATATATATATATATATATATATATATATATATATATATATATATATATATATATATATATATATAAACATTTTTGCATAAGCGCCAGCGAAATGTCAGACATATATACTAGACTAAAAGCTAACAAAAGAAATTATAATTCTTTTATTATTGTTTCTAAAGAAATCAGTTTCAACTCGTGTATTGTTGCAATTAAAAGTGCGTAAATGAGTATTATGGAAGGATTGATGGAAGGATAATGTTTTTTGACTTAAATATGATCTCTTCCTCAGATTGATGTAACAAAAATTGTTCGCCTTAATTTGCACCCACAAACTATTTCTTTAGTATAAATTCATGGTCTATAACTATTAATCGGAGAAGAATAAGTATATATGGCTCAAAAGTAATGTCACAATTTCAGTTGGCTCCCATTTGTTATAAATGAAAAAATGTTCTGTTTTCATAAAAAAGTTTATTTGAAAGTGTAAATCGATGACATTAATTGGAAAAAATTATATCGCTCAAATGGTCACCTCCCGAGTTGTTGCTGTAAAAGCGAGATTTTAAAAATCCCCAAAGAAAGAAGTCTTGTGCGTTTAGATCTGGCGATCTGGACGGCCAGTTTAAATTCCTAAAATGTTGCCCGAGTTGTGTTGGCAGTTACTTCGTCATATTGAAATCAATAATAATAGAGACCCAGCAACTTATGGCAACAAAAAAAAAACTCCTTTAAAATCTACCCATGCTGAACGACTTTCACCTTATGCAATTCACCTCGTCAATAATTGATAGTTTCATGCAAATATGTCATCAACTTGTCAAATTTAAAGTGATATGAAGAAAAATCGTTCCAAATTCAAACAAACCACGTCGGAAGAAAATTACAACACTCATCAACTTATCATCATCTTATCTTCTTTTTCATCCTTCAAGTGAATGTTTTTGAACACAAGACAAATTTTAATCAATTTATATTAAATAAAAAATAGAGCTGCCGATTTTCAAAAGGTAATCGGATGACAGCTTGAGCAGCAAAATATTTTACACAGACGTGCTTTATTTGTTATATGATTTTTTTAATGACTTATTGAATTTCCTTAGTACAGTCATTTGTTGTCTGGTTGGTTAGTTAATTCAATTCCGAAAAAAAGAAGCCATCACTAACCAGCATTTAGATTTTAACACGAAATGATATAAAGTCGCGCAAAATGTGCAAAATTAGACGTACATAAAAACAAACGTCTTTTAAATCGATTCACAACAATTGGCTAAAATCTGTATTCGATTACACTAGTTGTCATTGAAATAAGCACAATATTTCGAAAAAAGAGTTTTTTGTTTTTTATGATAATTGCAAATTTCTTAGATTTTTCTTTAATACAAAAAAAAAAAGTATGAAGTATCACGCATGTTGTCAAAAAAGGCTTATGTTCTTGGAAAAAGTTTTCTCTGGGGCCTAATTTTTGATGAGATATTGGATTTGAAGTTAATTTAGTTTTATTTCTAAATGCTTTGCTGTTTTCTCTGAAATTGGGTTTACTTTCTGTTTGTTTGAGTTTTAGGTTACTTCCCAAACCAATGGATTTTCTAATACATGTCAAAGTGGAATACAACAAGCTGCGTATCTGGTTAGCCAATACTCTTTTTATATGAAAGATAAATTATGCACATACATATGTATGTTGTATTCAAATGTCCGCTGAATAGATGGCGAGATTCATGTCGACTAGCATCGATCGATGTCAGCGGGGACCTTCGCACAGTGCTTTGTTGTTAAACCAAAGAACAGAAATATAATGACGTACGTTTTACAAAAAATTACCGGGATATTACGGGTAGTTTTCCATTCTCATTCATTAAATCTCGATTTAAAATTTTGCAGTAATAATAATACGATTTTCGTAATGTTTGTTGCGAAAGTGCGTAAGTTTTCTTTGCACTGTATCGAAAAATAAAATCCCTTTCGAAAGAATAAAAATCCCTTTCGAAAGCCTAACTACTCCGTATTACTAAAAGAACTATCAGTTATGCAAAAAGTGATAGTTCGATAATGATTGTTCGAAAACTATTTTGTTAGTAACAAATTGATACGAAAATTTAACATTAAAAAACACGTCAGGCTAAGTAAAACTGTGTAATTAATAAACTAAACTTATTAATGTAATATATTTTTTTTTAATTTGAGGGCTTTTTTAAACAGAATATATTTATTTTTAATTATTCAATATTTCTATACACTGTGTGTGTGAATTTCCTGAAAAAGACAACCACAGGGTGAAGAAATATTGAATAATTAACAATAAAAAAGACCTCATGCATTAAACACATTCGAGACAGCAAGCTACCGACTACAACCTGTCAAAATTAGAATACATGTGTGTATATGAAAATGATTATTTTAACCACTGCACGGCTACACGACTGCAGGTTGTTGTCCATGCTACTTTTGTCGTGTAGTCAAATTAAACTAATAATGCCCAGTTTTTAACTTAATATTTAAATATGCAATTAGTTAAATTTAACATAAATTTAAATTGTATTTAAATACAGCTTCAGTTTTTCAGTGTTAAATAATTCTTGCTATTAAATAGCAATGAAAATATGGTAGCACTATGAAATGTTAAAAAATTTATCGATAGTTTCAAAGAAAACAGCTGTCTTTTTGATAGGAATCCCTTTTGTTGCCTTTTTTATTTATAAATATACTTATATTTATATATATGAGCATATGTATATACTTACATACATATATCTATAATTTTTAATTTAATTTACGTATATATTCTCTTTTGTTTAACAACTTTTAATTTCTAAAAAATATGTTTTAATTTCTTTCATTGGACGTAGAGATGGGCGCGAGTCGTGTTTTTTTCGTGACACGAAACATGCACGATCAACACGACGTGTTCGTGTTGAAAAAATAGATTTCTTTCGTGTTCGTGTCGTGTCTTGTTGAGCAAGAAAAACACGAAAACACGAAATGATAGTAGGTGTAAAATATGTATTCAGTAAAAAAATCAATTTTTTGTGTCATTGTATATGCAAAAAATATCAGCAAAACACTATTGAAATTTTTTATCATAACATCTTAACACAAAACGAAAACCAAGAATTCGCTGAGTATGGAGATGAATACAATTCAAAAAGAATAAAATCACAAAAAAAAAATTATTGATGTTGAAATTGAAAATTACTATAATAGCTCAACAAAATGGGAAAACGATATATTAACATTTTGAAAGTTTGCAAACAATTTAAAGATTTTACAAACAGGTGCAAAATATACCTATAAGTTCCGTGTTGAAAAAATCCAACACGCGCCCATCTCTAATTTGACGCCAAGAAATTGAGAGGTAAACAAACGGCAAAATCATATGTTAACTTCTGGACTTTAAATAAACTTTAAATGCCCAATGTTGCTCATTTAAGTTGCAATTAAATAAGCCTTGAAGAACTGTATTTCGGATTTAAATGGCATTTAAAGCTAAATGGCATTTAAATACAAAGTTAAAAACTGGGCATAATTTCTTTTTTTTGTTGGCTACAAAACAAAAACAGTGTTGACAATATAAGAAAATATGTAAAGCAAATTACCGATTAGAAATATTTTTTATTGCAAAATAAAAAAGAAAATTCTAAAATTTATATGTTGTAATATACATATATGCATCAAGAATTTTTAAATAAATAAATTTATATGTATATATTGTGTTGTTTTTCTTTCTTGGCCAATTTAGATTTCATTTGCGTCACATCTCAGGTGTTTTATGACAATAAATTTCAAAAGTTATTTATTTCATATTTTCGCGACGTTTCGTGAATTTTTTGTTCACTTTATCCAGGGACTCGTCTATGTTACTAAAATATTAAAAACATCAAGATTTTATAATTGTTTATAATTTGTAATTTGTTTTATTGTTATATATCATATTAGCTTGAGCCAAAAATACAAACATTGGTGAAGATTAAAAAAAATCACAGGGTAATAGTCGTTTTTAACATAAAAATTAATTAGTAAAATTTATCAAAGATGTAAGGAAAAGAAAACTATCCTGAACAAGAACTATAAAAAATTAAAAGCGCTAAATATGCACCACTGTAATATACATAAATGCATTGTTGCAACAGCTGTTAACCATGTAGCTGTCGTTTTCAAAATAATTAAGTAGCTGACTATATGACGACATTTGTAGACAACGACATTTGTAGTCGGTGTTCGTGTAGCCTGCTAGTGTCTATGTGTTTATAGCATCAAACACAAAATATTATTCAATAAATTAATCAAAATAAAGGTCAAATAATATCATCAATTTATATTTGTTTTCTTTAATTCCTAAAGGAAAGTACATACTGAAATGACATAATTATTCAGATCAATCCAGGCCTAATAGAGCATCATTTTAATGTTGCAGATGCTAAAAGTAAATCAATAAGTCTGTTGTAAAGTTCATGCACCACAGTAAAATCAAGTTTAAGATGGAAGAAGGTAACAGGTTACCCATTTAATGGTTTTAAAACCGCCAGTCTTGCAAGGACGTCAACTTTTAAATATCTGTCATCTAAAATATCATTTATTTAGCGAAAGGTTTGCCATTTATGAATATGGATCGTTTAACAACCGAAGAACGTGTAAAAATAGTTAAAAATTACTACAAAAGTAGTTAAAATGTGGCCGTATTTCGAGTATTACGGGTTGATTATGATCGTCATAATCGATCTAGGCAATATTATAAAGAAATATGACTGGAAGCGTTATAGATGTGGTCCGGGCTGTGCACCATTGCAATGTGCGCACTGCGAACATAACGCTTCTGTTAGGGAAGTGTGGCGGATAATTCGAATTTGTCGATTCCACGTCATTATGGCGTACTTTACATTTGGACTTCCACCTCCATCCATATAAAGTCCAACTCACGCAACAATTAAAGCCAACTGACTATTCACACAACACCGTTGATATGCTGATTGGTTGACAGAGCAACAGGTTTTCAATGCTGATTTATCGAACAAAATTTTCGAGTACGCAGAACGGGTGGCCTTATGAAAAGTATTTTTACAATCGAAATACGGTACGGTAGCCCACCAGCTTTTTTTATTGCAACACCTTCCACATATCCGTTTTAGAAGTACAGTTAAGTTCAGTTCTAACGAACTAAATGGACCCGTTATGGATAAAACTCTTAACAACTGGCGTATATATTTACATATATTTTGTCTAATACATAAATTTAAGCCACATTGAAATATATTAAAGTTTTATTCGTTATTTTCCATAACCGCTAAGCCGCAAATAAAATAAAATAAGAGACCTTACTTATAAAAAAATATTTTATTAATTCCACATGTTTATATTTATTTAAAAATATTAATTATTGAAATTAATTTGATATAGTCCCCTAGAGCAAATAATAAATTTTTGAAACACTCTATATTTATTTTATTATTTTTATAGTTTAAAAAATTTTCGTATTCCCAAAGAGATCCAGACGTTGATTGGTTAAAACTGTGTTTTCAAAAGATATGACAACATACATATTGAAACTCGAGTATATTCCAAGCGCACTATCTCACAACATTCTAAACAATATGTAGAGGCCACACTCGGCCACAAAGTAGACCAGACATGTCACGAAACGGAAGATATTGTGTTTTTTTTTTAATTTTTATTTTAAATTTATATTAAATTTCTAGGGATGTAAAAATTCAATCATAAAACATAATAAATCGATATAGACGTAACTAGTTGTCTCTTTCTACTACGACATCGAAAAATCTGAGCTTTTAAATTTTTTAAACGTCAAAATCTTTACCTCCAGTATTCTTTGTGACTCGGCTGATAAGGAGAGACACTCTTCATTTTAACCGAACGCAAGAGATGTGAAGACATCAAAGAAGAAGCTCTAGATACTGATTTCTTTTTCGTACGGCATGGGAAAGACTTAACAAATTAATTATTTTAAAGTTAAGATTTGAATTTATATTGAAGATTATTATGAAGAATAAAATTTTATAAAAAAAGTTCCAGCGATAATTCCGACTTTTCGAATTATATTTCCACCGAATGATCGATTAAATAGATGAAGTTTAAAACTATACCTGAACAAGTGGATAGACAAGAATGGTAATGACATGGATGATCTGGGAATACGTATTCCACCAAACCAATCTTGGAATATTATCTAAAACATTAATTAAAAACATTTTGATTTCTGGATGTTGTGGTTTGCATTTTATTCATTGTTTATTTTCTGATGATGCCACTCGATATTGTGACGAAATACTGAAAAGAATTAAATTTGAAAAAAAACAAAGGACCCGGTGCTTCCATAAACACTTATTTAAAAGTCTATTTTTAAAAACTAGAATAAAAAATATGTATGTAGTTTTGTAAAAAGTTTTATCAACCCAAAAATCTAAAATGTCGATCCTTTTAATCAATGAAAACACCATTCCTTAAGAATGTCTTCCACTTTTTTCATGCTGACTTCGAGGCATGTATATCGAAGGAAATATTAAATTTTTTTGTTCCTATCCTTTTGTTAAATTAAATGAACATTCTCAAAAACGATAACATTGCAGTCCCATGTTAGAATTATTAGAGACGATAAAATCGTATAACTTACGTATCACAAGGACTTCACTGGCATTTTTTCATTAGGCTGTTACAGTATTAGAGTAGTTTGCAAAACATACTCACACTTTTAAATGTTCACTGTATTGGCTCTATCTTAAATTGGCTTAGATTGGTTACACACCCAACTGCGTCTCATTGTCTGTTCGCAAAATATTCGATGAAGCAAAATTTTTTTGATTTGTTTGTATAATTTTGTGTGGGAATTGATGTCAGTAGGCTTTTGTTTTTGGATTGCGGTACTGTGATGCAGGATATTTTTCTTTTGCTGTGGAGATTACTGGGAATTATTAAGATAACTGAGAATCGTTATATTGTTACCATTTTATTAATGATTTTTTTCTTGTTGATCAGTCTTAAATGGTCAAGCTAAAAGAGGATGATTTAAATAAATTCAAAGTAATTTTCTTAAAGAACCATGATTCTTTTTTTAATGTCGCTGTCAGCAGACCACTAAAGTTTTTGATTTATGATAGCCAAAAACTAAAATTTTGCAAGTTGCGATAAAGGTACGTATGCAATGGGTCTTCCAATAGGGACTTTGGAACTTTGAAAGTTGATAACGATCATATTGTTCAAACTACATTTATCGAATTGGTTGCCATTTATGTAGTCTGTTTTGCCAAATCACCATACACGTTCAAATGAGGAAAACGTTTCATCAAAGTGGGTTTTCCGTTGGGACAAAGCTCCGCTCTCTTCGCCAAATTTTGCGATCGCCATAATCGCCTTCCATTTCTGAATGAATGGCTACGTCCACAAACAAAATTATTGAATTTGGGACGTTAACAATGCATATGAAACTCAAGAGCGTTCAATGCAAGTCTGAAAAATCACTGTTTGTTGCGGATTTTGGACTGGTGGCGTCATCGATATATATTTCTTTGAGAACTCTGTTGGACACACCATCACCGTCAACGACGAGCGCTATAGGTCAATGATTACCAACTGCTTTTGGCCTAAATTGGATCACATGGAGATCAACGACATGCGGTTTCAACAGTACGGTGCGAAGTGCCACACAGCTCATGCCACATTGAAAATTCCGCATGAGCAATTTGAGGGAATGGTTATCTTACGTGGAGGTGATTTGACCTGGCCAGCGAGATTGTGAAATTTAACCCCGATAGACGATTTATTGTCGGGTTTTTACTTAAGTCCACAACAGACCACAGCGGCCGTCAAAGGTAATATAACCCATGCCATCAGTCAAATTCAAGCTTATTTATACGTTAGCCATTGAAAATGAATATTCCGGATGCGAGCCACTCAACAAAACCGCAGTGGACATTTGCACAATGTTATCGATAGGCCATTCATATGAAAATGAAATTTAAAATGAGATACACTTTGTTTTGTTTAAATTTAAAGATAAAAAGAACTTAATGAAATACCCTTTATATCTACTTTATAGGTATCAATATCAACCGTATCGTTTTATTTGATGAAGGAAAAAGTATACCGGATATACCGAATTTTTAACGAACATTCGTTAAATCGGGACACCACTAACTGTATGTACGAGTATATTGTTGAGGTCACATGCATACATACAAACAAAAATATGTAAGTATGTACATACATACATACATATGTAAATATTTCCAAGTTTTACACACTGAATGCCAATCTTTTAATAAAAAAACACTATTGTCTGTGAAGGATGTAAGTAGCAAGATACAGAATTTTTCTCTGTGGTTTTTACAATATGACAAAAGAAATTAAATCTTTTCGTCACTATAACAATTTATTGCAAAGAATGTTTGGTTTTATTAAATAAAAAGAAGATCGTTGCAAATGATGACATGAATTGTGTGCTTAAAAATTCTTGTTACTGGCTCCTGGTGATTTCAGGAAAAGCAGTCTTGGTGCACGCTGTTTGCCGGGATGATGTTTTGGGTTGGCATTTATTGTTAAAAATGTAAAATTATTATTTCTTGGAACTGGCACACACAACCTTAAACAAAACAAAACGCAAAAAGCACAACTCACAGAAAACTCCTTCATTTAAATTGCAAAAATATAAAAAGTCAAAAAAAAAAAAACAAAAGACTGGCCAATGAAAGAAGAAAAAACGCATTTATATACTATTGGGTGTTTCATTTAGAGACGGTAGAAGGACTTTAAATTGTAATGGAATAAAAACAGAATATTTATTTGTTGATGATTTCAAGCCAATCCATATGGCTAATATTTCGCGGGTACTAATGCCAATTTATCAGTAGACCTCCAGCCACATTTTGAAAAGTTGTATCTTGAAGTCTAGTACACAGTTCTTTCTGAATTTTACGTTCCCATAAGACTAATATAAAACTTACGGAAATTCAGGTTAGCAAATTTCTCAAGCAATTATTTGTTTGCTGGCATGCAGTTCAAGAGAACAGTGGAGTCCGGTTATATATATACAGCATCCAGCAGAAAATTTTTTGCAAATTTTTACGCTAACAATGAGCAAATCAAAATTGAAAAATATTTTCATTAATTTTCTATGCGGTTAAACTTAATTTTTATCAGCATTGCCGAAGTGATATAAAGCAGATAAAATTTATAAATAGATATAATTACATATTTTAAGAAGATTAACAGCTGTAGAAAATCAAAAAGGATATGCAACCAAATATTAATTAATGCATAAAAAATCGAATTTAAACACTGTCCGACTTTCAGTGTGATCATAGTTTCAAGGTTTTTTTTTAGTTTTTGTTTAGTATTTCTATTATTATAAGGCTGAAGTACCTAGTTTTTGTTTTGTTATATTTACTAATAGGTATAATATAAAATAAATATTCTGACGAAATATTTTGCAAAACTTTATGTATTATTTACTTTAAAGCTGTTGAACTTTTCTGTAATAAGTTGCCCGACTTTCGATGTGAGCCACTGTACATATTACATCAAAATATAAGAATTATATGAAATCTATTTCAGAATTGCTTAATTTTAAATATTAGAAACTTATACATATATTCGCATGTTTAACTCCGGTTATAATGAGCTTTATAAATATATAACGAAGTAATTTAGATGATTTCATTTAGTTCGTTATAGCCAAACTCAATTGCACATATATCGTATTTTACACAGATGTCCTAGACTCTAGTGGATACCTTTTTCCCATCAGCTGATTTATAAGTTAACGTTCATATAATTGGTTAATTCTCGCTTGTCGGAATATAATGAAACACTGCCCAAGCTCGAAAGAGTATCTGTAACTATGCCAAAAATATTCTTTCGAGTGCATGTAATTAACAGTATTTTAGCGGATCTCAGCAAAAATAAGATTCCTGGATCGGATGGAATGCCATCACCGGTACATTGTACCATGCTGGTGAGATTCCAGTGTACTGGAAAATTGCCAACGTAACGCCAACGCTAACACAACCCTAAAAATTACCACCCCACTGCAATTTGCGCTGCACATTCTAAAGTATTGGAAAGTATGGTTAGCTTCCATCTTACGAATTATCTAGAATTCAACAATTAGCGGCCACCAGTATGGTTTCCTCAGGAGTTGCTCCACGGGTGACTTGCTAGCACTCCTCGCGGAGAAATGGCGTCATTACATTCACTATCTTGGCCAAAGTGAGGTGGTGGCTGTATATACATATTTCTAAGGCATTTGACAGAGTATGTCATTGCTTTCACTTCTTTATCGTTAGGTTAGGTTAGGTTGACAGAAGGGGTGCGATAGCCCATGTCGTACGACATACATCTAAGCCAGTGAAGGCCTGTTGTGCGCTCTCTTGGGTTTAACCATGACATATTTACCCAAAGAGAAACTCCGTGTCACTCACAAAGTTCCTTAATTTCCTCCATTCTCTTTATCGTTACTATAATGGAATGTGTTGTGATAAAATCAAGGAACTGTTCACAACATCCGTTCTTATTTGTGGACAATGCATTCTTCATTTAGATCATATAAATTTGTGCTCAATATAATAGTGAATCGCACTACGCATTAAAGAAAAAAATTAATTTTCTAGCCGAACTGCTTATATGCAAGATCTTTGAAGATATCTTTCCTGTCACTTCGAGCGAATGTCCACAAACATTAATCCCTCTATCCTTCCTCCCACAACTTGTTTTCCAAGTACCAGAACAGTGAATTGCATGAGTAAAGGTCATCCCCTGAGTGCTCTTTTAATCGAAAAAAAATTTTATTTTGTTTTGTTCAAATGAAGGAACATTTTTAATATCTACAATATTTAAAACATAGTTTTAATTAAATCTTAGTGTTTGAATGAAATTTTGTGGACGTTAGCCGGAGTACATTTCCATAAGATCGCCAGAAACCACTTTGCTTATCCCTACTTTTTTTACTTATAATTTAATAGCCTCTTTAGGCCATCATTCTTGACGCCTGATAAAAAAAAATCCATTTGTTTCCATAGACTAACCAAAAAAGGTTTCACAAAACGAGTTTTTTTTGGAAAAAAATAGCATATGTATGTATATAAGACTTCAAGTTTCTATCACTAATTCAATTGCATTTTCTTCACGGTGTCAAATTAATGCCTCCTGATCCACGTACGACAAACTTAGAAATCATGTCCTCGCAATTAGTTTTTATGTTCTCACGCTAACTCTTTCATGTTCTAGTGTTTCGAAAATGGCAATGGTTGCAATCAGTACTAATTTGATCCATCACTGAAGAGAATTTTTTTAATAAGACTCCCGAAATTGACTTGAAAAAATTAAATTCGCAAATAAAACAAATAACAGTGAAATCGGCTTATAGAAAATAAAGCTGACAATTTAAAGATTTCCATCGATAAAATAAAACACCCTATACATATTAAATGCTTTATTTATGTATGTGAATCCAAATGTTACCACAGCAGAGATGGAAAAACAGTTGATACTTGTGCATATTTGGTACTTTTAAAATAATGTCTACAAACACACAAGATACAAGGGCGTACCGCAAAATGTAAATTAATTACAACAAATAGTTTCATTTTAATATGTACGAGTAAGTACGTAAGTATGTACATATGTACATACATGCATACATACATACGATTTTTTATAGTATAATTTCTTTGTTGGCGCATGTCAAATATGGCTGAATTTCGTAAATGCAGACTTAAAACTCATTCTTCCATGGACGGTCATAGACCTTTACATAGTTCCAAATAACCAAAGAAATTAAACGACCGTAATATATTTCATGCAGTAATTTAATTGTTTTACAGGATTTGCCGCAAAGTTGCACCACGTTGTTGAATTCACATCAATGTCGTACAGTTTAAGAAAAAAGAATTCGGTAGTTACATACATATGTTGCAAAGTACAAAAAAGTACCACTCAAATCTGATACGCGCAAATGCTAACAGACACAAAACTCGTTTAGATAATGAAATGTTTCAAAGGATAACAAAGCAATTGTTGAGCAGTCTTAATTTGAACCGGCTTCAAAAGGTAAACCAACTGTTTGACAGACAAAAACTACAACAAATGAATGTATGTATGTTAGACAAGACAAGACAGGCCAAGTTTAATCATGATCGTCATTATTATGATTCACAGCCCAAAATGTACCAAATAAAGCAGAAAAAAACACACCAAACAACCAACGTTCAAATTGAAGCGAATTAAATCGAACAAAATGCTGACAACAAAAACTTAATAAAAATACATTTTGTTTAAGGATATTTATGTACTTATGTATGGTCGTGGGTTTGTTAGAAAGTAAAACAGCCATCATGAGTATCAATTAGGTTGAACGATTATTCGAGTTCTTTTTAAAACTGTTTCATTATAATTAGAAAATTAGTTGTTCTTCTGAAAATTAAAGCCAAACTTTTTTTAATTCAAAAAAGAAATCTAACAAAACGCTAAAAAAACATAAGGTGCATTCCAAAATGATAAGATTCTCTTCAAGCAAAAACCTCAAAAAGTACTCGAATTTAATATTGTCACAATGTAATTACAAATTATGCGCATAAGTTCATTCTAATGGAAATCGAAACCTCAACTTCCAGAGTGCAAGTCTAAAGTTTGTTTTTAAAGCCTATTTTAGCATTAAAAATATTTTTGTCTAATATGATAACGTCACCAATTAAGCAACACTTGGTAAAACCACAATAAACGAAGAGATCAGCAACAAACACATCAACCACTACGTTTTATTTGACCATATTCCGAGATGCATTTTACAGTAATTGTTGTAAAAGTGGATACCATTACATACCTACACAGTTTGGTTCCATAAACTTCATGAACAATATTTTTTAACTCCGTCGACTGTAAAAAGATTTACATACTAAAAAAAAACAATTCAATTAGATTGAAAAGTTTAGAGATGCTACTGGCCAAGACGAATTCTTATAAAATGAATGATGGCAACAAATAAAAAAACAACCGTCATAAAAATAAAAACGTATTTGACATTTTGCCTACACACAAATTAGACCGTAAAATAATCATAATTAGTGATGCAACCTTTCAATATTAATTCGCCTTGACACTGACAGTTCAATCACAATATTTTGACGTTCAAAGCCACTTGGTGACAATAACTTTGGACATTGTAAATCGTGTGAACATCGAATTAACTTAAAAATTGTTATGGCATGAAAGACTTTTAGAGAGTTTCCATAACGTTATTGAAAATCTTCGAAAGAGCTGGCATAAGCACCAAAGAATCACAAGTTTACAGACTAGCTTATAATTCACCAAAAAAAAAAAAATTAAAAAAATAAGCAAAATAATTATTCTAAACAAGTTTATATAAAAAAGCAGAGATGGAAGTGTTCAGGGCCAGCGAATTCAAAATAAAGAAATGGAGTAAACGGATCTATTTTGAAGTATATACTTTATTAAATTGAAAACTGAATGGGGAAGGCACAAGAGTATTGACCTATGCAGATGACCTTGTACTCATTACCAGAAAAAAATGTTTACCAACGATAAGTGTTCTCATGGAACCAGCTCTCGGCAAACTACTTATTTGGGCCAAGGATAATGGTTGGGGGATCAATCCCACAAAGACCGAATTTGTACTCTTTAACAAACGATATAAAATTTCAGAGTACATCGGCATATTCCTGGACTTCAAATTACCGTGGAAAAGTAATGCGAATGACCGGTCAAGGAAGGCTTTGGGCGCTTCTAACGCTCATTAAGAAAATAACGAGCCTTCAAAAATACACCGTACATTGGATATACAGGATAGTGATCAATAGTCATCCTCAACCATGGATCACTTGTCTGATGGAGGGCAGTGGACAACAGTGAATATCCCTCTAAGTCGAACAAGGTGCAAATGATGGCATGTCTCGCTATTACCAGTGTGATGAGCCGTACCCCTAAGGATAATCTACAAATGATACATGACTTAACACCCCTTGATATCTATGTCAAATACAAAATTGATCAGCCAGATCGGCTTTCAGACACAGAGAGTCGAATCATTTGAGGCGCGACCCTAATAGACATGACACCATGCTACGAAGAGTATGGAGGCAGGTATAAGACAAGT
The DNA here is from genome assembly GCA_963681545.1 of Germaria angustata. Lineage (NCBI taxonomy): Eukaryota > Metazoa > Arthropoda > Insecta > Diptera > Tachinidae > Germaria > Germaria angustata. The sequence continues at coordinate 56,567,237 of OY813001.1, read as the reverse complement.
CGTCCTCTGTCGATATGTGCAATAGGGTAGACCGGAAGGACAGAACTATGATCCGGAGTAATGCGGTTTCAATCTTCACAAATGGTGGCTGGCACTGGAACAAGGCTATTTTCTGAGGTTAACTCAGGTTAGCCGACAGCTCCACTAGGCGTGGATGTATTCCATAACGGAAGCTGCGATCAAGGCTTTTATTTCAAAGGTGCTTATGGTAAGTCAGAATGTGTGCTGACATGCATTCGATCTCTGCCTCCTCTAGAACGACATCAGGTCAGAATAGTATGGCTTCCACGGCTAAGTAGTATGCAAGAACAGACTCGTCTGTAGACCTGATAAACTCGCAAAGGAACATCTGTATTCTCTCGCAGAATATTCAAAACTTTTTGCCCCTCATTGGGTAGCGATATGACTAAACAACTCCTATCCCTTGGGAAAGGTTGGTTAGCACTCCTAGTGGGCACTATACATTCGGTCGTATGTCGGAACGTCTAGGTTTTGTAAAACTTTCTCTTGGGTTTTATAAAACGTTCTCTTGGATGTGGTTGATGTGGATGTCCTCTACGCATCAGAGTGTACCCGTAACTTTTCGAAAAAAAAACTTAACCATATCCTTTAAAACGACATTAACGCCCTCAATTAAAATTTATATGAAAATAATATTTTATTTGATGATATACTCGTACATACGAATATCTATTGGAAGAAAGATCACACAAAAAAAAGAAACCTTACAGGCCTGTTTTCACCAGCAGATTGGAGACGCGACCTCACCATGAGAGCATGTTTGGAGTCAAAGACATTTTTTTACCACTAAAAGAAAAACAGATTCAAAAACGTCACCTGCAACATTACAAAAGTAACTACTACTTACTTTTAAACCGGTTAAACAAAACCTAGTCAATCACGTTGCTTTTATTTATCATGAAAGCATTTACAACAACAATAGAGGCGACAAAACATAGAGATTTAAAACAAATATGTAAGTGTATCTTTCTGTGAAACGAAGAGCTTTTTATAAAGTGTTGCTTGGCATTTTATTGTTATAGCACCATAATTTAAAAAAGATAGAGAATTTCAAAAGTTGCCACAAATAGTTTGTAACACTTGCAACGAGTAAAATTTGCTTAAGAATTTTTATATTCTCCACCGCATTTGGAAATGCTACATATATATCCGAGTATGTATATATGTATAATATGTTTGCCATGCGGATTGTAATTTCTACAATATTTTCTAACATCTTAAACTATACTCGTATATGTATGTATGTATGCATGTACATGCATACGTATGTACATTTATACATGCATATATTTCACATTCTCTTAAATTGCATTACTAATCAGGAATCGACTTACGGAAAACAATTCGATATAACCAGCGTTAGTTACCGTTGAGAAATTTCAAAAATAGTCCAAAAAATGGTACCGGAAAAGATATTTAAAAGGGTAATTTTTTATAGACAAAATTTTAAACGTTTTATTTAATTTTTTCTTTAAAAGACAACAAACAATTGATAACGAAATGGGAGATGCAGAAGTAAAAAATAAAAGTAATTATTAGTAAAAAAAAATATTTACATTTTTTTACATATGTTTTTGAATAAGCGCTTCCTATCTTTGAATTTGAATAAAACAAAGTCTGTGTGAGATATCATGGAAACTTTTCTAATTAATTTGAGAGACTCTTTGATGCGTAGTGCAAACGTCTGCCGCGTCTACATGAAAACGTTATTTTTCTTCAACCCATAATGATAAAATTACTTACGCATAAGAAAAAAGAAATCGTTATTACTGGCTAATTTGTATGCCTTACAAGATGTGAAGTTTATTTTCCAGTGGCAAATAAACGATTCTAATTCATTATAAAATTAGATTATATACAAAAAATAATCATAAAAAGTTTACTTTTCTGAAAATAACGATGATAACTGCCACATGATGAAAAGGAAACGAAAAATTGAACATCCTGTATTGACAAGCCTATGTTAAAATCATTAGAAATGATACAAATTTGCACTACTTCAGGATTCTAATCACAACATTACCATGACTTCTATGGAAGCTCTTTTTTACTAAAATTTTATTACACTCCCATCATCGTTAACAAACTCAGCACAGTGCTGATATATCCGTAGATTGCATCAAGGTTTTCAACATTATTTATAGTCAACTATTTCATCACATGACTGTCTCCATTCGCTATAAGATGAATTGGATAGAGAACTGTATGTATGTACATAAAATGGAGAAACGTTTGTAGATATTTCTGCAAAAGACAACGTAGACATTTAATCATTTCCAATCATCTTCATAAGAGTCATGTCGTTCAAGTTTTGTCCAAAAAAGCTTCTTGTGGTGACTGCTGTTTTGAATGTGTTTAACATGAGAACACGCGTCAATATATATTTATTGTGTTTCCCTTTTTCCTTTAATATCAATTTTTTATTCAATTCTTTATAAGTAATGATGCTGGTAATGCAATGCTCGTAGGAATCGCAATACATACATACATACATACATACATACATACATATGTAGTTATGAAGGTGATTCATTTTAATACAAACAGCAATTAGAACTATAACTGTAGAAAAGGGACTGTCTGTGGAAATATGAGGTTAACCATTAGTTGTTTTAAAACCCCGGTTTGGCAAAGCTGTCCACTGTTAAATATTTGTCATCGAAAATGTCATTTATTTAGTAAAAAGTTTTTTATTTACGAATATGGATCGTTTAACAACCGAAAAACGCATAAAAATTTTAAAACTTATTACAAAAGTGGTAGTTCAAATGTGGCCACATTTCGAGCATTACGGGGTAATTGTGGTCGCTTATCAACCTATTGTGCAAGGAATTGCAAAACTGGAAGCGTTACAGGTATGGTCATGCCTGTGCATTTTCGGGATTTGTGCACTGAAGGAAATATCGCTTCTGTTAGCGAAAGCGTGGGGCATAATTCGAATTTGTCAATTCCACGACCTATGGGTCATTATGACGTACTTTACATTTGGATTTGCACCTCCATCCATATAAAGTCCAACTCACGCAACAATTAAAGCCGGCTGACTATTCAAAACGCCGTAGATATGGTGATTGGGTACCAGAGCAACAGGCTTTCACTGCAGATTTTTCGAAAAAAATTTTGTTCAGCGATGAAGATCATTTCTCACATGGTGGTTATGTCAACAAGCAAAATTTTTCGCATATGGGGTTCGGAGAAACCAGAAGTGATTGTGTAAAAGCCATTGCTTCCGGAAAAACTGTTTGACGTTTGGCGACGACGATTATCCACCAAGATCATTTGATTTGACGTTAAAGCATTTGAAAACCAAAATTTGTTAAGTTATCATCGAGATACAACCCGAAATATGCGAAAAAGTGGTCGCAAACTACTTTAAAAGATTCCACTGCTGCAAGCAATGTATAGGCGATAACTTAAATAACATTGTGTTTCGTACATAATGGCAAGGTCCAAGCATTATAATGAAATAAAAATTCCACTATCATGGTCTTCCATATACACGATAAGTTTTATTTTATATGAGAGGTGACACTTCTCTTGCTCCTATCGGGTTTTTATTGAAATGGGAGAGCATACCCTTTTATATATTAAAAAACAGAACTTTAAAAATCTTGTGAACATACCAAAAAAAAAAAAAATTACAGCGAATATTTAATAGGCACGTTTTTCATGTATTCGTTTAAAAGTAAGTTTTGCAGCTTTTTGGAAAGAAAGTAAAAAATATGCTTTAAACGTCCCGCTGAAAAATAAAATAGATGGTTCTCTTAAGGAACGACATTTTAGCGGATACCAAATTACCTTTTGGTGCATTCTTGTGACTTCTTGTTAAGTTGGAAAAATATAGACTATCCTTTCAAAACTATTATTTCTAGTAGTATATGTCTCATTCGATATTTAATATGAAATAATTATATCCCAAAGAGCTCCCAATTCAGTTAAGGATATTAAAAAAATAGACTTTTGTGATGACAAGCTTTGATGTTAAAATCCCTTGGAAAAAAAATAAACATTTTTTCGATATCGAAAAATTTACATTTTCATAACTTCACAGGGAGCTCTTTTCTACTGAATCTCAGACGAAAACTTTTGCTATTACAGCTAATCTCTGCTTATATTGACTCAGTGTCGTTATTATTTTATATGATGATTTTGCTAAAGTGGCAAACGCGTTGACTGTTAAACATGTCACGATGAAATAATATTCCCAATCTCAAGTTCAAAACCAGTCAACCAAAATGTCAATAAGAAATTAAATTATAATAAGGTAATAAGGATGACTTTCATATACAGTGCAATGTGATAAATAGCATTTAAAAAACTTATATTTTTCATAACATCTTGCATATGGCTTCAAATACAATAAACAGGATCCAAATATAAGAACACCTTACAATGACAGGCCTACGTTGAAATTATTAGAAAGTATACGCATTTTCGCTAGTTCCAGATTAAAAGTTATGGATCTCATTGACTTCTTTGGAATGCCCTTTTTCACTAGGAAGTAGTTAGCACAGCTGAAAAAAGGTTTGGTATCTAGCCCTGAAAAAAAGTTGGGTGCGAATTATATCACAAATATACATGTTATATGTGCACCATTTTTAAAAAATAATATAATAATTATATATTATTATAATAATTTTATTTATTACGGTTTATTTTTAACCCATTCCAAAAAAGAAGATGGTTATCAATTCGTGTGTATCTTTTTTACTTTTTTGTCAGGTTTGCATAACGTTAAAATTTTTTTGGAAGAGTTTGTTTTCTTGCAATTATTTTCGAAGATCGGACGAGCAAATTGCCTAACTGAAATGTTGATTTTCGCACAACTCCTCCATTTACGCACCGATTTTCATTATTATTTTTATTATTATTATAATTTTTTTTTTTAATTTTTATTATTATTATTATTTTTTTTTTTTTTTTTTTTTTTTTTTTGTTGAAAGGATTCACTTGAAGTTTGGTCGCTTGATTTCTTTTTAAAAAATCGGACGGGAAATTTCCAAACCGAAAAATTTACTATAAAATATCTTCTCCATCTATGAACCAATTTTCAAAATTATTTTTTGTTTGAAAGGGTTTGCTTGTAGTTTGGTCCCAATTTTTTTTTCGAAAATCTGATTATCACATAACTCGCCCATTTATAGACCGATTAAAAAAATTTTTTATTTGAAAGTGCACTTTCACAGAAATTTTATTGGAAATCGGACAAAAAAAGTGGCCGCCATAAATAAGGATTACAATTCCACTATGTATGGACCTAGTGTAAAAAATTTTATTTGAACAAGCATGAAAGATTTGGTACTATGACACAAACAATAAATATATGTTCTAGTCTTTCGACCGTTTTATTTTAATTTACAAGCTTAATTTATTTTTCAAGCTTAAGGTCTCTTAATTATTTATTTTATAATTCTTTTTTTTTTATTAAATAATAAAAAAATTAAAAGAGACCTTCAGCTTGAAAAATAAATTAAGTTTGCAAACAATAAATCTTACAGATACTTCCTAAATTATCCTATAACTCTGCTATTTACAGAATAATTTTCGAAATTCTTTTTTATTTGAATGGGAAGGTATTTTAATATTTCGTGGAAGTAAAATATAGAATATATGTAAATATAAATGGATTATATAGGTTTTTAAACTAACCCGCAAATGCTTCGGTTTTGTTAATTTTTTTTCCAAATTTATTTAGAACAGAACACAAAATATATTTATTAGAAATGAGAAAATGCTATTGGACTAACATCATGATATGTTTTGATGACACTTAAGACCCCATATACGTGTATACTGATGCAGTTGTTGCGGCACAGGAAATTGATACTGATTTCAAAATATTCCAATTAGCAATTAATTGTTATATGCATGTGAAAATCATTCGATCATTTTTAATAAAACAGATCGTTTTATTCAACGAAAAAATGAAAAGCCTTGATCTTATGGCATGAATACCAATGAAAATTTTTCTATGAAATAATATTGTCTGCTGCTAAATAATTCATTTTTTCTGTTATGATTTGCAATAACAACAGTGCCAATATGTGTACAAAAAATGAAACCAATGGCCGTTTACATATATTTCTATGAATTTTTATATACATAAATGATAATAATACATTTCCAATATACTTAAATGAATTTACTCAAAAACCGGAAATATCAGATTTGCTCGTAGTCGTATTTCTTGGACTAACTAATAGATAATGTAACTAAACATGGAAAAACAATAAATTCATGTTTTTCTTCTTTCATAAACAAAATAAATAAATAAAACGCGTAAACAGAACTCAAACGCAAACAGCACTTGTTACGTTTTCATTATAAACAAATCATTAATGAACGCCAATCTGAGGTATTTCAAGTCGATTTTCCACGAAGTAATATTTATACGCTCAAAAAAATAATGAAATAAAATTTTGAAAAATTTACTCAATTTGTGTTCGTATTTCACTAAAGCCTTTTTAAATAGGATTCAATAGAAAAAAATCCTCCCTGATAGTATGAGTGAAAACATTTCACCTAAGACTGTATTCACACAGGGAAAGTTTACTTTGCAAAGTTTTGAGTTTATGGAGAAGAAGAATGAAGAAAAGTACAGATTTTTGTTCATAGCTTCATTCAAATAAAATAGCACAAATTTTGTGAAAGTAAACTTTTTCCGGCTAAACACGAAACAAAGTTTTCCGGCAATGTTACGTACCGTCATAGAAAATCAAAAAAGCCATAAGTTATATTTAAAATATTGTACAGGAGAAGCAAAAATCTTCATAATACTAAAAATAAACACAAATATCAAAACAAAAAAAATTAAGTTAAACTTATTTTGTCTTATAGAATCAGTATTTGAAGAAAAGCTTGAAATTTTTGTATTATGAATTTTATGCCTTTGAGGGTTAAGTTTGTCTGAAACTGAAAAGGGTTTAAGTAAAGTTGAAAAATGGTTTTAAATTTTATTCGGTCGTTCATTGCCGTGGGTAGATGATGGCGACCTGTGACGGTCATGTTGTTTCAGTCAACGGTGCCAAATACCATGCCACGTAACAGGATTAGGTAACACGTTCATTATGAACGTTCTGTATGAAAGACTTGAGGTTATGGTCATATCTCGCAAAGGTAACAGGTGTTGGCCAAAAAGATCATGCGATTTTAGCCCACTAGACTTTTCCCTAGGGGCTTTGTTGTAATCGACCGATGCCCTTAAAGTCAATAAAATTGAAGTCATTGCACAAATTTCAGCCGGATCTATGCACAAGAATAATGGATAATTGGACTACTGAAATACGTGCCACCGTTACAAGCATGGCAATCTTCTGGTATGAAGGACACTAGATCCTTATGATATTCCTACTTTTTTATACTTTTGTTTACTACAAGTTTTTTTATTAGAAACACAACAAAAGACAAAACAAAAACATGCTTGTCATGTCTTTGTTATTTTATTTTCTAAAAAAGCGCAAGTTAATTTTTTGGTTTATAATCTTTTTGCTTGCACTTAGGCTTCTAGAATGTTGTCGTTTTGGTTATAGGATTGTAAAATTTTGCAGGAATCAATCAAGAAGTCGATTTTTAATTTTTGTAACTTACGGCTTTATTGATTTCATATGTATATTTTGCCCTTCTGCATTTTTGTTACAAAACTTTGGTAGTCTTCCTTCTATAACAATTCTTATTAAATTAAAATTCACAAATTTAATTCTTTTGACACACGTACATATACATATATTTTTATATATTTATATATATTTTTTGTACTTCAGAATAAGAGTTAATTATATACATACCACTCGATTGAAATTTTAATCGATTTTATACATCATTAACTAAAGAGTGTTTGGCAGACACGATTGTGTCGCCAATAAAATTTCTTAAATAATTAAGTAGCTAAAGTACTGTTTTGCATAAGATTTCTTAACAAATATATATTTTTTGCCCCGTGTTTGTTAACCTAATCTAAAGTTCAAAGCTAAAGTAAAATATATTTTGTATACGGCCGTCATTCGTTCATCTATTATTATTTTCTTGCTGATGAGCTGTCATTAGCGTCTTGTATACATAGACCAGTTTAAAATCTAACAATATTTAAGTCAATTAATATTTTTTAGCAAATAATTAAATTGTCCAATATTAAATGTGCATTTTGTCTTGTAGGCGCTTATGTCTTTGAGTTGACATCACTGTTTGAGAAGTGAGTTAAAAGTTGAAAGTTGGAAGTTGCTTTGTAGTTGTTTTGTGTTGTTATTTAATTATTCATCATTTAATTTGCACAAACCAAATTTGATGAATGCCATAAAATTATCTTTCTAATAAAACTAGTTTCATTAACATTAAAAATATATGTATATATTTTTTATATAAAAATATACATATGTACATGTACTTATGTACAATGTGGAACAAAAGTAATGGCATAATTTGCATTAGCTGCCGTTTTTGCAAATGGCGCAAAATGTCACTCCGCTTTAACGTTTATAGTGTCGATACATAAATACATATATAGAGAATAAGCTGGCAATAAGCCATGGAGCAATGTATGCTCCAAGAAGATGTTATTATTATCACTGCTTATTTTTAGTCTGAAATCCACATGAAATGCATGAAGACCTTTTGCTTCTCTTCAAATAGGACGGAGCAGCCGCTCACACATTTTGGGCTGCGATGATGATTTGAGACACATATTTCCATTTCGAGAGTTCTCCCTTTTTTGGAGAATTGACCGATCAGATCGCCAGATCTAACAGCACCAGAAATCTTCCTTTGAGGCTTTTTTAAAGTCTTGAAGAAGAAAACGTCAATTTGGAGGCAGATGTTTTGCGAGCAACAATTCAAAATGCCACAAAACGAGCGCAATTATGCATTAACTCAGGAAGTGGTCATTTTAATAGCAACAGTTTTACTCTTTCAAATAAACTTTTTATGCAAACAGAACACTCTTTTCATTTATAACAAAATGGCAGTCAGTTCAGGTTATGACATACATACATAAGTAATTTTTGTTGCTTTAAATAATTAATATCCATTTAAATATTAAGATATGTACTACATAAGTACATTAATTTTTTAAAAATCTTTCAAAAAAATAAATTAACGAAATTAAAATGAAATAAAACCATACTTTTATAAATGAATTATTTAAAGCAGTTGAAAAGATGGCATTATCGTGTTACATACTTACATATGTATGTATGTATGTATGTATGTAAGTATGTAAGTACATATTTACATGTTTTATATGCAATATAGTTAGAAAAGAACATGATCTTTTGTTGAATTAGGATTTATTTTTTTTATCAGAACACAGAGATACAGGATGATCAAATTATGTACATACATGCATACATAAGTATGTATGTGCAATATTTTTGTTATAAACGGAACCGCCATTAGATATTCAAATTAAAACATTTATGTACTTATGTATGTATTTAGGAATTTCACATCTCGTATTTAATTTTTAAAACAGTAAGAAGTACATTTTGATATGTACTTACATAAGTACATACATATGCATACATATGTACGTAAATACTTATTATTATTTTTATAAGGCTATGATATTTTTATGGGCTAAATTATAATAACCTACATACATATGTACATACCTTATTTGTTGTGGATTAACAATGTTGAGATGATGCATTTTTATCTTCATGTTGTTTAATTTTACTCAGTGTTGAGTTGTTTCTATTATTTCTATTTTAAATTTTTTTATTTATTATTTCATATTTGGTAAATCAAGTTATACATATAAATATGTACATAATTAACACTTTTATTCACTATTATTATTTATTTTTTATTTTCACACTCGTTACTTTTTATTCAAATTCTATCAATTTGTAGTACTGGGAGCATTTATTGGAATCAATTTCACATGCATCTTTCAAGTCACACTGAAACAAAAAAGAAATTTTAAACGCTTTAATTTAAATGTCAATTGCATACATACATACATAAGTATGTACTTATACTATATGTACATAAGTATGTACATACCTACATACATACATATGTATATACATATGTACATATAAAACATAAGTACATAGTTACGACTTTAGTACCGTTTCATATATTTTATTCGAAATCTGTGAGCATGTAAATATAAAAATAAAGAAATGGCAAAAACAACAACAATAACAATAATTAAAATGCAATTAAAAAAGAGAACATGATTAGCAATGTACATACATAAATACACATGGTGCCTTATGTATGTATGTGTGTAGGTCTCATGCTAACAACAGCAAAGTTGCCAAATATTTATTACGCGGATAGAAAAATGCAATCAAAATGTTTAACTCTAAATTCTTATTTTCTGCAGACATTGCTCAATGATTTTATAACAAACAATTCATATTCGATATGAGTTCATTTTATTTTTCTTGCAACCTGGATACAAAGAAATAAAATGAATTAATTAATTTTCTAATTTTCATATTGCATTTGAATGTTTTGGCATAAGCATATGCCTAAAGTTCATTATTGATTTGTCGCTATATGAACGGCTACAGTAAACAAATTTGAAGTGTTCAACTATTTATATATATATATATATATATATATATATATATATATATATATATATATATATATAAGTATATATATGTAGTATTTATATATATATATATATATATATATATATATATATATATATATATATATATATATATAAGTATATATATGTAGTATTATATATATATATATATATATATATATATATATATATATATATATAAGTATATATATATAGTATATATATATATATATATATATATATATATATATATATATATATATATATATATATAAGTATATATATATAGTATTATATATATATATATATATATATATATATATATATATATATATATATATATAAGTATATATATATATAGTATTTATATATATATATATATATATATATATATATATATATATATATATATATATTATATATGTATATATAAATATATATATATTATATATAATATATATATATATATATATATATATATATATATATATATATATATATATATATTATATATGTATGTATATATATATATATATATATATATATATATATATATATATATATATATATATATATATATGTATAATATATTATTTAAACACTGATAAAACTGTATACCAATAACAAATAAAAAACCAACACAGACGATTGCGCAGCCAGTAGTTGTGATGTAAAATCTTAAAAAATGCATATAAAAAATCATTCTTTGCAGGTTGAGTAATGAGACTTTCATTATGAACAAAAATATTGCCATAAAAATTTTAAGAACGTTGTAGGTGTTACAAACAACCTCGCTTTGTGATGCCTTTTTATGTAAAGCCCACTGTAGAACAAAATGAGTTGCTTAAAAATTAAAAATATTAAAATGCTTAATGTCCATATAATAAAATTTATTAATATTTTATTAACACACGGAAACAAAAACAAACAAACCGCTTCATTTTGTAAATTAAATAGTTAAAAAAGGGTACTATTTAACGCTAAAATAAAATTGAATACAAAACCTGTAACATATTTATTATATATTTTATTTGCACAATACTTAGGTTAGGTTAGGTTAGGTTGATTGGAGGGGTGTGATAGCCCATGTCATACGACATACACTTAAGCCAGTGAAGGCTTGTTGTGCGCTCCCTTTAATTATCAAACACAAACTCCCAGAGTTCTGCGGCAGGATTCGAACATGCGACCTTCGCACTACGAGTCTAGTACACTACCTACTAGTCTACGAAGGCCGGTCTGCACAATACTTAGAAATGAACATGTTATTCTGTTAACAGAACACATAAACGCAGGGATGTTATTTTTTAGAAACGAAAACGTTATAAGGCTGTATGTCTACGTTTAATTGGTGCTAGTAGCACATAACTTCAGTAGACCTACAACCATCTTGTTTGAAACATGTTTAACAGAGCAGCTAAGGAATTTTGCTTTTTTCGAAAAAATTTTTCTTCATATCAGAGAAATGCACTTATATTTGTGCTACTGGCAACAGTGATAATGAACACAAAATATACATTATTGATTTCTCTTACGATACTATATTCTCTTTTAACAGTGATGGCAACTAAGCTGTTTTCGAGATAAATTTAATGATATCGATGTTAGTATCGATTGTCAAACGTTTAATTTGTAAAATGGCGCCAGTTAACTGAATTTATTATTTTTAAATTTAATTTAAAACGAAGAATATTTTTCTTACTAAACAAAAAATAATCTAACTTCTGGTGAAATTGTAAATCGTATTTTAGGGTTTTTTTAACATTTCACCACATCTATAGAAGTAAAAAGTTTTACGCAAAATGTTTCAATAATTTGTATTAAAATATTTTTTGGAAACTTGCCTATTAGATTTTAAAAAAAGTCCACATGAAGAGAAAAATAAAATAGACTCACGTTGATATCGTTGCTTGTGAGTGATAAATAACACAAATAGCATACCTCAGAAGAAGATTTTGCAAATGTTTAGGAAATAAATAGTGCGTCGCTGAAATAACTATACCAATAAATATCAGAATTTTCTCGAGAATTGGATAAAGCATCTATGGGGCACTACTTTGAAGAGAATAACATGAATATTGATGAATAAATAAATAGTCACCTAATTTAATATACATACCCCCTGCGTATGTAATTATGTATGTATGTACATACATATGTATGCATGTATGTTAAAAGCACAATTAATGAACGTGTACATGTATACAAAAGGACATAAGACTATAATTTAACATGTCCAAAAAAATTCTTTCCTTCGTACAATCTTTAAAACAAAAACATTTTTTTATGTAATTGTTCGAAGGAAAGAATTCTTTCGACATCGTGAAACAGGCCGTAAAAACTTTTCATATGAAAACTATTGTTTCGGCGTATACATTTTTTTAATATTATTTTTATTTTTAATTTCATTTATTTGCTATATGTTTTTAACAAAGTATTGTTATATAATGAATATAGCCAAATTTTCGATTCATATACATACATATTCAATTAACGGAAGTCTTTTTATGGATTTGTCATCTTTTGAACTGCCTGCTAGTTTTACATTTATCGAAAGCTTTAGTGTAATAAAAAGAAAGTGTAAAACGAAAAAAGGAGGCTTAAAACTATATAACTTATGTTGGTATACCATTAGTATATCGGATATTGTCAATGAAGTCGGTTCATCTTGAAGTACTAGCAAGAAACACGAACCAAATATATAATTACTATAAAAATCTTAATTAGCACTTTTTGTATCTGTAGAGCAGATAAGTAAGTGTTTTGTTTTTCTGTGAATTAGCACTTTTACTTTTTCAACTTTTAGCAAGGCTGCTGTTAATTTATTATATAGAAAGTGTTAAATAAAATATTTTATAAATCTAGCACCCTTGTGAATTATGCCAAGTCTCCAATGGTTTAAAGTTTCCATTTATTCAAGAGTGAACCTATGACCCCCCTTCACATATCAGTGCTGAAATCGCAGGTTTTTCGTCCAAAAACGGACCAGTTCGATATTAACTGCTGGGTATGTATTTATGAATACGAATATTCAAATCTACAAAATATGTTGAAGCCTATTATCACCCAAAAGGTAGATTAATTAAATAAAATCTTCCTATTCGACATATATTATCGCTATCAACAAAAGTGTGTATGTGTATTTCATGTGTGTGAAGATACGAACCAACAATCTCCGAACAATCTCCGAATGGGGTCATGCGAATCGGGTCAATTTCAATGCCCGGAAGACTCAGTGCTGTATGCTTACGCATAAACGTATGACCGTAAATGCTGCTCCATCTGTAATTATGGGTGATATAAATATTGAGGAATCAAAAGCTCTTGATGTTCTGGGCATGAAAATTCAGTGCGATGTTCGATGGTCTGAGCACATTTTTCATATCGCCAAAGAAGCATTCAAGTGCCTCGGTTTTTTAAGACGGTGTAAGAGATACTTCACCCCTTCTGATATCCTCACTATTTATACCACCTACATCCGGCCGAAAATGGAATACAACTCTCATGTATGGGCCGGTGCTTCAAAGTCTATTTTGAAGCTACTGGACCGAGTTCAGGAGAGGGCGAAAAGACTCATAGGTGACAATAGTGTAGCCAACTCTATTGACTCACTGGAGCATCGTCGCAACGTGGGTTGTGTTACGCTGTTTTATCGTTACTTCAATGGACTGTGCTCTGATGAGGTAAGGGAACATATTCCCGAGATCCGCTCCTACTTACGAGCAACACGTTCCTCATTAAGAGCACATCCATTTGTGGTCGATATAGCAGCGAATCGCACTACGCATTTCAGAAATAATTCGTTCTTTGATCGAACAGCTCGTATGTGGAACGAGCTCCCTGCAGATGTCTTTCCTGCCATAGCCAGCGTGGAGAGATTCAAGTCGAATATCCATAAGCACTACTCCCGCTATCCTCCTCACCCTATCCTATTTTCCTAGTTCCAGCACAATGCACTGCATAAATAGGGGTCATCCCCTGAGTACTGGTCCAATTGCAAAAAAAAAAAAAAAAAAAAATTGTCATTACAGGAGACTGTTAAGCCGATAACATAGGACTGTCAAATATGACAAATCTAGGAGTATGTATTCCAAGTAGAAATACGGTTACATTGTTTGACCCAGTGGACAAAAAATATGCCACGCATACTGCCTGTTCCATATACTTTTTTATAACATGAACAACTCATGGAAACACAACAGGAAACTTAAATTTTTTATATACCAAAACATTATTAAGGATTCCAGTAAAATTGAAAAAATGGGCGGATAAAACTTGATATTATTTAAAGGCTCAAAGCTCCTCCATGATTCCCAGTGGTCAAAATATCCAACAGTGCGTTTTTTTGCTGAAAAATTTTCTGTTTACTTGATTTTTTAAAATTTTGGAATTTCTCTAGAAGATGAATAGCAGAAAAACGAAGAAAAATGGGCGAATAAAAATTTATGTTATTTAAAGATTTAAATAACCTTCGTAGACTAGTAGGTAGTGTACTAGACTCGTAGTGCGAAGGTCCCAGGTTCGAATCCTGCCACAGAACTCTGGCAGTTGTGTTTGATAATTAAAGGGAGCGCACAACAAGCCTTCACTGGCTTAAGTGTATGTCGTATGACATGGGCTATCTCACCCCTCCAATTAACCTAACCTAACCTAAAGATTTAATGCTCCTCCATGATCGCCAATTCCATGAAAATGGAAAAGAATGGGCGGACAAAAATTGATGTTTTTTAAAGATTTGGTGCCCCTCTATGATCTCCAGTTGTCAGAATATCCAACAGTGCGTATTTTTACTCAAAAAAATTCAATTTACCTGATTTTTAAAATTTGGAATTTCTCTAGATGTGTTCCATAAAAATGGAAAAAATACTTGTATTTCAAGGTTTATGTATAAACAAAAAGATTAAAATTCCCTGATGATTTTGCTAGCACCAAACAGCTGAACCCACAACAAAATATAATATTTTTAACTATTTGTGATAATAACAAGGAAGAGGAGAAGACCTTATTGTAAACATGAGTAATCTTTATGTAAACAGTTTTTACTTATGAACTATGGTGCCTCAGCTTATAACCTCAATGTTTTCATTGATATCTCTAAAGTATTTCTAAACATAATTTTACACTTATTTCTACACAAATAATAGATTTTTTGTTTGATTTCATAAATACTCTCATTTGAAGTCGATTGTTGTTATGCCCTTTTGAACTTCGTCCATAAAATCTGTATTTATAGTGAAAAAGTAAAAAAAAGCAAAAAAAAATTTTTGTTGATACTTAAGCACTGTTTCGAATTTAAAGTGTTGATAAGATTATATAGGAATTTATCCAAGTATTTTATATAAGTACGTACATATGTATGTAGTATATATGTATGTATGTAAGTGGCATGCACCATTTAGTACGTAGCATTAAATGGTTGATGGAATGCCGTCTTACTATTTGTCACCTGTATTTTATGGAAGCTGGCTGACTTTATTCAACTTGTTGCCATTTCTAATAGGAAGTAGCGAAAAGTGTTTGTTGCCTTTGTTTGCAATAGTTTTTACATATTTTTAATGCAAGTATGTATTTGTTTTTATTCTCTCGCAATTTATTTGGTACTCTTGCAATTTACGTTCTCTTTTGATTTAGATGTTTCACAACCGAGACCTCTTCATCGCCCACGCCATCAGTGATGACAATTATGACAAATTAGCTTAATCAATGACCTCTTGGTTAAAATTTTTTAAATGTATAAATTTTAAAGCAAAATTTTTCAAAAGGGTTGATTACACTATGTGTATATAATAAAAATATAAGTATATGCTTTTTTAAAGCTATAAAATGAAATTTGCCAAATCTCGCAGTTTTATCCGCATTAATAATTAAAAAAATATCATTAAGAATATTAAATTGGTTTTTTAATATTATTTCGAAAGTTATACGTTCATTAATATCGCACTACCCAAATTTAGTCGGTAATATTAACTAAAATTGTTAGTAAAGCCTTAACAAAAATAATAATTATGTGTACTGTGTACGTGTATTTAAGTCAACACGAAATTTATTCATGTAAATAAATTTTCGTCAAAAATATATTAATATAACCTACATATAATAATTTAAGAAATCACTTCAAAACATATTCATTTTTATTCCATTTGTCGTAAATCAGTATTCCCACTATCTACGAGTATATTGACAGGTCATTGTCAACATATTTTTTATATTTTGTAAATAATACCATATTGACACCGATGTCGCCTTGAATTAAATCTGATTTTATCGTTGGTGTTTATTAGGTCAAAATATTTGTAGTTTTACAATTTTGTAAATTTTTGTGTTGTGTGTTTTTTGCAATATAAAATAAATTACAAACTCAAACCAGTTCTAAAAAATAGTCGAAGAATTAGAAAAAAATCATGCACTTAGAAGGGGATTTCAGAGAGACACTGTTCCAACCAATTTTAAGGAGCTCTGGGAATGCATTATTGCAGCAGTGCTAAATGCTTTTGGATACCCAACCAAAAACGTAGCGATATGTGGCACAAGGAATGTCAAATAGTGTTTTGAAAAAATTTAGTATTCGAGAACACTGAAGATGGCACAAAGCCGAAACCGGTCTGTTCATAAACCAAATTTGTCGTGGGATGACGGAAAATCGTTCCAAATTCAAACAAACCCCGTCGGAAGAATATCACAAAAATTGAAAAAATGTAGTATAACAAAATTTTTCTTACAGGGTTGGTGGGGCCTAAAATTCAAATTTAAAAGAAATTATTTACCAGCAAAATCGATTATACAACTACAACTGGAGGTGGAAGATACAAGCACCTTACACTTAGCCTCTTAGAGAAAATTGTGGCAAAACTGATCCACTTTCAAAAGCCCACAATTATTATGTGTTTCCCATTTAAAAAAAATGTAATTTCGCATTAGTTTTTTCGACATCTGTCATTTCAACTTTATCAATACAAAAATTTTAAATCATTTCACTCAGCTGGTGGTATTCCAACTGCTGATCAAACAGTGATTATTTAATTTTTTACTTTTTAGACAGACATTTATCAATTGAAAATACTATTTTATGTTTCATCGCATTTTTTTTTTTGAAATTCATAACGTATAGACCCATAACGGGTACGATTCAGTTCAGGACAAAAAGATAATGATGAATGATAATGGGCAAGAGGTCCTCTGCTGCCCCTTATAAGAATTTACCTCGTTTGTGTTGTGTTCGTCTAAATCGCCATTATCTTATGGTGGACTTATCTGCCTCTCTGCTTATAAGCATTTATCGATTCTCTTGCTTAAAAAAAAGGTTTTCATGCTCATGTGCATATGAACCAGGCTACACAGCAGAGAAACTGTTATCTTATACTGGAATCCTTAAATTCAACTGAAATAATTTTCGACTGGTTACTATTTTTAATCTGATCATATCCAATTTCCTAAGCCTTGAACAGTAAGAAACAATGACACATACTCTGCGAAAGTATTTTTTGCCGCAGTATTTGAATGTGTGGTTTTTCATTTCTGTCCTCTATATTCGGAGCATATCAGGAGCGCAAAAAATCCATTAGGTATCGTAACTCCAGTCACTGTTCTAAAAATCCATAAAGTTGGATAAAAACTGCTATCCAGTACTACAAACTCTTCAGATTTATCCCTTGCGGCTATTTCCTGTTTTCCAATTTGATTTTGAGAAATAAAACGTTTTTTTGCCGAAACAATATCTGTTATCCATTGTCACTGTCAAACTGCCCTCGTATTATAAATGTGAAAAGTCCTATGTTCGGATGTTTGTCTTTCAATCACGCCACGGATTTAAATGAAATTTGCTACACGGATAGTTTATAGTCTGGATCAACATATATGACACCTTTTATCATAGTAAAGTACTTGGTTTGACTACATATAGACCATCTGCATCCATGATATTCAATCAAGCATAAGCGGCCTAATGGGTTTAAATGAAATGTGGCAAGCAGATAGTTTATAGCCCGCGTTAACCTAAACTTTATCATAAACGGCTGAATATAACTGAATAAAATTTAGTTTATTAACATACAGAATACTCTATATCACAGTACAGGACTTGGTTTGATCACTTATGGTCTAATATCATAATTCTAATATTTAGTATTCATGCGCAAGGATCTGAACGGGTTTTTAAGGCTGGAACACAATGTGCAGCTGAGGCGTGAGGCGAGAAGTATACTTCTCTCTGTTAAAAGTAAAATACATTGCTTCAAATGTATGCCAGCACAATGTGAATCTGAGGCTGACGCTGAGACAAAGCCTGAGGCGGAAAGTTCGAACATTTTAACTTTTTACAGCGCCGCAAATTAACAGCGCTTCTTTAACATATTATGTTCGTTTACATTTTTTTACCGAATATTTTTATTTTTCCACAAAACAATATTTTTATTTTTGTACAAATACACAAAAAACTTCAATTAATTTTGTTTATTATGTTAACATTGATTGTTAACAGATTGTGTTAACATATTATTATATCCAGAGATGCCTCTGCCTCAGCCACAACTTCAGCTATCGCCTCAACTTCAGCCTCAGCTGCACATTGTGTTCCAGCCTTTAAATGAAATTTTGGGAGATGGATGATAAAGAACTTGGTTTGATCACTTATAAGCACATAATTCTTATATTTGAAATTCACGCGTAATTGTATGAACAATTTTTGAATGGAATTCGAAACGCGAATAGCTTATAGTGTGAATTAACATATAGGATACCATTTATCATGGTATGGGGCTTGATTTGGCCTTTTATGGGCAAATGCACAATTTTTATATTTGGAAATCAGGCAGGAACCGCTGAAGGCGATTGAATAAAATTCGGCACACTGACAACTTATAGCCTGTATTGACATACAGGATACCTGCGGTCACGACAAAGGGCTTGGTTTGAGTATTTATGGACTATTGTCATAATTCTTCTATTTGCATGATTAGTACTCAATCACAAGTGCCCCAGATAGAGACGATATTGTAGCAAATTATGTACAGGCTACAGAACTATGTTTTGGAAGTGTTGGACCTATCTATCCTTCTACTACCCCAATGGCCCAGCAGTCAAAAAAATCCATATCTTGGATCACCCACCAACCGCAACCGCCACAGAAGCCCTGTGAAATAGCAACATCATATAGAGATATATGACCTGCAACACGATCACTAGCACCATATTGCCCATAACACTTCCCGCGTATCTTTCGGTTTTAACCACAGCCACCACTTGATCCCCGAAAGGATCTCACCAATAAACAGTCTAAGACAAGTCCTAGGGGCTACTGGTTTTTGTGGTACCAGATAGGATATCTGTTCGACTTTGTGTTAAAAACACCTCCGATTTTAGATCCCGTGCAAGACGGAGGGATCATCGGTAGCACATCTACCCAGACTAGTACAGACAAGCCTACTTTCCTAAATACTCATATGTACGCCCGTTACCCTGTTATTTCAGGGATTGGGTGTAACATATTCCCCCTTATCGCGTTTAGCGATTTTCGACTGCAAATTCGACAGTTTGTACTAGATTAAAGAAAAATGTTGCTCGGTATCTTTAGTCTATTACAAACTGTCGAATTTGCAGTCGAAAATCGCCAAACACGATAAGGGGGATTAAGTTTTTCGGCCAAAGGTCAAGGTCTGGAAAACCCCTATTATCCATTCGGACGAGCGTGCGAGCCCATTTTCACCTTTAATTTACTTCCATGCGCTCCCGTTACCCAATTATTTCAGGGATTGAGTAGCAACATACGTGTACAAGTTTTTAGGGGTTATCAGCAAAAAGGCCTATGTCCAGAAACCTGATAACCCTATACCAAACCACAACACCAAGCTACCAACACAGGATGTATAAGCCGTGCCCGGCGGGGAAAGCTTTGAAAAGTAAGACATAGGAAATCGGAAACAATATTAATTTAAATACACGTAGTTTATTTTTTGCTGGAAGATAAAAAAATCATAAATAGTTTTTCATGCCATTTTACATTTACACTTGTCATGAATAAAATTTTACGAGAAATCGAATCCCTTTTCCACAAATTTCAATCGGCAATTCTATATTATTGTTGTATTTGTATACTATTTGGTTGAGTTTTTCATCATAATAGTCACGTAAAAAATTTAATCACCTTTTATTCAATTTAAGTGTGATTAGTTTTTACAAAAAATATATATTATGATTTCTAAAATAAAGATGAATAAAAAAGAAGCTTTTAACAAGCTTTTAGCTAGTGTAAAAATTAAAAAAAAAAAAATTAGAAAAAATACGTAATAACTCAAACCCAATTTTACACAATTTTAGTAATTCAAAAACATAACTTTGGTTAAAAGCACTACATTTTCTATTTTCTGATCAGAAATGTAGTGAATATGCAATATTTGGAAATAAAGATACATACATGGGAGGTCCATGCTCTTGCACCAATTTTCCACTAAATTAAATTTGTTCTCGATAAAGATATTTTATGTTAGTATCTATATCGAATTTTATACTTCTAAGATATTTCCTCTAAATTTTTTTTCGATTCCATCCTATTTATGATCTCTCATTCCGTAACATTTCATACTCCTAGTCATGCATGACTATCACGTGATTTAGTCAAGAAATTATCACAATAACGCGTGATGATATAAGATTCACGAAGGTTATTCGAGTAGTTTAAATACTGCATGACTATTGTGATTAATACAACAGCTGCAAGTCCATTAACTCCTAGATATGTTAAAGGTAGACAAAATTAATTTTTGTGCCCACTGTGCTTTTGTTATCTTTTCGTAGGAGATTATTTTTTTCTTAAAATTCTTTAATCACGTTTATTGAATAAAGAAAAATCGAAAAAATGCAAATACGTGTCCGTATATCTTCTGCACGCATGCAAAAACTCAGTCCAAAAATAAAATTTGAAGATGTCTTTCACTCTATGGACGTATTGCTAATGCACATATTACTCGTACATTATATTTAGGGTACAATTCATACAAAAATTTTTGGATGAATTTTGTATGTCAAAAACTTATTATCACAATTGAAAAAATGTATGCAAACAACTGAAGTGCAGTCCATAGGGCAGTGAGCAGCTCTGAGTTGAAGAACAATGTCATTATCTTTGGACACTGTCTGAGCGTATTTGTTTGTTTTTACTTACTTACGAGGGTAAGTAATGGCTTAATGATTGATTTAGTATAACTGTATTGTGTTACATTTCCTTCTATTATTCTTACTTGCCACTTGCAATATCGTGTTTGCAAACTGTAATCTGGTGCAGTACTAAATAACACACAGTGATTTTGGAAGTTCCTGCATCCTATGTTTGTATACGAATGGTACGTCAGTTTTAGTTTCTTGTAATTAGTGGAACTTTTATGGAAATTTCTTTCCCAAACAAACATTAGCATAAAAATTGCAAAGCATAATAGATTTTTATATTTTCGCCCTTTATGTCACTTCAGTTTTTTAATCGTTTTTTCATCCAAGAGAATGAATATCAGCATTTTTGTTTATGTTTAATTCATAAACTTTGAGATGATAAGAAAAAAATCTGTTTTGTTTAATCTTAATTGTCGCTGTGTTGCTTTTCTCGTTATTTTCAATAAAATTAATAAATATTATTATATACATGAACGAACGAATGCATGTACAGACGTGGACAGAAAAATAATAGAGAAATTAAAAGCAGTTTACATATTTTAATAAAGAACATATGTGGAAGTCCTTATGGACCAATACTTATTCCAGTTATTGAAAAGGATCACTTCTACTCATTCAATGCATTGAGATATAACTGGGAAAATAAAGGAAGTTGTATGTGTGCGCATGCCATTTTAAAGTTATAGATAAGATTTCCGCGACTAAAAATTCAATTTTCCCTAAAATTCGAACTTGGCATATTGACCTCAAATTTGTAAGCTTTTAATGAAGACCATTCCTTACGTAAACAAGTATGGGTCTTGAGAATAAGTTCTCCAACTTCATTAAAACGCTTGACATTTTAGTGCAACATACATATCCCAGAGTAGCTCCAAAATATAGTTTGAAGCATCAGCTCTTACATGTATGTACATAAATAGTAAGGGGACAAGATGGAGTAAAGGATGTCATTGCACACTTTTAAATAAGCGACACACTTTTTTTGGAATTTATAAAATAGGTATAGTCCATTTAACATCATTCCGAGTTGATCGATTTCGTAAGATGCACATGTATATCACGCAAAACTAAAGATGAAACAATATATGCGGTCGTAAGAAATGCATACAACTTTGAGTCTAACGACCATCTGGGCGTACGATTCCTACCCGATTTTTATTTTGTTTTCATTATTTAACGTATCAATCATATTTTACCTCTTCATCCCGATTTCCGACAGTGAATGCTCCTGTAGTTTGCAAAAGAATAGATAAAGTTAGAACTTACGACATAGAAAATTATTTAGACCACCAACTTAACAATTTATCTTGAACTCGTTTGATGAGATCTTATTTATAACAACTCCTGTATAACGATTCCTGAGAAGTGTTGATTTAAACAGAGAGAAATCATCACTAACACTAAATCTTAATAAATTTGAACAAATTTTAGTCATGTCTCACGCACGCAGCATCTTGGAAATATCGTGGCATTGATTTTTTACGAAGCGAGGACTAGCAGGTCTGCATTATTACGACCATTTACGACGAAAAATAAATGTGCCAAAGGGACCACAGAATTTAATCTTTTTTATTTTTATTAGGTTAGGTTAGGTTAGGTTAGGTTGATTGGAGGGGTGTAATAAGCCCATGTCATACGACATACACTTAAGCCAGTGAAGGCTTGTTGTGCGCTCCATTTAATTATCCTACACAAACTGCCATATTTCTGCGGCAGGATTCGAACCTGGGACCTTCGCACTACGAGTCTAGTACACTACCTACTAGTCTACGAAGGTCAGTTGTATTTTTACTATATTTATTATATTTATTATTATAGTTCTTATATTGAAATCAAAACATGAGATGTGTGGGCATATTCAAAGTGAGGAATTACAGTAAAGCTCAATATTATAGAAAAAAGAAATTATGCATGTAAATATATATTTATTAATAAATGTGCAAAGGTACCATTAATCAAAATATTTCAGCACTATTTTGAGATAGTTTTAAAATTTTTATCATCAAGGACTACTTTTTGGGTTCGATTTTAGACTAAGTTTCACTATTTAATTAACTAATCGGAAAATAGATTTAATCTCGTATTAAATGAGTTTAATCTTTTTTTCCAAAGATAACATTTCTCGCAATGTTGAACGTTGGTAATCTTTAGATAAGTGGAAATTTTTTTCAATATGAAAGGAATCACTAAAACCTTTCTTCGAATTTAAGGCAATTCCTTTTTATTTAAGTTTCTTGACATTTTTTTTTCTTTGTATTATTTTAACAGCTGTTGGTATGTACATGTGACAGTTTGGATTTAAGATTAAACCACCAAGATTAGCCGCTTAAACTAGCAAATATTATTAAATAAACAACAACTCAAATCTCTGATCTTAAATCCAAAAACCGGCCTAAAATTTTTAGGAAACACCATCGCAAAGTTATAACTTATGTGCATTAATTATTCACCTGGACCCGATATGGTTGTTGAATAAGAATAGGGCCTCCTAAAAATTCATAAAAATGCAGAATGTCATTGACCTGTCTTTGTAAGAAGTTATCTACTTTATTACCTGATCACCGAAATAGGAACTATATTATATATGTTGTGAAAAGCAGATATTCACCCCTATCGGGAATAATTTTCCGCATGAAATCATTCCACATTCCACATTATTGCAATCGTGAATAATTTCCCCCGAAAAAATTCCACTTAAAACAAAATTCCCTTATCGTGAATGTTGTTTTTTCGTGCAATATGTGGATTTTTTTCATTGTTTTGTTCACTTTGATTTTGCTTGGGGAATGCATACATCATGTAAGTATTTTTTGTCTAATTAGAAATTTAAGGCTGATAAAAAGTAATTTTTGGACAAAATCGGTAAATAAATTTAATAATTGCCATTCTTCTCAATTAAATGAAAGGTAACAGATCCACTGGCCTTATTTTCGCATTTATGTTTTTGTACGGATCAATTTTACATCATTCACTCGACTTATTTCGAATCGTGATGCCTTTCGTGAAGAAGATGGGCTACATGAAGCGGACTTTCATGTTTCCTTATTTATATGTCTATTATTTTAATCAAAATTTTGGGAAATAACTTTCCAATGTTATGGCAGAAATTAATTAACGAATTTAACTGACCTTCGTAGACTAGTAGGTAGTGTACTACACTCGTAGTGCGAAGGTCCCAGGTTCGAATCCTACCGCAGAACTCTGGCAGTTTGTGTCTGACAATTAAAAGGGAGCGGCACAACAAGCCTTCACTGGCTTAAGTGTATGTCGTATGACATGGGCTTATCACACCCCTCCAATCAACCTAACCTAACCTAACCTAACTAACGAATTTCTCATTTTATCTGTGAATTTTTAGTCAATTAATACAACCGACGTTTATTTTCCCTTGGAAATTCTTTTAGAATTGGCACATAAGAATTTTCATAATGTCCTGAGACAAAGAAAAACTACCTTTAATCATAAACCAATCATGTTTAAGTTGTATGATCGACATGATTTGTTAAGATTAAACTGTCACAATAAAGAAATGCAGGTGATAATGAGAAAAGTATACTGGTCGTTGGAAAAAGGTAACGAACTCGAGGCTAAAAAATTCAAAATGATAGAGCGCCATCATGCGGTGTGCAAAGAACTTCGGCTGAAAGAAGTCAATAATAAAATAGAGAAAACCCAAAGATTACTAGAAATTGAAGAAATAAAACTTCGATTATTAGAAAAAAAAAACAACTTTAATTTAACAACTATTTTTTTAAATTATTGCTATATATACGTACATATGTATGTATGTATGTACTGCTTTATTTCTGCAATATTTCTCTGCACCTTTATGTGTATGTATATCTTTTTATATGTATGTATATCTTTTATTTTCAAATGTTCATTCAAATTACACTGATAAAATATTACACTTTGCACAGCTGTTCAAGTTGTGGAAAAAATTGTTCACGTGAAATTCCCGATACCAATTTTCTGTTCGGGTGGAATAAAAATTCCACGTGAACAAAAATTTCACTTTTTATTCACGATAGGGGTGATTTTATGTTGTTTTGTAATAATAATTGTTTTTCAATTATTATAAGCTTTTTACCAATGAGTTTTAATTTAAAACTTATATTTTCCCGTCTAAAAAAATGTGTGTGAAGATAAATTTAAATTCAACTAGCACAGACTAAAACCATAATTTTTAGCAATGCCAATTTCGCAGTTAACAGAGCTCCATTAAACACTTAACAAATTCATTTAGAAAACGAAATATAGGAACTAGGTTAAGGGTCAAAAAAGTGTAAAATAAGAAACATGATCCAAGAGTTTCTTAATGAAATTGTAACAATGCGGAAGGCTAAATATACTCTTATGCTAAAGCAACAATAAAATTCGTTTAGAAAAATGTCATTTCTTGAGAATATTAGTTGCTACACTGAAGAGGGCTGGTACACTTCTCACACTTATTTAAGGTTTCGTAAATCGGATATTTTCAGATAAGCAGGTGATTGGCCTACTGTATCCTATTGTGATGATGGGGCTGCCATCTAAGCCAACAGACTGGCTGAGTGTATAGCACATTTATATAGCGAACCACTTAACATAAGAACAGACGTCCGCTTGCAGCTGCCCCAAGAAGGAGAACAGACGCTGCAGGCGCCTCTCACAATTCGCCTATGTTTGACGGGTTCTAAGAACATCGCCCAAGAGCCACCACGTGGAGTTTTGTAAGACGACTTAAAGTGTAATTGATAAGGATCATTC